>CAMRHE010000021.1:9372500-12133859 GCA_947044405.1 Leptodactylus fallax
ACCAAGGAACACACCAGGCATGTCCGTGATACTGTTGTGGAGAAGTTTAAAGCCGGATTTGGATACAATAAGATTTCCCAAACTTTAAACATCCCAAGGAGCGCTGTGCAAGCGATCATATTGAAATGGAATGAGTATCAGACCACTGCAAATCTACCAAGACCCGGCTGTCCCTCTAAACTTTCATCTCAAACAAGGAGAAGACTGATCAGAGATGCAGCCAAGAGGCCCATGATCACTCTGGATGAACTGCAGAGATCTACAGCTGAGGTGGGAGAGTCTGTCCATAGGACAACAATCAGTCGTACACTGCACAAATCTGGCCTTTATGGAAGAGTGGCAAGAAGAAAGCCATTTCTCAAAGATATCCATAAAAAGTCTCATTTAAAGTTTGCCACAAGCCACCTGGGAGACACACCAAACATGTGGAAGAAGGTGCTCTAGTCAGATGAAACCAAAATCCAACTTTTTGGCCACAATGCAAAACGATATGTTTGGCGTAAAAGCAACACAGCTCATCACCCTGAACACACCATCCCCACTGTCAAACATGGTGGTGGCAGCATCATGGTTTGGGCCTGCTTTTCTTCAGCATGGACAGGGAAGATGGTTAAAATTGATGGGAAGATGGATGGAGCCAAATACAGGACCATTCTGGAAGAAAACCTGTTGGAGTCTGCAAAAGACCTGAGACTGGGACGGAGATTTATCTTCCAACAAGACAATGATCCCAAACATAAAGCAAAATCTACAATGGAATGGTTCACAAATAAACGTATCCAGGTGTTAGAATGGCCAAGTCAAAGTGCAGACCTGAATCCAATCGAGAATCTGTGGAAAGAGCTGAAAACTGCCGTTCACAAACACTCTCCATCCAACCTCACTGAGCTCGAGCTGTTTTCCAAGGAAGAATGGGCAAGAATTTCAGTCTCTCGATGTGCAAAACTGATAGAAACATACCCCAAGCGACTTGCAGCTGTAATCGCAGCAAAAAGTGGCGCTACAAAGTATTAACTTAAGGACCACTTTTCAGTTTTATATTTTTTACAAAAGTTTAAAATAACCAATAAATTTCATTCCACTTCACAATTGTGTCCCACTTGTTGTTGATTCTTCACCAAAAAATAAAAATTTTATATCTTTATGTTTGAAGCCTGAAATGTGGCAAAAGGTTGAAAAGTTCAAGGGGGCCGAATACTTTCGCAAGGCACTGTAGCTGCATTAAAAATGTTTTTCTAATTTTAGAAGTGAAAATAACTAAAGCTTAAAGGGGTATTCCCTATCTTAGCATTAATGGCTATATCCATAGATATACCGTAAATGCCTGACAGTTGTCAGTCTCAGCTGTGGGACCCACATCTATTTTGAGAACAGGGCCCAGTGCAAGAATTCTTTCAGTGAAGAGTTTGCAGCACTTGTGCTGCTTTCTTTATTAACTTCTATGGGAAAGAGCAGACAGGCCCTAGTTCTCACAATAGATGCTCCAGAGGTGGGACCCACATCAATGAGACATTTAGGCATATCCTGTTGAAAATCTCTTAAACACAGAGGTCACATGTTGCAGAAATGCAGGGTTTCTCACTGTTGCAAAATTGTAGAGTAGGTAAAAACAGCACTCAGTGGTTAGCACTGCAGCCTTGCAGCGCTGGAGTCCTGGGTTTAAATAAAACCAAGGACAACATCTGCAAGGTATTTGTATGTTCTCCCCGTGTTTGCATGGCTTTCCTCCCACACTCCAAAGACATACTGGTAGGGAATTTAGATTCCCTGTCCCTATATGTGACAGTGCTAACAAAATCTGTAAAGCACTTTGGAATGTGATGGCGCTTTATAAGTAATAATGAAGAACACAGCGTTTTACAAACCTTGGAAAGTGAATGAGAGTTAATGGGTGCTAAACTGTATATACAGACAGGGGCGGTTTATTACTCTCTGTGATGGCTCCCTGCTCTTGCAGCTGCACAATCTCATACAGCTACTTAACTCAGCAAAGATGTACAGGTAAATCCTTGCAGAGTTAGCTAACTGCTGCCCAGAAGTATAACGTCAAAAGGCACGGTTGGCAACTGGTTAACAAATGGAGGCCTTTGGTCTGGAATTTAGGGATGCTCCATGAGACAATTGATGTTTTCTTTCAGATTTACATGTCACCTAACAGCAGATATTGCACGTTGTCTGGGCAGGTTGAGGGTCCTGACTGAAATCTAAATTAATTGTACTGCTGTTCCCTTCATTACATGCCTCTGTACAATACTTTGTCTCAAAATGCTGTAAGTCTGAAATCGTCACTTGTGGGTTTTCTGTCTCGGCAGGGATTGATTTCAGTCACCCTCTGAGTTTGCTCTCTGAGTTCTATTATTCTCTGTTCTTCTATGCACTTGAACCCCTGTAGTTTCTCATTGCATACTAATGTACCCTGTCATTAGCAGATTATGTTTGTTGCTATGCTGACTATACATTGCTATGTGTATGACTTGTTTTTACTTTATATTTTTTATGAAACCAATAAAAAGATGTAAAAAAAGGATAATTATATGGTCAAGAATGACATGTGAATAACCAACTTATAAAGTAAAAGAAAGTTTCAGTGAGCTCATTGAGACCATTATGCTGGAGACAAAGTAAGTTGTCCTTTCGCTCATAGGGAAGAACAGAAATGCTATTGAAATTACAATTATATAACACAGAAAAGTACTTAGAGACACTATGCTTCAAGAAAGCAATACTGACGTTGGACCTGTGTTTGTTAATCCTATTATGGAATTCTTGGACCTTACACCCATAATATATTGTTGGTTACATGGGCATTGTAATTAGTGTATGATGAATTAGACCCAAAGTTCAGAAAAAAATTTGATTAGAGAGACCTTTTGTGCAACAACTAAACTAAAGATTTTTGTCTTGTTTTCCGTTACATAGTTACATAGTTAATATGGTTGAAAAAAGACATACAGTGGGGAAAAAAAGTATTTAGTCAGCAACCAATTGTGCAAGTTCTCGCACTTAAAAAGATGAGAGAGGCCTGTAATTGACATCATAGGTAGACCTCAACTATGAGAGACAAAATGAGAAAACAAATCCAGAAAATCACATTGTCTGATTTTTTAAGAATTTATTTGCAAATTATGGTGGAAAATAAGTATTTGGTCAATAACAAAAGTTCATCTCAATACTTTGTTATATATCCTTTGTTGGCAATAACAGAGGTCAAACGTTTTCTGTAAGTCTTCACAAGGTTGGCACACACTGTTGCTGGTATGTTTGCCCATTCCTCCATGCAGATCTCCTCTAGAGCAGTGATGTTTTGGGGCTATTGCTGGGCAACACGGACTTTCAACTCCCTCCAAAGGTTTTCTATGGGGTTGAGATCTGGAGACTGGCTAGGCCACTCCAGGATCTTGAAATGCTTCTTACGAAGTCACTCCTTCGTTGCCCTGGCGGTGTGCTTGGGATCATTGTCATGCTGAAAGACCCAGCCACGTTTCATCTTCAATGCCCTTGCTGATGGAAGGAGGTTTGCACTCAAAATCTCACAATACATGGCCCCATTCATTCTTTCATGTACACGGATCAGTCGTCCTGGTCCCTTTGCAGAGAAACAGCCCCAAAGCATGATGTTGCCACCCCCATGCTTCACAGTAGGTATGGTGTTCTTTGGATGCAACTCAGCATTCACTCTCCTCCAGATACGACGAGTTGTGTTTCTGCCAAACAGTTCTACTTTCATTTCATCTGACCATATGACATTCTCCCAATACTCTTCTGGAACATCCAAATGCTCTCTAGCAAACTTTAGACGAGCCCGGATATGTACTGGCTTAAGCAGGGGGACACATCTGGCACTGCAGTATCTGAGTCCCTGGCGGCGTAGTGTGTTACTGATGGTAGCCTTTGTTACGTTCCCGTGTGTTTCTGGGATTTTTGCTCACCGTTCTTTTGATCATTTTGACCCCACGGGGTGAGATCTTGCATGGAGCCCCTGATCGAGGGAGATTATCAGTGGTCTTGTATGTCTTCCATTTTCTAATTATTGCTCCCACAGTTGATTTCTTCACACCAAGCTGCTTGCCTATTGCAGATTCAGTCTTTCCAGCCTGGTGCAGGTCTACAATTTTGTTTCTGGTATTCTTCCACAGCTCTTTGGTCTTCACCATAGTGGAGTTTGGATTGTGACTGTTTGAGGTTGTGGACAGGTGTCTTTTATACTGATAACAATTTCAAACAGGTGCCATTACTGCAGGTAATGAGTGGAGGACATAGGAGCCTCTTAAAGAAGAAGTTACAGGTCTGTGAGAGCCAGAAATCTTGCTTGTTTGTAGGTGACCAAATACTTATTTTCCACCATAATTTGCAAATAAATTCTTAAAAAATCAGACAATGTGATTTTCTAGATATGTTTTGTTTGAGGTCTACCTATGATGTCAATTACAGGCCTCTCTCATCTTTTTAAGTGGGAGAACTTGCACAATTGGTTGCTGACTAAATACTTTTTTTTCCCCACTGTATATTGATCAAGTTCATCCAATGGATGGGAAAATGCATGACATTCTATGCATTTCCATAGGCATCAATGCTATTTTTCTCTAAAAAGGCATCTAATGCTTTTTTGAAGCTTTCAGCTGTGAATGCAGTGATCTGCTCCTGTTCTTGCAACACAAGCATTTTGGCATGCCACTTGTAAGGGCTCCAAGTGATGGAAACATGTCTAGTACATATCAAACCTTCTAAATGTCTTATTAGGTTTGTTTAATATAGAGTCATTCAATTGGATGTTCCAATGACAAGTGAGGATATTTTTGACAGACAAATTGCTAATGACTTTGTTCCCTGTGCTAGACATTGATCCCTGCAGGCTAAATTCTCCAAGGTTCAATCTAGATCACTGAAAAAATGTGGAAAACCTTTATTATTAACTTTTATTATATTCAAGTAAAATGCAAGATAGTAAATCACCATATACTTGACATGAACTTCCATTAGCCTAGGAGCTGCAGACCCTTAGTGATACATGCACCAAAGATCAATTATGGGGACATAGATATTGAATCATGCCACATAGTGAGCTATGGTGTAGTGTGCCGTAATTTTACCAGGCACCTACACCAAGAGCAGATTACCTTATGTTTCCAAGTGAGACTTAGTAATTATATATGCACTCTCTTCTGTGATTGACATGTCTCACAGGTATGCATTAAATGATGGTCAGCCAACATAGACCTCTTTTGACTCTCCTATACAATGTATTTTAAACATGGGGAGTAGAGATGAGTGAACCGATTTGGATAAAACCATGTCTTCCACCTCTGCTTCCTCTACATCCAAAAATACTGTCTGTTTCCATAAAACTTATAAAGAAGAGGAAGACTTGGGCTACAGGGAATATTTCTCTCAGGAGATGCCAGATGACTATTAGGGAACGGGATCTGTGTCAGTGAAGATGAAACAGACATAACTGACAGTACAGAAAGGCAGCGTGGGAAATTACAGGTTACAACAATAGAGGAGGTGAAGGAGGAGGAGGAGTAACACACAGAACCTTGACCAGACATTGGCGAAATACATCGTCACAAACCAGATTCAACCGGAATATTTCAAATTGTTCAGTTTTAACAAAACCAAACAAATGGTGATTCGCTTCAGGTGAACAAAAATGTCCACACTACAAGAAAATGCCCCTCGCCATGTGTTTGACCTGGAAATACAAAGGAGACAAATGTGCATGACTAAGACACTGTCTGTGAGTCACTGTGATGTTGTAGCAACACCTGACATCCTCTCAGCCAATAGACAGTGGTAAGTGGATTTCGCAGTGTTGATATCATACTGACTATAAAAGCTTGTGCATGCCATCTCAGCCTTTAGTTGCTGACTGTAATGGTGGACATGCAAATAGATCGATGATCCATCTCACTGCATCATAGGCTATAGCACAGTTGTGAAAAAGCAATAGGGATTCCAGCAATAGTTAGAGGACTAGGAGAATTTACAGAATCAAACAAGTACAAAGGAGATTAGTGCTAGAATTCAATACAGATAGGATATGATCACATAGACATAGTGAATGGAGGAATTTGTGCTTCTGCTGCTTACACAGTTAACCTTTTCATTGGCAATAATCTAATTTTGTCTGTCTGTTGTGAAATGGATCAGTTTGATCTCTATACACATTCTTTCAACATACTTTTTACTGAAAAGACAATCCTGTTAGTGAAAAATGTTTTGTTAGGGACTTTTTTGGGCAGGGATTTACATTTTTTTCATTAAAAATATACTGCTGTTTTAACAGCAAAGAGTTGATTTTGCCTCCAAAAATCTGAAAAAAATAACTCTGCTATCCAAAAAAAATCTTGCAATTTCATGTCATGTTTTTCTACTCTGGCAACATTATTTAATTTTTTTTTTTTTTTTGTGTGTGTGTGTGTTCACCCAACATACAGTCTAGCATGCGCTAATCTGAAATCTTGTAATTTCATAGGTTGCTTTTTCCGCTGTGGTGACCAAATACACAGTGTGATGGAGCATTGTTGTTAATCTGAAAAAAATATTAATTGTGTTCACAAGTGCACATATATGCATGCACAGTAGTGCAGCCTCCGCTAATCTAAGAAAAGAATCTCCGTTATTTAAAGTCACCTCCCCAAACCATTTAAACTGCCCCTACAGTGATATACAGTAGATCCCCTAACACTGGTAAATATCAAACCTTTTAATGATTGAGACTACTGTGGATGCCAAAAAAATGAACTTTTATCCATTATGCAAATTAGGAGCACAGAGCACAGGTGGCGTTCCCTTTAGGTGCACAGCTCTTTCTGATGAATCCATACCTCTTTTCATATTTTTGTCATCCCTACAGTGAGAGCTGATCTGATGTCACCACCCCCCTCAGCGAGAACTGATGCATGTACAGTGCACTATTACAGTCCACCTTGGTTAAATCTTTTGCCTGCTGCTCAGCCTGCCCTGTGCCCGAAGAGAAGAGGATTCATGGGGAGGACTGTAATTGCGCACTGCGCATGCACGAGATCTCACTGAGGGGGTGGTGACGTCAGAACAGCTCTCACTGCACAGGGATGGCACAAACATGGATTGATGGAAAATAGATGTGGATTCATCAGCTAGAGCAGTGCTCAGACAGCTAAAGGGAACACCCCCTGTGCTACATGTGCCTAATTTGCAGAATGGACATAAGTTCATTTTCTCTGCATTGACAGCAGTCACAATCATTAAAAAAGTATGATATTTATTAGCATTGTGAGATCTATATCACTATAAAGGCAGTTTAAATAGGTTGGGCTGGTGACAGAGTCCCTTTAAGCTTTTTTTTTTTATATGTTCACCCAATATACAGTCTAGCCTTTGCTAATCTGAAACAAGCATGTAGTAATTTCATGGGTTGTTTTTCCCTCTCTGGTGACCAAATACAAAGTGTGACAATGCATTTTTTTTAATCTGAAAAAAATTATTCGTTGCTTAAAGAGGACCTTTCATGTCCTCATGTATATGCTGTTTTACATACCGCTAGAAAGCCGACAGTGCGCTGAATTCAGCGCACTGTCAGCCAGGGCCGGTTTTAGACAAAGTGGGGCCCTGCGCAAAATTAAAAGCGGGGCCCCAAATGCTGATATGCAAGCACCACCATCGTCTTGCAGTGGCAACCCCTATAATAACACCTCCTTTCTGCCAACAAAAAAGTAATAACAAGCCCCATTTACCACACACAATTCAAATGAGCACCTTTTGTACCACCTAATAGATTTTTGAACCCAGTCATCAGTTATTATAGAACCTACTTATAAATAATAGTCCCTGCTTAAAAATAATATTACACCTCTGTCAGTAATAGCGCCCTTATAAATGATAAATAGGACCCTGTATCATTAATATTCCCCCTTATCAGTATCAGTCACCCTGTAAAAATAATACTGCTCCCTTATAAATTATAGCCCCCTCATAAATAATAGTTGCCCTTATAAATAGTCCCCATTATCACTAATAGCCCCCTTTATAAATAAGCCCCACTTAACAATTATACCCCCATTTATAAATAGTTCCCCTCTTATAAATAATACCTGTCTTATAAATAATAGTTCCCCTTTATAATAGCCCCCTCATATTTAAGTTTCCCAATAATATATAGTAACCCACCCTTATACAAGTGCATCTCAATAAATTAGAATATTTTTGAAACGTTCATTCATTTCAGGAATTCAGTAATTCAATTCATAATCAGCGTCTTCCATGATTGTGTGTCCTACTGAACCAGACTGAGGGACCATTTAAAGGCTTAGGAAACCATTCCAGGTGACACACTGAATTTACAATACTGAACTTTTTTTTTACAATATTCTAATCTTCTTAGATTTGGATTTTCATTACCTGTAATCCATAATCAACATTTACAGAAATAAAACACTTGAAATAGAACACTCTGTCTGTAAAGAATCTAGAAAATATAGGAGGTCACTTTTTAAATTTAATTACTGAAAGAAATAAATGTTTCAAAGATATTCTAATTTATTGAGATGAACCTGTAGATAATAGTTCTCCATTATACAGTGTCGGACTGAAGGGCCTTAGGCCCACCAGAGGAACTTGTTCTGGGGCCGAACCCAACATCTCCCTGCTAATAGCCTACACCACGGCTCCTTTACTGAAGTCTTACATATGTGCTGTCTATCTGGTGTTACTGAGTATGTTCCCACTATAGTCAGCCCCTATAGTACTGTGCAGGCCCCAATAACTCCATGGCCAGTTCATGCACAGTACTGTATGGGGAATGACATGGCCATGGAGCACTACACGTATGTGCAAGATTATAGTCAGGGAGCTATGATGCAGACATAGCACACAGGGTTGCCAGCAGGATTTTTAACCCCTACCCCCACAGTATAATGCTCCACATGGTATATAATGCTTCATGATATAAAATGCTCCTCTGAGCCCTCCACAGTTTCCCCTCATGGTATATAATGCTCCACAGTGGACCCACACAGTATAAAATGCTCCCCTGAGCCCCCCATAGTGGCCCCACATGGTATATAAGTCTCCACACAGTATACTACCTCTTATTGGCCCCAGACAGTACACTATGCTCCCCAGCAGCCCCACACAATATAATATGCTCCATACAGTATAATATGTGTAACACCCCCTCTGAAGGAATCCGCTGGGGGCTTTAAGAATTTCAGAAATGGTTGTAACCTCTTCGCTAGCTTAGTCACGCAGTGCCTCCACCCGAATCTTCACCGGGCTTGTAAACACGGTGTTGGCTAGACTCCTCCACCAGGGGTCGATTCGGGAGAACCCCTATAGCCTACCTGTAGTTTCCTTTTTATGAATAGCGGTAATAAGTCAAAACAAACCACACCTAGAAGATTTAACCTTTTCTTAAAATGTGTATTACTTAATGGAACTAAGGATGCAATGCATATAATACCGCAATGAAAAGTGTACAAAAAACATGCAGCATTGATGGTGTAAACAGTATTAACAGCCTGACAATATTACCATGCTAGACAACAAGGCCCTATGAGGAATGACTTTCAGCTTGGCACTCAGTAAGCAGTCAGTAAATGGCCTTGTTGCAGGTTTAGCACTTGTATGTTTAGACTCTATAGGGGCAATGTTAAACTATAGGAGACTAGGTATGTAAAAATTTATTTGTTCAATTCAAAGTTTAGAGGCTTCCACTTACACACAGGCGCCCATTCACACTATGACCTCTGCTAACTCTCAGAATGGCAGTACAATATAAACAACACTTTTCACAGGCACCCATCACTGGCCAGGAGGGATTTTTAGAAAACCTAAATGAGTTCAGGATAGAGGGGAAAAAATGTCCTCTTAGTAGAAGGTCTTCAGTGATAACTGTATTAACGAGTTGCATTGTCCTCCTTAATGTGATATATTAATGAAAAACTGTGGTAGCAAAGCTTTGCTCTGGAAGTTATCCACACAGATAGAATAATGTCCAGCAGTAACTTCTCCTCTTATATTAGCTCTGGTCAGAGTAGGTTAGTCTTTTCACCCCTCAGGGGAGATCTCTGTGGCTTAACAGCAAATGTCTCAAAAAACAAAATGGAGGAGGCTGTATAACTGGGAGTACCTTAGGTAAAATGGCGACTGCTTCCTCACTGTACCTCAGATGAAACTGTTGGAGCCTTACTTGCTCTTGTTCCTCTCTCTCTCTCTCTGCTTCAAGTGAAATGGAGGGGTGTTTTCTCTTTCCCTTCAGATATGATGAAACAGTCTCTCATAATCTGCTCCAAGATCAGATAAAGGATTCTTCCTTCTTTATACCCCACTCCTCCTCAAAGCTCTGCCATTGCAGTCTCCTCTTCCTTCTCCCCCTGCCAGGCTCCACCCCCCCCCAGAGCTGATGGTCAGGTGATTCAGCCCCCTGCTAGTTCATTTAAAGTGAACACTTTGCAAATACAGTTCTTTCCCTCTATAGACTGTTTATGACCGGATTTCACTCACAGGTGGAGTGCTCTAATAGTTTCTGTACACAAGATTGCAATCTTCAACCTCCCTGGTAAACCTGCTTGTCTGGCAGGTTAACAGTGGGGGTTACATATGCATCCCACAGTGCCCCTCCCAGTATAATGCTCCACAGTGGCCTAACACAGTATAACATGCTCCACAATGGCCTCCACACAGTATAATATACTGCCCAGAGGGGTTCCCCCAGTATAATGCTCCACAGTGGTCCCCCACAGTATAATATGCTCCCCACAATCCACCCAGTATAATGCTCTTCAATGGTCCCACAGAGTATAATATGCTCCCGAGAAGCCCCACACAATATAATAAACTCCACAGTGGCCCCACACAGTATAACAGGCTCCCCACACTGCCCCTTCCCCCAGTATAAAGCTCCACAGTGGCCCATAGTATAATATGCTCCCCAGAGGGCCTACACTAGTATAATGCTCCACAGTGCACCCCAGTATTTTGCTCCACAGTGGCCCCACGCAATATATTATGCTCCCCAGAGTGTCCCCCCCAGTATAATGCTCCACAGTAGGCCCCACACAGTATAATATACTCCCCAGAGGGCCCCCTAGTATAATACTCCTTAGTTCCCCCCGAATAATGCCCCACAGTGGCGCCACGCAATATAATATGCTCTGCAGATGGCCCCCCAGAATAATGCTCCACAGTGACCCCACACTGTATAACATGCTCCAGAATGGCCCCACACAGTATAATATGCTACCCAGAGGGACCCCCCCAGTATAATGCTCCACAGTGGCCCCACACAGTATAATATGATATTCAAAGGGCCCCATCCCCAGTATAATGCTCCATAGGGGCTCCGCACAGTATAATATGCTATTCAGAGGGCCCGCTCCCCAGTATAATGCTCCACAGGGGCCCCACACCATATAATATGCTATCCACAGGGCCCCCTCCCCAGTATAATGCTCCACAGGGGCCCTACAAAGTATAATATGCTATCCAGAGGGCCCCCAAGTATAATGCTCCACAGGGGCCCTACACAGTATAATATGCTATCCAAAGGGACCCCCCCCCAGTATAATGCTCCACAGGGGCCCCACACCATATAATATGCTATTCAGAGGGCCCCCTCCCCAGTATAATGCTCCACAGGGGCCCTACAAAGTATAATATGCTATCCAGAGGGGGCCCCCCCAGTATAATTTTCCACAGTGTCCCTACACAGTATAATATGCTATCCAGAGGGACCCCCCCACCAGTATAATGTTCCACAGTGGCCCTACAGACTCCCTTAGTGCTAGTATTATCTTATACTCTGTTGTCTGAAGAGACCCCAGAGTATAATTATCGAAGGCCCAGGGGAGGTAAGGGAAAATAACAAACAGTTATACTCACCTTACCTTACCTCTCCTAGGCCTCCTTGCACTGCTCCGCTGTCACTGCCGCCGATGGCTTCCTCTTCGATGTGGCTGGCGTCACGCGTTGTGGACGTCACCGCTGAAGCCTGTGATTGGGCCTAAGCGATTACGTGACGCACGCCCCACGTGACCGCTGAGGCCAGGCCTCAGCACCTCAGCGATGATGTCCGGAACGCCAGAAGCTGATGTCAGACAGAAGGACAGGTGAGTAAAAATGTTTGTTATTTTTACTTACCTCGGAAAGGGGCCCAGCGGCACATGATGCTGGGTCCCTTTCTGTTATCGATATGGCCAGTCCTGAGTCCGGGATCCGGAGTCATAAGGCCTTTGGGGTCAGGGCCCTGGGCAATTGCCCAGTTTGCCCTCCTCTAACGCCGGCCCTTCTGCCAGCTTTCCCGTTATATGCCGCAGCGCTGGAGATATCGGCTGTCATAGCTTCACTGTCAGAAGGGCGTTCCTGACAGTCTAGCTTGGCTGTGAGGAACGCCCTCCCTGACAGTATTCCTCCATAGCCCTGTACTTGGGGGGACGTTCCTCACAGCTCAGCGTCATCACTGGGTGGTAAGAAACGCCCCCTCTCTCTGTACTCGTCCATAGTGTTGTATTGTCAGAAGGGGCGTTCCTTACAGCCCAGTGATGACGCTGAGCTGTGAGGAACGCCCCCCCCAGTACAAGTCTATGGACGAGTACAGTCAGAGAGGACGTTCATCACAGTGCAGCTAGACTGTCAGGAACGCCCTCCTAACGGTGAACAGTGAAACTACA
The DNA here is from genome assembly GCA_947044405.1 of Leptodactylus fallax. NCBI lineage: Eukaryota > Metazoa > Chordata > Amphibia > Anura > Leptodactylidae > Leptodactylus > Leptodactylus fallax. Next base: position 9,385,148 of record CAMRHE010000021.1, read on the forward strand.
ACCCCCGATATCTCCAGCCCCGGGGCACATACCGGGAAAGCCGGCAGTGCGCTGAATTCAGCACGCAGTCGGCTTTCTAGCGGTATGTAAAACAGCATATACATGAGGACGTGAAAGGTCCTCTTTAACTGTTTCTGTTTTTGTACAACTGCACATATATACATACATAGCAGTGCAGCCTAGGCTAATCTAAAAAATTGTCTCCATTATGTCAGCATTTTTTTGGTGTGTTTACCCAATATACAATATGGCCTGTGCTAATCTGAAAAAAAAAAAACAACATCTTGTAATTTCATGGGTTGATTTTTCCACTCTGGAACCTACAAACAAGCAAGATTTCTGGCTCCCACAGACCTGTAACTTCTTCTTTAAGAGGCTCCTCTGTCCTCCATTCATTACCTGTAGTAATGGCACCTTTTTGAAATTGTTATCAGTATGAAAGACACCTGTCCACAACCTCAAACAGTCACACTCCAAACTCCACTATGGTGAAGACCAAAGAGCTGTGGAAGGACACCAGAAACAAAATTGTAGACCTGCACCAGGCTGGGAAGACTGAATCTGCAATAGGCAAGCAGTTTGGTGTGAAGAAATCAACTGTGAGAGCAATAATTAGAAAATGGAAGACATACAAGACCACTGATAATCTCCCTCAAACAGGGACTCCATGCAAGATCTCACCCCTTGGGGTCAAAATGATCACAAGAACGGTGAGCAAAAATCCCAGAAGCACACGGGGGGACCTAGTGAATGACCGGCAGAAAGCTGGAACTAACGTAACAAAGGCTACCATCAGTAACACACTACGCCGCCAGGGACTCAGATCCTGCAGTGCCAGACGTGTCTCCCTGCTTAAGCCAGTACATATCTGGGCCCGTCTGAAGTTTGCTAGGGAGCATTTGGATGTTCCAGAAGAGTATTGGGAGAATGTCATATGGTCAGATAAAACCAAAGTAGAACTTTTTTGGGATAAACACAACTCGTCGTGTTTGGAGGAGAGTGAATGCTGAGTTGCATCCAAAGAACACCATACCTGCTGTGAAGCATGGGGGTGGCAACATCATGCTTTGGGGCTGTTTCTCTGCAAAGGGACCAGGACGACTGATCCGTGTACATGAAAGAATGAATGGGGCCGTTGTGAGATTTTGAGCGCAAACCTCTTTCCATCAGCAAGGGCATTAAAGATGAAACGTGGCTGGGTCTTTCAGCATGACAATGATCCCAAGCACATCGCCAGGGCAACAAAGGAGAAAACCTTTGGAGGGAGTTGAAAGTCCGTGTTGCCCAGCAACAGCCCCAAAACATCACTGTTTTAGAGGAGATCTGCATGGAGGAATGGGCCAACATACCAGGAACAGTGTGTGCCAACCTTGTGAAGACTTACAGAAAACGTTTGACCTCTGTCATTGCCAACGAAGGATATATAACAAAGTATTGAGATGAACTTTTGTTATTGACCAAATACTTATTTTCCACCATAATTTGCAAATAAAATTCTCATTTTGCCTCTCATAGTTGAGGTCTACCTATGATGTCAATTATACAGGCCTCTCTCATCTTTTTAAGTGGGAGAACTTGCACAATTGCTGGCTGCCTAAATACTTTTTTTCCCCCACTGTATATATATATATATATATATATATTGTGATAATTTGGGGAATTAAACTCAAAGTGGCGGCTTTTCCTGGTCCAGACAGTGGTGGTCCATGGTACTGGGCGCCGGAAAGATAGCTTTCAGACGGTCCAAGTGTAAAATAAAAGTGGCTTTATTCAGCTTAACTGCAAGATAGCAAAACAACAAAAAACCTAGACCACAGTTAGGGTCCTAACTCACTCCTTGAGCCCCTAACTGTCCTGACTGTTGCTCAGCTCCAGCAACAGTCCCCTGTGGACCCAGCCCTTCTGGGACAGAGCCTCTCTCTCTGTCCTAGCTGGTCCACCATTTCCTGCTTCCTGCAGGATGCTCCAGCCCCTCTGGAGTTACGTGCCACCCCCCAAAGGCGTGGCTGAGAGCCTTTTCTGGCCTGGCCTGGGTCGCTCAACAGCGCCCTCTGGTTCATATACTTACATACCCTCCCCCTCAGCTCACTACCCATGGAGTGAGCTACAATGGGACGAGACATCCTATGACGAAGTCCCTCTTTAACCAAGTATGCCTGTCCAGTGTCTCTCCAGAAGTCCCGATCTGGCGGTCTTCTCTTCCAAATTCCGCTCCATCGAGTTTTCCATCTTCTCATCACTTTCGATGCTACGTCAAAATCCTGGCCCTTCTGTGCGAAGGCAAGTTTTACTTCATCATCTTCACAATTCGCCATACAAGGGATCACATCATTTTAATCACATTTCTCGCCATAGTCTTCAGCCATCCCATTGCATGACTTTGATCCCTTTAGTGAATAGCCGTAAAAATCTTCATCTTCACCTATCATGAATTCACAGGAGCTCAGAGACCAACTAACACGTACTTCATGCACATCAATGTCTTTAGAGTATAACTGTATCACGGGAACTTTTTCCGTAACCTTCATCTCAAAGCAAACTTTGCCATCACCATCAAGGCCTAGAAGTTTAGGAGACATAGGCTGCTTGCTCTCCTCTTTCTTTGAGATACACCATCTCTGTACTGCAATATCTTCTCCTTCTGCACGAGGGCCATACCGTACACCCTCACATAATAGATCACGCTGAACTACATTTTCTGGCATGTCTTTAACAACTGTCACATCATTGGTGACATGTAACCATCTCTTACTTCTGCATGCAAATGACTGCTGCTCAGTCTCTGCATTAGAACCTCTACCACGGTTACTTCCATTAGTTAGAGACATAGTAACATTGTATCTCCGCCTCTTCTTGTTGCTATTAGCATCAGGCAGTAAAACAACTTCTGCCTCTTCTCTTCTTTTTGGGTTGACTGTATTACTTCCTGACTCCCCCTTCACAGACAACATGGAGTCATTATTCACCATTTGTCCACCAAACATTTGGCTAGAGACAGGCACAGCAACACCTTTATCCACAATGGCTTCAGACACTTTATCTGTTGGGACAACACATGCGTGGTCAGTCTTCTTACGGACTCTTGTTCCACACTTTTGATGACCCTTCACCTTATTTACCATCTCACAGCCCTCTAGGCTTTGGACCTCATTGGTTTGAAGCTGGACCCACTCTGTCACAGGCAATGTGTGACCAATCACAGTTTCTTCTTCTGTTGGACCTTCTTTGGCCTCCTCACATTTTGCAGGAAGTCCACCTTTAGCAGCATCTTCCTGGGGAACTCTACCCTCTACTTGACGTTTTACCGAGTCACATGGTTTCATCATAATCTGATCATTGGTATCAACATCAGTGGACAGGACACTCATGTCTGTCTGACTTGATTCTCCTTTCTATGCCTCTATGTTGGCAGCTTTTTCCAATTCTAACGCCTTCTGTAGCGCACAAATCTCTGATTCCAGCTCCAGAACTTTCTTCACTGCCACATTTTTCTGTGCAGCTTCCATCTCAGTTTTTACTAGTGTACCTTGCAGCTCTGATTCTTTAGAGGCTAACAGGTTCTGCAGCAAGACTTTTGTCAAGTCTTTAATTCAAGTCCTGTATCTCAGTGGCTCTCTTATCTTGCTCTTGGTTGAATAAAGACTCTGTCTCTTGAGTCATGTTTTTCATGGATAGCAGCTCTGATTCTTTAGAGGTTAACAGGCTCTGCAGCGAGTCCTTCTCAGCTTCTAGTGCTGCCAGCTTTGAAGATAGGGCAGATGCCGACTGTTCAGTATTGGATAAAGACTGCTGCAATCGATCCAATTCCACTCTTTTAGATTCCACTTCGGTTTTTAACTGTGCTATCTGAACAGTGTGCTCTTCCAACTTTATTGCTGACTCGCGCTTCACTTTCTGAAACTCCAGCTGTTTCTTGATTTCCTCCTGCTTGTTCACTTGCACCTTTAGTTTAGCAACAAGCATTTTTAGATCTACAATCTCAGCAGATAAATTGGACAGGTTTCCCTCAAACTGAATCTTCATGTCTTCTATCTGGAGGTCCAATTCTCTCTTGGCCTTTTCCAGCTTGTCATAAGCATTAGCTTTGTTCTCATACAATATCTGCACAGATTCCAGGTTTTTCTCAACTTCATCCTTGGAGCTAACCAAATCCTCCATTTCAGTGCACAGTTGCTTGTTGAACCTCTCTAACTCGGCCTTCAATTCAAGGGCCTCTGCTTCAGCACGGTCACGTTCTTCTGCATATCTAGCAGAAAGAGCCTTCTCTTCACGAAGCAGCTGATCAAACTTTTTCTGCTTCCTTTCTAAATTTGACACCATCCGACATTGATGATCAAGATCTACACCTACGTCTTCTAGTTCCTGCTGCAGTCTAATTTTCGTCTTCTCAAGTTTGTCATAAGCAGCAACCTTCTCCTCAAACCGTTGATTTGTAGCTTCTAGCTCCTTTTGCAACTTTTCCTTTAGTTCTTCAACAGAGTCCAAGGACCCAATACTATCCTCCATTTTTTTCTTCATATCAGTCGCCTGAGCCTGTAGCGTTGAAATCTGCTTTGTCAAATCTCTTTTTGCTATCTCCTCTTCCTCTAGTTGCTCAAGGAAACCATTTTTCTCATTTTCCATTTGTTTTAGTTTTGTACTAAGGTCAAGCTTCTGACGGGTTTCTTCTTGCAAAAGTTCCTGAGTGTCCTGAAGCTGAGATTCTAGTGTAGAAAAACCTTTGGAAAGTTTGATAAACTTGCTGTCTGCTTGAGAAAGAAGCCCTGTGACATTATTCAATTCCACCTGTAGTCTGTTTGCCTTGTCTAGCAGTTCTGCTTGAAACCTGTCCCCTTCTGTGACTTTTAGTTGCATCACTTGAAGTTGAGTCTCTACTTTTTTGTGACTCTCCTGTAAGGTTTGCACTTTCTGAGCATGGACAGACGACATCTCCATCAATTCTTTGTCTTTATTTTGCACCAAAACAGACAACTTCTCATTATCTCCACAAGATCCTGACAGCGCCCTCTCCAGGCTACATATTCTAGCTTTGAGTTCCCTTTCTCTTTGTTCCCGAACTCCAGCTCTGCTCCGCCATTCGTGGATTTCACCATTTAGGCGAACCTGATACAAGTGTTGCTCTGACTGCAATGTCTGCACTACAGATTCTAAATCACTCTCTCGGTCAGACACATACTTCCTCAGCTCGGCAATTTTATTTTCTTTGTCAGTCAATGCAACCGAAAGTTTTTCACACTTCCTGACTTGGTCATCCAGACATTCTGATTGACTCTGCAAAAATTCACTTCTCTCATGTTTAGCAGTTTCAAGGTCATCTCTTAATTTTTCAATGACACTCTCTTTGGCAATGGAGTCTTGAACATGCTGCTCCTTTAAATCCTGCAATTGCTTCTCAAGCACTTGCTTTTGCTCTACACTCTGTATAACTTCATTAGATAGAGCACATTTCATTTCTGCAAACTCCTTCTTAGTGACACAGTCCATTCCAGGCAAACCCAGTACCACATTTTCACAATGACTAGGATATAACCTCTTCATAGAGTCAAGCTCTGCCTTTAACTTAAGGTTCTCTCTTTCTGATACCAAAAGTTGCCATTTACAATCAGATATTTCATTCTCATACATGAACCTGATGGTTTTATTCTCATCTTGAAGCTGCTGCACCATAACATTTTCATCTTTGGCGCTTACATGCACTTCAATATGAGACATACCCTCAACAGGGACATATTCCATCATAGAACAGAGGTGCTTTAGAAAAATTGAGTCACCGTCATGCAACCCTTTATCTTTACTTGCACTCCACCTGATCTGCTCCAGGTTTTGTGTTTCTGCATTCAGACTGCTGCACTAATAAACCTGTGTATAACTTCTCTGCTTTTTTACAAGCTGAAATTCTCTTTTTCTTGCCCATGGTTTACTAACAAAATTACACAATATTCCACAGCAACCTTGGGTTCAACCGGCAACAACTTTTTGCTATCTTCTGCAGTCACCTGTATTCACACAGTTAACTTATGTGGCACTACAACAACCAGCATTTTCTTCTGTCTTCCACAGAAAACACCAACATGGCACCATAGCCTTTCACATACACTTGTTTGCAATATCCAGCTTCTATACACATTGCTTACTTTCTTGCCATCAGTAAACACTTCACAGACTTCTGTGCCACAGTATACACAAAGTCCATTCCCTGGATTCCTCTTCCAGAGTTTTACTTTTACCAGTTTTTGCACACACTTTACTATGTTGCAATTCACTCACCCCTTCCAGGGTTTCTCAGTTGAAATCACCGATTTCTTCCAGCTGTAGGCCACAATGCACACTTAGCAGTATTGCAGTCACCAATCACTTGTCTTCCAGGACTTGCGTGGATCTCTTTATGCACGCGTTCTCCACCATATGTGATAATTTGGGGAATTAAACTCAAAGTGGTGGCTTTTCCTGGTCCGGACAGTGGTGGTTCATGGTACGGTCCAAGTGTAAAATAAAAGTGGCTTTATTCAGCTTAACTGCAAGATAGCAAAACAACAAAAAAACCTAGACCACAGTTAGGGTCCTAACTCACTCCTTGAGCCCCTAACTGTCCTGACTGTTGCTCTGCTCCAGCAACAGTCCCCTGTGGACCCCAGCCCTTCTGGGACAGAGCCTATCTCTCTGTCCTAGCTGGTCCACCATTTCCTGCTTCCTGCAGGATGCTCCAGGCCCTCTAGAGTTACGTGCCACCCCCCCAAAGGCGTGGCTGAGAGCCTTTTCTGGCCTGGCCTGGCCTGGGTCGCTCAACAGCACCCTCTGGTTCATATACTTACAATATATATATATATATATATATATATATATATATATGTGTGTGTGTGTGTGTGTGTGTGTGTGTGTGTAGTGCATCCTAGGCTAATCTAAAAAAAAGAATCTTCATTATTAGATTATTTTCTAGGGTGTGTTCTCCCAATATACAGACTAGCCTAGTCCAATCTGAAAAAAAAAAGTGTTATTTTAAGCTGACTTCTTGAAAAAACTGAAAATACAACCCCCCCCCCCCAAAAAAAAAACAAAACAAAACATTGATTGGCAATGTGCAATAAAAAAACCAAGGGCATGGTAATGACAAAAGGAGGTGGAAGAGGAAACACTCGTGCAAGTACTAACTATAAGAATATGGGTGGCATGAGCAACACTGCCAAATGATAAATCCATGGTGATGTGCATGATATGCAGGCTGTGGAGGAAGAAATGTAGCTCTACATACTCACATAAAAGGGCATCACTCTCTTATTTGGAAAAATAGATTTGACAGTGGCAGTGAGCAATGCTGTTCTCCTACTCTTGCCTGTGATCTTTCTTGTAGGCAGGCCACATACACCTAGCACATGGTCATCATTATCATCATCATCATCATCATCATCACCAACCATTTCTCCTCCTCTCCCCCCCCTTCCACACCAATGTCAGTCATCCATAAGGGAATGTGTGGCCAGGTGACAGCAATATACTCCCAGTCATCAGAAGTTGTGCAGTTTAACTTGCATCTGGTCAAGCTTTTGCCATACCAATTAGTGGATTCTTCTGCATTTTGTCAACTGATGGCACGAGCTCAACCTCGATGGAGGATACCTACCCATTAGTATTTCAATAGGAAAGTTATCCCTGCTTTATATCACCATGTGTTGGATAATATGGGCCTTTCAGTCTGGGGAAAGGTGCACAATATAGTCGACACATGGAGCAGCAATTATGGACAAGGACAATACATGGCTTTCACAGCATACTGGGTCAATGGTTTTAGACAGATTTTCGACAAAACTGTCTGTCTTTCCATACCTTATCTGAGACATTCCAACCTTAAACATGCTGAAGTGTCTGTGTGAGCAGCAGAAGGCAGTGAATGATTATTACATATAGCAGACCACAGGGACAATGTCATTGGAGGCTCATGAGTGAAGTGTGCCGACTTCTCAAGTCCTTTGAAGAAGCCACTAAATTTGTCCACAGGGACGACTGCAGCATCAGTGATATGATCCCTCAGTTTTATATCTTACAGGAATCCCTTACACTCATGCAATGAGGGATGGAAGAGGAGGAACAATTTCCACCTCTTAGTCAACATCATCACCCTGTGTTGATGGAGGAGGATGAGGATCTGGGTCAGGGTCATTATGATAGAGGAATTGGGGCTCCTAGACTAGAAGAGGAGGAGAAAGAGGGGCCCTTGATATGTTACAGACACAGCCCGAGGAGGAGGCTAACCCTTATTGTTTCAAGATAATGACGATGGTGATGATCACGCTGGTTAAAAACACCAACCATGGTTGACCCCTTGGTCCTAACATATTAGCGTCAAGCAGAGATATGAGTACTGGATATCAGTGTTCTTAGACCCTTTCTATAAGGACAAAATGGGGGAATTTTTCCATGCTTCCTAAAGGGAAGAAAAATTAGAATATTATCAGGATAGGTTGTATACACAGCATGCCAGATTGACGCAGTGTTTAGGAAGATTACTACAACTGCCAGTCACATGTCTGCCCTCTCCCAAGTCCACCTCACTCAGTCATCTTTCCTCCTCTTCTCCAAGTGCCATAAGTGTCAGGAGGAGTAAAATCAGCAGCAGCAGAAGCCAAGCCCAGTCTAGTATGTGGAAGATGATAAACTAGAAATTTTATAGGTTGCAGCACCAACTGGAGCCTCAACAGGCAACTGACACCCAACGGCTGCACCAGCAGGGACAATTGTACCTAGAGTGCACCTATACTTCAGCAGATAACTCTGACCCCATGAAATTCTGGGTCAATTGGTTAGAGCAGTGGAAGGAGCTGGCCCAGTTTACCATGGGAGTTTTATCTTGTCCGTCCTCAAGCATAAAGGCTGAGAGGGTGTACAGTACTGCCAGTGGCATTGCAAAAAATGAGTTTTGTTAAAATGAATCATGGATTCATGAGGATTTTCAAACACCTCCGGCTGATGCCTCCAAATAATGGTGTCACTGTCTCCCTTTATCATCTTCCATTTTCTCTACTGCTGCTGATGCAGGCTGATACTCCTGAAAAGCTATCACCACCACTGCCACCACTCAGCCAGACATGTCCTGTAGCCTGGTTTATCATATTACACCCTGCCACACTGCCACACATGTTGCCATGGCTGCCACCACTCAGGCAGACATGCCCTACATCCTGGTCCATCATATTACACCCTGACACACTGCCATACATGTTGCTACAGCTGCCACCATTACAAACCACTCACAGACGTGAGACAGAAACAGATGTGTCCTGCGACCTGGTCCACCATCACACTCCACTATACCACACTGCTTTGATTTAACATCTGCTTTCATCATTTCCGCATTTCTTCATTCATATACATATCCCTGTCCTGTATTACAATTCCCCCTCCTTTATTAGCATTTCTAATGACTATATCAATTCAAATTTATATACTTTTATTTACATTTTAGCACCTTAACAAAGATCTAAATTTTTTTATATTTCCATGTATGGGGATGCATAAGGTGTCTCTTTTGCAGGGCCAAGTGTACTTTTCAGTTATACCATTTTGGGAAATGTCTATTGCTTTGATCAATTTTTATTCAAATTTTTTTATCATAGGTGAAACACCCAAAAAAAGACAGTTTAGCACTTTTGGGAGGTTGATTTGAATTTTTAACATTTATATATATATATATATATATATATATATATATTATTATATTTTTTTTTTTACTTTATTTTTTATATTGCAATTATTAGACCCCCTAGGGGTCTTGAATCCCAGGGGGTCTGATCACTAATGCCATGCATTACAATTCTTATGCATTGCAAAATATTGGCACTTCTATTACAGCATAAAGCAGCCTGCAATAAAAGCTAATGCCAGACAAGCATGGGAGCCTTCAATAGGTAATGTGACGCATCAGCTTTGACCGAGGTTCCAGGGGCCTTTATGCAGCACTGATCATGGGCATTACAGCAGACACCCGGCAGCTATAGTGACCACTCAGCTCCTGAGCGGCTGCCATATTTACATACCCAACATCCGCCGTAATAGTATGGGAAGGGGTCAAGGAGTAACTTGACAAGCTGAAGATGCTTGTTGGTCCCCTTTGTTCCCCTTGGGGTTGGGACCTAAATTTTTTATTAGATTTATTTCCCCTTAAACCCCCGTGTTCTTCTTAGTTTTTTGGTGGAGGGGGAGGAAACTTTCCAATTTTCTTTTTTGTCTCACCGGACTATAGTAGTCAGATATTTTTTGTGAGGAATGCAGTCTGACATATATGGCATGTTGCCGAGGGAGTTGAGTGGAGGTAAATCCAAAAAGAAGATTTGGATGTGTTGAATATCAAAACATTAGAGATGATGGGATTTTGTGAAAGGGATGGATCATCAGGGAGGGATACTGCTCTTTCAATTTGTGTCATGGAAAGTGTAGTGTTATATATTGTGATCAAAGTATCTTCAAGGTCACATATAGTGGAAGAATCACTGCCTGTGTGGTATTTGCCCCTATTAGTGGTTTGGTTTTTCTCAGTGTTCAGAGTGAACTTTCCTGAGGTTATCTGCATGGTATGGACTGAATAGTCTGTGTAAAAGGCTTCTCGGTGAGAGGTGTAAATTGAGTAGTTAGCGGAAGAGACAGAGATGTGGTTTCCACTGTTCCATGGAAACTGGATAATAAATTCTTCTTGGTTATGTCCATTATACTGGGTGATTCAGCGAAATGTCTTATATTTGATGAACTAACTGAAAGTTGTTTAGTGGAATCAGATGGGGGCTTAGAGACTCTCAAGTTAGATTGAGTTTTTTTGATATTGGTGTTTGGATGTGACGTGAGTATAGGATCCAAGTTTATCTTATTGAATTGGATTGATACTAAATCTGTATCCTGAGTTGGTTATTTGGTATCCAAACCTTGTTTCTGTGCGCACAAAGAAATGACTTCTGCTCTCCAGAGAGAGAATGTACATTACTTCCTCTTTTTATTTACTTTTGTTCATTTATATAGTACTACATATGGGAGTTAACATATATTTGTGTGTCCGTTTGCTGTTGGCTGAAGCATCTTGCAATCTCCTCTTCTTACATCCTGTTTTTGCACTTGCCTTGGGTGTTGGTCAGGCAGTAAGCGCTATCTTGCATAGCTGATATCTAGTTACACACAGCAAAGTTCACAAAAGGATTGTAATAATAAACACTTAGGAAGGAAAGTATATATTTGGTTAATAGTAATATGAAATAGACCTTTTGATATCAAAAATAGACATTTTATCCACAACATTATTATGATGATTATTGTGGAAACTAGCAGTATTCTTAGTAGTGGTCTTAATATTTTTATGTTTCTTTTTAGGATCATGAAAGATTGTTGGAAAGAAATGGTTAGAGAAACCAATTCCATTGTCTACCTTGGAAGTGGTTGTAGTTTTACTTGTAGAGTTTTTGGACCAATATTTGATATTGTTGGTCTAGAAGTCCCTTCTTTCTCTTTCTAGTTTTTTAGCTTTATTTTCCAGGATCTCTCTCACAATATTTAGGATCCTGGTACACAAAACCTGTTTAATTCTAATGAAACCTGGCTGCTCTATATGTTTCTCAATCTGGTTGCCTACATCATTAATCTGGAGATTCAATCCATATTTTGCGGGAGGTGAAACACAAGCTGCTCAAGGTGCCCAGGAATCCAAAGGGAAGGGATGACTCTCCAATCCGGTATTCCTTATACCACTCCAGGGAACGGTTTCCAGACCACGGGATGCTCAGACAATCACTTAAAGAGATATAAAAACAAGCACCAAGCAGCTATAGTGTGAACCTGTTTGGGGAAGACAATTGTGATAGATGATATAATAGACTGCATCGCCTCTCACCTTATGTGGTTGTGATAGTCACAACAGCTAAAAACACCTTTAGTACACCTAGGATGAGGGTGGCAGCAGAGGTATCCTTGTCATCGGCTATTTGATTCCGGACGTCCAGTTGATGCAGTTAAAAGTGGTCAGAGTGGTGACTTACTTCAGGGTAAAAAAATCTCTGTGTTCAACCGGTTTAGATAAAAAATTTTGCCATCCAAATAAAAACATATCAGTAGCACACAATGCGTTTAGAGAATTTCTTCCCCTTTTTCATGTGTAAAAATCAGAGGATGTTGACATATGTCTTCATCCCCCAGATATAAATACCAATTTGGACTACTCCCCATGGGAGGGTCAAGTTTAGGATCACAACAGAGGCAAATATCAATGACATGTACACAGAATATACATTAAAGGCTGAATAACATACCCCTTCACATGACTCTTATTCATGAATCACAAGATGTACGTAGCTGTGAGAAAACTAACTTTCAGTTAGTTCTTGGATAACTTGTCTTATTCACGACACTTTTAACAAAGTCAAAGGTAATACAGCAATCTGAATGTCCACTATGCTCTGGAATATTGTATACCCGACAAGGCGGTAAAACATATCATCTAAGTCGATTCATTTGTTGCTGTTACTTCATAGAGCCAATACATTTGGTACATTTACTTGTGTTTCAGTAACATTGTGCACAAGGAAAAAGCTTTAGCTCATTTTTGACACAAGAGGTCTTTTCAATTAAAGCTTTTCTGTGTCATATAAAGTATTACCTTGTACATGAAACTTATAGTACTGTACACTGGGTGTATGATCCAATACTTACATAGGATTAACAAATACAGGTCCAATGTTAACAATAGATTCGTGAAATACAGTACAGTGTCTCTAGGCTCTTGTGTCTGTCATGCACTTGTGATTCCAATAACATTTCTGTTGCTGATACCAAACAAACATCATCTATGGTCTTAAATATATGTAAAAAATTAATTCAATATAAATCACTTTGATCTAGTCTTAACAAGACCATTGAAATTTATTTTTTAAATTTTACCTACTATAATAACTATAAGTTGTTTTACATATAATATGTTGTATGACCATGCAATTATTAATGTTTTAATGCTTACCTTTAATGTATGGTTATGCAATTACGATGTCAAATCTTTTTTAGTGAACTCTCCCTATGTTTTGTGTTTTTGATTGTAACTTAATTTATTATAAATATTTGTTTTATATCTTTAATTATTTCTTAACCCTTAGGAAACGCAGACATTTTTCATTTTTGTGTTTTTGTTTTTTACTCCTTACATTTCAAAAGCCATAGCTTTCTAATTTTTCTGTTTGCATAGTCATATAAGGGCTTGATTTTTGTGTGATAAGTTGTACTTCGAAGTGTTACCATTTATTATTTTATAGAATGTACTAGTAAGCTGGAAAAAAATTCAGAATGAGGTGGAATTGAGAAAAAAAACTAAGTTTTCTTATGTCTTTTTTTTTTACGGTTTCCACTCTGTGGTAAAAATGCTCTGTTAGCTTTATTCTGCAGATCAGTACAATCACGGTGATACCAAATTTATATAGTTTTTTTTTTTTCATGTTTTAATAACTTTACAAAAATTCTAAATTTTGAAGAAAAAAAAAATTCTTTGAATCACCATATTCTGACCCCTGTAACTTTTTTATATTTCAGCAAACAGAGCTGTGTAAGGTGTCTTATTTTGCAGGGTAATTTGTTGTTTTTGTTGATACCATGCTGGGCGTTGTATGATGTTTTGATCACTTTTTATTCCATTATTTTAGGGATGTAGTTTGGCGAAAAAATGCCAAATCAGCCATTTTGATTTTTTTTCCTGCTACGGCGTTTACCGTATGGGACAAATGTTTTTATATTTTAATAGTTTGGGCATTTTCGGACTTGGGGATACCTAATGTGTTTATGTTTTCTTTTATTTATTTATTTATATTTGTATGTGATCTAGGGAAAGGGGGGGTGATTTAAACTTTTAGGTTTTTTAATTTTTTTAAAAACTTTTTTCTTTAGCCCCCCCTAGGGGGCTTGAACATGTAGTATTGCAGTCTATGGCAGATTTTCTATGTAACTATTGAAGCCTGCTGCATGCAGGCTTCAGTAGTTACAATACAATGGCAGGGCTGGGAGCCTTCAGAAAACTCCAGGCTGCCATGGTAATGAGACGCCTCCCGCGATTGATCCGCGGTGGGGCCGACCCGTTACTGAAAAGCAAATAGAAAGTGAAAGTAACCACTCAGATGCCATGGTCGCATTTGACCACGGCATCTGAGTGGTTAAATGCCCATGATCAGAGTCATCTCTGATCACGGGCAATGAAAACACACAGACCCAGCACAGACCCGGCAGCTATCCCTAGTCCCAGAGATAGCTAGGGTCAATTTTTAGGGTCAGTTTGGTATTGACCTTGTCAGGGCGGGAGTCATTTGGGGTGTAAGGGTAAGTGTTTTAGGGGGAGGATTAGGGATTGTGGTTCTTCCTCCTGTAATGCGCCCTCACCTGTTGGTTTACTCCCGTCTTCAGATATTGGTAAGATCGTTTCATCATTTATTTATATAGCTGCCATAATATACAACTTTCTATGGTGGTGATTTTATATGTACCTGCTATAACATAATACTCTATAGAGTGGCATATTTATGATGGTTGATTCAGATTTAGGGAACTTTGCATTTTAAATTAAATGTTAAGTTTTATTATTGTTTGTATCAGTGCTTTCTATTCATTATTAATACTCTGCTGCAATTGGTGTATTGCTTTGCCAAATGATATAGCATTCTACACTTCTGCTCCTTTTTTGCTTTTTGTGGGCTCTGTGTAACATCACACTGTCCCACAATATCCAGAATAGCTCTGCCCACACTAGAGTCTGATCACATGGTCATGACGTTATCAAAGGTCCTTTAGCTGACTAGGATTTAGCATCTACCATTTAGCCTTTACCCTACCCTAATAAAGTATGTTAACAGCAAAACACTTCAGGGGCATAGCGGGACAAACTGTAAGCTATCCGGGACAGCAGTCTGAAATCGGGACTGTCCTGCCAGATGCGGGACGGTTGGGAGCTATGAATATATGCTATTATCCACTGAGATTCTGTACCTATTTGTTCGATTTACCAACTTGGAAAGCACTTGCCAGACACATTCAAAACACCTATTGCACCAGTTTTCTATTTTTGATAGTCAAAAAGTATTTAGGTTTAGGAACTTAAAGGGTATTACAGAATGTTATTTTTTTCTTATAAGCTTTCCTTGGTATCTGTTTCAAAAGTGAAACCAGCAGAGAGAAAAGTCCTCCGTGCAGGACTTTTCTCTCCGCCAATTTATAGCGGTTTCTGCAATGTAGTCTCCAATGGCGACGCAGTCTCCAACTCAGATATGAACCCAGCCTTAATAGAGTATGTGTTTCTGGACTACAATGTACTGCACTTTAGTTTAAAATGAGGCTGATTTATGCATGAAAAAAACTCTCTAAAGTTCCTGCCACTAGGTGTCTAACTAATTTGCTGTTAACTTGTGGTTGCTAGAGAAGGTTCATTCATAGATACTTTTATAAAAAAAAGATGCAAGATGAGTGCAAGTGGATGGGGCTGTACTTTCTTCACACACTGAATGGAGAGAGTAGAATTCCACACAGCTTTTCCAGTTTCTACACTGCACAAAAGCTTGTCACAGGTCAAAGTGACCTCTAGAAAGTGATCTCCAGATGTTTGTGTTTTTGCTGATAATAGTCATGGACAGTAAGCAGCTTTCCTTATTATGCTCAAATTCCTTTTTTTGTGTGTCAGTGAGCTTTGCAGCAAGCATCATCTCCTGTATTTACTGTTCAGTATCTCTGGATTTCCGATATTATGCTAATTTTGTTACATTCTCAGCCATTTGTTTGCTGTTTTACATGAAATAAACCATTATTACCAGTAGAAGTTTTAGGAATAGGGGAAGTATACTGGCTCCTTATTGTACATACCCCCTGCCTGAGAGAGAAATGTAAAATATTCGGCAGCCATAATGGAGATATTAGCAACAGAAAAACTGATATTAAACCATGTATGAAGGGTTAAA
Organism: Leptodactylus fallax; assembly: GCA_947044405.1. Lineage (NCBI taxonomy): Eukaryota > Metazoa > Chordata > Amphibia > Anura > Leptodactylidae > Leptodactylus > Leptodactylus fallax. Next base: position 9,401,095 of record CAMRHE010000021.1, read on the forward strand.
CAGCCAGAGAACAAACTGCCCAGCAAGATTCTGCACATGTTTTAACTTTTTTTTTCATTAAAGTTTTTATTAAGTTTTTGCACAATAAGAAAAAACCAACATAAAACACAACTGAATGTAGTTGGGGAGAGGGAAAAGGGGGAGCCGAGGGACATCAGGGGGTACAGCCACTTGGAGGGAAGGCAAGGGGGAGGGGACAAGAAGAAACTCTGACGCAGCAGAGTAAAACATTATGTCAAATAATCAAACAACAAAACAAAGAGCAAACAGTAGAGGGTAGGCATCCCACCTAGAGGTAAGGGAAAAAGGAGGCATAATCACCCGCCCTAGAATCACGGGGGCTGTTGGAAAAAGAAGGCATAGGATAGATTCAGTAGGAGTAAGAAGTAGAAGGGAAAATGTGGGAGGATGGAGAGTAAAAACTTCTGAGGGTATCATGGGGGGGGGACAAAGGCAGATTGGAATTCAGTGGAATAGTAGAAAGTGTCCCAAAAAAGCCATGTCTGTCGGTGGGCTTTATCGTATTTTTTCAGCTTGGCAAGCAGGTTTTCCATACTGTAAATACGGAGGAGCTCCTTCAGCCAAGATGCCAGAGAGGGTGCGGACGATGATTTCCACAATCGGGAAATGACCGTTCAAGCAGCAAATAACATAAATCCAAGTATCCTACGGGTATGTCTCTTAAACTTCCTCGGAAATATGGAAAGAAATAGAGGGGCGGGGTCATCTTCCAGAGCAATACTGGTCACCATTCGAATTATGCATCTAGCCTCCGTCCAGAACAGGTGCAAGAGAGAACACTCTCACCAGATGTGCACCATCGTTCCCCGGTCAGTGTTGCATCTCCAGCATCGATCCAAAGTGGAAGGATAGATTTCATGGAGTACAGAGGGTACTCTGTACCAGCATGAGAGGGTCTTAAAATTAGTTTCTTGTGCCTTGCAAGAAATAGAAAACCTATGGCACGTCCGAAAGGCAGAGGACCACGCACCTGGTGGGAACGAAACCCCCAACTCTCGCTCCCAACTTTCCGTGTAGGGTGGCAGTTGGTCGGCAGAATCCTCCAGTAACATGCTATAGACTAGTGATATAGTGTGTGACGGAGCCGTCACAGAGAGGCAGAGACGCTCGAATGGTAACAGTGCCCTATGTAGATAGTGTGAATTCTTAATGGAGGTATAAAAGTGGGTCAATTGAGTGTACTGCAAATGGGAGGCAGAGGTGATGGCAAGAAGAGTGTGCTTCACGACTCGTGGGTGCTTCAAAGCCCAAATAAATTTAGTGAATGTCTTCTGAAGTGTGGTAAAGAAGGCTTTGGGCATAGCAATGGGGATAGTTTGAAAAAGGTATAAAAGCCTGGGGAGAATGTTCATTTTCAGCAAATTGATGTGACCTAGCCAGGAAAATCCCCTGGTGTCCCAGCGACCAAGATCTGCTTGTATAGTACGCAGAAGAGGCAGGAAATTCTGCAAGTAGGTGGTCGCTAAGTCACCAGGCAGATTCACGCCCAGATAATCACTCTTGCAGACCAAGAGAAGGGAAAGGAAGCTCGGAGGTCTTGGGCCAGAGATGCCGGGAGGGAAGCATTAAGGGCCGTACTTTTGGACAAATTAACTTTGTAGTTGCTATAGTAACTATAGACAGCTCGCGAAGGAGAGATGGGATAGAGGTCAGTGGCTGGGTGATGAAGAGCAAGACATCGTCTGCGAATGCTGAGATTTTGAAATGGAGGTTGCGGACACGGAGCCCCTGAACATTTGGGTTACCATGAATAGCTACGAGGAGGTGTTCCATGACAAGGGCATATAGTATAAGGGAGAGAGGACAACCCTGTTGGGTGCCATTACGGATGGTGAGCGGGGTGGAGAGAGTGCCATTTACACGTACTTGTGCCTGTGGGGAGTTATATAGGGCTTGGATCCAAGAGATCATGGCAGGGTCCAAAAACTTTCATGTTTTAACTTTTAATGAAAACTCAGCTACCCTTTAAAGGGATTACCCAGGACACCATGCACTTTTGATATCGATGACCTGTCCACAGGAAAAATCATCAGTATCTGATTGGTGGGGGTCTAACACCCAGACCCAGCACTAATAAGCTGACCCAGCTGTCTTCTGACAGTAGAAGATTTGAAGGGTACAGGGGCCAGAAGAAGCTCTGCTCCTATGCAAGTGGACAGTGCAGGTTCTACGTACGTACTCACTATACACTGCAGTGGTGGTGGTTATGTATTTCCACTTTAAAGGGAGTCTGTCAGCAGTAAAATCAGTATCAAACTAATGACAGTACCTTGTAGGGTTGTTTCTACACTTTACAGAGATGCCTTTCTTACAGTATATGGCATTGCAGCTTCGTTTTCATGAAAATCAACATTTTATTGATATGCAAATTAGCTGAAAAGGGCTTAAGGGTTGGTCTTATCCTGTAAGAGCTTTACTCTCCGTTCAGGATAACAGCCCCTAAGTACAAATATAGAGTGGCAAAGTAGAAGATGACACTCAAGCAATGGGAGAAGCCACAACAGAAGAAACACCCTATAAGCCCTTTCAGCTTACTTGCATAAGAATAAAATACTGATTTTCATGAAAATGGAGTTGAGAAGCAGAATAAGAAAGGCATCTTTGCAAAGTGTAGGGGCAGCCCTACAAGATGCTATCATTAGTTTGATACTAATTTTCCTTTTAAATAAAGAATTTGCTTTGAGATACTGTATTCTGATACTTTTTATTTTTTTTATTGAGTCTCGTGAGGGTTTTTTATTTTTCGGGGTAAGCTGTTGTCTTTATTGGTACTTTTTAAAATAGAATCCAAAACAATTTGCACATAATTAGGCTTGTTGATTGCCATTGGCAGCCCATGGAACTCTGGCAATTTCGTTGTGGGGGAATTCACTAGAGAGGGGTCCCTTTTGTATGGTAGTGCCAAAACCTTGAGGTAGCATGCAGTACTTCTGCACCAACTACATCACAGTGTTGTACTATTACAATACTGACCTTAACTATATGTTCAGCATAACATAATAGAATGTCGGTAAGGGGGTTAATTTTAACAGTTGGAAATGTTTTTTTTTCTGAAAAATTCCCTTTTTTTTCTTTTCTTTTCTCTCAGTTTTTGTTTCATTAAACCACAGCACTTTGTTCTAAAGTAGCTTTTGCTTATCTAAGTGTTAAGTTACAAACACCAGACATTGACTTTTGTAATGAAATTGCAGGTAAGGTTTCCTTCTGATTACACTTCCATGCCAATGCTTGCACAACCAACATTTTTGCAATAGAAAACAGTCTTTATATACAGTACCTGAGAATAGTGTAAATTTATTTCAAAAGATCCTTAGCTCTTAATATAGTGAGAAAAGGTCAGACTGTTAGCTTTTCATAGTATGGTTTAAAGGGGTTTTCAAGCATAAACAAAGTTGGTTTTTTGTTTTGTTTGTTTTTATTCTTCCAGAAAGAGCACCATACTGCATGGAGTATGTTAGGCATTAAAGTTCAGCTCAACTAGGGGCGTGGACAGGATCCTGAACAGGGAGGAAACATATTCAGTGATCTTTAGCTCCTTATAACCTAATTTCCATTCATCTGCACTTGAAATTACTAAATACCCTTCTAAGACACCAACTAAACATCTTCCTGAGAAAAGACATACCCATATTATAGGGATTTATTGAGGTAGTCACCTCCAGATTGAGGGTTTGGATGTGAGACTTGAAGGATACGGTAGAATCAAAAGTTAACCCAAGGTAATGGACTTGTAGGACTGGGCTCATGTTGAGTTTGAGAAAGCAGAAGGAGAGGAAGGAGGCTATGGCTGCTAGATAGTCTGGAACTCTGGACAACAGAGCGCTAATGTCCTGGCCAGAGATATATATCTGACTGTCATAGGCGTAACAGTGGTATTGAAAATCATGGGATTCTATGAATTGGCATATAGATGGAGACCAGGAGGGATCCTAGGACAGAGCTTTGAGAGACACCTACAGAAAGATGGTGCAGTGAGGAGGTGGTGTGTGAATGGGAGATGCTGACTGTGCAATTGGTGAGGTATGAAGAGATCCAGGAGAGGGCCAAGTCTGTGATGCCAAGGGATGAGAGATAGGAGATTAGTTCAAAGTGGACTTGTTGTTCAAGGAGTTTTGAGGCATATGGGAGCAGGGAGCTAGGGCGTTAGTTGGCTAGAGAGGATGGTTTCATAAGTATTGGTGTGATAGTAGCATGTTTAAAGACAGAAGGGAAGGTACCACTGGTTAGAGATAGGTTGTAGAGGTGGGTTAGACACCAACTCGACGTGTATGGATGCTGCGAGGAGGCCCAAAAGAGCTGAAAGAAGGTGAGTAATGTCTTATTTTTTTACACCTCCCTTGGGCCTATACCTACTCTGGGATCTGAAAAGTATTAATAATTTCATGTCCGGTTCGGACTGAACCGAAGTCCACACTATGTACTGTACTTGCTCCCTTGCTCTGAGTAAATGTGTAGGCCAGCGTCGAGCATATAATACTATCTGGGGCCACTGTCGAGCATATTATACTGTTTGGGGACCCGTAACTGTCACTATCAAGAATTTGCTGTTGGGAGGGGGTAGGGGGCCCCGGACAAAAGTTTGCACCAGGGCCCACAAGACTTTAGTTATGCCACTGCTCCTAGTGAATAAAACTTTGACCATGGTCAGGTGATTTACGATCTATGGTCATGTGATGATACACAGGTGCACAGCTCATTACCAGGCAGATGTTTGATTACTGTGCTTTGACTATAATGAGCTGTGCACCTGTGTGTTCATCACATGACCATGGTCAGAATTGTATCCACTAGAAGTAAGCAGAATGAATGACAGCAAGCAGAGATATAGAAAACTGTGAGAAATTGATATAGAAAGTATATTGGAATACTGTACTTTTTTTATTATGCAAACATTAACATTTGTCTCTCAATATTGGTTTGAAAGTGGCCAACCCCTTGAAGGTTCCCATAGGGGTGTGTTAGTTTCTGGATTGGGGGTCTGTTAAAGAGGAAAGAAATGAAAATGTAAGTAAATTGTAGTCAGAAAGCATAGTGGGAGAGTTACAGAGGTTGGATAGGGAACAGAGGTGGGTGTAGATCAGATCAAATGTGTATCCCCCTATGTGAGTGGCAGTGGAGGACCACTGTGAGAGCCCAAAGGAGGAGGTGAGAGAATAGAGTTTGGATGCAGAATGATGGTTTGAGTCAATGGAGATGTTAAAGTCTCCAATGATGATAGTTGGGATATCAATTGAAATGAAATGAGTGAGCCAGGATGCTGAAGTGGTCGATGGGTTAAATGTCGACAAACTGCATTTCAAAGGAGGGAAAGGTTAAAACAGGAAACTGTGAGGTTGGGGTGAAGGAGCATTTTTCAGATAGGAGACGGCTAACACCTCCACCAGGTTTGTTGTTGGGGTGTGGAGTGTGTGAAAACTGGAGGGCGCCATATGAGAGCTCAGCAGGGAAGTCTGATGCTGTCAGCTATTTTTCAGTGATACCAAGAATAAAAAGTTTGTCAGAAATGAAAAGATTGTGGGTGTATTTTAGATTGTTACCGATGCAATGTGCATTCAGAAATGCACCAGAGAGGTGGGACAGTAGCAATAAAGATTTAAGGGGTTTCATGAGCTATCAATGGTTGTGCGGTGAGAGGAAGAAGATCTGACAGTGGAGATTTGCTGTGGTAGCCCAGGATTAGGAGATATGTCGCCAGCAGTAAGGAAAAGCAGGGAGAGGGAAAGAAGGTTTGAGTAGGAAAGGGTTGAGGTGGTTGTATACATGTAGGGTGGAAACCTTGCAGATTTGAAAGTAGATCAGCAGAGAAGTTCAGATAGTAGGGTAGAACAAATGGAGAGAAAAATAGCTTGTTACTAACTGTGGTGGGTGGGAGTAGAAAATTCACTTTTAGAAGTAGGGGAATAACAGTGATTAAAAATGATAGCATAGTTTGTATAGAAAGGCAAATTGGTTTGTAACAAGCTGGGTTCATCCCAAATTTTCAAAAATTGTTCGGCTTTTAATGAAACCAAATAAATGCCGATTTGTTTCAGACAAACAAAAATGGCTGTGCTACGACAAAATGGCCGCCACCATATGTTTGTCCAGGAAATACAGAGCAGACATGTCTGTGACGTGGTAGTAACATCTGACAGCCTCTCAGCCAATAGACAGTGGTAGGTGTACCTTACAGTACTGATGCCACATGGAGTATAAAAGCTTAGACACTACTTATCAGCCTTCAGGTGTTGTAATTGCCAACATGCAAATAGATCTGTGATCCATATAATTGCATCATAGGCTATAAGCAGCACAGTTCAGAAAATTCAGGAATTCCAGCACTAGTATAGGACTAGGAGAGTCAAGCAATTATTACACAGGCAGATTAGTGCTAGAATTCAATAGACATAGATAGGACTGGTTCATAGACAGTGACTAGAAACTGTGTTGCTGCTTACAAAGACAATTAACCCTTTCCTTCCTAATAATCTTATATTGTCTGACATTACTTGCAATAGAGTAATTTCATCTCTATACACATTCTTTAAACATATGTTTTTTTACTGAATACATTCCCGTTAGTGGTAAATGTTTTTTCATTTATTCATACCCCTTGAACTTTTTCACATTTTGTCACCTTAAAACCACAAACTTAAATGTATCTTATTGAGAGTTTAAGTAATAGACCAACACAAAGTAGAAGATAATCATGAATTGGAACGAAAATGATATATGGTTTTCAAAATTTGAATCAAATAAAAATCTGAAAAGGGTGACATGCAAAAGTATTCAGCCCCCCTTATAACAATACTTTGTAGAGCCACCTTTCGCTGCAAGTCTTTTGGGGTATGTCTCTACCAACTTTGCACATCTAGAGACTGAGATTTTTGCCCATTCTTTTTTGCAAAATAGCTCAAGCTCAGCCAGATTGGATGGAGAGCGTCTGTGAACAGCACTTTTCATGTCTTGCCCTAGATGCTCAATGGGATTTAGATCTGGACTTTGACTGGGCCATTCTAACACATAAATATTATTTTATCTAAACCATTCCACTGTAGCTCTGGCTGTATATTTAGGGTCATTGTCTTTTTCTTCCCAGATTGCCCAGTATTTAGCTCCATCCATCTTCCCATCAGCTCTGACCAACTTCCCTGCTGTAGAAAATCATCCCCACAGCACAGAGGCGTAGCTAGCGGGGGGGGCACAGGGGGCGGCTGGCCCGGGCCTACTGAATTTTTGGGGGCCCGCCCCTGGGCTGCACATTAATACATCCTTTATTTCTAACTAGATCGGTGTCTGCAGACACCGATCTAGTTAAAACGTAACCTGAAACTTAACAGTACTGTAAACCGCAAGCCAATACAGGCTTGCGGTTTACAAGACGCCGAGACCACAGACGATGTCTGCTTCACAACAATGCGCAGCCTGCGCTCAGACACAGACGTCCTGGACAGGGACAGGGAGGAAGCGCCGGTGGCTCCATTCATCAGCATCGCAGGTGACTATGACTTTTGTTTTTCTTTTTTTTTAGCTTAGTTGTGGGTATATTAATAGTATAAGGGGTGGTTAGGAGAGGGAAATATAACTATAAGGGAGGGTTCATTAGGGGGCATTATCATTATGACGATGGAGGGTCATTTATATATGGGTTATTAGGAGGTATTATTAATACAAGGGGGAGGTTATTTATATAAGGGGCCATTAGGGGGCATCATTTATATTAGGAGGCATTATGAACATAAGGGGGTGGTCATTGATATAAGGCGTCATTAGAGGTGCAGTATTTATGTCAGGGGGAATCAGGGGCATAATATGAGGGTCAATTAATTTATTTAAGGTGGCACTTGCGTTTTAATAAGACTAAGGCTCCACAGAAGGTCCGCAGAGGTTTCCCCTGTGGACTTTCTGATTTCAATGCACCTATATGGAAACCGCCAGTGTTTCTGTAGGTATAATTGAAATGCTTCAATTTCCAAAACCGCAACGGTTATGGAAATCACAGTGCATCTGCTGCACGTATTTTTCCGCAATGTGTGGATGGGATTTGCTAGATGTAAAATGCCGGGTTTTTTCTGTGGGTTTTCGCAACATGTGGCCCCCATCCCCACTCTGCAGTAAAATATGCGCAGCGGATACGCTGCGATTTCCAAAACAGACGCAGTTTTGGAAATTGCAGCATGTCAATTATACCTACGGAAATGCTGGCGGTTTTCCTGTAGATATAATTGAAGCAGAAAGTCTGCAGAGGAAACCTCTGCGGACTTTCTGTGCAAAGTGCTGCAGGAAAAACTGCTGCATCACCGCTGCATTTTTTCCCGCTGCGTTTTTTGCTACAGGACACCACGTGGGGCCTTAGCCTTAAAGAGGACCTTTCACGTACTCATGTATATGCTGTTTTACATACTACTAGAAAGCCAACAGCATGCTGAATTCAGCGCACTGTCGGCTTTCCCAGTATGTGCCCAGGGGCTGGAGATATCAGCGGTCTTAGTTTCACGGTTTACTGACAGAAGGGCGTTCCTGACAGTCTAGCTGCGTTGTGAGGAACGCCCTCTCTGACAGTTCTCTTTCATAGACTTGTACTGGGGGGGCGCTGGACAATAAGGAACGCCCCCTCTCTGTACTCGTACATAGCGCAGTACTGTCAGAGGGGGCGTTCCTTACTGCCTGGCGAAGACGCTGAGCTGTGAGGAACGCCCCCCCCAGTACAAGTCTATGAACGAGAACTGTCAGAGAGGGCATTCCTCACAGCGCAGCTAGACTGTCAGGAACGCCTTTCTGACAGTAAACCGTGAAACTAAGACTGCCAATATCTCCAGCCTCGGGGCACATACCAGGAAAGCCGGCAGTGCGCTGAATTCAGCGTGCTGTCGGCTTTCTAGCGGTATGTAAAACAGCATATACATGAGGACGTGAAAGGTCCTCTTTAAGGAGTTTTCCAGCTCATTTTTATTGATGGTCTATCCTCAGAATAAAACATCATTAAGAGATAAATGATTCCCCACTGATCAGCTGTATGAAGGGGCTATGGTGCCTGTTTATATCACACGCTGTCTGTTTATAGTGACCGTGTGATGTAATTCCAGCCTTGTCACACAGACGTGTATAGGACGAGGCTGTAGTTACATTACATGGCCGCTATGAGACGAATGACACTATGTAAACAGAGAAGGGGTCACGGCACTTACACAGGTCCAATGGTTCATTCAAACAGCTGATCCTGGGGGTCCGGGGTATTGGAACCCCAATAATTTATTTTCCCTTTTTTTTCCTTTTTAATTAGGAAACATCTGGGGCATTATTAATAAGGAGCACTATTTAAAGGGGTGCACAGGGAAGTTATTAACTTAAAGATACACTTGGGGGTATTATTCATTATGGGGGGTATATTATATATTTTATAATTGGGGTAGCAGCAGGATGGGGTCTTTGTGCAGGTGAGGACAATGTGGGTCAGGTGCCTGGAAAAGTGAGGAGCCAAAAATGTCTGTGTTGCAAACTTTACAGAGAGTGGAAGAAGTGGTCATGGCCATCCAGATGAAAGAGATGGGGAATGTGACCGATTAGTCAGAGACGTCACCTGTAAGCCACTAAATGCTATTGCCCTGTATTCACCTAAATCGTCTGCAGAGCCCTGTGTAGAGCTGCTATATACCACTATACACTCACCGTATACCAATAGTATTGGTATACGAACAAGTCCAAGTTGGGGGCCCACTTTTACATGTTCACCCCCCTGTGCTGAACCCCTAGCTACGCCTCTGCCACAGCATGATGCTGCCACCACCATGTTTCACAGTGGGGATGGTGTGTTCACAGTTCTGAGCAGTGTTACTTTTCCACCACATATAGCGCTTTGCATTTAGTCCAAAAAGTTCAACTTTGGTCTCATCTGACCAGAGCACCTTCTTCCACATGTTTGCTGTGTCCCCTATATGGCTTGTGGCAAACTACAAATGGCACTTATTATGTATTTCTTTCAACAATGGTTTTCTTCTTGCCACTCTTCCATAAAGGCCAGATTTGTGGAGTGCACAACTTATAGTTGTCCTGTGGACAGATTCTCCCATGTGAGCTGTGGATTTCTGCAGCTCCTCCAGAGTAACCATGGGCCTCTTGGCTGACCAGTGCTCCACTTGCTTGATCTGTTAGTTTAGGTGGATGGTCATATCTTAGTAGGTTTGCAGTTGTAGAATTATTCTTCCATTTTTGAATTATGGATTGAACAGTGCTCTTTGGGATGCTCAAAGCTTGGGATATGTTTTTAGAACCTAACCCTGCTTTAAACTTCTCCACAATTTTATCTCTGACCTGTCTGGTGTGTTCCTTGGTCTTCATGATGCTGTTTGTTCACTAGTGTTCTCTAGCAAACCACTGAGACCTTCACAGAACAGGTGTATTTATACTAAGACTAAATTAAAGACAGCTGGACTCTATTAACTAATTAAGTGACTTCTGAAGGCAATTAATTGCACTGGATTTTATTTAGAGATATCAGAGTACAGGGGACTGAATACTTTTGCACATCACACTTTTCAGATTTTTATTTGATTAAAATTTTGGAAACCATGTAGGTTTTATGTTCCACTTCACAATCATGTGCTACTTTGTGTTGGTCTATCACTTAAAATCTCAATAAAATACATTTAATTTGTGGTTGTAAGGACAAAATGTGAAAAAGTTCAAAGGGTATGAATAATTCTGCCATCCACTGTATATATATATATATATATAACAATAATGACACTGCACCGGTACAAAAAATGGGTGCTTACCCCTGGGAATAGGCTCTGTCCCAATGTAGAAATCCAAATAGAAAAAACAGGCAGCACTCTATCTTCTATGATTACGCTTCCGCACATGTGCAGTAAGCATATACAGACTCCTAATGGTGTGTATAGTGTTTTCTAATAGTGAATCTCGTTCCTGAAAGATACTACTAACTAATAATGTTCACATGCGTGAATTAATGCTCATTTACATTTTCTATTGTATTATGCAACATGCTGAGTGCATCACTCACTTTTTTTCTCACTCTTGTGTTTTTTATCACTGTATTTTGTCAATATACTATTGCACATATTTTTGCACTGCTTTATTACATACAATTTTTGATTCATTGTATAATTAATAATCAGTTGAAATGCTGATGGTTACACTATATATAGCTGCATACTGCCACTGTTTGTTTGCTTGAGAACGGTCCACTTGTATTGGGACCAAATATCGCATGGGGCAATAAACTTCCCTCACTATTTTGCACATTATATTGGAGTGCTGCCTGTTTTGTTTTTTTTAATATACAGTATATATATATATTGGCTTGATAAGTCACAAAAAAGTGAGGAAGGTGATACAGAATCCAATGATGATTCTATTACAGATAAGACCTGGCAACCAATTCAGGGTGACAGGGTGACACAGGAAGAGGGTGGTGGCAGCTACAATAGTTCCACCAGATGTGCAGCTCCAACATCCAAAAGACCTGTCTGAAGTAAATCTAAGGCAAGCTCGGGTGGTGGTGGCACTGCCAGACATGTCTCCGGTTTTGGCGACAGCAGCTATGTGCGGTCATCTCCTGTATAGGAATTTTTTTGTACATTACCAAATGACAAATCGATGGCAAGGAGCAGAATCTGCAAACAGATAATTAACCATGGGCATGCAGATACATATGTAGGAACTGTGTCTTTCCATACTCACATGAAATGGCATAACCAGTGTATTTGGCAAAGTTGAATTAGCAGTGGCAACATGTGAGCAATACTGTTCCATTCCTTACACCTATGATACTCTTTGTAGGCAGGTCACATCCATTCTACACCTTGCACATGGTGGACAACATCACATTATCACTCATTATCATCATCTCCATCTGCTTTCCTTCACCTCCATGCAATCTGCACCCAACCATCTAGCTGGTCTGCATGTTTAACTCCCACCTGGCCAAGTTACTGGCGGTGCAGTCACTGCTGTGCCGCTTAATGGAAACTACTGCATTTCACCAGCAGATGGCAATGCACAGTCTCCAATATATTAGCCGTCATGGCAATGTTTTGAGCATCAGCAGTATATGGTGAATGATTACTGCATGAAACAGACTACAGACACAATGATCACTTTTGAAAGATTGTCCAGCTTTTTCAGCTGGCAGGCTAGGCACTAGGTACAATGATAGTGTATCCCAAATTTTTCTTGAAATTATGTCAATTGTCACTCAGTCACTACACTAGTTGGTGCTACATGGGCACCCATAACAGCAGCAAATCACACATACAATGATCACTTTTGGAAGATAGTCCAGCTTTTTCAACTGGGAAGCTAGGCAGTAGGTGCACTGGTAGTGTACCTTAATTTTTTCTTGAAATTATGTCAATTGTTACTCATTCACTGTCACTACATTACTTGGAGAGGGAGTACTATGTTGCTAAGTCACAAACCTCCCTTCCAACTCTCTAATTCCCCAGTGTGTCCTGATAGCAAAGCGAATTATCACCCAGAGTAGAGCATAGACTTAGTAAATTAGCGGTGAATTATTCCGCATATAAATATCTCCCTTATTGCGGGCTGGCGATATTTTTAATCAGCATCCACACAGCTCCCTTACAGAGGTACCATCCTAGTGCATGAGGCTGCTAAGATCTCTGTGAAAACAGAGTACCGATGGACTAGTGGAGAAGGAGGATACACTCCACACGCTGTTGTCACAGCGATGCTCCTCACACAGTCCGCTCCATTTGCCTTTCATCTACAGCTCTTTTATCTATCTAAGAGTAAGTGGACCTTGATAACAATGCTTTTAATGATCTAAACATCAGCCTCATGCATTAGGATGTAACCTCTGTAATCGAGCTGTATAGATGCAGATTAAAAATACCCACTCAAAGGTCTATTATGGGTTATCTATCTTTGGGGTGCACAAAGTGTAAAAAAATAAATAAAAAAACATACAAAAAAGTAAAAAAAAATAAAAACTACCACACCCACGTCACTTGGCAACAATAATTGTCGCTTACATAAAAATTAACATTACGAAGGATATTTAACAACTTCAATACCGGGCCAATTTCTGGTCCAGGACCAGACACATTTGTGGGTATTTTGTAAGTGCAGTTTTGAGGGCTGTAATATTTTTATCATTTGGGTTATTCAACTAATTTCTACATCTTTTTTCGGTGACACATAGGGCTTTATTTTTATGTTGTTTTTATTTTTGCATGTTTTTTATTTTTTTTATATACAGGAAAATATAAACCAAAGAGGCGGGAAAACATGTCTGTTTTTAACTTTTCATTTTTTTTTTATTTAATAGCATGTGCAAGTGCTACTAAAAAACTTTAAAATAGTTTTCACTCTCCATTACAATAATTTTTATTTTGTATGGTGTCGTCAGGGGTGGGGCTAGAACCTGTAATAAGAGGGTGTTTTTCACGTATTATTTTGTTTATTTAATTTTTTAAATTATTTTATTTACATATTTTTTTTTACTTTTCTATTAATTAAATTTTTTTTATTTTTTACATTGTGTTCCCATAAGGTCATAATAGACCTTATGGGGACATCTGATCACAGTTTTTTTTTGGGGAGGAGGCTGATTTCCCCTGTAACTGGGGCTGGTATATTTAGCCCCAGTTGCAGGAGGAATACAGCCTCCTGCGCATAATTATAGAGCTGATCTGGGTCCTATAGGACCCAGCAGCTCTAACACACTCTGATCCAGGCGGATCATGTGACCGCTGGGTCAAAGAGCAGCCGCATCATGGCGGCGCCCATAGCTGTGTATACAGCACTCACTAAGCACTGTGTACACAGCGATCAGGAAGGCAGGGACGGTAATAAACCTTGCCTGCCTTTTCTCTGGGAGCTCCAGCTGAAGTTACAGCCAGCTACCTATTTCAGCAGCTGCACGATTTTGTGCAGCCGCTGAAAACTACTTGGACGTACCAGTAGGTCTTTGCAGAACAAGGAAGCCACTATCCGGATGTAAAAACATAATGGGCAGTCCGGAAGTTGTTAACATAGTAGCACTTTGTTCTATTAAAAAGAAACATGAAAAATGTGAAAAACAGATACATTTCCCCTCTTTATCTCTATTTATCTCTAAAAAAAAAAAAAAAGACGCAAAAATTATTTGAATAAACCAAAAGAAAAAAATGTTATAGCCCTCAAAACTGCATGTACAGTGCATTGCAAAAGTATTCGGCCCCCTTGAACTTTTCAATCTTTTGCCACATTTCAGGCTTCAAACATAAGGATATAAAATTTGAATTTTTTGGTGAAGAATCAACAACAAGTGGGACACAATCATGAAGTGGAACGAAATTTATTGGATATTTTAAACTTTTGTAAAAAATAAAAGACTGAAAAGTGCGATTACAGCTGCAAATCGCTTGGGGTATGTCTCTATCAGTTTTGCACATCGAGAGACTGAAATTCTTGCCCATTCTTCCTTGGAAAACAGCTCGAGCTCAGTGATGTTGGATGGAGAGCGTTTGTGAACAACAGTTTTCAGCTCTTTCCACAGATTCTCGATTGGATTCAGGTCTGCACTTTGACTTGGCCATTCTAACACCTGGATACGTTTATTTGTGAACCATTCCACTGTAGATTTTGCTTTATGTTTGGGATCATTGTCTGGTTGGAAGATAAATCTCCGTCCCAGTCTCAGGTATTTTCGACTCCAACAGGTTTTCTTCCAGAATGGTCCTGTATTTTGCTCCATCCATCTTCCCATTAATTTTAACCATCTTCCCTGTCCCTGCTGAAGAAAAGCAGGCCCCATTCATGATGCTGCCACCACCATGTTTGACAGTGGGGATGGTGTATTCAGGGTGATGAGCTGTGTTGCTTTTACGCCAAACATATCGTTTTACATTGTGGCCAAAAAGTTCGATTTTGGTTTCATCTGACCAGAGCACTTTCTTCCACATCTTCTTCTTGCCACTCTTCCATAAAGGCCAGATTTGCGCAGTGTACGACTGATTGTTGTCCTATGGACAGACTCTCCCACCTCAGCTGTAGATCTCTGCAGTTCATCCAGAGTGATCATGGGCCTCTTGGTTGCATCTCTGATCAGTCTTCTCCTTGTTTGAGATGAAAGTTTAGAGGGACGGCCAGGTCTTGGTAGATTTGCAGTGGTCTGATACTCCTTCCATTTCAATATGATCGCTTGCACAGTGCTCCTTGGGAAGTTTAAAGTTTGGGAAATCTTTTTGTATCCAAATCCGGCTTTAAACTTCTCCACAACAGTATCACGGGACCTGCCTGGTGTGTTCCTTGGTCTTCATGATGCCCTCTGCGCTTTAAACAGAACCCTGAGACTATCACAGAGCAGGTGCATTTATACGGAGACTTGATTACACACAGGTGGATTATATTTATCATCAGCAGTCATTTAGGACAACATTGGATCATTCAGAGATCCTCACTGAACTTCTGGAGTGAGTTTGCTGCACTGAAAGTAAAGGGACCGAATAATATTGCATGCCCCACTTTTCAGTTTTTTATTTTTTACAAAAGTTTAAAATAACCAATACATTTTGTTCCACTTCACAATTGTGTCCCACTTGTTGTTGATTCTTCACCAAAAAATTAAAATTTTATATCCTTATGTTTGAAGCCTGAAATGTGGCAAAAGGTTGAAAAGTTCAAGGGGGCCAAATACTTTCGCAAGGCACTGTATGAAATGGTCCTGAAATGGTAACCATGTAGTGACTAAGCTTACTACTTTAAGCATGCTGAGTCACTGAGACCTTCCCTGCTTAATTACGTTGTTCAACTTCCAAGGATGATCAAAATTAGACCTCATAAAGTCAATTAAAAAAAAAAAAAAAAGCACCATTTTCAAAATTTGACAAACCAACGCTTCCAAGACCACTGTCTACCACTACTGTTGATGGCAACAGCAACATGAAAGACTCTGTCATCAATAAAAGCTTACCTATCTCTTGAACATTTATTAGCAGGGCCTCAGTGAAGTCCCTAATAATAATAATAATATATTTTATTTATATAGCGCCAACATATTCCGCAGCACTGTACAATTTGTGGGGTTCAAGTACTGACAAAAAAGATACATTACAAAGAAATATTCACTTCACACACTGGGACTGAGGACCCTGCTCGCAAGAGCTTACAATCTATGAGGTAGAGGGGGTGACACAGAAGGTAGCAGGGGTGGCAACAGACGTAGCATTGTTTGTACATTGGTCAGACAATTCTGTTATAGAGGTTACTGTCATTACACATATATAAAGCTGTATGAGCCGTCATCAGTCGTGTCCTTTAACATACAGATGGTGCCTGGACATACTGTATAAAGTTAGTCTGATACGGCATCATATTCTGTGAGGTAATGCGGGAGTGTGAACAGAGGAGGGTATGTTTTAGGGATTCTAACTACTGAAGGGTTTACATTAGGAGTTGTGATAGGCCTGTCTAAAAAGATATGTCTTTAGTTTATGCTTGAAGCTGTGGAAATCGGGGGTTAATCTAATAGTCCGGGATAGAGCATTCAAGAGAAGTGGTGTAATTCGGGAGAAGTCTTGTATACGAGCTTGGGAGGTTCTGATAATAGAGGATGTTAGTCTTAGGTCATTGAGTGAACGGAGAGTACAGGTTGGGTAATAGACATAGATGAGGGAGGAAATGTAGGGAGGTGCAGCATTATGGAGAGCCTTGTGAATGAGCGTGATAAGTTTATATTGTATTCTGTATTGAATAGGCAGCCAATGTAGTGACCGGCACAGACCGGAGGCAACGCTATAGCGTCTAGACTGATAGATGAGCCTGGCCACTGCATTCAGAATAGATTGTAGAGGGGAGAGTTTAGTAAGGGGAAGACCGATTAGTAAGGAGTTACAGTAGTCAAGGCGAGAGTGAATCAGGGCAACAATAAGTGTCTTTAGTGTATTTGTGGTAAGGAAAGGGCGGATTATGGAGATGTTTTTGAGGTGGAGATGACATGAGCGTGCGAGTGATTGGATAGGGGGGGTGAAGGAAAGGTCTGAGTCAAACAAAACCCCGAGGCAGCGGGCATACTGCCTAGGAGTTATGGTAAGGCCAGAGACTGCAATGGAGATATCAGGGACACATCTATTAGATGGTGGAAACAACAGTAGTTCAGTCTGAGAGATTCAGTTTCAGATAAAGTGAAGACATGATATTTGAGACAGCAGAGAGGCAGTCACTGGTGTTCTGTATTAGTGCAGGGGTGATGTCATGGGATGACGTATATAATTGGGTGTCATCAGCATAAAGATGGTACCGGAAGCCAAATCCAGTGATGGTTTGTCCAATGGGGGCTGTGTAGAGGGAGAAGAGCAGGGGGCCTAGGACCAAGACCTGAGGAACCCCAACGGCAAGGGAAAGAGGGGAAGAAACAGAGCCTGCAAATGATACACAGAAAGTGCGGTCAGAGAGATAAGAGGAGAACCAGGAGAGAGCAGTGTCTGTGAGGCCTACAGAACAGAGCATAGTGAGGAGGAGTTGATGGTCAACAGTGTCAAATGCTGCTGAGAGATCTAGAAGAATAAGAAGAGAGAAGTCACCTTTGGATTTAGCCGTCAGGAGATCATTGGAGACTTTTGTGAGGGCCGTTTCAGTAGAGTGCAGAGTGCAGAAGCCAGATTGTAAGGGGTCAAGAAGAGAGTTAGCAGAAAGGTAGCGGATTAAACGAGAATTGACTAAGCGTTCCAAGATTTTGAAGATAAAAGGAAGGTTAGAGACAGCTTGATAGTTAGCAGCACAGGACGGGTCAAGGGAGGATTTCTTTAGTAGTGGGGTTATGACAGCATGTTTGAAAGAGGATGGGAAAATTCCAGAAGAGAGAGAGGTTAAAAATTTTGGTAAGGTAAGTCATGATGGCAGGCGACAGAGACTGGAGAAGGTGTGAGGGGAAAGGGTCACTACTACAGGTCGTAGGGCGAGAAGAAGAAAGTAGCTGAGATACTTCCTCCTCTGTAACAGGTTCAAAAGATGAGAATGAACAGTCAGAATTGTGGCTGGTGAGGGGGTCAGTGCCACCTGGGGATTGGGCAGTTATTTCCTGATGGATCTTATCAATTTTATCATGGAAATAAGTGGCCAGGTCATCTGCAATAAGGTCTGTGAATGGCATCTGCACCTTGGGAGTAAGGAGTGAAAAGTTTCAAATAGCCTTTTAGGGTTACAGGAGAGAGGAGATGAGAGCGGTGAAATAGTCTTGCTTGGCTAGGTGAAGGGCAGAATTATACGTTTTAAGCATAAATTTAAAGTGGAGGAAGTCTGCAGGTGTACGTGATTTTCTCCACAGACGTTCAGCACACCTAGAGCACCGCTGAAGAAAATGTGTCTGTGGTGTGTTCCAGGGTTGCTGCCTCCTGCATCTAACCTTTCGAGTGGATGAGTCGATGGAAGACAAGATCAATGGTGTTGCCATCTACATGTGTGGCGGAAGAGGAAAGTTGTGAAAGACCAAAACCCTAGAACCTAGAATCATCAGTGATTTACAAGGCATTAAAGATGACATATGCCAGAAAGGTGACAGAAAGAAATGACTGGAGAGCACCTAAACTCAGCTTGTTACATACTTGGAAGTTTTCACTTCCACATTCTTCACCTGCCAAAACTACCTGAATAAAGAACTAGACTGGCTTGCACAACAGGATAATTGTGAAAGATCTTGGAACCTCCAAATCAAAGGGATTCCTTAGTCAGTTCCTGCAGAAATTCTACTCTAGTCAATGAACCAACTTTACTCTTCAGCAAAGTCATAGGTAACAATTAACCAGACAAAATAGACAAAGAACAAGCCAATAGAACACTCAAGGCTAAACCCAAGCTGCAAGAATGTCATCATATGCCATCATATCATAATTACATTATATGCTGACTGCAATGGTCTGGAACCTGAGATACTATTATAAGGAAAGCAAAGGAATCAGTCCCTATCTTATAGGAAGGTTGCAAGATTGCCATCTTCAAGGAATTTTAAATAATCATCCTTTGTAAGACAGCAGTCTCCAAAACACTCGTGGAAGCTTTAGAGACACTGGAGCTCAGAAAAGTAGACATACTAGACTGACCAGTGGTTCAGGACTCTAACTTCCTCTCAACCATTTCACTCCCAACACCATGAGAAGCCATATATACAGTATTCTTGGAAAACAAATACAATTACTTCTGTATATGATTGCTTTGCTGCTTAGAAGCATTACCTTTCTGTGTCCCTAATATCTGCTCTAAGGCCTGATCAGTTTAATATTTTCTGAGTTGTGTTTTTTACCAGCTGTAAAGAAAGAATGTCTTCAGGATGGTATCCTTTTTTCTCACGGACCCATAGACTTTCATTGAAGTGATGCATCCGTGTTGCATCAGCATCAGTGAAAAAATTAATATGCTTCTGTTGTCTTTGTTGTGAAACTACAGTCCGCAAAAAAACACTGAAGTCAGAATAAACAGATTAACATAAATGATTACGTGTGGCATTGGCGAAAAGGATGGATGCCACATATACATGATACAGTGGGGAAAAAAAGTATTTAGTCAGCCACCAATTGTGCAAGTTCTCCCACTTAAAAAGATGAGAGAGGCCTGTAATTGACATCATAGGTAGACCTCAACTATGAGAGACAAAATGAGAAAACATATCTAGAAAACCACATTGTCTGATTTTTAAGAATTTATTTTCAAATTATGGTGGAAAATAAGTATTTGGTCACCTACAAACAAGCAAGATTTCTGGCTCTCACAGACCTGTAACTTCTTCTTTAAGAGGCTCCTCTGTCCTCCACTCATTACCTGTAGTAATGGCACCTGTTTGAAATTGTTATCAGTATAAAAGACACCTGTCCACAACCTCAAACAGTCACATTCCAAACTCCACTATGGTGAAGACCAAAGAGCTGTGGAAGGACACCAGAAACAAAATTGAATCTACAATAGGCAAGCAGCTTGGTGTGAAGAAATCAACTGTGGGAGCAATAATTAGAAAATGGAAGACCACTGATAATCTCCCTTGATCAGGGGCTCCAGGCAAGATCTCACCCCGTGGGCTCAAAATAATCACTAGAATGGTGAGCAAAAATCCCAGAAGCACACGGGGGGACCTAGTGAATGACCTGCAGAAAGCTGGGACTAATGTAACAAAGGCTACCGTCAGTAACACACTATACCACCAGGGACTCAGATCCTGCAGTGCCAGACGTGTCCCCCTGCTTAAGCCAGTACATATCCGGGCCATCTGAAGTTTGCTAGAGAGCATTTGGATGTTCCAGAAGAGTATTGGGAGAATGTCATATGGTCAGATGAAACCAAAGTAGAACTGTTTGATAGAAACACAACTCGTCGTGTTTGGAGAAAAGTGAATGCTGAGTTGCATCCAAAGAACACCATACCTACTGTGAAGCATGGGGGTGGCAACATCATGCTTTGGGGCTGTTTCTCTGAAAAGGGACCAGGACGACTGATCCTTGTACATGAAAGAATGAATGGGGCCATGTATCATGAGATTTTGAGTGCAAACCTCCTTCCATCAGCAAGGGCATTGAAGATGAAACGTGACTGGGTCATTCAGCATGACAATGATCCCAAGCACACCACCAGGGCAATGAAAGAGTGGCTTCGTAAGAAGCATTTTAAGGTCCTGGAGTGGCCTAGCCAGTCTCCAGATCTCAACCCCATAGAAAACCTTTGGAGGGAGTTGAAAGTCCGTGCTGCCCAGCGACAGTCCCCATTGTGGGACTATTAAAGGACGGGCATCGAGATTGTGAACACCTATAAGTACCTGGGTTTGCTCCTTAATAATAAGCTGGACTGGGCAGATCATATGGAGGCCCTGTACAGGAAGGGCCACAGCAGTCTCTACCTGCTTAGGAAACTGAGAGCCTTTGGAATCCGGGGGGCACTTCTTAGAACTTTCTTCAACTCGGTAGTGGCATCAGCCATCTTCTTTGGAGTGGCCTGCTGGGGGAGCAGTATATCAACCAGGGACAGAAATAAACTTGACAAGCTGATTAGAAGGGCCAGCTCTGTCCTGGGGAGCCCACTGGACCCAGTGCAGGTGGTGGGTGACAGAAGGATACTGTCCGTGGTGAGCTCCATGCAGAAGAAGAAGTCCCATCCCATGCATGAGACTGTGATCGTGCTGGGCAGTACAGTCAGTGACCGACTGCTCCACCCTAAGTGTGAGAAGGAGCGCTATCGGAAGTCTTTCCTCCCCACCGCGGTTAGGCTGTACAACCAACACCGACCTAAGCGGAGATCATTACACACAGAGAACTGAAATATCTTTCTGCCTATTAAATCCCCCCCCCCCCCTCTGCTACGTCCTATCTGTCTGTCTGCTATTAATGTAATGCCTCTCACCTTGGAACATTCCTGTACATGTTGTATTTGTATTTGTATCTGCTTATCTTTGCTGCTGTAACACACTGAATTTCCCCATTGTGGGACTATTAAAGGACTATTATTATTATTATTATTATTATTATTAAAACATCACTGCTCTAGAGGAGATCTGCATGGAGGAATGGGCCAACATACCAGCAACAGTGTGTGCCAACCTTGTGAAGACTTACAGAAAACGTTTGACCTCTGTCATTGTCAACAAAGGATATATAACAAAGTATTGAGATGAACTTTTGTTATTGACCAAATACTTATTTTCCACCATAATTTGCAAATAAATTCTTAAAAAATGAGACAATGTGATTTTCTGGATTTATTTTCTCATTTTGTCTCTCATAGTTGAGGTCTACCTATGATGTCAATTACAGGCCTCTCTCATCTTTTTAAGTGGGAGAACTTGCACAATTGGTGGCTGACTAAATACTTTTTTTTCCCCACTGTATATGGACTTGTAAATAAGGCCTTATTTATCCATTCTCCATCACTTGATTCTACCTTACTATTGCTCTAGAAATGACTTTATCTTTCCATGCAGGAGAGTTGTCTCCCTATATTAAGCACAACATTCATATGATAAAATTTCTGTCTCACGTTTACACATAGCACAAGTAGTAGTAAAGTTATGGTCTTTTACTCAGGTCATAGGTAGCTTCAGGTGCTCATGAACTGGTTGTTGGTCAAGTCATATATAGACCACATCACTCTAGGATATAAATGCTCATTAGTTGTATTATTAGACATCAAAGTAAATTCTGTGTAACATTACAAGTTAATGATGCGACTAGAAGACGTTTTGGCCAGTAATTTAGTCCTGTATCAATGTTGCTACAAGTAAAACACATTGATAACATTAATGCAGTATCACAGTGGACACTGCTAAACTGTTTTCTTTTATTTTGTTATGTTCTGTGGTTGCATATGTGTATATTATTATTTTTTATATGTGTTTTCCCCTTTAATTGTATTGCTATGCAGCTTTCCATATGTGTTATGTTTCCCATTGGTTCCTTCCACAATTTTCTGGCTGCCAATTTGATTTAGAGGACTTGATACATCCCTGGCCAATCACTGGCCACTGGGTAAGGGGTGAACACTGTAAGTCTCCAGGGACCGTTTGTTAGCAGTGTGCTAACAGCCAAGAGCTCACCATTTGCTGTGAGTCTTCTGCAGCCCCTGAGGGAAAGAAATGGTCCATCTGCCCAGCAATCCAGATACAGCCCTGAGACAGAGAAGATATTGCTGTCAGCCTCATAGTGGGATAAAGTTGTGCCAACCTTTGGAGGAAGTTGTGGTTTACAGCCAGGACACCATTCACATCCAGGTACCTGGATTCCTTGGACTTCAGCTAATACAGCCTCCATATCCTTAGTGGGTGAGGCAGCGCCTATATATTATTGGAGTGGAGAAAGGCACCATTCCACCATCTTAAACCGTCATCCCAAGGGTTTCACCATCCACATACAGAGTGACCCTACCAAATCAGACGTTTTTACACGTGTGATACCAATTTTGTAGTATATCTAGTGAAATGCTCATGTGGGCTAGTCTACATTGGGGAAACAACGCAGCACATACATGACAGAATTTTCTGTCAATAGTTGATGCAAGAAAATATGGCTAGCTCACCATTTCCATATGGCACACCATACAGTCTCACAATTCAAGTTTCAAATTATTGAATAAGTAACACATCCCAGGAGAGATGGGGTCATGTACAGACACTAAAGCAGAGTCTTATTGGATTCATACTTTACAAACTCTTTACAAATGTCACCTTTTGATATATCTTAAAATTGCCATTATGATACTCACATTGTGTTTTTTTTTCCCTTAGACCCATTAATATTTGACCTTTTGGTGATCCACAATTCAGGTACTATAAAGCCGGCCTACTTTTATTAATTCATTATTTAATTTAATTTCCCTTTATTTTATTTTACTTTTCCCACCTTTTTCTCCTCCCCTTTTTGTATTTTTTATTTTTTACATTTTACCTTTGCCTTCCTCAATGTCCCCCTTGGCTATACCCTTCCCCCTTACATCCACTGATGGGATGATGTCACCACGCTGCCCCAATGTAATGATGATATTTCCACTGTGACTAAGGACGCCACTTTATCACCTGTACCCAGTAATGTCACCATGTCGCCATGCTGCTCATATATGGTGATGTCGATCCTCCTCCTTCTTACGGCCTGCATGCCACTCTTCTCACATCAGTTCCATTCAAGTGCAGTGTGTACCACTTCCTTTCTACCTCCATCTCCACCTTTGTAAGTGTCTCCCTTAGCCTAGGCCGCCTACCTATGTGGTCTCCTGACTTTATTACAGGGACATTCTTGCAATTTTATATTTGTTGCATGTCAACACCAGTGCCAGTATTTTTGTGATCTGCCAACTATAATGCTTACAAATATTTATATGTAGATACATAGGGACTACAAGGTCACTGCTATTATAGAGTAATCTATTGACTACATGTCATATGTTTTTGTACACGTTATTATGTGATTTGCCATTTTACACAAATTCAACACAATTCCCTGTTGTTCAGTCTCTTTTTGCTATTGTTACATTTAAGGCTATTTTCATTAGCCTACTTGTATGATCCTAATAATAATAATAATAATAATAATAATAATAATAACCTTATTCATTTAGCGCCAACATATTCCAATGCACTTTACAAATCAGATGGTACATAAAAAGACAGTATTTAACGTAACAATACGACGAAGAATTAACATATCAAACAATAGGTCTACAGGATTAATGATGGAATTATTTTAATTATTTTGATCATTATTTTGTTTGTTAATGTTATATATTTGTTTCACTTGTAGGAATATTGATAAAGGCCTAAATTACTAGCCGAAACATCTTCCAGCCGTATCATCCACTTGTAATACTGCATGGAATTTATTTTGGTGTCTAATAAAAAACAACTTATGAGCATTTATACCCTGGTATGCTGTGCTATACAGTGCTGGCCAAAAGTATTGGCACCCCTGCAATTCTATCAGATAATACTCAATTTCTTCCAGAAAATGATTGCAATCACAAATGCTTTGGTAATAATATCTTCATTTAATTTGTCGTCAATGGAAAACCACAAAAAGAATTGTCAAAAAGCCAAATTGGATATAATTCCACACCAAACATAAAAAAGGGGGTGGACAAAAGT
This sequence comes from Leptodactylus fallax, assembly GCA_947044405.1. Taxonomy (NCBI): domain Eukaryota; kingdom Metazoa; phylum Chordata; class Amphibia; order Anura; family Leptodactylidae; genus Leptodactylus; species Leptodactylus fallax. The sequence continues at coordinate 9,425,666 of CAMRHE010000021.1, forward strand.
ATTGGCACCCTTTGAAAAATCAGGTGATGCTTCTCTAATTTGTGTAATTAACAGCACCTGTTACTTACCTGTGGCACATAACAGGTGGTGGCAATAACTAAATCACACTTGCAGCCAGTTGAAATGGATTAAAGTTGACTCAACCTCTGTCCTGTGTCCTTGTGTGTACCACATTGAGTATGGAGAAAAGAAAGAAGACCAAAGAACTGTCTGAGGACTTGAGAAGCAAAATTGTGAGGAAGCATGAGCAATCTCAAGGCTACAAGTCCATTTCCAAAGACCTGAATGTTCCTGTGTCTACCGTGCGCAGTGTCATCAAGAAGTTTAAAGCCCATGGCACTGTGGCTAACCTCCCTAGATGTGGATGGAAAAGAAAAATTGACGAGAGATTTCAACAAAAGATTGCGCGGATGGTGGCTAAAGAACCTCGACTAACATCCAAACAAGTTCTAGCTGCCCTGCAGTCCGAGGGTACAACAGTGTCAACCTGTACTATCCGTTGGCGTCTGAATGAAAAGGGACTCTATGGTAGGATACCCAGGAAGACCCCACTTCTGACCCAGAGACATAAAAAAGCCAGGCTGGAGTTTGCCAAAACTTACCTGAGAAAGCCAAAAACTTTTAGGAAGAATGTTCTCTGGTCAGATGAGACAAAAGTAGAGCTTTTTGGGAAAAGGCATCAACATAGAGTTTACAGGAAAAAAAAAGAGGCCTTCAAAGAAAAGAACACGGTCCCTACAGTCAAACATGGCGGAGGTTCCCTGATGTTTTGGGGTTGCTTTGCTGCCTCTGGCACTGGACTGCTTGACCGTGTGCATGGCATTATGAAGTCTGAAGATTACCAACAAATTTTGCAGCATAATGTAGGGCCCAGTGTGAGAAAGCTGGGTCTCCCTCAGAGGTCATGGGTCTTCCAGCAGGACAATGACCCAAAACACACTTCAAAAAGCACTAGAAAATGGTTTGAGAGAAAGCACTGGAGACTTCTAAAGTGGCCAGCAATGAGTCCAGACCTGAATCCCATAGAACACCTGTGGAGAGATCTCAAAATGGCAGTTTGGAAAAGGCACCCTTCAAATCTCAGGGACCTGGAGAAATTTGCTAAAGAAGAATGGTCTAAAATTCCAGCAGAGCATTGTAAGAAACTCATTGATGGTTACCGGAAGCGGTTGTTCGCAGTTATTTTGTCTAAAGGTTGTGCTACCAAGTATTAGGCTGAGGGTACCAATACTTTTGTCCGGCCCATTTTTGGAGTTTTGTGTAAAATGATCAATGATTTGACTTTTTTTTTCATTCTCTTTTGTGTTTTTTCATTGCAAGCAAAATAAATGAAGATATTATCACCATAGCATTTGTGATTGCAATCATTTTCTGGAAGAAATTGAGTATTATCTGACAGAATTGCAGGGGTGCCAATACTTTTGGCCAGCACTGTATATCACTTTTACATATGTCGCACCTGATTGGTGTTATGGCTTTAAGTCACCTCTTTGTCCTTTCTAAGGGCACCTTCACTATCTATTCTGTACTGAAGTACTTTTCACTGGGTAATTACAAATGTTTTATGACTCCCATGAAAAGAATCACATACCTGTTTAATAGTCCCAATCTGATCAATTACTACTTTCCTAGATTGTTTAAATTAATTCTAATATCAACTCTCAAGATGTGAAAGGTTTTAACGAACTTACTGTACTGTAGAAAATGAAGTAATTGCCTTCTCAAAAAAGCAAAATCTGCCAATTTTCTGTTACAGGAGACACACTTCATAGCATGTTAATGGTACACTCTCTGCAACCTTTAACATAACAAATGGTACACACCAGGACTAGCCCCTCTACCCAACCCTGTTCTTCCTCATAACAGAGATGCTGATATAAAACTTGTACAAAATAAACTAATCATGATGCTGCAGTAGGATTCATGCATACACATCACTGCTGCTTTAGTAGACAAGTCTCTAAATCTTGATAAGTTCCCTTGAACAAGTTTTCCCTTGTATTTTACAAATCTTTGAACAATTTGGCTGGATCTTCTATTTTTAAATTAATTACTCAAAATCCTCAGTGTTTCTGCTGCTGCAAAAGACATCAATAACATCACTTTCCCCCATTTAGTGGTGAAAAACACATAACATACAGTATTTACAGATGAACCTAACCTTAAAACCAACCACACTTTACATGTACAATTATCTGCTCTTACAAAACAAGATTATATTCTATCCAAGCTCACTCAACATTAATTTGATCCATGTGACAAGCTGTGGATCATTTAACTCTCAGGATCACCATCTCATAGTCATGATGGCTGGTACATCAATATATTTCCACTCCCACACAGTGGATTCATTTCAAAACTGGACGCAACCAGCTCTAGCCTTTTTTTCTATAAACTTTTTATTGGTATTTTCAAGAAACAGGTACAGAAAACATCAGGTAACGTATAAAAACAGAGAACACTATAACAGCGCAGCCCTACAGTGATAGCAATAAACAAAGTTTAAGACAGCACACAATGATATCATACATTACATTCCAAAGGGGCATAAAAGGAGAGGCTGGGCCACAGTACAGTCATGGCCAAAAGTTTTGAGAATGACACAAATATTATATTTTCACATGATCTGCTGCCCTCTGGTTTTTATGTGTGTTTGTCAGATGTTTTTATCATATACAGAAATATAATTGCATTCATATTATGAGTAACAGAAGCTTATATTGACAGTTAGAATGAGTTAATGCAGCAAGTCAATATTTGCAGTGTTGACCCTTCTTCTTCAGGACCTCTGCTCTCAATCAACTTCTGGACCAAATCCTGACTGATAGCAGTCCATTCTTGCAGAATCAATGCTTTAATTTTGTCTGAATTTGTTGGTTTTTGTTTGTCCACCCGTCTCTTGATGATTGACCACAAGTTCTCAATGGGATTAAGATCTGGGGAGTTTCCAGGCCATGGACCCAAAATCTCTATGTTTTGTTCCCTGAGCCATTTAGTTATCACCTTTGCTTTATGGCAAGGTGCTCCATCATGCTGGAAAAGGCATTGTTGAGCGCCAAACTGCTCTTGGACGGTTGGGAGAAGTTGCTCTTGGAGGACATTCTGGTACCATTCTTTATTCATGGCTGTGTTTTTAGGCAAGACTGTGAGAGAGCCGATTCCCTTGGCTGAGAAGCAACCCCACACATGAATGGTTTCAGGATGCTTTACAGTTGGCATGAGACAAGACTGGTGGTAGGGCTCACCTCTTCTTCTCCGAATAAGCTGTTTTCCAGATGTTCCAAACAATCGAAAAGGGGATTCATCAGAGAAAATGACTTTACCCCAGTCCTCAGCAGTCCACTCCCTGTACCTTTTGCAGAATATCAGTCTGTCCCTGATGTTTTTTCTGGAGAGAAGTGGCTTCTTTGCTGCCCTCCTTGAGACCAGGCCTTGCTCCAAGAGTCTCCGCCTCACAGTGCGTGCAGATGCACTCACACCTGCCTGCTGCCATTCCTCAGCAAGCTCTGCACTGCTGGTAGCCCGATCCCGCAGCTGAAACACTTTTAAGAGACGGTCCTGCCGCTTGCTGGTCTTTCTTGGGCGCCCTGAAGCCTTTTTGGCACCAATGGAACCTCTCTCCTTGAAGTTCTTGATGATGCGATAGATTGTTGACTGAGGTGCAATCTTTCTAGCTGCAATACTCTTCCCAGTTAGGCCATTTTTGTGCAGTGCAATGATGACTGCACGTGTTTCTTTAGAGATAACCATGGTTAACAGAAGAGAAACAATGATGGCAAGCACCAGCCTCCTTTTAAAGTGTCCAGTCGTGTCATTCTTACTTAATCATGACAGATTGATCTCCAGCCCTGTCCTCATCAACACCCACACCTGTGTTAATGGAGCAATCACTGAAACGATGTTAGGTGGTCCTTTTAAGGCAGGGCTGCAATGATGTTGAAATGTGTTTTGGGGGATAAAGTTCATTTTCTAGGCAAATATTGACTTTGCAAGTAATTGCTGTTAAGCTGATCACTCTTTATAACATTCTGGAGTATATGCAAATTGCCATTAGAAAAACTGAAGCAGTAGACTTTGTGAAAATTAATATTTGTATCATTCTCAAAACTTTTGGCCATGACTGTACATCAAATGAGCGGAGACACAGGACTATACACATAACAACTCCCGCATTGTGAGCTGATCGCGGTTGCTTTTTCCGTCAGGAACGAGTAGTTGACCTGATTAATTAACTCTACCTAAGTAGGGAAGGTGAGTAAGTTCCAGTAATGTGCTATAATAAGTCTAGCAGCTAAAATAGTTTGAGAGAGTATAAATCTGCCAGGACTAGGGATGAGATCCATTCTAAGGAAACACAAAGCAACATGGGGGAGAAATGGCATAGTAATGTTAGTAACCAAAACTGCCAAGTGAAAGGCTAGTTTCCAAAAAGTAGAGATAATATGGTAATATCTCCATGAATGCATATAAGATCCACTGTGGCCACGGCCTCTCCAGCACAAATCATTGGATTTAGAGGTCATTCTACCAATCCAAGTCAGATACCTCTTTAAGACCAGTTTCTGCAACATTTCTAAATACACTTTACTCCTAGATATCTTTTTGGTCCAGGACAATGCCAAACCACTGGGTAATAGTAAAGGTATCCAGAAGGTCAGATTCCCATCATGACGTATAGGTATGTTGCAGGGGATATGCTGTGAACAGGTCATAAAACAAGGAAATCCTTTTGGCTTTGGGGACCTTGTTAGAGAAGAATAAAAAAGCCTGACAGGCTTAGCCTGAGGTTCATATGTTTAAATTGTGCAGGGCATGTCGGATACAAATATACTTATAAAAATCGGTATGAGGCAGGTTATAAAGTTAGTAGAGACTCGAGAAAGGATGGAGATCAGCATCAGTGAAGAGAGAGCCAATGGTGTTGCATCCTGCTCTCTCCCAGGTGTCAACATTAACCACTACAGTATCGGGCCAATTTCTGATCCAGGACCAGACACATTTTCGGGTTTTTTTGTATGTGCAGTTTTGAGGGCTGTAACATTTTTATCATATGCGTTATTCAACTAATTTCTGAGTCTTTTTTCGGTGACACATAGAGCTTTATTTTTATGTTGTTTTTATTTTTGCATGTATTTTCATTTTTTTTATATCCGGGAAAATCTAAACAAAAGAGGAGGGAAAACGTGTCCGTTTTTCACGTTTCTTTTTTTTTAATTTAATAACACAGTGCTACTAAAAACTTAATAAAATAGTTTTTCTTCTCCATTACAGTAATTTTTATTTTGTATGGTGTCGTCGGGGGGTGGGGCTATAACCTTTAATAATGACGTTTTATTGGCGCATTATTTTATTTATTTTTTAAATTATTTTATTTACATTTTTTTAAACTTTTCTATTTTTTTTTTTTTTTTTTTTTCTTACATTGTGTCCCCATAAGGTCATAATAGACTTTTCTGGACATCTGACGACTTTTTTTATGTGGGGGAGGCTGATTTCCCCTGTAACTGGGGCTGGTACATTTAGCCCCAGTTGCAGGAGGAATACAGCCTCCTGCCCATTACTATAGAGCTGATCTGGGTCCTGTAGGACCCAGCAGCTCATACAGACACTGATCCTGGCGGATTACATGACCGCTGGGTCAGAGGGGAGCCGCAAGATGGCAGCGCCCATAGCACTGTATACAGCGCTCATTGAGCGCTGTATACACAGTGATCGGGAAGGCAGGGATGGTAATAAGCCTTCCCTGCCTTCTCTCGGGCAGAGCTGGCTGTAACTCTGTTTCAGTAGCTGTACGATTTCTTGCAGCTGCTGAGTTCTGCTTGGACATACTGGTACGTCCTTGCAGAACAAGGCAACCACCTTCCAGACGTATATAGTCTATGGGTGGTCAGAAGTGATTAATATTATCAACTATTGCATAGAGACACTGGAGAAAGAGGGTACACTGAATTCAAAAGGCAGGTGGCACAGTTTAAGAGTGAAATCCAAAGGTTGGTTCAAGACAGATTTTTTAATATCCACCCATGTTTTATCACAGGTGGGCATCCACCAAAATGTCACTTGGTCTAAATTGGTAATAAGGTAGTATTTATATATATCTGGCACCCGCAAATTTAGCAAAAAACATCTGAACAGGAATACAGACACTGCAGAAAGTATATAACATAATGGGAAGTACCATCATTTTGATAACAGCAATTTTCCCTGTCCAAGAACTTCTCCATCATTTGTGACACATTGGACAACATAGCAGAGTAGTTGTGGGAGAACATGAGGGAGCTGGGGTAGGTCAAGGCTAAGCAAAGATATTGAACATGGTCCTTATTCTATTAATCGGGAAAGAGTTATTTGAGCGTTTGACATGTTGTATCGTCTATACCCATGTTTATGACCTGTGACTTAGAGGGGTTAACCTTGCAATAAGAAACTTCTCCAAATTCCTGTAAGATCTGTTGAATCGCAAAGAGTGAACTCCTTGGTTTAGAAATTGATAGCAAGACATAATCTGACTATAACCCTATTTTGTCCAAAATACCACCAATCTGGATGCCATGAATATTAGGGTTTCCCCTTATCAAGGAGGCCAGGGGCCCATCACAAGAGCAAATATAATAAGGAAAAGGGGACACCCCTGACGAGTTCCATTGTTAATTCTAAATGAATCTGATAGAAAGCCCAATGCTAAAAATCTTGGCAAAGGATTAGAATAAAGTTCAAGGAGAGCCAAGTGTATGAACCCTGTGAGGCCAAATTTTATAAGGATCCTGGCCACTATTGAACGCCTTCTCCACATCCAAAGTCAGAAGCAGAGAACATGTTTGAGAGCGCTCCACACACTGAATGATAATTATGAAATGGAGTGTGTCATCAGGGGCCTGTCTCCCAGCAACAAAACCCACTTGGTCAGGAGAGATGATGGAATGGGAGGATACGAAACTATCTATTGGAAAGAACCTTGGCATAGATCCGTAATAAAAAAGAAATAAGATGAAAATTAACTGGAGTGACTGGACCCTTCCCTGGCTTGGCAAGAGTAGCAATAGTTAATAGATCAGAATTGATCTGCAATTTGTCTGGGATCGATTATTTTACGCTTATCCGGGCTTAGTTAAAAAGTATATTTTAGATGGGTTTGTTTTAATTGCTTCGCCAATAACTTCCCCACACTATCATTGTTGGCATAAAAATCAGCTTGATGCTCCCTTAGAATCAGATCACATCTAGAAGATAAAAGATTTTGAAGTTGGGTGCGGAGGTTCCGAAGCACATTTGAGGTGTCAATGTAAGGAAATCTATTATTGGAAACCTCCATTTGGACTATCTTAGACATTAAGTCAGTGACCTCTTTTTCCCTGTGGCATTTTTCTTGAGCAGATGCTTGAATAACTGTGCCTCTCATAAACACCTTATGAGCACTCCAGAGAATAGGAGTCACTAACAGATCAGGTATTGGTGTCAAAATACAGTTGTATTTTGACACCAGTTATCAGTTATCACTTTTGGTGAAGGGGATGCGAAAAAATGCTGTCATTTTTTTCCACTGCGATTTTTTTCCTGCACAGTATCCTACAATACATTTGTATTGTAGTATACTTTGCACATAACCAGATGCCTGTTAGGTCCTTATGTGCATGTCTTACTTAAAAAAATGCTGTGGTTTAAGGGAAAGAAGATGTAGTGTGAAATTGAACAATCTGCAAAGACGTTTAGGTGGAAAATTTTAGTACAAACTAGGCATAAATAGGTGGTGTTCTAATTATAAAATGACATGTTTTTGTCGGTGACTGTAACATGTTCACCTTTTTTCCGTATGTCTGCACAGTTACAGTGATGCTATACCTTTCTAAATGTTTTCTTATGTTTTCCTAATTTTCTATCATAAAAAACAATTTTAAAAATCAATACCTTTGTGGCCTGAAACTTATGAAGCAATGCAGAAGGAATCATAATTTTATGGATATGTAAATCTGCCTATAAGTGCAACCTGGGTTAGCCTGACTTGCCAGATTTGCCTACAGGCATTTGCAAATTATTTGACTTTCCTTTGGAATTGGTGCCCAAAATTTTCCCTTTAGCTGTGGCTGACATTTTCAGCTGTTGTTTCCATCACAGGTGTCTGCAAACAAATCTAGTAAATCAGACTCTGTCCTCTATGCACATAAAGGCTAATTTGCTTAACAATAACAGAAATCTCTATATTGTTTTATTGGTTTCTGGCTACAAAGATTTTCTTCTGCTCCTATTAAAGGTCTTACATAGCAAGATTATTGGTTTAGGATGCATTTTAGAACATTTTTAGAAAATAATTATAATATTAATATATCTTTACAAGGTGCTCCCTTCTTATTGCCTATTGCTTTGGAAAACACCTTTCTGATTCCAGAGGTCTTGATACTTTTAGAAATGGATTTTGACTTTTGATATAATAATATAATGTGATACAGATACAGTAATGTGTTTTTTTTTCCAATTTCAAGTAATATGACAAATTATTTGCTTGTAGTACTAAAATCTTGCAAGAGGGTCCCTAATTCTTTCTTAACTCATATTCTACAAGATAACAATTTTTCTTCAGAACTTTAATTCATTACCCATATTTAATCAAGTATTCTGTTCTCTGTGACAAAATATGTTTAAAATATTGCTTCATAAGCATTATGATTTTTTGTGAACATCCAGATCAGATTTAAGTGGAATTCAGAGGTACATTCGATTTAGTACTTAAGGGATCAAGTAGTAGACTCCTTATTTTTTATATCCTGTTGTGAGATCCTAGCAATCGGGTCAGCTAATTGCAGTTTGCTGATTAATGCTCAGATAGTGTGTTTATCTCTCTAAGTAAACACAAAGATAACATTGAGTTTACTGCACCTTCAAGTCCATATTTGATCTGCACTCATATTCAATTTCTAGAATTCATAATAAATAATCTCCCATAGTTGAGGCAATGTCTATATCCAGTGAGGTACTTTACAGTGTCCAAGAAACATTCAGACAGCTTGTGGAAGAATTTAAGAAGTGAGAACAAGAGACAACAGGCAAAACTGGTGAGAGAGAGATGAGAAAAAACCCTTTTAATTGCAGCAAAGATGAGCTATCACCATAGAACTAAATTGTGTTCTGACACCTATATTTTTGTGTACTGTTTGTTTTTCTTTGTCTTATGAATTTATGTATTTTTTAATTCTTGCAATATAAGCTTTGATATATTTTTGTAAATACAGTGTTTTAATTTTCAGTACCGTACCCACAGATTTTTCTTTTTGGTTGGATATTAATTATAATAGGAGAGCAAAAAAAACGGACACATTTGTTCAACAAACATTCATTCATTGAATAGATATTTAACTGACTTTAATTAAATCAATTTTCCTTTATCAATTGTTTATGAAGGATAATTAATTTTTATTTGAATTTTCTTTTGATTACTCAATTAGAGTATTTTATTCAACACATATAGGTCAAAATCTTACATCATATATATAAAAAAAATCTGAAACTAAACGAAAACATGAAACCGTTTTGTGCATAAAATCAGTTTTCAAGATCAGAATAAATTTATTAAGGTATAGATACTTCTATGTTAGTTTAATGTTATGCAAATAGAATATTAGCATTAATATAATACTAATTATGCTATGGCATTTCAATTTTAAGTCATTGCCACTATTATATACCTCACCATCTAGATGCTACAATACATTGTTATTGCATATTATTACATTTAGAATAAATGATGAAGTAACTACACAGCAGACAACTGATTCAGGAAAACCCTTGGGAGTTGTTGGGTATTAAATTTTGCACACAATATTACTTATTGAGATATTAAAAAGAATATGCACATACAAGAAGTCTTAATAACTCTTCACACAAAATATTAAAATTGATTACATTTTTTACAGTTATAATACTCTTTAATGTTCTAAAATAAGCCAAGTTCGAACAAAAAATACTGAAAACATTGGGATTTTTTAGATGTAGCAAAGTTTAACTTGACACTTAACTGTCTGTGTCTCTATTTCTCTCTTACTTAACTCCTTCTTCTCCCCCTTGACCATAAATTACAGCTGTCAATAGAAATTTGACACCCAAATGAGCCAAGAATTTCAGAGTAAATATCATTTTAGGATGGAGGAGGAGGACTAAAAGAGGTTGATAAGTGGAGAAAATTTTTTTTTCACAGAAAAAAAAAATTATACAGTTTCTTACAATTTTAGACAATACATAGCCAATGTAAACATACCTGGTACCCTCCTTTGAAACTTGCTGTGGCCACTTTTACACTTTGGAGTCCTGTTTGCATGTCACAAAATGGTTGCCATCATTTTAGACCATGTACAGTGTGTTTTGAAGGTCTAAGACTCAGTTTTGGGTAGCTGTTAAATTCTAGTGGGCTAAATAACTTTTCACAATGTCATGACCATGTGATTAGCCACACATGACAATAATCACATTCTCATTACACCATCAACGGTGCTGGAGAGTGTTAGACAGTTTTAGTTTACCTGCCATACTGTGTATATTCTGAGATTGAGACAGCCATCTTGTGACATGCAAACAGAGTAGCAATTTTCAAAATGATCATACCAGGTAGGACCTCTTCAGACTTCAGAACAGCTCCAACTCATCATCTTTCTATATAGTATACAAATGTGTCTGCCTCAACCTGTCTGAACATGTACACATATCTGTATCATAAGTTAAATATACTTTCTAAGCACAACATGGTTTTGTGACAAGTTATCACAAAGAGGTATGCCAACTAACCTATTTTCTTCTATTTGTGACTGCCCAGTGGGAGAAGGCAAATTTGAGTCTTTTAAGATTCTTTTTAGCATGTCATGATATGAATTGGTTTCAAATTGGAACCTTTAACAAAAAAAATTGGAGATGAGTTAAGTCTGGACATGTATATCAGAATCTCTCTTAATCAAACAGCTTGACAAATGTTATCTATCAACAACATGCAACGGTAACACTTGTCTGGTATTTGGCTATACAAAACGGTGTGAATGTATGTCACACAATGCAACAAGTAAGGGTTAGACTCTTAATTATCACACTTTATTCTTTGATCATAATTATATTTAAAGGGATATTTCTATCTCAATGATCCTATTTTACTGCTAGCTTATGTAAATTCAAGAGTTTTCCTAAATACATTTCTGCATTGTTTGCTTCCTATGTGAAATTATTCCTCCCATTGTTTACACGTTTCCTTGGTCCCTGGCCTGTTCTCCAGATTGTATTTGCTTCCACTTGCTGTACTATTATGTACAGCTTTACCATCAGTACAATCAGTTTAGCTAATTGCAGTTTGCAGCACAAAGATAACATTGAGTTTACTGCAATTCTGTTCTCTCCCCAACAGCATGTAAGTTTTTTTTTCTCTCCAAACCTGTGTAATGCAATATACGTTTACTGTGCATATTATTTGATCCACATTTATATTAGATGTCTAGTAAACATAATAAATAATCTCTCATGGTAAAGACAATGTCTATATCTACTGAGGTACTTCATAGTGTCCTTTCCATCAAACAGTCAAAGCCCACCCACCAGCTTGTTGTAGAATACAGGAAGTGAGAAGAAGAGACAGGAGGCAAAATGCTGAGACAGGGAGATGAGAAAACCTTTTTGGTTAATTAGCACAACAACCAAGCTACCTTGGTCCACTCACGCTGAGTAGGACAGAATCCTAACTCTGCAGGATCTCCCTGGTTCACTGGTAAATGCATCCTAACTGTAATAATTGCATCCTAAACTTTACATTTGATCAGGGATAAATATTGTCTTCTAAATCCAAGAGGTTTTGTTGTGCAACATTTGCTGAATCCATCCCATCTATCAGCAGGTACTCCCTTCTGTCTATCTCTTTGGTGCATTAATTGGCTTCTCTATCTGTAGTACTCTGGCCTGACTTTTTCTCATTCCAATGAGGATTAACACTAAAACTGATCCATAGAAAACGTGCTTCCTTGATTTTATGCTGCATTCTCAAATCACATGTCTAATTTACATACGGAACTTCCAGTCCTGAAAAGTCAGGTATCTCAAATAAAGTAGCCATATAGCATATATTCTTTTGTAGGGGCCATTAGTGGTGTAATGAACATTTTTTTTTGTGTCAAAGTGCAATCTTGTTTTGGATAAAATCAGCTTTGAATCCACATGCAAAGGAGCTGTTGTGTACATTCAATGCATGGATATTTAGAAGTAATTTTGGAGGTATTAAAATCCTTTAAAATGCAATGGCTGTCAGCCAACCAGCCAAAAAGTATCTTTATTCACTTGTGTTCAAAGCACAATGCTTTAGTTTCCTTTGAAAGGGTCTCAGACAGAGACTGAAGTGTCACTCATTGAAGATGTGTAAATAAATGTTTTTTATACTTGATCCTTTTGGAGTACTTCAACAATTTTAGAGAGTTGACTTAAAATAAGTAATGCTGTTTTGTTTATTTTTTAGTACATTTAATACAACCATTGCAAAAGAATACAGCATTACAGAAACATCTAGTCTGCCCTTATATTATTTCATGGAAGACTGACAGCAGAAAAAGAGTACAAACGTCATCTATTCTACTGATATATTATTTCAATTTTATCTTAGGATAAACACGTGTATACTAAATTCACTTACTTTAGCTTTCCTAACATCTTCTAGAAATTTGTTTCAAGCCTCAACCACTCTTTCAGCGAAATAATATTTCCTGACATCTCTTCTGATTTCCCACAAACTGATTTCAGATTGTGTTCCCTTTTTATTGTTTTTTTTAATAAAAACCTAACACTTCTCTTCTGAATCTTATTAATACCTTTAACATATTTAAAGGTTTCAATCATGTCCCTCCAACCCCTTCTTTCCTCAACATTCCTCAACATTATACAGATTAAGTTCCTTAAGTCTATACTGATATGTTTTGTGTCTTAGACCTTCCACCATTTTTACAGCCCATCTTTGTGCTGTTCTATTTTAACTATGTCTTTTAGAGGATGGGGTCTCCAGAACTGGACACAGTATTTTACATAGGGTCTCATTAATGCTCTATACAGCAGGATCACAATCTCTTAATAACTTAGTTGCATATCCACTGTGATGCACAGAGGAGCAAGACTGACATAGGAAACACTAGTAGTATAATGCTGTACCGTGTTTGCCATTGAAAGTAGTGGAAGAGTGAAGAAATCAGTCAATACCTTTTTGTTTGTTTCTCCTTTCTGAGCATGCGCAGGGAAAGTAAACAGACATAAAATAACGGACAGTAACTGATGGCTATCAGTTACTGTCCGTTATAAGTCCGTTACCCGTAGACTTCAATGTTAAAAAAATAACAGACACTTGCTGTCCGTCAAGAATCCGTTTTTTTCAAACGGACAAAAAGTCCTGCATGTAGGATTTTTTGTCCGCGAAAAAATAACGGACTTCTGATGGATTGGGTGTAAACGGACACTAACGGACACTAACGGACACTAACGGACACAATATAAAAACCCATTGAAATGAATGGAAATTTTAACGGATTTCTGACGGTTCAACTAGTGTCCGTTGCTAAAATCTTGTAACGGACAATAGCAACGGACACTACTGATGGACACCAACGGTAGTGGGAAAGCTCCCTTACTCATAAATAAACTTAAGAATAAATATTGTTCATAAAGGGAAAAAAATTTAATTATATCGATTGTGAGAAAAAATGAAGCATGCTACATTTGATTCTTAATTATATTTGCAATATATGTACTTTTTTTTTTTTTATTAATGAAGACCTCTTTTATAAAGAAAAATAAGGTGCTGTACCGAATGCCCTTGTTAAGCAGCTTCAATCTAGATGTACAATACAGTAAGTGCTTCCAGACAATGTGATACAGCCATTTACATCACTGAGAGAACAGACTTGATGGGAAAGTTAGAAGATTAATGGTTTGTTATTGAAAGTATAGTCATTTGGTGCTTTAAGAGCAAGCCCAGCTTCAAGGCACAAATGATTTAATGAAACAAAGGAGCTAGCTTTTTTTCCCTGCAACAAGCATAGTAAAGCAGACAAGCTGAATTTTGTGACATTTAGGAGGTGAAATGTATAATAGAAAATAGTACATGTTTAGATGTTGTATAAAATAAGGCTGTGTAAATTTGAATGTCTGAAAAGAAAAACATGTCAAGCTAAATAGTTTTTTTTCTAAATAGTAGATGCAGTGATACATAATGGAAAATGTTTACTGAATTTCTAATGTGTTTCATTTAAAGAAAACCATATTTTTCTTATGTAACTGTAGCTTAAAACAAGACAAATTTTTCAATATACTTTCATAATGCTAACAAATTATGTCTTATATAATGCCAGGCATACATATAACAATAAACTATAATTAAAGATAATAAAATCAATGTCTTTGGTTGTAGATTTAGGACATACAATATTTTTATGCTGCAAAGTTTCTAAAATTCCTCAAAAATGTATTCCATACATTTGCAAGCTGTTCTATCTGCAGCATATACTGCAGATCTGAAATTCATATGAAAATGGGGCAATTGCACTTTTTTTTTCCAATTCCACCCATTCTAATTCTTTTCATATTAAATGTTAGAAATGTTAGCATTATGAAGTACACTACGTCCTTAAAAAAAAAAACAAAACAAAAAAAACATAATGCAGCTCTGTGAACAGAAAAATAAAAAATGTATGGTTTAAGCCTTTCGTTGTTAGCTTACCATTTAAGGTGGTACAAATAATCCCTAAACATAAATTTACTTAATTAATTGTCTGCCAAATTACAATAAACTAAATAGACCAATAGACACACTTGATAAATTGCTCCCCTTAGTAGAGGACATCTTAATCATGGCATACAAGTTGAACCTAGCAATCGGCCCTGCTATAAAAACTTCCAAACTTAATCTCTTTTGCATCAATTAGAAAATCTTTCTATATACTCAATGTAACCCCACAACTAAGTATTATACGTTCTATTTCCCTCTACACATGACGTGCCACCATATTGACTACCTATTTATAACTAAAAGATCCCTTCAGAATGTAACTGCCTCAGATATAGGCCTCATTACTGTTTCCGATCACATCCAGAAAATTACTAGCCGTCCAAATGGAGTTTGTAATCCTTAAAAACCAGCTAAAAGATTTCCAAAACGCCAGAGCTTCTAAAGCATTTGCAATGCATAAATTCAAGCAATATGCTCATGGTGACAGAAGATCAAAGCTGACCTCTCTGCTCATCAAAAAACAGAAAGCAAAATCTTTGGCACAGACGATTAAAAAGTCAACTAAATGTAATCCACAGGATCTTTGAAACCATACACTTAGTTAAGATTTCTTTGGATGACCAAGACAAGTTCACTACGCATGTATTATGCAAGAAGTCACAAAATTTCTGGTGTTCATCTTCTCTGGAAAGATCCCCAGCCATGATGGGTTTTCCATTGCCTACTATAAAACATTTAAAGGAGATCTTGGCCCCCACTTCTTGTCAGTATGAAGTGCTATTCTAGTGGTTGCAAAATTCCCCCACTAAGTGCTAGAAGCATATATTGCAGTCATCCCCAAAGAAGGCAAAATAGAGAGCTGTGTGCTAATTATAGACCTTTATTAAATGCAGACCTGAAGTGGTGGGTGTAACTATTGGCACATATTCAAATTTCTAGACAAAATGATTGACCCTAAGCACACGATTTTGTGCCAGGTTGTAAGGGAAAATTTAACAGTAACTAAGTGATTTACTCAATTTATTTTGCAAAAAAATACAAAATCCTCTTAGTACTATTAGGGACAGACACTGAGAAAACATTCAATAGAGTAGATTGGAACATGTCATGGTTGTCCTCTTTCATTGTCCTTATTCATTTTACTCATGGAAGCCCTTATCCAAAAAATTAGGCAATCCCATGAAATAAACAGCTGAAAAGTAGGTTCCTTGCTGCATATACAGTGGGGGGAAAAGTATTTAGTCAGCCACCAATTGTGTAAGTTATCCCACTTAAATAGATGACAGAGGCCTGTAATTGACATCATAGGTAGACCTCAACTAAGGGAGACAAAATGAGAAAACATATCTAGAAATTCACATTGTCTGATTTTTTAAGAATTTATTTGCAAATTATGGTGGAAAATAAGTATTTGGGCACCTACAAACAAGCAAGATTTCTGGCTCTCACAGACCTGTAACTTCTTCTTTAAGAGGCTCCTCTGTCCTCCATTCATTACCTGTAGTAATGGCACCTGTTTGAAATTGTTATCAGTATAAAATACACCTGTAAACAACCTCAAACAGTCACACTACAAATTCCACTATGGTGAAGACCAAAGAGCTGTGGAAGGACACCAGAAACAAAATTGTAGACCTGCACCAGGCTGGGAAGACTGAATGTGCAATAGGCAAGCAGCTTGGTGTAAAGAATTCAACTGTGGGAGCAATAATTAGAAAATGGAAGACATACAAGACCACTGATAATCTCCCTCGATCAGGGGCTCCACGCAAGATCTCACAAGAACGGTGAGCAAAAATCCCAGAACCACATGGGGGGACCTAGTGAATGACCTGAAGAAAGCTGGGACTAACGTAACAAAGGCTACCGTCAGTAACACACTACGCCGCCAGGGACTCAGATCCTGCAGTGCCAGATGTGTCCCCCTGCTTAAGCCAGTACATATCTGGGCCCATCTGAAGTTTGCTAGAGAGCATTTGGATGTTCCAGAAGAGTACTCGGAGAATGTCATATGGTCAGATGAAACCAAAGTAAAACTGTTTGGTAGAAACACAACTCGTCATGTTTGGAGGGGAGAGAATGTTGAGTTGCATCCAAAGAACACCATACCTACTGTGAAGCATGGCGGTGGCAACATCATGCTTTGGGGCTGTTTCTCTGCAAAGGGACCAGGACGACTATACATGAAAGAATGAATGGGGCCATGTATCGTGAGATTTTGAGTGCAAACCTCCTTCCATCAGCAAGGGCATTAAATATGAAATGTGGCTGGGTCTTTCAGCATGACAATAATCCCAAGCACACCGCCAGGGCAACGAAGGAGTGGCTTCGTAAGAAGCATTTCAAGGTTCTGGAGTGGCCTAGCCCGTCTCCAGATCTCAACCCCATAGAAAACCTTTGGAGGGAGTTGAAAGTCTGTGTTGCCCAGTGACAGCCCCAAAACATCACTGCTCTAGAGGAGATCTGCATGGGGAAATCGGCCAACATACTAGCAACAGTGTGTGCCAACCTTGTGAAGACTTACAGAAAACGTTTGACCTCTGTCATTGCCAGCAACGTATATATAACAAAGTATTGAGATGAACTTTTGTTATTGACCAAATACTTATTTTCCACCATAATTTGCAAATAAATGCTTTAAAAATCAGACAATTTGATTTTCTGGATTTGTTTTCTCATTTTGTCTTTCATAGTTGAGGTCTACCTATGATGTCAATTACAGGTCTCTCTCAACTTTTTAAGTGGGAGAACTTGAACAATTGGTGGCTGACTAAATATTTTTTCCCCACTGTACACACTACTGCTGCTTTTGCGGACAAACTACTCCTTTTATACTTACCACTTCACAGCTATCAAAAAGCTGCTTCAGTTTTCCAAACTTTTGGGGAGGCATCCAATTTTAAAATATACCTTAACAAATCAGAGGCCGTTAACGTATCATTGCCCCCATAAAAGCAAACTCCCCATTTTGTTAACTCAAAACAGCTCTACACGATGAACTACACTGAAATTCCTCAAATTCTCCCTCGTGTCATGGATGGGCAGGAATAATGAGTTAAGACTATATATTCTTTCCCTTATTCAATATGTTTTTCAGACGGCCCCAATTCAAGTTCCTTTTTCAAAATGACTTGTGGTATTTTCTCACAATTCCTCTGGAATAAATGTCACCATAGTTTTTCCTAAGGAACAAAAGAAGAGGGATTTGTCTTACCAGATGAATTACCATCCTATGTTGCAAATGAACTCACTAAATGGGTTCATCTGGTCTCCCAAGGATCTTTACTCATAGATATTGAGCATCTGTTAGGCCAACCAAATTATATCTGTCTCTGCGCATTCCTGAAGTCCAGTGTTCCACAATAGGTATGTAGTTAATTAACTAAGGGGTCATTGAAGCCTGGCAATTACTAAAATCTTCTCATACCTTGTGGCTGATACATTCTCCTATGGTACCATCATCACTGATTCCAGCTGTACTACGACAGGGTTCAATAGATTCTACACTCTTTTGGAACTCTTTACATAAGATCCCGATAAAATATTTAATCAGGAAAAACATCCCCTTGAGCAACTAGCCTTTAGACAGCAACAAGAGAATGAGAAAGCCCCCTACACCATGATTTCAGGAGCATATTTTACTGTTTGTTACAAACACTTCCATCTTTTTTTCAGTGGTACAGCAAACAAGCTGTGGTCCATCACTAACAATTAGATATAAGCAAACTGATTCAATGTAAAACTTTTGGAATTCATTTGTGAGGGATTGCTCAAAATGTTGGCCAGCCACTTCCTTTTTAAATAGTGAGCCGCCATTTAACTCTTGGTCATTGACCTATGTTCAGTGACTGAGAGTAACTTCTAAACCAGTCAATGACAGCTATAGGCTGTCCAGCGAGTTTTTCAATGTTTTTATACTGAAACTGGTGAAGAGAAAAGTCCCCTGTGCAGAGTCTGAATCTCGGAGACTCAGACGCAGATGCGAATCTAGCCCAAGTTAATAGTTTCTAACCACTTAAACATATTTTTTTCCATTGCTTTTAATGATGTTTGTTGTGAGTTGTCATGGTTTAGAGAGTTATCAGATTCAAGTTGAAGATGGCTACCTCTGTAGGTAACTATAATAAACCATTCAATGACAGTGCTAGGCAAACATCACCCTTTTCTTAGGTCCTGCAGGGTGTGGGGAGGAGGGGGGCTGGGGAAGGTGTGGCTGGACACTCGGTATATACTCAAAGGAGAGGCGAGGCTCTTTGTCTTTTGAGTCTGGCTAGCATGTAGGAGGTACATGCTTTTGTAACTTGCTGAAGAAAGGACCCTGAGGCCTACCACATGGGCTCAGAGAACTGACTACAAACCTGTGCCGGTATTTTTCTATCTGTTATTTTCCTATTTATTTTATGTGCTGTATATTACTTTTATCCGTATTTTGCTTAGTAATTGATATATATTCCTGTATATGTTAATGATTAGTACCGACCTGCTTGGGTTAATAAATATATAAAATTTAAAAGGCTCGTTTCATATTATCCTATGACCTGGTCTGCTCACGGTGTGTGAGTGGAAAGCAAAGAATGTTGGTCACAGATGTGCCAAGCGGCTTGGCAAGGTGAGATCCTTTACAGACATCTGTAAGCTTAGAATGTCAGTATACATCTGTCAATGGATGTCTTCAGTTTCAAGTCTTTACTTTTGCTGAGATATAATAACTTAAACAACATTATCTAAGCTTTAGGTCAATGGAGCAATTGCCTTTTCCAGGGCAATTGAAGCACTTTTGATTCAGCCTCAATTTATTATGGTCCAAATAGAATCTGACACCGAAAAATAATTTCACCTGTCACCAACAAATGTCGGGAGATTTGCACATCTTTACTGCCAATACACAATCATCTTTTATCTGAAAACAATACCCGTCTACAATCTTCTATACTGCACGGTTCATGTTTGTGGGTCTACTGTAGTAACTGTAGTACTGTAGTCTATATTTTGGAATCTACACTGGGAAAGGATCACTAATTGAAAAATTGGTACCTCTTACATTTTCTGGTCCCAATTCTAGCTTTTGCTTACAAGTACTGCAATGCAAAACACTGACCAAAAACTGCAATGTGATCTTGTTTAATTGTAACTATCCAGTCCTTCTCCAGCGTTGTTATCTGCAAATCTGCTGTTAAGCAATTAATTTGCATTGAGAAGAAAAGCTTCATATGTAGCAAAAAGTCAATGAAAGACACTTTTTTAAACCAAAACTTTGTCCAACTAGAATTAAATTTAACATCGTTCTTAGAATGCTTCTTATATTCACATTGTTACTTGTCATGTTTTTAATAGTGAAATTGAATAATTATTGAAACTGTGGTCTCTCTTTGTTTCCTACAGATTTAATTTTAAAATGTTATTGAAGCTGCTGGTTAAAGCCCTTAACAATGGCAAGTATTGATGTATTTTATGGGCTTTGCTGGACTTTGAAATAAAGGTCATGTGTCACGTCATATATTTAAAACACTTACAATACATAATAAAACAAGTAATTTACAAGTATTTCTAGTTTATTTAAATGTTTAATTAAAACTGTCAAGTTTTTCTAGGTCGAAAATGACAACGCTCTACTACTCAGATATCAATGGTAATATAAACAAAACAAAGCAACGCAATTATGCAACATAATATTTGTGGTTTAACACTAGAAGTCCCAGAAATTTCGAGCTCCCCCTTGAAGTCCTGAAAGAGGGTCAAATGACCCTTAGTCCAAACAGACAACTCTGATGGCTCCAATTAGCATCCTTTCATTTGTAAATGTGGCCATTGTCTGAGGAATCTGCAGGGGGCAATTGTGTTGATCCACCTCAGGTCTTGTAAGAGAGTGTAAACAAAAGAATGTAAGATGCTCTTGAGTGTGTCTGCCCATCCCCCAGCTGCATTGTTGTGCTGGGAATATGCATAAGGTTGCTAACACCTTAGCAAATTTGCATGCAGCCTTTTGTGCTGTGGGGGATGTGAAGGGACTGTTTCACCTATTTTGTTCACAAGAAACAAAATGCAGAGAAGGCACACCATTCAACAGGCATTGGAACTGATCCTGAGCAACACCAACCCTTCTGACTCAGATGGAGAAGACATAGTCCTTCAACTGGATTCGGACTCTGAGCTGTCTTCAGGTTAGATTTTTTTCAAATTACCGATTTTTATTTCCTGACTATCTTTTTTATTTAGAACCAAAACAAAATGTTAATTTGAAATTATTTATCTTGCAGATGAGGAGACTCCTCCTCTACCAAAAAAGAGAGCTCGGTTGGCGAGTGAGCCGACAGAGACCGCAAAAGATGGCACAGTGTGGCGTGAAGTAGAAGTGGGGAAATGTCTCCATTTCACCCCAATAGAACCATACCCTACAGATGGAGAGCCAAGTGCTAAGGCCAGACGAAGTGTCCGGAGTCGCCTTCAGAGCTTCCTCTGTTTTATCACTCTTGACATGCTTCGTAGCATTCAAGAATGGACTACTCAACATGCACGTCACACGGAGCAGGTGGATTGGTTCATGGGTCTCCCGGAACTAATAGCATTTATTTCAGTCATTATCTTGCGGGGGGTGACCAAGGTTCCATCACTACATGACAGCTGGTCAGCAAATCTAGCAAACCCAAGAATCATTGCAACTATGACCCGAAACCGCTTCCAAGACATCATGCAACACCTACGCTTTGATGACATGTTCACACGCAGTGAGCGAGTGGAGACCGATAAGTTTGCTGCAATCTCCGATGTGTGGAGATCGTTTGTCACCAACTGCATCGCATCCTACAACCCTGGTCGACACATCACTATTGATGAACAGCTTTTCCCGTCAAAGACTCGCTGCTGTTTTCTGCAATACATTGCAACAAAACCAGACAAGTTTGGCATCAAGTTTTGGGTGGCTTGCGACTTGAAATCAAAGTACATCTGTAATGTCCTCCCATATCTTGGCAAGGACCCCAGTCGTCCCAGCGGGGAGAGACTGTCCGAAACTGTAGTGATGAGGCTGATGGAACCATTCATGGACAAGGGCAGAACTGTAACCACGGACAATTTCTTTACATCATTGTCACTTGCACAACGACTGCTTAGCCGGAAAACCACTATCCTCGGCACAGTCAACAAGAGTCGCCGGGAAATTCCTCAATCCGCTAGACAGATGGACTGCACTGAATTCACCACTCAGGTGTTTTCAACCACTGGTGCCACACTGACAGTGTATGCACCCAAACGAAAGAAGGCCGTCTACATTCTCAGCAGCATGCACAGCGTGGTTGAGACTGAGGATACCAACAAAAGGAAGCCAAACACGGTCACACAATACAACCACACAAAGTGCGGTGTGGATGTAATGGACCAAATGGTGCGGGAGTACAGCGTGCGTGCAGGAACACGGAGATGGCCATTCGCCGTGTTCTACAACATGATTGACATGGCAGCACTGAATGCTCATGTTCTTTATCAGGCATGCACTGGGGTGCAGGAGAGACGGGTGGACTTCCTGGTTGAGCTTGCAAAAGAGTTAGGTGGCTCTCATGTGACTGAAAAGAAGGCATGCAAGGAGAAACTCCTTCGGCAACAACCTTCCACACCCAGCCCTGGCAAAAGGGCGAAGTGTCAGGTCAACCATCGATGCACGAACAATTGTGCAACTGAGAGATGTGTTGACTGCTACAAATACACGTGTGGCAAATGTACCAGGGACATACCCAGGCAGTGCCAGGTATGTTCCGACAGTGCAGACAGACTGCTGAGTAAGTGCTGAAATGCTAGTCACACAAGAAGGACATGCCACTCACACACACACACGCAGCCCCCCACAGCAGCCTATTGTAAATATGTGTGGAATTGTTTTATTCCTTGTATTTTTTTTATTATTTTCATAACAAAAATAAAAAGCATGGAAACAAATAACAGTTGTTCTTTTCTATATTTACATTTTTGTATATTTAGATTCAAGTCAATGGGTGCAGAAAAAAAAAAAAGTCGCAAAAAAAATCGCAGTTACTGAGTGAGTCACACAAGAAGGACATGCCACTCACACACACACACACACACACACACACACACACACACACACACACACACACACACACACACACACGCAGCCCCCCACAGCAGCCTATTGTAAATCCTGTGGTGTGACAGTAATGGCCTTAATTACAGAACAAAAGTGGTGATTATAGGTTGTTTGCTTAAATCCTTCAGGTCATTCGACTCTGGGTTCCAAAGGTAGAAATGTTAAATGACCCCTCTCTGGGACTTCTAGTGTTAACCCTTCAGGACATTACAATTTCCATTTTTACATTTATGTTTTTTCTTACCATCGTACAAGAGCCATAATTTTTTAGAATAATTTTTTAGTCAACATAGCTGTATGAGAGCTTATTT
Source organism: Leptodactylus fallax (assembly GCA_947044405.1). NCBI lineage: Eukaryota > Metazoa > Chordata > Amphibia > Anura > Leptodactylidae > Leptodactylus > Leptodactylus fallax. The sequence continues at coordinate 9,448,797 of CAMRHE010000021.1, forward strand.
TGTATGGGACAAAGTGTACATTTGTACAGTGTTCATTATTTTTCATTATTTAGTCTTTGTTATGTTTTAATACCATAAAAAATGAAGATGTTTTTGTATTGCCATATTCTGAATACCTGAAACTTTTTTATATGTATATTTCTCACTGTGTAAGTAGTCCTTTTTGTGAGTCAAAATGTAGTTTTTTAATGGTACAATTATGGGGTGTTTATGATGTTTTTTTTTTCTTTGCTTAATATTCCATTTATTTTTTGGAGGGTAGGAAAGTGATCAATTTGGGTTTTGTCTTTTTCCCCCATTACAGCATTCACTATACAAAATAAATACTTTTATGTTTTTATAGTCTGGGCATTTTCAGATGTGGTGATACATAATATGTTTATATTTTATACGTAAAATAGGGAAAGGGGGTATTTGTAATTTTTAAGATTTTTGTTTTTTAATATATTTTTAGAAATATCTTTTAATTTTTAAACTTTTTAGGGGACCCAGCAGGCTTGAACATGCAATTCTACAGTCACTCATACAATACAGATGCATGCAACAAAGTTTAACTTGACATAATGCTAGTTCATATAAAATTGCCTAACTTTACTCCTATGCATGGTTTTATTTCAGGTCCCATTAAGCAATGCTTGACAAATCCTGGACTTTTGCACTGTATCTTTGATTTTACCATTATGACCTGCTGTTGCAGTAGTTCAATAAATAAATAAATAAAATAAAGATTTAAAAAATCCCAGCACTGCCTTCAAATATAAAGAGGTCTTCTGTATGTGTCCCAAGAACTCAGATATTGCCATACCCTTCTTCCATACTATCCTATCATCAGGTGTAATAGAAATGGCTGCTGAAACAGTCTCCCTACTGTGCAGTAAAAAGATTGCGGAGCTCTACACCCTCAGATAAGGCCCAAATTAGTGCTAAACCACCCTCCATTAAATTACTTTAATCAGTTTTAGAAATTTTAAGGTTGCAGATTATAGATTATATGTAGATGCTCCTATTCAAGTGAATGGGTGAGGTCCTGCAGTTCCAAGCACTACCACTACAGTGTATGGAGCTTCTGGTCCATTCAGTGTAGCAGTGGTGCCTGGAACTGCAGCCCTCTCTTATTCACCTTGACCAATCTGATACAGAAGCAGGCAACACAATTAGATAGTGGCAGGACAGGACATGGCACAGGCAGACCTCAGGCAGGAGCACTGACCTGGCAGAGTCCCTAGACACACATCTAGGAGATGGCAGGAACAGGTTTCAGGAACAGCTGGCATCAGAACAGGATACCATGAACAGCATCCAGGAGCAGGTAGAGCCACATCAGGACTGGCACACAGCATTCAGGCACAGATTCAGGATGCATAAGACTCAAATTTTAAGACACAATGATGCAGACAGGATATAGGTTTTAGAGCACATCTTTGGGATTCATAGGGTTCATAGGATACAGGCATTTTTCAGGTTGCAAAAGATGCAGGCATGCATTAGAGGGTATGACAGATACAGAGAGGATAATGACTCAGATTTTGGTATTCACCTTAAATTTCAGGGTATGCCTCAGGTATCAGGGTTCACAAGAAGCAGGCAGGTTTCAGGTTCTCAAGATACAGTCAGGTTTCAGGGTTATCAACTTGCAGACAGGTTTTCAGCTTCACAGAATACCAGAATGAGGCACAGGTTTTGGGGTTCACAGGAATTTTGGCATGTTGGTAAGAGGAGGAATCCATAGAAAAACAGACAAAACAGATCCAGGTTCAGTTATATCAGGAACAAAACAAACAAACAATCAATCTTCAAGCAAAGGCTGCGAGGAAAAACAAGTTTATGTAGCAGAGATAGCAGCCAATAAGACAGTAGCAGTTACAAAACCTAGTAGTCCAGCACAAAAGAGATTTATGCCAGGGCCCCATGTAGCCTAAATGTCACAATTTTGTCACGGCATTTTAAATTAACTGCAAAGTGGATGTGGATTCTGGCTAATCCCATCCACACATTGCAGAATATAATCCACAGTGAAAATGCTGTGATTTGAAAAGCAGAAAGTCCGCAGAGGAAAACTCTACTGACTTTCTGTGAAAAGCGCTGCTGGAAAAGTAACAATGCGTTTCAACCATGTTTTTTCTTGCAGCCCGCTAGGTGGTGTCTTAGCCTTATGACCGTTCATTGTGGCAGGATTTGCATAAGGCACCAGAATGACAAACATAAAATATCAGAGCTGATCTAGTTACATCTTTATATGTATCTCTTTATTGAAGATTAGGCCAATGTTAAGGTCAAATATATGTAGAAATGTGTAGCATTCAAAATGGTTTATCAACTTTGTAGCACTTAATAAATCATATTTAATGTTAATTAGTGTATTTTTATTCTTAACTTTTATGACCTAGAAGGCCTATCATCTAGTTACATTTCAGCTGGTAACAGTTCAGAATATACATGTTTGTGAATATAACTATATAACTATAATTTAATGATGGAATAATAAGTGTTGAAATGTTTCCAAGCTCTTGCAGGATTTAAAGCTTTTGGTTATTACTAGTATAACAAGATTAGTAGCATACTTACATATTTTTTTTCTCTTATATGTAGCAAATTGAGAAATACTCTACATCCATAACTAAAACCACTAAAATTGCTGAAATTGCAAGCATTTCCAACAAAATAATATGAATTACACTCTTTGGCCTCCTTACAGAACATCAATTATAAGAAATACTTGTCAACTGGTTTGGAACTCAATTAATCCTATTAGGTGAAATTAATTTGAATGCTAATTTAACAGGCTTTTCTGTGTTGTAAATTATCACAACAATTCCATTAGTTGTTAACAAAATAATTATTTAAAGCCTGAGAAGGTTTTCATTCATAATATGTGAACCAGTCTAATCTTGAATGAGTGAATGAGAAAATCATTCTGCAACATACGTCATACGTCAGTGTGTACTGTATAAAATGTTTATAAAATATGGTACTTGTACAGGACTGCTTTCATAAATGGCTACTTTCTCATCTGTGGCGGAGTCTCCATTGGAGATTGAGTCACAGTGACGGAGGGAAAAGTCCTGCACAGAGGACTTTTTCCTCCACCGATTTCAGTTTTACAATGTCCCCATTATAATCAATGATGTTAACTTCAGTCTGTGAGTCAGTATTGTTACTATGTTAAAAAAAAATTTTTTTAATTTTACTATTTTTTCATAATAAATAATAATAATAATAAATATTTTATTTCTTCATCACCCTATTGTAATAGCCATATCTCTTTCATTGTTCAATTGGACAAGCTATTTAAGATCATATTTTTTGTGAGATGAGTTGTGGTTTTCAGTAGTAATCTTTTATGGCGAATTCAACTTTTTGATCACTTTTTATTTCATGTTTTAGGAGGCTAGATAAAAAAACAGCAAGTTTTGTGTTGTTTTTTCGCCTATTTTTTTACAGCATGCACTAGGTGGATTAAATTGCATACTAACTTTTTACCTCAGATCGTTTCAGATATAGCAATACCAATTATGTATAGGTTTCTTTATTACTTTATTTTTTAACATAATAAAACTATGTGTTAGGGAAAATGCAAAACTAATTTTTTCATCTTTTAAAATATATTTAACATTTTAATAAACTTTGATTTACATTTGGTCCCACTAGGGCATTTTATTCTCAACCTTTGCAAGCCAAGTACCCCCTTGTGAAAAAAATTCCAACCGAGTATCCCCCCAATAGACTTTGTGGTGATCTTTATGTGGTAGATCCTGTTTCTGATTTCAAGTGAGAAAGACTGGCTCGCATAGCATGCCATGCAAATGTATTTGCTTATTGAGGAACCTGTGGCAGACACACACTAAAAGTTCTGAGGGTCTTTTAGCTTCCAACCAGCTTTTCACTCGTTAGATCATACATCAGAAACTCTCTCTGTACACTGACATCCAGTCTATTAGATCCAACCACTGGTTATGCCTAATAGGATTCCATACATGTCAGAGTTGGAGGCCACAATGAGGCCTCCTGCTTCCATGGCAACCCCTTGACACTCTGAAGTTGAGTTGCGGGAGGCCAAAAGGCTGGCATAGGGAACTCATTTCCTATATTGGCAGTGCCTAGTCAATCACCATGATGAATATATACATCAGTAAGCATTTACTGCCCGTCACACATGATGGATATATTTGTCATGGAGATTTAAGGGGTTATCTTTACTGTTGCAATGGCTTGATGGCTTGAAGGGTTATTTAACAATAATTTAAAAGTACTCTGCGAAATATCACTATCACCCATTCAAAGCTATTAGCAAAAGTGTATATATCACTAGAAAAGGCCCAATGAAATCCCCCTTTTCCTATCAATGTTTGAACACTGTTGCCAATGGAAACAACCTGTAGCCCATCTGCATTCAGGGCAAGTGTGCTCAGTTTGTCTTTTTCTTCCATATAGCTGCTTATTAGATCAGAGCTACATAACCATGCATGTACTATCCTAACAGATCAAGCATGTGCAGTGAATGAATGATTTCTGTTAGGAGGAATGGGCAGTTAGGGAGCACACAGAGAAAGGTGTATGTGGGAAATGTAGTTTCCACTAGTCTCATGCTACACAGTAAGAACTGCCCTCTTTTGCCATTGCAAGCTGAAAATGTATGATGCTATTGAGGTGCAGATCTTGAAATAGGGGGAACATAGGAGGTGGGTAACGTCACATGTATAGTCCAAATAGTTTATCTGCATGGTTGCTCAAGTTTTTTGTTTTTTTTAAAGTTATATGTTGGGAAAATCACTTTAAGGGGTGCAATCAGAGGTGGACAGTATCAGAGTTCAGAATCACACACCTTGTCTGCTCTGGCCCAAGACCACCCACTGTTTTTAGGATTATTGTGCTACTCAATATCTGCATTAGTTTTGCTTTGTAACCATTATAAAATAAAATGTATGTATAGAAATGTTGTAATTGGATGCGTTTATTAATACAAGGTATTGGTATAGATCTGAGAATGGTTTGCTTCTTTGCTTTTCCTTTGTACTGTGCTATATTGTATATTGTGGTCTGCTTGGATTACAGCATACAAGAGGTTAAACATCAGATATCAGTGGTTTCTCTGATCTCCGCCATCTAGTTGGATTTAAGCTGGTTACATATATACTGTAACTATAATTTAATGCTGGCATAAGAAGTGTTGTAATGTTTCCAAGCTCTTCATGGATTTAAAGCTTTTGGTTATTATTACTGGAGTAACAAGATTAATTACAAGATTAATTCCGTATACTGTATACTTACATATATTTAGCTTGTAAAGAGGCATTTCCATCAAAATAAAATGAATTACTGTATACTCTTTGGCCTCCCTACAGAACATTAGCTTTGAATGGTTTTCAAGATTTCCTCATTGTTCCAGGCCTGACAAGAACAGCAACAGACCCAAAGGTAGGTGTATTAAATCTGGCTGAAGGTGTGTGTGTGGGAATTTATTGCAAACATATTGAAATTCATCTTAAACCATTACTGAAATATTTCCCCTCTAATCCCCCTTACCTTGGGGATTCAGCTGATTTATTATACAAAATGAATAAAGATTCACTGCTTGTGGCATGTGATGTAGAAACGTTGTACAGCACTATCAAACATGAGGATGATCTACAGGCAACTTTATACTTGTTGAAAATGAGTCGAATACAGACTGTTATCACTTTTGTAAACTGTGTTGACACTCAACTTCATGTTTAATAAATCTTTCCTTTGCAGATCCATGGCAATGTAATGGCAGCATCTTGTGTGTCCTAATGAAGACCTGTTTCTTGGAATGTAGGGTACTGCTCCTGTCCAATCATATAATGTCAATGGACTGTCCCCTTTTTTGGATACTGTTCATTGTCAATATCTTTATGATCTGTCAGGTTGCATGTAATCAAATATAACAATTTATTTAAGCCCTGAACTGCAATTTACAAATGGAAACACCATTGTAGTGGATGGAGTTCTAGCTAATCCCATCCCCACAGTGCAGGAAAATAAGAGCTGCAGACACGCTGCAATATCCAAAATCAAACGTCGGTAGTTTCCTTATAGGTATAATTGAAGCAGAGAGAAGGTTCAGTTGAATTATAAAAAATGAATCTTCACGATCTGGTTAATAATCGTGTGTACAATAATCGTGTGTACAAGTAGAGAAACAAAGCAACGCGTGATGATCGGTCACGATCAGCTTCTGTACATTCTAATATGAGTAATGAGACGTCATCATCTGATATGTCCAACAGGAACCGTAGTGACAAACAAGTGTATAACACACGGAATGGGGCACATTTCACTGAATTTCCCCACTGTGGGACTATTAAAGGACTATTATTATTATTATTATTATTATTATCAAAGGAAATAAATGGATGATCCAAGTCCGGAACACGCTACAGATCTGAAGGTAATTAATCTTTCTGAACATATATCGACTAAGGATCAGGAGTCAGTGCTAACTTTTTGCCCTACAGCACCCTTTGATAAATTTACGGCAATAAAGGATATTTTCTTGTTTTCCCGTAAACTTTTGTTGAATAAACATTTCTCCTCAGACAATATTTCCTCTCAATTTTCAGCCCATGAGGAATTGGAGGCACTCAAGATTTTAGAAGATCTTTTATTGGAACAAGAACAATAGATGGGTAAATTTCCTTATTTTATTAAGAAAAAAATTGACCACATTTCCGCCCTTACATTTAAGTTCTCATATAGAAATTTTTGTTAGGTCCATGTGTGAAACCATATTATCTATATCATCTAATAGGTGGTTTGACAACTTAACAAGTAATCAACGGCGCGCTCTGAATGAGCTAAAAGCTATGAAAGACATGGTCTTTAAAGCAGCCAATAACTGCGGAAATGTGGTAATTTGGCCAGTAAATGCCTATGAAAAGGAGGCCTTCATGCAACTTGAGGATACCAAATGAAATTGGATAACAACCCGACTTTGAGCTTTAAAAAGCATTTGGATGACATTCTACAGACAGCGATATGTCAACATATTATTCCTATCAGTACATACAAACAGTTGCTGGTAGAATATCTGGTTGTGCAAACAATATATTTTCTTCCAAAGGTACATAAAAATAAAAATTGTCCACCTGGTTGACCAATTGTATCAGGTAGGGGTGCTTTATGTGAATTTACAATAGCACAAATGAGAAAAAGGGTTCTTAATTTCTCATGGATCAAAAATTCATAATACAAGCAAGCATAGATCCACAATTATATGAAAAATAAAACTTAACATTTAATGATCATCTAAAAAATAATTAACCCCAATGATTGGATGGTATAAAAATTGGAAAATAATTGTAATGCTCTCACCCGTTCCAGATGAAGGGTGTTATTCCCCACCTTTAGGGACACAATTTATCCAAATGCAAAGGGAACCAAGGATGGATGCAGGAGATTGACCATGTGCAACCCTGTCACCTTTAACTCCCACCCTTACAATGGCGGTTCCAATGCTGAACCTAAAATTGCCCTGTTAATATTTTCTTCTCTCCACGCGTTTTGCATCCAAAACATGGATGCTCCTCAGGGGATTGTTAGAAGAGCAATTTAAATGACCAAGCTTAGTAGATCCCTGCCCCGAGTGCAGGGGAGCTCCTGATGATCTCAGAGACAGTCTCACCACTGATGAAGCAGGGGTGAAGCGTAAGTTGGGGCTGTGGTGAAGGTAGTGGCCTAGTAGTGTAAATTTATTATCAGTGATCATTTGTAAATAAAATTCCAAAAAAGTTATATGTATTTAGTTTAAAATTTTATATATTTGATACTCTTTAACCCATTCTTGCACCATAACATAATTGTACGTCATGTCAAGTAGCAGGTTAGTGCACTCTGACATAATATTACATTATGGACATTTTGTAGGCTTAGTTCCTGAAACATAACAGCTGACACTTTGCTGCAACACCCACAATGAAAGAAAACTTCAATGACTGAGTGTTTAACCCCTTAGATGCCGTAGTCAACAGTGAATGAAGCATCTAAGGGATTTTGACATTTAAATCCTGATCAAAGTAGAGTTCCTTGTAATGGCCTCCTTCTTCCCAAGGAAGGCCATACCTTTTATGAATACTTGGCATTTATGGATGACCTCTGCTCACTTTATTCCTCTGCGATAGCTGATTAACTTTATAGGCAGATTTATATAAAATTTTCTCAAGAACCTTTACCATCGCAACTTTGTAGACCCTTTACCACTGAGTCTTGTTGTTTATTTGGTTTATTTTGTTCTTTGTCACTATAATTTGATGCCATTAGGATGTGGATGTTATTCAGTAGAGCTGTAATGGTTTCTTTATGCGCGCCTATGGTAATGACGCACATGAAGTAGCAGTAGTCAGTGACATCAGTTGTATTTGTACTAGTATACCATCTTGATTTTGAACAATGTATTTGTTTTGATGCCATTGTGCCTGCATTTTTATTCACTGTACTTTGGCTTTCTTTCCTTTTTCAAAATTAATAAAAAAATATTAATACAAATAACTACTGCTCATACCACTTAACTAACTCTGTTAATGAGAAAATAAAAACATATTTTTTTAGAAGATGGTTATGCAAAAACAAATAATTTTTTTTTCAAAAAAATATAAATTTGCTATCGCTGAATAATGACTCATACTATAAAACTAATGCATTCTTTTTCCTGCCATAAAATACAAAAAGCAAATGAATGCCATAGAATAAATAACAAAGACACACCAGAAATAATTTTTTGTCCTTTCCTCAAAAAAAAATGTACTGAAAATACATCTTGTCTGGCAAAAAAATAAGCACTAACTTTATTGATGCAAAAATCAAAACATTATGACTTTTAGAAGATGGCAATGAAAAAACATAATTTAAAAAAAAGGATTCATGTTATGTAAAAATAGCAAAGCATAATTGTACTGGCCCACAGAATAAAATTAGCATGGTTTTTATGCCGTGCTGTGAAAGCCACTAAATTTCAAATTAAAAATAATATACCATAATTGTTTTTTATCCTACCAAAAAGAGTTAATAAAATTTGGTCAATAATTTATAGTCACCCCAACATAATGCCAGCCACTCTCATAAAAAACAGCACCATAAATTGTATAGTGGCTGTGCTTGGTATTGCAGCTGAGCCCCATTCATTTAAATAGGACTGTGTTACAACATGGCTAGGTGACCAATTGAGATGTCATTGACTGAGAAAAGGAAGTGGAACTCAATATCACAGTCCCACATCTTTTTCTGTGTCATATGTAGAATAATTGTACATTTTCTGAAAATGTGCAAAATCTACAAATAAATAGATAGAAAGTAATCATTAAGCAAGTATAATATAAAGTAAGATCTGGATGAAAGATTAGCCCGACTATTTATCAGGATTTCTGTTTTTCTGTTCCATTATAGGAAAATAAGATGCAAATCCTGACAGGGACGAATTAGTTTTACGGACACAAATGGATCCTAATAGACCCCACTGACTAAAATAGAGTCCTTTGGGTTAATGTTATGTTGTCCAAGAAAGAGGATAGTTTGCTATACTATTATGCCCCTGATTTTTTTTATGAGCTTTTCATAACTGTACCTTTATAGAAAATTTTAAACTGAACTAAACCACAATGCCTTTATATATATATATATATATATATATATATATATATATATATATATATAAATTGTAGATTCACACTGGAGGCATCAAAACTATGAATTAACACATGTGGAATTATATACTTAACAAAAAAGTGTGAAACAACTGAAAATATGTCTTATATTCTAGGTTCTTCAAAGTAGCCACCTTTTGCTTTGATTACTGCTTTGCACACTCTTGGCATTCTCTTGATGAGCTTCAAGAGGTAGTTACCTGAAATGGTTTTCACTTCACAGGTGTGCCCTGTCAGGTTTAATAAGTGGGATTTCTTGCCTTATAAATGGTGTTGGGATCATCAGTTGTGTTGTTCAGAAGTCAGTTGGATTCACAGCTGATAGTCCTACTGAATGGAGTGTTAGAATTTGTATTTTGGCAAGAAAAAAGTAGCTAAGTAAAGAAAAACAAGTGGCCATCATTACTTTAAGAAATGAAGGTCAGTCAGTCCGAAAAATTGGGAAAACTTTGAAAGTGTCCCCAAGTGCAGTGGCCAAAACCATCAAGCGCTACAAAGAAACTGGCTCACATGAGGACCGCCCCAGGAAAGGAAGACCAAGAGTCACCTCTGCTGCGGAGGATAAGTTCATCCGAGTCACCAGCCTCAGAAATCGCAGGTTAACAGCAGCTCAGATTAGAGACCAGGTCAATACCACACAGAGTTCTAGCAGCAGACACATCTCTACAACAACTGATAAGAGGAGACTGTGTGCAGCAGGCCTTCATGGTAAAATAGCTGCTAGGAAACAACTGCTAAGGACAGGCAACAAGCAGAAGAGACTTGTTTGGGCTAAAGAACACAAGGAATGGACATTACACCTGTGGAAATCTGTGCTTTGGTCTGATGAGTCCAAATTTGAGATCTTTGGTTCCAACCACCGTGTCTTTGTGCAACGCAGAAAAGGTGAACGAATGGACTCTACATGCCTGGTTCCCACCGTGAAGCATGGAGGAGGAGGTGTGATGGTGTGGGGGTGCTTTGCTGGTGACACTGTTGGGAATTTATTCAAAATTGAAGAACAATTGAAGGACAATGACCCCAAACACACCTCCAGACTGTGTAAGGGCTATTTGACCAAGAAGGAGAGTGATGGGGTGCTACGCCAGAAGACCTGGCCTCCACAGTCACCAGACCTGAACCTAATCGAGATGGTTTGGGGTGAGCTGGACCGCAGAATGAAGGCAAAAGGGCCAACAAGTGCTAAGCATCTCCTTCAGGAACTCCTTCAAGACTGTTGGAAGACCATTTCAGGTGACTACCTCTTGAAGCTCATCAAGAGAATGCCAAGAGTGTGCAAAGCAGTAATCAAAGCAAAAGGTGGCTACTTTGAAGAACCTAGAATATAAGACATATTTTCAGTTGTTTCACACTTTTTTGTTAAGTATATAATTCCACATGTGTTAATTCATAGTTTTGATGCCTTCAGTGTGAATCTACAATTTTTATAGTCATGAAAATACAGAAAACTCTTGGAATGAGAAGGTGTGTCCAAACTTTTGGTCTGTACTGTATATATAAACAACTTGCATAAAAGAAAATAAATTACTAGTACAAGTGAATAAAATAAACTTTAATAATAGCGTATTAAAGAAATATGTTAAAGTATCTTATTAAAGAAATATGTTTTCTTCTTCACTTTTTAGGCAGAGTTACTTTATACATATTAGTATATGAAGAGGGTAGGGGGAGGAAGAGACTGCTAGAAAAGACACTCAAATAATTGGTGTTTCTACACACTCTAAGCTCTTTTAACATTGCTGTGCTTGTAGATAACAGTTACCACTGCAGAATGAAAAAGTTATCTAGTCAGCAGCAGCCTCCTACTCTACCTCTCCCTTATCCATAGAGTTCTATGTGTGATGCTGGATATACAGTGGGGAAAAAAAAGTATTTAGTCAGCCACCAATAGTGCAAGTTCTCCCACTTAAAGAAATGAGAGAGGCCTGTAATTGTCATCATAGGTAGACCTCAACTATGAGAGACAAATGAGAAAACAAATCCAGAAAATCACATTGGCTGATTTTTTTAAGAATTTATTTGCAAATTATGGTGGAAAATAAGTATTTGGTCACCTACAAACAAGCAAGATTTCTGGCTCTCACAGACCTGTAACTTCTTCTTTAAGAGGCTCCTCTGTCCTCCACTCATTACCTGTAGTAATGGCTCCTGTTTGACATTGTTATCAGTATAAAAGACACCTGTCCACAACCTCAAACAGTCACACTCCAAACTCCACTATGGTGAAGACCAAAGAGCTGTGGAAGGACACCAGAAACAAAATTGTAGACCTGCACCAGGCTGGGAAGACTGAATCTGCAATAGGCAAGCAGCTTGGTGTGAAGAAGTCAACTGTGGGAGCAATAATTAGAAAATGGAAGACATACAAGACCACTGATAATCTCCCTTGATCAGAAGCTCCACGCAAGATCTCACCCAGTGGGGTCAAAATGATCATAAGAACGGTGAGCAGAAATCCCAGAACCACACGGGGGGACCTAGTGAATGACCTGTAGAAAGCTGGGACTAACGTAACAAAGGCTATCGTCAGTAACACACTACGCCGCTAGGGACTTAGATCCTGCAGTGCCAGACGAGTCCCCCTGCTTAAGCCAGTACATATCTGGGCCCGTCTGAAGTTTGCTAGAGAGCATTTGGATGTTCCAGAAGAGTATTGGGAGAATGTCATATGGTCAGATGAAACCAAAGTAGAACTGTTTGATAGAAACACAACTCGTGTTTGAAGAAGAGTGAATGCTGAGTTGCATCCAAAGAACACCATGCCTACTGTGAAGCATGGGGGTGGCAACATCATGCTTTGGGGCTGTTTCTCTGCAAAGGGACCAGGACGACTGATCCGTGTACATGAAAGAATGAATGGGGCCATGTATCATGAGATTTTGAGTGCAAACCTCCTTCCATCAGCAAGGGCATTGAAGATGAAACATGGCTGGGTCTTTCAGCATGACAATGATCCCAAGCACACCGCCAGGGCAATGAAGGAGTGGCTTCATAAGAAGCATTTCAAGGTCCTGGAGTGGCCTAGCCAGTCTCCAGATCTCAACCCCATAGAAAACCTTTGGAGGGAGTTGAAAGTCCATGTTGCCCAGTGACAGCCCCAAAACATCACTGCTCTAGAGGAGATCTGCATGGAGGAATGGGCCAACATACCAGCAACAGTGTGTGCCAACCTTGTGAAGACTTACAGAAAACGTTTGACCTCTGTCATTCCCAACAAAGGATATATAACAAAGTATTGAGATAAACTTTTGTTATTGACCAAATACTTATTTTCCACCATAATTTGCAAATAAATTCTTTAAAAATCAGACAATGTGATTTTCTAGATATATTTTCTCATTTTGTCTCTCATAGTTGAGGTCTACCTATGATGACAATTACAGGCCAGCCTCATCTTTTTAAGTGGGAGAACTTGCACAATTGGTGGCTGACTAAATACTTTTTTTCCCCACTGTAGATACGGAATATTATGTGATCAACTATGTGATTGAAGATAAAGAACAGGAGAAGAGCTTAATAAGTGGTGAAGGAAGCAGATCTCCGTAGTAAGATATATTACAAAGAGTCTTATATTCAAATGCACTATTCATTTATGAAAAAGTGTTTAGAATTGGAGGTAAGCTCTAAACCAAATTTCTGGCAACCATACATCAAAATGGTCTATTACAATCGACATCACTCTGGTTGGAGAGATAGCATAACTATACATCTAACATATAGTTCATTCTAAAAAAGCATTATCTGGTCTGAACTACAGGCCTATCTCTTTTCAAGACATTGCCATTTAATCTCTGTACATTCTTTAGGCCTTGTAGTGCTAAAATAAACCTCAACCAAGGTCTCTGGAAATGTTAGGGAGAGGAAATTTTAAATAATTAGAAAATTGTAGATTAATTGAAGATTCCTGAAAGTAACAAGGCAACATGTGAAAATGTACAGCTAGCAGCAATTGATTATTAGCAAAAGTTATAATGATTATATATTTTTTTTTTCATCTGCAGTGACCAATCCTTTTTTTTCTCAACACACTGAAGAAGTGTCCTACCCTATTTTGCCATGATATCAGCAGCATAATCACTGCTAAAATGATGTGTGACCAAATGTTAATTACCCCCATTAAATTAAGCTAATCAATAAGTAAATCCATGGCAGAAACCATTTCGGCTTTCTGATGTGGATTCCACAAGCAAAATACTCATTAGATTTTTTTCAATGACTATATTGCCACAAAACACAGTGTGAACATACTCTATATTTACAGCATGTATGTAATGTGTAAATGTGTTTGTGTATGTGTGCATGTGTATTAAACACACATTGACACTCTATATGTGTGTGAATGATATATTCCATATATTCCAAAAGGGTATTCCCATGTCAGCCATATGGTTGAGATGGAAATTTGTAGAGGGATGTCTCAACCACCAGGCTGGGACTTACTGAAACAGCCAATCAGTACGGCTACTCTGTATCTGTAACTCCAGATAAATACTTTTTGATCAAATACTTTTTTTCCCCACTGTACAAGGGTGTTGTTTTTCACTGTGTTTTTTTCCCTCAGTGGTTTTTGACTGTGCTTCTGCAAAGTGTTGCCTTAGCCTAAAACAACAAGCAATTGTGTTACCATCTGGAAGTTTGGCACTTGGATTGAGTGCTTGTCTAAACAGTCTTTAACCAACTGGGATTGCTTTTATTCTTGGGATTGCAAGTGGGGTGAATTTCCCTTCTCATCTTCTGTTTATGTCTATATGACCAATTCATACTGCACATATTTATATTTTTTGACAAAATTAGACATTTTTCTTTATTACTTGCTGCTCCTGGCATCATATTTAATCTTGAAAATGTGGATAACCTAATTTTTTTTGTTTTAACCAATTGTTTCATTTGTAATGTACCTTTGAAAAACATTAAATAACTTTGCAATAGTCTTTTTTTTCTTCATACAACCCACATTCAAGCTTAACAAAAGATTGGTAGCATTCAAAAAGTTTTTCCTTTCCTGTAGTTTACATTTTTGTAATTATTATTATACTAAAACAAATCGCATATTTTATTGATACTTTTTTTTTCTTTGATCTCCCTGGCACAAATTTATTAGCATGAAAAAAATTATTCCAGACATTTTTTGTTATTAGGCTTTTAAAGTTTGCAATGCCTGTGTACATTTTTTAATAGATTTTAACTTACAATACAGTTCCCACTTTATGTTCTGAATCTCATACTTTTGCTCACTCTTACAATGTTGCTTTCTTCAGTTATCTTAATAAAGTATAACAAATTCAGTCTAGCAACTGAATTCTGGAATTTGGCTTACTGTGCAAAAATAAATGGTAAAGGCAATTTTGGAATTATTGCTTCATACATCACACGGCTAAGTAGACTTCAGTGATGATGAAAAATTTGGTTCCATGCTAAAGACCAAAATTAGCTATGTCCTTAAAGGGGTATAATGATATTACAAATAATATAGCAAAATTGAAATGAGCTACATTGAGTATAATGTTAGTTTTTTTTTTCTATTAAACTTGGTATCCTTAAAACTGTAAAGCCTGTCAGGCAGGGTGTGTTAATTATTTGTTAAAACTGTAATCACAAATTTCCTAGCTATTCATATTCAGTATTTGCCTTGTCAATGGCTTTAGGTTATTTTCTTTGGCTTTTCAATGAGATTATCTTAGTTATTCTTGTGTCAAATAACCAAGTATTGTAAAATCAATGAGCAAAATGTTGATTTAAAGTTGGCATCTTTTCAGGTTGATTTCTAGAAACTTTCTAGAATACTAGAAAATCAATTCAGAATGCCACTCTAAATAGGATTTCTCACTCTTCTACTTTGCATACATTGCAAGAATCTTGTTTGCCAAGTAACTTGTTGACTTCCTGTGTTACAGAAGAACACATTGTGCTGTACATGTGTAAGTACTCACTGGGAACACTACAAAATAAAGAGTGTATTTGACTGTGTATGTCATGTTGATGCAATTGTATGAATAATTTGTCACCATCACTGAGACAAACCATTTACCTGGTTAAGCTGAGCTGATGGTATGACTATGACTTAAGAACCCCTAGTTCCTCCCTGAGCTAGAAGGGATCAAATATTGTGGAGAAAAAACTCCAAAAAGATGATGGGTCCACACTTGTCCAGTAGATAATACTCTTTAATTAATGCACAAACACTACGTATAAAAACGTTTCGGGGTACAATCCCTTTCTCAAGTGTAGCACAGGCAATAAAAAGACACAATACACAGATAGTGACTTAATATAGAACCCTAGTAGGAGCTAACACTCACTAGGGAGAGGGGCCATAATATTACACTGAGGTCTGTATGCCCCATTAAAAACAATGGGTGCTTATGCAAAAGCACATATCATGCAGACAAAGCAAGCTCTGACTATGGAAAATTGAAAAAAATATGGCTCTTACAATATGGCAATCCAAAAATTAACAATTTTATTCAAAGCCTTTTCTTTATTGTACAGAATACCACATTTATACATATACCGTACTTCTCATACATCATAATAGCACTGACCCAAATAATTTGGGCAACATGTCATTTTTGGCATACACTGAACAGCACAAAATTTTAAATGTAAAGAAACAATTACAGAAGTGGTAATTTTTTTTCATCTCCTCCTCAGTTCTACATGTACATCCAAATATCTACATTTATAGAAGCAATGTTTTCTAGAATATGAAAAAAAAAATTACAACATGAATTAAGGTCAAAACTGGCTGCATACTAAAGCAGGTGACAATTCTCTCTCAGTTTCAAGGAACATATAAGCTCTTTTATCCATCAAGCATGTCCACAAGGCTTTAAAATAAAAACTGTAAAGGAAAACTCAGGTGAAAACCTTACATTTATGTAAATTCTCACTTGTAATCATGAAGGCTGATTGTCTAATGTCACTGCTGCCTCTTGTAGGTTTCTGAATAATAAAATATTATGCAGAATATAATATACCTGTGCCATTACTGAGCAGCAATCTAGGAATGTCCTGAGTGTCAGTCATAAATCTGCTTGTAAGGAGCTAAGGTTTGCCCATGGTAGTGTGTGAAAAATAACATTGTGAGCTCCTGTTCCATGAGACCTGATGGTTTAATCATTGCATTGAAGCATTGTTGATTGTGAAAATTGGTTAGTAGAGATGAGCGAATTTCTCAAAAGTTCCAAAAAAAATTTGCTTTGATCCGAATTAATTTGCGGCGAATATCGCTAGAAAACACCTATTTCCTAGCTTCAGAGAGTCTGTATAGTGGTGTAGAACACTGTGCCTTGCTGTAACACGCATAGGGAGCCTACTGTGGTAGTCAAACAATAATGTGAGTCAGTATGACACGCACATGACAGGCGTCGCTCTTAGAACCACTTCACACTTCACTTATTTGGACAGTTACAGGGCCAAAACTGACCAACTAACTCAAGTGTGAACCCAGCCTTATAGGTCCATTTTAGCACCAGGTAGAAAGAACCGTGCAGAGGCCCAACATCCTACTGTAGAGTGAAAGAGCGCACTCTTTTTACACCGTCTGTCGATTCCACATATATGTCTATAGAGTGACAAGGCGACATAATGAGGAGTTGGCAGCAGCATGAGGAGGCTATACAGTGACCCAGTGGCAGCGGCATGAGGAGGCCATACAGTGACCCCGTGGCAGCGGCATGAGGAGGCCATACAGTGACCCAGCAGTGGCAGCGGCATGTGGGGGGCATACAGTGACCAAAGGGCAGCGGCATGAGGGCATACAGTGACCCGGTGGCAGCAGTATGAGGAGGACACAGAGTGACCAGTGGGAGAGGTGGAGGTAGTAGCAGCCTTAGGAGGCCATACAGTGACCCAGTGGCAGCAGCATGAGGAGGTCATACAGTGACCCAGTGGCAGCAGCCTTAGGAGGCCATACAGTGACCCGGTGGCAGCAGCATGAGGAGGACATACAGTGACCCAGTGGCAGCGGCATTAGGACATACAGCGACCCAGCAGTGGCTGCAGCATGAGGGCATATAGTGACCCAGTGGCAGAAGTGGAGGTAGTAGCAGCCTTAGGAGGGCATACAGTGACCCAGTGGCTGCGGCATGAGTAGGGCATACAGTGACCCAGTGGTTGCAGCATGAGGAGGGCATACAGTGGCCCAGTGGCAGCAGCATGAGGAGGACGCAGAGAGACGCAGTGGAAGCTGCATGAGGAGGGCATATAGTGACCCAGAGGCTGCGGCATGAATAGAATATACAATGACCCAGTGGTTGCGGCATGAGGAGGGCATTCAGTGACTCAGTGGCAGTGGTATGAGGAGGGCATACAGTGACCCAGTGGCAGTGGCATGAGGAGTACATTCTGTGACCCAGTGGAAACGGCTTGAGGAGAGCATACAGAGACCCAGGGGCTGCAGCATAAGGAGGCCATACAGTGACCCAGTAGTTGCATCATGAGGAGGGCATACAGTGACCCAGTGGCAGCGGCATGAGGAGGCCATACATGACCCAATGGCAGCGGCATGAGGAGGCCATACAGTGACTCAGTGGCAGCAACATGAGGAGGCCATACAGTGACCCAGTGGCAGCAGCATAAGGAGTCCATACATGACCCGATGGCAGCGGCATGAGGAGGGCATACAGTGACACAGCGGCAGCGGCATGAGGAGGTCATACAGTGACTCAGTGGCAGCAAGATGAGGATTGCCATACAGTGACCCAGTAGCAGTGGTATGAGGAGGCCATACAGTGACCAAGTGACAGCAACATGAGGAGGCCATACAATGACCCAATGGCAGCAGCATGAGGAGTCCATACAATGACTCAGTGGCAGAAACATGAGGAGGCCATACAATGACCCAGTGGCAACAACATGAGGAGGCTATACAATGACCCAGTGGAAGTAACATGAGGAGGCCATACAGTGACCCAGTGGCAGCGGCATGAGGAGGCCATACAATGACCAAGTGGCAGCAACATGAGAAGGCCATACAGTGACCAAGTGGCAGCAACATGAGGAGGCCATACAGTGATCAAGTGACAGCAACATGAGGAGGCCATACAATGACCCAGTGGCAGCAACATGAGGAGGCCATACAGTGACCCAGTGGCAGCGGTATGAGGAGGCCATACAGTGACCAAGTGGCAGCAACATGAGGAGGCCATACAGTGACCCAGTGGCAGCAACATGAGGAGGCTATACAATGACCCAGTGGAAGTAACATGAGGACGCCATACAGTGACCTAGTGGCAGCGGCATGAGGAGGCCATACAGTGACCAAGTGGCAGCAACATGAGAAGGCCATACAGTGACCAAGTGGCAGCAACATGAGGAGGCCATACAGTGATCAAGTGACAGCAACATGAGGAAGCCATACAGTGATCAAGTGACAGCAACATGAGGAGGCCATACAATGACCCAGTGGCAGCAACATGAGGAGGTCATACAGTGACCCAGTGGCAGCGGTATGAGGAGGCCATACAGTGACCAAGTAGCAGCAACATGAGGAGACCATACAGTGACCCAGTGGCAGCAACATGAGGTGGGCATACAGTGGCCCAGTGGCTGCAGCATGAGGAGGCCATACAGATACCCAATGGCAGAGTGCAGAGGTGGCATCAGTGTGAGTTGGCCACAGAGTGGCAAGGTGATATAATGTGTAGGTAGCAACAGCCTTAGGAGGCCATACAGTAAACCAGTGGCAGAGTGAGGAGTTGGCAGCAGCATGAGTAGGCCACAGAGTGGCAATGTGATATAATGTGTAGGTAGCAACAGCCTAAGGAGGCCATACAGTGATCCAGTGGCAGAGTGAGGAGGTGGCAGCAGCATGAGGAGGCCATACAGTCACCCAGTGGCAGAGTGCAGAGGTGCAACAGCGTGAGTAGGCCACAGAGTGGCAAGGTGATATAATGTGTAGGTAGCAACAGCCTTAGGAGGCCATACAGTCACCCAGTGGCAGAGTGAGGAGGTGGCAGCAGCGTGAGGAGGCCATACAGTCACCCAGTAGCAGAGTGCAGAGGTGGCAGCAGCGTGAGTAGGCCACAGAGTGGCAAGATGATATAATGTGGAGGTAGCAACATCCTTAGGAGGCCATACAGTGACCCAGTGGCAGAGTGTGGTCAGATAGCATGGATCATTTAATCTGCTGCATCAGGCATTGGTGGGTGGAAATCCTGGCTGATCCATGCCTGATTCATCTTCACAAAGGTCAGTCTCTCCAAATTTTGGGTGGACAGGTGAGTTCTCCTTGGGGTAACTATGGCCCCCGCTGCACTAAACACCTGCTCTGATGCCACACTACTGGCCAGGCAGGACAGCTTATCCAGGGCAAACTCGGCCAGTTGCGGCCACAACTCCAGTTTGGCTGCCCAGTAGTCCAGCGGATCTTCGATGACGGGTGGCAGGGTGCACTCTAAGTATGCCACCACCTGCTGGTTCAACTTCTGCTCTGTGTCTAGCTGCTGAGGAACAGCTACTTCACTATGCAGCTGAAGAAAGCTGCTCATCAGCGACTCTAGGCTCAGACTGCTGCTGATGGAGCTGATACTGCTCCTGCCACCCCCACCCCTTCCCACAGCCTTCATGCCAGTACAAGTTGAGAGCTCAGGGCCCCCCGGTCGGACATGCAAGAGGATGGACGATGGTGCAGATAGGCAGTGGCCAACTTGCTACATGGCATGTCTCTATAGTAGTTCAGTTTATCCTCCCTCTCAGCAGGTGTAAAAAAGGCCCCCATTTTTCCCCGGTAGCGAGGGTCTAACATGGTGGAGAGCCAGTAGTCATCCCTCTGCCGAATGGTGACAATTCAGCTGTCACTGCGCATGGAAGTCAGCAGGCATCGGGCCATTTGCGCAAGTGACTCTGAGGGACTCCCTGCATCCATCTCCACTGCATACTGCCACTGTGTGTCTGCTCATCTGCCTCATCCTCCTCATATCCCTCTGGCTGTTCTGGTTGCTCCTGCTCCTCCTCTCCACCCATTTGGCTACACATTGTTTGTGCTCCAATGTCCTCCTCATCCTCCTCCTCCAGTTCAGCCCCCACAGGGCTCATGTCGCCTCCTCAAAGGGAACTAGCAAACGGCAGGTGTCATGCATGAGCTGCCACTGGCTAACGTTAAAATTACACAGGGGAGTACCTCTATCTGCTTGGATCATCAAGAAATCGTTTATGGCTTTTCTCTGTTCATATATTTGATCCAACATATGGAGGGTTGAATTCCAGTGGATGGAAACATCACATATCAGCCTATGTTGTGGGAAGCCATTCTGCCGCTGCAGCTCAAGGAGGGTGTGCTTGGCGGTGTACGAGTGGCTGAAGTGCATGCAAAGTTTCCTTGACATTTTTAGGATGTCTTGCAGATGTGTGGAACACTTAAGGAAACGCTTGACAACCAGATTGAACAAGTGCACCATGCAGGGCACATGGCTCAGCCCTCATTGATGCAGCACCGACACCATGTTCTTCCCGTTGTCGGTCACCATTGTTCTGATTTTAAGTTCCCTTGGAGAAAGCCAGGATTTGATTTCTTGATTGAGGACACGGAGCAGTTCCTCCCCTGGGCATATAGTGACCCAGTGACTGCGGCATGAGGAGGGCATACAGTGACCCAGTGGAAACGGCTTGAGGAGAGCATACAGTGACCCAGTGTCTGCGGCATGAGGAGGACATACAGTGACCCAGTTCCTCCCCTGTGTGACTTCATTCGCCCAGGCAAACGAGGTGTAGAACAGTGTGACACCACTGTGCCCTGCACATATGGTGTGCTGGAGAAGCACTGTGAATTGTCCCTGCAGTGGAGGCTGAGGAGTATGAGGTGGACATTATTGCAGGACCAATGGCGTGAGAACGTGGAGGCAGAAGCTGCGTCACTTGTCCAAGTTGCTGGTGTGTCTGGGCAGGCACCACATTAACCCAGTGGGCCGTAAATGACATATATTGTCCTTGACCGTAGTTACAGCTCCGTATGTCGGTGCTGCCATGCACTTTGGCAGATATCGACAGGCTCAAGGACTGGCCCACCTTCTCTTCTACAAATTTGTGCAGGGCTGGTACTGCCTTCTTGGCAAAGAAATGACGGCTTGGGATTCCACCTCGGCTCGGCGCAAGCCATCAGTTCTCTGAAAGGTACAGAGTCCACCAAGTGGAAAGGGATTGACTGCAGCACCAGCAACTTGGACAGAAGCATATTCAGCTTCTGCACTGTTGGATGAGTGCACACATACTGTTGTCTCTTAGATATAGATTTTGTGATCGATTTCTGAAGCAATAAGGAGGAGGAGGAGCAGGAGCATCATGACCAGCAGAGGATGGGAAGGACACACAGCTTCCTTTGGCTGAGGTGGTGGAGCCTTGACTGCCTGAAATGGGGTGTGTGCCACTGAGTGCTGCAGCGGTTGCTGCGGCAGGCTGGGCCACCACTATTGGAGCCACGGCTCTCCCAGACCACTTTATGGTGACACTGCATATGTTGGCGCTGGACTGTGGTGCCAACATTGGCACCCTGGCCACGCTTCACCTTCTGCCCACAGATTGAACATATGGCCATGTTCACCTCCCCCGGCGGCTTTACAAAAACCTACCACACCACCGAGTAGGTGATTTTACCCACAACACTCCGCACTAACTGACTGCTACCGCCACTGCCTCCGTGAACCCCTGCACCACTACTTTTTGGGCATATAGGCTGCTGTGAAGCGGGTGGTCTACCCCAGGCATGTTTATCTTCTGACCTCACACTGCTGCCACCTGCTGACTCCCCCGCTGCCTCATGCACAAGCTGCAACCCTCTTCTGATGACAATGAGGCCCCTTCATCACCTGGCTCCCAATTATGATCAGCTATATCATCATCCACTACTGTCTGCAGGTCACTGATGTCCTCCTCAACACCAGCTCCCACGCCATTCTCCTCATAACTACTTGCCTGCCTACCGCAGGAAGCGGCGGATGTCTCCTCCAGATCTTGGCTGAGCAGTAACTGCTGACTGTCCTCTAGTACCTCCTCCTCACTGTACAGTGTATCTGAGCCCACAGCATAGAGTACTTCTCTAGCTGAGGGAGCAGAAAAGACAGAGGCAGGTTGAGGACAGGTAGGGCACAGGGCCTGATGCCGGGCCATGCCAACTAAGGGTTGTGTCTGACGAACCCACTGACTCTTGGCTGGGGGTGTCTGATGTGACTTGGGATGAATTGCATGACCGAGTCAACCAGTCTACAACCGTTGGGATACTGGTCAAGACACGACTGTTACTTGACACTGGGAGCTCAGGCCTCTGTAACTGACCCCTGCTGCCACGCCCCCTTACTCTGCTGCGACCTGTGCCTGCACCAGAAACATTTAGGCTTGCGTCCCTCCTCTGTGCATGGCCTCTCGCTTCTCTGTCTGACATACTGTTCGATGAAAAAACTTAATTGCAAAGGGCAAAAAGGCCTGTTATTTTCTACTTTGACGAGAACGGCAAATATGCCCCTTATTTCTTCCCCCACTAATGAACACCATTAAAAAAAGCGTGAACAAGGCAGAGATTTGTGGCTTAGAATTATTGAATTACTGACAATACTGTATTGATAAATAGCCAGCAACTTTATACTGGTAACAAAATGGGTTTACACACTAATAAACACCTTTAAATAAGTGATAACCGCTAAGAATTATTGAATTATTGAATTATTATTGACAATACTGTTTTGATAAATGGCCTGCAACTTTGTATTGGTAAAAAAATGGCAAATATGGTCCTTCTTATGGGTTTACACACTAATAAACACCTTTAAATAAGTGATAACCGCTAAGAATTATTGAATAATTATTGACAATACTGTTTTTAAAAATGGCCTGCAACTTTATACTAGTAACAAAATGGCGAATATGGTCCTTTTTATGGGTTTAGACACTATTGAACACCTTTAAATAAGTGATGATAACTGCTAAGAATTATTGGATTATTATTGACAATACTGTTTTTAAAAATGGCCTGCAACTTTATACTGGTAACAAAATGGCGAATTTGGTTCTCCTTATGGGTTTAGACACTAATGAACACCTTTAAATAAGTTATGATAACTGCTAAGAATTATTGAATTATTATTGACAATACTGTTTTGATAAATGGCCTGCAACTTTGTACTGGTAACAAAATGGCAAATTTGGTTATTATGTCTTTCCCCACATTAAAGGTGTTTATTACAGATAAGTGCAGATATTATTGGATGATAATTTAGTTTTCTTTGGCACAATAGTACTGACTAATGTTATGCTTTGGAAGATCAGTGAATAAGCCCCTTATAATAAACACCTTTAAAATGGCTTTTTTTACAGATACGTGCAGATATTATTGGATGATAATTCAGTTTTCTTTGGCACAATAGTACTGACTAATGTTATGCCTTGGAAGAACAGTGAATAAGCACCTTATAATAAACACCTTTAAAAAGGCGTTTTTTACAGATACGTGCAGATATTAGTGTATAATAATTCACTGCTTTTCGCTGTACTGCCGCTGTACACAACCGCTGTAAAAGGCTTGTTGTGTTCCACCTTGAAGACACAGGTATGAGTAATGAGCAGCAGTATAATGGAAGTCAGTGCTGCAATGTGAATTATGCTGCAAATTATTGGTGTAAATGACCCTGCAACCACCCCAAATTCTTCTCTCAATTCCTCTCTATCCTTCCCCTACACTTTTACTCCTCTTTCCCTGAACTTCTATCTGTTTTCTAAGTCTTTCCCTAGCTCTTGTTCCTACAGTAAGAGCAATGTGGAATGACTGTACCTAAAATGGCCAAGGGTTTTTATAGGGCTCTGACATCACAGATCCGGCTGACTGCTGATTAGCTGCACGCTTGGCATTGTGGGTGATCCCACGCTCCCAGAGTCCCTAGCTCCTTGTCCTAACATGTGCGGCGGCCATTTTATTAAAAAATGCTACTCGATGCTTCGAAGCATGAGGAAATCCGGAATCATGGCGAATCGAAAATTTCCTGAAATTCGGATCGAATTCCACTTCTGCAGCTTTGATTCGCTCATCTCTATTGGTGATCAATACAAGGCGACTCATATTGCAGAATAAATAATGTTACAAACAATTAAATATGCTACAATTTAGGGCTTCTAGACTAAGTGAAGATAACTACATAATATAGTGTTTTAGATAGACATATTCAAGATGAGACTATGATTACTCAGTTTATTTTGTTATAACGGGAATATATTTGAAATATAATATGGATATGAAATGAGATATAAACTGTTATTCGAGAATGATTATGTCTTCAGATTTATATGCATACTATTTTAAAAGCCAGTTTTTCTTGCTATTACCCAGTATCAAGAATATGTATATATATATATATATATATATATATATATATATATATATATATATTTCGTATATATGTTGCCCAGACACACTGGGCACACTTAATATTAATTATCATGTGCAACACATTATATTAACACATTAAACACAGAAAATATGGAAAATTAATATAGTCGGCCTTACAAACAAAGAGATGCTTCTTATAACATGTTTATGTGCATAGAAAGGGATCATCAGTACCTAAGACAGGGTGTGAAAAGGGAAACATCTTGAAAAAGTTTATATTGATATCTTATGTTATTTAAAGAAAATAAGGCAACATTTAATTTATTTAATCATTTTCCTATTTGTGTTTTTTTCTTGCTGGATTAATTTCTTAGTTTAGTGAATTAATTTAGGCAAACTGGGGATAGAAGGGGATTCACAAGAACAGTTGGGGATTCACAAAAACAGTTTTCAAGTGGGTTTTGGTATTCTATGTTCCCCCTAGTAGGACAATCCTCTATTAAGAATAAATGTTTTGTTTAGTAGAACAGTTGAGTTTTTTCCCTCTCTCTTGGCTCTCCTTTTAATTTGTCATTTTTACCTCCCAGAAAATTTAAGTTTCAAAATAATCACTATAGATGAGTACTTGTAATAGGACATGTTTTTCCATAAAATCAGAATGTCTTATTGATGTGATATGACAGGGTTAACGTCTTACTGATCCATCTGTATGTATTTCTTGCTGCCCATCTATGGATAATTTCTGTTACTGATCATTTGCTAAATATTCCTTCAATTTCCTGTTCTCCCATAAATGGTCATTTTCTGGTCAGACACACAGGAAGACCCCCTACCTCCAAAGATACTATAAAGCTCTATGGTCTATTGTGTTAGTTGGCTTCAGATGGGATCAAATTATTATTCACAACAGAGTTTCTAAAAAATTTATAGGTTGTAAAGAACCTAATAAACAGGCCAAGTTATATGTTTACAGGACTCCTTCTTTGATATCACCTTCACAATTCTTGCATCCATTAAACTTATGAGTTTTTGGATAGTTTCTGCTAGAATTTCTCTGCAGGATGTTAGAATAGCCTCCCTTGCTTTGGCGTGAATTGCCTCCTACCCTCATAGATCTCTTGCTTGAGGATACTCCATAGGTTATCAATAGGGTTGCGGTCAGGGGAGGATGGTGGCCACACCATGAGTTTCTTTCCTTTTATGACCGTAGCAGCCAATGACTCAAAGGTATTCTTTGCTGCATGAGATGGTGCATTGTTATGCATGAAGATGATTTTGCTACAGAAGGTACGGCCATTCTTTTTGTACCATGGATGAGAGTGGTCAGTCAGAAACTCTATATACTTTGCAGAGTTCATTTTCCCACCTTTAGGCACCCTAAAGGGGTCTACCAGCTTTCTCTCCATGATTCCGGCCCAAAAAATGACTCAATGACCTCCTCACAGACCTCACAGCCATGTTGGGATATGGTGGCCATTCACCAACCATCCATTACTCCATCCATCTGGACCACCCTGGGTTGCACAGCACTCATCAGTAAACTGTAAGACTGTTTCAAAATGAGTCTTCATGTATGTCTGGGCCCACTGCAAGGATTGAGGGGCTCCAGACGCACCAGCAGTTTTAAATACCTGTTTGCTGCTTTGTAATGGTATTTTAGCAGTTGCCCTCTTAATCTTGATGAATTTGTATGGCAAAAACCTTCCTCATTATGCCTTTATCTGAACAAAACCATCTGTGCTCTGAATCTGCCACAAATCTCTTCACAGTGCGATGATCACGCTTCAGTTTTCATGAAATATCTAATGTTTTCATGCCTTCACTATTTGATGCTTTTTGGCAGCAGAAAGATCCTTTTTATTTCTCATATTGCTTGAAACCAGTGGCCTGCTTAATAATCTGGAACATCCTTCTTCAGTATGTTTTTAGTAGTATGTTTTAGTAGAATCATTACAGTCTGTATGTTGTTCAATATATACAAAAAGTAGACAAAATAAAATCAACAACCGAAACAGTGCTGCAAGGTCCATAGCAAAAGCAAAATACTAGATGGAAGTAATCCAGAGCAGGGTCCGTGTACAAACTTAGCAGTGAACTACACCAAGAACCCCAAACTTTCTGGA
Source organism: Leptodactylus fallax (assembly GCA_947044405.1). Classification (NCBI taxonomy): domain Eukaryota; kingdom Metazoa; phylum Chordata; class Amphibia; order Anura; family Leptodactylidae; genus Leptodactylus; species Leptodactylus fallax. Next base: position 9,475,886 of record CAMRHE010000021.1, read on the forward strand.
GTTTTTGAGGGCTTTATACACTTTATATACCTTTATATACTATATGATTATATGGCAAGACAGAATTCACCATTTTCCTCCACATAGACAGGGAAGGAGGGCAGGGAGCCATCCGATGTAAGGCTCTATAAAATTAAGTATGGGGAATATACCCATACAAAGCGTGAAGGAGCATTATTGTTAATCTGAACAATATATTTTAAGCGTTCCTCTGTGTGCGCAAGTCTGCATATTATGAGAGTGTGAACCTAGAGTGCGCTGGTGAGCAACCCAAAACCAGGGTTAAAAGGTCCTCAACAACACCCATAGGTGGGGCTTCACTCCAGAGGGAGTGCACACAGCAGGAGAGTGCTGCTGGTAACCTGCAGGGAGCAGGTGGACTGTGGACCAGTTAGAGACAGACAGGTGGTCTGTCCTAAGAGGACTGGATTCCATAAACGGACTTGGTTAAGCTCAGTGTGAGCCAGATTGCAGAGGAGAAACCTCAGCAAAGCATCTTGCCCTCAGAAATTAGTCAGGGTTCAAGAAGTGAGGTATTGCCCTGTGTGTGGGCTAGGATGTTTTGTTATTTTTGTTCCTGTTTACTTTTACAAACTGAATAAAGCCATTTCTTTTGGATTGCCATTACCTGATATGCTGTTTATTTGGCACCCAGCACCACAAACACCTCTGTTAAGTCCAGGAAGCTCCTATCTTTGATGCTAAACTGCCCCCAATTGTCACAATATATAATTATATATATATATACAGTAGTATGTATAGTAGTAGTGCATCAGTAGTAGTAGTAGTGCATCCTCCGCTAATGTAAAAGAAAAATCTCCATTATGTCAGCATATTTTTTTATGTGTTCACCCGATATACAGTCTAGTCTGCTCTAATATTAAAAAAATATATATTTTGTAATTTCATATTTTTTGTTTCCATTCTGGTTTGGTGCCTGACCTATACACAGTATGAAGGAGCATTGTTAATCTGAACAAAATATTTTAAACGTTTCTCTATATGCACCAGTGCGCATATATAATTAATATATACAGTACATACACATAGTAGTAGTAGTACATCATCCGCTAATGTAAAAAAGGAATCTCCATTATTTCAGCATTTTTTTGTTTGTTCACCCAGTTGATAAACTTTCTTTCAATTTCCTGGTCGACCATTAAATGGTCATTTTATGGCAAGTGGTTTAAGTGGTACATGGGAAATGTAACCTAACTATTGCAAATGTTTATTTCTTTAACTATGGTCAAATGGGATTAGGTTAGAATTTGTACTTTATTAGAAGAATTTGCTGAAACTTCACCAATCATTATGCAAGGAGATTTTAACTGAGACTAGGATCCAACCTAGTCTCAGTTTTTTCAGGAAAGTCCTCTTTGTCTCTAGAAGCAACTCACAGACTAAGGAAAGAGCTTTAAATAACTAATTGACATATGGTGAGTTACTCAACTAGAGAAAATAAATTATTATTCCTAAACACATGGGTCATACAGTAGGACTGATATGAATTTGTTAATAAGCCATTGATAAATAATACACCATGGGTAGTGTCAGACTGAGGTGCTTTCGGTCCACCAGAGGAACTTGTGCTAGGGGCCCACCAAACAGCTTCCTGGTAATAGTCTATATCACGGCTCCTTCACTGAACTCTTACATACGTGCTGACTGCTCAGAAACCAGGGCTGCACATTACTGAGTATTTTCCCTGTATCATCATCCCCTATTGTACTGTGCATGCCCCAATAGCTCCATGGTCAGCTCAGGTACAATACTGTATATGGCCATGGAGCACTTCACGCATTTGTAAGATTATAGTAAGGGAGTTGTGACCAGGCATAACAAACAGAGCTGCCATCACCCATTACGAATTTTGGGGCCTCATACTGGCAAACTTTTTGGACCCCCTCCTCCCTGATGCATCTTACAGTTTCCTGTCCTGTGGTCCCCACACAGTGTATATAATGTAACCTATAAATCCTCACAGAATATAGCTTCCCCGTCCTCCCACAATATAATGCTCTACATCATATATAATGCTCCACGGTGGACCCATTCGGTGTAATAAGAACCTACAAGTATACTGCTCCACAGTGGCCCCACACAGTATAATATGCTCCCAAGAGCCCCCACAATATAATGCTTCACAGTGGTCCCACATAGTATAATATGCTCCCCAGAACTTCCTCTACAGTATAATGGTCCACAGTGACCCCACACAGAATAAAATACTTCAAAGAGTCTACCTCCACCCCCACAGTATAACATGCTCTGGAAGCCTCATGCCGCTTCAAAAGAATAGCACAAAATTTACTTTGACAAATATTTGTGAGATTTGGTCCTCTGGTTCTGGTTTATTATAATAAGTGGAGGCTCAGGGAGAGGAGTAAAAATAATAAAGAGTTATACACACCATGCCTCACCTCTCTCTATCCATATTCGCAGTGTTCAGCTGTCTTAGGTCTCCTCTTTAGGCCTCTTGGGTGATATCACGCTGAGACCTGTGAATGGACTTCAGTGGTCACATGAGGTGCTGAGGCCCAAACACAGGCCTCAGCGGTGACCCCAGGACATGTAACGTCAACTGCAGGCCAGAAGAGGATGATGGGGACTTCCAGATGCCTAAGAGAGGTAATTATAAGTGTTTGTTATTTTTACTAAGCTCTTCTGGGCAGGCTTCTAATGGAAAGGGAGATGATATCAGATACAGTAGTAGCTGTTCTTCATTCCTTTATGGAACGACATCAGCCCTTCTCATGGAGACTTAATGACAACTTTCTGAAAAATTCAATTTGTAGAGCGGATATAATTAAAGCAATACAGAATGTTATGTCTGAACACGAGACAGACTCAACAGCAGATACATAAAGCACATAAATGTACTCTTATAGGAATAATCATTTCACATGGCACTCATCTAAAAAAGATTAGATCAGCAAAAATTAAGCATATGTCTTCTCAATTGGTGACATTAGAAGATAGTAATAAAAACGCCAACTCAATGGCCACTCAAATACAAATCTCTTACACTAGACAGAAATTATTAAACTTATTAGATCAAAGATCTACATATCTCAGGGAGAAAGCGTATAGGAGGTGAATAAAATTAATAAAGGGGATGATGTTATATCATTAAATACCTCATTGGGTAGGGTTCATTCTACATTTTAAATAGCTGAATTCTGTAACTTCTGTTCAAAACGGTATAATATTAACAGCAAATTTTCTGCTCTTCCCATTGATGATTATAAGGAAACATTCTTAAATTATAATAGGAAAAAAACAACTATTATAGTTGATGTGAAATTGGAGAAACTGAAATCATGTTTGAACCAGGAGAGCTTACATATGTCATAAGAAACCTGAAAAATGGAAAGAGCCTTTTCTGCTAATTTTTACAAGCCATGTCGATCTGCTTTAAAACCCATGCTCTTAACATTCTATTATTATATCATGCTCAGCACTCAGTTTCCATTTCATACCCTAATAACACATATCACGATTATTCTAACACTAGATAAATAGCACAGTGGCTCAGTGGTTAGCACTGCAGCCTTGCAGTACTGCTGTCCTGAGTTCATATCCTGCCAAGGACAACATCTGCAAGGAGTTTGTATGTTCGCACTGTGTTTGCGTGGGTTTCCTTTCACACTCCAAAGACATACTGATAGGAAATATAGATTGTGAGCCCTATATGGGCCAGTGACTAACAATGTCTGTAAAGTACTTTGGAATATGATGGCGCTAAATAGATATAGACCATAGTATATGTAGTATTTATTAACCTCTCGATCTGTACAAATCTTAGATTATATTCCACAATGATAGGTTTATGAATAGCTCTCTTGTGCAGGGTAGAGACAAGAGACAATACTTATAAAACCATATCTTTAAATGCTTATTCAAAAAAGTTACCAATATTGATAAAGGTAAGGCCTTAGCACAGGTTAGAATTAATGGAACACTGTAGGGTTATAGGTTGTTTGTAGCTTTACGGACAAACTCTTCTCAGGTATAATGGTGGCTTTCATATGAACAAATATTCACTCTGTGCAGATGATTTATTATTATACATTTGGTCTCCAATGGTTTCATTGCCCTCAATACTCACTGAGCTTCAAGACATATAAAGTATTGCATCATTTTAAGGTAAATACACCTAAAATATTTTACCTAACACTGAAACTGAAATGAATACAATCCAGATTCCTTTTCAGGAGACAATCAAACTATATCAAATAATTAGGCATATAAACTCTCCGATGTCATAGAGACTTATATGATGGCAATTATGTTTTATTGTTGAAAGCAATTAAGAGAGAAATTCTTAAAGAGGAACTTTCACCTCCTCATGTTTATGCAGTTTTAAATACCGCTAGAAAGCCGACAGCTTTCCCAGTATTTGCCCCGGGGCTGGAGATATCGGCAGTGTAAGTTTCACGGTTTACTGTCAGAAAGGCGTATCTGACAGTCTAGCTGCGCTGTGAGGAATGCCCTCCCTGACAGTTCTCGTTCATAGACTTGTACTGGGGGGGCGTTCCTCACAGCTCAGTGTCATTGCTGGGCTGTAAGGAACACCCCCTCTCTGTACTAGTCTATAGCGCTGTACTGTCAGAGGGCCAGCGATGAAACGGCCGGGAAAGCCGGCAGTTCGCTGAATTCAGTGCACTGTCGGCTTTCTAGCGGTATGTAAAACCGCATGTGCCTGTGGACATGAAAGGTCCTCTTTAAGTGAATGTCCCTCAAATTATTTCTATATGGTAGAATGGTGGCTCTTAAAAAGGACATCCTTCCTAGAGTCATATACTGTTTAAACCGCCCCTATTTATCTCACCTTTATTTAAAAAATCAAATCAATGATGACAATTTTTCAGGGCACTAGGCCCTTATAGGATATGTCATGCAATCCTAATTAAACATAAGGAGAAAAGAGACATAGTGATAGGATATCTGCTTACACTATATAGCAGTGGTATGTACGAGGCTTTTATTTCTTGTCATCATCAATACATTAAACAGTAGATAGAGATAAAATGGGTAATGTCAGCCATATATCCTTAAGCTTTGCCATGGAAATCACCTTTAGGCCGGACCCACGTGGCAACTCCCATCCACACATTGCGGAAAAATATGCGCAGCAGTCACGCTGTGATTTCAAAAACCATTGAAGTTTTGGAAATCACAGCTATTTCAATTATACCTCAATTATACCGGAATCACCAGAGGTTTACCTATAGATATAATGGAAGCAAAAGTTTTCTGTGAAAGAGCTGCGGGAAAAACCATGATGCGTTTCCGCCACGATTTTTCCTACAGCACTTTTTGCTGCGGCCCTCTACAGGGCCCTTAGCTTCTAAAAGATCTTTGATAAAAGATATTCTATTTATTTTGGAGAAAATAATGAAAGTTTGGTATAGAGTTAGGACCATTCTTCTCATCCATGTCCATGGACACCACTGTATGATATCTTGCAATTTCATGAAACTTTAACCCCTTAAGGACACTTGCAAAAACTGCCTTAAACCTTACGTGGCGCACACATTTTACATTTTTGTGTTTTTATTTTTTACTCCCTGCATTCCAAAAGCCATAACTTTCTTATTTTTCCGTTTATGTAATCATATGAGGGCTTGATTTTTGCGTGACAAGTTGTACTTCAAAATGGTACCATTTATTATTCTGTACAATGTATTGGGAAGTGGGAAAAAAATTTAGAATGAGGTGGGATTGAGAAAAAAAAATTCAGTACCGCCATTTTCTTACAGGCTTTGTTTTTACGGCTTTCACTCTGAAAAAATATGCTGTTAGATTTATTCTTTGAATCACCATTTTCTGACACCTGTAACTTTTTAAAACAGAAGACTCCTGGCTGCCATGGTAACGGGACAGCTCCGCTATCACGCTGCGGGGGGGCCCCGTTACCGAGCATGAAATGGAAAGTGAAAATAACCACTCAGATGCCACGTGCGCATTTGACCACAGTATCTGAGTGGTTAAATGCCAGTGATCAGAGTCATTTCTGATCACTGGCAATGCTGCCGGGTCCCTGCTGTGTAAAAAATCAAAGACCCGGCAGCTAGTGCAGCCACCATACTTAGTCACTTGCACCAGGACATACATGTATGTTCTTGGTGTGCATAGAGTTTAAGGACACGGCCCCATTTTTTAAAACTGACGTGTCAATTTATGTGGAAAAATGCTTTAACTTACCCAAGAGATTTTGAGATTATTTTTCATTTCCAACACTGAAGAGGATTATAAAGGCCTATATATTAGAAACCTTCCATCTGCCCCCCCTAGTTTAATGTTCCTCTCAATCTCCCCCCAGTTTAATGACCCCCTTCAACTGCCCCCAGTTTAATGTCCTCCTTCATCTGCCTCCAGTTTAATATCCCCCCTTCGTCTGCCCCAGTTTAATGTCCCCCCTTCATCTGCCCCCAGTTTAATGTCCCCCATTCATCTGCCTCCAGTTTAACATAATAAAACACTGATACTTACCTCTCCTTGCTCCCCTGCCGCTTTGTGCAGTCTTTTGTCCCAGACTGTTCAGGTTCCTGCAGGCACAATGTGAGTGACGTCATCACATCGCACCTGCAGCTCTCGGGGCCGGAGCACACAGGGAGGTGCTCCACATAGTGCGGTGAAGCAGGAGCTGTCTGAGGATGGCTTCTGCTTCACCATTGTGATGTCATCAGCTGTGCCGGGAAGTCCTACATGGACAGTGATGTATGTAAGTATTCTATGGCAGAGCAAGGACTTTACAGCTCCCTGCCCTGCCAAAGGCTTCAACTGTATCAGTGTGCATAGCACGCCAATACAGTTGTGAGTGGAGATGTCCTGGGCAGAAAGTCTGATGCCCAGATTCAGGGCCCCTGCAACTATAGGGCCCGGTGCAAGTGCACCATTTGCCCTATGGTTAAAGTGGTCCTGAGCTGATAAGGAAAAAGTGAAAATTACAATTTTTCCAGAGATATGCCAATTCAGTGCCCAATATCATGGCACCCAGCTTGTGTCAGCAGAGAGACATACTCCAAGAACTGTTAAGCAGATATCCCGGGAACAACAGCTTTTGGAGTGTTCATATTTGACACAAGTGGCACACAACATATTGTGCATTGAAATGACATATTTCTGGAAAAATTGACATTATCACTTTTCACCATCAACTGCGCGTTCATTTCTGGAGAATAAATTAATGCAACACTTGGGGGCTAAAAATGTTCACTATACACCTGTATAAATTCCTACAGGGATGTAGTTTCCAAAATGGTGTCAGGAGTCAGTTGCTCCTTCCCTTCTGTACACAGCTGTGGAGCTTATAATACTGGGTGGGGGCCACTGTGGAGCTTATAATACTGCGTGGGGGCCACTGTGGAGCTTATAATACTGGGTGCGGGCCACTGTGGAGCTTACAGTACTGGGTGGGGGCCACTGTAGAGCTTATAATACTGGGTGGGGGCCACTGTAGAGCTTATAATACTGGGTGGGGGCCACTGCAGTTCTGTTGTTTTCTTCCAGCTGAAGTTCCCCCTGCACATGACTACCTGTGACGTCACGTGACCCCTGATGCCAATCAGCGGCCTAAGGGAAGGGACCTGGGACGTCACAGCCAGTGAGGAATTCCGGCAAAAAGAAGACAGCGGAGCTGCAGGACCGGACCGTGCTGGGAGGACACCGGAGCACCGGAGACAGGTGAGTATGTTTAGTATGTTTTTTTTTTTTGGGGGGGGGGTAGGGAGGGATTCACCTCCCCCGGACTAATTATAAAAAAAAAAAAAAAATTATATTGGACAACCTCTTTAAAGTGTGGCACATTAGGTGGGCCCTGGGGGGTATATTAAAGGGGTCGTCCAGGCATAATTTGTTATGGTTTATCCTCAGGATAGGCCATAGATACCTGATCTGTAGGGGACTGACCCCGGACCGATCAGCTGTATGGAGCCACTTCTGATGCCCGTACTGTACACAATACAAGGCCAGAAGCAGAAAGCTCTGTCCACTGTATAGGGGCTGGGCACCTTCACTGTATCTCGGCACTTATTGAAGTCAGTAGGGGCTGAGCTGCAGTGAAGGCATAGGGCTGCTATACAGCGGATGGAGCTTTCTGCTTCCGGCCCTGTGTTGTGTTCAGAACGGGCTCCGGAAGTGGCTCCGAACAGCCCACTACCGATCAGGTATTTATGGCCTATCCTGAGCATAGGCCATAAAAAAGATTAACCTTGGACAACCCCTTTAATATGCCCCACACAGTTTAATGTTTCCCCCCACAGAATGTTAGCCCCCATCACTGCTTCCACACAATATAATGACCCCATCACTGTTCCCCATACAGTATGGGGGACCAGTGAAGAGGCCACTATGTGGGAGGACCAGTGAAGTGACCATAGAAAAATTTGGTCCAGACAACCCCTTAAAAGAGGTTGTCCATAAACTGGAGGGACCACTGTGGTAGCCGCCAGGGGAGGTGTAAAAATAAGAAAATTTTTTAAAAAAGCATACTCACCTGTCCCCAGCACCCCGTTGTCCCCTGCCTGTGTCTGTTCAGTCTCATGGCAGTGCCTCATTTCTGGAAATCCTGTACCTAATTGGTCTTAGCGGTCACATGAGGTGCAGGACTCCCAGCAAGGAGTCGCCGGCATGAGACTGAATGGACACTGGCAGCGGACAATGGAGAGCCGGGGACAGGTGAGTATGCTTTTTAATTTACTTATTTTTTACTTTACACCTCCCGCCAGCTACATGGGTTGCTCCAATTCCTGGACTTCCTCTTTAAAGGATTTATCCATCTTTCTAATATTGATGGCCTGTCCTTAGGATAGGCCATCAATATTACATCTGCGATGATACAACAGCCAGGACCTCTGCAGATCAGCTTTTCCAGGACAGTGCGGCTACAGGTAAAGGTAACAATTCTTGGAGCCACGCTTTTCACTTGCCATACAAGGTGCATCTGTAGGTTTAGGTGGTGCACATGGTATAGTGGGTGAGCAGCATGGCTCCCGACATGTTATTACCTTTAGCCGCCCTGTCTCGGTACCGCTGATCTGCAGGGGTCCTGATGGTGGGCCCCTAGAAACAATTCCACTGGTGGGCCCTAGACATCCCAGTCCGACACTGGGTCCGTGATACTGTTGTGGAGAAGTTTAAAGCTGGATTTGGATACAAAAAGATTTCCCAAACTTTAAACATCCCAATGAGCACTGTGCAAGCGATCAGATTGAAATCTACCAAGACCCGGCCGTCCCTCTAAACTTTCATCTCATACAAGGAGAAGAATGATCAAAGATGCAGCCAAGAGGCCCATGATCACTCTAGATGAACTGCAGAGATCTACAGATGAGGTGGGAGAGTCTGTCCATAGGACAACAATCAGTCGTACTCTGCACAAATCTGGCCTTTATGGAAGAGTGGCAAGAAGAAAGCCATTTCTCAAAGATATCCATAAAAAGTCTTGTTTAAAGTTTGCCACACCTGGGAGACACACCAAACATGTGGAAGAAGGTGCTCTAGTCAGATGAAACCAAAATCGAACTTTTTGGCCACAATGCAAAACGATATGTTTGGCGTAAAAGCAACACAGCTCATCATCCTGAACACACCATCCCCACTGTCAAACATGGTGGTGGCAGCATCATGGTTTGGGCCTGCTTTTCTTCAGCAGGGACAGGGAAGATGGTTAAAATTGATGGGAAGATGGATGGAGCCAAATACAGGACCATTCTGGAAGAAAACCTGTTGGAGTCTGCAAAATACCTGAGACTGGGACGGAGATTTATCTTCCAGCAAGACAATGATCCCAAACATAAATCAAAATCTACAATGGAATGGTTCACAAATAAACGTATCCAGGTGTTAGAATGGCCAAGTCAAAGTCCAGACCTGAATCCAATCGAGAATCTGTGGAAAGAGCTGAAAACTGCTGTTCACAAACGCTCTCCATCCAACCTCACTGAGCTCGAGCTGTTTTCCAAGGAAGAATGGGCAAGAATTTCAGTCTCTCGATGTGCAAAACTGATAGAGACATACCCCAAGCGACTTGCAGCTGTAATCGCAGCAAAAGGTGGTGCTACAAAGTATTAACTTAAGGGGGCCGAATAATTTGACACGCCCCACTTTTCAGTTTTTTATTTTTTACAAAAGTTTAAAATATCCAATAAATTTTGTTCCACTTCACGATTGTGTCCCACTTGTTGTTGATTCTTCACCAAAAAATTTAAATTTTATATCTTTATGATTGAAGCCTGAAATGTGGCAAAAGGTTGAAAAGTTCAAGGGGGCCGAATACTTTCGCAAGGCACTGTAAGTATGTTATTCTGGGCACAACATATACAGGTGCATCTCAATAAATTAGAATATCTTTGAAACGTTTATTTATTTATTTCAGTAATTAAATTAAAAAAGTGACCTCCTATATTTTCTAGATTCTTTGCACAAGGAGTGTTCTATTTCAAGTGTTTTATTTCTGTAATGAAAACCCAAATCTAAGAAAATTAGAATAGTGTAAAAAAGTTCAGTATTGTAACTTCAGTGTCACCTGCCAAGGTTTCCTAAGCCTTTAAATGGTCCGTCAGTCTGGTTCAGTAGGACACACAATCATGGAAGACGCTGATTATGAATTGAATTACTGAATTACTGAAATGAATGAATTTTTCAAAGATATTCTAATTTATTGAGATACACCTGTATATATGTGGGCATAAAGTGCAGTTTAGGCACACAGCAGGGTGCAGATGTGAAGGAGCACTATGTGGTTTTTGAACACCATGTCACATTTTCAGAGATCCTGAGGTACCAATAAAGTGAAATCCTGTAGAGAGTGACCCCATTTTGAAAGCTACACCCCTAAAAGAATTTATCATGCAGCGTAGTGAGCATTGGTTTTCCCAGACATTAATTCATAGTGGATGGAGAAAAGTGAATATGTAAGCTGTGTGGAGCGGAGTACATTGGGTAGACCAAATATCCTATTTTCCCAGTAGCTTCTATGATTGGGGGGGGTCACTTCTGGTGTCTTTTCGCTCATGAGCTCTAAATCTGGGATGTCTCCTGATATACACTCATAGAGCTTATACATTCCCTTCCTGCCACAGCCAGTTTTGTCCTAAAGATGTGATTTTTGGAGGGTTTTGTCGTCACATTGTACAAACTATTTTTTTTTTTTCATTTTCCTGCTAATGTAGCCAGGGATTGTTTTTTTTTTTTCAGGATGAGATGCATTTTATAATGACACCATATTAGGGTGCCTATAATTAATTGACTAATTATTATCAACTCTTTCTTAGTGGATTAAAAATTAAATCGATACAACACGCCCAACGTAAGAAGACCCCCTTGGTACTTCTTTCAACAGATGCAGAAAAAGCCTTTGATAGGGTAGATTGGACCTTTATGACAGAGACACTACGGTATTTTGGTATCCCACACATGTTTGTCCAGAAGGTCATGGCTTTGTACTCCAGACCTAGTGCTAAAATTAGAGATAATGGATGCCTCTCCTCTTCGTTTGATATTAAAAACGGTACCAGGCAGGGATGTCCATTATCCCCCTTACTCTTTGTTCTGACCATTGAAACATTAATTCAGAGTATCCGACAGGACCCATTGCTGAAAGGTATGGTCACTGGAGGGATTTGCCATAGTACGGCCGCATTTGCAGACGACCATTTAATAATTCTTACCAACCCAACTGTTGCATTACCCCATATAGATACGATCTTTACGGCCTTTGGTACCTTATCGAACTTTAAAATTAATACCACAAAATCTGAAGCCCTATGTGTCTATTGCCCCCCTCTGGTTAAATCTGACTTACAGGCTACCTCCCCATTCCCACTGCAATATGACTATATTAAGTATTTAGGATTAACTTTAACACCCTCACCCAGACGCTGGTACAATTCTAACTACGGCCCATTGCTCTCCAACATCAAATCTCTATTAGAATCTTGACAGGCCCCATATATCTCATGGATGGGTAGAACTAATCTATTGAAAATGACAATTCTACCTAAGATTTTATACTTATTTCAAACCCTCCCTATCCCTCTTCCACTAACATTCTTCTCCTCCCTCCGCAGAATGTTTTCAAAATATGTCTGGCATAACTCTCGCCCTAGAGTGGCGTTCCGCACTCTTACTAGACCTAGGAAGTTGGGTGGTATGGGTCTACCAGATATAAAAACATATTATCATGCAGCACAACTGGCAAGGACCATTGATTGGTTTCAGAGCGATAATGTGAGATTACGTGTGTCAGTGGAGGAAGCCACTATAGACTTCCCCCTTACTGCGATACTATGGCTTCCTCGCCAAACGGCTAAGCAGATCCTCACCTTTAATGTATTAACGTCAGCGGTCTATGACTCATGGCAATGGGTACGGAGACTGCTTCCTATGGCAACAGGTCCTTCCCCTCTCATGTCCGTCCAAGATTTAATTCTATCGGAATCCAAGTTTATAGAATCGGCCCCAAGAGTGCCGAAACATGCCGGGCAATTACCCTATGACTCTATACTGATTGATGGGGCCTTCCCTTCTTATTTTGAGTTCACCCAACACTTCCTCCCTACCCATACCAATTTTCTAACGTACCGATCGATTAAAACACTGTACCTGAGAGCCCTGAAGCAGAAACCTGACAATCGCACAACTACATGGCTAGAACAGCTTCTACTCCGGAAGCAAGTTACACTAAGACCTTTATCTACTTTCTACTCCAACCTCCTGAGCGAACTAGGGACAGAACTCCCCTCATATGTGCGAAAATGGGAGGTAGACCTTCAAATGTCGCTTACTCCTGGAGAAATATCATCTATGCTCAAGCAATCCACAGGGCCTTCCAGATGTGTGCGCTTGCAGGAGTCAAGCTACAAACTGGTCACCAGATGGTATAGAACGCCTACTGTAGTCCACAAATTCTCTCCGGAGGTATCCCCTTTGTGCTGGCGTTGCCATAAGTCCGCAGGTTCCTACCTGCATATTTGGTGGGAATGTGAAAAAATAGCCCCTTACTGGTCACTAGTTCAGCAGATACTGAACCAGGTTTGTGGATTTACTGAACACCTGTCTCCTGTAGGAATTTTCTTGAATTTATGGCCCACTTCCCCGCCTAGGTCCCACAAGCGTCTTTGGCTTCAACTGGTAACTATCGCCAAATCTATGATCCCTTTATACTGGGCATCCGATTTCCCGCCTCCAGTATCCCACTTTCTGCAGAAAGTATCTCAAGTTGCACGGATGGAGGAACTTTCCCACTTAGAACTTCGTACCTACCAGAAGTTCTGCGATATTTGGGCGCCTTGGTATGAGTTCTCTAAAGACACTACTAAGACACATCTGTGGGAACCTCCTGTTTAACCAAATAATTTACTGAGACCCTTGGCCTTCCATTCCAACGTTCCATTCATCATTGTGTTATTTGTCAGTCGTGATATGTAATACACCAGCTTATCCGATTGTTTATTTATTGATTGTTGTACCATGCACATTATATGTTACTGTCTATATTCATTGGTGATATTTGAAAATCTAATAAAAAGTTAATTAAGAAAAAAAAATTAAATCAATTCTTGCATTGCTGTTTACCTTTTAAATTTTTTGCAAAAGCCTGATTTTTCTGACTGCTACCTCTGCTATACAACTCTGGTACCAGAGATCGGCACTCATCTCTGATGCCTGTGGAGGACACTGTACTGTCCTGTATATAAGATAAGCGGCAATCTCTGCTACTTGAGTTGTATTAGCTTTACATAAGAAACAGTGTTAAACAGGCTTTCCCTGATTGTCATGAAGCTGGAGTGGGGACTCCTAGTGAATAACCTCTCTTAAGGGCTATTCCTATTACCTGCTATTGATGAACTATCCTAAGGAAAGATGATTATTAAGAGAACAGTGGGGGTCCAACATCTGCTGCTTGAAGGGACTTGTGTAAGCGCTATGACTCACATACATCACATGCCATCTGTTTTATAGCAGCTGTGCAATATTATTAAAGGCTGTAATTACATTGCACGGATGCTATAAAGCAGATACTGTGCAATGTGAATTAAAGCACAATGGTCCCTTCAAACAGCTGATCAGCAGGGATCCCAGTTGTTGGACCCCCACTGATCTCCTATTGATGACCTATCCCAAAGATAGGCCATCAATAAACAGGAACTGAAATACCATTTTAAACGGATTATCCACCTTTTAAAAATGAATGGCCTATCATTAATATATGCCATCAATTTAAGATTGGTCCAACTGTTAGGACCCCCACAGATTAGTTTACTACAGCTTGTCACTCTTATGCCGGCCACTGCGCTGCTTAGTCATCATATTCTTGATAACAGAAAATATGGGTACTATAGTTGTAGCCCTTTAAAGTCTCTGGGATAGTTCTAGAGCATCCATACTGGTCACCATGAACAATACGCTGCAAAGAGATGGTAGACACAAGACTTTAGTTATGGCACTGTGTAGACTGCCTAAAATACAATAGCCGTGGAAGATCTAGCAGGAACCAAAAGTTTACTAGGGAGATTCATGTTTTTCAGCTTGAAAGAAAATGAAGTCAAAAAGTCAATTGTGTAGCCTGGGTACCCTCAGGCAAAATTTTCATTTCATCAGGCCTTGGTGTGAGATGTTTAGGGACAACAAGGTAGCAACACAGTATTAGGCTTAGAGCAATTGTTGGTCAAAATATAAGAGAAGAACAGCTATCTGATTCACTGAGCAGGACTGTCTCCCATTGGGACATACCTAGCAAATGTCATCTGGTCTGGTGCAAGTCTAGCCACTATGCAGAGAATACAGCTGTCGGCTTTTTGCTCTGTCTATCAACTGCTGAGAACAGCTGATACATGGGGGTGCTAGTTGTCAGACCCCACTAATCTGATAATATAGATAATATATTCTTAGGATAGATTACCAATATTTTAACTCCTTTAATGATGTGCACTTACACTCAGCACATGAATTCTTTAGTATGTCTTAAAAAAAATTGAATTTTTATGGGACATTGGTGTGGTGCTGAAATTCATCCTTTTGCGTGCCCATTAAAGAAAATAGATTCTGGGTCTGTCTATGCACCCTGTGAATACTCTGAAATTTACTCTGAAAATACTCTGACCTGACATTATACAATTGTTTAGGAAGGCGCAAATCTCTATGAGGTGAACACAAATCACCTCATATTCAGGAAAAAAATATTTCTCCAAACATGGAAATCAGAGTGCATCCTTTGATCAAAGTCTTATCTTCAAAAGTCTAGTATATAATTTGTAATTAGCTCAATATAGATTAATAAGATAATTATAAGTCGCAATGCACTGTGAAAGCCACTCATGTTCTCAGAAAAATAGAAGATTGATGGCAGAAAATAATCACATGGTCCATCTAGTCTGCCCTTATATTATTTCCTTATTATCTTAGGATAGGCATATGTTTATCCCAGGAATGTATAGGTTCACTTGCTGGTGATTTGCCAACCACATCTGCTGGAAATGTATTTCAGTAAAATATTATTTTCAATATTTCCTGACATTGCTTCTGTTTTTCCTGTGTCCCCCAACTAATGTTCGATGGCGCCCCCTTTTTTCTTGTGTGTAGGTTTTTTTTTTTTTATTACTTAAACTCTACTCACACCAAACTTGTCAATCCATGTTTAGTTGGACCTTGCTTTATGCACAGGGGCACAGTCATGCTGGAACAAATTTGCCACATAGTTGGAAGCAGACAATTGTCTAAAATGTCTTTGCATATTGTACTGAACAGATGTAGCAAAGTTTAACTTGACATTTTTAGCATAAGTTATAAAGTTGCGGCAAGTTATCGGTGTTAAGTTAAACTTTGCTGGTGAACTCAGTTTGAAAGGAGTTGTCTCTAATGGGTCAACCCCTTTAAACAAGCTGATATACAGATATTAATATCTCCATGGTAACCATAAATATTTGAATTTATAAAAGAAGACAATGTACAATAGAGAAATATTTATGTTACCAAGTCACTTTAATGATATGACTAACACAATAACTGCTTTATTAGAAAAAAAGAGAGCACCTGTTTAACACATTGGAGGGATTCACCAACACAAGCACACAATACAAATGGTTCAGCAAATTCTGATGTTGTCTAAATTATCAATAGGCCAAATTTAGAAATGTTTTTGTAACAGCTTTGTATTTAGAAAAAATTCACAAATCAGTGGGAAATGAATTTTAAGCGCAGTCCATTCTTTCACACATATGGAATTCCATACATATGGAATTCATGTTAATGCCAGAAAACTGGTGTAAACACATAGATAATCTGCCCAAATGAGCTGTGCAAAGCACTTAAACTGCCAAGTTAAGCTCTGTAACATCTGTATACAAAACAAAAGAATAGGTTTTATTTTGCAATACTGAAATACAGTTCACCTCTCCACCTGGATGTGGCTTTAACAAATTACTTTAGAAAGTTATTCTTATGATTTAGAGAACTATCTTCTAACTGGACATTTTCTAACTTCTAATTATTGTTTATAAAGCAATAATTAGCATATAACAAAAGTGCACCAGATAATAGTTCCAATTAATCATTCTGTCTTTTACAATTTATGCTAAATTAAATACATGAAATATTGAATGATTAGATTTGATGTATTGTTCATAGGTCACCACACATAATGTCTGAAACAAAGCTACTACTGTAACAAAAAGCATATGTACACAGATTTACACTTCATTTAGACTAAAGTTGAATGTAGGCTCAAGGATGATTTCTTTGCACCACAGGAAAGTGTAGAGTAAATCAGTGTTGCTCTAGATAAATGAAAATACTGACTGAGATTCATATTAATAAATTCAGCTTAAATGTTCTTCTTTCTGATCTCTCCTAATTTCCATTAGTCTTTCGTTGTGAAGCAATTTAAAAATGACCACAAGAAAATAGTCTCGCTGTGAACCCATTAAATCATGATAATTGGAAACTTCAAAAAGGTTGCATAAGCATATGAACATAATTACAGTAAGCAGGTTTCAGGTCCCTGTTAAAAGAACAACCATATGGCTTTATTACAAAAAAAAATAAAAAAAATGATGTGGGGGTGGTAGGAAGACTTCTAAACTTTAAATGCTATTGGGTCTTTGTCAAGAGAACATCTGAATTTATCAAGAAAGCATGCATACTCTTGGTAATATGTCTATTTTAAGCCTAATTTAAATTTAACCCTTTCTGAATTGCAAATGCCCATGGGAATCTCTAGTTCGCTGCTGGTATTTCTCATGTTGCATACAATCTTTTCACGTCCCTTGTGTCAGCTAATGTCACCAATAGAGCTATTTTATTCTAGATAGCATAATCTGATGCTGCACTAATCACATTGTCAGCATCAGACTGCTTATTTTCTAACGTATACATAAGCTTCTGTGTCACAAAGTAGATGAATTATAGGGGCTGCACTTATGTAGGATTTTCATTATCATTGTGTATTTTTAGTAAACTATTAAGGTTTCATTATTATTATTTTTAATGTAAAATAGTAGAAATTACCTTTTACTTTGTCTCTACAGGCACTAAATATATGGCTCGTGAAACCGTAATACAGCCATGAGCATGGTCTTAACTAAAAAGGAATTCAAATACAGTACTGAATCAAATGATGTACAGATGTATACTCCCTTACTTGTCCTCTTGACTGGACATGTTCAGATATGAGTATCACAAGATAAGCAGCTTTTCTAAACACAACATGATTTCATAACAAGTTATCACAAGGTGATTTGCAAACTAATCTGTTTCTGTCTATTTGTGACTACCTAGTCTCTCAAGACTGGTGTTAGTTTGTTGGATATTGTGTTGCATTGGTTTCAAGAATAATTAGAATCATTGACCAAACTGGAGATTGGTAAATGGAGCCTAATATATAGAGTCATATGAAAAAGTTTGGGCACCCCTATTAATCTTAATCATTTTTAGTTCTAAATATTTGGGTGTTTGCAACAGCCATTTCAATTTGATATATCTAATAACTGATGGACACAGTAATATATCAGGATTGAAATGAGGTTTATTGTACTAACAGAAAATGTGCAATATGCATTAAACCAAAATTTGACCGGTGCAAAAGTATGGGCACCTCAACAGAAAAGTGACATTAATATTTAGTAGATCCTCCTTTTGCAAAAATAACAGCCTCTAGTTGCTTCCTGTAGCTTTTAATCAGTTCCTGGATGAAGATATTTTTGACCATTCCTCTTTACAAAACAATTCCAGTTCAGTTAAGTTTGATGGTCGCCGAGCATGGACAGCCCGCTTCAAATTATCCCACAGATGTTCAATGATATTCAGGTCTGGGGACTGAGATGGCCATTCCAGAACATTGTAATTGTTCCTCTGCATAAATGCCTGAGTAGATTTGGAGCTGTGTTTTGGATCATTGTCTTGCTGAAATATCCATCCCCGGCGTAACTTCAAATTTGTCACTGATTCTTGTACATTATTCTCAAGAATCTGCTGATACTGAGTTGAATCCATGCGACCCTCAACTTTAACAAGATTCCCGGTGCCGGCATTGGCCACACAGCCCCAAAGCATGATGGAACCTCCACCAAATTTTACAGTGGGTAGCAAGTGTTTTTCTTGGAATGCTGTGTTTTTTTGACGCCATGCATAACGCCTTTTTGTATGACCAAACAACTCAATCTTTGTTTCATCAGTCCACAGGACCTTCTTCCAAAATGAAGCTGGCTTGTCCAAATGTGCTTTTGCATACCTCAGGCGACTCTGTTTGTGGCGTGCTTTCAGAAACGGCTTCTTTCGCATCACTCTTCCATACAGCTTCTCCTTGTGCAAAGTGTGCTGTATTGTTGACCGATGCACAGTGACACCATCTGCAGCAAGATGATGCTGCAGCTCTTTGGAGGTGGTCTGTGGATTGTCCTTGACTGTTCTCACCATTCTTCTTCTCTGCCTTTCTGATATTTTTCTTGGCCTGCCACTTCTGGGCTTAACAAGAACTGTCCCTGTGGTCTTCCATTTCCTTACTATGTTCCTCACAGTGGAACCTGACAGGTTAAATCTCTGAGACAACTTTTTGTATCCTTCCCCTGAACAACTATGTTGAACAATCTTTGTTTTCAGATCATTTGAGAGTTGTTTTGAGGAGCCCATGATGCCACTCTTCAGAGGAGATTCAAATAGGAGAACAACTTGCAATTGGCCACCTTTTCTCATGATTGGATACACCTGGCTATGAAGTTCAAAGCTCAGTGAGGTTACAAAACCAATTTTGTGCTTCAGTAAGTCAGTAAAAAGTAGTTAGGAGTATTCAAATCAATAAAATGATAAGGGTACCCAAATTTTTGCACCAGTCAAATTTTGGTTTAATGCATATTGCACATTTTCTGTTAGTACAATAAACCTCATTTCAATCCTGAAATATTACTGTGTCCATCAGTTATTAGATATAGCAAATTGAAATGGCTGTTGCAAACACCCAAATATTTAGAACTAAAAATGATTAAGATTAATAGGGGTGCCGAAACTTTTTCATATGACTGTAAATAAATAACATGATCATTGTGTTGTTCAGGGCAAATGATGTGTGGTTCTTATTACTCAATAATAACTGATATAACTTTCTGTTGTTTTAGTCCCAATAGGGGATTTGAACATCCAGTCTTCTTATCATTGCTACAGTATGATAAAGAGCAATATTTCTTTATTGCAGAGTATTATGCCTTGATGACCAAACCATTTTCTTTTGCGTTTTTCCTTTGTCACATACCAAGCACTATAACTTTTTTATTTTTCCATCAAGGTAACCATATAAGGGCCAGTATTTTTTTTGCGAGACAAGCTGTAGTGTGTAAAGGTACTATTTTGGGGTACATATACCCCATTGCTCCATTTTGCCATTGCCTTTTTATGCTTTAAATTTTGCACCATTTATTGATTTTTACAAGGAATATCCCTCCCAACTCTAAATCGAAAACAAATTAATTTATTAATGAAGGAAATAACCTAAACTGAAATACTTGATGCTAATGATGCTATAACAAATGAATATTATAAGAAATTTAATATGCTGCTAGCCCCACACCTTTTTCTGGCAGTATTTGTGTCATTAATAAATGTTGTAATATACTTTATTAATTTTGGATCCTTTCTGTGAAATCCAGCATTTTTTTCACTCTTTCCCTCTTTTCTGTATTGAGAGCTGTTTCTTCCTCTCACTGAATGTTACTGTGTACGTGAGTATGGGGCTTTGTAAAATGTAGAGAAAATGAGGGTGGGGAGGGTCACATCAAACATTTATATCTCGGACATTATAAGGCTGGGTTCACAACATCATTTGGCTCTCCATTGACTAATCTGTCAAAAAAGATGGACTATGATATGCGTTGTGTAACCATTTGAATCCTTTTTTGACCAATCCGTTATTTTTTTTAAATAGATTGACAGCGGACGGATACCAGGTGCAAGTTTGAAGTCAGCATAAAATGTAGAAACTTGCTTTTGGTATCATGTGAAAGAGGAGATTCACTTCTCTCATATGACTCTAAGGATACAGTGCTGTCTGTATTATCCAAATAAATCACTAGTTGAAAAGACAGTCGGAATTAGGATATTTATATATACAGCTGTATTATATATGATATAAAAATCCCAATCCCGACTGTGTTTTCAACCAGTGATATCTTTGGAAATAATTTAGATAGCACTGTAACCTTAGTGTTATATGAAAGAAGAAAATTTCCTCCTTCGTATGACACCAAAAGTTTGTACATTTTATAATGTCCAAAATATAACTCTTTGAAGTGACCATACCCCACCCTTTTTTCTGTACATATTACACAGCGCCGTATTCTCATATATACGATAACAGTAAGTAAGAGGCATAAACAGCTCTCAATACAGAAACAAGCGAAATAGTGAAAAAAATGCAAGATTTCATAGAAAGGATCCAAAATTTGTTAATAAAGTATATAACTAAATTTATTAATGACACAAATACTGCCAGAAAATTGTTGTCCAAAAGTTAGGTATGCTTCAAAAGAGTATATGACCAAATAATAAACAATAAATCTTTTCCCCCTGAAATGCTTCAAGCTCTCATTACTACATTTACTAAACATGGGAAAATGTGTGATGTCCCTCGAAATTTCAGGCCAATTTAACTTCTTAACACTGATATGAAGATATTTGCTAAGATATTGACCTCTAGGTAGATGTTTTCCCCCGTCTAATAAAAAACTACCAGGTTGGCTTTAACAAGGGACAACAGCCTCTAGATGGTACTACACATTTTATTGATTTGATGGAGGCGGTGGGCTCCTGTCGGACGCCTTCTCTGCTCCTGTCATTGGATGTGGAGAAGGTGTTTGACAGGGTACACTGGTGTTACCTGAAATTGGTATTGCAGAAATTTGGCTTCGAGGGTAGTTTTTTGCATGCCACTGTGGCTTTATATTCATGTCCTAATGCTACAGTTTTCTCCTCAGTATTTATTTTATGGACAGCACAGTGGCTCAGTGGTTAGCACTGCAGTGCTGGAGTCCTGGGTTCGAATACTGACAAGGACAACATCTACAAGGAGATTGCATGTTCACCCCCGTGTTTGGTTGAGTTTCCTCTGATTTCCTCCCACACTTCAAAGACATACTGTACTGATAGGGAATGTAGATTGTGAACCCTCTATGGGACATTGACTGACACTGCCTGTAAAGTGCTGTGGAATATAATGACACTATACAAGTAAACAAAATAAATAATAATGTTAGACACATTTATGATTTCAAACAAGACAAGGGTGCCCAATGTCCCCTTTAATATTTGCTTTGCTGATGGAACCCTTTGGAGAACATACAGTATATGCAAATCATCTCAAAGGTTGAGTATTAGACCGTGTTTCTCCTAAAATAAGACAGGGTCTTATATTATTTTTTTGCTCCAAAAGATGGGTTAGGGCTCATTTTCAGGAGATGTCTTATTTTTTTCCATGAACAACAATGCACTCACCAGACCCCCTTAAATCCAAAACAATTAGAGTCTGCAAGTGACAATAGTGTATGGGCTCTCACACACAGATCTATGTCACTCCTGTCAAATGAGTGTCACTTTCAGGTCCCTTGCCATTACAGCAGCATTCCACTACAGCCAAGTGTAGTATTTGGCTCCCCCTGGTGACCGGAAGCAGTCACAACAGAGTAATGCCAGCAGGGCTACCCAATCTGTGTGTGAGAGCCTGGCACTACCTGTAGTCAACCCTTATTTTGGTGGAGAACTATCTCACTAGTGCCATCTTGTACAGATAGCACTCTTAAAGTCAATGTCTGATTCTTTTGGGGGTGCGATTCTTTTTTGGGATGTCTGCTTTCCTTGATAATGGGTCTACTGTATCTGTTTTGCTGTATTCTATTTACTGTTTTACATGTATAGCTGCCTGGACACTTTTTTTTAATGAACTGTAACTTGGGCTTATTTTCAGAGTATGACTTATACTTCAAGCATACTTCAAAAATCTTGAAAAATCGTGATAGGGCTTATTTTTGGGGTAGAACTTATTTTCAAAGAAACACGGTATTAGGAGGAAGGGACCACCACATAGGGTTGTTTACAGATGATGTTTTATTAGCATTGTCACACTCTGTTTCATCTCTCCCTGCTTCCTATTATAAGATAAACACCTCCAAGTATAAAGCTTACTTTTCCGATATTCAAACTATTTGACAGTAATTTTAAACATTTATTATCCTGCCTCAAATGAGAATGTTATGATCTGAAACTTTTTGAGATTTCCTGGTTAGGTAAAATTGCAGCTATTAAAATGTTAATTATACAAAAGATCTTATACTGGTTTTGCAATATTCCTATATCCTTGCCTATGTCATATTTAAAACAAGTTGCAATCTTTATTACAACAATTTATATGGGGCAAACAGAGACCTAGGATGAAAGCAGATATACTGTACCTTCCTTTAGCTAAAGGTGGACTAATCCCCGTTTAGACATACTGAATTCAGAAACATATTGAGATTAACTTTCATAATTAACTTAAAAAAAAAGAAAGAATACCATTGATACAGCTGTCTTGGAATTCTGACATAGAAAAGATTCCAAACCAAACCATAGTCCTGAATGTAAAATACTTTCAAATTATTTAGAAGGAAGGCTTGTGCACTGACTAAAAAAATTATCAAATCTGAATATAGCAAAACTCCCACAGTGGAGTGGAATAATTTCACAAACTCAAAAGTGAAAATCAAAAATCATTACGAGGAATGTATCTGTGTGTCAAAGTGGAGATGCACCTACTTTATCAAAAGACACTTGCACGTGAGCCTACATTATGAAGCAGCTGACATAGATTTTAGCTTTACATAGTAATGTTTGTCATTAAATGTTGTTTTACCAACAATCCATAAAATGTTAGTAGGATCTTTTCTACAGTTACACTATTATTAAATATTGTAAGAGAACATTTGCATATAAGTCTACATCGCAGGAATTTCTACATGCTGTACCAAGTGACTATTCAACCAGAAGTCATTCACAACCACCTTCTTCCTCTGGTCTTAATAATAGATTTAAGAAACAGAACACTTTGTTATACATGCAGCATTTAGTACAATGTTTTATGCAGTATTATTTATTTTGGGGGGAATTATTCACACATAGACCCACATTTATTAAAACTAGATATAGGGTTTCTCAAAAAATAGAAAACAAGGGGTGATCAGAGTTTCATCCATAAATTGGATGCTTAGGTTCACATCACTCACATTTGTAAGAGAATCAGATGTTTAGGCCTGTGAGTGGTATGACTAGGGCCTAAAACACACATAGTTCAAACACTCAGACACCCAAACAAACAAAAGGACTTGAATAAGGCTTTACATTTAAATAGCACAGTTTACCATACACAGTATACAGTTTACCATGTACTTTGTAATGTCACCATTCAATATCTTGTACAATGTACTGGGAAGCAGGAAAAAAATTCAGAATGAGATGGAATTGGAAAAAAAACGCATTTGTGCCAATTTCTTATGGGTTTAATTTTTACGGCATTCACTATTTGGTAAAAATGACATGTTACATGTATTTATATAGTATTTGTAATGTTTTGATACCTTTTAAAAAATTAAAAACTTGGCAAAATAGAAAAAAAAAATGTGTGTTGCCATATTGTGACACCTGTAACTTTTTTATATTTATGTGTATGGAGCTGGGTATGGCGTCGTTTTATGTGGGACAACATGGCGTTTTTATACCATTTTGGGGAAGGTCTGATCTAACTATAGTTTGATCACTTTTTATTCCATTTTTTATAGGAGGCAAAAAGTTAAAAAAAAACAGCCATTTGGCTATTTTGATTTTTTTTTCCCCTGCTATGCCATTCACTGTATGGGATAAATATTTTAATATTTTAATAGATTGGGCATTTTTGAGCACAGGGAACTCTAAATTGTTTATGTTTACTTTTGTTTATTTATTTTTATATGTGATCTGGGGAAAGGGGGGTGATTTAAAATTTTATATTTTTTTTTTTTTATACTTTTAAAAAAACTTTTTTTATTTTTCTTTTATTTTCAGACCCCTAGGGACCTTGAACCCTAGGAGCCCTGATCGCTCATACTATTAGTATGGCAGTGAATAGTAAAATCTCATGACTTCTAGAGGCAGCGAAGAATAGAGCCATACTAATGAAAAGCCTAGGAGCCCAATGACATTCTGGAGGGCAGCGATTGAGTAAAGATGGCGGCTCCCATGGCGCCTGCGCACCAATCAAAGCAGTTAGCAGTGGGTGCTGGCTGTATTACATACACCCTTTTTGCTTGAAGGGGTTAAGGACCAGTCCTCATTTTTTAAAATTGACATGTGTTACTTTATATGGCAATAACTTTGAGATACTTTAACTTACACAAATGATTTTGAGAATGTTTTTTTGTAACACATTGTACTTCATGGTAGTGCTAAACATCGATCAATATTTTTGTATTTATTTATTAAAAAATAGGAAATTTGATGGAAATGTTTTTTAAAAATTGCAATTTTTAAAATGTGAAATCCTCTGCTTTTAAGACAGGGATAGGGAATTATAAAGGCCTATATATAAGATGACCTCCATAAATTTCCCCATTTTCAAAACTGCACCCCTCAAATACTTGAAAACAGCATTTGGGAGGGAAGTTTGTTAACCCTTTAATCATTTCACAGTAAATAAAACAATATGGAGGTGAAATTTAGACATTAAATTTTTTTTTTTCAATAATACATTTAGCCCTAAAATTAACATATTCACAAGGGGTTAAAGGAGAAATGCACTAGCCGAGGAGCGGAATGGCCGCATAGACTCAGAGCTCTCGGTCTGAATCTCATACAGCGACGTCTTACAGCGACGAGCCCATGGAGTGCACACATAGATTTTCTACCGGAACGATATCCTACCTTCGGAGATGCCCAGAAAGCGTAAGTCGGCGGTGAAGCCGCAGAAAATATCAGACTTCTACTTCCCTCATGCGGGAAGAGAGGAGCAAGATGGCGATGGCCCGCGTACAGAGGCGGCCTCCAGGGCCTCGACTCCCACTCGAGACCCTCCAGAGGAGACGCTCACGCTCTCTGCACAAAGGAGAGTGCTTTCAGCCCCATCGCTACCACGATTGATAGAAGGTGCGGACCTGGGGTCCCCTGGGCCTTCTTCCCGGTGGGCCGGGGCGGGCGCAGATCACGGGCCTGCACAAAATGGCGGTACGGGGCTCACAGCTACAGCTACAGCTACATACAGCTTGGAGACATGTCATTCGCCTACCGCGAGTCCGAGTAAGCAAAGACCCAGGCTCCAGAACGCCGAAGAGGTGAGCAATAACACACTACATACACCTCCATCCATTGATTTTTTCGCAGATATACCGGCGACAGAGAATCTCTTAACTGAGGCCTCCATGAAAAATATGCTTATGGCCTTTTGTCAGTCACTAAAAACAGACATGTCACTTATGGTGAAGCCACTAGATAGAGATCTTCAAGAATTAAAAAGCCGCACTGTACATGTTGAATCTAAAATGGCGGAATTTGCGGCATCACATAATGCGCTTATAGATGCTCACTATGACGTGGAGAGAGATGTGTCTTTTCTGAAAGCTAAAGTAGCTGATTTGGAAGATCGCTCAAGAAGAAACAATCTAAAGTTCAGAGGGATTCCAGAATCAATATCTGCGAGAGATTTATCTGCTTTCCTACAGGATATGATACGATCGCTACTACCAAATCTCACGGCGATGGATCTCACTATTGACAGAGCTCATAGAGTTCCGAGACCCTCACACTTAGATGAAACCATACCCAGAGATGTTCTGGCAAAGATACACTTTTATCGCACTAAAGAGCTGGTTCTGCTGACCTCACGGAAGACAGACCGCCTACCGGAGCCGTATAACAAAATTTCCATTTATTCGGATCTTTCCGCCACGACATTACAATTACGGCGACAATTCATCCCTCTTACTGCAGCTTTACGCCAACACCACATCCTGTACAAATGGGGATTCCCGGTCCGCGTGATCGTGTCCCGAAATAACCTGGTACATGTTATCAAGTCTCTGGAGGAAGGGAAAAACCTGCTAAATGAATGGAACATTCCGATCGTTGATCTCCCACCCAAGTAACCGCCTGGTCCCATATCTGATGGTTGGCGCCAAGTGAAAACCAAGAGACACCCACATAAAGGGCTATAAAGCTAGAGACTCATCTATCCTGGATTCCGTATGCTCACTGCTGCTGAACTTATCCCCCCAGGATTACGACAGCTGCTGGTCCGCTGTACCACGTTCTTTTTTCTTTTTTTTTCTCTTGATTCAGAAAATATGGATTATCTGTTGGTTCTGTAGTTTTACTGGTTTATTTATTTCTTGGTTCTGGCACATTGGGCGAAGTGAATACAAATGGCGAAAGCCATTCCACCTCATGAAAACAGAAACATCATCCGGTATAAGGGGTTGTGGTAAGAATCTGATAGCATTTCTGTTGGTATATTATGGTACTTAAAATTATATCTATGAATGTCAGAGGGCTGAACTCCCCTCAAAAAAGAGCCAACTTATGGCATGAGGCACGAGCTCAGGGCTGTGACATTCTTGCAGTGCAGGAGACACACCTTTTGAAAGCAGACGCCATACGCGTTCAACACCCAGCATACCCACATGTATTTCATGCTCACTATTCCTCAAAGCGTAGAGGCACACTGATTGGGATTAGGGATTCAGTAGTGTTTCAACTATTGTCACAATATGCAGACCCTGGGGGGAGATTTATAATACTAGTATGTATTCTCAATAATGTCACTTACACACTGGTATCAGTATACGCCCCTAACAGGAAACAGGTGGTGTTCCTGGGAAGACTTGTGAGGGCGGTGGATAAGAGAAAACAGGGATGTCTAGTGTTAATGGGAGATTTTAATATGGCTCCAGACCCACTAGTTGACACTAATTCTGGGGCGCCGACGCGCCACCTTTCTTTTTCACAGGCTTTGTGGCGCCATGAATTATTTGACACTTTTCGCATACTTCATAATACTGAAAGAGACTATACGTATTTTTCTACCGCACACAATAGCTATTCACGGATAGATTTATTCCTACTTGAGCTATGCAGTCTGATATCTCATTATTTACTTGGTCAGACCATGCAGCGATAACTTTGACTATAGCAGAAAAATATGAAAGTCCAAGAGCATTCGTGTGGCGGTGCAATGACTTCTTAATGTCACAGCCGAAATTTAAAGTCATTTTGGAGAAGGATTTGAAGGAATTCTTTCTGATCAATGCCCCCTCTGCCCCCGGCCCTGATGTACTGTGGAACTTGCACAAGGCCTTTATTAGAGGAACATTTATTCGCTTGGGACATATTGAAAAGAAAAATAGATTAGCAGAGATAGATTGGCTGCTTCACCAAATAAAATCTATCGAAACTAGCAATAAAAAATCCCCCTTTCCATTAAACGCAGCGAAATTAATGACATTACGCCAGCAATTGACAGCTTGCTTATTGCATAAATATGAGAAAAATTTGAAAAGGGCTAAAGCTACATATTACTCTCAGTCCAATAAAGCGGGCAAACTTCTGGCATTCCAGCTTAAACAAAAACATGCAAAATCCAGAATCCAGTTTCTAAACAGTAAGGACGGAACGTACAAGATATACGACCCAAGGGGTATAGCTGACGCCTTTAGAACATTCTATGAGGGCCTATACAACATAGCGGAAGATTCCGCAATAGTTCCTCCCTCCAGCCAGGAAATTGAGCAATTCCTTACATCTGCTAACTTACCCAAACTCACTGAGCCACAATTGGACGCTCTGAATGCGCCCATTACCCCAGCGGAGTTACTGTCCATTATTAAGTCGCTGCCATCTCAAAAGTCTCCGGGCACTGATGGCCACACTAATGAATATTACAAGCGTTTCTTCCCAGTCTTGATGAACCTGCTGCTGTCCTTTCTGACGGCCGCGGTGGACTCAGGCTCCATCCCAAAGGAAAACCAAGAAGCCTTGGTAATTACACTGCCAAAGCCTGGTAAACCTGCCACCAACCCCCAAAACTTTCGACCCATATCGTTATTGAATTCGGACCTAAAAATTGATGCCAAATTGATAGCAAGCAGAATAGCAACCTATCTTCCAAGTCTGATAAAGAATGATCAAGTGGGGTTTGTTAAGGGGAGGCAATCTTACGATAACACTAGACGCATTTTGAATCTCATACACTGCATTGGCTCTAGGAAGGTAGAGGCGGTGATCCTCGCGCTGGATGCCAAGAAGGCGTTTGATCGCATTTGCTGGTCGTACGCCTTCTCGGTGCTCAGAATTATGGGATTTTCGGGGGCTATTTTAAGAGCGATTGGGGCACTATACTCTGCACCCTCGGCGAGAGTGTTCACTAATGGAGTAGTGTCAGATCCTTTTTTAATAACAAATGGGACCAGACTGGGATGCCCCCTGTCGCCCCTGATATTTGTTCTGTCCATGGAACCATTAGCCCAGGTGTTTAGACTGGATCCGAGGATGGGAGGCATTGACATAGGGGATAAAACTCACCTTATATCACTCTACGCTGATGATATTATTCTTACTTTGACTAAACCACGAACAACCATTCCTTGCCTTATGGATACCATTAATAGTTTTGGGCATCTATCGTTTTACAAATTAAATATGGCCAAATCGCAAGCGCTACCCTTGAATGTCCCTCCTCCTTTACTCCAACATCTGAAGTCGACTTATGATTTTGACTGGAGGGAGGACAGTGTTCAATATTTGGGGACACAAATGACAGCATCCCCAGGGACACTTTATAGAAGTAACTATATACCAATGTTAAAACTATTGCAAGAGGAAACTGAACGAATGTCCAAAACAGATACCTCCTGGATAGGACAGGTGGCAGCCTTCAAGATGTTCCTACTGCCTAGACTCTTATACCTGTTCCGCACGCTCCCAATATCCATTCCGGTTTCCTTTTTTGAAACAGCACAAAGGGTGATTTCGAAGTATATATGGAACGGGAGGAGACCTAGAGTTAATAAAAGCTTTCTATTTAAACAAAAAGAGGCGGGAGGGCTGGGAGTACCAGTGGTTAGAAACTACTATATAGCCTCACTGGTCACTCAGTGTGCTAGGTGGAAGTCAAAGGATACCTCTGCTCCATGGTTGCACATAGAACAGGCGCTTATAGCTCCATTAAAACTGGAGGATGCACTATGGTTGCCCTTTTGGAAAATCCCTACTCCTGGATCCTTCTCCCCGGTCATGATCGCCTCATTAACGGCATGGAAGCTACTTCATGGGAAAGCTAACCCTATGAAGCATTATCACATTTCAGAAATGCCATGGCATGGGTGATCAAGGACTTAAGGGTCTCGGATTGGGAATCGAGGGGGATCACGCAGATTTCTCACTTATACTCAGACACTATGCAACCTATATCGTTTACAGACTTAAGACAGAAATACGGAATTCCTATAGGTGACTTCCTTAAGTATCTTCAAATATGGCACTTCTTGTCTAAACACCCTGTGACGATAGTACCCCACAGTGGAGTGATTTTCACCTGGCTGTTGACAAAAATGAGGGGATTGCGCTTTGTGTATGACCAAATGGATGGAATTTCAACTTTCACTAGATCCGCACCGTTCCGTTGCTGGGAGAGAGATCTAGGGATGGTCATTACCATAGAGGAATGGCAGCAAACATTTAAACTGATCCATGCATCTTTAAAGTGTAGTACCCATATATAGACGGCTATGAATATCGTTTTACGGTGGTATAGGACCCCGTCTACTCTACAGTTAGCCTATCCTTCTGAATCTGGGCATTGCTGGAGGGGATGCGGAGGTAGAGGTACCCTTCTTCATATTTTGGGACAGTGTCCCGTGATCCATGGATACTGGGGTAGGGTCTTTGAAATGCTCTCAGAGCTGTGCGACTTCCGACTCCCCTATAACGCAAACCTGGCTATGCTACTAATCGGAATCCCCAATGAAACAAATACATATAAAACACTTATATGTAAAATTTTGACTATAGCCAAGTTAATGTTGGTGCAGAGATGGAAGACAGTGGCATTGCCGCCCATGTCGGATTTGGTATTGGCTGTCAATAACACATATACCTATGAAAGAGTGGTTGCACTGGGAAACAACTCCTTTCATAGCTTTGAGAAAGTCTGGGAGGTGTGGATTCATTCTCGATTCGCTCTGAAGGAAAACCAAAGGGCTACAGTGACTCCAAGAGTGGGGATACAGTAGTAAGGGGGATGGCTGTTGATCCTGCCAACCCTGGATAGACAGTAAAGGGTGCTAGGACTCAGCGTTATAAGTGTTACAATCAATTCACAAGCATAAACTCCAAAAGGTAGAGATGGTCAGAATCAGGGAAACCACCCCGGAAATAATTCATGATACCCCTATGAATGTGCCTACAGTTATTGTTATGGTTATTGTTTACTTATAAACTTCTACATTATCTGTTTCATTGATATACGGATTAAAGATTGTACCGTGAATAGGAATATCATATTGCATACCACTGTATATCGCAATGCTTGTTAATTCTGTTCTGTACTTTTATTCTCTGAAACTTTGAATAAAAATTATTGAAACTAAAGGAGAAATGCATCTCAAAGTATGTTATGCAATTTCTTACGAGCACAGAAATACCCCACATGTGGGTGTAAACTGATGTTTGGGCACACAGCAGAGCCCAGAAGGAAAGGAGCAACACTGGTTGTTTGAAAAGCAGATTTTGCTGGAATAGTTTTCAGGTATCATGTCTCATTTGCAGAGCCCTTAGAGTACCAATACAAAGGAAACCCTCTAAAAGTGACCCTCCAAAAGTGGAAACTACACCTCTGACCGAATGAGCATTTTGACCCAACAGCCGTTTCACAGATTTTATTAACATTGGGATGTATAAATGAAAAATTACTAAAATGTCACTTTATCCCCAAAGTTTTCATTTTCACAAGGGGTTAAAGGAGAAAAGGCACCCCACAGTTTGTTAAGCAATTGCTCCTGAACACGGAAATACCCCAAATGTGGTCGTAATCTGCCGTATGTGTACATGGGGGGACTTGGAATGGAAAGAGCGCTATTTGGCTTTTGGAGGGCAGATTTTGCTGGAATAGTTTTCAGGAGCCATAATGCATTTGCAGATTGCTACACAGTTTGTTACACAATTTCTCTTGAACAAGTAAATGCGCCATATGTGGCTGTAAACTGCTGTATGAGTACATGATGGGGCTCAGAATTGAAAGAGCGCTATTTGGCTTTTGGAGGGTAGTTTTTGCTGGAATAGTTTTTGAGTGAATGTCGCATTTGCAGAGCCCCTAAAGTACCAGTACAATAGGAACCCCTCAAAAGTGACCCCATTTTAGAAACTACATCCCTCAAGGAATTTCTATAGGTATTATCATTTTGAGCCCAAGAGTACTTCCCAAAAATTAAAGTACAAAGTGAAAATTGAGATTTTTAAAGAAATACGCAATTTCAGTGCCCAGTACTTTGCACCCACTTTGTGTTATCATAAAGACATGCACTCCTAAAACTATTAAGTTGGCTATTCCAGGTACAAAAAAGTTGTATATGTGGGCATAAACTGCTTTTTTTGGCACACAGCAGGACTCAAAAGGGAAGAAGCTTTTTAGCTTTTGGAGTATAGATTTAGAGGGACTTTCTGGATGCCATGTTGTTTTTGCAGAGCCCTGGAGGTCCCAGTAAATTGGAATTCCCCAAGTGACCCCATTTTGTAGGGGCAATTTCATGGTCTCTGCAAATGTGACATGGTGTCCAAAAACAAACAATCTAAATCTGTGCTCCAAAAGCACATATCGCTCTTTCACATCTGTACCCTCCTGTGTGCCCAAACAGCAGTTTATTCCCACATGTATGATACTGTTTTACCTAGGATAATGTACTTAACAATGCCATATGTAGGTATAAACTGCTGTTTGGGCACAGCTGGGCACAGAAGAGAGGGAGCGCTGTTTGGTTTTTGGAGCACAGTTTGGTTTTTGGATGTCATGCCACTTTTGCAGAGCCCCTGAATTGCCAGTAAAGTGGAATTCACAGACACATGACCCCATTTTGGAAACTACACCAAATGAGTGTTGCATTAATTTTATTTCCAGAAATGAATGCACAGTTGATAAAAAAAAGATAAAATTGCAATTTTTCCAAAGATATGCCATTTCAGTGCCTGATATGTTGTGCCCAGCTTGTGTCAGCAAAGACACACAATCCAAAAACTATTAAATGGGTATCCCGGGAAAAAGAACTTTTGGAGCGTTCATCTCTGATACAAGCTGGGCATAGCATATTGTGCACTGAAATTACGTATTCCTGGAAAAATTACCATTTTCACCTTTCATTCATTTGTATTAATTTCCTGGAAAATAAATTAATGCAACACTTGGAGCTTAACAATGTACACTGTACCCCTGGATAAATTCCTTCAGGGATGTGTAGTTTCCAAAATGGTGTCACATGTCAGGGGATTCCACTTTACTGGCATTTCAGGGCTCTGCAAAAGTGTCATGAAATCCTAAAACAAACCTGGTCTAAATCTGTGCTCCAAAAACCACATGGTGCTCATTCCCTTCTGTGTCCTGTTATTCCCAAACAGCAATTTATATCCACAAATTACATTAAGTATGTTATCCTAGGTACAACCGTGTCATACATGTGGGCATAATCTGCAGTTTGGGTACAGGGAAGTGCTCAGATGTAAAGGAGTGCTATGTGGATTTTGGAGCGCATATTTAGATGTTTGGCATCTGGATGCCATGTCAAGTTGCAGAGCCCCTGAGATGCCAAAGAATTTATCAAGGGGTGTAGTGAGCATTTGTATCCCAGACGTTACTGCACATCGGATGTTGAAAAGTGAATATATAAGCTGTACAGAGTACATTGGGAACACCAAATTTTGATTTTAATTGGGGGGTTACTCTGGAGGTCACTTCTGGTTTCTTTTTCCTCGTAAGCTCTAAATCTGGGGTGTATCCTGATATATGCTCACACAACTTATAAATTCCCTTCCTGCCACAGCCAGTTTTCCTCTAACGATTTGCCAATTTTTGGGGTTTTTGTCTTCACCTTGTACTTTTATATATATATATATATATATATATATATATATATATATACAGACGTAGACAAAATTGTTGGTACCCCCCGTTTAATAAAAGAAAAACCCACAATGGTCACAGAAATAACTCGAATCTGACAAAACTGGAATTTGCCAAACTACATGTTGACAAGCCACAAAGCTTCTGGAAGAATGTCCTATGGACAGATGAGACAAAAATCTAAATTTTTGGTAAGGCACATCAGCTTTATGTTCACAGATGGAAAAATGAAGCATATCTTGAAAAGAACACTGTTCCTACTGTGAAACATGGAGGAGGCTCTGTTATGTTCTGGGGCTGCTTTGCTGCATCTGGCGCAGGGTTTCTTGAATCTGTGCAGGGTACAATGAAATCTCAAGACTATCAAGGTATTCTAGAGGGAAATGTGCTGCCCAGTGTCAGAAAGCTTGGTCTCAGTTGCAGGTCATGGGTCTTGCAACAGGATAATGACCCAAAACACACAGCTAAAAACACCCAAGAATGGCTAAGAGGAAAACACTGGACTATTCTGAAGTGACCTTCTATGAGCCCTGACCTAAATCCTATTGAGCATCTTTGGAATAGCTGAAACATCCCGTCTGGAAAAGGCACCCTTCAAACCCAAGACAACTGGAGCAGTTTGCTCATGAGGAGTGGGCCAAAATACCTGTGGAGAGGTGCAGAAGTCTCATTGACAGTTACAGGAATCGTTTGATTGCAGTGATTGCCTCAAAAGGTTGTGCAACAAAATATTAAGTTAAGGGAACCATCATTTCTGTCCAGCCATGTTTCATGAGTTTTCTTTTTTAAAAAATTCTGTTGAAGCATGGTTGAAAAGGAATGTCTGACTTTCATTTGTTCATTTTCATAGAATTTTTATATATTATTACTTTTGTCAGATTCAAGTTATTTCTGTAACCATTGTGGGTTTTTATTTAATTAAACAAGGGGTACCAACAATTTTGTCCGCGTGAGAATTTATTTATTTATTTATTTTTTTGTGGGATGAGATGCATTTTGTAATTACACCATTTTGGGGTGCCTAAAACTTATTGAATACATTTTATTAACTTTTTTTTTTTTTGGAGAAAAAAAAAAAAAAAAAAAATTATAGTACAGTAATACCTCGTACATTCGCGAGGTTAAGTTACAGAGCGGGTCGCGGATCGCGAGGAATCGTGAATGTTTGGTACAAGCGCTTAGAAGCGCTTACAATGCCGATTTCTAATGTTTAACCCCTAAATATCAATAAACTTTACCCTACAGTACTGTACAGTATACTAAAGTATACTGTACAGTACTGTATATTAATACATTCATTCATTTTTCTTATACACTCACAGTAAAATTAAACCAATTTACCTGGTACGTTACGATCAGGACGCTACTACCCAATAGCGAAGGTGTTTTTTTTAATTAAATTTCACAGATCTGAGAAAAAAAGAGCAAAATCTATATATCTTAGTTGCCAAAAAAATATCGCGAATCTGTGAATTCGCAAATTCGGAAACGCGAGTGTACGAGGTATTACTGTATTGCATTTTACCTTTTAAATTTTTTGCAATGGAGCGTACAGCATAAGTAACATGTTACCTTTATTCTGAGGGTTGGTACGATTACAGTGATACATCATTTATCTTGATTTTTTTATGTGTTACTCATTTTGCAGAGCGAAAACCCATTTGGGGACATAAATTTAAAATTAAAATTTTTATTTTTCAGTTGACAGAGTTGGCTTATTTTTTGAGGGACAATATGTACTTTTTATTGGTACTGTTTTGTGGTACATATGACTTTTTGATCACTTTTTATAGCATTTTTGTAAGACGAAAAATCATTATTTCCAGCTTTTTTTTTCCAGTGTTCACCGTGCAGGTTAAATAATGTTTAAGTTTTATTGTATGGGTTGTTACAGATGCAGCAATACCAAATATGTATAAAATAGTTTTTATTAGCAAGGAGATAACTAAATTGAACCTATCTACAAGTGGATGTCTATGCAAAATAATACCACCACCCTTCACACTACCTTCCTGAAGTTGTAGCAACCTGTTCAGCATGTGTCAGAAAAGAATTTCTGTGACACGTTTGATCTACCAAGGAAAAAGACCTTTGTGACTATGTCTTAAAAAGGCATTCAAAATTTCACAGTCAATTTAAATGTTGTATCTGTATATCTGTAGCTAAAGTATGCTTATGCACCAAAGTGTACTGTATTAGCCTGCAGTTTCCTGAAAGGACAGCTCTTATCTGCTTAGATTAAATATCACAAAGTATAGATACAGTATTTGTGGTAAAAGTGTTGCTTAATGTAGAACATGATGTATAAATTTAGTGCCACACTCTATATTTTTTCATTTCACATTGTCTGTTTATTTATTGAAGATAATGGAATTCCTAGAATTTCCTTTAAAATAATTATGCTAATTATTTAATCACTATGCCAATTTCTCAAGTATCAAAATCAATTATGTATTTCTACATGCATGATTTAAATCATATAATGTGTACATTTGTTTTATTTATTATACATGATTATTAAAAATGCAACATTTACTAAAATACCAAAGTTCTGGTATTGGATTTTTGAAAATCTGTCTGTTTGCTTAATATGGCAGTTGTTTTGATGCAAGAAAAATGTTTTTCTCAGAATGTTTCATTGTATCCATCAACATAACCATGGCTGTGCAGTTTTAATGATCTGTTGGTATTGTAAAATGAGAACAATGACCTTTGTAGTAATTAGTTTGTATGCTGAACTTACTGAAATGGAAAGTATAAAAATTAATGGTCTCTAAGATATATTTTAATCATAAAATGATGGCAATATCTAATTCTAATTATGTTAGGGAAATGGGATCAAACAGACTGTATACCATGTTATTATATTTTAGGGCATATTATACTTAAATTTTTATATGTGTGTGGGATAATTATCTCATTAGCACAAATGATTTTACAAATATTATCAGAAGTATCATGTTAGCTTATATTTCTATTTTCTAACTAATGCAGATGTTGATATTCATTGACTAGATCTATGAAGCTATATGGCAATTAGGATTTTCATTGTTGCTGAACTCCATGTGGCAAAGTTTATGTTTAATCTGAATGAATTGTACATTAAAATGATATTAAGATATACAGTACTTTAAGTTTTTTTTTTTTTTTAAAGAAAAATTAAGTATCTTCAATAAAGAGTTTGGACTATAAAAAATAGAAATAGTGACACCAATAGAGTAATGCTATTTTTTCTAGCACTGACTTCAGCCTTTAGATTGTAGATAGAAGAATTGTGATGCATTTGAAACTCTGGCTCATTGACTATATAGTGGGTTATTTTTACACTTATCTGGTATATATGCTTATTTTCTTGAGCTACTTATTCATCAAGGCTATGTGGAGGTGGCAGTATTTATTGTACAACTGATTATTTTTATGTATCCCCTTGAGGACAGGGCCAGCTTTGACCTTCAGTAAATTGTTTGATTTTTGCTTTTTTGCATTCCTGTAGTCATCTTTTGTTTTAAGCAGTAAAACAGTATGATGTTTGTTTTCTGCTGAATGAGTACTCTATGTAGGTTCTATGATTTATATATGTGCATTATTGTTTCATTTAGAGAATTTTTTATTTTTTTTTTAAAAGCAGTCATTGTGCAGCTTTTATTTATTTATACATGTTTTTAATGATATATATCAATTGTCATTGCTGTTCTAAACTTGTTATACAGGTTATTATGATTATGGTGGTGACAATACCAAGCAAGTGTATGCATTGTTGTTTTATGTCTCATGAGTTAAATTTAACTATGTTTATTTCTTATTTATCATCTATTTTTAATAATAATAATAATAATAATAATAATAATAATAATAATAATAATAGTCCTTTAATAGTCCCACAATGGGGAAATTCAGTGTGTTACAGCAGCAAAGATAAGATAAGCAGATACAAATACAAGTACAACATGTACAGGAATGTTCCAAGGTGAGAGGCATTACATTAATAGCAGACAGACAGATAGGAAGTAGCAGAGGAGGGGGGGGGTTAACAGGCAGAGAGATATTTCAGTTCTCTGTGTGTAATGATCTCCGCTTAGGTCGGTGTTGGTTGTACAGCCTAACCGCAGCAGGGAGGAAAGACTTCCGATAGCGCTCCTTCCCACACCTAGGGTGGAGCAGTCGGTCACTGACAGTACTGCCCAGCGCAATCACAGTCTCATGCATGGGATGGGACTTCTTCTTCTGCATGGAGCTCACCACGGACAGTATCCTTCTGTCACCCACCACCTGCACCGGGTCCAGTGGGCTCCCCAGGACAGAGCTGGCCCTTCTAATCAGCTTGTCAAGTTTATTTCTGTCCCTGGTTGATATACTGCTCCCCCAGCAGGCCACTCCAAAGAAGATGGCTGATTCCACTACCGAGTTGAAGAAAGTCCTAAGAACTTTGTAACTATGGCCATCGTGTATATACAGTAGATATAGACAATACTGTGCAAATGTTTTGGACAGGTGAGGAAAAATAAAGTTGCCAAGAAGTGCTAATAGTTTATTTTTGTCAATTAACAAAATGCAAAGCGAATTAACTCAGCAGGGAGTTAGTGCTTTGGAGAACAAACCTCAGATCTTCTATGGATGTAGGCTCTCTCATATCTTTGTGTATCTTCACATAGTCCCAGGCAGACTGAATAATGTTAAGATCAGGGCTCTGTGGGGGCCATATCATTATTTTCAGGCCTCCTCCTCCTAAGGGTGGTTACACTAAATATTCATTTGATTTGGATTTCAGAGTACCAATTTTTTTGGGGGGGGTAAAAACAATTATAAAGGTAATGTATATAACTTTACTGGGGTTTAGCATTTGGCAAGATAAAAATAGGCAAATTATTAGAGATATGTACAAAAACAGTAAAATGTGGCAGGAAAAAAAAATTACGTCTTATGGGATCTTGGACACAGTATAGGACAGCAATCTGACTAAAAACAACATCTGCAAAGATTTTATATGCTCTCCCTTTGTTTGTGTGGGTTTCCTCCCACATGCCAAAGACACACTGATAGGGAACCTAGATAGTGAGCACTAAATGGGTCAGTGACTGACAATGTCTAAATCGCAGCTGAATATGTTGGTGATATTCAGTAGAGATAAGCGAATCGATTCTGCTGAAGTGGAATTCGATCCGAATTTCAGGAAATCTTCGATTCGCCACGATTCCGGATTTCCTGATGCTTCACGGTAACAAATATTTAGTAAGGACCTCTGTGACAGACGGTCATAAGATATTCTCTAGTGATGTGATTGGGTAGGCGTGTCTTTGCTTGTTAGCAGATCCTTCCACATGAATAAAAGTTGTCCGTGCTGGGGAGAGAGAGAGAGAGAGAGAGAGAGAGAGAGAGAGAGAGAGAGAGAGATATGACCGCGGCATCCAAGGGCTTCCGCCATTTTGCCACCCACTTGCCCACCCCAATTCTCTGCAGCCTGGAAATAGCTGTTTATTCGCCACAAAGTAATTTGGATCGAAGCAAATTTTTTTTGGAACTTCGAATCGAACTGCCGAATCGAACTTTTGAGAAATTCACTCATCTCTAATATTCAGCTAAGAGAAATAAATAACAAATATATTAAATTTGATGTTTTAACTCTGAAAATTGTGATTGAGTTTGCATTAACAACATTAAAACTAGCACATCACTTTACTGACACATAATGTGACTGATAGCAAGAGACAGGAGTCACTCTATCACTTAAATCAAAGTTTTCTCCAGTTCTAACACTATACTACTCAAGAAACCCTGCAATGTATTATGTGTGTATGGTCCAATCTCTCTCAGGCTGACTATCTTGGACCCTATCTTTCTAATCTCTCCCCATAAAATGGATACCTTTACCTCCTGTCTGGGCTTTTTATACTGCCTGTAAATCATCAATGACCTCTGACTTATGACTTATAGTGCCTCAAGATTGATCGGCCCCTGTCATAAGTGTTGCTTACAAGGCATTACAAGGAAACCAACCTGATCCCTGAGGTCATGTGATTCTTCTTTTTTTATTTCTTTATGATTTCATATGGCAGCTGACATTTTAGTGAATTGAACCACAAAATGTTTGGAAATTTTGGGGAAAGTTCAGGCTAAATTGATTCACTCATCTCTACCCTTTTTTAACAACTACCTATCACCACCACCATCAGCTCCAACTCTCTGCACCCTACAATAGGAGTTGCTCCACTGATTCCAGTGAAGTTGGATTTTTTTCTGTAGCCCCCACTGTTCCTGACTAATAATAATTATGATCTTTATTGTCAGGTGGGAAGTCCTGAGCTGGAGCAAACATAATGGTGCCACCCACTTGAGAGTAGAGAACCTAATTAGCATAATGGATACCGAAACATTCAGAAATTCTCTATTGGAAATGAAGAAAAAAAAAAGAGAGAAAAAAATTCCAACTTGTAGTTAGTGGAGGTGGTCAAAAATGTCTTTAAATTGAACCTGTAGTTCACAACAAAAGTCATTGAAAGCATCTAAAAAAATCTAGCTAAATAGGGATGCAATTATTTACTTAAAGGTGTTTTTAGTACCCAAATTGAGTTTTCATACTGTCATCAGTATGTGACCTGTAGGAATCTGACACCCAGAAATGCAGACATCAGCTGTTGCAGCAGACTCCAGATGCTAAAAGCTGCTAGTGGATGGGCAGTGCGTGCAGCACCGCTTCTATTCAAGTAAAAGGACCTGCACTGACATTTGCCGGAAGCACTACTGTTCAGTGGACAGGCCTGCAGCTCTTGTGGATAGGTCATCAGTATGAAAACTCAATTTGGGTCTGGAAAACCCCTTTAACTTGTTAACTCTCTAATTAAATGGGTGTTCCAAGCAGAGAAAACTTTTTACTGGTAAATAAAACTATTGTATCTTAAACACTTACTAATGTAATTCCTGACAATTAACCTCTTCTATGAGATTTTATCACACTTTCTCCTGGCAGGAAGTTGTTTAGTTTCTGTTTGTACACAGCCCAGTTGTCACAATCTCAATGCAGTGTGATGAGTGCATCCCCCTTCTGAGGGGATATATCAGATTCCTCTAAGCTCCACTCCCCTCTGATCAGTGGTTAACCCCTTTGTGACCAGTAGTATAATGTTGTACCGTGTTAGCCATTGAAAGTAGTGGAAGAGTAAAGGTATCGCCTGATTTCTTCACTCTTCCACCCCTTTGTGACCAGTCCACTTAAATTAACAGGCTGCAGAGATGGTCCTTTGGCCTGCAGCCTGTCAATTTAAGTGTTCTCAGTGTACATAGTGATCCTATTAAAACCAGCACCTTTCAGTACTGGCTGCAGCAAGAAGCCTTAGTACTGAAGGAAGACATTGGGACTGGATTGGTGCCAATCCTGATGACATGCTCACCATGATAAACCAATCATGGTGTTCACATAAATGTTTGTTGCAGTAACAAAGTTTCATGTTGCTTGCAGAGAAAGAGGAAATAATCAGTGTGACTAGCAGTTGAAGTGTATATGTCATAAAGATATAGGTCTAAGGAGAATATATAACTTTTATTAAACTAGCCGATAAAAGAAAACAAATATGTGAAACATGCTCAAAATGATGTGTGCAGTACAAGACAAACAAACTAAAAAACCCACATGCAGGGAAAGATCCAGTCAGGATAAAACATGGACACAGTCCCTCATGTATTCTTGATGGGGCTGAATCAGCCCAACGTATCATAACCAGCTACTTCTGTCCCTATGAGACCCCCAGGAAAACACTATCGTCCAGTTACAAAGCCTCCTCCTAGACTGCTGAAATAATAAGCTGGATGATGGCTGTAGCCACAATAGTGTAGACACAATATAAGCAGTGAATATGCTCTTGGCTGTGACATCCATTACCTTGACAAACAAACGAGCCCCTCCTGTTATACTTACCTGATTGGTCCTTCGGGGAGGAGGTGGGCAATGTGGCGACTCGCGTCATCGGGCCACCCTTGATGACGTTATGAGTGCTGATTGGCCCAGATTCCATGGATGGGCGGTAAGGGGGTGGATCCTGTCCTTTATAAGCCAGCTTGCGAGCTCAGTTCGACGTGCTGCTATTATATAGGCGGACACACTGTCAGAATGTGTCTAGAATGATACCTTATCCATTATTGGTATATGCATCAGACCTCTGATGATACTTCAACACCAGGGAAACGCATAGGGTCTTTAGTATAGGGCTACAACCATCATCCAGCTTATTATTTCGGCAGTCTATTTTTCAATTCTGAAAAATTGTTGCTAAATTTAAAAACCTTCTAATGTCCTAAAAATAAAAGAATGTGATGTGGTTAAGAAGATTATTTCTCAAGTAACTGAGACTTCTCACCATTTGGGTCCTGCTCTGTTCCTCCTCCATCATTGTGAGTCCCTGGCGCTCCTTGCTTCGATTTTTAGTCCTCGCGTCTCGGGCATGTATCCCGCAGTTTTGGAAGCGAACTGAATCCACCCTCTCTCCCTCTGGGTTTTGAAGGTCAATGAGATTATGCGTATGGAAAACCTTACCTGTTTCCTGCATGACACTGTTGAAACTTATAACAAGACCTGCTTCTATTGGATGGAATTCCAACGTACCAGTGAATATCAGATGCTTCTCTGGTCTGTGCCTCCCCCGTAGCCTTACAGTGGGATGCTCTGGCTTTTATAGCTAACTGATGGGTTACCTGTTTAGGACTATTCTTGACCCTCTGGTTTATTGCTCTTCTGATGAAGAATTTTCGATTGTATAGTCCTCATCCCCCCCTTTCTTTCTCTTTCCTTCTTTCTTCCCTCCCATTCTGTGTTGTTTTGTTTTTGTTGTCTCGTGGCTCCTTTCCCTTCCTCCTCCTTTCTTCTCCCCTTTCCCCTCCTCTTCTTGTCCTCTGGCCTCTACTCAGAGATCTCCCCATTATCTACAGTATAAAATGTTGATGCTGCTGTTGCAACTATCTGTTGTCACTGTATTTTATGTCTTTTTGAAAACCAGTGAACTTTGAATTGAAAAAAAAAAAAAAAAAAAGAA
Source organism: Leptodactylus fallax (assembly GCA_947044405.1). Taxonomy (NCBI): domain Eukaryota; kingdom Metazoa; phylum Chordata; class Amphibia; order Anura; family Leptodactylidae; genus Leptodactylus; species Leptodactylus fallax. The sequence continues at coordinate 9,518,552 of CAMRHE010000021.1, forward strand.
TGTGCAAAAATTGTTACCAACATAAAGTAGATATATGTTAAATGATAAACATTTACTATTTTTTGTGCTATAACTATCCTGCAGACATAAAAATGTAAACTTTGAAAATTGCTAATTTTTCCAAATGTAACTTTTGGATTTTTTTTTTTTTTTTAATAAATAAGCTCAAAACATACTGACCAAAATTTACCACTAACATAAATTCACAGGAGCATATGGGTAACTAGAAGCATTCCAAAGTTATTACTACATAGTAACACATATGAGAGTTAAAAATGTGGCTGTGACTTGAAGGTGCTAACTGGTTGTGCCCTTAAAGAGGACCTTTCTTGTCCTCTTCGATGTGCATTATTATACAATACTAGAAAGCCAACACTGCACTGAATACAGTGCACTGACGGCTTTCTCTGTATGTGCCCCAGTAGTGGAGATATCGGTGCCGTTCCACTTTAGCGTCATGGAAGTCTATGGAAGAATACTGTCGGGGGGGACGTTCCTTACCACCCATCGATGATGCTAGGCTGTAAGGCCCGCCCTTCTGACAGTGGAGAGACATCGGTGCTGAAATTAATGACACCGATATCTCCACCACTGGGGCTCATACTGGGAAAGCCGACTGTTGGCTTTCTAGCGGTATATATTACTGCACATCAATGAGAACATGAAAGGTCATCTTTAAGGGGTTAAACAAAGGAGTTTGCAAACTGCTATTGAGTTGTCAAGCAAACATGCCAACAGTCCTGATGTTGCAGGCCAGATACTGGCAAATTATGTAAATCCCACCACAAAAATGGGCATTCTTGAGACATTCCCAGAGTAGGACTTTGGACCAAGGAATTATGGAGCCATACTGAAATAGGAAATAGAAAGGTTACTATGGGGATAAAATAATGAGGGGACCACCTATGACTATGTACAGTATGTGGACTTGGGAAACTTTTGTATGGCACCATAGGTGTTTCATTAGTTTGAGTCTAGGCCTACTGATGCAGCTTTCATTAGGTTTAATTATAAGTGTGAATATACAGTACTGTGCAAAAGTTTTAGTTAGTGCTGCAAAGTAAGAATGATCATGTGGCCAAAGACCTAGTTTCAGTGAATGTTAATGACCTCCTGAACCACATTGTAGCCAATTACATCAGGAAAATTATTAAAGCTGTCATTGGCAGGCTGGAGATCACTCTCAGTCACTAAAGCTAGTTCATTGACCCAAGTTCATTTGTCCCAAAGTTAATTGAAGCAAAGAATCTCATTCAAATGTACTGCTGTTACTGGTACTGAAACTCATCTTTGATGCACCAATACACAGATATAGCCAAGTTTGGCATGACCTTTAACACATTAAGTAAACAGCTGCTAATCCTAATATGTATTTTCTACATTGCTTTCAGTTTCTTTTGTTGTGACTTATCACAGTATGGCAAGTTATCAGATTCAAATTGATAAATACTTAGGAAAATAAGACAATCCCTATGTTCTTGTAATTGGTGGGGGTTCTGAAGGGCCAGAATGTACCCATCAAATATTGATGTCCTATAGTAAGGATAAGCCATCAATGTATACTTCCAGGACATCTCTTAAGGGTGCCCATACATGTTGCAGCCAAGCTGTGGTAGCCATGTGCATATTGCTGGTCATGTTGTACCTATGCTTGCCATGGTTTCAAAATGCAAGTAAAGGTGCAGCACAGCGATAAGTGATAATTCACACACTGATACCAACATGCATGGGCACCATCAATGTCTCTAAGCTAAGAATATATAGTGAAATAAATGTTCACACTGCTGCAAATTATGAGACTACTAGGATTCATGGACCCAATAAAAAGAGATTGGAAAACAGATGTAATGTATTATCATGTCTAAAAGAAAAATTGTCTTTGTTGCCCATATCAACCAATCACAGAACAGCTGTTATTTTGCAAAGGGAAAACACAAAATGAAAGCAGTGTTATGATTGGTTTCTATGGTCAACAGAGAAAATTTATCTTTTAGATATGATAATAAATCTGCCCCAATGTGTTTTGAGTATTTTAGCACTTATCAGCATTCTTTGTTAGCAATAATTAAGAAATTAGAAACAGAGAATGTAAAAATAGAAAAATTAAGCCGTCACAATTTACTAAGCCTTTTAGAAGACTCATACTAGAATTCTATTGTATGTGTAAATTGGATTAACAAGAAAAAAAAATTAACATGTTAAAATTTTATATTTTGTAATTAAAAACTAAAAATAGCCACACACACGCATTTTTACCATTAATTCCAGAGATATTTACTTGTTGCTAGGGCCTAAAAATAACAGTAAAGTACAATGACCATGGATAACAAGGCAATCTTTATGAGATTACCTCTTGTCTCTTTTTATTATATTTATTTATTGATCTCTGTATTGCACGTTCGAGACAAAATACAGAGGAAATGAAATGGATGCAAGATAACCATAAATAAAAAAAGTCTATAACACGCTGTACTCTGGTACTCTTTGCAGTCAGTGTGAACTGTGTATTGTGATTAATTCTTGTAGTTTGACCTCAAGGCACTGCACTAGATTCTTAATTAAACCATGAAGATATATTTGCCATTGGGTCTTAAAAACATTTACTGTTTAGATTTTGCCCATATTGTTTATTTTAAAATATTTGTATAGTGTATTAGCTTTATAATTAACCCAAGGATGACCATCAAATTTAATTTCCTTCTTTATATTTTATACTAAGTATGGAATCCCTTTGAAATGTTATACTTTTAATGTTGTGTAGTCGTGTCTTCACATACTCTGTGGAGCAATTCTATAGTAGGGTAATGAAATAATCCAACACAAAATCAAAACAATAGCATATCTAAGATGTTAAGGCACAGTGAGTATGCAAATAACCATTCTGTGAAATCATAAATGTGCAGGCCCTCAGGCCCAAAACCCTAGCAGACTTTTAGAATCTGTGGGTTAAAGTGCAATAATTGCATTAATGGCTGCAGAGTCACTAATGAAAGATACAAATCTCTTTTAGGGCTTGAGTCTATTGCCACCTTGAGACACAAACTGAATAAACATATTTAATACCATAAATTAATAAAATCCTAATAAATAGCTTATAAGCCCAGCAGGAAATTTGATTCTAAAGTCTATGAGACCTTACTGTAAGTAATGCATGGCTTGTGAATTATTACTACAAATGTGATTGTTAAAAATATTAAGAATAATTACTATAACAACTATTTAATGTTAAAATGTTTTTAAATTATTTTTCTTTAATTTTTTTTATTTTATAAAATATGTGAAAAATATTTTATCATCTCATTTTTTTTATATGTAGATGTACTTAATAACCATGAGTTTAGTAGAGCTGAGGTAAGATCTAATTCACTCTTTTCTCTCCCCTCTTTCATTTTTAAAACCATTACAATGACTATTTTTTGCTCATTTGCTTTATGTTTAGCCTAGTAGTAAAAGACTGATTTTGCTCTCTGTCCCCTGATTCAGATGTACACATGAGGTTAGATGAATTCACACCAATAAGAGTGTCATGCTTGTATAGATATTTGACAATTTTTTTTGTCCTTTATGCTGCAGTTGATGTACTCAATCTTACGTGCTACTATACTCCCTGAACATTTTGACAGGTTTGTTTTGGTTGATGTATTTTATTTTACATATTGTATCCTTTTTTTCATCTTGACTGTCACACTGTATTTTCTATGATAAAATGTAAGCTGTATAGTTTCCTGTGGATATTTCATAGTTCATGGTGATATCTGGACTGATCTATCTGCAGAGATCAGTGACCACTGTTATTGTATAGGGTTTCCATTGATTTTGTCCATGCCATTGGACATGTTCAATCTTCATTACAGTCACAGTAAAGATACCAGATACCAGAGATATGCATTGAAAGAAAAAGACGTCTTGAAAAATCGTGAGAAAATGTGCAAACGTCGCCATTGTGATGATTTTTTTTTCTGCCAAAACTTGGTGGGCTTCATAAATGGTGATACAGTGTCAAATAGTTTTATTTTATAGAAGCAAAAAAGATGTGTGCTAGCAGCATAAATGCCATTCACACTGCCCAAAAGAACAATCTTATTGCTTTATAACAATACCAGGTAAAATCAGTGCTATTTAAGGCCGGGGCGCTAATAACTTGCATTTTTGAAAAGCGCAACATGTCAATTATACTTACGTAAACTCTGGCATTTTCCATATAGGTATAATAGGGGCAGAAAGTTTGCAGAGTAAAACTCTGTGGACTTTCTGTGAAAAATGCTGCGGAAAAAAATGTGATGCATTTCTGCCGCAGTCTTTTCCACAGTGTTTTTTGTCTGCAACTTAGTACGTGGGGCCTTAGCCTAAAGTAGTCTTTTCAGTCATCCAGTGCTTTTATAACAGTGACAGTGTGCAGTTCTAGTAGTAAAAAAGACGTGTTCTGGTCAGTGCTTATATGGAAACAATTCCTGTGTTCTAGAGGTAAATAATATGACCAGGAATTATGTTATTACCAAGCAAAAAAGCACAGCGTTTTACAGTCACTGTGTAGAAGATGGTATTCTAGCGAATCCCATCCACTTAGTGTGGTAAAATATGCACAGCGGAAATGCTGCGATTTCCAAAATCATTGTCAATTATACCTATTGAAGCACTGGCCGTTTCCCTATAGAAATAATTGAAGCAAAAAGTCCGCAAGGGAAACCTCTTTTCTGCCGCGTTTTTACGACCAGCGCTTTTTTGCTGCAGGATACCAAGTGGGCCCCTAGCCTAAAGGGGTTTTCACACAAACATAACCATATTTAATTTTGTAAGTAATTAAAACAACAAAAAATATATTGCAAATATAAATGATTACATTTTTTTTAAAGATTTTCTCTTATCATCTTAGTGATGGCAGTCTTTTGTCACCAGTGGATATAACCATGAATGCAAGAACTTGGTATGGTCTGGGATTTGACAGAAACCCAACCATGATTTCCTTATTGTGGCTGGGATATCAGACAGGGACATTGGATAAACAAGAAAATAACCCAGCCAGAATAAAGAAATCATGGATGGGATTTTGTCAGATGTCATATCATAGAAAGTTTCTGTATTCATGGTCGTATTTGTTGACAACTCTCTACACTGGTTACAGAAAACCTTTAAAAAGCTAAAACAAATTTTATTATTTATATTTAAAAAGATGTTTAATGTTTAATTGTCTCTCAATTTAATTATGGTTATGTTCATGAGAGTACCCTGTTAGTAAAATGGAAGTTACATCTACCTGTTTATAACTGACATAAAGGTTTTCACTGTTTTCCAATGTGAGACATTTACTGTGGCAATAGGAACACTGTCACAGGCATGATTCTAATGAGTCATTTCAACCAAAATCATCCTAATGACAGCATTGATAAATTTGCCCCAACATGACCTAGCAGACAATAACCCTCCAAGTTCGAAAACACTTAGGTTTCAGATTACATAATTTGTTTAGAGCTACATTTGAAAATTTCAGGTTTTGGAAGTAATTTCATTGCTGGGGTAAAACTGATTATTTTTGTTTCAACAGTGTTTTTTTTTTTTTTTTTTTTTGCATGAGTTCCAATGTGTCTCTCTGTGACCTTTGTACGGTAGTGTACCAGGTCAATGAAAAGATACATTTCTATAGAAATGACAGCAAGCACATACTTTTAGTATAATACATTCTACATCATTATTATACTTTATAGAACAACATAAGAATAAACTTTTTTGAGCAATATGCTTGCTATCTATGGTATCAAAGCCCTTTTTAAGGTTAAGGTTAGTAAGTTTTTAAATATCTTTACAAGGTAAGCACTCATATTATGAATAGTTTTATTAGGAATGTCTAGGTTATAATATTGAGGATAAGTTTTTTCCATGGATTTATATTTTAATTTATATTTTAAAGTATTTATGTAAAAATATTCACATTTTCTCCCAGGGCAATTGTATTAATCATGATCACATCAAACTTGGCTATTAAAAGATAGGAATAACTAGTACAATGCTTATCTTATTTAGTAATTATACTGAACAAGGCTGACTGCAAAATTCACAGAAAAAGAAGCTAGAATGTACTTTTGTTATGTTTGACAAAGGTTAACTGCTCTACCTACAGGTACTTGCTCTAAGTAAACTAATAAGCAACCAAAGTAAATAAAAACAACACTATATGAATATTTGCTTGCTATTACGTCAATGTATTATTAAATGAGTCAATGTTACTCCTGTTCGTAATGCATGCTTAAAATATACTGTATCTCTCTGTGTGTACCACAAGTAGCCCTTAGACATTATTTGGAGAAACAGTTAAAAAAATCTAAACCAAAACAATTATCATAACCCATAGCCCTTTTAATAATAATAATCACTAACTTATAAAAACATTGCATAAATCAATAATAATAATAATAATAATGCAAATGAATATAAGAAACCTTGTAATATACAGTACGCCTTTTTCTCCTTTTATCTGTCTCTTTATCTCCTCCTGCAGAATCCCAGTGTCTATGCCACTGAAATTTACATACTGTATATATGGCTTATATATGACTTAGCATTATCTGTCCTAGCCATATTTGAATGATACCTCCAGGAAATTCTAACCCACTCAGTCAAAAGCTTTTTCCACATCTAGAGAGAGCAACATGTTCAGAGAGTTTTGTTGTCAAACATGATGGATGATGGTATCCTACAGAAAATGCATTTTGGGCCATTAGAGCCCTTTAAGGCTGAGGACCCACGTTGTGGAAATGTAGCTTTTTTTGTTGCAGATTTTGTTGTGGTTTTTTGAGCCAAAGCCAGGAGTGGATTGAGCAGAAGGTAGAAGTATAAGAGCTTCCTATATATTTCCCATTACTTTTATAGCCATTCTTGACTTTGGCTCAGAAAACCACAGCAAAAACTGCAACAAAAAAAGCTACATTTCCGCAAAATGGGACCTCAGCCTTAGGCTATTATTAGTCACATACTTATTTTGTTCTGTTTACTTTTCAGCAGTCATTTCATTATGATCATAAGAAAATAACACCTCTATTTTAGGAGCCACCATTCACAATGGGTAATGGTCACAGCTTATCTATTCCATCTTTTTTACACAATGGACTCTGTATAGGTAACAAAGCAAGTCTCCAATAAATTCATTTAGTCATCACCAGACTATTCTTGCCTTTAGTCCACATTGCTGTTGTACAGAATACCTTTAAATATTGTTAATTACAGCTCAGGCAAGATGGCTACTCACATAATCAAGTACAGAAAATATAAGTAAACATATATAAACATAAACATAAAACAGATTAGAAAATAGGTTTAACTATGGATTAAATTTGTAAGTAGCAACATAATATTTAATATCATATTTACATACAATCTGTTGCTGAGTTTTGGCACGAACTGTGTATCAATATTGTTTTTAAATTACAGTAAATTCTCATGAACATGAGCATTTATTTATTGATATGGCACACTAGTACTTTAAGAGAAATGTTAAAAAAGAGATTTTGGTGGATCTAGAATAATGTATGATTATGTAGGAAAAGGGTATACTTATTTTTCATCAGGTTATACACTATAATTGATTTTATGTTATAGGGATTTATTTTCCCTAATGTTTTTACCATTATTATTTTAGTTGTTTTTTTCAGATGTCACAAAGGCGCAGAAGCGCAACTAGCAATTTTACGAGCAGGTGGTGGAGGGGCTTCAGCATGGGTGGGGCATTTGGGGCTGTGGCCATTCTCGAGAGGGGATGTCAATATATAGGCTAAGTAAAGATGGAGTATATACCTTGCCACAAAAATAATTGCCATTGAGTCCTGCACATTTTACATGGCATGCTCCTAACCTATATGCATTTATGCAGCTTCTTTCAGCAAATTGGCAATAAATAATCATGTGACTTCAAAAAGTCCTTAATTCAGGCAAAATGTCCAACATAAATCAGTTTAATCTCACCAGCTTGGTTGGGATACAGTAGCAGACGCTGTCAAGTGCTTCTTGAAACCCAGAGCAAGGATCTCCTTCCAGTCTCCTACTCTCAGAGACACACACACCACACATTTGCTCTATTCACCCTCTTTAATTAGGGCTGGTAGGAAGAAAACCCTGGATGGAGTATGGGAACAACCTACCCACAAGGTCTGTGGTCACTCCCAACCCTAGACTCAAATTCCAGGATCTACTTAACTGAGGCAAGGATCCTCAGCGACACATACACACTATCCATGATTCTTCCTCTTGGATTACTACACACTACATAAGGGACCAAAGAATTAGCTGCACGTTTGTTTCAATGTCCCTGTGTGACCATTGTATGGCAGTGTACCAGGTCAATAAAAAAAAAACAAAAAAACAACTATTTCACGTAATTTTAGTATAATACATTCTAAATCACTATTATCCTTCATAGAAAATTATGATAATTACCTATTTTTGAACAATATGCTTGTATTTGTGGTGTGCAAAGCCCTTTTTAAGGTTAGGAATTGGATTAGTACATTTTAAAATATGCTTTACAATGTAAGCATATTATGAATATTGTTATTAGGAAAGTCTAGGTTATGATATTGAGGGTAAGGTTCTTGCAATGGATTTAATTTATATTTAAAAATATTTGAATAAAAATTTTATATTTTCTCTCCAGCTATTGTATTACTCTTGATAACTTGTGTACCCTACTGCAATTTGTTTTTGCCATTAAGCCATTCCCATTTTACAGGACACACTCCTAATCTACAGTACATATGTATGTGATTTACAAATAGTACATACCTCATTTAGTACATCCTCAAATTAATACAGACCACACTCACAGGTAATCAGAGGTATGCTAGACTGGTGAATGGAAGCCTATGGATAACTCTGCACTACCATCTCTGATAGAGAATATGAAAGGTTGTACATTATTGAGATTTATGCATGGGTTATAACATGGTGAATTACATGATAGTCTACACTATATAATAATAAGGAGGGCATTGTATATGAATATGAAAGACAGTGTGGTATATAATGATCATGCATTAACATACAATCACCAAATAATACCACTATTAAAGCAGTGAATATTATCATCATATATATTACCATCATACTGTTATTTAATAAAAACACTATATCAGGAGCAACGATACCAGTTATACACAAACATTATACAGACCATATACAGTAAGTGAATATTGTTACATCCAGTGACTTACTGGTGACATCTGATTATAGTCACTCCTCTTGCTTCTTCATGTGGAACAGACCTTCATGATGATTTTTCCCAACCACAACTTGTCTATGCATGATTTGACACACAGATATACAGTATTTGGCTCCTCGTTTTTCTAACACACTCCACACCTATAAGACTACACCAACCTCCCAACCATAGTGTCCCAGATGGTGACAATACCACCTTTCGAGCCCACACAGTAATAGTACCCCCCTATAAATCTTGCACAATAAAAGCCAATTTTAGCTGTCCCACACAGCATCGTGTCCCCTTTAGACTCAACATTTTTAGCGCCCATATACAGTAATAGTGCTCATGAACTCATATGTGGCCCCAATCAGTACTTATGGCTTTTTATACCCTGACTAATGTCAACACCGATCTCTATATTCAGTAATAATGCCCCTTTTATGTCTCCAAATACTCATGTCCCTTTTATTTTCCGCTAATATTGAAACCCGCTCACTAATAATGCTACCATTGCTTAGTAATAATGCTACTTTTGCATCTCAGCTCAGTAATAAAGTGTGCTCCCAATTAAGTAATAATGCCCCCAGTGTGCTCCTGTTCAGTAAGGATGCTTCTATTTCTGTTAAAGGGAGTCTATCATTTGCAAAAACACTTTTAAGCTAATGGCAATGACATGATGGGTGCTCGCAGAAGAGAAGGTATGCCCTGGGTGCTCCGTGGTGCTCATTTACATACCTGAAGAAATGAGTTATCTTGGAATCGGCTGGGAGAAGAAAACAAAGAAAGGTAGGAGAAGAATGGCCTTTTTAAAGGCCATTCCACCATGCCATTAGCTTAAAAGTGTTTTTGTGAATGATAGACTCCCTATAAGTAATAATGCCCTCTCTTGTGCCTCTGCTCAGTAATAATGGCCGTGCTTGTTCTCCAACTCACTAATAATGCACCCACATATGTCCCAGTCATTTGGCACCATTTACATACAGCCCAGGTTACTGAGGGACAAGCTGGGCCTTGCTGGAGTGGACCACCACCTCTCCAACTGGATCCTAGACTACCTCACAAATCGACCTCAATACGTGAGAGCCCAAGACTGTGTGTCAGATACCTTGATCTGTAATACGGGGGCACCTCAGGGCACGGTTCTCGCCCCTTTACTCTTCACACTGTACACTGCAGATTTTAGGTGCAACTCATCTAGCTGCTACCTACAGAAGTATTCTGACGACTCTGCAATAGTAGGTCTCATCACAGACGATGATGACAGGGAGTACAGAGAACTGAACCGGGATTTTGTGGACTGGTGCCAGCGGAACCACCTGAAGATCAATGCGGGGAAGACCAAGGAGATGATGGTGGACTTCCGTAAAGGCAGACGCCCTCCTAAACCAGTGGACATTCTGGGGATGGGCATCGAGATTGTGAACACCTATAAGTACCTGGGTTTGCTCTTTAATAATAAGCTGGACTGGGCAGATCATATGGAGGTTCTGTACAGGAAAGGCCACAGCAGGCTCTACCTGCATAGGAGGCTGAGAGCCTTTGGAATCCGGGGGGCACTTCTTAAGACTTTCTTCAACTCTGTAGTGGCATCAGCCATCTTCTTTGGAGTGACCTGCTGGGGGAGCAGTATATCAACCAGGGACAGAAATAAACTTGACAAGCTGATTAGAAGGGCCAGCTCTGTCCTGGGGAGCCCACTGGACCCAGTGCAGGTGGTGGGTGACAGAAGGATACTGTCCGTGGTGAGCTCCATGCAGAAGAAGAAGTCCCATCCCATGCATGAGACTGTGATTGCGCTGGGCAGTACTGTCAGTGACCGACTGCTCCACCCTAAGTGTGAGAAGGAGCGCTATCGGAAGTCTTTCCTCCCCACCGCGGTTAGGCTGTACAACCAACACCGACCTAAGCGGAGATCAATACACACAGAGAACTGAAATATCTTTCTGCCTGTTAAATCCCCCCCCCTCCTCTGCTACGTCCTATCTGTCTGTCTACTATCAATGTAATGCCTCTCACCTTGGAACATTCCTGTACATGTTGTATTTGTATTTGAATCTGCTTATTTTTGCTGCTGTAACACACTGAATTTCCCCATTGTGGGACTATTAAAGGACAGTATCCTTCTGTCACCCACCATCTGCACTGGGTCCAGTGGGCTCCCCAGGACAGAGCTGGCCCTTCTAATCAGCTTGTCAAGTTTATTTCTGTCCCTGGTTGATATACTGCTCCCCCAGCAGGCCACTCCAAAGAAGATGGCTGATGCCACTACCGAGTTGAAGAAAGTTCTAAGAAGTGCCCCCCGGATTCCAAAGGCTCTCAGTTTCCTAAGCAGGTAGAGCCTGCTGTGGCCCTTCCTGTACAGGGCCTCCATATGATCTGCCCAGTCCAGCTTATTATTAAGGAGCAAGCCCAGGTACTTATAGGTGTTCACAATCTCGATGCCCGTCCCCAGGATGTCCACTGGATTTGGAGGGCATCTGCCTTTGCGGAAGTCCACCACCATCTCCTTGGTCTTCCCCGCGTTAATCTTCAGGTGGTTCGGGTGGCACCAGTCCACAAAATCCTGGTTCAGTTCTCTGTACTCCCTGTCATCATCATCTGTGATGAGACCCACTATTGCAGAGTCGTCAGAATACTTCTGTAGGTAGCAGCTGGATGAGTTGCACCTAAAATCTGCAGTGTACAGTGTGAAGAGGAAAGGGGCGAGAACCGTACCCTGAGGTGCCCCCGTATTACAGATCACGGTACCTGACACACAGTCTCGGGCTCTCACGTATTGAGGTCGATTTGTGAGGTAGTCTAGGATCCAGTTGGAGAGGTGGTGGTCCACTCCAGCAAGGCCCAGCTTGTCCCTCAATAACCTGGGCTGTATGGTGTTAAAAGCACTGGAGAAGTCAAAGAACATTATTCTCACTGTGTTCCCTGGTTTCTCCAGGTGAGACAGAGCCCTGTGCAGAAGATGGATGATGGCATCATCTACCCCAATGCCCGGCCGATAAGCAAACTGGAGGGGGTCCATAGCGGGGCTCACTAGAGGGCGGAGATGTGTGAGATTTGTGTGTCATCACTCACAAAAACTTTTATACTTTAGGGTCTGAAGAAAAGCCCAGGAGAGGGATGTAAACATCAGTGGTCACGTGGGATGTGCCATTGCCATGATGCATTTACCCAGTGGTGACCTTGGGGTGCGTGACATCAACCAGTGGGGAATGCCAGATGCTGACAGACAATGCAAAGGATGCCCAGGAGAAGTGAGGATTACTGTTTGTTTTGTTTAGCCACCACCCCTGGGCCTCCACTTATTATACTATGAGGTCCAAATATATTGGTTGTGAGCTGAACTGCAGTACCAGTGTCCAGCCACTATACAGGAACCAAAGCTAATTCTGTACTATGTATAGTAGGGGCATTGGAAGTGTCCCATACAGCTGATCTATTCAGGGGCTGGATGTCGACCCTCCACCAATCAGATATTTATAGCCTATCCTAAGGATAGGCCATAAATTCAAAATTCCTGGAGAACTCTTTTAAAGAGAAATGTTTAAAACAGTCGCTAGAACTAAACATTAAGAAACACTTTCAAGTATTAAGTTTTTACTGTGGGAATGCTTAAAGCGAAACTCCAGTTATAAACAACTTTGCATAAATGAGTAGTGCGCATTATTACAAGAAATTTGGTAATATATATCATTAATTCCATGGTGCTTTACATTTGAGGGTTTACATACGGTACACAGAATATACAAAACAAATATAATGCTAACAGTGACCAGGGAAGAGGGATAGAGACAGAAGGTGAGGATAAAGGCTGTTCAGGTGGTGGTGTGATGACAGTAGCATTATTGGAGGTTGTAGGCCTTCCTGAATAGGTGAGTCTTCAGGACCTTCTTGAAGCTTGTGACTGTGGGGGACAGTCTTATGTGTCTTCGTAATGAGTTCCAGAGTTTGGGGGATGCACGGGATGCATGTTATTAAAGAAATGTATTTTATTCTCCACTTCAACATATCAGTGTATAAAGAGGAGAGGGGGGAATGAAGAAGCTGCTATAGGACACACAAATAATTTCTGCTGTTCCATTTTGCTATTCTGTGGTCTTTTAACACTGCTAGGTTTGTAGATAAGAGGCTACTAGAAGACATAATGAGACAATAAATAAATTAATCAGCTGGCAGAAGAAAAGATTAATACGTGGTGAAGGTCACAGATCTCCTTAAAAAGATATATTACTAAGTTTCTTATAGTCACTATTTATTTATGCAAAGTTGTATATAACTGGAGGTATGCGTAAAATAAATTCTTTTTATGAATTTTAGTTGTTGATTTTTGGTGTTAAGCTATAACATTCATATTTATGATGGATTGTCAATACCACATTTAATACCACATTTACTATTGCTTCCAACTAATGCATGTAGTGCTTGAGATTACCAGTTGATAATTTGAATATCCTAGTAATTCAAGAAAACTATGGTGTAGCCCATGGGAATATTATTCTGCAGAAGGTGAACAATAGAAAACCGATGATTCATTTTTACATTGTTAAATCAGTAAATTAGTATTTCAACCTTTGTCCTTCATATAATACACACATTCAGAATTGCAAAGTAATAATGTAAGCAGAAAAGAGTTCCAAGGTTTTGCAAAACTGCCTGGGTAATACATCAAGTAAGAACATTGTTTTATTATTTAAAAGAATCAATAATTGTTTACTAAAAATCTGATTAAATATGAGCCCTATATCTCATATAAGGTAAACACACCAAATTAATATGTCCTTCTATTCATTAAGTGTTAAATTAAAGTTTGCTACACCGGTATCTCTATACTGCCTAGATGTCCCTGCGTAGGCTGCTGGGTATTATTGATATTGGTATGAGAGGAAACATAACAGTTCTTGCTTTTAGTCTATAGTAACTTACTAAAAAATCTATAATTACCGAGATTACAGGGGCAGTCATGTGACCCCCCCCCCCCCCCGGCATACTTTCTGATATTCCAGTGACGTTCCATTTCTCCATTTCACCAATACTTTCCCCCCCTCCTGTCTCCATCATACTTACCTGCCTTCATTCTCCTGGGAATGAGGCGTCACTTCCGTCTTCACTGCCTGTGCCTGCACAATAGAGCCTATTGCGCAATCACCAGCAGACAAAGAGAAGAAGCTGGGTTTCACGCATGCGCAATAGAGCTCTGTTGGCTCTATTGTACAGGCACCGCAGAAGTCCATAGAAGAAGGAGCCAACAGGACAGAAGACAAGACACAGATGACAAGTAAGTATAATGGGATGGGATGGTTTGGGCTGAGTAAGTTAGGTAGGGCTAGTAGTCCATGGGCTAGCTAGGGAAACAGGGAGGGGGTGTGAGAGAGGGAGGGGAGGGAGAGTTAAGACAGCAGGAAGCTAGCTACTCATGTAAACAAATGCTGAAGATGTCAGGAGCTCCCAGGGAAACTGAGAAATCACTCAAAACACTGCTAAAGGTATTTTGGTTCACTTATTAACCCATTAGTAGCACCAAAATACCTTTTTTTTATAAAGTTTTTAGCCCGGAGAACCCCTTTAAGCTAAGGCCCCACTTAGCAAGTTGTAGCCAAAAAGTGGTTCGGAAAAGACCGCGGCGGAAATGCATCACGGAAACCACCAGTGTTTCTGTAGGTATAATTGACATGCCGCAAGCGTTTTTGAAATTGCAGCATTTCCAATGTGGCAATTTTTCTGCAATGTGGGGATGGGATTAGCTAGAATCCCATCTACTTTGCAGATACTGTAAAACGCAGCGTTTTTTGCCATGGCATTTCTGTCGCAGCCAAATTGTGGTGTTTTCGCAATGTGGTGCGCCAGCCTCAAAGTTACATTGACAGTATATATCATCTCTAGTTTGCATATTTATAGCATACAACACAAAATACAAAATAGAACACAGGAGCCGACATGCAACAATCCCTATACCATTAACCTTTTCCTGTCGCAGCCATTTCAATTCAATTCAATTTTCATTTTTTACTCTCCAACTTCCAAAATCCATAACTGTTTTATTTTTTGCATTTACAGAGCCGTATGAGGTCTTAATGTTTGTGGGATAAATTGTACTTGTTAAATGTACCATTTAATATTCCATGCAATGTACTGGGAAGCTGGAAAAAAATTGGGGTGGGAAAAACTATGTTTGTGTGACTTACTTACGGGCTTAAATTTTTCAGCGTTCATTGTGCAGCCAAAATGACATGTCACCTATATTCTGTGGGTTGGTACAATTACAAATTTGTATTGTTTTTTTTTTATGTTTTAACCCCTTAAAAAATCCAAAACTTTGCAAAAAAAATAAAAAATTCTTGGAGTCGTCATATTCACGCGTAACTATTTTATATTTCAGTTTATGGGGATGCATTAGGCATCTTTTGTTGCAGGGACAAATGTACTTTTTCTTTATACCATTTGGGGAATGTCTATTGTTTTTTTTGGAAAATATATTTTTTTGATTTTCAAAATACAGACAGCAATACAAAAACAGTTCCTAGAGAGGAAGAAGTCGGTAGGGCCATTAGAAACAAAGTAAACAGTGGGATAGAGATCATGGAACATCATAGGAAAGAAGTTAAAGAGAGGATGTCTCAGCCCAGAAATGGAACAGGACAGGGTCTCGAGTGAAGGAAAATCACAGCACCCAAATTTTGGAGTACTTGGGATAAGCGTGGAGTTCCAAATGCAAGAATTCCTCCAGTCTAGCAATCTGAGAAACTTTCCTGAGAAAGTGGGGGATGGCTGGAGTGAATACTGAAGCCCAATTGTAGCCATAATTGTTTAAAGGACTTAGGGGCCAAACATTTAAAAGGATACCTGAAAGTCTATTGTTTTGATCTCTTTTAATCCAAATTTTTATGGAGGCGAAACAGCGAAAAATGGCGGTTCAGGTCTTTTGATTTTTTTCTCCTGGATACATTGTTCACCGTATGGGAAAAATATTTAGTGTTACACAGGGATAACTAATGTGTATGTGTTTTATCTAGTTTTATATGTGTTCCTGGGAAAGGGGTGATTTCAATTTTTTTAATTTTTTTTTTTTTTACTTTTATTTTTAGAACCCTATGTGTCTTGAACCCCAGGGGGTCCGATCACTTATGCAATGCACTGCAATGCAATGTATTAAGAAATACCTATAATTCTGTTACAGAATGCCTAGTGCATCCTGTAATAGAATCTTTTTAATGACAACCCTGGGAGCCTTCAATATACTCCCGACTGTCATTGTAATGGATTGCTGGTCCGTATCTAACTCCTGGGGCCAGTGATCCACATCAAAATGGTGATGCCCATGCTCTATAAGGAAAATGGTGCCACAGTCATTTTTGACTGAGGCTCTAGAAGGGTTAATGCCCACGATCAGTGCCTGCTGTATAATATAGTGGAGAATCGGTGTCCACTGCCTGCCCTATTTAAATACCTGCACCTACCTAATAGTACAGTGGATGTCAGAAAGGGGTTTCAAACTAACAACCTGACTAATATTGTGTTGGTACTTCTTGTGCCACCAAAACAGATCTGCTCTATCAAGCCATAGAATTCACAAAATTCTAAATGTTTTTAATTTTAGTATTGTGGTTTAAATTATATGCTAGTCTAATTGAAAGCATGCAGATGCAAACGCTGTTACTTTTTTAAAAGTTACATTTCTTTAATTTTTATTTCTTTATTTTTTTTATTCAACAACTATTATTATAAAAACAGGAACAAATAAAATAAATTAAAACACTCTATAAATTTTAAACAATTTCTTCAAACAAAGTTTTTTTTGTTCAGGTGTTATAGCTTCTAATGTAAATTTCCATTGCTATTGAAACTGAGTATGCTTATATCTTTTCAAACTATCGTACTTTTCAAAAAATAAAATTTTTACCTCAAAGTCTCTCCATTCTCTCAAAGAGGGAACATGTTTGTAAAGCTATTTTTACTGATCAACTTATGTGCAAAGTATGATATTTTTCTCAATACCAGATTTACTGACATGGGCACCATACTCAAATTAGAAACACCAAAAATACACAAAGTATTTTCCTGAAATGGGTTCAAGGAATATACCCTATTTATATTGTCAATAGCTTGATCTCAAAACCTATATAACTTAGAACAATGCTATAATAATTGGACAAATTGGCACATTTCACATGATGTAATACTTTCCCTATAACCACTCTCACTTACCTTAAATGAACCACAAATTGTCTGATATGGTGTAAGTAGTAAATCTTTTTGATAAATACACACAATACTGTAAATCACAGTATATGAAATTATTTTCACTAGACAGACTATATATTCATTGAACTTGATATATAGTATGTGCATAGCTGTTGGTAGAAGCAGTTATTATGTTGAATATGGCCAGTGCTTCTCTAAAGTTGTGATCAATTTATAAAAGTATGGAGATTGCACTGAGGATACTTCTGGATAATAAAGAAAATGATTTGAATTAAGTATACTGTCTTGCAGCTATTATTAAAGAAAAAGAAGAAAATGTTCCTTTGGTGCTTAAAAAGAAACATGTCAGGAACTCACCTTCCGAGGCTGATTAAGAATACATTTTAATCAGTATTTTTAAAGCCAACAGGAGCTTAAATTGCTGAGCAGAGAGAGTGTTTATAAGAACATACACACTACTGCTGCCTGTCTCCTGTGAAGTTGAATACAGTTTGTACTACTGTGTTTGCTTGCCACAAGGGAAAGTGCTATAAGGACTGCTGCTGTTTTGCCTTCAAAGGACAGAATTTGTTTTATTGCTGAAGAAATCTGCTTCTGTTTGTTTTGCAAGATATCCCTCAAGGCCAATAAAGTCAGTTTTTGATAAAACCTGCTTCCTAACTCCAACTCTTCAGGGGCCTATAGAATTATTTTGAGGCAACTTTTTCTGAAGAGTAATAAGAACAAAAGTACAGAGTTAAATTTAGTATTCTAGTTTAAGGTAGTTTCTATTTTGTAGTGATTATAATTAAAATGTTTTGGTTTTTTTTATTTAAAAGTTAAAATAATAAGTACAACATGGGATACCATCCGAAAACTAGCATGGAGTTAGGGACAGTATTAGATCTGAGTATAACAATCTTGCAACATAAGCAATAGCATCAGGTTTGGGCTAGATTTACAATATGAGAATCAAATTTAAAATAAGAGAGTACATTTAATATAAACTAATTAGAATAATATAATGTACCTTATTCAAAGTAAGATTCCATTGAACGTATACTGCTTTTGGCCAAAAACTATGGACAGGTGGAATAGCTGGCAGCCATAGCCATATGCCATATTTACTTTAAAAATAACATGTTTTTTAGCAACCTGACAGCACAGGATAGTTTCCCGCAGCATGCACAGACCTCATTTGGCTTTTGCCCACACTACTTGTAGATTTTGTCCAGATATATTTTATGCAATGACTTATATTGACTTATATTGACCATTACAAGCTAATAATAACTCATATTCATTAGTAAATGGGGATGCTTATTATATAGAAGTGCTTATTTAAAAGTATAATACTGTACTTCATACTCCTGACTCAGAAATAATTCAATCCAATCATTTCCATTTTAGAAGTTTAGTATTTTGGTAATATATGCAATTAAAAAAAATTCAGATAGATTTACTATAACAATATGAGAGTAAAGGCAGATATAAATATTTAATATGAGGCTAGTATACAAAATCACCAAAAACAGTGGGCACAGCTTTACAGTGTGTAGGTTTGGAACTTAACCCTGGGCCAATATTTTAAGTGGCACACGGTAGGTGAGGGTTTAGTTACATAGTTTCCAACTGCTCCAAATTGTTGGGACAGTCCCTAATATTTGGAAATAGTCTCCACAAATTTGAACATATCTTTGCATATAAAGAGTGTATGGCTTACAAAACCCCTCCCCAAAGAAAGTGGTCCTCCTTAATTTAAGGGCAGACCCAGGCTGCCTAGCAACCCAAGATGGTAAATATGCTGTTACTTATTTTGTATTGGGACATAGGAGCTTTAAATTATGCCTTTAGTTAAAATATGGTTCACAGAAAATTGCTTTACCCACTATATCAATAATAAAAATGTTTTCTCTCTTAATAACTCACTTAAATTTTAGTTGGTGGTAGTTCTTCAAGGAAAATCTATACCTGACATGACATGAATTACTATCTTTCCCAAAATTGCCATTGTTATTACCATCTTATAATGTTGTAACATATTGCTAGGATATCCCAAAAAAACTATACTAGAAATATATCACAAAGGATAAAGGTGTTGTTCAACTATCCAAAATACAAAAAATATGAACAACTAAAACATAACTTTTAATCGGTCAAATATAAAAAATGGCTAAAAGTAGCCACCTATCTCTAATAAAAGCTCAAGATGTATACCTAAGTCTGAATAAATGATTGTATATAGATAACTTCCAAAATTTGAACCTGTTAATGAGCTAATATTGCCAAACTGCTGTATCTCATATAATTGATGTTCCCAAACAGCGGCTAAAACCGCATGATATTCAAGTCTGAACAAGCACCAATTCTCATTCTTAAACTAAATTGTCAGGAATTGCTACTATATAATAACTGACTACAGGGAACCACAGCTAGTAAACATAACAACCCCAACTGGCTCTGATAATGCTCTATAGATTTAACACTAGAAGTCCCAGAAATTTCGAGCTCCCCCTTCAAGTCCTGAAAGAGGGTCAAATGACCCTTAGTCCAAACTGACAACTCTGATGGCTCCAATTAGCATTTCCTTTCATTTGTAAATGTGGCCATTGTCTGAGGAATCTGCAGGGGGGGAATTGTGTTGATCCACCTCAGGTCTTGTAAGAGAGTGTAAACAAAAGAATGTAAGCTGCTCCTGAGTGTCTGCCCACCCCCCAGCTGCATTGTTGTGCTGGGAATATTTGCTAACACCTTAGCAAATTTGCATGCAGCCTTTTGTGCTGTGGGGGATGTGACTGCTTCTCAAAGTAGTCTGCGACTTGAAATCAAAGTACATCTGTAATGTCCTCCCATATCTTGGCAAGGACCCCAGTCGTCCCCAGCGGGGAGAGACTGTCCGAAACTGTAGTGATGAGGCTGATGGAATCATTCATGGACAAGGGCAGAACTGTAACCACGAACAATTTCTTTACATCATTGTCACTTGCACAATGACTGCTTAGCCGGAAAACCACTATCCTCGGCACAGTCAACAAGAGTCGCCGGGAAATTCCTCAATCCGCTAGACAGATGGACCGCACTGAATTCACCACTCAGGTGTTTTCAACCACTGATGCCACACTGACAGTGTATGCACCCAAACGAAAGAAGGCCGTCTACATTCTCAGCAGCATGCACAGCGTGGTTGAGACTAAGGATACCAACAAAAGGAAGCCAAACACGGTCACACAATACAACCGCACAAAGTGCGGTGTGGATGTAATGGACCAAATGGTGCGGGAGTACAGCCTGCATGCAGGAACACGGAGATGGCCATTCGCCGTGTTCTACAACATGATTGACATGGCAGCACTGAATGCTCATGTTCTTTATCAGGCATGCACTGGGGTGCAGGAGAGACGGGTGGACTTCCTGGTTGAGCTTGCAAAAGAGTTAGGTGGCTCTCATGTGACTGAAAAGAAGGCACGCAAGGAGAAACTCCTTCGGCAACAACCTTCCACACCCAGCCCTGGCAAAAGGGCGAAGTGTCAGGTCAACCATCGATGCACGAACAATTGTGCAACTGAGAGATGTGTTTACTGCTACAAATACACGTGTGGCAAATGTACCAGGGACATACCCAGGCAGTGCCAGGTATGTTCCGACAGTGCAGACAGACTGCTGAGTGAGTGCTGAAATGCTAGTCACACAAGAAGGACATGCCACTCACACACACACACGCAGCCCCCCACAGCAGCCTATTGTAAATATGTGTGGAATTGTTTTATTCCTTGTATTTTTTTTATTATTTTCATAACAAAAATAAAAAGCATAGAAACAAATAACAGTTGTTCTTTTGTATATTTACATTTTTGTATATTTAGATTCAAGTCAATGGGTGCAGAAAAAAAAAAAAAAAAAAATTGCAAAAAAAATCACAGCTACTTGCGATATTTTTGTGATCTGTCCCATTGGTCATATAGATCACTCCTCTGGGATTTTTTCGCACGAAAAAAATCGCACAAAAAAAAAAAAATCGCAGGAAAATCGCACCTATGAAAAAAAATCGCACGAAAAAAAATCGCAGGTGTGCTTGGTGCCATTGAAATACATTGGCAAATCGCAGAAAAAAATTGCATCGCATTGCGATGCGATTTTCGCGCAATTTTTTTTTCGCTAGTGTGCTTGAGGCCTTAGACCAGGGGTCGGCAACCTATGGCACGCGTGCCACTCTTGGCACGCGAGGCTTATTCCCCTGGCACGGCAGCGGACTCCTCACCCAGCAGTTTCGATCGGACCAAACACGGCCGAAACGAAACTGCTATTATTATACTGTGGGGTCTCTTCAGACCCCCGAGTATAATAAGCGGAGCCCCTGGGGAGATGATCAAACATAAAAAACAATGTACTCACTATTCCACGCTCCGCAGCCGCTCTGTACTCTTCGGGCGCTTCTGCCTGCAGGGGCCACTATAGAGCATAATACCGTGTGCAGGGACCACTATGGGACATATACCGTGTGCAGGGGCCACTATGGGAATATACCGTGTGCAGGGGCCACTATGGGAATATACCGTGTGCAGGGGCCACTATGGGACATATACCGTGTGCAGGGGCCACTATGGGACATATACCGTGTGCAGGGGCCACTATGGGACATATACCATGTGCAGGGGCCACTATGGGACATATACCGTGTGCAGGGGCCACTATGGAGCATAATACCGTGTGCAGGGGCCACTATAGAGCATAATACCGTGTGCAGGGACCACTATGGGACATATACCGTGTGCAGGGGCCACTATGGAGCATAATACCGTGTGCAGGGGCCACTATGGGACATAATACCGTGTGCAGGGACCGCTATGGGACATATACCGTGTGCAGGGGCCACTATGGAGCATAATACCGTGTGCAGGGGCCACTATAGAGCATAATACCGTGTGCAGGGACCACTATGGGACATATACCGTGTGCAGGGGCCACTATGAAGCATAATACCATGTGCAGGGGCCACTATAGAGCATAATACCGTGTGCAGGGACCACTATAGAGCATAATACCGTGTGCAGGGACCACTATGGGACATATACCGTGTGCAGGGACCGCTATGGGACATATACCGTGGGCAGGGGCCACTATGGAGCATAATACCATGTGCAGGGGCCGCTATGGGACATATACCGTGTGCAGGGGCCGCTATGGGACAAATACTGTGTGCAGGGGCAGCTATGGGACAAATACCGTGTGTAGGGGCCGCTATGGGACATAATACCGTGTGCAGGGGCCGCTATGGGACAAATACCGTGTGCAGAGGACGCTATGGGACATAATACCGTGTGCAGGGGCCACTATGGAGCATAATACCGTGTGCAGGGGCCGCTATGGGACAAATACTGTGTGCAGGGGCAGCTATGGGACAAATACTGTGTGTAGGGGCCGCTATGGGACATAATACCGTGTGCAGGGGCCGCTATGGGACAAATACCGTGTGCAGAGGCTGCTATGGGACATAATACCGTGTGCAGGGGCCACTATAGAGCATAATACCGTGTGCAGGGGTCGCTATGGGACATATACCGTGTGCAGGGTCTGCTATGGGACATATACGGTGTGTAGGGGCCGTTATGGGACAT
Source organism: Leptodactylus fallax (assembly GCA_947044405.1). Classification (NCBI taxonomy): domain Eukaryota; kingdom Metazoa; phylum Chordata; class Amphibia; order Anura; family Leptodactylidae; genus Leptodactylus; species Leptodactylus fallax. The sequence continues at coordinate 9,541,529 of CAMRHE010000021.1, forward strand.
ATTGCTGTGTGCAGGGGCCGCTATGGGACAAATACTGTGTGCAGGGACTGCTATGGGACAAATACTGTGTGCAGAGGCAGCTATGGAACAAATGCCGTGTGCAGAGGCAGCTATGGGACATATACCATGTTGAAGGGGCCGCTATGGGACATAATACCGTGTGCAGGGACCACTATGGGACATTATTCTGTATAACGGTGTGTTTTCTATATTAAGGATGTGTTTTTGCACAGAAAACTCCGGCTTTGTTTTTTTTTGTGCAAAAATGCACCAGTTTTACATTGAATGAAAAAGTTCCAAATATAGCTGCATCCAGATACATAGTGTGTATTCACCATAAGGATGCCGCCATACGGGGCTCCTGGACACAATAAATTTACCACTAATTGGGGGCTGCACATGGACTTTCATTGCTTCTAATCAGAAAGTACAGGAGTGTCCCAGGAAATAGCAGTAAACGCATGTGTCCTAAAGCATCTGGTGGCAGCACTTCTGTGTTATGGTTTGTGGTATATGACTTTAGTTTAGGGGTCGTCAGACTTACAATTATTGACCGGCACTCCGAGTACCTCATCTTTGATTTTTTTATTAAAATCGGCACGCCGAACAAAAAAGGTTGCCTACCCCTGCCTTAGACAAATGCTTCTGGTCATTACTCACAGCTGTACCTTGCTCTAAAATTTCTAATTCTATTTAAAATATATAAAAAATGATTAATTGTTTCAGTGCTTTTTTGCTCAAATAAAACTAAACTTAATACAATATGTATAGTCTTTATATTATCAAATACAATAAACTGAATAGAACTAACTAGACACTAAATGGCTAAACTCAATGGAAAACAACAACCTCCTGTGGTGTGACAGTAATGGCCTTAATTACAGAACAAAAGACGGTGATTATAGGATGTTAGATAAAATCCTTCAGGTCATTCGACCCGTCTCTGGGTTCCAAAGGTAGAAATGTTAAATGACCCCTCTCTGGGACTTCTAGTGTTAACTATATCGTATACAAATATAAAGCTCCCAATTCCTACTTACTAGTGTACTTTTGTCTATGAGTGTTTCTAGTCTCTCCCCATAGGTATTTAGAGAAAGGTTAACACTACTGAACATTGCATATATTGTAGGAGAAGAAATAAACCAGTGTGGAGCTCCGTTCCCAAACAGCGGCTAAAACCGCATGATATTCAAGTCTAAACAAGCACCAATTCTCATTCTTAAACTAAATTGTCAAGGATTGCTACTATATAATAGCTGACTACAGGGAACCACAGCTAGTGAACATAACAGCCCCACCCGGCTCTGATAATGCTGTATAGATTTAACCTTCCTCTAGTGTTAGCTTTCTGTTACTCTTTCTTATGTTAACGGGTCGGTTTTGACCCGTGTCTTAAATCACCCCTAGGATACCCTAAAAACAGTTATTTATGATCCAATTTGTTTCTTACCTCTTAGTTACCTTGTTAGGGTTTCTCATCCATGGAAGGATTGATTTTAATATTTTTGTTGTGGCCCCCTGGGCCTTTCATTTGAGAGCGTACCCTTCATTTTCAATATAAAAATATTGTCAAATATTTTTGACAATGCACATTTCTTAAATGTAAAAAAAATATACATATATATATTTTATATTATTAACTCTAGTAACATCTATGGTGTTATGGGTCAATTTTGACCCATATCTAACTACTTTATGAAAAAGGCAAAAAACAGATTTTTTTTTTTTATAGAACTTTAATACAAATAAAAGATGAAAATTATATTAACATTAATAGCAATAATAATAAAAAGTAGCTTTTCTAGGTCAAACAAACAAACAACAATCAATCAAGCAAATCAAATCAACAGAAATCAAGTACTAGTTTTTAGATGCATTAGTATTTAGATGCATGTGTGGCAAAAAGTGACACTTTTTGTGTGTTCTTTGCAGAGGTATTTTTTGCAGGCAAAGCACGATGTGTTTGTCTTTCTGTCCTTATTGCTAGGGCAGACCTGACACCTCTTTCTTTTAGAATCAGGTGGTCTCACTGGGGTTGTGGCTGTTGTGGTTGATGTTGAGGCAGGGCTGGTTGAGGAGGATGCTGGTGATGATGCTCTTTGTGTTGCTGTGGGTGTGGGCGAAGCACTTGTTGAGCTCTGGAGTTGTCGGACCAAGGCTGCAGCGGCTGGGTCTCGGGGCACCCGTTCCCTTTGGTCAATGTGTGCCTTGACAAGGGATCTTCCTAGTTCCTCAAGAAACATCCTCCGCTTGTTTTTTTTCTTTGAATTCCATCCTTGGTGAATGTGGGTCCACAACACAAATGCATTGTATGCTGACACATCAAGGATGTTGGAAAATACAACCATTGGCCATCTCCTAGTCATTCGCTGGCAAGTGTAGGTGGCAGTCAGCTTGTCCACTCCTCCTTTGTTTTTGTTATAGTCCAGGATGATTCTGGGCTTTTTGTCACTTCCTGATGACACAGCTGCATCTTTGTGAAGTGTGGACATCAGTACCACATTCCGTCGTTTTTTGGGGCAGTATGAAACAGCAGTGGTGGTGTCTGTAAAAACAAACTTTGAGGAAAGTGGAGCCCTGTCCTTCATCTGCAACAATTCAGCGGGCAGCTCAGGTTTGTTTTTTTTCACTGTGCCCACCATGGTGATTTTCCTCCTGAGAAGTTCTTGTCCAAGGTCATAGCTGGTAAAAAAATTGTCACAAGTAATGTTGTGACCCTGCAGTCCAGTAGTCATATCGAGGACTACACGTTTTCCTTGTTTTTTTTCAGGGATGCCGCTTGCAGACCTGCCTGTTTAAATCTGTAGATTCCATGCATAGCTAGTTTTTGCATCACAGGCTGCCCAGATTTTTATGCCGTATTTGCCTGGCTTACTTGGCATGTATTGCCAGAAGGGGCATTTTCCGCGGAAAGGGAGAAAACGTTCGTCTACTGTCACCTCTGGCCCTGGGTTGAACATCAGTGGAAGGAGCTGCACCCATTTCTCCCAAACATCCCTGATGGGAGCAAGTTTGTCAGATTTTGTTCTGGTGTCTCTGTTGTCAAATCTGAGGACTCTTGATATCATTTGAAACTTTTGAAGTGACATTGTTGCCCGGAAAATATTCCTGCCTGTCGATGCGTCCCAGAGACTATCAGTGGCCTCATTGCAGGATTTGTACACTCCAGCAAGGAGAATAACACCAATGTAGGCATCCAGGTCATCATCATGAAGGTCATTCCACATGTTGCCGTGGACTTTTTTTCCTTCAAGGTTTGTCATAGCAATAATGACTTTTTTTTTATTGACAATGGCATAAACAGATCAAAACATGTCTTGATGTCACTTACTCTTGTCACAGCAAACTTTGTGATCCCAGGGGTCATTTTTATGACATTTGCAGCATCTGCCCTGCCATGTACATCTGGAGGTACTGAGCTCCAAATGATCTTGCCACTTTTGGATTTGAATCTTTCAGCGGGAGCAGCTTCAGCACCGGTGACCTCCTCATCAGACTGATCAGAACTGTCTGTGTCTTCCGGTTGATACTCCACATCATCTTCCTCCTCAGAAACCTGTTCATCTGTATCAGTTTGCTGCTGTGTGTCCTCTGATTCATTATCATCCAAGATATAATCCAGAATTTGGCTTGCATTTAATCTTCTCCTCATTGTTGCATGGTGTAAACTGAAGATGTATACTCTGCAAAGTACCAACTGTAAGCTGATTTGGCCATACATGCCTGGACATGTCTCTAACTCAAGTTGTTGGAGGTAGAGCTGGCTGTGGGCTGTTGGTTTATATTGTGTTTATGAGTTCAGTTTTGGGACTTATTATTGTTTTTTTACTCTTATATTAGACCTGGGTCGAAATTGACCCCAACAACACAAATGTTATAATTTTAATAAGAGCATTTTACAATTTAGTAAAATAGTTTTATTTTATTGTATTTTGTTTAAAAATAAGTTCCTGAAAAAGTCAAAAAGTCTTGATGCAATAAACAAATGTATGTAGAATTTGTATGCATTTAAAACCTAAAACGGGACGGTCACGACCCTAACACTAGAGAAAGGTTAACTATATAGTATACAGATATAAAGCTCCCAATTCCTACTTACTGGTGTCACTTTTGTTTATGAGTGTTTCTAGTCTCTCCCCATAGGTATTTAGAGAAAGATTAACGCTTCTAAACATTGCACATATTGTAGGAAAAGAAATAAACCAGCGTGGAGCTACTATTAACTCATAATGCTCTGCACAGCTCACTGCCTATTAACTCATAATTCTCTGCACAGCGTTCCCAAACAGCGGCTAAAACCATATGATATTCAAGTCTGAACAAGTACCAATTCTCATTCTTAAACTAACTTGTAAAGAGTTGCTACTATATAATAGCTGACTACAGGGAACCACAGCTAGTGAACATAACAGCCCCACCCGGCTCTGATAATGCTGTATAGATTTAACTATGTAGTATACAGATATAAAGCTCCCAATTCCTACTTACTGGTGTCACTTTTGTCTATGAGTGTTTCTAATCTCTCCCCATAAATATTTAGAGAAAGGTTAACACTACTGAACATTGTACATATTGTAGGAAAAGAAATAAACCAGTTTGGAGCTACTATTAACTCATAACTCTCTGCACAGCTCACTGCCTATTAACTCATAACTCTCTACACAGCTCACTGCCTATTAACTCATAACTCTCTGCACAGCTCACTGCCTATTAATTCATAACTCTCTGCACAGCTCACTGCCTGTCAATATTGTTATAATTACCCCCTATGCGTTTCACTGTACAAAACAGCTCATCAGGGGATGCATGGAACCTAATCTACAGTATGAGAGGGCTCATAAGTGCGGGTTGTACGTGGCCACCGTCTAGTGACGCCACATACACCCGTGTACTGATATTAGTATGACCGCATGGCGGCCGCCATCTTGTTGGATTTATAAAGACTAGTGAGCTAAACATGCCCCCCATCTCAGGCACGAGCGCTATTCGGCAGTGTCATCCAGCATCATAGGAGGTGGAACCACCCCTCCTCTGGGTCCGACTGACCAATCATCATGCACTCGCGTCATAAGTGGGCAGGACTAACAAGCAGCCATAAACATGCTGCATAACTAGGAGACTCAGACGGCTCATACATAAACAGGTGAGTATCTAAAGTGAAAGCAATTATGACAGACGCTATCCCAACCTAAAAAGAAGTTGTACATACGTGTGATGATTTATTAGAATGGCCTGATCATTAATAGATTGTCTACATCCGTCCATGATCAGCTCTACATAACCTCAGACATAGCTAAGGCAAACATAATCAGACATATATGTCCGATGTCCCCACAGATTATATGTGGATATAATGATTATTTGGAGTGATAGGAAAGTATCATATGTAACAACCGCTATTACAATAAAGACCTGCAATTATTTCCACGGTCCAAATTACTATCATCTTCATAGGACCTCTTGTCTAATTTTACAGATGTGACATGTGTATGAGTAACAACATGACCAGCAAGTGTCCCCATAATAGCATTATAAGATAGATAAGGCTATCTCCATGCTATGAACAATGATTATATATGGGGCAAAAGATGTCAACAGGTATCTTAAGATGCATTATGATAACGCCCTCACTATTAAGAGTGACAATATATGCCCCATCTATCACTGGGGTACCGCATTCACAAGAATGAGTGGAAAGATAATTGATCATTTAAACCAAATGGTTTCATAGTTCGTACCACGAGGACAGTACCTTAGAGTGAGACGCAATTGTTCTGAAGCGGCAGAGTTTAAAAGAGCAGCAAATGACCTTAGGGAACGTTTTAGATCACGTGGATATCCGGATTCTGTTCTTAGGGATGCTTACCATGTCGCAAGGATAAAGAATAGACAGACCTTATTAGTCGGACCCGGAGGAGGGGTGGTTCCACCTCCTATGATGCTGGATGACACTGCCCAATAGCGCTCGTGCCTGAGATGGGGGGCGTATTTAGCTCACTAGTCTTTATAAATCCAACAAGATGGCGGCCGCCATGCGGTCATACTAATATCAGTACACGGGTGTATGTGGCGTCACTAGACGGTGGCCACGTACAACCCGCACTTATGAGTCCTCTCATACTGTAGATTAGGTTCCATGCATCCCCTGATGAGCTGTTTTGTACAGTGAAACGCGTAGGAAGTAATTATAACAATATTGACAGGCAGTGAGCTGTGCAGAGAGTTATGAGTTAATAGGCAGTGAGCTGTGCAGAGAGTTATGAGTTAATAGTAGCTCCAAACTGGTTTATTTCTTTTCCTACAATATGTGCAATGTTTAGTAGCGTTAATCTTTCTCTAAATACCTATGGGGAGAGACTAGAAACACTCATAGACAAAAGTGACACCAGTAAGTAGGAATTGGGAGCTTTATATCTGTATACTATATAGTTAAATCTATACAGCATTATCAGAGTCGGGTGGGGCTGTTATGTTCACTAGCTGTGGTTCCCTGTAGTCAGCTATTACTGTATATAGTAGCAATCCTTGACAATTTAGTTTAAGAATGAGAATTGGTGCTTGTTCAGACTTGAATATCATGCGGTTTTAGCCGCTGTTTGGGAACGGAGCTCCACACTGGTTTATTTCTTCTCCTACAATATATGCAATGTTCAGTAGTGTTAACCTTTCTCTAAATACCTATGGGGAGAGACTAGAAACACTCATAGACAAAAGTACACTAGTAAGTAGGAATTGGGAGCTTTATATTTGTATACGATATAGTTAAATCTATAGAGCATTATCAGAGCCAGTTGGGGTTGTTATGTTTACTAGCTGTGGTTCCCTGTAGTCAGTTATTATATAGTAGCAATTCCTGACAATCTAGTTGAAGAATGAGAATTGGTGCTTGTTCAGACTTGAATATCATGCGGTTTTAGCCGCTGCTTGGGAACATCAATTATATGAGATACAGCAGTTTGGCAATATTAGCTCATTATCAGGTTCAAATTTTGGAGGTTATCTATATACAATCATTTATTCAGACTTAGGTATACATCTTGAGCTTTTATTAGAGATAGGTGGCTACTTTTAGCCATTTTTTATATTTGACCGATTAAAAGTTATGTTTTAGTTGTTCATATTTTTTGTTTTTTGGTATATTGCTAGGATATGCCATAAGATCATAGCATTCCAAGGTATTAGGCCATTAAATATACAGTAGGTATCAAAACACACTAATCACTAATCACTGATATACAGTCCACCCAATATGGCACTGTTTTTACTGTATGGGGCATTGAAGCTATAATATATATATATATATATATATATACACACAGTGTCTTGCGAAAGTATTCGGCCCCCTTGAACATTTCAACCTTTTGCCACATTTCAGGCTTCAAACATAAGGTTATAAAATTTTTATTTTTTTGGTGAAGAATCAACAACAAGTGGGACAGAATCGTGAAGTGGAATGAAATTTATTGAATATTTTAAACTTTTGTAAAAAATAAAAAACTGAAAAGTGGGGCGTGCCAAATTATTCGGCCCCTTTACTTTCAGTGCAACAAACTCACTCCAGAAGTTCTGTGAGGATCTCTGAATGATCCAATGTTGTCCTAAATGACTGATGATGATAAATATAATCCACCTGTGTGTAATCAAGTCTCCGTATAAATGCACCTGCTCTGTGATAGTCTCAGGGTTCTGTTTAAAGCGCAGAGAGCATCATGAAAACCAAGGAACACATGACGAGTACCTACAACTAGAAATAATATAAATTATGGCTCTTTGGGATATCTTTTTCTATGCCAAGTATGTTATCCATGAAGTCATTAAATGCTCCATAAAGGTAATAAATATTGTCATAATAGACACTATCCTTGAAGTCCAAGCTCCTCCCTCTACTCTCTTCACCCTTTTACTTACCTGTGCTGCCCTTTTGCTGAAGTTGTGGCGGGCCAAGCAGATGAGGAGCATTCTGTTACCATGACCACCCACCGAGAGGTGGAGCTCTCAGCTGCATATGCTCCCCTCAGCGTGATATCCCTGTGGGTGTGGTTAAGATGCCAGAGGTAGAGCATAGACTTTGTAGGTTTGTTTTAAATTCTGTTTTTATTAAGTATAAACATCGTATACATTCATAGTCTACATATTGCAGTTGTGAACAAAAACATAACCATATCTCTACAACAGTTATTGCACAGGTGATGCACGCATATGAACAAATTGTTTAACAATGAGTAACAATCAAACCCTTACAGGGGGTGTCAAAGTGACAGGCATGTGGGACGTAGTTCTATACTCCTGAACAATATGGGTTACAGTATCTAGTTAAACCTTGTAACTGAGAGAAGTAATCTTATCATGTTGTAGCATAAATATGTATGTTCTGTGATCATGTGAGTGTCTGTCTAAAGTTTATCCAGGGGATCCATGTTTTGAGGAAGGTGTTTCTGGACACTTTGGATACCCAGTGTAACAGAGAAGGGGTGAGGTATTACTCCAGTGGGCCGGTATCAGGAGTCTCGCAGCGGCTAAGAGGTGAGTGGCTAGGTCTTCTCTTTTGGGGGAAAAGTCAGCATGGGGTAACCATATGAAGATGTGTTCAGGAGAAGGGGGGATCCATACACCACAGATTCTGTCGATAGTGGCAATGATTTTGGTCCAAAAAGGGCGTATCAGTGGGCATTGCCACCAAATGTGTAATCTTCTCTCAGGTTCTTTCTGGCATCTTCAGCAAGTGTTTGGGATGGAGGGACTTACACTATAGAGCCATGCCAGTGTTTTGTACCAATGGGTAAGGAGTTTAAAGGAGTTTTCTTTTATCCTCATGCATCGTGAGAATCCATGTGCGTTGGCAAGGACTTTCTTCCTATCACCTATAGTCAGAGTGATTCCTAAGTCCTCCTCCCAGCGTTGGATATACCTCAGGTAGTTGTCACTAGAGTGCGAAAAAAGGAATTTGTACATTTTGGAGCAGAGCCCTTTCTGTGGTGTGTGATTGCTAGTGAGGAATTCTAACCAGGATTTCAGCTGCTCAGCTAGGTGTTTTGATATGTAGGAATCGTACATCATAGTGAAATCTCGCTGTTGTATAAAGTCTCTAAGTTCTAGTGCCATCTTTCGTAACAGCCAGGAGGTGGTTGGGTGTGTATCCTGGACAAAAAAGGAGGAGAAGGTATGGTGGCGTAGCCTATCCCAGAATGTGAGTTGTACAAATCTTTTTGGGTTAATCAAATATGGTAACAGGTTCAGAGGGAGTGTAGGTCGTGGGCCAGAAAGAAGTAGGTGCTTTTTCTGTAGTGTGTGCCATGTCTTGGTGACACTGCATAGTAGTATCTTCCTCGTAGGTAACGGAGGTCGGATTCCCCAGAGTGACAATCTATGTCAGTGACATTAGTGAGGTTTCTAGTTGGATTGCCAGATTGTCAGTAGTGTCTTTCGTCAAAAGGGTCCAGCGCTCCAATTGGAGAGCATGATAGTATGTAGATAAATCTGGTAGCCCTGCTCCACCCTTGGTGCTCGGTTGCAGAAGTATTGAGTATTTGATTCTAGGCCGTTTCTGCTGCCATAAAAAGTCAGTAGTTGTGTGTCTAAATTTGTCAAAGAAAGACCTAGAGAGACAAACTGGAAGTATGCGTAGAAGATATAGCAGTTTGGGAAGGATATATGTTTTTAGTAGGTTCCTATGACCTAGCCAAGAGACATATGGGATGTGGAGGTTCACTAGCTGTTTTTGAATGTTTCTGAGCAAAGGGTAGTAATTAAGTGGAAAGATGTTCATCAAGTCCCAGGGGATATGTACTCCCAAGTACTTTATATCCACTTTAGGCCAGTGATAGGTGTTGTTTTAGTTGAGAAATGACGCAATCCCTTTCAGAGATATTTAGAATTTCGGACTTGTGAAAATTTACTTAAAAATTTGAGACAACAAAATGGAATGTAGAAAATAGTTTGGTGAGATGAGGGATCGAGCGTGCGGGATTGGTGGTGAAAACCATAAGATCATTAGCGAATGCCACTGTTTTATGGGTGAAGTCTCCTACTGTGATTTCTTGTATTATCTGGTCTTGCCTAATTTTTTGTATCAGTGTTTCCATTACCATAATAAAGAATGTAGAGGAAAGAGGGCACCCTTGTCTCATTCCGATGCTAATCTGAAAGGGTTTTGATAGAGTGCCATTCACTCTAATTCGTGCGCTGGGCTTTCAATAAAGTGTTAGTATTGCGTCTATGAAGATGGGTGGAATGCCAAATCTGTCAAGTGTGGAAGTGAGATATTGCCAGTTGACCCTATCAAATGCTTTTTTCGCATCTGTGCTTAGTAAGACCAGGGGGATTTTGGCAGTTTTGGCGTGTTCAATCAGACTAACCACCCTCCAAGTATTGTCTTGTTCCTGTTGTTTACGCACAAACCCCACCTGCTCTTTCCTAATAATGGAAGGCAGGAGGGGGGAGAGATGATTTGCTAGCGCCTTTGCTCACCACTTGAAATCCGTATTAAGCAAGGAGATGGGCCTGTAGCTGCTGCATTGTTTCGGGTCCTTGCCTTCTTTGAGGAGAATGGTTATGAAGGCCTCAAGGAACTGGGGTGGGAGCTTGTGACCATTTAGAAGTGAGTTACACAGAGAAGTAAAGTGGGGGAGCAGTACTGATTTGAATGTCTTTTAGTATGCAATGAGTAGTCCATCTGGGCCTGGGCTCTTTCCCGACACGATAGAGGAAAGTACTTCCTCCAACTCTTCAGTAGTGAAGGGGCGTAACAGTGAAAGACCATCCTCTTTACTGAGTCTTGGGAGGGAGATGGAGTCATGGAAGATGTTGATTAAATCCTGTCTGTTGGTGTCAGACAGGGTTGTGTGATTCGTTGGAGATTGATCTAGATTGTAAATATTGTGATAAAAGTCGTGGAAGGCCTCAGCTATCCGATCAGTGGTTTTAACCGTAATGTTATAGGTGTTTGCAATCTCCCTAACAAACAACTTTTCTTTTTGTTTGTGAATACGTGCAGACATAATTCGGTTAGTCCTATCGCCGTGAGTGTAGAACTTACACTTGTAGTTCTGAAGTAGTTTAGTCAAGCGAATATTCAACAAATCCCTGACCTTATCTCGGGTAAAGGTAAGCTCCTGTAGAGTATTCTGAGCCTGAGATTACTTGTGTGCACTCTCCAGCTGAGCTATATGAGAAAGCAAACTTTCTAGGGTTTTTTGCCTGCACTTTTTAATGTGAGTGCCTAACTAAATCAGTTCCCCTCTAACTACCACCTCATGAGCTTCCCATAGTATAGGGTCAGAAATACCATCAGTTTTGTTAGAGCAGAGATATTAACGCAAGAGTATGTTAATTTTGTGTACAGCTGAGATATCACTAAGGAGCGTGTCGTTCAGCTTCCAACTCCAGTCCCCTTTAGGGATATCACGTAATGTGAGCATGAGAAATATTTCCAATGGATGTGTCAACTAGTAGGTCCAAGGTCTTCTGTTGTATAAAGAGGTAGTCAAGCCTATGGTATGACTGGTGTACAGTGGAATAGTATGTGTAGTCTCTAGTGGTGGGGTGAGACAGTCTCCAGGCATCTATTAAGTGTAGGTTTGTTAGGGTTTTATTGAGCTTTCCCAGATATCTGAAGGGAGCATTGCCAGCTCCTGTGGAGTCCAGGATGAGGTTTAAAGAAAGGTTCAGGTCGCCCCCCGTGATAAGGATCCCCTCCGCAAAGTCTTTGAGGACTTCTAGGGTCTGGGTTATCCATGGGACTTGGTGTTGGTTCAGGGCATATAGATTTATGAATGTGCATGCAGTGTTCCCAATCTTCCCTTTGAGAAAAAAAAAATTGCCCATCTGGGTCATTGAGCTGTGCCTGAAGTAGGTAAAATTTTTGTGTTATGGCTGGTATGTGCGTGAGTGAGCTCGTCTTTCTGCCTATGGGTGGCTAAGGCTGGGGATGAACACATTATCACTATCATCGTAGGGACAGTACTCTAAGGAACCCACGACCATAAAGGTGCAGTGCACCCCAGGGCACTCTGCGTCATAAAATGTCATACAATAACTTTCCAAACATAGCAAATGATAAAAACTAGTAAGTAAAAAAGGAAAAAAACATTGGAACAGTTTATGCAGTGAGTTAGTTAAAGTCCAGGATAACTTTAGAAGCTCATAACCTGAAAAGGAAAAGGTTAAGAGAGGCACTTAGCTATGTTTCCGCAGGTGTGTCGACACTGTTCAGTAGGATGAAGCTGTTTCCCTGCAGTCAGGAAGTGAGGAGAACCTCCAGCAACTTGGTGGATCATGGGTAATGGTGAGTAAGAGGAGTAGGGAGTCGCCAAAGAGGTGTATGCGAGTTGACAGAGACCTCAGGGTGGGGGATTAATGAGTCTCTTCGGAGTAGCTTTGAGCATCTTTGGAAGGAGCTGAAACATGCCATCTGGAAAAGGCACCCTTCAAACCTGAGACAACTAGAGCAGTTTGCTCATGAGGAGTGGGCCAAAATACCTGTTGAGAGGTGCAGAAGTCTCATTGACAGTTACAGGAATCGTTTGATTGCAGTGATTGCCTCAAAAGGTTGTGCAACAAATTATTAAGTTAAGGGTACCATCATTTCTGTCCAGGACTGTTTCATGAGTTTTCTTTTTTTTTAAAATTCTGTTGAAGCATGGTTGAAAAGCAATGCCTGACTTTCATTTGTTCATTTTCATAGAATTTTTATATATTATTACTTTTGTCAGATTCTAGTTATTTCTGTGACCAATGTGGGTTTTTCTTTTATTAAACGAGAGGTACCAACAATTTTGTCCACGTGTGTAGCTCTTTCATCACTGGTGATATGGCACTCAACAACACTTGCTTGAGGAAGTTTTGGGAGAGAGGCAGGTTGGTGGAGGGGTCCAGAGTGTCGTCACCACTATCCACCTCTGAAGCAAGGTATTCCTTCTCTGATACAGACCTGCCGACAGCCATTTTGGCTTGTGCCGAAGCCTGTTTTTTTGTGAGGTAGTTATCCAGGTCCCCTTGGGGGTGTGATTGTTTAGGCAGGAGTTGAGGGTCTCGAGGCTGGCTACCGCCCACTTTCACCATGGTTTAGGGAATTGAGTATGACAAGTTCATTAGGTTGTGGTCTCGGACTGGAGTGAAGGCGTGAGTTGGTCATTTATAGAGGGAGCAGTCCAATAACCACCTTCCACCAAAGCTGCAGTTACAAAGTGCTGTTCTCTGCTGTATTATCAAGCCCTATTTCCTGGTGGGGAAAAGGAAGGGGAGAGGCCAGGTTGAAGGGGGAAGGGGGACAGGCGTCTAAAGGAACAATGACCAAGAGTGGCTTTGCTCTCTCGTAGTGAAGGTCTTGCTCAGAGAAAGTTACAGCTGGTGTAGAAACTGGGATGGGGGACCGCTAACAAAAAACATCTCCCAGTCTGTATGGGCCCAGAGTTCTTCCGCGGGGTAGGAGAAGGTGAGAAGCCCCTCTATTGTTGGAGTAGGGGTTCGGTACTCCCTTCACCCCACCACCACCCTTAAGGATTGTTTTTTTTTTCCCTCCACTTGGAATTCAGCCTGACCACAGCCAGGCTGAATATAGGCTACGGTCAGGCTGAATTCCCAGTAGCGGAAGAAAAAAAACAATTCTCAGGCTCAGTGGTATTCTCAGCAGATGCCCAAAACTTATAAAAACATTTTTCCCGTACAGTGAATGCCATAGCGGAAAAAAAAAAAACATCAAAAGTGCCGAACCCCCATTTTTTCGCTGTTTTGCCTCTGATAGAAAATTTGAATAAAAGATGGTCAAAGCAATAGACATTCCCCAAAATGATATAACTAAAACGTACACCTGGCCCTGCAAAACAAAGGGCCCTATGCATCCCCGTACATGGAAATATAAAAAAAAGTTACGAGTTTCAGAATATGGTGACTTTAAAAAAAAAAAATGTTTTAGATCTTTGTTAACACTAGAAGTCCCAGAGAGGGGTCATTTAACATTTCTACCTTTGGAACCCAGAGACGGGTCGAATGACCTGAAGGATTTTATCTAACATCCTATAATCACCGTCTTTTGTTCTGTAATTAAGGCCATTACTGTCACACCACAGGAGGTTGTTGTTTTCCATTGAGTTTAGCCATTTAGTGTCTAGTTAGTTCTATTCAGTTTATTGTATTTGATAATATAAAGACTATACATATTGTATTAAGTTTAGTTTTATTTGAGCAAAAAAGCACTGAAACAATTAATCATTTTTTATATATTTTAAATAGAATTAGAAATTTTAGAGCAAGGTACAGCTGTGAGTAATGACCAGAAGCATTTGTCTAAGGCAGGGGTAGGCAACCTTTTTTGTTCGGCGTGCCGATTTTAATAAAAAAATCAAAGATGAGGTACTCGGAGTGCCGGTCAATAATTGTAAGTCTGACGACCCCTAAACTAAAGTCATATACTACAAACCATAACACAGAAGTGCTGCCACCAGATGCTTTAGGACACATGCGTTTACTGCTATTTCCTGGGACACTCCTGTACTTTCTGATTAGAAGCAATGAAAGTCCATGTGCAGCCCCCAATTAGTGGTAAATTTATTGTGTCCAGGAGCCCCGTATGGCGGCATCCTTATGGTGAATACACACTATGTATCTGGATGCAGCTATATTTGGAACTTTTTCATTCAATGTAAAACTGGTGCATTTTTGCACAAAAAAAAAACAAAGCCGGAGTTTTCTGTGCAAAAACACATCCTTAATATAGAAAACACACCGTTATACAGAATAATGTCCCATAGTGGTCCCTGCACACGGTATTATGTCCCATAGCGGCCCCTTCAACATGGTATATGTCCCATAGCTGCCTCTGCACACGGCATTTGTCCCATAGCTGCCTCTGCACACAGTATTTGTCCCATAGCAGTCCCTGCACACAGTATTTGTCCCATAGCGGCCCCTGCACACAGCAATATGTCCCATAACGGCCCCTACACACCGTATATGTCCCATAGCAGACCCTGCACACGGTATATGTCCCATAGCGACCCCTGCACACGGTATTATGCTCTATAGTGGCCCCTGCACACGGTATTATGTCCCATAGCAGCCTCTGCACACGGTATTTGTCCCATAGCGGCCCCTGCACACGGTATTATGTCCCATAGCGGCCCCTACACACAGTATTTGTCCCATAGCTGCCCCTGCACACAGTATTTGTCCCATAGCGGCCCCTGCACACGGTATTATGCTCCATAGTGGCCTCTGCACACGGTATTATGTCCCATAGCGTCCTCTGCACACGGTATTTGTCCCATAGCGGCCCCTGCACACGGTATTATGTCCCATAGCGGCCCCTACACACGGTATTTGTCCCATAGCTGCCCCTGCACACAGTATTTGTCCCATAGCGGCCCCTGCACACGGTATATGTCCCATAGCGGCCCCTGCACATGGTATTATGCTCCATAGTGGCCCCTGCACACGGTATATGTCCCATAGCGGCCCCTGCACACGGTATATGTCCCATAGTGGTCCCTGCACACGGTATTATGCTCTATAGTGGCCCCTGCACATGGTATTATGCTTCATAGTGGCCCCTGCACACGGTATATGTCCCATAGTGGTCCCTGCATACGGTATTATGCTCTATAGTGGCCCCTGCACACGGTATTATGCTCCATAGTGGCCCCTGCACACGGTATATGTCCCATAGTGGCCCCTGCACACGGTATATGTCCCATAGTGGCCCCTGCACACGGTATATGTCCCATAGCGGTCCCTGCACACAGTATTATGTCCCATAGTGGCCCCTGCACACGGTATTATGCTCCATAGTGGCCCCTGCACACGGTATATGTCCCATAGTGGACCGTGCACACGGTATTATGCTCTATAGTGGCCCCTGCACACGGTATTATGCTCCATAGTGGCCCCTGCACACGGTATATGTCCCATAGTGGCCCCTGCACATGGTATATGTCCCATAGTGGCCCCTGCACACGGTATATGTCCCATAGTGGCCCCTGCACACGGTATATGTCCCATAGTGGCCCCTGCACACGGTAAATGTCCCATAGTGGCCCCTGCACACGGTATATTCCCATAGTGGCCCCTGCACACGGTATATGTCCCATAGTGGTCTCTGCACACGGTATTATGCTCTATAGTGGCCCCTGCAGGCAGAAGCGCCCGAAGAGTACAGAGCGGCTGCGGAGCGTGGAATAGTGAGTACATTGTTTTTTATGTTTGATCATCTCCCCGGGGGCTCCGCTTATTATACTCGGGGGTCTGAAGAGATCCCACAGTATAATAATAGCAGTTTCGTTTCGGCCGTGTTTGGTCCGATCGAAACTGCTGGGTGAGGAGTCCGCTGCCGTGCCAGGGGAATAAGCCTCGCGTGCCAAGAGTGGCACGCGTGACATAGGTTGCCGACCCCTGGTCTAAGGCCTCAAGCACACTAGCGAAAAAAAATTGCGCGAAAATCGCATCGCAATGCGATGCAATTTTTTTCTGCGATTTGCCAATGTATTTCAATGGCACCAAGCACACCTGCGATTTTTTTTCGTGCGATTTTTTTCATAGGTGCGATTTTCCTGCGATTTTTTTTTTTTTGTGCGATTTTTTTCGTGCGAAAAAATCCCAGAGGAGTGATCTATATGACCAATGGGACAGATCACAAAAATATCGCAAGTAGCTGTGATTTTTTTTGCGATTTTTTTTTTTTTTTTTTTTTTTTCTGCACCCATTGACTTGAATCTAAATATACAATAATGTAAATATACAAAAGAACAACTGTTATTTGTTTCTATGCTTTTTATTTTTGTTATGAAAATAATAAAAAAAATACAAGGAATAAAACAATTCCACACATATTTACAATAGGCTGCTGTGGGGGGCTGCGTGTGTGTGTGTGAGTGGCATGTCCTTCTTGTGTGACTAGCATTTCAGCACTCACTCAGCAGTCTGTCTGCACTGTTGGAACATACCTGGCACTGCCTGGGTATGTCCCTGGTACATTTGCCACACGTGTATTTGTAGCAGTAAACACATCTCTCAGTTGCACAATTGTTCGTGCATCGATGGTTAACCTGACACTTCGCCCTTTTGCCAGGGCTGGGTGTGGAAGGTTGTTGCCGAAGGAGTTTCTCCTTGCGTGCCTTCTTTTCAGTCACATGAGAGCCACCTAACTCTTTTGCAAGCTCAACCAGGAAGTCCACCCGTCTCTCCTGCACCCCAGTGCATGCCTGATAAAGAACATGAGCATTCAGTGCTGCCATGTCAATCATGTTGTAGAACACGGCGAATGGCCATCTCCGTGTTCCTGCATGCAGGCTGTACTCCCGCACCATTTGGTCCATTACATCCACACCGCACTTTGTGTGGTTGTATTGTGTGACCGTGTTTGGCTTCCTTTTGTTGGTATCCTTAGTCTCAACCACGCTGTGCATGCTGCTGAGAATGTAGACGGCCTTCTTTCGTTTGGGTGCATACACTGTCAGTGTGGCATCAGTGGTTGAAAACACCTGAGTGGTGAATTCAGTGCGGTCCATCTGTCTAGCGGATTGAGGAATTTCCCGGCGACTCTTGTTGACTGTGCCGAGGATAGTGGTTTTCTGGCTAAGCAGTCATTGTGCAAGTGACAATGATGTAAAGAAATTGTTCGTGGTTACAGTTCTGCCCTTGTCCATGAATGATTCCATCAGCCTCATCACTACAGTTTCGGACAGTCTCTCCCCGCTGGGACGACTGGGGTCCTTGCCAAGATATGGGAGGACATTACAGATGTACTTTGATTTCAAGTCGCAGACTACTTTGAGAAGCAGTCACATCCCCCACAGCACAAAAGGCTGCATGCAAATTTGCTAAGGTGTTAGCAAATATTCCCAGCACAACAATGCAGCTGGGGGGTGGGCAGACACTCAGGAGCAGCTTACATTCTTTTCTTTACACTCTCTTACAAGACCTGTGGTGGATCAACACAATTCCCCCCTGCAGATTCCTCAGACAATGGCCACATTTACAAATGAAAGGAAATGCTAATTGGAGCCATCAGAGTTGTCAGTTTGGACTAAGGGTCATTTGACCCTCTTTCAGGACTTGAAGGGGGAGCTCGAAATTTCTGGGACTTCTAGTGTTAAAGGATTAAAATGTGAATAAAACTATATAAGTTTAGTATCCTCGGAATTGTACAGAAACATAGAATACAGGTGACATGTCATTTTGGCTGCAGAGTGAACACTGTAAAAACAAAGCCCATAAGAAAGTCGCAGAAATGCACTTTTTCTTCAATTCCTCCCAATTCTGAATTTTTTTCCAGCTTCCCAGTACATTGTACAGAATAATAAATGGTACCATTATTATGGTACCATAAACCTTTTAAAGTTTAAATAAGCTGGGGGCAGTGAAAAAAATAAAAGAAAATTACATACTCACCTGACCCTTGTGCTCCAATGTCTCCCACTGTGGTCTGGTTCTGCTGCTCCGGTGTTTTCTTCTGGCGGAAGTCCCTGCCACACATGACCGCTGAGGTCGCTGACATGGGACGTCACAGTGCTGTGGGGAAGAAAACACCGGAGCAGCAGGACTGGACCATGCTGGGAGACACCGGAGTACCTTCCCCAGCCTCATATTAAAAAAATGGTTAGCCCGGATTTGAAAGATCCTCAGTGCGCCAACACCGCTGTGGCCACCCCTGAGTTGTCTTTCATATAAAAACCACACTCACCGCCAGTGAATGTCGGGTTCACCAGATAAATACAAGACAAGCTTTCTAAATTTTATATATTTATTAACCCCTAAATGGGTCTGTATTAACATCTAACATATACAGTTCAGAACAGATATGCAGATATATGCAAGCATTAACAGTTACTAGTTACAAGATACAGTACAAATAAAATAAAAGGGATAAAGGTGAAATAGTTACTTTACCACACATGTCCTTGATGTGGTTCTGTAGTCCAACACTCACACATGCTCTGTCATGTGTGAATAACCAGTGGAGGCTGTTTAGCATGTGGCATTAATACAATAATCCAGCCTGCATGCTCTCATCACAGTCTCTCAGCATTAGTTCCTCTGTAATCTCTCTCAGTCTCTTGTAGGCTCATCATCGTCAGCAGCAGCATTCCAACCTGCCTGCTCATAGTAGCATCTCAGTCAAAGTCTGTAATATCCTGTAGTCTGTGATGGTCTGTGTCAACTCCATAGCATAATCTCCTCCCATTGCCTCTTACCTCATCTTTTATACCATTTATGCCACCTCCCAGAATGAGGTCACCGGCAACAGCAAGTCTGATGAGTTAATGCAATCAAGTCCAGATCTTTTGTATAGAGCTGAGACCAAGTGGATTGATACAATGTTATCAGCCAGGTCTGATCAACAGCCCAGGCTTGAACAATGCACTATTGTTTCTTTGATCACTCAGGGCTGTATAGGAATACAATGGAGCCCTATTGTTCCAGTGCTGCTACTACTGCCAATATACACCTAGGCTATGGCGGCGCACCTTATGAGTAAATGGAACTAGAGAGAAATACACTACCCAGAGACCAAAATACATTCCTTAGTTATAGCCACACTTAAGCAGAATCATCACACCTCCCCCTTTAGATGGGGCTTGCAGGAAGTAGGGGCCTACGCCCCTTTTCTGAAAGCACCTCCGCCTCCAGCTTCTCAGGCTCTGGCCGCAAGGCTCGCTCACCTACCCCCGGGGTCCCAGCAGATTCGGGCCTTGTCAGACTCCAAGGGTGGTTGAGCGCCACGCGCCTTCAATATGTCCAGACTAGGGTCAGCTTGGACAGCATCTCTGAACTCTTGGCTGGAGTGAGACAAAAGAGATGTGCATGTTACATAGCTGCCAGCCCCTTCTGTCTCTCTAGTCTGACTAGGGACACTTCTAAGGCCCAGGCTCTGAGCCACGTACACTTGGCTACCTCCTGCCTGTTCTGGGTCCGCTTTCTGAGTGCAGGCATCCCGTAGCTTTACACTCATGACCTCAGGCCCTTGGGAAACCATTCCAGAGATCCCATCCCGGCAATCTCTGCGCTCCTGGCTACCCTTGGCCTGCTCTCTCAGGGTCTTCCCCACACTAGCCGCTAGTTGGGAGAGTTCTAGGGGATTCTGCACCTCCCCCTTTGCTTCCAAACCTACATCCTGTTCCTCCTGTACTTGGGTGGGTGATGGTGATACCTTGGGCAAATGACTGAGATCATACTTCCCCAAAACATCCCCCCACAATACATTGACAGGTAATACATTGGACATACCCTCTTCTTGGATCACATCTCCAGTACCCCATGCCATCTGCACTTGGGCCATGGGCACTCCTGGAGTAGAACTGGACAGAAGAGACGTGTATGTCTCATACCGGCCGGACTCCTCTGGCTTGAAGGGAGTGAGGCTAGTCATGGCGGTCTCAGCACCGACTCCAGGTGGTGTAGGCAACGGTTCAAGGGTCGGAACGCCCTCCACCCTTGTAGCACTCTGGCTGCGGGCTAACACCGCACTACCAGCAGTCCGTCCCTCACCTGGATCAGCCATGAGATCCACATAGCCTACCTGACTACCTGGCACATGGTCAGCAGTTGGGTGCTCATCGGATGCACTGGGCGAAATAGTAGAAGTCGCTTCCAGTGACTCAGAAGAGCTACCCTGTACACTTTCACAACAAGCATTGGCAATTACATTGACAGTACCTTCATTAGCAATTGTTAATTCACATCGGGCCTCAATGAGATCTGCAGTAGACATGTTAACAAGCTGGGAGGGCGACGCCCCCGTAGATGTGGGTGTGTCTACAGACAATCTCATTGGCTCCTAGCATGGGGGTGAACAAAGCATCAATAACATTTTTGCTGAGCTGGGTTGCAGGAAGTTCAGTTGCATCTTCCATGCTCTCAGCTGAAGGCAACTCGTTAGCATTTACATTGACTGCCATGGGAAGTATCTCAGAGGGGGGGTTACGGGCCCTCTCTGCAGATATGACAGACACCTTATCAGCATTAATCATAGACAGTTTATCACAGTAAGCTGGGGCGCTCCCCACCCCATATTGGGACATCTTAGGTCCTAAATCACTTCCCAACAGTACATTAGCAGGCAAATCAGTCAATAGTCCCACAGTCCGCATTCCTTTTCCTGCACCCCCGTCCAGACACACAGATGGGCCACCTGCTGTGGCTTGGGAAGCAGGGAAGTTCTCAGGGTGGTTGGGGCACTCCTCCTTGAAATGTCCTGTCTGGTTACAGGCATGGCCCCGCCGCACCTCCCCTTGGGTTTTGGGGAAGGTCACTAGGGTGCCCAGAGTTCTTGGGACAGGGGAGGGACCACCCGGGGCATAGTTGGTCTCACCCGACCTGACGACAGACGGCTGTGGTGAACTCTGGCCTGGCTTCTCCTTCCAACTTGAGAGTCTCTGCAGGGTTGTTGGAGTTTGCACATGGGCGGTTTGTGCTCGCTGGGAGAGCTCCATCCTTTTGAGCTCAAGCTGAAACTGCCATTCTCGTTCTGCAGCTTCACGAACTGCCTGCCGTGTTGCTGCCTCACGTTCTCGTTCTACAACTTCCTGAAAACGGCACATCACCTGCAGGTATAGGTTAGGGTCACTGGTGCCTATTTGCTGCAGGGCCATTTGCCAGTATGAAGCCATTCCCCCGACAACGATGGGGCTACTGGTTCCTCCTGGTGAAGTAATCCTTGGGACCGGGCTGCTTGCTGCACTTCCTGACCTAGTCCCAAAATCCGGACTCTGCTCGATTCTCTGCATGGCTGTGGCTGCCTCCATTTCAGCCATACGCTCAGGATCTCCAAAAGCCTGGTTCAGCAGTTCTGGGGCTCTGCTTCTGAGCCCACTAGCCATCCACTGGTATTTGCCAAATAAAAGATAGGATAGAATACAAAGAATAAGGGAGGGGAACAGCACTGTATCAAACTTTCACTGTATCTTAATGCTTGCTTTAATACCGAGCTTGTCTTATAGGATTACCATAATCCCCAACATGTGAGTGATAAAGGTCACCAACACACGCCGTTTATCCTAAGATCCCACCACGCTGCCACCAATGTGAAAGATCCTCAGTGCGCCAACACCGCTGTGGCCACCCCTGAGTCTTCTTTCATATAAAAACCACACTCACCGCCAGTGAATGTCGGGTTCACCAGATAAATACAAGACAAGCTTTCTAAATTTTATATATTTATTAACCCCTAAATGGGTCTGTATTAACATCTAACATATACAGTTCAGAACAGATATGCAGATATATGCAAGCATTAACAGTTACTAGTTACAAGATACAGTACAAATAAAATAAAAGGGATAAAGGTGAAATAGTTACTTTACCACACATGTCCTTGATGTGGTTCTGTAGTCCAACACCCACACACGCTCTGTCATGTGTGAATAACCAGTGGAGGCTGTTTAGCATGTGGCATTAATACAATAATCCAGCCTGCATGCTCTCATCACAGTCTCTCAGCATTAGTCCCTCTGTAATCTCTCTCAGTCTCTTGTAGGCTCATCATCGTCAGCAGCAGCATTCCAACCTGTCTGCTCATAGTAGCATCTCAGTCAAAGTCTGTAATATCCTGTAGTCTGTGATGGTCTGAGTCAACTCCATAGCATAATCTCCTCCCACAGACCTCTTGCCTCATCTTTTATACCCTTTATGCCACCTCCCAGAATGAGGTCACCGGCAACAGCAAGTCTGATGAGTTAATGCAATCAAGTCCAGATCTTTTGTATAGAGCTGAGACCAAGTGGATTGATACAATGTTATCAGCCAGGTCTGATCAACAGCCCAGGCTTGAACAATGCACTATTGTTTCTTTGATCACTCAGGGCTGTATAGGAATACAATGGAGCCCTATTGTTCCAGTGCTGCTACTACTGCCAATATACACCTAGGCTATGAGAGAAATACGCTACCCAGAGACCAAAATACATTCCTGAGTTATAGCCACACTTAAGCAGAATCATCACACCGGACAACTCCTTTAAGGTGGCAATTGGGCTTTAATAAAGGGACTTTTCAGCTCATTTTTATTGATGATCTATCCTTAGGACAGATTATCAATAAGAGATCAGTAGACCCCAAACCCATCACCCCCCCCCCTGTCGGATTAGCAGTTTGAAGGGGCCCCGGTGCCTGTTTATATCACATGCTGTCTGTTTATAGTGACCGTGTGATGTAATTACAGCCTTGTCACATAGACATGTATAGGACGAGGCTGTAGTTACATTACATGGCCACTGCGAGATGAATGACACTATGTAAAAAGAGAAGTAGTCACGGTGCTTACACAGGTACCACAGTTCATTCAAACAGCTGATCAGTGGAGGTCCTGGGTTTTTGAGTCCCACTGATTATTTTACTAAATGACCTGAAAAACCTTTTAAGTAGGAAACCTATGGGGTATTGATAAGATGCACTATACATACAGGGTATACACGGACATTATTAATATAAAGATGCACTTGGGAGTTATTCATTATGGGGGGGTTATATCATATATTTTATAATTGGGGTAGCAGCAGGATGGGGGTGCAGGTGAGGACAATGTGGGTCAGGTGCCTGGAAAAGTGAGGACCCAAAGATGTCTGTGCTGCAAACTTTACAGAGACAAGTCACAGCTGGAAGAAGTGGTCATGGCGGTCCAAAGGGAAGAGAAGGGAAATGTGAAGGATTAGTCAGAGACGTCACCTGTAAGTCACAAAATGTTACTGCCCTGTATTCACCTAAATAATAGAGGATAAATACCTGATTAATGGGGTCTGTCTGCTGAGAGCCCGACTGGGCGTGAAAATTGTCCCCCCCCCCCCACACTGGGTGGAAATTCAGCCTGACCACAGCCAGGCTGAATATAGGCATGTTGCTTGGTGGATGGACAAACCCGCGTAGCTCTAATTCACTTTGATGGGAGTGCCAAAAATAGTACTCAGCTATCTGCGGCGCTCCTATTTTAGAGAATGGGGTTCATGCGGGCTCGTCCATCCACCAAGCAGAAGATGTGTGAAGTTACTTTCATTGTTAATGCCGTGTTGTTGATCTCTGATACTGAAGTAATACAGGAAGAATAATTCTTAAAAATTTTTTTATCACTTTGTGTATTGTGTATGTTTATTGTGCGACGATAGCAGCGTGTGAAGCTAGTAGTATATAAACGCAATTTTTTTTTTTTTTGGGGGGGGGGGTGTCTTTCTATAGTCCGACTCAGGCAGCAAAGAGGCTAGGTTCACCCCTGTTACTAGTGCTGGTGAAATGCGTAGATGGAGTAGCTTGGACTTTATCGATAATGTCTATTATCTCTATGGAGTACAAGGGAGAAGTTTCATAAGCTGTACTTATTGCCTTTATGGAACTTTTAATGACTTCATGGATAACATCCATTAACTCTATGGAGTTTGAATGAGGAGTGTGAGCTTCCTAGCTAATATCTATTATCTCTATGAGGCACACAGGACTTAGGCTATCTTGCAAGGAGACATTTACATGTAAATGATAGCAATAACTAATTTCCTTTAGGCTAAGGCCCCATATTGAGCAACACAGCTAAAAAATGCAGCAAAAAGACATCACGTTTTTTCCCCCAGGTTTTTTTTATTGTGTTTTTGCTCTGTTTTTCTCTGCGTTTTTTATTTCCTTAATAAAAACACAGCTTTTCCGTAGCTTTTTTTTTTTCCACAGAGTATGGATGGGATTAGCCAGAATCTCATTCACTTTGCTAGTACTGTAAAACTTATTTTTTTCTGCTACATTTTTGCAGCAGCCAAAAATGTTGTGATTCTAGAACTTGGGGCCTTAGCCTTAGACATCCCTGGTGTGTATGTCTCTGAGAGCTTGTGGGGGCTGGGCTGATTACAGTTCCCTAGGCAGAATGCTGTAGGATTAACCCTTGAAACCAATAATTTTAAACACAGAGACTGAAGGCTGAACCTTGGTCTTTATTTTAATTGTTATATGGATTCAAAGTTGTGTTTTTTTATTACTATGTAACTACTCCCTATATCTACTAATTCCACACTTTACAATGACTCTATATTTTAATAATAGAGGCATTTTTACAGTTGTTTTAAAAATTGTGTTACATTATGTATGTGTTTATAATGATACATATACACTATAAGAAGATTACATTTCAGTTTGTGCTTTAGGCAACTGCTAGCTAAAGTAGCTTATCACCTATGACTTTGGATTGTGATACATACACACAGCTAACGGATGGACATGTTTATATTCTGCCTTTGTTACTGTTGACTTCACTATCTTACAGTAATAATATCTTTAGTCTACCCCCAAGGAAAATGTGTTGTATGTTCAATTTCCACAGGCCTGCTGCCAAAAGCCCATATCATTTGCATTAAATAAGTGTTGTGTATCTTCAATTTCTCTCTAGGTAATAGAGGGTAAACCAGTGATAATTATTTGTTATGTGCTTTAATGTTACTTGCACTATCTCTCAACTTTAATTAAACACTCTAAATTATCCTAATGTGCATTCATTTTCTACATACATAAGTGTCTAGCCATCTTTATAACATCCCTGTCTCTGGAAAGACATCAGCTTTGATTAATATGTAATTTTATGTAATCCATTATCACTCAGATACACTTTCCTTAATAAAAAATATAATAATACAGAGCTATTGATTTCTAAAGTACATACACAATGATAGAAGCAAGCTGAGAAGCTGCTTTCCATAGTTTAACAATAAATGTCATGTTGGTATTTACTTGTGAAAGTATTTTGCATGATTTTTAAATCAAGCTTATTTATATTGGTAGTACTCATTGAGTATAATGGTATTTATTCATATACAGGCTGTGTGTAGTTTCATAATACCAAGAAAGCCATAAAGATGACTGCAACAATTATGGCACTTCTTAAAGAGAACCTTTCAGCTCTCCTGATATGTCAGTATTAAAGGGGTTATCTGGTTTTTGGTATTGATGGTCTGTCGTTAGGATAGGCCATCAATATTAGATCTGCATGAGTCCCAGATGTCTGAGATGTTGTACTGTCTCAGGACAGGAGATCTGATGGGTTCAAGGTGTCGGACCCCCACAGATCTAATATTGATTGCCTATTCTAAGGATAGGTCATCAATATCAGAAACCAAATAACCCAGTGGTTCTCAACCTTTCTAATGCCGTGACCCCGCAATACAGTTCCTCATGTTGCGGTGACCCCAAACCAAAAAATAATTTTGGTGGCTACTTCAAAACTGTAATTTTGCTACAGTTATGATTCGGAATGTAAATACCTGATATGCATTATGTATTCTAATTGCTACAAATCAAACATAATTTAAACATAGTGATCTACCCCCTACACAGGTAATGTTATTAACTATGGGGAAATTGAGAATTATTACAGTAATAGTGCCCCCCATATGAGTAATCTTATTACCTGTGCGGCGTCACTATAACTGTAATAGCCCCTCATATACAGACCAAAAACAAAATAGATGCCACACGGCCATTGTTCATATAAATATATCACTTAACAGTGGCGATAGCCTGACTTCACATAAAGACAGAGAGCAGTAATGGCCAAGCTTCTGGTTAATATGGGCTTGAGTCATATTATAATATTTACCGTATTTTTCGGACTATAAGACGCAACGGACCATAAGACGCACCTACAGTCATGGCCAAAAGTTTTGAGAATGACACAAATATTATATTTTCACATGATCTGCTGCCCTCTGGTTTTTATGTGTGTTTGTCAGATGTTTTTATCACATACAGAAATAGAATTGCATTCATATTATGAGTAACAGAAGCTTATATTGACAGTTAGAATGAGTTAATGCAGCAAGTCAATATTTGCAGTGTTGACCCTTCTTCTTCAGGACCTCTGCAATTCTCCCTGGCATGCTCTCAATCAACTTCTGGACCAAATCCTGACTGATAGCAGTCCATTCTTGCAGAATCAATGCTTTAATTTTGTCTGAATTTGTTGGTTTTTGTTTGTCCACCCGTCTCTTGATGATTGACCACAAGTTCTCAATGGGATTAAGATCTGGGGAGTTTCCAGGCCATGGACCCAAAATCTCTATGTTTTGTTCCCTGAGCCATTTAGTTATCACCTTTGCTTTATGGCAAGGTGCTCCATCATGCTGGAAAAGGCATTGTTGAGCGCCAAACTGCTCTTGGACGGTTGGGAGAAGTTGCTCTTGGAGGACATTCTGGTACCATTCTTTATTCATGGCTGTGTTTTTAGGCAAGACTGTGAGAGAGCCGATTCCCTTGGCTGAGAAGCAACCCCACACATGAATGGTTTCAGGATGCTTTACAGTTGGCATGAGACAAGACTGGTGGTAGCGCTCACCTCTTCTTCTCCGAATAAGCTGTTTTCCAGATGTTCCAAACAATCGAAAAGGGGATTCATCAGAGAAAATGACTTTACCCCAGTCCTCAGCAGTCCACTCCCTGTACCTTTTGCAGAATATCAGTCTGTCCCTGATGTTTTTTCTGGAGAGAAGTGGCTTCTTTGCTGCCCTCCTTGAGACCAGGCCTTGCTCCAAGAGTCTCCGCCTCACAGTGCGTGCAGATGCACTCACACCTGCCTGCTGCCATTCCTCAGCAAGCTCTGCACTGCTGGTAGCCCGATCACGCAGCTGAAACACTTTTAAGACACGGTCCTGCCGCTTGCTGGTCTTTCTTGGGCGCCCTGGAGCCTTTTTGGCACCAATGGAAGCTCTCTCCTTGAAGTTCTTGATGATGCGATAGATTGTTGGCTGAGGTGCAATCTTTCTAGCTGCAATACTCTTCCCAGTTAGGCCATTTTTGTGCAGTGCAATGATGACTGCACGTGTTTCTTTACAGATAACCATGGTTAACAGAAGAGAAACAATGATGGCAAGCACCAGCCTCCTTTTAAAGTGTCCAGTGGAGTCATTCTTACTTAATCATGACAGATTGATCTCCAGCCCTGTCCTCATCAACACCCGCACCTGTGTTAATGGAGCAATCACTGAAACGATGTTAGGTGGTCCTTTTAAGGCAGGGCTGCAATGATGTTGAAATGTGTTTTGGGGGATAAAGTTCATTTTCTAGGCAAATATTGACTTTGCAAGTAATTGCTGTTAAGCTGATCACTCTTTGTAACATTCTGGAGTATATGCAAATTGCCATTAGAAAAACTGAAGCAGTAGACTTTGTAAAAATTAATATTTGTATCATTCTCAAAACTTTTGGCCATGACTGTAGGTTTTAGAGGCGGAAAACAGGGAAAAATATTTTAAGACAAAAAAATGTGGTAAAATGTCTAATATATGGAAGTTGTAGTTTTGCAACAGCTGCAAGGTCACATTGACAGGTGTCCCTGCAGCTGTACGGGGAGGAATAGGGCGTCTTTTTTTGCAGGGCCAGATGTACTTTTTAGTTATGCCATTTTGGGGAATGTCTATTGCTTTGATCACTTTTTATTCAAATCAGAGGCGAAACAGCAAAAAATATGGTGGTTTGGCACTTTAGATTTTTTTTTCCCGCTCTGATGTTCACCCTAAAAGAAAAATATTTTTATAAGGTTGTAGACCGGGCATTTTCGGACACAGGGATAGCTAATGTGTATGTGTTTCACAGTAATTTTGTACTTTTATATGTATTCTAGGGAAAGTGGGTGAGTTAGAACTTTTTTTTTTTATTTTATTTTTTTACTATTTTATTAGCCCCCCTCCCTTCATGGGGCTTGAACCTGCAATAGTTTGATTGCAAGTCCCATAGACTGCAATACAAGTGTATTGCAGTCTATGGGAGATTCTGTACATTACTACTGAGGCTGGTCATAGACCAGTCTCAGTAGTAGTATCCCAGTGACAGGCCTGGGAGCCTTCATTAGGCTCCAGGCTGTCACCGGAACAGGTCGACTCCCGCGATCTCGCCGCGTGGGGAGTCGACCTGCAACTCACAGATACAGTAGTAATGCCCGCGGTCAGACTCTGATCACGGGCATTAGCTCCGGGACTCCGCTGTACAGCGGAGGTCCAGTTGCTATGGTGACCGCTCTGCAGCAGAGCGGCCATCATTGTAACAGACCTGGCATCCGTGTAACAGCACGGCGGATGCCGGGAGCTACACAGCGCGGGGCACCCTCTCAGGCATTCAGTTTGGAACGCACATCCATAACGACGTGCGTTCCAGCTGAATAGCGCAACTTCTCAGCGGCTAAAGCCATCGGAAATATGTATTTTCCGATGGCTTTAGGCGACCCCTGTGTTTTGGTCATTCGACTCCCGTCGGGGTCGCGACCCACAGGTTGAGAACCGCTGAAATAACCCCTTTAAGTAAATAATTGTATTCCCCATATATAACATTCTATAGCATCTTCACTTATAATTCTTTGTTGTGCTTTTCCTATTTCTCCAATTGATAGGGCATGTTTACACTCATGTGTCCAAAAACTGCTGACACTCTTTCAGACTGTGTAAGGGCACAGCCATATTACAAGGGTAATAATAACACTGAGTTCTAAATGTATTCATAAATATTCATGAGGAATAACAGGAATGACACATGCAGAGTTATGAAAAATGAGGACCTGAATGATTATTATTGTACATGAGGAATACAGGTACTCACAAGTTAGCAGTGTTGACAGTAAAGTGTCTTAATGGTTAACACCGCGGCCTTGCAACCCTGGGAACCTGGCTTCAAAGCCAAATAAGGGCATCCAACTATAAGAAGTCTATATTCTCCAAGAAGGTTTACATGGGTTTTTACCCAAATTCCAAACCCCATGGATAGGTTATTTAGTGTATTCCAAAAAAATGATTCTACTGTGCAGGATAATGAATTCCTGTGAACCCCACTTGGAAAAAGGGTTGATTTGAAAGATAACAATCTCCATACAACATGGCAAAATATTTAGTGCTTTATATGTAATGGCAAACAAATAATTACAATTTACTATGCTGGTTAACAATGATATGTTTGGTGGCTTTATGCGTGTATAGACTCTGGTTATAGCACTGAGTAGCACTGCACTTCAAGTAATATTGTAATATTGAGTTGTAAAACATAAAGACAATGTTTATTGTAGTAATTAAAATAGAGTTTGAACTTTATATACCCATATGCCACTTTGTTGTCCTATTAATTTCTAAGCTGTAATAAACTTCTCCACAGTTTTTGGCCTTTGACCAGAAATTCCTTCCACTGTCTTTTATTGTTTAATATATTTATTCTTCCAGTCTACTCTACTACATAAGAACTGAATAAATAACAGAGGTCATCTCCCAGATGTAATAGGGCCTTGCAAAAGAGAAGTTAATATACAATAGTACTTTCCTTAGGTGAATAATGTCTGCCGTGGGCTATTGAAGTCAAGTGATCATTAGTGTATGAGATACGGATCAATAAAAAACAGAGTCCCTACTCCTTGATGTTGTAGCATTACTGAACGGTGTACTTGAGTTAAGTGGGACTCTTGACTAATATTAAGTTAAAAATAATGTAAAAAGATGAAACTAAAACATTGACTGATTTTACAGTATATTTTGTGTCTAAAATTAAATGAAAGTTTATATTATTGCAAAAAATATTATTATGGTTTTATTTCAGGTTTGAAAATCACAAAATCTTTTTTTTTCACATTTGTTAAAAAAGAAATCAAGCAGAATAATAGATATCATATTGCATCATGTATATTTTTGTAGGCATGATGGGAAACATCAACAACGTAGATGAGTGAACCAGTTCAGAATGAACTAGGCTCTGGTCGAACTTTCCAAAATTTTTTGTAATTCAATTTGCACAAACTAGTCATCATGTGAAAACATGGAGAGAGCACAGAAGAAATACATGACCTCTGGGATCAGATGGGCTTCCCCATAATGCCTTGCAGTCAGTCCATATGACATGGGAAAGCTAATCATGCAGGACTATAGGTCAGAGGTCATTAGTGACTCATAAGTAGTATAAAAATTGCTGGCAGAAACAAAAGGTAGATTATAGAGACAAGGTCTCAAATGTCCAGACTAACAGACATAGTAATAATACACAGCTAATACAATACACTGTGGGATTACAGGGATTAGTGTTTTTAGAGTAGAATTGGAGAGGAAGAATGTGATTTTATCGATAGAGAGAGAGAGTGACATAGGAGTCTGCCTCCCATACTGTGTCACTGTTATGTTACTATTATTGTGCTGCAGTAAATGGATTAATCTCAATAATACTGTGTCCAAGACCAAGAACAGGCACATCACTCTTTTTACATGCATCTGGCATAATTTGGCTGTTCTTTTCCTTGCTGAATTTCAAAACGCTGTGAAGCTATATAAACTACCTCTCTAATTAAAATTTTTTTCCCTAAAAACGGTACTGTAATATTTGGCCTGTCCACCCAAAAAAAAAAAAAATTACTGTGAAATTTTTAATAGATGCAGCTCCCCCCCCCCCCCCAACACACACACACAAACACGCACACAGTACAGTGCGTTTTTAAACAGGCTGTTTCTTACCTCCAACTATCATCAATTTACATATAGACATACACGATGCTGTCATACTGATATTACTATGGCTGTGGTTGTGTTAGAGAGCTAAAAAGGGTTTAGATAGAGTATTAGGACACAGTGTCATACACAACTTTTTAAAACAATTTATTTTGACTTCTGGTCTGGAATGAACCAGTTTGAAATAAATCACTTTTGTTTCAAAGTAGAGATTTGATTCTTGCTGAAAATTACAAATTGTTCGGTTTTTAGTGAAACCGAACAATTTGGGATTCATAGTTAAATAGTAGATGAGGTTGGATGAAGACACCAGTCCATCAAGTCCAACATATACCCTACAGTACCCTACAGTGTTGATCCAGAGGAAGGCAAAAACCCCATGAGGCCTATGCCAATTGCCCCATTTCAGCAGAAAAATTTCTTCCCGACTCCAATCTGGCAATCAGTATAAAACTCTGGACCCAGGGTGACATACACTGCACCTCTGCAGGTTCCTGGCTGGACAATGGTCCTGGAATACCAGGAGACTGATGCAGGCGAAGTGCATTATATAAGATATGGTGGGCGCTGCAGCAACACATGACCCTTTGTTAGTGGCCATTTTCAGGTTGCTAAGGGTTGGCGTTTCACAATGAGATTCAACAAGACAACTTGTAGAGAGAATATATTAGTAAACTTCCGACATGCCCGTACCTAGTCTTCTGTACAGATTGCAGATACTTCCACATAGGATAAGTGTCCGCTGCTGATATCCCATTGCAGGAAACCAGCAGAGGATTTTGCTGATCTACTCCACAACAAACAATGCTCAGAATAACCTGCAATATAAGCTGTCGTGAGGCTGCTGCGAGACATTTTGCACCTCAGGTCAGATTATGCTGCAGGATTTATTTAGGTCTCATCCCTCTGCTGCTACTGTACAATGCAGCAAATAAGCCGCCGACAAGTCCACAGTATCTAATTCTCTGCATGTTCATCCCATGTAGACTTAATCTAAAAGGGCAGAATTGGTGACATGTGTACGATCAGTGGGGTCCTAGGACTGAGATCACCATCAATCACATCAATTTCCCATGTTCTCCTGTCTCAATAGATTGGTGTTCATGCGCATTGCCATTCCATTCAAAGTCTACGGGACAGATGACAACAGCTGACCTCTGACCTCTGCTACCTTCATCAGTTCCATACACTTTGTACAGAGCAGCAGTGTGTTCACTCACCCACCAAACTATTGACATGGGAAGACATAGGCAATTTATCACCTATTTTAGGTTATCAATTTTGATTATCAAAAAAATGCTTTAAGGCTGACACCCCATTTTGGGGAAAAGCAGCTTTTTTTGTTGCAGATTTTGCTGCAGTTTTTTGAGCCAAAGCCAAGAATGGCTACAAAAGGAATGGGAAATATATCAGAAGCTCTTATACCCCTATCTTCTACTCAATCCACTCCTGACATTGCCTTAAAAAACTGCAGCAAAATTTGCAACAAAAAATACTGCTTTTCCATAACGTGAAACACAGTGTTTATGGCTGCTGCAAAAATCAGCCAGCAAAGTAAATAAAATCTAATTATTTAATCTCATCCACAGCATGTAAATTTTAGCTGTGTAATCGTGAGCATTGCCACATATATTTAATAGGGGAAAAGAGTGCAGAGAAAAATGCATCAAAAGCTCAATGAAAAACACTGTGGAAAAAAACAATGTGTTTCGCTGCTTCTTTCTCCAGTGTTTCTTAGCTGCACTTCACTGTGTTGGGCCTAGTCCTTAAAGGGGTTGTCCAGGAATTACAGGTTTCTACAAGGAGTCCAGGGAAGGTGAAAAATAAAACCCACACTCACCTATCCCTAGTTCTCCCACCCCTGTCCAGTCCAGCGGCGCCCCAGTACTTGTTCCAGCGTCAGTCTTCGCCACACGTATCCACTGATGCCAGCGGCTTCATGATCCTAAGGAAAGGAACCGGGATGTCACTCACATACATCATCTGTGATGTCCCGATTCCTTTCCTTAGGCCGCTGATTGGCCTCACCAGTCATGTGGGGCAAGGACTTTTGCCCGAACAAGCTCCCGGGCCCCGCTGGACCAGACAGCCATGGTAGACACCAGAGCACTGGGGACAGGTCAGTATGGGTTTTCTTTTTCTTATTTTTCACCTTCCCTGGACAATTCATGGACAACCCCTTTAACATCTCAATATACTGAGCATCACACTATAAAATACATTTCTAGTATGTATAATGGTATACATGTACAGAAGAAAACACAGATAGATAGACATTCATATGCTGTATATACTTACACTTATACCATATATTCACACACATACATTCATATACAATATACACACACACACACACACACATACATGTCTACAAACAAACAGTACTCATACAGTAAATAAGACACATACTGTAAATAAATATACAGATATATACATATTAAATATACATATCTTACCCAAAAAATACACTTACCTTTGGCTGAATTTCTGGGTGCGGCAGTAGTGAAGCTCTAACATCGCACAGGACTTCTCCCCTCACACACATTCTGATCAGATAGATGAGTCACTGCTTGTGAGGAGGAAGGGGAAGTCAGGGTTGCACAGGGTGCTGCTAAATGCTGGGGAGCTTTACAAGCAGTGATCACCAAACCCTGCCAGATCTGACAATGGTTTCTCTAATCTCGATTATTAGTCTTAATAGTAGGGAAAGTATGTGTCCCCTATGGGTGTGGGGGCCCTGGGCAACTTCCCAGTCTGCCCCCCCTAACGCCGGCCCTGCCTGGATCAACTTGTCCTTAACATAATCTAGAACCCATAACCCAAAATATTGTTCTGTTCAAGAAAGACATCCAAGCCCTCATAGAACTTGTTCTATGAATCCACCATCACCCCTTCCTGTGGCACTGAGTTACATAGCCTAACTGTTCTTACAGTAAAGAATCCCCTTCTATATTGCTGGTGAAACTTTCTCTCCTCCAGACATACAGGATGTCCCCTTGTCACTGTCACTGGCCTAGGAGTAAAAAGATCATTAGAAAGTTCTTTGTGCGGTCCCTTCATGTATTTGTACATTGTTATTAGGTCTCCCCGTAGACGTCTTTTTTCTAAACTGAATAACCCCAAGTTTGGTAATCTATCATACTCTAATCCACCCATTTTTCCTAATAATTTTGGTCACCCTTCTCTGCACTCTCTTTAGTTAGACTATTTCCTTCTTGTATACTGGGGCCCAAAATTCCACGCAATAGTCTGTGTGGGCATACCAGTGATTTGTATAGAAGCATAACTATGTTCTTCTCTTGACAATCTATACCTCTTTTGATGCATCCCATAATTTTATTTGCCTTGGCAGCAGCTGCCTGGCACTGGTCACTAAAGGTAAGCTTACTGTCCACCAAAATCCCCAAATCTTTTTCAGTGGCAGTCTTACCCAGTAATTTACTATTAAGTGCATAATCATAAATTTTATTTCGTTGACCAAAATGCATAACCCTACATTTGTCAACATTAAACTTAATTTGCCAAGTCTACGCCCATACTTCCAGCTCCCTTAGATCCCCCTGTAATATTAAACTATCCTCCTCATTTTTGATTACCTTACAGAGTTTAGTATCATCTGCAAATATGGAGACCCTGCTCTGTAAACCCTCTACCAGATCATTAATACAGATATTAAACAGGAGAGGACCCAAATACCCGTATTTCACTCCACTGGTGACTTTGACCCAGTCTGAATCTTTACCATTAACCAGTACCCTCTGTTTTCTATCAATGAGTCAGTTGCGAACCCAAATGCATATGTTTTCCCCTAGGCCCAACATTCTCATTTTGCATACCAACCTTTTATGTGGTACAGTATCAAAAGCCTTTAAAAAGTCCATATACATTAAATCTGTGGCATTACTCATGTCCAGTCTAGAACTGACCGCCTCATAGAAACTGATTAGATTAGTCTGACAGAACCAATTTCCTAGCATCTCAAATATCTTACCCACCACAGAGGTCAAACTTACTGGCCTAATCGCCTCGGGCAAATTAAAATGGCCACCGCATTATGTTGCGCAACGTGATGTTGTGGCAAATTATTATCTATTATTCTATTATTATATATTATCTTTTCAGAGCCCAGTGTATAATAGGAGTAGGCCCAAGGGAGGTGTTAAAAAAAACAAACAAACCTCAGTGACTGGGCCTCAGCAGTGACATGAGCATGCCGAGCATTATAACCTCATGATGCTAGGAGTGCCCATGTCATCGCTGAGACCCAATCACATGCCTCAGTGATGACCCCAAGCGCCTGATTTCATAGAAAAGCGCCGGCTCTGGCACTCTTCTGAGACATCACGCATTTGCAGGATGAAGGAACAAATTGCAGGATGCCGCAAGGAGGTCCAAAAGAGGTGTGGGAAGGCAAGTAAAAATGAATTATCTTTTTTTTTTTTTTTTACATCTCCCTTGGGCCTACTCCTATTATACTCTGAGATCTGAAAAGACCGCACAGTATATTAATTTCACGTCCAGTTCTATGCAAACAAGTATGATCCAAACAGAACCGGAGGATCGCTTTGTTCGAACAATGGACAAAACAAATCCTTAGTCACGAACCATTGCTTTACCCGAAAGGGTTTCCAGAAATTTTGCAGAGCAATTTTCAAAGTTTTGAGATGGACAAATAAAACCTAAATTTCAACATTAAAAAATCATACTAACCCCCCATACATATATATTTTCTTAAAGTAGACACCTGCAGCATTGTCAGTATGCCACTTGGTACTGTATGCGAACAGGCAACTTCATGCAATTTTGATTTAAAGTGAATGTTTTATAAAAAAAAAAAAAAAAAATGCAAATAAATGGAAATTAGTTGCTAAAGGTGGAAACCAAACAAAAAGTTATATGCACCAAACCTCTTACAAATAAGAGTTCAACATGTGCAGAGTTCATTCATATCACAAAGGCCTACACCTGCATGCACATGTCTTCAGAAAATCACTAGAACTGGAGGGAACAAAAATCTGCTTTGAAGCTGGAAATGTTAAAAAAGTATCATCCTATAAAATGTAGGGATTACACACCATGGAAAGCAAGTGAACCCCTAAACCCTATATATTTTTTAAAAGTAGACAACCTGAAGATTATATGTGTCTCAATGAGTTATCAATAGCCACATCCGCCTTCATGTAACTTTGTGACAAACACAAATAATTAAAAAAAAAATGCACTAAAACACATATTTGCACCTAACACTTATATTCAAACTTACAATCACACACAAAATACATTTAAAATAAAAGATCAAGGTGTACACAATTTATATATACTGCAAACATCAGCTACAGCAAGAGCTCGTACTCTCAAAAACACTAATACAGAAGACAAGAAAGATTTTGCTGTTATTCACTAATATGTTAAAAACCTATACTGCACCTAGCAAACTGTGACTGTGATACCAAAATCTAACTTTTTTAAGATTACACAGCATACCGTATATAAAAACACAGCTTAATATTTCATATATGCAACTACCTTCATGCAACTTTGCAGCAAACAGAGATTACAAGCAAAAATACAATAAAAATTAAAATTTGCCACTAAAGTGGCATGCTCAAGCAATCCCTTTCTGCAAACAAAATGTACTTTACAAAAAACTGCAATATATGAGGAATTCATACATACCACACATATATATATATTTACAGGTGCAGGTGTTAAAGAAACGCCAAAATCGCAGAAATGCGCCAACCAATTTTGTGCATACAAATTAAATAGGAGTTTACATAAAAATATAATTTTCTATCCCCCTATAAAAACTGTAGCAGTTTATACGTTCATCTCTAGTGATAATCGTTGCTGCTATTATTTTAGTGTGTAACGGATATTGCTAGAGAGGTGTATTTTACTCTAGAAAGATCAGGTATGGACAGGGTGAAATGTAAACTTTATTGATGACTTTATTGATGGCCTGCTACGCTACGCCGGCAGCTGGCCATCTTTAATCATCATCTGGTCCCTGACCACTATTAGTCATCATTTTGCCAATGCAAATGCATTGGCAGAGGCTTAACTAAGGTCTTGTGGGCCCCGGTGCAAACTTTTGTCCCCTACCCCCTCCCTAGAGTGAATTCTTGATAGTGACGGTTACGGGTGCTGCAGTGATATCTCAGATACTTGAAAGAGATACAGCTTTAGTACCCACAACTGCAGTTATCAAGAACACGGTAAATGAGCAGCGCAGCACTCGGCATGTAAACAATACTGGGAAAGTATAATATGCTCCGCAGTGGCCCCCACACAGCATTTTCTGCTCCACAGTGGCCCCCACACAGCATTTTCTGCTCTACAGTGGCCCCCACACAGCATTATATGCTCCGCAGTGGCCCTCGCACAGCATTATATGCTCCACAGTGGCCCTTGCACAGCATTATATGCTCCACAGTGGCCC
Source organism: Leptodactylus fallax (assembly GCA_947044405.1). Lineage (NCBI taxonomy): Eukaryota > Metazoa > Chordata > Amphibia > Anura > Leptodactylidae > Leptodactylus > Leptodactylus fallax. The sequence goes on from CAMRHE010000021.1 coordinate 9,579,383, forward strand.
CAACACAGCATTATATGCTCCGCAGTGGCCCCCACACAGCATTCTATGCTCCGCAGTGGCCCTCGCACAGCATTATATGCTCCGCAGTGGCTCCAACACAGCATTATATGCCCACAGTGGCCCCTAAACAGTATTATATGCCTACAGTGGCCCCCACACAGTATTATATACCCACAGTGGCCCCCACACAGTACTATATGTCCACAGTGTCCCCCACACAGTATTATATGCCCACAGTGGCCCACACACAGTATTATATGCCCACAATGGCCCCCACACGGTATTATATGCTCCACAGTAGCCCCCACACAGTATTATATGCCCACAGTGGCCCCCACACAGTATTAGATGCTCCACAGTGCCCCCCCCTCCAGAGCCAGTGCTATTATTATACTCTGGGGTCTCCTCAGACCCCCGAATATAATAAGTAGAGGCCCAGGAGAAGTGATTAAAAATAACAAACGCTTATACACACCTTGTCTTACCTCTCCGGGGCATCCTCGCTCCATCCTGTTGTCTTTCCCATCTTCCTTGGTCCCCTGGTCTCCACGTCCCATGCCCCAGAAGTCACAGCTGGGGCCTGTGATTGCACCTCAGCGGTCACGTGGGGCGCGATGACGTCATTACGCTGGCGTGCCCCATGTCACCGCTGGGGCCTAATCACAGGCCCCTGCAGTGAGGCCGGAGAAGCGCCGGAGATGATGCTGAGCCCAAGACAGCCAGGTGAGTATTTTTATTTTTTTTTTTTTTTTGTCACTTCCCCTGGGCTGGCATCTAATGGAAAGGGGCCGACCCCTTTCCATTAACAATAAGTATAGCAGTCGGGGAACCAGGTTTTCCCCGACCACTATCATGGTAGTCCGGGGCCCCGGCCATTTACAGCTGGCCGCAGGCCCCGTACCCCTCCAGTCACAGTCGCAGCCCTTGCGACCACGATCGTTACGCCACTGTCCATTGGTTAGGGGCCCAATCGGGATGGTCAGGGGCCGGATCGGCCCCATGACCGTCCCGATCAGACCCCTGACACTTGCATTGGCAAAATGAGTACTAATAGTCGGGGCTCGGGGCCCACCGGGGGAAATCACCTGTTCCCCGGTGGACCAGTCCGACCCTGCATGGGAACAAATGTGACACCAAAATGATATTGGTATTGGAATAAGCAGTGGCACGAGTTTTTTGTTTATAATTTAGTTTTTTTGATGTCAACATTTTGGCACCAACAGTTTGGAATAGTAGGATGTGATGGACCAGGCCGCAAGACATGTCTGACTGATTAGGAATATCAGGCAGCATCAGCAGTACAATAAATTGAACATGATAAAGGCATAGGCATTGAACGATTTATTCAGTAGTATCTGTCAAAAGTGTGTGACAATTCTCACAGAGCTTACAGGCTATCCTGATAACATGCCAATTTTGACTCTCTTTGTGAAGCAGGAAGTATAATATTGTACTGTGTTAGCCATAAAAAGTAGTGGAAGAGTGAAGAAATTAGGCGATACCTTTTAGAGGCTAACTGAGTATATTTGATATTAAGCTTTCGAGATTGCTAGCTCTCTTCTTCAGACATGGTGAAGCAGGGAATAATTCCTCTGTTTTGGCCTTATAGCAAAGTTCTAAAAGCACAGCTAACCAGTACTCATTCCTCTGTTTCATACTAATAATACAATTGTCACTATGTAAGAAGTGTAGCATACAACCTGCCATGCTTGTAAGTGTGTGCATGGACCCATGGGTCTGCCATGATTGGTCTTCTTGGCCATCATATTCTTTGTTATCATCATCATCTTGAAACTAATAAGGATCAGCTTCCTCCCATGGTTGTGACATATCAAAGTCCCCCACCCTCTCCATCCAAAGGAGAAACTTTCTCCTCCTTCTCCTCTTCCAATCTAGGAGTCCCAGGTTCTTCACCATGATGACCTTGACCCAGTTCTTCATCCTCCTCCAGTTTCTCTTGCATCAACCCTGGGCAATGACAGTGACAAAGAGGTAGAAGCTGTTCTTCTTCTTTCATCCCTTGTTGCATGAGTATAAGTGTTTTCTGTAAGTTATATAATAAATTGATGACATCATTGATGCTGGTGGCCTCCTCAAAGAGTTTTAGAAGGTGACACACTTCTCTCATGAACCTCCAATGGTGGATCACAAAATAACACATTGTCCCTGTGGACTGTTGCATGCAGTAATCATTCACTATCTTCTGCTGTTCACATAGGTGCCCCAGCATGTGCAAGCTGGAATTTCAGCAATTTGGAACATCACAGATAAGGTGGTACAAGGACAGACCATTTGATCACTGCAAGTCAGCCACATGAGAACAACTGAAATGCATAGCCACTTCTGGTCAAGAACAGCACCTCTTTGAAGCCACTATACAGTATATGTTAATAAAATGGTCCACTACCACATTTTTCACATGGCAATATATGGCAGGAACAGCTTTACTACAGAAATAATGGTGGCAATATATCCTCCATCAAGGTTTAGAACATGCCATCAGTTAGCGAAACACAGTGGAATTCACTAAATGTTAAGGCAGAAACTGCATAGCTAGCAACTTGGCCAGGTGAAGAACCACCAGATGACTGGGTACATAGTGCTGTTTCATGGACACAAACTAATAAATGCAAAAAAAAAAAAAGGAAAAAAAAAAGGAAAAATATTAAAAATTCAAATCAGCTCCCTTTCCCTAGAACACATATAAAAATAATTAATTACTGTGAAACACATACGCATTAGGTATCCCTGTGTCCGAAAATGCCCGGTCTACAAACCTATACAAATATTTTTCCCGTACGGTGAACGCCGTAGCGGGAAAAAAAAATCAAAAGTGCTAAACCGCCATTTTTTCACTGTTTTGCCTCTGATAAAAATTTGAATAAAAAGTAATCAAAGCAATAGACATTCCCCAAAATTGTATAAGTAAAAAGTACACCTGGTCGTGCAAAAAAGACATCCTATGCATCCCCGTACATGGAACTATAAAAAGTTGTGGGTGTCAGAATATGGCGACTTTTTAAAAAAAAATTTTTTAAACGTTTTGGATTTTTGTAAAGGTTAAAATGTAAATAAAACCATACAAATTTGGTATCCCCAAAATTGTACCAAAACATAGAATACAAGTGACATGTCATTTTGGTTGCACAGTGAATGCCGTAAAAACAAAGTCCGTAAGTCACACAAATGCGCTTTTTCTTCAATTCCATCGCATTCTGAATTTTTTTCCAGCTTATCAGTACATTGTACAGAATAATAAATGGTACCATTATTAAGAACAATTTGTCCTGCAAACAGTAAGCCCTAATATAGTTTTGTGAACGGAAAAATAAAAATGTTATGGGGTTTTGAAGGTGGGGAGTCAAAAACGAAAATTTAAAAATGTCACCAGCGGGAAGGGGTTAAAACATACTTAACAAGAAGATGAGATTTAGCATTAAAAGATTATCCTGGTCAATGAGTATTTGCTGTGTGAGTCAGCTTGGTTTTTTGCAGTGAAAATGGCAGTTTTTCTGTATTGGTTAAAAAAACAAAAAAACACTACTGCCAAAAAAAACCTTAACAAAATTATATTTTGCACTAAATGGACTATAAGACACTATGTGGACAGTTACATATCACAGTGTAGCAAGCTACACTAATAGAAATGGGAAATCTGACACTGCATTACAAAAAATAGCTACTGTATATTGCAAAAAAGACTTAACAAAATAAGATTATTGGCAATGAAAGAGTGACCTGGCCAGTGTATGTGCAACATAGTGAGCATTTTAGTCACACAGCACAGTGCAGAGCTCTCCCCCATTCCTATGATTTTTCTACCTATCTGTCTCAAATTGGTTAAATCCGATTGATTAAAACTGTGCTCCTCTAGTCCTTCTTCTCCTATAATTGCAATGTTGGTGTTGTTTTACTACTAGCAATTGCTTTGAATCATGTAGTGATAAAACGTCTTTCCCCTAACTTGAGTATCACAGTATCTTATATTCTGTATGTTAAATCATCACTTTACCTCTCCATATACCACTCATGATTGTCTGAGAGGCTATCAGGTAATGCCAGAAGCCCGACTAGGTCTCAGAGACCATGTCATCCTCCAGTGGTGTAACTCGGAATGGCTGGGCCCCAAGGTTACGGGTCCCCAAACAGTAAAATATGCTCAACAGTGGCCCCAGATAGTATTATATGCTCGATAGTGGCCCCCACAGAGCATTATATGCTCCACAGTGGCCCCCATACAGCATTATATGCTCTTCATTGCTCCCCCCACACACAGTATAATATGCTCCCCACAGTGGTCCCACACAGTATAATATGCCCCCCACAGTGGGCCCCACCCTGTATAATATGCTCCCCGCAGTGGTCCCCACCCAGTATTATATGCCCCCCACAGTGGGCCCCACCTGATATTATATGCTCCCCACAGTGGCCCACACACAGTATTATATGCTCCCTACAGTGGCCCCCACCCAGTATTATATGCTTCCCACAGTGGCCCCCACCCAGTATTATATGCCCCCCACAGTGGCCCCCACCAGTATTTTATGCTCTAAAGTGGCCCCCACTCAGTATTATATGCTCTACAGGGGCCCCCACCCAGCAGTATATGCTCTACAGTGGCCCCCAACCAGTAGTATATGCTCTATAGTGCCCCCCACCGAGTATTATTTGCTCCACAGTGGCCCCCACCCAGTATTATATGCTCCCAACAGCCCCCTCTGCTTCTGTGCTATTATTATACTCTCCTCAGACCCCAGAGTATAATAATCGGAGGCCCAGTGAAGGTGATTAAAAATAACAAACATTCATACTTACCTTGTCTTACCTTTCCTTGGCATCCTCGCTCCATCCTGCCGTCTTCAGGGTCTTCAGGCCCACTTCCGATGTCGCTGCTGAGGCCTGTGATTGGGCCTCAGCAGTCACATGGGGGCGCACTGATGTCATTACGCAGCTGCACCCCATGTGACCGCTGGGGTCTAATCACAGGCCTCAGTCATGACGGAGGAGTGCCGGAGAGAACGCTGTGCCCAGGAGAGGTGAGAATATGTATTTATTGTTTCAGTCACCTCCCCTGGGTGCCCTGCCCTGCCATCTACTGGAAAGGGGCCTTCAATATGCCAGGGTTCCTTTCCAATAACAGTATGTATAGCGGTCGGGGAACCAGGCTTTCCCCGACCGCTATCATATCTCCAGCTGGCCGCGGGCCCCATACCCTGCCGGCTGCGACCCCTGCGACCGCGATCGTTTGGGGTTCGTGGTAGTGGATGCCACAGGGCTCCGGGCTCCCTAATGTCCCGGGCCCTGTGGCAACTGCTACCGCTGCTACCCTGGTATTTACGCCCCTGTCATCCTCCTTATCCTCTGCTTTGCTAACCAGTCTTACATGTGGCTGAGACAAACCACAAAAGTTTTGGTTTCATCAAAAGAAGGAAAATTTTGGAAAACCGGTTTGTTATAAATTGGTTCGCCCATCTCTATTTTGAACTGAAAACTCAAACCTTAATTGAATCTTGGCAGAATTATGTAGAATTTGGGTAGAGAATGCTGAAAAGGTAAGGAGCCATAGACATTTGTTATTAGTCTTTGTGTAAGATGGGGAAACAGCCCTCATGTTATGAATGTACCTGTTTCTATAAATAAGTTTATTTTTTTTTTATAAACTGACGTTTGTTTGACCACAAGAGGCCACTGTTACCTCAGAAATGGGAAGGACTGTAATTCCCTGGAGTAGTGACGTGGAAACCCTGTTCTGCAGAGGTGGAACTAGAAGGAGGAGTAGAGTGTGTGTGGTAGCCATCTTAGGAGTGTGCTTTGAGCTTTTAGAAGAAGAAGGACTGAAGTGAGAGAAGAAAGATTCCTAAGGGATCAGAGATATAGCAAGGTGGTGCTGAAGCAGAGACTGTTCCAGGGTTTGTTCAGACAGCATCCTAAGTTGAAGATTGCTATCAAGGACCCAGCTGAGAAGTGGCCCTGTCAGTGAGATCGCATGTTTTCTGGATGAGCCCCGCTTCCAGCTGTTCCAGACAAAGGCTAAAGGTACGCAACAGACCCGGGTCAGTAAGAGAAGTAATCGTGCACGCACCGCATTACATTTTTAGCACAAATTGCTTGGGACTGAGTAAGGGCCTGTAGTTAGAATAGTTAGGCATACTCATCTTCACAGGCCACACTACTAATGAATTATCTACCTATAAGGCAGTAAGGACTAAGACTCAGAGAATTCTATAGACTTGTAACTCCAGGAGAGGAGCTTCTGAGGAAGTCTACAGTAGAAGCGACATTTTATACATTGTCACATTTCTTTGGCTTGCAAGCTGACCTACTATTATATTTACTTGGTTGTACATTGTTTGGGGGGAATAGGGGTATTTTGATAAGTTTGTAAGCTCTTGTGTTATACCGTCGGTGCCCCATCACACTCATTGAATTGTTCCTGTGACTAGGGTGATAAAAAGGTAACAAGCGGCTGGTTAGTTGCAGCCTGCAGATAGGTAAAAGCTTGGAGATTATTGGAGGCACACATTGGAGGGCACCGCGCTGTACACCAGGGCCTCAGCTTCCTGGCTGAGTGTATGTAAATAGTTGGGAGTGTTTTTTTGGTAAAGAGGTGTTATTACATAAAGTAAAATCTTGTTTTTACTAAATTGATTTGGAGTCGCTTCCTTTGTTTGTGACTTCGCTGTATCCTGGGGAGCTCACCCCGCTACATGGCTTACATTTGCATAACTCGAATATTTAGGAGAGAATAAGGAAAGACATTTACCTCACATCCCAGTATTATACGCTGATCTTCACTGCTACCTCTATATAGTGGTCCCTACTCTACTGGGTGTCACGCTGTAAGGCGACCTCAGCAGCTTAGCAGCTACATTACCAGTTTAACAGCACTCCTGCTGCCAAGCTAAGCCCCCAGGTCACTCTACCCCACAGGTACAGTACATCATCACAACAACAGCAGACACCATGAAGCACCGCATCATGTGAATAGGTCTCAAAAAGCTTGTACAGTATAGTTGGCTTTGTTCATTAACAGTAGGGTGATAATATTTGGCATTATGCATTATTTAATGGTATACTATCATTGAGCTTTTTAACAGAAAAATTATTTATATTTGATACTGCCTACAGAGGCATTATGTTCCACATCATTGATTTCCATTAAAAGTGTTGTAATGTCTCTGCCTGTTCAGGTCTCTGCACCACCCTCCGCCCACATGCGGCGGCACAGGAGGCGTGCTCAGTTTGATTCCTTGTTTAAGATTCTTGTTGCTCAGTCTGAACATTGTCCTAGACTATGTAATTGATTTTCTGCCACACCCGTCTCCTTCACCTTGGTTTTCCTCCACTCCACTAATAGTTAATTTTAGCCTTACCTGTGTGATTGACAGCCTACAATCCTATCAAGTCTGGGGCAGGTTCTTTCTTCCTATTTATTCTTTGCTCACATTCTCATTGGCGCTGATTATTGCTTTGTGTGTACTGGCTATCACTCCTTGCTGTTTTGTTACCTGTATTCCTATTCCTGACCTCTGGCTTTCGCTTTGATTATTCTCTTGGATTCTGATTCTGTACTGCATTGCTCATCTGTTACTGACCCCTTGGCTATCTGACCTCCCTTTTTGTTGTTCATCCTGTCCACGTTCTGTGTTGCCACGTACATTAAGAAGGGACTGTCGACCAGTTGCTGCTGTCGCCTAGGACAGATCAGGCAAGTTAGCCAGGGACAGTGGGTGGGGTTCAGCTTTAGGGCTCACTGTCTTCTTGTGCCCCTTCCCCCAGGGTGCTGCAGCAGCACTGGGGAATTGCTTAACTGGCAATTCCCTTACAAGTGTACTTTCAAATATGTGCTTCACAGGCTACATTCCCATCTGCATTGGAGCCTCTGTTTGGAGATTCTGTAGCAGTGTAAAAATTGATGGATGAAGAAGTACTGCAAGTCCGACTTTTTTGTCCGATGGTTTCAGTTTAAAAGAAGAGACACCTGACAGATCCCATTATAGCCAATGGGGTTCATCGGGCACCATTGGTGTTTGCTATTTTAGTGGTCAAGTGTGTCCATTGTTCTGATCTTCTGACAGACCAGAACAGCAGGCACAGCTGCGCAGATAGTGTAAGTCATGTTATAAAAATTGTCGTATAACAATGCAATGAACATGTGACACTTGTAGCTAATCGATAGCCTTAATGTTCTTATGCCATACAGTACAGCGATACAAAGACCACAGTATTAGTGGCAATAGAATGGTCAGGGCTATAGGAAAAGAGTTTTTTTTTTTTTTTTTTACATATTCCCTGACTTTAGTGGAACTCGACCACCACTGGCAACCTGAATTTGACTGTCAGAGGGGACAGGGTGAGGGTTAGTCATGGTAAAGATTTTGGGGTGTTTATTTTAGAGAGAAGTGCAGGTGACAGTGGTGGGATTGGATTCTATCAGACCATTTATGGCCATTAGTGTATTTTATGGGTGAACCCTTTAATGTAACCTACATCACTGCCATTCAACAACTAAACACTTACATGAATTTTACAGTGATTGCAAATGTCTATTAAATACCTGAGCGCAGAAGGCGTAGACATAGCAGTTGTACCTGTGTCCTGGTTCTTCGCAGATCCTACAACACATCTCTACCAGTATTATAAGTGCTATATGATGGGACTTTGTTTAAGACATTGCTTTAGCACCCATGAGCTTCAAGTTTTGGCCCTGTTATTAAATGAACTTTCTTAAAGCAAACTACATGGTGCATACTTTAAATCCATGTGTGAAACATGCCAAAGTCATTCAAATTCATAAAAGTACAGTAAAATATTTTAGGCACCAGATGTACTTTTATATGAAAAATGAATTCATAATAAATTGAGGCTCACTGAGCAGCTCAAAATGTGTTACTTATTTTGCTTAGATTTAAAATGCAAGTTACCGTAGTATGAAAATTAAAATAATAATAAAAGATAATAAAATTGCTATTTTCCAAAATGTCTACCAAATGTTCTCTTGGTAAAGGACACACTATAAAATGAAATACAAATTTCCAAACTTCCATTTACAATGTGTTAGGAACATTTAGCAACAAAAATAACGTTGAAAAATCTTAATGTCACAAGTTGTTGTATAAGGGCTTTATCACTTTTTGAATCACGCTTGCTGAAATTAAATTAAAGGTCATTTTCATCCTGAACAGCTATACAAGAGATATAACACTCCAGTATTGAGTGAATATTTCTGGAAGAGCACTGGCATTTTTTTTACACTCTTGTGTTATTGCTGTGAACAAGCTATTTACTTCTTTCATGTCATTTAAGAGAACAGATATATTGGTAATTTATTAGCACAATTTATTCTCTTTATTTATAATACATTTATTTGGTGAATGTCTGCTACTACTGTAGGTAAACAGAGAAAAGAAGTGTACTATACGTGTATTATATTATATATTATATACTAATGCAAACATTAAGCAGTAAAAATAGTCTACTATAAAACTATTATTAGAAAATAATAACAGATTTTAATACAATACAATTTGCTCTTTTAAAAAAAAACTATGTAGTAGTATACAGAAAAAAGTCAATAATAGATGTAGGAACATTACAAAATATATTTAACTAGAGAATAAAGGTTCCTTATGTCAATCAATTAATGCTTAAAGGGGTTGTTCGGGTTAAAAAACATTTTAACATTAAACTAAACACCCCCTCACCATCTACTTTATAAATTACTTTAATTAGCAAAACTTTATATTTACCATTATTGCTATACTATACATATCCCCCCTCTCTCCTCCCCTCTCCTCCCATCTCCTCCCCTCTCCTCCCATCTCCTCCCATCTCCACCCCTCCCTCCCATCCCCTCACTTCCCATCCCCTCACTTCCCATCCCCTCACTTCCCATCCCCTCACTTCCCATCCCCTCACTACACCCCTCCCCGTCTTACTTACCTTCTGTCCTGCCTCCTTCTGTCATGTGACGTCATCAGCGACACGCGCGCAGTAATTCTTCAACTCGGGCATGCGCAATAGACTTCCAGAGCGATTGTGGGCTACTGCGCATGTGCGAGCTGCCTAGCAACGTCATGAAGATGTCTCCTGGTCCGCGCATGCGCAGCAGCTTTCAATATGGAATCGAGGGTTACAGGGTCCTATCTGTTCTGCTGGCATCTAAAGGAGGGCAGGGATCCTTGGGGTGCTTCTGGCATCTAAAGGGGACAGGTGTCTTTGGGGTGCTGCTGTCATATAAGGGGGTGCAGTGGTCCTTGGGGTGCTGCTGGCATCTAAGGGGGGACAGGGATCCGTGAGGTGCTTCTGGCATCTAAAGGGGGGGCAGGTGTCTTTGGGGTGCTGCTGATATTTAAGGGGCAGGGGTCCTTGGGGTGCTGCTGGCATCTAAGGGAGGCAGGGATCCTTGGGGTGCTTCTGGCATCTAAAGGGGGGCAGGTGTCTTTGGGGTGCTGCTGATATCTAAGGGGGAGGGGTCCTTGCGGTGCTGCTGACATCTAAAGGGGGGCAGGTGTCTTTGGGGTGCTGCTGGCATCTAAGGGGGGACAGAGATCCGTGGGGTGCTTCTGGCATCTAAAGGGGGGCAGGTGTCTTTGGGGTGCTGCTGATATTTAAGGGGCAGGGGTCCTCGGGGTGCTGCTGGCATCTAAGGGGGGCAGGGATCCTTGGGGTGCTTCTGCTTTCTAAAGGGGGGCAAGTGTCTTTGGGGTGCTGCTGATATCTAAGGGGGAGGGGTCCTTGGGGTGCTGCTGACATCTAAAGGGGGGAAGGTGTCTTTGGGGTGCTGCTGATATCTAAGGGGGGCAGAGGTCCTTGCGGTGCTGCTGGCATCTAAGGTGGTGCAGGGGTCCTTGGGGTGCTCCTGGCATCTAAGGGAGAGCAGGGGTCCTTGGGGTGCTTCTGGCATCTATGGGAGCAGAGGTCCGTGGGGGTGCTGCTGGCATCTAAGGGGCAGGGATCTATGGGGTGCTGTGGGCATCTAAGGGGGGCCAGGGATCCGTGGGGTGCTGCTGGCATCTAAAGGGGAAGCAGGGGTCCCTGGGGTGCTACTGGCATCTAGGGAGGGGCATGGGTTTTTGGAGTGCTGCTGATATCTAAGGTCGGGCAGGGGTCCTTGTGGTGCTGCTGGCATCTAAGGGGGTGCAGGGGTCCTTGGGGTGCTGCTGGCATCTAAGGGAGAGCAGGGGTCCTTGGGGTGCTTCTGGAATCTATGGCGGGCAGGGGTCTGTGGGGGTGATGCTGGCATCTAAGGGGAGAAGGGATCCGTGGGGTGCTGCTGGCATCTAAAGGGGAAGCAGGGGTCCGTGGGGTGCTGCTGGCATCTAAGAGGGAGACAGGGATCCGTGGGGTGCTGCTGGCATCTAAAGGGGAAGCAGAGGTCCCTGGGGTGCTGCTGGCATGTAATGGGGGCAGGGTCTTGTGGGGTTCGGGTCCCTGGGGGGCTGCTCCATGTGTCAGTGTGGGATCCCAGGGGTATTGATTTTGTCTGTGGGGTTCCTGGGGAATTGCTTGTGTAAGAGGGGGTTTTGAAGGTGTTCCCATAGCGCTGTCACCTGTGTGGATGTTTGGGGGTACCTGGGGTGCTACCTGTGTATGTGAGGATGTGCTGGTGGTGGTCCCTTGGGTACTTCCACCTGTGTGCATATGGCAGAGGGTCCGAGGGGTGCTGCCGTGTGGTGTGCAGGTCACTGGGCTACTACCTTCTTGTAAGTGGTGGGTTCCTGCAGTGCTGCCTATGTGAGCGTGGGGGTTGCTGGTGGTGGTCCCTGGGGTGCTGTCTGTGTATTGGAGGGGTCGGGCCCCTAGGGTCTTGCCACCTATGCATTGGGAGGAGGGGGCTGCCCACTGTGTGCTGTGGGGGTGAAAGGGGGGCTCCAGTTCTTGGGGGACTGCTGCCTTTATGCTGTTGTGATCTGGACATTGGGGGGATGCTGCCTATGTGCTGTGTGAGGCTTATTAATAGACATAGATCCTATGCTGACTTTCACAGAAAGCACCAAGACCATGAACCTACCTATAGTAGCTACAGAGTACACCGAGACCGTGAACCTACCTGCAATAACTACAGAATACACTGAGACCATGAACCTACCTGCAGCAACTCCATTCTAGACAGTACAGTAGTGAGACAGCTAGAATGGAGTTGTTGTATGGAGGACCAACCTATAGTAACTACAGAATACACCAAGACCATGAACCTACCTCCAGTAACTACAGAATACACTGAGACCATGAACCTACCTATAGTAACTACAGAGTACACCGAGACCATGAACTTACCTGCAGTAACTACAGAATACACCGAGACCATGAACCTACCTGTAGCAACTCCATTCTAGTCAGGTCATTAGTGAGACAGGTAGAATGGAGTTGTTGTACGGAGGTCCTACCTATAGTAACTACAGAGTACACTGAGACTATAAACCAACTTGCTTGACATGAAAGGGATGTGTCCTGTTGTGCTGTCTATTGTGCTTATTTACAACTATCACAATCATTATCGTACGGAATATGCATAAAAAAAACGAACAAAAAGTAGCAATACCAATTTTATTTTTTTTCAATTAGCAAAATATTATATGAAATATGTTTAAATTTGTAAATAATAGTAGACATAACATAATAAACACACCACAATACAGATAAGCAGTGTGATACAACAGCACCAATAAGCTTTAGAAAAAAACTTTATTTACAAAATGAATATAATGGTGAACTCGTTCAACTGTATGATCTGGAAACCATCGGTTACAATTTTTTTTTCTCTTGTATTTTGAAAGGCTTCTTTGCTTTTGTTCACAGCATACAAGAGGATAGTAGCACTATGTCCCAGTAAAAAAATATGGTAACGTAGACTGGACAATGTGATGTAGGAGGTCAAATCAAAATGTCTGTAAAGCAAAAAGAAAATCGATGAAATCTTGATGTTCTATGCAATATAAGTCATAACAACATTTATTTATGGTGCTTTGTGGTTACTGTGTGATATAAAGTATTTGTAAACTATGGATTAGACATACAAAACAAAATAATCTTGAAACAGGATTGTGAGTTAAATTATTACAGATTATAGATACAGGTTATAGATGCTCAGGTCACAGTGACATGAAAAATATCAACTACATTGCTGAGATCAGTATAAACAGAGACATACAAGCCACAATGACATTGTAGCCATAATGTGGATCTACAGCGGATGTGAAACTACTACTACCGGAATACATATTTCACTTCGATGGTAGTTTATGAGAGAGTTGAACAAGTTTGGAAACTATGATTTGTGGTTTTGCAACATCACATATGTGGATCACTCGCGTGATACATACAGTAGCAATGCCAACATATCTGACATGATCTGTGGCAATTGCCAAGAGCAATGGCAAAAATGATGCTCAAGCATAATTTTCTTATATTAATGTCTGATATATATATATACAGTCATATGAAAAAGTTTGGGCACCCCTATTAATCTTAATCATTTTTAGTTCTAAATATTTGGGTGTTTGCAACAGCCATTTCAATTTGATATATCTAATAACTGATGGACACAGTAATATTTCAGGATTGAAATGAGGTTTATTGTACTAACAGAAAATGTGCAATATGCATTAAACCAAAATTTGACTGGTGCAAAAATTTGGGTACCCTTATCATTTTATTGATTTGAATACTCCTAACTACTTTTTACTGACTTACTGAAGCACAAAATTGGTTTTGTAACCTAACTGAGCTTTGAACTTCATAGCCAGGTGTATCCAAACATGAGAAAAGGTATTTAAGGTGGCCAATTGCAAGTTGTTCTCCTATTTGAATCTCCTCTGAAGAGTGGCATCATGGGCTCCTCAAAACAATTCTCAAATGATCTGAAAACAAAGATTGTTCAACATAGTTGTTCAGGGGAAGGATACAAAAAGTTGTCTCAGAGATTTAACCTGTCAGTTTCCACTGTGAGGAACATAGTAAGGAAATGGAAGACCACAGGGACAGTTCTTGTTAAGCCCAGAAGTGTCAGGCCAAGAAAAATATCAGAAAGGCAGAGAAGAAGAATGTTGAGAACAGTCAAGGACAATCCACAGACCACCTCCAAAGAGCTGCAGCATCATCTTGCTGCAGATGGTGTCACTGTGCATCGGTCAACAATACAGCACACTTTGCACAAGGAGAAGCTGTATGGGAGAGTGATGCGAAAGAAGCCGTTTCTGAAAGCACGCCACAAACAGAGTCGCCTGAGGTATGCAAAAGCACATTTGGACAAGCCAGCTTCTATTTGGAAGAAGGTCCTGTGGACTGATGAAACAAAGATTGAGTTGTTTGGTCATACAAAAAGGCGTTATGCATGGCGTCCAAAAAACACAGCATTCCAAGAAAAACACTTGCTACCCACTGTAAAATTTGGTGGAGGTTCCATCATGCTTTGGGGCTGTGTGGCCAATGCCGGCACCGGGAATCTTGTTAAAGTTGAGGGTCGCATGGATTCAACTCAGTATCAGCAGATTCTTGAGAATAATGTACAAGAATCAGTGACGAATTTGAAGTTACGCCGGGGATGGATATTTCAGCAAGACAATGATCCAAAACACAGCTCCAAATCTACTCAGGCATTCATGCAGAGGAACAATTACAATGTTCTGGAATGGCCATCCCAGTCCCCAGACCTGAATATCATTGAACATCTGTGGGATAATTTGAAGCGGGCTGTCCATGCTCGGCGACCATCAAACTTAACTGAACTGGAATTGTTTTGTAAAGAGGAATGGTCAAAAATACCTTCATCCAGGATCCAGGAACTGATTAAAAGCTACAGGAAGCGACTAGAGGCTGTTATTTTTGCAAAAGGAGGATCTACTAAATATTAATGTCACTTTTCTGTTGAGGTGCCCATACTTTTGCACCGGTCAAATTTTGGTTTGATGCATATTGCACATTTTCTGTTAGTACAATAAACCTCATTTCAGTCCTGAAATATTACTGTGTCCATCAGTTATTAGATATATCAAATTGAAATGGCTGTTGCAAACACCCAAATATTTAGAACTAAAAATGATTAAGATTAATAGGGGTGCCCAAACTTTTTCATATGACTGTATATATATGTGTATTGACAATACTGGATTTATATGTATGCATAAAGATAAAATGAGTGAGACATACTGGTATATAGACACATATAAAGCTTTTGAAGGACCTACTGTATGACAGAAGAGTAATGCAGAAAAACAAATACACACGTGGACAAAATTGTTGGTACCCCTCATTTAATGAAAGAAAAATCCACAATGGTCATAGAAATAACTTGAATCTGACAAAAGTAATAATATATAAAAATTCTATTAAAATGAACAAATGAAAGTCAGACATTGCTTTTCAACCATGCTTCAACAGAATTTTTAAAAAAAGAAAACTCATGAAACGGGCCTGGACAGAAATTATGGTACCCTTAACTTAATATTTTGTTGCACAACCTTTTGAGGCAATCACTGCAATCAGACGATTCCTGTAACTGTCAATGAGACTTCTGCACCTCTCAACAGGTATTTTGGCCCACTCCTCATGAGCAAACTGCTCCAGTTGTCTCGGGTTTGAAGGTTGCCTTTTCTAGGTGGCATGTTTCAGCTCCTTCCAAAGATGCTCAATAGGATTTAGGTCAGGGCTTCAGAATAGTCCAATGTTTTCCTCTTAGACATTCTTGGGTGTTTTTAGCTGTGTGTTTTGTGTCATTATCCTTTTGCAAGACCCATGACCTGTGACTGAGACCAAGCTTTCTGACACTGGGCAGCACATTTCTCTCTAGAATCCCTTGATAGTCTTGAGATTTCATTGTACCCTGCACAGATTCAAGACACCCTGTGCAAGATGCAGCAAAGCAGCCCCAGAACATAACAGAGCCTCCTCCATGTTTCACAGTAGGGATAGTGTTCTTTTCAAGATATGCTTCATTTTTCTGTCTGTAAGCATAAAGCTGATGTGCCTTTCCAAAAATTTCGATTTTTGACTTATCTGTCCATAGGACATTCTCCCAGAAGCTTTGTGGCTTGTCAACATGTAGTTTGGCAAATTACTGTTGTCAGATTCATGTTATTTCTGTGACCATTGTGGGTTTTTCTTTCATTAAACGAGGGGTACCAACAATTTTGTCCACGTGTGTATGTGTAAAACATAGTATCTTACCATCATGTTTATCCACAGGAAGAGAGTTCAGCAGGTATGTTGTAGATCTGTTCTGACAGCTGAGGGAGAGTGTTTTGAAAGGGAGGGGGTCAATGAGTGAGAGAGAGAGGTGTGGTGATTGAGATCTAGGATTCTAATGATGGCTGCTGAGGGTGTAGTGGGCAGGCTAGTTAAGGAGACAGGAAGGGGGGAGTGTGTGAGAAAGGGAGGGGGTCAGTCAGTGAGAGAGGGAGGAGAAGTGAGGCATCATGGAACTTGTAGGAAACAAACTACAGGAAGTTAGGGATGTAAACAAATGCAGAAGATGCAAAAAGCTCACTGAAAACCCCAGAAATCACTCAAAACACTGATAAAGGTATTTGATGGCATTTATTAACCCATTAATAGCACTAACAGACCTTTTTTGAAAAATAATTTTTTTGCCCAGAAAATGGGAGTAAGCAGAAAATCATAGTAAAGACTCCAAGCAAGCACCTCTGCCTCTTATGTAAACATACTGTAACTATAAATAAGTCTAATGCTTCCTTACTCTTCAAGGATGCATGCCCAACAAGACTGGGGAATCAAGACTTTAATGGTTCTGGAGCATAAGGAAACACAGGGTCATCGGTTATAAAATATTTCTCACTCTTGGGTCAAATTTATTATGCCTTGTACTTCTGACATACAAGTAATGAAAAATTTTGTTGCACATGCCTGTTTTTTGCACAAAAATTGTGACATTTTCCATTTGTTGTCTTTTTCACCACTTTTTACAAAAATGGATGGGGATAAAGGTGGGCCAAGAATGACTCAGCTCCACTAAATTTATTCTAACTTTCATCCAGAAAACTGCCACAAGATATAGTTGAAACCTATGTCAGTTTCAGACAAGCATAGATTTCAATGCTGGTGCATGGGAACTCTCACTTTGCAAACGAATTATTAAGAGACTGGGGCCTATTAACAATACTGCCACATCTCACACCAACACAAAAATATGATTAAGATTATCACACAAAGAAATCAGCCCCGATAAGCCTTGGGCATTCCAAGCATTGGGTGAAGATTACAGCTACTCAAAATTTCAAAATGACAGAATCTCTGGGTGTTGGAAACAATTGGGCTTACTGTATCTTGCTGATATATTATTTACATTACTGGATGCATTTTCTTATATCTTTTGATCTTTCTGTATGTTTTATCTTTATTATTTTAGTAAACTATATTCATTAATGAATATGTTAGCTATTATGTGTAAAAATATTTATTCTAGTAATACTGAATTGAATACATCTGTACACAGTAGTTCTGTCAGTAGTTTTGAGGGGTCAAAACTTCACAGACTCCCTTTAAATATTATTTTTGCTTGCTGTTCAGTTGAATGATGTCTGCTTTGCCGGAGAGAAGCAATTCTAGGTTGGGGATACTATAGTGGGAATGTAACAAAACAGGCATTGTCTATGCTAGTCTTGATTCCCTGTGTTCCAGAGTAGAGGCATTACTCTAGAGCACAGGTGTCAAACACAAGGCTCGCGGGCCGAATCCGGCCCGCTGCCTTCTGTTATCCGGCCCGGCCTCACGCAATACAAGAGCAATAAAGATGGCGGCCGCCTCACTTCGCCTCATTAGCGGTGTGCCCCTGGGCGGCCGCCATCTTTATTGCCTCAGGCGGCACTGTCCCTCACTGTCTGGGGGGCGGCATTTTTCTATTCAATTTAAACCAGCCCAGGACAGGCCGCTTTAAAAAAAAAAAAAACAGAGCTGAGCGGGGCCTGTCCTGGGCTGCCCCCCCGGTTTAAGAGACATCGCATCTGAGCGCAGGCGGCGATACAATGACGTCATCGTGCCGCCTACGCTGAGACACAGACGTCGTGGACAAGCAGAGGAGGCATCAACGCATCGCAGGTGAGTATAACTTTTTTTTATATATAAATAGGCCGTGACCTGCTGGAGTATCCCCAGCAGGTCACGGCCTATTTATTTACCTACCCCGCGTCTGCTCGTAGCCGCCCCCGCTTCTCCTTCTGCTATGGGACGCAGAAAGGGAAGTGGATGCCGCTGTGAGCAGCCGCGGGCATCGGTAAGTGAGGCCGTGGGCCTCAAACACTACTATTATTATACTCCGGGGTCTGAAAAGACCCCAGAGTATAATAATAGTTCATGGTTTGGCCACTATGGGGCATAATACCCTGTGCAGGGACCACTGTGGAGCATAATACCAGTACAGGGGCCACTATGGAGCATAATACAAGTGCAGGGGCCACTATCGAGCATAATACCAGTGCAGGGGCCATTATGGAGCATAATACTGTGTGCAGTGGTCACTGTGGAGCATAATACCGTGTGCAGGGGTCAATATGGAGCATCCTACCGTGTGCAGGGGCCAATATGGAGCATAATACCGTGTGCAGGGGCCACTAGGGAGCATAATACCGTGCATAATACTGTGTGCAGGGGCAGCTGCGAGTCATAATACAGTGTGCAGGGACTGCTGTGGAACATTATAGTGTGTGTAAATGGGGCGCTATAAATAGGGGCTATGGCGCCTGTTTATATTATACGCTGTCTAATAGCTCGCTTAACTGTTAAGGAGAAGTTACTTTTATACACATGTAAAATAATCTTGGCCCTTCAAGGTACCCCGTGAGGCTGAAGTGGCCCCGGTGAAAATGAGTAATGACACCCCTGCTCTAGAGGCATGCTTTATCATGTGGAAGTAATTTAAATCTATTCCAGGTAGGAGCTGGAGCAGATTTGAGCTATAATTTACATAACTGGAGTAAATTCTTATAAATCTGTCAAGCAACAGGAGGCCACATCACTTCCACTAAGTCCCACCTCCAAAAATTTTGTAGCATGGTCAATTTTATACCCTAAATTGTTACTTTTTGATATTGTGCACCCTATGTAACACTTTACAGCTGGGTCGAACTGGCCCACCAGGGGACCGGTGAAACCCCCGGTGGGCCCTGTGCCAGTAGAGGGTTCTACCGGACCCCCACTGCTTTTTTATAACAGGCAGTGGAGGTGCTGTAAGGCCCCTAATCACTTACTTCTCCCCGCTCCTGGCCAGGGGTCCCCCCGGACGCTGCACATCACGTCATCGTGACATACAGGGCCAGGCTGAAACGGGAATAGGAGAAACTGTGAACAGAAGCGGGGAGAGGTAAGTAATGCAGCCAGGTTCCATCACTGCTCCCACACAATATAATGGCTCCATCACTGTTCCCCATACAGTAAGGGGGACCAGTGAAGAGGCCACTGTATGGGGGGACCACTGGAGTGGCCATAAAACAATTTGGCCCAGACAACCCATTAAAAGAGGTTGTCCATAAACTGCAGCGACCACTGTGGTGGCCACCAGGGAGGTGTAAAAATATATATATTTTTTTTAAAAAAGCATACTCACCTGTCCCCCTGTTGTCCCCTGCCTGTGTCTGTTCAGTCTCATTTCTAGAAATCCTGTACATAATTGGTCTCAGCGGTCACATGAGGTACAGGACTCCCAGCAAGGAGGCACCAGTACAAGACTGATTGGAAACTGGCAGCAGACAACGAAGTGCCGGGACAGGTGAGTATGCTTTTCTATTTATTTATTTTTTATTTTACACCTCCTGCCCAGCACATGAGGTGTCCAATTCGTGGACAACTTCTTTAAAGGATTTATCCATCTTTCTAATATTGATTGTCCAGAGGATAGGCCATCAATATTACATCTGCGGGGATACAAGAGCCAGGACCTCTGCAGATCAGCTTTTCCAGGACAGAGCGGCTACAGATAATGGTAACAATTCTAGGAAGCACGCTGTTCACTTGCCATACAGGGTGTAGCAGTGGGTTTAGGTAGTGCAGTGGTGCACATCATATGGTGGGTGAGCAGCATGGCTCCCGACATGTTATTACCTTTAGCAGCCCTGTCTTGGTACCACTGATCTGTAGGGGTCCTGGCGGTGGGCCCCTAGAAACAATTCCACTGGTGGGCTCTAGACATCCCAGTCTGACACTGCTTTACAGAAAAGTGGCACATGAGGTGCGAAACATCATAAAGTTGTAATTTTTAGTGTAAAATCTACTGTGCACCAAAAACATTTTTTTCCCACCAAATACAGATTTTAACACAAAATGTGTACCACACGATCTCTATTTTATTGCATTAGCTTTGGCCCTGAGATCAACCAAGAACATTTACATACATACTACTGTATACTGTATGTGTAAAAGATAGTAGCCACATTTTTTTCTTAAAGGGATTGTTAGGGAAGCAAGTAAAAAGGTTTGATTTTTCCCAGAAATAGTGCCACTTTCGTTTGTAAACTGTATCTGGAATATTAACGCAGTCTTATTTAAATAATGGATGCTCTGGAAAAAAGCTGATATTTTTTAAATCCCAGACAACCTTTGTAAGCTTAAATGCTGACTTTACATTTAGTGTTCCTTTAAAAAGGATTAAAGCTAAATTCTAGAAAGAAAAAGGATAATAAAAGTTTAAAACTGTGTCAGCTGTAAATAGGGAGCTGTTGTGAGGCAGAAATATTATGCATCTGAATAGTGAGTTAAACATTGGCAATAATCTCTTTGGAACCACTTCACCAGATCATCATCCGCTTTGTGTCATATACACTGAACTATGTTGAACCTGGTTAGTGAATATTAAAAACCCAAATTTTTTTTAAATACCCAATTTTACCATTTCCTAATTTATCGGCATAACAAAAAGAGATCAGCAAACTATCTCTATGTGAGGTTTCTGTTGTTCCAGTTCTGGGCTGGCTTCTTTAGATGTTTTTTAGGAAAAGCCTAATCTGGTCTTTCTATTTTTGAAACTGATTAATGGTTTCTACCGTGTGGTGAACCCTCTGTATTTGATCTCATGTCTTTGCTTTATGGTAGACTTAGAAATAATAAACTAGAACTCACAATAAACTAGAACTCATTTGACATGCTACCTGTTGTGTGCATATGATTTCTCCGAGTTCGTATGAAATACTTAATCAGAAACTCTACAACATATCTTTGGGTCCGTTGTAATCCCTAAAAAACATGGCGCTTCAACGTGGGGCTCGAGAATTGAGGAGGTACCCTGCTGAACCCCCCGGATCTAGAGAGGACTACGGTGGCCCATGGAGCCACAGATCTATAAGTCAGTGCTGTACGGTAAGAGCTTTTATCTTGCCAAATAGATCTGTGCTTCTAAAGTGCTTCTTGTTTTCCTGTCCGAGGGAAAAAGTAGGTATATCATCTTCTTATATCTAACCTCGAGCTTAATAAGAACCCTAAAAGGGCCAGTATGTTGTATGAGTGTTATTAGATGGAAGCTTGGGCTAAGGTTAGCTTGGTCACCTGTTGTATTCTTGTATTTATTGCATTTCTCATTTGGATTTTGTGGAAAATAAGTAGTCACGTGACAAAGGGACATAGTGATCCTTGGAATCCTCTAACTGACCTTTTAAAGTCTCCTTTGAATAAGATACAGTATTGCACTGGGGAAGTCTTACAGGAATTGGAGCAGGACAAAGGCAGAGGGAAGGAGGATAGGCAGAGGGAAGGAGGATATCCACTAACTGATCTTTAAAAGTCTCCTTTGAATAAGATACAGTGTATACTGCACTGAGGAAGTCTTAGGAAAAAGATGGGAAGGACACAGTGTCAGCAAGTGTGGATGGCAGCCCAAGAGATAGTAGGAGAAATCAGGGTGTGGTTGTACTGTGCTACTAAATAGTAGTCATTGGGAAGAATTTGGCTCCACTCATGGAGGTTGGGTGAAGGATCACAAGTTAAGTGAGTAAGGATATACAAAAGGATGGTTACAGAAATAAGGAACTAAGGTTTGCATATTTTCCTTAGGGTAAGGAAGTGTATAGTGATCACCCACTCACAGTCCAGCTAAAGGGTTAATGTGGTCTGCACATAGCATGGGTGTATATGTGTGTGTGCATATGTGTGTATATATAGGGTCTTAGTTATGCCGCCTAATGTCACCTTTGCACACTGCACGTCACTAAAAATCCCTTTACCCTGTTACCAATAGGTTCAGGGTGGGAAGAAAGGAGAGTCAGACAACTAATACACACAAGTATTTTCTGCTGTCAATATAGAACAACATGATTGTATACTACAAGAAATTATTGGGTTTTGGTCATGTAAATGATGAACCTATTGCTAACCCTGATTTTGAGTTCTTTTGTAGATGGCTCTCGATTTGGGAAGAATGGTAGATTCTGCAGCGGATATGCCATGGTCACTGAACACGAGGTAACACAAGCAGAACCATTACAGAACCCCACAGATTTCAGCTCAAGAAGCTGAATTAAAAGCACTCACTGAAACAGTGTAAAATGGCTGAGGGTAAGCCTGCTGGGCCTTAGGTATAGCAGAACTATGGTCTGATCTGGAGAGCAAGAGCTTTCTGTACGTGTACGGCTACCCAGACAGGTGGGTATAGTCAAAGTCTAGGCACACACCAAGGCTGATACAAAGAAAGTAGAGGTAACGTGTGGGCAGATGCTGCCACCAAACTAGCTGCAGAAAAGCCTAGGGAACATGCCTCAACACAGGTGGTTACCATACTGGACCAAAACTATCAGCTCTCTTTTCAGGTCCTAAAAACAATGCAGGACCAAGCCAGCTCAGAAGACAAAGAAGACTTGGGAACCGCAAGGAAAAAAAAAAAAAAAAAAAAAGTATGAACAAGTCCTGATGGCCAGTGGTAAGAGAGTATGTTTTCCGAGAGCATTGTTCCCAATGCGCAAGCAGCTCAAGTGCACAAACTCAGAAGTAGCCATGTGTGACCTGGTGAACAGATGATGGGTAGCTGCAGGATTTAGCATCACTGTAGTCAGATACGTGTAAGCCTGCATAACATGTGTCAAACACAATGTAGGCCAAGAAGTGAAAGGTTCCTCTAAAAAGCACACCCCGAAGCTCTTGTACCAGTTTCAGAGATTGCGGGTTAACTATATACAGTTACCAAAGGTGGGAAGGTATGAGTACGTGCTTGTGTGTATTGATCTCTTTTCAGGATGGCCTGAGGCATTTCTGGTGCAGAAAGAAACTGCAAAAGGAACTGCAGATAAACTACTAAAAGAAGTAGTGTGCAGGTATGGGATTCCCGAGACCATCAAAGTGATAATGGTACTCATTTTACAGGACAGGTAATGAGAGAAATAACGGAGGCCGTGGGGATATAGCAAGTGTTCCATACCCGTACCATCCCCAGAGTAGTGGAGAGGATAAACGGTACCCTCTAAATGAAAATCCAAAAAGCCATGAACACAGTATTTGTCACTTATATTTGTTTCTTCTGTAAGGTACACTCCTGACAGAAGAATTGGCTTCAGCCCCTATCATATTCTCTTTAGGTCAGCCCCTAGATTAGGATTGTATTTTTGGCAATTGCTCCAGATGTAGTATGGTGTGCTGACTATGTGATGGTTTGGCAAAAACATTTGACTTATGTACACTCTCGAGTTTTCTCCTTCCTTCCAGATCCTGAGTCAGTGGAAGGAACCCCTAAGTTACAACCCAGAGATTGTGATAAAGAGACACATGAGAAGGGCCTTGATTTGACGGTCCCTTCCATGTCCTGTTGACAACCAGTACAACTGTGAAACTACAAGGAAAGTCTTGTTGTCATGATGGTGTCCCCACTGAATGATGTTCATAGGGACAATAAACTGATTACACACCACCAGGTCCTGATAAAGGATATGGCTCCTGAAAGGAAACCTAAAGACTGTTGGATCTGCACCCATAATGCTGATTTGCTTATGTTTATTTTGCTTGTTTAAGCTATTACAGTGCATATACAAAAGGATGAGCAGATCAAAACTTGAAAGGCCAAACCCATGACAAATGGCATTGAGATAAAGGATGGAATACAGAAGCACATGATGGGAATCTGGTGAAGGAAATGAAATGAAGTCCAGCAGGTCATTGAAGTACCTAAATGTGAATTTCTGTATCCAACCATCTCAAAATGGGGGAAATGTTAGAGGTGATCCTCCATCTTGTATCTGTCATCCATTTTGTATTCTTTTACATATAAATGTATAAGTATGTTTTTCTGTGAGGACTAAAAGAGGCCCCTCCAAGGCTTATAGGAATGTGGTATGGAATGTTCATGCGTAAACTGCTAATCCTTATCTTTGGAGGCCTCATTTTGAGAAGATACACCTGACATATGTATATTTCTTATCTCTTCCCTGAAATTTATATGCATGTAACCAAAAACTATTAATCTTGTAATATCTGGGCATATTGCCATATTTTTGCTATAAAGGTTGATCACATCTCACAATAAACTAGAACTCATTTGACATGCTACCTGTTGTGTGAATA
Source organism: Leptodactylus fallax (assembly GCA_947044405.1). Lineage (NCBI taxonomy): Eukaryota > Metazoa > Chordata > Amphibia > Anura > Leptodactylidae > Leptodactylus > Leptodactylus fallax. The sequence continues at coordinate 9,603,869 of CAMRHE010000021.1, forward strand.
TGATTTCTCCGAGCTCGTATGAAATACTTAATCAGAAACTCTACAACATATCTTGGGGTCCGTTGTAATCCCTAACAATAACATGGGAACGCCGAGCGCCATGATGCTTGGCATGCCCATGTGACCGCTGTTGGCCTAATCACTGGCCTCAGCGATGTCCAAACTTCTGCAATTGGTTAAACTGCTGCAGAGTATGGAACAGCCAAAATGTAACCAGAGAAATGGAGTCCAAGCCATAGTGAAATCCAGGAGGTCACAGAAATAGTCAATTCTGAGGCAGTGGGGAGATCTAGAAAAACAAGCCAAATAGTACCAGGAGATCAGCAAAATGAGGGAGAGATTAAGGGAGTAAACACAGAGAAACACAGAACCCAAATGTAGAAACAATCTCAGGCAAATGGACTGTGCTAAAGCCAAATTTAAATACCCCACCTCAAGCCAGGATTGGAAGCAGACTTATCATGGGTCTGCATCTTAAGGTTCTGACAGTCTGAACAGAGTCGGGAAGAGTTTGACTGGTGGTCATGGCAACCTTAAAGAGACAGCTGCAAACAGGAATTCAGACACTGATTACTGATACAGAGGGGGAAATTTATCAATCAAAATGTGCCAGAATTCTGGTGCAATTAGTGCCAAAAAACTGTGTCATCTATCATGCTGTTTACCACATTTATCTAAGTGTTTTAGACACTTTTTAGACACTTTGAGGCTAAAGCCCCATGTGGTGTAAACACTGCGGAAAAAATTGCAGTGTTTTACAGTCAGAGCAAAGTGGATGGGATTCTAGTGAATCCCATGCCCACTTTGCAGAAAAAAACGCGCTGCGGACACGTGGCGATTTCCAAAACCGGCACAGTTTTGGAAATCGCAGCATGTCAATTATACCTACGGAAACGCCAGTGGTTTCCCCATAGGTATAATTGAAACAGAAAGTCCGCAGAGAAAAACTCTGCAAACTTTCTGTATAAAGCGATGCGATGTGATCCTGTCGTGGTTTCTCCGGCAGCGCTTTTTTTTGCTGTGGGACGCCACGTGGGGCCTTAGCCTTAGATACTTAGAAAAGGTGTGGCCTAACTTGCGATACTGCAGTGCAATAATGTGCTGAAGTTTGGTGCTTTCACTTGCCCATGGAGAGATTGAGAGAGCCATTTCATTGCCATGGCAACCAGGAGCCATCTACAGGCTCACAGGCCTGCCAATGCTAGGTTTGTATTGAATTCTGCACATAGAATCTAACATAAACCTACCAATTTTACCATACACTGTTCTGTACACTGTAGTATTGTAGTCTATAGTATAAGCAATCCAACAATTGGTCTTTCAATTCGCGGAAGGAAGGTGGCAGGGGTAAAAATGACTAAAAAATGTAAAAAATTTTAAAAGTATAAAAATCACAGAAGTATTAAAATTGTGCACTTTTCCCTAAAAGAATCGATGCATAATAATAATAATAATAATAATAATAATAATAATAATAATAATAATAATAATAATTAAATGAAAAAAAAAAAATGTTATGTGTCTTCTCTTCTGAAAACACCTGTACTATTAAAGTAAACTATTTAGCCAATACTGTGAATGCTGTAGCAAGAGTATCCTATCATGATATAGCACATTGAATTATACTGTAATATGACTGAAACTTGATGCATCTACTGTGCATCAAGATATATGTGACTGCTTATGTTCAACAGCAAATATTATATGGAACCTTTTGTGTGGAGATGCATCAACTGAAACTATATCTACAGTAACTCTAATGTACAGTGCTCTGTATCAAAGTCAAACATTTTATCAACAGGACTGTCTTTAAGACAGTTGTAGGGTACGTTTGTCACACTTTGACCTTTCTCTTCAGCCCCTGAAGCCAAGGAACTTCTGGTATCATAATGATTTCACATTGTTTCTATGGTAACATATTGGAACAGAACTGTGTTTATCCCAATTAAACCAGTTGAAACTAGGACCCTGAAACAACTAAACCACTGTATACACCATATCAATGAAAAACATGTAGAGCAGTCGGAATATTATTTTTGCGTTGCATTTTTATTTTTTGCATTCTGTACAGACACCACCATCATAGCATTTTGTAAAAATGATTATAAAAATAGCTTTTTTAAAGTCATTATTGAACATTTCTGTATTAATCCAATACTTAATACTTCTGCTAAGAACCACTAAACCCAGAATCCCCATGATCCCAGGAATCTGGGACCATTCAAGCAAAATCTACCTAAAATAAATTCCTTCCTTACCCTGTAATTGTGTTTCGCCATGTCAGATTTTCCTTTCAGGTCCTGGGAAAGCTGGGTAATATCTGAAATACTGTTGTAATAGGGACTGCCGACTACTAAATATACCTAAAGAGACCCTCTTTCTTGCTTTGTAATTGTTCCTTAACCCCTTCCCGCTCTTCACCATAATATTATGACGCGCTGAGCATATAGTACGGTGCTGTAATGACGCAGCATTATTTCCTGCTCTTGGCTGTTTTACACTGGCAGCCACCGGACTTGGAAGATACGCTGACAGATTAACCCCCTGGGTGCCGTGATCAATAGAGATCAGGACATCCCGACGGTTCGGCGGCAAGATCGCCCTGTCACCCTTTGGACCCCCCTGGATAAGATCACGGGTTCTCAGGGGTTCTGATGGTCATAATCTCTTGCATACTGATTAATACGAAAGTGTAAGTATCTGCACCTCCACTTTAGTGGGAACACAAATTTTCTTGGTCTTGTTTTAAAGCCAAGATTCAAGACCAATATCTTGGCTCTAGCCCCTGCAGCTCCGGAGATAGAGCCGTTTAAAGTTACAGTGTCTCTGTGGGGGTTAAATAACAGTTTTTTATTTTTTTTAGATTAGCACAAACTGTAATACTGTATATATGAGCAGAAACAAAAAAAAATAGTTAAGAAACAAATATTTTTTCATATTAACACTCTATCACACTGTGCATTGGGTGAGCAGAGTGGAAAAAAAAACATTAAATAACATTTGTTTTTTTCAGATTAGCACAGTCTGTCAGACTGTATATTGGGTGAACAACAAAAAAATGCTTAAATAATAGATTTTTGTTTTAGATTTGTTCAGACGGAATCAGCACTTTGCTGTTAGAACATAAGTATGTATTTACAGATAAAAATTTAAACACTTGCCCAAAAAAAAACCCTTACCAAAAGATTTTTCACTAACTGGACTGTTATGTTTAAGTATGCTTAAGCACTGTATACAGCACCACAGAAATGTTCCCTCACTCCTATCTGTGATTATAAATCTGTCTGTAATTACTTAAATCTGACTAAATTCTCCTATTGCTAACTATTGCTTGTAAATGTTTAAGCTTTTAAGAAGTGTGCTATGTATGATGCAGTGAGATGAATCACACACCCTATCTCCACCATTACTGTAATGCCTCATGTTCAAGCTTACAGCATCTTATGCAGGGTTCACACTACCGTTGGAGTCCGTTATGAAGGTGCCTGTTAAAAAAAAAAAAAAAATGGACACCTTTCATAACGGACACTAACTGATGTTAATGTGTCCGTTTTTTTAACTGATCCAATTAATGGTTCCAGTTAAAAAAGCGGACACATTAGCATCAGTTAGTGTCCGTTTTTTAACACTGTCGGTTTTTTTTCTTTTGTTTGTTTGTTTCTCCTTTCTGAGCATGCGCAGGAAAAAAAACGGACATAAAATAAGGGCAGTAACTGATGGCTATCAGTTTCTGTCCGTTATAAGTCCGTTACCCATAGACTTCAATGTTAAAAAAATAACAGACACTTGCTGTCCGTCAAGAATCCGTTTTTTTCAAACGGACAAAAAGTCCTGCATGTAGGAATTTTTGTCCACGAAAAAAAAAATGGACTTCTGACAGATTTGGTGTAAACGGACACTAACGGACACAATATAAAAACGAATTGAAATGAATGGAAATTTTAACGGATTTCTGACGGTTCAGCTAGTGTCCGATGCTAAAATCTTGTAACGGACAATAGCAACGGACACTACTGACGGTCACCAACGGTAGTGTGAACGCCCCCTTTCATAGTGTATTTGACATCAGCACTGTAAGGTGTCCACCTACCTCTGTCTATTGGCTGAGAGGCTGTTGTCAGGTGGTGCTAGAACATTATACAGTGACTCATAAGACACGAGTTTCTTCTGTATTTCCAGCTCAATAAATGTGGTGATGGCCATTTTAGTTTGTCTGAGACAAGTTGGCGCTTGTTTGGTTTTGTTAAAAACTGAACAATTTGTAATTTTCGGATTGAATCAGTTCGCCCATCTCTCGTCATATACCAGTCAATGCTATAATAAAGGCTGCTGCTGAAGCAAAATTTATCTATATGAGCCTTTTTGTTGGTGTAATTCATACTCTGGAGCTGCACAATGTCCATTACACTCAATGGACCTCCATCTGTGATAAGCAGGAAGCACTGTCTGCTCAATCTATGTCTGTAAGATTTCTGCCACACTTCTCAGAGCTGCAGTTGAGCAGATAATCTTGCAGACATAAATACAGGTGAACTATATCATCATATTTTTGTTTTTTTCTTTAGGGTTTCAGAGTTTCTTTCAGGGTTTAGTGTCCCTTTAATACAATAGATGTAACAATTGCGCTTCATCAGTTTTACTGACTTCACTTTGTTATAACTTCACAAACTTATAATATAGACTATAATCAAACTCCGGTGGACCATCAATGTTATAGTGGAGAGCTGATTAAAATCATGTTCAATTTAACATGCTACAAATGCTACTCTTGTGATGCAAGCAACACAGCTGTCATTAACCTAATGAAAAATGTGTGCACTATTTCTGTTTCAGCTAAACATCATTCACTGAATCATCATCCATCCAGAAGGCTGAACATGCACACTAGAGAATACACTGCTTACAGGCTATATAGTTTAATGTGCATTTCAAATGCCTCTGCACAAAAACAGCTTCAATGGAAAGAAGCATTGCAGAGCAAAAAGGTTCTCTTTATATCTCATTTATTACTTTGAATAAAAATCAACTGAATTTCTAAAATTGTCAGATTAATAAACTGTTGAGTTAGATTTATATTGTGAAAAGCTTGATAACAAAGTGAAAATTAGATTACACAATGCAAGTGCATACATACACTATGACTCCATGCACTTAACAGAGACTTGTGCATAGTACATGTATAGCGCTACATTGAGACTCACTAGTACAAAACCACACAATCTATATGTGATACGATACAGTACAGGTGCAATAGTGTAGGGGAGAATTCCCTAACAGCTTTCCTATTTTTTCTGCAATGAATTACTAAATATGTAAATATGATTAACTGTATATAACACATATTCAGCTGTTTCAAAATATTATCATTCCAAAACAAAGATATAAAAATAGTAAACCTTCAGATTCCATTAATTCACACCAAAATGTTAAAAGTATATATCTGAAAAAATCTTTGATGGACTAATATAGCCTTTACTAGTGATAGGTAGAGATGGGCGAATCAGTTCGTAACAATCTCAATCAAGTTTGTAACATACTCAAAATTGTTCAGTTTTTAATGAAACCGAACAAATGGCGATTCACTTCAGGTGAACAAAGGTGCTACAACAAAATGGTCACTGTCATAGTTTGGCCAGGAAATACAGAGCAGAAAATGTCATGTGTGCAGTGACTCATGCATCACGTGATAGCAGAGGCGTAGCTAGGGGTTCAGCACGGGGGGGGGGGGGCGAACACGTCCAAGTGGGCCCTCAACTTGGACATGTTTGTATACCGATACTATCAGTATACGGTGAGCATATAGTGGTATAGCGGCTCTACACAGGGCTCTGCAAACGATTTAGGTGAATACAGGGCAGTAACATTTAGTGACTTACAGGTGACGTCTCTGACTAATCGTTCACATTCCCCATCTCTTTCATCTGGACGGCCATGACCACTTCTTCCAGTCTCTGTAAAGTTTGCAACACAGACATCTTTAGCTCCTCTTATTGATCGCGGTTTTTCCTGCAGCACTTTGCACAGAAAGTTCGCAGAGGTTTCCTCTGCGGAATATCTTCTTCAATTAAGAAGAAAAAGACCCCCGAGTATAATAATAGTTCATGGGTGGGCAACTATGGGGCATAATACCGTGTGCAGGGGCCACTGTGGAGCATAATACCAGTGCAGGGGCCACTATGGGGCATATAACCGTGCGCAGGGGCCACTGAGGAGCATAATATCCTGTGCAGGAGCCATTGTGGAGCATAATACAAGTGCAGGGGCCACTATGGAGCATAATACCAGTGCAGAGGCCACTATGGAGCATAATGCCAGTACAGGGGCCACTATGGAGCATAATACCGTGTGCAGGGGCCAATACAGAGCATAATACCGTGTGCAGGGGCCAATATGGGGCATAATACCGTGTGCAGGGGCCACTACGGAGCATAAAACTGTGTGCAGGGGTTGCTGTGGAACATTATAGTGTGTGTAAATGGGGCGTTATAAACAGGGGCTATGGCGCCTGTTTATGTCATACGCTGTCTGTTTATAGTGGCCGTGTGATGTTATTACAGCCTTGTCACATAGACATGTATAGGACGAGGCTGTAGTTATATTACATGGCCACTATGAGGTAAATGACACTATGTAAACAGAGAAGCAGTCACGGCGCTTACACAGGTATCATTCACACAGCTGATCAGTAGGGGTCCTGGGTTTTTGAGCCCCACTGATTAGTTTATTAATGACCTGGAAAACCTTTTAATTAGTTAACACCTGGGGCATTATTAATAAGGGGCACTATTTATACAGGGTACACACATACATTATTAATATAAAGATACACTTGGGAGTATTATTCATTATGGGGGATTATATCATATATTTTATAATTGCAGGTAGCAGCAGGATTGGTGTGCAGGTGAGGACAATGTGGGTTGGATGCCTAGAAAAGTGAGGAGCCAAAGATATCTGTGTTACAAACTTTACAGAGACAAGTCACAGCTGGAAGAAGTGGTCATGGCGGTCCAAAGGGAAGAGACGGGAAATGTGAAGGATTAGTCAGAGACGTCACCTGTAAGTCACAAAATGTTACTGCCCTGTATTCACCTAAATGATAGAGGATAAATACCTGAGTGATGGGGGTCTCTCTGCTGAGACCCCCATTGAGACTGATAATTGTTTTTTTCCTCCCACTGGGTGGGAATCCAGCCTGACCGCAGCCATATATATAGGCGTGTCACTTGGTGGATGGACGAACCCGCGTGGCTCTCATTCACTTTAATGGGAGTGCCAAAGATAGCCGAAGTCCAGTACTCAGCTATCTGCGGCGCTCCTATTATAGAGAATGGGGGCCACGTGGGCTCGTCCATCCACCAAGCAGAAGATGTGTGAAGTTATTTTCATTGTTAATGCCGTGTTGTTGATCTGATAGTGAAGTAATACAGGAAGAATTCTTAAAAACTGTTTTAAAACTTTGTATATTGTGTATATTGTGCTACGATAACAGCGTGTGAAGCTAGTAGCATGGAAACTCAAATTTTTTTTTTTGGGGTGGCGTCTTTCTATAGTTCGCCTCAGGCAGCAAAGAAGCTAGGTTCACCACTGATGACCCCCCATCGTCATAATGATAATGCTCCCTAATGAATCCTCCCTTTATAGTTATATTTCCCCCTGCCAACCACCCCTTATACTATTACATACCTTCCAACTATCAAAGAACAGAAAGAGGGACAAAATATATGACGTGCTATGCTCGCCGCGGCAAATTTAGCTCCACCCACTTCTATGTTGAATCCGCCCATTCTCATCTATTTTTCCATGTGCCCCCACACAGTATAATGCTCCTACAGTAACCCTAACATTATATGCCCCCACATTATAATGTTCTCCTCCAATTGCCCCACAGTATTAAGTCCCTTTAATCGTGCCCCAGAGGGGGACATTAAACTGGGGCAGCTGTAGGGTGACATTAAACTATGGGACAGTTGGAGGGTGACATTAAACAGTGGGGGTAGTTGGAGGGGAACATTAAACTGAGGGCAACTAGAGACAGACATGTCCCCCCCAGCTAACCCTTACGGTTTAATGTCCTCCTCCAGTTGCCCCCAGTTTAATGTCACCCTCCATCTGCTCCCCCAGATTATTGTCTCCTTTATCTGCCACCATCTTAATGTCACCCTTCATCTGTCACCAGCTTAATGCCCCCTTCATCAGCCCCCAGTTTAATGTCCCCCTTTATCTGCCACCAATTTAATTTCCCCCTTCATCTGCCCCCAGTTTAATTGCCCCCTCCATCTACCACCAGCTTAATGTCCCCCTTTATCTGCCAGCAGTTTAATTGCCCCCTTCATCTGCCTTCAGTTTAACTGGCCCCTACATCTGCCCCCAGTTACCCTCTCTTGCTCACACATGCTGTGTCTCTGTCTCTTCGATCACTCTCTGTTCCCAGCAGCTTTCTGTGTAACATCACAGTCTGTCCCGCGGTATCCAGAATAGCTCCGCCCACACAAGAGTCTGATCACATGGTCATGACGTCATCAAAGGTCCTTTACCCACTAGGATTTAGCATCTACCCTTTACACTACCCTAATAAAGATTGTTAATAGCAAAACACTTCAGGGGCATAGCGGAACAAACTGTAAGCTATGTGGGACCGCGGACAGCTGTGTAAAATCGGGACTTCCCCACTGGGAGCTATGCTATTAATATACCCACAAAAAAAAAAAAAAAAAAAAAGTCACTCACCTACCTTCGATCCTGATGAATGGAACCGCCGCTTCCTCCCTGTCCACGCACAGGACGTCTGTGTCTGAGCGCAGACGGCGCGATGTTGTGACGTCATCGTGCCGCGCGTGCTGAGAAGCAGAACATCTGTCTGTGGTCTCAGCATCTTGTAAACCGCAGGCCTGCATTGGCTTGCGGTTTACAATACTGTTAAGTTGCAGGAAGCGTTTTAACTAGATCGCTGTCTGCAGACACCGATCTAGTTAGAAATAAAGGATGTATTAATGGCGGCCCCGGGGTGGGCCCCAAAAAGTCAGTGGGCCCGGGGCAGCCGCCCCCTCTGCCCCCCCCGTTAGCTACGCCTCTGCGTGATAGCAACATCTGACAGTGCTGTCATATAGGACTATGTAAGCTTGTGCACTTGTGATAAGCTTTTAGTTCCTGTAAGGTGAACAAGCACACATATCTGTGTTCTATCTCATAGCTATTAGCGAGGCTCTAGGCAGCATAAGTCAGAAAACTGAACAATAGCTATAGGAGTACTTAGAGAATCAAGCAATAATTATATATAGGCAGATTAGTAGTGTTAGAATAGAACTGAATAGAAAGACATAGGACACAGGACAGTGAGTCTGCTGCAGACAGATAACCCTTTCATTACCAGGCAGTAATCTATATTGTCTAACAGTATTGGCTGCTGACAAAACAGCAATTTCATCTCTATACACATTCTTTAAACATACTTTTGTACTGAAAAAGACAAACCTGAAAAATATTTTGTTAAGGAATACCATTTTTTCCATTAAGCAGCATTGTTGTTAATCTGACCAAAATATTTTTCCATCAAAAAAGTTTTGTTTGGTTTTACAATAAAAAGGGAAACATTACAACACATAATATTGATAGAAGAGAAGCAATCAATTGGCAGTGCAACTGCCCTGTGGGAGAGGGGTGAACGAGTGGGGGAAGGGAGAGAGACTAATAGCAAAATACACAAAAAACTGGGATAGGATGGGGCAAGGAGGGGGAGTGCTCGTGACGCAGCAGGGCTATACATAGTGCATATGAATCATTCACAGTAAAACAATAGGACTGACCAAAATATTTTAAGTGTTTCTCTGCATGTACAAATGCACTGCTCGCACTTATATAATTATAGATATACGTCACACACAATAGTACAGAAGTAGTGGTGGCCGTGGTACTAGTAGTGCATCCTTCACTAATGTGAAAAAAAGAATCTCCTTTATTCCAGGGTTTTGTTTTGTTTGTTTTTTTTTTTTTTTTTTTTTTTTGCGTGTTCACCCAATACAGTCTAGGCTGCTCCAATCTTCAAAAAAAAAAAAAGACCTTTAGGAATTTCATGGTTTTTTTTTTGTTAATCTGAACAAAATATTTTAAGTGTTTCTCTGCATGCACAAATGCGCATATATAATTTTAGATATACAACACACACAGTAATACTGTATAGTAGCAGTGGTGGCCGTGGTACTAGTAATGGATCCCTCACTAATGTAAAAAAAAAAAAAAAAAAAAAAAAATCTGTTTTTTCAGTGTTCAGGATTAATTTCCCTGGTTCAGAAGCATACACATTTTTGGGTTTATACGTACATGTGGTTTTGAGGGCTAAAACATTTTTCCTTTGGGTTATTCAACAAATTTTGTGGCTTTTTTTGCTGATAAATAGGGCTTTATTTTTATGTTGTTTTTATTTTTCCATGTTTTTTCTTCATTTTTTGGTGTTTTCCCTCTTTGCTATGGTCATATCTACTTATTGAGGTGTCCCTTGGGGGGTGGCGCTAGAACCTGTGGTGGTAGGGCATGATAGTGGCAGGGGGTTACTTTATTTATTTATTTTTTTTGTATTATTGCCAGCTGTCTGTACCCCTTCCTCCCGGTACCTTCATTATGACAGTGGGCGGGAGAAACCTTCATCTCCCGACCGCTGTCCTAAGCCCTGATCCCCTGATCCCCTGCACTAGTGTAAGATGGTGAAACAGCCCTCATGTTGTGAATGCACCTGTTTCTATAAATAAGTTTTTTTTTTTTATTTGACCACAAGAGGTCACTGTTACCTTAGAAATGGGAAGGACTGTAAGGGTGGGTTCACACCTGCGCTTGGTGTCCGTCCGTCGCCAATCCAGTGAAAATCTCGGCGAACTGGATTGGCGTCGGATACAGACCGGTCAGCGGCGCATTGGTTAAAAACCCATTCATTTGAATGGGTTTTTAAAGCAGTGCGTGTGGTGTGCGCTTACACCCTCTGCGCTGCCAATCCTTTTTTTTTTCGTCGGAAACAAAGTCGGACATGCAGGACTTCGTGTCCGACGAAAAAAAAAGGATTGGCAGCGCAGAGGGTGTAAGCGCACACCCGTGCACTGCTTTAAAAACCCATTCAAATGAATGGGTTTTTAACCAATGCGCCGCTGACCGGTCTGTATCCGACGCCAATCCAGTTCGCCGAGATTTTCACTGGATTGGCGACGGACGGACACCAAGCGCAGGTGTGAACCCACCCTAATTCTGTAATTCCGTGGAGTAGTGGCGTGGAGACCCTGTTCTGCAGAGGTGGAACTAGAAGGAGGAGTAGAGTGTGTGTGGCAGCTATCTTAGGAGTGTGCTTTGAGCTTTTAGAAGAAGAAGGACTGAAGTGAGAGAAGAAGGATTCCTAAGGGATCATAAATATAGCAAGGTGGTGCTGAAGCAGAGACTTTTCCAGGGTTTGTTCAGACAGCATCCTAAGTTGAAGATTGCTATCAATGACCCAGCTGAGAAGTGGCCCTGTCAGTGAGATCGCCTGTTTTCTGGATGAGCCCCGCTTCCAGCTGTACCAGACCAAGGCTAAAAGGTACACAACAAACCTGGATCAGTAAGAGAAGTAATCGTGCACGCACCGCATTACATTGTTTTGCTTGGGACTGAGTAAGGACCTGTAGTTAGACTAGTTAGGCATACTCATCTTCACAGGCCACACTACTGGTGAATTATCTACCTATACGGTATTAAGGACTAAGACTCAGAGAATTCTATAGACTTTTAACTCCCAGAGAGGAGCTTCTGAGGAAGTCTAGAAGCGACATTTTATACATTGTCACATTTCTTTGGCTTGCAAGCTAACCTACTATGATATTTACTTGGTTGTACTTTGTTTGGGGGGAATAGGGGTATTTTTGATAAGTTTGTAAGCTCTTGTGTTATACCACCGGTGCCCCTATCACACTCATTGAATTGTTCCTGTGACTAGGGTAATAAAAAGGTAACAAGTGCCTGGTTAGTTGCAGCCTGCAGATAGGTAAAAGCTTGGAGTATTTGGGAGGCACACATTGGAGGGTACTAAGGAGCATTCTCTTGGAGGCAAAATAATGGGGCATTATTGGGGGAATCGAAGCTGACGAAGTGGAATTTGATCCAAATTTCAGGAAATATTCGATTCACATGGAATCCGGATTTCCTCACACTTCGTGCTAACGAATCGCACAGCTCTGATCGGGGGTTTTTAACATGACCACGGCATCCAAGGGGGTTCCGCCATGCTACATGTCCCCCTCGGCACCCACCGCAGTGATTAAAAATAAAAAAATACTGATACTCACCTGTCCTGGGCTCAGCATCCACTCCAGAGACTGAGGTCCTGCCCCCCAGGCCTCACTGCTGGGGCCTGTGATTGGGCCCCAGCAGTCATGTTGCGCGAGCAGTTGTAATGATGTCATCGCGCCCCCACGTGACCGCTGAGGCCCAATCACAGGCCCCAGCAGTGACGTCTGAGGAGCAGGACCTCAGTCGCAAGGAAGAAGAAGACCGAGGAGTATGCTGCAGACAGCCGGATTCCCAGAAGAGGTGAGGTAAGGTCACTATAAGTGTTTGTTATTTTTAATCACTTCCCCTGGGCCTCTGCTTATTATACTCTGGGGTCAGAGGAGACTCCAGAGTATAATAATAGCACCAGCTCTAGGGGGAGGGGGGTCTTTTTTTTTTTTTTTTTTCTTTTTGTCCCCATAGGGGATTGAAGCAGCGATATACTGATCGCTGCTTCAATAGGTATATGCTGCAATACACGTATATTGCAGTGTGTAGGAGGTTGCCAGCCCATGCAGACGCTTAGGCTGACAGTCTCCATTCAAGGCAGGATCGACCAGGTATGCGGAGGGACAGCGATGGGGCAGACCCTGTGGTCACTGGTCAGACCCCAGGATGCCGAATAGGAGCAGAGGTACCCCCAAAAATGTTGCGGGGGGGGCCGATCTGGACCCCAATATATAATAAAACCCCTGAGATGCCGCAGTCATGTTTAATGTTACATACAGCTGACACCCGCACCATGCTTCTGCCATGGTTTGCGGGAGATCCTATTAGGCGGATGTTGAGAAGGGGTTAACGCAATTCGCCGCAAATTAATTCGGATCGAATTGTTGCGGAAAATTTAGAAAAATTTGCTCAGCTCTAGACGTAATAATGTCCCATTAGTGCCCCCCACAGTATAATGCTCCTTAATGTCCCCACTTACCGTATAATGCTCCTTAATGCACCCACTTACAGTATAATGCTTCTTACTACTCTCATGCACAGTATAATGCTTATTAATGCCCACACCCAACATATAATACTCCTTTATGCTCCCACCCAAAGTATAATGCTCTTTAGTGCCCCTATCCATTGTATAATTGTAACGTCTCTGCCAGTTCGGGTCCCTGCATCACCCTCCGCCTGCACGCGGCGGCACAGGAGGCGTGCTCAGTTTGATTCCTTGTTTAAGATTCTTGTTTTTCCTCTGCTCCACTAATAGTTAATTTTAGCCTTACCTGTGTGATTGACAGCCTATCCTCCTATCAAGTCTGGGGCGGGTTCTTTCTTCCTATTTATTCTTTGCTCACATTCTCATTGGCGCTGGTTATTGCTTCGTGTGTACTAGCTATCACTCCTTGCTGTTTTGTTACCTGTATTCCTATTCCTGACCTCTGGCTTTGTCTTTTGACTATTCTCTTGGATTGTGATTTTGTACTGCATTGCTTGACTGTTACCCACCCCTTGGCTAGATGACCTCCCTTTGTTGTTGTTTGTCCTGTCTGCATTCTGTGTTGCCACTTACATTAAGAAGGGACTGTCGACCAGTTGCTGCTGTCGCCTAGGACAGATCAGGCAAGTTAGCCAGGGACAGTGGGGGGGGGGGGGTTCAGCTTAGGGTTCACTGTCTTCTTGTGCCCCTCCCCCCAGAGTTCTACAGCAGCACTGGGGAATTGCTTAACTGGCAATTCCCTTACAATAATGCCACGTTAGTGCCCCACACAGTACAATGCCATATTAATGCCCCTTGCACAGTATAAACTTACTTAAACCTGGGGTGCGTATTATGGTCAGAATAATACCGTAAATACTGGACATGTTCAGCTGCTGTTCAGCTTAGACCTTTACTTGATGGCACTTGAACCCGGACTACTTTAAAGTAGTTGAGTACCAGATTCTGGCCTAATGACTTACATCAGGGGACAGCTGGAGGCCTGTATTGTGTCTCGACAGACATGAGGAGCGCATCAATGTCATGGCATTTTGATGCAAGCATCATAACGATGACAACCCCATGTGACTGCTAAGGTCCAATCATAGATCTCCAGCAGTCCCCCAGGGCCACTGATTTTACCTGGAGGCTGTAAATAGTAGCAAAATGTCAGGACAGTAAAGCAGACTCTGCAGCAGAGGTGAGAAAAGGTGAGTATTAGCTGTTTGTTACTTTTTCTGCACCTCCCTGGTCCTGCGATTATTATTAGCTGTTTTCCAAGGAAGAATGGGCAAGAATTTCAGTCTCTCGATGTGCAAAACTGATAGAGACATACCCCAAGCGACTTGCAGCTGTAATCGCAGCAAAAGGTGGCGCTACAAAGTATTAACTTAAGGGGGCCGAATAATAACCAATAAATTTCGTTCCACTTCACAATTGTGTCCCACTTGTTGTTGATTCTTCACCAAAAAATTTAAATTTTATATCTTTATGTTTGAAGCCTGAAATGTGGCAAAAGGTTGAAAAGTTCAAAAGGGCCGAATACTTTTGCAAGGCACTGTAACTGTATAAAAACAGACCTAAGCGGAGATCATTACACACAGAGAACTGAAATATCTCTCTGCCTGTTAAATCCCCCCCCCCCTCCTCTGCTACGTCCTATCTGTCTGTCTGCTATTAATGTAATGCCTCTCACCTTGGAACATTCCTGTACATGTTGTATTTGTATTTGTATCTGCTTATCTTTGCTGCTGTAACACACTGAATTTCCCCATTGTGGGACTATTAAAGGACTATTATTATTATTATTATTATTATTATAATTTTTGTATCAAATGTGTTAGAAAATATTAAGTATAGCTGTGTTCATATCTCTACCTCTGTTTATTTTTTTCTAAAAATAAACATGTAAAAAAATATCTTTACAATTACAAACAAAACCCATAATAATTAAAAATTCAAATCACCCCTTTCACCATGTTCCAAATAAAAATAAATGAACAAAAATGCAGGTATGTACATATATACATAACTATCTGTGTCATTGTAATCATATTCGCCCATGAAAGTAAGTAACATCAAGTAACATCATGAAAGTAAAGTAACATCATTTTTTCCACTCAATAAATACTGTAAAAACATAATGGCAAAATCCAGTGCACCCCATTCTGATTTTTTTCCAGATTCCCAGTACAATGTACAGAATATTACAAAAACAAAAACAGTAGGGGCTATTATTAGGCATGGAGTAAAAACAAAAATAGGAAATGGCTGTGGGGAGGAGGGTTTAATAGTTAAATGTACATTGCATCCTGCTCCTATACTATGTAGCATGTGCACTGTGAAGAAAAAAGATTTATCTGGATCATCTTATTCAATAGAACAAAAAATGAGACAGACTCAATTTGTCTACCGGTTTTAAAAAACAAACCAAGAAACAAAACAAAACATCCTGATGATTACTTCAGGCCCTAACTACTACTTCTTTGTCCAGGTTTCTGCTCACTAACTAATAATAATAATAATAATAATAATATTTTTTTCTATTTATATAGCACCAACATTTTATATAGCTATTTCCGAATTATAGAATTAATGTATGGACAAAATCAGACATTACATAGTAATAATTTAATCATCAATTTAAACAATAGTTGTGAGGTCCCAGTATCACAAATGCTTATAAACTCTTCATGAAGAAGTGATGACACAAGAGGTAGATGTGCTTGATATATTGGTCCAGCTATCTATTACAGTGAAACCTCTTTGAGCTGACCTTCCAAATTTGCACCTAAAAATAGGAATGGTCCTCTCAAAGAATATTGAACGCAGGGTAAAGTGCCTAGTGATCTCAGCAGGCATGTACAGTCAAAAAACATGTATTTTATCCTTCAGCATATTACACAGAACCAGGTTTAGACTAGAAATAATAAAACAGTCATGGCACTGTACATAATTCACTGCAACCCACTGTGAGAGTGTGAACCTAGAGAGCGCTGGTGAGTGACCCAAAACCAGGGTTGAAAAGGTCCTCAACCACACCCATAGGTGGGGCCCAACTCCAGAGGGAGTGTACGCAGCAGGAGAGCTGCTGGAGACCTGCAGGGAGCAGGTAGATGGTGGAACCAGTTGGTGACAGACAAGGCGGTCTGTCCCAAGAGGACTGGATTCCAAAGCGGACTTGGTTGAGCTAAGTGTGAGCCATACTGCTGAGGAGAAGCCTCAGTAAAACTTCTTGCCCCCAGAGGTTAGTCAGGGCTCAAATAGTGAGGTAGTGCCCTGTGTGTGGGCTAGGCTGTTTTTTTTTTAGTTTTGTTCCTGTTTTTACTCATAAGCTGAATAAAGCCATTTATTTTGGATTACCACTGCCTGATATGCTGCTTGTTTGGCACCCAGTACCACCAACACCTCTGTGGAGTCCAGAAGGCTGCCGCCTTTGAGGCTAAATTCCCCCCAATTGTCACACCACACACATAACCAATAGGGGATCACTACTCTTTCTTTATTCTCAGATGACCTACACATTCCCTAGTTTGTGATGGCCCTATCATTCTTGGTCCCCAACATTGCATCTTTCTAAATCTTCGTACCTAGCATAGCTTGACTCTCGTTCCTAGGCATGGCTTCCCCTCCTATTCTTGGTGCCCTGCATGATAGTCCTTTAAACCATGGTCTTCGGCATGATTCTCTTATCATTCCTAGTCCCCAGCACAATATTCCTTTTAAGTTTGGTCTTCAGCATGGTCCACTTCCTGGACCCCAACATGGCTACCCCTCTCATTCCTGGTTTCTAGCATGGATTCCCTTTAATACCTAGCCCCTAACATGCAGTGGTGTAGCTATGGGCGGTGCTGAGATAGCAGTCACTACGGAGACCTGGACTCTGAGGTGGCCTCAAAGGTTCCTCTTAAACATAAAACACAAGAATGCCCATTTTGTTGTGGGTTATACATAAAAACCACTCCTTTTATGGCACAGTTTCTGAGATTGACATGGTAAAATTGGGACTATTGGCATGTATGCGTAGCACCTCAGTGGTAGATTGCATTGACCCTAACATGGACTTTCGGGCCTATTGTGATGCTGGTGTGTTCCCCCTGATGTCCTTTACATGTGTCTTACGCTTGCTTGTTGTAGTCCAATGATGTAGAACACAAAATTTTTATTAGGAATATTTAAAAGCACATTTATTAATGGCATATCCAACAAACTTTTAAAATCTACTGTGGTGTATTCCTATAAATGTACTGTAATGAAGTTCCTGAATTCATAGGGATGTTTCCCTTTAAATTAGCAATGTATATTAAATTGCTCAGTAACAATTATAATAATTCAACGAACTGCCTGAAATAAACATTTCTGCCCGGCCCAGCAGAACATTTAAATAGTGCCAAGATGGTACTACATAAAAGCTATACTAGTAAATAATATATATCCCATACCGTAAAGCAATGGACAACTAAGTAACAGTAGACCCCCACTATACTTATGACTGATTCACTAAATATTTTGATATATGCCAGAAAGGCAAGTTGAACTAGATTTCTGTTGATCACAAAAGCACAATAACCAACCACTGTGCCTTTAATTGTTCGGTTACTCTATGATAATGAGTGTCCAACTACAAAGTGCTTTACTCAGCTGAAATCTCCATTTGTATATGGATATAATGAATTCTAACTAGTATAAACTCCTATCCCTAAATTGCCTTCTACCTAGTAGCACAATCAATATAGACATTAAGTATTTCTGATTAGTAGTCCTTTGATTAATTCTATCTCAGGGATACAGCACTGATCTAAAACCTAACAAGATAACTACCCAACACATTTCTCCAGCAACTTGGCTTCTTAGGGCTGCATGGGGCTATTAAGACACCATGCCTACTCTGATATAACATCCAATCACCTATTGTGATAGACACCAATCTACCCCATAAAATTATCAACCCTATCCGTTCAGAGATTCCGAGATGGAAATTATGTTGGTCCATTAGCAAATTGCTACATAATTGTAATATTTCCCAATGAGGGGAAATCACTAGCACACAACAAGAAGACACACCGCTCATGCGCGTTATGATGTCATACGACTTGCGTCTATTTGCTTGCTACTTACTTGCTTAATATAGTATTGGCATATGCATTGCTTTTAGTAAGGGTGCTTAATGAGCATGCTCCCAATGTTACATTTCTTCATCCACTCAATCGTCATTGTTCAAAATCCTGAACTTAGCTTTTGCAAAGTGACGAATAAGGCAATTAATACATGAATGTTCACAATAATAGACCAATGTTCTATTAGACCATATCTTAGTAGTGATTATGCGTGATGTTAAACCTAGTGCTTCACATCAAATTACAGCTTCTGCTGTTTTACCTTTTGTGCCTTGGATCTTTGTACTTTTCCATAGTCCTCTTCACAATCTGATTTCTGATAAAGGTCTTGAAGACCAAAATGTCACACTGACATTTTTGTGAAATGCTAATAAAATTGGAGTGGATTTACCTGTATACATTGTATGAGAGATAGACTTATTTTGCTATTTTAGTAGGGGTTGAATCGCTTTCTGTGCACCATCCCGACATTCATATCTGATTGCCGTATTATTATTATCACTGGGGAGAAAATGATCATTGATAGTCATTACCGAAATATATATTTCCATAATAATAAGACTTTTAAGGGTTGTAAAGGCCATGTCAGAAATATAAGGCAATTCTCAAATGCACACAAAAAAGTAAAAGTGCTGTGGATATTTATAATAACTAAACTCTATGATGGAAGAGTGAAGAAATCAGGCGATACCTTTTAGAGGCTAACTGAGTATATTTATAACTAAGCTTTCAGGAGTACTCGCTCCCTTCATCAGACATGGTGTGATACAAGAACTGAAAATTAACAGATTTTTATACACATGGTTTTCAAAGCATTTTAGAGTCCTTAAAAAAAAATTGCAATCTAAGTAGAGAAGTTATTTACAACAGGTCAAAAAAAACAGTCTGGAAACTTGTGGTGCGTGACGGAGGGATCAGTAATTCTTGCTGTTATCTGTTTGCTATCAGGAGGTGATTTGTGTCCCTCACAGGTCATACATAGTGTGATTTGAAGCTGGCATGAATATTGAGTTCAGTTCATGGTTCAAACATAGTGTGACATGAAGCTGGCATGAATATTAAGTCCAAATTGCAGAGTTTGAAATTTTTGCATAAATTTGTACTCCATTTCTTTCCTTTTCTCCTGTGTCTTAAAATGTCCCATTAAAACCACAACCCGCAAATCTTCAATAGAGTGGTTTTCTCCGGAGAAATGTGCGGCCACTGGGAGATCTGTTCTGCTGTTATTAATGGTGGATCTGTGTGAGTTCATTCGTTGACTGAGTCTCTGCCCTGTTTCCACCACATAGAGGCCTGTGGTGGGACATTGCACACACATTATGAGGTACACCACATTGGAAGACCTGCAGGAAAATGTCCCCCTAATTCTGTGCACCTGTTGTGACTGTGGGATAGGTACACTGTCAGCGGTGTGGATGTGCTTGCAGGTCATGCACCTTTTATGTAGGCAAGGTGAGGTGCCATTTTCAGTTGGGGCCTTCAGGGCACTCCGGACGATAATGCGCCTCAGGTTTGGTGGTTAAAATCTGTTAATTTTCAGTTCTTGTATCACACCATGTACAACTATGTATTCGGATATCTGAAAGGCTGCGGAACAATATGATAAAAATTTCCTATAACAACAAAAAAAGAACACAGGAGGAGATACAGGCCCTGAAATCATCATTGGCTAATGACACAGAGGAAATGAAGGCCAAATTCCACACATACTACTGGAAACTTCAGGATATGCTTATTAACAACAAAAAGAAAAAGCTCCACAGACTGAGACAAAAAGGTCTCATTACTACAACCGCAAGTACTAGCCCAGCTCAGCAAAGCTGTGTTGTGAATCTTTCCTCTTATGAGCCAAACAAACACGAAATGTCAGTTCTCTCCAAAGGTCTCTCCTTCTACCCCTCAGCACACACTGACCATATCCAACTCTGCAATGATATGGAGGAGTTTTTCAGAAAAATGAGATTAAGGGAATATTTTTATGACAAAGACCTTCCATACAGCAGCGACTCTGAGATGGAACAGCCCATAAGGAATCCTACCAAAAAATCTACCTGGACCCCACGCCCTGGAGTTAATACAGCACTGGATAAATATATTGACTGTTTCAGAAGCAAAGTAAAATCAGAAATCCTGGAGAAACAAAAGAAACAGGCGCATAACCTAACCCTGCAGAAACAGAAGGCTATTACTTCACTGAAAGAAAATCAGGATATAATAATAAAACCAGCTGACAAAAGGGGCGCAATAGTCATAATGAACACCTCAGACTATATCCAGGAAGCAAACAGGCAACTGTCAAATCCCATCCATTACTCCAAACTTGGAAGTGATCCCACAGAGGCCTATATGAAAGAACTAAAGAGTATGATCAAGGAGTTTCCAGTCCAGATCCAGAATCAGGTAAAAGGACTTATCCCACAAGATCCCAGGCCGGGCTGCTTCTATATGCTCCCAAAGATACACAAAGATGGCAACCCTGGGAGGCCTATCATTTCTTGCATTGGGACACTGACAGAAAACATCTCAGGTTGGGTGGAAAATCTCCTAAAACCCCTTGTCAGGGATACTCCAAGCTATATCCAGGACAACACTGACCTTCTTAACAAACTGAATGCCCTGGGCCCTCTACCTGAGGGTACCATTTTGGCCACCATGGATGTGGAATCCCTGTATACCAACATTCCCCACAAGGATGGAGTTGCAGCATGTCGGGTACACCTGGCAAAACAAAACCTCCCAACAGAACCAGTAACGCAGCTCATACAATTCATCCTTAGCCACAACCATTTTACCTTTGGAGAGGATCTATATCTACAGCGAATGGGAACTTCAATGGGGACCAGATGTGCACCCCAATATGCAAATCTCTTTATGGCAGAAATGGAAGGAACATATTTATCAACATGCGCCACCAAACCTATGATTTACCTTCGTTATATCGATGATATCCTTGTCATCTGGACTGCAGGTGAGGAGGCCCTACTTCAATTCCATAATGACTTCAATGACTTTCACCCGACCATCAACCTTAAACTTAGCTATTCAGGGAGTGAAATTCACTTTCTGGATACCACAATATACATTAAAGACCACCGGCTACTCACATCAATATACCACAAACCCACAGACAGAACGGCCTACCTGAGAAACGACAGCTTCCACCCCAAGCACACAAGACAATCTATAATCTACAGCCAGGCTATACGATACAATCGTATTTGCTCCGACAAAACAGACCTGGACAAGCACCTCCTGGATCTGAGGATGAAATTTCTCAGATTGGGATACAAACCAAAAGTGACAGACAACCAATTAAACAAAGCAGCAGCCATTAACAGAGACAGTCTGCTCACATATAGAGAGACCCAGAAAGAAGCCCGAGTGCCCCTAGTCGTCACCTACAACCCACAGCTGGAGATCCTACGAAGGATTGCCAAGGAGCTCCAACCTGTGCTACATAGGGACAACAGACTCAAGGACATATTTCCAGTCCCCCTCTCCTCTCCTTTCAACAACCACCAAACCTGAGGCGCATTATCGTCCGGAGTGCCCTGAAGGCCCCAACTGAAAATGGCACCTCACCTTGCCTACATAAAAGGTGCATGACCTGCAAGCACATCCACACCGCTGTCAGTGTACCTATCCCACAGTCACAACAGGTGCACAGAATTAGGGGGACATTTTCCTGCAGGTCTTCCAATGTGGTGTACCTCATAATGTGTGTGCAATGTCCCACCACAGGCCTCTATGTGGGGGAAACAGGGCAGAGACTCAGTCAACGAATGAACTCACACAGATCCACCATTAATAACAGCAGAACAGATCTCCCAGTGGCCGCACATTTCTCTGGAGAAAACCACTCTATTGAAGATTTGCGGGTTGTGGTTTTAATGGGACATTTTAAGACACAGGAGAAAAGGAAAGAAATGGAGTACAAATTTATGCAAAAATTTCAAACTCTGCAATTTGGACTTAATATTCATGCCAGCTTCATGTCACACTATGTTTGAACCATGAACTGAACTCAATATTCATGCCAGCTTCAAATCACACTATGTATGACCTGTGAGGGACACAAATCACCTTCTGATAGCAAACAGATAACAGCAAGAATTACTGATCCCTCCGTCACGCACCACAAGTTTCCAGACTGTTTTTTTTGACCTGTTGTAAATAACTTCTCTACTTAGATTGCAATTTTTTTTAAGGACTCTAAAATGCTTTGAAAACCATGTGTATAAAAATCTGTTAATTTTCAGTTCTTGTATCACACCATGTCTGATGAAGGGAGCGAGTACTCCTGAAAGCTTAGTTATAAATATACTCAGTTAGCCTCTAAAAGGTATCGCCTGATTTCTTCACTCTTCCACTACTTCCAATGGCTAACACGGTACAACATTATACTACTATAAACTCTATGATGTCAGCAAAGAGGACTTAATTTCTTGTAAAAGATTAGATGGTACGATTATAGTTTATTAACTAGATAATATTTCCATTAATGGTACAAATAATTAATGATACCGATGAATGATTGTTGAAATTTGATAGTTCAACATTTCAACACCAATATCAATTCACAATTGGTGGCTCCCAACCCCCACCCCCCAACACCCACTGCTATGACAGCTGAGATTTTAAAAAAAGAAACATCTGAAATGTATTAGAGATTGTAGGCATTTTGAAACGAGGCAAAACTATACCAGGAGAATACAAAAATACAGGCTAATACTTATTAATATAGAACAGGGACTAAATGGAAAAATAATTGATGTTTTCCTCAACAAAAGAAAGCCACCACTCAAAAAAGTATATTCATTGTTGAATATAAACCAGTTAGATTCACAAACATGCCAGACATGGGAGTTGCCCATTTTAAAACAGCAATGGACAGGGTGCTCAAGTATTCTTTTCCAATATCAAATCAGAAACAGTCACTTCTCCTATCTCTACATTGGTAATCCCCACACTCCTACAAATACTGTACAGTTAGGATGTCGGGAAAGGGAACCAATTATAAATATTTCTTCTAAACCACTTAATGAGTCCCAGATTTCTTTGCTGTTGAAGGGCCTTTCATTCATGCCGACTCCCCCATTTGATCAATTAACTTGGATTAAAGATATAAATTTTTTGCCAGAAAATTATGATTACACTAATTTTATAAGTGTGTAGCTAGAGATGAACGAAAACAGAGGATGGCGGAAGAAAATGCCATTCAGATCCTAATAGATTTAGGGGAGGATTATATCACTGGTATCCAGTAGACCCATAGTGTATGGCTGTGATAATCTAACACAAGGTATTTGTAATTATGTGGACCATAATTTGTAGCTCTTTGTGATCTCTTTACCCTCATATTTGAGGGATACCAACAGTGTGATTGGTAGACTTCACAAGATTGAGGTCACACCAGGCATGTTACTTGCTAGTCTAGATGTGGAGTATCTCTAGAGTAACATACAACATGAACTGGGTATAAGAGTGGTGCAATATTTTCTGAACACCAAGGGTTTACAATTTAGGGAGCACAATGAATTTGTTATTTTGCTACTATGTTTTATTTTGACACATTATTTTCTCTTTGTGAGTACCTTTTACCATAGATTAAAGGTACTGCCATGGGGATGGTACTCTGACTTTTATAAATCTATTCTTAGGATGTCAGGAGGATTGTCACATTTTTTCAGAGGATTTACATTTTTATACCAGTCACATTCTTTATTGGGGTTGCTACATTGATGATATATTGATTTTGTGGGAAGGTAATCAATTCATTTGAAGATTTGTCACAATATAGAATAATAATTAAATTGGGATGAAATTTACCACCAAAATTCACCAGGATAGAATTAATTTTTTGGACCTTACAATTTCAGGGGACTCTATCCGTCACATCCAAAAAATATACATCAGAAATCTACTGCAAAAAAAACAGTTTTATTAACTGGAAAAGCTGGCATCCACCGACTTTAAAAAGAGGGATTCTGACAGGGCAATATTTAAGAGCTAGACGGAATTGTTGTTTGAAAGATGCTGACTTTGAAATTGAAAGCAGTGAATTATATTAAAGATTCCGCTATCGTAAGAAAGCATTACATAAAGCTTATGTAAGAGTAAAATCTACTGATAGACAACATTTATTAACCAAACATGAGATACGAATATCACAGAATACCATCCATTGTATAGGAACCTACGATGCCTATGTAAGCCGTGTACCGGGGTGGGCTCCCCAGGATACAGCGAAGTCACGAACAAAGGAAGCAACTCCAAATCAATTTAGTAAAAAACAAGATTTAATTTGAGTAGTAACACCTATTTACCAGAAAAACACTCTCAACTATTTACATACACTCAGCCAGTAAGCTGAGACCCTGGTGTTGTACAGCGCGGTGCCCTCTTATGTGAAGCTCCACAACACTCCAAGCTTTTACCTATCTGCGGGCTGCAACTAACCAGCCGCTTGTTATCTTTTTATCATCCTAGTCACAGGAACAATTCAATGAGTGTGATAGAGGCACCGGCGGTACAACACAAAAGCTTACAAACTTATCAAAATACCCCTATTCCCCACAAACAAAGTATAACTGAGTAAATATCATAGTAGGTCAGGTTGCAAGCCAAAGAAATATGACAACGTATAAAATGTCGCTTCTAGACTTCCTCAGAAGCTCCTCTCTGGGAGTTACAACAATGGAATTCTCTGAGTCCTTACTACCAAATAGGTAGATAATTCACCAGTAGTGTGGCCTGTGAAGATGAGGATGCCTAACTAATCTAACTACAGGCCCTTATTCAGTCCCAAGCAATTTGCGCCAAAAATCTAATGCGGTGCGTGCACGATGACTTCTTTTACTGATTCAGTATTGTGGGGTACCTTGCAGTTTCTCTCTGGAACCTCTGAAAGCAGGGCTCATCCAAACATGCGGTCTCCCTGACTGGGCCACCTCTCAGCCGGTCCTTGATAGTAATCTTCACCTTAGGATGCTGTCTGAGCAAACAATCTCTGCTTCAGCAAACTCTTGTCTGTAATCCTTTAAGAATGTCTTTTTCCTCTCACTTCAGCCCTTCTTCTTCTAAAAGCTCAGAAGCACACACAGCTAAGATGGCTGCCAAACACACACTCTCTCTTCTTGTTCCTCCTCTGCAGAACAGGGTCTCCACGTCACTACTCCAGGGAATTACAGAATTACAGTCTCTTCTATTTCTGAGGTAACAGTGGCCTCTTGTGGTCAAACAAACAAATGTCAGTTTATAAAAAAAAAATAAAGTTATCTACAGAAACAGTTACATTCATAACATGAGGGCTGTTTCCCCATCTTACACCTACACTTCATAGGTCTACTGGATACTGGGAAAATTTGTAACACTTCTTACTTCAGATTCTGATTTGAGGGATGTAGTAGGAGTATCACCAAGTATTACCTTCAGGAGGGGTCAAAATCTTAAATATATACTGCTCCATAGCCACCTAGAAGAAATGGATGTACATATATTTGGTTAAGATCTAATATTACAGGTAGAGATTAGCGAAGTTTTCAAAAATTCGATTTGGTAACTTCGCCGAATTTTCCGATACTATTCTCTTCGATCTAAAATTAATTTGCGGTGAATAAACAGCTATTTCCTGTCTGCAGAGAGCCGGGGTGGGTGGCAAAATGGCGGAAGCCCTTGGATGCCGTGGTCATGTCTCTCTCTCTCTCTCTCTCTCTCTCTCTCTCCAGCATAGACAACTTTTATTCATGTGGAAGGATCTGCTAACAAGCAAAGACACGCCTACCCAATCACATCACTAGAGAACATCATGTGACCATCTGATGTCACAAAGGTCCTTACTAAATATTCGTTACCGCAAAGCATCAGGAAATCCAGATTCCATGCAAA
Organism: Leptodactylus fallax; assembly: GCA_947044405.1. Taxonomy (NCBI): domain Eukaryota; kingdom Metazoa; phylum Chordata; class Amphibia; order Anura; family Leptodactylidae; genus Leptodactylus; species Leptodactylus fallax. The sequence goes on from CAMRHE010000021.1 coordinate 9,630,074, forward strand.
TCGAAGATTTCCTGAAATTCGTATCGAATTCCACTTCTGCAGCTTTGATTCGCTCATCTCTAATTACAGGTTGATATCCGTATGGATCCTGCTCATTCTGTCAGTTCCTCATGCAAAAGAAATTTACTAACCCAATAAATAATGAATTGATTGTATTAAAACTATATATTTTTTTTTCATTCAAAGTTTATTGTGCTTAATAAACATCAGGTACAGTGTATACAGTATAGAACATACAAATAATGCATCTTCATACAGTATCATACAGTATCATATCATACACTTTCATTGTGCCAGTAAAAGGGACAAAAGAAAAAACAATGTCAACAAACCATTTATCTTTTCCATTTTCTGACGGGTGTGGAAAAGGAGAGGGGGGAGAGAAGGTATGTTAGTACTGGATAGAATAGAGTAGAGGGTGAGGGGGGGGGGAAATGGGAGGGTTTAGGAAAAAAAGGAGAAGGAGAAGAAAATGAAACGATGAGGAGAAAGGAAAAGAGATAGAGAAAGAAAAAAAGAGAAGAAAAGAAAATGTGAGGAGACGAAGAAGAAAAAAATCATCTAGCCTCCAGCCAAAGGCGCCAGGTCTGAACATATTGGGTATGTGATCTACTGATCCAGCTAGTCAGCTCCTCAAACCTTGAGATCTGGTTCACTTTGTTCTTCCACTGGGTGATGGTTGGTGGTGTTTGTTGTAGCCACAAGGGTGGGATGAGGGCTTTGACTGCAGTCTGCAATTGATATACAGTGGGGAAAAAAAGTATTTAGTCAGCCACCAATTGTACAAGTTCTCCCACTTAAAAAGATGAGAAAGGCCTGTAATTGACATCATAGGTAGACCTCAGCTATGAGAGACAGAATGAGAAAACAAATTCAGAAAATCACATTGTGTGATTTTTTAAGAATTTATTTGCAAATTATAGTGGAAAATAAGTATTTGATCAATAACAAAAGTTCATCTCAATACTTTGTTATATATCCTCTGTTGGCAATGTCAAACGTTTTCTGTAAGACTTCACAAGGTTGGCAAACACTGTTGCTGGTATGTTGGCCCATTCCTCCATGCAGATCTCCTCTAATGCAGTGATGTTTTGGGCTGTCGCTGGGCAACATGGACTTTCAACTCCCTCCAAAGGTTTTCTATGGGGTTGAGATCTGGAGACTGGCTAGGCCACTCCAGGACCTTGAAATGCTTCTTATGAAGCCACTCCTTCGTTGCCCTGGCAGTGTGCTTGGGATCATTGTCATACTGAAAGACCCAGCCACATTTCATCTTCAATGTCCTTGCTGATGGAAGGAGATTTGCACGCAAAATCTCAAAATACATGGCCCCATTCATTCTTTCATGTACACGGATCAGTCGTCCTGGTCCCTTTGCAGAGAAACAGCCCCAAAGCATGATGTTGCCACCCCCATGCTTCAAAGTACGTATGGTGTTCTTTGAATGCAACTCAGCATTCACTCTCCTCCAAACACGACAAGTTGTGTTTCTACCAAACAGTTCTACTTTGGTTTCATCTGACCATATGACATTCTCCCAATACTCTTCTGGAACATCCAAAAGCTCTCTAGCAAACTTCATATGGGCCCGGATATGTACTGGCTTAAGCAAGAGGACTCGTCTGGCACTGCAGGATCAGAGTCCCTGACGGCGTATTGTGTTACTGACGGTAGCCTTTGTTACGTTAGTCCCATCTTTCTGCAGGTCATTCACTATGTCCCCCTGTGTGGTTCTGGGATTTTTGCTCACTGTTCTTGTGATCATTTTGACCCCACGGGGTGAGATCTTGCGTGGAGCCCCTGATCGAGGGAGGTTATCAGTTGTCTTGCATGTCTTCCATTTTCTAATTATTGCTCCCACAGTTGATTTCTTCACATCAAGCTGCTTGCCTATTGCAGATTCAGTCTTCCCAGCCTGGTCCAGGTCTACAATTTTATTTCTGGTGTCCTTCCACAGCTCTTTGGTCTTCACCATAGTGGAGTTTGGAGTGTGACTGTTTGAGGTTGTGGACAGGTGTCTTTTATACTGATAACAATGTCAAACAGGTGCCATTACTACAGGTAATGAGTGGAGGACAGAGGAGCCTCTTAAAGAAGAAGTTACAGGTCTTTGAGAGCCAGAAATCTTGCTTGTTTGTAGGTGACCAAATATTTATTTTCCACCATAATTTGCAAATAAATTCTTAAAAAATCAGACCATGTGATTTTCTGGATTTGTTTTCTCATTTTGTCTCTCATAGTTGAGGTCTACCTATGATGACAATTACAGGCCTCTCTCATCTTTTTAAGTGGGAGAACTTGCACAATTGGTGGCTGACTAAATACTTTTTTTCCCCACTGTATAAGATGCTGTGAAGTCCTTGACAGCTGTGGTAGAAGCCTGGGAAAAACTAGCATGTCCGCTTTGATGTTATGGACAGAGACATCTCTCCTTGAGGAGAGCACCAGTGAAGGTGTGTAGAGTTTTAAATTGCCTTTCGCCCTCTACTTGGCTTGGCTAAAATCCCTTTTGCTGTCTCAAGACTCGGTGAGTCAAAGCAAATTGAGGATCTGTTACATCCAACAGAGGGCGCATGAGCTCCCAGCTCCTTTCCCATAATGCCTTGTGATATGTAGATGCTTAGTAGAGGGCGAAAGGCAATTTAAAACTCTACACACCTTCACTGGTGCTCTCCTCAAGGAGAGATGTCTCTGTCCATAACCCACTCATTTCCTCCCACAAAGCCAGCCAGTTCATTTTGCTCTGCACTGACGAGGGACAAAAATCCCGAAACGGAGCTGTATGCAGATAAATGAAATTGGCTTGGCTAAAATCCCTTTTGCTGTCTCAAGACTCGGTGAGTCAAAAGCAAATTGAGGATCTGTTACATCCAACAGAGGGCGCATGAGCTCCCAGCTCCTTTCCCATAACGCTTTGATGTTAAACGAGGAAAATCCAATTCTTTAAATCTCCCTCTCCACACCTCTCCAAAATTCAATGACACTGGAACACTCCCACCACATCTCCAACATAAGTCCGACTGTGCTAGACCATGGGAGTAGAGACATTCTGGCATTCTATACCACCTTGTAAGTAATTTAAAGTGATTTTCCTGCAGTCTGACGCATGGGGAGAAACCATGGGAGTATTTAAGGACGTGTGTCAGTTACTGGTGCAATAAGGACACATTTAAGTCTCCTTTCCAGCTGGTGAAATAGAAAGGCTTGATAGAAGGTGCCAAGTGAATGAAAGAGCGTAAGAGGGCTGAGAATTTCCTTGATTGTAGCTGTTACAATCTTTTCAAAGTCTGTCTATTACAATCAAATCTTGTCTCAAACTGGCGACGGCAGCTATCATAGTGAGCCAGATGTAAAAAATGTATGTGTTTTGAGGCAAATTTTTCCAAAGAGAATGTCCCTCTGGAAGTTTCTTATCAGAGCAAAAAGTTCCAAGTGGTGTATCCATAAAGAGCGCCCAGAAATCCGTGAGTGGATTGCTGATATCAGGCAACAAACAATGGAGAAGACTCATTGGTAGGCATAATGATGGAGCAGGAGCTAGCGTTGTCTGGAAGGCATGCCATACTTCACACATGCCTTTGAGCAAGGGATGTAAGGTAGATATGTGACAAGTCTTGGGATCAGGTAACCACAGTTTCCTCAAGGTATCAGGTCCATGAGCAGCTAGTGCTATATCCAAGAGTGTCTCAGACTTCGAAGGGGAAACCACCTCCAGCCACATTTGCAGTTGTATAGCATCGTAGTAATTCTTCATCTCTGGGAGATTAATACCTCCTGCCAATTTTGGGCGCGCCAACGCTGAATATGCCAGCCTGTGGCTCTTCTGCTTCCAAATATACTCAGAGATATGTGCTCTTAGTATCTTGAAAAAAGATGAGGGTAGTGAAATGGGTAGCATCCACAATCTATAGAGAATTTTTGTGACAATATACGTCTGGACCAAGTTCTTCCTTCCAAACCAGTAGAGTAAAGGGATGTCATAGGATGGAAGCAGGACCGAATCTCCTTTAGAAGCAGAGCTAAGTGTAGGTCGTAGATCAATCTTATCCTGTTTGGCAATTTTACCCCCAAGTATGTAATCGCCTGGGGCGCCCACTGGAATGTGAGTGTAGATCTCAGCTCAGACACCATTGTCGAGGGAACCTGAATCGGCAGTATTTCTGACTTGCTAGCATTAATTCTGTAGTTGGACACTGTCCCATATAATGTCAGTAGTGCATGAAGTCGGTGTAGACCCTCCAAGAGAAATGCTACCACAAAGAGGATGTCATGCGCGAACGCACCTGCGTGTACAACCGTGGATCCCAGTTTGATGCCTTGAATGCCCGGATCTTGCGAACAGCTTGAAGCAAAGGTTTCAATGACCAAATAAATAAAGCGGGATAGAGCGTACATCCCTGCCTAGTTCCATTGGAGATGGAGAAAACTGAAGAAAGCGTTCCGTTTATTTTAAAACTATTTATTAGACGAACCCAAGGTTTAGACAAGAAAAATTAGGAATAGGTGGGGGGCGACTAATGTGGTATTACACTGTGCGAGTGGTGACTAACGTGGCATTATACTGTGCGGTAGGTGACTAACATGGCATTACATTGTGCCGGTGGTGACTAACGTGGCATTATTCTGTGCAGAGGCACTAACGTGGCATTACACTGTGTGGGGAGCAACTAACGTGGCATTATACTGTACGGGGGCAACTAATGTGACATAATACTGTGCAGGGGGCACTAACATGGCATTATACTGTGGGTGGCACTAATGTGGCATTATACTGTGGGGGGCACTAAGGAGAATAATACTGTGGGTGAGGACATTAAGGAGCATTATACTGTGAGTGGGAGCACAAATGAGACGTTAATGCCCCCACATAGTATAATGTCCCATTATTGTGCTTCCTCAGTATCCTCCTTAGTATCCCCTCCACCCACAGTCAGGGGCGCACCCCTAATGAGGCGAAGTAAGGCGGCCGCCTCAGACGGCATTGTCCGTCACTGTCTGGGGGGGCGGCATTTTTTACATTCTATTTACGGTAAACCAGCCCAGGACAGGCCGCTTAAAAAAAACAAAGCTGCGCGATACCTGTCCTGAGCTTTTCAGACGCAGGGGAGGTGATAAACATAAAAACCAGTGCTACTCACCTCTCCAGCGATTGGTGTTACTCCCAGCAGGCTTCGGCCTTCTTTGGTGACGTCCCAGGCGTCACGTGAGCCAGGCTGACATCATTATGTTGCGACGCCGGTCTGTGCGACATTGAAGAGGGTCGAAAGCAGGGAGTGCACTGGAGCCCAGGTTAGTAACACTGGTATTTATGTTTTTTAGACCCCAGAGCAGAATACTGTGTGCAGGGGCCACTATGGGGCATAATTACGTGTGCAGGGGCCACTATGGCGTATAATACTGATTGCAGGAGCCACTATGGAGCATAATACTGTGTGCAGGGGCCGCTACGGGGCATAATACTGAGTGCAGGGGCGGCCACTATGAAGCATAATACAGTGTGCAGGGGCCACTATGGAGCATAATACCATGTGCAAGGTCCACTATGGAGCATAATACCGAGTGCAGGGGCCACTATGAGGCATAATACCGGGTGCAGGGGCCACTATGGGGCATACTACTGAGTGCAGGGGCCACTATGAAGCATAATACCATGTGCAGGGGCCGCTGCGCGCGCATAATACCGTGTGCAGGGGCCACTATAGAGCATAATACCATGTGCAGGGGCTGCTGCGGGGCATAATACTGTGTGCAGGGGCCACTATGGGGCTTAATACTGTGTACAGGGGCCACTATAAAGCATAATACTGAGTGCAGGGGCCACTATAGAACATAATACTATGTGCAGGGGCCGCTGCAAGGCAGACCCCAGAGTATAATAATAGTTCATGGGTGGGTTACTATGGAGCAGAATACTGTGTGCAGAGGCCACTATGGGGCATAATTACGTGGGCAGGGGCCGCAATGGAGTATAATACCGATTGCAGGGGCCACTACGGAGCATAATACTGTGTGCAGGGGCTGCTACGGGGCATAATACTGAGTGCAGGGGCCACTATGGAGCATAATATCATGTGCAGGGGCCACTATGGAGCATAATACCATGTGCAGGGGCCACTATAGGGCATAATACCGTGTACAGGGGCCACTGTGGGGCATAATACCGTGTGCAGGGGCCACTATGGAACTTAATACCATGTGCAGGTGCCGCTGCGGGGCATAATACCGTGTGCAGGGGCCGCTGCGGGGCATAATACTATGTGCAGGGGCCGCTGCAAGGCATAATTCCGTGTGCAGGGACCTCTGTGGGGCATAATACCGTGTGCAGGGGCCGCTGTGGGGCATAATACCGTGTGCAGGGGCTGCTGCGGGGCATAATACCATGTAATACTGCGTGCAGGGGCCTCTGTGGGCCATAATACCATGTAATACTGTATTAAAAAAAAAAAACACCTACTCTCTTGTCCCTTGTGCTCCGATGTCTCCCACCGCAATCTGGTTCTGCTGCTCTGGTGTTTTCTTCTGTGTCCTCAAGTCCTCATCCCTTACACTAAATGGCAGCAGGGATCGACAATCGTCCCTGCTGCCTGCACAAGAGCACACATGTGTAAAGGCAGCAGGGATGATTACCAAACTCTGCTGCCGCTAGTGCAGAGGATCGGGGCTTGAGGAGGGACAGAGAAACCTTCATCTCCCACCCGCTGTCAAAATTAATGGGCTTATACAGTGACATAGCCTATATATTCAAAGACTATGGTAATATTAAAGGCCTTCCCTTATGTCCATTGATAGAAAACTATTAAACATACAGTGATTTCTTCCAGCCAAATTTGCTGATCATCATTGGATTCTGGGACTGGAGATCATTACTTGGTTGGCACTCTTGTCCCTTGTGCTCCGATGTCTCCCACCGCGGTCTGGTTCTGCTGCTCTGGTGTTTTCTTCTGGCGGAAGTCTCCACCGCACATGACAGCTGAGGTTGCTGACATGGGATGTCACAGTGCTGTGGGGAAGAAAACACCTGAACAGCAGGACTGAAACGCGTTGGGAGACATCGGAGCACCTTCCCCAGCCGAGTGCAGGGGCCACTATGAGGCATAATACTGTCTGTAGGGGCCACTATCGAGCATAATGTTGAGTGCAGGGGCCACTATGAAGCATAATACCGTGTGCAGGGACCGCTGTGGGGCATAATACCGTGTGCAGGGGCCACTGTGGAGCATAATACCATGTGCAGGGGCCACTATAGGGCATAATACCGTGTGTAGGGGCCGCTGCAGGGCATAATACCATGTTCAGGGGTCACTGCGGGGCATAATACTGTGTACAGTGGCCACTATGAGGCATAATACCGTGTGCAGGGGCCACTATGAGGCATAATACCATGTGCAGGGACCACTGTGGGGCATAATACTGTGTGCAGGTGCCGCTGTGGGGCATAATACCGTGTGTAGGGGCCGCTGCAGGGCATAATACCATGTTCAGGGGTCACTGTGGGGCATAATACCGTGTGCAGGGGCCGCTGCGGGGCATAATACCATGTGCAGGGGCCACTATGGAGCATAATACCATGTGCAGGGGCCACTATAGGGCATAATACCGTGTACAGGGGCCACTGTGGGGCATAATACCGTGTGCAGGGGCCACTATGGAACATAATACCATGTGCAGGGGCTGCTGCGGGGCATAATACCGTGTGCAGGGGCCACTGCGGGGCATAATACTATGTGCAGGGGCCGCTGCAAGGTATAATTCCGTGTGCAGGGACCGCTGTGGGGCATAATACCGTGTGCAGGGGCCGCTGTGGGGCATAATACCGTGTGCAGGGGCTGCTGCGGGGTATAATACCATGTAATACTGTATTAAAAAAAAAAAAACACCTACTCTCTTGTCCCTTGTGCTCCGATGTCTCCCACCGCGGTCTGGTTCTGCTGCTCTGGTGTTTTCTTCTGTGTCCTCAAGTCCTCATCCCTTACACTAAGTGGCAGCAGGGATCGACAATCGTCCCTGCTGCCTGCACAAGAGCACACATGTGTAAAGGCAGCAGGGATGATTACCAAACTCTGCTGCCGCTAGTGCAGAGGATCGGGGCTTGAGGAGGGACAGAGAAACCTTCATCTCCCACCCGCTGTCAAAATTAATGGGCTTATACAGTGACATAGCATATATATTCAAAGACTATGGTAATATTAAAGGCCTTCCCTTATGTCCATTGATAGAAAACTATTAAACATACAGTGATTTCTTCCAGCCAAATTTGCTGATCATCATTGGATTCTGGGACTGGAGATCATTACTTGGTTGGCATTCTGGAGAACAGACATTGTCCTGTGGAGACATGCAACCCCTGCTCAGGTACAGTAGCGAAACCAGCAATTACCAGCTTCACTACGGTACATAGTCTTTGTAGGATGCCAGGCAGCACCCTCCGTGCATCCGATGCTGAAGAAATTTTAAGGGAAGCAGGATGGAAAAACTCTGCAGATAGAGATTTCCATCCAGCTGAGGCACAGATTCGGCGCCATACGGCACCAGAACTGACACCTCTTGTGCCAGAACTGATCCCATAGAAAACTTGTTTGCACTGAACCGGAGGGAAACTGATAGCTAAGCTATTGATAGGTCATCAATAAAAATTAACTGGAACACCACTTTAACCCTTTAAAGGGTTTGTCCAGTTTCTACAAATAAATGTTATTGTCTATATAATGAAAAGTTCTACAATTTTGTAATATACTTTCTGTATCAATTTATTACAGTTCTCTTGATCTCTCCTTGCTGTCATTCTGTCTGTTTACTTCCAGTGGAAGTCCATGGTCATGTGATATATAGTCCATGGTCATTTGATGAACAGTTCATGGTCATGTGATATACAGTCCATGGTCATGCGATGAACAGTCCATGTCATGTGATGCACACACAAGTGCACAGCTCATTACCAGACAGAGGTCTGATTACTGTGCTGTGACTATAATGAGTTGTGAACCTGTGGGCTCATCACATGACCATGAACTGTTCATCACATGACCATAAACTGATTTCTATCCACTGCAAACCATGAAGAATTGATACAGAAATTATATTGGAAAATTGTACAGTATATCTTTTCAATATATACACACACACAATAACATTTATTTGCTGAAACTGGTCAGCCCTTTTAAGGACGCAGGGTAGTTTGGACGTTAATGCTCGGTAACTTTTTTCATATTTTCCTTCCCTGCTTTCCAAAATTCACAACTTTTTTTTACTTTTCTGTCAACATGGTTATGTGAGGGCTTATTCTTTGCGTGACAAGTTGTACTTTTATTTGGCTCCATTTTGGGGTACATATAATGTTTTGATTAGCTTTTATTTTTAGCATTTTTTTGCTACAGCATTCACTTTGCATTAAAAATGACATGACAATTCTGTCCGGTGGGTCATTACGATTATGGCAATACCATATTTATATTGGTTTAATTATGTTTTACTAATAAAACATACATTTTCGGAAATTAACAATTTGGGGGATACCTAATATGTTTATTTACATTATTTTGTTTAACCCCTTAATGATACAGCCAAAAACTGCCTCAAGGACACGGCCCCAGTTTTGAAAACTGACAAGCATCATCTTAAAAGCAACCCTACTGTCTAGTACAGGGGTCGGCAACCTATGGCACGCGTGCCACTCTTGGCACGCGAGGCTTATTTCCCTGGCACTGCAGCGGACTCCTCACCCAGCAGTTTCGATCGGACCAAACACGTCCGAAACGAAACTGCTATTATTATACTGTGGGGTCTCTTCAGACTCCCGAGTATAATAAGTGGAGCCCCCGGGAGATGATCAAACATAAAAAACAATGTTACTCACTATTCCACGCTCCGCAGCCGCTGTGTACTCTTCGGGGGCTTCTGCCTGAAGTCAGCTGACAGGGCCTCAGGGGTCGCGTCTGCGTCTGACGTCATTACGCATAATGACGCGACGTGACCCCTGAGACTCAATGAGCGGTCGCTGACTACAGGCAGAAGCGCCGAAGATACAGAGCGGCTGCAGAGCGCGGAATGGTGAGTACATTGTTTTTTATGTTTCATCACCTCTCTTTGCCCTCCACTTATTATACTCTGTGGTCTGAAGAGACCCCACAGTATAATAATAGCTAGTGAGTGGCACAAATTGGAATAAAAGTTAGAATATTATACCGTGTGCAGGGGCTACTATGGAGGATAACACAGTGTGCTGGGGCCACTATGGGACATATACCGTGTGCAGGGGCCACTATGGGACATATACCGTGTGCAGGGGCCGCTATGGGACATATACCGTGTGTAGGTGCCGCTATGTGACATATACCGTGTGCAGGGGCCGCTATGAGACATATTGCTGTGTGCAGGGGTTGCTATGGGACAAATACTGTGTACAGGGGCCGCTATAGGACATAATACCGTGTGCAGGGACCGCTATGGGACAAATACCGTGTACAGAGGCCGCTATGGGACATATACCGTGTACAGAGGCCGCTATGGGACATAATACCATGTGCAGAGGCCGCTATGGGACATATACCGTGTACAGAGGCCGCTATGGGACATATACCATGTTGCAGGGGCCGCTATGGGACATAATACCGTGTGCAGGCGCCGCTATGGGACATTATTCTGTATAACGGTGTGTTTTCTATATTAAGGATGTGTTTTTGCACAGAAAACTCAAGCTTTGTTTTTTTTTTTTTGTGCAAAAATGCACCAGTTTTACATCGAATGAAAAAGTTCCAGTGGCCTAAGAATATAGCTGCATCCAGATACATAGTGTGTTTTCACCATAAGGATGCCGCCATACGGTGCTCCTGGACACATTTACCACTAATTGGCTGCTGTACATGTAATTTCATTGCTTCTAATCAGAAAGTACAGGAGCGTCCCAGGAAATAGCAGTAAACGCATGTGTCCTAAAGCATCTGGTGGCAGCACTTATGTGTTATGGTTTGTGGTATATGACTTTAGTTTAGGGGTCGTCAGACTTACAATTATTGATCGGCACTCCGAGTACCTCATCTTTGATTTTTTTATTAAAATCGGCACACCGAACAAAAAAGGTTGCCTACCCCTGGTCTAGTAGATGCTTCAGATAATGAATGGTATTGAAAAGAATTACTGGTTGACTACAGAAATGTAAGAGGGTGCTCTATGCTGATATGTTGGAAAACAAGGGGGCCATAAATGATGTACATTGACCCTCAGTTTTCTGTGTCGAAAGAAAGAAAGAAAGAAAGAAAGAAAGAAAGAAAGAAAGAAAGAAAGAAAGAAAGAAAGAAAGGAAGAAAGAAAGAAAGAAAGAGAAAATAGATAGATAGTAAACAGAAGGATTCCCCTGCGTTCTTTAAAACCCACTCTGTGAACCAGGGCTACTATATAACGCCAGTCCTTCTCTGGTGGATTTTGCAAGATCACATAAGAAATTCAATTAAATGAGCACAATGTAATAGGTCATTTAAAGTGATGAGTGAATTTTTCAAAAATTTGATTCAGCAGCTTCACTGAATTTTCCCGTACGATTCGATCCGATCCGAATTAATTCCTGGTGAATTGCGTTAAAAAAAACAGTTATTTCCTGGCTGCAAAGAGCCTGTATAGTGGAGTAGAATAGCTGGTTCAGCACTATAGACTGACACATAGGCTGACTTCCTCACTTCTGGGCAGAATCAATCAGGTACTGGGGGCTACTAGTAGCCAGTCACTGGCCAGACCCCTGATCTACAGAATATGCATATTGGCACCCCCTGATCTCATCACAGGGGGTGCTGAGGGGGACATTTTGCATGGCAGAACCCCTTGGATGCCATGGTCATGTTTGACCGAGGCATCCAAGGGGTTAAAACCCCGATCGGATTCTGGGCAGGATCAACCAGGTACTGGGGGCTACTAGCAGCCTGGGGTCACTGACCAGACCCCGGGCTGCAGAAGATGCATATCAGCACCCCCCGATCTCTCCCAGGGGGGGTGCCAAGGGGGACAAATAGCATGGCGAACCATTCCTTGGATGCTGTGGTCAAACATTAAAACCCACAATCGGAGCTGTGCTTCGACCGGGGGTTATGGAGCAGGGTGTTAGTTGTCAGTTACAGCTAACACCAGCTCCCCATGCCGTGGGTGGTCACGAAGGGGGTTAAAGGGCTGTGACATCACAGGGCTGGCTGCTGATTGGCTGCACTCATGCCATTGTGGGTGATCCCGCGTTTCCAGAGTTCCTTGTCCCATGTCCTAACGTGCAGCAGCCATTTTATGAAAAAATGCGATTCATTACCACAAAGCGTGAGGAAATCCGGATTCGATGCGAATCGAATATTTCCTGAAATTCTGATCGAATTCCACTTCGTCAGCTTCGATTTGCTCATCTCTAGTCATTTACTTTACAGTATAAGTTACATTGGAAATCCTTGAGACTTATTCTCATATTTGTCACCAGTCCCCTTCTCACTAAACAGCCCCTTGGGAAGAGATGTATTTCAATAAGTATTTTTGGGGACAGAATGGAGATGGATTCTGCAGAAAAATCTGAATGTGTTTCACATGGATTTGTCACATAATTTGGGGCAGCTTTGTTGCAGAATTGACTTTACACATTCAAAGGATAGAATTTACAGTGAAAATCTGTAGAATAAATCGACATGCTGCAGTCTTATAGTCCACACCCCAGGTTAATTTTCTCTGCAGATTTTTCTATGGTGTGCCAATGAGAGTTAAACTACTATACAACATTGTAATATGCTGCAGATGTTGTGCCTGGCAAAAAAAATTGCATGTTATGCATGTCTGGACATGCTCACTCAGTAATATTGCCTTTGTTGCACAGTGACCAATCAGAGCTCAGCTAAGAAGAATATGTTTCCCACAGTGATCAATCAGAGCTCAGCTACTGAGAACATCATCAACTGTTAGCTCATAATGTAATATCATAATGCCACAACTTGTGTTCAACACACACAGTGCACGTGCTGCAGTCTTGTCCTATTAGCACAGAGAAGCGTACCCTTCAGCTGTAGCTTCTGTGATCCATCCAAATTTACATACAAGGGTAACCAAGATACTCCAAGATATACTTAGGAAAGCAAAGTAAATAAACTAAAGAATATTAAAAAAAGTTCAAGGGATGTAACTAAGTGGAGCTGACAGTTCATTTACCTAGGTTAGTGGCTGCCAGGTAGACGGTGGTGGCAATAAACGACAGTCCCTTGTTCAGAATATTTAGATAGAGATTAAGAGAGGTAGAATTCATCTTTAGTCTAGGTACAGGAACACTTAGATACAGCTCTGCAACCGTTTCCTCCCAATCTGCCATCAGAACACTACAGATGTGACCACTGGTCATTCACATGAGGCATATGGATAGTGATTGTCCTGATGAGTCATTTTCTACTAAAGTCTATAAAAAAATTAGGGTTGGACCCAAAGTCTTGACTACCTTACTGGTTCTTCAGTATATCAATGTTTATGGCTTCAAATTTACCATCACCAACAATTTTGTAACTAAGTAAAATATTTTCTACTGAATGTCAAAAGTGTAAATACTGGTGTAAGTATTACATACTGGTGTAAAATATGCCTGTATTATCAACCAATCAGAATTCATCATTACTTTTTCAAGGTAGGCTTTTAGATAACGCAGTAGTCTGACTGGTTGCTATGACAACCATGGAACTCTTTGTTGCAATAGTGTGGCATAATAGACTGATGTGGTTCCAAAAACAACCAGTATAGTATCTGTGTTTCATGCATTTATATAATATAACTACTCTTGCATATATTAACATACAAAATTATAAGATATTAAAAGCAAAATTGTAACCCGTAATTATGTATTTCAGATAGACACAAGGATGGGAAGGCTGCCTCAGACAGTCACTGTGGAGGCATTTGGGAAGGCTGTCTCGTAAGTCACTCCAGTGTCATTTGGGAAGGCTGTCGGCAATCACTGCTGAGGAATTTGAGAAGACTGTCTTGGACAGTCACTGCAGATACATTTAGGAAGGCTGTTTTGGACAGTCACTGTAGTGGTATTTGGCAAAGCTGCCTCGGGCATTCACTGCAGAAGCATTTGGGAAGGCTGTCTCAGACAGTCACTACAGAGGTCTTTGGGAAGGCTGTCTCGGACAGTCACTGTATAAACATTTGGGAAGGCAGTCTTAGACAGTCATTGTGCAAACATTTGTGAAGGCTGTCTTGGACAGTCACTGCAGAGGCATTTGGGAAGGCAGTCTCGTGCAGTTACTGCAGATGTGTTTGGGAAGGCTGTCTTGGACGGTCACTACAATGGCGTTTCGGAAGGCTGTCTTGGACAGTCACTGTGTAAACATTTGGAAAGTCTGTCTCAAACAGTCACAGCGGAGACTTTAGGAAGGCTGCCTCAGACAACCATTACACAGACCTATGCAGCAAATGCAGTCATGGACAGTCATGACACACATATCTGATGGCTGTCTTGGACAGTCAATACATCTGTTTCATTATTACCAGTGTATAAGTCTTATACACGTCCAAATTACCTAACACAAAGAATACCTCAAAAAACCTATAGAGGCATTATGTGGATCAAACAGATATCATCTATCCCTCTTCTTCCAATTGAGATGGGAACCCCATTTATTAGACATTCAGGAGTCCAGCAGCCACATCTGGGGGAGAATGGATAGGTTGCCATACACACATGGACAAAATTGTTGGTACCCCTCATTTAATGAAAGAAAAACCCACAATGATCACAGAAATAACTTGAATCTGACAAAAGTAATAATATATAAAAATTCTATGAAAATTAACAAATGAAAGTCAGACATTGCTTTTCAACCATGCTTCGACAGAATTTTTTTAAAAAAGAAAACTCATGAAACAGTCCTGGACAGAAATGATGGTACCCTTAACTTAATATTTTGTTGCACAACCTTTTGAGGCACTCACTGCAATCAAATGATTCCTGTGTCTGTCAATGAGACTTCTGCACCTCTCAACAGGTATTTTGGCCCACTCCTCATGAGCAAACTGTTCCAGTTGTCTCGGGTTTGAAGGTTGCCTTTTCCAGATGGCATGTTTCAGCTCCTTCCAAAGATGCTCAATAGGATTTATGTCAGGGTTCATAGAAGGCCACTTCAGAATAGTCCAATGTTTTCCTCTTAGCCATTCTTGGGTGTTTTTAGCTGTGTGTTTTGGGTCATTATCCTGTTGCAAAAGCCATGACCTGTGACTGAGACCAAGCTTTCTGACACTGGGCAGCACATTTCTCTCTAGAATCCCTTGATAATCTTGAGATTTCATTGTACCCTGCACAGATTCAAGACACCCTGTGCCTGATGCAGCAAAGCAACCCCAGAACATAACAGAGCCTCCTCCATGTTTCACAGTAGGGACAGTGTTCTTTTCAAGATACAGTGCTGGCCAAAAGTATTGGCACCCCTGCAATTCTGTCAGATAATACTCAATTTCTTCCAGAAAATGATTGCAATTACAAATGCTTTGGTAATAATATCTTCATTTAATTTGTCTTCAATGGAAAACTACAAAAAGAATTGTCAAAAAGCCAAATTGGATATAATTCCACACCGAACATAAAAAAGGGGGTGGACAAAAGTATTGGCACCCTTTGAAAAATCAGGTGATGCTTCTCTAATTTGTGTAATTAACAGCACCTGTTACTTACCTGTGGCACATAACAGGTGGTGGCAATAACTAAATCACACTTGCAGCCAGTTGAAATGGATTAAAGTTGAATCAACCTCTGTCCTGTGTCCTTGTGTGTACCACATTGAGCATGGAGAAAAGAAAGAAGACCAAAGAACTGTCTGAGGACTTGAGAAGCAAAATTGTGAGGAAGCATGAGCAGTCTCAAGGCTACGAGTCCATCTCCAAAGACCTGAATGTTCCTGTGTCTACCGTGCGCAGTGTCATCAAGAAGTTTAAAGCCTATGGCACTGTGGCTAACCTCCCTAGATGTGGACGGAAAAGAAAAATTAACGAGAGATTTCAACGAAAGATTGTGCGGATGGAGGCTAAAGAACCTCGACTAACATCCAAACAAGTTCTAGCTGCCCTGCAGTCTGAGGGTACAACAGTGTCAACCCGTACTATCCGTCGGCGTCTGAATGAAAAGGGACTCTATGGTAGGATACCCAGGAAGACCCCACTTATGACCCAGAGACATAAAAAAGCCAGGCTGGAGTTTGCCAAAACTTACCTGAGAAAGCCAAAAACTTTTTGTAAGAATGTTCTCTGGTCAGATGAGACAAAAGTAGAGCTTTTAGGGAAAAGGCATCAACATAGAGTTTACAGGAAAAAAAAAGAGGCCTTCAAAGAAAAGAACACGGTCCCTACAGTAAAACATGGCGGAGATTCCCTGATGTTTTGGGGTTGCTTTGCTGCTTCTGGCACTGGACTGCTTGACCGTGTGCATGGCATTATGAAGTCTGAAGACTACCAACAAATTTTGCAGCATAATGTAGGGCCCAGTGTGAGAAAGCTAGGTTTCCCTCAGAGGTCATGGGTCTTCCAGCAGGACAATGACCCAAAACACACTTCAAAAAGCACTAGAAAATGGTTTGAGAGAAAGCACTGGAGACTTCTAAAGTGGCCAGCAATGAGTCCAGACCTGAATCCCATAGAACACCTGTGGAGAGATCTCAAAATGGCAGTTTGGAGAAGGCACCCTTCAAATCTCAGGGACCTGGAGAAATTTGCCAAAGAAGAATGGTCTAAAATTCCAGCAGAGCATTGTAAGAAACTCATTGATGGTTACCGGAAGCGCTTGTTCGCAGTTATTTTGTCTAAAGGTTGTGCTACCAAGTATTAGGCTTAGGGTGCCAATACTTTTGTCCGGCCCATTTTTGGAGTTTTGTGTAAAATGATCAATGATTTGACTTTTTTTTTCATTCTCTTTTGTGTTTTTTCATTGCAAGCAAAATAAATGAAGATATTATTACCAAAGCATTTGTGATTGCAATCATTTTCTGGAAGAAATTGAGTATTATCTGACAGAATTGCAGGGGTGCCAATACTTTTGGCCAGCACTGTATGCTTCATTTTTCCATCTGTGAACATAGAGCTGATGTGCCTGGCCAAAAATGTCAATTTTTGTATCATCTGTCCATAGGACATTCCCCCAGAAACTTTGTGGCTTGTCAACATGTAGTTTGGCAAATTACAGTCTGTCTTTTTTAGGATTTGTTTTCAACAATGGTGTTCTCCTTGGTCGTCTCCCATGAAGTCCACTTTGGCTCAAACAATGACAGATGGTGCGATCTGACACTGATGTACCTTGAGCTTGAAGTTCACCTTTAATCTCTTTAGAAGTTTTTCTGGGCTCTTTTGATACCATTCGTATTATCCTTCTCTTTGATTTGTCATCAATTTTCCTCCTGCGGCCACTTCTAGGTAGGTTGGCTACAGTCCCATGGATCTTAAATTTCTGAATAATATGTGCAACTGTAGTCACAGGAACATCAAGATGCTTGGAGATGGTCTTATAACCTTTACCTTTAACATACTTGTCTATAGTTTTCTTTCTAAGCTCCTGAGACAACTCTTTCCTTCGCTTCCTCTGGTCCATTTTGAGTGTGGTACTCACCATGTCACCAAACAGTTCTACTGACTGATTGTAGATTGTAGACACCTGTGATGGTAATTAGTGGACACACCTTGATTTAACATGTCCCTTTGGTCACAAAATTTTCAGGGGTACCATCATTTCTGTCCAGGCCTGTTATATGAGTTTTATTTTTTTTTTTTATTCTGTTGAAGCATGGTTGAAAAGCAATGTCTGACTTTCATTTGTTCATTTTCATAGAATTTTTATATATTATTACTTTTGTCAGATTCTAGTTATTTCTGTGACCATTGTGGGTTTTTCTTTCATTAAACGAGGAGTACCAACAATTTTGTCCACGTGTGTACATGTACATGGTTCCTGAATGAAAACAGCCAAATAAGCAAGTAATAACTAAAAGAAAATAGCACTATTGTAGTAAAAAATAGTCTGCACGTGTATGTAGTCATGGTGCAAAATGCAAAATGGAGCACAATTTATAGATCATGGGTTTATTTGAGCACTTTATTGCCACATAATCAGAGGCGTAGCTAGCGGGGGGGGGGGCAGAGGGGGCGGCTGCCCCGGGCCCACTGACTTTTTGGGGCCCACCCCGGGGCCGCCATTAATACATCCTTTATTTCTAACTAGATCGGTGTCTGCAGACTCCGATCTAGTTACAATGCTTCCTGGTGCTTAACTGTCTTGTAAACCGCAAGCCACTTCAGGCCTGCGGTTTACAAGACCCCGAGACCACAGACCGACGTCTTCTTTTAAGCACAGGCGGCGCGATGACGTCACAACATCGCGCCACCCGCACTCAGACACAGACGTCATGCGCGTGGACTGGGAGGAAGCGGCGGCTCCGTTCATCAGCATCGCAGGTAGGTGAGTATGACTTTTTTTTTGTGGGTATATTAATAGAATAAGGGGTGGTTAGGAGGGGGAATCTAACTATAAGGGAGGATTCATTAGGTGGCATTATGACGATGGGGGGGTCATTTATATAAGGGTTATTACAGGGTATTATAAATACAAGGGGGGAGGTTATTTATATAAGGGGCCATTAGGGGGCATCATTTATATTAGGAGGCTTATGAACATAAGGGGGTGGTCATTGATATAAGGGGTCATTAGAGGTGCAGTATTTATGTCAGGGGGAATTGGGCATAATATGAGGGTCAATTAATTAAATTAAAGTTGCACTTGCACCTTATTAAGACTAAGGCCCCACATAGTGGGCTGCAGCAAAAAAAGCGCTGCAGGAAAAACCGCGGCGGTAACGTTGTGGTTTTTCCTGCAGCGCTTTTCACAGAAGGTCCGCAGAGGTTTTCCCTGTGGACTTTCTGTTTTCAATACACCTATATGGAAACCGCCAGTGTTTCCATAGGTATAATTGACATGCTGCAATTTCCAAAACCGCAACAGTTTTGGAAATCGCAGTGTGTCTGCTGCACGTATTTTTCCGCAGTGTGTGGATGGGATTTGCTAGAATGTTGCAGTTTTTTTCAGTGGGTTTTCGCCACATGGAGCCCCCATCCCTACTTTGCAGTATAATATGCGCAGCGGATAATCTGCGATTTCCAAAACAGTCGGTGTTTTGGAAATCGCAGAATGTCAGTTATACCTACGGAAATGCTGGTGGTTTCTCTATAAATATAATTGAAGCAGAAAGTCTGCAGATGAAACCTCTGCGAACTTTCTGTGCAAAGTGCTGCTGGAAGAACCGCGATGCATCGCCGCCGCGGTTTTTCCCACAGCTGTTTTTTGCTGCGGGACGCCACATGGGGCCTTAGCCTTAAGGCGTTTTCCAGCTCATTTTTATTGATGATCTATCCTCAGAATAAAACATCACTAAGAGATAAGTGATTCCCCACTGATCAGCTGTATGAAGGTCCCCGGCGCCTGTTTATATCACACGCTGTCTGTTTATAGTGACCGTGTGATGTAATTCCAGCCTTGTCACATAGACGTGTATAGGATGAGGCTGTAGTTACATTACATGGCCGCTATGAGATGACACTATGTAAAAAGAGAAGGGGTCACGGCGCTTACACAGATACCATGGTTCATTCAAACAGTTGTTCCTTGGGGGTCCCAGGTATTGGAGCCCCCAAAATTTTTTTTCCCTTTTTTTTTCCTTTTTAATTAGGAAACACCTGGGGCATTATTAATAAGGGTCAAATTATTTAAAGAGGACCTTTCACGTCCTCATGTATATGCGGTTTTACATACCGCTAGAAAGCCGACAGCGCACTGAATTCAGCACACTTTCCCGTTATATGCCCCGGGGTTGGAGATATCGGGGGTCTAAATTTCACCGTTCACTGTCAGAAGCGTGTTCCTGACTGTCTAGCTGCGCTGTGAGGAACGCCCTCCCTGACTGTGCTCGTACATAGACTTGTACTACAGTCATGGCCAAAAGTTTTGAGAATGACACAAATATTATATTTTCACATGATCTGCTGCCCTCTGGTTTTTATATGTGTTTGTCAGATGTTTTTATCACATACAGAAATATAATTGCATTCATATTATGAGTAACAGAAGCTTATATTGACAGTTAGAATGAATTAATGCAGCAAGTCAATATTTGCAGTGTTGACCCTTCTTCTTCAGGACCTCTGCAATTCTCCCTGGCATGCTCTCAATCAACTTCTGGACCAAATCCTGACTGATAGCAGTCCATTCTTGCAGAATCAATGCTTTAATTTTGTCTGAATTTGTTGGTTTTTGTTTGTCCACCCGTCTCTTGATGATTGACCACAAGTTCTCAATGGGATTAAGATCTGGGGAGTTTCCAGGCCATGGACCCAAAATCTCTATGTTTTGTTCCCTGAGCCATTTAGTTATCACCTTTGCTTTATGGCAAGGTGCTCCATCATGCTGGAAAAGGCATTGTTGAGCGCCAAACTGCTCTTGGACGGTTGGGAGAAGTTGCTCTTGGAGGACATTCTGGTACCATTCTTTATTCATGGCTGTGTTTTTAGGCAAGACTGTGAGAGAGCCGATTCCCTTGGCTGAGAAGCAACCCCACACATGAATGGTTTCAGGATGCTTTACAGTTGGCATGAGACAAGACTGGTGGTAGCGCTCACCTCTTCTTCTCCGAATAAGCTGTTTTCCAGATGTTCCAAACAATCGAAAAGGGGATTCATCAGAGAAAATGACTTTACCCCAGTCCTCAGCAGTCCACTCCCTGTACCTTTTGCAGAATATCAGTCTGTCCCTGATGTTTTTTCTGGAGAGAAGTGGCTTCTTTGCTGCCCTCCTTGAGACCAGGCCTTGCTCCAAGAGTCTCCGCCTCACAGTGCGTGCAGATGCACTCACACCTGCCTGCTGCCATTCCTCAGCAAGCTCTGCACTGCTGGTAGCCCGATCCCGCAGCTGAAACACTTTTAAGAGACGGTCCTGCCGCTTGCTGGTCTTTCTTGGGCGCCCTGGAGCCTTTTTGGCACCAATGGAACCTCTCTCCTTGAAGTTCTTGATGATGCGATAGATTGTTGTCTGAGGTGTAATCTTTCTAGCTGCAATACTCTTCCCAGTTAGGCCATTTTTGTGCAGTGCAATGATGACTGCACGTGTTTCTTTAGAGATAACCATGGTTAACAGAAGAGAAACAATGATGGCAAGCACCAGCCTCCTTTTAAAGTGTCCAGTGGTGTCATTCTTACTTAATCATGACAGATTGATCTCCAGCCCTGTCCTCATCAACACCCACACCTGTGTTAATGGAGCAATCACTGAAACGATGTTAGGTGGTCCTTTTAAGGCAGGGCTGCAATGATGTTGAAATGTGTTTTGGGGGATAAAGTTCATTTTCTAGGCAAATATTGACTTTGCAAGTAATTGCTGTTAAGCTGATCACTCTTTATAACATTCTGGAGTATATGCAAATTGCCATTAGAAAAACTGAAGCAGTAGACTTTGTAAAAATTAATATTTGTATCATTCTCAAAACTTTTGGCCATGACTGTAGGAGGGGCGTTCCTCACAGCTCAGCGTCATCACTGGGCTGAGTACACCCCAGTACAATTCTATGGACGGGTACTGTAAGGGAGGGCGTTCCTCACAGTGCAAATAGACAGTCAGGAATGCCCTTCTGACAGTGAACGGTGAAATTTAGACCCCCGATATCTCCAGCCCCGGGGCATATAACGGGAAAGCCGGCAGTGTGTTGAATTCAGCGCACTGTCGGCTTTCTAGCGGTATGTAAAACAGCATATACATGAGGACGTGAAAGGTCCTCTTAAAGGGGTGCAAAGGGAAGTTATTAGTTTAAAGATGCACTTGGGGGTATTATTCATTATGGGGGGTTATATTATATATTTTATAATTGGGGTAGCAGCAGGATGGGGGCTTTGTGTGGGTGAGGACAATATGGGTCAGGTGCCTGGAAAAGTGAGGAGCCAAAGATGTCTATGTTGCAAACTTTACAGAGACTGGAAGAAGTGGTCATGGTCGTCCAGATAAAAGAGATGCGGAATGTGAACGATTAGTCAGAGACGCTACCGGTAAGTCACTAAATGCTACTGCCCTGTATTCACCTAAATCGTCTGCAGAGCCCTGTGTAGAGCCGCTATATACCACTATACGCTCACCGTATACTGATTGTATCGGTATACAAACATGTCCAAGTAGGGGGCCCACTTGGACATGTTCGCCCCCCTGTGCTAAACCCCTAGCTACGCCTCTGCACATAATGTATCACTGAATGGCAGTATAATATCAGTAAGTTCATTGTTGCCCATTAATAAAGTACAGTAAAGTAAAAAAAATATGAAAATAAAAAAAAACAGCATGTATGGGAACGCCAAACTGCTGGGTTGCTGGAATGTTAGCCCACCTAAGACATTACATATAAAAATATTCAAAACAAATATATCAATAGGCACATTAGGTATCCCCATATCCAAAAATGCTTGCCTTATTAAAACATACAAATATCTATCCCATACAGTGAAAGTCATAATGGGAAAAAAATCTAAATGGCCAAATCATTGCTGTTAGAACTGCCTAAATTTATGCATGGAAGTTATTGTAATGGTTCCCCTGCATAAATAACAACTTCTTAACATTATGTATGTCTATGTATTGACCCTTTGTATTACTACAAATTTCATACTCCTCCTTGGCTAAAAATACTGCTCAAAAGCGCTAAGAACAGATAAAATTATTGGCATAAAATGAAATCCAAAAACTATATTTTGTACCGCAGAGTGATATTATATGGCACAAAGTATTAATCTGTGTCACCAAACAGTAATCCTTGTCACAAAATTGTATGTTGTACCAAAATTCTTATGATGTCCTCTCTCTGCAGTTCCCCCTAGATGTCACAGTAGTTTCTTTCTCCTCATCTTCCACTCTCTCAATACATCCTGTATTGGAAGGTATGTCCTGATGCCAACTCATCTGTGTGAGTGAGCAGAGAGCCGTCCATTCCCTGCTTTACCATTTAGCTCCTGTCTCTGCTCCCGTTGTCTTCTGAGCAGTGGTGTCACTTACAATGTGTCTGCTGCTCCCTGAAGCCTCCAAGAAAAGAAACTGCATTCCAGAGGAAAGGGGAAAGGTGAGCATTATTTTTGTTTGTTTTGTTTTAGCCATTGTACAGTGGGTACCAGAAGGGGACTTTTATATATATATATATATATATATATATATATATATATATATATATATTAGTGGGGGCCAACTGCAGGGGACTATACAGTGGGGAAAAAAAAGTATTTAGTCAGCCACCAATTGTGCAAGTTCTCCCACTTCTCAACTATGAGAGACAAAATGAAAAAACAAATCCAGAAAATCACATTGTCTGATTTTTAAAGAATTTTTTTGCAAATTATGGTGGAAAAGAAGTATTTGGTCAATAACAAAAGTTCATCTCAATACTTTGTTATATATCCTTTGTTGGCAATGACAGAGGTCAAACGTTTTCTGTAAGTCTTCACAAGGTTGGCACACACTGTTGCTGGTATGTTGGCCCATTCCTCCATGCAGATCTCCTCTAGAGCAGTGATGTTTTGGGGCTGTTGTTGGGCAACACGGACTTTTAACTCCCTCCAAAGGTTTTCTATGGGGTTGAGATTTGGAGACTGGCTAGGCCACTCCAGGACCTTGAAATGCTTCTTACGAAGCCACTACTTTGTTGCCCTGGCGGTGTGCTTGGGATCATTGTCATGCTGAAAGACCCAGCCACGTTTCATCTTCAATGCCCTTGCTGATGGAAGGAGGTTTGCACTCAAAATCTCACAATACATGGCCCCATTCATTCTTTCATGTACACGGATCAGTTGTCCTGGTCCCTTTGCAGAGAAACAGCCCCAAAGCATGATGTCGCCACTCCCATGCTTCACAGTAGGTATGGTGTTCTTTGGATGCAACTCAGCATTCACTCTCCTCCAAACACGACGAGTTGTGTTTCAACCAAACAGTTCTACTTTGGTTTCATCTGACCATATGACATTCTCCCAATACTCTTCAGGAAAATCCAAATGCTCTCTAGCAAACTTCAGACGGGCCCAGATATGTACTGGCTTAAGCAGGGGGACACGTCTGGCACTTCAGGATCTGAGTCCCTGGCGGCGTAGTGTGTTACTGACGGTAGTCTTTGTTACATTAGTCCCAGCTTTCTGCAGATCATTCAATAGGTCCCCCTGTTCTGGGATTTTTGTTCACTGTTCTTGTGATCATTTTGACCCCACAGGGTGAGATCTTGCGTGGAGCCCTTGATCGAGGGAGATTATCAGTGGTCTTGTATGTCTTCCATTTTCTAATTATTGCTCCCACAGTTGATTTCTTCACACCAAGCTGCTTGCCAATTGCAGATTCAGTCTTCCCAGCCTGGTGCAGGTCTACAATTTTGTTTCTGGTGTCCTTCCACAGCTTTTTGGTCTTCACCATAGTGGAGTTTGGAGTGTGACTGTTTGAGGTTGTGGGAAGGTGTCTTTTATATTGATAACAATTTCAAACAGGTGCCATTGCTACAGGTCATGAGTGGAGGACAGAGGAGCCTCTTAAAGAAGAAGTTACAGGTCTGTGAGAGCCAGAAATCTTGCTTGTTTGTAGATGACCAAATACTTATTGTCCACCATAATTTCCAAATAAATTCTTAAAAAATCAGACAATGCAATTTTCTAGATATGTTTTCTCATTTTATCTCTCATAGTTGAGGTCTACCTATGTTGTCAATTACAGGCCTCTCTCATCTTTTTAAGTGGGAGAACTTGCACAATTGGTGGCTGACTAAATACTTTTTTCCCCACTGTATATACTGCAGGGGGGACTATATATACTATTGGGCAACTGGACAGGGACTATATATGTTGCGGGGCCAAGTGAAGGGGGACTATATATACTGTAGGAGTAACTGGAAAGGAACTATATATACTGTGGTGAGAACTGGAGAGGGACAATATATATACTGTGGGAGCAACTGGTCAGGGATTGTATACTATGGGGCCAACTAGAAGGGACTATATATACTGTTGGGGAAACTGGAGATGGACTATATGGTATATACTGTGGGGGAACAGGAGGGAACTATATATATTGTGGAAGCAACTGATCAGAGATTGTATACTGTGGGGGCAACTGGAGGGTGACTATAATATAATGAAGGGCCACTGGATGTGGTAACAGGATAATTAATGTCTGAGGGACCACTGAGGAGGCACTGAGGGGCTACAGGAGTGTACATGTTAATGTCTAAGGAGTCACAGGTGTGTACAGGTTAATGTGTGAGGGGCCACTGGAGGGACATTATATTGTATAGGGCCACTAAGGAGCATTATACCATGTGGGGGACACTGGAGGGGCATTACAATTTGTGGAATGTCTAAGTGGTGGTAGTGATGGGGGCAGGGGAGTATCCATCCTCCATGAGGCAACCTGAGGTGATGACCAGGACGCTATTTCCAGCTTCTGCGTTCTGGCACTTTTCATCGTTAGGTACATTGCACCATAGAAGTGGCAGTAGAGGCCGACCTGAACAGAAACATGGATTGGTGAGTAAATTAATGGTCACTATCTATTGTAATAAAACAACATATCACTGTGTGGGGCTCAAGAAAAAGGGGTTCATATACTGTATGGGAGTCAAAAAAAAGAGAGGTGATATATTGGGGGGCATAATAAAGGGATCATATATTGTGGGAGGCCAATAAAAAAGTGTTCATATACTGTGTGTGGGACAATAAAAAAGGGGGACATATACTGTGGGGGACAATAAAAAAGGGGGTCATATACTGTGAGGGACCATATGCTGTGTGGGAGCAAAAAAAGGGGGTCATATGCTTTGTGAGGGCCAAAAAAAGAGGGTCCTATAGTTTGTAGGGGCCAAAAAAGGGGGTCATATTCTGTATGGGGTTCAGAAAAAGGGGGTTATATACTGTCTACGGGCCTAAAAAAAGGTGATCATATATTGTGTGGGTGCCAAAAAAGGGGGTCATATACCATGTGGAGGCCAAAAAAGGGGGTCATATGCTTTGTGAGGGCCAAAAAAGGGGGTAATATACTTTGTAAGGGCCAAAAAAAAGGGGTCATATACTGTACAGGAGCCAAAAAAAAGGGGGTCATATACTGTGTGGGCGTCAAAGATAGCTGAGTTAGATTTTTTTTTTTTTTTTTTTTTTTTTTGGGGGGGGGGGACATTTATATAGTTTGCCTCAGCAGCAGAGAGGCTAGGTTTACCCCTGCATGGGGGGGGGGGGGCGCTTATGAAACCTTTGCACTGGGCCCACCAATGTGTTAAAATGACCCTGAACACAGCAGGTGTGCTACCTCAGAGTTATGGTAAAACCACACACTGAGACGGAAATGTCAAATTTAGTAAAGTTTATAGATGGTGGAAACACAAGAATTTAATTTTTTGAAAGATTAAAGAGGACCTTTCATGTCCTCATGAATATGCGGTTTTATATACCGCTAGAAAGCCGACAGTGAACTGAATTCAGCACACTGTCGGCTTTCCCACTATGTGTCCCAGGGCTGGAGATATCAGTGCCGTTAATTTCGGCACCGATATATTCCCACTGTCAGAAGGGCGTTCCTCATAGCTCAGCGTCATTGTTGGGCTGTAAGGAACACCCCCCTCCGACTGTACTCTAACATAGTCTTGCGCTAATGTGTGTGCAATGTCCACCACAGGCCTCTATGTGGGGGAAACAGGGCAGAGACTTAGTCAGCGCATGAACTCACACAGATTCACCATTAATAATAGCAGAACAGATCTCCCAGTGGCCACACATTTCGCTGGAGAAGACCACTCTATTGAAGCTTTGCGGGTTATGGTTTTAATGGGACATTTTAAGACAGGGAGGGAGAGAAAAAATGGGAATTTAAGTTAATGCAAAAATGTCAAACTCTGCAATTTGGACTTAATATTCATGCCAGTTTCAGGTCTCACTATGTATGAACTGTGAGGGTCACAAATCACCACCTGATTGCAAACAGATAACAGATCCCTCCGTCACGCCCCACAAATTTTCCAGACTGTTTATTTCCTGACCTGTTGTAAATAACTTCTCTACTTACAGTGGGGAACAAAAGTATTTAGTCAGCCACCAATTGTGCAAGTTCTCCCACTTAAAAAGATGAGAGAGGCCTGTAATTGACATCATAGGTAGACCTCAATTATGAGAGACAAAATGAGAAAACATATCCAGAAAATCACATTGTCTGATTTTTAAGAATTTATTTGCAAATTATGGTGGAAAATAAGTATTTGGTCACCTACAAACAAGCAAGATTTCTGGCTCTTACAGACCTGTAACTTCTTCTTTAAGAGGCTCCTCTGTCCTCCACTCATTACCTGTAGTAATGGCACCTGTTTGAAATTGTTATCAGTATAAAAGACACCTGTACACATCCTCAAACAGTCACACTCCAAACTCCACTATGGTGAAGACCAAAGAGCTGTGGAAGGACACCAGAAACAAAATTGTAGACCTGCACCAGGCTAGGAAGACTGAATCTGAAATAGGCAATAAGCTTGGTGTGAAGAAATCAACTGTGGGAGCAATAATTAGAAAATGGAAGACATACAAGACCACTGATAATCTCCCTCGATCAGTGGCTCCACGCAAGATCTCACCCTCTGGGGTCAAAATGATCACAAGAACGGTGAGCAAAAAATCCCAGAACCATACGGGGGCACCTAGTAAATGACCTGCAGAAAGCTGGGACTAACATAACAAAGGCTACCGTCAGTAACACACTACGCTGCCAGGGACTAACATCCTGTAGTGCCAGACGTGTCCCCCTGCTTAAGCCAGTACATATCTGGGCCTGTCTGAAGTTTTCTAGAGAGCATTTGGATGTTCCAGAAGAGTATTGGGAGAATGTCATATGGTCAGATGAAACCAAAGTAGAACTGTTTGGTAGAAACACAACTCGTTGTGTTTGGAGGAGAGTGAATGCTGAGTTGCATCCAAAGAACACCATACCTACTGTGAAGCATGGGGGTGGCAACATCATGCTTTGAGGCTATTTTTCTGCAAAGGGACCAGGACGACTGATCCGTGTACATGAAAAAATGAATGGGGCCATGTATCGTGAGATTTTGAGTGCAAACCTCCTTCCATCAGCAAGGGCATTGAAGATGAAACGTGGCTGGGTCTTTCAGCATGACAATGATCCCAAGCACACCACCAGGGAAACAAAGTAGTGGCTTCGTAAGAAGCATTTCAAGGTCCTGGAGTGGCCTAGCCAGTCTCTGTGATGATTCTGCTTAAGTGTGGCTATAACTCAGCTGTATTTTGGTCTCTGGGTAGCGTATTTCTCTCTAGTTCCATTTATTCATACTGTGCGCAGCTATGAGCCAAGGTGTATATTGGCAGTAGTGGCCGGGCTGGAACAATAGGGCTCCATTGAATTCATAACCCAGTCCTGGCTGATCAAACAAACATGCATTGTCCAGCTGCACTAGTTGACCAGATATGGCTGATAACATTGTATCAGGTCATTTGGTCTCATCTACATACAAAAGATCTGGACTTGAGTGGATTATTCTATGAGACCAGCTGCCGCCGGTGACCTCATTCTGGGAGGTGGCATAAAGGGTATGAAAGATGAGGTAAGAGTCAGTGGGAGGAGATTATGCTATAGAGTTGATGCTATGGAGATTATGCTATGGAGATGATGCTATGGAGTTGAGACAGACCACCACAGACTTCCACTGAGAGAGACTATCACTGAGATGCTACTATGAGCGGGCAGGTTGGAATGCTGCTGCTGACGATGATGAGCCTACAAGAGACAGAGAGATTACTGGACTAATGTTGAGAGACTGTGAGGAGAGCATGCAGGCTGGATTATCGTATTAATGCCACATGCTAAACAGCCTCCACTGGTTATTCACACATGACAGAGCATGTGTGAGTGTTGGACTACAGAACCACATCAAGGATATGTGTGGTAAAGTAATTATTTCACCTTTTATACCTTTTATTTTATTTGTACTGTATCTTGTAACTAGTAACTGTTAATGCTTGCATATATCTGCATATCTGTTCTGAACTGTATATGTTAGATGTTAATACTGACCCATTTAGGGGTTAATAAATATATAAAATTTAGAAAGCTTGTCTTGCATTTATCTGTGAACCCGGCCCTCACTGGCGGTGAGTGTGGTTTTTATATGAAAGAGGACTCAGGGGTGTGGCCAAAGCGGTTGGCGCACTGAGGATCTTTCACAGTCTCCAAATCTCAACCCCATAGAAAACCTTTGGAGGGAGTTGAAAGTCCGTGTTGCCCAACGACAGCCCCAAAACATCATGTGGCATCCCAGAGCTGGCTATGGCTGGGCTGAGGGTGATCTCTGTAGTAATTGCATTATTTCCTGTGGCTTTGCAGCCTGTGTGACATAGCAGGGGGTCCTGAGTCTCACACAACACAGCGTCACCTAGTGAGCCTCACACAACACAGCGTCACCTAGTGAGCCTCACACATGCATTACACCTCCCATAGGATTGAATAGTAACCAAATGTCCAATGGGAGGACATCACCTGGGTAAAGGGGAGGAGTCAATTGATCACTGGGTCCCCATGGTAACACCCCTGCAGGAAGGTCCTGCGTGCGAGTAGTTAGAAGTGTGGAGTGTTAGGAGGAGGAGGTGAGGAGATAAGTGTGATGTCCTGTGAAGAAAACTGAGTTTAGTGCAGGTATCTCAAGTCCTAGACAGGCCCAGGAAGGTTGGAGAGCTGATATACTTCAGCTATTCAGAAGATCCTGTCCCCTGTCTGCCTAGCCATCGCCCTGAAGGAAGTCAAGCGTCATCATCTTGTCAGCATGAGACTGTGGAGAGAACATTCTGGAACACGTGCTCCATAGCAAGTATCACAGGATCCAGAGGCCAAGGCCAGACCTGTGGAACATCCTGCCACCCTGACTATTGCTCCCCGAAACTCTGAACTATCAGGACCACATAAAGTGAGTGGGGAATATTATGTGCTAGTATTGTGGTGGGCATCCTCCTATGAGCCAAATAGGAACCCAGACGCACCTTAGGGCTGTAACACTGAAGTATAAGGGGCTAGGAACACCTTTCATTAAGTCTACCCTGCTCCCCAGGACTTTGCTGTGTCACCAGGCGTACTCTGTTATTTTGAATTGAAGAAACAATCACCACCAACATTTGTGCAGCCCCCTCATCACCGGTACCAGTGGTGGTAATGTGGGACAGCACCAGCGCTGCGCCCTGGTGCCCAGAGACCGTGACAAGTTTGCGCTGTTTGCACCCCCGCAATCCCAACTGCAGCGTTACCCCCCATCTGGTCACCGCAAGAAAAACTGGCGTCACGAACAGGATACGGGTGTGTGCCATTTTGAAAAAGTTGCAACGAAAAGGGCGCCAAATTGTCTCCAGAGCATCGGTCTTTATTGTGGACTTTGCCAAGAACAAGTTTATTCCCTGAGAGTGCTTGCCACGAAGAGGTGGAGCCCTAAACCCCTGAAGTAAGCCCTTAAGACTGTCCTCTCAGTGTGTTACAGCCCTGGAAGAGTTAAAACGCCCAGGACTTGTTTGCTGCGCCACATCGCTGTGTAAGAACGTCCACAAAGGGTTAACTGTACCTTGCAAAAGTGCGGGAGATTTTTAGCACTGCCCATGAGGCCAGGAGACCCATCTGCCACCATCTTAGGAGAGCCCAGAATGCTGAGCGCAACGCTCCAGTGCACCCATGCAAGAAAGTGAAAGGCGAACCTGCCAGCGCCATTTCTGACTCTCTGGTGCCGAATCACCGTCCCTCCTGTGCACCACTGATCTCTGGTCCACGCTGCAGTTGCTGTCAGTGAGTACTGTGCCTACCTGTCCTTGTCTTCAGTCCTCCCACGGCCCCAGCGAGTGTTTTCCGTGTACAGTGTCCGTGGGGAGTGCCACCATTAAAGAGGGGGAGCACTCAGTCATCCTGCATCACAGTGACTCTGTTAATAGCTACAGCATTCTTAAAGGGACAGCATTCCAAGTTGTAGTCTCCATTCCCTGCCAGCAAGCAGTTGAGTTTCTTAAAGAGACGGCGACCTAATTTCAGTCATACCTGCAAACAACATGACTGAGCAAAGTGACTTTGTGCCATCTGTTTCTAGTGATCCAGCAGTGCCCATGGCGAGCAGCCTACCATTCTCCATGCCATTTTACCCTGGCGCACCATGGCTGCCGCGCTACAAAGGGGAGGCGCATACCCTCACGGACTTTCGTGAGAAGATGCTGTCTCTCTTCCAGTTCTATCCTCTGAATTCAGAACACCAGATACAGATCCTGCTGGGCCGGCTTGAGGGTGCTGCAGCTAGGGAGGTCAAATCCTGGCCTGCCTCTGACAAAAGAACCCCTGGGCAAATTCTGGACAAACTCCAGGCGAACTTTGATGTGCGATCTGTCTCCGAGGTCAAGATGCACTTCTTTTCCAGACAACAGCTACCTGGTGAGACCCTGCGGGACTATGCTTTATCCCTCCAAGAGGCGTTTGGAGCTGTTGTGCAAGTGGATCCGCGTGAAAATGTGGACTTGCTTGACCGCTTCATAGAAGGAGCTGGTACCACATTTCTCCAGAGTCAGTTACGAATGCTTGCTGCACAACATCCCAGCATCATGTTTGCTGACTTCAAGGCCCTTGCCATCCAGGTCTTGGGACAGGAGCAGCCCCAGTCATCTGTGTTCCCTCACCTGGACCCTCAACAAGAATTGCTCCAGTAGTCCTGCCACTATCTCTGGGTACCTCACCTGCTGCCCAAACTGCGCAGACTACACCAGCAGACTCCAGAGATGACCTTCTGGCCCGAGTGGATCATCTGACCCGTGCCATGGAACAGATCACCATCCGTCTAGATCGTCTGACCCAGCCGTCTTCATCGTCCAGTGACCCTTTGCGAAGTCTCAACATCTCACCTGAGCCGCCACCCAGACGTCCGTCTTCAGTGAAACCTCCGCAGAGTGAGAGGCCATACTGTACCTATTGCCATAGATATGGACACACCAGGCCTCAGTGTTTTCAGTTAAACGGGCCACCCCCGAGGCAGCGGGCTGCCCCTCGGGAGGAAAGAAGAAGGGCCCAGGTGAATCTTCAGTGCCATTGTCACGCTTCGTCTGAGCCTGCCCACACAATCCGCGTGAACGGCGTCCCTCTGACAGCGTTGGTAGACACTGGATCTCAGGTAACAACCCTGCGCAAGCAGGTGTTCCTTGAACACTGGGACTTAGGTGTGTTGAATAGAATGCCTGACACATAGATAACTCTGTGTGCCAGCAATGGACAGCCCATACCACAGCAGGGTTATTGGGAACCCACTATCCAGATTGGGAACTTGAAACTGCCTAGACAGGGTGTAATTGTCACTGATGTAGAGGATGATAGGTTTGCAGTTGTAATATTAGGCATGAATGTTTTACGCCATTGCTTTGCAGAAGTGTTGGATGCCTTGCATGCCTCTCTCCTTACAGCTTCTCTCAGTGACCAGCAGACCATTCAGCGGGCCATTCGTGTACTCAACATCCAGCACAAGTTCGCCAACAAACAAGGTGAAATTGGTCGAGTCAGGATCCAAGATACCTGTCCAGTAACCCAACAGCCTGGAACAGAAACTATGGTGTGGTGCCATGCCCGTCCGGGCATAGAAAATCAGGACTATGAGGCCTTGCTACAACCCATACAGGTAGATGGCCAACCACTTTTCGTGGCTGCCCGCAGCCTTGTCACAGTTTCCAATGGACGTGTTCCTGTCCGCTTAGTCAACTTGGGCAATGCTCCCGTGAACCTCCACAAGTTCCACTCTGTGGCCTTGCTACACCGGTTAGCACCTGAAGACGTTCTCTCTGGTGATTCTACCGCCACACAGCATTCCACCCAAGATGCTGAGAACATTCAGAATGGAGCCACGAAGCCCTGGTGGGATGAATTGAACGTGGGAGACGCCAATACCCCTATAGAGCACATCAATGGGGTCCGCAATGTGGCCAAGCATTACCAACAGGCATTCAGCAAACACCCATTGGTAAGACCACGACCATACAACATCGCATTCTGACTGGCGACCACCATCCAATCAAGGAGCGTCACCGTCCAATACCACCAGCGATGTACCAACCA
This sequence comes from Leptodactylus fallax, assembly GCA_947044405.1. NCBI lineage: Eukaryota > Metazoa > Chordata > Amphibia > Anura > Leptodactylidae > Leptodactylus > Leptodactylus fallax. The sequence goes on from CAMRHE010000021.1 coordinate 9,663,204, forward strand.
GGGAAAAAGTTGATCCAAGAGATGTGAGATGCTGATGTCATCCGGGAGAGTAACAGCCCCTGGGCAGCACCGCTAGTCCTCGTCAAGAAGAAAGACGGCACCCTACGATTTTGTGTGGACTATCGTAAACTCAACAACGTCATGCACAAAGACGCATACCCATTGCTGCGGATTGAGGAATCTCTAACGGCTTTGGGATCAGCTACCTGTTTCTCGACCCTGGACTTAACCAGTGGATACTGGCAAGTCCCTATGGCGCCTGAAGATCGTGAAAAGACTGCGTTTACGACCCCGATGGGACTCTTTGAATTCAATAGTATGCCATTTGGGCTATGTAATGCCCCAGCCACATTCCAACGGCTTATGGAGAAGTGCCATGGCCATGAGAATTTCCAGAGTGTTCTACTGTACCTGGACGATGTTATTGTATTCTCCCGGACATACCAAGAACACCTTCGTCACCTGTCCGAGGTATTCAAGGTACTTATACAGCACGGCCTAAAGGTGAAGCCCTCCAAGTGCTACCTGTTGAAACCCCAAGTTCACTACCTTGGGCATGTCGTGAGCGCACAAGGCGTCCAACCTGATCCTGAAAAGATCACTGCAGTCCAGAACTGGCGAAGACCAACTACCGTCAAAGAAATCCGAAGCTTCCTTGGATTCGCAGGTTACTACCGGTGTTTCATACCACACTTCGCCCAAGTAGCCGAGCCTCTGAACGAGTTGTTGCGCGGTTGTCCCAGAGAAAACTACAACCGAAAGCTTCCGGTAGACTGGACAGCGCGTCAGGAGGAAGCCTTTCAAGCACTTAAAGCACTTCTGACGCAATCACCAATTCTAGCCTATCCCGACTACAGTCAGCCATTCCGCTTGTACACAGCTGCAAGTCACCAAGGTTTAGGTGCAGTGTTGTCCCAGGTTCAGGACAACAAAGAGCGAGTCATCGCCTACGCCAGCAGGAGTCTGAGAGGCGCGGAGAAGAATGACCAGAACTATAGTTCTTTCAAACTCAAACTTCTGGCACTTGTCTGCGCCGTGACAGAGAAGTTTAAAGACTACCTGGCTACCACACCCTTTACCGTGTACACGGATAACAATCCGTTAGCGCATCTGGACACTGCTCGACTGGGAGCCCTTGAACAACGGTGGGCCTTAAGACTCGCAAATTACAAGTTCTCTGTCAAGTATCGCAGTGTCAAGTCCAACGCTAACGCTGATGCACTCTCAAGGTTGCCTGTGGGAGAAGAACCACCCCAAGAAGACATCTGGGAAGAGGTGGAGATGCCACCATTTTACAACAAGTTTGCCCAACAAGTTGCTATTAGTGTCCCTGTAGAAGGAGAATCTCTGGCGAAAACAGCTGCCGAATCCCTCCAGGAGCCATCTCTGTGGAAAACGTTCCAAGAAGAGAGCAGAGTTTTAGGAGAATTGTCAGATTTCCTGCTTACAGGAAGAATACCAACCCGTGTAAAGAGAGGTCTTCATGATGTGGAATTAAAATGCCTTTGGCGACAGAGGAAGCGCCTGTTTGTCCAATGAGGCCTTCTACTTAGAAACACTCTTGATCCTGTCACGGGTGAAAGGCTTCATCAGATCCTCGTACCAAGAAGAGATGCACAGATGATACTTGAGGCGTATCATGACAGACCCGGTCACTTCGTGGTACAAAAGACCGAAGCTACCATCTGTCATCGCTTCTATTGAGTCGGGATGAGGAGTAACATTGAGAATTGGTGCCGAGAGTGTTCCGCCTGTAGTATCACCAAGGAAGGTCAAAGAGATCAGAAGGCCCCTCTACATCCAATTAAGACTCAAAAACCGGGTGAAATTGTTGCTCTGGACCATGTGAAGTAGGGTCCCACACATTCCGGCTACAGCTACGCTCTGACAATGGTGGATTATTACTCCAAATTCCTTGTCATCATGCCTGTCAGAGATCTTACAGCAAGAACTACGGCTGAGACCTTCTATGCAGAGTTTGTCCGCTATTATGGTTGTCCTGAGCATATCCTCACTGACCGTGGATCGGCGTTTGAATCCCAATTGTTCCGTGAGCTGTGTCAGTTCCAAGACTGCAAGAAGTTGCGAACCACAGCATATTACCCTCAAGGGAATGGGATGAGCGAGAAGGAAAATCAAGTAATCATCGGCATGCTAAGAACAGCCGCAGTTACACCTGGTGTTGAGTGGCCTGAGCGTATTAAGGACTTGGCCTATATTTACAACAACACACCCCAAACATCTACGGGATACGCACCATTTTATCTAATGTTTGGAAGACAAGGTCAACTTCCTTCAGACTTAACCCTTGGTGTGAAGGTCCCTGACACCATCAATCCACTACCCATAACAGACTGGGTTGTTGAACACCGCCGACGTATGGAGGAAGCTAAAGAGATAGTTGAAAAGCGCATGGATGAGGTTCGTACGAGACAACAGGAGGATTACAACCATCACACCCATGCAGCACCCCTGAAAGTTGGTGACCGTGTATGGTTAAGGAATAACCATCGGAATGGGAAATTGGATCCATTCTGGGAGAAAGAACCATACAGCGTCATCTCCATACCATATCTGAATCCGACGTGTATGAGATCTCTAAACCTGGGAGACAGCCCCAAGTAGTACACCAAAACGTCTGAAGCTGTGCCTTAAAGAAGGACTACCCACAGAGGTGCCCCCAGCTGAGACAACGAGTACAGAGATCTTGTCACCGTCTGAAGCGAAAGAAAGACCCCCAACGTTAACTGAGCTTATATGGGCGCCTAAACTACTGCCATTAACTGTTATCCACCAATTGCTCTAGTGCAAGAGAACCCTTCAACAGATGATTTAATTGATTTCAGTGACTCTGTTCTTGATTCAAATCTCGTTCCACTTAGGCGTTCTGAGCATACCACAAAAGGCATACCTCCAACACGCTATAGTGATGCCATTGCTGTCCTCGGGTAAAAGAGGTTAACTGTCTCTGCTTCTGTATATATGTTATTCCTGCTCTGATTACATTAATGTTTTTCCTGTGTGTATATACAGTATATATATAATATCTTGCCATGTTATATATTACTTACATTTATATGCAACAATCCAAGCCACAGTGCCTGGCTCACCGAGCCAAGGAAGTTCTGTTACCCCTTTGCGGTATGGACATTCGTGCTAGAGTGCCTATTCTTCCTTACAGAAAGGACTGTTTATTGTTTCTCAGAGAGACTCTCATGATAATGGACACTCACGATATTTATGCCAGAGAGCCTCTGGACCCATTTGCACTACTGTTGTTTCTATATGGACTGTCTGATGGTACCTCCAAAAGGTTCCATAAGTCTGAGTTTAATTATCTCTCTGTTACCCTTCAGACTTCTCATGGACATTCCAGGACTATGCCAAGAGGTCTTACCTCAAGTTTCTAAGTATTATATTTTTCTAAACTGTTAGTGACATTTGCACTTTATCCATATTTATTAACATTATGTTACATTTCTCACCTTCACCCCAGCCCGTCGCCGAGGTCGGTTCAGTGAAAGAGGGGGAGTATGTGGCATCCGGGGGCAGAGCTGGCTATGGCTGGGCTGAGGGTGATCTCTGTAGTAATTGTTTTTTTTTATTTCCTTTGGTTTTGCAGCCTATGTGACATAGCAGGGGGTCTTTTTTTCACACAAAACACAGCACCACCTAGTGAGCCTCACACATGCATTACACCTCCGATAGGATTGAATAGTAACCAAATGTCCAATGGGAGGACATCACCTGGGTAAAGGGGAGGAGTCAATTGATCACTGGGTCCCCATGGTAACACCCCTGCAGGAAGGTCCTGCGTGCGAGTAGTTAGAAGTGTGGAGTGTTAGGAGGAGGAGGTGAGGAGATAAGTGTAATGTCCTGTGAAGAAAACTGTGAGTTTAGTGCAGGTATCTCAAGTCCTAGACAGGCCCAGGAAAGTTGGAGAGCTGACATACCCCAGCTATTCCCCTGTCCCCTGTCTGCCTAGCCATCTCCCTGAAGGAAGTCAAGCATCATCATCTTGTCAGCATGAGACTGTGGAGAGAACATTCTGGAACACGTGCTCCATAGCAAGTATCACAGGATCCAGAGGCCAAGGCCAGACCTGTGGAACATCCTGCCACCCTGACTATTGCTCCCCGAAACTCTGAGCTATCAGGACCACATAAAGTGAGTGGGGAATATTACGTGCTAGTATTGTGGTGGGCATCCTCCTATGAGCCAAATAGGAACCCAGACGCACCTTAGGGCTGTAACACTGAAGTATAAGGGGCTAGGAACACCTTTCATTAAGTCTACCCTGCTCCCCAGGACTTTGCTGTGTCACCAGGCGTACCCTGCTATTTTGTATTGAAGAAACTGTTTAAGTATTTGTGCCTCCATACCCATGGAAGTAAAAGTTCAACTTTACAACCGTTTCTGTGTCTGACTCTGCACCAACATCAGGGTGCCCCAAACACCACCAGTCAGCACAGTATAGGGGAAGCGCCCCGGGAGAACAACCACCACCAACATTTGTGCAGCCCCCTCATCACCGGTACCAGTGGTGGTAACGTGGGACAGCACCAGCGCTGCGCCCTCGTGGCCAGAGACCGTGACAAGTCTGCGCTGTTTGCACCCCCGAAATCCCAACTGCAGCGTTACCCCCATCTGGTCACCGCAATCACTGCTCTAGAGGAGATCTGCATGGAGGAATGGGCCAACATACCAGCAACAGTGTGTGCCAACCTTGTGAAGACTTACAGAAAACGTTTGACCTCTGTCATTGCCAACAAAGACTACATAACAAAGTATTGAGATGAACTTTTGTTATTGACCAAATACTTATTTTCCACCATATTTTGTAAATAAATTCTTTAAAAATCAGACAATGTGATTTTCTGGATTTGTTTTCTCATTTTGTCTCTCATAGTTGAGGTCTACCTATGATGACAATTACAGGCCTCTCTCATCTTTTTAAGTGGGAGAACTTGCACAATTGGTGGCTGACTAGATACTTTTTTTTCCCCACTGTATATTGCATTTTGTTATTCCAAGATCCTTTGAAGATCCATGTCTTATATGTGTATAAAAGAGTGTGAATTTTCAGTTTCTTGTATTACACCATGTCTAAAAAAAGAGAGCTAGCACTCTTGAAACCTTACTATCAAATGTACTCAGTTAGCCTCTAAAAGGTATCACCTGATTTCTTCACTCATACAGGTGTGCATAACATTTTATACTGGGCACCAATTTTTTTTTCTCCAGCTTCTGCTACAGACCAAAATAGAGTATACTAGCGAGAGCTCTTACTGTGTATGGACACAATAGCATATGAGTTGAAATACTAGGGCTATGCTCTTGATGATAACAATAACCTTATCTTGTGACAATTCTGTCCAAACTGACTACCTTCACTTTTTTCTTTTTTTTTTTAATTCAAAAGGTTTTTATTATTTTTCAGTAAACAATAACAGCCACAGAGATGGTATTACAAAAGGAGCTGATAAATAGAATCAGTACATGTACAATTTATTCATTATTCATTCATTTATTAGTGATTTGAGTATACATATTTATAATTAACTGTGAATAAGTGCAACTCAATTTTGGCACTTTTAAAAATAACGGTTTTACTGACTTCACCATCACACACACTCATTTTTCAAAATACAAGTCAGAAAAAAAAATCTGCTGCTGCTCTGCACACTCAAATTGTGATTGAAAAAATTAAGTTTGTTGGTCACTGTTTCTCATTGAAAACAATGGGAGGCAGATTTGAAGAATTTGGCTGCTGTCCTTCTCTTCTCACTTTCTGACCTAAGCTAATACAACGGCATCAAATTGTTCCAAATTAATTTAACAGAATCAGAGCTTTTGGATTCCATTGCTTTAATATTGATGCAAAATACCAATTTGTAATACAAATAATTAAACATAAATAAAGACTGTCAAGAAATCTACTCTATAAAACAGTAAATATCTTCTACATAGTTGATTAGACATATATTTGTGCATTTATTGTGTATTTTATATTATGTGTGTATTTCTACATGATACCAACAATGTATTTTTTTATTTTCTAACTGTGAAGAATGGAATTGTACAGAAATACTTAAAGCATAACTAAAATTTCAGACAACTTTTGAGTTTCTGGCAGCATTTGTGTCATTAATAAATTTTGTAATATACTTTGCTAACACATTTTGGATCCTTTCTATGAAATCCTGCATTTTTTCACTCATTCCCTTGCTTCTGTATTGAGAGTTTTTCCTATATTTTTCCTAAATATTTTTATTTGTGGATTTATTTTTTGCAGTTTTGTTAATGCATCAAGCCATTTAAACAAGGATTATCCTGAGTCTAAAGTAAAGCTCAAAGTTTAATGTAGGCATGTTAAATACATAGGATGAAGGCAAAGAACACAACCCGCTACTGTAAACTGTATAAATCATCTGTTGTAAGCCACCCTTTTACACTTAAATTAAAGCTCTGATAATAATGTTGGCTTGTGATGGCATAATAAATTAGCACAGTTGCCAAATAGCAGGTCATGTATTCTATTCTGGGCTGCATTGCTTGTGAATTGTGATGATTCACATACAGGTGCATCTCAAATTAATAATAATACATTTTATTTATATAGCACCAACATATTCCGCAGCACTTTACAATTTGTAGGGTTCAAGTACAGATAAAAAAGATACATTACAAAGAAATAGTCAATTCACACAATGGGACTGAGGGCCCTGCTCGCAAGAGCTTACAATCTATGAGCTTAAAATATCTTTGAAACGTTTATTTATTTCAGTAATTAAATTAAAAAAGTGACCTCCTATATTTTCTATATTCTTTACACACAGAGTGTTCTATTTCAAGTGTTTCATTTCTGTAAATGTTGATTATGGATTACAGGTAATGAAAACCAAAATCTTAAAAAAAAATAGAATATTGTAAAAAAGTTCAGTATTGTAAATTCAGTGTGTCACCTGCCAAGGTTTCCTAAGCCTTTAAATGGTCCCTTAGTCTGGTTCAGTAGGACACACAATCATGGAAGACGCTGATTATGAATTGAATTACTGAAAAGAATGAACGTTTCAAAGATATTCTAATTTATTGAGCTGCACCTGTACCCTATACAGAAGCACATATTATGGACCATAGGCATTTTGTTGTATGATTTTACGGTTCCTCTGACACCATTTCAGAAAGCATGCAAGCATTTTATTATGTAATGGATTCATGGGAAATCTGTATGACAAACCTCTGTGTATCTTAGGTAAAATTGTACAGAATGGGTCCCATAGCAATGTAATATGGACCTCAAATATGGTCCTGAATATGGAACCTAAAGTGAATTTAGCAAGCTCATACACAGTCCTTTAGTAAAACAGCCATAGTGAGTTGTTCCAAATGACACAACATGACAAACTATATATGACAAATAGATGGATTGAATCTGATTAAAGGAAGGTTGGGAAAAAAGTGGTGCAAAGGTTAGGCTAGATTCACACGACCAAGTTTTGCCGTGAAACTTGGTGCATGTGTTCACCTGATTTACTGGCCTGAACTTCATGCTAGGAGCGGGACTCCTAGGATCATAGTTATCTATGATGCTAGGAGTTTCTGTCTCCCAGCAACCTACTGTCCCATACAGATTTCAGTATGGAACAGTATGTTTCTGGGATGCAGGGACTCCTAGCAGCATACTTAACTATGATGCTAGGAGTCCTGCTTCTGGCATACTGTTTAGGCCGGTAAATCCGGGTGAAACTCAGTCGTGTGAATCTCGGGTTAGGCTAGGTTCACATCACGTTTTCACTGTACAGTTCATTCTTTCGTCTATGCTTCCCTGTTCTGCAAAAAGACAGGCACAGACTTATTGGATTTGCATCTATGTAAAATGAGTGCCCTTTACATTTTTTTTTTTTTATGTGAACCTAGCCTTACAGATACAGGTACAGATTTTGCAACTTTGAGATAATGTATTGTAGATTGTAGGATGGGAAAAAGCAGCTCAGTCAAGACTGTGTATCCACACATTTAGGCACAAGATTTTTCTGTCCTACGTGCTATAATTCTGTTGTTCAGCTAGAGAAATATACAGTAAGTGAGAACAAAAACTGCTACTAAATACAGGATGAAAACCCTGATTGTAAATAAGTACCTGGTAACAATTAGAGTTACCAAGCAATAAGCAAGTAATAACATTGGTGAGCTGTGTAAAGCTCCTTCCCCACACTACAAATGACACCAGACCAACTATGTATTGATTCATATGGTGTGGCTGTCATGTTTCACATGACTTAAGAAAATGTGGTTTCAAATATTTATTGAAAATCAACAGTTCAGGTGAACATAATAAGCTTTGTAATATATCTCATTAGAGTACAATGCTATTATCTGCTGTTATCAGCTCCTTGTCTGCTTGGCAAACTGCTCAGTTCAATGAAATAAAACCTGTCTTCACTGAAGACAGACTGCAGTTCATACAATCCTATGGAGAGGGAGGAGGAAGCAGGAAGGGGAGTATATGAGAAGCAGGATGAAGCAGAAAGATCATATTGACAGGGCACTCACCCTGATTGAAGATCATGAAAATCGGAACAGAAGAAAGAACCACAGAATCTCTTGCCGCAGTAGTGTTACCAAAAGTGGCGGGTGAATAGGTAGCAAAGATTTTAGGGACAGACAGAGAAAGAAATTGTGGCCGAGAGGTTCCACAGAGCCTTCTGCCCAAAACCCAAACTAACAGAACCACCTAGAGATGTAATATGCTGCCATTCTCATAGCAGCTTGCTCCAGACAAACCATTTATCCAAGATGCTTCACCATCTGTATTAGCAAAAAGACGTATACTGCGTCCTCTCCTAGAGGCGTTGATAGTCAGAAATTACCAGTATATGTGGCTTTACCTTTTTGGCCTCGCTATTCTGTCCTACACCAAGCGGAATACTATACATACTCCATCGGATCTTCACAGTGTGTGGCCATTACTGAATATGGAGCCACTAGATATCCCATTATGAATTTCGACTGCCAAAGGAGTCCCTTTGCCTGATCTCCCTGAGAGGTCTATCTGGAGACCCTTGGTGAAACCCAAATCACCAAGAACTAAAGGAGAGCGACACACAACCTGGCTGCATCATAATAGGACTCTTTCATGTATATCTTATATTATGATCTTGAGTACCCAGTTATTATTGAAACTAATTAGTTTCTAAACCTCGTTTGCATTCTTGATTATTATAATTTTGTGGTCGATTCCTTGTCCGGACCACTTATGCATACTCGGGAGACAATTGGCAGTGGTAAACCTGCCGTCCTCCCCAATCTATAGATCTATATAGTCTGTAGTAAATCACTCCATCTACACGTATACTGAGTACTATGTTGTCATTTTAGATGTAAAATGCACATCAACTCATCTTCAGGCTATCATAGACTAAAACAATTTCCAATGTTGATCTTCTTTGTTGGATCTTTTAGTATCAAAAGATGAGGCACTGTTATTTAAGTTGCAGTCCCATAAACTGTGAATGAGCACTATTAAGTGCATTCTGTCCTCCCTTAGAGATCATCATTATTATTATTAGTGTTTATTTATATAGCACCATTAATTCCATGGGGCTTTACATTTGAGGGTTTACATACGGTACATACAGTGCCTTGCGAAAGTATTCGGCCCCCTTGAACTTTTCAACCTTTTGCCACATTTCAGGCTTCAAACATAAGGATATAAAATTTTAATTTTTTGGTGAAGAATCAACAAGTGGGACACAATAGTGAAGTGGAACGAAATTTATTGGTTATTTTAAACTTTTGTAAAAAATAAAAAACTGAAAAGTGGGGCTTGCAATATTATTCGGCCCCTTTACTTTCAGTGCAGCAAACTCACTCTAGAAGTTCAGTGAGGATCTCTGAATAATCCAATGCTGTCCTAAATGACTGATGATGATAAATATAATCCACCTGTGTGTAATCAAGTCTCCGTATAAATGCACCTGCTCTGTGATAGTCTCAGGGTTCTGTTTAAAGCGCAGAAAGCATCATGAAGACCAAGGAACACACCAGGCAGGTCCGTGATACTGTTGTGGAGAAGTTTAAAGCCGGATTTGGATACAAAAAGATTTCACAAACTTTAAACATCCCAAGGAGCACTGTGCAAGTGATCATATTGAAATGGAAGGAGTATCAGACCACTGCAAATCTACCAAGACCCGGCCGTCCCTCTAAACTTTCATCTCAAACAAGGAGAAGACTGATCAGAGATGCAGCCACGAGGCCCATGATCACTCTGGATGAACTGCAGAGATCTACAGCTGAGGTGGGAAAGTCTGTCCATAGAACAACAATCAGTCGTACACTGCACAAATCTGGCATTTATGAAAGAGTGGAAAGAAGAAAGCCATTTCTCAAAGATATCCATAAAAAGTCTCGTTTAAAGTTTGCCACAAGCCACCTGGGAGACACACCAAACATGTGGAAGAAGGTGCTCTGGTCAGATGAAACTAAAAATCGAACTTTTTGGCCACAATGCAAAACGATATGTTTGGCATAAAAGCAACACAGCTCATCACCCTGAACACACCATCCCCACTGTCAAACATGGTGGTGGCAGCATCATGGTTTGGGCCTGATTTTCTTCAGCAGGGACAGGGAAGATGGTTAAAATTGATGGGAAGATGGATGGAGCCAAATACAGGACCATTCTGGAAGAAAACCTGTTGGAGTCTGCAAAAGACCTGAGACTGGGACGGAGATTTATCTTCCAACAAGACAATGATCCCAAACATAAAGCAAAATCTACAATGGAATGGTTCACAAATAAACGTATCCAGGTGTTAGAATGGCCAAGTCAAAGTCCAGACCTGAATCCAATCGAGAATCTGTGGAAAGAGCTGAAAACTGCTGTTCACAAATGCTCTCCATCCAACCTCACTGAGCTCGAGCTGTTTTCCAAGGAAGAATGGGCAAGAATTTCAGTCTCTTGATGTGCAAAACTGATAGAGACATACCCCAAGCGACTTGCAGCTGTAATCGCAGCAAAAGGTGGCGCTACAAAGTATTAACTTAAGGGGGCCGAATAATTAGGCACGCCCCACTTTTCAGTTTTTTTATTTTTTACAAAAGTTTAAAATATCCAATAAATTTCATTCCACTTCACGATTGTGTCCCACTTGTTGTTGATTCTTCACCAAAAAATTAAAATTTTATATCCTTATGTTTGAAGCCTGAAATGTGGCAAAAGGTTGAAAAGTTCAAGGGGGCCGAATACTTTCGCAAGGCACTGTAAAATATACAAAACAAACATAATACTGACAGTGACCAACTGGCACAGTGGGATAAAGAGCCCTGCCCGCAAGGGCTTACAATCTATGAGGGAAGAGGGATAGAGACAGAAGGTGGGGGTAGAGGCTGTTCAGGTGGTGGTATGGTGACAGTAGTGTTATTGGAGGTTGTAGGCCTTCCTGAATAGGTGAGTCTTCAGGGCCTTCTTGAAGCTTGTTAGGGTGGGGGACAGTCTTATGTGTCTTGGTAATGAGTTCCAGAGTATGGGGGATGCACGGGAGAAGTTTTGGAGATGATTGTGTGAAGAGCGGATAAGAGCAGAGCAGAGTAGGAGGTCTTTGGAGGATCGGAGGTTACGTGTGGGCAGGTAGCAGGAGATTAGGTCAGAGGTATATGTAGGGGACAGATTGTGGATGGCTTTGTATGTCAGTGTTAGTAATTTGAACTCTATTCGCTGAGCAACGGGTAGCCAGTGAAGGGATTGGCAGAGGGGAGCAGCCAATGAAGAACGGGGGGAGAGGTGTATTAAGCAAGCAGCACAGTTTAAGGTGGACTGGAGGGAGGTGAGAGTGTTAGCTGGGAGGCCAAGGAGAAGGTTGTTACAGTAGTTTAGGTGGGAGATGAAGGCATGGAATAGCATATTTGTAGTTTCAGGGGTGAGGAAGGAGCAGATTTGATGGATGTTCTTGAGTTAGAGGCGGCAGGAGGTGTTGAGGGTTTGAATATGCAGCTTGAAGGATAGGTCAGAGTCTAAGGTTATCCCAAGGCATCGGACCCGTGGGACTGGGGTGAGTGTGGTATGGTGTGAGATGCTTGAACTCTTAACTACCTAATGTTTGTTAATGGTTTACATATATATGACCACAAGTATGTAGATGCCTATAGTTGTTGACGTCAGCAGCTTAACTTGTCTCAGTTATTCTTCAACTATGCCCTGAATAGGCTCATCCTACTCGTTACTCTCATATTAAGGTGAAGGACTGAAAGGTCTCAATTACCAATGAGGCACCAAGTTCTGAGTGAGTAAAAGTTGGTAGTCTCATTACTTCCTCCTTGAACATGCCGCCTTTGTTCACACTTTGTTTTCAATTCTATCTATTATTTCTAGATATTTTAGTTGAAAACACCCTATATCAGTGGTGGCCAACCTTTTGAGCTCGATGTGTCAAAATTCGTAAAAAAAAAAGAGGATAACGCGGGTGGTGTGTCACTTAAAAAAAAATAATTTTGTGATATTTGTAGCTCTAATAAAAAGTTATAGTTTTAATATATGTACTGTATTTATTACAGCAAAAACAAATAATTATTTACCTTACCGCTTAGTGATTTTTTTGTTGCTGAATTTCATTTGCTAAATCTTCAATCGAAGGTAAGTATTTTGTACCCTTCAAGCCCAAACAAGCGCTACTAACTTCATCTGTCAGTCGGTTTCTGTTATCGGTTTTAATATTATTTAAGTAGCATCTACTTACTACCTTTCCACCAGAATTGCTGAGCAGTAACTGTGTTGGGGTACAGTGGCAGCACAGTGAGATCTTGGCAGGGTTAACTGTCTCTGATGGGTTGTTCTCTTCTCCGAGTATTGCTGAGTGGTAACTGTTTTGGGGTACACTGACAGCAGGGTGAGATTTTGGTAGCTGTTTTAATGGCCGGGGTGTAAGGAGCACACTCCTGAAGTGACTCTCCTATCCCCCTGTAGTCACTGGAATGGACCTTGGTCTAGCCATCTGCAGATTGTACTGTGTGGGGGCCACTGTGGAGCAGATTGGACTGTGTGGGGGCCAACGTGGAGCAGATTGGACTGTGTGGGGGCCACCGTGGAGCAGATTGGACTGTGTGGGGGCCCTTCACTATTTATATCACATAGTATCTGTTTTATAGCAAACATGTGATGTTATTACAGGCTGTAATAACATTGCACGGTCACTAGAAAACAGATCTGTGCGATGTAAATAGTGAACATTAATTGTTCAAAATTATGCCAACTGCAGTAAAAAGTTGTTTGTATTATTTTAAGCTCTGTAAAGCCTCATTCACACAGCCATATTTTGTGGGTTCATAACTGTCCGCAATTGTGGATCCACACAGTATTAAGGATAAATTGCCATGTTGGCACTTTGCGATAAAATAGTGGGTTTTGGGTTGCCGTTTGGGCATTCGGTCTCTAAAAGGTTCGCCATCACTGTCATACAGAGTCACCGCTTTCTTACCACTGCCTTTCCCAACCTGACAGTCCTAGAACCTACCCAACAACTTACAGTACTGAGAAGCTCAATGCAATGGGAATGAATGTAAACCACACAATATTTTTGAATTTAACCCTTAAGCTGAAGACAAGCATACTAATGCTTCAAGAAACGCATTTTAGGGAATCTAAAATCCCAACACTACCTGAGAACCAGCATGACCAATAGTTCTTTAGCTGTCACCCCATATCTGCTTCCAAGGGCGTTTGGAAGCTATGCATAAAAATTCCAACAGCAGCTGTCACATATTGAAGTCAGGTACTTCATTAACCCTTTCTTGCCTCTGCCAATTTTTGTTTTTGCATTTCCATTTTTCCCCATAACAAGAGCCATAATTTTTTAATTTTTCAGTTCACAGAGTCACATGATGGCATATTGTTTGCAGGACAAATTGTACTTTGTAATGGGACCATTCAATATCCTATGCAATGTACTGGGAAGCTGGAAAAAAATTCTGAATGAGGTGTAAGTGGAAAAAAAATGAATTTGTGCCAGTTTCCTATGGGTTTAATTTTTAGGGCATTCACTATGTGGTAAAAATGACATGCTACCTGTATTCTGCAGGTCAGTATGATCACAGCGATACCAAGTTTATATATTATATGTAATGTTTTGATACCTTTAAAAAAATTAAAATCTTTGTAAAATAGAGAAAAAAAAATTTGTGTCGCAGTGTTGGTGACACCTGTAACTTTTTAATGTGTATGGAGTTGGGTAAGGCATCTTTTTATGTGGGACAAGATGGCGTTTTTATTGATACCATTTAGGGGAAGTTCTGATGGTTTGATCTCTTTTTATTCAATTTTTATAGGAGGCAAAGTATTGAAAATATTCGCCATTTGGCCATTTTGATTTTTTTTCCCCACTACGTCATTCACCGTATGGGATGAATATTTTAATATTTTAATAGTTCAGACATTTTGGAGCGCGGGGATGCCTAAAGTGTTTATGTTTATTATTGTTTATTTATTTTTATATGTGATCTAGGGAAAGGGTGGAAATTTGAACTTTTATATTTTTTAAAAAGTTTTTAAAAAATTTCTCTTTTACTTTTATTTTCAGACCCCCTAGGGACTTCAAAGCCTTAAGAGAATGCTTAAAACATGACCTAAACAACCAAGCAGCAAAAAGCCATCTATACTTCCAACAGAAGCTTTATGCCCATTGAAAAAAGGGGGGAAATTGATGTCTGCACTTATTGTAAAAGAGAGAGCTAAAGCATATATCTCCACTATAAATTCACCGCAAGGCAAACTAGTATACACCACCCCTAAAATAGCAGAATCTTTCCAGGTATTTTACTCAGATCTCTATAATCTGGATTCCAATCAGTCTGAGACTTTGAGTAAGGTACAAGATGGGCAAATACAGGAATTCCTACAAGAACTAGATCTCCATGTGATAGATAACCAGACCGCAAATGGGCTGCTTTCACTTGTCACAACAGACAAGCTAGGAAAAATATTGAATATCTTTCCTCCAATTAAAAGCCTGGGTCCTGACGACCTCTCTATTACATTATAAAAAATTCCAACCAACTTTGCTCCCATGATTAGCACAAGTTTGCAATGATCTTCTGCAGGGTAAGCATCTACACCAACAGTCCCAAGAAGCACATATCACTTTGGTCTCTATGAAGGGTAAAGATTCTCAGAAATAGGGCAGTTACTGCCCCATCTTGCTCCTGAACTTAGACTTTAAAATGTATATGGGCCAAACTACTTGCGATGAGATTGAAACCTTTTTTGCCTAAATAGATCAATGATGAACAATTTGGCTTTGTTTAGAGACGGGAGGGGAAAAATAAAGCTTCTAGACTGATTCATGTTGTGGATGTAGCTACAAAATCTAAAAGCCCTTTGGTCCTTCTTGGAGCTGATGCCGAAAAGGCATTTGATGGGGTGCACTGGTCTTTCAAGTTTGCTGACCTCAATGTCAATGAATTCAATGTCCCGGAGGCATTCGTGAAGGCTATCCTATCACCATACTTTCACCCACATGCCAAATTGAACATAAATGGAATGCCCTCCCCAATGTTCAAAATCACGAATGGGAATGGGACTGTTCCAGGCAGTGAGACAACATCCCTCTATTAGAGGCTTTAAAATAGGTGAATGAGACCTGCAGTTTGTAGCTTTTGCATATGACTTTCTGATCTTAATTATGAATCCTGAGGAGGATCTACCTGCCCTAATGTCCTAATTAGAATATTATGGCTCCCTTTCCTTAACTAAGAGCCACTAACTAGAGAGGTCACAGCATTGCTGCATTCCTATAACCTACCATTGTTATCTTGGTTCAGGAGAAAGAACTTACTCAAAATGTACATTGTACCAAAGATATTATACACTCTTCAGATGCTCTCAATATATTTCCTTCCCAGCTTCTTAAAAACAATTCACTCGCTCATATCTATGTTCATTTGGAAAGTAAACCACCCAGTCTAGCTCATTCTCTTTCGACTTGGCAGAAATCTTCTGGAGGCATTGCGTTACCAGAAATTCCAATATATTATTAGGCAACACAACTAGGCATATGGCAGATGTTGTTGAACCTGGCCAAACTAAATATGGTACAGACTTTGTCAGAGAGCATACATGGCCAAGATCTTATAAAATGACTGTGGTTCCCAGATCAGACAATAAGTAGGCAAATTAGTTCCGATACACTATCAAGAGGAGTCTGCCAAATTTGGTTAGAGATGGGCCCCCCTCTTGGCCCCGCAGCCATTCCTGATATGACCAGTAGAACTCTTGCAGTACTTACCTAACAAACAGACACTTAAAGAAAAAATTAAGCTGTATGGCCATTAAAGATCTATTATGGCAAAAACCTCCCATCAGATTCGGCAGTACAGAAATTGTTGCCACAGTATAAACCAGGGGTCAGCAACCTTCGGCACTCCAGCTGCTGTGAAACTACAACTCCCAACATTCTCCATTCACTTCCATGGGAGTTCCAAGAAAAGCAAATCAAGTATGCATGCTGGGAGTTGTAGTTTTACAACAGCTGGAGTGCCGAAGGTTGCCTATCCCTGGTATAAACTAACATATCAGCATTACAGCCACTATTGCCAATATGCTGATGCTCTAACATAGAAAATTGCACACAATCGCCCTCTCATGAAGTTTGAGATTAGTTACTTGATACAAGGGCCGAAGAGAGCTAAACTAGCCCACTGGAAGAACATAGTCATGGCTAAAAATGCCCCTAAACCTTCTCATATTAGCTCTTGGGAAAGAACTCTCAGCTTATTATATACCCTTTCCCCTCACTCCCCTCCACCCTTTCCCTTCCCCCTTGCTCTTCCTGCCCTTAGCCCTATACCCCATATCTACCTTTTGCTTGTCTACTTTCTTACCAGCTATACATTTCAACATGTGACTTCTACACACGGACAAAATTGTTGGTACCCCTCGTTTAATGAAAGAAAAACCCACAATGGTCACAGAAATAACCTGAATCTGACAAAAGTTTCATGAGTTTTATTTTTTTTTTAAATTCTGTTAAAGCATGGTTGAAAAGCAATGTCGGACTTTCATTTGTTCATTTTTCATAGAATTTTTATATATTATTACTTTTGTCAGATTCAAGTTATTTCTATGACCATTGTGGGTTTTTCTTTCATTAAATGAGGGGTACCAACAATTTTGTCCACATGTGTATGTTTACAGTACCTAGTTTGCTTGTATTGAACATTGTCATTCATGTGTAACAGATGTTATATTTCCCAACTCTGGATGTATATTGTTAGTTCTTAAAGAAATCAATGTTTTTTTTTCTATGTAAATTCATATTGTATACTTGTAAGGGAATTGCCATTTGAGCAATTCCCCAGTGCTGCTGCAGAACCCTGGGGGGAGGGGCACAACAAGACAGTGATCCCTAAAGCTGAACCCCCCCACTGTCCCTGGCTAACTTGCCTGATCTGTCCTAGGCAACAGCAGCAACTGGTCGACAGTCCCTTCCTAATACAGGTGACAACAAAGAACAAAGACAGGACAAACAACAACAAAGGGAGGTCAGCAAGCCAAGGGGTTGGTAACAGTCGAGCAATGCAGTACAGAATCACAATCCAAGAGAATAGTCAAGTCAAAGCCAGAGGTCAGGAATAGGAATACACGTAATAGCAGATAAGGAGCTAGCAGGGACAAAGTCACAAACAGAATCACAATAGCCAGCAGTCATGTGTGAACTGACGACTTGTTTTTAGCAAGAAAGGACTTGCCCCAGACTTGATTGGACGATAGGCTGTCAATCACACAGGCAAGGCTAAAATTAACTATTGAGAAGCCGAAAGAAACAATGTGCATTAGACGGGTGTGGCTGAAATTCAATTACATAGTCTAGAACAGTGTTCAGACTGAGCATCAAGAACCTTAATCAAGGAATCAAATTGAATACGCCTCCTGCGCCACCGCGTGCAAGCAGAGGGTGGTGCAGGGACCCAAACAGGTAGAGACGTTACAATACTTGTTAAAATAAGAGACTTTAGAAAATAAGTAGTTTATCAGGAAAGAGGGAGATTCACCTGAACTGTTTATCTGAAAAAAACAATCGAAACAACATTTACTATTATAAAAACTTCTAAATGCCTCTGAGTTTTTGATTATATCTACTAGCAAAGTTGTGGAGGCTCTTTATCTGCTGAACCTTCTGAATGAGCGTGCTTTGCTAAAAAAAAAAAAAAAAAATCAAAGATAGTTATATAAAATCACAGATAACATGCTTTGCTATTTTAGTGATGCAAAATGACAATTATGTTGTATTAATACAAGACTATATTGCAATACAGTATAAGGATACAATTAGTAGTATTAGGTCAATGGCTGAATGGACTTTAAAAGTGAAAAAAAAAATATTTTGTAATACAAAAATCTGCTCATAGCATTCACAGTTTCTTTTTTTCTTACTCCCTTTGACAAGTCTATCATACATTATAAAGTGTTTTACTGAACAGGCAAAAAACAATGAACATAAGAAAATATGCCACCCACAAGCTCAAAGAATTTATAGTCTATGTTTAAGCCTTTAGGTACTGTATGATGAAAATACAGTTGAAAGGGAAATAAAAAATGTGGAACCATTAAACTTATAAATGTTTGTATTACCTTTACCCCTAAAGAATAAAGCCATTTTGGCCTTAAAGTGAGTCTGTCATCAGTAAATTGGTTATCAATCTAATCCAAGTACCTTTTAGAGGTGATATGCCTCTGTTATTCAATTTTGAATTCCTATTCTCATGTAAATTGTTGTTTAATTCATATGTAAATTATGGGAAAAATGCTAGTTTGCTCTGGCTTCTTCCCAGTTCTAGATAACTGGGCAAAGCACTTTTCAGCTAATTTGAATATAAATAAAATAGCAATTTACAAGAAAATTGGGATCCAAAATTGAATAACATATTTGGAAACTAGAATAACCTCTATTAGGCACTTTGATTAGGTTTATAACAAATTTACTGATGACAGACTCCCTTTAAGCATGCAATGATATCTTTGTTGCTTTTTCATGGCTGCATTCTGACAGCATTTTTTAATTCTATATATAATTTTATTCTATATTTTAATGGGCCTTTTTGGGGTGCCTGTAACTTAAATGTGTTTAGTTTCAGCAAATAAATAAATTGTTTGTATAAAAAAAATATTATACAGTTTTCCAACATACTTTCCATATCAATTCTTCACAGTTTTTTTAAATCTGTTTGCTGTATTTTTTTTCCTACTTCAGGGGATTAAAATCAGTCCATAGTCATGCGATGGACAGTCAGTGCCTGTTTACTGAGCTGTAACTATAACAAACTGCGTGTGTCCATCACATGACCATGGACTCAGTGGCGTAACTAGGAATGGCTGGGCCCCAAGGCGAACATTTGACATGGGCCCTGCCCCCCCAAACCGGTTACGGGTCCCCAATCAGTAAAATATGCTCAACAGTGGCCCCAGATAGTATTATATGCTCGACAGTGGCCCCCATACAGCATTACAGTGCCTTGCGAAAGTATTCGGCCCCCTTGAACTTTTCAACCTTTTGCCACATTTCAGGATTCAAACATAAGGATATAAAATTTTATTTTTTTGGTGAAGAATCAACAAGTGGGACACAATTGTGAAGTGGAACGAAATTTATTGGATATTTTAAACTTTTGTAAAAAATAAAAAACTGAAAAGTGGGGCGTGCCAAATTAAAATTTTATATCCTTATGTTTGAAGCCTGAAATGTGGCAAAAGGTTGAAAAGTTCAAGGGGGCCGAATACTTTCGCAAGGCCCTGTATATGCTCTACATTGCTCCCCCCCCCCCCCACACACAGTATAATATGCTCCCCACAGTGGCCCAACACAGTATAATATGCTCCACACAGTGGTCCCCACCCAGTATTATCTGCTTCCCACAGTGGCCCCCACCCAGTTGTATATGCTCTACAGTGGCCCCCACCCAGTAGTATATGCTCTACAGTGGCCCCCACCCAGTAGTATATGCTCTACAGTGGCCCCCACCCAGTAGTATATGCTCCCAACAGCCCCCTCCGCTTCGGTGCTATTATTATACTTTGGGGTCTCCTCAGACTCCAGAGTATAATAATGTAACACAAATTTTGTTCCCAGCTTTTAAATGTTATATTCCAATTGCTTATGTCTAAAACAAATTAAAAATTGCTTACATTCATCATAAACTTCGCTTTTGTGACCACGGCAACGAAAATTATGCATTTTTACTATAGAAACAGACGATTTTGCATCTTCTCATTTATACAGTCAGACTAAGAACACTATATGCATTGCAAATTTACACAGATTACCAAAAACTGTTCAGAAGTGTGCGGTTTTTCCGAGATTTACGACTATACTGCAAATCAGTTTCACGAATCAATCCCCAAATATAGTCGCCCATCATGTTTTCGTTATATTGTCCTTGGTAACGGCGTTCAAAGTTCATAATGTCCTGGTGAAAGCACTCGCCTTGCTCCTCTGAATAAGCTCCCATGTTCTCTTTGAACTTATCAAGATGAGCATCAAGGATATGGATTTTGAGTGACATCCTGCAGCCCATTGCAGCATAGTTCTTTATCAGAGTCTGAATGCATGGCTCTCTTCTCTCCCTTGTACCAACCTATAAGCAAACAAAATAATATTTGGATTGAGAATTTGATTTAGGCCTATTTCACACTAATGACTAGTGATATTTATAATATTAACACAGTTAATCTGCTATTTAAGAGAGTAGCATTTATCCACTTACCTTCAAGAGTTTTCTTGCAGTGCTCACATGTGAAATGAGGAGCCCATGGTTTGTCTTGGTCACCAACAAGCATGCCGAAGTATGCTTTGTAGGCCTCACACATCTTAGCAGATGCTTTCACATGCTTTCGCTCTTGTCTTTATAAACTGGCCACATACATAGCAAAATGCGTCTGCTGGATGTATGCAACCTCTTGATGCCATCTAAATTGACTAAGTTGCTGTTAACTGTAAGGAAAAAGGATGTCTCTCCAAACTTGATAAAAATGGTCTTTATTCCATGCAGTATTAAAGTTCAAGAGTGTACTGAGGATTCAGCAGAGCAAGATTGATCACCTGGTACCAGAGTAACACACAATATATACATTTACATTCCTAAGCTCCTCCTGTAATGGGTGTGGGGTGAAGTGTGAATACTGTCGTTATCAGAATCTGAATAGATATTGAATTCACACCTGTCTGTCTAGGTCAATTCCCCTTTGTCTGTGATGGCCATTGCCCACTTACTATGCAATCCCAATCAA
Organism: Leptodactylus fallax; assembly: GCA_947044405.1. Taxonomy (NCBI): domain Eukaryota; kingdom Metazoa; phylum Chordata; class Amphibia; order Anura; family Leptodactylidae; genus Leptodactylus; species Leptodactylus fallax. The sequence continues at coordinate 9,684,481 of CAMRHE010000021.1, forward strand.
TTAGATCCTGTCTCTCCGTTTCTCAGGAAGGGGTATAGTGGCCCTATATAACTGTAGTTATACAGCTACCTACAATTCTGTACAGTCCCAGAAAGTGCTAGATAATTCTGGGCAGTTCTAGAAACTTCTTGATAGTTCTCACAATTCCAGAAGCTTCTTAAGTATCTTGAAATATTGTGAATATCCTTAAAAATAGATCAATTTCAAAATATCATTGTGCTGACCACAAAAGCAAAGTTTACAGGGAATAATAACTTTTTTCTATTCATTTAAGGTACAATCAATCAGGAAAACACACTTAACTGGGAACAAATATTTTTTTGAAAATTGTTACATGGTTTATTATAATTGGAGGCGCAGGGAAGGTGATTAAAAATAAACATTCGTGTTCACCTTGCCTTACCTTTCCTTGGCATCCTTGCTCCATCCTGCCATCTTCAGCGTCTACAGGCCCACTTGCGACGTCACTGCTGAGGCCTGTGATTGGACCTCAGCGGTCACATGGGGGCGCACTGATGTCATTACACGGCCGTGCCCCATGTGACCGCTGGGGCCTAATCACAGGCCTCAGTCACATGATGGAGGAGCGCCGGAGAGAACGCTGTACCCAGGAAAGGTGAGAATATGTATTTATTGTTTTCAGTCACCTTCCCTGGGTGCCCTGCCCTGCTATCTATTGGAAAGGGGCCTTGCAATAACAGTATGTATAGCGGTCGGAGAACCAGGCTTTCCCCGACCGCTATCATATTATTATGTTTACTTATATAGCGCCATCATATTCCGCAGCGCTTTACAGACATTGACAGTCACTGTCCCATATAGGACTCACAATCTACATTCCCTATCAATATGTCTTTGGAGTGTGGGAGGAAACCAGAGTACCCGGAGGAAAGCCACGCAAACACGGGGAGAACATACAAACTCCTTGCAGATGCTGTCCATGGCAGGATTCGAACCCAGGACTCCAGCGCTGCAAGGCTGTAGTGCTAACCACTGAGCCACCGTGCTGCCAAATCATAGTGGTCCGCAGGATGTCCAAATGCGATCGTTACGCCACAGCTTTGTGGGGTTCGCGGTCGCAGGATGTACCCTTTGAAAAACTCCTAAGGGCCCTATCCAAAAAGATTCCTATCTTAGAAAATAACGAACCACAACTTGACACAATAGGTCGACCGGGTGGATTCTCCAAGGATTTATGTATTTTCGGCAAAATATATATTACAGGTGTAACAATAATAATAAATACACTTGTGCACTTATTTATGATCTTAATGAATCATTAATGCATATATTACAGTTTTGTATTGTTGTTATTTAAATTATGGTGATCAATTCACATTATTATCACTCTGTTTGGACTTGCACCAGAACTTTATTTATTATGTCTATGCTGCTTTAAAATTTTCTAGATAGATAGATAGATGGATGCCCAGCAAGACCCTACAGATATTTCAGCTTTTGATAAGAACTAAGAATATACATATGAAACAGACAGTATAGAGTATCTGTGTCAATTACTTAATATAAAGGTGAGATGCCACCATAAGCTGCTGTCCATCGGCCAATATTGACCAACCCCAAGAGCTAAAAATATTTATAGCTGGCAGACTGGACTCTGAAAAGCCAAATGCTGCACAACAACTCTGGACCAAATACACAAAACCCTACCCATGCCCACTCTTCCGGCTTGCCCAAAAAATTTGATTGAGTAGGAGATCAAAGATGAGCAGAGGCATAACCAGTGACCATGTCCAGAGACAATCGTCATTATTACTACAGAGAGAAAACTACCCAGCACAATGTGCTAGATGGACCGGGGTGGCTCTCCACAAGAGTATGAATGGAGCTGCCTACTATATGGAAAGGGATAAACAAACATTTCTTCTTCCCATGGGTACAATTAATAATATCTAAAATCTTGAGCAAGGTAAGTATCAGAGTCCATTCATTCATGAGCCCATTGGTCCATTAGAATGACAAAAGAGAGGATAATAACAGATATGTCAGATGGCTAGTAATTAATACACACTGTATAAATACAGATATTTGCTAAACATGTACAGTATGATTCCATGCCTGCTTAACCAAGTCTCAGAAAATATCCATCCAAATTGACTGTTTTCTCTTGAAAGATATGTTTTTCTATTTTTTGTACGTCTAAACTATGGTCCACTTTCTGTCTGCCATGTTTGAAAGCATTGTTCTTTGGTTATGTATGATTGGCTTATGGTCACATTGGGGTTCATGCAGTGGTGAACCTAGCCTCTTTGCTGCCTTAGGCGGACTATCGAAAGACGCCCCCCCCCCCCAAAAAAAAACAAAAAAAAACAAAACAAAAAAAAAAAAAAAAAAACACGCTGTTATCGTCGCACAATAAACATACACAAACTTATGAAACAGTTTTTAAGAATTCTTCTTCCTGTATTACTTCAGTATCAGATCAACAACACAGCATTAACAATGACAATAACTTCACACATCTTCTGCTTGATGGATGGACGAGCCCACATGGCCCCCATTCTCTATAATAGGAGCGCTGCAGATAGCTGAGTACTGGATTTCGGGTATCTTTGGCACTCCCATTGAAGTGAATGAGAGCCCCGTGGTTCGTCCATCCACCAAGTGACACGCCTATATTCAGCCTGGCTGCAGTCAGGCTGAATTCCCACCCAGTGGGGGAAAAAAAACCAATTCTCAGGCTCAGTGGGGGTCTCAGCTGACAGACCCCCATCAATCAGGTATTTATCCTCTATCATTTAGGTGAATACAGGGCAGTAACATTTTGTGACTTACAGGTGACGTCTGACTAATCCTTCACATTTCCCTTCTCTTCCCTCTGGACCGCCATGACCACTTCTTCCAGCTGTGACTTGTCTCTGTAAAGTTTACAACACAGACATCTTTGGCTCCTCACTTTTCCAGGCATCCAACCCACATTGTCCTCACCTTCACACCCATCCTGCTGCTACCCCAATTATAAAATATATGAAAAAAAACCCTATAATGAATAATACTCCCAAGTGCATCTTTATATTAATAATGTATGTGTGTACCCTGTATAAATAGTGCCCCTTAATAATGCCCCAGGTGTTAACTAATTAAAAGGTTTTCCAGGTCATTAATAAACTAATCAGTGGGGCTCAAAAACCCAGGACCCCTACTGATCAGCTGTTTGAATGAACTGTGGTACCTGTGTAAGCGCCCTGACTGCTTCTCTGTTTACATGGTGTCAATCATCTCATAGCAGCCATGTAATGTAACTACAGCCTCGTCCTATACACGTCTATGTGACAAGGCTGGAATTACATCACACGGTCACTATAAACAGACAGCATATGATATAAACAGGCGTCATAGCCCCTTCATACAGCTGATCAGATGAGGGGTTCATTGATCTCTGATTGATAATCTGTCCTAAGGATAGAACATCAATAAAAATGAGCTGGAAAGCCCCTTTAATAAAGCCCAAGTGCCACCTTAAAGGGGTTGTCCAGGATAACCACTTTTTTAATATGAGGCTGGGGAAGGTGCTCCGGTATCTTCCAGCGCGTTTCAGTCCTGCTGCTCCGGTGTTTTCTTCCCCTCAGTGGTCATGTGTGGTGGGGACTTCCACCAGAAGAGAACACCAGAGCAGCAGAACCAGACTGCGGTGGGAGACATCAGAGCACAAGGGACAGGTGAGTAGTTTTTTTTTTTTTTTTTTTTTAATACAGTATTACACGGTATTATGGCCCACAGTGGCCCCTGCACACGGTATTATGCCCCGCAGCAACCCCTGCACATGGTATTATGCCCAGCAGCGGCCCCTGCACACGGTATTAAGCCCCGCAGCGGCCCCTGCACAGGCTATTATGCCCCGCAGCGGTCCCTGCACAGGCTATTATGCTCCATAGTGGCCCCTGCACACAGTATTATGCCCCACAGTGGCCCCTGCACACAGTATTATGCTCCATAGTGGCCCCTGCACACAGTATTATGATCCATAGTGACCCCTGCACACAGTATTATGCTCTATAGTGGCCCCCTGCACTCGGTATTATGCTTCATAGTGGCCCCTGCACACGGTATTATACTCCATAGTGGCCCCTGCACACGTAATTCTGCCCCATAGTGGCCCCTGCACACAGTATTCTGCTCCATAGTAACCCACCCATGAACTATTATTATACTCTGGGGTCTAAAAGACCCCAGAGTATAATGATCGGAGACCCAGGTGGTGACAAACAAAAACCAGTGTTACTTAACTGGGCTCTGGTGCGCTCCCTGCTTTCGGCCCTCTTCAATGTCGCACAGACCGGCGTCGTAACAAAATGACGTCGGACTGGCTCACGTGACGCCTGGGACGTCACCAAAGAAGGCTGAAGCCTGCTGTGAGTAACATCGGATTGCCGGAGAGGTGAGTAACACTGGTTTTTATGTTTATCACCTCCCCGGGGTCTCCGATTATTATACTCCGGGGTCTGAAAAGACCCCGGAGTATAATAGTAGTATTTGGCCTCACTTACCGATGCCGCTCCTGATTCCCCCGTCTGCGTCCGATAGCAGAAAGAGAATTGGAGGCGGCCACAGCAGGTGCGGGGATCGATAAGTAAATAGGCCGTTATCTGCTGGGGATACTCCAGCTGGTTACAGCCTCTCTCATATATATAAAAATGAGTTCCTGTCTGTCTGTCTGTCTGTCTGTTCTTTATGCGCGACCAAACGAGTGGACCGATATTCACCAAATTTGGCACACATGTACGTCAGGTGTCCGGGAATGTTATAGACTGGGTCTTGGACGTACCGTTCCTGAGATACAATATTCCCAAAAAATGACCAACATTAGCTAATACAAGCCTGTAAGTCTTTCACTCATATTCCAACTGCCATACACACGGTTACATGTCCCTTATGAGCCAATAAGAGCTCACAGGTGCTTAGTCTCCTCAGGCACACAGGTTTCCATAGCAACCAAGCTATTTACGACCTGTATTAGTCAATAGCAGTTCGCAGGTCCTTAAATATTCAGTCATATCACGTGTATCAGCCAATATAAGTTCACATTTAATTTACGAGGTTTCCATAACAACACAGCCATAAATAGACTGTACCCAGGGCCGGTTTTAAACAAAGTGGGGCCCCGGGCAAAATTAAAAGTGGGGCCCCAAATGTTGAAATATTGTACCTACTACATAGTCACATTCTGTTAATTTGATGTGCTGCAGTGCTTACAGGGGTGTTCCTAAGGTCTTTAAGGCCGGGGCCCCCACGTTGTGAAAACGCAACGTTTTACAGTACCTGCAAAGTGGAGGGGATTCTGACTAATCCCATACACACATTGCAGAAAAAAAATCTGCAGCGGAAAAGCTGCGTTTTCACAGCATGTCAACTATACCTTCATAAATGCTGGTGTTTTCCGTAAAGGTATAATAGGTACAGAAAGTCCACAGAGGAAAACTCTGAGATCGCAATGAAAAATGCTGCTGAAAAAAAAAAAAAAACAATGCGTTTCCACCGCAGTCTTTTCCGCAGCATGGGGCCTTAGCCTAAAGGGGTTGTTTCATTTGTATGTAAATTTTTTTGCATAGCCAAACTAGTTGCTTGTGACCCTTTATAAATCAGGTGCACAAGTAACAAGGCATATGTCTTTTCCTACACACAATAAAAAAAAAAAATGTACATACATACAGAATCATCAAATAGGACCACTATAACAGGACTAAATACTGTCACGTCAGCCACTGACCGCTATACCAGGACTAAATACTGTCACGTCAGCCACTGACCGCTATACCAAGACTAAATACTGTCACGTCACACACTGACCACTATACCAGGACTAAATACTGTCATGTCAGCCACTTACTGCCAGATTCCCCTCTGTCCTCATAATCCACAAATAGCGGCTTTTACTGTATAATGTTCTCCTTGTAGCACCAAACCCTACGATCAGAGTTACTCCATTCCCCATCTTGAGAACACAACTACCCCCTTCTATTTGCAGATGCCCCCTCATAACACCAGCCAGCAATTAACCTCTTCCTGCCCTGCACTGTAATAGTACGCTGCAGAAAGCAGGTTGTTCCTAGCACTACACTTTGCAGAGACTGACAAATGACCGTTTATGCCATGTCGGGCCCCGGCCTTAATGCTGAGGCCCCACTTTGTGGAAAAGCAGCTTTTTTTTGTTGCAGATTTTGCTTCAGTTTTTTGAGCCAAAGCCAGGCAGGGCTACAAAAGGATTGTGAAATATCTCGGAAGCTTCTTACACTCCCTGCTCAATCCACTCCTGGCTTTGGCTCAAAAAACAGCAACAAAATCTGCAACAAAAAAATCCGCTTTTCTGTAATGTGAAACACAGCGATTGTGGCTGCTGCAGAAATGTGCGAGCAAAGTGAATAAAATGTCATAATTTAATCTCATCCACAGCAGGTTAATTTCAGCTGTGGAGTCGCGGGAATTTCCACATATATTTACCGTAATAGGGGAAGAAAGTGCAGAGAAAAATGCATCAAAATCTCAATGAAAAACGCTTTTTATCTCCTGTGCTTTTTAGCTGCATTTTGCTGTGTTGGGCCTAATCCTTAAAGGGGTTGTCCAGGAATTACAGGTTTCTGCAAGGAGGCCAGGGAAGGTGAGAAATAAAACCCACACTCACCTGTCCCTGGTCCTCCCACCCCTGTCCGGTCCAGCGAAGCCTCAGGGCTTGTTCCAGCGGCAGTCCTCGCAACACGTAACCGCTGAGGCCTATCATCCGCCTCAGCAACCTAAGGAAAGGAACCTGGATGTCACTCACATACGTCACCTGTGATGTCCCGTGTCCTTTCTTTAGGCCGCTGATTGGCCTCAGCAGTTACGTGTGGCGAGGACTTCTGCCAGAACAAGCCCCCGGGTGCCGCTGGACCGGACAGCGGTGCGAGACCCCATGGACAGGTGAGTGTGGGTTTTCTTATGTTTTACCTTCCCCGGCCTCCTTGCAGAAAACAGTAATTCCTGGACAACCTGTATACTGAGCATCACACTATAAACTACAATTCTAGTATGTATAATGGTACACATATACAGAAGCAAACACAGACAATAATATGCTGTATATACCTACATATATACCATATAGTTACACACACACATTCATATACAATATATACACACATACCTGTCTACAATCATACAGTACTCACACAGTAGCTAACATACTGTAAACAAATATACACATATATACATAGTATATACATATTAAATATACATATTTTACACAAAACATACACTTACACTTGGCTGAATTGCTGGGTGCACTGGAAATGGAGGAAGCTCCTGTGCAGCTCTGTCTGGCAGTAGTGAAAGCATCGCAGCAGACGTCCTCCTTCACACTACGATGTGCTGGATACCTCACTGCATGGGGGGGGGGGGGGAAGGGGTAGCTAGTAACTGTTTCTAAGTGCCGGCAAACTGTAGAAGCAGCGACCAGAAGAATCTGCCTATTAAGAGTCCTAATAGTAGGGAAGTATGGGGCCCCTATGGGTGTTGGGGCCCTGGGCAATTGCCCAGTTTGCCCCCCCCTAACGCTGGCCCTGACTGTACCTGTACTGGACTCAGTGGCGTAACTAGGAATGGCTGGGCCCCAAGGCGAACACTTGACATGGGACCACCCTCGGCAACCTCCCCCCCCGAACAAACTGCATTCCTGCACAATATTCTGCCCCATAGTGGCCCCTGCACACAGTATCATAGTGGCCCCTTCATATAGTATTATGCACACTCCCCGCTACCTCTTCAATGTTGGACCAGATGTCACGTGAGCCAGGCATGCATCGCAACGCATAATGACGTCGGACTGGCCCACCGACGTCAGGGACGTCACCAAGGAGGCCCAGAGCCTGCTGAAAAGACCCCAGAGTATAATGAAAGCAGTGTTTGTAGGGTTCACGGCCTGCAGGCCTTACTTACTGATCCCCGCTCCTGCTCAAAGCCACCTCTGTAGAAGGTGAAGCGCAGGCGGCCATCAGCAGGAGTGGGGATCGGTAAGTAAATAGGGCCCGTTACCTGCTGGTGATACACCAGCAGGTAACGTCTTTAAAAAAAAAAAAAAAAAAAAAAAAAACACATCAAGGGCCCGCCGGGACCCCTAATGTCCCGGGCCGTGTGGCAGCCGCTACCACTGCTACCCCAGTAATTTACGCCACTGACTGGACTGCCATACTGGATTTCAGCATTCTTATAAATTGAAACATTTTTAAACTACTCATGCCCCCTGCAGCAAAACGCATGGCTGCTGTTTGAGCTAATGAAAACTCTCAGCAGACCCAAGCCTGTCTCTAACCTCACAAGATATGTCACAGACAACAGCGAGCTGCTGAAACAACCCAGCAGACCCAAGCCAGTCTCCAATCTGGCAATGCATTGTCAGCCACATGCACACAGTGGCACTCCATGTTTCCATAACAACCCAGCCATTTTTCTTCACTGCTGTAGGTCAGCTTTAAAGGGGCAGGGCGCTGTGGATGACACTGTTACACAAGGTCATATACACACAGCTTTACTCCAGGTTTTCCATAACAACCGATCGCAGGTCTTTCACTGATATCCAAACTGAGATACATATGATCACATGACGCTTATGGACCAATGGAAAATCTCAGGTTCTTCAGTCTTGACATACACACAGCTTTACACCAGGTTTCCATAGCAACCAAGCTATTTATGACCTGTATGAGTCAATAGCAGTTCGCAGGTCTTTAAATATTCAGTCATATGACGTGTATCAGCCAATATAAGTTCACATTCCATTTACCAGGTTTCCATAACAACACAGCCATAAATAGACTGTACCTATACTGGACTGCCATACTGGATGTGAAGTGCAAAACTGGCCAATTCTTATGGGGTCACTACACAAACAAAAAATGAAATATACCCGTGCGAAGCCGGGTCCTTCTGCTAGTTTATATATATAAAAAAAAAAAAAAGTTATTGTCACCTACCTGCGATGCCTTGATGCAGCCGCCACCTCTTCTTGTCCGCGACGTCTGCGTCTCAGCGTAGGAGGCGCGATGACGTCATTGTATCGGCGCCTGCGCTGACATGCAGAGGTCTCGTAAACCAACCCAGCACAGGCCCCACTCAGTTTTTTTTTTTTTTTTTTTAAACCGGCCTGTCCTGGGCTGGTTTACATTAAATAAATGGTAAAAATGCCGGCCCTCAGACAGTGATGGACAGTGCCGCCTCATTAGCGGTGCGCCCCTGGGTTCATGTCATCTTGGTAGGTTTGTATTAAGGGCGTGCAACATTTCTTCATGGTTTGGGTGTACTATCACCTGGTTGCTTAACCCCTTAACGACGCAGGGCGTAATAGTACGTCCTGAGTCGCATGACGATGTATGGAGAGCGCTCAGGAGCTGAGCGCTCTCCATACACCGCGGGTGCCGGCTGTATAATACAGCCAGGACCCTCAGCTAACAGCAGCGATCGGTGCCTGCACCGATCGCTGCTGTTAACCTTTAGATGCCGCGGTCAAATGCGACCGCGGCGTCTAAATTGCGGAGCCGACAAGGGCGCCGCCATTTTTACCTCATCGCCGCCCCCCCGGAACGTCATCGGAGGGCGGTGCTTGGTTGCCATGACAGCCGGGAGCCTATTGAAGGCTCCCAGGCCTGTCATTTCAGTATAGCCAGAGGCATCGTGTAATAGCAGTGAAGGCATTTTGCTATTCACTGCGATACAGTAGTATCGCAGTGAATAGTATGATCGATCAGACTCCCTAGGTTTCAAGGTCCCTAGGGAGTCTGATCATACAAGTAAAAGTAAAAAAAAAAAAAAAAATGTTTAAAAGTATGTAAAAATTAAAAAAAAAAACACAACAGTTCAAATCACCCCCCTTTCCCTAGATCAGATATAAAAGTAAATAAACAAAAGTAAACACACACATTAGGCATCCCCGCGCTCCAAAATGCCCGAACTATTAAAATATTAAAATATTTATCCCATACGGTGAACGGCGTAGCGGGGAAAAAAAATCAAAATGGCCAAATAGCGTTTTTTTTTCAACACTTTTTCTCCTATAAAAAAAATTGAATAAAAAGTGATCAAACCATCAGATCTTTCCCCAAGTGGTATCAATAAAAACGTAATGTTGTCCCGCATAAAAAGATGCCTTACCCAGCTCCATACATGTAAATATGAAAAAGTTACAGGTGACAATATGGCGATGCAAAATTTTTTTTTCTATTTAGCAAAGTTTTTAATTTTTTTAAAAGGTATCAAAACATTACAAATACTATATAAATTTGGTATCGCCGTGTTCGTACTGACCCACAGAATACAGGTAACATGTCATTTTTACCACACAGTGAATGGTGTAAAAATTAAACCCATATGAATTTGGCGCAAATGCAGTTTTTCTCCAATTGCACCTCATTCTGAATTTTTTTCCAGCTTCCCAGTACATTGCACAGAATATTGAATAGTGACATTACAAAGTACAATTTGTTTCGCAAACAATAAGCCATCATGTGACTCTGTGAACTGAAAAATGAAAAAGTTATGGCTCTTGGAATGTGGGGAGGGAAAAACGAAAATGCAAAAACAAAAAATGGCCCGGTCATTAAGGGGTTAAGCGTATGCATGTAGGTATGATTGTTTATATTGTGGTTGTGCTTTGTTGCATACCATGACCAATATAAGTACGTACTTACTAATTTTTCTACAAAACCATTGCTTTTTGCAATATAATTTCCACATGTGTCTAAGAAAAAAACCACAGGCAAGTACTTTTTCCCCTGAAAAGAGTAATTTTTAGAAAGTTTAAAATGCATAAAAGTGAGTAGAAGCGCAGAGTATGGTTAAACTCGGAGTTCCACTGCTTACCATTTGTTTTTCCATAGACATACATGTCACTTTCACCTGCTGTGTATGCCTTAGAGAGGTAGAAATTGGATAAATAGGTTCCCAGGAGGCTTAAGAGTGTTCTGCACTATATTTGAAGCCAATTGAAGGTGTGGATGGTAGCAAATTCACTTGACCTGAAACAAATCTTGGTCCTGAGCCACCCAAACCCAAACCCAAACGAATCTTGAGAGGTTTGCCCATCTCTAGTGGTTACTGTGAGTCCTGGAATTGGACCTGTTTTCTATCCCTTGAATCTGAGCTATGTATTTGGTTCCACATCTAAGTCATGCATTCCATCTTGAGGTTTGTAGTTCGGCCTATTACTTAAACTGCATATCCCTTACCTTGGAGTCAGTGTGTATGTCCTTTCTTCCATAAGTCATGCTAAAGTCTTGGCTCACTTGTTTCTCTTATATACTCAGTGGCGTAAATACTGGGGTAGCACCGGGAGCGGCTGCCACAGGGCCCGGGACATTAGGGAGCCCACCCCGCTCCTGATGTTTTTTGTTTTTTTTAATAGGCCATTACCTGCTGGTGTAACACCAGCAGGTAATGGGCCCTATTTACTTACTGATCCCCGCTCTTGCTCACAGCCGCCTGCGCTTCCCATTCTGCGGAAGCGGAGGTGGATGTGAGCAGAAGTGGGGATCGGTAAGTAATGCCGCGGGCCCGCGAACCCCACAAACACTGCTATCATTATACTCTGGGGTCTTTTCAGACCCCAGAGTATAATGATCGGAGGCCCAGGGGAGGTGAGGGAACATAAAAAAAAACAAAAAAACCAAACAAAAAAAAAACACACTGTTACTTACCTCTCCTGCGCTCCAGCAGGCTTCGGGCCTCCTTGGTGACGTTCCAGACATCACTGTGGGCCAGGCCGACATCATTATGCGTCACGACACATGCCTGGCTCACGTGACGTCTGGTCCAATATTGAAGAAGGCCGAAACTAGCTGGGAGAGGTAAGTAACAGTTTATGTTTGCATCCTCCCCTGGATCTCCGATTATTACACTCTGGGTGTAATTGTTCATGGGTGGTGGCATAATACTATGTGAAGGGGCCACTATAGGGCATAATACTGTGTGCAGGGGCCCCTATGGGGCATAATACTGTGCACAGGGGCCTCTATGGTGCATAATAGTGTGTACATGGGCCACTATGGGGCATATTAGTGTGTGTAGGGGCCACTATGGGGCATAATAGTGTGTGCAGGAATGCGGTTTGTGGGGGGGGGACCCCATGTCAAATGTTCACCTGGCAGCCTAGCCATTCCTAGTTATGCCGCTGTGTTTACCTATCTCAGACTGTTAGCTGTCCTGATGTCCTGCCTTTGATTCCTTTGTTATACCTTACTTCTGTTATCTGGACATTCTAACCTATTTCATATGTTTGTTTCTAGTCGTGAACTCTTGTTTGACTCCTGCATCATAGTCCTTGAACTGCCCAGGACCAGTTCAAGTGTTAATGACCTTGCAGCAAAGGTCCATGATCAGAATCTGCTTAGACAATGACCTTAGGAGTGGCTCACAGCCAAACTGGTTTAATGACACAGTGGGTTCACTTCCCACTGCCTGATACTTTTACCTCAGTTAGATTGTATGAGTTAGCTTTAATAAATAGATGAATAGCTAGGTGGCAGAAATGGCTACGTGTGCTTTGTTTTGGCTGATCTTGCAGGGATTCCAGGTAGGGTGCAAGATTCAAACTGGGTAGTATAGTGTTGGTCAGGCAAAAATCTCCCTAGAAGTTCGAATCTTATGACAATTTAATTGGGTGTTGTGAGATATCAGATTAGCAGATTATACCAACATTCAGAGACACAGCACAATTTTTGTCTGAATATAAGAAAAACATGAAACAGACGTTTCAACAAACTTGGCATAAATAAAAAGTACAGGCAACTGCAAAAAGTTTGCAGTACACTCACTGCAAAAAAAATGCACCCAGATAGAAGTGTTGGATTGCTGAGAAACTCGGCATGCAGTTATATCATGATCAGATGTCTGATTAGGCATTGGTTTCCAGCAGCCCTATAAAAAGGCTTTCAGGGACTACTTTTGGGTAGTGTACCTCTTGGTGAGAGATCTTTGATTGCTAGCTCTGCCTCTATGACACACTTCAAGACATTTTGCCTAGTCTAAACCATTCTGACCTAAATATTTAGGAGATGATTGCAACAGTGGCTACGTGAAGGCCCACACAACAAGAAGGCTCTGGACAGCCTAGACAGACCATCAGAAGAGAGGATTGTTTGATCTGCTGACAAGCTCCTAAAGTTTCCTTTTTCACCAAGTCCATCAAGACACAGATGACGCCTTTGTTACACACTCCTGTCTTTACTTGTACCATTTTCAGACACTAAGCAGAAGGAAATCTTGTGTCATAGTACCTATTTTGTGTCATGCCAAAAACAGCCAACCACTGTCACCTTTGTTTGCAGTGGTGTTGAGAAAAAGAATCTGGACTGCTACAGACAGGAACTGTATCTTTAGTGATGAACCCCAGTTTTGTTTTGGATCTGATGGCTTTAGTATGGAGGCCTTGTGTTGAGCACATCAATCCTGTCTTTGCAGTGGAGTGACACTTCTAACTGCTGAGCTAAGTCATCGCATGCTATAGCGAGTCAACCCTAGTAGTGATAAAAGGGATACTAAGAGCTCAGAGAGGATGTGCTGAAACCACACGTTGTCTCTCATGGCAAGGCTTCCAGCTGGCATTTTTCAGCACGATAATGCTAGCTCACACACAGCAAGGGTTTCCTAAGCATATCATCGCCAGAATTATCAACAATCGAATATTTAGGGGATCCGCTGGGACACCAACTTTCAAGTATGAAAATCCTTGCTATATCCGTCTAGGGACAGACAGTAGGTCAGATAAGGGATATATGGCAAAAAAGATAGTATTTAGTCTTATCATAGAGTTTCCTATCACTTTATTCACATCAGTACAGGTCAGTAATCTCTATTAGAGATTGGTGAATCTCCCAAGATTCTTTTCGTTTCAGGTTCGGATGGCTCGGGTCCCTGATTTGTTTCAGGTTGCACAATTTCAGTACAAACCAGAAATGAAATTATTATAGTTTATTATACTCCAAAGTATAATAGATGGAGACCTATCTAGGGAACTTAGGGCTTATTCACACAACAGTGAAAAATGGACATGTGACGGCCATTTCTGCAACATCCGTCACATGTCTGTTTTGAGAGCAAATTGAATTCAATGTGTATAGTCACATGTCCATTTTTTAATGGCCATCAAAAAAAAAAACTGACATGCACAATAGAAATCAATGGATCCATTTTTAGCTGATGTAGAACGGACTGATGTTCGTTAAAAAAAATGGTTCAGTGAGTTGGATTGAAAAAGAAAGATCAATGAAATGCATCCATTGTTTTCACTGACAGTTAAAACTGATGACACTCGGCCATCAAAAACGGAAAAGCTGAATGGATGCAAAACGGATACCGAACGGCTGTCAAGGAAGAGAGAAAAAAAAAAAAAAAAAAAAAAAAAGAAAGACAGACATTATATCTGTCAAAAACTTCACTGTCGTGTGCAGGAGCAAATGGATATTAGTTTTGCACACCAGAATATAAATCAGGGTGTTATCAGGACTTGTCATAGCCATATAACATGTAAAAGATATTCAAGGCACTCCAATGCAAAGAAGATGCTGATGTGATTATTTTATTGACTGATAACCACATATAGATTAACAATTGTATGATCAACCAGATATATATAATTTTGTGGGGAACCGCTCAGGTAGATGCTTGGTAGCAGTGCAGAAAACAGGGACACAGAGACTGGATCACACTCAAGTTCAGTATTTATTCACTTGCAAGTGTATAAACAGGTTTGCCTTTACAAAGGCACAAACAAAAAACAAAACCTTCTGGACTGAGAAATAACTAATACAACAAAATGGTTCCTCTCTATACAAGAGCCTGGCTGCCAGACTCTAGCTCTGGTTACTTCAAACAGGTGACACAGAATTACCTTGATGCAGGTTCAGCTACACAGCTCACACTTTTCTTCAGTGTAGTGTCACCTCTCCTAGTACTGACACAGCCTATATCAGACCTTAATTAGTCAGGTGACCTCCCTGCTGTGGGCTTCTACCACACACCCTTTAACTGCCTGGCTGGAACATACCTGTTCTCCCAAACCACACCCTTCACTTTCCCACTTATATATATATATATATATATATATATATATATATATATATATAGTTCTAATGCAGAATGTAATAATTCATAATTTCATTGGTAATGGGAACAGTTTTCTTAAAGTAAGTTAGATTGGTAGGCATAAAATAGGGTTTTTTTTCCAGGTTAATGGACATTGAACTTATGTATTATCTCTTCCTATAATATGTTTTTTTTGTCATAAAATATATCTATTACTGAAGTAAAACTTTCATTGTTACCTGTGTGGCCTTCAGTATTTCACTGGTTATAACAGCACAATTTGTAAAGTTCTAAATCCTTGTATTTTCATACAAGCAAACTGTGCCAAAGATCGTAACACTTTTAGATTGCTGTATATAATCAAGATGCCTATCTAAAGTACTTCAGTCAGACTAATCATTCAGCTATTACAAAGCATCCACTTTGTGTCTGTTCCATTCTAAGACCTCATTCATACCTGTCTGTGACATTAGTGTGATTCAATACATTTTCACTCACAGCTGGAACAGACCAGATTGCTCACCCATCTCTCTCTTTCTGTCCTTTTTTTCAATTGTTGGTCTTGTCAGTTTTATTTCTCCCTTGTCATATGGATTCATACGTTTTATGACCACAACTCCTACGTACAAACACATAAGGTGTACGAATGCACTGGGATAAGTTAAACATCTATGGAACATGTATTTCAAGGTGAAGTAATAAAAATACCCTAATTTCTAAAAATAATTGATTAATTTATTTTTTTGCGGTCATTGTCAATTCATTCCATTCAAAGGCTGAAGTGCTAGACCTTGATAGCCATGAAGAATGCAGAAAATTCAATTTATGTGTTTTCCCTTCAGGGTTATTGTGTTGGCGGTTCTGTAATATGTAATAAAGTAAGTCTTTTACTCAGTCTGTAGAGTAGATTTTAGACTCAAGCCACATGTTGCATAAACATAGCATTTTTTCTCATTGCAGAAACACAGCTGAAAAAAAGGGCAGCATTTTACAATCTCAGCGAAGTGAAGATGATTTTGTTTCAATTCTTCCACACATTCCAGAAAAAAAATGTGGAAAAAGCAGCAATGTGCATTTTTAAAAAACAGAATATGTTAATTTTAGCTGTGAAAACACTGCGATTACTTCCCATTGAGGAAAAAACACTGCAAAAACATAGTGTATCATTTCATTATGAAAATAGCAAAGCAAATAAAAACTGCATGTATAAGTGCTTTTTCTGAAGCTTTTCACAACATTTTTTTCCACAGCATATTTTAGTTCCGTGCAACATGTGGTTTTAACCCATAGGCCTTATGCCCATGGCCCAGTGTCTGTCTGTGCAAGTGCAGTGAGACAGTGAGTAATGGCCATCTGACAGCTGCTTTTGAAATGAAATCCTCATACACTAGATAATTATAAATGCTACACATTCCTCCAAAATGTATAATCTACCTATCAGGAATAATAAAAACATGACAGGGAAGTTTGCAGCAATTTTTGAAACGGCTGTCATATGGTCATTAGAGAAGCCATGAAATTCAATGGTGCACATTTATTAAGCTACTTGCACTTTTTTTGGCGCAAATTGCACCTTTTTGAGGTCTTTTTCTGCACTACGCTTCATTTATGAAGCATTTGTGTCTTTTTTTCATGCTGTATTGCTGCTCTCGCCACTTTTGCTTTTTGGTGAAAAAGGGGCCGTGGCCTAAAATGAAGATCCTTTTCACACTGTATTTATGACGTGTGCCTTTTTTTTAAAAAGGAGTAAAAAATGCGCAAATGCACTCCAGTCCATGGGCAGCGTAAAAGAGCCTGTCAGATTAAAATGCATTACAAAGGGGCAATTGCGCCTTTTTTGCACCTCTTTGACCAAAAAGGGGCAAAGTGCACATGGCCAAAAAAGGCGCATCTACTCTAACATGTGCACAACATTTAATAAGGAGATCATAAATAAAAAACAGATTAAGGCTAAGCCCCTACGTTGCAGAAACGCAGCTTTTTTTGTTGCAATTTTGTTGCGGTTTTTTGAGCCACAACCAAGAATGGCTACAAATGGAAAGGGAAATATATAGAAAGCTCTTATATTTCTAAGTTTTGCTCAATCCACTCCTGGCTTTGGCTCAAAAAACCGCAACAAAATCTGCAACAAAAAAAGCTGTGTTTCTGCAACGTGGGGCTTTCACCTTAAACTAGTCTAGAAAAGGCACACCTGCAAAAAGTATGGGAAAAAAAGGGGCAGATGATAAATAACCCCCAATGGGTCTATTCACAGGGCACCATCAATTTCTGTTGTGACATCCAATTTCAATAGACACATTGGGGGTTATCAAATGCGCATCTTTTCACTGAAACTTTGCGCAGTTGTGCCTTTTGTGTGCCCTTTCAATTTCTGGCATGATTTACTAATCGGGCGCAAGCTGTTGATAAATTCCATGCACATGTCCTCACCATGTGTCTTGTGCCTTTTTTTTTGCACCTACATATTAAATAATGTGCAGAAACAGAACAGAATGGTATTTTAACCACTTCCATACCGCCCATAGACTATATACGTCCGGAAGGTGGCTGCCTTGTTCTGCAAGGACGTACCGGTACGTCCAAGCAGAATTCAGCAGCTGCACAAAATCGTGTAACTTCAGCCGGAGCTCCCAGAGAGAAGACAGGGAAGATTTAGTACCTTCCCTGCCTTCCCGATTGCTGTGTATGCAGCGCTCAATGAGTAATCAGATGAAAAAACATAAAAATAAAAGAAAAATGTATAGAAAAGTAAAAAAAAAAAGTAAATAAAATAATTAAAAAATAAATAAAATAATAAGCTAATAAAACGCCCTTATTACAGGTGTAGGGAACTGCCATTTCTACTAGTATATAATGTATCTGGCTTCTTTGCCCCTGCAGTTTGGCTTCAGAGACCCCAGGCATTTAGTGCAAGTTTTGTTTTGTAAATACAGTGAGTCAGACACATGTGAGGCAGAGCTGCTGGGGGGAGAGATGTGAGCAGAGCTGCTGAGACAGACATGTTATGTATGGGGGAGTCTAAGAGCCACTTGTTCCTCTTTACTTCACAGTATATAGTTAGGTATGTGTTACCCCCTATATACTCACAGGACCTAGCTAGTAACCGTAGTTAGGGATCCATATATATATATATATAGTTCAGGGCAGTGATAGGTTAGGCTTCCGAAGGCCAACTAGCTAGTTAGAGGCCCGGTGGCACTAGTAGTTTAGCTGGCAGGTTAAGGACTCAGTGTTAGGGTAGTCAGGCCTGCATCTACTGCCGTCACCGTCGCCCTGTTTGCTGCCTGTGAAGAATCTCACCATCATCATCATCTCCTGATCGGCTGTCTGTCATCTCCTGGAAGAATCCGAGGATCCACAGTCATCCACAGGGGCCCCTGCATCTCTTCTGTTGCCTGGAGGTATTGTGCACTGGACTCTTGCTATATATTTATATATATACCCGGGTATATAACCTAAGACGGTTGAGGACTTGCTGGTTGTTGTAGTATTGCTGTGTTCTGAGTATATTGTATGTATGTATGTATTATTACCCTGTTGATACTTATAAAGCTACTGTTATAACCTTATGTGGTATCTGTATGTATTCTTCAGACTGTGAGATTAGTACAGTGATCCTTGTTAAGGCTACTAAGTGTACTTCATGGGTAAGTCCCAGGAAGAGATCCTCCCTGTAATACAGAGGCTCTATCCTGGGTGGAGGCACTGATATATTTCATATATGTTCCCACTCTTCCCTTCAGCGAAGGCTTCAGGTCCCATTATACACACAGGTCAGCGCCAGAGTCTGTTGCGGGAGGGATAATACTCATACCCCCCCAAATAGGGCTACACAGGTTATAGCCCCACTCTCTACGACACCGTAAAAAATAAAAATTACTGTAACGGAGAGGAAAAACTGTTTTATAAAGTTTTTTAGTAGCACTTTGTGTTATTAAATAAAAAAAAAAAAATGAAAAGTAAAAAACAGACCTGTTTTCCCTCCTCTTTTGTTTATATTTTCCCGGATATAAAAACAATTAAAACACATGCAAAAATAAAAACAACATAAAAATAAAGCCCTATGTATCACTGAAAAAAGACTCAGAAATTAGTTGAATAACGCAAATTATAAAAATGTTACAGCCCTCAAAACCGCACATACAAAAAACTTGAAATCGTTGCACAATATACACACAATATACACAATACACAAAGTTATAAAACAGTTTTTAAGAATAACTTCACACATCTTCTGCTTGGTGGATGGACGAGCCCACGTGGCCCTCATTCTCTATAATAGGAGCGCCGCAGATAGCTGAGTACTGGACTTCGGGTATCTTTGGCACTCCCATTAAAGTGAATGAGAGCCACGCGGGTTCGTCCATCCATCAAGTGACACACCTATATATATGGCTGTGGTCAGGCTGAATTCCCACCCAGTGGGGGGAAAAAAATCCAATTCTCAGGCTCAGTGGGGGACTCAGCAGACAGACCCCCATCAATCAGGTATTTATCCTCTATCATTTAGGTGAATACAGGGCAGTAACATTTTGTGACTTACAGGTGACGTCTCTGACTAATCGGTCACATTTCCCTTCTCTTCCCTTTGGACCGCCATGACCACTTCTTCCAGCTGTGACTTGTCTCTGTAAAGCTTGCAACACAGACATCTTTGGCTCCTCACTTTTCCAGGCATCTGACCCACATTGTCCTCACCTGCACACCCATCCTGCTGCTAACCCCAATTATAAAATATATGATAATAACCCCCCATAATGAATAATACCTCCAAGTGCATCTTTATATTAATAATGTCCATGTCTACCCCCATAAATAGTGCCCCCTATTAATAATGCCCCAGGTGTTGACTAATTAAAAGGTTTTCCAGGTCATTAATAAACTAATCAGTGGGGCTCAAAAACCCAGGACCCCCACTGATCAGCTGTTTGAATGAACCCTGGTACCTGTGTAAGTGCCGTGACCGCTTCTCTGTTTACATAGTGTCATTCATCTCATAGCGGCCATGTAATGTAACTACAGCCTCGTCCTATACACGTCTATGTGACAAGGCTGGAATTACATCACACGGTCACTATAAACAGACAGCGTGTGATATAAACAGGTGCCATAGCCCCTGTTTATACCGCCCCATTTACACACACTATAATGTTCCACAGAAGCCCCTGCACACAGTATTGCGGCCCCTGCACATGGTATTATGCCTCGCAGCGGCCTCTGCACACGGTATTATGCTCCATAGTGACCCCTTGTGATGATTCTGCTTAAGTGTGGCTATAACTCAGATGTATTTTGATCTCTGGGTATAGGATCTCTCTTCTTGCTTGCACTCATTCATACTGTGCGCAGCTATAAGCCTAGGTGCATATTGGCAGTAGTGGCCAGGCTGGAACAATAGGGCTCCATTGTATTCCTATACAGCCCTGATAGTAGTATAATGTTGTACCGTGTTAGCCATTGAAAGCAGCCCTGAGTGATCAAACAATAGTGCATTGTTCAAGCCTGGGCTGTTGATCACATATGGCTGATAACAGTGTATCAATTTACTTTGTCTCAGCTCTATACAAAAGATCTGGACTTGATTGAATTAACTCATCAGACGTACTGTCGCCGGTGACCTCATTCTGGGAGGTGGCATAAAGGGTATAAAAGATGAGGTAAGAGGTCTGTGGCAGGAGATTACACTATGGAGAGATTATGCTATGGAGATTGGGTTGAGACCATCACAGACTACGGGATATTAGACTTTGACTGAGATGCTACTATGAGCAGGCAGGTTGGAATGCTGCTGCTGACGATGATGAGCCTACAAGAGACAGAGAGACTATTGGACTAATGCTGTGAGACTGTTATGAGAGCATGCAGGCTGGTTTACTGTTGTTGATGCCACATGCTGAAAAGCCTCCACTGGTGATCTCCACATGCTATGTGTGAGTGTTGGACTATAGAGCCACATCCAGGATATGTGTGGTAAAGTAATCATTTCACCTTGAATCCCTTTTATTTTATTTGTACTGTATCTTGTAACTAGTAACTGTTAATGCTTGCATATATCTGCATATCTGTTCTGAACTGTATATGTTAGATTTTAATACCGACCCATTTAGGGGTTAATAAATATATAAAATTTAGAAGGCTTGTCTTGTATTTATCTGGTGAACCCGGCACTCACTGGCGGTGAGTGTGGTTTTTATATGAAAGAGGACTCAGGTGGGGCCACAGTGGTGTTGGCGCACTGAGGATCTTTCACACCCCTGCACACAGTATTATGCTCCATAGTGGCCCCTGAACACGGTATTATGCCCCATAGTGGCCCCTGCACCAGTATTATGCTCCATATTAGCCCTTGCACACGGTATTCTGCTCCATAGTGGCCCCTGCACACAGTATTATGCTCCGTAGTGGCCCCTGCACACGGTATTATGCCCCATAGTTGCCCCTGCACTTGTATTATGCTCCATATTGGCCCCTGAAAAAACCCCAGAGTATAATAATAGTAATATTTGCGGCCCGCAGCCTCACTTACCGATGCCTGCAGATGCTCACAGCGGCATCCACTTCCTCTTCTGCGTCCCATAGCAGAGGGGGGAAGCAGGGGCGGCCACGAGCAGACGCCGGGTAAGTAAATAAATAGGCCGTGACCTGCTGGGGATACTCCAACAGGTTACGGCCTATTTATATAAATAAAAAAACTTATCCTTACCTACCTCCCTTGATGCAGCCGCCGCCGCCTCCTGTTGTCCGCGATGTCTGTGTCTCAGTGTAGGAGCCGCAATTACGTCATTGTATCGCCACCTGCGCTGAGATGCGACGTCTCGTAAACCAGCCCAGGACAGGCCCCGCTCAGCTCTGTTTTTTTTTTAAAGCGGCCTGTCCTGGGCTGGTTTACGGTAGATAAATATTAAAAATGCCGCCCCCCAGACAGTGACGGACAGTGCCGCCTGAGGTGGCCGTCTCACTTCGCCTCATTAGCGGTGCGCCCCTGAGTAATGTAAAGCATACCACCACTGGACTCTGGAGCAATGGAAATATGTTCTGTGAAGTAATGTCTGATGAACAAGTCTGAGTTTGGTGAATCCCAAGAGAACAAAACCTGTCTAATGGCACTGTGCCAGCCACAAACTATGGCAGAGGAGGGATAATGTTATGGGTTTGTTTTCAGGAGTTGTCATATTCATATTTGTTTCAGAGAAGGGAAATGTTAATGCTTCAGAATACCAAGACATTTTGAACAATTATATGCCCTTTTTTCTTTTCCGTTATGACTATGCCTCAGTGCATAAAGCAAGATCCATAAAGGCATGATTGGGTTAGTCTGTTTTGGACAAACTTGACTGGCCTGCACATATCCAAGGAGCTCCATAGCTGTATTGGCATGTCGATACTGTTTCAGCCTGTGACAGAGCAGGGAGCTGAAAAGTCCCTGCTCTGCCATAAACTGACAGTAACGAACGGGACTTTGCTGCACATGTGGCATGATGACGTCACTGCATCACGCGGCACCTGTGCCAGAGTTCAGCTGCTTCACTCATCGTTGGATCGCATTAAGGTAAGTAAAAGATTTATTGTTTTCTGGAAAGGGAAAGGGGATCTAACAAGTGGGGCTGTAATAAGGGGTAGGATATGCAAACTAAACAATAGGACAATAATTAGTAGATCAAGAAAAGAAGAGAAGTCATTTGGTGGCTTGCTATTTATATATATATATATATATATATATATATATATATATATATGAAGTATGAACAACACGTGAAAAGAGTCTTAGGCCATATGCACACAATTGTACTACAAACGTCAGTGAAAAACGGATAATATGGTCTGTCTTTAAGGTTAAGGCCCCATGTTGCAGAAAAGCTGCCCTTTTTGTTGCAGATTTTGCTGCGTTTTTTTTTTTAACCAAACCCAGCAGTGGCTACAAAAGAAATGGGAAATATAAAGGAAGCACTTAGACTTCTCCTTTCTGCTCAAACCACTCCTGACTTTCAAAAAACGGCAACAAAATCTGCAACAAAAAAAGCAGCTTTTCCGCAACATGGGGCCTTAGCCTAATGGTCATTTTGCATTCCTGCTGCACCCATTGTCACAGAGCCATTTACACATACTTGATCTACAAGTTTGGACCTGTTTACTAATATAATTTATATGTGATAAATGTAATTTAAGGATGAAAAATTAAAATGTTTGTGATTTCATTTGTTTTATCTAATGTCAAGTTACAGTATAGTAAAGGTTGTGAATCTTTCAAAAATAGTTTGTGGTATTGCCCTTATTTTAGCAACCAGGTAAATTAATCATAAGAAGTAAAAATATTGTTTAGAAGAGAAAAGTCTTCTTAGCAGATTAAAACTGTAAGATTTAGTTTATTTAATCAGACTAAAACACAACCAAGTATAACTCATACTGTAGGTTAGCATATACTTACTTTGAATATGTACTCATTTGTTAAGGTGACTGAGTTTTTTAAGCTATTAGACATATACAATAAAGTACTTATATAATATTTTTAATTTATTATATGAATGCAACCATATATACAATCTTTTTCATTTTAATGAAATTGTTGCCATATTATTTTTTATATTGTTCTCTATTTTTATTTGGTAATACAGTATAATTTAATTAATTAATGTGCTATCCTAAATTCAAGAACACTTTTAGCAAAAGCAAATGTAAAGTTATAAAATACCAACATAGTAAAAGAAAAATTAGACCATACTCTTTTTTTATTTTTCTTAAAATTATGTATTATAAAACACAGGAACATAATTTTAGGCTGGGATAAGAATGAATTATTCCAGAGCATAGAAAAATACCATACATAGTAGTGTTCACCCATTTTTAACATTAAAGGTTTTTATTAAAGTTTTCTAAACAGTATACATCAGAAGCATAGTAAATAAAAAGAGCTTCCGTAACAGTGACAAGTTGTGGAGTACATTACATGGGGAGTAGGGAAAACAAAAGAGGGAGGAACTAGGCTCTGGCGCAGTAGAGTGGCACATAACAAATCTCAGTGCAGCAAATAACAAATCTCAGCATAGCAAATAACAGGGAGGAGATTGTGTCTCCCATTAGATGGGAAAGAGCAAACAGGCATCTGATGGGGAAGCAGAGACACTCATGGAGGAGGTAGTAGGGAAGAAATCAGAATGAGAATGAAAGGAAGCAGGCTCTGCTCACCCATTTTGAAATGTGTGCATCAATGCCGTAACTAAAGTCTTGTGGGCTCCGATGCAAACTTTTGTATCCTACCACCTCCCTACAGCAAATTCCTGAAAGTGACGGTTAAAGGTGCTGCAGCAATATCTCAGATACTCGAACTGAAATTAAGTTATCAAGAATACTGTGAGTGCAGCGCCCAGCATGTAAACAATTCTGGGAGCTGCATGCTGTGGGAAACAGCTGATCTGCAGGGTCCTTTCTCCTTGAGGAGAGCACCAGTGAAGGTGTGTAGAGTTTTAAATTGCCTTTCGCCCTCTACTAAGCATCTACATATCACAAGGCATTATGGGAAAGGAGCTGGGAGCTCATGCGCCCTCTGTTGGATGTAACAGATCCTCAATTTGCTTTTGACCCACCAAGTTTTGAGACAGCAAAAGGGATTTTAGCCAAGCCAATTTCATTTATCTGCATACAGCGCTGTTTCGGGATTGTTGTCCCTCATCAGTGCAGAGCAAAATTAACTGGCTGGCTTTGTGGGAGGCAATGAGTGGGTTATGGACAGAGACATCTCTCCTTGAGGAGAGCACCAGTGAAGGTGTGTAGAGTTTTAAATTGCCTTTCCCGAAACGGCGCTGTATGCAGATAAATGAAATTGGCTTGGCTAAAATCCCTTTTGCTGTCTCAAGACTCGGTGGGTCAAAAGCAAATTGAGGATCTGTTACATCCAACAGAGGGCGCATGAGCTCCCAGCTCCTTTCCCATAATGCCTTGTGATATGTAGATGCTTAGTAGAGGGCGAAAGGCAATTTAAAACTCTACACACCTTCACTGGTGCTCTCCTCAAGGAGAGATGTCTCTGTCCATAACTCACTCATTGCCTCCCACAAAGCCAGCCAGTTCATTTTGCTCTGCACTGATGAGGGACAACAATCCCGAAACGGCGCTGTATGCAGATAAATGAAATTGGCTTGGCTAAAATCCCTTTTGCTGTCTCAAAACTCAGTGGGTCAAAAGCAAATTGAGGATCTGTTACATCCAACAGAGGGCGCATGAGCTACCAGCTCCTTTCCCATAATGCCTTGTGATCTGCAGGGTCCTTAACAGTCTAAAAAATGTAAGAGATCAGTGTGGGGTCCAAACACCTGGGGACACAGCTGATCAACTGTTTGAAGGTACTGTGGTGCTTTTGCAACCCCGTGACTCCTTCACTATTTACATTGCACAGTATCTGTTTTATAACCACCATGTGATGTTATTACAGCCTGTAATAACAGTGTAAGGCTGCTATAAAACAGATGGTGTGTGATGTGAATAGTCAAGGGGCCCCACACAGTATAATATGCTCTACAGTGGGCCCCACACAGTATAATATGCTCTACAGTGGGCCCCATACACTATAATATGCTGCACAGTGGCCCCCACACAGTATAATATGCTCCACAGTGGCCCTCCACACAATATTACATGCTACACAGTGACCCCACACAGTATAATATGCTCCACAGTGGCCTCAATACAATATTATATGCTCTACAGTGTATAGTATAGTAGTACATAGTATAAAATGCTCTCAAGTGCCCCCTAGAGCCTCTTCAGGTGAACCCCATGAAAATTGATGAATAATTATGAGGTTCGGCCCTCCATTTCGGTGCTATTACTATACTCCAGGGTCTCCTCAGTTGCCTTCTTTATATATACAGTGGGGAAAAAAAGTATTTAGTCAGCCACCAATTGTGCAAGTTCTCCCACTTAAAAAGATGAGAGAGGCCTGTAATTGACATCATAGGTAGACCTCAACTATGAGAGACAAAATGAGAAAACAAATCCAGAAAATCACATTGTCTGATTTTTAAAGAATTTATTTACAAATTATGGTGGAAAAGAAGTATTTGGTCAATAACAAAAGTTCATCTCAATACTTTGTTAAATATCTTTTGTTGGCAATGACAGAGGTCAAACGTTTTCTGTAAGTCTTCACAAGGTTGGCACACACTGTTGCTGGTATGTTGGCCCATTCCTCCATGCAGATCTCCTCTAGAGCAGTGATGTTTTGGGGCTGTCGCTGGGCAACACGGACTTTCAACTCCCTCCAAAGGTTTTCTATGGGGTTGAGATCTGGAGACTGGCTAGGTCACTCCAGGACCTTGAAATGCTTCTTACGAAGCCACTCCTTCGTTGTCCTGGCGGTGTGCTTGGGATCATTGTCATGTGGAAAGACCCAGCCACGTTTCATCTTCAATGCCCTTGTTGATGGAAGGTTTGCACTCAAAATCTCACGATACATGGCACCATTCATTCTTTTATGTACACGGATCAGTCATCCCGGTCCCTTTGCAGAGAAACAGCCCCAAAGCATGATGTTGCCACCCCCATGCTTCACAGTAGGTATGGTGTTCTTTAGATGCAACTCAGCATTCACTCTCTTCCAAACACGATGAGTTATGTTTCTACCAAACAGTTCTACTTTGGTTTCATCTGACCATATGACATTCTCCCAATACTCTTCTGGAACATCCAAATGCTCTCTAGCAAACTTCAGACGGGCCCGGATATGTACGGGCTTAAGCAAGGGGACACATCTGGCACTGCAGGATTGGAGTCCCTGGTGGCGTAGTGTTTTACTGACGGTAGCCTTTGTTACGTTAGTCCCAGCTTTCTGCAGATCATTCACTAGGTCCCCCTGTGTGGTTCTGGCTTTTTGCTCACCGTGATCATTTTGACCCCACGGGATGATATCTTGCGTGGAGCCCCTGATCGAGGGAGATTATCAGTGGTCTTGTATGTCTTCATTTTCTAATTATTGCTCCCACAGTTGATTTCTTCACACCAAGCTGCTTGCCTCTTGCAGATTCAGTCTTCCCAGTCTGGTGCAGGTCTACAATTTTGTTTCTGGTGTCCTTCCACAGCTCTTTGGTCTTCACCATAATGGAGTTTGGAGTGTGACTGTTTGAGGTTGTGAACAGGTGACTTTTATACTGATAACAATGTCAAACAGGTGCCATTACTACAGATAATGAATGGAGGACAGAGGAGCCTCTTAAAGAAGAAGTTACAGGTCTGTGAGAGCCAGAAATCTTGCTTGTTTGTAGGTGACCAAATACTTATTTTCCACCATAATTTGCAAATAAATTCTTAAAAAATCAGACAATGTGATTTTCTGGATTTGTTTTCTTATTTTGTCTCTCATAGTTGAGGTCCACATATGATGTCAATTACAGGCCTCTCTCATCTTTTTAAGTGGGAGAACTTGCACAATTGGTGGCTGACTAAATACTTTTTTCCCCACTGATTATATATATATATATATATATATATATATATATATATATATATATATATATATATATATATATATATATATGAGTTTCTGTCTGTCTGTCTGTTCTTTATGCGCGACCAAACGACTGGACTGATCCTCACCAAATTTGGCACACATGTACATTAGGTGTCCGTGAATATTTTAGACCGGGTCTCAGCTCTCTAGGACATACCATTCCTGAGATACAGTATTCCCAAAAAATGACCAGAATTAGCTAATCTAGTCTTTCACTCATATTCCAATTGCCATACACACGGTCACATATCCCTTATCAGCCAATAGAAGCTCACAGGCGCTTAGTCTCCTCAGGCACACAGGTTTCCATAGCAACCAAGCTATTTATGACCTGTATTAGTCAATAGCAGTTCGCAGGTCCTTAAATATTCAGACATATCACATGTATCAGCCAATATACAGTAAGTTCACATTTAATTTACCAGGTTTCCATAACAACACAGCCATAAATAGACTGTACCTATACTGGAATCAGAGGCGTAACTTTTGACAAGGGATCCCCCTCCCGGCAACCGCCCCCCCCCCCGCACAAACTGCATTCCTACACACACTATTATGCCCCATAGTGCCGCCTGCACACAGTAGTCTTCCCCATAGTGGCCCCTGCACCCAGTATTATGCCCAATAGTGGCCCCTTCATATAGTATTATGCACACTCCCCGCTACCTCTTCAATGGTGGAAAAGATGTCACGTGAGCCAGAGTATAATAATAGCAGTGTTTGTGGGGTTCACGGTCCGCAGGCTTTACTTACCGATCCCCGCTCCTGCTCACAGCCGCCCTAATGTCCCGGGCCCTATGGCAGCTGCTAACAATGCTATCCCGGTATTTACGCTACTGACTGGTCTACCATACTGGATTTCAGCATTCTTATAAATTGAAACGCTTTTAAACTACTCATGCCCCCTGCAGCAAAATGAATGGCTGCTGCTCGAGCTAATGAAAACTCTCAGCAGACCCGAGCCCATCTCCAATCTGAAAAGGTATGTCACAGACAACAGCGAGCTGCTGAAACAACCCAGTAGACCCAAGCCCGTCTCCAATCTGGCAAGGCAATGTCAGCCACATGCACACAGCTGCACTCCATGTTTCCATAACAACCCAGCCATTTTCTTCACTGCTGTGGGTCAGCTTTAAAGGGGCAGGGCGCTGTGGATGACACTGTTACACAAGGTCACATACACACAGCTTTACTCCAGGTTTTCCATAACCGATCGCAGGTCTTTCACTGATATCCAAACTGAGATACAAATGATCACATGACGCTTATGGACCAATGGAAAATCACAGGTTCTTCAGTCTTGACATATATACAGCTTTACACCAGGTTTCCATAGCAAACAAGCTATTTATTACCTGTATGAGTCAATAGCAGTTCTGAGGTCTTTAAATATTCAGTCATATGACGTGCATCAGCCAATATAAGTTCACATTTCATTTACCAGGTTTCCATAGCAACACAGCCATAAATACACTATACCTATCCTGGACTGCCATACTGGATGTCAAGTGCAAAACTGACCAATTCTTATGGGGCCACTACACAAACAAAAAATGAAATGTACTCGTGTGAAGCCAGGTCCTTCTGCTAGTATATACAGTATATATACGTATATAAAACAGTGTTTATTGGTTTTGCAGGAGCAAGATACAATCACACAAGCATGATAAAAGAGTATATATAATATTGTAACAAAGTGGAGAACATAACCTAGCATGTTGGTTATCCAGTAGTGTATTCAGTCCCTGCAAACTCTTTTATTATTTTCTGGGTTATGGTGACAGAGGGAAAAAGAAAATAATCTAGGTAACATCATATAAAAAAATAAGACATAACTAACCCCCCTCCCCAAATCCACCCTCCCACACTGGATGGCTGTAGGTCAGAACTAGTACCAAGGGGTAGTCCTCATAAAGTAATCAATGTGGAGCCTTCCCAGTGTCTCCATTAAGGATTCAAGTAGGTACCACAATGTATGGCTTTATCTTATGTGGTTTTTATTTTTGCATGTGTTTTCATTTTTTTTTATATCCGGGAAAATATAAACAAAAGAGGAGGGAAAACTTGTCCGTTTTTCACTTTTATTTTTTTTTTAAATTTAATAACACAAAGTGCTACTTAAAAACTTTTTAAAATAGTTTTTCATCTCTGTTACGGTAATTTTTATTTTGTATGGTGTTGTCAGGGGTGGGTCTATAACCTTTAATAAGGGTGTGTTATTGGCGTATTATTTTATTTATTTTTTTAATTATTTTATTTACTTTTTTTTTTTTTTACTTTTCTATACATTTTTTTTTTACGTTGTGTCCCCATAAGATCATAATAGACCTTTGGTGACATCTGATCACTTTTTTTTTTTTGGGGGGGGGGAGGCTGATTTCCCCTGTAACTGGGGCTGGTACATTTAGCCCCAGTTGCAGGAGGAAAACAACCTCCTGTACATTACTTGCACCTTACTACAGAGCTGTTCTGGTTCCTGTAGGACCCAGCAGCTCTTGCAGACACTACACCCGGCGGATCACACGACTGCTGGTTCAGAGGGCGGTCGCAAGATGGCGGCGCCCATAACGGTGTATACAGCACTCATTGAACACTGTATACACAGCGATCGGGAAGGCAGGGAAGGTAATAAACCTTCCCTGTCTTCCTTGTGGGAGCTCCGGCTGAAGTTACAGCTGGCTCCCAGTTTCAGTAGCTGCACGATCTCGTGCAGCTGCTGATTTCTGCTTGGATGTACCAGTACATCCTTGCAGAAATAGACAACCACCACTTGGACGTATATACTCTATGGGCGGTATGGAAGTGGTTAAAAAAAAAAAAGATTTAGTTTGCCTATACCTGGAACATTCAGTGTCTATCCTGTGAATATGTAAAAAATGTTTCATTTGACTATTAACCTCTGCCCTAGTTGACAGTAGCCAATTTGTCAGTAAGTAGTGTAAAGCCACCAGTAATGCTCCGTCTACTACAAGAGGGACATAACAAGCTCGCAGGGTAAGAATGAAATACTATGGATAGTGGGTCATCCGGAATGGTGACTACTGGAACTACTTCCATATGTCCCATATCCATCGGATCATCTCTGTCCAAAAATTGTGCACCTGCGAGCACCCCATAGGCGATGCCACAAATCCACCCCCGCCAGGGCACACTTAAGGCAATGCACCAGCCGATGCGACATATTGGAATAAGCAGGGATATCAAAAGCATAAATCACTCTGTACAATAGTCTAAAATGGGATTCCCTCCAATGCTCACTAGGAACAGCTCTTTTTACTTTTGTCCACCCCTCCAGCAATCTATCAGAAAGATCAGTTCTCGGGAGAAACCTGGCCCAGACTTTAAAAGATATGAGGGTGATCATGAATAGATTTTATTGTTGCATATAATGAAGAAAGAGTATGATGTTTTGGATCGGGAACCTAACAATCTATCTATAGGGTTACTGATTGCCTCTCTGCGGGTCTCCCACAAGATGATAAAGGTACGGGGCATTTTTTTTTTTTTACTTTAGGGGGGCCACACAGCAGTGCCATGCCCGCGATCAGAGTGAACTCTGATCACAGGCATTAGCTCCAGGTCTCTGCTGTACATTACAGCGGAGACCCGTTAGCTATGGTGGCTGTTCTGCAGCAGAGCAGTCGCCATCTTTAAAGAAAATTGTGTGGGCTTTTCTGTACCCAATGTATGCCACAGAGCTCACATATTCACTTTTCACTATCACATTGTTATACTTGGGATAACCCATTTAACAATGTCATATAGATGGACTTTAGCTACTGTCTGGGCACAGACCAAGGAGCAGAATGGAAGGAGCATTATTTGGCTTTTAGTTTATTTTTTGAATGTCATGTAAATTTTGCACTTTAGAGATCCTGAAATGCTAGTAAAGAGGAACTCCCTGAAAAGTGACCCCATTTTGCAAACTACAACCCTCAAAAAATTTTGCTTTTGATAAAAAATTTTATTAAAAAGTGATAAAAGCAATAGGCATTCCCCAAAATTGTATAACTAAAAAGTACATCTGGCCCCGCAAAGATGCCCTATACATCCCCGTTCATGGAAACATAAAAAATTACGTGTGTCAAA
Source organism: Leptodactylus fallax (assembly GCA_947044405.1). NCBI lineage: Eukaryota > Metazoa > Chordata > Amphibia > Anura > Leptodactylidae > Leptodactylus > Leptodactylus fallax. Next base: position 9,716,129 of record CAMRHE010000021.1, read on the forward strand.
ATATGGCTACTTTAAGAGGAATTTTATTTTTTGCAAAGTTTTGTATTTTTGTTAAGGGGTTATCCCCGGAATCGTACAGAAACATAGAATACAGGTGATATGTCATTTTGGCTGCACAGTGAATGTAGTAAAAACCAATCTCGTAAGAAAGTCGTACAAAAGCGCATTTTCTCCAATTCCAACCATTCTGAACTTTTTTCCAGCTTCCCAGTACATTGTACAGAATAATAAATGGTACCATTATTAAGAACAATTTGTCCCACAAACATTAAGCCCTCATATGGCTCTGCGAATGGAAAAATGAAAAAGTTATGAAATTTGGAAGACGGGGAGTCAAAAATGAAAATAGAAAAATGCCACCTGACGGGAAGGTGTTAAACACTGCAACACTAATGCATTTCAGTGTATGAGGGCTATCAGCCTATGCTTATTCATAGACTGACACAACATATTAGATCCTGCACACACCAGGACATACATGCCTGGTCTGAGTCATGTGAGGATGTATGGAGGCCACTCAGTCGCTGCTATTTGACGTTTATGGATGATTATGAACCATTATCTCCTCAGATTTCATGGTCAGATGCAACCACAGCATCTGAGTGGTGAGCTTTACTTTCATTTTGTTGTACGGAATGCAACTGCTCAGTCATAGGGAGATCACAGGAGCTGTTTCATTGCTATGATAGCCAGGGACCCTTTGAAGGCTCTCAAGCCTGCCATTTGTATATTATTGTTATTATTATTATAATAATTATTATTATTATTATTAAGCTCTGCCTTAAAGCAAGGCTCAGTAGTAAAATAAAGGATTTCACCATAGACTGCAATACAGTAGTATTTGTAGAATAAGGCATTAGAGATCTAATGATTACAAATCCTAACTTCCCTGTGGTGGTGCAGGAAGGAGGGGGGGGGCTGAAAAAAGTTTGTAAATATTAAATAAAATCCAAAGTATCAAAACATAACAAAAATATATTAATTTGGCATTGCAGTGATCTTACTGACCTGCAGTATAAAGGTAAAATATGAAAATATAGTCTTAGATACCGGTTAATATGGTCTACTATACAGGATTGGGTGGTATCCTGGAAATTATGTAATTTAGATCCTTACCACACCATTTTAGGGTTAAACCCAAGTTTCTACATTGAAAGCCTCCAACTATCTATGCAGCTCTTGATGAATGTGGGATGCAGCTTACTTTCAGATTTTCTGAATAACCATATTACACCTCTCATGATGAGGATTTATCTAAATTCTCATCACTATCACATCTTTTATTATGGGTTATAATATTGTTTTTTTGTTAACTAAAACATACAAAGTGCTGTTATCACAGCAAAAAAAAAAAAAAAAACAACAAGACTGACGCAACATGTTGTAGTCTATAGTGAAATATCTCTTTTTGTTAAGTTTTTTTTGGGCAATATTGTTTTTTTGGTTAACCAATACATACAAAGTGCTATTCTCATGGGAAAAAAAAACAAACAAAAAAACAAGCTGACTCATGCAGTGTGTTGTAGTCTAATACTGTCCAAGATATCCTTTCACATCTAAAACTAGATTTTTTTAGGAAAAAAACAAACAAACAAATACATGCAGTCTCAGAATTATCATTAATCACTATTATATAAACAGTGAAATAAAATGACTGTAAAAAACAGAGCATGGAACAGGCTAAGGTAGGAGGAGGAATCATTTGTGCTACTGTCACGCCATTCACCAGTGCAAGTACTATTACTAACAATAACAATGTGGGTGGCAACAGCAAGCTAGGCACAACTTAATGTGTGCCACAAATTGTTCTTGAAATTCTGTAAACTGTTATGCATTGGTACTTCATGTGCTCCCATAAAGGGATAGTTTTGATGGCCTTTTTTCTACACTAAATTATAATAATTACAATATAATTATCACTTTTCAACTGACAGGCCTACTAACTGTATGCCACAAAATTTTACTTGAAATTCTGTAAATTGTCAACACTATGTTGCTTTGGCATTTGCTCCCATACAGGAATAACCAGTAGGATAATCTTTTCTGGCTCCCAAGTATTGTTATGGTCATAGAATCCTTTACATTTCAGAAGATATTTTAGCTTTTTCAGCTGCCAGGTAAGGCATGCTGATACCGCGTTTCTCCGAAAATAAGACAGGGTCTTATATTATTTTCTGCTCCAAAAAAAGGGCTAGGGCTTATTTTCGGAGTAGGTCTTAATTTTTTCCATGAACAACAATCACACATTTGATCGCTTTTTATTTCAACTTTTATCAGAGGTGAAACAGCGAAAAAACAGCAATTCGGCACCTTTTCGGACACAGCAGGCGTTTTCGGACACATCGATTCCTAATGTGTATGTGTTTCACAGTAATATTTTAGTTTTAAATGTATTCTAGTGAAAGTGGGGGGGGGGCTTGAACTTTTATTGTTTTTTGTTTTTTTACTATTAACCCCTCCTAGGGGGCTTGACCTGCAATCATCCCATAGACTGCAATAATAGCAACAAAATAAAACAAATAACCCTACCACTGCTTCTCCCGACACAACACAATGTTGGTGCAGAATTTTGTTCCCATGAAGGTATAAATTTAAGTGTTTTTTGTTTTTTTTTGTTTTTAAAAGCCACCTCTTCTCCATCACTTTCAACCAGGCACACCACCACTTTTTTTTCTCCAAAATAACATGGCTGTTGCACTTTCAAGTCCCCCAAAACAGGATAATTTTTATATAAATCCATTGTGTTTTGCTATATAACCACATGTTTGTATTAAAAAAAAAAAAAAACAACAACAAAAAAAATGATCAAGCACTTTCCCCTAAAACAGACTAATCTTTGGAGAGTTTTAAAATGTGTAAAAGCAAGTGCTGTGTATGGTTAAACTAGCAATTTGTATTCACTACTTAGCATCCTTTTTCCTATACACATACATGTCACTGTCACTTTTAGGCTAAGGCCCCATGTAGCAGGCCGCATCAAAAAAGTGTAGCAGGGAAAAACCGTAGGTATAATTGACATGCTTCAACTTCCAAATCTGCAACAGAAATCGCAGGGTTTTCGCTGCATGTATTTTTCCGCAATGTGTGGATGGTCTTAGAGAACTAGAAATGGGCTAGATAGAGGTATTTGTACCACTATACAAGGACTGTGCAGATCCAAATGGTATTAGCAAAAAATGATTTATTTCCCAAGGTATGGTACAGTGTGTGCTTACTGTACCATACCTTGGGAAATAAATCATTTTTTACTAATACCCTTTGTATCTGCGCCATCCGTGTATAATGGTCCAAATACCTCCATTGTCCTCTCACCTCCTTCAGGGGTTACACAGTGACAGCAGCGATCCTATATCCACCTGTTAACTACTCTTGAAGTTGGTTGTGTTATCAAACACAACCTAAAAAGGTGAGGAGCAAATTGTCTCTACCTTTTCTTCTTTTCATTCTAAATGATAATGCACTATGCACTGCTAGATAGAGTCCTAGGGGGCCTTGTGTTATACACTAGTTTTTAAGCCAATTTAAGCTCTGGTTCTAATGAACATATTCTACTTAAATCAAATCTTTGGACCAAACCACCCTACCCTGAGACAAAACAAATCTTCAGTGGTTCACCCATCTCTAAATATGGCCAAATAATTTGTGATACGTTTTAGAGATGAGAAAATATTTTTGCCTCATTTAACTTTTGTTAATTTGTGTATCTATTTACATTTTCCATACAATTAGTTTGGGGAAACTGATTTGGCGTTAATAACGATGAATTAAAGAAAAAAGCAAAAAATAAAAACATGAATTTATTCATCTATTGAATTGTGTGCCCTGCAGAACTAAACAAATTATTGAACTGGGGAGATACATTTTCTTATCTCTGCCAAAATGATCATTGCTTCTATACTGTAATGCATATTTCATAGTTGCCTGAAAACTGATATATCCCTTTTCATGACTTATGCTAATTCAATGATACAATATACAATATAATTTTAATGTTCTTCAAATTGCTAGAAACCAAATAATAAAGTTATGGGTAAGTGTAATTTTTCCCATATTATGAAATACTTTTATACCAATTTTTTCAATCTATTACAAAGTCATTAAATATTTGTCAAAGCTGCTTAAAGCTTATGCTATAGCTGTAGTTCACATTATTTGTGCAATAACAGTCAATTATGTTTGAGAACTGAACATTTTCCACTTCATACAATAAACTTTTATTAATTGTCCTGATGGCTGCCATGTGAATGTGTCACTGTCACTCTCAAGCATGTGCATAAAGTTTAAATAGTAGCAGATAGACTTCCTATGGTTCCATAATATAGAACCTTAGGCATTCCATTTGGTGCCATATGATTCTCTGTATGCCACCATATTGTCCCTCAGAATCAACGCTTTTATGGCAGAATAATACATGGATCAATTAAAACAAAGCTCCCAATTAAATGTCCAAGGAGGTACATTATATGCAGTCTATTGGCTCAATAACTGATTCACACAAAATGGCCTTGTGACTTACTGCCTAGGAGTCATTCTGGATGGTACTTAAAAGTGTGGTTGGCTTCTACTTTTATTTTGCATTGTAGGTTACTAATTGAAATCCTGTAGTACTTAAAAAGCATTTAAACTAAAAAAAATGCATATATGTTTCAACTGTGAGTGTCTTTTCAAGGCCAGGCTTGCAGAGTAATGGGAATATTTTGCTGAGAAAGGGAAGCACTGCATTTTGCTCTTTTCCTGCTAGAAATGTGCACATACTGTACTGTACTGTCATTTAAATAATGAATAAGATTTTATTTTCCATAATAAAAATGCAACCAATAAAAGCTCTTATTTTTGCTGTCCTTTTAGTACCACATATTTGCTGTTAAGAACAAACATTTATGGAGACTTTGTACAAACTATTCAGAATAGTTTACTTATTTTGCAGGAATTTCTTGCCAACTTCTAGTTTTTAGAGTACTCTTTTGTAGCTATCTTTTATTGTTTTAATACAGATATAGCAAAGTTTAAAATCACACTAAACTTGTTTACAACACTGTGGCACAGAGTGTTAACAAGATATTCAAGACATGGCTTTTGTTGTCTGCTGTGATAATATATCATGCTGTAGCAAGTTATCACACTGCAGAAAGTCAAGTTAACTCTGCTACATTTGTGCAGTTCCAATTTCACCAAACCATTTACACCATTTTCAAAATTTGGCACAAATTATGCCAGACAAATCAAAAATATTAGACAAAAAGTTGTGTATATCCAGGTTATTTTGCACTAGACGGTAAGTGTGAAGCCATGAAATAGAAACTTCTATAGATAAGCAGCAAATGTATGGTACCTCCCGTTGAGTACACATTTAAAGCAACTGTGGAATAAAACACAGCTGCCTAATATTAATATTCTATATAATATATCATTCACTCTAAATAATTGCAAAAAAAATATAAATACAAGTAGGTGATACCAACTATGAAATGAGTTCTATAGACCTTATGCAAACCAAGAAACATGCTCCTATAAATTTATCACTCCAAGCTTAAATGGATTGATTATTAAAAAACATTACTATACAGTCATGGCCGTAAGTGTTGGCACTCCTTAAGTTTTTCCAGAAAATTAAGATTTTCTCCCAGAAAGTTATTGCAATTACACATTTTGTTATACACATGTTTATTCCCTTTGTGTGCATAAGAACAACACAAAAAAAGAGAAAAAAATGCAAATTCGACATAATTTAAATATGCCATGTATCATCTGGTATTGGGTAAGTGTGACCTTTTTCTGTGATTTTTTTTTAAACATTTAATACAGACGTGGACAAAATTGTTGGTACCCCTCGTTTAATGAAAGAAAAACCCACAATAGTCACAGAAATAACTTGAATCTGACAAAACTGGAATTTGCCAAACTACATGTTGACAAGCCAGAAAGCTTCTGGGAGAATGTCCTATGGACAGATGAGACAAAATTCGAAATTTTTGGCAAGGCACATCAGCTCTATGTTCACAGACGGAAAAATGAAGCATTTCTTGAAAAGAACACTGTCCCTACTGTGAAACATGGAGGAGGCTCTATTATGTTCTGGGGCTGCTTTGCTGCATCTTTGTCTTGAATCTGTGCAGGGTACAATGAAATTTCAAGACTATCAAGGGATTCTAGAGAGAAATGTGCTGCCCAGAGTCAGAAAGTTTGGTCTCAGTCACAGGTCATGGGTCTTGCAGCAGGATAATGACCCAAAACACACAGTTAAAAACACCCAAGAATGGCTAAGAGGAAAACATTGAACTATTGTGAAGTGGCCTTCTATGAGCCCTGACCTAAATCCTATTGAGCATCTTTGGAAGGAGTTGAAACATGCCATCTGGAAAAGGCACCATTTAAACCCGAGACAACTGGAGCAGTTTGCTTGTGAGGAGTGGGCCAAAATACCTGTTGAGAGGTGTAGAAGTCTCATTGACAGTTACAGAAATAGTTTGGTTGCAGTGATTGCCTCAAAAGGTTCTGCAACAAAATATTAAGTTAAGGGAACCATCATTTCTGTCCAGGCCTGTTTCATGAGCTTTCTTTTTAAAAAAAAATTCTGTTGAAGCATGGTTGAAAAACAATGTCTGACTTTCATTTGTTCATTTTCATAGAATTTTTATATATTATTACTTTTGTCAGATTCAAGTTATTTCTGTGACCATTGTGGGTTTTTCTTTCATTAAATGAGGGGTACCAACACTTTTGTCCACGTGTGTATATGTTATTTTTATGTTAAAAAAAGTTATTAAAATTGAAATAACTTTTTTCCTCAACGTTTTCCATTGCATTTTTGCTGCGTTTTTCTTTGCAGTTTTTCTTCTCTTATTAAATCTATAGAGTGAAAGTTTGGATTTCCGCAGCTAAAATTGACATGCTACGTTTTTCAAAAATGCATGCATTTTTTAAAACACCACTTTTCCACAGCTCTTTTTTTTCTGCAAATTGTTCATGAGATTAACTCAAAACTCTTTCACTTTTTCCGTTATTGTAAAATGCAGCATTTTTTTCTGTTGCATTTCCGCAGCAGCCAAAAATGTTGCATTTTCGCAACTTTAGTATTGTAGTGTACTTTAGTATTTTAGTGTACTGTGTTTTTGGTGGCATCCTAGCAGATACATTTTCCAGCAATGAAATTAAGTACTTTGCAGCATACAGTTTCTTTCCTTCTCAGTTTTTTTAATTGTTAAAAGTGACAGATGCAAAATAAAAATTGCCATGGCAAGCTCATTGGTGACATTAGTGTTATATAGCAACACTGGGCAGATGAAAAAAATTGAGGCAAAAGGGTAAATTGACAACCTGTATATTTGTGGCGGATCCCAAAATACAAATTTACAGCAATAAATGTGGGTGAGGTTTTGATAACCAGATTTACATGTAGTAGAAAAAAAATGTGCTTGCAAAAATGATGATATTGTGAATTTTGAAATCCCATGCACACGTTATATGCAGCAGAAATCCAACGTGACCCCGCAGTGAAAACTGCAGAGGAGGTGAAAATTTTTTTTTAATGGTGATGTCTGCAGATATACAAGTTCTGGAGAAATAATGCTGGATTATTGGATTGAGATCCCAGAATAAACTGGAATACTGGATTTTTATTAAAACTGCCTAAAAGATATATTTGGCGAGAAAGTTTATCTCCATTGTATGCTGTGGAAAAGCTTACAAAAAGCACCTAATGTCCATTTCTTAGGTTCTTGTTGAGGACCTTCACAACAAATAAAGGATACTATAATTCATAATGCCTGTGAAAACATTAAGGCTGCATGAACACAATCATTCATTTATTCATTCATTTATTATAACACCAGTTTTCTAGCTGGAGTAAATTTCCATACTTTCACTTGGATGTGCAGCTGATTTATGACATGGCCGGAGCCTCTCCTTAAGTCACTGGTTCAATGCTCTTGTGGGGGGGGGGGCCTTTATTAAGACTGCCATATAATACGCCAGTCTTAATAAATCTGACCCATCATGTCCTGAAAGCTGACTATATCCTTAAGCGATTAAATACAGCAATACAATTCTGGATTCCTACAGCCACCACTACTTGTAGTTAAAAAAAAAAATTCTATTGAACCAATTATTTCATCTGTAAGCCAGTGTTTCCAAATCAGTGCTTCATTAAAACCATGTGGTATTCAGAACAAAAACATCACGAAGATGTCCAGTATTCACGTCACAGATTAGATGCAGAAAGTTTTGTGACTGTCATTCATCTCAAAAAGCTTGCAGAACTCTATGCATATGCTGCCAAAACAACCACTTTCAGATAAATGGAAGTAATATTTAATCATATTAATGTCTATAAAAAAATCTACCACTGTGAATATGGGCCAATACAGTAGCAGAAAGACTTGTCACTTGTCAAAAGGAAGACTGATTTCAATTTGCTCAAAGACACAGATGTACGCACCCTAAATTAGCCTGAAGTTGGTTAAGGATTCCAACTTCTCATGAAATCAATCAATGCAAAATTGCAACATGCTAGAAAACTTAGAATATGGCTGCATAAAACAAAGAATGAGTAGCCACATATACAATTGAAACCAGAAGTTTACATACACTATATAAAAAGACACATATGCATGTTTTTTTCACTATCTGACATGAAATCAGAATAACCCTTTCCTGTTTCAAGTCAATTAGAATTACCAAAATTATTTACATTTGCCTAATGCCAGAATAATGAGAGGGAGAGAATTTTTAAGCCATTTTTTATTACTTTCTGCAAAGTCAAAAGTTTACATAAACTAAGATTAGTATGCCTTTAAACAATTTGGGACAGCCCATATGATCATGTCATGTCTTTGGAAGCTTCTGATAAGTTTATTGGCAACATCTGAGTTAACTAGAGACACACCTGTGGATGTATTTTAAGGCACACCTGAAACACACTGCTTTTTTGTGTAACATCATACACATGATGTCAGAAAGAAATCAGCCAAGATATCAGGAAGAGAATTGTGGACTTGCACAAGTTTCATTCATCATTGGGTGCAATTTCCAGATAACTGAAGGTGCCTCATTCATCTGTACAAACAATACGCAAGTACAAACAAGATTGGAATATCCAGCCATCATACAGGAAGGAGACGGGTTCTGTGTCCCAGTGATGAACGTGCTTTGGTACGAAATGTGCATATCAACCAAAGAACAAAAGCAAAAGACCTTGTGAAGATGCTGGCTGAAGCTGGTAAGAGTGTGTCATTATCCACAGTGAAACGAGTACTGTATCCACATGGGCTGAAAGGCCAGTCTGCCAGGAAGAAGCCATTACTCCAAAAGAAACATATGAAAGCCAGATTAATGTTTGCAAATGCACACAGGAACAAAGACCTTAATTTTTGGAGACATGTGCTGTGGTCTGACGAAACTAAAATTGAACTGTTTGGCCATAATGACCATCGTTACATTTGGAAGAAAAAAGGAGAAGCTTGCAAGCCTAAGAACACCATCCCAACTGTGAAATATGGGGTGGCAGCATCATGTTGTGGGGTTGTTTTGCTGAAGGAGGGACTGATGCACCTCACGAAATAGATGGAATCATGAGGAAACAACATAAGGAGGAATGGGCCCAAATTCCTACCAATTATTGCGAGAAGCTTGTGGAAGGATATCCAAAACGTTTGACCCAAGTCACACAGTTTGAGGGCAATGGTACCAAATACTAATGAAATGTATATAAACTTTTGACTTTGCAGAAAGTAATAAAAATGCCTTTAAAAAATCTCTCTCTCATTATTCTGGCATTTGGCAAATCTAAATAATTTTGGTTATCCTAATTAACCTAAAACAGGAAAGGTTTATTCTGATTTCATGTCAGATAGTGAGAAAAACATGCATTTGTGTCTTTTTATATAGTGTATGTAAACTTCTGGTTTCAACTATAGATGGATATACTGTAGAATATCACTTTGTGATACAATATCACAAAACAGTTTTGTTTCATGACACACATAACTGGATATGTTAGAGAAAAGGTAAAGGAGGAAACTCCTGTATTTGACAAACAGTCAAGTGCCAGAAAATAATATTAGGCAACAAAGAATAATTGCGGTACCTTCTCTTTATGCAGTCTAATACAGTTCTCATAGTGTCTTGTTTAGAGTCTTACACATTCTGATTTCTTAGTTTTTTTTGTGCAATAATGTATCATATACTGTGAGTAATTCCCTTTGGTTTTCTTAGTATTCAAGAGATCAATACATAAGTAGATTATACCCTTAAAAGGGTTGTCTGAGATAAACTGATCTTTAGAATCTAAGTTAATCCATCTACCTTCTAAATTACTTACTGTGACAAAAATCTCTAATTACCAGTGTGACCACCGCTGGCACAAATTACGATTTTTTTGTTTCCCCGTTTCCGGAACATCACCAATACTAACCCCCTACCCCATCATACTTACCTGTCTTCCTGTCCAGATCTTCTGGGAAAGGGGCATCACTTGTTCTGGGTGGCCAGAATCTCCTCTTCTTGATGTGTGCCAGCCACCCACACCTGCGCAATAGAGCCAGAGTGCTGGCTATGGTGCATGTTGGCACAGAAGAAGTGAAGTCCTGTGCCGAGAAGATCCTGCCCGGAAGACAGGTAAGTATGATGGGGTTCGGTGGTTGAGTTGGTTAGGAAGGGCTAGTAGTGGGTGGGCTAGCTAGGGAAACAGAGAGGGGGGTGTGAGTGAGAAAGGGAGGGAGGAAGTAAGAGAGGGAGGGAGAGGGAGTCAGATCAAAGTGAAGCGCAAGGCATCATGGTAGTTTTAGGAAAACAGAACAGGAAGATGCCCATGGAAATATATGCAGAAGATGCCAGGAACTCACAGAGAAACCCAGAAATCACTCAAAACACTGCTAAAGGTATTTGGTTGCACTTATTAACCTATCAGTGCTATTAACAGACCTTTTTTGAAAAATTATATTTTTGCTCGGAAAACCCCTTTAACCACTTCCATACCACCCATAAACTATATACAGGACCCAGATCAGCTCTGTAGTTATGTGTAAGTAATGTGCAGGAGGCTGTATTCCTCCTGCAACTGGGGCTAAATGTACCAGCCTCAGTTACAGGGGAAATCAGCCTCCCCCCCCCCAAAAGAGTGAACAAATGTCCCCAAAGGTCTATTATGACGTTATAGGGACACAATGTAAAAAAATAAATAAATAAATAAAAATGTATAAAATAAATAAAAAAAAGAATAAAAGAATAAATAAAAAATAAAGAATAAATAAAAAAATGTAAAGAAAAGTAAAAAAAATGCAAATAAAATAATTAAAAAAATAAATAAAATAATACACCAATAACACGCCCTTAAAGATTATATGAAAGGTTAAAACCCTACCCCCGACAACACCATACAAAATAAAAATTACCGTAGCAGAGAGGAAAAACTATTTTACAAAGTTTTTTAGTAGCACTTTGTGTTATTAAATAAAAAAAAAATGAAAAGTGAAAAACAGACACATTTTCTCTTCTCTTTTGTTTATATTTTCCCGGATATAAAAAAAATTAAAACACATGCAAAAATAAAACAACATAAAATAAAGCCCTATGTGTCACCGAAAAAAGAGGCAGAAATTAGTTGAATAACGCAAATGATAAAAATGTTACAGCCCTCAAAACTGCACATACAAAAAACTTGAAAATGTGCCTGGTCTGGAAGGGGGGGTAAAGCATCTGGTATGGAAGTGGTTAAGAAGAATAAACAAGTGACTTCTCTGGATCTGCAAAGATGGCTTCAAATCCCTTCAGCTTGTCCAATGAAGCGAGCTCCCCTTTGATTTTTCTGTATCAGAGCAAACTTTGGCCACCAAATCCAAAATGCAAAAGCAATTCTTAAAAGAAGAGTGTGGCCAGGTCCGCCACCCCCTCTGCCCCCCACTAGCTACACAACCTGCTCTGCATTCTTGTACCCCCCTTCCAGACCTGGTCAGCATGGTACAGCATCTGGCATGGAAGTGGTTAAAAATTATTTTTAAACTAAGTTAAGAAAAACCTCTTAAAACATGAGAATAACACATCAATGCCCCTGAAGTATTTCCTAACTGCACAAAAACTGCATGCTGTTCTTATGTGGTATAAGAATCTAGTTTCTACATCAGCATCGTATGGATATTGCATTAATGGAAATGTTTCTGTCATTTATCTGTCAAGTATTTTGATTAGAGAACAAAATTGCAAGTGAACATGTGTATTCCATTAACCCATAAAAATTCAGTTTGCTTGAGAGAAATGAATATTGTGGTAGATATCTATGCTTTCATGTCAATAGCTTATTCTGATTTACAGTATAAAACTACTATTTTGTTTTGACAACAAACTAACAACCAGGTAACAAGTCAAGCACAGTAACTGCTTCAAGACTTTAATTCTGGAGATATTGTACGCTTGCACATTTATCACTTTTGTTTCTTCAGTGTTAGTATCAACAAAATACTTACACAATGTATAAACCAAGGAAACAAAACATAACAATAGGTAAGATAATTGTTTTAGATAATGAACTAAAAAGGATCTTGTGTCCTGGACTGAGTATTCTAGTCAAAATAATGGTGTAAATTTTTTGAGAAGTATGTTATCAGAATAACATTGTGGATTGTGGTATAGAATAGGAAAGTGTAAAGCAAAAATTTTTAAATAGGTTCTCCAATACTGAATATTGATGGTTGATTTGTCTTTTACTTCCACAAGACGTAACTGTTTTTTATTTTTCTGTTCACAGAGCTGTATGATGGCCAATTTTTTTCTTGATAATGGTACAATTTAATATTCTGGACTGCTGTTTAATACAGTGGAGATCCAGCGGTTATGGCGGCAGGCACCATATTTAAAATCCCGACATCTGCATGACGGATTTTGGGAAAGGAATAAATGATAAAAAATATTTATTTCTAAAATATATTGTTGTTAGAGCAGCTTTATCTGAAAAATTGAAGATGTTGAGATTCAAGAGATTCACCAGCCCAGGGACAATAAGCACATTGACAGTGTGGTGTACATTAGAGCCCCGGTTTTTCTTTTCTCAGTGTTCACTTATAGTAAGAGAAGTAAAACGCAGTCAATGAAGTGTTCTTAGTAGGATGGGCAATGTTTAAATGGGATTAAAGAATCAATGCATGATAGCCTCACATTAGGACTGTGCAAACTATGCTGGCATTTTTTAAATAAACATTGTATTTTTATTTTTTCACAATTTTTTCCACTTATGAGGACTAACATTGAGTTACAGTGTACAGATTAAGCCTTCCTACATCACTAATACTTACTAAAGAGCTTTCAATACAATTATTAAGGCTCCACTCCCTCATCACTCAGACATTTACTGAGGCCCCCAAACAGTCATACAGTATACTTACTGAGGCTAGCCTTCCCTCATATAGTACGGGAATATGCACCGTACTATAGGGGATGACAATGCTAAGAAAACAGACAGTAATGCACATGCACATGCAGTCACCACATGTGCAAGATTTCAGTAAAGGAGCCATGATGCAGGTTATTACCTGAAAGCTGTTGGGTGGGCCCCAGAATAAATTCTGTAAATTCTGTAGTTTAAGTTAAACTTTGCTAGATCTGTACACAAACATCTTGCATGTAGAGAGGTTAAAGAACTAACAGAAAGTGGTATATGACATGGACATTTGCTAAATGCTGGTGCTTCCTGCGCTGCCAAAGTGTTATTAGCAGATAACATACTAGTGGTGAGTAACAACTAGCAGAAATATATAAAATGGCATATCTTTGCTTTGGCATAGAATAACTAAAATTAGTTTGAATAAAATGCCCCTTCTCATTTGCCCTGGGCATATTTATTTATTTTCCTTACTTATACAGCACCATCATATTCCAAAGCACTTTACAGAGATATTGTCAACACTGTCCTAAGTAGGCCTCACAATCTAAACTCCTCTATCAGTAAGTCTTTGGAGTGTGGGAGGTAATTGGAGTACCCGGAGGAAACCCATAAAAACATCTTTTCAGATGTTGTCCTCACCAACTTGTCATGTACAGACCATCCCACCACATGACGTGGGTGCTGTTGTCAGGGATCAATTAATTCCACTCTGCCTGTTCAGGTCTCTGCATCACCCTCTGCCCGCACGCGGCGGCGCATGAGGCGTGCTCAGTTTGATTCCTTGTTTAAGATTATTGTTGCTCAGTCTGAACACTGTCCTAGACTATGTAATTGATTTTCTGCCACACCCGTCCCTTCACCTTGGTTTTCCTCTGCTCCACGAATAGTTAATCTCAGCCTTGCCTGTGTGATTGACAGCCTATCCTCCTATCAAGTCTGGGGCAGGTCCTGACTTTCTATAAACAGGTTGTCAGCCCTCACATGGTCGCTGGCTATTGATTCTCTCTTATCACTTGTTCCTGCTAGCTCCTTGTAACGTCTCTGCCTGTTTGGGTCTCGGCGCCACCCTCCGCTCGCACGCTGTGGCGAAGGAGGCGTGTTCGGTTTGATTCCTTGAGTAGGTTTCTTGTTTCTGAACATGGTCCTAGACGCCCGTGTTCTGAGCATTTCTCTCTGGACTGCATAGAGTTAATCTCTTCCTGGCCTGTGTGATTGACAGCCTGTGTACCTATCAGGTCTGGGACTGGGCCCAGACTTTCTATATACGGGATGTCACTTTCTCAGCAAGTTGCCGGTTATTGCTGTGACTTTGCCTGCTCTCTTTGTGCCCTTGTTATTTACTGTGCTATTTCTCTGATCTTTGGCTTGCCTTGTGACTATTCTCTTGGATTGTGATTTTGTACTGCATTGCTTGTTTGTTACCGACCCCTTGGCTTCCTGACCTCTCTTTTTGTTGTTTGTTTTGTCTTGTCCTGTTCTGTGTGTCACTTACCCAGTATAGGGCTCGTCTTCAGGTTGTCCTTTTACCGTTTAGGGTAACTGAGGAAATAGGAAGGGACAGTGGCTGGGGTGAGATTAGGGCTCACTTGTCTCTGTCCTTCCTCCCAGACCCCTGCAGTAGTGTCAGGGTATTGCTACATTTGGCAAGACCCTAACAGAATAACCGGCCCATACATTCTGCCATTGCTTCCCATAGGGTCAGCATGGATCCTATTCAGGGCCTTGCAGTCAAGTTGGAAGGTTTGGCAGGCCTGGTAGCTGAGCTTGCTAAACAGGTGCAGACCCTTACTGAGGCTGCTGCAGCATCCCCGCCTGTTTCTTCCCCTTTTAAGGTGAAGATGTTACTCCCGGATCGTTTTTTAGGGGATCATGAAAAATTTGAGACTTTCCGGGAGTCCTGTCGACTATATTTCCGGATTAATCCACACGCATCCCAGGCCCAAATGGTGGGAGTAGTTATATCCCTCCTACAGGGGAATCCACAGGCTTGGGCCCTTAAACTCCCCTCCAGGGGCTGAGGAGTGGGCTGACTTTGAAAAAATTTTTTTGTCTTTGGGGTCTATATGTGCTGAGCCAGACCACATTGGGCTTGCGGAATCGCAACTTCTCACTATGCGGCAGGGCAAACGCTCGGCTGAGGAATATTGCGCAGAATTACGCAAGTGCAGTGTAACTGCAGGTTGGTGTGAGTCAGCTCTAAAGGCTCACTTTAAACAAGGCCTATGTGACCGTGTTAAGGAGGTCTGGGTTGGTCACCCAGATCCTGCCACTCTTGAGCAGGCCATGACTTTGGCTGTCCGTATTGACCGTAGGATACGGGAAAATGTTAAAGAAAGAATAGGGTCTGCTTCTTCCAAGTTTTCTGTCTCTCCCTCACTCTCTCCTGAAAAACCTGTTATTTCTCCCATGACTCCTGGTGAGGAACCCATGCAACTGGGAGTTATGGACGCCAAGATGCGACGAGAGCATCGTCTCAGGAACAACCTCTGCCTGTACTGTGGTGCTTCCGGTCATTTCATCCGTGACTGCTCGATCAGACCTCGCAGACCAGCAGAAAAGCTTCAGTGCCTGAGTGGTAATCAGAAGAACCACTCAGGCAACCAGGTATTTGCTGATATGATTGCTCTGCACACTTTATCAATTGTGTTACTGAGGAGACTCGGTGGCTAAAAGTGGGAAACACCAGGTGAATAAAAAATGTTTGCCTGGCCCACCAGTGTTTGTGGTTGTGCAAAAAGACCCTGAATTGAAGGCAGAGAAAATACTGGGTCCTACTAAAACTGGTTTATCTGGTGAGGGTCCGGTGGCCCCTCTTAAAGGGGGGGTACTGTAACATCTCTGCCTGTTCGGGTCTCGGCGCCACCCTCCGCTCGCACGCTGTGGCGAAGGAGGCGTGTTCGGTTTGATTCCTTGAGTAGGTTTCTTGTTGCTCATTCTGAACATGGTCCTAGACAGAGTAATGGATTTCCGGCCACACCCGTGTTCTGAGCATTTCTCTCTGGACTGCATAGAGTGAATCTCTTCCTGGCCTGTGTGATTGACAGCCTGTGTACCTATCAGGTCTGGGGCTGGGCCCAGACTTTCTATATACGGGATGTCACTTTCTCAGCAAGTTGCCGGTTATTGCTCTGACTTTGCCTGCTCTCTTTGTGCCCTTGTTATTTACTATGCTATTTCTCTGATCTTTGGCTTGCCTTGTGACTATTCTCTTGGATTGTGATTTTGTACTGCATTGCTTGTTTGTTACCGACCCCTTGGCTTCCTGACCTCTCTTTTTGTCGTTTGTTTTGTCTTGTCCTGTTCTGTGTGTCACTTACCCAGTATAGGGCTCGTTTTCAGGTTGTCCTTTTACCGTTTAGGGTAACTGAGGAAATAGGAAGGGACAGTGGCTGGGGTGAGATTAGGGCTCACTTGTCTCTGTCCTTCCTCCCAGACCCCTGCAGTAGTGTCAGGGTATTGCTACGTTTGGCAAGACCCTAACACTCCTATTTTGTTACCTGTATTCTTATTCCTGACCTTTGGCCTTGACTTTTGACTGTTCTCTTGGATTTTGACTCTGTACTGCATTGCTCATCTGTTAACGAACCCTTGGCTAGCTGACCTCCCTTTTTGTCGTTTGTCCTGTCTGCATTCTGTGTTGTCACTTATATTAGGAAGAGACCGATCGACCGGTTGCTGCCTGTCGCCTAGGACAGATCGGGCAAGTTATCCAGGGACAGTGGGGGGGGGGGTTCAGCTTTAGGGCTCACTGTCTTGTTGTGCCCCTCCCCCCAGGGTTCTACAGCAGCACTGGGGAATTTCTCAACTGGCAATTCCTTTACACTCACTTAATCTTGCACTCATCCTTCACTCCGGCTGCAAATTGAGCATAAATCACAGCACCAAAACATTCCACACACCCCAAACTCACACCATCACCATCTATTGTATTCAAAATCAGGATCAATAGGAATCCCAGACACGTACGCTAGTGCTCCCAGCAGTCAGACGCAAAAATACTTCAAAAACGGTAATGGGTTCATAGAGCAAACACAAAATACTATTAAGTGTAATAATTTAATACCCAACGGGCAGTGCTATATGTGATAAAGTCAAATATAGGATGACAAGACAAGCAAAACAGTTTTTAAAATAAAAGGAGAAATGACAGAAGAACCTAGTAGTTTAGAGTCATTTTGTTTCCATAGAGCTTGGAGAAGAAATTTCTATTCTATATGCTCTGGTTCTAATCTGGAAATCTAAATCAGTTCCCAAAGTCAAATGGTAAATAAAAAAAACCCAAAAACATACTAAACATACCCACCTGTCCCTGGTGCTCCGGTGTATCCCAGCACGGTCCGGTCCTGCAGCTCCCCTGTCTTCTTTTGTCGGAAGTCCTCACTAGCTGTGACGTCCCAGGTCCCTTCCTTTAGGCCGCTGATTGGCCTCAGGGGTCACGTGATGTCACAGGTAGTCACGTGTAGGGGGTACTTGCGCTGGAAGAAAACAAAACAGCTGCAGGACCAAACCGTGCTGGGAGAAACTGGGGACAGGAGAGAAAGTTTTTTTTTTTTTCACCTGTGTAATAAAAAAAAAAAAAAAAAAATGTTATCCTGCACAACCCCTTTAATGTCCCCCAGGCTATTGGCCTCCATTAGTCATCATTTTGACAATGCAAATGCATTGGCAAAGGTGTAACTAAGGTCTTGTGGGCCTGGTGCAAACTTTTGTCCTGGGCCCCCTACCCCCTCCCTAGAGAGAATTCTTGGTAGTGACGGTTAAGGGTGCTGCAGCAATATCTCAGATACTTGAAAGGGATACAGCTTTAGTACCCACAACTGCAGTTATCAAGAATATAGTTAGTGAACAGCGCAGCGCCGACATGTAAACAATACTGGGACAGTATAATATGCTCCGCAGTGGTCCCCACACAGCATTATACTCTCCACAGTGGCCCCCACACAGCAATATATGCTCCGTAGTGGCCCCAACTCAGTATTATATGCTCCGCAGTGGCCCCCACGCGGTATTTTATGCCCAAAGTTGCCCCCACACAGTATTATATGCTCACAGTGGCCTCCACACAGTATTATATGCCCACAGTGCCCCCCCCCTCCCCAGAACTGATGCTATTATTATACTCTGGGGTCTCCTCAGACACCAGAATATAATAAGTAGAGGCCCAGGAGAAGCAATTAAAAATAAACACTTATACTCACCTTATCTTACCTCTCCGGGGCATCCTCGCTCCGTCCTGCTGTCTTTCCCATCTTCCTTGGTCCCCTGGTCTCTTTTTTTTTATTTTTTTGTCACTTCCCCTGGGCTGGCATACCCTTTCCATTAATAATAGGTATAGCGGTCGGGGAACCAGGCTTTCCCCGACCACTATCATGGTAGTCCGGGGCCCCGGCCACTTCCAGCTGGCCGCAGGCCCCGTATCCCTCTGATCGAGGTCGCACACCCTGTGACCACGATCCTTACGCCACTGTCCATTGGTCAGGGGCCCGATCGAGATGGTCAGGGACCTGACTGTCCTGATCGGACCCCTGACCTTTGCATTGGAAAAATGAGGACTAAATATAGTTGGGGCTCGGGGCCCACCGGGGGTTGTAACGGTTCCCCAGTGGGCCAGTCCGACCCTGTCCGTAGCCAGATCCATATTTCTATGGTTGGGTCAATTAGAAGAAGGGAACCTCTAGGGAAGAGATCTTGAGCTCCATCCCCCTCTTAAAACAGGCAACAGGGTTTGTGGCAGATGCCTCAGCTGAAACAGTACGTTTCGCTGCCAGAAACGCAGCACTGTCAAATTCCACCAGAAGGGCCTTATGGTTGAAAATGTGGTCAGGAGATATGGCTTCTAAGAACAAGCTTTGTAATATCCCATTTACTGGGGGTTTTCTGTTTGGTTCTGTTCTGGATAACATCCTTGAAAAGGCAGGTGATAGGAAAAAGAATTTTCCTCAGGAAAGAGTTAAAAAGCAGTCATTTCGGAGGAACCGCCAGTTTCCCTCTACCACCTCCACTTCCTATAAAGGGAAAGGGAAAAATGGTCGCTGGAGCTATCCAAAAGGAGTTAAGGGCCGAGGGTTTTTGCTTAACCCCAACAACCCCGGCCCTTCAGGGAGACAATGACGCCAGCTCAGTAGGAGGAAGATTGGCGGCTTTTTCCAACCAGTGGTCCCGTATCACTTCGAACCCATGGGTATTAAATACCCTAACAGAAGGGTACAGATAGAATTTGCAGAGCTTCCTCCAAAAAAATTTGTGCTCACCTCCTTCCCATCCCAGAATTTACAGCAAGCCCTCCTTCTGGACATTAGAAAACTGTTGCACCTAAATGCGATTGTTCCCGTCCCGAAGGAAGAATATTTCAGGGGTCATTATTCAAGGCTCTTCTTAATAAAAAAAACCAAATGGTTCCTTCCAGACTATTATCAATCTAAAACACTTCAACAAGTCTGTAAAATATATGAGATTCAAAATGGAGTCTATAAGATCTACGATTCCCCTGATACGTCGAGATGCAATGTGCACCATAGATCTCAAGGACGCATATTATCATGTGTTGATTCATCCATCTTACCAGAAGTTCCTAAGGTATGCAGTTCAGATAGAAGGAAGGATCCTTCACTATTAGTTCCGCTGCCTACCCTTTGGGATATCATCTGCTCCAAGGGTATTTACAAAAATAGTGGTGGAGATTATGGCCTTCCTAAGATCACAAAATATCCTGATTGTTCCCTATCTCGATGACTTTCTCCTGATTTCCAACTCCAGGGAGGAGCTGTTCGATCAGAGGGATTCAGTTCTATCTCTACTTCAGTCTCTGGGATGGATCATAAATTGGGAAAAATCGCACCTGTCACCTTCAGCTCAAGTAACCTTTTTAGGCGAACTGTTAGATGCTACTCGTCATCCTTTCTCCCCAAAGAAAAACAGGAGAACGTTCTCCAGAAAATTCTGAATTTTTCCAGGAAGGAGAGCTGTTCCATAAGGGACGGGATGAGAGTATTAGGTCTCATGACCTCTTGTATTCAAGCAGTT
The DNA here is from genome assembly GCA_947044405.1 of Leptodactylus fallax. Taxonomy (NCBI): domain Eukaryota; kingdom Metazoa; phylum Chordata; class Amphibia; order Anura; family Leptodactylidae; genus Leptodactylus; species Leptodactylus fallax. The sequence goes on from CAMRHE010000021.1 coordinate 9,736,524, forward strand.
CCTTGGGCCCAATTTCATTCAAGACCCTTACAAAATCTTCTGCTCTCAAATTGGGACGGAGATCAGAATTCTCTAGACAGCAGGATTCAGATTTCCCAACAAATAAAATCTTCCCTTCTATGGTGGCTCGATCCAGCAAACCTGGGCAAAGGAGTGCTGTGGTACCTAGGTCCTCAGACTATCATAGTCATGGACGCCAGTGGAATAGGCTGGGGAGCATCTGTAAAAGGCTCTTACCTTCAAGGTCTTTGACCTGTTCATATTCAGAGTTGCTCCTCAAATTACAGAGAGTTGAGGGCGGTTTGGGAGTTGGGGAGACTCTGAAGAAATCAGGCGATCTTCTACATGGATCACACCTGAAGGTGATGTCAGACAATGTCACGGTGGTCTCTTTTCTTTGTCACCAAGGAGGAACCAGGCACGCGCACCTTCAGGCATTAGCCACAGAAATTTTCTCTTGGGCAGAATGGAATGTTCCCTCCCTTACGGCAGTGCACATAAAGGGTTCAGAGAACCTGTCTGCAGACTTCTGCAGCCGGAAGAGGCTAGATCCAGGGGCTTGGTTCCTAAATCAGGACGTTTTCTCCCAACTAACACTCAAGTGGGGGATCCCAGAGGTAGACCTCTTTGCTTCTTCAGAGAACACCAAAGTAAGGCGCTTCTTTTCCATCAAAAAAGAGGGACAAAAAGCAGCAATCAATTCTCTGTCTCAGGATTCGGACCTGGAGCTGGCTTATGCCTTCCCTCTGTTTCCTATAATTCCCTTGGTTCTAAACAAATTAAGGGAAAAGACAAAATTAATCCTGGTGGTCCCGTCTTGGCCCAAGAAAAGTTGGTTTCCCATCCTAAAACAACTGGCCCTGGAGGACCCAGTTCCCTTGAGACCAGACCTGTTATCTCAGGGGCCGCTACTATACCCAGACCTAGAGACTTTGAAACTTTCGGCCTGGATCCTGAAAGGGCCATCCTGAGGAGGAGAGGTTTATCAGACAAAGTTATTTCCACTCTTAAACAAAGTCATAAAAATGTAACTTCGGCCATCTATAAAAAAAGATCTGGAAAAAGTTCTCCTCCTGGCAGCTTCTGAATATTCCGGATCCATTCCATCCAAATATAGCAAATATCCTTGATTTCTTGCAGGCAGGATTTAATAAAGATTCTTTCAGGCGATTTCTAGACTGAGGCCTTCTATTAAGAGATCTATAGCATCCTGGGACCTAAAGCTAGTCCTTAGAGCTTTAGTTTCTGCTCCCTTTGAACCTATAAATTGTCTAGACCTTAAAACTCTAATGTTAAAAACAGCTTTTTTGGTAGCAATTACATCTGCTAGGAGAATTGGAGAAATTCACTCCTTGTCTTTCCGGCAGCCATATTTAAGAATTCTGGAGGACAGGATTATATTTAGCATGGACTCATCCTTTATCCCGAAAGTAGCTTCTACTTTCCACAGAAATCAGGAGGTTGTGCTTCCCCCTTTTCCCCGCCCCCCAAAAACGCAGGGGGGGGGGCGCCCCGCCCCGGAGGGGGGAGGGGGGGTTTTTTTTTTCTTGGAAGGAAAGGCCCCCCACCCAAAAAAAAAAAAAATACTTCTCCCCCCCCCTCGGGAACAGGGTAAGAAGGCACAAACACCGCAAGAGGAAAGGCACCACACCGCCAGCCCCCGAGGGATCAAAGCACACTCCACTGGGCCGTAGCCTCTTTGCCGGGGGGTGAGCTCCCAAAAACCCGCCAGTATGGAAGCGTTCCATTGCCTAGACCTGGGACCTGGTAGGAATAGCCCCGGTTGGGTTTCCAGGAGTCCTTCATGACAGAACCCTGATATTCCCTCCCCTTTGCGTTATTTCTGGTTAGCAGATATGTTATGGGGTGTATGTGATGTAACATATACCAAAAAAATATATATATAAATTTATATACAGTACAGACCAAAAGTTTGGACACACCTTCTCATTCCAAGAGTTTTCTGTATTTTCATGACTATAAAAATTGTAGATTCACACTGAAGGCATCAAAACTATGAATTAACACATGTGGAATTATATACTTAACAAAAAAGTGTGAAACAACTGAAAATATGTCTTATATTCTAGGTTCTTCAAAGTAGTCACCTTTTGCTTTGATTACTGCTTTGCACACTCTTGGAATTCTCTTGATGAGCTTCAAGAGGTAGTCATCTGAAATGGTTTTCACTTCACAGGTGTGCCCTGTCAGGTTTAATAAGTGGGATTTCTTGCCTTATAAATGGGGTTGGGACCATCAGTTGTGTTGTTCAGAAGTCAGGTGGATACGCAGCTGATAGTCATACTGAATGGAGTGTTAGAATTTGTATTATGGCAAGAAAAAAGCAGCTAAGTAAAGAAAAACGAGTGGCCATCATTACTTTAAGAAATGAAGGTCAGTCAGTCCGAAAAATTGGGAAAACTTTGAAAGTGTCCCCAAGTGCAGTGGCCAAAACCATCAAGCGCTACAAAGAAACTGGCTCACATGAGGACCGCCCCAGGAAAGGAAGACCAAGAGTCACCTCTGCTGCGGAGGAGAAGTTCATCCGAGTCACCAGCCTCAGAAATCGCAGGTTAACAGCAGCTCAGATTAGAGACCAGGTCAATGCCACACAGAGTTCTAGCAGCAGACACATCTCTACAACAACTGTTAAGAGGAGACTGTGTGCAGCAGGCCTTCATGGTAAAATAGCTGCTAGGAAACCACTGCTAAGGACAGGCAACAAGCAGAAGAGACTTGTTTGGGCTAAAGAACACAAGGAATGGACATTACAGTCATGGCCAAAAGTTTTGAGAATGACACAAATATTATATTTTCACATGATCTGCTGCCCTCTGGTTTTTATGTGTGTTTGTCAGATGTTTTTTATCACATACAGAAATATAATTGCATTCATATTATGAGTAACAGAAGCTTATATTGACAGTTAGAATGAGTTAATGCAGCAAGTCAATATTTGCAGTGTTGACCCTTCTTCTTCAGGACCTCTGCAATTCTCCCTGGCATGCTCTCAATCAACTTCTGGACCAAATCCTGACTGATAGCAGTCCATTCTTGCAGAATCAATGCTTTAATTTTGTCTGAATTTGTTGGTTTTTGTTTGTCCACCCGTCTCTTGATGATTGACCACAAGTTCTCAATGGGATTAAGATCTGGGGAGTTTCCAGGCCATGGACCCAAAATCTCTATGTTTTGTTCCCTGAGCCATTTAGTTATCACCTTTGCTTTATGGCAAGGTGCTCCATCATGCTGGAAAAGGCATTGTTGAGCGCCAAACTGCTCTTGGACGGTTGGGAGAAGTTGCTCTTGGAGGACATTCTGGTGCCATTCTTTATTCATGGCTGTGTTTTTAGGCAAGACTGTGAGAGAGCCGATTCCCTTGGCTGAGAAGCAACCCCACACATGAATGGTTTCAGGATGCTTTACAGTTGGCATGAGACAAGACTGGTGGTAGCGCTCACCTCTTCTTCTCTGAATAAGCTGTTTTCCAGATGTTCCAAACAATCGAAAAGGGGATTCATCAGAGAAAATGACTTTACCCCAGTCCTCAGCAGTCCACTCCCTGTACCTTTTGCAGAATATCAGTCTGTCCCTGATGTTTTTTCTGGAGAGAAGTGGCTTCTTTGCTGCCCTCCTTGAGACCAGGCCTTGCTCCAAGAGTCTCCGCCTCACAGTGCGTGCAGATGCACTCACACCTGCCTGCTGCCATTCCTCAGCAAGCTCTGCACTGCTGGTAGCCCGATCCCACAGCTGAAACACTTTTAAGAGACGGTCCTGCCGCTTGCTGGTCTTTCTTGGGCGCCCTGGAGCCTTTTTGGCACCAATGGAACCTCTCTCCTTGAAGTTCTTGATGATGCGATAGATTGTTGACTGAGGTGCAATCTTTCTAGCTGCAATACTATTCCCAGTTAGGCCATTTTTGTGCAGTGCAATGATGACTGCACGTGTTTCTTTAGAGATAACCATGGTTAACAGAAGAGAAACAATGATGGCAAGCACCAGCCTCCTTTTAAAGTGTCCAGTGGTGTCATTCTTACTTAATCATGACAGATTGATCTCCAGCCCTGTCCTCATCAACACCCACACCTGTGTTAATGGAGCAATCACTGAAACGATGTTAGGTGGTCCTTTTAAGGCAGGGCTGCAATGATGTTGAAATGTGTTTTGGGGGATAAAGTTCATTTTCTAGGCAAATATTGACTTTGCAAGTAATTGCTGTTAAGCTGATCACTCTTTATAACATTCTGGAGTATATGCAAATTGCCATTAGAAAAACTGAAGCAGTAGACTTTGTAAAAATTAATATTTGTATCATTCTCAAAACTTTTGGCCATGACTGTAGACCTGTGGAAATCTGTGCTTTGGCCTGATGAGTCCAAATTTGAGATCTTTGGTTCCAACCACCGTGTCTTGTGTGACGCAGAAAAGGTGAACGAATGGACTCTACATGCCTGGTTCCCACCGTGAAGCATGGAGGAGGAGGTGTGATGGTGTGGGGGTGCTTTGCTGGTGACACTGTTGTGGATTTATTCAAAATTGAAGGAATACTGAACCAGCATGGTTACCACAGCATCTTGCAGCGGCATGCTTTTCCATCCGGTTTGCGTTTAGTTGGACCATCATTTATTTTTCAACAGGACAATGACCCCAAACACACCTCCAGACTGTATAAGGGCCATTTGACCAAGAAGGAGAGTGATGGGGTGCTACGCCAGATGACCTGGCCTCCACAGTCACCAGACCTGAACCCAATCAAGATGGTTTGGGGTGAGCTAGACCGCAGAGTGAAGGCAAAAGGGCCAACAAGTGCTAAACATCTCTGGGAACTCCTTCAAGACTGTTGGAAGACCATTTCAGGTGACTACTTCTTGAAGCTCATCAAGCAAATGCCAAAAGTGTGCAAAGCAGTAATCAAAGCAAAAGGTGGCTACTTTGAAGAACCTAGAATATAAGACATATTTTCAGTTGTTTCACACTTTTTGGTTAAGTATATAATTCCACATGTGTTAATTCATAGTTTTGATGCCTTCAGTGTGAATCTACAATTTTTATAGTCATAAAAATACAGAAAACTCTTGGAATGAGAAGGTGTGTCCAAACTTTTAGTCTGTACTGTTATATATATATATATATATATATATATATATATATATATATATAAATATTTAGTGGGTATCCACACATTATGATGATTTAATTATATATATCTCAGTATATTTCTGTTGAAACTCTGGTGTGGTAATTTGGAAGAGACACTGGAGCGGGGAGGTGGGTTGGGGACCTTTAACCTCTCTAACTTCCTGTCCCGCTCAGAGGTCAAGAGGGCAACCTCCTGTGGTGCTGTCATGAAGGACTCCTGGAAACCCAATTATCGGTAGGTCTAATTCCTATTTTTGATTGGGGTAAAAGGGAGTTGGTAAAATGGGGAGATCAGTGCTCATCCCACCATATTGCTTTGCACACCTTAGATTATGTCAGTGAGGAGACTGTTTTGGCTACTAAAAGTTGGAAACGCCAGGTGAATAAAAAACGTTTGCCTAGTCTACCAGCACCTGTTGTTGTTGTTCAGGGAAAGGCAGAAGAAATACTGGGTCCTTCTAAAACTGGTTTGTCTGGTGAGGGTCCGGTGGCCCCTCATAAAAGGGGGGGTACTGTAATGTCTCTGCCTGTTCAGGTCTCTGCATCACCCTCTGCACGCACGCGGCGGCGCATGAGGCGTGCTCAGTTTGATTCCTTGTTTAAGATTCTTGTTGCTCAGTCTGAACACTGTCCTAGACTATGTAATTGATTTTCTGCCACACCCGTCTTCTTCACCTTGGTTTTCCTCTGCTCCACTAATAGTTAATCTCAGCCTTGTCTGTGTGATTGACAGCCTATCCTCCTATCAAGTTTGGGGCAGGTCCTGACTTTCAATAAACAGGTTGTCAGCCCTCATATGGTCGCTGACTATTGATTCTGTCTGATCACTTGTTCCTGCTAGCTCCTATTTTGTTACCTGTATTCCTATTCCTGACCTCTGGCCTTGACTTTTGACTGTAAAACGGATCACTTTGTTTGGAGTGCTGTCTGGACTTTCTTTTTCTGAATTAGGAATCTATATTTTAGCTTCCATTGTGTTATAAATAACAAATACGTTCATGTAACAGGAAATAATCACATAAAACAGTATTAAGATACATCCAATTTGATCATCCATACTCCAATTTAAAAAAAAATGCTGATGTAAGTACATTTTAGGAATTCTACTGAATGTGTGAAATGTCAAAGGGTTATTTCTTCATATAATGTTATGAGATATGGCTAAAATATTGCATATTATAATTATTGGTGGTCAATCTATGGGATCCTGAGAACAACAGAAGCGGAGCTCTTGGTGAAGTGAATCAAGCAGTGTTCTGGCTTACTGCACAGAAAGTTATATCTAAAATGCTATGAGTCAATTGGGCTTCTCTCGTGTCCATCATAGAATGGAACCAGCAGTGTTCGTTTGTCCATTCTTCTGGTCCCCCAACAGACCAGGAGAAAGGAAAGCCATATGAAGGTGTGAACCTAAAGTAATTCATATTTTGTCAATTGAGGTAATGAGAAGGCAAGAGACTTAGGCTAAGGCTACATTCACATAGCCATGTTTTATCCCAGAAATTCAATCTGTGTGTGTGTCATATTTATAAGCATTACACTTATTTATGTTGCTAGCAGTTCCTGCCTCCCTGCAAAATACTGTTCCTTACTGTAATCACTACGGAATAGTATGTTGCTGGGAGGCAGAGACTTCTAGCAGCATACATAACTATGATGCTTGTAATCCTTCTCCCAGCATATGTTTCGGTCTTTAGATACGGTACAAATGCAGACCGAGTTTCAGTGTTGGTGCAGTCATGTGAATGTAGCCTAATTCTGGGAAGGGTAGTAAATGGGTAAGGGCAATAAAACCTCTAACAGGATGTGTCTTTTAAAACAGATGCTAATCTTGGGGGGTGTGGCCTGGCAGCTCCACACCGGGCCTCTAAAATCAGGCGATTTACAGCTAGCAGATGGGCAAAACGAGAGCCAGAAGACTAAGGAGTGCTCCCCTTACACCCCAGGCACCCGAGATGCCTATATCTAATTACTTTCTCCCTCTAGGAGAAGCGCACAGCTCTGCAGAGAGCGAAGCGAGTTCGGGGACACTATCTTCCCCACTCCCTGCTGGCACCACACAGCTCCAATCATCTCCTCCAGTGGAACAGCCCGCCATGGTGCTACATCAACAGCCCTCTCACAATGCCGATACCTCCAGGGACTCCTTCATTCTGGTGAGTGCCCGACATGGCACCCTGGTTCATTCCTCCCTCCTTGCACACCATGAGGATGGCTGGCGGCTATCTTTAACACAAGCCGCCTTCTCCCCTTCGGTCCCTGCTGCACCACCAGACACTGCAGCACCAATGCAGCAAGTTCAGGAGGGCAGAAAACCACTGTTATGGAGCACCACAAAACCCCCACCAACTCCTGACCCCCAAACAACATTTTTGGGGGACTCTGATTGGGGAGTGAGCCCCTCCTCCAAAAAAATCACTGTTTCAGGCTCCAAACAATAAGGGGCAATCGAGACACCAACTTTCACCCACTCCTGAATCTGACCTCTCCTCTGATAAGGATATTGACCCTCCTAGCACCTGCCGCAGGCTTAGGCATGGAGCACCCTTCTTTGCTCCCAGATGGACTGCTACCTCACTCCTACACTCTTAGTTACCACCACCTGATGAGGCAGCGCATAATTTCTAGAGTCACCCTGAACTTCAAGCACTGCTTTCTCTTCTTCCCAGTAAGAGGGCAATGGACGATTTGGACTCTGATTTGAAACAAGCCTGGATCCAGGACCTTGAGTTTGTTAAATCTGACCTTCCATTCCTCTGTGGTGGACTTGATACAATCTCTACAATAATCCACAGCCTCTAATACCACCCAATACCGTAAACCAGGGGCGTAACTACCGGGGTAGCAGCAGTAGCAGCTGCCACAGGGCACGAGACACTCGGGGGCCCACAGGGCTTTATTTTTTAATAGGCAGTTACCTGCTGGAGTAACCCTAGCAGGTAACGGGCCCTATTTACTTACCAATCCCCGTTCCTGCAAGGATTGGTAAGTAAATAGGGAGAGGTAAGTGACATTGATGAGAGGGAGAGGTAAGTGACAGGGAGAGGTAAGTGACATTGTTTCTTTGTTTGTATCCTCCCCTGGGTCTCTGATCATTATACTCTGGGGTCTGAAAAGACCCCAGAGTATAATAATTGTTCATGTGTGGTCCACAATGGGGCATAATACTGTGTGCAGGGGCCACTATGAGGCATAATAATGTGTGCAGGGGACACTATGGGACATAATACTGTGTGCAGGGGCCACTATGGGGCATAATACTGTGTGTAGGGGCCACTATGGGGCATAATAGTATGGGTAGGGGCCACTATGGCGCATAATAGTGTGCGCAGGAATGTGGTTTGTGCGGGGGGGGTGTTGGAGGCGGCGGTCTGGGGGGGTTGGGGCAGCAGTTTTGGGGGGGGACCCATGTCAAATGTTCACCTTGCGGCCCAGCCATTCCTAATTATGCTACTGCCTTAAAATTGTCTCTCATATGGACAATATTGAAAACCATAACTGATGCAACAATTAGATTGGACTTGATGGACTAATGTCTTTATCCAACCTCATCTACTATGTAACTATGTAACTATATCAGGATTTGGGGCTTCCAGAAGCCACCTCTTCCTCTGACCTCATCCCCACGATCACTGGTATCTATGCCCTGAAGGAGGAGATTATGTAGAAAGCCAGAGAACACAAAACTATTGACTTTGTTGGAGCTTATCTCTCTTTGTTCCCCACAGTCTGTGTCAATAATTGCTTTGCACCAGGAATACAGGATCCCATATCATTCCCGTTTGCTCTCCAGGTTAGACTCAAAGAGAGACTGATCTCACTCTCTTCACCAAAGGAACTCCCTACCTTTCTGAAAGGCTTGGATCTACCCACATCTCCTGGGTTGGGAACTGCTTCTCAACTATGCCAAATCACCTGCCATCCACTTTATGACAGGAACAGCTGACAAGGGACATTGTCCCAGTCCACCTAGACCCCACTGACCCTGCCGCAGGCAGAGACCAGTCCCTGACCAGCACACCTGAGTAACCTCCCACCAGAAATTCAACACCCGTTGGACTGTCCTTATCTACAATTAAGCTGTTGTTTTCCTCATTTACTATTCACTTGCATTGTTTGACTTTGCTCTCTTCTGCTCTTTTATTATTCTCCCCCGTTCAAACTTTCCTTTAATGGGTTTTCTCTTTCCTACCAAGACCTGGTTAGCTCCACATATGCCTTTCCACTTAACTCACATTCTGACATTATCTCACGCTCTCCCTACCACACCCCCACATACATTGGTGGCCCCCTCCATAGGCCGCCCTTGAGACTTGCGTTCTTTTCTCTTAGTCCCTCTGAGGGCAGCCACTCTGCCACTCTCCTCTCCCTAATTTAGTCCTCTCACAGCTTCTTCCTTCCACTCTATCAACTACCCTTTTAACTTTCATCTCTATCAACTCCACCCTGTCTCCTTACCCTTGCTTTTCCGATCCCTCTTTCACATACCCTCCTCATAATGGCAGATATTTCAATATCGTCCCTCAACAACCAAAGGCTTTAACATGCCCAAACAAAATTCTCAAATTTTATAAGGTGTAGCCATCTTCTTTCACAAGAACTTACTAGTTAAAATTCTTGACTCCCTTTCAGACCCTAATGCCCACTATTTGTTTGTCATATGTGAAATTTATGGAGTTACCAATACCATAGCCAATTTATACTCTCCTAATTCAGGTCAGGTTCCCTTCCACCTCACAACTCTAGCAGCACTCTAATCTTTCCAACATAGTCATCTCATCCTGTGTGGTGACCTCAATTTAACTATCAATCCTCTTCTTGACTCATCCTCTGGTAAGATGCAGATTTCCTACAATGCCCTTCTTACATTCCACACTGCTGTGTGATGTCTGGCGTATCTCTCTTCTAGATGAGAGCGATTACTCCTTTTATTCTCATGCGCATGACTTGTACAGCAGATTGTACTACATATCCCTCCCACATGCCCTTCTGCCTTCTGCCACAAGTGACCACAGCTACGATAGGTAACACTCTTCTCTTTGACCACTCCCCTGTCTTAAGCTATCCTACCCCCTTCCCCCGCCCTAATTTCTGGAAACTCAACGAATCGCTCTTGCTTGATGCTCAATGTGTGACTGACATCCGGTGATCTAGCCTCAATTTTTAACATGACCACTCTCACAATACCACTTCCTACCCTGTCCAATGGGAAGCTCTGAAATGTGTGCTGAGACGGACATTGATTAAACATGGAGCCAGACTTAAGGAGGAGGCAGGTGTGAAACTAAAGTCTTTCCTCCAATCCTTAGCGACTCTCAGGCTCAGCATAAACAGACTCTACAACATTCCACCTTAGCCATCCTGACAGTGACATGCCGCAAACTCCAGTCTCTTCTTGCTCACAAGCAGCAGTGTATTCGCCAACTGGGACAATGCTCCTTCTATGAATGGGGCAACATTATGTCCATCAAACAACCCTCTCGTAAAACCTCTCACCTTACACCTGACATAGCCTAGGCCTTTTGCGACTACTATGATTCTCTCTACAACCTATCCCTCCCCATACCTTGAATATTAGGCCTGACCCTATGCCATCCCTCTCTAAATATATCTCTGACACTCCTCTCCCCACTCTCACAGCAGACGAAGTGGCCCATCTAAATACACCCTTTACCCCACAAGAGCAAGATCTAGGAATATCAAATCTTCCCTCAGGCAAAAGCCCAGGCCCAGATGGCTTCATGGCCCGCTTTTAGAAATCCCTGAAAACTGAACTCTCCTCTCTGCTTCTGAAATCCTTTAATGCAGTCTCTCCTGACACACCTTTTCCTCCATCATTTCTTCACACCCACATCACTGTTCTGCCCAAGGAGGGCAAAAACCCTCAACTATGCCCCAGTTACAGGCCAATTTTGCTGATCAACACAGATGTGATACTATAAGCTAAACTGATAGCCAGCAGACTGGGAGCTCATATGAGCGACTTGATACACATTGACCAGACCCGGGACAACACCTTGAAGGCCTTCTCTGCTAGCCATCAAGCCCAACGTTTGCAGACCTGATGATGCTACTCTCCCTGGATGTGGAGAAGGCCTTTGATAGGGTGGACTGAAATTTCCTCGAAGCAGCCCAACTCAGATAGGCATGGGAGCAGTCATGCTATCTCACATTCGCACCCTGTACTCCCAAAAGCCCAAATACGTGTGAATGGCATGATCTCCCCTCCCCTGTTGATTCATAATCGCACCCAACAGGATTTCCCCCTCTCCCCAATCCTCTATGCTATAGTAATGGAACACCTTCTAGTAACCATCAGGCACAACCTGGATATACAGGGACTCTGCGTCGGTAATCTACATCTAAAAACATTGGCATTTGCAGATGATTTCCTGCTATTCATAACACACCCTCTAACAACGCTCCTGTCCCTCCCCCGAGAAATCACCACATATACAGGTGCATCTCAATACATTAGAATATCTTTGAAACGTTTATTTATTTCAGTAATTGAATTAAAAAAGTGACTGTAAGGGAATTGCCAGTTGAGCAATTCCCCAGTGCTGCTGCAGAAATCTGAGAGGAAGGGAATGACAGTGTGCCCTAAACTCACCCAGCCCCTGTCCCTGCCTACTTTCCACACTGTCCTGATGAAATAAGTGTCACACAGAACAGAAGAAGACAAAACAACACAGGACAGTAACAGTAACACAGTAACACAGTAACAGTCGAGCAACGCAGTACAGAATCAAAATCCAAGAGAGTAGTCAAGGGAAGCCAAAGGTCAGAGGTAAGTAATACAATATAATAGCAAGGAAAGCTTAGCAAGCACAAGGTCACAGGACAGAGTTTCAATAGCCAGCGACCATGAGTGAGCTGATGACCTGTTTATAGAAAGTCCAGGACCTGCCTCAGACTTGATTGGTAGACAGGCTGTCAATCACACAGGCAAGGGTAAGATTAACTATCTGTGGCTGAAATTTAAAAACATAGTAGTAGTACTAGGAGAGTGTTCAGGCTGAGTAACAAGAACCTTAAGTAAGGAATCAAACTGAGCACGCTTCCTGCATCGCAGCGTGCGAGCGGAGAGTGGCGTAGAGACCCGAACAGGCAGAGACGTTACAGTGACCTCCTATATTTTCTAGAGTGTTCTATTTCAAGTGGTTTATTTCTGTAAATGTTGATTATGGATTACAGGTAATGAAAACCAAAATCTAAGAAAATTTGAATATTGTAAAAAAGCTCAGTATTGTAAATTCAGTGTTTCACCTGCCAAGGTTTCCTAAGCCTTTAAATGGTCCTTCAGTCTGGTTCAGTAGGACACACAATCATGGAAGACGCTGATTATGAATTGTATTACTGAATTACTGAAATGAATGAATGTTTCAAAAATATTCTAATTTATTTAGATGCACCTGTATAATAATTAGAAAGTGAACCTATCCAAAAGTACAGCACTTAATATTTCCCTACCTATATCCCTAGTCCAATCACTCCACTCTGCTTTCTTCTTTTCGTGGTCCCCAATGGCCATTAAATATCTCAATGTTCGCCTCCCAAGCTTCCTAAAAGATACCTATGCACTGAACTTCCTCTCTCTCTTATGTACCCTTCAATCCAACCTCAACTGCTGGGATATGAAAGTTTTCTCGTGGTTCAACTGCATAAACCCTTTGAAAATAAATGTTCTGCCTAGGCTACTCTACCTCTTTCAAACAATTCCTGTAGTACTCCCCAAAGAGTTTATTTCCTCAGTCCAAAAATCCATCCCTAAATTTATCTAGGATGAGATGATCCCTTCAGCTTCAGATTCCGCAGACCACGGAACGATGGTGCACATTTGGTGAAATTGCTCCCGCTTGATCCCCTTCTGTAACGAGGTTTGCCACATAATTGAGAGGATCACTGGAATTGCATTAGCATATGACCTGGCCCCTCTCCTCCTTTCCATTTTTCCCCGTAAATTCCATAAATACACTCGTAAACTGTTAGGTTTCTTGTTAGTAGCGGCCAGACCCATTATACCTAGACTATATCCTTCTATATCAGCATGGCTACAGGAGATTGCATGGAGGACCTCCTAGCAGAATTTAGTCATGATGATGCCCCTCCCCCCACCAACAGGTGAGGTTGTTGTGCAACATTTTCTACAACTCTGCCAAACTCCAGACCGTTTTCCCTACACCTCCTCCCTAGAAACTGCACCTCCCCCCTCACCTTTTCTTGAATCTATTGTATGACTTCTGACTTACCCCTTAGTCTCCATTGAGACTCACCTGTGAGACATTTCCTTTAGTGTAACATCCTCTCCCTTCTGTTATTAGCCTCGGCTGATGCTTCAGTTATCTCCCCCCCCCTCCTTTTTTTTTTTCATTTTTTTCTACTCTTCTCCTGCATTGCTGACAGCCTGTTATTTCTCCCATTACCTCCCTTACCCTCCTATTGCTCCCAAGTCACGTATGACTCCCCCACCTAATATCCTCCTGTTGCTCCTTTACCCCTCCTGTTACCCTCATTTTGTATTTAATATAGAACACCTGTTTTTCATTTTAATGTTTCTATTATTGTTAAAAACTTTAATGAGAAAAAAAAAACAGATGCTTTTCTTCTACAGTATTGCCATATTTCCTGGTCTTTTCTTTTTTTTTGTTTATTCTGAAGAACATGTTTTTTTTTGTTTTTTTGTTGTTGTTTTTTTTTAAATCTCTGCTGATGGTAATTCTATATAACCGAACTTTTATTTTAGACATCTTTCAATCAATTGATTTTCAGTGATTACAGTTTTCAACAAATGTTCAAATCAACAAAAAGTTATGTTTGTACATCTGCAAATCCCTTACAGATGTACCAGAGAAAAAGGTAAATGGAGTTGATAATTTTCTTAAAGTCAGTTTTAGTTTGTAGCGCCAGTGTTCTGTGCTAGTTGGCATACTACCTTTCCTTGCAAACCTAACCACCTGGCTATCTGTGTGTGCACATGTTTCTTTAAAACACGTTGGCCACTTTCAGACCAGTATTGAGAGACAAATGTCATTGTTTGTATAATAAAAAAGAAATACAATTTTCCAATATATTTCTGTATCAATTCCTCATGGTTTTCTAGATCTCTGCTTGCTGTATATTTAATCTGCTTACTCCCAGTGGATAAAAATCAATCCATGGTCATGTGATATACAGTCCATGGTCATGTGATGGATACACAGGAGCACAGCTCGTTACCAGGCAGATGCCTGATTACTGTGCTGTGACTATAATGACCTGTGCACCTGTGTGTCCATCACATGACCAATGCCAAATAAGATGGTTATGCCTTTTGAGCTCAGTGAGTATATGTTGTTATAACATTTGATCCTGCACTGCCAGGGCTAAGTTTCATGGCTTGCAGATCTTGCACATTTCCATGGATTTATCATTTGGCAATGTAGAAAAAAAATTCCCACATGGGAGGTGACCATGTGTAGTTGCTGCCGCCAATGCCAGCAGCAGTGGAAATGTGTCTGCCACTATCATCACAAGTGCCACCACCTACACCCCGAAAAACTTCCTCTACATTTGCCCCGGGCAGGATTTTTGAATGTTGGGCTTCCACATTTGCTCAGATCGTTACTATCAACATCAAAGTTGCAATGGGATCTCAATGCCGAATAATTTTTTCAACAGAGAATGGCTCAGGATCTGTAAGGGCTATCATAAAAATCTTGGTATCATTTTAAAGATGACATTCATCTGCATAGATATAGATATCGGCAATAGTAGTAAGGGCTATACGTCCTAGGCTACAGAAGTGCCACCCTGGGAGGACGTATAAATATGTGGTTGGCAGAGAAAGGCTTAATAGTCCCACCATGGGGAAATTCAATTACAGCAGCATAGATAATACAAATAGAAAAGCTCCAAAGTAGACACATTACAGTGACAGTAGGTACAGATAAAAAGGTAAAGGTAAAAAAGTAGTAAAAGGGATATCACAACCTTTCAGGTCTTCATGCACATGTAGTTTTTTATACTGCTAGAAAACCAAAAGTGCGCTGAATTCAGCCCACTGTCGTCTTTCTTGTTATTTGCCCTGGGCTGGAGATATCGGTTCTGTTAGTTTAGGCACCGATCTCTGCCCACTGTCAGAAGGGCGTTCCTGACAGTCTGCCTCCCTCGCATTGGCAAAGAACAAGTCCAATGTTTTGTTGTCTCATGTGTGGCAGGTTAAATACTGTGTTAAACTGGGCAGTGTGGATGATAGAGAGACATGGTTGAAATCTCCAGACACAAGAAGGAGGGCCTGGGGGTGTCACGACTGCAACTGGATCAGCACGGCTTATAGTACCTCACAGGCAGCTTCAGCTTTTGCAGAGGGGGGGACATATGCAGCTATCACAATGACATGTGATAGTTCCCTCAGTAAATAGAAAGGTCTCATGCTCACAGCTAATAGTTTAATATCCTTATAGCATGTTTGCTCCTTAATCACAATGTGCCTAGAGTTACACCATCTATATATATTTAAAATATTTTAATATTTTAACAGTTCAGTCATTTTGGAGCGTGGGGACGCCTAAAGTGTTTATGTTTACTTTTATTTATTTATTTTTATATGTGATCTAGGGAAAGGGGGGGTGATTTAAACTTTTATATTTTAAGTGTTTTTTTATATTTTAAAAAACTTTTTTTTTTATTTTTCTTTTACTTTTATTTTTAGACCCCCTAGGGACCTTGAACCCTAAGGGGTCTGATCACTCATACAGTGAATATAATGCATAGTAAAATGACGGCCAGTGAAGAAGTGGCTGTCACATGGTTGATTTTTACTGTTGTGTAAATGTAGGCTAAGGTCACAATCACATGACCAAGGTGCAAAATGGCCATCAAAAACGTACATTTTTAATGTCCATCTTGCACCCAAGGGCCATGCGTTTTCACGGATCCGCCATACACTTAATGTATGGAGCGAGCCATGAAAACGGACAAGAATAGAACTTTACCTATATTTTTGTCAAACTAACGGTCATGTGAATAGCCCCCTTTCACTTGCATTGAATTTATTGCTGCTGAGTGATGTCCGTTAAAAAAAATGGACGATACACGGCCATTATTCACTGTTGTGTGAATTTAGCTTAACACTTCTATTTTTGAGAGCATTATTGATTTTTAGCATATTTCACACACCTGCCAAAAACATTACTGTATGGTGCGACTCACATCTTACAATTTACTCACCCCTACAACTCTGGCTCTATTCAGGCAACTTAGGCCCCTATTTTTAACTAACTGATTATATTGCCTCTTAGGGCTTATTCACATGACAGTGAAAAAAAGCCATCTGATGGCTACTTTTGCAACGTCCGTCACACAGTCAATTTGAGAACACATTGATTTCAGTGTGTTTATTCATATGCCTGTTCTTTTGACTGATCGTTTTTAATGGTCTTCAAAAAAATTGACATGCTCTATCATTGTCTGTTTCATTAACACGGACCCAATAGAAATCAATGGATCCATGTTTAACTGATGTAAAACAGATTAATGTCCATTTTACATCTATTAAAGCTGGATCAGTGGGTTTGGTCAAAAAAGAAAGACCAATGAAATTCATCCATTTTTTTCATTTACAGTTAAAAACTGATGCAAAACGGATGACATTCAGCCATCATACCTGCATGTTATATCATTATCACACTACATTTAAAATGTGGCTGTCTGCCTGCATTTATGTTAAGAATATGTAAGACTGTTGGATATGGCGAAACAGAATCAGAGGAGGTAGCCTCTTCAGACAGCTGCAGAAGCAGGGGGCCGGCTGTTACTGCAGTCCCGCCCTCGGCGACACAATAGTTGTCATCTGCATGAAAAATACTGTAACTGAGATGGAAATGTATTTATGTATGTATTTATTTTATTTATTTATGTATTTATTTATTTATTTATTTATTTATTTGTAGCACTTTGTGCTATTAAACAAAAAATAAAACAGGAAAAATGTGTAAAACAGACATGTTTCCCCTATTTTGTTTATATTTTATTTGATATTAAAACAAAGAAAAAACATGAAAAAATTAAAACTTAAAAATAAAGCCCTATTTATCACCCCAAAATGACACAAATATATGGATAACCAAAGGAAAAAATTTATAACCTTCAAAACTGCATGTATGGAAAAACCTGAAAATGTGTCTGTCCTGAACCAAGGAAAATTGCTGGTCCTGCAATGGTTAAAACAACAAAAATAAAATTTAAATAATACCAAATCTGTTGCTACTCCCCAAATAGGGATAATATTTGGACTGCTTGTAAAAGCCATTGCTTCTTCTGATAACACTGTGTGTATAAACAATGTTGTATACCAATTTATTTATTTTTTTAAAAAGCATTAAAAAATCTCACACTGTAGTGAGTGTGTTTTTAGGCTAAGACCCCACATTACAGAAACACAATGTTTTACAGCAATACCAAAGTGAAGCTAAGGCCCCACGTGGTGTCCCGCAGCAAAAAAGTGCTGCAGGAAAAGCCGTTGCGGCAACGCATTGCGGTTTTTCCTGCAGAGCTTTGCACAGAAAGTTTGCAGAGGTTCCCTCTGCGGACTTTCTGCTTCAATTATAGCTATAGGGAAACTGCTGGCGTTTCCGTAGATATATAGTGCTGGCCAAAAGTATTGGCACCCCTGCAATTCTGTCAGATAATACTCAATTTCTTCCAGAAAATGATTGCAATCACAAATGCTTTGGTAATAATATCTTCATTTAATTTGTCTTCAATGGAAAACCACAAAAAGAATTGTCAAAAAGCCAAATTGGATATAATTCCACACCAAACATAAAAAAGGGGGTTGTGATGAACCGACCCTCAGTTGTACATCTTTCTTAGAAATGTATTTTTACTTGCTCATGTCCGTCCTCCCCCTACCTATTGGAATGTTGTGTTTAACTTGGGTTTTACATTGCTGGACGATACGCTTCACTGGTTTTATGTGTGTTCATTGGAGATGGCTTGCTATAGCCAGGAACTTTTATTATCCCTGGCCAGATGGCGATGGGGGGATAGCAAGCCAGTGACCTTAACTTCACCCATCTCTCCGAGGGTTCTGCAAAGGTGGGAGAAGGGGGGCTGTCTGGGTGCAAGGGGTGGGTGGAGCACTAGCCATATGCTGTGGGCAGACCTGGATTCTGGGGTCATTCAGCAAAGAGGCAGTAAGGAGCTCTGATCTGGGAGAAGATGAGAGGGCTTGCCCTACTGAGGAATGCAGTGAGCGCCTAGCATTGAGGCCTGAAGCCTTTCCCTTTGTTCTGGATGACATGTAGAAGGATTGTTTTAGGCAACTTGCTTAAGCTTGCGCCCTAGGCCCAAAACTCTGCTGTGGCCTAGAGAAATGGACTAAGAGTCTATTGTGTTGAGCATGGAAGAGAGACAGCTAGAACAGGGCTGTGTGCTCAGGTATCTTTTCTAATCTTTTATTTCCCTTTTATTTTGTTTTGTATTGTATGTTTATGCTTGATAATATTAATATTGTATATTTCTGTATATGCTATTAATCCATACCGACCCACTTGGGTTATTAAACATATAAAATTTATATCGCTCGTTTCGTTTTTATCTTATGACCCGGTCTACTCATGGTGTGTGAGTGGGAGGTTAAGAAAGAAGTTTGATCGCAGGCGTGCCAGGCAGCTGGGCAAGGCGATATTCTTCACAGGGGTGGACAAAAGTATTGGCATCCTTTGAAAAATCAGGTGATGCTTCTCTAATTTGTGTAATTAACAGCACCTGTTACTTACCTGTGGCACATAACAGGTGGTGGCAATAACTAAATCACACTTGCAGCCAGTTGAAATGGATTAAAGTTGACTCAACCTCTGTCCTGTGTCCTTGTGTGTACCACATTGAGCATGAAGAAAAGAAAGAAGACCAAAGAACTGTCTGAGGACTTGAGAAGCAAAATTGTGAGGAAGCATGAGCAATCTCAAGGCTACAAGTCCATCTCCAAAGACCTGAATGTTCCTGTGTCTACCGTGCGCAGTGTCATCAAGAAGTTTAAAGCCCATGGCACTGTGGCTAACCTCCCTAGATGTGGACGGAAAAGAAAAATTGACGAGAGATTTCAACGAAAGATTGTGCGGATGGTGGCTAAAGAACCTCGACTAACATCCAAACAAGTTCTAGCTGCCCTGCAGTCCGAGGGTACAACAGTGTCAACCCGTATTATTCGTCGGCGAATGAATGAAAAGGGACTCTATGGTAGGATACCCAGGAAGACCCCACTTCTGACCCAGAGACATAAAAAAGCCAGGCTGGAGTTTGGCAAAACTTACCTGAGAAAGCCAAAAACTTTTTGGAAGAATGTTCTCTGGTCAGATGAGACAAAAGTAGAGCTTTTTGGGAAAAGGCATCAATATAGAGTTTACAGGAAAAAAAAAGAGGCCTTCAAAGAAAAGAACACGGTCCCTACAGTAAAACATGGCGGAGGTTCCCTGATGTTTTGGGGTTGCTTTGCTGCCTCTGGCACTGAACTGCTTGACCGTGTGCACGGCATTATGAAGTCTGAAGACTACCAACAAATTTTGCAGCATAATGTAGGGCCCAGTGTGAGAAAGCTGGGTCTCCCTCAGAGGTCATGGGTCTTCCAGCAGGACAATGACCCAAAACACACTTCAAAAAGCACTAGAAAATGGTTTGAGAGAAAGCACTGGAGACTTCTAAAGTGGCCAGCAATGAGTCCAGACCTGAATCCCATAGAACACCTGTGGAGAGATCTCAAAATGGCAGTTTGGAGAAGGCACCCTTCAAATCTCAGGGACCTGGAGAAATTTGCCAAAGAAGAATGGTCTAAAATTCCAGCAGAGCATTGTAAGAAACTCATTGATGGTTACTGGAAGCGGTTGTTCGCAGTTATTTTGTCTAAAGGTTGTGCTACCAAGTATTAGGCTGAGGGTGCCAATACTTTTGTCTGGCCCATTTTTCATTGCAAGCAAAATAAATGAAGATATTATTACCAAAGCATTTGTGATTGCAATCATTTTTTGGAAGAGTATTATCTGACAGAATTGCAGGGGTGCCAATACTTTTGGCCAGCACTGTAATTGACATGCTGCGATTTTCAAAAAAGTAACAGTTTTGGAGATTGCAGTGTGTCCGCTGCGCGTATTTTACCACAAAGTGGGGATGGGATTTGCTGTGACTGTAAAACACCACGTTTTTTTCTGAGGTGTTTCTGCCGCGGGCGAACCGGACAGAATCAGATTTTTAGCTGCATAATTGAGAGTGTTTTCCTAATAGATTTCACAGCTAAAGATAAAATGTAGATGAAATTAAAGCAAAAAAATAAAAAACACTGCAGAAAAAATGAAAAATGTTTTCACTTTGTGTTTTTACGCAGCGTTTTTTCTCTACTTGGGGTTTTAGTCTTAATGAAGCCAACAAACACCAGATACCATCTATGTGTTGCTATCACTTTGACATCACAAGTCTCTGCTTAGGTTAAAAAACTAGAAAAGTTTTAGGATCCCTCAGAATGTCAAACAGAAATTTTTAATGCTATGTATGTATATCACAGAAATGTGTCAAACAATTATTTCATGCATATTGAATTGGGGATCATAAGGGAAAATATTTTTCCATCCCCCTAGAGATGGGCAAACCCCACAAGATTTGTTCCAAGTATCGGCCCAGGGGAGGTAAGGAAAAATAGCAAACACTTACACAGGCCTTGCCTCATCTTTCCTGGGCATCCTCTTAGTGTCCTGCAGTCAGCCTGTGTCCTTTTCAGGTCTCTTGTGATGTCATACACCATGACGCACTAACCCAGCGTTATGATGTCAGCACACGCCATGTAATGACATCAGTCAGAGGCTAGAAGAGGCCTAAAGAGGACATCAGAATATTGCCTGATGTGCAGGAGAGATAAGTATAAGTGTTTGTCATTTTTACTCACCTCCCCTGGGTTCACTGTCCGCTAAGGCTGTGCAGTGCTCTGCTACTGATATGGCTGCTGATCTTTATAGCCATATGGGGACTGTAGCGCAGCACTGCCAGCCTAACTGCTGATGACTCTCAAATCCCTGACAGTCTTCTTACATCCCATAGGGGGTCATGACCCATATTGCAAACCACTGCTTTAGAAGACTGCTTGCTTTTTTTTTACACACTTTAAGATCTCCAGACTATCTTAAAAAACTGAGTCACTGTGTAAGGAAGACATTCATATCGGAATCCATCTAAAGACGTATAACAACTATGGAAGAGACTGTGTATACAGTTGTTGCCACGCATACTTCACCAGTTGCAGCTTTATGGGAGAGTGACAAAGTAAAAGTTAAAAAAAATAAATAAAAAACAACAGCAACAAAAAACCCTGCGAGATATATGGTCTCATAAAGGTCAAATCATGTGGCCAGTTGTATAACACTGAAAGAAAATGTGTTGCATTCTGCAAATAGCTATGACTAAACACCTATTGTTGGTGTGAAAGCATGAGTCAGTCTACTGCTAATGTGCACATCTTGTTTTTAAACATATTTATAATAAAGTCATTGGTTTTTATATTGGACATGTGCCAGAACCCGATTATTCAATTTCCCATAAGCTGCAAACACTGCATAACCTATTTGTCCAAAGCTGATAGAGACCAATTCACACAGACACAAGAACTCAAGACTGTAATTGCTGCCTAAGGTGATTTGTCCAAAGCTGATAGAGACCTATCTCCACAGACTCAAGAACCCAAGACTGTAATTGCTGCCTAAGGTGCATCTATTAAATTCTGACATGAAAGGGTAAATAGTCACTCAATTATTTTCTGCTAAATAAGTGTAATACATGTAGATTACTTTGTAGAGACTTATTTTCACCTTGCCTTTTGATCAATGTCTCAAAACACCTAATTAAATATATTGTCATTAAACACCATTTACACCTGGTCAAAGTCTCAATCGAAAAGGACCTACACCCTACAATTGCAGTGCTCTTATTGTGTGGGCATAGACGCTGTTCCCACATGATTAAAGAATGGAGCTTGACATTAATACACAGCTGTGGACTTGCTTTAATGAAGGAAATCAGAGAAACATGTTTTATAGATCTATAATGTTATTTAATAGGTGAATGCTGTAAAAAAACAACAAATACAAAGTAAGAAAAAAATGAATGTGAAAAAAATGGATTGCCTTTCTGTAAAAAATTAAAGTAAGGGAGTGTTCACACTACCGTTGGTGTCCGTCAGTAGTGTCCGTTGCTATTGTACGTTACAAGATTTTAGCAACGGACACTAGTTGAACCGTCAGAAATCTGTTAAAATTTCCATTCATTTCAATGGGTTTTTATATTGTGTCCGTTAGTGTCCGTTTACACCCAATCCGTCAGAAGTCCGTTATTTTTTCGCGGACAAAAAATCCTACATGCAGGACTTTTTGTCCGTTTGAAAAAAACGGATTCTTGACGGACAGCAAGTGTCCGTTATTTTTTTAACATTGAAGTCTATGGGTAACGGACTTATAACGGACAGTAACTGATTGCCATCAGTTACTGTCCGTTATTTTATGTCCGTTTACTTTCCCTGCGCATGCTCAGAAAGGAGAAACAAACAAACAAAAAAAAAAAAAACTAACCGTGTTAAAGAGGACATTTCGTGTCCTCAGGCACATGCGGTTTTACATACCGCTAGAAAGCCGACAGCGCGCTGAATTCAGCGCACTGCCGGCTTTCCCGGTATGTGCCCCGGGGCTGGAGATATCGGCGGTGTAAGTTACATGTTTTACTGTTAGAAGGGTGCTGCGAGGAACTCCCTCCCTGACACTTCTCTTCGTTCAGAGACTTGTACTGAGGGGGCGTTCCTCACAGCTTGAGCGTCATCTCTGGGCTGTGAGGAACGCCCCCTCTCTTTGTTCTCGTCTATAGTGCTGTACTGTCAGAGGGGGCGTTCCTTACTGCCCGGCGATGACGCTGAGCTGTGAGGAACGCCCCCTCAGTACAAGTCTCTGAACGAAGAGAAGTGTCAGGGAGGGCGTTCCTCGCAGCGCCCTTCAAACAGTAAAACATGTTAACTTACACCGCTGACATCTCCAGCCCCGGGGCACATACCGGGAAAGCCGGCAGTGCGCTGAATTCAGAGCGCTGTCGGCTTTCTAGCGGTATGTGACATGAAAGGTCCTCTTTAAAAAACGGACACTACCTGATGCTAACATCAGTTAGTGTCTGTTATGATAAGTGTCCGTTTGTTTTTTTTTAACGGACACCTTCATAACGGACTCCAACGGTAGTGTGAACCCTGCCTAATACAAATTTATCATTAACATATATGTAGCCAAAATAGGATCAGAAAAAAATACTCCAATTTTAGTGTTTTTTCAAAAGGCTGAAAATTGCTTTGGCCATGAAAATTTTGATTCATAAAGATAAAAACATTTTCCGTAACCGCTTGGGGACACAGCCTAAAAGTACCTTAAGTATCAGACCTCATTTTTCAAAACTGACATGTGTCATTTTATATGGTAATAACTTTGAGACACAACTTACAAAAGTGATTTTGAGACTGTTTTTTTGTGACACATTGTACTTCATGTTAGTGGTAAACATTGATCAATATTTTTGTATTTATTTATAAAAAAAATATATAGGAAATTTCCTGGAAATTTGGAAACTACTCCAATGAAGGGATTTATCAAGTGGGGTAGTGGGCATTTTTAACCCTTGAGTACTGTATTAATTTATTTTCCAGAAATGAATGCACAGCTGATAATGAAAAGTGAAAATTGCAATTTTTCCCGAGATATGCCATTTCAGTGCCCGATATGTTGTGCCCAGCTTGTGTCAGCAGAGACAACCACTCCAAAAACTGTTAAGCAGGTATCCCAAGTACAACAGTGTCATATATGTGGACATACTTTGCAGTTTGGGTACACCACAAGGCACAGATGTGAAGGAGCGCTATGTGGCTTTTGCAGTGCAGATTTAGATGTTTGGTATCTGGATGCCATGTCATGTTTGCAGAGCCCCTGAGGTGCCAATAAAGTGAAATCCCCTAGGGAGTGACCTCATTTTGAAAACTGCACCCGAAAAAGAATTTATCAGGGGGTGTAGTGAGCATTAGTATCCCAGACGTGAATGCACAGCAGATGGTGAAAATTGAATATGTAAGCTGTGTGGAGTACATTGAAAACACCAAATTCTCTATTTCCCCAGTAGCTCCTATGATTGGGGGAATCACTCTGGGGGTCACTTCTGATGTCTCTTCCCTCGTAAGCTCTAAATCTGGGTATACCCTGATATATGTTTGCACAGCTTAAACGTATTGAATGCATTTTATTAACTCCTCTTTTTGGTGGATTAAAAAAAAAAAAAAAAAAATTATGGTATTGCGTTTTGCCTTTTAAATTTTTTGCCACGCAGCATACAGCATAAGTAACATGTTACTTTCAATCTGTGGGGATATAAATAAATAAATTATTTTTGCATCACCAAAACATTTTTATTTTTTTGGTTGACAGAGTTAATTGAATGCTTAAAAAAAATCATTATTTCCAGCGTTTTTATTCCGATTTTTTTCTCCAATGTTCCCCATAACAAAAGTGAGTTGAGAATACTGTGTTTTTCCCGCACCACTTTTTGGTTTACATAAGTAGATTTTGCTTCAGCAGCAGTCTGTATTACAGCAGTGACTGTATCTTACCCAGCTTTCTTGGGACCCTGAAAAATACAATTGTCAATTTAAGGAAAAGGAAGGAAGAGGGTTTACTTAGGTATAGTTAGTATTGAGCAGCATATATGCCAGTTAGCAATAGGGGAAAGTTAAGTGTCTTTCCCTGTGGAGCTGTACTGGCTTGTATTGTTGTCTCTGTGTTTACGCTACTACTGGCACTATTACTGCTGATATTAGTGGTACTATTGTTTATATCTATTTCATATTGTAAGTGACTTGGGGGGTCCCTTCCAACAAAATGGCCACACTTGCTGTATAGACAAAAACTGTGTAGCCTAAACCCTGCCCTCTCCTCCTAAACTTCCTGGCCTTGGCACTATTATTCCTCACATGCATTATCATTAGAGGAGCAGAGGGAACAGAGATAAAATATGGCTACTGCCATTGAGACAAATACTCTGCTTTTCTAATTTATTTTTTAGGCTTTGTAATTTTGATATAAGAGAAAAGAAGAGCAACAAAAATCAGTAGATGTGAGGTGTCTTATAGAGAGTTATTTATTATATTCTATTTGTTTGGATTCTAGGTGAGTGGATTGATAGATCAAAAATCAAAAAGCTAGTGGCAGTGTTGTCATGTATCGGGGTGCAAAAATTCACAAAGGATAATGGGGATTTATTAAGCTACTGCACCTTTTTGTTGGTGTAAATTGCACCTTTTTCTGCCTTGTGCTTTATTTATAAATCATTTGCACCTTTTTTTTTCAAATGTTAAACTGCCCTCACCACTTTTGCTTTGTGTCCGGAAAATGGGACGAAACCTTAATGGAGGTCCTTTCTGGCCTGTATTTATAATAATAATAATAATAATAATAATAGTCCTTTAATAGTCCCACAATGGGGAAATTCAGTGTGTTACAGCAGCAAAGATAAGATAAGCAGATACAAATACAAATACAACATGTACAGGAATGTTCCAAGGTGAGAGGCATTACATTAATAGCAGACAGACAGATAGGACGTAGCAGAGGGGGGGGGGGGGGGGATAACAGGCAGAGAGATATTTCAGTTCTCTGTGTGTAATAATCTCCGCTTAGGTCGGTGTTGGTTGTACAGCCTTACCGCGGTGGGGAGGAAAGACTTCTGATAGCGCTCCTTCTCACACCTAGGGTGGAGCAGTCGGTCACTGACAGTACTGCCCAGCGCAATCACAGTCTCATGCATGGGATGGGACTTCTTCTTCTGCATGGAGCTCACCACAGACAGTATCCTTCTGTCACCCACCACCTGCACTGGGTCCAGTGGGCTCCCCAGGACAGAGCTGGCCCTTCTAATCAGCTTGTCAAGTTTATTTCTGTCCCTGGTTGATATACTGCTCCCCCAGCAGGCCACTCCAAAGAAGATGGCTGATGCCACTACCGAGTTGAAGTACAGTACTTGTATAGACTTGTACCTTTTTAAAAAGGGGCAAAAAAGGCGCAAATGGGTAGCGTAAAAAATCTTGCCAGGTCAGATAGAATTAAAAAGGGACAAAGTGCATATAGCTTATAAAGGAACTGTTTAACTCAGGTGCATCTTCATCATAAATAGATACCACAGTAAAACTAGCCTAAAAAATGTGCACACTCAAAAAATATGGCCAAAAAAGGAGCAGATGATAAATAACCCACGTTGACTTCAAATCCAAAGGTAAAAATCCAAACAATAGAGGCATCACTCCAGTAAATAAATAATGATGAAATGTTTATTTGGCCAAAAGCACAATGTTTCAACATGTGAGTAAGACTGAAACATTGCCGTTTTGGAAATATAAACTTACAACCTATATTACACTTACTACCTATAAGAGTGTTGGCTCTAGTTTTTGGATTTGTTGATAGACAGATTGCACCAAGTTCACTTTGGCCTAACCCAGGCCCAAGAGAGGTATATTTGTATATTGTAAGTTCCCTACAAAATGAGGTCGTCTTGTTGGGGCAGATGTATACAAAGATAGAAAAGATTCATGGCATAAAACAGACGCTCAACCCTAATAATGTATTCAAAAATAGCACAAATCTTTATTGAACATGATAAATTTAAAAACAATTAAAAAAGAAGAAAGAAAGCTATGCTGTAAGAGCACACAAATGGTACAGGCTCAGTAGATAAAGTTATTAAGATGGTCCTAGTAAAAAAAATAATAATGTATTGTGTATATAGTGTAGTCTAGAATGTGCTGACCCTAAAATATAGCCTGACACTATTTATTGGGCACTAAGATTTATGGGTTACAACATATTGTTGCTAACAGAAGAGGAGGTGACCTTAGTAGCTGTCTCTTACAGGCAGAATCCAGATGGACCTTTACTCTGGACTGTCTTCATCCTAAAGGCATTAATGAGGAATTGTCTTTTACTGTTTTTTTATAGACATATATATATATTTTTTTTTTTTACTCATTCTTGATGAACCTTATCAAGTCCTATGTTATACACGATTTTTAGATATATTTGTGGGTCTTCACTATTATTTTATATAGATAGTATTCACAATTCACTTATTTCGGAGTTTTTTTTTTTTTAATTATTGTTTGATGTTGCTGATGGTCAATCATCTGTTTTAGGACCTTTTGGATTTAGCAGTTCAGGAAACTATGCACACTCCGGATATCTATTTGTGGTTCTACTATACTGGAAATTTCTCTTTCTGCTCTGTGCGGACCTGGGTGGACCTGTGTGGATCTACGTCTCCTCTTTTAGACTCCGGGAATATGATCCTCATGGAAAAATATATATCATTATAATTTTTTGTTTGGTTTATTACATTTTTTTATTTTTTTTTGTTTTTTTTGGAACATGTCTCCATTTGTTTTGCGATTTGTTATATTATATGTATTAATTTGAAAAAAATATAATCGCCAAAACATTATATAATTGTTATAATTTGTACTAATCTTTATTGTTTGTTATATATATTTTGATTGTGGTGACGTTCTGTTATGTGCATTTACTGTTTAGCTATCAGTACAGTATTCATAGATAAATTTATTGCTATTGGTATCCAGTGGGATCTGTATTATTGCCTATCGCCAAATATTTCTATTGTGTACTTGTATGTAAGGATAGGATTTGCGGTGGATGATCCTATATGGCTGCATAGTGCTGCTTGGGTATTGTTGTGGAGGTGATCACCTCCATGATCTCACGAGATCATTATACTTACGTGCACGCCTGGTTATATACAAAATGGCGATATTGTACAGTTTCGTTAGCCCATGCGCAATACTCTTATTATAAAGCGCACATGATCTATATAAACAGGCTACATCACAGACCATTTGTTTTATTATACCCTGAGGAAGGCCGTTCGGCGGGTGATATGCGTGGGTCAAGTCATGTCTGGGGAGTCCATTTAGGGCAGGTATTGCTTTATTACTTCTATATATTGGTCCTTTTGTATACTATAATGATCATTTAGAAGCACTGTGTATATATAAGCTATACTTATGGCTGTGTATTTCACAATTGTATGTTTATTTTGACACGTAATATTTCTATGAACACTGCACTGTTTCATTTCAAACTGCTGTGATATTGATTATGAATATTTTTTCTTGTGTTTCTAGATGTTTCTCAACCCAGAAAGTGTCAGGCTACATTTTAGGGTCAGCACATTCTAGACTACACTATATACAAAATACATTATTATTTATTTACTAGGACCATCTTAATAACTTTATCTGCTGAGCCTGCCCCATTTGTGTGCTCTTACAGCATAGCTTTCTTTCTTCTTTTTTAATTGTTCTTAAATTTATCTTGTTCAATAAAGATTTGTACTATTTTTGAATACATTATTAGGGTTGAGCATCTGTTTTATGCCATGAATGTTTTCTATCTTTGTATACATATGCTTTGTTATCATGGTTAATATGCATCCCCATTTAAATACCGATGGTGCCCACTGATTATTTGATTATTTCTTGTTGGGGCAGATGGGCTCTCACAAATTAATAAAATGATGCGCTAAGACCCTTGAATTCAATACAAAGTTACACTAAGTTCACACTTGCGTCGAGCTGTCCGTTTGTTCTGATCCAGGATTTTAAAACTGAAAGTGGATGAAAAAGTCCTCTCCAACGAGGCTCCAACACAAATGTGAATGTAGCCTTAACTCCTTCCCAACATCTGCTGTACTATTACGGCAGATGTCGGGCCTTTAAAGATGACGGCTGCTCTGCTGCTGAGCGTCCGCCATAGCTATTGGGTGTCCGCTGTATTGTATAGCGGAGATCCAGAGCTAATGCCCCGATCAGAGTTCACTCTGATAATTAGAGTTCACTCTAATAATATATACAGTACAGACCAAAAGTTTGGACACACCTTCTCATTCCAAGAGTTTTCTGTATTTTCATGACTATAAAAATTGTAGATTCACACTGAAGGCGTCAAAACTAAGAATTAACACATGTGGAATTATATACTTCATGTGGAATTATATACTTAACAAAAAAGTGTGAAACAACTGAAAATATGTCTTATATTCTAGGTTCTTCAAAGTAGCCATCTTTTGCTTTGATTACTGCTTTGCACACTCTTGGCATTCTCTTGATGAGCTTCAAGAGGTAGTCACCTGAAATGGTCTTCCAACAGTCTTGAAGGAGTTCCCAGAGATGCTTAGCACTTGTTGTCCCTTTTGCCTTCACTCTGCGGTCCAGCTCACCCCAAACCATCTCAATTGGGTTCAAGTCTGGTGACTGTGGAGGCCAGGTCATCTGGCGTAGCACCCCATCACTCTCCTTACACAGTCTAGAGGTGTGTTTGGGGTCATTGTCCTGTTGAAAAATAAATGATGGTCCAACTAAACGCAAACCAGATGGAATAGCATGCCGCTGCAAGATGCTGTGGTAACCATGCTGGTTCAGTATTCCTTCAATTTTGAATAAATCCCCAACAGTGTCATCAACAAAGCACCCCCACACCCTCACACCTCCTCCTCCATGCTTCACGGTGGGAACCAGGCATGTAGAGTCCATTCGTTCACCTTTTCTGCGTCGCACAAAGACACGGTGGTTGGAACCAAAGATCTCAAATTTGGACTCATCAGACCAAAGCACAGATTTCCACAGGTCTTATGTCCATTCCTTGTGTTCTTTATCCCAAACAAGTCTCTTCTGCTTGTTGCCTGTCCTTAGCAGTGGTTTCCAAGCAGCTATTTTACCATGAAGGCCTGCTGCACACAGTCTCCTCTTAACAGTTGTTGTAGAGATGTGTCTGCTGCTAGAACTCTGTGTGGCATTGACCTGTTCTCTAATCTGAGCTGCTGTTAACCTGCGATATCTGAGGCTGGTGACTCGGATGAACTTATCCTCCGCAGCAGAGGTGACTCTTGGTCTTCCTTTTCTGGGGCGGTCCTCATGTGAGCCAGTTTCTTTGTAGCGCTTGATGGTTTTGGCCACTGCACTTGGGGACACTTTCAAAGTTTTCCCAATTTTTCGGACTGACTGACCTTCATTTCTTAAAGTAATGATGGCCACTCGTTTTTCTTTACTTAGCTGCTTTATTCTTGCCATAATACAAATTCTAACACTCCATTCAGTAGGACTATCAGCTGTGTATCCACCTGACTTCTGAACAACACAACTGATGGTCCCAACCCCATTTATAAGGCAAGAAATCCCACTTATTAAACCTGACAGGGCACACCTGTGAAGTGAAAACCATTTCAGGTGACTACCTCTTGAAGCTCATCAAGAGAATGCCAAGAGTGTGCAAAGCAGTAATCAAAGCAAAAGGTGGCTACTTTGAAGAACCTAGAATATAAGACATGTTTTCAGTTGTTTCACACTTTTTTGTTAAGTATATAATTTCACATGTGTTAATTCATAGTTTTGATGCCTTTAGTGTGAATCTACAATTTTTATAGTCATGAAAATACAGAAAACTCTTGGAATGAGAAGGTGTTCCCAAACTTTTGGTCTGTACTGTATATGTACATATTTTTTTTTAAATTTTAAAAAAAGACAATAAAAAACTGAAAATTCTAATCACGCCCCCTTTCTCTAGATTTGAAATAAAAATAAATAAACAAGAACAAACATTATACATCTCCATGTCCCTAGACACCCGGTCTACAAACATAAAACTATTTTTTCCCATACGGTGAACGACATAGCGGGAAAAAAAAATCTGTGTCGTTTTTCGGCATAAAAATTTGAATAAAAAGTGATCAAAAAATCAGACATTCCCCAAAATTATGTAACTAAAAATTACATCTGGCCCTGCAAAAATCAACAACTTATGCATTCCTGTACACATGAATATAAAAAAGTTATGAGTGTCAGAATATAGTGACTTCAAGAATTAGGGTTTTTTTGCGAAGTTTTGGATTTTTTTTTTTAAGGAGTTAAAATGTAAAAAAAAAAAAAAAAATAAATTTGATATCACTGGTATCGTACCGAGCCATAGAATACAAGTGACTTGTCATTCTGGCTGCTTAGTGAACACCGTAAAAGCAAAGCCCGTAAGAAAGACGCACATACACAGTTTTTCTCCAATTCCACCCCATTCTGAATTTTTTTCCAACTCCCAGTATATCATACAGAATATTAAATGGTACTATCACAAATTTAACCCGCAAACATTAAACCCTTATATGGCTCTGTGAATGGAAAAATAACAAAGCTATGAGGTTTCGCAGGCAGGGAGTAAAAAAAAAAAAAAAAAAAAAGGGGGTGTTAATGATTGCAGCAGTAACGCAATTTAGACCTACAAAGTGCTGCTGTATTTTTATGTTTGTACTGGAGCCATAGTAGCATACATCTGTGTACATTTATTTTTAGTAAGAAGGTGCTCTCCGACTTTTTTTTTTTTTGCATTGTGCATTTGGGTGTATAGCTTCCTCCATATTACTCTAGAGTATATCTCTGGATCCTACTTGCCCTGAGTAAGCTTTGTAAGCTTTGCAAGAAAGGTATGTCTCTAAAGTGTAGGTTACCATCTGAATTAGGTCGCTGTGTCAGGGCAGATGGGCTTTCACAATTTAATCAGAAACTTCAAATGTATATAAACAGATAATGACTATAGCAGTAATGCAATTTGGACTTCATATACTGACTGCATATGTCTTAGCACCCACCACACAGTGCTGCTGCATTTTTTGTGATTATATAGATAGATAAATATATAAACAATGCCTACATGTAGATTAAAAGAGTGGTAGATGGACTGCTTTCCATAACAATTGGTTTAATACTATGTACAATACACCTTTATAATCATTTTTCTTCAATGCAGATAAAATGAAAATAAAGTTACTCTGCAAATAATCTTTAAAAACGTCCTACCATGTTGGGTCTACAACCTCTATGCAGGGTTATGTGTCTCCATGGTAACAGACATTAACCAAACCCTGTGTAGCCCCCATATAGCTACGCTGCTGTCTGTACCCTACTTCCCACTGATACACCAAATGTATATAAAGGAAAAGTGCAAGATCAGAACAGATTCTTAGCTGACTGTTACCATAGGGGCATATAATTCAGCAGAGGAACTGTACACACAAACTGTTAAGGCATTTGTAATGAAGGCTATTTGCAATGCTGCTACTTTTTAATGGTGCCTGAATTGGAACAATATACACAGTTACAAAGGTGTGCATAACATTTAAATCAGGCTATCAGATGAGCCAATTCTAAAGAGAGAACGCACTTTGCAATTGCCACACACTGAAAGCAAAGTCATTGAGGACTCTGAGAACTACACCAGTTAATTTTCCTTTCTCCCTTTTCTTTTTTTCAGTGTTCCACCCTACTAGCTGTTAATTCAGTTACCTAGGCTTCAACTCATTGCTCTTGTCTTTCATCCTTGGCTTCCACAACTATGACGAGCCATTACAGAAGTGCTCTTAGAGACACCTAGTGGGCCAAATATCTGAACAAATAGTAATGCAACACCATTCTCGTGTGCTACCGTGTATCTAAATCACTTCATGGGCACATTCCTATAGACAAAGAATACTCAGATCAATAATGCAGGCCCATATTTTCTTTCCGGTGTAATGGGTTAAATCAGGTAAACTTTACTTAGAATAAACGCTGTGACATAAAATCTATTGCTAAGATCTACGAGGAATGATAAATATCAAATTAGCAAAAAGCAAATCACCCAGACTTGAAATAATAAATAA
Organism: Leptodactylus fallax; assembly: GCA_947044405.1. Taxonomy (NCBI): domain Eukaryota; kingdom Metazoa; phylum Chordata; class Amphibia; order Anura; family Leptodactylidae; genus Leptodactylus; species Leptodactylus fallax. The sequence continues at coordinate 9,769,446 of CAMRHE010000021.1, forward strand.
ATCTCCATATGAAATTTATGTCATTGTAACTAAGTCACACTCACATAAAATTAATTAATCTAATGCAGAAATGTTCTCCATGCATTGTTTGGAGCCAAATCCATTTGCTACTGTCAGTAGACAGCATGTCCTTGTCCGCTTAGAGCAGTTGGATCTGTCTTTCTCACTTAACATTATGACAGTAGAACATTAGAATCCACATCTGGCACAAGCATTTTACAAGATAGTGAAACTGGATTTGCTTTGTTACTATACAGATTATCTCTGGTCAGACAATACATGTGTCAGGACATGTGAGGACTGCAACTAACAACAAAGAGCAGCATTCTGTATGATAAATGTATATATGCCAAGACACAAGAGCTGCTTGTTGTTGCAGGCAAGATGGAAGCTGTGAAACACCTCCTGTATATGTCTACTGTACAGATGCATTGCTTCTCTGCCTCCATCCTCATATGCTTGTGCTAGATATGGCTTCATCTCTCATTTTTACATTCCTTGGGAAGACGAAACAACAATACTGTCGCCTTGTATCGCCATCTGTCGGTGTTGACTCTCCACTCTCACCGACAATTTTGGCTTTTTTTGCAGTCTGTGGAACAGGATGACATCCCTGCACAATAAACATGTGTATCAGCTCCTAGGGATGACTGAGAGCAGACTGACTGCCTGCTAAGCCCCCAGAAAGATGCTGCTTATTTCATATAGACAAGAGGATGTCAGCGATGATAAAAGAGCATTCAGCATCTGTTTATTAGAGGAGGTGGGGGCGAGGGGTCCTTGCTCCACAGAGCAGTATTACAGGTGGTTGCAAGCTTGTAACAGTGATGGAGAGATACAATGTATCGGGTCTTATGCAGAGAAGTATCACAGTGCGCCGCATGGCACAGAAGGGTTACACAGCTCGTCACGCATCTCCCGCTACAGGCTCGGTGATTCAGTGGAGCAGATGCAGTTGCCACACAGCGCCATCCAGTAGCCACGGCACTTTAGATGAATGATGAATGATGATACATGTGAATGATCGTGTGTACAATGGCCAATCAGGTAGACGCCTAGCGGACCATGTTATGCAAAGGGACTGTAGCTGTGGACTAGATTGACATGTAACGCATGGTAGGATGTTGTCAAGTTGATAACTAGAAAGGCTGAGTCTGCTCAGTGTTCTCCCCCATCCACCCTACCTAGTGTCAGACTCCTCCCTCGCTGCCCCCATCCCCCTTTCCTTTCTCCCGCTCTCCTCTCTCCATCTCTCCCTGTCTGTTTTGTCTCTACCTCCCTGCAATCCCATCGGCTTTAATAAGAATCACAATGGGACTGGTAGAGCCGGAGGATGGATGCAGTGCGGGCTGTGTGTGAGGAGGGCTACTGGTCACACTGCAGCCAAGAGCCGCCTCTTCTCCTGCCACCCTGATCACACAGCAGCAGATGCATTTTTCATGGCTCTCCGCGATGGTTGGGCCCTGGAGACTCAAGTCTGAGTAAGTATTAGGTTTTCGGCTTATTAAAAGGCTGGATGCAGGTTAAATGGTGGGGATGAGGTGGGTGTTGTTGCTGCTGTCTCTCATGCCCTGCTCCCTGTTTCATTGGTATGTTCTGGGCAACATAGTGGAATTGTGCTGGAGTCTGAGCACACAGGACTGGATGGCTGGCTTTAGTAGCAGTGCAGAAAACTAGAGCTCCAGTTGCAAGGGTTAACAGGATCGTGGCAAGTGGATGGTTAACTTTAGTCTAGGTAAAGGAGCTTGGATCCCCTGCCTGGCATTTCTGGTAAGCATTTGTAATTCAATTAAACTTTTACCAGTAGCAGCAGCGGCAGCAGCAGCAGGCACATCTAGCCAGCACTGGGCATCACCAACGGATTTGTGGATGAATAGGTTTGGACAGTAACCGGAAAGGTATGAGCAGTGGAGCCAGTCAGGCGTTTGCTTGTGTATCCCACTGATCTGGGGGTATCTCCATGGTTTTCTATTGCTCTGTGGGTTGTGGGTGGTGAGATGCAAGTTGTAGGATGGAGGCAAGCACACCAGTGTCTTGTGCAGAAAACCCCCAGTACATAGAATCAGCTCAGAGCCTCATGCAGGCACAGCCATGCTGATCGTGGTCCTATGTAGTGAATATGAACTAGTCATCATGGCCATGTACTAGCACAGGCTATTTCTATTATTGGACAGTTTTTTGTATGTCTACTCATCCCCTAGGAGTAGCATTAGCAACCATCCCTGGCTGTAATGAGCAGCTTCAATGCTGAGAGTATTGACAATGGCGAAAATAGGAATGATCTATTCGATTGTGCTCATTAAGCTAGTTTTACAGCATCCCCAAATTATAGGATATTTGAGTAAGCACGTTCCCTGGAGACATTGACATATATGTGCAATGATTAACCCTTCTGCAACCTTGATGGATTATTGTGTGAAATGATGTCTGCAGGATTTGGAAGCAAAGGAGACATAGGAGAGGGGTGTATGTGCACAGCATAGTCGTCACCTCCTGATACAAAATGCCATTTTGCTTATGGATCCTTTTGGCATCAGACAGCAAGAGAGAACATGACGTTCCCTTCTATTATTCTATACGTGTTATCAATGATGATGATGATGGAGATGACGATGTGGTGAAATCATCTGTAGACAAACTGAAGCTTTGCTTCTAAAAGACGGTAACGCATTGCGGTAGAACTATAGCATATACAAGTTGTAGTGGATTACATGGAAGCCTGTACATTAATATGGAGATGGTACAGTGCGCTGTTCAATGGTGCGGTGCTGAAAGCACGATAAAGATAGGGAAAGTGGGGAAAGATCTCCGGAAGCCGAGGTGACAGCCATTTTCTGCATACTTATAGATGATTAGGAAGCTTTACAGTGAGAACCTGTCTGCTCATGGCGAGCACATCATAGCCATGTACCTGATCAGGCTGGGAATCAGGACACACAGCGCTATAGTCAAGCAGACATACAGCTCAGTGCACGATCGTATGTGTGTATATGTCTCCTTGCGCCCATGCCCTACTTAAAATGTCTCCTGTTTTGTCCCACAGGAGGTAAAATGTACCATTGCTGCTCCGCAGTCACGTTTGACCAGGACTTAAACAAGAAAATGCAGATGTGGATCCTACAGACGATCGCATTTGCTTTAACATCCCTGGTTCTCTCTTGGGCAGAAACAATAGAATCCTATGGAGAGGTGTGTGACAATTGTCCTTGTGAGGAACGAGATGGCATATTGTCGGTGAATTGTGAGAATAGAGGGATCATTAGCCTTTCTGAGATTACTCCTCCACGTTTCTCAATCTATCATCTCTTTTTATTTGGAAATCTCTTAAATCGCCTGTACTTCAATGAATTTGTCAACTACACCGGGGCTTCTATATTGCATCTGGGTAATAACGACATCCAGGATATTGAAACTGGCTCATTTAACGGACTTCAGGGTCTAAAGAGGCTACATCTGAATAACAACAAGCTGGAACTTCTTAAGAACGATACCTTCCTTGGCCTAGAGAGCCTGGAATATCTGCAAGTCGATTATAATTATATCATCTCCATTGAGCCTAATGCTTTTAGTAGACTTCACACTTTGCAAGTCTTAATACTAAACGACAACCTTTTGTCCACTTTGCCTACCAATCTCTTTCGTTTTGTCCCTTTAACACACCTAGACCTGAGAGGAAACAGACTGAAAGTACTTCCTTTTGTGGGTCTGTTGGAACATATGGATAAGGTTGTGGAGTTGCAGCTAGAGGAGAATCCATGGAATTGTTCCTGTGAGTTAATTGCCCTAAAGGATTGGCTCTATAGTATTTCCTACTCTGCTCTAGTCGGTGATGTGGTTTGTGAGACCCCTTTTAGATTATATGGGAGAGATCTGGATGAGATTTCCAAGCAGGAATTATGCCCCAGGAAAATGATCCATTACTATGAAATGCGACCACCAATTCCTCGGAGTACAAACGAGTACTTCCATACCACCCCAGCCTCTGTCAATTCTGGTGCCACCATCTCTTCCTCTGTTTACAAAAATCCAACCAAACCCAAAAGCACACGGCAACCTGGCAAATCTAGAGCACGAGCCACATCACACCACCCTCCCAAAGAAAATGGATACATTGCTTATCAGACCAAATCCCCAGTGCCTTTGGAGTGTCCTACAAACTGTACGTGTAACCTACAGATCTCCAATCTGGGACTGAACGTCAACTGTCAGGAGAGAAAGATACAGAGTATCTCCGACTTACACCCTAAACCTTACAACCCCAAAAAGATGTATCTGACAGGCAATTCTATTACTGTGGTACGTAGGTCTGATTTTATTGACTCCACTGGATTGGACCTTCTACATCTTGGGAACAATCGGATATCAGTTATTCAAGACAGAGCCTTTGGGGATTTGACTAATCTACGTAGACTGTACTTAAATGGTAATTCTATTGAAAAGCTGACACCAGACTTGTTTTATGGTCTTCAAAGCCTTCAATATCTTTTCCTACAAAATAATGCTATTAAGGTCATCGAGCCTGGGACATTTGATTCTGTTCCCAATCTCCACCTTTTATTCCTCAACAACAATCTCCTGAAATACTTACCTAGCAACATTTTCTCTGGATTGAATCTCTCAAGGTTAAACCTGAGAAGTAATAATTTTTCACACTTGACAGTGAGTGGAGTGTTAGACCAGCTTAAGTCCTTAGTGCAGATCGATCTCCATGAGAACCCTTGGGATTGTACCTGTGATGTGGTGGGCATGAAACTCTGGCTAGAGCAACTCAGCGTTGGGGTCCTGGTGGATGATGTCATCTGTAAAACCCCAAAAAAATTTGCAATGAAGGAAATGAGACTGATCAAGTCTGATCTCCTTTGCCCAGATTACTCTGACATTCTAGTTCCCACGTCTACACCATCGGAGGAGCAGCCTCCAGAGAGCACCACCACCTTAATTTATCCCATTAAATTCAACAACGTGTCGAGCTCAGTGCCCTTGTCTGTGCTCATACTGAGCCTGCTCTTGGTTTTCATTATGTCTGTGTTTGTGGCTGCAGGGCTATTCGTCCTTGTGATGAAACGAAGGAAAAAGAATCAGAACGAGCCAGCCAGCACAAATAACTCAGACGTGAGCTCATTCAACATGCAGTACAGTGTGTACAGCAACAGACCTCTGCCTAAAGTCAAGACCCCAGCCGGTCACGTATACGAATACATCCCCCACCCCTTGGGTCACATGTGCAAGAACCCTATCTACAGATCTAGGGAGGGCAATTCTGTTGATGATTATAAAGATCTGCACGAACTTAAAGTCACCTACAGGAATCATCTAGAAGAGGAAAGGGAGACTAATCTGAGGAGCCCCAGCTACAGTGTCAGCACTATCGAGCCCAGGGTGGAGCTTTCTCCTGTGCAAGATACGGATCGTGTGTATAGAGGAATCCTAGAACCTGACAAGGGACCTTCACCTGGGAATAACATCGAGTATAAATATAGCAATCCCCCTGCTTTTACCTATACCCCCAAATATGAAGCAAAGCGTCAGTTCTTGCATCCGGACAGGTTAAGAGAAGCAGTGCTATACAGCACACCCAGTACTGTCTATGTGGAACCTAACAGAAATGAATATCTGGAATTAAAAGCTAAACTCAATGTTGAGCCGGACTACCTCGAAGTACTGGAGAAACAGACAACATTCAGCCAGTTCTAGACTCCTACAACCACAGTTTTATCTCTGAAACAAAGGACTAAACGATGATTTTGTTGCTTCAACCTTCGGATGAAGTGCCTTGGCACAAGATTTTCAGCTGCAGCAATTATACTGAAAGGGTGTGCAATTTTCTTCTCCTTTTTTTGTAGGACAACATCAATTGTATAAATGGGGCACAACAATTACTGATTGCAAGAGGTCCTCTCCTCTGTGGTCGATTTCTGCAGCCTGAGAATTAAAGAGTTGGAATCACTCCTGGTGCTAGGAGGTATATATGATGAATTTACCACACATATGCTATAACCCTTCAGACAAGGGTGGGTCTAAATAACTTTTCTGGTGTTTTAGCACCCCCTTTCCCCTAAGTTTAATATAAAAGGTCCATTTTTACAGGATGTATTTGTATGCTTTCTGGACTTTTCAAGCTAAATTAAGTAAGCTATGATCTTTATGCATCACCATAGATGGTGTAAAAAAATTCTAAAGTGCAAAGACATCAAATCCATAACTTGGGTAGTTTAATAACTTATTGTTGAAATATCAAATATTTTAATGTAGCACCTATTTTTATATGCACATTAGCATCTCTCTTCTCTCCTCTCTCTCTTTTTTTTTTTTTTTTTTGCTTCACTTTTCCAGTTTTTCATTTGCTCAAATGTGTTGCACTACGATTGTTGTATCAGAGATGGTAATACAGTAGGTATCAGAGATGGTGATAGGAAATTAGAAAGCTGAACAATGTATAAAGATGACTTAGAGCAAGCATGTCAGTCACTGATGCTGTTGCAATTGTTCTATGAGAGGTATAATGAGTTCTTCAATTATCATCACTGGGCACTTTACAGAACTGAATAGTGAGGATATAATGTAGGGGAATATCTGGTGTTAGGTTTTATCTCATTAGTGAACCAAATGTAATTTCTTGACTACTGTTGTAGCCAATTTCAGCTGCACTGTACAGATTGACATGTGTCCTGTCATTTGGTAGATTTGGCATGTTGGAATTTGCAAGCTAGGAAAAAGAGGTCACTGTTATTTTTTGTTACTTTTATTTTATTTTTCTGTTTAAAGAAGTGTAGTGCTGTAATACATGTATCCAACAAGTGATAATATTGTATGAGCAACAGTAACCATTCAGGATACATTTCAGAGTATAAATATTTCTAATTCCATTATTAGGTTTCTGTTATTGGGCACATATTGAAATATTAAACATTGCATTGCAGTTAGTACAATGAAGGATTCTAACCATATCCTATTCCATAAACCTTAATGCCCAAGTTGGCAGGAATTGATAAAAAAAAAAAAAAATGTTCACCTTTTTAGAGCATGTAGCATTTTCATTTGTGTTGATACTTTAACCCTATAACTATTTTATTTTTATACAAATTCATTTTGTTTATTTACTCATTTAAACTTTGCAACAGGGTATGCAGTGGCATCATCACACCAACACATACACATGCAAGGACAGACACATGCACACACAAGCATACACACACAAGCATACACACACACACACATGTGCACACACATACACACAAGTACCTCTAACAGTAGATTAAAATGGCACTGATAGATTCAAATCAGGATTTTCCTTCTTTTGATCATAGGAAATTAATTTATCTAGTGTTTATGTATAGAGCTCTTTCTAGTGTCAAAAAATAGTTTGTAGCCTCTTCCTAGAAAATTTTATATTTTGCATCCTGAGATTTATTTCTCATATGCAATGACCTACTTATTAAACACACTTTAATAGATTCTTCCATGAAGATCTATTTGTTGGCATATTGTACTTTGTATTCTTCACTTTCAATTAATTATATAAACAGGGATATGCAACTTTTCAAATAACTGCCCTCAAAAATGAAGAATATTTTTATGAGCTATATTGTAATGAGTATTGGATTAACCCACTGCATAATTTATTCATGATAGAAATTATATATATCTTGCCTTTTAACGCAGTGCCCCATGAAGCACCATGTATTATTTTCTATACTTTTCCTTGGAGATATGGAAACACAGCAGTGATATACCTTGCATTTTTATTTTTATAATGTCTGCTTCATTGTATTCATATATCATCATGTATTTTAGATTTTCCAGTCATTGATTTATTTATTCCTTTTTTTATCAGCATCGCTTATCAACTTAATGTAATAAGTTCAACAGACTAAGCCCCCTCCCCATGATCATTTTACTTAGTTTACAAATTTTCATAATTCTTTTTAATGTTATTCCAGATTTAATCAATCTATACAAAAATAAATCTTAAATAAAATATATATTTTTTTATGCACGGTTATTATGATTTTGATCAGCATTTGTACAGTGTATACTTTAGTCAGAAGAGGATAATTAAGATAATGCATATTCTGGTGAGTGAAAGATTTTAACATTATATGGTATTTCTGCTTACAATATAGGGACATAGCCACATGAACTAAAATATAAGTAAATAAAGATCAACATAGTAATATGTTAATAAATATATGATGTCAATCTGTTTAACCATTATAAGAAAAATGTCTGTATTTAACTGGAATAGCAAAGGATACACATCAATCATATGTCTATACCAAACACTTGCTGATGATATTTTGTTGATACATGAGACAGAAAAGACAGGATAATATAAAGGCAGCTTTGTAATGTATGGAGGATGTTATTTTATTTACATTCAGATATTTTGTTCAGTGATATGTACTTTATTTAATCTACAAACTTTTGGGAATTCAATGTAAAATTATATTTTAAGAAATTAAATAATTCTATTAAAATTGAAATTGATTATACCAATCTTTACTATAGCATTCACAGTTTTCTTTATATATGAAATACACCATATTTTCTATATACCAGGATTAGCCCTGCATTCACAGTAGGCCTATGCAGTAGACTGAGTGAGATGTCATTTCTACAAAAAATTACTAGCGCCATTAAAAATGGTTGTGTCAGCGAATTACAATATCTTACATCAAGTGTTGCAATTTAAAGATCTTGCAGTTTTTGTTGTGATTTTAAAAGATATATATATTTTTTTTTACACGTTGTTTAAGGTTGCCCAAATCATAATCTTTGCAGACTCTAGCGGTTTTACACCAGATGTGATCCACTAATTGAATATCCGAGACTTAAATGGATTGCTAATGTGTTTTAACATAGCATGAACATTCATGTGTGAATGGGTGTTCAAGTGTTTAACATATAGCAATTAAAATATTGTCCTCAGGTGTAATATGAAGTGCTAATGATAATAAGCATGCCCTATTTCATAAGCCCAAACACTGTGAGGGTATTCTTGTCATTGCAAGGATTTTTTTTAGGTTAAATTCTAGAGTGCAGTAACTTATTTTTTACCATAATTTCTATAAATGTTTTGAGATCTCAGACCAATATAGAAAGAGATTAATGTAGACTGGTGTTCAAACATTTTTATGTCAACTCTGATTATGTTTATTCAGTAAATTAAGGGGTCATGCGCACAAGTGGGCATATAATATGCCACCTATAGACTTCTGTGGAGCCCAACTGTACTTCTGTGTGCCTTCATTCAGATCCAAATAGAGTTTTTTTCTGGATTTCATGTGTGGATGCTTCATTATAAAATATACAGATAATAACTCTATGAAATTTCACCTTAAGCTGAGGCCACACGTTGTGGAAAAGCTGCATTTTTGCAGTGTTTTTTTGAGCCAAAGTCAAGAGTGAATATAGCAGTTTCCTTCAAATTTCCCATTCCCTTTGAAGCCATTCCTTGCTCAAAAAATGCAACAAATCTGCAACAAAAAATGAGGCTTGTCTGCAACTTGTGGCCTGAGCTTAAGGCTAAGGCCCAATATAGCGAAACTCTGCTAAAAAAACGCAGCATAAAAAAAAACACAGTGGAAACACAATGCATTTTTTTCTGCAGCATTTTCCATTGTGTTTTTGCTGTGTTTTTTTCTTCCTCTATTAAATTTATAGTATAATGAAAAACACTTGAGATTTTGCAGCCAAAATTAACATGCTGCAGTTTTCAAAAATGAAAACGTAGCTTTTCCTCAGTATGAGGCTTTAGCCTAAGGCTGAGGCCCCACGTTGCAGAAAAACAGCTTTTTTTGTTGCAGATTTTGCTGCCTTTTTTGAGCCAAAGCCAAGAATGGCTACTAAAGGAATGGGAAATATATAGGAAGCTTCTTATACTTCTACCTTCTGCTCAATCCACTCCTGGCTTTGGCTCTAAAAAACGCAACAAAATCTGCAACAAAAAAAGCTGCATTTCCGCAACGTGGGGACTTAGCCTAAAGGTGTAACCTTAATAGGAACATTTCTTTGTATGCCAACACAAGAAGTGGAACCTAGCAAGATAAAAGTATAATGGAATGATTTGTAGCTCTTTCATATTTTGGACGCACTTCTGATTTTGGCTTTACTCAGGCAATAAAGACCAGAACACTGCCATGTGAAAGTGGATGTACAATGGATCATAAGTATATAGGGGCTCTACTACTTGACCCCCCCACCAATCAATCTCCTCACACCTGCTGTGCTTGTCCACTAAAACTTCAGGAGTAGATGAAAACAGCCAAGCCAAATGGCAGGAGACCAACATTTGTTAGAGGCTTTCTTTAAGAGAGTTGTTCTCTACTCAGCTACTTGACTTGAGATGTTTTTTGTTCAGTAATCTGTATTCTAATGTGACAGTTCCAGTTTAGTGATAAAAAAAAATCTACTCACTAAAAGAATATTTAATAACCAGCCCTTTTTGGCAAATGTACTTGTGCAATACACATATTTTTTGTTTTTGTTTTCTATTGACCCTGTTTAATATTATTTGTAGAATATCTTTGGCAACTATTGCATTTTATGCATGAATGGCCCAAACTATCCTTCAACTGATTTATGGTGATTTACAGTTTTTCAAACATTATAGCCAATAGATTGATGAACTTTAAGTGGTGTGTTCCAGTTCTTATTTTTTTGGATAGCGGAACATAAATAGTATATATTTATTTGTCTGTGTGTCTGGGAATCCAGCAGAGAGCCTCCTTTCTGGTGCCTGGTCTTTCTGATCATTGGTTCACACAAGATCACATTAGCTAATAAGTGGCTGAGTGCTGATGCTCTGTTCAAACGGAGCTTTAGTACTTAGCCACTGATTGGCTGAAGTGCTCATGCACCGGCAGAATGTCAGTAATGTCTGGAGACCCAAATGGAGACTCTACGCTGGATTCCTGGCAGAATGAAGAGGAAAGTATGAAGCAGGGGTGGAAATACCACATGTGCACACAGTTCAGCTGCACAGGGGCCAAAAGCTTCAGTTATAATCATCTCTCATCTGTTCTAGAGGAGACATAATTATTGTGAGCAGTGGGTGGCAGCACACAGTGATGCTGTCAGCTGCTAGTATTACAATGAGACCTGTGAGGACTCTGGAGCCGACAGGAAGTGTAACTAAGCAGCAGGTCCATGACAAGAGGAAAGAGGGGGAGGAAAGCCAGTGCCTGGCATTTTTCCATCACTCCCTGATATCCTTCAGTGACTCTTCCATGGTGCTGTGGCTACTATTGCAGATGAACTCAGACAAGGGTAAGGGTACACATATTTGTTAAAGGGTTTGTCCAGGATAAGTGTTTTTTTCCAAGAGGGCCAGGGAAGGTGAAAAAAAAAAAAACATACTCAACTGTCCCTGGTGCTCCAGTGACCACCACCACGGTCCGGTCCTGCCGCTCTTGACGTTTTTTGTTTTTTTTTCTGAAGTCTCCACAGCAAGTGACCCTTGAGGCCTCCACAAGTTGACCTCAGGGGTCACGTGTGGTGGGGACTTCTGCCAAAAGAAGACCCCCGGAGAAGCAAGACCAGACCGTGGAAGGAGACAATGGAGCATCATGGACAGGTGAGTATGGGTTGTTGTTTTTTTTGTTTTTGTTTTTTTTTTTTTTACCTTCCTTGGCCCCTTTGCAAAAAACACTTATCCTGGACAACCCCCGTAATGTTTAATCTTCAGAGTGATGGGCTATGTATGCTTAGAGAAGACAAAAAATTTTAAGGAGGTTAGCTGCTTTGAAAATATGAATCCTATATGCTCTGACATGAGAAGCTGCATTAACTGCCTATAGGATGCAGAAATTGCGCATCTTGTGCCTGTTCCTGTGAAGTGCAACTAGGTGCCATGGAAAAAAAATTTTGGTGCATTGCTGGTCTCACTAGTTCCATGATATTCTGTCTGTAGTGCCCCATTTTTGTGCTTGAGTATGCGTATGCAACTAATATGTAAGTGTGTAAATGTCTAAGCATACACAGGCATGATACACTGTATCCACAGTGGTAGCATGATACATGAAAAGACCACCAAGTCCATCAGGGCTATTGTTTAAATGGTGGCAGAGTTGCATACCACCTGCTTAATATGAAATCTCTGTTCACATAGTGTTTGCCAAGTGCTTCAGCATATACTGTGTGTTAAATGTGAAAAACATATATACTGTATATTCCAGATTGCAAGTGTATGGTTATGTGTGCTATACCATATATGCCTATACAGTTGCATTCATCTGCTACGACACATTCTGTACCTTATACTGTACAACATGCTTGTGGTATGCTGTTCTATTAAAAGGCATAGTTTGTTATGCTTTTCAGTACAGATGCAAAAATAAAAACATAAAATTAGCAAGCATATACTAAAAAGACAATGGGGCAGACTTAATAACGGCAGTCTTCCTAGCCACAGAGCTGGTGGTGGGTGCGCTTCATATATGAAGGCACAAATGAGGCACATCCTCAATGGGGCTGCACGCCTGGCGTATATTTCCCCTGTCATTTATGCCATATTTCTGGCACAAATGATTATAAATCTAGTGGGACCAATGGCCCCACCCCCTGGGGGTGGAGCAAAGGCACTGCAGATTTCGAAAAGTTGCAATATTTTGGCACAAAAAAATTGCAACTTTATATGCCCTCTGTGCCAGAAAACTGGCATACAAGGCATAGTAAATCTGGGCCAATATTCTGTCATAGCCTGGCCCATAGAAAATACCTTTTAGGCGGTATACTAAGCATAGTTGGCAAATACATTGTGAACAAAGTCTAGCAAACTTGCATGAGTAAGGGTTCACAAGTGGCAGAAATGCTGCATATTTTTTACCGTGGAATTGTGGGTGAAAATCCACAATGTTTTACAGTTTCAGCAAAGTAAATAAGATTTAAGCAAATCTTAACCACATGGTAATGTGTAAATTGCCATGTAGTGTGAATTTTAAATCTGCAGTATGTCAATGTATCCTGTAGATTTCACACTTTGCAATGTGTAGGGTGAATTTTGTGGTAAATCCACACCAAATTCTGCAACAAAATCAACATATAACACATGGATTTTGAAGTGGATTAATCATATTTTGCTGCAGAACCGTTGGGTTGTATCATGAGTTTGTATGGGCATCATGTGTCCTATTTCTTACCTGTGCCTCTCATGATACAAATAGGACACTTGTGCAGGGGCCCTTTGTTTACAGCGTCCACCCCTGGTATAAAGCGTTTGCTATTTTAAGCCTCGCTATGCAGTGAAAATAAGAACTGGAACACCCATTTAAGAAGCAAATAATGCTAGTGTGAAAGAAGCATGTATTTCCTTCTGAGACACATCATTCACACTTATACAGTTTGCTGAGGCCACACTGACACAGTTCCTCAATAATTCCAACTTCAACTGTAACAGAACTAAAGATAGGTTCACATCTTCATCCAAAGATGCATTAGAATCCTCTCTTGCAGATTCAGTCAAAAATCACTAAATGATAACTAAAATCTACGCCAGCTATTAGCTGGAATACATTTCGTGACATACATGACACATGATACATGACACGCAGACGGCGGATGTGCCATGGGCATGCGCAGGGGATTTCACGACAGGTGTATAAAATGCTGGCCTTGATAAACCTGCCCTATTGCTTCTCTATGGATTGCAACTGTCAGACCTTGTTTGATATCAGATCTGTTATACTATGAAACATCTGTGTGCAGTCCTGTGGTAGTGCTATTGTTATTCATATTAGTGTGCATCATTTTTTCAGTTCAGATTGTCTGTTCACGTCTTTTTTGTCTGACCATGAAATGCTATATACATTTGGTCCTACCTTTCTCAATATGTACAACTATTTTCCCATCAGTTTTTTTTAGCAGGGCCAACTATTTATGAGATAGTGTCAGGAGATAGCAGTGGTTGGGGTTAGCTCTGGGGCCCCCAGAAATCACAAAATAGCAAAAAAAATGCCTACACATATCTCCAGGAATTCCAAAATATGCAAAGTCATGTGTAGAACAGGTATAGCAGTACATTGACTCCCTTGTGCCATAAGACATTACAATACTGTAAGTTCTGTATCTAAAAAGCAAAGCCTTGTGCCTGGTAGCATATTTGAGATTCATATTGCATGGATTGCAAATAAAGTGTTATTGCATTTCAATGGACCCATATAAATCACTATATCAAAATACTGTGGTAAACAGACATGTAGTCTGCATAAATAAAACAGGAGCGTGCTTTATTGCATATCATATATGGGATCAAATTTAAACTAGAAAAAAATAATTTAGGGATTCTAGAGGAAATCTCTATCTGTGAAAAGGAACTTCTCTAGGAACTAGGTTTCGCAATATTGTGCACAATGCAGTCCATTTATAGTAGAATTTGTCTTCTTTTGATATGTGTTCAGGTGAAAAAACAAACAAAATGGGGCAGATTTAAGAAGACTGGTATTAGCAATGCATGCCTTCATAATCCCCTCTGCCAGGCTGTCTGCCTGGAGTGAAATCTATGCCAACTGATAGCACGCCCTTGCCACATACCTCACTTTCAGGAAAGTGATGAGGGAGGTGCAAAAAAGAAAGTCACAATTTTTTATGGCATAAAAACCCGATTGTCACAAGTTTTTTTTTTTTTTTTTACTTTTTATGCCTTGTATGCCAGAAAACTGGCATAATAAATCTGCCCTATTGCATTAATTTAGTATCAGTTTTGTAACATTATCCAAATGTTCTATATACTTGGGTCTAGGATAAATGAGTGCATTAAGCCGGGAGCCCCACATGGCGTAAACGCCACGGAAAAAAAAATGTGGCATTTTACAGTCTCTGCAAGTCAAAATCCTATTCACACTTTGGGAAATAATATGCGCAGCGGACACCGTCGCGGTTTTGGAAATCGCAGCATGTCAGTTTTACCTACAGAAACGCCGGTGGTTTCCCTATATTTATAATAGAAGCAGAAAGGTTTCCTCTGGTTTGCCGCTGTGATTTTTCTCTCAGTGCTTTTTTGCTGCGCCCCGCTCTGTGGGGCCTTAGCCTTAAGGATTTTTTTTTATTGCATTATAGTTGTCCAATTGTTTTGCATGACCAAAGAAAGAACCTACAGAAAAACATTGTATAGCTGAATTCTAGCTTTCATTGCTTTAATATAGGATTTTTTTTTTTATTATTTGAGATTTTTGACAAGTAAATTTAAACTGAAGACAATGAACGTTCATCTGGCAGCTATGACAAGTCCATTATACCTCCTCTTCTATTTTTCAACACTATCTTCTTTTTACTGAAATAAAAACTTGTAGACTAAAATATGGTAAAGTAGCAGAACATTTTATCCAGTACATACAAGTGCATCTATTTGTCTTATAATGCAGTTCTGTAGTGTACTAAAGAGAAGGAATTGATTAAAAAAGATTTTTCAAAGAAGAACTACTTGTTAAAGCCCCTTTAATGTGCTTTGGAAATTGATTTTTTTTTCCTAGAATTTGTTTACATGCAGTTCTCAGCGCTTTAAGTTATAGACTTCCAGTATGAAGATTTTCTCTACACACCCTACAGCTTTGCTTTGTCAGGTGTTGTAAGGCTACAGGGCCTCATACAAAGATTTTTCTCTAAACTATCTATGATTAGTATAAATGCCTAATGCTTCTATGATGACTCTGACCCAACCAGCAGGTACTATGAAGAACTTAAGTCTGGGAAACACAAGCCAAAATCCTATTCTCAAAGAGGACCTGCAACTGTCATTTCTAAATACTGGACATTCTTCACCTATCCCATTAACTTTAAAATGAAGAAAAGCAGCACTGTATAAGGCTAGGTCCACACCTGTGCCCTGTCTCCATTCGGGGTTTCCGTCCCCAAATCTGCTTAAAAATGTGGAGAGAGAAGTCCTGCAAGCAGGACTTTTCTATCTGCATTTTTCCGCCTTTTTCAGGCCGAATCTCGACGGACCCCATTATAGTCTAAGGGGTCCGTGGGTTTCCACGGGTAACCACTTTTTTTAAAGCGGATTAGGTTTTGTTGGGTTCCCAAGAGGACCCGATGAATGGAAACCCGAACACAGATGTGAACCTAGCGTAAGTTGTGCCAGCTAGCATTCCTGATCATGAAACACAGTCTATCAGTATTATTATTTTTTTTTTATTTCACTAATTCCAGATGTAGTAAAAATGATGCTAGATTCACCTATTAATGTTATGTATGTGATGACTATCACCAATTTTTCACTAAATTCTGGAAATGCTGATATTTCTTGGATTCAGTAGATATGTCAGAAAAATTTGATCAGTGGATCTAAATTTTTATTTGCCAATCAATTTGTTGAAAGTGATCATCCATAAGCAGGCATCCATACTTACTTTTTTTGCCAGGAAAAGAGACATGTCCTAGGTTAATATCTGGTTGATAAAAGTGTTTTGCTGGCTCTTTATGCTAATAATTGCAAGCTATTGAAACGGTTATTGAGAAAAACAGACCATTAGTCAAATAAGTAAAATATTTAGATTCAGCTTTTTTGACATTACAAACTAAATTAGAAACAACAGACTAAATTAGAAATTGTTAACTTTGAAACTTTCTATACGTGAACTTGATCACCTTTTAGGAGATGTATTTGGTGGCAGAATTGTTTCTGAGATCTTTACGACTATTTCATGCATCTGAATGGTTTTGTAAAGTATCCAAGCACACCAAAAATATTCAGATGTGAAGGACTGATTTTAATAGCAGAAAAAATGTGGAAAAAAAATCTGCCACATGTGAAAATAGCTGGGTTTTAGACATGTGCCTCAAAAGAAGTCTGTGTTAAAGGGGTTGTCCAGCCCCAAATTTATTTTTCACACTGATGACCTATCCGCAGGGCTATCATCTGTAACTGATCTGTGGGGGTCCAAAACCCGGACAACACACAGATCAACTGTTCTGGCAGTCCAGAAGCTGCTAGCAGACGGGCAGTGCATGCAGCACCACTCCTATTGAAGTCATGGGAATGGCGCTGCAGCCCCATATGCAAAACAGAGGTGGTTCTGGGGAACTGCTGCACCAATGCTATTACTGCAATAGGAACAGTGCTACATGTGCTTCATGTCCACTACCAGCTTCTGAAACCTAGAACCTGCTGGAACAGCTGATCTGTGTGGTTTCTGTAGGACCCCCACAGATCACACATTGATGACCTATTCTCTGAATAGGACATCAGTATTATAAATCAATTTGGGCCTAGACAATCCTTTTACGTTAAGAATTGGGCATCTGGTTTTCCCAGTTAGTTAAGCAGAATCCCCAAAAATGTTCTTACTTGTGACACCCAAAATGGGAGTTTGGGATGTTGTTCAATGGGTGTAGTTTAAAGGGTGTATTCCATTGCAGAATTCCTTTTACATTGTATCATCTTAAGTGTCAGTATTAATGGGGTTTTCTGACCTCTTAAGATTGATGACCTGTTTGTTGAAAAGGTCATCATTTTAAGAGCAGCGGGGGCCTGACACCCTGTATTCGCCAATAAGTTGTTTGAAGCAATAGCATCACTCCCTGAGCACCTCTTCCACATCACATGCCCTGTGGGTAGCTCAGTTCCATTCAAATGTAAAATGCCATGTGACCAATGAACGTAGTGTCAGATGACATGTCATGAGGAAGAGTTTCTCAGGGAGTGCCACTGTTGCTTCAAGCAGCTGATCTGCAGGGCCTGGGATGTTAGGTCTATGTTGCTTCAGTGAAGAAACTGTGGTGCTCACATGAACACTGCTGTCTCTTCAAACAGCTTATCAATGGGGATCCCGGGTGTCGAAATGGGATTCTGTTCCTATATTTATATGAACAAACAAATGGTTTCTTTCTTACCTTATTTCTTGACTCAAGATATCCTGAGATGACACAAGATGTTCAACTTTGAAATTAAAAATTTGTTTTACATCCAACAGAGTAATTTAATTTTTTTTTTTATAATTTAAAGTTAATAATCTTATGCCACTCAACTCAGGATATTATTAGCTAAGGGGGAAGGTATGGAAGGCAACCTCTCTATATCTTACATATCCAACAAGCTGAACCTGTTGATTTCAGCAGCATTGGCCACCCATCTAATGTGTATGAGAACTCTCCCCCAATGCAGATCTTGGGGAAAAAAATATCAAGTACTGTATATTGGATTTGAATATGTCAGATCCTGTTGTGTTTAGTAAGAAGAAATAAAAAGAAAAAACAGCGCAGAGCGCTAATAGTGTAAAATTGAAGGATGATAGATATCAGAACACTGATACAAATTGCTCACCTTGGTGGGTTGTGATCAGCTCACAACAACTTAGTAGGCATGTAGAATTAGATTATCTTCATTGGGACCTTGTGAAGCAGCTGCTAGCCTCGCAACCATGGTATGAAGCACGTGTGGAAGAATCCAGATGCAGGTAGAAAAGAGTCTGCCTCCTCTTTTCTACCTGCATCTGGATCCTGTTGTGTCTAGGGAATATAAACCTCTTCCAGGTTCTGCATGTGTTTGGGGAGGAGAAGAAGTAGCTGTCATTTGAACAAGCCTACATCTATTAGAAGTGTATGGCCAGTTTAATGTTAACTAAGGAGCTGTTCACATCACAATTTTATCATCAGTTTAACTGATCAGTTTCAGAGATACAAAAAAGTGATCCTAAAAATGGATGGAAACTGATGACCATGTGTTTACATAAAGTCAATGATGTTAAAGAAAAATAGATCAGTTTGTCTGTTTTTTACTTTCTTTCTCTCCTACAGAAACAGATCAGTTCTTATTTAATGGGCTGTTCACATCTCGTTTTGATCATCAGTTTAACTGAACAGTTTTACTGATACAAAAAAAAAAATTGATATTAAATACAGTTAAAAACAGATGGAAACTGATGACTGTCCGTTTGCATAGAGTCAAGGTTATTTAAAAATGGATCAATTTCTGTCCATCTTTTTTTGTGGGACCCAAAAGTGTGGCATATCCTACAATAGCTGATCCGTTCTTATTTAACATCGGCTTTATGTAAATGGACGGTCATCATTTTCCATCCATGTTCATCCATTATTAGCACCAGTTTTTTGTATCTGTAAAACTGATCAATTAAATTGATGATCATAATGTGATGTGAAAAGCCCCTAAGAATGTAACAGAATATGAACCATTTTAAATACATTTTCTGTGAATAAAACTAATTTAATTTTGTTGGAATTTTACATATTCACATTTTATCTTAATTACAGTTTTCATTCTTTTCATGGGATTTTCTTTAAGTTTTTCCAAGAAATCTACTGGGATAGTCTGTTTTTCATGTGAGCACTTCTAGAATTTACTCTTACCCTATATTCACACGACGAAAATTGGCCATGTGACAGCCATTTTTTAATGGCCATCACACTGCTGCATTAAGTTTATGTACTGTTTATGAATAGGAGCTATTCACATGAATGATATTTTGAAGGTCCGTTGTAACAAATGGTTAAAATATAGGTTCTATGAGGGATTTGTGAAGATGGGCTGTTTTCACCCACGGTCGTGTGCATTTAGGCTTGGTTGGGAGAATTTTTTTCTTCTCACAATCAAACACTAGTAGCTTTTTTGATAAGTATGTTTTCATCCTCTCAATAAATTTAGTAACCAACCCCTTGTAATGTTATATATTTCCTCACCTGCACTGATCTTCCACCAGGCTTGACTAATGGTTGCAGACATGGTTAAAGAGTCTTCGATTGCTTTGATGTCATAAATACTGCCTTCTGTTACTTTTATGGACTTCTCAGTCCATAAAACATTATATTTCCTTATCTCGGTAACAGCTTACTGGCAAGATCTACAAACCCTTTCAGACCCATAGTTTTGGGTTTGTTGCATGTACAGTAGTTAAATGGATGTCCATAAATGTGTACGGTATCTCACGCATTTTTGAAAAAGCAGCTTTTCTGCGGCTCTTTTTTTCTGCAAAGTGTGGATGGGATTAGCCAGAATCTCATTCACAATTCTAGTACTGTAAAACACACATTTCTGTCTCAAAGTAAGCCACTTAAGGCTAGGTTCACACTTGCACCAGGCTGTCCATTGTTTGGGTCCGCCTGGGGAGACTCTGACGCAGATGTGAACTTAGCCTAAGTGTTGGTATACATTTAGACTAGACAGTCTAAAGATGCACCGGAATTGACTTTAGCAATTTAGTACACATAAGAAATTCTCTAGGCAGCTAAGACTCATTTGGGTTGCTGTTTGTTTTAATGGTTTGTGTCTGTTTGAAGAGGAAGCTTTGCTTTACAGAGTATGGTGTTCCTTTGTGCACCACAAAACTGGCATAGAGGGATTGATCAATTCCCCCCTCTGTGTCAAACCACCCTTAATGGAATTCCCCCCTCGTATTTCTTGTGAAAAATGGATCTAAACATTAAGGAGCTGATATATTATTGTTTTTGCACCAGAATCTTGATGCATTTTTTTCCTTTTTTTGTAACTAATTTATATTGCCTAATATATATTGTGACACGGGCCTTTTTTCCATTGATTTTAGCCTAGTGTGCCTTTTTACAAAAGTGACTTGTTATGTAGGCACATTTTAGATGGCACATAATTGTACTTTGAGTCAGTCAGTGTGAGACATTTTGATAAATATGTCGCTAAAAAACACTAGTAAAAACTAAGCCAAGTCAGAAAAGTCACATAAACAACACCCTCATGATGATTTTTTTTTTTTCATGCGTTTTTATAGAATTTTCTTTACCAGTGTTTTACAATTTGTGACAAACCCTATAGGAAAAACCTCAGAAAAAATGTCATACTAAGCGCATGCCGTGATTGGAAATAAATACCACAAACCCGAACACTAAAATAAAAACTAAAAAAAAACCAACAGTAAAGATTTCTAAAGACTTTCATCAGAGGTGTAGCTAGCGGGGGGGGGGGGGGAGGGGCAAAGGGGGCGGCTGCACCAGGCCCAATGAGTCTTTGGGGCCCACCCCGGGGCCGCCATTAATACATCCTTTATTTCAAACTAGATCGGTGTCTGCAGACACCGATCTAGTTACAATGCTTCCTGGTGCTTAACTGTCTTGTAAACCGCAAGCCAATACAGGCCTGCGGTTTACAAAACGCCGAGACCACAGACCAAAGTCTGCTTCTCAGCACGGGCGGCGCGATGACGTCACAACAACGCGCCGCCCGCGCTCAGACACAGACGTCCTGTGCGTGGACAGGGAGGAAGCGGCGGCTTCATTCATCATCATCGCAGGTGAGTATGACTTTTTTTTTGTGGGAATATTAATAGTATAAGGGATGGTTAGGAGGGGGAAATATAACTATAAAGGGAGGATTCATTAGAGGGCATTATGACGATGGGGGGTCATTTATATAAGGGTTATTAGGGGGTATTAATACAAGGGGGAGGTTATTTATATAAGGGGCCATTAGGGGGCATCATTTATATTAGGAGGCATTATGAACATAAGGGGTGGTCATTGATATAAGGGGTCATTAGAGGTGCAGTATTTATGTCAGGGAGAATGAGGGGTATATATGAGGGTCAATTAATTTAATTAAAGTGGCACTTGGGCTTTATTAAGACTAAGGCCTCACGTAGCGGGCTGCAGCAAAAAAAGCACTGCAGGAAAAACCATGGCGGTAACATTGTGGTTTTTCCCGCAGCGCTTTTCACAGAAGGTCTGCAGAGGTTTCCCTTCAATACACCTATATGGAAACCGCCGGTGTTTCCATAGGTATAATTGACATGCTGCAATTTCCAAAACGGTTTTGGAAATCGCAGTGCGTCTGCTGCACATATTTTTCCGCTATGTGTGGATGGAATTTGCTAGAATGCCACGTTTTTTTTGTGTGGGTTTTCGCCACATGGGGCCCCCATCCCATCCCGACTCTGCAGTAAAATATGCGCAGCGGAGACGCTGCGATTTCTAAAACAGTCGCAGCATGTCGATTATACCTACGGAAACGCCAGCGGTTTCCCTATAGATATAATTGAAGCAGAAAGTCCGCAGAGGAAACCTCTGTGAACTTTCTGTGCAAAGTGCTGCAGGAAAAACCGTGATGCATCGCCACCGCGATTTTTCCCGCAGCTGTTTTTTGCTGCGGGATGCTACATGGGGCCTTAGGCTGTGTTCACACGGCGGAAAATTTTCCGCCCCTGGAGTTTTCGCCGCGGTCAGCTGCGACGGGATTCTGATGCCGTGCATCAGCATTCCGTCGCGGCTAATTGCTCCTGATTAAGCCCGAATGAATGGGCCTAATCAGGAGCGCGGCTCGAGCCGCGGACACCGCGGGCGGAATCCGCGGCAAGATAGGTCATGTTGCTTTTTTTTTCCTTTAGAGGAAAAAAAACGCTACTGACTCCCATTGAAATGAATGGGAGGAGTTTTTTGAGGCGGATTCCGTGTCAAAATCCGCTGCCAAAAAACTCCGTGTGAACACAGCCTAAGCCTTAAGGAGTTTTCCAGCTCATTTTTATTGATGATCTATCCTCAGAATAAAACATCAATAAGAGATAAGTGATTCCCCACTCATCAGCTGTATGAAGGGGCTATGGCGCCTGTTTATATCATACGCTGTCTGTTTTTTAGTGACCGTGTGATGTAATTCCATCCTTGTCACATAGATGTGTATAGGACGAGGCTGTAGTTACATTACATGGCTGCTATGAAAAGAATGACACTATGTAAACAGAGAAGGTATCATGGCGCTTACACAGGTACCACGGTTCATTCAAACAGCTGATCCTGGGGGTTCCGGGTATTGGAACCCCAATAATTTTTTTTTCCCCTTGTTTTTTTTTCCCCCTTTTCAATTAGGAAACATCTGGGGCATTATTAATAAGGGGAACTATTTAAAGGGGTGCACAGGGAAGTTATTAATTTAAAGATACACTTGGGGGTATTATTTATTATGGGGGGTTATATTATATATTTTATAATTGGGGGACGCAGCAGGATGTGGGCTTTGTGTAGGTGAGGACAATGTGGGTCGGGTGCCTGGAAAAGTGAGATGCCAAAGATGTCTGTGTAGCAAACTTTACAGAGACTGGAAGATGTGGTCATGGCCGTCCAGATAAAAGAGATGGGGAATGTGAACGATTAGTCAGAGACGTCACCGGTAAGTCACTAAATGTTACTGCACTGTATTCAATTGTCTGCAGAGCCCTGTGTAGAGCTGATATATACCACTATACGCTCACTGTATACTGATAGTATCGGTATACGAACATGTCCAAGTTGGGGGCCCACTTGGACATGTTGGCCCCCCCTGTGCTGAACCCCTAGCTACGCCTCTGACTTTCATTCATCAGTTTTAAATGGAAGTGTGCTGGATTAAGATGCTCTAAAGAAGGGCACACACTTAAATATATCTTTTGTCAGGCCATTTACACAAGAAGTAAATTTAAGAAAGCCATGAGCTGGCATAGATTAACACTAGAATTTACACCAATTACTGCCATGAAAATGCCATGAAAGTAATGTGAATGGCGTTTGTGAATCCAGCCTTGGGACTTATTCGGCTTATTCAAATGTTCGCTTTTAACGTGCTTGTGGTGCCCGTATCATCATGGACAACACACAAACCTGCTTTATTTTCAGGTCTTGTGCTTTCTGTGGTTGATCCATGTATGTGAAAAGCTGATTATTTTACTTTATTTTATTATATTTTACAATGTCTCTGGGTCCATGATATTCAGGAAAAAGTCCTGCATGTAGGATTTTTTGTCAGCGAAAAAATAACGGACTTCTGACGGATTTGGTGTAAACTGACACTAACGGACACTAACGGACACAATATAAAAACCCATTGAAATGAATGGAAATGTTAATGGATTTCTGACGGTTCAGCTAGTGTCTGATGCTAAAATCTTGTAATGGACAATAGCAACGGACACTACTGACGGTCACCAATGGTAGTGTGAACGCCCCCTAAGGCCCAACATAACGAAAACAGCATTGAGTTTTTTCTATTAAATATAAAGGGAGACACTTTTGATTTTGGAGCTAAAATTAACATGCTTTGTGTTTTCCAAACTCAGCTTTTCTTCAGCTCTTTTTTTCCACAATGTGTGGAAGCGATTAACCAGAATCTCATTCATTTGCTGGTACTGTAAAATGCAGAGTTTTTTTTTTTCTGCTGTGTTTCCTCAGCAACCCAAAAAGTCTGCATTTTCATAACCTTAAAGAAATTTAAAAGGCTTAAATTTGTAATTACACGTGTCCAAATGAAGCAGTTTCACTTGACTTTCTGCAGAGTAATAACTTGCTGCAATATGATGCTTTATCACAAAAGACAACAGAAGCCTTTGAAAAGCCATTGAAAAAGTTTATACTCTGTGCCGCAGTGTTGCTAACGTATCAAATTAAACTTTTTAGCACTTGAACTTTAGTGTGTAGAACTTAGATTAGAAAAACTTTGATATTTGATAAAAATATTTATAAAGAAATTAGTCATTGCTAAAAAATGTTTCAATAAAGTATTTGTTTAAATTAAGATGTTTTCTTCTCAATGAGATAACATATGACTGTATTCATATTTTAAAAATACAAAAGCAGAACATGTTGCATACAGATGCGCCCTTCTTTACCTTTACTTTTGACTGGATATGTCCAGAAGTGTGCATCAGGAGCTTTTTAGTTGCAACCCATTAAGTTTTGTTAGCATTTTGCAAGACTGGAGCTGATTTACTAATACTGCCCAAGTTTAAAGAGGACCTTTCACGTCCTCATGTATATGCGGTTTTACATACCGCTAGAAAGCCGGCAGCGTGCTGAATTCAGCGCACTGTTGGCTTTCCCGTTATGTGCCCCGGGGCTGGATATATTGGCGGTCGTAGTTTCAACGTTCACCGTCAGAAGGGCATTCCTGACAGTCTAGCTGGGCTGTGAGGAATGCTCTCCTTTAATGTACTCGTCCATAGATTTGTACTGGGGGGGCGTTCCTCACAGCTCAGCATCATCACTGTTCGCTAAGGAACGCCCTCCCTGACTGTACTATTCCTATAGCCCTGTACTGTCAGAGAGAGCGTTCCTTACAGCCCAGTGATGATGCTGAGCTCTGAGTAACGCCCCCCCAGTACAAATCTATGGATGAGTACAGTCAGGGAGGGCGTTCCTCACAGCGCAGCTAGACTGTGAGGAACGCCCTTCTGATGGTGATCGTTAAAACTACGACCACCGATATCTCCAGCCCCAGGGAACATACTGGGAAAGCCGACAGTGCGCTGAATTCAGCGAGCTGTCGGCTTTCTAGAGGTATGTAAAACAGCATATACATGAGGACGTGAAAGGTCCTCTTTAAGACTAGAATAAAATGAAAGAATAAACTGTTTTAAATCGTGCCAGGTTATTCACAGTGAGGGTTGGTTCACACTTGCGCCTGGTGTCCGTCCGCCGTGAATCCAACCTAAATATCAGAAAAAAGGATTGGGAAAGGTTTGCAAATGGTTTGTTTAAAAACTCATTCACTTCAATGGTTTTTAAAGCAATCCGAAGGTGTCCGATTGCAGCCTCTGCGCCGCAAAGCCGCTTTTTTTGGTAAAACAAAGTTGGACATGCAGGACTTTGTGATATTTAGGTTGGATTCACAGCGGACGGACATCAGGCACAAGTGTGAACCAACCCTGACTGATGATGGTTGATAAACCTGGCACATTGTTAGACTGTTAGGCCAGGGCCCCACATGGCATAAACGCTGTGATTTGCCTGTGGCAAAAACACCACATAAAAAATTGCGTCATTTTACAGTCAGAGCAAAGTGGATGGGATTCTAGAGAATCCCATGCCCACTTTGCGCTAAAAACTGCGCTGCGGACATGCAGCGATTTCCAAAACTGGCGCAGTTTTGGAAATAGCAACATGTGAATTATACCTATGGAAATGCCAGCGGTTTCCCCATAGGGACAATAGAAACAGAAAGTCCACAGAGGAGACCTCTGCAAACTTTCTGTCTAAAGCACTGCGGGAACAACCATGATGCGGTGCCACCGCACTTTTTTGCTGCGGGACGCCACGTGAGGCCTTAGCCTAAAACTTTGTTTTTTTTCTGCAATATGTGAATGGGATTAGCCAGAATCCCATCCAATTTGCAGGTTATGTAAAAACGCAGCATTTCCACAATGTGGGACCCCGGCCTAAGGCTAAAGCCATGTTGCGGAAATGTTGCATTTTTTGTTGAAGATTATTCTGCAGTTCTTTGAGTCAGGAGTGGCTTGAAAAGGAATGGAAAATATATAGGGAGCTTTTAGACATTTCCCTTCTGTTTAATCCATGCCTGATTTTGGCTCAAAAAATGCAGCAAAATCTGCAACAAAAAACGCTGCGTTTCTGCAACGAGGGGCCTTAGCCTAAAAAAGCATTTCGTTTTTTTTCCAGAGTTTTTGCTGCATTTTTCTCTGCATTTTTCCTTCTCTTATTACATTTATAAAGAAAATGCTTGTGTTTCCACAGGTAAAATTGACAAGCATGCAGCTTTTCTGGAGCAGTTTTTTCCACAATGTGTGGATGAGTAACTAAAATTTCATTCACTTTGCTGGTTCTGCAGAAGCCAAAAACACTTTGTTTCCACAACATGGAACAACAAAAAATCCTGCATTTTACAAGACAAGTGTCCGTTTTGCATCATTTCTAACTGTCAGTGAAAAAATGGATACATTTCATTGGTCTTTTTTGACCCAACCCACTAATCCATTTTTAAGGGACATAGCATCAACGTCAATCCATTTTACATCAGTCAAAAATGGATCTATTGCTTTTTATTTGGTGTGTGTCTGTGAAACAGACAAAGAAAGAACTTGTCAATTTCTTTCTCATTAACATTTTTTTTATTGGCTTTGCAATAAAGAAAACTACATACACAGTCAGGAACTGAGGAAAACATTGGTGGAGGGATGTACAAGGTGAGGGCTGGATAGGAGAAAACATCTGGGTGGGAGAGGAAAGGCAGGAGGGTAGAAAAAAAGAGGAGGGTAGGTAACATGTGACTCTTTCGCAGCAGAGTTTCTAGAAAAAAAAGAACAATAAAACAAACAACTAAAATAAGGTCGGTTCCCAATAGACAAAATCTTTGTGTAGTGAACTGAGGGTGGAGAACAATGAGAGGGGTAAGGATGTGTTGCATAGTTGTGTCACAGAAGAAGCTTGAGAGTAGATTATATGGGATAATCAGCATTTACTTCTTAGAACATGAGGTAAACAGCATCAAAACGTTAACACAGCAAAACTTGAAAGTAAATAGGACCTTTTACAATAGAGAGATAAAAAGCAAGGTACAACAAGTCTCACATAGCATACCATTACACTCTATTCAGCATATAACACTAATAACATCGCCATCTACTGTCAGATGTAAACTCCTCCTGCACACAAATAAGTCTATCTGTTGCATATATATGTATATAGTATATACCAACAGGATGTGCATTAAGTAGTGAGGTAGAGGGTTGAATAGTAGTGGTGGGAAGAAAGAGGGAGGAAGCAGAGAAAAAGGGCTTAGTCAGCAGAGTAGTAAAAGTTGAAAGAGCTTGCCTCTTTCTTAACGGCCATGAAAAACAAGCAGTCAAAAAAAACGGACATGTGAATAGACACGTTGAAATCAATGTGTTCTCAAAACGGCCATGTTAAGGCCATTTTTCACTGTTATTGTATTGAATTGATTACTTGAGAAATTGGAGTCATTTTACCAAATTTAATTTATTTTAAGGACTGCTTAACATGAAGCTCCTGGGGCCCAATACAAAATCTGTACCAGGCCCCTGGTTCAGAACTTCAGTTTCTCATTAAATCAATTCTGGCAAAATTCACAACACAACTACTGTCTGGCCACATATGGACAAATACAGAATATCATTTCATGACGCAATATTATGAAATCATGTTGTCTTATAAAAACTTATCCCTCGACACACATACGTGTACTGGACGTGTCTAAACTAAAGTAAGGTAAGAAAGGACAGTGCTGTATGTATATAATCTGGTGGCAGGGAGAGGGACTACTAGCATTATAGTTATCTATAGTGAATGTAGTACTGGGAGGCAGGGAGTTCTAGCAGCATATGCAACTATAATGCCAAGAGTGCCTCTTACTGCACACTGTTCAGGCTGGGAAGTCCAATTGTGTGAATCTAGGCTTAATCTGTGGGTTTATTTTAAAGCGTAACTAAATTTTTGGACAACTTGTGATTTCTGGTAGTATTTGTGTCATTAATACATTTTGTAATATATTTTGTTAACAAATTTTGGATCATTTCCGTGAAATCCTATGTTTTTTCATTCTTTCCCTTGCTTCTGTATTGAGAACTTTTCTTGCTTCTCACTAAATGTCACTGTGTATGGAGTACGGGCTGTAAAATGTAGAGAAAATGAGGGGGGAGGGTAACTTCAAAATGTTATATCTCGGACATTATAAAACGTACTAACTTGCTTTTTGTGTCATATGAAAGAGGAGTGTAACATCCTTGCCTGTTCAGGCTTTGGCACCATCCTCCAAGCGCACGCTGCGGCGCAGGAGGCGTGCCCGGTTGTGATTCCTTCCTTTGGGTTTTTCTTGTATTGTCTGAACACTGTCCTATTCCCTCACCACGCCCTTCTCCTTCACCTTGCTCTCCCCCTGCTCCACTAAGGGTTAACTTTAGTCCTGCCTTTGTGATTGACAGCCTATCCTCCTATCAAGTCTGGGGCGGGTTCTTTCTCCCTATTTATTGTTTGCTTACTTTCCCATTGGCGCCTGCTATTGCATTTCGCTTACTGGCTATACTCCTTGTTCCTCGTTACCTGCTCTTCTGATTTTCTGACCACTGGCTTACCTTTGACTACTCTCTTGGATTTTGATTCTGTACTGCATTGCTCGATTGTTACCGACCCCTTGGCTAGCTGACCGCCCTTTGTTGTTGTACGTCTTGTCTGCGTTCTGTGTTATCACTTATTATAAGGAGGGACTGACGACTAGTTGCTGGCTGTCACCTAGAACAGATCGGGCAAGTTAGCCAGGGACAGTGGGGGAGATTCAGCTTAGGGTCCACTGTCTTGTTGTACCCCCTCCCCCCTAAGTTCTCCAGCAGCTACTGGGGAATCGCTCCTCTAGTGATTCCCTTACAAGGAGATTCACTTCTTGACATTAAGGTTGCAGTGCAATCTAAATTATTTCCAGAATATCACTGGTTGAAAACACTGTTCAGATTAGGATATTTATATGCAGCTGTAAAATATGTGATGTAAATAACCCAATCCCAACTATGTTTTCAACCAATGATAGCTCTGGAAATAATTTAGCTAGCATTACAGCCTTAGTCTCTCTCTCGTTCTTAGACTCTCTTTCATATGACACAAAAGCAAGTTTGTATGTTTTATAACATCTGAAATAACCGTTTGAAGTGACCCTCCCCCAACCTCATTTTCTCTACATGTTATAGCCCGTACTCCCGTATGCAGTAATATTCAGTGAGAAGTAGAAACAACTCTCAATACAGAAACAAGGGAAAGAGTGAAAAAATGCAGGATTTCACAGAAGTGATAAAAAACTTAATAAAGCATATTAAATTTATTAGTGATACAAATACTGCCAGAAAATCAAAAGTTGTCTGAAAGTTTAGTTATACTTTAAGGTCAATATGAATTCTGTATGTGAAATATTGAGTGTGAACTACTTTCATCCAGTTTGTAATCATAAAGTACATATTCAAGTATTCATATAACATCTATTATTCATCCATTTGATATCTTCATGTCTTTTTAGATGGGACATAATGTTTCTGGCATGATAAACTGCATGATGTACTATAATATCTTGGCCAAAACATGACGACATTGGAGCTGATTTATCATGCCTTGCATGACAGTTTTCTGGCATACAAGGCGTGAAAAATTCACATGTTGGATTAGGCACCAAATTGTGCCTTCTGTCCATTTTGCACCCCATTCTCCAAAAAGTGGGCAGTGAGGATGGAGTGATGGGATGGATATGGTTGATTTGTTGCCAGACAAATTTATTATGTACATTTTATACAGGTTATAGCTGATACCTATGCCAGTGCCTGACTAGGTGTCAATTCTAGAGCACATGATCTTCATCAAAGCCTTTTTAATAATTTTGGTAGCATCAGCGCACAAAGGGTTTCTCTTAATAAATTAGCTACATTATGTCTGAATGCATCCTTTTTCCTTTGAATATATGTATACACACGTGGACAAAATTGTTGGTACCCCTTGTTTAATGAAAGAAAAACCCACAATGGTCACAGAAATAACTTGAATCTGACAAAAGTAATAATATATAAAAATTCTATGAAAATGAACAAATGAAAGCCAGACATTGCTTTTTAACCATGCTTCAACAGAATTTTGTAAAAAAGAAAACTCATGAAACAGGCCTGGACAGAAATGATGGTACCCTTAACTTAATATTTTGTTGCACAACCTTTTGAGGCAATCAAATGATTCCTGTAACTGTCAATGAGACTTCTGCACCTCTCAACAGGTATTTTGGCCCACTCCTCATGAGCAAACTGCTCCAGTTGTCTCGGGTTTGAAGGGTGCCTTTTCCAGACGGCATGTTTCAGCTCCTTCCAAAGATGCTCAATAGGATTTAGGGCGGGGCTCATAGAAGGCCACTTCAGAATAGTCCAATGTTTTCCTCCTAGCCATTCTTGGGTGTTTTTAGCTGTGTGTTTTGGGTCTTTATCCTATTGAAAGACCCATGACCTGCGACTGAGACCAAGCTTTCTGACACGGGGCAGCATATTTCTCTCTAGAATCCCTTGATAGTCTTGATATTTCATTGTACCCTGCACAGATTCAGGACACCCTGTGCCAGATGCAGCAAAGCAGCCCCAGGACATAACAGAGCCTCCTCCATGTTTCACAGTAGGGACAGTGTTCTTTTCAAGATATGCTTCATTTTTCCGTCTGTGAACATAGAGCTGATGTGCATTGCCAAAAAAATTCTATTTTTGTCTCATCTGTCCATAGGACATTCTCCCAGAAGCTTTGTGGCTTGTCAACATGTAAGTTTGGCAAATTACTTTTGTAAAAACCCATTGTGGGTTTTTCTTTCATTATACAAGGGGTACCAACAATTTATCCACATATGTATAAGTTAAACTTTTTGCAGAAATTTTCATTGATAGAGTTGTGGTGGCAAGCCCATGTTTTTTCAGATAACTTGAACAGTCACATACATTTCTGCAACAAAATCTGCTTTGCGTGAATTTACCTTTTTACTTAGACACTACTCACACAGGACATTTTGTTTTACTTTTCTGTTGTTGGTTTTTACTACAGAAGTATAATGCTATTGATTCTTTTCTTGTTTCCAAAAGCAACAGATTACCTCAGCAGATTCAATAGGAAAAAAAACATTTGGATATAGCCACATATAGCAAAATGCTGCGGAAAAAGTTCTGTGAAAACACAGCAGAAAAAAAAATGTTTGCATGCTGCATTTTTTATTTTTGCCTCCCCAACTTAGAATTTTCCATATTTGAACAGTTTTGTGAATGAGATTACACAAAATATCATTTGCGTTCCTTGGACTGTAAAACACAGCTGTTTTTTTTTTTTCCTTTATGTTTCTGCAATAGCCAAATATTTGTGGCCTCAGCTTTTTAAGGGAATACTCAACTTAAAGATGATATCGGCCTAAGGTGGCAGTGGATGACACATATTTTGGCAAAAGTATTTTTCTAATTGCTGTTATGTTATGTTCTTGCTTGCTTATGTTCCCGAATCAAAAGGAAATTGCTGCTAAAAACTAAAATATATGTCCAACTTTCAATTTATTTACTTTGTTTTCGCTGCACTTAGTTTTACTTAGTCACTGCGGCTTG
Source organism: Leptodactylus fallax (assembly GCA_947044405.1). NCBI lineage: Eukaryota > Metazoa > Chordata > Amphibia > Anura > Leptodactylidae > Leptodactylus > Leptodactylus fallax. Next base: position 9,801,230 of record CAMRHE010000021.1, read on the forward strand.
GTCGATCAGATGATCAAGACTCCCATAGGAAATCATCTTACTTAAATTTCCGAACAGGTGGTACAATTAATTATTTCAGTAACGTAATACAGCAAAATGTGCACAGCTAATGCAAGTCTTTTGCACTCAAATAGGCACAGATTCCTCAGCTGCAATAAGCAATATCAAGTGTAATTATTTATGTATAAAGGATAACCAAACTTTAGTGGCCCAAAAAAATATATAACATTTAAACATGTTAGCTAGTAAACAGCATTATCATACATAGTTCCTAGTACTTGTTAAACAATTATGGGCACGGTTTACACCATGTTTTGCCTAACAGACAGAGGCGTAGCTAGCGGGGGGGCAGAGGGGGAGGCTGCCCCAGGCCCAATGAGTCTTTGGGGGCCCACCCCGGGGCCGCCATTAATACATCCTTTATTTCAAACTAGATCGGTGTCTGCTAGTTACAATGCTTCCTGGTGTTTAACTGTCTTGTAAACCGCAAGCCAATACAGGCCTGCGGTTTACAAAACGCAGAGACCACAGACCGAAGTCTGCTTCTCAGCACGGGCGGCGCGATGACGTCACAACAACGCGCCGCCCGCGCTCAGACACAGACGTCCTGTGCGTGGACAGGGAGGAAGCGGCGTCGGCTCCATTCATCAGCATCGCAGGTGAGTGACTTTTTTTTTGTGGGTATATTAATAGTAAGGGGTGGATAGGAGGGGGAAATATAACTATAAAGGGAGGACTCATTAGGGGGCATTATGACAATGGGGGGGGTCATTTATATAAGGGTTATTAGGGGATATTATGAATACAAGGGGGGAGGTTATTTATATAAGGAGCCATTAGGGGGCATCATTTATATTAGGAGGCATTATGAACATAAGGGGGTGGTCATTGATATAAGGGGTCATTAGAGTTGCAGTATTTATGTCAGGGGGAATCAGGGGCATAATAAGAGGGTCAATTAATTTAATTAAAGTGGCACTTGGGCTTTATTAAGACTAAGGCCTCACGTAGCGGGCTGCAGCAAAAAAAGCACTGCAGGAAAAACCATGGCGGTAACATTGTGGTTTTTCCCGCAGCGCTTTTCACAGAAGGTCCGCAGAGATTTCCCTTCAATACACCTACTGTATATGGAAACCGCCGGTGTTTCCATAGGTATACTTGACATCCTGCAATTTCCAAAATGGTTTTGGAAATTGCAGTGCGTCTGCTGCACATATTTTTCCGCTATGTGTGGATGGGATTTGCTAGAATGCCACGTTTTTTTTTTTCTGTGGGTTTTCACCACATGGGGCCCCCATCCCGAATTTGCAGTAAAATATGCGCAGCGGAAACGCTGCAATTTCTAAAACAGTCGCAGCATGTCGATTATACCTACGGAAACGCCAGCGGTTTCCGTATAGATATAATTGAAGTAGAAAGTCCGCAGAGGAAACCTCTGTGAACTTTCTGTGCAAAGTGCTGCAGGAAAAACCGCGAAGCGTCGCCGCCGAGGTTTTTCCCGCAGCTGTTTTTTGCTGCAGGATGCTACATGGGGCCTTAGGCTGTGTTCACACGGTGGAAAATTTTCCACCCCTGGAGTTTTCACCGCGGTCAGCCGCGATGGGATTCCGATGCCGTGCATCAGCATTCCGTCGCGGCTAATCGCTCCTAATTAAGCCCGGATGAATGGGCCTAATCAGGAGCGCGGCTCGAGCGGAATCCGTGGCAAGATAGGTCATGTTGGTTTTTTTCCCGCTAGCGGAAAAAAGCCGCTAGAAGAAAAAAAAAAACGCTACTTACTCCCATTGAAATCAATAGGAGGAGTTTTTTCAGGCGGATTCTGCATCAAAATCCGCTGCCAAAAAATTCCGTGTGAACACAGCCTAAGCCTTAAGGAGTTTTCCAGCTCCTTTTTATTGATGATCTATCCTCAGAATAAAACATCAATAAGAGATAAGTGATTCCGCACTGATCAGCTGTATGAAGGGGCTATGGCGCCTGTTTATATCACACGCTCTCTGTTTATAGTGACCATGTGATGTAATTCCATCCTTGTCACATAGATGTGTATAGGACGAAGCTGTAGTCACATGACATGGCGCTATGAAAAGAATGACACTATGTAAACAGAGAAGGTATCATGGCGCTTACACAGGTACCACGGTTCATTCAAACAGCTGATCCTGGCAGTTCTGGGTATTGGAACCCCAATAATTTTTTTTTCCCCTTTTTTTTTTTTTCCCTTTTCAATTAGGAAACACCTGGGGCATTATTAATAAGGGGCACTATTTAAAGGGGGTGCACAGGGAAGTTAATTTAAAGATGCACTTGGGGGTATTATTATGGGGGGTTATATTATATATTTTATAATTGGGGTAGCGGCAGGATGGGGGCTTTGTGTAGGTGAGGAAAATGTGGGTCGGGTGCCTGGAAAAGTAAGGAGCCAAAGATGTCTGTGCTGCAAACTTTACAGAGACTGGAAGAAGTGGTCATGGCCGTCCAGATAAAAGAGACGGGGAATGTGAAGGATTGGTCAGAGACGTCACCGGTAAGTAACTAAATGTTACTGCCCTGTATTCAATTGTCTGCAGAGCCCTGTGTAGAGCTGCTATATACCACTATACGCTCACTGTATACTGATAGTATCGGTATACGAACATGTCCAAGTTGGGGGCCCACTTGGACATGTTCGCCCCTGTGCTGAACCCCTAGCTACGCCTCTGCTAACAGAGTACGTCTGGAGGAAAAAAAAAGGTATATTCTGTACTTTTGTCACTTTGTGTTTTATGTTAGGACATATTTTTTCCAGAACTGAGCAGGGTAAGGCCATATTCACATTACAGTGAAAAATGGCCATTGCACGAACATTTTTAACTCTTTCCTGATATCCACTGTTCTATTAAGGTGGATGTCCGGTGTTTAAATATGCTCAGCTCCTAAGTAGTCACCATAGCCTCCAGGTCTCTGCTGTATACAGCAGAGACCTGGCATCAATGTCCGCAATCAGTTCCCACACTGATCGCTGGCATTAACTTAGCTAAAACCTTAGTCAAAACTGACTGAGGTGCCATTTTCCCAGACAGGCATGGGCACCACCATTTTAGGGTGGCTAGCTGGCCCTGGGAGTGAGATCTGGGGCTGGCAATCCATTACTATGACAACTGGGAGCCAACTGAAGGCTCCCATGCTTGTCATTTAATGACTTCTATTACAGGATGCTCTAGGTACTGTGATTTTACAATGCACTGTATTAGTGATCAGACCCTCTGGAGTTCAAGACCCATAAGGGGTATTAAAAAGTCAGCCCCCCCCCCTTCCCGTTTCCTAGAACACATGTAAAAGTACATAAATAAAGTTAAACACATACACATTAGGTATCTCTGCATCTGAAAACAACTGGTCTACAAACTTAAAAAAGTTATATTTCATAAGGTGAAATCTGTAGCAGAAGAAAAAAAAATCAAAAGAGCTGCACCAATGACTTTTTTGCTGTTTCACCTCTCATAAAAATTTGAACATCACACTTTTCCTAAAATAGTATAAAGTACATTTGGCCCCAAAAAGATGCCTTATGCAACCCTGTGCACAAAAAAATATTAAAAAGTTACATGCGTGAGAATATGGTGACTCCAGGAAATGTTTTTTTTTTTTTTTGCAAAGTTTTGGATATTTTTAAGGGGTTAAAATTTAAAATAATATGTATAAATTTGTTATCCCCAGAATCATACCGACCCATAAAATACATGTAATTTTGCATGCACAGTGAATAACGTAAAAATGAAGCCCGTAGAAAACTTGCACGAATGCAGTTTTTGTCCAATTCCAGCCCATTCTAAATTTTTTTGCAGCTTCCACTACATTGTACAGAATATTACATGGTACCATTACGAATTACAGTTAGTCCCACAAAAATTAAGTGCTCATGTGGCTCTGTGAACAGAAAAAAAAAATAAATTACATTTTTGGAGTATCTGTGTCTATGCACAGGTCTGCGTTTTTTTCTTTTGACAGACTGCTTTTGATTGACTCTGACCGCTTTTGATTAACGCTATGTGATTAGACTTATAAGCATTCATGGGTTTTAAAGAGGCTTTGTGACAGCCATTTGAAAAACTGCCATCACATGGGCAGTATTTACTGTCATGTGAATAAGCCCTTTCAACGGACTGGCACAGACATTTTTTCACAGACCTGATGTCTGTGGAAAACGGCTGTGTATGTCCGTGCAAGTGCATGGATGGCCCTTATTCATATGGAAGTGAATAATGCCCATGCGATGGACATTTTTGAACCCATGATTTTCAATGGCTCACATGCCACTATCTATGTCCGTTTTCATGGACAAAGATAGTGCATGTCACTTCTTTTGATGGCTGTTAAAAACAGACCATCAAAAAAACAGATATGTGAATAGATTAATGTGTTGGCAAACTGTGGCGTTTGCGCCACTTTGGGCCCTGGCCTTAGGGTATACATACATAGGAATTTGGTGCTGATTTAGAGGATTTCAGGACATTACGGGGCCCGGTGGGCCCCGATGCTTTTTTTTTTTTTTTTTTTTTGATAGGTCGTTACCTGCTGGAGTAACCCCAGCAGGTAACGGGCTCTATATACTTACCGATCCCCGGGGTCCTGCTCATGGCCGCCTGTGCTTCCCATTCTGTGGGGGCGGCTGTGAGCAGGATTGGGGATTGGTAGGTAAGGCCGTGTGCCGAACCCCTCAATCACTGCTATCATTATACTCGGAGGTCTTTTCAGAACCCTGCGTATAATAATCGGAGGGCCAGGGGAGGTGAGGGAACATAAAAAACAATGTACTTACCTCTCCTACGCTCCGGCAGGCTTCGGGCCTGTTTGGTGATCTCCCAGACGTCAGGCGACGACATTATGCGTCGCGACGGCGGCTCGGCTCACGTGAGATCTGGTCCAACATTGAAGATGGCCAAAGTAGCAAGCAGTGGACCGGAGCGAGGAACAGGTAAGCAACATTGTTTTTTATGTTTGTTTCCTCCCCTGGGTCACCAATCATTATACTCTGGGGTCTGAAAAGACCCCATAGTATAATAATTGTTCATGGGTGGTCCACAATGGGGTATAATACTGTGTGCAGGGGCCACTATGGGGCATAATAGTGTGTGCAGGAGCCACTATGGTGCATAATACTGTGTGCAGGGACCACTATGGTGCATAATAGTGTGTGCAGGAATGCAGTTTGTGCAAGGGGGGGCGGTTGGAGGAGGCGATCCGGGGGGGATTGGGAGCGGCAGTTCAAATGTTTGCCTTGGGGCCCAGCCATTCTTAGTTAAGCCACTGCCTACAGGAAAACAAAAATCTGCAGATTGCTGGACAAAAGTCAGTGTAATCCTGGGTTTACCTCTCACTGTCCCTCCTGGAGCTCTTATCACTTAAGATTGCTCATCAGCAACTGCCACTGGCGCTTTATAGCTCCACCCTTTAATGCTTCCGCCCTTTCTCAGTTGTTCCATTAACATAGAGAATGCACACAGAGCGGGCAGACACAGTAAGGTTTTGGGAACACAATCCATGTCATCACAGAGAGCAGGCACACAAGGTGTATTTATAAATTATATCAGGCATATCCTCTTACACTTCCCCCCTGGTTTGTTGAGTTCAGCCCTCTGCACTCAGAATTGGTGTTCAAGAACCAGCCTAAATTTTGAAAAAGTTGGTAATAGCCGGTGGGATAGCCAGTTTATACTCCTGTTGAAGCAGCTTCATTTGCTGCTTCACATCACAACAAATGTTTTTTGTTTTTTCTGGAAAACTTTCTGTGGTCTGAGATGCCACTGGTACAAATGCTACTCCTTTTTGTTTTGACCTCTATACACCTGGCATTTGTTGCTGCTCCTGTTTCTTTGCTACCATTTGACATCACACATGGCACTTTTGGGAGTAAGGAGAAAACCTACATTCTGGCACAAACACACTACCAGGAGCCAATGCCAATCTCCAATAATTGACTAGCAGTTAAAAAAATCATGGTTGATGCTGAATACAGGCTGTCCTGGCTACACAGCACTCTCAAGCAAAGTGTCCACAATGATTGCATTTCCAGCATTGCTAGGAACTAGTCTTCTAGTTCCTTTCACTTCTGGTTCCTGACAGGCTAGGATGATGACTTGCCAACCAATTTGTCCTCAATGACTCCATAACACCTTTGATAAAATCCCTTAGGGTGGATCCAATTCAGGTAAAATATGGCAAGCATTATTTTGACTGTTTACCCCCTGGATGAAAACATAAATGTTATTTTCTTCTTCCCTTTGCATCTCCAATGCTTCCTCTACAATGCACATTAGTGTAGCTGATGGTACTACCCTTATGTAGCCACTAAATGTCTGTTTGATGGACTGGTTTTGAAGCCCAGCTAAAAAAAAAAGATCCCAAGGCAACGTGTCTGGCTGTGGTACCCATAACCCGTTGGGTTATCATAACCCATTGGGTTTTTCTGTGCTAGTCTCTTCTACATACTCTGTAAACCAACGAGGAACTGCTGAAGACTCTCCCCCACCTTTTGAGCTTTAGTATAAAACTTTTTGCCCAGGTATATTGCAGTGGTCATTGCTGTCCATATAAGAATTATATGGGTATGGCTGTTTCAAGTTTCCATTTTTGTGTCCAGATCAGATCCTGCCACTTGTGCCAGATTTATGAATATGGAATGGACACATAAATTGCTTCAACTCTTTTTTAATTTGATGCTTATACACACTTTCAGGCACCTAACTTGAAGTTGGGATATACAATTGAATTAAGGGAACCCAACTTCAACTTGCAGAAGTCCAATCTGTACAGTATGTATATACTGCTTTCCAAGTTATTATGAAAATTGGATTTAATGTCGTAAAGATTTGATTTATTTTTTTCAGTTAAATGCATGGATTGCTATTGTATGTCAGGGCTCTTTGGATCACTGAAATCAATCTCAAAGACCTATGATAATTAGTTTGCCAGGTGAGCCCAATTAAAGGAAACCTACTTAAACCACATTGTTAAGCAAGACACAGTTGTTAGGATTCAGATGCAAGGTAAGAAATGTACAAGTCCATAGGAATGCAGCAGCATCAAGGGGCTGACAACTGCGAGCAGTAGAAAATGCTACTTAAAGGCAAAACACTACTGCGAGCCAAGACCGGCCTAAGACGCCTTCGCCAGAGCTCCTCACAAGAAGAGGTGGCCTTTTGCTGAATCTGAAGACCGGAATTGTCACCAAAGAGAAACTGTTTCACAAATAAATGCACTGCAGCAGAAGCCTACACCAAAACCGCACACTACTCACAGAGACAGAGAAAACAGAATGGTCGTCAATCAAGGGTCAGCAACTGAGGAGGGTAACACAGATCCAAATCATGAGACGAAGGCAAATCCGGGAAACAAAGCCAATAGTCGGAACCAATCAGGAATGCCAGGACAAAATCGAAAAACAAGAGGAATCCAAGAACACAGCCACAGGTCAGGTATAGGAGAAGTCAAATCACAGTCAGGCACTTAGCAGAAGTTAGGAAACTGATTAGCCAGCAAAGCTGAGTGAAGAGGGAGGGATTTATATAGGCCTGGTCAGTAAGCTTCCCTATGTTGTCATGGCAACCTTAAAGCAACAACTACCAATCCTTCTTTATGTAGACCCAGCAACTTTAAAGCAGCAACAACAGATGAAACATCCCTGACAACAGGTTTCAAGTAATATGGAAAAGAAAAAGGATTTCTCTGCTTCCGAAAAAACATCAAATAGTGCAATGTCTTGGACAAAGTATGAAAACATTAGATATTTCACGAAAACATAAGCACGATCATCGTACTGTGAAGAGATTTGTGGCTGATTCAGAACATAGATGGGTTTATGGCGATAAAGGTATACTCAGGAAGATTTCTGCCATGCAACCCTGGATGGTCCAGATGGATGGCATAGAGGATGGTTGATGGATGGCCACCATGTCTCAACAAAACTGCAATGTCAGTAAGGAGGTGGTGGACTCATGTTTTGGGGAACATGGTGAGAGAGCTGGTAGGCCTCTTTAGGGTCCCTGTAGGTGTGAAAAATTAAAATGCAAAGTATATAGAGATTCTGACTGACTACTTCCATGGTACAAAAAGAAGAACCGTGCCTACCATTGCAAAATCATCTCATGCAGCAAAGAATACCTCTGAGTTATTGCCTGCTATTGACATAAAAGGAGCGAAGTGCATGGTGTGGCCACCATCCTCCCCTGACCAAAACCCTATTGAGAACCTTTGGAGTATCCTCAAGCAAAAGATCTATGAGGGTGGGAGGCAGTTCACCTCAAAACAGCAGCTTTGGGAGACTATTCTGACATCCTGCAAAGAAATTCTAGCAGAAACTATTTAAAAACTTTCAAACTTCAATGGATGCAAGAATATTGAAAGTGGTATTAAAGAAGGGGTCTTATGGTAACATATAACTTGACCTGTTAAGATGTTTTTGATTGAAATAGCTTTTGATTTCAGTAAATGTGACCTCTTAATGCTGCAAATGACAATTTTCAGTTCTCTACAATCAATAAAATGTTTAGAAACTCTGTTGTGCATAATAATTTGTAACAGTGGATTTTGATTTTTTTATTTGTGAAAAATTAAATGTTCTCAATGGGAGTTTTGTCCAATAAAATTAGATTTATACTCTAACAGTTGAAGATTTTAACATTATACTGACTGTCATTTCATCTGTCATTCATTTTTAGGAAAATCAGAGAAAAATATAATTTGCATATTAATTTGGAACGCACTGTATTTACTGTGAGCATGCATCCAAGTATTCCCTTGCACTATAGGGAGAAGAAAATCTACAGATTGCTGAACAAAAGTCAATATAATCTTGGGTTAACCTCTCAATGCTCCTATCACTCAAGACTGCTCCTCACCAACTGCCACAGACGCTTTATAGCTCTGCCATCTAACTCCTTAACTTCAACCTTTTTTCAATTGTTTCATTAACATAGGGAATGCACACAGAGGGGACAGACACAATAACATATGTGGATCACAATTCATGTCACCACAGATAGCAGGCACACAAGGGGCATTTATAAATGATATAGGGCATATACTCTTACATGCCTCCCATTGTATGCATAAGATCATCCAAGAAGGATGCTGAAAAAAATGCCCTGCTTGATCTTTCCACAGATTCTGCAGCTAATCAGCCCTATTCATCTGGGGCTGATCTGCAAGTGAAAGCCACGATGGAAAGCCGGAGTGCTGGAAAATGAAGTGGAATCTGAGGCGGTAATCTGCCTCAATTCTTCTTCACTTTCCACCATTTGAACAGGCCCTATTAATATGCAGGTGAAAAAAAACAGTGGAGGATAGATCCAGCTATATTTAAATATGTTTAAACATTATGCTTCTGGATTCATCATTTTTATTTTTTTTTTTTTTTTAAAGAAAAATAAAATAGATAGTAAATTCAAATAATTAATCAACCCTTTCTTGACATTTGCCGTACTATTATGGTGGATTTTAAGTCTTTAAAAATGGTAGCTGATGATTGGAGATGGAATCAGTGCTCGTATTAACCCTGTTAATGCCTCGGTCAAACCTGATCAAGGCACTATTTTACCAGTGGTGCATATGTGTTGCCATTTTGGCTAGGATTGCCTTACCCCGTGATGAAATCCAAATGGCAATCCGCTGCCTAGACAGCAAGAGCCTATTGAATGCTCACAGGCCTGGCTTCAATAGAGTTCTATTACAGGCTGCACTTGAACGCTTGTAAGGGAATCGCTAGAGGAGTGATTACCCTACTGGAGAACAAGACAGTGAGCCCTAAAGCTGAAACCCCCCCACTGGCCTTACCTCTTGCCTGACTGTCCTAGGTGACAGCCGACAACCCTACACTGAATAAGTGACAACACAGAACGCAGACAGAACAAACGACAAAAAGGGAGGTCAGCAAGCCAAGGGTTCGGTAACAGACGAGCAATGCAGTATAGAATCTAAATCCAAGAGAATAGTCAAAAGTCAAGGCCAGAGGTCAGGAATAGGAATACAGGAAACAAAACAGCAAGGAGTAATAGCCAGAACACACAAAGCAATAACCAGCGCCAATGTGAATGTGAGCAAAGAATAAATAGGAAGAAAGAACTCGCCCCAGACTTGATAGGAGGAAAGGCTGTCAATCACACAGGCAAGGCCAAAATTAACTATTAGTGGAGCAGAGAAAAACCAAGGTGAAGTAGACGGGTGTGGCAGAAAATCAATTACATAGTCTAGGACAGTGTTCAGACTGAGCAACAAGAATCTTAAACAAGGAATCAAAGTTAGCACGCCTCCTGCGCCGCCGCGTGTGGGCGGAGGGTGGTGCAGAGACCTGAACAGGCAGAGACATTACAACGCTATATATTTTACAATCAAATCCAATGTATTACCATTCAGAATGGGGCGAAATTAGAGAAAAACTGTGTTTGAGCCACTTTCTTATGGGTTTTGTGTTTACAGCGTTCACTGTCCAGTCAAAATTACACTTTACCTATATTCTGTGGCCAGCAGGATTAAAATGATACCAAATTTATATAGTTTTTATTATGTTGTAATGCCTTAATAAATGCCTAAATTTCACCATATTCTGACATCATAACATTTTTATATTTCTGTATATGAAGCTGCATAAGGAGTCTTTTTTGAGGGACCAGATGTACTTTTTATTTATACCATTTTGGTGAATGATGTTTTGATTGCTTTTAGTATTAGTTATCAGTTTCCCTGGGTTCAAGACTCCTACGCAGGGGCGCACCGCTAATGAGGTGAAGTGAGGTGGCCGCCTCAGGCGGACTATCCGTCACTGTCTGGGGGGCGGCATTTTTTACATTCTATTTACCGTAAACCAGCCCAGGACAGGCCGCTTAAAAAAAAAAAAAAAAAAAAAAAAAAGAAGCCGAGTGGGGGCCTGTCCTGGGCTGGTTTACGAGACGTACGCATCACAGCGCAGGCGGTGATACAATGGCGTCATCGCGACTCCTACGCTGAGACGCGGACGCAGGTGAAGAAGTGACATCGGCAGCTCCATCATGGGATTGCAGGTGAGTATAACTTTATATATATATATATATATATATATATATATATATATATATATAAATATAAATAGGCCATCCTGCTGGAGTATCCCCAGCAGGTAACGGCCTATTTATTTACCGATCCCCGCTCCTGCTGTGGCCGCCTCTGCTTCCCCTTCTGCTATCGGATGCATAAGGGGAAGTGGATGCCACTGTGAGCAGCCGCGGGCATCGGGAAGTGAGGCCACGGGCCTCAAATACTACAATTATTATATTCCGGGGTATTTTCAGACCCCGGAGTATAATAATCAGAGACCCAGGGGAGGTTAGGGAACAGAAAAACCAATGTTACTCACCTCTCCAGCGATCCGATGTTACTCCCTGCAGGCTGTGGCATTCTTTGGTGACGTCCCAGTCGTCACTTGAGCCATGCTGACGTCATTATGTTGCGATGCCGGTCTGTGCGACATTGAAGAGGGCCAAAAGCAGGGAGTGCACTGGAGCCCAGGTAAGTAACAGTGTATTTTATGTTTGTCACCACCTGGGTCTCCGATCATTATACTCTGGGGTCTTTTAGACCCCAAAGTATAATAATAGTTCATGGGTGGATTACTATGTAGCAGAATACTGTGTGCAGGGGCCACTATGGAGCATAATACTGAATGCAGGGGCCGCTGCGGGGCATAATACTGTGTGCAGGGGCCACTATGGAGCGTAATACCGAGTGCAGGGGCCACTATGGAGCATAATACCGTGTGCAGGGGCCACTATGGAATATAATACCGAGTGCAGGGGCCACTATGAGGCATAATACCGTTTTGCAGGGGCCACTATGGAGGATAATACTGAGTGCAGGGGCCACTATGATGCATAATACTGTGTGCAGGGGCCGCTATGGAGCATAATACCATGTGCAGGGGCTGCTGCAGGGCATAATACCGAGTGCAGTGGCCACTATGGGGCATAATACCATGTGTGGGAGCCACTATGTAACAATACTGAGTGCAGGGGCCACTATGGAGCATAATATCATGTGCAGGGGCCACTATGGAGCATAATATTGTGTGCAGGGGCCACTATAGAGCATAATACCGTGTGCAGGGGCCACTATGGGGCATAATACCATGTACAGGGGCCACTATGAGGCATAATACCCTGTGCAGGGGCCGCTGCGGGGCATAATACCGTGTGCAGGGGCCACTGCGGGGCATAATACCGTGTGCAGGGGTCGCTGCGGGGCATAATACCGTGTGCAGGGGTCGCTGTGGGGCATAATTCCTTGTGCAGGGGCCGCTGCAGGGCATAATACCGTGTGCAGGGGCCGCTGCGGGGCATAATACTATATTCAGGGGCCACTATGGGGCATAATACCGTGTGCAGGGGCCGTTGCAGGGCATAATACCTTGTGCAGGGACCGCTGCGGGGCATAATACCGTGTGCAGGGGACGCTGTGGGGCATAATACCATGTGCAGGGGTTGCTGCAGGGCATAATACCGTGTGCAGGGGCCGCTGCGGGGCATAATACCGGGCATAATACCATGTAATACTGTGTGCAGGGGCCGCTGTGGGCCATAATACCGTGTAATGCTGTATTTAAAAAAAAAAAACACCTACTCACGTGTCCCTTGTGCTCTGATGTCTCCCACCGCAGTCTGGTTCTGCTGCTCTGGTGTTTTCTTCTGGTGGAAGTCCCCACCGCACATGACTGCCGAGGTCACTGACACGGGTCATCACAGTGCTGTGGGGAAGAAAACACCAGAGCAGCAGGACTGGAATGCGCTGGAAGACACCGGAGCACCTTCCCCAGCCTCATATTAAAAAAGTGGTTATCCTGGACAACCCCTTTAAGGTGGCACTTGGGCTTTATTAAAGGGTCTTTCCAGCTCATTTTTATTGATGTTCTATCCTTAGGACAGATTATCAATAAGAGATCAGTGAACCCCTCATCTGATCAGCTGTATGAAGGGGCTATGACGCCTGTTTATATCATACGCTGTCTGTTTATAGTGACCGTGTGATGTAATTACAGCCTTGTCGCATAGGACGAGACTGTAGTTACATTACATGGCTGCTATGAGATGAATGACACTGTGTAAACAGAGAAGCGGTCACGGCGCTTACACAGGTACCACAGTTCATTCAAACAGCTGATCAGTGGGGGTCCTGGGTTTTTGAGCCCCACTGATTTGTTTATTAATGACCTGGAAAACCTTTTAATTAGTTAACACCTGCGGCATTATTAATAAGGGGCACTACTTATACAGGGTACACACGGACATTATTAATATAAAGATGCACTTTGGGGTATTATTCATTATGGGGGTTATATCATATATTATATAATTGGGGAAGCAGCAGGATGGGTGTGCAGGTAAGGACAATGTGGGTCAGGTGCCTGGAAAAGTGAGGAGCCAAAGATGTCTGTGTTGCAAACTTTACAGAGACAAGTCGCAGCTGGAAGAAGTGGTCATGGTGGTCCAGAGGGAAGAGAAAGGAAATGTGAAGGATTAGTCAGAGACGTCACCTGTAAGTCAAAAATGTTACTGCCCTGTATTCTCCTAAATGATAGAGGATAAATACCTGATTGATGGGGGTCAGTCAGCTGAGACCCCAACTGGGCCTGAGAATTGGGTTTTTTCCCCCCCACTGGGTGGGAATTCAGCCTGACCGCAGCCAGGCTGAATATAGGCATGTCGCTTGGTGGATGGATGAACCCGCATGGCTCTCATTCACTTCAATGGGAGTGCCAAAGATAGCCGAAGCACAGTACTCAGCTATCTGCGGCGCTCCTATTATAGAGAATGGGGGCCACGTGGGTTCCATCCACCAAGCAGAAGATGTGTGAAGTTACTTTCATTGTTAATGCCGTATTGTTGATTTCTGATACTGAAGTAATGCCGTAAGAAGAATTCTTGAAAACTGTTTCATAAGTTTGTGTAGGTTTATTGTACGACCTCGGGGTCTAAATATTAAAGTTAAAAAAATGTAAAAAGTAAAAATATAAAAAGAACTAACAGTTCAAATGAACTCCTTTCCAAAGATCGAATATAAAAATAAAGTAAAACATAAACACATTAGGTATCCTCACATCTGAAAATACCAGATCTACAAACTGCTAAAAATATTTTTCCCATACAATGGACTCCGTACCAGGAAAAAAAAATCAAGAGCCAAACAGCTGTTTTTTTCGCCATTTCACATCCCTAAAAATTTTGAATAAAAAACAATGAAAACAACATTCCCCGAAATAATATAAATAAAAAGTACATCTGGCCCTGTTAAAAATAGCCTGTATACAGCCCTGTATACAAACTTTAAAAAGCTATGGGTTTCACAATACGACAACTTGAAAAAAGATTTTATTGCAAATTTTTTATTCTTTTAAGGCCTTAACACCTAACCAAAAGTGTATAACATGTCATTTTGGCTGGACAATAAACCCATAAGTGGCACAAACACAGTTTTCATTTCATTTCACCCCATTCTGATTTTTTTCCAGCTTCCCAGTACATTGCACGGAATATTAAATAGTACCATTATGAATTACAATTTGTACCACAAAAATTAAGCCATTATATGGCTCTGTGAACAGAAAAGTAAAAAAGTTATGGAAGGCAGGGAGTAAAATACTAAAGTCAAAAACAAAACAAATGTCTTTAATAGGAAGGATTTAAAAATGTATATAGTTGATTTAGAGTTAAATTCCTGTCTTGACTGTAAAAGCATTCTTGTTTATAAAATTGTATGTCATATAGAGAACAGACATGCAATAAAGCAAGTCCTTAAGGGGTATTCCCAGTTCAAAGATTTATGACATTTCCACAGGTTATACAAAAAAGGCTATATGTCTCATTGACTTTTCACCAGACAAGGTAATTCTTCTAACCCAGGACTAAATTAGGATGTGGCCACTTACAGGTGCATCTCAATAAATTAGAATATCTTTGAAACGTTTATTTCTTTCAGCAATTGAATTAAAAAAGCGACCTCCTATATTTTCTAGATTCTTTATACACAGAGTGTTCTCTTTCAAGTGTTTTATTTCTGTAAATGTTGATTATGGATTACAGCTAATGAAAACCCAAATTCAAGAAAATTAGAATATTGTGAAAAAGTTCAGTATTGTAAATTCAGTGTGTCACCTGCCAAGGTTTCCTAAGCCTTTAAATGGCCCCTCAGTCTGGTTCAGTAAGACACACAATCATGGAAGACGCTGATTATGAATTGTATTACTGAATTACTGAAATGAATGAACGTTTCAAAGATATTCTAATTTATTGAGATGCACCTGTATAAGTCTGGCTCTCTCTATTCTGAAGACGTTATGGATAAAAAACAAGTCAAGCAAACTTACAATATGCGTCACCACCACTTTATTCAGGTTGCAGCCAGAAGAGTCACCCCCAACTATCAGAGATCTAAATAATATTCTATATTTATCCTATATCATATATTCATATGCCATGAATTACAGTATCTATGTACCACAAATGTTGGGTATTTAAATATGACATTGGGGCAGGCTGTTATGCAACATATACCTGTCAGTAATTACAGTCATGGGAGTCTGCTGGCTAAAAGTAAACCCGCAAAAGAGTGATATAATTGAGCTTTTGTTTCAAATTCTGACCCTTAAAATCAATTTTACTGATTCTTAATTGGAGAAACATTATATGGTGTATGTAAAATAAAATTGAGCAGAAAATCAAGCATGCCCCATAAAAAAAACCTTTTAATAAAGCCATGTGAATGGAAAAATAAAAATGCTTTGCTTTTTCCTGCAACAGTTTTCATATATAAGGGAAACCCTTGAGATTCTGCAGTTAAATTAACCTTATGCACATTTCAAAAACGCATGAAGTTTTGAAAACATAGCCCTTCTGCAGCTTTTTTTTCCAGTAATGTTTAGAAGAGATTAAAAAATCTCATTCGTGGACCTCTCCATACACTGTAATAAATGAGGGACCTGTGAAAACGGCCATCCCTCAGGTTCAAAACTGTTTTGCATTTCTATTGTGTGAATGTAGGATGTCCATTTTGACAGACATAGATGTGATATAAAGAAGCAATGTGAATAGACCCATAGACATTCATGGGTTTTAACCCCTTCCTGACATCCGCCATAATAGTACCCGGAATGCCCGGAGTTAATGCCCACTATCAGAAGGCATTGCAGGCCAGGACTCCCCTAAAATAAGCAAATGCCCACTCGGGTTGGTCCCCACTGGTCTAGTAACTTTTTTGTTGCAGGATGGACAACTTCCACGTGGCAATATCACAGGAGCCATCCTGTTGCTATGGAGGCTTCCAAACCTGCAACAGTAATATTACTATTGAGGCTAGTCTATGACCAGCCTCAATAGTAACATAGCAAAACTCCCATAGACTGCAATATTCCAAAAACAGTTGCAGTCTATGTCACCTGTAATCAAGAGATTGCAGGACTTAAGCCCCCTAGGGGGGGTAAAACATTTTTTTAAAAAAAGTTTTAAAAATATTAAAAAAAAAAAACAACCTAAAAGTTAAAATCACCCACCTTTTCCTGGAATACATATAAAACAAACAAAAATAAATTACAGTGAAACACAAACACATTTGGTATCTCTGTGTCTGAAAATGCCTGGTCTACAAACTTATAAAAATATTTTTCCCGTATGGTGAAAGCTGTAGTTGGAAAAAAAAAAAAAAATCAAAAGTATTCAACTGCCATTTTTTTGCTGTTTCGCCTCTGATAAAAAGAAATATAAAAAGTTACGGGAGTCAGAATGGAGACTTTAGAAAAAAAAATTTTTTTTTTGAAAGTGTTGCTGTTATGGCTCTGTGAACAGAAAAATAAAAATTTATGGGGTTTGGAAGCTAGGGAGTCAATAACGAGAATAGAAAATCAAAATAATGTCACTGGCAGGAAGGGGTTAAAATGTCCTTGTGATGACCATTGGAAAAATGGTCATGATACAGCTGTTATTTACTGTCACGTCCTTTCAACAGGCTTCAATGGAATGACACAGCCATTTATCATGGACATTATGTCTGTGAAAACAGTAATGTTGTGTGAATAAAACCTAAGATTTAATCCTGTCACGACATCCGCCATACTATTATGGCGGATGTCGGGTATTTAAATATGGTGGCCACTCAGGAGCTGAGTATTATACAGGGAAGACCTGACTTAGCTACCATTAGTTGACTTAGGTGCCATTTTCACGGCGGTGTATGGGTGCCGTCATTTTGGAGCTGGTAGTACGATTTTACAATACATTGCAATTCATACATTCACTAGATCACATATAAGTACTTAAATACAGTTAAACACATACACATTAGGTATCCCTGTGTCCAAAAATGCCCAGACTACAAACTTATAAAAATATTTTTCCCATACACCACAGCAAGAAAAAAAAATCAAGAGCCAAAGCACTATTTTTTTCACTTGTTTCATCACTCATAGAAAATTAAATAAAAAGTGATTAAAGAAATAGATATTCCCCAAAATGGTTTAAATAAAAAGTACATCTGGCCTTTCAAAAAAAGACACCTTATTGAACCCCATACACAGAAATATAAAAAAGTTACGGATGTCAGAAGATGGCGACTCCAAAAAATTTAGGGGGATTTTATTAAGGGGTTTAAAAAAAAAAAAAAAAAAAAAAAAAAAAATATATATATATATATATATATATATATATATATATAAAACTATACAAGGCTGAGGACACAAGCAGCAAATCGCTGCCAAAAAATGTTAAGGAAAAGACCGAGGAAGAAACGCTTCGTGTTTTTTTCCGCAGAGTTTTTCACAGAAAGTATGCAGAGTTTTCCTCTGCGGACTTTCAGTCTCTATTATACAGTGGGTACGGAAAGTATTCAGACCCCTTTACAATTTTCACTCTTTGTTTCACTGCAGCCATTTGCTAAAAGCAAAAAAGTTCATTTTATTTCTCATTAATGTACACTCAGCACCCCATCTTGACAGAAAAAAAAACAGAAATGTAGATATTTTTGCAAATTTATTAAAAAAGAAAAACTGAAATATCACATGGTCATAAGTATTCAGATCCTTTGCTCAGTATTGAGTAGAGGCACCCTTTTGAGCTAGTACAGCCATGAGTCTTCTTGGGAATGATGCAACAAGTTTTTCACATCTGGATTTGGGGATCCTTTGCCATTCTTCCTTGCAGATCCTCTCCAGTTCCATCAGGTTGGATGGTGAACGTTGGTGGACAGCCATTTTCAGGTCTCCCCAGAGATGCTCAATTGGGTTGAGGTCAGGGATCTGGCTGGGCCAGTTAAGAATAGTCACAGAGTTGTTCTGAAGTCATTCCTTTGTTATTTTAGCTTTGTGCTTAGGGTCATTGTCTTGATGGAAGGTGAACCTTCGGCCCAGTCTGAGGTCCAGAGCACTCTGGAAGAGGTTTTCTTCCAGGATATCTCTGTACTTGGCCGCATTCATCTTTCCTTCAATTGCAACCAATTGTCCTGTCCCTGCAGCTGAAAAACACCCCATAGCATGATGCTGCCGCCACCATGTTTCACTATTGGGATTGTATTGGGCTGGTGATGAGCAGTGCCTGGTTTTCTCCACACATACCGTTTAGAATTAACACCAAAACGTTCAATCTTTGTTTCATCAGACCAGAGAATCTTATTTCTTATAGTCTGTGAGTCCGTCATGTGTTTTTTGTTTTTGGCAAACTCTATGCGGGCTTCATTAGCATGATGAACCTGCAATGGTAACTCTTCACGCTCCCCCCACAGATACCAAAACATTTCAATGAGATCAGGTTACTCCCAATTACATTGACACTGAGTCACTGACCTACTTTCTATGTGATTGAAAGCAATCCCGGTCACATAGCTAATGCAGTCATTCTTATTTAGGAGCTCCTGCACTAGCTTTTTATGCCACATGAGAGCTCACCAATTAATATTTCTGGTCCACTGTGTCACAATAGAAAGTAGAGTTTATTGATCTATGGTTTCTGTTCAGTTGTCGGAGAAGACAAAAGATGGCTGTAGGTGAGTATAAGATTTCTTGTTTATTTTTGATCATACCACTGTCTATCTTGTGGTTTTTTTTTTTCATGTTCCACAGGGCAATTTGGACTTCATGGGATTCATTGGACTCTGCCTATAATCATCTTTCTTTCTTTCTTTCTTTCTTTCTTTCTAAAATGGTCAAAGAGGGTTCTGTGGGCGAGATTTCATTTGAACATTTTTAAAAATATTTTAATAAAAATAATAATTGCTGCTGTCTGATTGACAGTGTCCACTGCTAAAGCTGGAATTAGTTTTATCTGGTAAAAGGGCCAACACTAAGCCCAACAATTATTATCCTGGTGCCCATCACCACTAGGTGTGCTAGAAAGAGCCAGGAATGATCTAGTACCCCAACTATCTATTGTTGGTTGGGGTTTGAGGTGACTGTAGGCTTGTAATATTAGTGAGCCTTTCCACTTTGGTAATGCTATTCTGCAGCTATTTTATTGAAACCCCTGGTTAATAAAAATTAAGGGACATAATTTAAAAAAAAAATTAAAAAAAACATAAATTTTTCACAACTAGCTAGATACAATAAAGTAGCCACAGTTTAGCATTACAATCATCACCTTACCATCACTAGATAGGGTATTGGCTCATAATTGGCATTTCCCTGACACTCCTGGTGGTGGTAGTCAGTGCTTGGAGGGATTAGTGTTAGCCTTTTTACCTGTCATCACTAAGCTTCATCTTAGTAATAAATACTGTTACTCAGGCTGCACCCATTGTTGTGATTTCCTAACATATGCAGCCATTAGTTTGTCCATGCTTTACATTGTGTGACTTTATGACATTCCATGATGGTGTGTGATTCCTGTCACCACTGCATATCCCACTGCATTCCCACGTCCATAACATTTTACATTTTATTTCAATGTAGCTTTTATTTTGTGGGTATATAAGAGTTTTTGATCAGTTTTTATAACTTTTTGAAAAGTGAGATTATCAGAATACATCAATTCTATCATCTGAATGTTAAGGTTTATTGCATTTATCATGTAGAATAAATAACACACTAATTTTATTTTAGAGGTTGTTACAGATGTGGTGATACCAAGTGTGTGCTTTTTATTTTTTCATTCCCCCTGAAAGTCTATTTTTACTTTTTTTGTGAAAAAAAACAACTTAGTTGCGGTCAGCATTGACTGCAGCATATAAGGGGTTAAATAACAAGTATGCTTTTGATTGATAATGGAAGGGTGATATCATTTTCTACTGCACTGTCAGCTTTTTGTGTTCTCCTGCACATTGATTAACCCCTTAAGGACACAGTCCAAAAGTGCGTTAAGGACCAGGCCTTGTTTTTCAAAACTGACATGTGTCACTTTATGTGGCAAGAACTTTGAAACGCTTTAACTTACACAAGTGATTTTGAGAATGTTTTCTCGTGACACATTGTACTTCATGTTAGTGGTAAACACTAATCAATATTTTTGTATTTATTTATAAACAAAATAGGATATTTGATGGAAATTTGAAAAAAAAAATCGCAATTTTCAAAATGTGAAATTCTCTGCTTTTCAGACAGATAGTCATACCACCCAAATACATTAATAAATATTATCTACCATATCTCTGCTTTATATTGGCATAATCTTTTAATCGTCCTTTAATTTATTTTGGATGTTAGAAGACTTACAAGTGTAACAGCGATTTTCCAGATTTACAAGAAAATTTCCCAAACTAATTTTTTAAGGACCACTTCAGTTCTGCAGGGGATTATAAATGCCTATATATTAGAAAACCCCCATAAATCACCCCATTTTCAAAACTGCACCCCTGAAATTATTCAAAACAGCATTTGGGAAGTTTGTTAACCCTTTAAGCATTTCACAAGAATTAAAACGATATCGAGGTGAAATTTAGACATTTCATTTTTTTCCACTAATCTCTTCATTTAACCCTAAATTTAACACGTTCACAAAGGGTTAAAGGAGAAAATGCATCTCGCAGTTTATTATACAATTTCTCCAGAGCACAGAAATACCCCACATGTGGGTGTAAACTGATGTTTGGGCATTCGGCAGTAAACAGAAGGGAAGTAGCGACACTGGGCGTCTGAAAAGCAGATTTTTCTGAAATAGTTTTCAGGTGCCATGTCTCATTTGCAAAGCCCCTAGAGTACCAAAACAATGGAAACCCCCTAAAAGTGACCCCATTTTGGAAACTACACCCCTCACAGAATTCATCAAGGGGTATAGTGAGCATTTTGACCCCACAGCTGTTTCACAGATTTTACTAACATTGGGATGTATAAATGAAAAATTACTAAAACGTCACTTTATCCCCAAAGTTTTCATTTTCACAAGGGGTTCAAGGAGAAAAAGGACCCCATAGTTTGTTAAACAATTTCTCCTGAACACGGCAATACCCCATATGTGGTCATAAACTGCTGAATGGGTACATGGGGGGGCTCGGAATGGAAAGAGTGCTATTTTGCTTTTGTAGGGCAGATTTTGCTGGAATAGTTTTCAGGTGCCATGTTGCATTTGCAGAGCCCCCAAAGTACCAATACAGTGGAAACCCCCTAAAAGTGACCCCATTTTGGAAACCACACCCCTCACAGAATATGTCAAGGGGTATAGTGAGCATTTTGACCCTACAGCTGTTTCACAGATTTTATTAACATTGGGACATGAAAATGAAAAATTATTTTTTTTCCAATAAACCGTCAATTTAACCCCAAATTTTTCATTTTCACAAGAGGACAAAGGAGAAAAAGCTCCCCAATGTTCGTTACACAATTTCTCCTGAATACAGAAATGCCCCATATGTGGTTGTAATCTGCTGTTTGGGTACATGGTGGAGCTCAGAATGGAAAGAGCGCTATTTAGCTTTTGGAGGGCAGATTTTGGTGGAATAGTTTTCAGGTGCCATGTTGCATTTGCAGAGCCCCTAAAGTACCAATACAAGGGAAACTCCCAAAAGTGACCCCATTTTGGAAACTACATCCCACATAAAATTTATCTAGGGGTATGGTGAGCATGTTGACCTCCCAGCTGTTTCACAGATTTTATTAACATTGGAAAGTAAAAATGAAAAATTACTCTATTTTCCAATAAACCGTCCATTTAGCAACATATTTTTAATTTTTGCAAGTGGTTATAGAAGAAAAAGCTCCCCACAGTTTGTTACACAATTTCTTCTGAACACAGAAATGCGCCATACGTGGTTTTTATCTGCTGTATGGGTACATGGTGGGGCTCAGAATGGAAAGAGCGCTATTTGGCTTTAGGAGAGCAGATGTGGCTGGAATAGTTTTCAGGTGCCTTGTCACATTTTCAGAGCTCCTCAAGTACTAATACAATGGAAACCCCTCAAAAGTGTATCAAGGGGTTTTATCATTTTGAGTCTAAAAATGCTTCCCAAAAATTAATGTACAAAGTGAAAATTGAAGTTTTTGAAGAAATATCCAATTTCAGAATACATTGTGGCCACTTTGTGGCATCAAAGACATGCACTCCTAAAACTATTAAGTGGACTATCCCGGGGGAAAAAAAAATTATATATGTAGGTGTAAACTGTTGGTTTGGCACACAGCAGGGCTCAGAAGGGAAGGATCACTGTGTTTTTTTAGCTTTTGGAGTACAGATTTAGAGGGACTTTCTGGATGACATATTGTTTTTGCAGAGCCCTGGAGGTGCCAGTAAACTGGAACTCCCCAAGAAGTGACCCCATTTTGTAGGGGCAATTTTAGGGTCTCTGCAAATTTGACATGGCGTCCAAAAACCAACAATCTAAATCTGTGCTCCAAAAGTACATAGTGCTCCTTCACATCTGCACCCTGCTGTGTGCCCAAATGGCAGTTTATGCTCACATGTATGACACTGTTGTACCCAGGATAATGTACTTAGCAACACCATATGTGGGTATAAACTGCTGTTTGGGAACAGCCGGGCACAGAAGGGAAGGAGCGCTATTTTGGTTTTTAGAGCACAGTTTGGTTTTTGGACACCATGTCACTTTTGCAGAGCCCAAGAATTGACAGTAAAGTGGAATCCGCAGACATGTGACCCCATTTTGGAAACGACACCCTTCAAGTGGTGTAGCGAGCATTATTAACCCTTAAGTGTTGCATTCTTTTAATTTCCAGAAATGAATGTGCAGATGATAATGAAAAGTTAAAAATAACATTTTTCCATAGATACACCATTTCAGTGCCCGATATGTTGTGCCCAGCTTATGTCTGCAGAGACACACACTCCAAAAACTGTTAAGTGGGGATCCCGGGCACAACAGCTTTTGGAGCGTTCATCTCTGATACAAGCCGGGCACAACATATTATGCACTGAAATGACGTATTCCTGGAAAAATTGTCATTTTCACCTTTGACATCAGCTGCGTATTCATTTATGGATAATAAATTATAGCAACACTTGGGGGATAAAAATGCTCACTGTACCCCTGGATAAATTCCTTCAGGGGTGTAGTTTCCAAAATGGGGTCACATGTCAGGGGATTCCACTCTACTGGCATTTCAGCTCTGCAAAAGTGCAATGGCGTCCAAAAACCAAACTGTCCAAACCTATGCTCCAAAAACCAAATAGCGCTGCTTCCATTCTGTGCCCAGCTGTGTCCATACAGCAGTTTATACCCACATATGGCATTAAGTACGTTACCCTGGGTACACCAGTGTCATACATGTGGGCATAAACTGCAGTTTGGGCACACAGCAGGGAACAGAAGGGAAGGAGCACTATGTGGCTTTTGGAGTGCAGATTCAGATGTTTTAGATCTGGGTGCCATGTTATGTTTGCAGAGCCTGTAAAGTACCATAACAGTGGATTCCCCAAAGGAGTGACCCCATTTTGAAAGCTGCACCCCTCAAAGAATTTACCAAGGTGTGTAGTGAGCATTAGTATTCCAGACGTGACTGCACAGCAGATGGGGAAAAATGAATAGGTAAGCTGTGCGGAGTGCATTAGTAACACCAAATTCCCTACTATTTCCCCAGAAGTTCCTATTATTGGGGGGTCACTCTGGGGGTCACTTCTGCTTTATTTTCCCTCATAAGCTCTAAATCTGGTTTGTCCCCTTATATACGCTCGCACAACTTATACATTCCCTTCCTGCTGCCAGCTATGTTCTAATGATTTGGCGATTTTTGGGGTTTTTGTCTTCACATTGTAAAAGCTATATTTTCTTTATTCCTCTGGTGATGTAGCCATATGAGGGCTTGTTGTTTGCGGGGTGAGATGTATTTTGTAATGACATCATCTTTGGGCGCCTATAACTTATTGAATAAATTTTATTAACTCTTTCTTGGTGAATTAAAAAAAAACCCATTAATTCTGGCACTGCGTTTTACCTTTTAAATTTTTCACCATGCAGCATAAAGCATAAGTAACATGTTACCTTTATTCTACGATTACGATTACAGAAATACTTAATTTATATTGTTTTTTTATGCGATACTAATTTTGCAGAACAAAAACCCATTTGGGGACATAAATTAATTGTTTTTGCATCACCATCTTTTGAGATGCGTAACATTTTTATTTTGTGGTTTACAGAGTTGGTTAAGGGCTTATTTTTTGCGGGATAACCTGTGCTTTTTATTGGTAGTGTTTTTGGGGTACATATGACTTTTTGATCTCTTTTTATGGCTTATTTTGTAAGGTGAGATGGCAAAAAATCATTACTTTTGGTGGGTTTTTTCAGTTTTTTTCCCCCAACGTTCACCATGTACGATACCAAATATGCATTGTTTTTATTAATTTGTAGGTTTTTTTTTATATAATTCATTTTATATAGGAAAAGGGAACTTTTGGGGATTTATTCTTTTATTAATTTTTTCAAAGACTTTATTTTATTTTTTTTTCACTTTTTTTTTTATTTTTTCATGTGTCCCATTAGGACACCTGAGCCAGCAATGCTTTGATTGCTGTCTCTGTACTATAGACTGCAAGACACGAGCATACATGTGTCTTGCAGTCTATACAGGAAGTCAGCGCTATGGAGACACATAGTGCTGACTTCCGAAGGTCTCGACAGGATCAACCAGGTAGTGGGGTCTCCAGGCAGCCTGGAGTCACTGGGCAGACCCCGGGCTGCAGATTATAGATATCGGCACCACCCGATCTCAATGCGGGGGGTGCCGAGGGGAGTGGCAAGATGGTGGAACCCCTTAGATGCCGCAGTCATGTTTGACCGCGGCATCCAAGGGGTTAAAACCTCCGATCGAAACTCAGTTCTGACCAGGGGTTATGGAGTAGGGTGTTAACTGTCCGTTACAGCTAACTCCTGGTTCCGATGCCGCCCACTCAGAAAGTGAGCGGGTGGCCGCCCTAGGGCGTAGTATTACGCCCTGTTGCACGAAGTACCAAGCGCACAGAACGTAATCGTACGTCCAATGTTGTTAAGGGGTTAAAGTGAAAGTGCACGTATAAGCACCTCTGTTTCAATCAGTGATATCTCAAAATCTATGTGAGCTACAAGATTCTTGGTATTAAAACAAAAACAAAATCGCAGCTCTAGCCCCCATGGCTCTGGAGCTCAAGCCGTTTAAAGTTACAGTGTCAGTGAATGTGTTCTACTCGGAGAGAACAGTAATACACTTAGCTGAAGCCCCAAGTATTGCTCGTCCAAAACTGTAAGCGGGGGGGAGGAGGGCTAATCTGTCTATCCTGTTTTTAGTTTCAGTTCACATTCTATAGTTTTATGCTTTTTTTCTCTATTTCTGTGGTACTTTAAAGGAGGGCTAAGATTCCCTGCTTATAAATAATAATGCACCCTTATAAATAATAATCCCTGCTTATAAATAATAATGTCCTCTTATAAATAATAATGCCCCCTTATAAATAATGGTTTCCGCTTATAAATAGTCCCCCTTATCAGTAATAGTTCTCCCTTATAAATAGTTCCTTCTTATAAATAATAGTCCCCATTATCCGTAATAGTCCCTCCCTTATAAATAATAGTACTACCTTATA
The DNA here is from genome assembly GCA_947044405.1 of Leptodactylus fallax. NCBI lineage: Eukaryota > Metazoa > Chordata > Amphibia > Anura > Leptodactylidae > Leptodactylus > Leptodactylus fallax. Next base: position 9,827,212 of record CAMRHE010000021.1, read on the forward strand.
CGTAGTTCCCCCTTTTAAATGATAGTCCATATTATTTATAAGGAGGGAAACTACACACGTGGACAAAATTGTTGGTACCCCTTGTTTAATGAAATAAAAACCCACAATAGTCACAGAAATAACTTGAATCTGACAAAAGTAATAATATATAAAAAGTCTATGAAAATGAACAAATGAAAGTCAGACATTGCTTTTCAACCAGGCTTCAATAGAATTTTAAAAAAAAGAAAACTCATGAAACAGGCCTGGACAGAAATGATGGTTCCCTTATCTTAATATTTTGTTGCACAACCTTTTGAGGCAATCACTGCAATCAAACGATTCCTGTAACTGTCAATGAGACTTCTGCACCTCTCAACAGTATTTTGGCCCACTCCTCATGAGCAAACTGCTCCAGTTGTCTCGGGTTTGAAGGATGCCTTTTCCAGACGTCATGTTTCAGCTCCTTCCAAAGATGCTCAATAGGATTTAGGTCAGGGCTCATAGAAGGCCACTTCAGAATAGTCCAATGTTTTCCTCTTAGCCATTCTTGGGTGTTTTTAGCTGTGTGTTTTGGGTCATTGTCCTGTTGCAAGACCCATGACCTGCAACTGAGACCAAGCTTTCTGACAGTGGGCAGCAGATTTCTCTCTATAATCCCTTGATAGTCTTGAGATTTCATTATTACTCTGCATAGATTCAAGTCACCCTGTGCCAGATGCAGCAAAGCAGCCCCAGAACATAACAGAGCCTCCTCCATGTTTCACAGTAGGGATAGTGTTCTTTTCAAGATATGTTTCATTTTTCCGTCTGTGAACATAGAGCTGATGTGCCTTGCCAAAAAATTCTATTTTTGTCTCATCTGTCCATAGGACATTCTCCCAGAAGCTTTGTGGCTTGTCAAAATGTAGTTTTGGAAATTCCAGTTTTGTCAGATTCAAGTTATTTCTGTGACCATTGTGGGTTTTTCTTTCATTAAACAAGGGGTACCAACAATTTTCTCCATGTGTGTGTTACTTATAAGGGGGGAACTATTATTTATATGGGGAACCTATTATTTATAAGGAAATTAACTACTATTTATAAGGGAGAACTATTATGAGGGAGAAGCATATTTTTAAGTGGGCTATTATAAGGGGGGCTGTTATTTATAATATTTCCCCATGATAATAGCCCCCTTATAAATAATAGTTCATCCCTTATAATAGCCCTTCTTAAATATAATAGTTTCCCCACTACAAATAAATACCCCCTTAAAAATAAAATGTCCATGTTCAGAAATAAGTACCCCCTCAGCAGTAATTGCATAATTATTTTTTAAAAACAAAAAAAAATCTTATACTCACCTTACCGTGACCCCGATGAGTAGAGCAGCTGACACCTTTTCAAATGCCTCAATTTCTAGCCATAGTGTCCTGTTCTTTGCCATAGTGCCATCTTTGCCCCATTTACAAAAAGCCCCATTATTTATCAGTGAGCCATCATTAAAAATCGAAGCTTACGAAGTGGAATTTGGTCCGAATTTCAGGAAATATTCGATTCACATCGAATCCTGATTTCCTCACACTTTGTGGTAACGAACAGCACAGCTCCGATCAGGGGTTTTAACCCAAAGGGGTTCCGCCATGCTACATGTCCCCCTCGGCATCCCCCGTGGCAAGATTGGGGGATGCTGACAGGGCCAGCATCAGCACCCGGCGTACCTGGGAAAGTGTCAGGGCTCCATGATAGTGGTCGGGGGAAAGCCTGATTCCCCGACCGCTGTACATACTGCTAATGGAGAGGGGCCTGGCCCCTTCTCATTAGATGCCAGGTCAGGGGAGGTGATTAAAAATAAAAAAATACTGATACTCACCTGTCTTCCGGCCGGTGACTGAGGTCCTGCTCCCCACTGTGCCACTTTGATTGGGCCCCAGTGGCCACGTGGAGGGCGCCAGCGTAATGATTTCATCGCGCCCCACGTGACTGCTGAGGCCCAATCACAGGCCCCAGCAGTGACGTCTGGGGAGCAGGACCTCAGTTGCAAGGAAGAAGAGGAACGAGGAGGACGCTGCAGACTGTCGGATACCCAGATACTGCCAGATACACACCTTACCTCACCTCTTCTGGGTATCCGGCAGTCTGCAGCATCCTCCTCGCTCCTCTTCTTCCTTGCGACTGAGGTCCTGCTCCCCAGATGTCACTGCTGGGGCCTGTGATTGGGCCTCAGCAGTCACGTGGAGCGCGATGACGTCATTACGCTGGCGCACTCCACATGATCACTGGGGCCCAGTCACAGTGGTACAGTGTTTGTTATTTTTAATCACTTCCCCTGGGTCCCTGATTATTATACTCTGGCGTCTGAGGACCCCAGAGTATAATAATAGCTCCAGCTCTAGAGGGGTGGGGGTTTAAACACTTTTTTTTTAACTTTTTTTTTTTACATTTTTTTCTTTTTGTTCCCATAGGGGATTGAAGCAGCGATATTCTGATCGCTGCTTCAATGAGTATAGCTGCCGAATAGTAGCAGCGGCACCCCCCCCTGAAAATGTGACGGGGGGTCAGATTGGGACTCCAATATATAATAAAATCCCTGAGATGTAGCTCAGCTCTGACCAGGGCCATTACATACAGCTGACATCTCTAACAAACCACAGTGGCCATATTGTATTTCACAGATTTTGCCATATACATTAATAGCTATTTACCCCTCTATACTCCCATTGAGCACTCCTCCACTAAGAGGAAGTTAAAATTGGGCCACTTTCTTCAGTGCCATTAAGCACCAAAAAATACTTGTGCACTTTAACTAAAGAGTTCCAGAAGTACAGGAAAGAGATTCAAGCCTTGTATATGGTACTTCATGGTGTCGCTCTCTTCATGGCAAGTCTTCTCTATTCTTCTTTATGCCCACTTCTCTCTTGCCTATCTGTACCATAATATCCACCCTCCCCATGTTCCTTTTTTGTTTGACTAAATCCATCCATCCATTACTTACCTTATATACTGACTTAAAGCAGGCTGACTCTGTAGGTTGAGTCCAGTATCTCTAAATCAATTTCAGGTTACCTATGTATGGGGAAAGAGGGGTTGGGGGTAAAATCATGAACTCTGGTGCAGGTCCAGGCCTGGCGCAGGTGACATGATGCAGTGACATCATCTCCTGTGCCGGGGCGTCCTTCACATCACTACAGCTCCTTGCTCTGTCATAGGCTTAAACTTGTATGTGGAGCTCTCCAGGGCATAAAGTCTGGTCCCTGGATCCAGGGGTCTCTGCATCCATAGGGCTTGATGCAAGTGCACCATAAAGCAACCCTGGTTATATCCCTCCAGGGAGCAGTAAAGTATAATAACTTCCAGAGTGCAACGCTTCATTGGACTGCCTGGTTGTCAGATTAACCGCCTTTATAGAGCATTTATGGTACCAGCTGGTATTTGTCAAATTGAGTATGCTGGATCGACAGGCCCAGCTGCAACATCTGTGGAAAAATGTGTAGTTGGATAATATATGGAATCTGTATGCCCAGTGGCATAACTAGGAATGGCTGGGCCCCAAGGCAAACATTTGACATGGGGCCCCCCCAAGCTGCCGCCCCCAACCCCCCCAAGCCGCCGCCCCCAACCCCCCCCCTGCGCACACTATTATGCCCCATAGTGGCCCCTGCACATGGTATTATGTCCCATAGTGGCCCCTGCACACGGTATTTTGCCCCATAGTGGCCCCTGCACATGGTATTATGCCCCATAGTGGCCCCTGGACACGGTATTATGCAGCATAGTGGCCCCTGCACACAATATTATGCCCCATAGTGGCCCCTGCACACAGTAGTTTGCCCCATAGTGGCCCCAGCACACAGTAGTTTGCCCCATAGTGGCCCCGACACACAGTAGTTTGCCCCATAGTGGCCCCTGCACACAGTAGTTTGCCCCATAGTGGCCCCTGCACACAGTAGTTTGCCCCATAGTGGCGCCTGCACGCAGTAGTTTGCCCCATAGTGGCCCCTGCACGCAGTAGTTTGCCCCATAGTGGCCCCTGCACACAGTAGTTTGCCCCATAGTAGCCCCTGCACGCAGTAGTTTGCCCCATAGTAGCCCCTGCACACAGTAGTTTGCCCCATAGTGGCCCCTGCACACAGTAGTTTGCCCCATAGTGGCCCCTGCACACAGTATTATGCCCCATAGTGGACCATCCATGAACGATTATTATACTCTGGGGTCTTTTCAAACCCCAGAGTATAATGATCGGAGACCCAGGGGAGGATAGAAACATAGAAAACACTGCAACTAACCTCTTCCTCGCTCCGGTGCACTCCCGTGCGCTACTTCGGCCATCTTCAATGTCGGACCGGATCTTGCGCGATCCAGGCCGGCGTCGCGACGCATAATGAAGTCGGCTGACGTCTGGGACGTCACCAAACAGGCCCGAAGCCTGCGGAGTGGCGGAGAGGTGAGTTACAGTGTTTTTTATGTTCGCTCACCTCCCCTGGGCCCCCGATCGTTATACTCCGGGGTCTCAAAAGACCCCGGAGTATAACGATAGCAGTGATTGTGGAGTTCGCGGTAGCGACTGCCACAGGGCTCCGGGCCCCGTAATGTTCCTGGCCCTGTGGCAGTCGCTACCACTGCTACCCCGGTAGATACGCCCCTGTGTATGCCTCCACCCCCAACTGTATGTTATTTTATATCCAACCTAAAGGTGGCCCAAAAGGGTACTAGATCCTCCCCAATTGTACAGTTTTCACCAATAAACATATGCCTTCACTTCAATATTCTAATCAGTTACATTTGTCCTATCATCATAACATCACTTCATTTACACATTGATTCCAACAATACCTGCTTGGTGCGTTATTTTTTTCTTTGTCAGTGGATGTATGTATTTACGTTAACAAAAATCAGTAAGCATGAGTAACTTAAAGTAATTGTTTTCTTCATGACTATCAGTCTCACATATTATTGTGGAGGAATTTTGGCCCCCCTTTTTTTTTTTTTTACAATGTTGCTTAAGTTTATTGAGGTTCTGTGGATGAACTTAGAAGTTGTCCACTTTCAGACCAATATTGAGAGACAAATATTATTGTATGTATAATATAAAGTTGTACAATTTTCCTATATACTCTCTGTATCAATTCCTCATGGTTTTCTAGATCTCTGCTTATTGTCATTCATTCTGTTACTTCTAATGGATAAAATTCTGACCATGGTCATGTGATTTTTGGTCTATGGTCATGTGATGGATACACAGGTGCACAACTCATTACCAGGCAGATGTCTGATTACTGTGCTGTGGCTATACTGAGCTGTGTACCTGTGTGCTCATCACATGACCATGGACTGTAAATCACATGACCATGGTCAGAATTTTATCCGCTAGAAGTAAGCAGAATGAATGACAGCAAGCAGAGATCTAGAAAACTAGAAATAGAAACTAAGAATTGATACAGAAAGTATATTGGGAAATTGTTCAACTTTTTATTATACAAACAATAACATTTGTCTCTCAATATTGGTCTGAAAGTGGCCAACCTCTTTAAGGTCCAACCACAGTATTTCAATTGGTTTGAGGTCTGGACTTTGACCAGGCCATTGATTAACAATTTGATTATTTTCTTTTCCAGTAATTCTGTTGTAGATTTGGTGGTGTGTCTGAGATCATTGTCCTGTTGCATGACCCAGTTTCATGTTCACATTTAGAATAGAATACTTTGGTAAACAGAGGAGTTAATAGTTGACTCAAGGAGCACAGGTTCTGTGACTGATAGAACCTGCAAGGAGCACAGGTTCTATCATCTACCCCCTCCACCTCCATGCTTGACAGTTGCTATAAAGTGTATGTACTGATATGCTGTGATTTGTATTCATCAAATGTGCATCTTTGCATTGGGGCAAACAGCTCCACTTACCTTTCTAAAGGACATTGTTGCAGAAATTTTAAGGTTTGATCAGATACAACTTTGCAAACTTAAGCCACCTTGGTATGTTCTTTTTTTTTTTTTTTTTTTTTTTTAGAAAAAGTTATGCTTTCCCCTGGTAATCTTCCAAACAAGTCATACTTGCTCAGCCTTTTTATAATTGTATTGTCATGAACTTGAACATTTACCATGCTTACTGAGACCTGTGGAGTTTGAGATGTAGCTCTTGGGTTTTTTTGCAATTCCCCTCAGCATAGCACACTCTGACATTGGGATCAATTTGTGGGAATGTCTACTTCAGGGAAGATTGACAACTATCTTGAATGTTTTCCGCTTGTGAGTCATCTTTCCTACTGTAGAGTGATTGACTTGAATTATAGCAACAATTTCTAATCCAGGTTTATTGCTGATGGCTTTCCTCCTCGGCATTGTGTTAATACATGCCTAAATTATCCAGACCGTCAGACTTCCAAATTTTTAGGTTTTATAGAGGGACTCAGGCTTGCTTAAAGGTATTTGATTAGCAGCACCTGGCTGCCACTTAACCACTTTATTCCTATGGAAGCAGTAAAGTTTTACTCTTTTTCTCATATACTGCTTATGTATTTGGGTCTAGTTTTATAAAAAGAAATAATGACACAGTGTAATCTCTTGTATGTTATTATTCATCTGAGGTTGTAGTTACCTGATGTGTTAAGGACCACATGTTTTTTTTTCTTATGCCGTGATTTGTAAAACCATAGAATTGTTTGGCATGACATTAATATCCACTCCAATTTGCTTTTAGCCCCACCTCTTCCTTTTGGACCTGATTCTACTATCATGTTTCCTTTACACGGAAGAGAACCACAAGGCTTAACTGTAGTAAATCTCCTCCAATATTGAGACTTTGGTGTTATTATCAAGTACACACTAAATTATGAATAACAACAGTTATTGATCAACACAATGTCAGGTTTCAAGATTTTCTCCACATATACAATTCTACAACCTTGTCACTTTTGGTGACATTTTCCTGCCAACTGGGTTGGAACCCTGGTTTCTAAACCTTCCAACACACCCAAAAGTATCTTGTCTATGCATTCTCACTTTAAGCCCCATAGTGTACAACAACAAGTGGAAGGAAGAACTTGGAATATAATTCTCAGACCCAGAAATATGTTTTATTCTCACAGACTCCCATGGCTTCTCCAAGTGCACTAGGATTCAGTAGAACTTCTTTAAATTGCTCACCAATTTGTAAAAATTCCTGATAGTTCTTCATGCCATGGATAATAACATGCCAAATGTCTTTTCGAGATGCAATAAAGCAACAGGATTACTTTCCCATGTCTGGTGGCAGTGCTCTCTCATCAAATCCTTCTGGAAAGAAATAGAAACCTCTCTAAACCACATATGTTCTCCAAACCTTATCAGGAACTGATTGTGGAAACCCAAATCAGGCAAGAACAACCTGCTTATCTTCTTGCTGTCAACAGCAAAACTACTCCTTTATACACATTGGAAGAATTCACAACCCTCAAATATACAACAATGTGGAAAAACGTTTCTAAAATTAACAGAGGAACTAGTCCATTGGAAAACCTCAACCAGAGAAAAATACCTGGAAATCCAGTCTCCATTGAACATTTATGTAGGATACCAATCTCTTCCCATCAATAACAATTTAAGAGACAAAGTGCATCCTCTCTACAACCCTGTCTAAAGCTAACACTTATTGGTACCATCCTCCCTCAGCATTATTCATTCAACCTAGTGTAAATAAGTCTTTCGAGCTTCCACCCAGACCATGTGGATATTTCCCTCCCCACCCTTTCCCCATCTTTGCCTTCTCCTCCCCATCATCAATTTGATAAGAATTAGGAGTAATCAAAATTGTGTCAAACTCATTTTTTTCCATAAAGAAAGATTGGAAACTAAATCCAGAAGTGATAATATGGGGGATTAAAAAAGTGGAGGTACATGCAATGAGGCTATCAAACATTGTACCGTGGAGAGAAACCACCATAGATGAATGTTGCTTATGCCAAAAGGACATTACCAATAGCCAAGAGTGTACTAGATATACAGTGGGTACGGAAAGTATTCAGACCCCTTTAAATTTTTCACTCTTTGTTTCATTGCAGCCATTTTCTAAAAGCAAAAAAGTTAATTTTATTTCTCATTAATGTACACTCAACACCCCATCTTGACAGAAAGAAAACAGAAATGTAGATATATTTGCTAATTTATTAAAAAAGAAAAACTGAATTATCACATATGTCATAAGTATCGCATAAGTATTCAGACCCTTTGCTCAGTATTGAGTAGAAGCACCCTTTTGAGCTAGTACAGCCATGTGTCTTCTTGGGAATGATGCAACAAGTTTTTCACATCTGGATTTGGGGATCCTCTGCCATTCTTCCTTGCAGATCATCTTCAGTTCCATCAGGTTGGATGGTGAACGTTGGTGGACAGTCATTTTCAGGTCTCTCCAGAGATGCTCAATTGGGTTGAGGTTAGGGCTCTGGCTGGGCCAGTCAAGAATGGTCACAGAGTTGTTCCGAAGCCACTCCTTTGTTACTTTAGCTGTGTGCTTAGGGTCATTGTCTTGTTGGAAGAGGTTTTCTTCCAGGATATCTCTGTACTTGGCCGCATTCATCTTTCCTTCAATTGCTACCAGTTGTCCTGTCCCTGCAGCTGAAAAACACACCCATAGCATGATGCTGCCACCACCATGTTTCACTGTTGGGATTGTATTGGGCAGGTGATGAGCAGTACCTGGTTTTCTCCACACATACCGCTTAGAATTAACACCAAAAAGTTCAATCTTCATCACATCAGACCAGAGAATCTTATTTCTCATAGTCTGGGAGTCTTTCATGTGTTTTTTGGCAAACTCTATGCGGGCTTTCATATGTCTTGCACTGAAGAGAGGCTTCCTTCGTGCCATTCTGCCATAAAGCCCCGACTGGTGGAGGGCTGCAGTGATAGTTGACTTTGTGGAACTTTCTCCCATCTCCCTACTGCATCTCTGGAGCTCAGCCACAGTGATCTTTGGGTTCTTCTTTACCTCTCTCACCAAGGCTCTTCTCCCACGATTGCTCAGTTTGGCTGGACGGCCAGGTCTAGGAAGAATTCTGGTCATCTCAAACTTCTTCCATTTTAGGATTATGGCGGCCACTGTGCTCTTAGGAACCTTGAGTGCTGCAGAAATTCTTTTGTATCCTTGGCAGATCTGTGCCTTGCCACAATTCTGTCTTTGAGCTCCTTGGGCAGTTCCTTTGACCTCATGATTCTCATTTGCTCTGACATGAACTGTGAGCTGTGAGGTCTTATATAGACAGGTGTGTGCCTTTCCTAATCAAGTCCAATCAGTTTAATTAAACACAGCTGGACTCCAATGAAGGAGTAGAACCATCTCAAGGAGGATCAGAGGGAAATGGACAGCATGTGAGTTAAATATGAGTGCCACAGCAAAGGGTCTGAATACTTATGACCATGTGATATTTCAGTTTTTCTTTTTTAATAAATTTGCAAAAATATCTACATTTCTATATTTTTTCTGTCGAGATGGGGTGCTGAGTGTACATTAAAGAAAAATAAAATGAACTTTTTTGCTTTTAGCAAATGACTGCAATGAAACAAAGAGTGAAACATTTAAAGGTGTCTGAATACTTTACATACCCACTGTATATAGTGAAAAAATCATAATTTCGATACATTACATGTCATTTATATTCTATTTCAAAAAAGTATACATATGCAATATTTTAACAAATAAGAATCATAAGGTGTCCTTACTTTTTGACATGAATATATAAACAAAATATTTTTCTAACTTGATTTGTACAAAAGACTAATAACAAATAATCTGAGCTGAGTATCTTGCTAAGATAATGTAAAGGTTAATGTTTCAAGAAACATATGGACTAGAATCTATTAAAATTGGGCACAGTGTACTATAACTAATAAAATTAATTAGCAAAACTAATTGACATTAGTGCTTGGTACAAGTTTAGAAATTGCTAGACACTAATAACAAAGAAAAAAGAAAAAAAAATGGACAAACCCTATTATCCAGTCATATTCATGCTTTATATCAGTGTCTGACTCCCAACTCAAAGGCAGATAGATAGATAGATAAATAGATAGATAGATATTATAGATAGATGCCAATCATAGAGAGTATCACAGTAAAAAAAAACATTTGTTTTAATATTTACTGTAAACAGTATACAAAATTTGCAAAACATAAATCACATATTAGCAAACCACTGGTCAGTATATTTAACCACTTCCAGACTGCCCATTGGGTTTTTACGTCATGATAGTGGTTGTCTCGTTCTGCAAGGGTGTACCAGTACGTCCTTGAAGTGTGTTTTTTTTTTTTTTTTTTTTTTTTTATTCAAAATTTTTTATTGAGTTTTTCTTTATTAACAAGAGTAATGACTGATATAAACATTGGCAAGGAACAATCGATAATGAATACAAAGTAACAAGAGTCATTAGAGCTGACAACAAGCATAATAAGATATCACAGTGTAATTTCTGTGAATAATAATAATAATAATTATTATTTATTATTATTGTTTGTTTATTTATATAGTACCATTAATTATATAGTACATTTGAGGATTTACATACAGTACACAAGATATACAAAACAGATAGTACTAACAGTGACCATAGAGAGGGATAGAGACAGAAGGTGGGGGTAGAGGCTGTTCAGGTGGTGGTGTGGTGACAGTGGCGTTATTGGAGGTTGTAGGCCTTCCTGAATAGGTGAGTCTTCAGGGCCTTCTTGAAGCTTGTGGCTGTGGGGGACAGTCTTATGTGTCTTGGTAATGAGTTCCAGAGTATGGAGGATGCACGGAAAAGTCTTGGAGACGTTTGTGTGAAGAGCAGATAAGAGCAGAGCAGTAAGAGGTCTTTGGAGGATCGGAGGTTACGTGTGGGCAGGTAGCGGGAGATTAGGTCGGAGATATATGGAGGGGACAGGTTGTGGATGGCTTTGTATGTCAGCATCAGTAGTTTGAACTCTATTCGCTGGGCAATAGGTAGCCAGTGAAGGGATAAGCAGAGGTGAGCAGCCGATGAAGAACGAGGGGAGAGGTGTATTAAGCGAGCAGCACAGTTTAAGGTGGACTGGGGGGATGAGAGTGTTAGCTGGGAGGCCATGGAGAAGGGTGATACAGTAGTCTAGACGGGAAATTATGAGGGCGTGGACTAGCATCTTTGTAGTTTCAGGGGTGAGGAAGGAGCAGATTCGATGGATGTTCTTGAGCTTGAGGCGGCAGGAGGTGTTGAGGGTTTGAATATGCGGCTTGAAGGATAGGTCAGAGTCTAAGGTTATCCGAAGACAGCGAACCCATGGGACTGGGGTGAGTGTGGTTCCGCTGACTTTAATAGATGGGTCAGGTAGGGGGGCCGTGCGAGGAGGGGTGAAGATTATGAGCTCTGTTTTCTCCATCAAGAGTAATCGAAGACCCTCTGAGGTCTTGGTCCTTACCACCAATAGTAGCCTAAGAATAAGGGGAAGGACAGTGGGATGGGAAACCGGGATACAAAGTATATAAGCAGGGGGGGTTAGGAAGGGAAAACGAGTGAAGGATCGGGGTGAATAGAAGAGACAAGAAAAGAAAAATATGAAAGAGAAAGAGAAAGAAAGAGAGAAACAAGGAGGGGAAGAGAGGGAAGAGAAAGAAAGAAGAAGAAAAAAAGATAGTGAAAGGGAGAAAAGAGAAGGAAGACGCTGAGAAGCAAGAAGATCAGTAAAGATTAAAGAGTCTTGAGAAAGCTAAAAGACACATGGAGTAGTATACCACTGTAGGTGTGCACCAGTAGCAGAGTCAAGTGCTCCAGGGTATCTTAGCGGTATGACAGCCATGGAGACCAGACTTTCAAGAAGCGGTCATGGGTCCTGGTCGATCAGCTCATGAGTTCTTCGAACCTAGCTATTTCTTGAACCTTAGATTTCCACAATGAAACCGGGGGTTCTGTAGTCTGAAGCCAGAATAGAGGAATAAGCAATTTAGCGGCTGAGAGAAGATGGGTGGCAAGACGATCTCTGGAAGGTTTGTATGAATCTGTGGGGAGTGCAAGGAATATTATTGATGGTGAGAGAGTAATAGTGGAATTTAAAACACTTCTCATACAATCCTGTGTTTCGGACCAGAAAGGCTGAATGACGAAACAAGACCACCAGAGGTGCAAATAAGTCCCTGGATGTGCTGAACAAAGCCAACATATGTTAGTTGCTGACAGGTGTTTATGGAAGAATCAATCCGGGGTTCTATATCACCTGGAGAGTAGCTTGTAATGATTTTCCTTCATACGTATGCAGGTGGAGAAACCATGAGAGGAACGCAGGACCTCTTCCTTGTCAAGGGTAATATTGAGTTCTTTTTCCCAACTAAAAAGAAAGGCTGGTTTGGTGGGTGCAGCAGGAGCTACAAATCTGTGGAGCAGAATGGACGTTTTCCGTAACATTTTGGTCTTAGAAAGTAAAAGTTGTTCAGGAGAAGGGGGAAGGAAGAACGCCACTACTCCTCCTCCACATTTGGCGGGAAAGACACGAAAGAGAGAGACAGGCAACATCTTGAAAATGAGTCCTTATGGGTCCAAAAGTACATAACGCTGGGCCTAGCAGTAATGATAGGAAAGAAAGAAAGTGCCCCGCAATAAAAATCACAATATACAGGAAAATATAAAATGTACAATAGTCTCAACAACAAGGTTCAATGTATTATCTACTAGATACTAGTGCAAGTAAGATGCAGAGCAGTTAGATCAAGAGTGAAATATAGAACTCCACGTATAATCGCCCGAGCCTGGAACCACAGAAATTGACGAGACAGGTATAATGTCCTACACTGATTGCAAGCTCTCAAGTGGCTTTAACGATCCCTCAGGGAGGCATCCGGATGCTTCAGGGAGGTCTTATTCCCTCTCGGAGACTTGAATCTTCCAGGGGTACATGGGTAATCAGCCTCCTGAGTCGCTGGTACAGATACATGAAAGGGCTTTTCAGGGATCGGTATCCACAAGGGAACCTGCACCGGTGGGATATCCAGGATTGACCAGGCGGAGTCTATGTCCTTTGGCGTATATGTATTGATCCTGAAAATGGGATAAAGATTTTACGGTATTACGTGCCTAACTTAACATATAACTAAACCTAGGAGGGTCACTTTCAGGACGTATAAAAACTCGAATCTTTATTAGTTTTGGATAAAAAGACATTACAAGACAAAAAATAATAAATGCACATAGATAGTAGAAAAGGCTCAACTTTGCCTACAAAATATGTAAGATTCAAAGAGAAACCACTCTAGTGAATTCTAAACTAACACTCTTCTAACGCGTTTCTGATGTCAACACACGCTACGGTGTTAACATCCCGTAGGCACAGCCTAAAAAAATCTAAGAATAATAGAGAGTATACTTACCTGCCTTCCATAAAGCTGGCAGGGATATGCTTTGAAAAGGGCATTGCCTAAAAATTAAAAGAAAACATACTTACCCGATCTCTATAGATTAACTACACCTACCTCTGAAGAAGATGTTAACACCGTAGCATGTGTTGACATCAGAAACGTGTTAGAAGAGTGTTAGTTTTGTTAGTAAAGCACTGGTATGCAATAGTGCCGGTGCTTACAAATTATTGGGGTATCTGCCTTACCCTTACCTCAGTGTTGAGATCGAGTAATGGGTTTGCCACTATGATACACCAGGGCAGATTGGTATAACATTATGAAGCAGGAATGTTTGTATATGCAGTACCCTTTTTAGTCCTTTGTTAGGACTTCAGAGAGACACTATAGTGTTTATAGCCTCTTTATACACAATCACCTCTATGCAACTTGACGTTTTTCCAATGGAATTGATACTATACATCGGAACGTTTTAGTGGTGTAGTTTAGAATTCACTAGAGTGATTTCTCTCTGAATCTTACATATTTTGTAGGTAAATTTGAGCCTTTTCTACTATGTGCATTTATTACTTTTTGTCTTATGTCTTTTTATCCAAAACTAATAAAGATTTGAGTTTTTATACATCCTGAATATTAGAGAGTGACCCTCCTAGGTTTAGTTATATGTATGTTGATCCTGCGGAGATTCTTGAGGGCTGAGAGCCCAAATGGAAAAAGGCAGGCGTAGGCTAGACCATGTGCCTTTAGCCTATCCAGTAGAGGTCTCATCATGCGGTGTTTTTGTAGTGTCGAGGGGACCAGGTCCTGAAAAACTTGGATGGGCGACCGCTCATAGGCCAGGTCTGGGCAGTCTCGAGTAGCACGTGGAAGCTCTGATGTGTGAGCTGAAGAGAGCAAGGCACAGATGATATCTCTCGGAGGGTCCTCAATGGAAGGTTTGGGCCGGATAGCTCTGTGGACTCTCTCTATGTGCATGGCAGTCGCCCTCTCCACCCCAACTAAGGTGGCAATATTCGGTAGGGTATCCGAAGCATGTGTCTCAGAGAGGCCGCTGATGCGAACGTTGCAACGTCTATTCCTATTCTCCAAATCTTCCAGTAGTAAGTAGGATTGATTGAGATGTTCAGTGTGGGCTTCTATCCTGCTGGACATAGCATGTGACAGTTTCAGCACCTCAGCCTGTCCACTGTCTAGCATGTCCACCCGACGCGCAGTAGTTTTAATGTCTGCCTGAAGGTCTTCCAGCTCGACAAGCTCCGGAGCGATGGCTTGAGACAACGTTTTTTGGAGGAAGCCTTTTGTGATGAACGCCAGGTTTCTATCAACTTGAGAGCATTCCCCAGAGGAGCCTGCAGCGGCTTCCCCCGCGCTACTGTTTTCCTCCAGTGCCATCTTAGGTTGCCGTATAGGAGAGTGGGGTGTCTTCATTTTCAAGAATTTCTGCATGTCCGCAGAATTTACATATATCAGGTGAGCAGGTATGGACCGAATGGGACTGAAGAACATTTTATTACTCAGAATAGCAGAATTAGCAGAATAAGAAAGGGAGCAAGCACTTTGAGCAGGTACATGTAGTTCAAGTAATTTTGGGGCAAAGTATACCTTAGGAATACCTTACCAAAGCTTTTATTTTACTTTATTTTATCTGCTGACAGCTGAGGCTTCCAGGAGAAGTAGCAGAAGCCGCATCTGCTATTAATTAGTAGCTTTCCCTGCAATTTAACTGATGGTCGAGCTGGAGATGTTCAAAACTTAATTGGCCTTTTCCAACTGAACAAATCCTGCTCAAGACAATCATTAAGGGGGGGTTAAATGGTATCCACTTTGTGGTTGAATTGCTGTGGCTCTTAAATGCTTCCATTCCCAGTTCATAATAGAATATCTAGTATGAAAGAAATTTCATGTATTGATTGGTTACAACAGTGGTATCCTTTTCCAGTAGCACACTCAAATTCAATAACCATTTCAAACACACTATCCCTTCACAAATGTTTGTATAGGCAGACTACATGGCTAGGTGCTTGATTTTGATCATGGTCACGGTGTGTAAGATAGCTTTGATCACTAGACATCACCCTTTGCAACCCATATCTAGAACTGGAAAAATTACTTATAGTAGAATATTATATATTGTTTGATTTAGAGCCTAATGTTGTGCTCTATTGCTTGTTTAAATACATTGGCCAGTGCTTTGCTTATATGTGATTTATGCATTTCAGCATAAATGAATGCTTCATGTGCTGTATTTTGTATACTGTTTGCAGTAAATTATAATAAAGAATTCAGTATTTTACTGGGATATGCCCTGTGGGTGGTATCTGACCCAACATATATTTTGGATTTTTAATGAAGATATAAACTAATATATGCTCCTAAAAATAAATGACATAATGCTAGGCAACATTCAGTTTTAATTCTAGTTTTTTATGAAGTTAAAGGTACATGCATGTTTTTACCTACATTAATTTGTTTATGGATGTCTTACCTCTAAACAGAAAGCTAAGAGGCATCCACAAAATTAAGGTGAAAAACATAATAGTTAAATTTTCTTTGTCCTGATGTTATATTTATTTGTTTACAAGCTTCACACATCTGTACCAGAAACTTCGAGGTCTACCTTTGATAAGTAAAGCACATTTGGCATTTCCTCCTGCAGACAGCAATGCGAATTAACTAATGAAAATGGACATATCTACTTTACTGCATGAGTCTCATGATCTGCCTCATTCTCTAACTGTCTATTCAGTTGAACCTTGATGTTAGTGAAGTGATAAAAGGAAGTACAAATGGAAGTAAAATAAATTGTGTCTTGAAGGTATTTGTGAATTGTGCTGAAAAATCTTTCATGAATACAAAATATACAGGCAATCATAACCACACATATGTTTCAAACTATTACTACCATAATATATGAATTTATAAGCTATCATCTAATGAAACTCATTATATGTTTTTGTTCTTCAAAAATTAAATCCAAAAGGCAACGGTAGAGACAATGCTAAGGGTAAAGGCTGACTTACACAACCTTTTTTTATATATGGTACATGTGGTATGCTAATCTAAAACAATAGCAATACTGTCTGAACACTAAACAATGGCGTGAAAATTGAAATATAGCATGCATCATAGGATAGCAATTTGTGACTCTGAATTCCCCACAGAAATTAAATGAAGACTCATAATACAGAAAAAGCATGTATTAAGTCTATATTTAGTAGATTAGGACAATAGTGGATTTTATTGAGTCATATCTAAGAATAGTTGCAGACATTAAAAATGGATCCAATATGAATCTCATACTGGTGGGATTCATCATTGTGTTTACGATTTTATTATTATTATGCTTACTTGTATAATGCCATCATATTCAGCAGCGCTTTACAGACATTGATAGCACCATGTAACAATTTTCAAAAAAATATTTGTTGTTAAGTGTGTTTTCCTGATTGTTTGTACCTTAAATGAATAGAAAAAAGTTATTATTCCCTATAAACTTTGCTTTTGTGGTCAGCACAATGATATTTTGAAATTGATCTATTTTTAAGGATCTTCGCAATATTTCAAGATACTTAAGAAGCTTCTGGAATTGTGAGAACTATCAAGAAGTTTTTAGAACTGCCCAGAATTATCTAGAACTTTCTGGGACTGTACAGAATTGTAGGTAGCTGAATAACTACAGTTATATAGGGCCACTATAGCCCTTCCTGAGAGACAGAGAGACAGGATCTAATTGATTGGGATTGCATAGTAAGTGGGCAATGGCCATCACAGACAAAGGGGAATTGACCTAGACAGACAGGTGTGAATTCAATATCTATTCAGATTCTGATAACGACAGTATTCACACTTCACCCCACACCCATTACAGAAGGAGCTTAGGAATGTAAATGTATATATTGTGTGTTACTCTGGTACCGGGTGATCAATCTTGCTCTGCTGAATCCTCAGTACACTCTTGAACTTTAATACTGCATGGAATAAAGACCATTTTTATCAAGTTTGGAGAGACATGCTTTTTCCTTACAGTTCACAGCAACTTAGTCAATTTAGATGGCATCAAGAGGTTGCATACATCCAGCAGACGCATTTTGCTACGTATGTGGCCAGTTTATAAAGACAAGAGCGAAAAAGTACTCTGTGGAAGATGTGTGAGGCCTACAAAGCATACTTCAGCATGCCTGTTGGTGGCCAAGACAAACCATGGGCTCCTCATTTCACATGTGAGCACTGCAAGAAAACTCTTGAAGGTAAGTGGATAAATGCTACTCTCTTAAATAGCAGATTAACTGTGTTAATATTGTAAATATCACTAGTCATTAGTGTGAAATAGGCCTAAATCAAATTCTCAATCCAAATATTATTTTGTTTGCTTATAGGTTGGTACAGGGGAGAGAAGAGAGCCATGCATTTTGCTATCCCAAGAATTTGGCGTGAACTGACTGATCACTCAACAAATTGCTACTTCTGCATGGTGGACCCTTCCAAACGTCGCACTGGCAAAAATGCACCGCCTGTAATGTATCCTGACATTCCGTCATCTATTGCCCCAGTACCACACTGCCCTGAACTTCCTGTACCAAAACCTCCAGACAGAGCTACACCACCTTCAAAAAAAAGCAGCAGGTCAGACATCGAGGAAGACGTTGAAGATCACGATTTCTCTTCATATGCAGATGAGGACCGGAAGCCATACTACCCCTAACCAAAAAGGCCTCAACGATCTGATCAGAGACCTTGGTCTCACCAAGTCCAGTGCTGAGCTTCTGACATACAGGCTCAAGCAATGGAACTTATTAGATGAAAGCGTCCAAGTCACAGATCAGAGGAAGCATCACCAAGTTTTTTCCATCTTCTTCAGTCATCAAGATGGACTGTGCTTCTGCAACAATGTGGCCAGTCTATTCGAGGCTATAGGTATCACCTGTAACCCGAATGAGTGGTGCCTCTTCATAGACAGCTCATGCAAGAGCCTCAAAGCCGTGCTGCTTCACAATGGGAACAAGTATCTGTCTCTTTCTGTAGCTCACTCGGTGCACCTGAAAGAGGAATACACCAGTGTCAAGATGTTGCTAGGTGCCTTGAAGTATGATGAGTACGGCTGGGAAGTTATTGGAGATTTCAAAATGGTGTCATTCCTGATGGGCCTCCAAGGTGGTTTTACTAAGTATCCTTGCTTTATTTGCCTTTGGGACAGCCGGGATACTGAAGCGCACTACCACAGGCGGGACTGGCCTCAGCGGACAGAGTTCACTGTGGGGAAGAACAATGTAAAGTGGGAGCCACTGGTGGACCCACGCAAGGTGCTGATGCCACCACTACACATCAAGTTGGGGCTCATAAAACAATTTGTCAGGGCTCTAGATAAGGAGTCGAGAGCTTTCAATTACCTCCAAGATCTTTTACCTAAGGTGTCTGAAGCAAAGATCAAAGCTGGTGTCTTCGTCGGACCACAAATCAAGAAGCTCATAGAGTGCAGGGAATTTCCCAAGAAGCTGAATAGGAAGGAGAGAGCAGCTTGAAACAGTTTTGTCGCAGTGGTTCGCGGCTTCCTAGGCAATCATAAAGATGAAAACTATGTACAACTGGTTCAGACTCTGATAAAGAACTATGCTGCAATGGGCTGTAGGATGTCACTCAAAATCCATATCCTTGATGCTCATCTTGATAAGTTCAAAGAGAACATGGGAGCTTATTCAGAGGAGCAAGGCGAGTGCTTTCACCAGGACATTATGAACTTTGAACGCCGTTACCAAGGACAATGTAACGAAAACATGATGGGCGACTATATTTGGGGATTGATTCGTGAAACTGATTTGCAGTATAGTCGTAAATCTTGGAAAACCGCACACTTCTGAACAGTTTTTGGTAATCTGTGTAAATTTGCAATGCATATAGTGTTCTTAGTCTGACTGTATAAATGAGAAGATGCAAAATCGTCTGTTTCTATAGTAAAAATGCATAATTTTCGTTGCCGTGGTCACAAAAGCAAAGTTTATGATGAATGTAAGCAATTTTTAATTTGTTTTAGACATAAGCAATTGGAATATAACATTTAACAGCTGGGAACAAAATTTGTGTTACATAGTGTAGTCACTGTCCCATATAGGGCTCACAATCTACTTTCTCTATCAGTATGGCTTTGGAGCGTGGGAGGAAACCCACGCAAACATGGGGAAAACATATAAACTCCTGGCTGATGTTGTCTTTGACAAGATTCGAACGCAGGACTCCAACGCTGCAAGACTACAGTGCTAACCACTGAGCCACTGTGCTGCCTATACTTTGAGACTAGGCAATGCCATATTCATTATAATATTCTCCACAAAAGTGGCATAAATTGCTAAAATTTGGCAACATTTATGACAGCTCTGAGACTGTCAAGAAGCGCCAGGAAATGCACCTGACTCATGAGGAGCAGCCTGCACTGGCATAGGTGAGCATGCATCAGCATGCAATGTATATTTAGGCTTGGACTGGTGAATCCTCTAGTAGGCCCCTAGACCCGCAAGAGTGGTGCATGGCATACTACACACACTACTCTACATACAGATAGGTAACATACAACATGCTCCCATATAGTAAACTGCATAGAACATGTAACAAGATGATCTACTTATAAATTAACTTATTGGGATATGCTAATTATCCTATTTGGATCTATTTGTGGCCACTCCTTGTGTAGTGGGGACAGGGGGAAGTAAATTGTAGCCTTTAAAGGTTAGCATGTTGTGAAATTGTACTGGATTGGTTTCATTAGAAGTTGCATTAGTTAACTAAATAGGAGATCAGTTGGGTTTTCATACATTCATACTTTTTGGTAACAGGGACAGAAGCTGTGCCCATTCCATCAGCATAACACTGCAACAGCCAGGATCATTATATAGTTAAAGAGACCCTGCCACCTGTAGAACTTAACAGAGGGAAGGTGTTGATAGTAGTTCTCAGGAAGCCATTATTATATGCTTGTGCTAATAGATTGCCAGTTGCCAGACTGTAAGTTTACAAGTGATAGGCCAATAATAGGCAATAATGCTTTGATATACTGAGTATGAAAACAATCACATTGTGATATTCTCTAGTGAGAAAAAAAAACATACAACTTGCTGCTTTTTGTTGCAGATTTTGCATCGTAAGCCGATGTAGTTAAATAGAACGATGCAGCAGGAAGTCTTTTGGCTTCCTGCTTGATCAGTCAGGCATCAGCTAGTGATCCAATCCATTCTTCTTCCAATCCATTTCTTCTCCCCACACAATAACCCTAATATTATATGCCCCCACATTATAATGTTCTCCTCAAATTGACCCCACAATTTAAAGTCTCACTCCTGGTGCACCCACAGTTTAATGTTCCCCTCCAGCTGCCCCAGGGGGACATTAAACTGAGGCAGCTGGAGAAGGACATTAAACTGTTGGGTTAGCTGGTGGGGGACATTAAACTATGGGGCTAACTGGAGGGGGACAACTGGAGGGGACATTAAACCATGGGAGCTG
This sequence comes from Leptodactylus fallax, assembly GCA_947044405.1. NCBI lineage: Eukaryota > Metazoa > Chordata > Amphibia > Anura > Leptodactylidae > Leptodactylus > Leptodactylus fallax. The sequence goes on from CAMRHE010000021.1 coordinate 9,847,988, forward strand.
CAGGAGGGGGACATTCTGTGTAGTTAGATCTATTCTGTAGTTACTATAGGTAGGTTCATGGTCTCAGTGTATTCTGTAGTTACTATAGGTAGGTTCATGGTCTTGGTGTATTCTGTAGTTACTATAGGTTGGTCCTCCTTACAGCAACTCCATTCTAGCTGTCTCATTACTGACCTGACTAGAATGGAGTTTCTGCAGGTAGGTTCATGGTCTCGGTGCTTTCTGTGAAAGTCAGCATAGGGTCTATGTCTAACAATAAGCCCCACACAGCACATAGGCAGCAGCCCACCAAGGTCCAGATCACAACAGCATACAGGCGGCAGCCCCCATGGACCAGTCTTCCTCCAGCAAACAGGTGGCAGCGCCCCAGGGACTGGAGACCCCCTCCCACCTCCACAACACACCGGGGGCAGCTCTCCTCCTCCCCACACATAGGTGGCAAGACCCCAGGGGACCGACCCCTCCAATACACAGGCAACACCACAGGGACCACCACCAGCAACCCCCACGCACCCACAGGCAGCACTGCAGAAACCCACCACTTACATGAAGGTAGTACCCCAGCGACCCACACACACCACACGGCAGCAACCCTCGGACCCTCCACCATATGCACACAGGTGGAAGTACCCAAGGGACCACCAGCACCTCCTCACACACACAGGTAGCACCCTAGGGACCACCAAACATGCACACAGGTGGCTGCACCCTGGGACCACCTCCAGAACCCCCTCTTACACAAGAAATACCCCAGGAACCCCCCACAGAAAATCAATACCCCAGGGATCCCACACAGACACATGCAGAAGCCCCCCAGGGATCCAAACTCCACAAGACCCTGCCCCCCATTATATGCCAGCAGCACCCCAATGACCCCTGCACCCCCGTTTAAATGCCAGACGCATACCAAGGACACATGACCCCATATTTAGATGCCAATGGCACCCCAGGGACCTGTGCCTCCACCCCCTTTAGTCACCAGAAGCACACCAGAGACCCCTGCCCCCTATCTATGCCAGTAGCATCTCCCATAGATGCTAGAAGCACCCCTCCCTCCACCTGAAGCCAACATCATCGCAAGGACCCCTTTAGATGCCAGAAGCACCTTGAAGTCGCCTGCCCCCATATTAAGATGCCAATGGCACCCCTTCTCACCTTAGATCCCAGCAGCACAACAAAGACCACTGTCCCTCCCCCTTTAGATGCCAGCAGCGCCACAAGGATCCCTGCCTCCACCCACACCCTTTAGATTCCAGCAGCACCTCAAGGATGCCTGCCCCCTATCCATGCCAGCAGTACCCCCCTTAAATGCCAACAGCACCCCAAAGACCCCTGCCCCCCTTTACATGCCAGAAGCACCTAAAGGACCACTGGACCCCATTCTAGATGCCAGAAGGACACCCCCTTAGATGCCAGCAACACCCCAAGGAACACTGCCTCCACCCTTTAGATGCCAGCAGCACCTCAAGGACCCCTGCCCTCTATCCATGCCAGCAGCACCCCCTTTAGATGCCAACAGCACCCCAAGGACCCCTGCCCCAATTTACATGCCAGAAGCACCTAAAAGACTGCTGCCCCCAGTTTAGATGCCAGTATGACCCCCCTTAGATGACAGAAGCATCCCAAGGACCTCTGGACCTCCCCCTTTATGTCAGCAGCACCTCAAGGACCCATGCCCCCCCTTAGATGCCAGCAGGACTCCAAGCACCTCTGCCCCGCTTAGATGCCAGAAGCACCCCAAAGACCCCTGCCCCCTTAGATATCAGAAGAACCCCAAAGACCCCCTTCCCTCCCTTAGATGCCCCCAAACATGCTCACAGGTGGCTGCACCCAGGAACCACCTCTAGAACCCTCTCTTACACAAGCAATACCCCAGGAACCCCCCACACAAAATCAATACCCCAGGGATCCCAAACAGACACATGCAGCATCCCCCCAGGGATCCAAACCCCACAAGACTCTGTCCCCCCTTAAATGCCAGCAGCACCCCAGTGATCCCTGCCCCCTGCTTAGATGCCAGCAGCACCCCAAGGACCCCTGCCCCCCTTTAGATGCCAGAAGTACCCCAAAGGACCCCATTTACCTCGATGCCAACGGCACCCCAGGGACTCCTATCCCACCCTAAACATCAATCCAATCCCCCAGACCCTCCAGAATACAGTCCCATGTAAAACATCACTCTTTCTTCAACTCCTCAACATGCAGTTCCATGTAAATACATCACTCCCACCCCTCAGCCTCCTCCAACATGCAGTCCCATGTAAAACAATCCTATCACTTCCCTTCCATCATCCAGTCCTCACTCCTTTCTGTTTTCCATCTACACGTGCTCCACTCCTGCTTCCTCTATAGAGGACAGAGCTGTGATACAAGAGAACCCGCCCACATCAGAGAGACCCGCCCCTTCCTGTGACATCACACCTACCAGGAGCAGCTCCATTCTAGTCATGACCCTTCCTCTATAGAGCACAGAGCTGCGATACAAGAGACCCCGCCCCTTCCTGTGACATCACACCTACCAGGAGCAGTTCCATTTTAGTCACGACCTTTCCTCTATAGAGCACAGAGCTGTGATGGAAGAGACCCCGCCCACATCTTAGAGAACCGCCCCTTCCTGTGATGTCATTCCTACCAGGAGCAGTTCTGTTCTAGTCACAACTGAGCACGCAAGGACACAGTGATGAGGCAGGGGCTGTCTGCTCCTGTTTCACTACTGTATTCAATCCATCTGCGTCTTCTCCGGATGCAGATGAGTTGAATCTGGGACTTACCTCCTGCCGACCGGGACTGCGGGACACGACCCCGAATCTGGAACTGTCCCACAAAATCCGGGACAGTTGGGAGGTATGCTAATGGGGGACATTATTACTTGTCTGGGTGCCATTGGGGGACATTATTACTTGTCTGGGGGCCACTATTACTTGTCTGGGGGCCACTGGTGGACATTAATACTTGTCTAGAGAACATTATTAGTTCTCTTGGGTCCACTGGGGGGGACCTTATTACTTGCCTGGAGGCCACGGGGGATATTATTAGTTTTAATGGGGCCACTGGGGGTCATTATTAGTTGTCTGGGGGACATTATTACTATTCTGGGGGCCATTATTGCTTGCCTGGGGGCCATTATTGCTTGCCTGGGGGCCGCTGGGGGCCATTATTACATGTCGGGGGCCATTATTACATGTCGGGGGCCACTGCGAAACATTATTAGTTGTCTGGAGGCCACTGGAGGACAATATTACTTGCCTAGGGGCCACTGAGGACATTATTACTTGTATGAGGGTCACAGGAGACATTATTACTTGCCTGAGGCTACTGAAGAACATTACTACTTGCCTGGAGGCCATGGGGGAGCATTATTAAGCGTGTGGGTACTCGTGGGGAGCATTAGTAGGTGTCTGGGGGCCAGTGGGGAGTATTATTGGGTGTCTGGGGGCCAGTGGGGAGCATTATTAGATGTCTGGGGGCCATTGCGGAGCATTATTAGGTGTCTAGGGGCCACTGGGGAGCATTATTAGGTGTCTGGGGGCCACTAGGGATCATGTACTGCATGGTGGGCCACTGGGGAACATGATACTATGTGGGGCCACTAAGGAAGTTTGGTGATAGTAAATAGATAGAATTTTTGTATGTGCTTGGAAAGTATAGGATGGTGTAGCTTTCAGAGTGAGTTCACATGGCGCAGTTGTATTGCAGTTACAATAGCATCAAAACTGCAACAGAAAAAAAAAATGCAGTTTTGGTGTGGTTACAGCTGTAATTTCAAAAACTGTGTTAAAAAACACATTAAAACTGTAGTTTTTTTTGTCTTTTGGTAAAAATTATTTGGTTGAAAAGGTTGGGAAACAATACACTAAATCCATTCTGTTAAAAAAAAGGGCACATTCTGCAACTATGTGCAGATTTTCCACAATATGCAGCCTCAGCCTTAGGCCCCTTGCAGACGACCATGGTGTGGGTCAGTGTGCTATCCGTGTATTTCACGGATAGCACACTGACCCATTCTTTTCTATGGGCCCTTACACAAAACCGTGAATTTCATGGTCCCGCGTGCGGGCCGACAGTCCAGCCCGCATCAAATAGAACAGGCCCTATTCCTGTCCTATTTTGTGGCCTGTGCTTCTGTGGCTCCTATTCATTTAATCCCTTCATGCATTCTCACATACCTGTACGTGGGAGAATGTGGTTAGTTACCGCATCCCCACGTGTAGGTACGTGACGGTGATCGAGCGGGCTCAGAAGCAGAGCCTGTGCGATCACCGCGGGAGCCCGGCTGTATTTGACAGCCAGGCTCCCGCTGCAAAAGTGGGGACCAGTGATAACACCAATCCCCGCTTTTTAACCCTTAAGATGCTGTGGTCAATAGCCACCGCGGCATTTTAAGTGTTTGTTCGCGGCACTGAGTGCCGCGGGCAGCATCGGGAGCAGGTATTAGCTGTCAGTTAAGCTAACACCCTGCTCTTTAACCTCCGATCGGCTCTAACCCCTTGGATGTTGCGGTCAAACATGACCAAGGGGTCCCGCCATCCAAGGGGTCCCACCATGTTGCCGCCCCCCAGCACCCCCCCGTGGCGAGATCGGGGGGTGCCGATATCTATAATATACAGCGCGGGGTCTGCCCAGTGACCCCAGGCTCCCTGAAGCCCCCAGTACCTGGTTGATCCTGCCGGGACCTTTGGAAATCAGCCTATGCGTCTACATAGGCTGAATTCCTGTATAAACTGCAATACACGTGTATTGCAGTCTATAGTGCTGAATCAGCGATCAGACTATTGTTGGTTCAGGTGTCCTAGTAAGACATATAAAAAAAGTAAAAAAAAAAAAAGTAAAGTGTATGAAAACAATTAATTAATTAATTTAATAAAGCAAGGAAATAATGATTTTTCGCCATTTTGCCTTAAAAAAATGCTTTAAAAAGTGATCAAAAAATCATATGTACCCCAAAACAGTACCAATAAAAAGCACAGATCGTCCCGCAAAAAAATAAGCCCTCAACCAACTCTGTCAACCGAAAAAAAAAAATGCTACACCGCTCAGAAGATGGTGATGCAAGAATAATTGATTTCTTGCCCCAAATGGGTTTTTGTTCTGAAAAACTAGTAACCCATAAAAGAACAATATAAATGAGGTATCGCCATAATTGTACCGACCCACAGAATAAATGTAACATGTTACTTATGCTGTACACTGTGTGGAAAAAAAAATTAAAAGATAAAAAGCATTACCAGAATTGATGGGTTTTTTTTTAATCCACCAAGAAAGAGTTAATAAAATTTATTCTATAAATTATAGGCACCCAAAAATGGGTCATTACAAAATGCATCTCGTACCACAAACAACAAGCAATCATACGGCTACATCACCAGAAAAATAAAGAAAATATAGCTTGTACAATGTGAAGACAAAAACCACAAAAATCGCCAAATCGTTAAAACAAAACTGGCTGTGTCAGGAAGGGAATGTATAAGCTGTGCGAGCGTATATCAGGAGACACCTCAGATTTAGAGCTTACAAGGGAAAATAAACCAGAAGTGACCCCCAGAGTGACCCCCCCCAATCATAGGAGCTACTGGGGATATAGTAGGGAGTTTGGTGTTCCCAATGTACACCGCACAGCTTACATATTCACTCTTCACCATCCGCTGTGCATTCACGTCTGAGATACTAATGCTCACTATACCCCTGATAAATTCTTTGAGGGGTGCAGTTTTCAAAATGGGGCCACTCCTTAGGGGATTCCACTTTACTGGTACTTTAGAGGCTCTGCAAATATGACATGGCGTCCAGATACCAAACATCTGAATATACACTTCAAAAGCCACATAGCGCTCCTTCCCTTCTGCGCCCTAATGTGTGTCCAAACTGCAGTTTATACCCACATGTATGACACTGGTGTACCCAGGATAACGTACTTAATGCCATATGTGGGTATAAACTGCTGTTTGGGCACAGATGGGAAGGAGCGCTATTTTGGTTTTTGGAGCACAGATTTAGATGGTTTGCTTTTTGGACGCCATTGCACTTTTGCAGAATTGCTGAAACACCAGTAAAGTGGAATCCCCTGACATGTGACCCCATTTTGGAAACTACACCCCTGAAGGAATTTATCCAGGGGTACAGTGAACATTTTTGACCCCCAAGTGTTGCATTAATTAAGTTTCCAGAAATGAATACTCAGCTGATAATGATAGGAGAAAATGACAATTTTTCCAGGAATACGTCATTTCACTGTGTAATATGTTGTGTCCGGCTTGTATCAGAGACGAACGCTCCAAAAGCTGTTGTGCCCGGGATACCTGCTTAACAGTTTTAGGAGTGCGTGTCTCTGATGACACAAACTGGGTGCAACGTATTGGGCACCGAAATAGCATGTTTATTTAAAAATGTCAATTTTCACTTCGTGCATTAATTTTCGAGAGGCACTCTTGGGCTCAAAATGATAATACCCCTTGATAAATTCTTTGAGGGGTGTAGTTTCTAAAATGGGGTCACTTTTTTGGGGTTTCCATTGTACTGATACTTTAGGGGCTCTACAAATGCGACATGGCACCTGAAAACTATTCCAGCAAAATCTGCCCTCCAAAAGCCAAATAGCACTCTTTCCTTTCCGAGCTCCACCATGTACACATACAACAGTTTGCAATCACATATGGGGTATTGCCATGTTCAAGAGAAATTGTGTAACAAACTTTGGGGAGCTTTTTCTCCTTTATCCTCTTGTGAAAATAAAAAAATTGGGACTAAATTGACGGTTTATTAGAAAAAAATAAATTTTTCATTTTCAAGTCCCATTGTTAATAAAATCTGTGAAACAGCTGTAGGGCCAAACTGCTCACTATATCCCTTGATATGTTCTGTGAGGGGTGTGGTTTCCAAAATGGGGTCACTTTTTGGGGTTTCCATTGTATTGTTACTTTAGGGGCTCTGTAAATGCAACATGGCACCTGAAAACTATTCCAGCAAAATCTGCCCTCCATAAGCCAAATAGCTCTCTTTCCATTCCAAGCTGCACCATGTACCCATACAGCAGATTATGACCACATATGGGGTATTGCTGTGTTCAGAAGAAATTGTTTAACAACCTTTGGGGAGATTTTTCTCTTTTAACCCCTTGTGAAAATGAAAATTTTGGGGATAAAGTGATATTTTACACATCCCAATGCTAATAAAATCTGTGAAAAGGCTTTTGGGTAAAAATGCTCACTATACCTCTTGATAAATTCTGAGAGGGGTGTAGTTTCCAATATGAGGTCACTTTTAGGGGGTTTCCTTTGTATTGGTACGCTAGGGGCTCAGCAAATGAGACATGGCACCTGAAAACTATTCCAGCAAAATCTACTTTTCAAACGTCTAGTGTCGCTCATTCCCTTCCGTGCGCTGCCGTGTGCCCAAACATCAGTTTACACCCACATGTGGGGTATTTCTGTGCTCGGGAGAAATTGCATAACAAACTGTGAGATGCATTTTCTCCTTTAACCCTTTCTGAGTGTGTTCATTTTAGAGCTAAATGAAATGTCTAAATTTCACCTCCATATTGTTTTAATCCTCGTGAAATGCTTAAAGGGTTAACAAACTTCCCAAATGCTGTTTTGAATTATATGAGGGGTGCAGTTTTGAAAATTTGGTTATTCATGGGGATTTCTAATATATAGGGATTTATAATCCTCTTCAGAACTGAAGTGGTTCCTAAAAAATTAGTTTGAGAAATTTTCTTGTAAATCTGGAAAATCACTGTTACACTTGTAAGCTTTATAATGTCCAAAATAAATTAAATGACAATTTAAAGATGATGCCAATATATAGCAGAGATATGGTAGATAATATGTATTAACTTATTTGGGTGGTATGACTATCTGTTTGAAAAGCAGAGCATTTCACATTTTGAAAATTGCGATTTTTTTTTTTTCCAAATTTCCATCAAATTTCCTATTTTTTATAAATAAATACAAAAATATTGATCAATGTTTACCACTAACATGAAGTACAATGTCTCACAAAAAAACAATCTCAAAATCACTTGTGCAAGTTAAAGCATCTTAAAGTTATTGCCATATAAAGTGACATATGTCAGTTTTGAAAAATGAGGCCTGGTTCTTAATGCACTTTTGGGCTCAGACTTGAAGGGGTTAATAAAAGGAGCCGCAGAAGCAAGGCCTGTGCACAGGCGGCACTCGGGGACATCCCCTTTTCCCTGTGTGCAGCCCGTGCATTTAATTCACTGCAGGCAGGTTGCAGCGCGGTTGTCTGCAACCGGCCTATGTCTTCACAGTATAATTTGTTGGCAATTATAGTTTCTCTGTGATTGTACCGACAAGCAAAATATAAGAAATGTGCAATGTGTACCATATAGTCAACACTGTAAAAACAAAACACATAAGAAAATGAGAAAATTCTACCCATTCTTGGGTTTTTTTTTTCAGCTTCCTAGCACTTTGCATAGAATATTAAATGATGCCTTTATCAAGTAAAATTTTTCATATAGAAAAATAAAAAAGGATGGATTTTGGAAAGCAGGGAGTAATAAACAAAAGTGCAAAAACAAAAATGGCTGTGACAGCAAGGGGTTAAAGCTAAAAAAAAAAAAAAAAAAAATCAACGTTAATCAATCAGTTATATATATCCAAAAATACTGCCGTTAAAAAGTCCAACTCATCAGAAAAAACCACAGCGTGAACAAAGTCTGTGACCCAAGGCCAGAGTACAGAATGGAAAATGTCATTAGAACCTAAGGCCAGTGCAACTGTGGGTTTTGGACCTGAAAGTTCAAGCAAAAAAAAACAAAACTGATTTCACATTTTTCATTTACACAAAAGAGCCTTTCATTTCAGCCATTCATTTCAAGATTCCTTTCATGAGGTCACCTTTAAAATGGAGTAGACAACAATATATCATCATTACATGTGATTTAAACTGCTGTCACACTTTAATAGATTAGCAGGTATTTAAGTAGTAATGAAATATACCTCAGGATTTCATTGTATGTTTTACATGTCCAAGACAATTCTAGAAGGCTGTGCTATTAAGCTGTACAAAAATAAAAATAAATTATAAGATTGTATAAAAAGTCCTTATGGCCTTTTGTGCAGTGATTTTAATCAGGTTTTGTAAGATGGTGGTATTGATATAATATTGTCAGATTGTGATATTGATATTGTCAAATTATATTACTGGCACAGCAGCAACAGGTTATGAATTTTGACTTGATTAAAAAGCAAGACATGTTTAGGAATAGTCTAGATAGAATTATCTACTTCACCTCTATCCAATGCTGTTTCTTTGCAGAAACATTATTTGTTATTATAGTCATCGGTTATGAATGAGGCAGAAGAAAATCTATCTTTGTTTTGTTCAGAGCTGCTAATGTTAAATTTAAGATATAACATAAAGTCTAGGGTACAGAAAAATAGTAGTTGTAGAGCAAAGAGAAAAATGAGGAAGAAGCTTATAAATATCACAGAGCAAGCACATGAAGCTGAAGTGAGGTCCATAGAGGAGGAGGACAAATTTGTGCCCCTGCACTAAGCAATGATATTTCAAGCCACCCTTGTCTTCTATATGAAATTGAGTAACTTGTGTGTTTATAAAGGTGATGGAAAAAGAGATGAATGAAAATATGCAAATAGGCTTTAATAGCATTTTGCCATTATTTTAATAATGGCAAAATGCTATTAAAGCTCATTCGCATATTTTCATTCACTCATTCAGTTAATGGCTGGAAAGGTGAAATATGCAATCTTCATTGTTTGTTAGAAACAGTTCTGGCAGATCAGAGCACAAAGCAAACATCACACATACATTATGGTGTTAATACAAATTTATGGTAGCTAATGCCAACTTCTACACCATCTTTATTTGCAGTGTTTATTGTCCATTGGTGAACTAACAATGGAGAAATACATTGGGGCAGACAATTTTTTACCTACAGTAGTGGGGCTTGCCAGGTTGCCTTATAATAGAATAGAATAGAATAAAATAGAATAGAATACTTTATTGATCCACCAGGGAAATTCATTGTCCAACAGCTCAGCATTACATTCATTACATGATTCATTACATTACAGGCACAGGGATACATACATTCATTTCTTACATAATGTAGTACATGGCAGACACAAAGATATATACATAGTCTGTTCATGGGTGGGTTTCAATGAGGGATTAGGGCCAGGATTGCCCCCAACGACTAAAGATGTGGTTAACAGTTCCGTTAAAGAAAACTATAGAAGAGTGATTGAATGACCTTGTAAACTTCTCACTAAGGCAGCATAGCTTCCCACTAAAATTACTCTCATGACAGATCATCAAGCAATGGAGAGGATGCTTTGGATTCATTGCAATTGAGTGGAATTTTTTAAGTGTGCTCAGGTTTAAGACTGTGTTCCAGCAATCCAGCTGGGTCCTGATTATAGATCTGGTCCTCCTAAATAGCTTCTCAACCTTCCTCACATCGGACACCCTGACATTGCCACTCTAAGCCATGACAGTGTCCACTATGCCTCTAGGAGTCTTCTGTGGACATTGAAAGACTGAAGTTGTGGCAGGAATAACAGTCTTCTCGCATCCTTCCTGTAAACAATCTCAGCCTTTGGCCGCCAATCCAGTATGATGTCTAGGAGGATGCCCAGATACTTGTAGGCTGAGACTCTCTCAACCTCTTGCCCCGCTATGTCCAGGGTGGGAAGATTGGTATGCTTCTTGCTTAAATCAATCATCATCTCTTTAGTTTTGCTTACATTCAATAGTAGCCTATAAGCACCATGTGGAGAATTGTTCCACCACATTCCTGACCTCTTGTCATTGCTGTCAGAGATAAGGCCAACAACAACAGAATCATCGGAGAACTTTTGGAGGAAGTACCTTGTGGAGCCCCAGTACAAGGCAGTCTGAGAAGCAGCTGCCCACCCTGACTAGCTGTGATCTGTACAGGAGGTAATCAGTTATCCAGTTCACTGGGGTCTCCTAGCTTCAGTTTTTGGGCAAGGAAGTACAGATTGATGGTATTGCACATACTGCTAAAGTTGAAGAACATCAGCCTGACAGGTGTTCAACGACCATCAAGGTGAGAGTACACTCTGAAGTAGGTGGCTGATCTCATCTTCAATACCCACTTTGGGTCAATAGGCAAATTGTAAAAAATGGAAAAAAGATATGCACACCTCTATAATAATAATAGTAATACATTTTATTTATATAGCGCCAACATACACTATACAAAATGTAGGGTTCAAATACAGACAAAAAGATACGTTACAGAGAAATAGTCAATTCACACAATGGGACTGAGGGCCCTGCTTGCAAGAGCTTACAATCTATGAGATAGAGGGGGTGATGCAAGAGGTAGCAGGGGTGGCATCGGAGGTAGCATTGCTTATATAGTGGTCCAGACATTTTTGTGATAGAGATTACTTTCATTACATATAAAAGCTGTATGAGCCGTCACCAGTCAGTGTCCTTTAACGTGCAGATGATGCCTGGACATATAAGGTTACATTCTGATTTGGCATCATATCCTGTGGGGTAATGCGGGAGCATGAACAGAGGAGGGTTCATTTAAGGCATTCTAACTGTGGAAGGGTTACATTAGGAATTGAGAGTTAATCTGCTTGTCCGAGGTAGAGCATTCCAGAGAAGTGGTGCTACTCGTGAGAAGTCTTGGATACGGGAGTGGGAGGTTCTGATAACAGAGGATGTTAGTCTTAGGTCATTGAGTGAACGGAGAGCGCGGGTTGGATGATAGAAAGAGATGAGGGAGGAAATGTAGGGAGGTGCTGTATTATGGAGAGCCTCTATGTAAATATTCCCCTAAAACTTGGGTCGGGTGCCAATGGAAAGAAAGTTCTCTAATGGTATACACAAGATGTGACCATGGCATTCCAAACATATGCAAAAAAATTAGTACATTTTATTACATTTCAGAACATCTTGATAGAAAATTAGCAGTGTTTAGTAGGTTAGTATAGACGTAACATATCAAGGAAACAAATCCTGGATGTTTCAGTCCCTCAGGACCTTTATCAGCGGGATATCTAAGACAAACAAAGACATACATATAAATTATCACATAAATCTCAAGATGTTATAAAAAAAATACATATATAACATAATTAAAATCATAATATAGAAAGATACATCCATATGAGTAGCCCTTCAAAAATAATTTAGCGTCCATCCATTATAGTGACTTATGTGAAAATTCATATCTTATTAAATTGGCACGTGATCTAGTATATACTGAGCATGTGCATGAGTCAAAATCCTCCAAACAGGGGACTGCAATCCAAGCATGCGTTCAAAGCATGTTGTCATGTGATATATGTGTAGTATACCAACTAGCAAACCTGGGAGGAAAGAGATTGCAATTTTATCCTATCTAATATAGCTAAAACAGGACCATAAGATATTGATGTGGATCTGTGATGGAAAATAATGGGGCAAGTCATCATCAATCCATTAAAAGGTAAACATGTACTGTACCTATAAATAAAGTTAATTTAAATAACATAGTACCTATCAAAAAACAGATTTCCCAATATAGACCCATTATATATGACATTATATATATCATTTTATGCCCGTTCATATAATTTAAATATACAGTATCCCAATCATATATTCCCTTGTGGCAACAGCAGTAAAATAGAATTACAATCAAATAGACAATCCTATCAGAAATTGTAGTTTGTTAATATAAAAATATAGAGCTTTCTGTATATTATAGAGACAAAATATGAAAAATAAACCCCAATATAAGAGGGACAGAATATCCTCCAGTCTCTATGAAACATTCTGTTCAGGATCCTAAAACATCCGGTATTTGTTGCCTTGATATGTTACTTCTATACTAACCTACTAAACACTGCTAACTTTTATCAAGATGTTCTGAAATTTAATAAAATTTACTAATCTTTTTACATATATTTGAAGTTCCGTGGTAATAGGCAAATTGTAAACCATCAAGGGAGGTAACCCCTTTTACGATTTTACACATTATAACATTTTAAATGCTCAAAAAATTACCCTTTTTTGGGTGAAAGGGTGCTTGTCCGTGGTTTTTTTTAGAAACACATGGCTTTTATATTATTTAATTGACTTTTCAAAAAAAAAAAAAAAAGGGCACCAAAAATTATCCCTTTATAGAAGCAGAGGTCCATTCAAACATTGTTTTGGAAGAAGCAATTGTGTTTTTTTTGTTTTATTTTCTTTTTATTATGCCAACAGAGCGGCAGATTCAAGTGGCACTGCCAAGTATAGAATTTGAAGAAAAATTTGAAGCACATTGTCAATGTGCCTGCCACAACAACATTGTGTTGGCGAAGTAGTAATTTACCAAATTTAAAGAACAATTTGGGGCATATTATCAGTGGGCCTGGCCTGGCTGCTGAAAAAGCTGGACTAATTTCCGAAACTGATCATCATGACTGAGGCAGAAACTGTTCTTTTTATTCTTACAGTTATCCATTCCCTTGTGTCTGTCGTTTGTCGCTACTCAACAGTGCCACTCAATGTGTGCTTAACCTTACAGCCATGAACTGAGGGAAGGGGGTGTAAAGCAATGGCTTGCCCTTGTGAAGTTGGGGCCGGAGATGGTCTAGTGCTGAAGAAGAAGAGGCCACATCACCATCATGTTACCAGAGTGACAATTAACAGAGTTTCAATACAAATTTGGGGCACACTATCAGCATGCCTGCCTGGCTGCCAGTTGAAAAAAGCTAGAATATCTTCTGACATGGAAAGAATTCTATGACCCTGAAAACAACACTTGGGAGGCAGAAAAGAACACATATTATTCTGATGGTTAACCCTGTATGGGAGCTCTAGTATATGCCACATCACCATTATGTTGGAGAAGTGGCAATTTACATAATTTCAAGAAAAAATTGGGACACATTATCAGTGTGCCTGCCATTTTTTAAAAGTAATAAAAAATTGAGTGTAGGAAAAAAGTCACCCAAAATGACCCTTTATTTTTGTAGTTAAAATGGCAGCAATTTGTATGTATATTAAGTAACCAAAAAACCTTAACAAAGTTTTTTTTTAGATTTGCCCAGGATTCAATACTGTATGCATGAGCAGCAACAATTGAAAAAACACTTAAGAAGCATTTTTTTTTTTTTCAGATTAACGCTCTGTCGTCATAATCCTAAACCTGAATTAGACACAGTGATAGAATCCCTTTTGGCAATACCTTTCATCGTTCTGCTATAAGGTACACAATAACATTTGCCTTCACTGGTCTCTCCTACATAAAGGCTATCCTTTAGTACGATCATTCAGGAGGGCACAGAACCTAAAAGACAAACTAGTCAGAGTTGATATAGGATCTACCAGAAAGGTACCACAATGAACAGTTCTTAGCACACAGAAACAAGACACCTTTCCATGCCTTCAATGCCTACAATGCAAAAATGTTCAATAAGACTAGGCGGTATATCACCCTCACACTGGCCAAGCGATTTATATAAAAGGTTATGTGGTGAAGTGTCCATACAGTTTATTATACATAGGTGCAACAACTTAACCAGTGTGGGACTGTGTCTCAAAACAAAAGACCACAATACGTACAAAAAAAACCTCTTGTTACCATTATCGTTCCATTTTCATAAGGCAGGTCATCAACTGTTGCAATTCAAATTTCAACTGCTAGAACAGGATTCCACCTTAAGACGAGGGGAAGACCATATACACCAATTAAAAATGAGGGAGGCATACTGGATACATGACTTCCAAACGTTAAATCCCAAGGGTCTCAATTAGGGTTTCTCAATATAGAGTCTTTTATGCCTTCATCTAAATGTTCAATATTGGGTAGATATATAGGATGCTATTTATCTTCACTTGCAATTTATCTGTACTTAGTTGTTTCATTATATGAGATCTAGAATTACTCTAATACATATGTGTGAGGGGAAGCACTTGGTTGATATTGAGAAACACTGCTCAGGATTGTCTTCTCTCACATTACTTTTATGGCACTTCAGATTCCCATTGCCCACTATAACCGTCACACTGCCCACAATGCAAGCAGCAGTAGAGGTGTGGAAATTGTGCCATACTGATCTCTACATTCTCCAGGCTAACCTGGCCTCTGCCCCTTTGGACATCCTTCCTTCCTTTATACCTAACTTAGATGTTCAAAAATGGGTTAATGAAGGTCTGCTAGTTCTGAACCAGCTGTACCAGAACAATGTTTTACACTCCTTTACTCACATCACCGATAACTTCCCGATTCCATGTCATGACTTTTATAAATATTTACAGATTCTCCACTTTTTGAAAGATGTTACATGCTCTTGTGACCCCCCCCCCACCTCCTCATTTACGTTATATTTTTACAATTCTTCTAAATTAACTAACGGTATTGCTTACATTTACAAAGCCATTAGCGATCTCTTCCCTCCTCCACAATTTGGATTCTGGTCCAACTGGGAAACCTTAACCAGACAATCACTGACGAACAGGGGACCAAAGTTTTCTTCCTGCCTACGAGGGTTTCCCATTGCATTGACCACTTGGAGGCATCTAGAAAATTAATGTACAGATGCTACTATACCCCAACTAGACTAGCTCTTATTTTCCCCACTGCCTCCAGAACGTGTTGGTAGTATAATTTAGATGATGGCTCCTTTATGCACATTTGGTGGTCATGCCCTCAAGTTCAGCAGCTTTGGACCCGAGTTTATGACTTACTACATACTGTGCTTCAGTACCCGTTTCCGTGGGGACCCCATGTAGCTCTGCTTTTGCTGGGCATCGACACACTGTCCCTTAGCGATCAGTGCATTATCTTTCACATACTGACTACCACTAGAACTAAAATTGCCCAACTATGGAAAAGCTCGGACCTCCCCAGCATACCTGAAATTAGTAGAGGTAACCCCATGCCAGAGGCGTAGCTAGGGGTTCGGCACAGGGGGGGCAAACATATCCAAGTGGGCCCCTACCTGGGTGTACCGATGTTATCACTATATGGTGACCACAGTTACTGGCTGTACACAGGGCTCTGCATACAGTTTAAGTAAATACAGTACAGGAAAATGATGTTACTTACAGGTGACGTCTCTGACTGTAATCTTTCACATTTCTCGTCTTTTCCATCTGGACCACCATGACCACTTCTTCCATTCGCAACTTGTCTCTGTAAAGTTTGCAAAACAGACATGTTTGGCTCCTCACTTTTCCAGACATGTGACCCACATTTCCCTTGCCTATACAAAGTCTCCATCCTGCTGCTACCCCCAATTATAAAATACATGATATAAAAATCCCCTGTAAACAAATGATACCCCCATATGTATCTTAAATTAACAATGCCCCTTTTTGCCCCTTAATTAATTCCTCCTGTGTGCCCCCTTAAAGGGATTGTTCGGAATCAGAAATATTAATGCAGGCAGCCGGACAGGGTTGTAAATAAAAATGCACTGACACTTACCTGCATCCCCCTCTGTCCCTGCCCTGGGCCAGCCATCACCTTCACTGCACTATTTGTATACAGAGCGGCTGCAGCACTGATGTCAAGTTGACGGGACCGCTGCAGCCAATCACCGATCTCTACAGTACAGCAGTATATAGTGTTGGGCCGCTGCGGTTCCACTGTTGTGACATCTCGCTGCAGCCACTCTGTATACAAGCAAAGGTGACAGACAGCCCAGTGTAAGTAAAGGGGTGAAACTACATTATAATGCTTGCCTGCTGCATGCTTTAAAATGTATGATAGTACAACCCTTTAAATAGTGTCCCTCAATTAATAATGCCCCCTGTACCCCCCCAATTAATAATACTCCTGTATGCCCCCTTAAATCAATAATGTCCACGTGTACCCCCAATTGATAATACTCCTGTATGCCCCCTTAAGTCAATAATGCCCCCTGTGCCCCCCACAAAAAAATACTCCTGTTTGCCTGCTAATGCCTCAGCTAATAATGCCCCTTAATTAATAGTTCTCCTGTATATTCCCTTAAAGGGGTTGTCCAGGAAATGAAGAACTGGTGCAGGAGGCCAGGGAAGGTGAAATATAAAAACAAAACAAAACATACTCTCCTGTCCCAGGCACTTCGGTGTCCCCTGTTGCTGTCAGGTCCAGCGTCACCCGGGGGCTTGTTCTGGCGGAAGTCCTTGCTGCACGTGGCCTCGGCGGTCACAGGAAAGGACCAGAGATGTCACTCGCATACGTCACTGGTGACCTCCTGGGTCCTTTTTTGTGACCACTGAGGCCACAAGTTGGCCTCAGCAGTCACATGTGGTGAGGACTTCTGCCAGAACAAGCCCCTGGGCAGTGATCAACCAGACAATGGTGGGGAACATCGGAGAGCTGGAGACTGTTGAATATATTGGGGTTTTTTTATGTTTCACCTTCCCCGGCCTCCTGCCCAATTGCTGTAATTCCTGGACAATCCCTTTAAATCAAAAATGCCCACCTTAAATTAGTATAGCCCAATACCCTCTTACACCGTCACATAAATACTGCCTCCCAATAGCTCCCTTATATTAATAATGCCCCTGCTTGCCCTAATGACCCCTTATGGTTATTGGCCCTTAATATTTTTAAGGCTTCCCACCTCTCCCCCCCCAAAAAAAACAACAATAATACTCACCTGCCTCCAATTCCCCTGCTTGGACTTGCCACCGCCGACTCTCCTTGCTGTATCCTGCAGCCTACAAGAGGCTGTTACCAAGGGACGTCTGTGTCCCAGCACAGGCGGCGTTATGTAGTGATGTCATTACGCCAGTCTGGGCAAATCCAGTTTTTTTCACTGGAAACAAAGTCGGACATGCAGGACTTTGTCCATAGGACAACAATCAGTCGTACACTGCACAAATCTGGCCTTTATGGAAGAGTGGCAAGAAGAAAGCCATTTCTCATAGATATCCATAAAAAGTCTCGTTTAAAGTTTGCCACAAGCCACCTGGGAGACACCAAACATGTGGAAGAAGGTGCTCTGGTCAGATGAAACCAAAATCAAACTTTTTGGCCACAATACAAAACGATATGTTTGGCGTAAAAGCAACACAGCTCATCACCCTGAACACACCATCCCCACTGTCAAACATGGTGGTGGCAGCATCATGGTTTGGGCCTGCTTTTCTTCAGCAGGGACAGGGAAGATGGTTAAAATTGATGGGAAGATGGATGGAGCCAAATACAGGACCATTCTTGAAGAACATAAAGCAGAATCTACAATGGAATGGTTCACAAATAAACGTATCCAGGTGTTAGAATGGCCAAGTCAAAGTCCAGACCTGAATCCAATCGAGAATCTGTGGAAAGAGCTGAAAACTGCTGTTCACAAATGCTCTCCATCCAACCTCACTGAGCTCGAGCTGTTTTCCAAGGAAGAATGGGCAAGAATTTCAGTCTCTCGATGTGCAAAACTGATAGAGACATACCCCAAGCGACTTGCAGCTGTAATCGCAGCAAAAGGTGGTGCTACAAAGTATTAACTTAAGGGGGCCGAATAATTTGGCACGCCCGACTTTTCAGTTTTTTATTTTTTTTAAACATTTAAAATATCCAATAAATTTTGTTCCACTTCACGATTGTATCCCACTTGTTGTTGATTCTTCACCAAAAAATTTAAATTTTATATCCTTATGTTTGAAGCCTGAAATGGGGCAAAAGGTTGAAAAGTTCAAGGGGGCCGAATACTTTTGCAAGGCACTGTACATATTTTTCAAAATTTTAATCAAATAGAAATCTGAAAAGTGTGACATGCAAAAGTATTCAGCCCCCCTATATCTATACCTTGCAATTACAACTGAAAACCACCACCAGGTTTCATAGTGGGGAGTGTGTGCTCAGGGTGATGAGTAGTGTTACTTTTTTGCCAAACATAGTGCTTTGCATTTAGGCCACAAAGTTCTACTTTGGTCTAATCTGACCAGAACACCTTCTTCCACATGTTTGGTGTGTCCCCTATATGGCTTGTGGAAAACTGCAAACAGCACTTCTTATGTCTTTCTTTCAACAATGGTTTTCTTCTTGCCACTCTTCCATAAAGGCCAGATTTGTGGAATGCACAACTTATAGTTGTCCTGTGGAAAGATTCTCCCACCTGAGCTGTGGATTTCAGCAGCTCCTCCAGAGTGACCATGGGCCTCTTGGCTGCTTTTCTGACCAGTGCTCTCCTTGCTCTATTTGTCAGTTTTGGTCAGTGATTCCCAAAGTGGTCCAGGTGGACCCTCAGGGGTCCACGGGAGACTCTACGAGGGTCTACGTTAGATGTAATCTTCACATTTTTTGACGATTTTTGGAAATATGGTAGAAATGTAGCAGCAGGGGGTCCACCGAAACCAGTAAAATTTTGAAAGTGGTCTACGAGAAAAAAAAGTTTGGGAACCTCTGGTTTAGGTGGATGGCCGTGTCTTGGTAGGTTTGCAGTTGTAGAATACTTTTTCCATTTTTGGATGATGGATTGAACAGTGCTCCTTGGGATGCTCAAAGCTTGGGATATGTTTTTACAACCTAACTCTGCTTTAAACTTCTCCACAACTTTATCTCTGACCTGTCTGGTGTGTTCCTTGGTCTTCATGATGCTGATTGTTCACTAGTGTTCTATAGCGAACCACTGAAGCCTTCACAGGACAGGTGTATTTATACTGAGAATAAATTACACACAGCTGGACTCTATTAACTAATTACGTGACTTCTGAAGGCAATTGATTGCCCTGGATTTTATTTAGGGGTATCAGAGTACAGGGGCTGAATACTTTTGAACATCATACTTTTCAGATTTTTATTTGATATAAACGTGAAAACCATGTATCAATTTCGTTCCACTTCACAATTATGTGCTACTTTGTGTTTGTCTATCACTTAAAATCTCAATAAAATACATTTAAGTTTGTGGTTGTAAGGTGACATAATGTGAAAAAGTTCAAGGGGTAGGAATACTTTTGCAAGCCACTGTATCTACTTTCCCACTGTGGCAACTTGGTAAGCTAGTGTAATCACTCATTATAACTTCATATACCATATTGTCTAGAAATCAGGGCCTTGCTCTCGTCCATCTGTTTTCTTGGAACAGATTTTTTTTTTTTTACATTTTCACAGGTGAAATCATCACTTTGCTGTTAGAAAAGCAGTTTGTATGTACTGTATGTAAACTCTTGGCAAAAAAAAAACCTTAACAAAAGATTCTTCACTAGCAGGACTGACTGCAAAATATGTTTGAACACTCTGTACACAGAAGCACATATTTCTTCTCCTACTCCTATCTATGATTTATATCACTAATCTGCCTGTAATTGCTTACATCTGACTAAATTCTCCTATTCCTAATAATTGCTTTCAATTGTAAGCTTTTCATAACTGAATGCTCTGTGAAATGAATCACAGATCCTTCCCTATCTCCACTATTACTGTAATGCCTTGTGTTCCAGCCTATAGCATCTTATATAGTGTATTTTAAGGTGTCCACCTATCACTGTCTATTGGCTGAGTGGCTGTCAGCTGATGTCAGGTGGCGCTAGAATGTCACACAGTAACTCATACACACGTATCTCTTCAGTATTTCTTGCTCAGTACATGTGGTGGTGGCCAAATTAGTTTGTCTGAGACAAATCGGCATTTGTTTAGTTAAAAACTGAACAATTGGGAATCTCTTTAAAAACAACATCTCCGTCTCCCTCTCCATTCTTAGGGCAAGTATCATGACCACTACCTGCTATAATTTCACCTCTCTTGATTGCACCACTGAATCGGTTGAAGTATTTATTTAGAGCATTAGCATGCACTTTGTCTACTACGCTTGGATTGGCTTTGAGGCCAATGATGATTCTTAACCCAGACCAGATGTTCATATCATTGGTTGCCAGTTTTCTCTCAATCTTACAATTGCAATTTGCTATTCCTCAGCTTGGTTCTGAGTTCTTTCTGAATAGCTTTGACCGTGTTCCTATGCTTGCTGGCAAACACCTGTTTTTCAAGATTAATATGTATTTTAGCTCTTTAGTAACCCATGGATTGTTGTTTGGGAAGCATTTGGCCACCCTTTGGGGCACTATGGTGTCAGTGTTGAAGTTAATGTAGTCAGTGATAACCCTGGCTGCCTGGTCGATGTCATCACCAGTGAAATTTGATAGCACATCCCACAGGGTAGTTTTAAAGTATTGCAGTTAATCAATGACTTTGCTGAGCCACATCCTAATCAGTCTCCTTTCAGTCCAACAATGTTGTGCTACTGACCTGTAAACAGATCTTAGTAGGATCAAGTTGTGATCCCACAGGCCCAAGGGGAGCAGCGACATGGACCTGTAGGCATCCTTGACATTGGCAAACATTACAAAGTCACGAAGGAGCTGTTGGATGTGTAATCATTCACACACCAGAAGATAGCTGATGTATTAATGGGATTAATGGGTCCCATGTGAGGATAAACTATTCAGGGTAACTACTTGACTTCACTAACATGTAACAATCAATATATGGAAAAGTCTGTTGTTTCTTCTATTATTGTATACTACTTTAAGTGTTATATTTAGAGATGAGTGAATCGATTCTGCAGAAGTGGAATTCGATCCGAATTTCAGGAAATCTTCGATTCGTCACGATTCCGGATTTCCTCATGCTTCAATGCATCGAATCGCATTTTTTTTATAAAATGGCCACCGCACATGTTAGGACAAGGGGGAAGGGTCTCTGGGAGTGCGGGATCAAACACAATGCCAAGCTTGTAGCTAATCAGCAGCCAGCAGGACCTGTGATGTCGCAGCCCTATAAAAACCCTCAGCCATTTTAGGTACAGTCATTCCACATCACTCTTACTGTAGGGACAGACGTCGGCAGGAGCTAGGAAGAGACTTAGAAAACATACAGAAGTTCAGGGAAAGAGGCTGAGCGTTAGAACTGTAGGGAAAGCATAGGGAGGAATTGAGAGAAGAATTTGGTGTGGTTGCAGGATCATTTACAGCAAGGATTTGCAGCATAATTCACATTGTAGCAGTCACTGCCATTATACTGCTGCTAATTACTCATATCTGTGTCTTCAAGGTGGAACACAACAAGCCTTTTGCAGTGCAGTACAGCAAAAAGAAGTGAAATATCATACAGTAGTATCTGCACGTATCTGTAAAAAAAGCCTTTTTAAAGGCTTTTATTATAAGGGGCTTATTCACTGTTCTTCCAAGGCATAACATTATTCAGTACTATTGTGCCAAAGCCATATCTGCACGTATCTGTAAAAAAAGCCTTTTTAAAGGCGTTTATTATAAGGGGCTTATTCACTGTTCTTCCAAAGCATAACATTATTCAGTACTATTGTGCCAAAGAAAACTGAATTATCATCCAATAATATCTGCACTTATATGTAATAAACGCCTTTAATGTGGGGAAAGACATAACGATCATATTCGCCATTTTGTTACCAGTATAACGTTGCAGGCCATTTTTCAATACAGTATTGTCAATAATAATTCAATAATTCTTATCGGTTATCACTTATTTAAAGGTGTTTTTTAGTGACAAAACCCATAAAAAGGACCATATTTGCCATTTTGTTACCAGTATAAAGTTGCATGCCATTTTTAAAACAGTATTGTCAATAATAATTCAATAATTCTTAGCGGTTATTATCACTTATTTTTAGGTGTTTATTAGTGTCTAAACCCATAAGGTGGACCATATTCGCCATTTTGTTCCCATTGTGCTGATGAAGCCGATACTTCTCCTGCCACCCCCACCCTCTCCCACAGCTGCCATGACAGTGCAAGTTGAGGTCTCAGGGCCCCCCCCCCGGTCAGACATAAGAGAGGATGGACAATGGCACAGATAGGCAGCAGCCAACTTACTACATACAGTAGGATATCTCTATAGTAGTTCAGTTTGTCCTCCCTCTCAGCGGGTGTATAAAAGGCTCCCATTTTTTCCCGGTAGTGAGGGTCTAACATGGTGGAGAGCCAGTAGTCATCCCTCTGCCGAATTGTGACAATTTGGCTGTCACTGTGCAAGGAAGTCTGCATGCTTCGGGCCATTGAGGGACTCCCTGCATCCATTTCCACTGCATACTGCCATGGTTTGTCTGGGTCATCTGTCTCATCATCCTCATTTCCCTCTGGCTGTTCTGGTTGCTCCTGCTCCTCCTATCCACCCATTTGGATACACATTGTTTGAGCTTCAATGTCCTCCTCATCGTCCTTCTCCAGTTCAGCCCCTACAGGGCTCATGTGGCCTTGAGATGTAGACGCCACATCTCCAGTCCCCTGACCAGCCAGATGGAAAAGCATCTTTTACAGGATGTGAATCAGTGGAATGACGTTGTTCATCCCGTAGTCCTGGCGACTAACAAAGTGACCTCCTCAAAGGGAACGAGCAAATGGTAGGTGTCGCGCATGAGCTGCCACTGGCTAACGTTAAAATTACAGTTGTGCTAAAGGAACAGGAAACTTGGTCAAAGTCAAAGGAAAGATGAATGCAGCACGTTATCAGCAAATACTGGAGGCAAATTTGCACTCATCAGCCAGGAAACTGCACATGGGACGTACTTGGACATACCAACATGACAACGATCCAAAACACAAGGCCAAGTCGACCTGTCATTGGCTACAGCAGAAGAAAGTGAAAGTTCTGGAGTGGCCATCTCAGTCTCCTGACCTTAATATTATTGAGCCACTCTGGGGAGATCTCAAGCGCGCAGTACATGCAAGACAGCCCAGGAATTTACAGGAACTGGAGACTTTTTGCCAAGAAGAATGGGCAGTTTTACCATCTGAGAAAATAAAGCGCCTCATCCACAACTACCACAAAAGACTTAAAGCTGTCATTGATGTTAGAGGGGGCAATACACGATATTAAGAACTGAGGTATGTGAACTTTTGAACGGGGTCATTTTGATGTTTTTGGTTGTCATTATGATTTAAAAAGAGAAAACACAGAAGTTTGACAATAAATGGCTTCAACCAACCACTAACCATAAGTGGAGAAAAAGTTTTTGTGTTGTCATTCATATTCTCTGAACAAAGGTCAAAAAAACTTAAAATCCGCCGGGGTATGTAAACTTTTTAGCACAACTGTACACAGGAGAGTACCTCTGTCCACTTGGATCATAAAGAAATCGTTTATGGCTTTTCTCTGTTCATAGTCGATTCAACATATGGAGGGTGGAATTCCAATGTGTGTAAACATCACATATCAGCCTATGTTGTGGGAGGCCGTTCTGCCGCTGCAGCTCAAGGAGGGTGTGCTTGGCAGTGTACAAGTGGCTGAAGTGCATGCAAAGTTTCCTTGACATTTTTAGGATGTCTTGCAGATGGGTGGAACACTTAAGGAAACGCTTGAACAACCAGATTGAACACGTGCGCCAGGATTCGATTTCTTGAGGAAGGACACAGAGCAGTTCCTCCCCTGTGTGACTCCGTTCGCCCAGGCAAACGAGGTGTAGAACACCATGACACCACTGTACCCTGCACATGTGGTATGCTGGAGGAGCACTGTGAATTGTCCCTGCAGTGGAGGTTGAGGGGACAGTGGAGGATGAGGCTAACATTGTTGCAGGAGCAACGGCATGAGAACATGGAGGCTGAAGCTGCGTCACCTGTCCAAGTTGCTGGTGTATCTGGGCAGGCACCACATTAACCCAGTGGGCTGTAAATGACATATATTGTCCTTGACCGTAGTTACAGCTCTACATGTCGGCGCTGCCGTGCACTTTAGCAGACACCGACAGGCTCAAGGACTGGCCCACCTTCTCTTCTACATATTTGTGCAGGGCTGGTACTGCCTTTTTGGCAAAAAATGACAGCTTGGGACTCTCCACCTCGGCTTGGAAACAAGCCATGACTTCTCTGAAAGGTGCAGAGTCCACTGTTGGGTGAGTGCACGCATACTGTTGTCTCTTCTAAATCGCTTCTGTGATGGATTGCTGATGCAATGACTGACTAGGAGGAGGAGCATGAGCATCACGACCAACAGATGATGGGAATGACACACAGCTTCCTTTGGCTGAGGTGGTGGAGCCTTGACTGCCTGAAATGGCGTGCATGCCTCTGCGTGCTGCAGCGGTTGCTGCGGCAGGCTGGACCACCACATTGGAGCCACAGCTCTCCCAGGCCACTTTATGGTGATGCTGCATATGTTGACGCAGGGCTGTGGTGCCAACATTGGCACCCTGACCACGCTTCACCTTCTGACCACAGATTGAACATATGGCCATGTTGACCCCCCCCCCCGCGGCTTTACAAAAAACTGCCACACCGCCGAGTAGGTGATTTATCCCCAACACTCCATGCTGACTGCTACCGCCACTTCCTCCGTGAACCCCTGCACCACTGCTTTCCAGGCAGGTAGGCTGCTGCGAAGCGGGTGGTCTACCCCAGGCACGTTTAGCTCCCGACCTCCCACTGCTGCCCCCTGATGACTCTCCCGCTGCCTCATGCGCAAGCTACAACCCTCTTCTCCTGATGACGATGAAGCCCCTCCCAATTATGATCGGCTACATCTTCATCCACTACAGTCTGCAGTTCACTGATGTCCTCCTCAACATCAGCTCCCATGTTACTCTCCTCATCTCTACTTGCCCACCTACCGGAGGAAGCAGCGGATGTCTCCTCCAGATCTTAGCTGAGCAGTAGCTGCTGACTGTCCCATGGGTCCGCTGCCTTGGGATAACCTTGGACTCTGACCTATCCTTCAAGCCCCACATCCAAACCCTCAACACCTCCTGCCACCTCCAACTCAAGAACATCCATCGAATCTGCTCCTTCCTCACCCCAGAAACTACAAAGGTGCTAGTCCATGCCTTCATAATCTCCTGCTTAGACTACTGTAACACCCTTCTCCATGGCCTCCCAGCAAATACTCTTGCCCCCCTCCAGTCCACCTTAAATTGCGCCGTTCGCTTAATACACCTCTCCCCCTTTTCCTCATCGGCCGATCCCCTCTGCCAATCCCTTCACTGGCTATCTGTTGCCCAGCGAATATAGTTTAAATTACTAACGCTGACATACAAAGCCATCCACAACCTGTCCCCTCCATATATCTCCGACCTAATCTCCCGCTACCTGCACGCACGTAACCTCCGATCCTCCAAAGACTTCCTACTCCGCTCTGCTCTTATCCGCTCTTCACACAACCGTCTTCAAGACTTCTCCCGTGCATCCCCCATACTCTGGAACTCATTACCAAGACTGACCCCCACAATCACAAGCTTCAAGAAGGCCCTGAAGACTCACATATTCAGGAAGGCCTACAACCCCCAATAATGCTACTGTCTTCTTACCACCACCTAAACAGCCTCTACCCCCACCTTCTGTCTCTTTCCCTCTTCCCTCATAGATTGCAAGCCCTTGCGGGCAGGGCCCTGTATCCCACTGTGCCAGTTGGTCACTGTTAGTATTATCTGTTTTGTATATGTTGTGTACCATATGTTAACCCTCAAATGTAAAGCACCATGGAATTAATGGTGCAATATAAATAAACAATAATAATAAATAATAATAATACCTCCTCCTCATTGTACAATGGATCTGAGCCCACAGCATAGAGTACTTCTCTAGCTGAAGGAACAGAAAAGGACAGAGGCAAGTTGAGGACAGGTGAGAGCACAGGGCCTGCTGCCGGGCCATGCCAACTAAGGGTTGTGTCTGACGAACCCACCGACTCTTGGCTGGGGGTGTCTGTTGTGACTTGGCATGAATTGGATGACCGAGTCAACCAGTCTACAACCGTTGGGTTGCTGGTCAAGACACGACCGCTACTTTACACTGGGAGCTCAGGCCTCTGTAACTGACCACTGCTGCCACGACCCCTTACTCTGCTGCGACCTGTACCTGCATCAGAAACATTTAGGCCTGTGGCCCTCCCCTGTGCATGGCCTCTCACTACTCTGTCTGACATACTGTTCGATGAAAAAATGTAATTGCAAAGGGCAAAAATGCCTGTTATTTTCTACTTTGAAGAGAATGGCAAATATGCCCCTTATTTCTTTCCCCACTAATGAACACCTATAACAAAAGTGTGATAAAGGCTGAGATTTGTGGCTCCGAATTATTGAATTATTGACAATATTGTATTGATAAATGGCCTGCAACTTTATACTGGGAACAAAATGGCGAATATGGTCCTCCTTATGGGTTTCTACACTAATAAACACCTTTAAATAAGGTGTATGCTCCTCCAGCATACCACATGTGCAGGGCACAGCGGTGTCACGCTGTTCGGCACCTTGTTTGCCTGGGCGAACAAAGTCACACAGGGGAGGAAGTGGGTCACTGTATGTCCTCCTCATGCTGCTTCCCACTGGGTCACTCTGTGTACTCCTCATGCTGCTGCCACTGGGTCACTGTATGTCCTCCTAATGCCACTGCCACTGCTGGGTCACCGTATGTCCTCCTAATGCCGCTGCCACTGGGTCACTGTATGGCATCCTCATGCTGCTGCGAACTCCACATTATGTCGCCTTGCCACTCTGTAGACATCTATGTGGAATCTGCAAACAAGGGTGTAAAAGGAGTGTGCTCTTTCACTCTACAGTAGGATGTTGGGCCTCTGCACGGTTCTTTCTACCTGGTACTAACATGGCCCTGTAAGGCTGGGTTCACACTTGAGTTAGTTGGTCAGTTTTGTCCAAATAAGTGAAGTGTGCTTCGATTCTAAGAGCGACGTCTGTCATGTGCGTGTCAT
This sequence comes from Leptodactylus fallax, assembly GCA_947044405.1. NCBI lineage: Eukaryota > Metazoa > Chordata > Amphibia > Anura > Leptodactylidae > Leptodactylus > Leptodactylus fallax. The sequence continues at coordinate 9,875,598 of CAMRHE010000021.1, forward strand.
TCGGACTCACAGTATTGTTTGACTACCACAGTAGGCTCCCTATGCATGTTACTGCAAGGCACAGTGTTCTACACCACTATACAGGCTCTCTGAAGCTAGGAAATAGGTGTTTTTTAGTGATATTCGGCGCAAAGTAATTCGGATCGAAGCAAATTTTTGGGGAACTTCGAATCGAACTGGTGAATCGAACTTTTGAGAAATTTGCTCATCTCTAGTTATATTATACATCAGATCTACATTTCTTATGTTGTGCCCTCTGTGTTTTCTGCATTTGTTTGTGCATATGTCTGTACTGTATTTGGCTAAAATTCGGGCACCTTATATACTGTATATATACGTCGTTTTTAAATTGATAATGAAAATGCAAATATTAAATTGTCAAAAGCATGAACAATAACCATATGTATAGTCCACTACAGTTTTTACACATATTTCTTCCCTGATTCCTACTCTGAAAACACATCATTAAAAATTGTAGCTGTTATTGTAATTAAGAGTTTTAGTTCAAATAAAAATATTCTATACTTTACAACATTTCAGAACATATGCAAATTCATTTCAACAGGAACATGTTCGGAAAATTGGCTTTCTGAGCAACCGTGTTCCAACATGCATTGTTTAGAACATTCATGTATCTGAGGGATGTGTTTAGTTTAGGGATCATTGCTTCCTATTTCAGGCTCCATTAGGCTAGGTTCACTGATAGGTTACAGGAACAGATTTTAAACATAGGTTAAAGCAACGATATGTCTGAAATTTAAGTGATAGCAATATGGTAGTCACTGTACAATAAAACTGCATCAAAATCATGATCTTAAAAACTAATGTCAATCATTCTGGTGATGTTTCCTGGTTTGTGAAATATTCTTACATACTGTATGAATATGATTAACCCTTTCCCACTACAGTCATTTTCCTTTTTTACTCCTAACCTTCCAAAAGCCATAACATATTAATTTTTTCATTCACAATGCTCATTGAGGGATTATTTTTTTTTTGGGGGGGGGGGGTAAATTCTACTTTATAATGTTTCTCTGAGATCCATTCTCTTAGCCTGTAATAACAGTGTATTTTAAGATATTTTAAGATAGTCTTGGGAGCATTCAATTGCGGAAGAGATCTTGCTCCACAGGACAGCAATCCTGTTAACATGGTGGCGCCCACAGTCAACCAATGATCTGGTACCTAAGTACATTTGACTGAGGCATCAGAAGAGATAATACCCATGAGGACTCCTCATCTGTTATGTAATATAGTGAACACCCAGAGGTGCCGACATTCACTGTATTAGTATGGCAGAATATCAATAATGGGTTAAACTATGACCAGAACTAAAGCACACCTGGACCCAGCACAGATCAGCTGTTGCAGTAGCCTCCAGGTGCCAGAAGCTGCTAGAGGACAGGCAAGTAATAGAAGCGACACTGCAATTCCCTGAAAGCACCACTATGCAGTGGACAAGGTTTCTGCTTCCTTTCTATTACATGAATAGTAATGACGCTGCACGTCCACTAGCAGCTTCTGGCGCATGGAAGTTACTGTAACAGCTGATCTCTGTGGATCAACAGATTACAAACTAATGACCTATCGGTCATTTGCATTAAAAAATTATTTGGAACAAGAAAGTTCCTTTAAAAAACAAGACATTATTTTTCTTTTTTCATTGCCGTATTCCAAGATAGTTTTATTTTTATATTTACATAGCTATATGTGGACTTGTTTTTTGTGAGATTATTTTTTGTTTGTTTAACATTGCCATTTTAAAGCACAAATAATTTCATGTTTACCTCTTTCTGGAAATAGTGAGAAAAAACAACAATTCCACCATAGATGTTTGCACTATTAATTTTGTGATACTGTAAAAATGACATTCTAAATGTATTCTGTAGTTCAGTATGATTATTGAGATACCCAATTTGTATAGGTTTTTTAATGTTTTACTACTTTGGCACAAAAATACTCTTAAAAAGGAAAAAAAAACATTTGTGATAGAAATGTACATATCAAAAATTTAATTTTCAACCCACAATATCCTATTTCTCTTGTGGTCTCTTCATTGGCCGATGCCTCTTTACAGATGTAGCAAAGTACACTGATAACACTCTGCACCATAATACCGTATATTGTCACAGAAGACAACAAAAGTCATTGAAATCTATTGAAAAAGTGAAGCTAACACTGCACCATATAAAACTTTGCTACATATGTACATGCAGATTATTCTGCTTATTTTATATTAAATTTCATGGAACTAAAATAAATTATATCATTGCATTGAAAAATTACATGACATGGAATATGTGGAGAGCTGAATAGGTATGATTTGGAAAATCAAATATTGTCCACTATTGTGAATCACTATTATAGTCCAATACATAGTGCTAAGCATAAATTATACTAAAATACAAAGAAACATATTATACAAGAAATATGTAAACATAGACCAATCCAGCAGAGCCGAATATCCCCTATCTCAGTCTTTGGAAGCAAAGACTGAAGACATATACTATATTCTCAATTATGCCTTAAGGGCCATAAATTGGGATTCTCTAATAAAAGTTTATTTGTGGTGGGATCATACTTCATCACTATCCAAGCAGGTATGGTCTGGGCACCCTAAGGAGGGAGCTCTTAGCATTGTGATAGTAAACCACATCATTTTGGTTCTATTCAGTGACTGAAAATATACTAATATCTTAAATTCTGATTACACAGTTCTTTCTGCTAAATTCCATATATTAAATATCAATTTTGATATTTTTGCCCTACTTAATTTATATCCTCTTAATTCCTTTCTCTAAGAAAGTTTTTAAGATTATCTCTTCTTTCTTTTTAAATGTTTAGTAAATCCATAGTTCTAACTTTTAGCTGAGGTTGTGTTTTAGCAGAATTTAATCGGTAGGTTTGCAGAATTGTGTCTTCAATGAACTTTTTATTTGATTATGTAGTCACCTTTGGCCTGCATGACCTTGTTTAATTCTCTTAGAAGGTAATCTATTTCAATCATATGATGGATTTCACCACAACAAACAGAGTCTAATCTTTATTTAAATGAACCCTTTTGCCACTTCTGGTCACATACATTTTGAAAATTGTGAAATAATGAAATAGATTAATTGAGTATCATATTGCATAATAAGTTAGTATGTAAATAAATGTTATTTGTAAAAGAAAAGGTTGATCAACTTTCCAATATGCTTTCAGTATTAATTCCTCTTGGATTTCAAGTTCTCTTTCTGTGATCATTAAATGGGGATCATTTTTTGGGGAGGGAGTCTACCATCTCCCAAAGCATATTTAACTGCCACTACCTCATTACAAAGCACATTACAGTGATAGGCAACATATCTCTGTTATGTATGTCACTTTTGTAGATTTGGAGAAAAACAGCTTTGACCAGCCCTGGGAGCACTACTCTTGTTGCTCAAGGGGTAGGTAATAGGTAGGTAGGGTAATGACATAGCAGTGAGAAGATCAACACTGACTGCACGGGGTGGCGCAGACAGGGGATGTTCAGGGTCTAAGTGGCAAGATTAGTGCTCCCAGGGCTGAAGACCCACTCCTGTGCATCAAGTGGCACTTTCTGTATAAGAAATCAAGGCTAAGGCCCCATGTAGTGGGCTGCAGCAAAAAAGTGCTGTGGGAAAAACTGCGGTGGAAACTCATCGCTGTTTTTCTTGCAGCGCTTTTCACAGAAAGTCTGCAGAGTTTTCTACTTTCTGCTTCATTTATACCTATAGGGAAACTGCCAGCGTTTCCATAGGTATAATTGACATGCTGCGATTTCTAAAAACGCAACAGTTTTGCAAATTGCAGCATTTCCGCTGGGGTTATTTTTCTACAATGTTTGGCTAGGATTTTCTAGAATCCCATACACTTTGCAGGAACTGTAAAATGCTGTGGTTTTTGCCATGGCGTTTACACGGCGTAAAGTTGTTTTTCTCCACATCTGCAAAAATGTCTTGCATAACAAATGTATGATGTTTATCACTGTAATATGTTCTATAACATTGTGATGACAGTTGAATATGCTTGCGGGTGGTGGTAGACTCCCTTTAAAAGGGTAAAAATCTGTACTGGCCATGTGCTGGATATACAAGTACATAATGTGTTGGAGTTAAAGTACAGTTATTAAAGCTTTGTCTCTCTGATTGTCATATGAGCAAGACTTATTTTTATGTACTGATGATTTCATTTAAGTGGCTGGAAGAAGATATTTTGAAAACCATTATAAATTGATACTGAAAGTATCTTACAAAATTGTATGGCTTTTTATTATTCAATGAATGAACCTTATGTATTGAAATTGTAATGTGACAAATGCTTTTTCTTTTTTTATATATTCCATTACAAGCTAGTCAGCTGACAATGTTATCTCTTCTTGCAATTTGTCAACATTATGATATAAGGTAACAATGCTAATAATTCAGAAGCACTCAAATACCTTTTACCTTTTCAAAAAAAAAAAAAGAAGCAGCATTTGAAGAAGCAGCATTGTGCAGTGGTACCCCATGCTGAGACGTTACAATTTGGTGTTTAGAAAATTATGTCAAGGAAAAAAATATTTGAAAGGACCAAATAAATAGCATTACAGGGGGATTAATAGTGAAATACATTCAGGAGTTTCACAAAATACTTGTTTTAAATTAATGATTTATATATATATATATATATATATATATATATATATATATATATATACATTTCCAGAAGAAATTGAAGAAGAGTTGAAGAGATCTCTCCAAGTGAGACAATTCAGTTCAGTTCAATGGAAGGAATTCAGACACCATTTTATATGTAAATGAAGTTTAATCATTCTACAGTAAAACAAAAGGTACATTTCTAATAGATTTTATATCAACATTAAAATAAATAAATTGAAACATTCTTTGTTTACATACAGACATAATCTTGATCGTGCCCTGCTCACCCAGTCAGTGACCTTGTTACAATGTGAATACTTAAACATGAGGCAAGTATTCCACACAAGAATTGGAAAAAGCAATGACATCATCAGCCATACCCAAATAACCTGCCCTCTCACCCTGACCTGTGTCACCTGTCTACAATTTTCTGTTTGCTATTGTCAGCGTGAAAACTACTTATCTTGGCTCAGGCACAACAGCAAACCTGTCATTATGTCAACCCTGGAGTGTGATCTATCATGTTTGGCCACTGTGAAAACTGCAATAATTTATCTTTTGCATTAATAGGCACTACAAAATAAAAACAAAGACTCCCAAAAATATTAATTATGTGTGCTTGCGTTTATAAATTTATATCATAATCACAGGAATCTATACAAAAGAATACTGTACATACAGATGTAGACAAATTTACCATGAATTTTAACGCATAAAAGTTGCTATTCACTTTATAGTCATATAGTAGATGAGGTTGGATGAAGACACGGGTCCATCACATCCAACCTTTAATCCTACAGTGTTGATCCAGAGGAAGGCAAAAAAAAAAAAAAAAAAACCCTGGTGCCAACTGCCCTATGGCCCAAATCCAAATCAGTGTAAAACTTTGGATCAACTTGTCATTACCAAAATATAAAACCTATAACCTGTAATATTTTTCCATTCAAGAAAGGCATCCAGGCCCTTTTTGAACTTGCACAATGTATCCACCACCACCCCTTCTTGTGGCAGTGAGTTCCATAGGTGTAGGTGAAATGTATTCTCCTCTAGATGTCCACTTATTACTGTTACCAGCCTATGAGTAAAAAGATCATTAGAAACTTTTTTATGCTGTCCCTTTATGTGTTTGTACATTATTATTAGACCTCCTCATGTTTTTTTTCAAAACTGAATAGCCCCCAAGTTTGTTGATCTGTTGTGGTACTCTAATCCACCCATACCCATAATAATCTTGGTCACACTTCTCTGCACTCTCTCTAGTTCAATTATGTCCTTCTTGTACACTGGGGTCCAAAATTGTGCACAATAGTCTTTGCGTGGTCATATTAGTGTCACTATGCTCCGCTCAGTCAGCCTCATGGACACCATGCTCTCCTGGTTCTCCTCTTATCTCTCAGACCACACTTTCAGTGTATCATTTGTGGGCTCTGTTTTTTCCCCTCTTCCCCTTACCTTTGGGGTTCCTCAGGGCTCGGTCCTAGGCCCCCTACTCTTCTCTCTCTACACAACTCCCATTGGACAAAACATCACCAGATTTGGCTTTCAGTACCATCTTTATGTTGATGACACCCAATTATACACATCCCGTGACATCACCCCTGCACTAATACAGAACACCAGTGACTGTCTCTCTGCTGTCTCAAATATCATGTCTTCGCTCTATCTGAAACTGAATCTCTCAAAGACTGAACTACTGCTGTTTCCACCATCTAATAGATCTGTCCCTGATATCTTCATTGCAGTCTCCGGTCTTACCATAACTCCAAGGCAGTATGCCCGCTGCCTCAGGGTTATGTTTGACTTAGACCTTTCCTTCACCCCCCCCATTTCCAATCACTCGCACGCTCATGTCATCTCCACCTCAAAAACATCTCCAGAATCCACCCTTTCCTTACCACAGATACATTAAAGACACTTATTGTCGCCCTGATTCATTCTCACCTTGACTACTGTAACTCCTTAATTGGTCTTCCCCTTACTAAACTCTCCCCTCTACAATCTATTCTGAATGCAGTGGCCAGGCTCATCTATCAGTCTAGACGCTACAGCGATGCCTCCGGTCTGTGTCAATCACTACATTGGCTACCTAATCAATAGAGAATACAATATAAACTTATCACCCTCATCCACAAGGCTCTCCATAATGCTGCACCTCCCTACATTTCCTCCCTTATCTCTGTCTATCACCTAACCCGTACTCTTTGTTCACTCAATGACCTAAGAGTAACATCCTCTATTATCAGAACCTCCCTCGCTCGTATCCAAGACTTCTCCAGAGTTGCACCACTTCTCTGGAATGCTCTACCCTGGACAATCAGATTAACTCCCAATTATTACAGCTTCAAGCACAAACTAAAGACATATCTTTTCAGACAGGCCTATCACAATTCCTAATTTAAACCCTTCCACAGTTAGAATCCCTAAAACTAACCCTCCTCTGATCACGCTCCCGCATTACCCCACAGGATATGATGCCATTTCAGAATAACTTTATATGTCCAGGCACCATCTGCACTTTAAAGAACATGACTGCTGATGGCTCATACAACTTTATTTATGCGTAATGACAGTAACCTCTATTACAAAATAGTCTGGACCATTGTATAAGCAATGCTACCTCCTCTGTCACCCCTGCTACCTCTTGCGTCACCCCCTCTACCTCAAAGATTGTAAGCTCTTGCGAGCAGGGCTCTCAGTCCTATTGTGCGAATTGACTACTTCTTTGTAATGTACAGGTGCATCTCAATAAGTTAAAATATTTTTGAAACGTTCATTCATTTCAGTAATTCAATTCATATTCAGCAGTCTTCCATGATTGTGTGTCCTACTGAACCAGACTGAGGGACCATTTAAAGGCTTAGGAAACCTTGGCAGGTGACACACTGAATTTACAATACTGAACTTTTTTACAATATTCTAATTTTCTTAGATTTTGGTTTTCATTACCTTTCATTACATTTTTTAAATTAAATTACTGAAATAAATAAACGTTTCAAAGATATTTAATTTATTCAGATGCACCTGTATCTTTTTGTCTGTACTTGAACGCTACAAATTGTACAGTGCTGCCGAATATGTTGGTCCTATATAAATAAAATGTATTATTATTATTTTTAGTGGTTTGTATATAGTCATAAATTTGTTCTTGTCATGAGACACATCCCATAATTTTATTTGCCTTGACTGCAGCTGGCTGGCACTGGTCACTAAATATAAGCTTACTGTCCACCAAAATCCCCAAGTTTTTTCATTGGCACTCTTATCCAGTAATTTACTATTAAGCACATAATCATACATTTTATTTCTTTGACCAGAATGTATAACGTTACGCTTTTCTACATGAAACTTAATTTGCCAAGTCCCTGCCCATGCCTCCAGCTTCCCTTGACCCCCCCCCCAAAATAATATCATTAATAAACATATTAAAAAGGAGAGGACCCAATACTGACCCCTGTGACACCCCATAGGTGACTGTGATCCAGCCGGAGTACTTACCATTAACAAGAACCCTTTGTTTCCTGTCAATGAGCAAGTTGTGAACCCAAGTTCATATGTTTTCCCCCAGTCCCAACATTCTCATTTTGTATACCAACCTTTTATGAGGTTCAGTATCAAAAGCCTCCGAATAGTCGATACACCACATCCACTGCACTACCCATGTCCAGGCTATAACTGGCCACTTCATAGAAACTGAACAGATTTGTCTGACAGGACCGATTTCTCATAAACCTATGCTGATTGGGTTTTCTTAGATTACTTACATTGAGATACTCCAGGATAGCATCTCTTACAAAATCTTACCAACCTCTGAAGTCAAACTTACTGGCCTATAGTTTCCAGAATCATTTTTAGACTCCTTTTTGAATATCGGAACTACATTTGATATGTGCCAATACTGTGCAACAGATCCACTCATTACTGAATCCTTAAATATTAGATAAAAGGTCTTTCTATCACTGTGCATAATCCACTCAGAACTAGGGTGTTTAAGCCAACTGAACCCAGCAATTTGTCCATTTTAGTATTTTGAAGATGACACCGCACTTTCTCCTGGGTTAAACAGGTGACATTTAATGGAGAGTTTACATTACATTACATTACACGTGGACAAAATTGTTGGTACCCATCGTTTAATGAAAGAAAAACCCACAATGGTCACAGAAATAACTTGAATCTGAAAAAAGTAATAATATATAAAAATTCTATGAAAATGTACAAATAGAAGTCAAACATTGCTTTTCAACCATGCTTCAACAGAATTAAAAAAAAAAATAAAACTCATGAAACAGGCCTGGACAGAAATGATGGTACCCCTGAAAATTTTGTGACCAAAGGGACATGTTAAATCAAGGTGTGTCCACTAATTACCATCACAGGTGTCTACAATCTACAATCAGTCAGTAGGCCTGTATATAGAGCTGTTTGGTGACATGGTGAGTACCACACTCAACATGGACCAGAGGAAGCGAAGGAAAGAGTTGTCTCAGGAGCTTAGAAAGAAAACTATAGACAAGTATGTTAAGGGTAAAGGTTATAAGACCATCTCCAAGCAGCTTGATGTTCCTGTGACTACAGTTGCACATATTATTCAGAAATTTAAGATCCATGGGACTGTAGCCAACCTCCCTAGACGTGGCCGCAGGAGGAAAATTGATGACAAATCAAAGAGAAGGATAATACGAATGGTATCAAAAGAGCCCAGAAAAACTTCTAAAGAGATTAAAGGTGAACTTCAAGCTCAAGGTACATCAGTGTCAGATTGCACCATCTATCGTTGTTTGAGCCAAAGTGGACTTCATGGGAGACGACCAAGAAGAACACCATTGTTGAAAACAAATCATAAAAAAGCCAGACTGGAATTTGCCAAACTACATGTTGCCACAATGCTTCTGGGAGAATGTCCTATGGACAGATGAGACAAAAATCGAATTTTTTGGCAAGGCACATCAGCTCTATGTTTACAGATGGAAAAATGAAGCATAAATGAACACTGTCCCTACTGTGAAACATGGAGGAGGCTCTGTTATGTTCTGGGGCTGCTTTGCTGCATCTGGCACAGGGTGTCTTGAATCTGTGCAGGGTACAATGAAATCTCAAGACTATCAAGGGATTCTAGAGAGAAATGTGCTGCCCAGTGTCAGAAAGCTTGGTCTCAGTGGTAGGTCATGGGTCTTGCAACAGAATAATGACCCAAAACACACAGCTAAAAACACCCAAGAATGGCTAAGAGGAAAACCTTGGACTATTCTGAAGTGGCCTTCTATGAGCCCTGACCTAAGTCCTATTGAGCATCTTTGGAAGGAGCTGAAACATGCCGTCTGGAAAAGGCACCCTTCAAACCCTAGACAACTGGAGCAGTTTTCTCATGAGGAGTGGCTAAAATCTGTTGAGAGGTGCAGAAGTCTAATTGACAGTTACAGGAATCGTTTGATTGCAGTGATTGCCTCAAAAGGTTGGGCAACAAAATATTAAGGTAAGGGTACCATCATTTCTGTCCAGGCCTGTTTCATGAGTTTTCTTTTTTTAAAAATTCTGTTGAAGCATGGTTGAAAAGCAATGTCTGATTTTCATTTGTTTATTTTCATAGAATTTTTATATATTATTACTTTTGTCAGATTCAAGTTATTTGTGTGACCATTGTAGGTTTTTCTTTCATTAAAAGAGGGGTACCAACAATGTTGTCCACATGTGTATTTGTCATTGTTTTCTCTTGTGTGAATACAGTAGAGAAGAAGGCATATAATAGATCTGCCTTTTCCTCATCCTCCTCCACCATTACACCCATTTTCAGTTCTTATTTTCTCATTATTTATTTATGATTTTGGATTACTTTTACTTTCCTTGGCAATTATTCTATCAGCCTCGATCTTTGCCTCAGTTATTTTTCTTTTACACAATTTATTTTTCTTTTTATAATTTTTTAATACTGTATCACTACCTTCTTGTTTTAATACTTTAAGAAATTTCCTTTTATCCCTCATTGCACTCCTTACAGTTTTAGTTAGCTACATTGGTTTTCTATGATTTTTAATCCGCTTATTCCCATAAGGTATATGTTTTTTAGTGGTCCTATTTAGGATGCTTTTGAAAATGTCCCATTTACTTTGTACTCTCTTCACTTTGAGGACATTGTCCCAGTTTATGCTGCTAAGCTCCTTCCTCAACTGGTGAAAATTGTTCTTCCTGAAGTTTCGTGTTTTTTTACCCCCTTTACTAAACATCTTTTTGAAGTGCACATGAAAACATATTATGTTGTGGTCACTATTACCAAGATGATCCTCAACCTCCACTTTTGACAATTTTTCCTGTTTGTTCCGCCTCTTGTTGGGTCCTGCAATTGTGAAAGGTAATAGGTCTTTTATTATTGACAAAAACCTCTTCCTTTGTTGGACCTAAAGGTTTTTGCCTCCCAGTTTATATATGGGTAGATGACTTTAATATGTTTTGTGGCCTCATCTATTTGTCTTATTAGTAGATTTTCTAGTGCTTCCATTAAATTTATGGATTTGTAGCAAACCCCTAACAGTATTTTATTAATCTTTATTCCTCCACTTATTTTCACTCATAAGTACTCCACATATTCCTCCCAGATGTCATCACACAGGACTGGCATAAGGCAGGATTTTACATACAAGCAAACGCCTGCCTTTTCCTATTTGTACAATCTTTTATAAGCATACTGTTCTCCTGTATATTTACAGCCCAGTCATAGCTAGAGTCCAGCCATGTCTCACTTATCCCCACTATGTCATATTTCTCTTCCAACATTATCACTTCTAGTTTCTCAATCTTGTTAGTGAGACTTCTGGCATTAGTATGAATGCATTTTATGTGTTTTTCCTTATCCCTACTCTTCCTCTGCCTACTGATTTTTCACAATCCACCCCCAGTTCCACCCTTAGTTACATAACTCAGCCCTTGTTCCTTGTCTAAGGTATCTTGAGCTCTACATCTGTTATTTCCCTCCTTCCAGTCCATAGTTTAAATACTCCTCCAACTGTCTAGCCATCTTCCCCCCAACACAATTGCACCTTCCCCATTGAGGTGCAGCCCATCTCTATCATAGAAGCTGTAGCCCACAGCAAAGTCGGCCCAGTTCTCCAAGAACCCAAACCCTTCCTTCCTACACCAGATTTTGAGCCACTTGTTTACCTCCCTAATCTCCCGCTGTCTTTCCTGAACTTGCTTGAGGGTGACATGCACTTTATGCAACTTTTGTATTTTAATGCATATAGAGGTAAATATGAACCCTTAGGCCTTAATCACATAACTAATAAAAGCTGGCAAATATGGCCCAGTATTCAAGATGGTCTTCTAACTAGGAACAAATGAATGAATCCAAATTGTCTGACCATTGTATAAGCAATGCTACCTCTGTTGCCGCCCCTGCTACCTCTTGTGTCACCCCCTCTATCTTATAGATTGTAAGCTCTTGTGAGCAGGGCCCTCAGTCCCATTGTGTGAATTGACTTTCTTTGTAATGTATCTTTTTGTCCGTACTTGAACCCTACAAATTGTACAGTGCTGCGGAATATGTTGGTGCTATATAAATAAAATTTATTATTATTATTAAATTTCTTGAGATATATAGTATATTATTTTGTGTATTCTTATAGATACTAATTATATAATTAAAATATTTGATTTAGTTTTTTGGTGCTGAAATTGTTATTGTAAGCTCAAGTTCCAAACAAACTTCTTTGAAAAATGTTACATTTTCCTATTGTTCTTCCTTGTTTCGAAAAATATTAAAAAGATCATTAAAAAAGAAATATCAATCTGATCAGTTATTTTTTTAACGTTTAATTTACCATGATCAGAGTTTTCTATGATCGCAGGCATTGACTCCTTCTTCGACCGCCGATGATCTTCTTGCTTTTGCACCATCCCCCACCGGTACTTTCACTTTCATTTCAAAGGACAGCTCCTGTGCTGCAAGATCACAGGAGCTGTTCCATCTCTATGGCAGCCAGGAGCCTTGTGAAGGCTCCCCAGGCTTGTCATAGCATTGTACGTCTTGAAGCTTGCCGGTAGCAAGCCTAATAGACACAGGCATTTTGCCATAGATTGCAATCCAATTGTATTGCAGTCTATGGCACAAGTGATCTGATGATTGCAGGTTTAAGCCCCTGGGGGAGGACAAAAAAAAAAAATAGAAGCACCTAATATTCCAAATTCCTTGCCTTTTCCTAGATCACAAAAAATAAACAAACAAAACAGGAATCCATATGTTTGAAACATCTGGCCCTGCAAAAAAAAAAAGGCTTTAAAAGCCTCAAATACAGAAATATAAAAAGGTATGGGTATGGTGATTCCAAGAATTTTTCTTCCAAAGTTTTGTCCTTTTTTTATGGGTATTAAAACATAGCAACAACTATATATCCTTGGTATCAGTGTAACTGTAATGACCCACAGAGTATAGGTAACATGTCATTTTGGCTGCACAGTGAACGCTGTAAAACCCAGAGAAATATGGCGGCACAGCTGTTTTTTCTATATAGTATGAAATATTAAATGGCACAACTACAAGTGAAATTTGTCCCACAAAAAATAATCCCTCATACAACCCTGTGAATGAAAATTGAAAAATGAAAAAATGGATGTGGTGGTAAAGGGTTAAAGCATATTGCCTGCAGATTGAACTGTATTTTTGGCTTGGTGGTCTCTGTTCAAAAAATGCTGAGGAGTTTAGAAGGAGATAAAAATTTAGCTGTACTTGTATTCTTTAAATAAACATGTAATATATTGTTGGTTCTACAATATTCCTCTCTAAAAATGTTTGTGCTACATAATTATTGAATGATATTTGAGGATGCTACGTAGTGACCTATACTTTCCACTACTAAAATAGATTTTGCTGTAATCGTGAAAAACTATTCAAGGTTTTGGCAAGTACATTGAAGCACAGTAAAATGAACAAGGAATAGAGATCCCACAATACGCTGCTTATAAAAACATCCTTTTACATTTACCACACAATTGCAATGCATTATCATATTTTTCTTTTAGTCAGAGGGTTTGATAGAGACCGCAGCAGAAAGTGCAGTGCTTTATATGTGAAATGATAAAGCTGCTGCATTTAATTCTTCACTGACAGGAGCACAAGGTGTCCTTGGCATGAGCTCTGTGACACATTTTGCTATCGATTTGTAAGTGCTTGACACACTTATCTCAACTGCTTCCATTTCCTTTCTGCTTAATATTGCATATGTATTTTGTACAGATTTTTTATAATCTAGTGGTTTATTCAAAAAGAAAAAATGTCCTAGAACTTAAATTCACTTTCCATTTTAATTATAATGTTCCTTCATATCCTCTCTGTTGATTTTAGAAACACCAATGATATACTGTATCCAGATGCATGTGACTGTGTCATTAATGCAGTGACATCAACATGACATAATGCAGAACAGATTGAATACCTAGCACTCATATTTAAAATGTATCAATACAAACAAAGGTCTATAAGATGAGATATCAGAGAATTTACAATCACATATACTGTACATAATATTTACCCGGCTTGTTACTCATTTTTATTGCACTCTTTTTATCATTTGAAGACAATTGCTAAACATAAGACAAAAGCTATAAACATCTAACAATGGATGATGATAATCGATACAGATCATGTTATGGGAATTACATTTAGGTAAAAATGCAGTAGAATACACATTTAATATTCCTCCTAAGACAGAAAGGTCATGTTTTTAAATACAGGTTTTAAAAAAAATTAATTATGTGAATTCATATGTTCTGGTAGATGTCTTAGAGCTTATTCAGCAGACATGTAATGTCCGTTCAAATTATTGACAGCATGCGAAAACCATTGATTTTAATGGGCACATGCAGAGGTCTCTTCATTTAGTCCATGGATTGATGATCAATGGAAAAAGATTACAGAAATGCTCTATTTTGGTCTGTTTTGTGGACTACGGAGTACCATTTTACTCTGTGTGCTGTTCATTTTTCACAGACCCAGAGGCATTATAGAGTATAGTAAAATAAATCAGCTGATCTATTTTTCACGTACATAAAATACAAATCAACTACAAACAGCACACAACCCGAAAATAAAGTAGGATTGTGTGCTGTCTGTGATCACACTGACATAACACAACTGCAAAATGTGGATGTGTGAATATGCCCTTAGTCTGGAAGCAGTAAACAGATTTTTCAGTGCACATTCTGAAGGCAAATTAGTACCTAAAGTTATGAAAAATTAAGAACAGTGAGTTATGTGATCACACATCTTGGTATGTCTTCTGACATTAGATTCCTCCACCTGAAATATACCATAACATAAGATCTTTGTTCATGCTAAAAATGACTGACTGATAACAAACTGACATATCCTTTGTAGAACATTTGTTATTTTTTTTAATTTTTTTTTTCTTACTTATAAAGCATCATCATATTCCATAGCTCTTTACATAGATATCATCAACATTGTCCAAAGCAGAGCTCACAATCTAAATTCCCTATCAGTATGTCTTTGGAGTGTGGGAGGAAACCAGAGTACTCGGAGGAAACTCGGAGAAAAAAGCTTTGGAATTATGGAAATCACAAGATAGGTGTGTTAATGATATGCAAATGAAAAAAAATAGAAGCAAATATTCAAAACATCTCGATTTATTCAGTATCGAATATGAGTGCCATGTGCACAAATACACATGCCTTGACATGCTATCAATGATGGTTTGCTGAGGAATATTAAGTTCCACTGAATGTACTTGGATACACATCATCAAGAGTGTCTGCTGGCAACTCCGTTTGCAACTGCTGATCAATGATGTTCCAGAAATCTCACTACGCTGCAGGCCATAGTAAGCATATCAAACTAGAGAATTACAACAAGATATTGCGTGCCAATCAAAACTTATTCTTAAACTAGGAGAGTCACCCACTAATATTTGGACGCATTAAAATATTAACTTTATTAAATATTAATTAAAATACTAAACTGGGGAAAACTACAACATAAATAATAAAAGGACTAGGATAGAGAGGAAATTATTCCACTATGAAACCAGACCTAAATGTTACAAGGCCATATTTAAGCTTCATAATATCTCACTACTAATAGGTGTAGATATAAACAATATGCACCTATCTAGATAACCCTCTCCATCCCATATATTACAGGAGCAAAAATTGGACTGCTAAAGCATATAATTCCTTCAGCTTAAAAAAGCACTGCGTAGCGTCCACATTGTTATATTACCCAACACTTCTATGCTACCTCTAAAAATAATTTGTCAAAACGATTAGTGTTTACTATAATATCCTCTATTAGGCGATTGACGTATGTTATAATATCCTACCGACACACTTTCTAACACAATGACTAGTATTCACTATCGTATCCTACTGACACAACCATATCACAGCGATTAGCTTGAACCGTGATATCCTACTGACACACCTAGGCCATAGTAAGCATGTTTAGATCATGCAATTTTCTCACAGTAACATGAGCTACGTGTGGCTTGTTGTTGTTCTTTTGAGAAACATGTCATGGAACACTTTGAAGAAATGGCCAGAACACTGGTTCCACAGCCAAATCACTATAATGCCAAACTTCCTATAAGTCAATACCAGACTTCGGAGTGGCTTATATCCCAAGTCGTGTCACAAGACTTCTTGATAGTTGGGCATTGACTGAAAGAGGGCTAGCTTCTAAAAAGTAGCCCTAGAGGAACAATTTTTTTCTCCAAGGAAAACATATTTGCATATCCTTCCCCAGAATTTCTAACAGGACATGCATGACCTACAAAGATGGCCTGCAAAAGCAGTCATAACAAGAAAACATAGTACCCCTCCTGACACACATGCATGGTCCATCACCTAGCCAACAAATACCGTGTTCTGTACTAATGTGGGGTAAGAAACCCCAAACAGCCCATCATAAAAAATTGGTGTCCCATCTCTCTCCTGAAGAAGGACTGCAAGATCCTCACCAAGGTGTTGGCTAACAGACTGAAAGTTGTCATCCACCCAGACCCAATACATTACATCATTGACTACCATGCACTTGTGGCCCTGGTCAGTCTTAAAAAGGAGAAGGCCTACCGGCTTCTGTTAATTCATTTGCAAGGTCGCAAGCTGGGGCGCGGGTTCTGTTTGTATATTAACCTGGGTATGACACGAAGGGGGGGGCACGGGCGGGGCCCCGGGAGCCACCACCGGGGGGGGGGGAGGGGGCCTTGCCCATTTTCCATCAAGCCAGATTTCATCAAAAAGAAGGCACAATCCTCAAGACACTCAAGAATGCTTGGCCGAAGGTAAATCAATGAATTGGACTATGGAGCCTTATTCAGCTCATTATTAAGGGCAAATCACTAGTCCTGCAGAATGAAATTTTACCTTTGCTCCAGTACACTGTACATGCCTAGTCAACTTTTTCCACCATTTCCAGGGCCATCACCAGGACAGTGTTGTGCTTTGTTTGGGCTTTAACATGAATTGAGTGAAGCAGACTTTTATGTATAAAGAGCTTTGCAAGGGCAGAAAGGGTATACTAGATATACTCTGCTGTAGATTGTCTTTGTATATGACTGTGTTTGCCAAACACTTTCATTGGCATGCTCCTTGGTACCATGGAAATGTTATCTGGTTTGTGAGGGAGCATCAACTGGATTGTCTCAAGCCTGACTTGTGGAAATCAAGACAATAAATAAGCTAGTCGAAGCAAGGGACTTGGTAGTGTTGGTTCCCCCCTCTCTCCTTTCTGTGTGTTGTCCTTCAATAAAATTTTAGCCTGTGATCTCCCCTTCCTATCTCCTTTCTCAGTCCCTTGCCCCTTATAACTGGTTACCAATTCAAGGTTGATTTAACATGTTTTTTTTTTTTTTTTTTTTAAATGTCAGAGAAGATTTGCATAGCTCTCTTGGCATTCTCCTTGAGTAAGACAGGATCTGTAACAAGAAGCCATGACCAAGACTAGCAAGTACCAGTCAAGAACAATAAGAACAATGCAGGGCCTGCAGGAGTATGCAGTTATCTGGTTTCCTTCTGCAAGCTGAGCATTTTTCTTCCCAGTAATGTAAGGGTCGCAAGATAAGTAAAAAGAAAAGTACAATGAAGAAGAGTATAGCGAACTGAAATAATACTTTCTTTTGTAGCTTTAGTGTGTACTTTCCAAATAAGAAGAACAGTATGGAGATCTTTTGGATATAATCTTTAATTGGTAACATATTAAGACATTATCGAGACAGAGAGAAAATGTACAGTACAAACTAAATAGCTACAGTATTGCAACTAATTAATTAGACATCTAGTGCCGCATTAGTTCTATAGGATTTTAATACATATCTTGAACCCATTTTCTTTATAGTCAGGGGCCCTCTGGTTGCTTAGTTGGTGTCTTTTTCTTCCACAGCTTCTTAAATTCAGTTATTTGTGGTTTTTCAAAAGTATATTTAAGACTTTTACGTGGGTTCACTTACCTATACATTTTTTAATATATATTTTGATATTGGTATTATATTCAATTAAGGTGAGGAATTGCATTTATCTACATCTTTTTTATATTATTTATGGTCTTACACTAAATGGTACATGTGAGGCTTGAGAAAGCACCAGTGGGCACGAAACGGTTGTTGCCTTTTGCCTTATATACATATACCTCTCTCCAATGCTGCAGCATAATAAATTATATTATTTTCACTACTCATCTTGGTATTTATTTCATTATCCCTAAATACATATCCCTCTTTCTTCTCATGGTATTATTTTAGAATATGGATATTCGGTCCTAATCATATATATTATTAGCAGGGCCTGATTTTCTACGGTACAAGTTATGCATTTATACTATAAAACTAAAGTAAATGTATTTAGCCAAGAGAAGATAAGACTTATATATACTGTGTTTATATATATATATATATATATATATACATACATACAGTGCCTTGCGAAAGTATTCGGCCTCCTTGAACTTTTCAACCTTTTGCCACATTTCAGGCTTCAAACATAAGGATATAAAAATTTAAATTTTTTGGTGAAGAATCAACAACAAGTGGGACACATTCGTGAAGTTGAACTAAATTTATTGGCTATTTTAAACTTTTGTAAAAAATAAAAAACTGAAAAATGGGGCGTGCCAAATTATTCGGCCCCCTTAAGTTAATACTTTGTAGCACCACCTTTTGCTGCGATTACAGCTGCAAGTTGCTTGGGGTATGTCTCTATCAGTTTTGCACATCGAGAGACTGAAATTCTTGCCCATTCTTCCTTGAAAAACAACTCAAGCTCAGTGAGGTTGGATGGAGAGCATTTGTGAACAGCAGTTTTCAGCTCTTTCCACAGATTCTCGATTGGATTCAGGTCTGGACTTTGACTTGGCCATTCTAACACCTGGATACGTTTATTTGTCAACCATTCCATTGTAGATTTTGCTTTATGTTTGGGATCATTGTCTTGTTGGAAGATAAATCTCCGTCCCAGTCTTTTGCAGAATCCAACAGGTTTTCTTCCAGAATGGTCCTGCATTTGGCTCCATCCACCTTCCCATCAATTTTAACCATCTTCCCTGTCCCTGCTGAAGAAAAGCAGGCCCAAACCATGATGCTGCCACCATGTTTGACAGTGGGGATGGTGTGTTCAGGGTGATGAGCTGTGTTGCTTTTAAGCCAAACATATCGTTTTGCATTGTGACCAAAAAGTTCGATTTTGGTTTCATCTGACCAGAGCACCTTCTTCCACATGTTTGGTGTGTCTCCCAGGTGAGTTGTGGCAAACTTTAAAAGAGACTTTTTATGGATATCTTTCAGAAATGGCTTTCTTCTTGCCACTCTTCCATAAAGGCCAGATTTGTGCAGTGTACGACTGATTGTTGTCCTATGGACAGACTCTCCCACCTCAGCTGTAGATCTCTGCAGTTCATCCAGAGTGATCATGGGCCTCTTGGCTGTATCTCTGATAAGTCTTCTCCTTGTTTGAGATGAAAGTTCAGAGGGACGGCCGGGTCTTAGTAGATTTGCAGTGGTCTGATACTCCTTCCATTTCAATATGATCGCTTGCACAGTGCTCCTTGGGATGTTTAAAGTTTGTGAAATCTTTTTGTATCCAAATCCGGCTTTAAACTTCTCCACAACAGTATCACGGACCTGCCTGGTGTGTTCCTTGGTCTTCATGATGCTCTCTGCGCTTTAAACAGAACCCTGAGTATCAAAGAGCAGGTGCATTTATACGGAGACTTGTTTACACACAGGTGGATTATATTTATCATCATCAGTAATTTAAGACAACATTGGATCATTCAGAGATCTTCACTGAACTTCTGGAGTGAGTTTGCTGCACTGAAAGTAAAGGGGCCGAATTATATTGCACGCCCCACTTTTCAGTTTTTTATTTTTTACAAAAGTTTAAAATAACCAATAAATTTCGTTCCACTTCACAATTGTGTCCCACTTGTTGTTGATTCTTCACCAAAAAATTTAAATTTTATATCCTTATGTTTGAAACCTGAAATGTGGCAAAATGTTGAAAAGTTCAAGGGGGCCGAATACTTTCGCAAGGCACTGTGTATATATATATATATATATATATATATATATATATATATATATATTTATATATACTGTATATACAATTGTACACACACCCATATCCCTAAAATAACATTACTGAAAATATCTACAGACATTCTGCTTTCCGTTGTTATGAATGCCATCCAAAATAAGAATCCAGGTTGCTACATTTTATAACCTTTGGGACTGAACCAGGGATTACAAAGGTCTTATTTCTTATGGGATTTTAAACTCACCCTTGACCTGCAAGCTGCAAAGTATATAGACATTTGTACTTCTAGCAAAACATCCCTTTCAACAAATTGATTGTAAAACAGTTACTATAGCAAATAATGATCTGCGCATTGATACTATAAATAATTGTAAGATGTTAGTACAGTTTCAGCTTTTTAATACAATGGCATAAATTATTTTTCGCTCATGTTTTTGTTTGATAGCACAATATCTTACAATATTGAAAAAAAAAAATCTGTATTGTAATAACAGAAAGCTATATCATTAGCATACAGATTGTATAGTGCACTGGTGAGAGTTCAAATGAGTAAGTATGGTCATAAATGTTGATATGCAGTACAGGTGAAATACAGTATATATAGCAAATACTGAAAAACCACACATTCACAAATTTATTGGATATTGTTAAACTGTAAGTGGAAACAGACACACAGATGACACTCTTTTTTTTTTACCAGTAACCATAACCAGTAGATGACCATCAGATTTTTTTTGTTATTTTTCTGCTAATTAAAATGTATTTGTTAGTCTATTATTTTGATTCTAAACAATGGGATTTTTTTAAACTATGATTTTAATCTATGTGTATATTTTTCTATTCTATTTCTTATGTCATTGGAGGTGCAGTCCTTTTGTGAATAGCACAAGTAAGTACTTGAAAGACCCAAGTGAGTATCCTTTGGTATCTTAAATATCTAAGAGAAGAAAACAACAGGAATGTCTTGTAGTATGAAAGCCAGGATGAGGAACTACTAATGGTCCACCAGAAAAACAAAATATATATATATATATATATATATATATATATATATATATATATATAGCGCTTGTACAATGTGATGACAAATCCCCCCAAGAATCTCCAAATCTTTAGGGCAAAACTGGCTGCTGCAGGAAGGGAATGTATAAGCTGGGCGAGTATATATCAGGGTATACCTCAGATTTAGAGTTTAAGAGAGAAAAGACACCAGAAGTGATCCCCTAGAGTGACCTCACAATCATAGGATCTACTGGGAAAATAATAGGGAACTTGAAGTACTCAATGTACGCCGAACAGCTTACATATTCACTTTTCACCATCCACTGTACAATCGCCTGGGAGAAATAATGCTCACTATGCCCCTTGATAAATTCTTTTAGGGTTGCAGTTTTCAAAATGCGGCACTCCCTAGGGGATTACACTTTATTTGCACCTCAGGGGCTTTGCAAATGTGGACTTTAACCCGCTGATGGTGGACTCTGGGAAATGCAGTTTTAACTGCAATTCTATATATTGGTTGCTCCATATTGTGCTCTGACATTTCTCCTGATGAATCCCTGACTATTGTTGTGGGAAAAAATGTGCTGAGCTTAGGAATTTTGGTCTACAATAGTCCATGTTAGACAAATTGTAGTGACCAGCAATATACCTGAGTGTTTAGGGTTCTGCCAGGACAGCTAACTAGTTAGTTTGCACATAGACCCCAGTGAATATTTATTCTGGGGCAATCCAACGGCGGTTGATTGGTAGCTTGTCTCAATGACCACATTGACACAATTTTCGTATGATATATGTATTTTCTAGATATGCTGTCAATATTTAATGGGATCCTTTTGGTGGGGTATATACTTTAAGGATCCTGATCACTAGATCTTTATACCAGCCCCTAGCCCCTATATATACTTACATAGTAGATGAGGTTGGATGAAGACACCAGTCCATCAAGTCCAACCTATAACCCTACGGTACCTTGCACTGTTGATCCAGAGGAAGGCAAAAAAAAAACAACCATGAGGCTTATGCCTTCCCGACGCAAACCTTTCTTTCTCACATAACTAGTGGGATACTTGACTAAAATGAGTAGTTTTTAGTAGCAGGGGAACTACAATACACTTTTCAATGTGTTGTGATGTGGATTCAAATACAAATATACCCTTATTGTACATCTTTTAGATAGATTATTTTAGGCACAGGTCTGTATTTTTGTTGCAGCAAGTTTTAATATTCAATTATTTTACTATTTACTAATTAAAAGTGAAGTTTTAAATAGCAACATTTTTGTCTTCTTTACTTCAGTCACTCTCTGTGAAGCTCTCTGCACTTCTTCTTTTATAAGTTTTTATTACCTCTTGTTTTTGAGAGGTGAGATGATCAGAAAACATGAATTCTGGCATCTGAATTTTAAGGCTTATGGTGTAGAATAAATATCATACTAATTTTATTTTAGGATGTGTTGATATCAATTTTGGGTCTTTATTTATTAACAAGGGAATAAAGTATTATAAATAAGTATTATAAAGTATACTTTTTTTTCTATAAAACAACTTAGGTGCAGCAGTCAGCATTGACTGCAGCATATAAGGGGTTAAATGGCAGGTATGCTTTCTGATTGATAATAGGGGGGTTGATATCATGAAAAAAAGTCCATGGTACCCTCCCGGGGTCACTTGAAGTGACAGATACAGGAGAATCATAAAATAATTTTCTCCTCTCCCTGCAGACTGTCAGCTGCACATGTATTCCTACACACTGGGGTTAAAGTGAAAGTTGAGAGTATATGCAACTTCGCTTTAACTAGTGATATCTCAAAATCGAGGCGGGCTACAGACATGATTTTTTTTTCTTTGAAAACAAGATTTTGGGCTTTTAAACAAGACCAAGATCGCAGCTCTATCCCCCATGGCTCTGTAGTTAGAGATGTTTAAAGTGACTGCAATCTTTGCAGTCTCCCTGTCCGTATCCTGCTCAGGGTGAATTGTAATGCACTTTACTCAAACACTGAGCAGGATACATCAAGAACTGTGGTGGTGGTGGGGGTTAAAGTTCAGATTTTACCTATGAAATGTCAGCAGGTTAGCAGTGAAGGGGAGGCAATGGAAAAGAGAGCCATGTTGGGATCTAGTAATAAGAGAGAAACCATGAAAGGAAATAGGAATGAGAGAGCTATCCATGTTGGGGTCCAAAAGGGGAACAAGGTTGAGGACTAAGATTTAAAGGGATATGCTGGGGACTAGAAATGAGTTAGGAACCATGCTGAGGACCACAGTTTAAAGGAATACCATACTGGAGATTAGGAATAAGAGGATAATCATGCAGGGAACCATGATTTAAAATGATATTGTGTTGGAAACTAGGAATGTGAGGAAAGCCATGCTGGAGACCAAGATTTAGGAAGATGCCAAGACCAAGAATGATCTTGAACTAGAAAATGCTCAGATCACCAAGAGAATAAGAGAGTTGTGGCCCCCTATGGTTATATATGTGGGATGGATAGCAGTCTAGGCATTGTTCTATGTAAATTGCTGATGTGATGTCTGGTTCTATGTAATATGCTAAAGCATAAAATACGTGATTATTGGCTGTTTATTCAAATTTGCAAATTTTGCTGGTTGGCTGTATGTGGTTTGGTTCCATGTACAGAATATAGTTTACACACTACATTTAGTTTAAAAATTAGCAAATCCTGAATTTGAAAGTTTCATTGTTGTTCTCATTCAAACTATATAAAAATGTAGATTTTATAGTATGTAATAAAGAATGATGATTTGATAATGTGCAGTCTGACAAAGTAATAAAGAATTAATAGGAGTAAAAGAAGAAGTGAATGTACATCCCACTATAAAACACTTGAGCTCATTATGTGTCACAATGAGAAAGATATTTCTATGTGCAGATTGATAAGACAACATCTTACATCAAATTCATCTTTTGTTTGATCTAGAGAATGTTTTTACTGTTCTCCTACCATGCTATCTATTTTTCAGACTGGAAAATAATGCAGACATAGAACTTGAGTATTCTATTCATCCCCAAACTACCACCATATAGGGTTTTTCAGTGGCTATTTAATGGACTTTATCTGATGTTTTACAGTTGTGCTTCATAGGAATATTGTAGGACTTAAATCCTAATGCCCGACTGTTATTAGCAGCCTTGAGCATTGGGCACTGATCAGAGACTAATAAAATTGCTCTCTGACCACTTAACCCATTACATGTAGAGAGGGACTGCAGCATTTAAAGTGTATGACAGAGGGTGTCCCTCAAAAGAAAACATGACCTTATATGTATATTTACAAAAAAAAAAAGATGCATAAAAGTCTAAGGAAACTGGACAAAAACAAGACATTTTGTAGCCTACATTTAAGGAATAGAATTGTCCAACAACCATATCACATAAGGTCAGTGCCCACTAACAGGATAACTTTTGAACAAGTCTGTCTGCTGCCTCCTGGTGGATAAGTAACATTCCTGAGTGTGGGGGGAGGGGTGGAGATGTGGTGTGCATTTGTTACAGTGATAGCAACCCCATGGCAGGGAATGCAGTCTGAGGAGGAAGAAGCAAGGGGAACAGTTAGTGAGAGAGAAAGGGACCATATGGAGCCGGATCTTTGAGAAAGGGGGGAACCACCCCATTTTAGTCTTAACTCAAATCGTCGACTATCCAGGTAGTGCAGAAGATCAGGCAATGTTGGACCCCTCATGGACACAAGAATAGGTAAGTATTAGTTTTATATGGAGCATTATGGGGATGGGGCCATTTTTATATGGTGCACTTTATGGGCATATATTTATTATGATAATTATGGGAGGACATGATTGTACATGGGAAACTTTGAGGGTACATCATTTTATATTGGATATTTGTGGGCATAATTATATATGCAATACTTTATGGTTATAACTTTAAATAGGGCACTTTGAAGGATATCATTTTATATGAGGCACAATCATATATGGGGAACTTTGGGAGGCACTACATGTATAAATGTATCAAATTTTAAATTGACACTAGACTGATACATCTGTTTTTTTGCACAATTTTGTGCAACATCATCTGTACAGAGCTATTTACTGTGAGGCATTTTAGAGGGGGCACTAAGTGTGTGGTGATATATAACTTACATTATTATTTTTAGAGTATTATCTGCATTACGTCATTATTTTGTGGGCACTGTGGTTATTGCAGTATTTTATCTACAATACAATATTAGGGGCACTATGCACAATGGCAGTACAAATTGTACAGTGCTGCGGAATATGTTGGAGCTATATAAATAAAATGTATTATTATTATTATTATGGCAGATACATCATTAGTGGTGACAGTAGGTAGCAGGATAGAGGTTGTGAAAAATTTGGGTTTGAGCTGGGAAAGCATGGAGCTGAGACTGAATAAGAATATGGTGAAAGCAAACAACTACAATCATGTCACCTGTGAGACACTAGATGTAAATGTTTACTTAACCCTTGACTACATTTAATCAGAATTTGTTAACCTTTATAGTTATCTATTTTTCATTATTATATATATATATATATATATATACACTGGGTACGGAAAGTATTCAGACCCCTTTACATTTTTCACTCTTTGTTTCACTGCAGCCATTTGCTAAAAGCAAAAAAAAGTTCATTTTATTTCTCATTAATGTACACTCAGCACCCCATCTTGACAGAAAAAACAAAAATGTAGATAATTTTGCAAATTTATTAAAAAAGAAAAACTGAAATATCACATGGTCATAAGTATTCAGACCCTTTGCTCAGTATTGAGTAGAAGCACCCTTTTGAGCTAGCACAGCCGTGAGTCTTCTTGGGAATGATGCAACAAGTTTTTTTACATCTGGATTTGGGGATCCTCTGCCATTCTTCCTTGCAGATCCTCTCCAGTTCCATCAGGTTGGATGGTGAACATTGGTGGACAGCCATTTTCAGATCTCTCCAGAGATGCTCAGTTGGGTTGAGGTCAGGACTCTGGCTGCGCCAGTCAAGAATGGTCACAGAGTTGTTCCGAAGCCACTCCTTTGTTATTTTAGCTGTGTGCTTAAGGTCATTGTCTTGTTGGAATGTAAACCTTCGACCCAGTCTGAGGTCCAGAGCACTCTGGAAGAGGTTTTCTTCCAGGATATCTCTGTGCTTGGCCGCATTCATATTTCCTTCAATTGCAACCAGTCGTCCTGTCCCTGCAGCTGAAAAACACCCCCATAGCATGATGCTGCCAGCACCATGTTTCACTGTTGGGATTGTATTGGGCAGGTGATGAGAAGTGCCTGTTTTTTTCCACACATACCGCTTAGAATTAACGGCAAAAAGTTCAATCTTCGTCTCATCAGACCAGAGACTCTTATTTCTCATAGTCTGGGAGCCCTTCATGTATTTTTGGCAAACTCTATGCGGGCTTTCATATGTATTGCACTGAGGAGAGGCTTCCTTTGGGCCACTCTGCCATAAAGCCCCGACTGGTGGAGGGCTGCAGTGATAGTTGATTTTGTGGAACTTTCTCCCATCTCCCTACTGCATCTCTGGAGCTCAGCCAAAGTGATCTTTGGGTTCTTCTTTACCTCTCTCACCAAGGCTCTTCTCTCACGATTGCTCAATTTGGCTGGACGGCCAGTTCTAGGAATAGTTCTGGTCGTCCC
This sequence comes from Leptodactylus fallax, assembly GCA_947044405.1. NCBI lineage: Eukaryota > Metazoa > Chordata > Amphibia > Anura > Leptodactylidae > Leptodactylus > Leptodactylus fallax. Next base: position 9,902,412 of record CAMRHE010000021.1, read on the forward strand.
AAACTTCTTCCATTTAAGGATTATGGAGGCCATTGTGCTCTTAGGAACCTTGAGTGCTGCAGAAATTCTTTTGTAACGTTGGCCAGATCTGTGCCTTGCCACAATTCTGTCTCTGATCTCCTTGGACAGTTCCTTTGACCTCATGATTTTCATTTGCTCTGACATGCACTATGAGCTGTGAGGTCTTATATAGACAGGTGTGTGCCTTTCCTAATCAAGTCCAATCAGTTTAATTAAACACAGCTGGACTCCAATGAAGGAGCAGAACCATCTCAAGGAGGATCAGAAGGAAATGGACAGCATGGAGTTAAATATGAGTGTCACAGCAAAGGGTCTGAATACTTATGACTATGTGATATTTCAGTTTTTCTTTTTTAATAAATTCGCAAAAATATCTAAATTTCTGTTTTTTTCTGTAATGATGAGAATAAAATGAACTTTTTTGCTTTTAGCAAATGGCTGCAATGAAACAAAGAGTGAAAAATTTAAAGGGGTCTGAATACTTTCCGTACCCACTGTATATAATAATTTTTGTATATTGGTGTTTTTCATTCATCAATAGAATAGGTGTAGAGGTGTAGAAGGGAGTACTATGTCTGCTTAAAGAGATTGCTTTTTCAGGCCATCTTGGAGGTTCTACCCTGTCATGTTATGGTAGCTTATTTAGTTCTGGTATATTGGAACAATTACCAATATCGTTGTCAAGAAATGTGAGAATCATGATGATAACAAGTAAGCATAATAGTGTCAATAGGCCTTGTACATGTACGTGGGAGAATGTGGTTAGTTACCGCATCCCCACGTACAGGTGCGTGACGGTGATCGAGCGGGCTCAGCAGTGATACCAGTTACCAGTTACCAGTGGTAACACCGATCCCCGCTGTTTAACCCTTAAGATGCCGTGGTCAATTGCGACCGCGGCATCCAAGGGCTTCCGCCATCTTGCCCCCCCCCCCCGGCACCCCCCCGTGGCGAGATCGGGGGGGTGCCGATATCGATAATCTGCAGCCCGGGGTCTGCCAAGTGACCCCAGGCTGCCTGGAGACCCCACTACCTGGTTGATCCTGCCGAGACCTGCGGAAGTCAGCACTGTGTTTCCATAGCGCTGACTTCCTGTATAGGCTGCAAGACACTTGCATGCTCGTGTCTTGCAGTCTATAGTACTGAGCCAGAGATTAAAGCATCTCTGGCTCAGGTGTCCTAATGGGACACATGAAAAAGTAAAAAAAAGTGAAAAAAATAAATAAATAAAGTATGTGAAAAAAATTAATAAAAGAATAAAGCCCCAAAAATTCCCTTTTCCTATATAAAATGAATTATATGAAAAATAAACCTAAAAATTAATAAAAACAATACATATTTGGTATCGCCGCATCCGTAACAACCTGTACAATAAAACTGAAACCATATTTAATATACACAGTGAACGTCGGGGAAAAAAACAGACAAAAGTAATGATTTTTTGCCATCTCACCTTACAAAATATGATCAAAAGTCATATGTACCCCAAAACAGTACCAATAAAAAGCACAGGTTGTCCCGCTAAAAATAAGCCCTAAACCAACTCTCTAAACTGAAAAATAAAAATGCTACGCATCTCAGAAGATGGCGATGCAAAAAAAATTGATTTATGTCCCCAAATGGGTTTTTGTTCTGCAAAATTGGTATTGCATAAAAAAACAGTATAAATGAGGTATCGCCGTAATCGTACTGACCCGCAGAATAAAGATAACATGTTACTTATGCTCTACGCTGCATGGTGAAAAATTTAAACGGTAAAACGCAGTGCCAGAATTGATGGGGTTGTTTTTTAATCCACCAAGAAAGAGTTAATAAAATTTATTTAATAAGTTGTAAGCACCTAAAAATGATGTCATTAAAAAATACATCTCATACTGCAAACAACAAGCCCTCATATGGCTACATCACCAGAGAAATAAAGAAAATATAGCTCGTACAATGTGAAGACAAAAACTCCCAAAAAATCGCCAAATCATTAGAACATAACTGGCTGCAGCAGGAAGGGAATGTATAAACTGTGCGAGCATATATGAGGGTACAAACCAGATTTAGAGCTTACGAGGGATAATAAACCAGAAGTGACCCCCAGAGTGACCTCCCCAATAATAGGAACTACTGGGGAAATAGTAGGGAATTTAGTGTACCCAATGTTCTACGCACAGCTTACATATTCACTTTTCCCCATCCGCTGTGCAGTCACATCTGGGATACTAATGCTCGTTACACCCCTTGATAAATTCTTTAAGGGGTGCACTTTTCAAAATGGGGTCATTCCCTAGGGGATTCCACTTTACTGGTACTTTAGAGGCTCTGCAAACATGACATGGCATCCAGATCCCAAACATCTGAATCTGCGCTCCAAAAGCCACATAGCGCTCCTTCCCTTCTGTGCCCTACTGTGTGCACAAACTGCAGTTTATACCCACATGTATGACACTGGTGTACCCAGAATAACGTACATAATGTCATATGTGGGTATAAACTGCTGTTTGGGCACAGCCGAGCACAGAAGGGAAAGAGCGCTATTTGGTTTTTGGACACCATTGCACTTTTGCAGAGCTGAAATGCCAGTACAGTGGAATCCCCTGACATGTCACCCCATTTTGGAAACTACACCCCTGAAGGAATTTATCCTGGGGTACAGTGAGCATTTTTAACCCCCAAGTGTTGCTATAATTTAATGAATACGCAGCTGATGGTGAAAGGTGAAAATGACAATTTTTCCAGGAATACTTGCATAATATGTTGTGCCCGGCTTGTATCAGAGATGAACGCTCCAAAAGCTGTTGTGCCCGGGATCCCCGCTCACCAGTTTTTGGAGTGTGTGTCTGTGCAGACATAAACTGGGCACAACATATTGGGCACTGAAATGGCGTATCTATAGAAAAATTTCATTTTTAACTTTTCATTATCAGCTGCGCGTTCATTTCTGGAAATTAAAAGAATGCAACACTTAAGGGTTAATAATGCTCACTACCCCACTTGATAAATCCCTTGAAGGGTATAGTTTCCAAAATGGGGTGACATGTCTGCGGATTCCACTTTACTGGCAATTCATGGGCTCTGCAAAAGTGGCATGGTGTCCAAAAAGCAAACTGTGCTCCAAAAACCAAAATAGCGCTCCTTCCCTTCTGTGCCCGGCTCTGCCCAAACAGCAGTTTATACCCACATATGGCATTGTTAAGTACGTTATCCTGGGTACACCAGTGTCATACATGTGGGCATAAACTGTCATTTGGGCACACAGCAGGGTGCAAATGTGAAGGAGCGCTATGTGCTTTTGGAGCGCATATTTAGATTGTTGTTTTTTTGGACGCCATGTCACATTTGCAGAGACCCTAAAATTGCCCCTACAAAATGTGGGTCACTTCTTGGGGAATTCCAATTTACTGGCACCTCCACGGCTCTGCAAAAACAACATGGCGACGAGAAAGTACTCCAAAAGCTAAAAAAACACAGTGCTCCTTCCCTTCTGAGCCCTGCTGTGTGCCCAAGCAGCAGTTTATACCCACATATTTAATTTTTTTGTCCCCAGGATAGCCCACTTAATAGTTTTAGGAGTTCATGTCTCTGATGCCAAAAAGTGGCCGCAACGTATTAGGTACTGAAATTGGATATTTCTTTAAAAACTTTAATTTTCACTTTGTACATTAATTTTTGGGAAGCATTTTTAGGCTCAAAATCATAATATCCCTTGATACATTCCTTGAGGGGTGTAGTTTCTAAAATGGGGTCACTTTTAGGGGGTTTCCATTATACTGGTACTTTAGGGGCTCTGCAAATGCGACATGGCACCTGAAAACTATTCCAGCCACATCTGCCCTCCAAAAGCTAAACAGCACTCTTTCCATTCTGAGCCCCACCATGTACCCATACAGCAGATTATAACCACATATGGGGCATTTCTGTTTTCAGAAGAAATTGTGTAACAAACTGTGGGGTGTTTTTTCTTCTTTAACCACTTGCAAAAATTAAAAATATGTCGCTAAATGGACGGTTTATTGGAAAAACTTAATTTTACATTTTTACGTCCCAATGATGATAAAATCTGTGAAACAGCTGTGAGGTCAAAATGTTCACAATACCCCTAGATAAATTCTATGAGGGGTGTAGTTTTCAAAATGGGGTCACTTTTTGGGGGTTTGTATTGTATTGGTACTTTAGGGGCTCTGCAAATGCGACATGGCACCTGAAAAATATTCCAGCAAAATCTGCCCTCCAAAACCTAAATAGCGCTCTTTCCATTTTGAGCCCTGCCATGTACCCATACAGCAGATTACGACCACATATGGGGCATTTCTGTGTTCAGGAGAAATTGTGTAACTAACTTTGGGGAGCTTTTTCTCCTTTGTCCTCTTGTGAAAATGAAAAATTTGGTGCTAAATTGACGGTTTATTGGAAAAAAAGTAATTTTTCATTTTAATGTCCCAATGTTAATAAAATTTGTGAAACAGCTGTAGAGTCAAAATACTCACTATAACCCTTGATATGTTCTGTGAGGGGTGTAGTTTCCAAAATGGGGTCACTTTTAGGGGGCTTCCACTGTATTGGTACTTTGGGGGCTCTGCAAATGCGACATGGTACCTGAAAACTATTCCACCAAAATCTGTCTTCCAAAAGCCAAATAGCGCTCTTTCCATTCTGAGCCCTGCCATGTACCCATACAGCAGATTACGACCACATATGGGGTATTGCCGTGTTCAGGAGCAATTGTTTTGCAAACTGTGAGGTGCTTTTTCTCCTTTAACCCCTTGTGAAAATGAAAACTTTGGGGATAAAGTAACATTTTAGTAATGTTTCATTTATACATCCCAGTGTTAGCAAAATCTGTGAAACGGCTGTAAGGTCAAAATGCTCACTATACCCCTTGATGAATTCTGTGAGGGGTGTAGTTTCCAAAATGGGGTCACTTTTTTGTGTTTTCCTTTGTATTGGTACTCTAGGGGCTTTGCAAATGAGACATGGCACCTGAAAAATATTCCAGCAAAATCTGCTTTTCAGACGCCCAGTGTCACTCCTTGCCTTCCGTGCGCTGCCATTCGCCCAAACATCAGTTTAAACCCACTTGTGGGGTATTTCCGTGCTCGGGAGAAATTGCATAATAAACTGTGCAATGCATTTTCTCCTTTAACCCTTTGTGAATGTGTTAATTTTAGGGCTAAATTAAGGAATTAGTGGGAAAAAATAAAATGTCTAAATTTCACCTCCATATTGTTTTAATTCCAGTGAAATGCTTAAAGGGTTAACAAACTTCCCAAATGTTATTTTGAATTATTTGAGGGGTGCAGTTTTGAAAATAGGGTCATTTATGGATTTTCTAATATATAGGCCATTATAATCCTCTTCAGAACTGAAGTGGTCCCTAAAAAATTAGTTTGGGAAATTTTCTTGTAAATCTGGAAAATCGCTGTTACACTTGTAAGCTTTATAACATCCAAAATAAATTACAGGACGATTAAAAGATGATGCCGATATATAGCAGAGATATGGTAGATAATATGTATTAATGTATTTGGGTGGTATGACTATCTGTCTGAAAAGCAGAGCATTTCACATTTTGAAAATTGCGATTTTTTTCCAAATTTCCATAAAATTTACTATTTTTTTATAAATAAATACAAAAATATTCATTAGTGTTTACCACTAACATGAAGTACAATGTGTCACGAAAAAACAATCTCAAAATAACTTGTGTAAGTTAAGTCGTCTCAAAGTTATTGCCATATAAAGTGACACATGTCAGTTTTGAAAAACGAGGCTGTGCCCTTAACGCATTTTTGGGCTCGGTCTTGAAGGGGTTAAAGGGGGTGTCAGGCTTTACGCCTATGGCCCTGTATCTAAGCATTTGCATTTGAGAATGGTAAAGAATAAATCCTTGGTAGACTAGATTTCAAAAACTCAAACCCCCCCAAAAAAAATTCTATCATAAGGGTAATATAAAGACATTAGCACAAAGGTTTCTATTTGGCTTTAAAGTCTAAGTTGCAGTAGATAGATGTTGCCATATACAACATATGAAGGAATGGTGAGTTCCAGTGAATATTTTTTGTGGAATTTTGTATTGGATAATTACACATTTTTCTCATAAAGAGTTGAAAACAAGGACCAGAAGTCATAGCATCATATTGAGGTTAATGTCCTCCACTAAAAGGGTATTCTCAATTTCATGGTTTTCAATGTTTTTGGATTGGTGGAGAGAAAAATGTATTTAAAGCAGTAAAAGTTAGATTATCATTTTAGATATACTTCATTAACTCTCCAATAAGTAAATTATTCTGTATCACTGCAAATCAGGAATCCAGAATATTGATCCTAACATCTTTAACAATAGGCAATTCGGAAGCATAAATAAGCATACAATATGTGAAACATAAAATGTTGGCCTATTCTGAAGGGAGTCCAGAGGTTGTGAATCTTCAGACAGGCTCACTAGTACATTTCACAAGACTGTAGCTTTTAATGAGAGCAAAGGAACCTGCAAAAAGGCAGCAAGTCATGGGTCATGTAATATTTAAAAGTAATATCTTTCCCCATGCAACAAGTTACTCAGATAGTCCTAGAAGCACTTACAGGTGCACCTCAATAAATTAGAATATCTTTGAATGTTCATTCATTTCAGTACTTCAGTAATACAATTAATAATCAGCGTCTTCCATGATTGTGTGTCCTACTGAACCAGACTGAGGGACCATTTAAAGGCTTAGGAAACCTTGGCAGGTGGCACTGAATTTACAATACTGAACTTTTTTATAATATTCAAATTTTCTTAGATTTGGGTTTTCATTACCTGCAATCCATAATCAACATTTACAGAAATAAAACACTTGAAATAGAACACTCTGTGTGTGTAAAGAATCTAGAAAATATAGGAGGTCACTTTTTAAATTTAATTACTGAAATAAATAAACGTTTCAAATATATTCTAATTTATTGAGATGGACCTGTATAAGAAGTCAAGTATGGAACTGATCTGAAAAAAACTTACTGCTACTTACTGCTATTTCTTGGCCGCATGTATAAAACTACTATAGTTCCTAAAAAGTTCTCCAGGAGCATTTCTCAAACTAATCGTGTCTTTGTTTTTTGTTTTTTTTTTTAACTATAAAGCCAGTCTTTCTATTAGAACATACTTGCTATATATATATAGTCATTTAGGGGGCTTCAAAATAACCATATAATTGAAAAGGTAAGAAGTAATGAATTAGACAAAGCACAGGAGGAACACAATTTAAGACAAGACATTCAGCAGATCAGGATAAATTTACACCAACTTTGTTGTATATTCATGTTGCCAATCGAACACACATACTTGTTTGTATCCCAATAAAACTATATGTCTAAACAACATATGATAGATTGTATACTTTTTTAATACAGTTGTATTGGAAAGCATCTGCAACTACAATATTACATGCAGGTGGACCTGGAGATGTATCCCTACCATCTGAACGGATGTCTCCTTCCTTACTTTTCCTCTTGGTTGTCCAAGTATTTTACTTGTGTCACAAAAGGAGCATTTTTTGAGATACAGTATCACAAAGTGATAACATCTGGTCTTTAGAAAGACTAAAGTACAGTACTGTAAATACAACCTCAGATGAACAACATGATAAAATACATAGATTCATTATTTATTTAACAAAAGACAAAATGCAGAAGCATTGCGTGAAACATTATGTACACCGTTACTGCTTCCAGATGCTGCTAATCACATACCCTTGATTATTTGATCATGAACAAGTGTGAACACCTCCATAAAAGCAGATGTTTTGGCAGTTTGCTGGTCTACAACATCTAGGTGCGTGTTAACAAAAGATCCTCCATGCAGGGTTGGTTTTATAAATAGTGTGGCCTTAAACAGGTGGCCCAGAAATGCCAAAATATTCTACCAGTAACAGTCATATACTATACACTTTATTTACAGTCAGTACATGAAGATAAATCACCAATATCATTAATACCGCAGGCTTAAATAATGCTACCACACCATAATCACTACATAGTGATTCAATAAAATGTCAATATTTGTAGTAAACAAATAAACTGTCATACCAATACCAATATTACCAAATATTATCAACATATAGTGTACATACAGTATAGTAGGAGGTACTAGTTCTATACAGTCGCTAACTCCCTATCCTGCTGCTATTCTCAAATCTGTGTCTGTTGCTGCCCCATCTTCTCCTAAGCTGTACAGCACCCCCAAATATTGTGCATCAATAATAATGGATTTCTCACTATAGTAATAGTACCAGAAGAACATTGTTCAAAATAATAATTGTATCAGACACTCATAGTACACCACACAGTAAATATTCCCACCATTGAGCCCCCAGACCAGTTATAAGAATATGTTTTGTGCACACACTGCACTATGAAAAAGCTTACTCTATTACCCCTAGAAAACAATAAAGGAAGGCATTTTTTTTTTTAGCTTAGTTCCAAAAGGAGTTGTTAAAGGTGATTCAAGACTGCTACAAGGCCCTGTATTATATAGTGTACAGTGCCGGAAGCAAATGGTCAGTAAATTGTATAAAATGTACGCAGCCACCTGCTTTAAGTACAGTACACTGTATAGTACCGGGTCCAGCAACATTCCGGAACAGCTGATCAGTGCACGCTCCCTTAATAATAATTACTAATTTTATAACCCCACAGAATAAAAAAAAGTGTCTGTTAATAGGAAAATAATTAACCCTTAATAGCAAAATGGTGCTCCCCCATAGCTAAAACCAAGCATAGCATATCAACACAAACATCTCATACCAGCTGTCAAGCATGGTGTTGATGGGCTAAGGATTTGTGCTTGTTTTGCAACCAGAGGACCTTGTTGTCAATCAGGTGAACACTTCTGTATAACAAAATATTCTAGAGTCAAATTTGAGACCATCTACCCAACAGCTAAAGCTTGGCTGAATTTGGGTCATGCAACAAAACAATGATCCCAAGCACACCAGCAAATGAACAACAGAATGGCTGAACAAGAAGAGATTTAAGATATTGCTATCACCCAGTGTTACCCAGACCTGAACCTGATTGAAATGGTGTGGTGGGCCATAAGAGAGCTGTGCATAAATGAATGCCCACAAACCTCTATAAACTAAAGCAATGTTGTAAAAAAGAGTGAACCAAAATTCCTCCAGCATGATGCAAGAGACAGATAGTCATAGAAAAAAACAATTACTTTAAGTTATTGCTGCTAAAGGTGTTTCTACAAGCTATTGATTCAACTGGTACTTAGTTTTTCACACATAGCTTTTCCATTTTGGCTTAATTTTTGTGCAATAAATAATGAAAAGGTGGAATTGTGTTTTGTTGTTCATCTGAGATTGTATTTACCTAATTTTAAGTATTTTTAAGGACTAGTTTTTTTTTAAATTATGTCCTGATATATAAAACTATATTTTTCAAAGATGGTATACCTTGTTTCTCATGACTATATGCTGGGAGAATTTCTTTAGTACACGCTCAAATTACTTACAAATACCCATTGGTATGTCACCTATTTAAATAATGTACTTGACTAGACCTAATTGTGAGCTGCCGAGCATAGAATGGCAATGAACTCTGGTACTTACACTTATTGTGAGAATTCCTAAAAATATTTAAAAATGTCTATTCATGTTAACAATAGATCCAAAATGTAAAAGCTCTCATCTTGTAATACATAGACCAGAAAAACAACTGTAAGTACTATACTTGAATGATTTAGTATTTGAGGTAAGGATAAGTTACCTGAATAACAAAGTAACAAATGGATGCAGAAAATAACCAGAAGCTAATCCAAAAGATGCCTGAAACATATTGATTTAATTCAGCAATATTGTAATATTTCAAATACCCAAATCCATAAACAACCAGTTAGCAGCATACCGTATGAATCAATAAAAATATGCATAAGTAGAAATCTCTGTGGAGCTGAACCTAGAAAGAAGGTATTATGCATAAAAATAACACATGGAATAATTTGTGTCTAACAATAAAGATATGCTCAGTCTCTCTGTATGGAGTTTACTATGTTTTTTTAAAAAAAAAAAAAACAATTTTCCTGCAATAAACATTGATATTGAACAGAGGTTAAAAAAATAAATATTCATGTCCCAGTGCAATACAGAATTTAAAGGATGTCATTGTCTCAGTACCAGTGATTTAATTATTGACTCATATATGTTGTTTTAACTAAAATTAATTAAAAATATAAATTGTTATCCAGTCATGAATATGATAAAATGTATTCAAGTAGCAATTGTATGATATTCCCTTGTGCTTATTATTGCAAAAAGAAATTCATATTAAGTCTTTAAAAAAATTTAGGCTCAATCACACACAGTGTTTTTTTTGTAGTATTTTTCATTGGTGTTTTTAGCATTTTTTGGGGAAATATTTGTGGTATGTTTGGGTTTATGGAGTTATGTTTTTCAAAATGGATACACTGTTATGCCCCATAGTGGCCCCTGCATACACTATTATGCCCCATAGTGGCACCTTCACACTATTATGTGCCATAGTGGCCCCTGAACACACTATTATGCACCATACTGATCCCTGCACACACTATTATGCCCCATAGTGGCCCCTGCACACAGTATTATGGCCCATAGTGGCCCCTTCACATAGTATTATGCCCCATTATGGAAATCCCATGGACAGGAGACACAGGAGAGGTGAGGGAACATAAAAAACACTTCCCTCTACTTTCGGCCCTCTTCAATGTTGGACCAGACGTCACGTGAGCCAGGCCGGCGTTGTGACGCATAATGACGCCGGCCTGGTCCACATGATGTCTGGGGCTTCACCAAAGAGGCCCGAAGACTGCCGGAGCGCAGGAGAGGTAAGCAACATTTTTTATGTTCCCTCACCTCCCCTGGGCCTCCGATCATTATACTCTGGGGTCTGAAAAGACCCCAGAGTGTAATTATAGCAGTGTTTGTGGTGTTCATGGGCCCGCGGCCTTACTTACCAATTCCCGCTCCTGCTCACAGCCGCTTCCGCAGAAGTGGAAGCGCAGGCAGCCGTGAGCAGGAGCAGGGATCGGTAAGTAAATAGGGCCTGTTACCTGCTGAGGTTACTCCAGCAGGTAACGGCCTATATAAAAAAAAATAAAACATCAGGGACCCACTGGGCCCCCTAATGTCCCAGGCCCTGTTGCAGCCACTACCACTGCTACCCCGGTATTTACGCCACTGGGACAGTGTTTCTCAGCTAGTAGTTTGGGAAATCAACTTTGATTTTCTTCATTCTGATTGTGGCTCTGAGGCTGTTAGCAACTGCAGATACTATTGTGTACTAATGTCTCCAGGGATTCCACAGCATTACAGAATTTAGAAGGTCAAGCCCATGTTAATGACAGCAATGGGTAATAGCAAAGGCATTAATTGAACCTCTTGTTCCCTCCCTCCCTGCCTACCTAGTGTCATTTAGAACTGTTCTATGGGGCAGAGAGGCCTTTGGGGCCTCATCAGGGCCCAGGACCTGGTAGCGACTGCTACCTTTGCACTCCCAATAGCTACACCCCTTGGTAATTGCCTTAGCAATTGGTCAGATCTTAAATAGACTTGTCCCCTATCCACAGAATAGGGGATAAATGTCTGATTGCTATGAGTTCTACTTCTTGGATTCCCAGTGACCATAAAAATTCGGGTGTAAAAGTGCCTCCGAGTGCTCCTTGTGAATGGAAAGGTTGGGCACATGCTCTGTCACTGCTAAATTAATTTTTATAGGGAGGCTGAAGTGAATTTATTAGAAGTAAATACATATGTGACCATTCCATTCACATAGGGCACTTGAGGACATTTACTGATCTCTGTTATCATAATAGGGGATAGATGCCTATTTATGAAACTCATCCAACTATTAAACAGAATTACTATCTAAATGTGAAATGATCATGATTAAATCATAAAAGGATTATTGAAAATTCACTTAAAGACGTACAGAATGAGCTTTGTTCTATTATGATGTGCTGCTGATTTTTGCAAAAGTGAATATTGAATTCAGTACTTTGGGCCTGCTCATTGCTAATATATATAGTGCTGGCCAAAAGTATTGGCACCCCCGCAATTCTGTCAGATAATACTCAATTTCTTCCAGAAAATGATTGCAATCACAAATGCTTTGGTAATAATATCTTCATTTATTTTGCTTGCAATGAAAAAACACAAAAGAGAATGAAAAAAAAAGTCAAATCATTGATCATTTTACACAAAACTCCAAAAATGGGCCGGACAAAAGTATTGGCACCCTCAGCCTAATACTTGGTAGCACAACCTTTAGACAAAATAACTGCAAACAACCGCTTCCGGTAACCATCAATGAGTTTCTTACAATGCTCTGCTGGAATTTTAGACCATTCTTCTTTGGCAAATTTCTCCAGGTCCCTGAGATTTGAAGGGTGCCTTCTTCAAACTGCCATTTTGAGATCTCTCCACAGGTGTTCTATGGGATTCAGGTCTGGACTCATTGCTGGCCACTTTAGAAGTCTCCAGTGCTTTTCACTTTCTCAAACCATTTTCTAGTGCTTTTTGAAGTGTGTTTTGGGTCATTGTCCTGCTGGAAGACCCATGACCTCTGAGGGAGACCCAGCTTTCTCACACTGGGCCCTACATTATGCTGCAAAATTTGTTGGTAGTCTTCAGACTTCATAATGCCATGCACACGGTCAAGCAGTCCAGTGCCAGAGGCAGCAAAGCAACCCCAAAACATCAGGGAACCTCCGCCATGTTTGACTGTAGGGACCGTGTTCTTTTCTTTAAAGGCCTCTTTTTTTTTCCTGTAAACTCTATGTTGATGCCTTTTCCCAAAAAGCTCTACTTTTGTCTCATCTGACCAGAGAACATTCTTCCAAAAAGTTTTTGGCTTTCTCAGGTAAGTTTTGGCAAACTCCAGCCTGGCTTTTTTATGTCTCTGGGTCAGAAGTGGGGTCTTCCTGGGTATCCTACCATAGAGTCCCTTTTCATTCAGACGCCGACGGATAGTACGGGTTGACACTGTTGTACCCTCGGACTGCAGGGAAGCTAGAACTTGTTTGGATGTTAGTCGAGGTTCTTTAGCCACCATCCGCACAATCTTTCGTTGAAATCTCTCGTCAATTTTTCTTTTCCGTCCACATCCAGGGAGGCTAGCCACAGTGCCATGGGCTTTAAACTTCTTGATGACACTGCACACGGTAGACACAGGAACATTCAGGTCTTTGGAGATGGACTTGTAGCCTTGAGATTGCTCATGCTTCCTCACAATTTTGTTTCTCAAGTCTTCAGACAGTTCTTTGGTCTTCTTTCTTTTCTCCATGCTCAATGTGGTACACACAAGGACACAGGACAGAGGCTGAGTCAACTTTAATCCATTTCAACTGGCTGCAAGTGTGATTTAGTTATTGCCACCACCTGTTATGTGCCACAGGTAAGTAACAGGTGCTGTTAATTACACAAATTAGAGAAGCATCACATGATTTTTCAAAGGGTGCCAATACTTTTGTCCACCCCCTTTTTTATGTTTGGTGTGGAATTATATCCAATTTGGCTTTTTGACAATTCTTTTTGTGGTTTTCCATTGAAGACAAATTAAATGAAGATATTATTACCAAAGCATTTGTGATTGCAATCATTTTCTGGAAGAAATTGAGTATTATCTGACAGAATTGCAGGGGTGCCAATACTTTTGGCCAGCACTGTATAATACTGTGGAACATATACTACTGTGTGAGGCCCACTGTGGAGCATATACAGTAATACTGTGGGGGGGGGGGGACCAAAATGGAGCATATAATACTGTGTGGGGGCCAACTGTGGAACATATACTACTGTGTGGGGGGCCCACTGTGAGCATATAATACTGTGTGGGGGCCCACTGTGGAGCATATAATACTGTGTGGGGGCCCACTCTGGAGCATATAATACTATGTATGGGCCCACTCTGGAGCATATAATACTGTGTGGGGGCCACTCTGGAGCATATAATTCTATCTGGGGGCCACTTCGGAGCGAATTGTACTGTCTGGGGGCCACTGTGGAGCGCATTGTACTGTGTGGGGGCCCTTCACTATTTATATCACACAGTATCTGTTTTATAGCAGACATGTGATACTATTACAGGCTGTAATAACATTGCACGGTCACTATAAAACAGGTCCTGGTTAATTTAAGGTTAAATTGCCGCAATGGCCCTTTGCAATAATTTAGTGGGATTTGGATTGCAGTTTGGGCAATCGGTCTCTAAAAGGTTCGCCGCCACTGTGGTAGACAAACGTATATGTTTGAGAGCAGTAGGAATGGGAGTGGGTGGTACCGCTCACTGGCCAGGGGAGGGGGTGGAGTCTTCAGTTGAACCCATGCAGTTGAGTTCTTTGCAGCCTGAGGACAGAAAGAAGAAACGTTTAGCTGCTGGCCAATGTTTTTAATGTGGGCGTCCTGGCCATTTCGTAAAAAATTGCCCGGTTGCGCCCTGTCCTAAGATGGCTTTAAACTAGAAAACCTAATGAGCTATGGGGATCTCCCGTTAGGTAGACTTGTTGCTTGGACAAGTGGGTCCAACATGATCTTCCCTGCTGAGATCAATGTTGGGGACATGGAGCATTCCGTACAGGTGTTTCTTGATTGTGGTGCTGAGGTCAATTTAATTGATTCTAAATGTGCCACAGATCTAGACTTAAAAATAACCCTCTTGGAGACACCCCTTCCTATTGCTGGAATTGATGCTAGACCTTTAGGCTGGATTCGAGCTATCTCATTAGGGGTTAAGCTGAAAATTGGTTTGTTTCACCAAGAATGTCTAGATTTGTTTGTACTCGACTCCTTGCCTACTGCCATTGTATTAGGATATCCTTGGTTTAAAAAACAATCTTGTGGTTGACTGGCATAGTGTAGAAATTGTCAAATGGTCTCGTGAATGTAAGAAGGGATGTTTGTCTAGTAATTTGGTAGCTGCTGTTATACCTAATGTAGCATCATTTCTATCTGACTTCTCACAGGTATTCTCTCCCACCTCTAATGACCAGCTTCCTCCTCATAGACCGTATGACTGCAGGCAGTGTCGGACTGGGATATCTAGGGCCTACCAGTGGAATTGCTTCTAGGGGCCCACCATCAGGATCCCTGCAGATCAGCGGTACCGAGACAGGGTGGCTAAAGGTAATAACATGTCAGGAGCCATGCTGCTCGCCTGCCATAACATGTGCACCACTGCACTACCTAAACCTACTGCTACACCCTGTATGGCAAGTGAACAGCGTGGCTCCTAGAATTGTTACCATTACCTGTAGATCATCATTACATCGCAGATGTAATATTGATGACCTATCCTAAGCACAGGCCATCAATATTAGAAAGATGGATAAATACTTTGAAGAGGATGTCCAGGAATTGGCGCTACCCAAGTCCCGGGCGGGAGGTGTAAAATAAAAAATAAATAAAAAAGCATACTCACCTGTCCCCGACACTCCGTTGTTTGCTGCCAGTGTCCATTCAGTCTCATGCCAGTGCCTTCCTGCTGGGAGTTCTGCACCTCATGTAACCACTAAGACCAATTAGGTACAGGATTTCCAGAAATGAGGCGCCACCATGAGACCGAACAGACACAGGCAGGGGACAACGGGGTGCTGGGGACAGGTAAGTATACTTTTTTGAAATTTTTTTTATTTTTACACCTCCCTGGCGGCCGCCACAGTGGTTGCTCCAGTTAATAGATAACCTCTTTTAAGGGTTTGTCTGGGCCAATTTTTTTTATGGCCACTTCACTGGTCTCCCCCATAGAGTGGCCTCTTCACTGGTCCCCCATACTGTATGGGGAACAGTGATGGGGCCATTATATTGTGTGGGAGAAGTGATGGGGGCTAACATCCTGTGTGATGCATATTAAAGGGATTGTCCAGGGTTAATCTTTTTTTTGGCCTTTGTTTGGGCCAAAAAAACCGGGTGGGGGGGGGGGGGGCCCCGGGCCCCCAAGGGGTGAAGCACACCCGCCGGGCCGCCCCCCCTGTACACAACACAGGGCCGGAAGCAGAAAACTCCATCCGCTGTATAGTTGCCCGGTGCCGTCACTGCAGCTCAGCTCCCGCTGACTTCAATAAGTGCTGAGATGCAGTGAAGGTGCCCGGCTAATATACAGTTGTAAGAGACAGCCAATGTTGTCCTAAGCTTCATTTGTCTGTATAAACTGTTAATGTTGAATGTATTTCTGTGATTCTGTTCCTTTAAAACAACACCCATTGTAATTGTGAACATGATGCTGGAGTGACTCCCCCCCCTTTTATGTCAGCTTGCCTGTTCTGCAGACAGAATGTGAGCAGAGAAGCAGGAAGTGACGAGACAGAGAGCAGCAGCCATCTTAGCAAGTGTTGTATTGAACTGGTGTGGAGATTTTTCTGTACAGCTAAGCTGTATCTTGGTCCAGAGACAAACAGAGTGTAAAGAGACAACAGGACTAGTGAGTCCACGTGAAAGGAACTGTGCTCAGTGGCTGATCAGTGAGACTGACATTGTGACTGTGTATATGGATACCACAGATAGAGACTCGCAGTGCTGTTGATGTACTGGACAGCACCTGCTAAACCCCGGCTTACATCCCAGCTCAGTGTATGGATTCGGCAGGACTGTCAGTGTGCTGAGTGGAATCTGCTGTTGGATTACATTGCATTCATTGGGTTTCCCTGTTAAAGAGGACTTCATTTCTCCCAAGATCCTGATAACCGTGAGGAGAGGACGTTTCGCTATAAAAGAAAGGAACGACTTTGGGCCCCACCGCGCGCTTCTACAGACTGTAAGCGGTCCACCTGGACCACTGGGGAAAAGGGGGTGCACCCAAATGTGAAGTCAGGGTCAGTTAGGGATAGTTTTGAGTATATTGTTCATTCAGTGTCCATACTGCAGAAGTGGACAGAGTAAAAGTAGAAACCATTGCAGAATTTGCCTTGAAATTGTTCATGCTATATTGTATATTTTGCTTGTCTTTAGCCCTGTCATTTTACCTTTAACTAGCCTTTATTAACTTATAGTAAATATATATTTGTTTCTTGAACTACCGCGTGTGCGTTCATTTCTGGTTGCGGAGTCCAAACCACCTGCCTTGCTCTCGGTTCACAAATTGGCGTAGTCGGCAGGATCCGCTTACCAGAATGGACGGTGACGCACCCGTTCGGGAGAATGGTGCTGGAGGAAGAATGCCAGCAGGGGCTATAATGAGTCAGTTAGCTAAATTTGATGGCAATAATATGTCAGTGAGTATGTGGGTGGAACAGATACGAATGATACAGCGAATGTACCAGACCGCACCAGAAGTACTAGTAGAGCTAGCAATATTGACATTACAAGGGGATGCTAAGACCACGGTGATACTGAGGCCATTTGAACAAAGGCAGACATTTGAGCAAGTAGTCCAGATTCTAGAAACCATCTATGGAGAAACTGCATTGCTGGGGTCTCTGCAGGCTCGGTTCTTCCAGAGGGTACAACAGGAGAATGAAAGCCTTCCCCAATATGCAAATGCCCTACAAGAACTGCTCCGAGATATTCAAGTGAAGGAAAGAGGGGGCTCGCCAGCCTTCTGTAACCCTGATCGGACTCTCCGTGACCAGTTTGTCCTGGGGATACGTGACGGCAGTTTAACTGTGACTATGCAGGATTTTATACGACGAGAGACTGATGCTAAATTCCATGATGTACAGGTAGAGGCCATCTCCCGTGCCAATAGTATGGTCCCGAGGCCGCAGACCGCAGTTGGAGTTACTTTGTCACAGGGGGCTAGTTCTGGCTCAGAGACAGTAGAAAAGGGGACGGTTAAAGAAATTCTCACAGTAATGCAGAAACTGCAAGAGCAAATGGAACACTTGCACACCCGTTGTGATGAACATTCTATGAAAATTGCAGACTTCCAGAAAACTGGAGGTGAAAGGGTGAGCCGTCCATACCCAGAAAATCAGAATCACCCACCACCCCGCTGGAGGGGTGAGGATAGGACCTACCGAAGGGGTCCAAATCATTTAGTGCAGTGCTCAGGAGAAATCGAAGGGGCTTACCGAAGGGGCCCAAACAGATGGCCAGAACGACGGGAGATACGCTGCTGGGAGTGTGGACGGATGGGCCACGTTGCTGCTAGATGTCCAGAGCAGCGACAAACTTATGAGAGACCGCCGTTAAACTGAAGTCCCCTGCTGCTGAAGGGCGTGTAGTAGGGGAGACTGACAAGGAGACTATGTGGGGAGAATGCCCTGATGATGACCTGATCGCTGCAAGTCCTGTCATACAGGTGGAAATGGAGGGTATTCCGGTTACCGGGATGATTGACACGGGTTCCCAAGTAACGACCTTGAGTAGAGACTGTTATGAACGGTACTTCCGGCAACATGTGAAATATGATCCCCATACATTCGTACGAGTGGTCGCAGCTAACCAGTTACCAGTTCCGGTCGTGGGAGTGGCCTGGATGAATGTCCGGGTATGTGGCCAAGATCTAGGTAGGAAAGGCATTGTGGTGGTACAGGAGTCACATGAAGTAAAGGTCCCTGTCATTTTGGGGATGAATGTGTTAAAAGAATTAGATCAGATCCTCTTTGAAAAGAAAGGTCACGGTTATTGGAAAGAAACCACCACCCATCGGCCTACTCAAACAGCTTTCCAGCGGCTGATCCGGACATGTGGCTTACAGAAAAGTTCGGATGCGCAGCGTCCTCTGGCTCGAATTTCAGTTCCTTTGCATACAAAAGTTACACTGCCACCCAGTCGGGAGACAATAGTGTCTATGCCCGTAGGCACCTGTCGGAAACTAGAGGGCATAGCTGTGTTGGTAGAACCACTGCAGGCAGCCGAAGGAGGTGTTGATCCGCTAGTGGCCCGTTCCTTGGCAATAGTTCGCAATGGAAGAGTACCACTTCGATGTGTAAACACTCAGGACCAGAGTGTGGACCTGACCCCAGGGAGGCTGCTGGCTAACATCTATGTGACTCCGGAGGAAGTAAGGAAAATAACTCCAATGCAGCTGAAGCCGACTGAAAGGGATGAGTGGACCGTAACTGTGTCCATGGGAGAAGATGAGGAACCCACCTCTGAATGGAATGGCCGTGCAATTCGAGAACAGATGAAGATGGATGCAAGTTCATGTTCTCTGGAATGTGTGCAGAAGGTAGATGAGCTGTTGTGGGAGAACCAAGCCACCTTTGCACGGTATGCTGAAGATTTTGGATGTACCACAGGGATCTACCATGAGATTCCCACAGGAGACACCCCTCCAATTAGAGAGCGCTACCGACAAATTCCTCCACAGTTGTATCAGGAAGTGAAAGAACTGTTAGCTAAGATGCTACAGGGTGGGATCATCCAAGAAAGCCAGAGTCCCTGGGCGGCTCCTGTGGTGTTAGTAAGAAAAAAAGATGGGTCCATCCGATTTTGCGTAGACTATCGGAAGTTAAACGCTTGCACCGTACGAGATTCCTACCCCTTGCCACGGATTGAGGAGTCCCTCTCAGCGCTAGGGAGAGCCCGGTACTTCTCCTCACTAGATCTGGCTAGTGGGTATTGGCAGGTGCCGATGGCCACAAAAGACAAGGAGAAGACAGCATTCATCTTGCCCATGGGACTATACGAATTTAACCGGATGCCCTTCGGGTTGACAAACGCACCCGGAACGTTTCAGCGGTTGATGGAGAAATGTCTCGGTGACTTCAACTTTGAGTTCACTCTCATCTACTTGGATGACATTATAGTGTATTCTGCGACCTTTGAAGACCATCTCCACCAGTTGGGGCAAGTATTTCGAAGATTGCGGGAACATGGGCTCAAATTGAAACCCAGTAAATGTCGGTTGTTCCAATCTGAAATTGATTACTTGGGTCACCGCGTATCAGGAGAAGGGGTGAGACCATCAAGAGACAAGATAGCGGCTGTTCAAGATTGGCCAATACCGACTACCCTGCGAGAAGTGAGGGCGTTCCTTGGAGTAGCCGGTTACTATCGACGGTTTATTAAGGATTTCGCCAAGGTAGCAGCACCACTTAATGCTCTCCTACGAGGCACATCCGGTGGTCCAAAGAACCGGTCCGTGAAGTGGGGACCTGAACAGGAACAAGCCTTCCAGGCATTAAAGGATGCACTGACAACAGCCCCAATCTTGGCATATGCTGATTACCACTTGCCGTTCCAGCTGTATACGGATGCAAGCCTGTATGGTCTTGGAGCAGTGCTTTCCCAGCTTCAGGATGGCCAGGAGAGGGTCATAGCGTACGGCAGCCGGTCTTTGAGAGATTCTGAAAGAAACCCCAAGAATTATAGTTCATTTAAGTTGGAGCTGTTGGCACTGGTATGGGCCATGACCGAGAAATTCTCTGAATATTTGACCGGTGCTGAAGTTTTAGTACTGACTGACAACAACCCACTAGCTCACCTGGAAAATGCCAAGCTCGGGGCGTTAGAGCAGAGGTGGATAGCCCGAATGACTAAGTTCAATTACCGCATTAAGTATCGGTCCAAGACAGAGAACCAGAATGCTGACGGGCTTTCTAGGGTAACCGCCCAGACCCCCACAGAAGACGTGGATCATGAGTTGGAGCATGTGGAGGTGCCCGATTTCAGCAGATTTTCACAGGCCTTGACCGCCACTAATCAGTTTGAGATGGAGGGGACTGAAATGGCTCCTTTCTTTGGTCCCTCACGACAGGAATGGGCACAGATACAACAGACCCATGAGGGGCTGGCACAGATGATCAAGTGTGTTGAGAAAGGCCAGAAGCCCTGTAGAGAGGAAAGAGAACGACTGACACGTGAGATATTATCTGTTCTGAGTCAGTGGGAAAAGTTGGAGATGAAAAATGGAGTGCTATGCCGAAAGGTCTATTTACCTTCTGAGATCGACATTCGATACCAAATTGTGGTGCCTAGTGAACTGGCTCGCTCCTTGGCAGTTGAGGCTCATAATAAGAATGGACATTTTGGTCATGAGAAGACCTTTCGTTGGTTACAGCGACTGATTTACTGCCCTGGTCTTCGTCAAATGGTCGAAGAAGTATGCCGCAGCTGTCGAACTTGTGAGATCCATAAGGCAATAGAACAGAGAGCTCCCCTGCAAACCATCGTGACCCAGGAACCTTTAGAAATCGTCATGATAGACTATCTAATGGTGGGCCCATCCAATAGCGGACACCAGTATTGCCTCGTAATGGTGGATCACTTCACCAAATTTGCGGTGGTAACCGCCACCAAGGACCAGACAGCTGAGTCAGCAGCTCGTGCTCTGTGCCAAGATTTCATTCGAGTATATGGGTGCCCTAAACGCATCCACTCCGACCAGGGTGCCTGCTTTGAGGGACACGTAATGAAAGAAGTTCAACGTATCTACGGGATAAAGAAGTCGCACACGACTCCATACCACCCTCAGGGAAATGGGGCCTGTGAAAGATTCAACAGAACTCTGCTACAGATGCTGCGGACTCTGGAGGAAGACAAGAAGTTACAGTGGCCTCAGTTCTTGTCTGAAATGGTGTGGGCCTATAACAATCAGGTCCATTCTACAACGGGGTACTCTCCTTATACACTTCTCTTTGGGCGGTCTGGGCGAAGTATAGGAGAATTACAGTTGAATGATGTGGATGGGTTCTCTCCGAGGGATCCAACCTCTTGGGTGCGGGCGCACCGGCAGAGACTTGAGACGATCCATCGATTGGTGCGGCAGCGCCTGCAAGAACATCCCCATCCTGATAAGACCCCAGTGCAAGAAGCACCATTGCAACCAGGCGACCTGGTGCTAGTTCGTGTCAAGAAACCCCAAGGGAAATTGGAAAGCCGATGGGAGGCTTTGCCGTATCGTGTTGTTGGCCGCAAGTATGCGAATGGGCCAGTGTACCAGGTCCAGAAAGAAGGAACTGATTGTGTTCGAGTACTTCACCGAAATATGTTGCGCCTGTGTCATTCTGAAGGGACAAATCATGATGGGCTTGCCAATGTGAATGAGCTCCCACAGTCAGAGAATGGAGGTGCGGAATGGGCCTCCGACGAGGAGGATGATTGTTGGCCGATCCCTGCTCCTGGGGATGTTCCACCTGTGACTACTGTATCTCCGGCCTGTGCCCCCTCTGGTGCGGAATCCGCTGGTCCTTCTCAGCCCATAGCTGCAGCACCCCATAATATACCACCGGTCCTCAGACGGACCACTAGGCCAAATGCTGGTATTCCCCCTGTTCGGTATGCGCAGGATGAGTTTGTTTGGCCTGCCATACATCGGTATACTACCACCCTGTGCATAAAAGTACAACCCTCTGGATATACAGTCATAGGCAGGGACTGCCAATCTTAAAGTGGGGGGGAATATGTAAGAGACAGCCAATGTTGTCCTAAGCTTCATTTGTCTGTATAAACTGTTAATGTTGAATGTATTTCTGTGATTCTGTTCCTTTAAGACAGCAGCCATTGTAATTGTGACATGATGCTGGAGTGACTCCCCCCCCTTTTATGTCAGCTTGCCTGTTCTGCAGACAGAATGTGAGCAGAGAAGCAGGAAGTGACGAGACAGAGAGCAGCAGCCATCTTAGCAAGTGTTGTATTGAACTGGTGTGGAGATTTTTCTGTACAGCTAAGCTGTATCTTGGTCCAGAGACAAACAGAGTGTAAAGAGACAACAGGACTAGTGAGTCCACGTGAAAGGAACTGTGCTCAGTGGCTGATCAGTGAGACTGACATTGTGACTGTGTATATGGATACCACAGATAGAGACTCGCAGTGCTGTTGATGTACTGGACAGCACCTGCTAAACCCCGGCTTACATCCCAGCTCAGTGTATGGATTCGGCAGGACTGTCAGTGTGCTGAGTGGAATCTGCTGTTGGATTACATTGCATTCATTGGGTTTCCCTGTTAAAGAGGACTTCATTTCTCCCAAGATCCTGATAACCGTGAGGAGAGGACGTTTCGCTATAAAAGAAAGGAACGACTTTGGGCCCCACCGCGCGCTTCTACAGACTGTAAGCGGTCCACCTGGACCACTGGGGAAAAGGGGGTGCACCCAAATGTGAAGTCAGGGTCAGTTAGGGATAGTTTTGAGTATATTGTTCATTCAGTGTCCATACTGCAGAAGTGGACAGAGTAAAAGTAGAAACCATTGCAGAATTTGCCTTGAAATTGTTCATGCTATATTGTATATTTTGCTTGTCTTTAGCCCTGTCATTTTACCTTTAACTAGCCTTTATTAACTTATAGTAAATATATATTTGTTTCTTGAACTACCGCGTGTGCGTTCATTTCTGGTTGCGGAGTCCAAACCACCTGCCTTGCTCTCGGTTCACACAGTGGACAGAGCTTTCTGCTTCTGGCCCCGTATTGTGTACAGGACGGGCACCAGAAGTGGCTCTGTACAGCTGATCGGTCCGGGGTCAGCCCCGCACAGATCAGGTATCTATGGCCTATTCTGAGGATAAATCATAACAAATTATGCCTGGAAAACCCCTTTAATATACCCCCCTAATGCGCCACACTTTAAAGAGGTTGTCCAGTATAATTTTTTCTTTTTTTATAATTAGTCTGGGGGAGGTGAACCCCTCCCCCAAAAAAACAAAAACATACTAAACATACTCACCTATCCACGGTGCTCCGGTGTCAGCAGGTAACAGCACGGTGCGGTCCTGCAGCTCCGCTGTCATCTTTTGCCGGAAGTCCTCACAGGCTATGACGTCCGAGGTCCCTTACTTTAGGCCGCTGATTGGCCTCAGGGGTCACGTGACATCACAGGTAGTCACGTGCAGGGGGTACTTGCACTGGAAGAAAACAGAGCTGCAGGCTAAACCACGCTGGGAGACACTGGGGGCAGGAGAGAGAGTTGTTTTTTTTTGTTTTGTTTTTCACCTGTGTAATTAAAAAAAAAAAAAATGTTATCTTGCACAACCCCTTTAATGTCCCCCAGGCTATTGGCCTCCATTAGTTATCATTTTGCCAATGCAATTGCATTGGCAGAGGTGTAACTAAGGTCTTGTGGGCCCGGTGCAAGCTTTTGTCCGGGGCCCCCTACCCCCTCCCTAGAGAGAATTCTTGATAGTGAAGGTTACGGGTGCTGCAGCGATATCTCAGATACTTGAAAGGGATACAACTATAGTACTCACAACTGCAGTTATCAAGAATACAGTGAGTGAGCAGCGCAGCTCCTGGCATGTAAACAATACTGGGACAGTATAACATGCTCCACAGTGGCCCCCGCACAGCATTATATGCTCCGCAGTGGCCCCCACAGAGCATTATATTCTCCGCAGTGGCTCCCACACAGCATTATATGCTCCGCAGTGGCCCCCACACAGCATTATATGCCAACAGTGGTCCCCACACAGCATTATATGCCCACAGTCCCCCCCCCCCCAGAGCCGATGCTATTATTATACTCTTGGATCTCCTCAGTCCCCAGAATATAATAGGTAGAGGACCAGGAGAAGCGATTAAAAATAACAAACACTTATACTCACCTTGTCTTACCTCTCCGGGGCATCCTCGCTCCGTCCTGCTGTCTTTCTCATCTTCCTGTGTCCCTTGGTCGCCATGTCCCGTGCCCCAGACGTTACCGCTGTGGCCTTTGATTGGACCTCTGTGGTCACGTCGGATGTGATGACTTCATTACGCCGGCGCGCCCATGTCACCACTGGGGCCTAACCGCAGGACCCTGCAGTGAGGCCTGAAAAGTGCCGGAGATTATGCTGAACCCAGGACAGGTGAGTATTTTTTTTTTTTATTTTTTGTCACTTTCCCTGGGCTGGCATACCCTTTACATTATCAATAGGTATAGCGGTCAGGGAACCAGGCTTTCCCCGACCACTATCATGGTAGTCCGGGGCCCCGGCCACTTCCAGCTTCCTTACGCCACTGTCCATTGGTCAGGGGCCCGATCGGGACGGTCAGGGGCCTAATCAGGCTCCTGACTGTCCCGATCGGAACCCTGACCGTTGCATTGGCAAAATAAGGACTAAATATAGTCGGGGCTCGGGGCCCACTGGGGGATTCACCGGTTTCCAGGTGGGCCAGTCTAACCCTGACTGCAGGATTGATCTTCTGCCTGACTGCAAATACCCCAAGAGCAGGTTATATAACACATCTATCCCTGAAAGGAAAGCCTTACAAGACTTCATTTCAGAAAGTTTAAAGAAAGGACACATAAGACCCTCTAGGTCTCCGTTAGCAGTGGGGTTTTTCTTCGTTAAAAAAAAAGGACGGCGGATTGTGTCCTTGCCTTGATTTTCGGGAATTGAATCAAATCACTGTCCGTAATCC
Source organism: Leptodactylus fallax (assembly GCA_947044405.1). NCBI lineage: Eukaryota > Metazoa > Chordata > Amphibia > Anura > Leptodactylidae > Leptodactylus > Leptodactylus fallax. The sequence goes on from CAMRHE010000021.1 coordinate 9,927,655, forward strand.
TGATCCTCTCCCTCTTATTCCCGATTTATTCAATCAACTGGTGGGGTCCCTGTGGTTTTCTAAGCTAGATCTCCGCGGGGTGTACAATTTGATAAGAGTACAGGAGGGGGATGAATGGAAGAAGGCATTTAACACACCCCTAGGCCATTGAGAGCTTGGTTATGCCCTTTGGGCTTATCAATGCCCCTGCTATCTTCCAAGAATTCATGAATGACATACTACGTCCTTTTATTAGACGTTTCCTGGTAGTGTACTTAGATGACATCCTTTCTTTTCTCCTAATTACGAGTCTCATTGTGAACATCTTTGATCTGTCTTGTCTGTTCTTAAAGAGAATTCACTTAGTGTTAAAGCTGAAAAGTGTGTTTTTTGTGTTCAGGAGATTTCTTTTTTGGGATTTGTCATCTCGAAGGACGGGTTCAAGATGGATTCGAGTAAGGTCAAGGCTATTTTAGACTGGGTTCAACCCAAGAACCTCAAAGCTCTGTAGAGGTTTCTAAGCTTTGCAAATTTTTACTGTAAGTTCATTAGAGGTTTTTCTTTGACTGTTAAGCCTTTGACGGATTTGACCAAGAAAGGTGGTAAGGTTTCGGAGTGGCCACCAGAGGCCGAGAAAGCGTTCCAATCACTTAAGCAACATTTTGCTTCTGCACCTGTTTTGATCCAACCCATCAGCTCCTTACCATTTTTCATTGAGGTGGATGCCTCAGCGTGGGGGTTGGAGCGGTGTTATCGCAAGAAGATAGGGCCGTAACCTACTGGCTTGTGCTTTTTTTTTCTAAGAAATTTTCTAAAACAGAGTGCAATTACGATGTGGGCAATAGTGTTACTAGTGATAAAACTAGCTTTTGAGGAATGGAGACATTTTTTAGAAGGAGCTATGCATAGGGTGACGGTTTTCAATGACCATAAAAATTTGATGTATTTACTGTCTGCTAAGACATTAAATTCTCATCAGGCGCGTTGTATTTTTTTGTTTTTTTTTCTAGATATAACTTTCTGGTTACCTATCGACCAGGTTCAAAGAAAGTGGCGGCAGATGCTCTCTCTCGGTCATTTGAGGCTGCACCCTTTGAGGAAGTCCCTTCAGAAATATTGGCCAAGGGAGTGGTGATCGCTGTAATTTCTACCGACCTTCCCAAGGAGATTTCTGAGGCACAAAGCTTGGCTCCTGTTAACACCCCTAAAGATAAGCTTTTTGTTTCTGTGAACCTTCGACTATTGTTATTACAAGAGGCACATGATTCAGTCCTCTCGTGTCACCCAGGTATATCTGTTTTAGTCAGAGCATTTGTGTAAAATTTTGTACGGCTACATGGGGTACCGTCAGAGGCATTCAGTTTGTTTCCCGGTTCTGGAGAGCTTTTTGTAAACACCTTAACATCTCTTTATCTTTTTCTTCATCATATCACCCACAATCCAATGGTCAGACAGAAAGGCTAAATCAAAGTTTGGAGCAATATTTAAGGTGTTTTGTGAGTTCAGATCAGTTTTAATGGAAATAATGTTTACCATTAGCAGAATTTGCCTTAAATAATCATTCTCTGGAATATACTGGGACCTCCCCTTTTTTCTATAACTATGGGTTACATCCGTCCTTTGGTCCATTATCATTAGTTAGTTTGGATGTCCCAGGGGAAGTTCAGTTCAGCTAAACTAGCTTCAGTCTGTAAGTTCCCTGTGGGAATATAAAATTGAAAGTACTATGTTTTAAACTAGGACCCAAATATATTGGCCCATATGAAATTGTGGAGATCATTAACCCAGTGACACTTTGTATATGCCTACCCGAGTCTATGGGCATAACGAATGCCTTTCATGTGTCTTTACTGAAGAGATGTCTTTCATACTTAGGCAGTGATTCACTTTCACTGCCTCCACAAGTCTTGGTCAATGGAAAGCTGCAGTTCATCGTCCACTCCATTGAATACTCCCGGCTTCTTCACAGACGTATACAGTATCTGGTCCATTGGAAGGGCTATGGTGCAGAGGTGAGGTTGTGGGTTTCATCATCTGACATTTCTGCTAATCGTTGCATTAAAGCCTTCCATCGCAGATTTCCATCGAAGCCCGGTCCGGAGGTTCTGGAGGCCCCTCCTTCAAGGGGGGTACTGTTAGGGGGCTGGTCTGGTCTGGCAAGGGTTGACCTGTGTATGTCTGGAGTCTGTGGTTTGGGAGAGGTTTTTCCCTGAAGTTCTGCCCCACCCTCTGGTGTGCTATTTAAGCTGGGGGCTTGCTCCAGTCCTTTGCTGGTTATATTCTTGTGATTAGTTATTCCTCTGACCTGTAGTTCTACTATCCATTTGGTTCTGTTACCTTGCTTTTTCTGTTTACCCTCTGGCCTACTGTGAGGGTGTCTGTGTAGTGGTGTTTGTTGGTGTGTGGATGCTGTGTTCCTGTGTTTCTATTAGGGTGAACTCCAAGGGCCTCTATTTAGGTATCCTGTGAGGCGTCCTCTTATCAGAGGAAAACTCTGGCGCTAGGCAGGTTTAGTCAGGGTAAGTGATAGGGATACTTCCCCTGCTATAGTCCATCTGCCTACTTTGCTTTGATTTTCACTTATTTTGTCTGCTTATGTTTATTTTGCATTTCTTAATAAACCAGTTTATTTCACACATTTGTTTCTTGCTATTCTGTTTGGAGACATACTGTTATACATATTGTTAATGGAAAGGGACCCGGCAACATGCATTTACAATAGAGGCCGGGCCAGGGGAGGGGACAAAAAAATAACTGCGGTGACCAGATGGAAGGTAACGCTGCAGTTGGGATTGCGGGGTGCAAACAGCGCAGACTTGTCACGGTCTCTGGGCACGAGGGCGCAGCGCTGGTGCTGTCCCACGTTACCACCACTGGTACCGGTGATGAGGGGGCTGCACAAATGTTGGTGGTGATTGTTCCCCCGGGGCGCTTCCCCTATACTGTGCCGACTGGTGGTGTTTGGGGCGCCCTGATGTTGTCGGTGCAGAGTCAGACACAGAAACGGTTGTAAAGTTGAACTTTTACTTCCATGGGTGTGGAGGCACAAATGCTTAAACAGTTTTTTCAATACAAAACAACGGGGTACGCCTGGTGACACAGCAAAGTCCTGGGGTGCAGGGTAGACTTGATGAAAGGTGTTCCTAGCCCCTTATACTTCAGTGTTACAGCCCTAAGGTGCGTCTGGGCTCCTATTTGGCACATAGGAGGATGCCCACCATGATACTAGCACACAATATTCCCCACTCACGTTATGTGGTCCTGATAGCTCAGAGTTTCGGGGTGCAATAGTCAGGGTGGCAGGATATTCCACAGGTCTGGCCTTGGCCCCTGGATCCTGTGATACTGGCTATGGAGCACGTGTTCCAGAATGTTCTCTCCACAGTCTCAGGCTGACAAGATAATGATGCTTGACTTCCTTCAGGGCGATGGCTAGGCAGACAGGGGACAGGAGCTTCTGAATAGCTGGAGTATGTCAGCTCTACAACCTTCCTGGGCCTGTCTAGGACTTGAGATTCCTGCACTAAACTCACTGCTTTCTTCACAGGACATCACACTTATCTCCTCACCTCCTCCTCCTAACACTCCACACTTCTAACTCCTCACACGCAGGACCTTCCTGCAGGGGTGTTACCATGGGGACCCAGTGATCAGCTGACTCCTCCCCTTTTCCCAGGCGATGTCCTCCCATTGGACATTTGGTTACTATTCAATCCTATGGGAGGTGTAATGCATGTGTGAGGCTCACTAGGTGGCGCTGTGTTGTGTGAGACTCAGGACCCCCTCCTATGTCACACAGGCTATGAAGCAACAGGAAATAATACAATGCACAGAGATCACCCTCAGCCCAGCCATAGCCAGCTCTGGGATGCCACATACTCCCCCCTCTTTCACTGAGCCGACCTCGGCGACGGGCTGGGGTGAAGGTGAGAAATGTAACATAACGTTAATAAATACGAACAAAGTGCAAATGTCACTAACAGTTTAGAAAAATATAATACTTAGAAACTTGAGGTAAAACCTCCCGGCATAGTCCTGGAATGTCCATGAGAAGTCTGAAGGGTAACGGAGAGATAATTAAACTCAGACTTATGGAACCTTTTGGCGGTACCATCAGACAGTCCATATAGAAACAACAGTAGTGCAAATGGGTCCAGAGGCTCTCTGGCACAAATTTCGTGAGTGTCCATTATCATGAGAGTCTCTCTGAGAAACAATAAACAGTCCTTTCTGTAAGGAAGAGTAGGCACTCTAGCACGAATGTCCATACCGCAATGGGGTAACAGAACTTCCTTGGCTCGGTGAGCCAGGCACTATGGCTTGGATTGTTGCATATAAATGTAAATACTATATTACATGGCAAGATATTATATATATACTGTATATACACACAGGAAAAACATTAATGTAATCAGAGCAGGAATAACATATATACAGAAGCAGAGACAGTTAACCTCTTTTACCCAAGGACAGCCATGGCATCACTATAGTGTGTTGGAGGTATGCCTTTTGTGGTACGCTCAGAACACCTAAGTGGAACGAGATTTGAATCAGGAACAGAGTCACTGAAATCAATTAAATCATCTGTCGAAGGGTTCTCTTGCACTAGAGCAATTGGTGGATAACAGCTAAATGGTAGTAGTTTAGGTGCCCACATAAGCTCAGTTAATGTTGGGGGTCCCTCTTTCCCTTTCAGAAGGTGACAAGATCTCTGTACTCGTTGTCTCAGCTGGGGGCACCTCTGTGGCGGTAGAATCACCAGAGAGAATGTCTTCTGGTGCTAACCGGTGTAGCAGGGCCACAGAGTGGAACTTGTGGAGGTTCACGGGAGCATCGCACAAGTTGACTAAGCGGACAGGAACACGTCCATTGGAAACTGTGACAAGGCTGCGGGCAGCCATGACAAGTGGTTGGCCATCTACCTGTATGGGTTGTAGCAAGGCCTCGTAGTCCTGATTTTCTATGCCCCTACGGGCACGGCACCACACCATAGTTTCTGTTCCAGGCTGTAGGGTTACTGGACGGGTATCTTGGATCCGGACTCGACCAATTTCACCTTGTTTGTTGGCGAACTTGTGCTGGGCATTGAGTACACGAATGGCCCGCTGAATGGTCTGCTGGTCACTGGGAGAAGCTGTAAGGAGAGAGGCATGCAAGGCATCCAACACTTCTGCAAAGCAATGGCGTAAAACATTCATGCCTAATATTACAACTGCAAACCTATCATCCTCTACATCAGTGACAATTACACCCTGTCTAGGCAGTTTCAAGTCCCCAATCTGGATAGTGGGTTCCCAATAACCCTGCTGTGGTATGGGCTGTCCATTGCTGGCACACAGATTTATCCATGTGTCAGGTGTTCTATTCAACACACCTAAGTCCCAATGTTCAAGGAACACCTGCTTGCGCAGGGTTGTTACCTGAGATCCAGTGTCCACCAACGCTGTCAGAGGGACGCCGTTCACCCGGATTGTGATGTGTGGGCAGGCTGAGACGAAGCGTGACAATGGCACTGAAGATTCACCTGGGCCCTTCTTCTTTCCTCCCGAGGGGCGGCCCGCTGCCTCGGGGGTGGCCCGTTTAACTGAAAACACTGAGGCCTGGTGTGTCCATATCTATGGCAATAGCTACAGTATGGCCTCTCACTCTGCGGAGGTTTCACTGAAGACGGACGTCTGGGCGGCGACTCAGGTGAGATGTTGAGACTTCGCAAAGGATCACTGGACGATGAAGACGGCTGGGTCAGACGATCTAGACGGACGGTGATCTGTTCCATGGCACGGGTCAGATGATCCACTCGGGCCAGAAGGTCATCTCTGGAGTCTGCTGGTGTAGTCTGCGCAGTTTGGGCAGCAGGTGAGGTACACAGAGGTAGTGACAGGACAACTGGAGCAATGCTTGTTGAGGGTCCAGGTGAGGGAGCACAGATGACTGGGCTCGGCTGGGGCTGCTCCTGTCCCAAGACCTGGATGGCAAGGGCCTTGAAGTCAGCAAACGTGATGCTGGGATGTTGTGCAGCAAGCATTCGCAACTGACTCTGGAGCAATGTGGTACCCGCCCCTTCTATGAAGCGGTCAAGCAAGATTTTATCAGAGTCCACATTTTCACGTGGATCCACTTGCACCACAGCTCTGAACGCCTCTTGGAGGGATAAAGCATAGTCCCGCAGGGTCTCACCAGGTAGTTGTCGTCTGGAAAAGAAGCGCATCTTTACCTCGGAGACAGATCGCACGTCAAAGTTCACCTGGAGTTTGTCCAGAATTTGCCCAGGGGTTCTTTTGTCAGAGGCAGGCCAGGATTTGACCTCCCTAGCTGCAGCACCCTCAAGCTGGCCCAGCAGGATCTGTATCTGCTGTTCTGTATTCAGAGGATAGAACTGGAAGAGAGACAGCATCTTCTCACGAAAGTCCCTGAGGGTATGCGCCTCCCCTTTGTAGCGCGGCAGCCATGGTGCGCCAGGGTAAAATGGCATGGAGAATGGTAGGCTGCTCGCCATGGGCACTGCTGGATCACTAGAAACAGATGGCACAATGTCACTTTGCTCAGTCATGTTGTTTGCAGGTATGACTGAAATTAGGTCGCCGTCTCTTTAAGAAACTCAATTGCTTGCTGGCAGGGAATGGAGACTACAACTTGGAATGCTGTCCCTTTGAGAATGCTGTAGCTATTAACAGAGTCACTGTGATGCAGGCTGACGGTGTGCTCCCCCTCTTTAATGGTGGCACTCCCCACGGACACGGAAAACACTCGCTGGGGCCGTGGGAGGACTGAAGACAAGGACAGGGAGGCACAGTACTCACTGACAGCAACTGCAGCGTGGACCAGAGATCAGCGGTGCACAGCAGGGACGGTGATGCGGCACCGGAGAGTCAGAAATGGCGCTGGCACGTTCGCCTTTCACTTTCTTGTATGGGTGCGCTGGAGCATTGCGCTCAGCATTCTGGGCTCTCCTAAGATGGCGGCAGATGGGTCTCCTGGCCTCATGGGCAGTGCTAAAAATCTCCCGCACTTTTGCAAGGTACAGTTAACCCTTTGTGGGCATTCTTACACAGCGATGTGGCGCAGCAAACAAGTCCTGGGCGTTTTAACTCTTCCAGGGCTGTAACACACTGAGAGGACAGTCTTTAGGGCTTACTTCAGGGGTATAGGGCTCCCCCTCTTTGTGGCAAGCACTCTCAGGGAATAAACTTGATCTTAGCAAACTCCACAATAAAGACCGATGCTCTGGAGACAATTTGGCGCACTTTTCGTGGCGACTTTCTCAAAATGGCACACACCCGTATCCTGTTCGTGACGCCAGTTTTTCTTGCGGTGACCAGATGGAAGGTAACGCTGCAGTTGGGATTGCGGGGTGCAAACAGCGCAGACTTGTCACGGTCTCTGGGCACGAGGGCGCAGCGCTGGTGCTGTCCCACGTTACCACCACTGGTACCGGTGATGAGGGGGCTGCACAAATGTTGGTGGTGATTGTTCCCCCGGGGCGCTTCCCCTATACTGTGCCGACTGGTGGTGTTTGGGGCGCCCTGATGTTGTCGGTGCAGAGTCAGACACAGAAACGGTTGTAAAGTTGAACTTTTACTTCCATGGGTGTGGAGGCACAAATGCTTAAACAGTTTCTTCAATACAAAACAACGGGGTACGCCTGGTGACACAGCAAAGTCCTGGGGTGCAGGGTAGACTTGATGAAAGGTGTTCCTAGCCCCTTATACTTCAGTGTTACAGCCCTAAGGTGCGTCTGGGCTCCTATTTGGCACATAGGAGGATGCCCACCATGATACTAGCACACAATATTCCCCACTCACGTTATGTGGTCCTGATAGCTCAGAGTTTCGGGGTGCAATAGTCAGGGTGGCAGGATATTCCACAGGTCTGGCCTTGGCCCCTGGATCCTGTGATACTGGCTATGGAGCACGTGTTCCAGAATGTTCTCTCCACAGTCTCAGGCTGACAAGATAATGATGCTTGACTTCCTTCAGGGCGATGGCTAGGCAGACAGGGGACAGGAGCTTCTGAATAGCTGGAGTATGTCAGCTCTACAACCTTCCTGGGCCTGTCTAGGACTTGAGATTCCTGCACTAAACTCACTGCTTTCTTCACAGGACATCACACTTATCTCCTCACCTCCTCCTCCTAACACTCCACACTTCTAACTCCTCACACGCAGGACCTTCCTGCAGGGGTGTTACCATGGGGACCCAGTGATCAGCTGACTCCTCCCCTTTTCCCAGGCGATGTCCTCCCATTGGACATTTGGTTACTATTCAATCCTATGGGAGGTGTAATGCATGTGTGAGGCTCACTAGGTGGCGCTGTGTTGTGTGAGACTCAGGACCCCCTCCTATGTCACACAGGCTATGAAGCAACAGGAAATAATACAATGCACAGAGATCACCCTCAGCCCAGCCATAGCCAGCTCTGGGATGCCACATAACAAATACCTCTCTTGGGCTTATGACACATCCTCTCTGGGGCTCTTCCGCGGAAACGCAGCTTTTTTTGTTGCAGATTTTGCTGTGTTTTTTTTAAGCCAAAGTCAAGAATGGCTACAATAGGAATGTGAAATATATAGAAATGCTTGGAAATGCTCTTATACTTCTACCTTCTTCTTAATCCACTCCTGGCTTTGGATAAAAAAACTGCAGAAAAATCTGCAACAAAAAACTCTGCATTTCCACAATGTGGAACTTTAGCCTTATTGTCATTTATCTGGGCCATCATGATCAGTTCCTCCAGCTGTGACTTTTTGGCATCTTTGACATCTTTGGCTTTTCACATTTTCAGGCACCTGAACTACATTTTTCTTCCCTACGCTAATTCCCCATCCTGCTGCTACCCACAAATATAAAATATGTAATATAAAAATACCCTGGAAATGAGTAATGCCCCCATATGCTTTTTTACTTTAATATTGCTCCTGTGTGCCCCTTTAATTAATAGTGCCCCTCAATTAATAATTTACCTTAAGTAATAATGCCCCATGTATCCCTGTAAATCAATAATGCCCGAGTGTCACCTAAAATTATTATTACCCAATTCCCCTATTATTAATAATACCTTCTTATGTCTCTTCCTCTGTTAATTATGCCCTTGATGCTCACAAGAAAAAAGATTTCTGGCCTCCCCAGTTGCCCTCCGCAAATGTAGTAAATTGGGCTCTGGGGGATCGGGTTTATATTAATAATGAAGTTTAACCACTGCAGGGAATGCAGTGGCAAACTTTAATGAATAGGAGCCACAGAGCCACAGAAGCATGGACGAAAAACCAGACAGTTATAGGACCTGTCCTAAGCTTTGTGGCCCAGATTGTCGGCCCACACACACTGGTCAGTGTAATTCACAGTCGTGTGCATGGGCTGACAGAAATGAATGGGTCAGTGTACTATTCGGGGAAAAAAACGTATATCACACTAAACTATGCCATGGTTGTTTGCAAGGGGCCTAATTCAGTTATGAAGGGGTTTTGAAAGGCCCCTTAGTATTAGAAACCCCCATAAATTGCCACATTTTAAAAACTGCACCCCTTAAAGACAAGACAGTATATACAAAGTATCTTAACCCTATAAGCGTTTAACAGGAATTAAGACAAAATGGAGGTAAAATTTACACGTTTCATTTTTTTTTTTTTACTAATTTGTTCATTAGGCCCTACAATTTACACATTCACAAGGGGTTAAAGTAGAAAATGCTTTACACAATTTGTTATGCAAGTTCTCCCGACTATCATAGTTCCCCACATGTGGATGTACACTGATATACAGGCACACAGCTGAGCTTTTGGAGGGCAGATTTTGTTGTGATCAGTTTCAGGCATCATGTCACATTTGCTGAGCCCTTGAGGTGCCAAAACAGTGGAATCCTCTAGAAAGGGACCCCATTTTGAAAACTAGACCACTCAAGGAATTTATCAAGGGGTATAGTGAGTGTTTTTTACCTTACAGGTTTTTCACTAAATTTATTACCATTGGGATGTGAAAATGAAAAATTACCTTTTTTTTACAATAAAATGTCGCGGTTAGCCCCAAATTCTTCATTTTCACAAGGGGTTAAAAAGAATAACCAATTAACATTTTTTTCCTGAATATGACAATACCCCATATGTGCTGGTACACTGATATATGAGCACACAACGGCTATTGAAACGGAAAGAGCACTAATTGGCTTTTGCTGGAATAGTTTTCAGGTGCCATGTCATATTTGCAGAGCCCCTGAGGTACCAGCGCAGTGGAAAGCCCCCCAAAAAATCACCTCATTTTGCTAACTAGACCCGTCAAGAAATTTATCAGCATTTTGAACCCACAACTGTTTCACCAATTTTATTACCAATGGGATGTGAAAATGAAAAATTACCTTTTTTCCAATAAAATGTCACATTAAGCCCAAATTTCTCATTTTCACAAAAGGGTAAAGGAGAAAAAAATATCCCAAAGTTTGTTACACAATTTCTTCTGAACTCGGCAATACCCCATATATGATCATAAACTGCTGTATAGGTACAAGGAGGATCTTGAAACGGAAAAAGTGATATTTTGCGCTAGAGAGCAAATTTTGATGGAATAGTTTTTGGGTGCCATGTCTCATTTGCAGAACTACTAAAGTACCAGTACAACAGAAAACCCATTTTATAAAATACACCCCTCAAAGAATTTATCAAGGGCTATACTGAGAATTTTTTATCCAACTGCTTTTATAAATTTTATTAACATTGGCAGGGAAAAAGAAAAATTATATATTTTGCAATAAAATGTTGCTTTAGCCACAAATTCTTAATTTTTACAAGGGGTTAAAGAAGAAAATGTATCCCACAATTTGTTACGCAATTTCTCCTGACTATGGCAATTCCCCAGATGTTGAGGAAAACTGCTTTTTAGGCACACGGCAGGGCACAGAAGGCCCAGAGCGCAATTAGACTTTTGAACAGCAGAATCATTTTCAGCTGTCATGACACATTTGCCCCTACGGTGCTAATGCAGTGGAGAGTACCAAGAAGGGTACAGTGATCATTTTTACCCCAGAGATGCTTTCCAAAGAGAAATATACAACAGATGCAAAATGAAAATTGACTTTTTTCCAGATAGGCCATTTCCGTGCCCAATATGTCATGTCCATCTCATGGCGCTGTGAAAAATCAGCTCCCCAGTTATTATGCTCTGCTTCCTTACATGCAGCCCTAAATTTTTGCCTACAAATATAGCAGTCTCATAAATGAAGAAGTATCATGCGCATTTGAGGCATAATTTGGTTATTTACACTACAGTGGCAAGGAATTTCAGGGGTTCTGATGCAAAATCAAAGACTGGACCCCCTATTTTAGAAACTACTAGCCTCAAGGAATGTATCAAAGGGCATACCGAGCATTTTTTCCCTTGAGTATTGCATTATTTTAATTTCCAGAAATAAAGGTGCAGTGAAAAGTTAAAATTGAAATTTTTCTAGAGATACAGCGTTTTGGTGCATGATATGTTGTGCCCAGCTTGTGACAACAGAGACACACACTCCAAAAACTGTTAAGTGGGTTATTGTTGGTATAACTGCCTTTGGAGAATTTGTCTCTGACACAATCTGGGCACAAGATGTTGTGCAATGAAATGACTTATTCCTAGAGCAATTTCATTTTCACTCTGCACAGCTGTTGGTGTATTCATTTCTGGAAAATTAATGCAACACTTGGAGTAAAAATGCTCACTGTACTGTATGGGGTCACGTGTCAGGGGATTCCACTTTGCTGGCATTTCAGGAACCCCCAAATAGCGCTGTTTCTCTTCTGTACTCTGCTGTGTGCCCAAACAGCAGTTTATAACCATATATAATGGTTAAGTGGGGTATCCCGGGCACAACAATGTCATATATGTAGGCATAAACTGCTGTTTGGACACACAGCAGGTCACAGAAGAGAAGCGCTGTTTGGTTTTCAGAGCTTAGATGTAAATGGTTTGGTTTTTGGATGCCATGTCATGTTTGCAGAGTCCCTGAGGTGCCAGTAAATTGGAATCCACCAGAAAGTGGCCCCTTTTTAAAAACTGCACCCCTCAAAGAATTTATCAAGGGGTGTAGTGAGCATTAGTTTCCCACAAGTGATTATGTAAACTGTGCGGAGTACATTGGCTACACCAAACCCCATGCTATTTACCCACTAGCTCTTATGACACCGGTGGCAGTGTCATTCTGTGGAGTCAGTGCTGGTGTATTTTCCCTTGTAAGTACTAAATATGGGGTGTACCCTCGCCCCATGCTATACCCAGTTTATAATGAAAAAACACCTAGAAAATAAAATGTTCCTTCCCAGGCTGCATTCATATACTTGGCACAACAAAGACTACAATTGTGATAATTACTAATATGAAATATCAACATACCCGGAAAAAAAATGTTCTTTATTGGCTATAACAGTCAAAAAAATGTTCAACGTTTGTGTGAATACAGGGTAAAACAGAATTCATGGAATCTCCAATACAAAATATAACTATAAAGTCTACTTTTCAACCTCTACAATCTCCAAGATGATATCTATATTTCACATTCTTCTTCAGAGAGATTCTGGAATTTCTACCTAATCTTAACCCTTCCAAATTATCCTCTCATCTAGGATTATTAAATAAATTTCCCTATTGTAGTTTGAAGGGGTCATCAAATCCTCCAAACTTCATTGGTGCCCTTGACCTGATGACATCTCAAATGAATATTACTGTCAATTTGCTAAACTGGTCAGTCCTTGCCTATTTAGATTATTCTCCTCCTGGCAACAGCAAGGGAAAAATACCTCGAATCCTCTCTAGAGGCTACCATACAAAACCAGAAAATCTCAAACTAAACCCAAAAAATGAACTGTGAAATGAAGTTTTATTCAGAGATATTGGCAATGTGCCTCCATAAGTTTCATAAGTACCTTCATCATTGGTCCCTGACCAAATTGGATTTTGTGGCTAGCAGACAGTCTAAATATGGCACTAGGAGGATGACTGACATTCTACTGTATATATGGTTAAGCTATCCTTGGTATTTATGCCTCTGAATGTTGAAAAAGCTTTTGCTAGAGTACACTGGAGTATTTTGAAGCAACTTTTAAAAAAATTGGATTTTGAATAAACAATAGCACCCACCAGGTATGCTCTTTCACTGTTGATTTTTGGTTTTGTGATAGAACCCCTGGCAGATTCAGTCTGTACTAATTCTGGCATCCAGAGTATCACAGTGGGCAGGGAAACCCACGTGATTGCACTCTCTGAAGACATTAATACAATAATAATACAATAATTACATGTGTTGACCCAGAATGCTCTTTGAAAGGAATAATGTATAGTTTTAAACACTTCCAAGTCACTTCCCACTTTTTATATCTCCCATGCTGAAAACCCAATTATCTTTTCAGTTTCGATTTGTCTGGAAAAGAAGGCTTCCCTTATTTGGGAATTACCCTATGCTTTCCTCATGACTTAATTGTAGAAAGAAATGTTACAGACATATTGGTGGGCTTATTGCAAAGGTTTTATAAGTGGTACCTCACCACCATCACTTAAGACATACTTCCCAACTTTTAAAGGACACAAAGATGCAATATTTGTGTGTGTTAAGCCATACCCCTAATCCTGCTTTTTGGACCTTTTTTTCCCTCCCATTCCTACCAGGCCCCTTTGTGCCCCAACCCAGTAATAGTGCTTTTCAATGTAGAACACATAGTGATAATCCCTTATGCCCCCCGTACAATATAATGTCACCTTAGTGACCCCACACAGTCTAATGTCCCCTCAGTGTTCCGCACATAATATAATGTCCCCTCAGTGGTCCCCAAATAATACAATGTCCTCTTAGTGGCCCCACATAATATAATGTCCCCTCTAATGCCCCCCCCCCCACATAATATCATGGCCCCTCCATTTAAAGGGAGTCTGTTACTAGAAAAAAACGGTATGACGGTACCTTGTTGGGCAGCTTCTACACTTTCCAAAGATTAATTTTGTATTCTGCATTGCAGTTCCATTTTCAGGATAATCAGCATTTTATTCTTATGCAAATTAGCTAAAAAAGGCCATCAGGGGTGTTTCTTTTCCTGCTGGGGCTTTGCTCTCCACTCTAGATAACCACCCTCTATCCTGTACAGTGCTGGCCAAAAGTATTGGTACCCCTGCAATTCTGTCAGATAATACTCAATTTCTTCCAGAAAATGATTGCAATCACAAATGCTTTGGTAATAATATCTTCATTTAATTTGTCTTCAATGGAAAACCACAAAAAGAATTGTCAAAAAGCCAAATTGGATATAATTCCACACCAAACATAAAAAAGGGGGTGGACAAAAGTATTGGCACCCTTTGAAAAATCATGTGATGCTTCTCTAATTCGTGTAATTAACAGCACCTGTTACTTACCTGTGGCACATAACAGGTGGTGGCAATAACTAAATCACACTTGCAGCCAGTTGAAATGGATTAAAGTTGACTCAACCTCTGTCCTGTGTCCTTGTGTGTACCACATTGAGCATGGAGAAAAGAAAGAAGACCAAAGAACTGTCTGAGGACTTGAGAAGCAAAATTGTGAGGAAGCATGAGCAATCTCAAGGCTACAAGTCCATCTCCAAAGACCTGAATGTTCCTGTGTCCACCGTGCGCAGTGTCATCAAGAAGTTTAAAGCCCATGGCACTGTGGCTAACCTCCCTAGATGTGGACGGAAAAGAAAAATTGACGAGAGATTTCAACGAAAGATTGCGCGGATGGTGGCTAAAGAACCTCGACTAACATCCAAACAAGTTCTAGCTGCCCTGCAGTCCGAGGGTACAACAGTGTCAACCCGTACTATCCGTTGGCGTCTGAATGAAAAGGGACTCTATGGTAGGATACCCAGGAAGACCCCACTTCTGACCCAGAGACATAAAAAAGCCAGGCTGGAGTTTGCCAAAACTTACCTGAGAAAACCAAAAACTTTTTGGAAGAATGTTCTCTGGTCAGATGAGACAAAAGTAGAGCTTTTTGGGAAAAGGCATCAACATAGAGTTTACAGGAAAAAAAAAAGAGGCCTTTAAAGAAAAGAACACGGTCCCTACAGTCAAACATGGCGGAGGTTCCCTGATGTTTTGGGGTTGCTTTGCTGCCTCTGGCACTGGACTGCTTGACCGTGTGCATGGCATTATGAAGTCTGAAGACTACCAACAAATTTTGCAGCATAATGTAGGGCCCAGTGTGAGAAAGCTGGGTCTCCCTCAGAGGTCATGGGTCTTCCAGCAGGACAATGACCCAAAACACACTTCAAAAAGCACTAGAAAATGGTTTGAGAGAAAGCACTGGAGACTTCTAAAGTGGCCAGCAATGAATCCAGACCTGAATCCCATAGAACACCTGTGGAGAGATCTCAAAATGGCAGTTTGAAGAAGGCACCCTTCAAATCTCAGGGACCTGGAGAAATTTGCCAAAGAAGAATGGTCTAAAATTCCAGCAGAGCATTGTAAGAAACTCATTGATGGTTACCGGAAGCGGTTGTTCGCAGTTATTTTGTCTAAAAGTTGTGCTACCAAGTATTAGGCTGAGGGTGCCAATACTTTTGTCCGGCCCATTTTTGGAGTTTTGTGTAAAATGATCAATGATTTGACTTTTTTTTTCATTCTCTTTTGTGTTTTTTCATTGCAAGCAAAATAAATGAAGATATTATTACCAAAGCATTTGTGATTGCAATCATTTTCTGGAAGAAATTGAGTATTATCTGACAGAATTGCAGGGGTGCCAATACTTTTGGCCAGCACTGTATGCAGGGTCGGACTGGCCCACCGGGGAACCGGTGAATCTACCAGTGGGCCCCGAGCCCCGACTATTAGTCCTCATGTCATGGAGGCCCGATCGGGATCCTGACCATCCTGATCGGGCCCCTGACCAGAGGCGTAACGATGGGGTATGGGACCCGCGGCCAGGTGGAGATGGCCGGGCCCCGGACCATTATGATAGCGGTCGGGGAAAGCCTGGTTCCCCGACCGCTATACATACTGTTATTGGAAAGGGGCCCTGGCATATTGAAGGCCCCTTTCCAATAGATGGCAGGGCAGGACACCCAGGGGAAGTGACTGAAAATAATAAACAAATATTCTCACCTCTCCTGGGCACAGCGATCTCTCCGGCGCTCCTCCGTCATGTGACTGAGGCCTGTGATTAGGCCCCACCGGTCACATGGGGGCGCGGCCGCGTAATGACATCAGTGCGCCCCCACGTGACCGGATGGGGGCCCCTGTAGAGAGCATATAATACTGGGTGGGGGCCACTGTAGAGAGCATATAATACTGGGTGGGGGCCACTGTAGAGCTTATAATACTGGGTGGGGGCCACTGTAGAGCTTATAATACTGGGTGGGGGCCACTGTAGAGCTTATAATACTGGGTGGGGGCCACTGTAGAGCTTATAATACTGGGTGGGGGCCACTGTGGGGAGTATATAATACTGGGTGAGGGCCACTGTGGGTAGTATATAATACTGGGTGGGGGCCACTGTAGAGAGCTTATAATACTGGGTGGGGGCCACTGTGGAGCTTATAATACTGGGTGGGGGCCCCTGTAGAGAGCATATAATACCGTGTGGGGGCCACTGTGGAGCTTATAATACTGGGTGGGGGCCACTGTGGAGCTTATAATACAGGGTGGGGGCCACTGTAGAGAGCATATAATACTGTGTGGGGGCCACTGTGGAGCTTATAATACTGGGTGGGGGCCACTGTGGGGAGTATATAATACTGGGTGAGGGCCACTGTGGGGAGTATATAATACTGGGTGGGGGCCACTGTAGAGAGCTTATAATACTGGGTGGGGGCCACTGTGGAGCTTATAATACTGGGTGGGGGCCCCTGTAGAGAGCATATAATACCGTGTGGGGGCCACTGTGGAGCTTATAATACTGGGTGGGGGCCACTGTGGAGCTTATAATACAGGGTGGGGGCCACTGTAGAGAGCATATAATACTGTGTGGGGGCCACTGTGGAGCTTATACTCCATACAGTGGCTCCTTCATTTTTTTTTAAATTACGCCGGGGCAGGTGAAAAAAACAAAACAAAACAAAAAAAACCCCAAACTTTCTCTCCTGTCCCCAGTGTCTCCCAGCGCGGTTCGGTCCTGCAATTCTGTTGTTTTCTTCCAGCTGAAGTTCCCTCTGCACATGACTACCTGTGACGTCATGTGACCCCTGATGCCAATCAGCGGCCTAAGGGAAGGGACCTGGGACGTCACAGCCAGTGAGGACTTCCGGTAAAAAGAAGACAGCGGAGCTGCAGGACCGGACCGTGCTGGGAGGACACCGGAGCACCGGAGACAGGTGAATATGTTTAGTGTGGTTTTTTTTTTGTTTTTTTTTGGGGGGGGGGGGGAGTAGGGGGGATTCACCTCCGCTGGACTAATTATTAAAAAAGAAAAAAAATTATACTGGACAACCTCTTTAAAGTGTGGCACATTAGGGGGGCCCTGGGGGGTATATTAAAGGCGTTGTCCAGGCATAATTTGTTATGGTTTATCCTCAGGATAGGCCATAGATACCTGATCTGTAGGGGGCCAACCCGGACCGATCAGCTGTATGGAGCCACTTCTGATGCCTGTACTGTACACAATACAGGGCCAGAAGCAGAAAGCTCTATCCACTGTGTAGTAGCCGGGCACCTTCACTGTATCTCAGCACTTATTGAAGTCAGTAGGAGCTGAGCTGCAGTGAAGGTGCCGGGCTGCTATACAGCGGATGGAGCTTTCTGCTTCCGGCCCTGTGTTGTGTACAGAACGGGCTCCGGAAGTGGCTCTGAACAGCTGATGGAGCCATGTGTCAGCACCCTACCGATCAGGTATTTACGGCCTATCCTGAGCATAGGCCATAAAAAAGATTAACCCTGGACAACCCCTTTAATATGCCCCACACAGTTTAATGTCCCCCCCACAGGATGTTAGCCCCCATCTCTGCTCCCACACAATATAATGACCACATCACTGTTCCCCATGGGGGACCAGTGAAGAGGCCACTATGTTGGGGAACCAGTGAAGTGACCATAGAAATATTTGGCCCAGACAACCACTTAAAATAGGTTGTCCATAAACTGTAGTGACCACTGTGTCGGTCGCCAGGGAGGTGTAAAAATAAGAAAATTTTTAAAAAAAAGCATACTCACCTGTCCCCAGCACCTCAATGTTCCCTGCCTGTGTCTGTTCGGTCTCATGGTGGCGCCTCATTTCTGGAAATCCTATACCTAATTGGTCTTAGCGATCACATGAGGTGCAGGACTCCCAGCAAGGAGTCGCCGGCACGAGACTGAATGGACACTGACAGCGGACAACGGAGCGCCGGGGACAGGTGAGTATGCTTTTTAATTTACTTATTTTTTACTTTACACCTCCCGCCAGCTACATTGGTTGCTCCAATGCCTGGACAACCTCTTTAAAGGATTTATCCATCTTTCTAATATTGATGGCTTGTCCTTAGGATAGGCCATCAATATTACATCTGCAATGATACAACAGCCAGGAACTCTGCAGATCAGCTTTTCCAGGACAGTGCGGCTACAGGTAAAGGTAACAATTCTTGGAGCCACGCTGCTTACTTGCCATACAAGGTGTAGCAGTAGGTTTAGGTAGTGCAGTGGTGCACATGGTATAGTGGTTGAGCAGCGTGGCTCCCAACATGCTATTACCTTTAGCCGCCCTGTCTCAGTACCGCTGATCTGCAGGGGTCCTGATGGTGGGCCCCTAGAAACAATTCCACTGGTGGGCCCTAGACATCCCAGTCCGACACTGACTGTATGCTCCACATTGGGCCCCCACAGAGTAGTTTTTGCTACTTACCCAGTATGGCTGCAGTCCCACAAAGAGTGTCCTCCTTCTTCTTCTGATCGCAGGCGCTGATGATGTCATCGCGCCTGCGTTGGGGCAGAGGTTACACTCTGCAGTCAGTGTAAGCAGGGTTGAGTCTAAATCCTAGTGGGCTAAAGTACCCGGTCCCTCTGCCCACTTGGATTTAGCCTGTACTATATAGAGAATGCTAAATCCTAGTGGACTAAAGGACCAGGTCTTTCTATCCATTAGCATTTGCCCTGCTCTATATAAGAATGCTAAATCCTAGTGCGCTAAAGGACCCGGTCCCTATGCCCACTAGGATTTAGCCTGTTCTATATAAGGATGCTAAATCCTAGTGGGCTAAAGGACCAGGTCCCTCTGCCAACTTGAGATAGCTAGTTTTCAGCAGAAGGACCAGGTTCCTCTGCCCTCTTGGATTTAGCCAGCTCTATATAGGTATGCTAAATCCTAGTACTTCAATTTGTCTCATTCTTTCTGTTCTGTATATGCTTCTCCTCACTCTAATTTGAACCTATATATTGGCCGCATTTCCTTGATTGACCATGGGTCAGATGAGCAAAACTCACTCTAATATAGAATCACTATGACACAGTAAGTTTGGTTCAGATGAGGGGTGGTCAGGCTAATGCGACTGTCACATGGACCGACATAAAATAAGTCTGGCTAAATGTGTCTCATACTAATACTTGTCATCTCTCCCAGAAGAGCTGTACAATCTTTTGGATACCCCACATACACACAAATCTCCCTTATTTTGTTGCCAATTGTAACTGATCCTTGGGGGTAGTTGATTGAAACTTTGTGTGGAAAGTTGATAAACACTGTTCTAGTGTTCAGAAGGAGCTGGTCCTTTAACCAACTAGCATCCTTAGGCTGAGGCCCCACGTTGCAGAAACGCAACTTTTTTTGTTGCAAATTTTGCTGCATTTTTTTGAGCCAAAACCAGGAGTGGATTGAGCAGAAGGGAGCAGTATAAGAACTTCCTATATTTCACATTCCTTCTGTAGCTACTCTTGACTTTTGCTCAGAAAACCGCAGCAAAATCTGCAACAAAAAAAAAAGTTGAATTACATCAAGATGGGGCTTCAGCCTTGTACTGTGTAGAGCAGGATAAATCCTAGTGCACAGTGCAGCTGAAGCCTTATGATCAGAGCCAACTGTATTCTAGTGGCAGGGTGATCAAGTCTTTTAGAACACTAGATTGTAAATGTAATTTTATTTATACATTAAGATGACTGATATAGAAAAATCAAAAACTCTATACCAGAAATGCTGTTTTCTGTCACCTCGCCTCTTAATGTATCCAGGCTGTTCTTAGAATTGCAGCTCAGTCTCATTCTCCTGAATAGGAGTGGGGGGAATCGGGGTGCAGGCTGGGTGTGAGCAAGAGAGTGACGTGGGGGTGCAGACTGTGTGTGAGCAAGTGGGGGGAATGGGGGTGCAGACTGTGTGTGAGCAAGAGGGGGGAAGGGGGTGTAGGCTATGTGTGAGCAAAAAGGGTGAGTGTGGGTGCAGGTTGTGTGTGAGCAAGAGGGTGACGTGGCTCACACACAGCCTGCACCTCCACGTCACTCTTTTGCTCACATGCAGCCTGCACCCCCATGTACCCTTCTTGCTCACAACCAGCCTGCACCTCCATTCCCCCCTCTTGCTCACATGCAGCATGCACCCCCATTCTCCCTATTGCTCACACGCAGCCTGCACCCCCCATTCCCCCCTCTTGCTCACATGTAGCCTGCACCCCATTCCCCCCTCTTGCTCACATGCAGCATGCACCCCCATTCACCCCTCTTGCTCACATGCAGCCTGCACCCCCATTCCCCCCTCTTGCTCACACGCAGCCTGCACCACCATTTCCCCCTCTTGCTCACACGCAGCCTGCACCTCATTCCCCCATCTTGCTCACATGCAGCATGCACCCCCATTCCCCCCTCTTGCTCAAACGCAGCCTGCACCCTCCGTTCCCAGAAGCTTCCCCTTTCTGTGTAACGCCACACTGTCCTGTAGTATACAGAATAGCTCCGCTCACACAAGAGTCTGATCACATGGTCATGACGTTCCACTGAGTATCCACAGATCACTTACGGAAAGCAGCACAGTAATCCTCTACAGAATTCTTCCCTTGTGAGAGGTGACACAGCTTGCTCTCCGCTAAATGCAAACGGCCTGGGTCATCAAACATTAACCCGAGTGCAGAAAAGAAAATATCTACAGACTGCAGTGTGGGGGAATCATGGGGTAAAGAAAAAGCCCAAACTTGAGGATCTCCCTGTAGACGGGATATAACTATCCCCACCTGCTGGCTCTCATTCCCCGAGGAGATAAGCCTTAATCTAAAATACAATTTACAGGCCTCTCTGAATGAGAGAAACTCGGAGCGCACACCGGAGAAATGATCACAAAGATCAATCCAGGGTTCCATTCCAGACACCTTCTCCCCAGATACCGCTCTACCTTGCTGTATGTTCTGCTCCTGGACCTGAGTCTGAAGAGACTCGAATTTCAAGGTTAATGTCTGAAGGTGAGCGGTTAGCTGCTCCACAGGATCCATCTGGGGAGAAAGGAAAAAGGGGGAAAAAAGTGGTAATAAATCAATAAATGGTCAGCTGGTTAGTTTGTTGTTTGTCTCCGAACAGAATAGTAACAAACAGTATCATTGTTTCCAGAGTGCCCTGTGTGGAGGCTGGAGAGACCTTTCTGCAACATAGCTACTTTTGGAGTACCTGAGACTTAGTGTGACTCCCAGGCGAAAAACTCAGTTTAGCTAGGGATGCTTTTTTCAATCTGCCTTTGGCATCAGGGACAGTAAAAGCTGAGTTATGTTGCAATAAGCCACTATTCAGGACCAACATGTAGCTTACTTTAACCCCTTACACTTCAGCCATTTTAAATTTTTTGACTTTTGTTTTTTACACCCCATCTTTCAAAAGCCTTCTTTAATCATATTCGAGGGTTTATTTGATTGTACTTCGTAGTGGTACCATTTAATATTCTGAATGATATAATGGGAAACTGCAAAAATGGGGATGATTTAGAAAAAAACTGCATCTGTGGCAATTTCTTATAGGTTTTGCTTTTATGGCATTTACTGTGCAGCCAAAATCACATTTTACCTATATTCTGTGGGTTGTTAGGATTTCCGAATATGGGACTGCATAGGTGTCTTTTTTGCCAGTTATACATTTCGGGAGATGTATCGGGAATGTTTTGATCACAAATTATTCAAATTTTTTTGGGAGGCGCAACAGCAAAAAATTATTTTTTTAATTAATTGATTACATTTTATATGTGTGTAGTTCTGGCATTTTTGGACACAAGGATACCTAATGTGCATGTGTGCACGGTTTGTTTATTTTTATATGGTTTCTAGGGATATGTGGGTGATTTAAACTCTAATTTTCTATTATATATATATATATATTTTAACTCTTTTAAGACCCTTAGCGAGTCTACTTCAATAAACTGCAATACTAATGTACTGCAGTATATGGACAAATCCATTCACTGCTGTAGACAACCTGTAATAGAAAAGAAAGGAAGACAGACCTGGGAGTCTTCAATAGGCTCCTGGCAGTCATGACTACAGGACACTTCCCCAGACTCCGATTGTGGGCATTGCCCCAACAGTTATGGCAAGACACTTCCTCTGCCAGCCAGGGGAATGTCTGCTCCAGTAAGAAGGGGAATAGGAGTGCAGAGCAGACTAAACAGGTGCTGGTAGTGGGAAATTCAATTATTAGGGGAACCGACAGGGCAATCTGTCACAAAGTCCTGGATCATCGAACGGTGTGTTGCCTTCCCAGCGCTTGAGTTCGACCCATCGTGGATCGGGTTGATAGATTACTGGGTGTGGCTGTTGTGGATCCAGTGGTCATGGTGCACGTTGGTAGAAATGACAAAGCTAGTGGTAGGTGAAAGGTCCTTAAAAATGATTTCAGGGATCTAGGGAGCAAGCTGAAGGCAAGGACTGCCAAGGTAGTATTTTCAGAAATACTACCTGTACCGCGAGCCACACAGGAAAGGCAGCAGAAGATTAGGGAGGTGAACAAGTGGCTCAAGAGCTGGTGTAGGAAGGAGAGGTTTTGGTTCTTAGAAAACTGGGCCGACTTTGCTGTGAGCTATAGGTTCTATGGTAGAGATGGGCTGCATCTCAATGGGGAGGGTGCAGCTGTGCTGGGGGAGAAGATGGCTAGACGGTTGGAGAAGTGTGTAAACTAGGGACTGGGGGGAGGGTAACAGATGTAGATGGAAAGATAGTGTAGAAAGAGAAAGAGGGCTAAGTAATTTAACTGAGGGTGGAGCGGGGTGAGGGGTTAGAACAGTCAGTAGACAGTGGAAGAGTAGGGATAAAGATAAATCCATGAAATGTATGTATACTAACGCCAGAAGTCTCACAAACCAGATGGAGGAACTAGAAGTGATAATGTTGGAAGGAAAATATGACATAGTGGGGATAAGTGAGACATGACTGGACTCTAGCTATGACTGGGCTGTAAATATACAGGGGTACAGTATGTTTAGAAAAGAGCATACCAATAGGAAATGGCCTCAAAGCATAATAAAGTCATTATTATGGGGGATTTCAACTACCCAGATATCAACTGGGAAGCAGAAACCTGCAGGTCAAACAAAAGGAACCGTTTTTTTGTCAGTAGTAAAAAACAATTACCTATCACAACTAGTGCAGGACCCAACAAAAGGCGAGGGTTTTCTAAGAGATGCTATCCTGGAGTATCTCAATGTAAATAATCTTATAACACCCAATCAGCATGGGTTTATGAGGAATTGGTCCTGTCAGACTAATCTGATCAGCTTCTATGAAGAGGTCATTTCTAGACTAGACATGGGTAATGCGGTAGATGTGGTACTGTATATCTTGACTTTTTAAAGGCTTTTGATACTGTACCATATAACAGATTAGTATGAAAAATGAGAATGTTGGGACTGGGGGAAAACCTATATATTTGGGTTTGCAACTGGCTCATTGATAGGAAACAGAGGGATACTTGTTAATGGTAAAAAACACAGACTGGGTCAAAGTCACCAGTGGGGTGCCACAGGGGTCAGTATTGGGTCCTCTTCTGTTTAATATCTTTATTAATGACCTGGTAGAGGGTTTACAGAGCAGGGTGTCCATATTTGCAGATGATACTAAACTCTGTAATCAAAAATGAGAAGGATAGTAGAATATTACAGGGGGATCTTTGTAATATGGAAGCATGGGCAGAGACTTGGCAAATGAAATTTAATGTGGACAAATGTAAGGTTATGCATTTTGGTAGACAAAATAAAATATATGAATATGTACTTAAAAAAATTATTGGGTAAGACTGCCAATGAAAAAGACTTGGGGATTTTAGTGGACAGTAAGTGTACCTTTAGTGACCAGTGCTGCCAAGGCAAATAAAATTATGGGATGCATCAAAAGAGGTATAAAATCTCATGACAAGAACATAGTTATGCTTCTATACAAATCACTGGTACGGCCATACTTAGACTATTGTGTGCAATTTTGGGCCCCAGTACAGTGGTGAACCTAGCCTCTTTGCTGCCTGAGGCAGACTATAGAAAGACGCCCCCCCCCCAAAAAAAAAATAAAATTGAGTTTCCATGCTACTAGCATCACACGCTGTTTTCGTCGCACAATATACACAATACACAAAATTATAAAACAGTCTTTAAGAATTCTTCTTACTGCATTACTTCAGTATCAGATCAACAACACGGTATTAACAATGACAATAACTTCACACATCTTCTACTTGGTGCATGGAAGAGCCCACGTGGCCCCCATTCTCTATAATAGGAGCGCTGCAGATAGGTGAGTACTGTGCTTCGGCTATCAATGGCACTCCCATTGAAGTGAATGAGAGCCACGTGGGTTCGTCCATCCACCAAGTGACACACTTATATTCAGCCTGGCTGCGGTCAGGCTGAATTCCCACCCAGTGGAGGGAAAAAAACCCAATTCTCAGGCTCAGTGGGGGTCTCAGCAGACAGACCGCCATCAATCAGGTATTTATCCTCTATCATTTAGGTGTATACAGTGCAGTAACATTTTGTGACTTACAGGTGACGTTTCTGACTAATCGTTCACATTTCCCTTCTCTTCCCTTTGGACTGCCATGACCACTTCTTCCAGCTGTGACTTGTCTCTGTAAAGTTTGCAACACAAAACATCTTTGGCTCCTCACTTTTTCCAGGCATCTGACCCACATTGTCCTCACCTGCACACCCATCCTGCTGCTACCCCAATTATAAAATATAAATAATTATATATAATATAATGAATAATACCCCCCAAGTGCATCTTTATATTAATAATATCCGTGTGTACCCTGTATAAATAGTGCCCCTTATTAATAATGCCCCATGTGTTAACTAATTAAAAGGTTTTCCAGGTCATTAATAAACTAATCAGTGGGGCTCAGAAACCCAGGTCCCTGCATACTTTATTATGCCTCGCAGCGGCCCCTGCACACGGTATTATGCTCCATAGTGGCCCCTGCACACTGTATTATGCCTCGCAGCGGCCCCTGCACACGGTATTATGCTCCATAGTGGTCCCTGCACACTTTATTATGCCTCGCAGCGGCCCCTGCACACGGTATTATGCTCCATAGTGGCCCCTGCACACTGTATTATGCCTTGCAGCGGCCCCTGCACACGGTATTATGCTCCATAGTGGCCCCTGCACACAGTATTATGCTCTATAGTGGCCCCTGCACACTGTATTATGCTTTGCAGCGGCCCCTGCACACTGTATTATGCCTTGCAGCGGCCCCTGCACACGGTATTATGCTCCATAGTGGCCCCTGCACACTGTATTATGCCTCGCAGCGGCCCCTGCACACGGTATTATGCTCCATAGTGGTCCCTGCACACTTTATTATGCCTCGCAGCGGCCCCTGCACACGGTATTATGCTCCATAGTGGCCCCTGCACACTGTATTATGCCTTGCAGCGGCCCCTGCACACGGTATTATGCTCCATAGTGGCCCCTGCACATGGTATTAAGCTCCATAGTGGCCTCTGCACATGGTATTATGCTCCACAGTGGCCCCTGCACTCAGTATTATGCTGCACAGTGGCACCTGCACATGGTATTATGCCCCATAGTGGCCCACCCATGAACTATTATTATACTCTGAGGTCTTTTCAGACCCCAGAGTATAATGATCGGAGACCCAGGGGAGGTGGCAAACATAAAAACCAGTGTTACTGGTTTTTATACCAGTAAAACCAGTATTGCTTACCTATCCTGGACACCGATGCACTCCCTGCAGCTTTCGGCCCTGTTTAATTGCACACACACGTCACATGATCAGGCCGGCGACGAGACCTGATGACTTCAACAGAGGGCCCAAGCCTGCTCGGAGTAACATCGGATCGCAGGAGAGGTAAGGCATTGGTTTTTATGTTCCCTCACATCCCCTGGGTCTCCGATTATTATACTCTTGGGTCTGAAAAGTAGTATTTGAGGCCCGTGGCTGCTCACAGCGGCATCCACTTCCCCTTCTGCGTCCCATAGCAGAAGCGAGCAGACGGGGGGTAGGTAAATAAATAGGCCGTTATCTGCTGGGGATAGTTATCCGCACCTACCTGCGATCCCTTGATGGAGCCGCCTCCTCCTTTTCTTGTCCGCAACGTCTGTGTCTCAGTGTAGGAGGCGCAATGACTTCATTGTATTGCCGCCTACTCTGACATGCAGAGGTCTCGTAAACCAGCCCAGGACAGGTCCCGCTCAGCTTTGTTTTTTTTAAAGCAGCCTGTCCTGGGCTGGTTTACATTAAATAAATAGTAAAAATGCCACCACCCAGTGACGGATAGTGCCGCCTGAGGTGGCCGCCTCACTTCTCCTCATTAGCGGTGCGCTCCTGCCCCAGTATACAAGAAAGACATAATTGAACTAGACAGTGCAGAGAAGGGCAACCAAAATTATTAGGGGATATGGGTGGATTGGAGTACAGCGATAGATTAACAAATTTGGGATTATTCAGTTTAGAAAAAGAGGCGTCTACGGGGAGATCTAATAACAATATACAAATACATGAAGGGACAGCACAAAGAACTTTCTAATGATCTTTAACTACTAGGCCAGTGACAGTGACAAGGGGACATCCTCTACGACTGGAGGAGAGAAAGTTTCACCAGCAACATAGAAGAGGATTCTTTACAGTAAGAACAGCGAGACTATGGAACTCTTTGCCTCAGGAAGTGGTGATGGTGAAATCATCGAATAAGTTCAAAGAGGGCCTGGATGTCTTTCTAGAAGTGAACAATATTACGGGTTATGGGTTCTAGATTTTAGGACAAGTTGACCCAGGGTTTTATACTGATTGCCAGATTGTAGTCGGGAAGGAATTTTTTTCCCCTGAAATTGGGCAATTGGCATAAGCCTCATGGTTTTTTCTTCCTTTTGCTCTGGATCCACACTGTAGGGTTATAGGTTGGACTTGATGGACTGATATCTTCATCCAACCTCATCTACTATCTAACTATGTAACTATCCCCTTTTTGGGCACCATCTTTAAAGTGCAGCACCGCAATAGTACAGCAGATGTTGACAAGGGGTTAATCCTTTGGGAGACAAATTACTACATATTTATGATGGAGGAAAAAATTAATTTGAGTGATTCCACAAGTTGCAACCTTTTTTTATGTGGTTAGAAATGAATTCTTAAAGTCATAATGAATTCATTCAACTAGCAATTTCAGACTAGTATCTGACATCCATTAACTTGTCCAAAAGTCTGTAATTTGGCTTACAAAATTATAGCAAGGGAATTTTAGACTTCTATTCTTTTTTAAATACAAGAGCATGTATGAAAGGACTTGCTTTATGTCCAGTTTATGGAACATTGAAATTTGTCTTACATGCTTATAGAATATATATGTGTTCTTTGTAAAAGTACTGACATAAATAAAGGTCAACAAACACAATTTGCAGGCTTGTATGAATGAGGGCATACTATGGAATTCAAGAATAACAGAACATTTCAGCATCTGTATGTACAATGCAGTTTTATTTCAAGCTTTGTATTCTTTTAAAGTCCCATAATCATAAGGCTGAGCAAGTCATGTTTATTCTATCCCCTCACAGCATGGCATCATTTTGCTATGTATTATTGCTCTTAGGTTGTCCAATCTATTTTGAGGGCTATAAAGAAAAATGAAAAATCATACATTTTAGTGGATTACCATTTTTGATCTGTGATTGATCTGTGTCAGATCTATGTATCATCCCTGTGTCATATTTTTTTTTTGTGTGGTCTCAAAAAAAAGGTGCTGTCTTCTTTATTCATTTGCACCTCCTAACAATTAAATATAGCAGTAAAAAAAGTAACATTTTACAGTTCAAGTAAAGTGAATTTCAGAAAAATGCTGTGAAAAATGCTGTATTTTTGAGCACAGCATGTTAACTTTACCTGTGGAAATGCTGCATTTTCTCCATAGATGGTGTTTCAAGGCAAAAATGAACAACACATCAGAAAAGAAATGAATAACAAAAGCATTTTGCTGCATTTTCTGCTGTGCATCTACTGCATTTTTTAAGTGTTTTTTTTAACTGCAATTTGCTACATGTGTCCTTAGCCTTAGACACATTTTTCAAACATTTGCACCATTTTTCAGGCCGGGGCCCCACATTGCGAAAAATGCCGCAATTTTTCTGCAGTGTTTTACAGTACCTGCAAAGTGGATAGGATTCTGTCTAATCCCATCCACACATTGCAGAAAAATCTCCGCAGCAGAAATGTTGCAATTTCAAAAACCATTGCATCTTTGTAAATCGCAGCATGTCAATTATACCTAAGGAAACTCTGGCATTTTCTAGATCTTTGCTTGCTTTCATTCTGCTTACTCCCAGTGGATGAAAATCAGTCCATGGTCCTGTGAGATACGATCCATGGTCATGTGATGAACACATGTGCACAGTTCATTACAGATGACTTATTACTATGCTGTGACTACTGTATAATGAGCTGTGCATGTGTATTTATCACATGACCATGGATCGCACAGTATATTCCATGACCATGGACTGATTTTCATCCACTGGGAGTAAGCAGAATGAATGAAAGCATGCAAAGATCTAGAAAACTGGGACTTTCTGTCCCTATTATACCTATACAGAAAATTCCAGAATTTCCTTAGATATAATTGACAAGCTACCACTGGAAGTAAGTAGAATAAATGACAGCAAGTAAACATCTAGAAAACCATGAGGAATCGATACAGAAAAGTATTCTGGAAAATTGTACAACTTTTTAATATACAAACAATAATATTGGTCTTTCAATATTGGTCTGAAAGTGGCCAACCCCTTTAAATACAGTAGAAAGTAGAAAAATGCTAGTAATAATTCCATTGAATTACATGGGACAAAGATCATTATACCAAAATGAAATACTGCCAGGTCTTCTAGAATCAAGTCAGTTGGCATTTTGCAATTTGTCATAGAGTAGGACTATAAACTTAAATATGCATGGCCTACTTTAGTTTATTCCTGCCACAGGGCTTTTTTTCCGTATTCCCTCAACCCTCCTTGTCTCCCTTGCTATCCTCTTCAATTGTCTTCCAGCTTCTTCTGGTCTTTTTGGTGACCTTACGCGCTCCTAAGGAAGTCCTATGTTTTTGCCTCAGTTGTCACCTGGGGTGTGCCACCATCAAGACTCTTTGACGTAAGAGTCTGATTAAGGACTTATTTTGCAAGATATTATAATTGTTTTAGAAAGATCAACACACAACAGTCTTCCACCACTAGAAATCTCACCATGTCTTACCGATATTTATATTCAAAGCGCAGATAAAGGTGGAAGGATTGTGCTACAAAATCGGTCTGCTTATCTAGCAGAAGCAGAAAAAAATTCTCTCTGATACAGATTACTATACGGTACTTTCCACCAATCCAACTATTGAATACATGAATGAATACAAAATTCTAATTGAGGAGGCAAATACCTCAGGTATTCCAAGCAAAAGAAAAAAATAATTTCTTATAGTAAAAAATCCTAGAATTGCATTATGCTATCACCTCCCCAGAATCCTCAAAGATGTAATAAACCTTCCAGGACGTCCGATTATCTCTGGCTATTTTGAAATAGGGTTTGCTCTGGATCCTACTCACCCTATGTTCACACCGTAGACCTATTCTGGTCCAAGAGAGGTATGTTGCCCTGCGTTCACACTGTAGACCTATTCCAGGTTCAAGAGAGGTATATTTATATAGTGTAGGTTCCCATCTGAATGAGATCGCCTTGTCGTGGCAGGTGGGCTTCTTACTATTTGATCAAATGTGTATAAAATTCAAAATGATAATCACAATAACCTAACAAAATTAATACATAACTTTTAATAATGAATCAGAAAGAATTCAACCCTAAGCCAAAATGACCTGTTGGTAACACAATATTCAATAATCCAAACACGGCAGCCTGGAATGATACAAATAAATAATAATAACCAGGACTTACCGTGATTCAGATGAAACCGACATGAACGACACAAGAATAGTGGATGGGTGAATAGGTGCTGGGGCAGGTATTTGAAAATCACAAGAGGCTGATAAGGGACCCAAAAGCATGAAAAAAATCTCACCCTAAAACAAAGCCCTATACGTATAGCAGAGGCCTGGTATACCCTAAAAGCATGCAGCCCCGACCAGAACCTAACCCTAATATAAAGTATCCCTATATTCACCCTAACAAATATATGAGGTGCTAGAACAACAGGTACAGTGTAAAAGTGCCACTGTTATACAGTGCTGGCCAAAAGTATTGGCACCCCTGCAATTCTGTCAGATAATACTCAATTTCTTCCAGAAAATGATTGCAATCACAAATGCTTTGGTAATAATATCTTCATTTAATTTGTCTTCAATGGAAAACCACAAAAAGAATTGTCAAAAAGCCAAATTGGATATAATTCCACACCAAACATAAAAAAGGGGGTGGACAAAAGTATTGGCACCCTTTGAAAAATCATGTGATGCTTCTCTAATTCGTGTAATTAACAGCACCTGTTACTTACCTGTGGCACATAACAGGTGGTGGCAATAACTAAATCACACTTGCAGCCAGTTGAAATGGATTAAAGTTGACTCAACCTCTGTCCTGTGTCCTTGTGTGTACCACATTGAGCATGGAGAAAAGAAAGAAGACCAAAGAACTGTCTGAGGACTTGAGAAGCAAAATTATGAGGAAGCATGAGCAATCTAAAGGCTTCAAGTCCATCTCCAAAGACCTGAATGTTCCTGTGTCCACCGTGCGCAGTGTCATCAAGAAGTTTAAAGCCCATGGCACTGTGGCTAACCTCCCTAGATGTGGACGGAAAAGAAAAATTGACGAGAGATTTCAACGAAAGATTGCGCGGATGGTGGCTAAAGAACCTCGACTAACATCCAAACAAGTTCTAGCTGCCCTGCAGTCCAAGGGTACAACAGTGTCAACCCGTACTATCCGTCGGCGTCTGAATGAAAAGGGACTCTATGGTAGGATACCCAGGAAGACCCCACTTCTGACCCAGAGACATAAAAAAGCCAGGCTGGAGTTTGCCAAAACTTACCTGAGAAAGCCAAAAACTTTTTGGAAGAATGTTCTCTGGTCAGATGAGACAAAAGTAGAGCTTTTTGGGAAAAGGCATCAACATAGAGTTTACAGGAAAAAAAAAGAGGCCTTTAAAGAAAAGAACACGGTCCCTACAGTCAAACATGGCGGAGGTTCCCTGATGTTTTGGGGTTGCTTTGCTGCCTCTGGCACTGGACTGCTTGACCGTGTGCATGGCATTATGAAGTCTGAAGACTACCAACAAATTTTGCAGCATAATGTAGGGCCCAGTGTGAGAAAGCTGGGTCTCCCTCAGAGGTCATGGGTCTTCCAGCAGGACAATGACCCAAAACACACTTCAAAAAGCACTAGAAAATGGTTTGAGAGAAAGCACTGGAGACTTCTAAAGTGGCCAGCAATGAATCCAGACCTGAATCCCATAGAACACCTGTGGAGAGATCTCAAAATGGCAGTTTGAAGAAGGCACCCTTCAAATCTCAGGGACCTGGAGAAATTTGCCAAAGAAGAATGGTCTAAAATTCCAGCAGAGCATTGTAAGAAACTCATTGATGGTTACTGGAAGCGGTTGTTCGCAGTTATTTTGTCTAAAGGTTGTGCTACCAAGTATTAGGCTGAGGGTGCCAATACTTTTGTCCGGCACATTTTTGGAGTTTTGTGTAAAATGATCAATGATTTGACTTTTTTTTTCATTCTCTTTTGTGTTTTTTCATTGCAAGCAAAATAAATGAAGATATTATTACCAAAGCATTTGTGATTGCAATCATTTTCTGGAAGAAATTGAGTATTATCTGACAGAATTGCAGGGGTGCCAATACTTTTGGCCAGCACTGTAAAGTATAAATACCAGAAGATACCAAACAATCCATACAAGTAATCCCGACATGCATGTTTCGTTAATCTCATCAGGGGATTAAAATGATAGGAAGAATTTAAGTATACAAATATGCCATCATAAATGTGAAAAAGCAGCAGTTTGTTAATGCCAAATTATCTACACAGAAATTCACAAAAATGGCCAAATGCACTAGAACCAAAACAGCCTATAATCATCCAGACATAATCATCAATAGTCCCAATGCAAAGAGAAGGGAAGAAATAGCACAGTTAGAACACTATAAAAAATCTCCCCCCAGGATATATGGAGTGCCAAACATACCTGTGAACATGAGGGACACTACTTACTTAAGTAGTAATTAGTGCAGGTTGAATAAACGCGGTGGACATGCGCAGTATGGAAATTCTGCGCACACGCCCTATACCAGGAGGACAGGAAGGGCTTAGTATGCGTAATATGACATTCCCCGGTCCACGCATGTGCAAAAGAAAAGTGAAAGAAAAAGCGTTAGCTGACTACAATCAAAGTAAGCCCTGCCAGCGAGTGTCTAAGGCTACATATAAGTGTGTATACTAATAAATGTCAACCCACCATGTGTGTTACTGATCCCCGTTTAAGTATAAGCTAAATAGCAACAAGAGGCAATATAAACACATACGAATGCAGGCACTAAATATAAAATCTGGATATATAAAAAGAGACATCATCACCAATAATATCAATCGCAACATGAACTACATTAAATAAATGATGTAAAGCAGGGGTCGGCAACCCCCGGCACGCGTGCCGAGAGTGGCACGCGTGCCGAGAGTGGCACGCGTGCCGGAGTGGCACGCGTGCCGAGAGTGGCACGCGAGGCTTATTTCCCTGGCACGGCAGCGGAGTCCTCACCCAGCAGTTTCGATCAGACCAAACACCACCGAAACGAAACTGCTATTATTATACTGTGGGGTCTCTTCACACCCCCGAGTATAATAAGCAGAGCCCCCAGGGAGGTGATCAAACATAAAAAAACAATGTTAACTCACCTTCCCTGGATCCGCAGCCGCTGTGTGCTCTTCGGGCGCTTCTGCCTGACGTAAGAGACTGCTGACAGGGCCTCAGGGGTCACGTCCGACGTCATTAAGCATAATGACGCGACGTGACCTCTGAGACTGAATCAGCGGTCGCTGACGTCAGGGAGAACCGCCCACACAGGAAAAAAGTGAGTAAGGGTGCATTCACATATGTCCGGCGCAGCGATGCCAGGACGGATCTTATAGTTTTCTATGGGATCGGTTCTGGCACAAGAAGCATCAGTGCTGGCGCCGTATCTGTGCCTCAGCCGGATGGAAAAATGCTACCTGCAGCGTTTTTCCATCCGGCTTCCTTAAAATTTAATTAGCGCCGGATGCCGACAGGTGCTGCCTGAAGATGGATGCGCCAGCACCTGGCTTCTGCACAGTCTATGTACAGTAGTAAAGCCGGTAATTGAGTGAATTGCTCAGGATTGGTTAAAGCTATAAAGAAACACTTGGATTCATTTTAAAGATGAATCCAAGTGTACTTTGTTGTCCTGCACAGCTCAAAAGAGCTGTCATCAGTAAGTGCGTCTGACACACAGCACTCCAATGTCAATGAGCCATAGGATGGTTCAAAGTGACACCAGTTCTAACACAGGAGCTGCATTCTGGACCAGCTGCAAACAGGGTGTGCCACTTTATTGATATAGAAACTGGGTGGTAACTGTATATCAATCTCGCCCTCAGTTATTCTGTCCCTAGTATTGTTCCTATCCATTCAATGTTCTTTTCAATGCTTTAGACTGCAGCTTCTTCTAGTTGCAGAGCCACCCTATTCTGGATCTCTGTAATTGGTCATTTTGATTGGTAGGATAACTGTCCAATCCAGAGATAAGAAGGGAAAACACTACTGCCTATATTTCAGAAGAGAATGATATATGTGAATAAGAACTATTTAATTTATAGTACAGCAGAGATTAATTCAAAATAAAACATATGAAAAATATGTACATACAAGATATATTATAATGGTCCATGAGTATACTGTGCTGACATACAGTCATATGAAAAAGTTTGGGCACCCCTATTAATCTTAATCATTTTTAGTTCTAAATATTTGGGTGTTTGCAACAGCCATTTCAATTTGATATATCTAATAACTGATGGACACAGTAATATTTCAGGATTGAAATGAGGTTTATTGTACTAACAGAAAATGTGCAATATGCATTAAACCAAAATTTGACCGATGCAAAAGTATGGGCACCTCAACAGAAAAGTGACATTAATATTTAGTAGATCCTCCTTTTGCAAAAATAACAGCCTCTAGTCGCTTCCTGTAGCTTTTAATCAGTTCCTGGATCCTGGATGAAGGTATTTTTGACCATTCCTCTTTACAAAACAATTCCAGTTCAGTTAAGTTTGATGGTCGCCGAGCATGGACAGCCCGCTTCAAATTATCCCACAGATGTTCAATGATATTCAGGTCTGGGGACTGGGATGGCCATTCCAGAACATTGTAATTGTTCCTCTGCATGAATGCCTGAGTAGATTTGGAGCTGTGTTTTGGATCATTGTCTTGCTGAAATATCCATCCCCGGCATAACTTCAAATTCGTCACTGATTCTTGTACATTATTCTAAAGAATCTGCTGATACTGAGTTGAATCCATGCGACCCTCAACTTTAACAAGATTCCCGGTGCCGGCATTGGCCACACAGCCCCAAAGCATGATGGAACCTCCACCAAATTTTACAGTGGGTAGCAAGTGTTTTTCTTGGAATGCTGTGTTTTTTTGGACGCCATGCATAACGCCTTTTTGTATGACCAAACAACTCAATCTTTGTTTCATCAGTCCACAGGACTTTCTTCCAAAATGAAGCTGGCTTGTCCAAATGTGCTTTTGCATACCTCAGGCGACTCTGTTTGTGGCGCTGCTTTCAGAAACGGCTTCTTTCGCATCACTCTCCCATACAGCTTCTCCTTGTGCAAAGTGTGCTGTATTGTTGACCGATGCACAGTGACACCATCTGCAGCAAGATGATGCTGCAGCTCTTTGGAGGTGGTCTGTGGATTGTCCTTGACTGTTCTCACCATTCTTCTTCTCTGCCTTTCTGATATTTTTCTTGGCCTGCCACTTCTGGGCTTAACAAGAACTGTCCCTGTGGTCTTCCATTTCCTTACTATGTTCCTCACAGTGGAAACTGACAGGTTAAATCTCTGAGACAACTTTTTGTATCCTTCCCCTTCAACAACTATGTTGAACAATCTTTGTTTTCAGATCATTTGAGAGTTGTTTTGAGGAGCCCATGATGCCACTCTTCAGAGGAGATTCAAATAGGAGAACAACTTGCAATTGGCCACCTTAAATACCTTTTCTCATGATTGGATACACCTGGCTATGAAGTTCAAAGCTCAGTGAGGTTACAAAACCAATTTTGTGCTTCAGTAAGTCAGTAAAAAGTAGTTAGGAGTATTCAAATCAATAAAATGATAAGGGTACCCAAATTTTTGCACCGGTCAAATTTTGGTTTAATACATATTGCACATTTTCTGTTAGTACAATAAACCTCATTTCAATCCTGAAATATTACTGTGTCCATCAGTTATTAGATATATCAAATTGAAATGGCTGTTGCAAACACCCAAATATTTAGAACTAAAAATGATTAAGATTAATAGGGGTACCCAAACTTTTTCATATGACTGTAATGTCAAATATGAGGACATATGATAAGCTAAAATATAAATAAAAAAGAGGGACTAAGCCCTCTTGCAAACAGTAATAGAAAAAGATTTACATACAATTCATCAAATCCCTATACCAGAAAAATGGCATAAAATAGTCACTAAATTTTGATTTTCAGCAAATTAACTCCACTTGCGACTAAAATAGTTGCAAGTAATGTTTTTGCGCCAGCCTCGACACTTTTCTGGAACTGGGTGGGCCAGTGGCATGCTGGAGCACAAATGACGTTAGAATCTGCAGTAGCATGGAGTGTAATAGATGGAGACCCAGGGCATTCATGAAGCGTTCAGCACTCTCTTTCGAATCTCTTCCCACCTCCTCCAGGTTGTCATATGTCCTGAGGTCCCCCCTGAGGCCTGTGATTTCACCATGTTACCACTGAGGCCCTATCAGCATGACATTATCCAGGAAGCCAAAAGAGGACCCAGAAGGAGAGCTGGATACTGCAATGATGCCCAGACAAGGTGATGGAAGGCAATTATAACTGTTTTTTTTTTATTTTTCCACACCTCCCCATCAATTATACTCTGAAGTCTGAAAAGACCCCAGAGTATAATAATTTCACCTCTGGTTCCTAAAAAACTTATTTGAAACTTTGGGCCAAACCATCTGAACCCAAAACAAATCTTCAGAGGTTTGCACATTCTTAATACCAAAGTAGTCTCAGTCTTTGCAAGGTTAACATTTTAATACACTTCGAATAAATCATGTCTTATTTATAAAATATTATACTTTTTTGAACCATGCAGTCCTAAACCCAGTCCATTGATTCCCACCCACCTTTTGCTGTATATATGTATTGAGCCTCTAAGTATTTTATTTTAACTTTATATTATTTTAATAAAAATGATTAAAAAACTGATTTGAATGAAAAACATTAAATTCAGAGTATTGGTAGCAGAAAGTAGATGGAATTCACAAGGTAAATATATTTAAAATTTCATACTGTATCAAATATATTCCCAAAACCCTTTAATTCTCTGTGAAAAAGATTATGGGAAAGGGACACTCTAGGCATTTTGGACTTTGCGGAGAAGCGCTAAATGGGAATGGTCTTTGGCCAATGGTAAATTATCACTTGTTATGGTTATGAATCATAATTTGATCTTGACTTTGTTTATTCATTTTAATCTATGAAATCCACATCAAAATTTGAAACATTACAAACCTCTTAGACTTGGAAAAATTGCCTGTAATTCCACTCTAATCATTTTGTTTATCTCTAACCTAACCTATGTAATCTACATATTTATTACCATCTCTATGCACATTTTTGTTGAACTTTCCATCATTATCTTATTTAAATCAAGTCAATTTGCTTTTTATACTGCACATTTCTAATTCAAAACAATTTGTGCTCAGCCTTTAAGCTCTCCATCTGAGTTCTAAAATAGTGACTGTTTATTGCATGAAATTGTTTATGTCGAGAGATTGTGGTTTTATAATGTGTATTGGTCATCATTTAAAAATACAGTGCTCATTTTGCATTACCTAGACTTATAAAGTATAATTGTTAAAACAAATACATTTTGCATATCTGTTATTTATTACTATATAGTGTAGCAATGAAATTAACAAAATCAGAAGTAGTATTCTGTTTTTAAAATTAGTCTGAAAGTAAAAGCATCATTTGATCATTTTTATGTATAGCTGGAACAACTGTTCCTAATAGAGTCCCAGGATTTGCGCTCCTCTATGGATAAACCACAACTGGTCTCAAAGTGCGGGAAGTTCAGGCTTTATTTAAGATTACGCTATTCGGGGTTTTAAGGCGTTCAAAAGAGCGCACCCCTTCATCAGATCTACATAAATAATGATAAGAGATAAAATAAGAACACTTATTTCAATTACAATCAATAAAATAGTAATAAAACATAAAATAAACATAAAATAAACATATAAAAATTTATAGTAAAAAATCATAAGCTAATATTATAACAAGATATAACAAGAAATACATAAAAGATGTATTATAAGATCATAACATAATCAGATGATAAAAGATCTAACTGTTGGTTACATTATTAACATACTTGTTGGTTACATTATTAACACACTTATTACTTTATAGTCTCCTATGTAGAAACATAGTTTATATCTGTATGTATGTGTATGTATATATATATATATATGTATATTATTTCATAATAAAAATGTCAGGTATATATTCAAATTGCCTTATACAGACCATTATAAATACAATGGATTAATGGATGGTATATAAATTTATCAAGATGAATAAATCACTTGATATGGACACTGGAAAATATTGTATACGA
This sequence comes from Leptodactylus fallax, assembly GCA_947044405.1. NCBI lineage: Eukaryota > Metazoa > Chordata > Amphibia > Anura > Leptodactylidae > Leptodactylus > Leptodactylus fallax. The sequence continues at coordinate 9,965,859 of CAMRHE010000021.1, forward strand.
TGTGTACAGTCAAAACAAATATATAGTAACTAAAAGCAAATTGTGTAAGAACAGGTAGTTAGCACGAACAGGTGATTAGCACGTGTAACCATATCTGTAGTAAAGATGATAATATAGCCAAGGGACTTGTCTTTATAGATACCTTTCATATAAATATCTGCAGTACTAAAAATTGCAACAATATACAAAATCAAAATGGTAGCTAGCATGGACAGGGGGTTAGCGCGTATAACAATATATATAGCAATATATATAGTAAAGATGGTAATACAGCAAAAGGATATCTGCAGTGCTAAAAGTTGCAACAATATTTGATCATTTTTAAATATATAAGTTTGACACCAATAATGTATGTACAATAATAATAATAATAATAATAATAATAATAATAATAGTCCTTTAATAGTCCCACAATGGGGAAATTCAGTGTGTTACAGCAGCAAAGATAAGATAAGATAAGCAGATACAAATACAACATGTACAGGAATGTTCCAAGGTGAGAGGCATTATATTAATAGGAGACAGACAGATAGGACGTAGCAGAGGTGGGGGGGGGGGGGATTTAACAGGCAGAGAGATATTTCAGTTCTCTGTATGTAATGATCTCCGCTTAGGTCGGTGTTGGTTGTACAGCCTAACCGCGGTGGGGAGGAAAGACTTCCGATAGCGCTCCTTCTCACACCTAGGGTGGAGCAGTCGGTCACTGACAGTACTGCCCAGCGCAATCACAGTCTCATGCATACGATGGGAGTTATTCTCCCGCATGGAGCTCACCACGGACAGTATCCTTCTGTCACCCACCACCTGCACAGGGTCCAGTGGGCTCCCCAGGACAGAGCTGGCCCTTCTAATCAGCTTGTCAAGTTTATTTCTGTCCCTGGTTGATATACTGCTCCCCCAGCAGGCCACTCCAAAGAAGATGGCTGATGCCACTACAGAGTTGAAGAAAGTCCTAAGAAGTGCCCCCCGGATTCCAAAGGCTCTCAGCTTCCTAAGCAGGTAGAGCCTGCTGTGGCCCTTCCTGTACAGGGCCTCCATATGATCTGCCCAGTCCAGCTTATTATTAAGGAGCAAACCCAGGTACTTATAGGTGTTCACAATCTCGATGCCCGTCCCCAGGATGTCCACTGGTTTTGGAGGGCATCTGCCTTTACGGAAGTCCACCACCATCTCCTTGGTCTTCCCTGCGTTAATCTTCAGGTGGTTCTGGTGGCACCAGTCCACAAAAAAATGGTTCAGTTCTCTGTACTCCCTGTCATCATCGTCTGTGATGAGGCCTACTATTGCAGAGTCGTCAGAATACTTCTGTAGGTAGCAGCTGTATGAGTTGCACCTAAAATCAGCAGTGTACATTGTGAAGAGGAAAGGGGCGAGAACCGTACCCTGAGGTGCCCCCCGTATTACAGATAACGGTACCTGACACACAGTCTTGGGCTCTCACGTATTGAGGTCGATTTGTGAGGTAGTCTAGGATCCAGTTGGAGAGGTATGCTATATCAAGAAAAAGAAAACAAAGTAACATAAAGCATACACTGGGACAAAGCTAAGCTGGTACACTGTGAAATCAATACACCGATCATTATGCGTCTGCATTTACCAGTCACAAATATGTTAGCTCTAAAATTTTTAGTATATATAGCCCAGTCTATAAAAGTTTCAGCAAAAGCAATTCAGGATTAGAGTTTAGGGTCATCAGTTCAGAACTGTGTTGAGCACATTAGCTACAAGTTTTACTATAAAGCAAATCTCTGATGAAAAATAAAAAGTCACTTTGCTCTTAGACCATTGTGTGCATTATATTTGTCAAACATTTCCCTTAATCTACTTCCAATGTCACTATCAGGAACGTGCGATGACCTGGCATGTTACAGATACAGTGGAACAGTAAATTGGTCACAGTCACTGTCTCTACAAGTCAGCTATTTCACTTCAATTTACTGTTGTTCTTATTCCCTCCTCCTTTCCCCCTTTTAATACAATATCATGCTCTATCTAATATATCTCAGATGTGTTATTCCTTACCACTTCTCTTGGCTAGACACATACTTATATTGGGATCATAAGAAAAATAGCATTTTGTTAGCAGGTTATAAGATTGTGTTGAATTGGCTTCAAAAGAAATCTTACTGATTTTGCAGGAAATTGTTGCAGATTTTGTTGCTGATTTGCTGTGGATTTCACTATCTGCATTTTAAAGAGTTAAATTTATAGTTAAAGTCTGATTAAAGATTTGAAATTCTGCACTTGAGGTCAATTTACATATGGAAACTTGTAAAGGGGTAGCACTGGCTATTTAGTATAGAAGTGAAAGTAAACGCTAATCTTAATATGCTCTCCCCATAGATATATTATTGCATTTTCATTTTTTTCATTTCAGTTTTCCTCTGTGGACTTTCTGCTTCTATTATACCTATACGGAAAATACCAGCGTTTCTGTAGGTATAATTGACATGCTTCGATTTACTAAAATTCTGGGGATTCTTTTCTGCAATGTGTGGTTGGGATTGGCCAGATTCTCATTCACTTGACAGGTAATGTAAAATGCAGGTTTTTTTTGCCGTTTTTTCGGAGTGTAGGGCCCTGGCCTAAAAGTCATTCCTTTATACTTCCCATTCCTTGTTACCCCACTCCTGGCAATGGCTCAAAAAACTGCAGCAAAATCTGCACTAAGGTAGGCAACAAAAACTCCAAGGGTGTTGTCAGGCATATAGTGCTAAGTACCAGCAAACATTGAAATAATATTATAGTGGGAGGAATGCTTGGAAACAAAGGTTTCAATTACACATTAACTTTGCTATGTTCACAGTTCATAATGTACAAATAAACTGGCCCATATTTTGATAAATACCATTACTTTTGTCCATAGACCCAACCAAATCACAGATTGGTTAAAACACTAACTATTTAGTTATTCATGTTCAAAATGTTCATAAACTGTCTAAAATGCATATTTATTGTATTATTCATCATCATATAATATGGATGTTTTTCTTTGTTTTATAGGTTCACAGTGAATAGTTTGCTAATCTTTTCATATTTGTATTACACACTTACACAAATGCGATATTGCACCTGTTAACACAAGAAATTCAGTGAACTCGACAGAACCTGGCTCACATTTACAAAGGGATTATAGCTTCATTCATTTCTTATTATGTAGGCATTTCAGACTCTTGTGGACTACTTTGAGTACATTTTTGTTTGATATTTTCAGTAGGAATTTTGAATTATTGCTGGGACATAATGCTCTAATTACATCATATCAGAATAAAACATTCTCTTCATATAGACCTATTTAATGTATGGTACCCAGAACCCTTGAAACAAAAGGTAAGAACAGGTGCAGGTATAATGAATAGTTTGAACAGCTGATTTGATGAATATTTTACCAATGTTAATAAATATTCTTTTGAAAACTACATTAAATATTTTATCATTCTGGTTTTTGGCTTTTTGACAAAATACTACAAATGTTATAGATTTGTAATTTTAGTAAAATTTAGTCCTAAGATTGTACGGCAAAGGCCACATTATCTGGTGTGGTATTTTGTTTCTTTTCACAAACCTAGTGTATAAGAAAATAACATGGACTTTTGTGTTTGATTTCTACGCAGTGATTTCTTCAAGGAGGTATATGAATCATAGTTCATTATTCAAAGTGTGTCAACTTTCGATTGTAATAAAAAAAGAGTGGTCTGTGCTGTTTATTATCTTCATTTGTTTACAGGGTGCATACTCCATTCATTTAAGTATTGCCTAATTGCCTAGAGTAGAGAAAGACTTATGACAGAGATAGATACAGTTAAATAAAGAAAGAAAAAAACTGAAATAATGTGAATATCTTCAAGTGTCAAAACAGGGACATAAAACTGGTTTGTGTGTTTGTAAGGAAATATGCCCGCTAATAAAGTCCTGTGTTCACAGCAACATGTCAAATGAAAAATGCTGTTCACTCTGTAGGCAGTATGTCATAGAGAAGAAGGAGCTGGACAGATTGATGTTTTGTTGAAAAAAAATTCAGTATAAACTGTCATTTATCCATTAAAATATCTGCTATTTTTATGCAAAGAAGTCAATAAGGTGGTCTTATTTGTGACATGCATAAACTACACAGCGTTAACCCCTTCCTACTGCAACAATTTTTCATTTTTGTTGCTGTATTTTTTTGTGGGACAAATTGTACTTCATAACAGTTCCATTTAATATTCTATACAATGTACTAGGAAGCTGGAAAAACAAATCAGAATGAGGGAATGGAAAAAACGGCAATTGTGCCATTTTCTTATGGGTTTTGTTTTCATGGTGTTCACTGTGTGAACAAAATGGAAAGTTCCTTATATTCTGCAGGTTATGATGATCAGTGATACCAAATTTATATACATTTAGTGTTTTGTTTTAATACCTTGAGGGGGGAGGGAAGGAACAGCACAGGGTGGAAAGGAGTTGGTGGCTCAGGTTCCTGATTCGTTTTGGGTTGAACAAGTTTGGTACAAACCACACCTTAAATTGACTTACAACATAGTGTAACACACTCTTAAGGCTCCTGGGAACCTATCTATGCAATTTATATCTCTCTAAGGCAAACACAGCCAAAGTTATGTCAAAGTGAAAAGTGACATTATTATACTCTGGGGTCTCAAAAAAACATTCATACTCACTTACCTCTTTAGGCCTCCTGGTGTCTGGTGCTCTCCTATGATGTCATTGGTCCAGGGGTCACTGTGTATCTTGGCACATCTTAGCGCATTGCATTTCAGCAGAAATGTTTCCGACTTGCTTGACACGTGGGTGCAGCTTCTCAGGAAAAGGAGGTGGGGTTTTAAGGAACCAAATGCATCAAAATTGTGTCATAAAATTCTGTCTGGAAGTAAACCAACTAAAATGTGGTATAATCTCAGACTAGACAGTCTAAATATATACCAGATCACCCATCATGGCATCAGTCACTAAATCTGGAGCATTTTCATACTGCCTATATTTACATTGACTAACTATTAGTAAATCTGGACCACTGGCTCTATTTTAGGAAAAAGCTTCTATCCATTTTAGTGACCCTTTTCCAATATGCTAAGGTTCCAGGAACTAGGGAAGCAGCCATGATTTGTGGTAGCCTGACAAATAATTGATCCATTCTATTTTTGGGATGCAGTCACAGGGGACAGATTAAAATCCTTGGGGATTTGCATGCTGCTTTTTTTTTCAAATAATTTTTTCATGTTGCAGTGCTGTTGAGTCAAACATTTTGGGTTTACTTCTAGGCAAACCAAGTTAAATTGAGGAAGTGTAGATTATGATGTTAATATGTTTTCCCTTAGTCCCAACAGCAGAACAATATTGGGGTATTTCTACCCGTGTGTGCTGGTAGGACAGAATGAACAACAAATAGTTAACCGTAACCCCTCCCCCTCCTCAATATAAGGAAAGAAATAACAACCCCCCAGCGTGTTATTATAAAGACAAATACATAACACATTGGAAGGGAGCCTTGTGCTGCTGTTGGGACTAACGGAAAAAGGATTAACATCATAATCTATACTTCCCTAACGTTCCACCAGCAGCACAATATTGGGAATCTAGTAAGCAGAACCCTAGGGAGGGCTCTCTTGAAGAATATAATTTAACACGGAATGGCCAAAAGAAGTGGCCTCCGTTCCCCGGGTGTTAAATCTGTAATGATTAACAAAGGCATGGAGAGAGCGCCAAGAAGCTGACGAACAAATTTGTTCCCAAGGAACAGAGCTTCTTTCCACCCAAAAGGTAAAAACTGCTCTTGTAGAATGAGCTCGAACAAACTCAGAGGGGTCTAACCCCTGTGAAGTGAAAGCCAATTTTATGGCTTCATTGTGCCAAGAAGGCTTTAGAGGCCTTGAGCCCATTTTTTTTTTCCCAGCAAATGATAGAAAAAATTTTTCTGACCGTCTAAAAGGCCGAGATCTCTGAATATAAATTCCGAGGCATCTGGCCACATCCAGGGAGTGAAGTTTAACTTCCTCCGGAGATGATGGACTGGGATAGAAAAACTGATAATGAGATAACCAGGTTTAGTTTAGAATATGAGGGTACCTTAGGGAGGAACCCTGGCATAAATCTTAGTACTCACCAACTCTCTGAGCTGAGGTTATGGCCAAAAGGAACACTGTCTTTAGTGTGAGAAATTTAATCTCAACCTCTTCTAGAGGCTCCAAGGGGGGAATCACATAACCCCTTAAAAACAGTAGATAAAATCAGTAACAGGCAGACTAAGCCTGAATGCACCCTTAAAATATCTTTTAACCAGCGGGTCTGCAGATAGCTGCTTATCTAAGAAGGCTGACAGGGCAGTAGCTTAAGCTTTCAAGTAAAAGGGCTAAGGCCCTTGTCCAAGCCATTCTGAAGGAATTCCAGCAACTTTGGAATGGAAGGATCCAAGCTCTCAATTCCTCTACCTGATGCCCAGGAGATGAAGATGATTTGGATCCAGACGTAATTTTTATTTGTAGACTCTTCTCTAGCGAGAGAGAGAGAGTGCTTAAGACGGCTCCTGAGAGTCCCTTAATAGGAACAGGTCTATCCTCAGGCTGTCAGATTGAAGGATTTCAGATCCTGGCAGAGCCTGGGCCCTTGACACACCAGGTTTTGAATCGGGGGAGGCCTCTAATATATCCCGTGACTCATTTGAATGAGATGGGAAAAACCAAGCTCTCTTTGGCCAGACTGGAATGATGGCGATTACAGAGACTTGGTCCTGTCTAATTCTCATCAATAACCCTTGGTATCATGCAGATTGGAGGGAATATGTATGCCAACCTGAACCTCCAAGGGATGGACAGGGCATCCACAGCCAAGGGATTGTCCTCCTTGTGTAGAGCAGAACTTCTCTACCTTGGCATTGAGTCTTCTTGCCGTCAGGTCTATCTCTGGATGACCCCATTTCAGGGTGATTGCTTGAAAGACTTCTGGATGGAGAGACCATTCCCCTGGAACAGTGATGCCACGACTCAATTGATCCGCCACTACACTGAGTGACCCTCGGATATGTACGGCAGAAAGATGGGTTAAGTCCTTCTCTGCCCAACTCAAGATCTTCCCCACTTCGCTTAGAAGAGGCTGTGACCGAGTTCCTCCCTGTTTGTTTAAATAAAGTTGTCATATTGTCCGATCTTACACGGACTGCCTTGTCCTTTAACTGGTCAGCAAAGTGAAGCAGTTCCAGTCGTACTGCTTGGAGTTCTTTCCAATTGCATGACATCATCTTCTCGAGGGAATTCCAATGCCCTTGGGCCGGAAAGTCGTTCAGGTGGGCTCCCCAACCTGTGAGTGATGCATCTGTAGTCAACAGGGTCCAGCAAGGCTGGACTGTGGATTTTCCGTTTTTTAGCCGAATCCACCACTTGAGGGATGAGCGGGCTTCCTGAGACAGGAAAAAACTGTCTAGACCGCTGGTTTTATGATTCCAGGCCAACAGGACTTCCCAAGGGACTGCTTCTGCAGCTGATAACATCAATCCCAAAACTTTATGCCTGTCCTGATGGTGATTGGCCGAGAAGCTAGCAGAAATTTTGCGGTCTTGATGATTCTTTCCCTTCTGGAGGGAGGAAGAGATATTTTCATTAGGCCTGAATCAAGTATGAGCCCTAGAAATATTTTCTGGGTTGCTGGTAATATTTGGGACTTTCCCCAATTTATAATCCACCCAATTGTTGGAGGAAATTCATTCTCTATAATAGGAGCCCCGCAGATAGCTGAGTACTGGACTTCGGCTACCTTTGGCATTCCCATTGAAGTGAATGAGAGCCACGCGGGTTCGTCCATCCACCAAGTGACACACCTATATATGGCTGCAGCCAGGCTGGATTCCCACCTAGTGGGGGGAAAAAAACCCAATTCTCAGGCTCAGTGGGGGTCTCAGCAGACAGACCCCCATCAATCAGGTATTTATCCTCTATCATTTAGGTGTATACAGTGCAGTAACATTCTGTGACTTACAGGTGACGTCTCTGACTAATCCTTCACATTTCCCTTCTCTTCCCTTTGGACCGCCATGACCACTTCTTCCAGCTGTAACTTGTCTCTGTAAAGTTTTCAACACAGACATCTTTGGCTCCTCACTTTCCAGGCATCCAACCCACATTGTCCTCACCTACACAAAGCCCCCATTCTGCTGCTACCCCCAATTATATAATATATGATATAACCCCCCATAATGAATAATACCCCCAAGTGCATCTTTATATTAATAATGTCTGTGTGTACCCTGTATAAATAGTGCCCCTTATTAATAATACCCCAGGTGTTAACTAATTAAAAGGTTTTCCAGGTCATTAATAAACTAATCAGTGGGGTTCAAAAACCCAGGACCCCCACTGACCAGCTGTTTGAATGGTACCTGTGTAAGCGCCGTGACCGCTTCTCTGTTTACACAATGTCATTCATCTCATAGCAGCCATGTAATGTAACTACAGCCTCATCCTGTACATGTCTACAGTATGTGACAAGGCTGTAATTACATCACACGGTCACTATAAACAGACAGCGTATAATATAAACAGGTGCCATAGCCCATGTTTATAGTGCCCCATTTACACACACTATAATGTTCCACAGCAGCCCCTGCACACAGTATTACAAAGTGTTATGGCCCGCTGCGGCCCCTGCACACTGGATTATGCCTCTCAGCGGCCCCTGCACACGGTATTATGCTCTATAGTGGCCCCTGCTCATGGTATTATGCCCCGCATTGGCCACTGCACACGGTATTATGTTCCACAGCAACTCCTGCACACAGTTTTATGCCCCATATTGGCCCCTGCACACGGTATTATGCTCCATATTGGCCCCTGCACATGGTATTGTGCTCCACAGTGGCCCCAGCACACGATATTATGCTCCATAGTGACCCCTGCATTGGTATTATGCTCTATAGTGGCCCCTGCACTGGTATTATGCTCCATAGTGGCCCCTGCATTGGTATTATCCTCAATAGTGGCCCTTGCACTGGTATTATGCTCCATAGTGGCCCCTGCACTTGTATTATGCTCCATAGTGACCCCTGCACCCGGTATTATGCTCTATAGTGGCCCCTGCACTCGGTATTATGCTCTATAGTGGCCCCTGCACTTGTATTATGCTCCAGAGTGGCCCCTGCACAGGGTATTATGCTCTACAGTGGTCCCTGCACAGGGTATTATGCCCCATAGTGGCCGACCCATGAACTATTATTATACTCTGGGGTCTTGTCTCAGCGTAGGCGGCGTGATGACGTCATTGTATCGCCGCCTGCGCTGAGATGCGACGTCTTGTAAACCAGCCCAGGACAGGCCCCGCTCAGCTCTGTTTTTTTTTTTTTTTTTTAAAGCGGCCTGTCCTGGGCTGGTTTACATTAAATAGTAAAAATGCCGCCCCCTGGACAGTGCCGCCCGAGGCGGCCGCCTCACTTCGCCTCACTAGCGGTGCGCCCCTGGGTTTAGCTGTACTTTAGCAGTGATATGGTTTCTAAGATTTAATGGTGCAGCAAGGTATTGCACTTCAGAAACTCAGGTAAACTTTGCTATAATTGATTTCCACACAAAAAAATTGTATAAGGAAGTATATGAAAATTTCTGATTAATCTTATCTGTGAAATATGCCCCTTTCTCTACCTATCTTGCACATTTAATGTCTACCCTACTAAGCTAGAGAATGATAGACGAAAAGTCACAGAAGTATTATATTACAATATAAGTCTATGAAGGGGGAAGGTGTGAGCTGGAGCAAAGTGATAGAGGAAATACAGAGACACAGAAGAGACTGCGAGCAGGTAAATGGAAACGCTTATGTGAAAAGAAAAAAATATGGAGCAGATCCTCTTCTTTCTGTGTGCTGTGTATGGTAAACATTATACCAGCTAGCCTCTATCAACCAGGTCTGAGACAATGGAAATAATGTTATTCTACATGTATGCACACTGTAGTTTTTATTTATGTAAATTATATAGGCATGAGAATACCAGTTTGTAATGAGACAAGTTTGTTACAATTTTTTTTTTTTTTTTTAATTCAAGTTCAGCCAAAATTTTGGTGGTTTGTCACCCAGACCCCAGACACCAGGTTTCTCTCCAGAGTATAATAAGTGGAGTCCCAGAAGGTGCATAAACATAACAAACATACCATTCCTGCAGATCTCTGTCCTCTTCAGACCTCTTCTAGCCCCTGAATGACATCAACGGCCCAGGGGACTACTGAATCCTGTAATTGGACCTCAGTTTTTAAATAGGATACGCTGATGTCATGTGATGTAGCCAAGGAGAGATAAATATGACTGTTGTTGACTGGGAGAAACCCCAGAGTATAATAATAGTAGTTTGGACTGAACAAGTTTGTTCTAAAATTAACACTAATCAAGCTCTGAAAGAGGCAATTATAACACAAGTGGGATAATACACCAAAGTAAATATTAAACCAATGAAAAAATCCACACTAATGTAAAATATAAATATTTATTAGTATCCAATAAAAAACAGAGATCAGGACACAAATTAACAAATAAGAAGTACCAATATTAAACACAGTAAGGGGAGTGACTTGTAAGGTCAATCATAGTACCAATAATACATCACACAATACATGGTGAGGATAAAATAGCAATATAAAAATGCCAATATCACATGTAGATCAAAAGAATAATAATACTATCTGTATCACTAGGTGAAATGCAATTTCTACCAAAAAAGAAACTATTACCTAAAGCAGACAGGAACATATTTTAACCATGATCAGGCCTCCACACAAAATGGAGGACAAACACAGAAAAGATGTGATACAAATGTAAAGAGATATCTATCCCCATGGGGCGTTTACATGGTGGGGATAGATATTTTAACTTTAATATTATTAGACAGTTTTCATCTAGATTTGTCTGATAGATAAATCTAGGCAAGTACCTTTCCATTTTTAACATGGATTATGATGTATGCCTTAATATTAGGCTTATCTACACCTGGTATCGGCCTAATTTCATATCTAGTACTAGCCCATATATAAATATTTGTCATAATCATGAAAATTTATATCATAACATATATTTTAGTGATTTCATTTATTCCCTGTTTTCTGATGCTAATCTCTATTAACTTTTTGATCCCATGTATTTAACTAATGTTTTGGACTCAATGAGGCAAGATGCAGAAAATAATTGAAGCAACTAACTTTGATAATAGTCTTACTAGGACTGTGTTCAGATTATAGTTTTGCTTATTAAACCACATTTTTTTGCGACATCATGTTATATTTAGCCATTTCTTTGATCTCTTTTACTTTATGGTACCTCCTTTATTGTGTATCCTACTGTATACAAACCATAAGATGATGAAAGTGATTGGTCCTGTTACAGATTTAAATCAATATTAGTTATATAACAGATTTCATTATCCATTTACAAATAAACATATGTGATAAGGACGTTATCTGTGGCTGGGTAAATTACTTTTTTAACTCATCCATATCTGCACAAAGTACAATATGGATGTTTATCCCGTATCACCCCCTTATAATGTCAGCTCTTTTTGTTTTGAGCTCTGCAACACCGTATCCCCTCTAGCTAAAATTAAGGATCTGCTTTAGGATCTCCCTATTTCACGCTAGTCACTCCCTTCTGGCCTGATACATTATCCGATAGGCCGGCTGACGGTGGGTGTGATTGACACACTAGACTCGATTGGTTGACCTATATGTCTGTCAATGCCCTGAGAGTGTGTCTGAAGCTATTTAATAAGCAGCATGATGCCAGCCACACACAACCATGTGTCAGAGCTGAGGCAGACATGCTATCACTCTGCAGTGACAGTGGATGGTGTCTGCAGGTGCCAATGCATGTGCTACTGGGCATATGTGATACTGAACATACCTAATACAGAGCCCAGTGGGTATATTTCCATATCCCTTACTAAGGTCAGCATACATGGTCAATGACTTTTCACCCAAGTGGAATACTGGGGGCCTACCTCTCAATTTTAATACGGTTCAGTGAACAGATACATTGTTCAGCTGAGATAAGTCGCCTATTTTTTAATGGGTTCCCCTGGGCTCTGATCATGATTACCATTGCAGAGCTGTTTTTTATGAGGCTGTGGAACAAGATATACCCTTCGACCGTCAGTGTATTTTTATTCCATTACAATTTTTAAGGATCAATAAAAGTTATATTTTAATTGTTCTATTGTTCTAGGTGTTTAGGTTTTGTAGTTGTTTTTGAGTATAACAGAGAGATACAATACAGAAAGACAAAGTTTCACTTTGTATTACATACAATAAAATAGAATATAAATGCCGTTGAGAGAAAGTACTATTCATTGCTTAACAGTATGTATCCACAAATACAGTATGTCAGTCAAATAAACAAGAAATTCTTCCAGCACTCGCAGTCAGGTAAAGTAGATTCATTTCTTCATGTTAGAAACCCTTTATATCCAAATATACAGTATACAGATATGCCCACATTCAGCTAAACTCCAATTTGGTTAAAGGTTGCAATTTACCTTGAGACCAACTCAACAGAATATCATGATATGCTAAACAAAAGCCTTGAAAGGCTGCAATTCACACCCTCCCCAACTGGTTGGTCACACATAGACACAAATAGGAGAGTTAACATATCACGGTATGATAACTTGTCATGAAACCATGCTATGTTGAGAAAAGAAGCTTAACTTGTAATACATATATCTGAACACGTCCTACTAAGATGACAGGTAAGGAAAGACACGTTTGTAGTTTAAGATAGTAAGAGGGCAAAGCTTGTTGATGTCTCATGCTGATGCAGTTCCTTGTTGTTTCCAACAACATTTCATACAAGCACAGACTATGAATTCAACTCAGGGTAATTTGAATCTGTGCTTTAAATATTTATCAAATCCACAAACAGGGGTTTAACTTACGGGAGTGCAGAGGGTGTGGTCACACCTGGGCCCAAGAAACTTAGGGGGCCCAAAAGGTGTTACTTCCCAATATGAGGAGACCAGTCCTATAACTGGCGTGGTACAGATTGGAGATTTTGTACAGATTTTGCACTGGGGCCCAGCAGTTTCATGTTGTGCCTCTGTCCACAAATATGTACAATATGTATATATAAGCATAAAAGCAAATACTTTATGTAAGGGAGGAGAAATTAGGTATGTCAGAGAAGTGTTAGGTTCTATTAAATATACTATAAAACAGGGGTCGGCAACCCATGGCACTGCTTATTTCCCTGGCACGGCGACCCGAGTCCTCACCCAGCAGTTTCGATCGAACCAAACACAGCCGAAACTAAACTGCTGTTATTATACTGTGGGGCCCCTTCCCTGGATCCGCAGCCGCTGTGTGCTCTTCGGGCGCTTCTGCCTGACGTAAGAGACCGCTGACAGAGCCTCGGGAGTCACGTCCGATGTCATTACGCATAATAACGCAACGTGACCCCTGATACTCAATCAGCGGTCGCTGACTACAGGCAGAAGCGCCCGGCTGCGAATCCAGGGAAGGTGAGTGTTTTTTATGTTTTTCATCTCTCTTGACCCTCCACTTATTATACTCTGGGGTCTAAAGAGACCCCACAGTATAATAATAGCTAGTGAGTGGGGACAATTAGAATATTATAAAAGTTAGCATATTATACCGTGTGCAGGGGCCGCTATGAGACATAATACCATGTGCAGGGACCACTATGGGATATAATACCGTGTGCAGGGACCACTATGGGACATAATACCATGTGCAGGGGCCACTATGGGACATATACCGTGTGCAGGGGCCACAATGGGACATATACCGTGTGCAGGGGCCACTATGGGACATATACCATGTACAGGGGCCGCTATGGGACATATACCGTATGCAGGGGCCACTATGGTACATATATCGTGTGCAGGGGCCGCTATGGTACATATACCCTGTGCAGGGGCCACTATGGGACATAATACTGTGTGCTAGGGCCGCTATGAGACATAATACCGTGTGTAGGGGCCGCTATGGGACATAATACCATGTGCAGGGGCCGCTATGGGACATAATACCATGTGCAGGGGCCACTATGGGACATATACCGTGTGCAGGGACTGCTATGGGACATAATACTGTGTACAGGGGCCACTATAGGGCATAATACCGTGTGCAGGGTCCACTATAGCACATAATACTGTGTACAGAGGCCACTATGAAACATATACCATGTGCAGGGGCCGCTATGGGATATAATACTGTGTACAGGGGCCACTATGGGAGATAATACCGTGTACAGGGGCCGCTATGGGACATAATACCATGTGCAAGGGCTGCTATAGGACATAATACCGTGTGTAGGGGCCGTTATGGGACATAATACTGTGTGCAGGGACCGCTATGGGACATAATACCGTGTGCTATGGGATGTAATACCACAATGGGACATAATACCGTGTGCTATGGGACATAATACCGTGTTTCTCTCATTTTATGCCCAAAGTAGTCAATGACTCTTTCTTTGCTGCATGAGAAGGCACATTGTCATACAGAAAGATGATTTTGCTACATAATGCAAGGTTCTTCTTTTTTGTACCATGGAAGAAAATGGTCATTCAGAATCTCTATATACTATTCAGAGGTCATTTTCACTACTTCAGGGGCCCTAAAAGGGCCTACCAGCTCTCTCCACATGATTCTTTCCTAAAACAAGACTCCGCTACCTCCTTGTCAATATCCTAGCCTTTTTCGGACATGGTGGCCATCCACCAACTATCCACTACTTCATCCATCTGGACCATCCAGGGTTGTACAAACACTCATCAGAAAGCAAGACTGTTTCAAAATTAGTCTTCATGTATGTCTGGGCCCACTGCAACTGTTTCTGTTTATGAGCACTGTTTAGGAGTGGCTAAATAGAAGGTTTATGCACAACTGCAAGCCTCTGGAGGATCCTATACCTTGAGGTTCATAGGACTCCAGAGGCACCAGCAGCTTCAAATACCTGTTTGCTGCTTTGTAATAGTATTTTAGCAGATGCTCTCTTAATCCGATGAATTTATCTGGCAGAAACCTTCTTCATTATGCCTTTTTCTCCAAGAACCCATCTGTGCTCTGAATCAGCCACACATTTCTTCACAGTATGATGATCACACTAAAGTTTTCATGAAATATCTAATGTTTTCATACCTTGTCCAAGGCATTGTACTATTTGACGCTTTTCGGTATCAGAGAGATCCTTTTTCTTTCCCATATTGCTTGAAACCTGTGGCCTGCTTAATAATGTGGAACATCCTTCTTAAGTAGTTTTCTTTTAATTGAGCTCACCTGGCAAACTAATTATCATAGGTATTTGAGATTGATTTCAGTGATCCAAAGAGCCTTGAGACACAATACCATCCATGAGTTTAATTGAAAACCAAAAAATGTTATCTTTATGACACTAAAATACAATTTGCATAATAATTTGGAATGCGGTGTAGAGCCAGAAAAACTGCACTGTACTGCACTGCACTGATCAAGTCTAACTACAGAGAAATACCTGTAACGGCTGTAATGATGTTTCTCCTGCTAAGAGTTCCACTTTAATGTACCCTCTTTGATGAGACATACAAAAAGTAATCCTTGGACTATATATAGACAAAAATAAAACACAATAAGTTGTCCTGGAAGCCTGTTATGTGAGAATGCTCCAGGCAGTAGAACCCCACGTGTTTGCCAAAAAACAAGCCTATCCTCTGGCAATTACTTCACCATGTGATGTCACTGGCACTTAGTCCAATGTCCACTTCTGACTATTGGCACTTCTCTGATGCATTTCGGAAAACAAATAGTATTTAACATATTTTTCGAGTGATAAAATACACCCCAGGTTTAAGAAAGAAAAAAATAGAAAAAAATACTATATTAATATTAATTTAACCTTTTCTGGCGGTTAAATGGAGTAGAGGAGTTAATGTTGCATATAAAATTAATGGTCTCCACAAAGTATAATGTCCTATGGGTGCCTCCACACATGGGTGGCACTAACATGACATCATACTATGTGGAGGGCACTAATAGGGCATTATACTGTGTGTGGGGTAATAAGAATAATTGTCCTGTATGAGGGGCACTAAAATAGCATTATACTGTGTGGCAAAAGGAAGAATTATATTGTGTTGGTGCCACTGTGGGATGTTATACTGTGTGTGTGTGGTACTTATGGGGAATAATACTGTGTGGGGGCACAAAGGAACATTATACTGTGCGAGGAGCACCAATGGAGCTTTATAGTATTTGTGAGACACTAAGGAGCACTAAGGACAATTATAATGTGTAGAGAGCACTAATGGAACAAAATACTGTGTTTGGAACAGAAGCATTACATGGTATGGGAGCACTAATATACAGTATATAATTCTACTGGCTGCCTGAATATAGTATGATTTTTTTTGAGTGCTTCCCACAAAGTGTAAGCCTTTTTACCTTTTACAGTGGTTGGGAGAAACACTCATGACTGTTGCCCTGTCAGTACTATTACATTACAATAGCGGCAATAATTCCTGCTGACTACACAGGAGCATAGCCATGTTATTCCTTTACAGGAAGCAGGGACAATTAACTATCGATCACTACTGTAATGTATTAAGGCTAAAAGAACCATGATCCGAAGATAAGTGTTTCTCCAAACTGCTATCATTATGAAAGGAGGCATGGGTTTGGAAAGCTTGCAGTTGTGGCGCACAACTCTGTCAGTGATTGCGATAAGCACTTTATTAGTGCTTCTCCAGATCATTAACGTAATTTTCCAGGATATACAATATTCTGCAAGGATTCCAGGAAAGGTGCTCCGATGCTTCTTCTGGAATCAGTAGCTTAAGGAAAGGAACCGGGACATCTCTCACATACATCATCTGTGACGTCACGTGTCCTTACCGGAGGGCAAGGGACAAGTGAGTATGTTTTTTTTTTTTTTTTTTTTTTTACTTCAGACTATAAGATGCAGGTACTTTAGAAAGGGTTTGTCTTATAGTCCATAAAATATGGTTTATCCTCTGGTTTATCCTATGGTTTTCATCTAGAAAAGGAAAAGGAAGTTGGGATAAAGGCTAATTGTGAACTTGTTAGTAGAAGGTAGTAGGGAACATGTCCAGCTCCTTCAGCTTCCATCCAGAGACTGGTGAGTTCTGTGGACTTAGTAAATTGTTTGCTCCCAGACCTGGCCCCTAGAGACTTGGATAATTCTGTCAGGGCACAAATGCGACAAGCTGGCTAGTTGAAAATCTTGAAAAAGTGCAGGGTTCAAAGTTGTTGCTTCTCAATTCACTGCATACACTTGCTAGTATTCCTCTATGGAGATTTCATGGTTGTATGCTTGATTTTGTGCAATGGATTAAAGGATATAGGGATATAACATATATTATTATGTTATATCATGTAAAATTATCCAAAAGAAGGTCTATAAACAAAGCTTTCTCTTCTGTCTTCAATCTTGCATATTGGGTCTTTGTGTGACAAATCAATTAACTATGTGCAATAGAGATAATCCTAATTGTTGTAGAATGCTCTTTCATGTAACCATAGTAGAATGCAAGAACAATTTATTTGCTTCATCACACTAAGAGTATCTGTTACAGCTAGGCACATTTACATCTTTTAAAAATACAGACTTGCATCTATATGTTCAGATATACATTGAAACTTAAGGGAAATATAACAACCAAGTTTTATTTAATTTTTTTTTATTTTCCATGTCACTATCTATATTTTTAGAAATATAATTTTCACTCTGGAAATCCATTTTACATGAGTTAAAAATGGATCCATTGATTTCTATTGGGTCTGTATGTCTGTGAAATGGACAAAGAGAGAGCAGGTCAGTTTTTTTTTTGATGGCGAATAAAAACAGACCATGAAAAAAACAGACATCTGAATGGACATATTGAATTCAATGTGTTCTTAAAATGGATGTGTGACGGACATGTTGTGTGCAAGAGGCTTAACACTTGACAATTCTGTGGGGTTTTTTATTGCCGCAGTTATCTCAATTCCATCAGAGAAAAAACAGGTGGTTTTACATTGAAAATTAACACCTCTAAAGATACACCACATGTATCCACTACTGACAATAGATGATCACAGTTTAGCTACTTCCTAACCTCCACATGCCTAGAAACATTTCAATGCCTTAAATATTATCATGCATAAATTATGTAATGTACTGTAACTGGAGAATTGCATAAGAATACCCAAAACAACCTTTTAGGATGAAGCCCCATGTTGCCAAATTCCACAGCGAAAAACCCTGCATTTTACCGTACCTGCAAAGTGAATGGAATTCTGGCTAATCTCATCTACACATTGCAGAAAATATCAGCAGCAGAAAAGCTGTGTTTTCAAAGACGCCTGGGTTTTTGAAAATTGCAGCATGTCAATTATACCTGCAAAAACGCTGGCATTTTCCTTATAGGTATAATAGGGGGGAAAAAGCCCTATTTTTCGTTGCGTTTCACTATGTGGGGCTTTAGCCTTAAAGAATATACCAGACAGCATCCTTTTTGCATGGGTGCACATTCAGGGCTGACTCCACCCAAAAATAGATCCAGCAATAGCCATTATAGCTGTAACTCTCCTGGTTCCCCTTTTTGGAGAAGCTGAGTTTTTATCCTTGATCCTGGCATTCTGATGAAGAGTGAATGCACCAGTGAATGCACCAGATACATTGCATATGGTGATGGTGTTCTCAGGCTTGCAAGCTTTTCCATTTTTCCTCCAAATGTAACAATGGTCATTGTGGCAAAGCCTGAGAACACCATCCCAACTGTGAAACACGGCGGGGGGGAAAGCATAATGTTGTGGGGTGGTTTTGCTACAGGAGGGACTGGTGCACTTCACAAAATAGGTGGCATCATGAGGAAAGAACATTAAGTGGCAATACTGAAGCAACATCTCAAGACATCAGCCAGGAAGTTAAAGCTTGGGCGCAAATGGGTCTTCCAAATGGACAATGACCCATAGCTTACTGCCAAACTGGTTACAAAGTGGCTTGAGGATAACAAAGTCAATGTTTTGGAGTGGCCATCACAAAGCCCTGATCTCAATCCTATTGAAAATTTATGGGCAAATATGAAAAGGCAGGTGCGAGCAAGGCGGCCTACAAACATGGCTCAGTTACACCAGTTCTGTCAGAAGGAATGGGCTCAAATTCCTACAAACTATTGTGAGAAGCTTGTTAAAGGATATTCAAAATGTTTGACCCAAGTCATACAGTTTAAGGGCAATGGTACCAAATACTAATGAAATGTACAGTATGTAAACTTTTGACGTGGCAGAAAGCAATAAAAATGCCTTAAAATGCATTATGAGGGATATCTCTTGAAATAATATACAGTGGGGATGGAAAGTATTCAGACCCCTTTAAATTTTCCACTCTTTGTTTCATTGCAGCCATTTGCTAAAAGCAAAAAAGTTCATTTTATTTCTCATTAATGTACACTCAGCACCCCATCTTGACAGAAAAAAAAACAGAAATGTAGATATTTTTGCAAATTTATTAAAAAAGAAAAACTGAAATATCACATGGTCATAAGTATTCAGACCCTTTGCTGTGACACATTCTGTCCATTTCCTTCTGATCCTCCTTGAGATGGTTCTACTCCTTCATTGGAGTCCAGCTGTGTTTAATTAAACTGATTGGACTTGATTAGGAAAGGCACACACCTGTCTATATAAGACCTCACAGCTTACAGTGCATGTCAGAGCAAATGAGAATCATGAGGTCAAAGGAACTGCCCAAGGAGCTCAGAGACAGAATTGTGGCATGGCACAGATCTGGTCAAGGTTACAAAAGAATTTCTGCAGCACTCAAGGTTCCTAAGAACACAGCGGCCTCCATAATCCTTAAATGGAAGAAGTTTGGGATGACCCGAACTCTTCATAGACATGGCCGTCCAGCCAAACTGAGCAATCGTGGGAGAAGAGCCTTGGTGAAAGAGGTAAAGAAGAACCCAAAGATTCGGTTGGGATATTCTACTGCTGTGTATGTTGCCAGCTTTAAAAATGGCTTCCACTTACTGCCATTCTACTGCGCATGCGCGAAAGATTATGGGCACATGCCAGCACTTCGCATGCCAGATGATATTGAATTGTGTGCTTTGCGCATGTGCGGACATGTGCAATCGATGCACTTGATCTCATCAACTACATTCAGCTGTTTATTCATGCGCAGTTAGTGTTCACACGCTGTATTCGCGTGGTGTGCATAGAATTTTGCTGTATTTTGTTTCGGTAAGTGGGATGTCCCTCTCTTCCTTAATAAATACACATGTGCACTTATTTATGAGCTTAATGAATCATTAATGCATATATTACACTTTTGTACTATGGTGATCAATTCACACTATCACTTTGTACACCATTGTATTTTTTGCATATGTTTATTGGATAAATATTATTACTTATATGCACAATTTTATTGTAAATTGCTTTGATGAATTTTAATTGCACTATATTACTGTGTTTCCTACATTAAGTAGCTTTTTTTGCTATCACATTATTGCTTGAGAAAGGTTCCTGTGAGGACCAAAACATCGCACTTGGCTTGGATTAAAACTCACTTGTTTTGCAACTTAAAGGAGTGCTGCCATTTTTTCTTTACTAACTGAGTTGGAGGTATTGCCATCCTCTGTTTGGACTTGCACCCAAACTTTATTTTTTATTGTCTATGCTGCTTTAAAATTTTCTTTTATAGATAGACAGATAGATAGATAGATAGATAGATAGATTCATAGGAGCCTGCCAGTGTTATATACTGTGTTTTAAGCAAACTTAAGCTGTGATTCATACCAAACATGTTCAACCCAAAACAAATCTTGCTAATCAGCTAATGAAAATCCAAATCTAAGAAAATTAGAATATTGTAAAAAAGTTCAATATTGTAAATTCATTGTGTCACTTCCCAAGGTTTCCTAAGCCTTTAAATGGTCCTCAGTCTGGTTCAGTAGCACACAACCATGGAAGACGCTGATTATGAATTGAATTACTGAATTACTGAAATGAATGAACGTTCCAAAGATATTCTAATTTATTGAGATGCACCTGTAGACCACCAACTTCCCCTCAATATGCTCCACTCTATTGACCTCAAGGACATCACTCTCTCTTGGTTTTCTTCCTATCTTTCTGACCGCTCATTTAGTGTATCATTCACAGGTGCAAGTTGTTCTCCCCTTCATATTGTTGTTGGGATTTCCCAGAGTTCAGTCCTAGGACTCCTCCCCTTCTCTCTCTGTACACAGCCCTATTGGACAAACCATCAACAGATGCAGTTTTCAGTACCAACTTTATGCTGATGACACCCAGTGATATACCTCATCCCGTGATATTACACCCGCTCTACTGTCTCTCTGGTGTCTCTAGCATCAAGTCTTCTCTTTGAACTCTAAACTCTGAAATTGAATCTTTCAAAAATTGAACTTCTTGTGTTCCCTCCATCTACTAACCCTGAGATCTCTATTTCCATCTGTGATCTTACTATAACACTGAAGCAGCATGTCCACTGTCTTGGGGTTTTATTTGACTTAGACCTCTCATTCATCCAATATATCCAGTCACTTGAACGCTTATGTTATCTACACATCAAAAAACATCTCCAGAATCCACCCTTTTCTCATTGTGAAAACATCAAAAATCTGCATTGATGCTCTGATTTACTTTCGTCTTTACTAATACAATTCTCTACTAATTGATCTTCCTCTTACTAAATTCTCTCCTCTACAATCTGTCCTGAATGCAGCCGCTAGACTTATAGAATGTAAGCTCTTTCGAGCAGGGCCCTCACTCCTATTGCTGATATGTTTATTTCTTTGTCACATTGTAATGTCTCCTCTGATTTGTAAAGTGCTACGGAATATGTTGGCGCTGTATAAATAAAGATTATTATTATTATTATTATCTTTCTGTCAAACGGTACACAGATGCATCTACCTTGTGCCAGTGGCTGCACTAGTTTCCCATCTACCACAGAATACAATATAAACTTATCACTGTCACCTACAATCCCTTCATGGCACTGCACCTCTGTCATTATTGTCTACAAACCTAACCGTCTTCTATATTCCACTAAAGACCTTAGACTTGAGTCCCCTGTTATCCAAACCTCCTACGCCCATCTCCAAGACTTTTCTAAAGCTGAATCAGTGCTCTGGAATGATCTACCTCAGACAACCAGAATAAATACTTAACTAAGGCAGCTTCAAACGTGCCCAAAAAATATATCTTTTTAGGCAGGCTTATCACACTACATGATAACACTGCTTTACACTTCCTCATACTAAGCTAAAGTTTCTACACTATTCCTCAGAATGCGTCTCCTCCATTCTGAAGTTACCCTGCACTTTATGTACTTAGTATTTGTATATTCACAGATACCAGCTGGTGAGTGGCTCATTCAGCTTCAGCTATATGACCTTATTTATTGAAACCAATGAACACATGTATTGGCCGGGAATAGAACCTGGGTCAAATATTTAGAAAAGGCAGTGGTGGTATAGTGGTGAGCAAAGCTCCCTTCCAAACAATTGACCTTGGTTGATTCCCAGTAAACACATGTGTTCTCCTATTTTTTAAAAGATGACATAACCATTATACCAAACAAGCCTCTGACCTCGTGTCCCCCTATTTCCTCATAAAATGTAAGCTTTTGTGAGCAGGGCCTTCACTCCTATTGTTTGATATGTTAATTATATTGTACAGTGCTGCAGAATATGTTGGCACTATATAAATTCAATTATTATTATTAATATTCTATTGTACTCTAGTTTATGGATGCTGTTTGTATGGAGCCATGCTCTACTAGAAACAGTGTCAGAGTTTTGTACTAAGGAGTCATACAGGTTGGCTACAAACGGCTCTACAGTGTACATGAAACTTCAGGTTTCATTCACACAGAAGTATTTTGCTGAATATTTCCCTTTAGTATTTTTCTGCCAAAAAACAGCAAAAACAGAATCTAAAGAGAGGAAGATTGAAAGATATGTATATCTTTGTTTTGGAACCACTGCTGAATCTGGTTCACAAACACTGATACAAAATGCGGAACAGAATACTGCTGTGTGAAAGAAACATTATACTTAAAGTTACTCATTTAGTGTGTAGCCATTGCTCACAAAGGATTGTTTGAACAGCCTAGATGAAATTGTCGTGAACACGGTTTCAGTCTCTGAGCATAAAAAAATCCTATTCACTAACAGCAAATGTAAAGAAATGGAAATTTTGAGTATATTGGAAGATCACAAAAGGCTTTGTTCATATTATTGAGATGATTTGTGCTGTTCACAAAGCTGCAATGCAATAACAGTGAAACCCCATAAAGAGTGAGAAACTGTGAGACAAATGACATCTCTCTTCTTTTTTTTAGCAATCCACTTCTGGTTTTGGCTTCAAATACTTCATTAAAGCCTGAATGTTTACCCCTAACTTTAAAGCTGGTTGAAAACTTCTTTTTAGCAT
The DNA here is from genome assembly GCA_947044405.1 of Leptodactylus fallax. Classification (NCBI taxonomy): domain Eukaryota; kingdom Metazoa; phylum Chordata; class Amphibia; order Anura; family Leptodactylidae; genus Leptodactylus; species Leptodactylus fallax. Next base: position 9,989,276 of record CAMRHE010000021.1, read on the forward strand.
TTTTCACATTTTTGGTGGCACTGTTTGCCAATAAAATATTGTGACAAAATGTTACAGGTTATTCTATAGATTTTTTTTTTTTACATTTTATGGTGGGGTTTGCTTTTCATAATGCACTGGATCTAGATATTTTAGGCTTTTCCATATACATCTCATTCTAGAAATAAAATTCAGAAAGAAATGAAGCAAAAACTAAACAAAAAATATAGACTTTCTTTAAAAATTATCAAAGAAAAAAATATTGGTATATAACATATTCCTGTATTTGGCACAAGTACCTTGTGCGCTCACATCCATTTTATTTGAAAACACACATGAGCTTAGTGTTACTCAGATATTACAACAAATTCACATAAGTATATTTAAGGCAAGGGCCCATGTGTCGTAAACACCTGCTGTGGAAATGCTGCAGAAAAAAACACAGCGTCTTTCAGTCACAGCAAAGTGGATAGGATATTAGCAAATCCCATCCCCACTTTGTGGTAAAAAATGCGCTGCGGACACACGGCGATTTCTAAAACCATTGCGGTTTTGGAAATTGCAGCATGTCAATTATACCTACAGAAACGTTGGCGGTTTCCCTATAGCTATAATTGAAGCAGAAAGTCCGCAGAGGAAACCTCTGCAAACTTTCTGTCCAAAATTCTGCGGAAAGTACCGCGATGCCTTGCCGCCACGGGGCCTTAGCCTAAGACATGTTTCTTTTTAAGAACAAAATAAACTAGTGTAAAATGATGCAAAGTATGTTAGCTGAAGCGGTTTGGCATTTTTGCACCACTAAAAGAACCTTTCAATATAATATTTTAATGATTAAAAACCACTGAAAATTAATAGAAAATGTGATGCAATGAATGGCATGCAAACATTGTATTTTGGTGTTACTATACTATCAAAGCTTTCTATAGTATATATGTCTTTCTTGTATTGTAGTAATTTTATGTTCTAATGTCTATAACAACTGCAGTCCTTGGAGATTAAATATCATAATATTTTATTTACTATTTTAATAGAATCATTATGAAGTGTATAGATTAAAAGTGTTGTAGCATAACCTTTAGAATTCTCTACTAGGTCACAAATTATCCATGATGCAACATGTGAATATAGCTAATTAAATTAATTCATAGAGCTTCCTGACATAAAATATGGTTGTTTATCATTGCTTGCATAATTTAAATTGCGGTTTATGACTGGGAATATAGTGCTCATGAAGGTCACTATGAGCAAATAGCTGATAATTGATTTCAAACTTAAGGTCATATGAAAATGATAACAGTGATTTAGCGCCGATGCCTTTTTGTTTCACTTATTTACAGAGAATAATTGTGATAAATGTATACTTATAAGCACAACATTTTATGCATCCAAAGTGGTTTGGACACTAAATAATAGCTAAGAGAAATGCTGGAACATGACTTAAACTAAAAGTAAGAGATCGTTCTACATCCTATATACACAACAATCAAATAACATGAAGAAACATATATACCAAAGTTCATACATGGCAAATATCTGCTGGGCAATAAGACACAGACTCAAGAGCTAATATCTGCAACTAACAGCTGTGATTAGTGATATTACTGATTGTGAATGAATAACCACTTGCCACAGTCAAGTGCGACTGTCATTAGTTTATGTGGTAGTATTGGCAGGCATGAACCTTCTGAAGACTTCTAGGCCTGAAGACTTCTATTATAGCATGCCATAAGTAGAGATGAGAGAACCATTTCCGATCAAACTGGATTCAACTCCAAGTTTCGAGCCTGACCCAAACATGAAACTTTTGGGGATCTTCACCAGCAAATCACTATTATACTCTGGAAACTCTTCAAGCAATATACTGCTGTATTACACCATGCTACAAGCAATATACTACAATAGAGAAGTTTTGCAGTACAGATTTGGTTAAGGACTCTACTGTAAATTGATTGTTACACAAAGACATAGACATACAGAATAGTTAGTATATCACTTTGTGATAATGTATCACAAAACCATATTGGATTTAGAAAAGCTGTTTAAAGCTAAAGCCGCACGCAGCAGGCCACAGTGAAAAAGCGCTGCGGGAAAAACCATAGCGGAAACACATCATGGTTTTTCCTACGGCGCTTTTCACAGAGAGTCCGCAGTGTTTTTCCTCTGCTGACTTTCTGATTCAATTACACATATAGGGAAACCACAGATGTTTTCGTAGGTATAATTGACATGCTGAACTCTCCAAAAGCATTGAGCATGCAGGCTCAATGAAAACATATCCAATAGATTGAGACGAAGGGTGGTATTGCTCATCTATGCCTGATGCCAATAAAATAAAATACAGGACTAAAAACAGACAAGGCAGACAGACACCTACATAACAGCTAAAACAAAAGCATGCATGTAAACAGAACTAGATCATGAGCTCAGAACAAACTTTGCTTAGCCAAAATGAGACTAAGGCTGAGACCCCATGTTGCAGAAACACAGCTTTTTTGTTGTAGATTTTGCTGAGGTTTTTTGAGCTGAAGTCAGGAGTAGATTGAGCAGAAGGTAGAAGTATAAGTGCTTCCTATATATTACCCATTCCTTTTTTAGCCATTATTGACTTTGGCTAAAAAAAAAAAACGCAGCAAAATCTGCAACAAAAAAGCTGTTTTTCCTCAACGTGGGGCCTCAGCCTAATGGAGTAGACACACTAGAAATGGAAGTAGGAAGTTAGCAGATGAACACTAATTCTTAAAGTGACAGGAGCACACACACAGATAGCCAGACAAAGGCAAAACGCCAGTGAATACAGAGAGTTGATGTTACAATGGATAACCGATCCTGAGGGACCCCATGGACTACAATGGGGTCCACAGGGTATTTGCTAATTTCTTACTGACATTGCTGGCCAAAGTGTTGTGCTTGCAGGACTATTTTATCAGCATGGATGGTGATATAGATGTGTACGTAGTCTTACCTATCCCCTTGGCTGGACATGTCCAGGTATGTGTGTGCCTTTCTTAAGATAGGCACCTTTTATAAAAGCAATGTTATCTCCTGATAAATTAACACAAATGGGTTTGCTAACTTATTTGTGTCTATGTCTTAAGCCTATTTGTGTCTATGTATGTGTAGGGGAGAGGTGTGAATTGAAGCCTTTTAAGAATTTTGTCATCATATTGTGATATTATGTAGAATTGATTTAATGAAAAATTGCATTTGTTAACTAAACTTTAGATTAGTCAAGCCTGGTCACATTCTACAGTAGTCTTAAGTAAAAATCTACTGTTTAGTGTTAGTTCACACTAGTGTTGTTGAACTAAACGTTTTTCAGAACAATAGACAGTAAAGTTTTCCTGATTGATGGAGCAAATGGGAGACTTTAATTGATTTTGATTGATTTCTTGAGTTCAATGTTAGAATAAATGCTCCATTATTTTTTTCACAAACACCCCCCCCCCCCCAAACGGATCATAGCAATACACAGCAAACAGTAGTATGAATTTAGCCTATATATCTATGGCTCCTATTCAAACCTGTGTGGCTTGATGCTTACATTAAAGGGACATTCCCATGTACATAACCATATTTAAATTTGTAGACAATGGAAAGTTAAATAATTTTGCAAATATAAGTAAATATTTTACAGAGTTTCAAATATTTTCTCTAACAATAGTAGTAACAGTCTTTTGTCTTAATCGGTTGCCAATGTATATGACATTGAATGCAGTAAATTTCTATGGTTTGATACTTGTCGTAAAGCCTGCCATGATTTCCTTATTGTGGCCAGGTTATCAAGCAGGAACTCTATATGGAAGAGAAGATAATTTGGAGACAATAAAGAAATGACCGGATTTCTGACAATTGTCAGACCTTAGAAAGCACCTGCTCCTGGTCGTATCCATTGGCAACCAATCAAGACAACAGACTGTCGCCACCAAAATGATTTGAGAAAATCTTTAAAATTGTGCAAAATTTTTAATTACTTATATATGCAAAACTGTATAATTTATAATTGTCTACAAATTTAAACATGGTTATATTCATGGTAAATCGACTTTAAGTCCAAAATTAGAGTGTAATGTAAGCTCCAGAATGTTACATTCAATATTTAAAATTGACTCTTTGAAGATCACAGTGGTGTATTGTATTCATTGTCAGTGAAATTGCATTGTAACTCCAGACCTTATATTACAGAAATACAACTGCTGGATTTTTTCTCCCCAGGCAGGCTCAGGCCACAGATGAACAGGAGAATCACCTAGTGTGTCCCTAACCCAAAGGGACCCAGTGGGACTCTAGGTTGCTAACTTCTGTTCATCATCCCAGTAGCTACTACTATAATTTTTTTGTTTTATTTAGTTATTTCTGTGCCTCTGTATCTGTATATTTTGTTTTATATTGTTTTTAATGTTTTTGAATTTTTTGCAGTTTCCCTTCTGGTTATTTCCCACCCATTTGGAGCTCTCCACTGTGGATCTGGCACACCCCTCCTTTAGAGGAAAACTTGGATTCTTCCTGCCAATCCCTGGATAGGACTTTGGGAGGCAGACTGAAGGTCTCCAGAGATTGCAGGTTATATGAGTCCTTGCTGTGGTGCAGACAAGACCTATCCTTAGAGACCATGCAGCCCTTGAGGAAAAAGTACTTGGCTCTTTTCAGAGCCATTATCCATGTTCCATCACTACAGCCCTGAGACATGGAAGATTTGTTGTCAAGCCCCCTGAAAGGAGAGAAGTGCCATATTGGAGAAGTTGAGGTTATCAGAGTCTCCCAGTCAGGACCCTGCAGCATACAGGTAGACAGGGATCCTTGGAACTTCATCACATCAGCCCCCTTATACGTAGTGGGTGAGGCAGAGTACATATTTACTGGAGTGGAGATAAAAAGCACTAAGTTACTATCTATTTGTGGGCAGATAGTTTGGAGTTCCCGCAGTGGAACTGGGAAGCAGCATTGGCTCCTTCTTCCCTCAGTAAAGTTACATCATTGGTTCAACAGCACGGCTGCATCCTGAGTTGTTCCTGTGCTTGCAATCAGGACCTTTCTGAACACCATAACTAGCTCAGGGGAGGAGAGGACCCCTCTCCACCTGGAAGCACCCCTGGAGAACTCCTACCACCAACAGATACACTGCAAGCCCCCTGAACATTGCCCTATTTGGGAGGTGGGGTGAAGGAGTTGGTTGAGTGTCTTTGTCCTACCAGTGACTTTACGGCTACTACTCCCATTTTGCAGTTCCCTCCATTGGGTTGTGGCACCTGCAAGAGTGGTTCATGGCACAGTACACTCACTGCACTACATACAAACAGCCAGCAAACAGCATCTCACACAGCCTATGCTCCTATATAATAGACTAGGAATAATATCTAACAAACTACCAGTTTATTATATATATAGATACATTGGGTGTCAGATATGACATCTAGGTACAGAGGCAGGTTGGCCATCTTCTCTCCAGGGCCCTGCCTCCTTACTGTCACTTTGGGCCCCCCAGCAGGCTATTGAAAGGGCCACAGCAAAGAAATAGTCCAAGGTAATGGCTGGATAATACTGAATAAAATGTGTATCAATGGAGTTTTAGGAATTTTAGAATGGGAGGCAGATAAAATTTGCATGTAGTATATAATGGACCTCCAGATTGAATTGGGCCCTAAGCACCCCAGTGTGACACTGCCCCCAGGTCACAAATCACACACAACTTTGCAATGATGTGTTGTAATGCAAGTCACATGCGACTTGTGACTTGTAGGCAATGTGTCTGAGACATGGCTTTTTCTAGGAAATAGTCCCCGAACTGCAAGTAGCAGGCAACGCAAAAATGTTTTCAGTCATATGACTTTTCTGAGACTATTTGTCATGTAAAACCCGTTGCTGTATAGCTCTGGCCTCTTTTTTTCTTTTTTAATAAAAATATGCTTTGTATGGCTGAAAAAAAAAAATTCATTCTTAATTTTTTAATCAACTAACCTTGGTTGTTAAGCAGCATATTGCAAAATATTTTGTCTGTCACAAGAATGCTGCTTCTCCAAGATAGCTATGGTCTGATCTGAGATCAGGAAACAGTGTGAAAGTAACATCTCTGCACTTACATTCTTTTAATTGCTGTAAATGCCAAATTAGAAAATGATTTATCTATCTTCAAGAAAATAACTCCAAACATAAAGCTAAAGTTAGTCAGCAATCTTCAAGGTGAAAGGACCGTCTAAATCATAGAAAAATACTTTTCTGTGCAGTATGCAGGATAAAAAAGTGAAATACACATATAGTTCTAAGATCCTCAGAAAAGAAGAAGCAGGAGAGGTACTCATGTCCGAAACATGAGACTTTATTGCGAGTGAATAAAAACAGGCATAGCCGGTAGTGTTGAGTGAACCCGTCGAAATTTGGGTTCGAAGCGTTCTGCCGAACTTTGCCCAAAAGTTCGGTTCGGGTACCCGAACTTGACTCGAACCCATACCCGAACCCTATTGAAATCAATGGGGACCTGAACTTTGTGGCTGTAAAAAAAAAATTGGCTGTAAAACTTTTTACTCTTTAGTGATGTCCCACTATGGGACCTGAACCAACGATACACTGATTGCTGGTTCAGCACTATAGACTGCCATACACATGTATGGCAGTCTATAGCGGAAGTCAGCCTATGTAGACACATAGGCTGACTTCCTCACTTCTTGACAGGGTCAACCAGGTCCTGGGGGTTACTGGCCAGACCCCAGGCTGCAGAAGATACATATGGGCATCCCCTGATCTCCCTGCAAGGGGCACATTTGTCATGGCAGAACCCCTTGGATGCTTCGGTAATGTTTGACCACGGCATGCAAGGCGTTAAAACCCCCGATCTGAGGTCAGTTCCAATTGGGGGTTAAGGATCAGGGTGTTAGCTGTCAGTTGCAGCTAACACCCATTCCTGATGCCGTCCGCGGAATTCAGTGTCACTAACAAACACTTAAGATGCCATGGTCGCTATTGACAGCGGCATCTTAAGGGTTAAACAGCGGGGATTGCTGTTATCACCATCCCAGTTGCAACAGGAGCCTGGCTGCCACATACAGCTCCCATGGTGATCGCACGGGCTCTGCTTCTGAGCCTGCTTGATCACCATCACGTACGTGTAGGTAACTACCTACATTCTCCCACGTACATGTACGTGACAATGCGTGAACGGGTTAAAGCTGGGTGATTGGCTGTTCAGCTTTTTGTAGCACAAAATGAATATGACATTAGAAGTGGCTTCAAACCAAAACTCTTTGGTAAGTATATTGACATACATACATATATATCCAGCATAATTGGACATCTCTCCCTGAAATCCCTCCTTAGCTGATGTGAGGGTAACTAACCAATCCGAACAATAATACGCTCATGTCTATCCTACTATTTAAACCTAATGAACCATGGGATTACGTTTTAAGGTTCCATCTTCCTTCACATTTTAATAGATCCTGGCCTCGGTTACCTTCTCCTGGATTTTTGTTCAACATTTCAATACCTGAAAATCGCAGGACCCCCTGTGGCATCCCAGAGCTGGCTATGGCTGGGCTGAGGGTGATCTCTGTGCATTGTATTATTTCCTGTTGCTTCATAGCCTGTGTGACATAGCAGGGGGTCCTGAGTCTCACACAACACAGCGCCACCTAGTGAGCCTCACACATGCATTACACCTCCCATAGGATTGAATGGGTAACCAAATGTCCAATGGGAGGACATCGCCTGGGAAAAGGGGAGGAGTCAGCTGATCACTGGGTCCCCATGGTAACACCCCTGCAGGAAGGTCCTGCGTGTGAGGAGTTAGAAGTGTGGAGTGTTAGGAGGAGGAGGTGAGGAGATAAGTGTGATGTCCTGTGAAGAAAGCAGTGAGTTTAGTGCAGGAATCTCAAGTCCTAGACAGGCCCAGGAAGGTTGGAGAGCTGACATACTCCAGCTATTCAGAAGATCCTGTCTCCTGTCTGCCTAGCCATCGCCCTGAAGGAAGTCAAGCATCATTATCTTGTCAGCATGAGACTGTGGAGAGAACATTCTGGAACACGTGCTCCATAGCAAGTATCACAGGATCCAGGGGCCAAGGCCAGACCTGTGGAATATCCTGCCACCCTGACTATTGCACCCCGAAACTCTGAGCTATCAGGACCACATAACGTGAGTGGGGAATATTATGTACTAGTATCATGGTGGGCATCCTCCTATGAGCCAAATAGGAGCCCAGACGCACCTTAGGGCTGTAACACTGAAGTATAAGGGGCTAGGAACACCTTTCATCAAGTCTACCCTGCACCCCAGGACTTTGCTGTGTCACCAGGCGTACCCCGTTGTTTTGTATGGAAGAAACTGTTTAAGCATTTGTGCCTCCACACCCATGGAAGTAAAAGTTCAACTTTACAACCGTTTCTGTGTCTGACTCTGCACCGACAACATCAGGGCGCCCCAAACACCACCAGTCGGCACAGTATAGGGGAAGCGCCCCGGGGGGAACAATTACCACAAACATTTGTGCAGCCCCCTCATCACCGGTACCAGTGGTGGTAACGTGGGACAGCACCAGCGCTGCGCCCTCGTGCCCAGAGACCGTGACAAGTCTGCGCTGTTTGCACCCCGCAATCCCAACTGCAGCGTTACCTTCCATCTGGTCACCGCACCCCGCATCACCTCCATGAGCATCTTTCACATGCTGGATGGGGGGGGGGGCAACATTATCCTGTTGAAATAAATTTTACATGCTCTCTAAAGCAGACATATATATATATATACAGAAAATTACATAGAACAAAAATTTGATATTGTAATATATGAACTGGTTAACAACTCTTTAAATTTTGCATACAATAGTTACAATGTCCACAAGTGAAATTGGGGGTACCCTGTCTAGGCCAGTCTCTATTTATCTCGGAGTGTCTACTATGAACCAATTTGTTTCTCTGTGTGGCACTTCTCTTAAATGAAAATGATGGGTCATGCTGAAAACATTTTTGCATAATCCCGGGCTACCTATACTATATTCCAACTTCTAAGGATCGCAGTGCGCTTGAAAAGCGCGCCTTGTGCGAAACGGACGTTGCCTAGCCATTCTATGTGCAGTCCCACTCTCCCAATCTATTCCTATGGATATGTTTTTATCTAGGACTGAATAAAAGGATGTTTTTATGAAAAAATCTACACCTGGGTGAGTGCCCCCTCATTTCTTTCTTACATTCAGCCAAGAATATATTAGCCAGAGTACATGCAACGGGAGTACTCTTCGCGGTACCGTTTTTTGAAGGTACAAGCACTCCCCAAATTTAAATGCCTTGTGCTCTAAAATAAAGCGCAATACGTCCTGTATAAAGAAAATGTATTCTTGGCTTTTCCCTGCAAAAAACAAAATGAGATATGGCTTTTATGCCTTCCTCATAGGTACTGTAGGTATACAAGTTCACCACATTTATAGATGCCAACCTATATCCAACTTGCAAATCAATTTCTCCAAGTGCTTGTAAGAAGTGGTTAGTTTTCTTAAAGTAAGTGGGTATATCCCAAAGGAGAGGGCATAACAACCAGTCTAAATATTGAGACCACATATAATTCTAAACCACCACATAACATAATTTTGGCGAACAATTATATCATGGCTTATGACATTGTGCCCATAAGCTGTACCATGACTGGTTGCCAAAGTCATAACATGACATCTCAATTTATGAGACATCACTACTCAGAGTTCTGGGTCTTCTAAGATCCTGTAGCGAGTCAACACCTTTTTCTAATTATGAAACTGTGGCTATTACAGCATTTAGTGATGTATAGTGGGGAAAAAAAGTATTTAGTCAGCCACCAATTGTGCAAGTTCTCCCACTTAAAAAGATGAGAGAGACCTGTAATTGACATCATAGGTAGACCTCAACTATGAGAGACAAAATGAGAAAACATATCTAGAAAATCACATTGTCTGATTTTTGAAGAATTTATTTGCAAATTATGGTGGAAAATAAGTATTTGGTCACCTACAAACAAGCAAGATTTCTGGCTCTCACAGATCTGTAACTTCTTTAAGAGGCTCCTCTGTCCTCCACTCATTACCTGTAGTAATGGCATCTGTTTGAAATTGTTATCAGTATAAAAGACACCTGTCCACAACCTCAAACAGTCACACTCCAAACTCCACTATGGTGAAGACCAAAGATCTGTGGAAGGACACCAGAATCAAAATTGTAGACCTGCACCAGGCTGGGAAGACTGAATCTGCTATAGCCAAGCAGCTTGGTGTGAAGAAATCAACTGTGGGAGCAATAATTAGAAAATGGAAGACATTCAAGACCACTGATAATCTCCCTCGATCAGGGGCTTCACGCAAGATCTCACCCCGTGGGGTCAAAATGATCACAAGAACAGTGAGCAAAAATCCCAGAACCACATGGGGGGACCTAGTGAATGACCTGCAGAAAGCTGGGACTAACGTAACAAAGGCTACCGTCAGTAACACACCACGCCACCAGGGACTCAGATCCTGCAGTGCCAGACGTGTCCCCCTGCTTAAGCCAGTACATATCCGGGCCCGTATGAAGTTTGCCAGAGAGCATTTGGATGTTCCAGAAGAGTATTGGGAGAATGTCATATGGTCAGATGAAACCAAAGTAGAACTGTTTGGTAGAAACACAACTCGTCGTGTTTGGAGGAGAGTGAATGCAGAGTTGCATCCAAAGAACACCATACCTACTGTGAAGTATGGGGGTGGCAACATCATGCTTTGGTGTTGTTTCTCTGCAAAGGGACCAGGACGACTGATCCGTGTACATGAAAGAATGAATGGGGCCATGTATCGTGAGATTTTGAGTGCAAACCTCCTTCCATCAGCAAGGGCATTGAAGATGAAACATGGCTGGGTCTTTCAGCATGACAATGATCCCAAGCACAGCGCCAGAGCAACGAAGGAGTGGCTTTGTAAGAAGCATTTTTAGGTCCTGGAGTGGCCTAGCCAGTCTCCAGATCTCAACCCCATAGAAAACCTTTGGAGGGAGTTGAAAGTCCGTGTTGTCCAGCGACAGCCCCAAAACATCACTGCTCTAGAGGAGATCTGCATGGAGGAATGGGCCAACATACCAGCAACAGTGTGTGCCAACCTTGTGAAGACTTACAGAAAACGTTTGACCTCTGTCATTGCCAACAAAAGATATATAACAAAGTATTTAGATGAATTTTTGTTATTGACCAAATACTTATTCCCCTTACGTCCGACAGCAGCACAATATGGGGTATCTCTGCCCCTGTGTGTTGTTTAGGACAGTGGAACCTTTAATTAGCACCAGATTTAAGGTGCCTCCTACTGGCCCTATAAGAGGGCACCTGAGACCTCCCTCCACTGTGTTTTTTTCTGTCCTGTGTGGAACAGGTGGACGGAGGTCTCTGGTGACCTCCCGTTGCTAGGGGTTTTTTCCTAAAGCTCCTGGCTTACCTTTTGGGGGTACCTCGGTCCTTTCTGACGTTTCAAAGATCCTCCGGTCCCTCGGGCCTTTTCCGCTCCGCAGCGCAGCGTTACCCGGCTCATCGCTCTGCAGGCAGCGCGATCCCGGAAGTAAGCGGGGAACCTCTTCGGCCGGAACCTTTTCTTCGGTCCCGTATTCCCCGGGGAAGGAAGCCTTTGCGCACCACCGCGGCCTACTTCCGGTTTTCTCGGAAAAGTGCGGTAAGTTTGAAAATTGAAATTTTAAAGGCAAAATATAGAATTATTTTTTGCTGCTTGTATTTGGAGCCTCTGGCTTAGGTTTATGCTCCTCTATATTCCATTATGGCATTTGACCTCGTTTGGCTGTGTATAAATGTGTCTTTGTTTGGCTCCTCCCCTCGCTGCTGGATTACATTTAAAAGGGCTTCAGTCCTTTACTTGGTGAGCTCGTGGTTACTAGCTCCTCTGCTGCGGTTGGCGGTGTCTGGTTTTTCCTGACTGGATCTTTTTTTCTCTTCAAGTGACCGATTTAAAGTAAGGTACCCCTTGGTTTTTTTCTTCTTGATGCTTGGCAATCTTCCATTCTACATTGTCATATGGCTTTTGATGTTTCAGATGTCATCTTCTGCATCAGGTAACGGCGATGGGCCGAGGAGGAAAAAGTCCTCTAAACGTAAACACCTAATGTGTTTGGATTGCAATACTCCTTTACCTGACGGCTATGATTTTACCCGCTGTCGCCAATGCCGCGGACCTCCGTCAGAAGAACATTCTATAAGAGAGGTTGTCACTTGGGTAAAGGACTATATGGAGGAGTCTCTTAAGGAGAGCCGTTCTTCCATCGCCCAGATTGTCAAGAGACCGCGGGTTGAGACAGTCTTCCCTACGCATCAATGACGAAGATTATCAGATAGTGGACGAGACACTCTCATCTGACGATTCCACTGAAGATTCCAGCAGACCGTGCTTCCCACTCCAAAAACTAAGCCCGCTGCTGAAGTCCATCCGGTCTAAGGATCGTGATGTTGACGGGGGAAGCCTCCACGTCCACCTATAGAGGGCCTAGGGTCTTCCAAGTGGACGAGACATTACAAAGATTAATGTCTTCAGAGTGGAAATGTCCTGAAAAACCTCTTGTGGTTTCTAGGAGGTTCAAGGCTTTATTCCCAGTTGCTCAATGGGATCAATGGGGTCCTCCTCCCAAGGTGGATATGGCGGTGGCCAAACTGTCCCGCAGCACTATGGTACGATCAGATGATGGATCAAATTTGCACGACGCCATGGTCAGGCGCATCGACAATACCCTCAAGAAGGCGTATTCAGTTGCCTCGGCCCAGACCGCTGTGGCGGTTGCGTCTTGTGAAGTGTCAGCCAAATTACGCACTGACCTGGTCCACCTCGAGAGGGACATCGACTCTGGAGTCTCCAGAGACGAGCTGCTCGGGTTTCTAGGCTCGGTTTCCCTGGCAGCTGAATATTTAGCGGAAGCCTCCCACCATCAATTAAGGCTGGCGGCCAAATCCCTGGCACTTACCACTGCAGCAAGAAGATCTCTATGGTTAAAACCCTGGAGAGCTGATTTCCCCTCAAAATATAATTTGTGCGCATTACCCTTTGAGCCAGGTAGAGTCTTTGGCAGTGCCCTAGACAAGATCCTGGAGGGCTTGGCCGATAGGAAGGGTAAAACTTTACCCCAGGCCTTTAGAGGTAGATCTGACTCTGGCCGTAGTAGAGGCTATCCGCCTCGTCGTGGACGGCAGTCCCAAAGAGGCTCTAGATGTTCCTCTAGAGGTGCCGTCCGGAGATTCCCGAAGTCTGATGATAAAAAGGAGAAGCCTAGCTTTTGACATCAGGAGCAGTCTTCCTGTGGCCGAGATTCCTGTCGGGGGTTGTCTCTCCCATTTTTTCAACTGCTGGCAGGAAAAAATTCGAGACCCATGGGTCCTGCAGGTAATCCAAAAAGGATATGCAATCGAGTTCCTCCATCCTCCACAGGATCGGTTTGTGTTAACTCGCAGCCTCCCTACAATGCAGCAGACTACATTGGAATGTCCATCCGAGAGTACATTCACAAGGGAGCCCTGGAGGAAGTACCTTCTCTAGAAGAAGGATCCGGTGTCTATTCTCCCGTCTTCCTGGTACCAAAACCGGCAGAATGTGGAGAATGATCATAGACTTAAGGTACCTCAACCGCTTCATCAAAAAAAAGCACTTTCGTATGGAAACCATAAAGTCTGTCACCACCTTTCTCCTCCAAGGCGATGTTTTTGTGACTTTGGATCTAAAAGACGCCTATTTGCATATTCCTATTTATCCTCCACACAGAAGGTTTCTAAAGATTGCCGTAGTAGTTTCCGGCCACAGGAAGCATTTTCAATTCACAGCACTACCCTTCGGGATCTCCTCTGCTCCCCACACCTTTACAAAGGTAGTGGCTCCTATAGCGGCCACCCTCAGATTTCAGGGGATATTCGTGGTGCCTTATCTAGATGACTGGTTGATAAAAGCCCAGTCAGAGTCTGTTCTGCTCCAGCATCTACAGACAGCCGTGTCCCTGTTTCAGAGTCTGGGATGGCTTATAAACTGGGAGAAGTCGGTAACGATCCCTTCAACCCAAAGGAAGTACCTTGGCTACTTCCTGCATTCAGTCCACCTGCAGGTCTCCTTGACTCCAGCAAGGAAGGAGAAACTGGTCGGTGCAGTTCGGCACCTCTTCAAAAAGCCGATAGCCTCCATCAGAACATTGATGAAGATCCTGGGCTTGATGTCTTCCTCAGTGGAGGCAGTCCCATGGGCTTTGTGGCACTTACGTCCCCTCCAGAAGGAATTACTAGAGGCTTGGGATCGCTCCCTTCTTACACTCAGCAAGAAGATTCGACTCTCCCCCAGGACCCGTCTTTCCCTCAAGTGGTGGTTGCACCTGAAAGACGGAAGGTCCACGGTCCAGCCTTCTAGGACCCTGTTGACTACAGATGCATCCCTCTCGGGATGGGGAGCCCATTTGGATGAAAACTCCATAAAGGGAGTCTGGAGCGCTCCAGAAAGAAGGACCTCGTCCAACTGGAAGGAGCTCAGAGCTGTATATCGTGCCTAACTCCATTTCTCGCCTCTTCTCAAGGGAAGAGCAGTCAAAATCCGGTCAGACAACATGACCACAGTGCTGTACGTGAACAGACAGGGAGGCACCAGATCACCAACCCTCCTGAGGGAGGCAGATCTGATATTTACATGGGCAGAGAAAAATCTAACCCACTTATCCGCAGTTCACATCAAGGGCTCCCAGAACATAGTAGCGGATCGGTTGAGTCGGGGTCATGCCGTATCAGGAGAATGGTCACTCAATCCAGAAGTCTTTCATCAGATTACCCTGAAGTGGGGTCTTCCAGAAATAGACCTCATGGCAACCCGACTCAACGCCAAGGTGGAGACGTTCTGTTCCCTTTACCAGGAGGACAATCCCTTGGCAGTGGATACCCTGTCCATCCCTTGGAGGTCCAGGCTGGCATACATTTTCCCTCCAATTCCAATAATACCGAAGGTATTGATGAAAATCAGACAGGACCAAGTCTCTGTGATAGCCATCATTCCATTCTGGCCAAAAAGAGCTTGGTTTTCCCAACTCATGGAGATGAGTCGAGGGATATATTGGAGGCTTCCCCCCATCCAGAACCTGGTTTCCCAAGGATCTCTGAAGTGCCAGGATCTCTGGAGATTCAACCTGACAGCCTGGAGTTTGAGCAGTCCCTACAACAGGATAGAGGACTGTCAGAGGCCGTCCTGAAGACCCTTTCTTCTGCAAGAGCAGACTCTACCAATAAGAACTACCAGAGGACAGCCAAGATTTTCATGGAGTGGTGCTCCAAGAAGGGTATTAATAATCTACAACCTTCAACGGCTGATATTTTAAATTTTCTTCAGGACGGTTTGGATAAGGGCCTTGCCCCTGCCACTTTGAAAGTGCAGATTGCGGCCCTCTCCGCTCATTTGAACAGACGTCTGTCTCAGGATCCTCTGGTTGCAAGGTTCCTTAAAGGGGCAATGAGGCTAAAGCCCTCAGTATCATCTCCAGTTCCCCAGTGGGACCTTGCGGTAGTCCTTACAGGCCTGTGCGGTCCTCCATTTGAACCCTTGGAGACTACGGAGCTAAAATATTTAGCCTACAAAACCGCTTTTTTGTTGGCTATTACATCTGCCAAAAGAGTAGGGGAACTCCAGGCTCTCTCTTCTAGAGAACCGTACATTTTGTTTTTTGCAGATAGGGTGCACCTTAGATTTTTGCCTGGGTTTAACCTTAAGGTCCCCTCATGCTATAATAGCAATCAGCTAATTTCGCTACCAGTGTTTTTCCCCACTCCAACCTCTGAGGAGGAAGAAAAGCTCCACACCTTAGATGTGGTAAGGTGTCTGCGGATTTACCTATCCCGCACTCAACCGTTTAGAAAGGCCGAAAACCTACTAATTAACATGCAGGGTAAAAACAAAGGCCTCAAGGCTTCCAAGCCTACTCTATCCACATGGATCAAGGAGACAATTAAGTCTTCCTTCCTTATTCAGTTGTTACTCCCTCCAGTTTTTTCTACGGCCCACTCGACCAGGGCTGTGTCGACTTCTTGGGCTGAGTACCGGTCCTTACCTTTGGACCAGATTTGTGCGGCTGCATCATGGTCATCTCAGTTGACCTTTGTTAAACATTATCGTTTAGACGTCTGCAGTTCCCAGACAACTGCCTTTGGTCAGACAGTCCTTGACTTTGTAAGGCGAGGAAACCCTCCCTAGGGGAATTACTTGCTATCTCCCCATATTGTGCTGCTGTCGGACGTAAGGGGAATCGTTGATTGTAATGTCAATCTGTATTCCCTTAGTCCAGACAGCAGCACAAGGCTTCCCTCCCTAGAAGCTTGTTTCCTTTCACTTTAATTTACACAGTGGAGGGAGGTCTCTTGTGCCCTCTTATAGGGCCAGTAGGAGGCACCTTAAATTTGGTGCTAATTAAAGGTTCCACTGTCCTAAACAACACACAGGGGCAGAGATACCCCATATTGTGCTGCTGTCTGGACTAAGGGAATACAGATTGACATTACAATCAACGATTTTCCACCATAATTTGCAAATAAATTCTTTAAAAATCAGACAATGTGATTTTCTGGATTTGTTTTCTCATTTTGTCTCTCATAGTTGAGGTCTACCTATGATGTCAATTACAGGCCTCTCTCATCTTTTCAAGTGGGAGAACTTGCACAATTGGTGGCTGACTAAATACTTTTTCCACCACTGTATATTTCAATAGCTTACATTTAATATAGACTTGACAAGTGTAACCAACTTGGTATTGGTAAAATCCCCACATTCTGGTCATAGAAGGATAATTTACTTGCAGCAACAAATACAAATGATCTGTTTATTAATGCAACATTTTTCAGCTCTGGATAATAGCCTTCATATATTGAGTTCCATTTCCATCCAACCATTTTTTGTCATCCACATACAGTCCTTAGAGTTATGAACATTTTTTTTTTTCTTCATCATTGAGATACCTGTGTTTCAAAAGCATAGCCATAAATACAGCAATATAGCATGTGAGTAGGTAAATTGATATGGAGGATGATTGCTAATCCCTAACTGTATGCTTGGATCTAACAATGGTGTCTACTCATTTGGGCACTTTACTTCATCTCTGTATATCCACACAAAACTTAAATGTTTTACAGTTTAAAGCCCACTTTTTGACACATCTCAGAACAGATTTTGATATGATTGTGCAGGAATTGAAAAATGCAAGATTTATTTGCCCAATTTCACTTTCTAAGCTAGATAGCACTTTAGCTAATGTAGCCATATTATGGATGTAGCACTTTAAAAGCTTTTTATTCTGCTTGATATTTTTTATATGTTTCCTGTTGGCAATATAAATTAATTATTAGTTCTCCTGAATTTTTAATGTACTCTTACTAGGATCACGGTATGCCAGCATATTTCTTGCTTGGCTTCGGACAAAAAGGAGCAAGAATGGCATGATGTCCAATATAATAATCTGCTAATTTCACACATACCTTATGTAGGTCAGCTCTTAGTATGGAAGTATGACTGTAAATATTGCATATGAATACATACAGTATGTGTAACAAAGACAATTAATTCATTTTAGAAGATTGGAGGATTTACTAGCAGCAACCAAACATTGTTTTGGTAGAAGTAAAATAGCAATCTTTATGTCAGTGGCTCTCATCCAGCAGTGTGTGTATCCCATTGGGTACTGTCGGGGGTTAATCTCCCCCGGGATGGATGTCACTGTAAGCCTAATTAAATAGATAACCAGTTTCGAGCGCTCGGGAAACAAGACGTACACAGGTACCGTGTATGAACAGTTTCTACTTTATTACGTAGTTCAATACAGTTTTAAAAGCAAGCTCAATTACATAACAGTCATGTGATCAATATACATATATGGTCTTTCCAGTTCCGTTATCACACAAATTTGTTCATTTACCCATCACCCCAGATGTTTTCCTTTTCACCTTATCTAAATGTCCTCCCAAGACTACTAGTTCTGCTGAAATCGGCAGAACTGTTGATATCTCCCCCAGACTCCAAGTCTGTCCTTATCAACTACGCAGTCTTGTTTACAGAACATTCCACCCTCTTGTGCTTTCTGTATACTGTGATATAGAATATAGTGCAAGTTATGTTTTAACCCTTACAATTCCCCCATTTTAGGACTTTATTTTTAATCAGTATTCAATGAATACATTCACACTATCTGTGTGCCATCTGTGATGGATTCTCCATTGAAAATGTTAAAAATAATGATCCTACCTTACATACTGAGTATTGTCCCTCATGAGATTGCATAGCGAAGGAATACATTGGATACAACAACATCCTAATATCATAAAAATGATTACACAAAGGATTATACCTACGATTTGTCGAAGGTATCCCAAGTCAGGTAGGAAAGCTAACAGCCAGTCCCACCATCCTTGGTTGACATCTTGTTTAATATGTGTTACCATTTCCTGCAACTGTTTCAACTTATCATGCACATCTTCTGAATGGTCAGACAAATTAAAACAGCACATTCCCGCAAAAGTGTTGCACCCATAACCATGTTTAAGCAGTAAATAATCTATAGCCGCTCTATTCTGCAATATTGCTTTTTTATGTGATTGCTAATCTAATACAACATCTTTAATGATAGCGCTAGTAGTGTTTATATTCTTTACCATAAAGCAAGCAATACGTGATATTATCTTTGCATTATATACAGACAAACCTGGTACTCCTACCAGTGACACAGCTAGGCTTATGTATTCTGCTTTCGATAAGAGTTTCACATCATAATTACAATCCTCAGGCAGTGGGATAGTACTTCTTTTGTGAAATATATGTACATGCGATTTCTGTGAACTCTGTTCATATGGTGTGGGTATCATAGTCAATGCTAATCTAGACAAGGCACATATGCCTCCAGTTATATTGGCAGGTATATAGGTGTAGCTGCTATTACCACACGCTAGAACCCACCCATGTGGCAAGGGTACATGTAAATCTAGTGACGGGACAATAAGTGTCCTGTTACATTGCATCCTCTTCCCTTCCCTCAGGGTTTGACAATCGTTGTCAGTTCTATTGCAGATTTGTGGAAACTGCCCTTTATTCATTATAGGATTGCAATTAGGTATTGTTGTTTTATTACATGAAAATTTGAAACACAATTCTGCTCTTGCTACTGCCCCAGTCGATATCCTTATCATATTCTCCTGTAAATCTGCGTAGGCAGTGCAGTTCATACAAGCATAATAAGGACTTATCCAGTCTGCATGCACATGGAGATCAGCTTCCTGTAAAAGAGTATCATTTAACTGAAGTTTCAACAATTTAGTCCATACTGCAACAGAAGTCGGCACTGCAATCAAACAAGTTTCTAACACATTACTGGAATATGCATTTCTCAAACAAAATTCTGTCATGTTTAATACTCGGGCCAAATATAACCACATATTCTCTTTTGTTCTCCATATGTGTTCCTCCAGTTCCCTTACTCCCCGATTTGGGCTCTTTTTTCCTGTAAAGTTCAAACCAGGTCCATATTATTAAAAGGCATCCAGCAAACATCAGCAAGTGTCGTGTTTTCATTTTGATGGTGCTTCAACTTTCTTGCAATGTGAAGCGTGTATCCAGGTGGGTTTTCCCTCCAATTTTACTGAAGTGGCAGTTGTCAGCAGTACTTGGAAGGGACCGTCATACCTGGGTTCAAGAGACTTCCTAGTGTGTCTTTTCACGACCACCCAATCACCAGGCTGCAAGCTATGCGTTCCTGAAAAATCAGAAGGGTCTGGAATAGAAGAGAACACTTGTTTATGTGTTTCTCTCAATTTCTGGCACAAACTCTGCACATAGCTAGAAATACTGTCATAGTTAAGCTGTAACGTCTGAGGGAAGTATAACCCTGTTTTGGGCGCACTTCCAAACAATATTTCAAATGGTGACAACCCTGTCCTCCTGTTAGGGGTGGTTCTTACTGAGTAAAGGCCTAAAGATAGACACTCAGGCCAGGGCTTCCCTGTCTCTGCTATCGTTTTTTGGATCTTTAATTTGAGTGTGCCATTCAACCTTTCCACTTTGCCTGAACTCTGAGGATGGTAGGGTGTGTGGAAAGCTTGCTCAATCCCTAGTGCAGACATTATTTCTTTCATTATCTCACCTGTGAAATGTGTACCTCTGTCAGACTCAATCACCTCGGGCACTCCAAACCTGCACACAAGCTCAGACATCAGTTTCTTGGCAGTTGCTTGTGCGGTTGCTTTGCTCACAGGGTAGGCCTCAGGCCATCCTGAAAACAGATCCACACAGACCAATACATACTCGTATGTTCCAGACTTAGGCAACTGTATGTAATCTATCTGTACTCTCTGAAATGGGTACAGGGATTTTGGTGTACACTTGGTGGGTGTTTTAACTACCTGTCCTGGGTTGTGTAGAGCACATATGTGACATGCTTTTACGTGGTTACTAGCAGCTCTTCCAAAACCTGGGGCAAACCATAATTTACCCACTAATGACTCCATGGCATTTCGAGAGGCATGCACCTTACCGTGGGCCAAGCCAGCCATCTGGGGGTAGACTGCTGCGGGCAGACATAATCGATCCCCCATTTTCCACATACCATCACCTTCTGTAGCACCTGCTTTCTTCCATCTTTCAGTTTCCACACTGGTAACCTTTGAGTACAGCCCTTTTGGGTCTGCTAGGTCAATGTCCATTTTGCTCACCTGGTTGGGACCCCTTCTGGCCAGTAGTGCTGCAGCCTTGGCTGCTATGTCAGCTCTCTCATTTCCACAGCTTTCAGGGTCCCTTCCTTTTGCGTGAGCTCTGACTTTCACAATTGCCAGCTGCTTTGGGAGCAGTATGGCCTCCATCAGTCGACTTACCACATCTCCATTCTTAATTGGCTTGCCCTGGGCCGTTAGGAAGTTTCTTGCCCTCCATATTGGACCATAATCATGTGCAATGCCAAAAGCATACCTGGAGTCAGTGTATATGTTAGCTGTTCTACCTTTGGCTATCTTACAAGCCTCCATAAGGGCTTTAAGCTCAGCTTCTTGGGCTGACATGTGTGGTGGAAGAGCTTCCTGGACTATGATGTCATGTTCAGTGACTACAGCATACCCTGTAACAAATTTGCCTTCATCTGTCAGATACCTTGAGCCGTCCACAAACATCTCATAATCAGGATTTTGTAACGGCACATCCGTGACATGGTCAAATCCCACTGTTTCCTGTGACATAAGAGCCACGCAATCATGTTCATGCTGGCTGTCAAACAGTTCTTCTTCAGAGAGGGAATTTAAAAATAACTCATCTTCCACTCCCCCTTTTGAATCATGAACTCCTACAGGAAGAAGAGTTGCAGGATTCAAAGTTAAACAGCGTTGAAAAGAGATGTTTGAGGAGGACTGCAGAGCAAATTCCATTTTGCACTGCCGTGCCAAAGAAAGGTGACGTCTGTCTACCTGTGTGAGGATAGCATGGATGTCATGAGGTGTATACACAACCAGTATATGATCTAGGACAATGTCTGAGCTTTTCTCAAGCAACGCTTGTACTGAGAGGACAACACGCACACAGGAGGGGGTCCCCCTGGCCACAGCATCTAACCTTGAGCTGTAATAGGCCACGGGGCGTTTCTTATCCCCGTGTTGTTGTGTGAGGACTGCAGTTGCGTGTCCCATCATCTCAGTCACGTAGAGCTGAAAAGGTTTCTCATAGTCAGGTAGGCCTAGGGCCGGAGCACTGACTATCTGCAACTTCAGTTGGTAAAACGCATCCAAGGCCTCAGGTGTGAGGCTGAATGGTTTTGAGGAGAGGCTATCGTACAGAGGTTGCATGGTCAGAGATGCAGATCTGATCCATGGCCTACAGTAGGATACCAATCCCAAGAAGGTACGTAGCTGAGCATGAGAGGTCGGCACCTGCATGTCTCTCACCACCTTGGTCCTCTCATCTGACAGGTGCTTGGTACCCTGGCCGAGACAGTGTCCCAGGAACACCACTTTTTGTTTGCAAAATTGCAACTTGTCCTTGTTGGCCTTGCAGCCGTTCTGGTAGAGGAAACACAACAGGCTGATGGTCGCCGCTTCACAGGTTGGTTTGTCTGGAGCACAAAGAAGAAGATCGTCAACATATTGTAACAGAACAACATCATCATGTGGAAAATACCAAGTACTCATAATAAGTGTAAGACACCTTGTGAATTGGTTAGGACTGTTTTGCGCCCCTTGTGGTAGTACTGTCCAAGTGTACTGTTTACCCCTGAATGTAAATGCAAACAAATACTGGCAATCGGGGTGTAAAGGCACAGAAAAATATGCATTGGAAAGATCTATACAACTGTACCAGGTGGTACCTGTGGGGACAGCTGACAGCAAGGTGTGTGGGTTAGGTACCACTGGGGTTTCAAGTAGCGTTACTTTATTCAATTCCCTAAGATCATGAACCATACGGTATGTGTCTGGTTCTCCCTTTTTGCCCTTTTTCTTCACTGGGAAAAGAGGAGTGTTTGCTACAGAAGTGCATTCCTTCAATGCCTCTGCTTTCACTAATTCCACTATTGTTACTGCTATGGCATCCTCTTGGGCATGGGTCAGAGGATATTGTTTAATCCTGGGTGGCTGAGCACCAGGTTTCAGGGTTACCATAACAGAGGGTACATCCAATTTACCTAAGTCTGTTTTCCCAGTTGCCCATAATGCTGTTGGCACTTGGGATAACAGTACATTTTCTTCTTCAGTGAGGACAAAAATACAATTTGGTGTATTTAACTCGGCAGATAACAAACACAAAATCTCATGGTTAGTATGTGTGACTTTTACAAATGCTTCTCCTGAGGAATGTAACATGATGTTACAACCTAATACTCCCATCACATCTGTACCAAGAATGTTATCTGATGTGTCTGAGACTAAATACCTAGTGAGTATCCTGCTACCCTGAAATGAAGTTTCTACAGGATCAGTTTGATCCAGGGTGACTGGTAGCCCTGATACCCCTTGGACCACCTGGCTATCTCCTGAGAGTGGGAGTTTAAGTGTACTAGCAACATGTTTGCTTACACATGATTTTGTTGCCCCAGTATCTATCAAGAATGGCACCTCCTTTCCATTAATCAATACAGGTTGAAAAATTTGAATTCCCCTATCCTGTGAGAACAAAAGGGATACTGGGGCGGGAGAGCCTGTCTTTCATTGTGTATCATCCTGTGCTTGATAAAAAACTTCGTCTTTCTCTGTCTCAGACATGGGCGGACCACCCTTATGTTGCCTGGGCCCATCGTTGTCCCTTTGTTTGGGACACCGACAATCCCTGGCTAAGTGTCCTGGTCTCCCACAATTGAAGCATTTTCTGGTCTCCCTCTGTCCTTGTTGTTGTCTAGGGCGGGGACCTGTCTTTCCCTGATACCTTGCACCATTGTTTATATAAGCTTTAATTGGTGCTGCTGCTTTCTTTTCCCTCTCATCTATGGAGAACCCCACTGCTTTAGCAAATAAATCATCAGGATTTGAACTTCTCCAATCCGGGGTACAAGCTCTTATCTTTTCTGCCAGGGTGCCCCCTATTCCCTGCATGAATGCTTCAGAAAGCATGGTGTTTCTCAGGGCTCGAGATGCATGCTCCTCCCACCCGGCATCTACTGCTTTAGTGACAAGTCTTCCATAATAAGCTTCTATTGCCTCACCTTTCTCCCTTTTACATGTAGTTAATGCTGTACGACGGGTTTCTGCTTGTTTTTCACACCACAACTCCAATTTATCTAAAAAGTCCTTTCCACTATCTGTGGATTCTGTGTTCAGGGGAATATTTCGATCAAATCTAGAAATAATATTTATCGTACTCAACAACCCCTCTGAACATTTCACCTGAATTATGGCCATTAAGTCCTTCCAGCTAGCTCTATAGTTCATCTGAAACATCCTCATTTTCCTAAGAAAAGCACTGGGTTCTAACTGTGGGTCTGGTAGTTGTTGTGCCATAGACAGCTGATCCCCAGGAGACCAAGGTCTCCATTCTACTGAAGTAGTTGTAATCATATCATCCTCACCCGTCCGTCCCCTTCTAGGTGTCCCTTCCTCTTTTGTTTCTTCTACTTCTTCCCCAGATACACTCCCGGTTGTCCCACTAACGGGGGTACGGCTAACAGTTCTCTTTGTCTGTGACCTAGTGACAACTGGGTACAATTTCTTTGTTGGGGGTGGCGGAGGTGGTAAAGGTAAATCTGCATGCATTACTTTAGGGCCACAGACCCCCCCTGGGACGAGGGGTATTACATACAGAGCATGGATCTCCCCAGCACGGTTGCTGGGTACTACATGTTTGACAAGTCCACCCCTTCGGATTGTAAGGTGGAGGAGATGAGGTGAGTCCTGTTTGGTTGGGGCCCTTCCCTTTATATTCCTCTGAAGGAGGCATATACAGCATCCTTCCTAGTTTATCCTGTTTTCGGGACCATTCCCCATTCTCTATTTTCTTGCTTCCTTCGATCAGGGCATATATACCTCCTTGCAGCTTATTTTCTTGAATCAGTCCTGCATAGTCCAATCTCCACTGATCCCAAAACTTACTGTCTACCAACCCAGTTTTGTGTATTCCTGCTCTTTTTAGGATTTTCTTTACCTGTGCGGCTACTTCTTTCCCTTCCCCTATCTCTATTAGTTCACATGGGGTGTACCATATCTTAGATGGTCCCTTCCCCATCTTGGCTGGTAGCTAATCAGCCGATGAGTCTCTCACTCCTCTAGGGCAACCTTTAGACAATAGAGGGTCACTTATGACTACTTAGTGAGAACTCCCAGACAGACTCTTCTGTCTTCTATGAACTACTCTACTTGTGCAAGTTCAGGAGTAGTGCTCAGGGCAATGCCTCAATTGGCTTCCACAGGGTCAACTTTCTGCCTGTGTCCCCTTACCAAAACACTCCCAAATCACTACACGCACTTCGCGCGGATTCTACTAAGTCCTTCGTGCTACTACTCAGGTCTCATTCGACCTTGACCGTCCAGGCACGGCTGGAGGCTAGTGTTCCAAAACAAGGACTTTTCAATCACTCAGTGCTTCTCAGTTCCGAACCTTGTCCGCAACTCTAGGGGTTAAGAATAGAGAACTGTTCCCCATTCTTTGCAGCCTTATATATCTTATAACACAGGTAACATGCAAACATCAATAGACAGGCAAGACAAAAAGCAAAGAAAACAATTTCCATATCATTTACAGGTGACATGTCCCTTTTAGGTTCTTCCGTACTATACAATTGGCATCGAGATGTCATATAAGCATGCAGCAGCTTACCTCACTCATCGATACAGAGAATAGACACACAGGAACCTCAGATATACTAATTGGCAAGATCAAAGGCTTACCTTCACAGTACTGTTTTTATCTATCTGAGGTCCTCTGGTCCCGTCCTCAAGTCGATCGGTGAGTGGGTCGGCACTCTATCGGCTGCACATCAGACAATCTCGAGGCCCCACGTCATTGGTCGCCAATTTCTGTCGGGGGTTAATCTCCCCCAAGATGGATGTCACCGTAAGCCTAATTAAATAGATAACCAGTTTCGAGCGCTCGGGAAACAAGACGTACACAGGTACCGTGTATGAACAGTTTCTACTTTATTACGTAGTTCAATACAGTTTTAAAAGCAAGCTCAATTACATAACAGTCATGTGATCAATATACATATATGGTCTTTCCAGTTCCGTTATCACACAAATTTGTTCATTTACCCATCACCCCAGATGTTTTCCTTTTCACCTTATCTAAATGTCCTCCCAAGACTACTAGTTCTGCTGAAATCGGCAGAACTGTTGATATCTCCCCCAGACTCCAAGTCTGTCCTTATCAACTACGCAGTCTTGTTTACAGAACATTCCACCCTCTTGTGCTTTCTGTATACTGTGATATAGAATATAGTGCAAGTTATGTTTTAACCCTTACAGTACTCTCCAAAGTGGTGCAATGCAAGCAGTAAAAGTCTTTTCAAATTGATGGCTCCACTCTGTCGGTGCTATATATTGTAGCACCTCTAAAGGATGTTTCTGGCAGGTCAACTGTACTTCCTGGAAGCAACAATGCTTTTGAGGCTCAACCAAAACTCCAACATTTGTGCAGTGATAACAGCATCAAAGATGCTCTGATCTTACCATCATATGCATTCTGCATGACACTGCCACAGTCCTCAAATCAAAGATAATTTTTTTCTACACAATACATTTAAGCATATGGAAACTGAGTGGTTAGCGTGCTTTACGGTCAGCAACTGTTAAAAAAGTGATGTCCTGCACAGATGTATAGTACTAGTTTTAGGGATTAAGTACATGTACGAGTATGAAGAGGAGACTCCATTTCTCAAACTGCAGTGGTCTGGTTAGATCTCATTGAGGTCATCATTAGTTTTACACTGTCCAGTCTGTAACAGTCTGAATGTTTTAAAAAACTGAAGTGGAGATCATACTGCAATGCCATACTGTGGTTGAAATAAGATTTTGGGGGCTATTTATATTTAACCCCTGCTCCCTGCTCCATGGGACACTATTACATTGTAAAAGTGAATTCTAGCCACTGGTGTCCATTCTAGCCACTGGTGTCTATGAGTGTGTGCTAGTCACAGTGCGTGGCAAATCCAAGTGCCCTCATAACAGTGTATGCCATTAATAGATGTTTCAAAACAATTCATGCCAGCCACAGGGGTCACACAACAGTGCATGCAAGCCTAGGGTGCTCCTACAACCATGCATGCCAGCCATGGGTTCTCAGTGGAGAAAATTATTTACCACTTTTAGATCCCACCTTGAATTTGAAACCATGATGTACAGCTGGTTCTGTCACATGATGGAAACAATTAGCAACCCTGCTCACACACAGACCCATTGCTTTAAAATGAGATCTGTCTGGGTTCCATCATACTGTCCAGTGTCGGACTGAGGTGCCTAGGGCCAATCAGTTCACTTCTATCTGGGGGCCCACTATACAGCTCCATGCAAATATTACCTAACACTTGTTCACAAGTTTATCAAATGTCACAAACAT
The DNA here is from genome assembly GCA_947044405.1 of Leptodactylus fallax. Taxonomy (NCBI): domain Eukaryota; kingdom Metazoa; phylum Chordata; class Amphibia; order Anura; family Leptodactylidae; genus Leptodactylus; species Leptodactylus fallax. The sequence goes on from CAMRHE010000021.1 coordinate 10,016,232, forward strand.
ATATATATATATATATATATATATATATATATATATATATACAGTCATGGCCAAAAGTTTTGAGAATGATACAAATATTAATTTGTACAAAGTCTACTGCTTCAGTTTTTCTAATGGCAATTTGCATATACTCCAGAATGTTATAAAGAGTGATCAGCTTAACAGCAATTACTTGCAAAGTCAATATTTGCCTAGAAAATGAACTTTATCCCCCAAAACACATTTCAACATCATTGCAGCCCTGCCTTAAAAGGACCACCTAACATCGTTTCAGTGATTGCTCCATTAACACAGGTGTGGGTGTTGATGAGGACAGGGCTGGAGATCAATCTGTCATGATTAAGTAAGAATGACACCACTGGACACTTTAAAAGGAGTCTGGTGCTTGCCATCATTGTTTCTCTTCTGTTAACCATGGTTATCTCTAAAGAAACACGTGCAGTCATCACTGCACTGCACAAAAATGGCCTAACTGGGAAGAGTATTGCAGCTAGAAAGATTGCACCTCAGTCAACAATCTATCGCATCATCAAGAACTTTAAGGAGAGAGGTTCCATTGGTGCCAAAAAGGCTCCAGGGCGCCCAAGAAAGACCAGCAAGCGGCAGGACCGTCTCTTAAAAGTGTTTCAGCTGCGGGATCGGGCTACCAGAAGTGCAGAGCTTGCTGAGGAATGGCAGCAGGCAGGTATGAGTGCATCTGCACGCACTGTGAGGCGGAGACTCTTGGAGCAAGGCCTGGTCTCAAGGAGGGCAGCAAAGAAGCCACTTCTCTCCAGAAAAAACATCAGGGACAGACTGATATTCTGCAAAAGGTACAGGGAGTGGACTGCTGAGGACTGGGGTAAAGTCATTTTCTCTGATGAATCCCCTTTTCGATTGTTTGGAACATCTGGAAAACAGCTTATTCGGAGAAGAAGAGGTGAGCGCTACCACCAGTCTTGTCTCATGCCAACTGTAAAGCATCCTGAATCCATTCATGTGTGGGGTTGCTTCTCAGCCAAGGGAATCGGCTCTCTCACAGTCTTGCCTAAAAACACAGCCATGAATAAAGAATGGTACCAGAATGTCCTCCAAGAGAAACTTCTCCCAACCGTCCAAGAGCAGTTTGGCGCTCAACAATGCCTTTTCCAGCATGATGGAGCACCTTGCCATAAAGCAAAGGTGATAACTAAATGGCTCAGGGAACAAAACATAGAGATTTTGGGTCCATGGCCTGGAAACTCCCCAGATCTTAATCCCATTGAGAACTTGTGGTCAATCATCAAGAGACGGGTGGACAAACAAAAACCAACAAATTCAGACAAAATTAAAGCATTGATTCTGCAAGAATGGACTGCTATCAGTCAGGATTTGGTCCAGAAGTTTATTGAGAGCATGCCAGGGAGAATTGCAGAGGTCCTGAAGAAGAAGGGTCAACACTGCAAATATTGACTTGCTGCATTAACTCATTCTAACTGTCAATATAAGCTTCTGTTACTCATAATATGAATGCAATTATATTTCTGTATGTGATAAAAACATCTGACAAACACACATAAAAACCAGAGGGCAGCAGATCATGTGAAAATATAATATTTGTGTCATTCTCAAAACTTTTGGCCATGACTGTACAGTATATATATATATATATATATATATATATATATATATATACAGTGCCTTGCGAAAGTATTCGGTCCCCTTGAACTTTTCAACCTTTTGCCACATTTCAGGCTTCAAACATAAAGATATAAAATTTAAATTTTTGGTGAAGAATCAACAACAAGTGGGACACAATTGTGAAGTGGAACGAAATTTATTGGTTATTTTAAACTTTTATAAAAAATAAAAAACTGAAAAGTGGGGCGTGCAATATTATTGGGCCCCTTTACTTTCAGTGCAGCAAACTCACTCCAGAAGTTCAGTGAGGATCTCTGAATGATCCAATGTTGTCCTAAATGACTGATGATGATAAATATAATCCACCTGTGTGTAATCAAGTCTCCGTATAAATGCACCTGCTCTGTGATAGTCTCAGGGTTCTGTTTAAAGCGCAGAAAGCATCATGAAGACCAAGGAACACACCAGGCAGGTCAGTGATACTGTTGTGGAGAAGTTTAAAGCCGGATTTGGATACAAATAGATTTCCCAAACTTTATACATCCCAAGGAGTACTGTGCAAGCTTTCATATTGAAATGGAAGGAGTATCAGACCACTGCAAATCTACCAAGACCTGGCTGTCCCTCTAAACTTTCATCTCAAACAAGGAGAAGACTGATCAGAGATGTAGCCAAGAGGCCCATGATCAATCTGGATGAACTGCAGAGATCTACAGCTGAGGTGGGAGAGTCTGTCCATAGGACAACAATCAGTCGTACACTGCACAAATCTGGCCTTTATGGAAGAGTGGCAAGAAGAAAGCCATTTCTCAAAGATATCCATAAAAAGTCTCATTTAAAGTTTGCCACAAGCCACCTGGGAGACACACCAAACATGTGGAAGAAGGTGCTCTGGTCAGATGAAACCAAAATCGAACTTTTTGGCCACAATGCAAAACGATATGTTTGGCATAAAAGCAACACAGCTCATCACCCTGAACACACCATCCCAACTGTAAAATATGGTGGTGGCAGCATCATGGTTTGGGCCTGCTTTTCTTCAGCAGGGACAGGGAAGATGGTTAAAATTGATGGGAAGATGGATGGAGCCAAATACAGGACCATTCTGGAAGAAAACCTGTTGGAGTCTACAAAAGACCTGAGACTGGGATGGAGATTTATCTTCCAACAAGACAATGATCCCAAACATAAAGCAAAATGTACAATGGAATGGTTCACAAATAAACGTATCCAGGTGTTAGAATGGCCAAGTCAAAGTCCAGACCTGAATCCAATCGAGAATCTGTGGAAAGAGCTGAAAACTGCTGTTCACAAACTCTCTCCATCCAACTTCACTGAGCTTGAGCTATTTCCAAGGAAGAATGGGCAAGAAATTCAGTCTCTCGATGTGCAAAACTGATAGAGACATACCCCAAGCGACTTGCAGCTGTAATCGCAGCAAAAGGTGGCGCTACAAAGTATTAACTTAAGGGGGCCGAATAATTTGGCACGCCCCACTTTTCAGTTTTTTATTTTTTACTAAAGTTTAAAATATCCAATAAATTTTGTTCCACTTCACGATTATGTCCCACTTGTTGTTGATTCTTCACCAAAAAATTAAAATTTTATATCCTTATGTTTGAAGCCTGAAATGTGGCAAAAGGTTGAAAAGTTCAAGGGGGCCGAATACTTTCGCAAGGCACTGTATATATATAATTATTATTATTATTATTTATTTACTTATTTATTTAATTTGATTTTCTGTAGTAGGTTGCTGCCTAGGCCTTGCCTCTGATTTTTTTCTGTTCTGGAGTCATGTCAGTAGCTCGGTACCTACTTCTTGCCTTCTTAGGGCCCTTTTTGAACTGTGAGCTAGAGTTATATGTCCACACAGAAGCAGACGTCAGGCAGCTGCAAGATGACTGTGATGGTGGCCTCTGCAGTGTGAATAAGAAGAATACTGGTTGGCCTGAGGTTGCCACTAGATGAAAAGTAAACAGGGTAGTTTCTGTATCTCTATCTATCTATCTATCTATCTATCTACAGGTGCTTCTCAATAATTTTGAATATCTTTGAAACGTTTATTTATTTCAGTAATTAAATTAAAAAAGTGACCTCCTATATTTTCTAAATTCTTTACACACAGAGTGTTCTATTTTAAGTGTTTTATTTCTGTAAATGTTGATTATGGATTACAGGTAATGAATACCCAGATCTAAGAAAATTAGAATATTGTAAAAAATATATATATATTATTTTTAAATTAGCAATACAAGAATAATATATCTACTAATTCTGCATAGCAGCTCAGTCACTAGACTAGAATTACAGGTATATATGTGTTTATATTCATACTATATATTTTGATAACATAATGTTAGAGATGAGCGAATTTAGCAAAATTCGATTCGACCAATTCTCCGAAGTTTCCAAAGCAATCCAATTAAATTTGAATTAATTTGCAGTGAATCACGTTAACCCCTTCCCAACATCTGCCCTAATAGTAAGGCGCTGCCGAGAAGGACTTCCCGCAAACCACGGCGGAAGCATGGTGCGCACACAGAAACTGTGTGCGCACCCTGCTTTGCGGGTGTCAGCAGTATGTAACAGCTGACACTATCCTCTAACACCCGCGGTCGGAGCTGAGCTCCAATCGCGGGTGTTAACCCCTGAGATGCTGCAGTCAAACATGACCACGGCATCTCAGGGGTTTTATTATATATTGGGGTCCCGATCTATGTCTCGTAATTGGAACATAAAGCTAGAATTGGGGTCCGAGTGTTTGGAGACAGAGTAGTAGCTACGTCATTGAACATTTTCTTTTATCTCACAGAGTATTGAGGCCTCCTAGGGGTAGGCATGTGAGTTTGTATGGGATAGTGATAGGTAAGATAGTGACTGATTGGGAAAGACTCAGAGTTCAAACCATCCCGTCACAGTCCAATGTCAAACATCTAAGTTTGAGGCACAGACTAATCACTGCACCGGTGTGAGATATGTACTAGTTCCCATAAAAGGGATCCGACATTGGAAAATAGTGGTTCATGGTTTTCCTCTTGGTGTGGAAGGTTCGATACTGGGGGATTAACTAATAACTGAACCATTTTTTGAGTATGCAGGTCATTGAATCAGATCATGGGTGCAGCTGAGGTCTGTTTGTTCTGAAGTCTGGTACACACATTTTTGTCTACACCCAGGGCCGATTTTTCTGTGATTAGCTCATTCTTTTGGTGGCATATCCACTTTTTATGAGTATTAATAAACGCTAAGTTTTATTTATTTTTTGTTTGGCCATTCCAATCTGTGATCCATATTTGAATAGAGGAATGGATACACACCCTCTGTGATTTTAATATATAATGGAGTTTGGTATATGTAATCACTGACATTTGATAAAGACCCCTGGGTCGATACGTGGTGTGTGATGCTATTGTTTAAATAAATAAAATTCCTATTATGCTTTATATGGTTGCTCACGGACTGGACTGCTTTTTCTTCCTCATAAATAACCCCAAATGGGAAATGGGGTTCTGCCGTGCAATTAAGGAAATGGTTTTATCCCTATTATCTTGAATGCTGTCACAGAACTTTTTTCATTTTTTTTATATAATTTTAATTATCAATGTTTCCTGCTTCACCTACACATGTTCAGATACTGTAGGTGTATCACAAGTTAAACTGCTTTTCTAAAAAACAAACAAACAAAAAAAAAACATGATCTTGTTATTGTAAAGTGATGCTAAATATTCTATTTGTGTCTTTGTGGAGCCACCTAGTAGGGGTGAATTGCAACCTACCAAGGCTAGCATGTTGTTTTATTGTGTTGAAATTGGAAATATAAATTGTGTTGAAATTGGAATCCAATATCAAATTGGAGATCAGTTAAATGATCTATATGTAGCTAATAGTAGTGGCGTGTAGGTCTGAAAACACCATAAGGACACCCCCATTTTTTAAACTGATATGTGTCACTTTACATGGTAATAACTTTGAGACGCTCACCCAAGCGATTCTGAGATAGTTTTTTTCTTCATTCTACTGTACTTCATGTCAGTGGTAAACTGTGGTTGATATTTTTGCATTTATTTATGAAAAAAAGATGAAATTTGGTGAACATTTGGAAAAATCTGTCCTGTTAGTGAAAAATGTTTTGTTAAAGCTATTTTTGAGCAGTAGTGTTTTTTTGTATTTTTTATTTTTTTGTTAGATATATACAAAGTGTCATTACAATGACAAAAGAAACCTAAAAGAAGCTGACTGACGCAACCTGTTTAACCACTTCCATACCGCCCATAGACTATATACGTCCAATGGGTGGTTGTCTAGTTCTGCAAGGACGTACTGGTACGTCCAAGCAGAACTCATTAGCTGCAAGAAATTGTGCAGCTACTGAAACTGGGAGCCGACTGTAACTATAACCAGAGCTCCCAGGGGAGAAGACGGGGAAGATTTATTACCTTCCCTACCTTCCCGATCACTGTGTATACAGCGCTTCAAGAGAACTGTATATAGCGCTATGGACGCCGCCATCTTGCGGCCGCCCTCAAAAAATAAAAACAACATAAAAATAAAGCCCTATGTGTCACCGAAAAAAGAGGCAGAAATAAGTTGAATAACGCATATGATAAAAATGTTACAGCCCTCAAAACCGCACATACCAAAAAAAACGAAAATGTGTCTGGTCCTGGACCAGAAATTGACCTGGTACTGAAGTGGTTAAAAAAAAAATCTCAATTTTTATTTTTTTTTTTTTTTAGCCAATACATACAAAGTGGTGTACTAATGGCAAAAACAAAAACAAATTGATGCAGCCTGTTACAGTCTGAAAAATCTCAGTTTCTTAAGGTTTTTTTTTACTAATACATACAAAGTGCCATCCTAATGGCAAAAAAGAAAAACAAGCTGATGCAGCTTGTTATAGCCTGAAAAATTTTAGTTCTTTTGTTAGCAAGTACATACAAAGTGCTGTTTTTGTGAAAAACACAGTGTCTGAACTTTTGCAAATCATTATTATATAAGAAATGTGCAGTAAAATAACTGGAAAAAGCCAGTACAGGGGATAGCATAAAGGAGGGAGACAAGGGAACACTTGGGCAGGTACTAACAATAAGAATGTGGGTGGTAACAGCAAAGCTCACTTATCTCAGTCACAGGAGTATAATGCATCTGAAACTTATGTGATCTTGATTTGTTGCTAATCAGGACCATAGATCACCACCAAATCCCATGCGAGAAGTGGAGAGGAAAAATCCGCGCTTACCACGATGTCTTCAGAAAGTTCCTTTATTGAAAACCAGATTACAACGCGTTTCAGAGCAGTAAGGTGCTTTTCTCAAGTGAATATTGGTTGACATAGCACATAACACAACAAGTCAGTCTTAAAAATGTTTTTCCTCTCCTCTTTTCCCACAGAATTTGGTGGCGATCTATCATCCTGAATAGCGACAAATCTACACTACCCTTTAGTAGCAGCGATCCAGCGAAATACCATATACCATCTGGATATCTAGACCTTTCTACATGTAATTCAGGGTGTTGTGACTTCATCACAACCCAAAAAAGCAAGTGGCTTATTTGTACCCTCTCTGCATCTAAACCTATATTTGCAATATTACACTAGGTGCTGTGCGGTGCTTTTTTCTTTTTTTCTAACAGTTTTTGTGATCTTGAGTTAGGCTTCTGTGTGTTCCTCCTCCTCCCATTCTGGCTTAACCCTGTCTCCTTCATCTTCTTCACTGATACAGATGCCTAGTAGCAATGTAGTACCCGCTTAGAAATCTATTTCTCCTAGTCAGAGGATTCTTCCTCCTCTTTTGATGAGTTGGATGAAAACAGTCAGCATTTTTTGCAAGTAGAAGAGGCAGAGGTGGATGAGACAAGACTATTAGAGGTAGAGTTAGTAGTGGCAGAAGGTGTGGTATTCATTCTGGTAGGAACACTAGAGGGAAATCTGAATGTGGATATTATGAGGGTGTGCAAGAATCCCGTCACCATGATAACAAAGACAGAATTGCTGTTTTTTTGGTGACATCTAAAAAAATTGAAAAAAGTGATATAAAAGTCTCATATAACATAAAATGGTAGCAATAGAACTACAATTCAAATTGCAAAAAACAAGCCTTCACAAAGCTACAGTCATGGCCAAAAGTTTTGAGAATGATACAAATATTAATTTTTACAAAGTCTACTGCTTCAGTTTTTCTAATGGCAATTTGCTTATACTCCAGAATGTTATAAAGAGTGATCAGCTTAACAGCAATTACTTGCAAAGTCAATATTTGCCTAGAAAATGAACTTTATCCCCCAAAACACATTTCAACATCATTGCAGCCCTGCCTTAAAAGGACATCGTTTCAGTGATTGCTCCATTAACACAGGTGTGGGTGTTGATGAGGACAGGGCTGGAGATCAATCTGTCATGATTAAGTAAGAATGACACCACTGGACACTTTAAAAGGAGGCTGGTGCTTGCCATCATTGTTTCTCTTCTGTTAACCATGGTTATCGCTAAAGAAACACGTGCAGTCATCATTGCACTGCACAAAAATGGCCTAACTGGGAAGAGTATTGCAGCTAGAAAGATTGCACCTCAGTCAACAATCTATCGCATCATCAAGAACTTCAAGGAGAGAGGTTCCATTGGTGCCAAAAAGGCTCCAGGGCGCCCAAGAAAGACCAGCAAGCGGCAGGACCATCTCTTAAAAGTGTTTCAGCTGTGGGATCGGGCTACCAGCAGTGCAGAGCTTGCTGAGGAATGGTAGCAGGCAGGTGTGAGTGCATCTGCACGCACTGTGAGGCGGAGACTCTTGGAGCAAGGCCTGGTCTCAAGGAGGGCAGCAAAGAAGCCACTTCTCTCCAGAAAAAACATCAGGGACAGACTGATATTCTGCAAAAGGTACAGGGAGTGGACTGCTGAGGACTGGGGTAAAGTCATTTTCTCTGATGAATCCCCTTTTCGATTGTTTGGAACATCTGGAAAACAGCTTATTCGGAGAAGAAGAGGTGAGCGCTACCACCAATCTTGTCTCATGCCAACTGTAAAGCATCCTGAAACCATTCATGTGTGGGGTTGCTTCTCAGCCAAGGGAATCGGCTCTCTCACAGTCTTGCCTAAAAACACAGCCATGAATAAAGAATGGTACCAGAATGTCCTCCAAGAGCAACTTCTCCCAACCGTCCAAGAGCAGTTTGGCGCTCAACAATGCCTTTTCCAGCATGATGGAGCACCTTGCCATAAAGCAAAGGTGATAACTAAATGGCTCAGGGAACAAAACATAGAGATTTTGGGTCCATGGCCTGGAAACTCCCCAGATCTTTATCCCATTGAGAACTTGTGGTCAATCATCAAGAGATGGGTGGACAAACAAAAACCAACAAATTCAGACAAAATTAAAGCATTGATTCTGCAAGAATGGACTGCTATCAGTCAGGATTTGGTCCAGAAGTTGATTGAGAGCATGCCAGGGAGAATTGCAGAGGTCCTGAAGAAGAAGGGTCAACACTGCAAATATTGACTTGCTGCATTAACTCATTCTGTCAATATAAGCTTCTGTTACTCATAATATGAATGCAATTATATTTCTATATGTGATAAAAACATCTGACAAACACACATAAAAACCAGAGGGCAGCAGATCATGTGAAAATATAATATTTGTGTCATTCTCAAAACTTTTGGCCATGACTGTACATTGACTGAAAAACAAAAATAGATATGGGTCTATGTCGACCCTAAAACAAATAATTTTTGGCAAATTAATTTTTAATATACAAAAAAAGCACAACATAAAAAAACAATGTAAATTTGGTATAGCCATAATCATATTCACCTGCAGAATAAAGGTAACATGAGATTAATACACAGTGCATTGCACAAAATTTAGAACATAAAAAAGGATGGATAAAATCAGTGTTTTTTTTTTCCTTTCCTCCAGATCCCTGCTTGCTCCATATCTCCAGCATGGGGTCTATGCATGAGGGCATGTAATCAAGTAGGGATTCTATACCAATTACTGTAGATATTAACTTAAATCGCCTCTTGGCAGTGATAGATGATAGAAAACTTGTGGCTCAGCATGAATATACCCAATCTTTATTCCAGAGTGAAGGTTATGTTTAGACCCATATCCCATAGTAAAATATATTTAGGTGGATGAGGTATGAGGCAAACAGGGTATGGCAGGTATGGAAGAATATACCAGTGCCAAAACAAGGAGCTCCAAAAGGAGACTAAGAAAGGGATGTTTTTTTCACTCCCACTTAGAACAGTTAGTAAAATTTAATCAATAGACTAGATGTTTTCTAAAATAGTGCAACAGAAAAAAATAACTTGTTCTACAAAACAAATGCTCATATGTTGGCAAAAAAATGAAAAAAAAAGATTGGCATTCTTAAATGTGATTTCCTGAATGGGTGCTTCAGGTGTGGGAGAATTGAAAATGGAGCAATAGTCATCTATTCCAGTACTCCATTTGGGAGCTGCATCCCCAATTCTCTCTAATGCTGGCACTGACTGGGTCATAAGTGCAGAAGCTCTGATGACTGCTGTGGCCAATCACTGGCTTTAGCAGTCACATAGTGGGTATATGTGACTTATATACCATAATATCACCAATACTCAACATGTGAATGCTGAGGCCAGTGTTTGGTCCCAGTGGTTATCTGAGCCTCTACACTTCCAGCCACGGCCAGTGCCAGCACTGCAGAGAATGGATGGCTCCCAGTTGGAGGACTGGGGGTAGTGAGTATTGATCCTATTTATATTGTACTGCACCTTGGATTTTCCAGGAATACCAATCTAAAAAACTAGTCAGTGTTCTTAAGGTATTAATATATATTGCCCGTGGAAAGGGATTCCATTCTTTATTAACATTGGCTATCATGCTAGCAAAGATAAAAACAGGAGTGTAGATACTTCGATATATATCTTTTGAAACATTTAATTGATTTCACTTTTAGGAAATATGTGGCTTTTTGAAAACTGTGAATAAACTGCTATTAACGTATTTTTATTATGTATTTGTGAATAGTATGTGCAGTGAACAGTGATGAATTTGTGCTGTAATGGGATTTAGTGAACTGCTGTTCTTATTGGTAATACTGTATATAAATACCCTAATTAAGCATTATAGCTGCAATATATGGCCAGTTCTTCTGCCAGCAACAGCCATCAGTGAAGAAAGTGATTATTATTTTTCCTTCTGATTCTCAAAAGCTCCAATTATCAGTCTTGTACATGTTTTTTTAATCATTTATTTATAAGCAGAGGCAGATTCTCAAAGTGGGTGCAAACCCCTTGTACCTCAAAAGCAATCCAAATAGAAAAACTGTAGCAGATCAATGAAAACAATACTATGCTATACATTAGGCGATTTCATCTGCCCCAGATCTGCCCTTTATGTTTTCGAATAAGAATTAAATTGACACTAAGGTGAAATGAAGAGGAGATTGAATGGTTTGAGATAAAGGTAGGGAAGAAATAAGAATAGAATAGGAAGAAGGAACAACAACAAAAAAGATGGTCACATAAACCTGACTGATGCATGTGCCCAGTGGCATAACTAGGAATGGCTGGGCCCCAAGGCGAACATTTGACATGGCCCCCCCCCCCTCGAACCGGTTACGGGTCCCCAAACAGTAAAATATGCTCAGCAGAGGCCCCAGATAATATTATATGCTCAACAGTGGCCCCCACACAGCATTATATGCTCCACAGTGGCCCCCATACAGCATTATATGCTCCACAGTGGCCCCCATACAGCATTATATGCTCTACATTTCTACCCCCACACACAGTATAATATGCTACCCACAGTGGCCCCACACAGTATAATATGCTCTACACAGTGGTCCCCACCCAGTATTATATGCCCCCCATAGTGGGCCCCACCCAGTATTATATCCTCCCTACAGTGGCCCCCACAAAATATTACATGCTCCACAGTGGCCCCCACCCAGTATTATATGCTCTACAGTGGCCCCCACCCAGTGTTATATGCTCTACAGTGGCCCCCACACAGTATTATATGCTCTACAGTGGCCCACACACAGTATTATAGCTCCGAACAGCCCCCCCTCCGCTTCGGTGCTATTATTATACTCTGGGGTCTCCTCATAATCGGAGGCCCAGGGAAGGTGATTAAAAATAACAAACATTCATACTCACCTTGCCTTACTTTTGCTCGGCATTCTCGCTCCATCCTGCCGTCTTCAGCGTTTTCAGGCCCTCTTCCGACGTCGCTGCCGAGGCCTGTGATTGGGCCTCAGCTGTCACGTGGGGGCGCACTGACGTCATTATGCGGCCGCGCCCCATGTGACCGCTGGGGCTTAATCACAGGCCTGACGGAAGAGCGCCGGAGAGAACGCTGCGCCCAGGAGAGGTGAGAATATGTGTTTATTATTTTCAGTCACCTCCCCTGGGCTGCCATCTATTGGAAAGGGGCCTGCAATATGCCAGGACTCCTTTCCAATAACAGTATGTATAGCAGTCGGGGAACCAGGCTTTCCCCGACCGCTATCATAATGGTCCGGGGCCCGGCCATCTCCAGCTGCCCGCGGGCTCCGTAACCTGCCGGGTCCATTCGCGGTCGCAGGGGGATCATTACTGGTTTGTGGGGTTCGCGGTAGCATCTGCCACAGGGCTCCGGGGCCCCTAATGTCCCGGGCCCTGTGGCAGCCGCTACCGCTGCTACCCCGATAGTTACGCCCCTGCATGTGCCCAACAGTTTCAGATTGGGGTGCCTAATGCCTACCAATAACATTCTGAGAGCTAGCTGTACCACTGCATGCATATATTACCATCTCTCCTATTTGCAAACTCCTAAAACAGCATCAACACAACATTTTCTCTTTTACCCTACAGCATAGACTTTGCATTGGACTGCTCTTTTCTGTACTCCCTCCTAGTAGCCTGCTGACTAGCTCTTACTTTCGACTAGGGTCCTCTTACCTCTTTGAGTTGTGGATATACAGCAACAGAAAAACAAAGTGTGGATAAGTCAATTTCCCCTAATGGGGGAATAGATAAAAGAATAATGCTTTAATAATCCAATGTTAAAAAACATGTATTGGGAACTCTCCACAATATTAAAACACAGTAACTAGAGCGAGCTGCACCTATCCAACAGGAATGCAGCTTTAGATAGGGACCCAAAAAATGATGGATAATTGTTAATATAACTCTATATCAGCTTGCTTATTCCTGAGGAATAATATCCCTCTTAAGTAAACGATATCCAGGTCGTCTACCCAACCGTATCATAACTGTTGAAATATATGCAATGGATTACAGACTTATTATGTGCTGGAGGAGTTTAGCTGAACTGACAACAGATGGCACTGTTCTCGTAACTGGTTGATAAAATGTAATGTATTTTACTGTTCTCTCTGATTTAGGGTTTTTCAATTTTCCTTGTTATGCAGTTCCTCCATGTTTTTCTGTACATGATGGATGTAGCTCCTTTGCACTACAAGTAAACACTGTTAACATTCACAATGTCTAATTGCTGCTGATTCCGCTAAATCCTGAAATAAAAAACAACAACAAGGTTGACAGAGTTTCAATCCCTGAGTGGCAATATAGAGCACTGCCACTCAAAGGACATTATATCTGCAGATTTGATAAACAGAATGCAGCAACAATGTTTCAATTATCAAAGAAATTGTTATCAGTGATCCCATCAATATAATAAACAACTGAAGGAAGGATAACTGTAAGTGCCATAGCTGGACAATTGATGTTCCAAACACATAGTTATATAGTACAGTCATGGCCAAAAGTTTTGAGAATGATACAAATATTAATTTTTACAAAGTCTACTGCTTCAGTTTTTCTAATGGCAATTTGCATATACTCCAGAATGTTATAAAGAGTGATCAGCTTAACAGCAATTACTTGCAAAGTCAATATTTGCCTAGAAAATGAACTTTATCCCCCAAAACACATTTCAACATCATTGCAGCCCTGCCTTAAAAGGACCACCTAACATCGTTTCAGTGATTGCTCCATTAACACAGGTGTGGGTGTTGATGAGGACAGGGCTGGAGATCAATCTGTCATGATTAAGTAAGAATGACACCACTGGACACTTTAAAAGGAGGCTGGTGCTTGCCATCATTGTTTCTCTTCTGTTAACCATGGTTATCGCTAAAGAAACACGTGCAGTCATCATTGCACTGCACAAAAATGGCCTAACTGGGAAGAGTATTGCAGCTAGAAAGATTGCACCTCAGTCAACAATCTATCGCATCATCAAGAACTTCAAGGAGAGAGGTTCCATTGGTGCCAAAAAGGCTCCAGGGCGCCCAAGAAAGACCAGCAAGCGGCAGGACCGTCTCTTAAAAGTGTTTCAGCTGCGGGATCGGGCTACCAGCAGTGCAGAGCTTGCTGAGGAATGGCAGCAGGCAGGTGTGAGTGCATCTGCACGCACTGTGAGGCGGAGACTCTTGGAGCAAGGCCTGGTCTCAAGGAGGGCAGCAAAGAAGCCACTTCTCTCCAGAAAAAACATCAGGGACAGACTGATATTCTGCAAAAGGTACAGGGAGTGGACTGCTGAGGACTGGGGTAAAGTCATTTTCTCTGATGAATCCCCTTTTCGATTGTTTGGAACATCTGGAAAACAGCTTATTAGGAGAAGAAGAGGTGAGCGCTACCACCAGTCTTGTCTCATGCCAACTGTAAAGCATCCTGAAACCATTTATGTGTGGGGTTGCTTCTCAGCCAAGGGAATCGGCTCTCTCACAGTCTTGCCTAAAAACACAGCCATGAATAAAGAATGGTACCAGAATGCCCTCCAAAAGCAACTTCTCCCAACCGTCCAAGAGCAGTTTGGCGCTCAACAATGCCTTTTCCAGCATGATGGAGCACCTTGCCATAAAGCAAAGGTGATAACTAAATGGCTCAGGGAACAAAACATAGAGATTTTGGGTCCATGGCCTGGAAACTCCCCAGATCTTAATCCCATTGAGAACTTGTGGTCAATCATCAAGAGATGGGTGGACAAACAAAAACCAACAAATTCAGACAAAATTAAAGCATTGATTCTGCAAGAATGGACTGCTATCAGTCAGGATTTGGTCCAGAAGTTGATTGAGAGCATGCCAGGGAGAATTGCAGAGGTCCTGAAGAAGAAGGGTCAACACTGCAAATATTGACTTGCTGCATTAACTCATTCTAACTGTCAATATAAGCTTCTGTTACTCATAATATGAATGCAATTATATTTCTGTATGTGATAAAAATATCTGACAAACACACATAAAAACCAGAGGGCAGCAGATCATGTGAAACCAGGGCCAGCTCTGTCCTGGGGAGCCCACTGGACCCAGTGCAGGTGGTGGGTGACAGAAGGATACTGTCCGTGGTGAGCTCCATGCAGAAGAAGTCCCATCCCATGCATGAGACTGTGATCGCGCTGAGCAGTACTGTCAGTGACCGACTGCTCCACCCTAGGTGTGAGAAGGAGCGCTATCGGAAGTCTTTCCTCCCCACCGCGGTTAGGTTGTACAACCAACACCGACCTAAGCGGAGATCATTACACACAGAGAACTGAAATATCTCTCTGCCTGTTATATCCCCCCCCCTCTGCTACGTCCTACCTGTCTGTCTGCTATTAATGTAATGCCTCTTACCTTGGAACATTCCTGTACATGTTGTATTTGTATTTGTATCTGCTTATCTTTGCTGCTGTAACACACTGAATTTCCCCATTGTGGGACTATTAAAGGACTATTATTATTACTATTATTTGAAAATATAATATTTGTGTCATTCTCAAAACTTTTGGCCATGACTGTAGATGAGGTTAGATGAAGACACCGTTCAATCAAGTCCAACCTATAACCTTACAGTGTTGATCCAGAGGAAGGCAAAAAACCCCATGGGCCTTATGCTAATTGGTCCATTTCAGTTGAAAAAATTCCATCCCGACTCCAATCTGGCAATCATTATAAAACCTTGGATCAACTAGTCCTTAACAAAATCTAAAACCCATAACCCATGATATACATAATCTCACCCCAAGAATAACACTAACGCATTTCTAAACTGCAAGGTAACAGAGCACTTTGTCATCAGAGGTGTATAAGAATAAATAAAGGAAGAGCTATAGTCCCCCCCCCCCTTTCCAAAGCTCCCCTCTTGGCACTATTGGCAGCCGAGCAGTTTTGGGATGTGGAGCAAGGAGAGGGAGGTTACTGACTTAGGGCCCCACTAAAGGACTCAATTGTTCCCCTATGGGACAGCCCTAGCCTAGTTGGCATGGTATGCATTGGTTTGTTGAAATTACATCTGATTTGCTCCACACTGCTGTAATATACCCTCCTTCCTTCCTCCTATCTTTGAGCCACAGGGCCAGGGATCTAAACTGAAATTTCGCCTGACCCTGAGTTCCCCTCATTGCTCCAGACTTCCTATTTGCATATTGTGAAATACAACCCCAATTCCAATGAAGTTGGGACATTGTGTAAAACATAAATAAAAACAGAATACTATGATTTGCAAATCCTTTTCAACCTATATTCAATTGAATACACTACAAAGACAAGAAATTTAATGTTCAAATGGATAAACTTAATTGGTTTTTTTTTAAATATTCACTCATTTTGAATTTGATGCCTGCAACACGTTCCAAAAAAGCTGGGACAGGGGCAAAAAAAAATGGGAAAGTGGAGGAATGCTCAAAAAACAGCTATTTGGAGCATTCCAGAGGTGAACAGGTTAAGAACAATGTTTCTCAATGTACAATTGAAAGGAATTTAGGGATTTCATCATCTACAGTCCATAAGATCATTAAAATATTCAGAGAATCTGGACAAATCTCTGCAAGTAAGCGGATAGGCCGAAAACCAACATTGAATGCCCATGACCTTCGATCCCTCAGGTGCGGTGCTGCATTAAAAAACGACATCACTCTGTAACAGATATTAGGACATGGGCTCAGGAACACTTTAGAAATCCATTGTCAGTGAACACAGTTCGTCGCTGCGTCTACAAGTGCAAGTTAAAACTCTACCATGCAAAGCGAAAGCCATATATCAACAACACCCAGAAACGCCACTGGCTTCTCTGGGCCTGAGCTCATCTGAGATGGACTGACGCAAAGTGGAAAAGTGTCCTGTGGTCTGACTAGTCCACATTTCAAATTGTTTTTAAAAATCATGGACGTCGTGTTCTCCGGGCCAAAGAGGAAAAGGACTGTCCGGATTGTTATCAGCACAAAGTTCAAAAGCCAGCATCTCTGATGGTATGGGGGTGTGTTAGTGCCCATGGCATAACTTGCACATCTGTGAAGACACCATTAATGCTGAAAGGTACATAGAGGTTTTGGAGTAACATATGCTGCCATCCAAGCGATGTCATTTTCAGGGACGTCCCTGCTTATCTCAGCAAGACAATGCCAAGCCACATTCTACACGTGCGACAACAGCGTGGCTTCGTAGTAAAAGAGTGTGAGTACTAGACTGGCCTGCCTGCAGTCCAGACCTGTCTCCCATTGAAAATGTATGGCGCATTATGAAGCGCAAAATATGACAACAGAGAGCCCGGACTGTTGAGCAACTGAAGTTGTACATCCAGCAAGAACGGGAAAGAATTCCACCTACAAAGCTTCAACAATTCATGACCTCAGTCCCCAAATGCTTATTGAGTGTGTGACAGCTTGGGGAATTAAACTCAAATGGAGGCAGGCTCCTGGTCCCCACAGCGGTGGTTCGTGGTACTGGAGTTCGGACGGTCCAAGTGAAACATAAAAGTGGCTTTATTCAGCTCAACTGCAACACAGCAAAACAACAAAAAAAACCTATGCCACAGTTAGGGCACTCACTGACTCCTTGAGTCCCTAACTAGCCTCTGGGGCAATAAGAGCCTGACTTAGTCTTTGTAAGTCCTCTCTGGATCCAAGCCCTCTGGGACAGACTGCCTCTCTGTCCTAGGCTGGTCCACCATTTCCTGCTCCAAGCAGGTTTCTCCAGCCTTCTGGAGATACACGCCCCACCCAAAGGTGTGGCTGAGGGCCTTTTCAGGGCTGGCCTGGGTCGCTCCCTAGCGCCCTCTAGGTTCATACTCTCACAAGTGTTATTAAAAGGAAAGGTGATGTAACACAGTGGTAAACATGCCCCTGGCCCAGTCTTTTGTTGCCCCTGTCCCAGCTTTTTTGAAGCATCAAATTCAAAATGAGTGAATATTTTCAAAAAAAGCAATAAAGTTTATCCATTTGAACATTAAATATCTTGTCTTTGTAGTGTATTCAATTGAATATAGATTGAAAAGGATTTGCAACATCATCTGTTTTTATTTGCTTTACACAACGTCCCAACTTCATTGGAATTTGGGTGGTAAACGAATATCTTGGTATAAGGGAGGAATTAATTTTCCTGGGGAAAAGGGTGTGATATTCAAGTAACCCTAGCATATTTATCTGTGTTGCTACTGTAATATGGGTAACCCTGGTGAAGGACTCTAAAGTTCTAGAGGAGCAAGTCTAGGTATGACTTGCTATGAAATTCAGATTCTAATATAGATGCTATATTTTCATAAATTATATTTTGTTCTTTATTTAAATTGCTATTTATGATTTTAGTAGTAATTAATCAAATAGTAAGACTAGTGAGAATCTTTAGTGTTAAGGAAATCTGTTAACATTTAGGCAGCACTAATGAACATACGTCCTGGTGAGTCTTGAAATAAGCCATTTAATTATACATGATGTAATTTAGTTTTTGTGTTATACTGCAAGATAATTCAATACTACTAAGTGCTTCTTTTAATAAACAAATCAGAACATTTTTTTTTCCTTCGAGCCTTAAATTGAAACTTTTAAAATTACAATTTATGTTTACGTCATTGGCAAAAAATATTTATAACTCTGTCAATAGTTTCTTCTATTAAGCCAACTAAAATTCTCCAAACTTAATTTCTATGCTTATGAATTAGATATTTGTACATTTGTCCATCTCAGCAGCTAGTTATAATTATAGGCTCTTGTTACAATGAGCTAGATCTGCAGGGTACCAGTTTGTACACTTTTCTTCTTTGTATACCTTAATGGAAGATGATACCCTTGGGGATTGAGATCATTCACAATGCATACTGCTGTGTTGTTTAATGTTATCCTCAAACAACGCTTTCTTTTTATGTTTTTCTTTTCATTGTTCACAATAAATTCCAGTCTTTTTAATCCTATGCATTATCTTTCGCTTATCCTTCTTTTTTGTATTTTCCTATCAACATATTTGTGAAAAGAACAGGATTGGAAATAAATGATTATGTATGAACAATCATGACACTTTATGTATCTAAATTGGATTGCTCTAGAAAAGATACGTGTATATAACATCTGCTGAGCATATTTATCTTCCATGTTTTACAGCTAATAAATAGTGTTGTTAAATATTCAATGAAAAGCTCTTTAAATAAATAAAATACAATTTATTAAAATGGCTATTGCTACTTCTGTATTTTTATTGCATCTGCAAGTACATTCAGAATCTTAAATTTATACTTGATATTTAACACAATGTTTTATAAATGCTAAAGAAAATGTTGCAATATACATAGCAAAATAGAGACATTAAGGTTATAATTGCTACTTTTATAGTAAAATGTCTTTATCCTGACACCCTACAGGCTTTCCATGACAGATCACAATGAAGTCCTTGAAGCAAGTCCTAATGCCGGTGTCAACAACCAAGCATCAGAACTCTAATATCACTGCCAATATCGGCAACCTCATTAGGGGGCAAAGTGGCATGATACTTTCTTAGCACTGCTGCCACTTCGATTTTCGCTGAACATCTTTCAGGAACTACATAGCAAAATGCATTGCATGATGGTACTGTACAGAATGTGTATCAAAACCAAACTCTCTATGTTGTAAATACGTTATACTGTGCAAATTGAAGGCTGAGTTTTAAAGGATAACATTGTCTATAAAAGGTAACATTGTCTATTTAACATGTATAAACGAATAATAGAATTGAAGGCTGATTTTATTAGACAATGATTATTGACGAAGTTAAAATTGTGCATATCATTTATACCTTGAATGGATCACCACTAACTAAATATAAAATGAAGTAGAATGAAGATATAAATATTCATCAAGAACTATATTTTCAAATATAATGTCAAGGTGATGCATTTAGGGGTAGCAAACATAATTTGTTACTTTAAGGGGTTGTCCAAGTACATGGTTTGGTTCAACGTTACAAAGGAAGCTATATGTACCTATACTGAGTGCGACCACTTCCAGCATTCCCCTTCAGTCCTTAGCACTGGGTTCTATTTAAAAAGCTGCAGCCGGGAAGTGTCCACGTAGACCCATGACTGGCTAAGCAGTAAATAACAAAAGACTGCTGAGATCAGTGACTGTTTCCAACAAAGATCTGTGCATATGGTATCTTCCTGGTGCAGCCATGTAAACAGTTCTAAGTGCAGAGAATTGGAGGGTAGCATTGCAAGCAGTGACGGCCACTACACATATCACTTCTTTTGTTGTTTTGAACCAAACCATGCACTTGGATGAATGACTGTACAACTTGGATAATCCCTGAAGAGGAAAGCTAAACTGATTCCAAAGACAAATGTGCTAGGAACATTAATCCTCAATAATCATGATGATCTCCAGCCATTTATTACATAGGTGAATATCGACTGATATTTTATGATTTTATTTTATACACTATGCTAACATTATAGCATTGCATCATTATTTGTATTTAATGGGACAGTGTCTAGGTTAATTCTATGGTATTTCCAAAGCATGGAAGCACATGAAAAGACCACAGATTGTCTGTTCCTCCTCCTAATACCAGACTACTTAAGAAAATGAGCAGTCAGAGTTGTATGGGTCACCTAGACTGGTGGATCCTTAGACCTGATGGGTGCACCCAGGGCTGCACCTGCCATGAGGCAACAGTCTCTTATATTTTACTCAGCAATCCCTGCTCCTGTCCAGTCCAGCCTCCACTTCTTCCTCCAGGAAGTGCTTCAGCATACTTCGGGTTCTGTGCCCCAGAGGCAGAAGCGGAGGCCAGATCTGACAGGAGCAGGCACCAATAAGTAAAACATCAGCAGCTACCTTTTGGAATAATTGAATAGTGTAGCCCTATTTGGGGGGGGGGGGGTATGAGTATTATCCCTCCCGCAACAGACTCTGGCGCTGACCTGTTTGTATAATGGGTCCTGAAGCCTTAGCTGAAGGGAAGAGTGGGAACATATATGAAATATATCAGTGCCTCCACCCAGGATAGAGCCTCTGCATTACAGGGAGTATCTCTTCCTGGGACTTACCCATGAACTCCAGTTAGTAGCCTTAACAAGGATCACTGTACTAATCTCACAGTCTGAAGAATACATACAGATACCACATAAGGTTATAACAGTAGCTTTATAAGAATCAACAGGGTAATAGTACATACATACAATATACTCAGAACACAGCAGTACTACAACAACCAGCAAGTCCACAACAGTCTTAGATTATATACCCGGGTATATATATATATAGATATATATAGCAAGAGTCCGGTGCACAATACCTCCAGGCAACAGAAGAGATGCAGGGGCCCCTGTGGATAACTGTGGATCCTTGGATTCTTCCAGGAGATGACAGACAGCTGATCAGGAGATGATGATGATGATGAGATTCTTCACAGGCAGCAAACAGGGCGACGGTGACGGCAGTAGATGCAGGCCTGACTACCCTAACACTGAGTCCTTAACCTGCCAGCTAAACTACTAGTGCAACCGAGCCTCTAACTAGCTAGTTGGCCGTCGGAAGCCTAACCTATCACTGCCCTGAACTGTATATATATATATATATATATATATATTGATCTCTAACTACAGTTGATAGCTAGGTCCTGTGAGTATATAGGGGGTAACACATACCTAACTATATACTGTGAAGTAAAGTGGAACAGGTGGCTCTGAAATAAGGTAGAACAGCTTCACTAGCTGATCTCAAGGATATAGATTCTTAAACATCTACTTATCTACTCCTTAGAATTACACCTACCACCTGCCTTAGACTCCCCCAGACATAACATGTCTGTCTCACAGCAGCTCTACCTCACATCTCTCCCCCCAGCAGCTCTGCCTCCCATGTGTCTGACTCACTGTATTTACAAACAAACCCTGCACTGAATGCCTGGGGTCTCTGAAGCCAAACTGCAGGGGCAGAGAAGCTAGACACATTATATACTAGTAGAAATGGCGGTTCCCTACACTAGGAAGGGGTTGAACTTGTGTAGCACCAAGGGAGGTGAGTGAAAAGAGCAACAAACAGTTATACTCACCTATGGTATGCAGTGATCCTCCAGGATCCTCTTCAGGCCTCTCCCAGCCTACATCATGCACTCTGGGGGTCACTACTGAGATCTACAAAGGGGGAGGGGGTATGGTCTACAGCTTTAATTGGAAGGACCCATCATGGAACCAAAGAGTACCGGGTCGGGAATTGGGGGGTTGGGGACCTTTCTATAGGTCGCTCCTGGCAACAGAGAGGCAACAGTTCTGCATTCAGCTGTAATGTTAATGAATGCTACATCTGTAAGTAAAAGCAGACATGCACCAGAAAACATGGAAAAGTTGCAACTTTTTGCACAAGTCAGAATTTTTGCCCACAAATTGAGACTTTTTATGACATATGACACTTTCCTCAAAGCGAAAATGACAGAGGCACGGTGGGGGTGGGGCTATTAGGTTTATCATCATCAACACCATTTTTCTGGTGTAATTGATGCCAGAAATCTACACCTTGAAGGATATTATATAGATTTATATTTAGGTGCCATTATGATGCCATAAATAATATTTAATAAAACTAGTATGATTGGAAACCACTAATATACATACATACACTACCGTTCAAAAGTTTGGGGTCACCCAGACAATTTTGTGTTTTCCATGAAAACTCACACTTTTATTTATCAAATGAGTTGCAAAAAGAATAGAAAATATAGTCAAGACATTGACAAGGTTAGAAATAATGATTTTTATTTGAAATAATAATTTTCTCCTTCAAACTTTGCTTTCGTCAAAGAATGCTCCATTTGCAGCAATTACAGCATTGCAGACCTTTGGCATTCTAGCTGTTAATTTGCTGAGGTAATCTGGAGAAATTTCACCCCATGCTTCCAGAAGCCCCTCCCACAAGTTGGATTGGCTTGATGGGCACTTTTTGCATACCATATGGTCAAGCCGCTCCCACAACAGCTCAATGGGGTTGAGATCTGGTGACTGCGCTGGCCACTCCATTACAGATAGAATACTAGCTGCCTGCTTCTTCCCTAAATAGTTCTTGCATAATTTGGAGGTGTGCTTTGGGTCATTGTCCTGTTGTAGGATGAAATTGGCTCCAATCAAGCGCTGTCCTCAGGGTATGGCATGGCTTTGCAAAATGGAGTGATAGCCTTCTTTATTCCAAATCCCTTTTACCTTGTACAAATCTCCGACTTTACCAGCACCAAAGCAACCCCAGACCATCATATTACCTCCACCATGTTTGACAGATGGTGTCAGGCACTCTTCCAGCATCTTTTCAGTTGTTCTGCATCTCACAAATGTTCTTCTGTGTGATCTAAACACCTCAAACTTTGATTCGTCTTTCCATAACACTTTTTTCCAATCTTCCTCTGTCCAATGTCTTTGTTCTTTTGCCCATATTAATCTTTTCCTTTTATTAGCCAGTCTCAGATATGGCTTTTTCTTGGCCACTCTGCCCTGAAGGCCAGCATCCCTGAGTCGCCTCTTCACTGTAGACGTTGACACTGGCGTTTTGCGGGTACTATTTAATGAAGCTGCCAGTTGAGGACCTGTGAGGTGTCGATTTCTCAAACTAGAGACTCTAATGTGCTTGTCTTGTTGCTCAGTTGTGCAGCAGGGTCTCCCACTTCTCTTTCTACTCTAGTTAGAGCCTCTTGGTGCTGACCTCTGAAGGGAGTAGTACACACCGTTGTAGGAAATCTTCAGTTTCTTGGCAATTTCTCGCATGGAATAGCCTTCATTTCTAAGAACAAGAATAGACTGTCAAGTTTCACATGAAAGTTCTCTTTTTTTGGCCATTTTGAGAGATTAATCGAACCAACAAATGTAATGCTCCAGATTCTCAACTAGCTCAAAGGAAGGTCAGTTTTATAGCTTCTCTAACCAGCAAAACTGTTTTCAGCTGTGCTAACATACTTGCACAAGGGTTTTCAAGGGTTTTCTAACCATCCATTAGCCTTCTTACACAGTTAGCAAACACAATGTACCATTAGAACACTGGAGTGATGGTTTCTGGAAATGGGCCTCTATACACCTATGTAGATATTGCATTAAAAACCAGACGTTTGCAGTTAGAATAGTCATTTACCACATTATCAATGTATAGAGTGTATTTCTGATTCATTTAATGTTATCTTCATTGAAAAAAACTGTGCTTTTCTTTCAAAAATAAGGAAATTTCTAAGTGACCCTAAACTTTTGAATGGTAGTGTATATCTATACACATGAATATTTTTGTACAGTTCAATTCTGAATTAGTTTATCTATATATTTTGTCTGATACCTTTTGCTATCTAAGTCCATTGATAAGAAATCAGATACTTCATTGCGAATTTGATATTTTTTCTTAATTTTGTCCCATCAAGAGGGTTGAATAATAGTTGGTGGAGGCCCCTTGGCTAAATATCTGGTGTGGGCCCCTTTAATTTACATTTGAAAAATATCAGTATAATGGAAACCCCCCAAAAATGAGCCCATTTTGGAAACTACACCCCTGAATTTATGAAGGGGTATTATTATCATTTTGAGCCCAAGAGTGTTTCCCAAAAATTAATGTAATTAAAGTGAAAATTGAAATTTTTAAAGAAATGTGCTATTTCAGTCCCCAATATGTTGTGCCCAAAGGGGAATCCACAGACACATGACACCATTTGGGAAACTACACTCCTCAAGGCTTTATCCAGTGGAGTTGCGAGCATTTTTAACTCTTTAGTGTTGTATTATTTTTGTTTCCAGCAATGAATGTGCAGCTGAAAAATGAAAATTGCAATTTTTCCAGAGATACGCAATTTCAGTGCCCTATATGTTGCATCCATCTTGTGTCAGCAGAGACACACACTTCAAAAACTGTTAAGTGGTTATATTGGACACTGTAGCCTTTGCAGCATTCGTCTCCGTCAAAAGCTGGGTACAACATACTGCGCACTAAAATTATATATTTCTGGAAAAATTGCCATTTTCACTTTTCACCATAAAAGAACCGCATTCTGTAAAGTCCCATTAAGCCATTCCAAAAACATAGCCTAATAGCATGCCTGTCTGAATATGACAGGTGTTATAATGCATTGTACATAGGTAGTTATAAAAAGCAATCAAAAAGTGTAATGTTCCCCAAAATAGCATCAATAAAAATGTCAGGTCTTCCTGCAAAAAAAAAATAGCCTTCACACAATTTAATTAACATAAAAATAATTGAATCTCAGTGAATACATTTATCAGGTTATTTAAGGTGCATGTTGAATGGCACAAAATCTATAGCATAAAAATTGCAGTTTTTTCTATTCCTTCTCAGAAAGAGTTAATAAAAGTTATCAATGAGATATATCAACCCCAAAATAGTACTATTAAAGACTACCACTTGTCCTGCAAAAAAACCAAGCCCCCATACAGTTATACTGAAGGAAAAATAAAAAGAAGCTATAGGTCTTGGTATGTGATATGGAAGAATGCAAAAAAATTGGTTTGGCCATTAAGGCCTTAAACAAGCTCACTAAAAAGATACTATCTTGAAGTTAAAAATTACTACTTTTCACAAAGCTTCACAAATTTAAAGGGGTTGGCCACTTTCAGACCAATATTGAGAGACAACTGTAACTGTATAATAAAAGTTGTACAATTTTCCAATATACTTTCTGTATCAATTCCTTGCAGTTTTCTAGATCTCTGCTTGCTGTCATTCATTCTGCTTACTTCCAGTGGATACAATTCTGACCATGGTCATGTGATATACTGTCCATAGTCATGTGATGTACACACAGGTGCAGAGCTTGTTATAGTCACAGCACAATAATCAGACTTCTGCCTGGTAATGAACTGTGCACCTGTGTATCCATCACATGATCATGGGTTGTATATCACATGACCGTGCACTGTATATCACATGACCATGGTCAGAGTTTTATCTACTGGAAGTAAGCAGAATGAATGACATCAAGCAGAGGTCTAGAAAACCGTGAAGAATTGATACAGAATGTATATTGGAATATTGTATATTTTTTTTAATTATACAAACAATAACGTTTGTCTCTTAATATTGGTCTGAAAGTGGCCAACCCCTTTAATTGAAATGACTTTTCACGCTACTGAATGATCAATTCAAGCTTAGTTCTACCAACCTGGTTTCCTAACCAAAACACACCAGCTATTGCTTTTTTTTTGGCTTGAATGTATGTGGAATATTCAAAAATAAATAAAATGTTTTAAACAAAAGCTAATAAATAAAAATGAAAAAACTCTACAAAACATACCAATTTCAATATTTTTTTTTTCAAAGCATTGATATGAGTTTATAGCCATCTTAGGATTTCTAATAATACAAAAAACCTTTACAATCAATGCATTTAATTATCCTTCAAATATAATTTATTACCTAAAAATAAACATATGGTGGAATAATCAAATCATAATTCATTGAGTGATAAAAATCTTTCTCAGTATAAACTCCGCTAGTGGAAGCTGAGGGTAAACATGTAAGTGTACGAAACAAAGCAAGGAAATTTGTGTTCTATAACAGCTCTGTCCTGTAAGAATTTGCTGTGCCAAAATGTATAGCTTGAAATAGTAAAATGGGAAAGATTCAAACTTGCTTGGAATATTGACTGTAATAGAGGTCCTTTAGTATCACTTTTTTCTTTTGTTTATATATGATTCATGGCCTTGGTGAGTTTATATAAAACTATCAAATACAAAAACAGTCTGATACTTTTGATATGAGTGACCAACCTCTGCATAAGATCACACATTTTATATTGCAAGGATTATACAGTGCTCTCAATCATCTATTATTCAAGGAAAAATTATGAGCCAAATACTGTTTATTTGTTCAACTGTGCTTCCTGCTATGTCAACATTCACTTTCCTCTAAATGTCAGAAACCAATACAATATTTATTTGACATTTTTCGTTTTTCAAAAAATTCTGATTCTTTTGACTTGGCATAGTCTTATTACCAAGGTATGACAGGTTATCCTTGACATGTAGGAGTTTAATTCTTGTCATAAGCTGATGAAATCAAGTCATATGGTATATGACTGCAAGTAGTGAATTACACATAACCAAATCATCTTTTATAACCAATCATCTCCTTTACATTGTGTACACATTCACTTCAATAACCTTCAGTTCAATTCACTAAAATATGAAGCTATTTCATTAAGTTGCAAGTGGCATGTTAAATATTCAAAGAATGAGTAAAGTACAGTCAGTGCCTTACTCTTCAGCATGTGTTATGTAGGAACATTATATTCAGTTCTACACTACTTGCTTTGCCAAGTAACAAAAGAACATAAAGTAAAAGCAAAACAATTTGGCAACCGTTCACCTCACTGTTTCCTGTATGATTTTAATTTGTCTATTGCAAGGTCCAATTTATCAGAATATGTATTTCATGCATTCTGCAGTAAGCATTGAAAACCAACAAGGGATACAGTTGGATTATCCTATTATATTATTCAGTATAAGGCATTGTTCTCGTAGATAATAAAATTAATTCATGTATAATGTAAAGTTTTTGCAGAGTTCAAATAAAATGTTTGCTCTGAATACCATTGCATAGTGAAGCAATGTACAATAAGACAATAAAGATGCATATGTTATCATTGAAAGGAGGCCAAAAAAGCCATTACCAAAATTAAAAAGTTGAAGTTTTGTCTGACAGAGCCTTTGAAAAGTTTCAATTTGAAAGATTTTGATATTATGAGTTCTGAATGATTCTCCATGACTATATTGTTACATTCAGTTTATCTATTAGATTGTCTGTGATAAGTACAGTATGCAATATGCTAGAAATGGTTATAGCTTGTAGAAGAGAAAAAGGAAAAAAGAATGAACGGAATGGTGTTTTTTAAATGAGTACAGATGTGTCCATAACTGGTCTCCAATTTGGCTAAATGTTTTTTGTTTGTTTTTTTCAGGCCAGATATCTTGATGATGACCTATCTTTAGGATAAGTCATGAATATCAGATCAATGGGGGTCTGACACTCATAAACCCTGCTAAACAGCTGAGAGCAATGCACACATAATGGAGCCATAAACAGATGGCTCCATTCTCTTGGTAGTGACTGAGTGTAAAATACTGTATTCTCGGGTGAATTCTTACTCACATGTTAACCCATAAGGTAATATGATTGGAGGGCTCGGCTTCTTAAAAAAATATAAAATTTATTGAAGTCTTCATGGAAACATAGATACAGAAAAACTTTCAGAAATATCAGTCAATGTCTTATTAGCTTACATAATGGGAGAAGCTCATAGTTAGCTTTCTTTAAAGTAATCTGGAGGTTATCAGCCTGGAAAATTCATCAGTAGGATATTTGTTCATCTGTGTGTTGGTTATCTGTGGGATGGTCATCTTCACACATCATGTCTCAAAGTGACAGAGAGACAGACAGAGACAGGCAGACCCAGACTTGCGTGTTTGTCAATCATTTATATTCATGAGAGGGGGTATACCCCAGCATCCATAAACTCTCTGCAATTGTATTTGGAAAACACTAAAATAAGTATACACTTAACACACCAATGCATTCTAAGATTGGAAGTGTGTTGTCAACAGAATAGAATAAACCCTTACATGCCATGAATATTGCAATCCAATAATATTTAACATTAAGACAAGTCACTGCAGATCATTTATTTAAAAAGGACCTTTCACCACTTCCACCACAATTGTTGTGGTTGTTTCCAGCACCCGATATGCTGATTAGGATCCCTGACAATAGAGAACCTAATTAGCATATTCAGAGAAATATTAGGGAACTCATCAGCATATAATTTTGAGCTGATTAAATTCTACAGATGAATTTACATTGTAAATATTCAGCCATAAAAATCAAAATGGAATTTTAAAATGGACATTCACTTTAGAAACTGAAGGAAATTTTCTTTCCTGCTTTTGTCAATAATTTAATTTAAAGGGGTTATCCAGTTTAAAAAAAATAAAAAAATAAATAAATAAATATATATATATATATATATATATATATATATATATACATTACAGACCAAAAGTTTGGACACACCTTCTCATTCCAAGAGTTTTCTGTATTTTCATGACTATAAAAATTGTAGATTCACACTGAAGGCATCAAAACTATGAATTAACACATGTGAAATTATATACTTAACAAAAAAGTGTGAAACAACTGAAAATATGTCTTATATTCTAGGTTCTTCAAAGTAGCCACCTTTTGCTTTGATTACTGCTTTGCACACTCTTGGCATTCTCTTGATGAGCTTCAAGAGGTAGTCACCTGAAATGGTCTTCCAACAGTCTTGAAGGAGTTCCCAGAGATACTTAGCACTTGTTGGCCCTTTTGCCTTCACTCTGTGGTCCAGCTCACCCCAAACCATCTCCATTGGGTTCAGGTCTGGTGACTGTGGAGGCCAGGTCATCTGGCGTAGCACCCCATCACTCTCCTTCTTGGTCAAATAGCCCTTACACAGTCTGGAGGTGTGTTTGGGGTCATTGTCCTGTTGAAAAATAAATGATGGTCCAACTAAACGCAAGCCGGATGGAATAGCATGCCACTGCAAGAGGCTGTGGTAACCATGCTGGTTCAGTATTCCTTCAATTTTGAATAAATCCCCAACAGTCTCACCAGCAAAGCACCCCCACACCATCACACCTCTTCCTCCATGCTTCACGGTGGGAACCAGGCATGTAGAGTCCATTCGTTCACCTTTTCTGCGTCGCACAAAGACACGGTGTTTGGAACCAAAGATCTCAAATTTGGATTCATCAGACCAAAGCATAGATTTCCACAGGTCTAATGTCCATTTCTTGTGTTCTTTAGCCCAAACAAGTCACTTCTGCTTGTTGCCTGTCCTTAGCAGTGGTTTCCTAGCAGCTA
Organism: Leptodactylus fallax; assembly: GCA_947044405.1. Classification (NCBI taxonomy): domain Eukaryota; kingdom Metazoa; phylum Chordata; class Amphibia; order Anura; family Leptodactylidae; genus Leptodactylus; species Leptodactylus fallax. Next base: position 10,045,925 of record CAMRHE010000021.1, read on the forward strand.
TTTTGCCATGAAGGCCTGCTGCACACAGTCTCCTCTTAACAGTTGTTGTAGAGATGTGTCTGCTGCTGGAACTCTGTGTGTCATTGACCTGGTCTCTAATCTGAGCTGCTGTTAACCTGCAATTTCTGAGGCTGGTGACTCGGATGAACTTATCCTCCGCAGCAGAGGTGACTCTTGGTCTTCCTTTCCTGGGGCGGTCCTCATGTGAGCCAGTTTCTTTGTAGTGCTTGATGGTTTTGGCCACTGCACTTGGGGACACTTTCAAAGTTTTCCCAATTTTTCGGACTGACTGACCTTCATTTCTTAAAGTAATGATGGCCACTCGTTTTTCTTTACTTAGCTGCTTTTTTCTTGCCATAATACAAATTCTAACACTCCATTCAGTAGGACTATCAGCTGTGTATCCACCTGACTTCTGAACAACACAACTGATAGTCCCAACCCCATTTATAAGGCAAGAAATCCAACTTATTAAACCTTTCAGGGCACACCTGTAAAGTGAAAACCATTTCAGGTGACTACCTCTTGAAGCTCATCAAGAGAATGCCAAGAGTGTGCAAAGCAGTAATCAAAGCAAAAGGTAGCTACTTTGAAGAACCTAGAATATAAGACATATTTTCAGTTGTTTAACACTTTTTTGTTAAGTATATAATTCCACATGTGTTAATTCATAGTTTTGATGCCTTCAGTGTGAATCTACAATTTTTATAGTCATGAAAATACAGAAAACTCTTGGAATGAGAAGGTGTGTCCAAACTTTTGGTCTGTACTGTAGATATATACAGTGGGGAAAAAAAAGTAGTCAACCGCAAATTGTGCAAGTTTTCCCAATTACAAAGATGAGAGAGGCCTGTAATTGACATCATAGGTAGACCTCAACTATGAGAGACAAAATGAGAAAACAAATCCAGAAAATCACATTGTCTGATTTTTTAAGAATTTATTTGCAAATTATGGTGGAAAATAAGTATGTGGTCACCTACAAAAAAGCAAGATTTCTGGCTCTCACAGACGTGTAACTTCTTCTTTAAGAGTCTCCTCTGTCCTCCACTCATTACCTGTAGTAATGGCTCCTGTTTGAAATTGTTATCAGTATAAAAGACACCTGTCCACAACCTCAAACAGTCACTCTGCAAACTCCACTATGGTGAAGACCAAGGAGCTGTGGAAGGACACCAGAAACAAAATTGTAGACCTGCACCAGGTTGAGAAGACTGAATCTGCAATAGGCAAGCAGCTTGGTGTGAAGAAATCAACTGTGGGAGCAATAATTAGAAAATGGAAGACACCACTGATAATCTCCCTCGATCAGGGGCTCCACGCAAGATCTCACCCCGTGGGGTCAAAATGATCACAAGGACGGTGAGCAAAAATCCCAGAACCACATGGGGGGACCTAGTGAATGACCTGCAGAAAGCTGGGACTAACGTAACAAAGGCTAACGTCAGTAACACACTACGCCGCCAGGGACTCAGATCCTGCAGTGCCAGACGTGTCCCCCTGCTTAAGCCAGTACATATCCGGGCTCGTCTGAAATTTGTTAGAGAGCATTTGGATATTCCAGAAGAGTATTGGGAGAATGTCATATGGTCAGATGAAACCAAAGTAGAACTGTTTGGTAGAAACACAACTCGTCGTGTTTGGAGGAGAGTGAATGCTGAGTTGCATCCATACCTACTGTGAACCATGGGGGTGGCAACATCATGCTTTGGGGCTGTTTCTCTGCAAAGGGACCAGGATGACTGATCCATGTACATGAAAGAATGAATGGGGCCATGTATCGTGAGATTCTGAGTGCAAACCTCCTTCCATCAGCAAAGGCATTGAAGATGAAACGTAGCTGGGTCTTTCAGCATGGCAATGATCCCCAGCACACCGCCAGGGCAACGAAGGAGTGGCTTCGTAAGAAGCATTTCAAGGTCCTGAAGTGGCCTAGCCAATCTCCATATCTCAACCCCATAGAAAACCTTTGGAGGGAGTTGAAAGTCCGTGTTGCCCAGTGACAGCCCCAAAACATCACTGCTCTAGAGGAGATCTGCATGGAGGAATGGGCCAACATACCAGCAACAGTGTGTGCCAACCTTGTGAAGACTTACAGAAAACGTTTGACCTCTGTTATTGACAACAAAGGATATATAACAAAGTATTGAGATGAACTTTTGTTATTGACCAAATACTTATTTTCCACCATAATTTGCAAATAAATTCTTTAAAAAAATCAGACAATGTGATTTTCTAGATATGTTTTCTCATTTTGTCTCTCATAGTTGAGGTCTACCTATGATGACAATTACAGGCATCTATCATCTTTTTAAGTGGGAGAACTTGCAAAATTGGTGGCTGACTAAATACTTTTTTTCCCCACTGTATATGGGTCAAATAACAGAATTCAGCAATATAAAACTCTTGCTGTTTTAAATATATGCAGCTTAAATTTAGCACTGTTTATCTGATTTATTTTCAGGTCATTGACCACAGTTGTGACATTTCATTTGCAAGCTCATTACCCCTTCCTGTAAGCAGAAGTGAAGTTAGAAGAAGTGAGACACAAGACAGACACTGTGATACAAAACAGACCCTATAGCAGGGAGGGAATTTGCACGCAGGGATGAGTGCAGAACGGAAGGGTACACAGAGAGAGAGCAAGAAGATGAATCATGGGAAATATAGTTTGTCCACAAATTCACTACATGTAAACAACAGTGATACAAGGAGCAACAAGAAAAATAAAGCCATGGAAGGGGTGCACAATGGAACAATGAATATTTAGTACTGCTGTGGATGGATCTGTAGTTAATTTTTGGAAGCTGGATAACTCCTTTAAGAGTACAGCTGATTAAGGGGGAGGGTTTGAGCAGTACATTTTTTCAAGCATTAGCTTTCTGTTCTTGATGTATGTCATTTATGTATATATAGAGTTTTATTATGATAGAATAAAAAAAAAAAATTATGTTGCTTTTGTAAAACATTTTCTATAAAATATATGACTTTTTTTGCTATAACATAATACGTGACATCATGGCACCTATTTGGTACATTTACATGTAGGAGTTGATTTAAAGAAAATTGTCCTTTATAAATTCTTCCACTTTTGATTTGGTCTTGAAAAACTTTATTTATTCATTTATTTATTATGCTTACCTGTATAGTGCCATCATATTCAACAGCGTTTTACAGATATTGTCCGTCACTGTCCTATATAGGGATCACAATCTACTTTCCCTATCAGTATGTCTTTCGAGTGTGGGAGGAAACCGGAGAAAAAACCTGAACATGTAAATGCACCCTAAGGGCAAAACTAAATTGTTGACTGCTTTCGATTACTACTTATGGTCTAGTCTGATAGCTTAGGCCTTATTCACATGTCCACATATCACATATGTGTGCCACCCCCCAGTTTTTTTTTTTTGTTCGTGGATGGTATTCCCAAACGTTAATTTCAATGCATTTATTCAGACATCAGCACTTTAATGGATGCACATTCCGCAACCCAAATGGAGGAGACCAGAGGATGGGAGTAGTAGTGGCGGATGCTGTGCCACGTAGCAGGCCGAGCATGCTCACCAACCACTCCAGTCCCACTCCTAGGCCGGACAAAGTCGAGGGGGGTCCTGCAGCACTACCGGATGGTGGTGGTAGTCGTTCTTTCCCAAGGGGCACTTCCAGTTGAAGAGGGGACCTCTCCTCTCTGAACCGGTGTGGTGTTGGTCGGAAGAGCCCTGATGGTAATGCAGGCACGACTCAGGATTCAGCAGTGCAGGTAAACCAAACAGCCTTTATTTGGCAACAAGAATCACAAGACAATAGCAGCTTCTAAATGGAGGTAGTAATACAGCGTCCAATCCCTGGCCTTGGTTCTAGGAGGGCTGACAAGGTACTGGTTACCTGAAGACTAGGCCCAAAGTAATCCTACTGAACGCTGTGCTGGCTAACCATTGGCCTCAGCGCAGCTTGTGGGGCAGGAAACCTCTCCACACCCTTACTGCCCCACTGCTCACACTAGACTAACTGCACTCAGACCAAGGGTTACCGTGGAGACGGAGTCTCCCATAACCCCGCCCAGTGGCCTGTGATAGGAAAGGGCTAAACCAAGACTAGGTTTGAACACTGCAGGGGAGAAATAACAGGGAAAGCTGCAAACAGTGACACTTAACACAAAAAAATGGAACATACCAACATAGCTCAGAGGCACAGTAACAAATACATGAAAGCAGCAGTCTCTGGGATGCTGCACACATCCTTTTTTCTTAATTCACTTACAGATTTAGTGGCAAGATCGAGCAGAATGCTTATTTTTTCCAATCTCTGAAAACACTGGAAGGCAGAATGAGGGCTGAATCTGCCACTGATTTTAAGGTCAGATTCTAATGCTTTCTTTCATCTATTTCAATGAAAGTACTCACTCCACAAATTATATATATATATATATATATATATATATATATATATAGCCTGTATATACAGCCACATAGTCAGAGGACAGAACATGGAGGTGAACATGCACACACACACACACTAGACAGAACATGAACACACACATACACAGAAGACAGAACATGTACACATATAGCAGACAGAACATGGTCACACACAGACAACACAGAAAACACACACAGAGGGCAGAACATATAGGTGCATCTCAATAAATTAGAATATCTTTGAAACATTTCTTTCTTTCAGTAATTAAATTAAAAAAGTGACCTCCTATATTTTCTAGATTCTTTACACACAGAGTGTTCTATTTCAAGTGTTTTATTTCTGTAAATGTTGATTATGGATTACAGGTAATGAAAACCCAAATCTAAGAAAATTTGAATATTGTAAAAAAGTTCAGTGTTGTAAATTCAGTGTGTCTCCTGCCAAGGTTTTCTAAGCCTTTAAATGGTCCCTCAGTCTGGTTCAGTAGGACACACAATCATGGAAGACGCTGCTTATGAATTGTATTACTGAATTACTGAAATGAATGAATGTTTCAAAAATATTCTAATTTATTGAGATGCACCTGTATATACACATAGAAGACAACATTCATACACGCACACAGTAAACAGAACAATTACCTAGAGCCAAGTCAGGAACTGATTACACTGGTCTACCACAGCCCAATGTACTCAGTTAGCCTGTCATCCCCTGCTGTACAAGACTCCAGGAGGAGGAGGGAGCTGTCTTACTTACTTTAGTTTTAAAGTAAGACTCAGGGTGGGAAAGTGGGGGTAGACAAAGTGATGCAGTGAGCACCTGGAAGCTGAGTGGATCGCCAAAGGAGCTTGGGGCCCTGGCACTTGGCCAGGTTTGCTGGGTCCTGATGCCATCACTGACCAAGTATAAAATGCTAAATGATATACATAATTTAATGCCTATGAACAATTTGGCATCTTAGTTTTCCTTCTATAAATCCATGCACCCATTCAAAAGATCCTGGAAGGTTATATATACATTAGCTCTTGTTCCAAGGGAGCAGGAAACTTATTTTTCTTTAAGCGTGCATACATCTGTATGTATGAAGTGCTCAAACTCTGAATTGTCCATAAACTAGGGCAAACAAGAAAACTCTCCTTTTTCCAAAGATGCATTGATAAGATCATAATAGGGTATCCAATAAAGGAATCCAAATTCCAAAATCACAACAGCTTATTTTCTTATAATAAAAATGGAATTCATTGCATGCTTCCAGCCTCAAAATTATTCAATTATTCATTGCATGCATCTGTTCTCAAAATTTAATATGTAAAGTGTCACATTAAACTTTGCTACATCCATACATTAATGCAGGTGTAGTATGACTGAATCCTGGCATGTAAATTATGTTTATGCCACTCCTACAGCTACTTGTAGGTTCTTCAGTCATATAAGCATATATATATATATATATATCTATATATATATATTGAAGTAAAGTATGCTAAAGTAATCACCAAACCCTTTAACAAGAGTAAGTGGATACCGAGTAAGAACCTTATGGGAACTATAATATATGCATAGCTGTTATTCATCACATTTATGTGTATTACTAGGTTCAACAGATATATTATGTCTTCATCATTGAAAGTCATGTATGTAAGCACTATGTTGGTACAGTATGGCATACTATTTGGGCACTATGTGTGGTCTAATTTAGTGTACAAAGCATCATTTGGCCTCTGTATAGCACTCATGTTGGAAGTGAATGATGGCAGGATTGAGACACTTTATTGTGGTAATATATTTTTGGTAAACAGATGTAGAGACCCCTAATGTACTGAAAAAAATGTTTAAGAAATCCAGATCTTCAAAAGTAACATGTTAGCAAAACCCTTACAAGGCTACAAAGTATAACAAAACCACTGGGTGGCCACAAATAGACACATTTGGTATACAACTTTTAACTATGTCTTGAAAAGCTTGTTAATTTGTAATACACATATCTGGACATATCCAGCCAAGAAGAAAGATACAGTAGGACCCATCTGTAATCTAAAAGAATTTACTGTAAGTACAGATTTGTCCACCATTAACTGTTCTCCGATTTGATTGACATGCTATCAAAACCCTTGAAAGGCAGCAATCCACAAAAAAACCATTGAGTGGCCACACTAAGACACATAACAGATAATTAGGATATTACTTTATGATATCTTAACATGAAATAATGGTGTTTTTAGAAAAGCTGCTTGTAATATCTCTGGAATGCTCTATCCCAGACTATCAGATTAACCCCCAATTTCCACAGCTTCAAGCGTAAACTAAAGACACATCTTTTCAGACAGGCCTATCACAACTCCTAATGTAAACCCTTCCGTAGTTAGAATCCCTAAAACGTACCCTCCTCTGTTTATGCTTCAACATTACCCCACAGGATATGATGCCGTATCAGACTAGCGTTATATGTCCAGGCACCATCTGTATGTTAAAGGAAATGACTGGTGACGGCTCATACAGCTTTATATATGTGTAATGACAGTAACCTCTATTACAAAATTGTCTGACCATTGTATAAGCAATGCTACGTCTGTTGCCTCCCCTGCTACCTCTTGCACGGTGTCTCAGTGGTTAGCACTGCAGCTTTGCAGCACTGGAGTCCTGGGTTCAAATTCTGCCAAGGACAACATCTGCATGGAGTTTGTATGTTCTCCCCATGTTTGCGTGGGTTTCCTCCCACACTCCAAAGACATACTGATAGGGAATATAGATTGTGAGCCCTATATGGGACAGTGACTGTCAGTGTCTGTAAAGTGCTGCGGAATATGATGGAGCTATATAAGTAAGCATAATAATAAATAAATTGTGTCACCCCCTCTACCTCATAGATTGTAAGCTCTTGCGAGCAGGACCCTTAGTCCCAGTGTGTGATTTGACTATTTCTTTGTAATGTATCTTTTTTGTCAGTACTTGAACCCTACAAGTTGTACAGTGCTGCGGAATATGTTGGCGCTATATAAATAAAATGCATTATTATTAACCCCTTAACAACCCAGGGTGTAATAGTACGTCCTGAGTCGCATGACGATGTATGGAGACTGCTCAGGAGCTAAGCGCTCTCCACACACCATGGGTGCCGGCTGTATAATACATCCAGGACCCGCCGCTAACAGCAGCGATCAGTGCCTGCACCGATCGCGGCTGTTAAGCCTTTAGATGTCGCGGTCAAATGGGACCACGGCGTCTAAATTGCACAGCCGCCACGGGCGCCGCCATTTTTCCCTGATCGCGCCCTCCAGAACGTCATCGGAGGGCGGCGATTGGTTGCCATGACAGCCGGGAGCCTATTGAAGGCTCCCAGGCCTGTCATTACATTAGAGCTATTAGAGCTATTACACGATGCCAGTGAATAGTATGACCGATCAGACTCCCTAGGTTTCAAGGTCCCTAGGGAGTCTGATCATACAAGTAAAAGTAGAAAAAAAAGTTTTTAAAAGTATGAAAAATTTTTTAAAAAACACAAAACTTCAAATCACCCCCCTTTCCCTAGATCAGATATAAAAGTAAATAAACAAAAGTAAGCATAAACACTTTAGGTATCCCCGCGCTCAAAAATGCCCGAAATATTAAAATATTAAAATATTTATCCCATACGGTGAACGGCGTAGCGGGAAAAAAAATCAAAATGGCCAAATAGCGTTTTTTTCAACACTTTGCCTCCTATAAAAAATTTAATAAAAAGTGATCAAACCATCAGATCTTTCCCCAAATGGTATCAATAAAAACATCATGTTGTCCCGCATAAAAAGACGCCTTACCCAGATCCATACATGTAAATATGAAAAAGTTACAGGTGACACAATATGGCGACGCAAATTTTTTTTTCTATTTAGCAAAGTTTTAAATTTTTTAAAAGGTATCAAAACATTACAAAAACTATATAAATTTGGTATCGCGTGTTCGTACTGACCGCCAGAAATGGCCCGGTCATTAAGGGGTTATTATTATTATTATATAAATATGTCCAACAGGAGGAAAGATAAGGAAAGACACACGTAGGTAACACATTGCATTTTGCTGTATTGTTATAAACATGTCTATTGTTCCATGTGGGGTTTTTTCCAATAAACTTAAAGGGATATTACACAATGTTGTATTTACACAATGTTGTCAAGGTACCTGGCCTGTTATCTGATCTCAGGTCAGATGACGTGACTCACTGGCCTCTATATAACACATTTTTAGCTCTTTAACATCGACAAAGACTTGGTAATGTCAAACTGACAGCAACAGATATGTCTATAGGCAATAAAACCAAAAGGTTAAAAAAAAATATCACACATACAGTGCTATTGGAAGAAGAAATAGCTTTTACAAGCACTCAAAAAATTATCCCTGTTTGGGAACAGGGGTGAATTTAGCCTCTTTGCTGCCTGAGGCGGACTATAGAGAGGTGCCCCCCCACCAAAAAAAATTGAGTTTACATGCTTCTAGCTTCACACGCTGCTATTATCGCACAATAAACATACACAATACACAAAGTTATAAAACCGTTTTTAAGAATACTTCTTACTGTATTACTTCAGTATCAGAGATCAATAACACAGCATTAACAATGAAAGTAACTTTACACATCTTCTGCTTGGTGGATGGACAAGCCCACGTGGCCCCCATTCTCTATAATAGGAGCGCTGCAGATAGCTGAGTACTGGACTTCGGCTATCTTTGGCACTCCAATCGAGGAGAATGAGAGCCATGCGGATTCGTCCATCTACCAAGGGACATGTCTATTTTCAGTCTGGCTGCGGTCAAGCTGAATTCCCAGAGGGGGGGAAAAAACACTATTCTGGCCAGTGGGGGTCTCAGCAGACAGACCCCCATCAATCAGGTATTTATCCTCTTTCATTTAGGTCAATACAGTGCAGTAACATTTTGTGACTTACAACTGACGTATCTGACTAATCGGTCACATTTCCCTTCTCTTCCCTTTGGACCGCATTGGCCACTTCCAGCTGTGTCTTGTCTCTGTAAAGTTTGCAATGCAGACATCTTTGGCTCCTCACTTTTCCAGGCACCTGTTAAACATTGTCCTCACCTACACAAAACCCCCATCCTGCCGTTACCCCAATTATAAAATATATGATATAACCCCCATAATGAATAATACTCCCAAGTGCATCTTTAAATTAATAATGTCCGTGTGTACCCTGTATAAATAGTGCTCTTTATTAATAATGTCCGTGTGAACCCTGTTTAAATAGTATCCATTATTAATATTGCCCCATGTGTTTTCTAATTAAAAGATTTTCCAGGTCATTAATAAAATAATCAGCTGTTTGAATGAACTGCGGTACCTGTGTAAGCGCCATGACCGCTTCTCTGTTTACACAATGTCATTCATCTCATAGCGGCCATGTAATGTAACTACAGCCTCGTCCTATACACGTCTATGTGAAAATATATGTGGTCTCTTATTGATGATCTGTCCTAAGGATAGATCATCAATAAAAATGAGCTGGAAAGCCCCTTTAATAAAGCCCAAGTGCCACCTGAAAAGGGATGTCCAGGATAACCACTTTTTTAATATGAGGCCAGCGTAGGTGCTCCGGTGTCCCCCCAACAAGTTCCATTCCTGCTGCTCCAGTGTCTTCTTCCAGTGGAAGTCCCCACAGCACTGTGACGTCCCGTGTCAGCAGCCTTAGCGGTTATGTGCGGCGGGGACTTCCGCTAGAAGAAAACACCGGTGCAGCACAACCAGACTGCTGCGGGAGACATCGGAGCACAAGGAACAGGTGAGTAGGGTTTTTTTTTTCCTTTCACTTTTCCTGGTCTCATATTAAAAAAAGTGGTTATCCTGGACACGCCCTATAATTAATTGCCCCCTTATATTATGCCCCTAATTCCCCCTCACATAAATACTGCTCCCCTAATGACCGTTTTGTGACAATTTGGGGAATTAGACTCAAAATGGCGGCTTCTCCTGGTCCGGACAGTGGTGGTTCATGGTACTGGGCGCCGGAAAGATAGCTTTCAGACGGTCCAAGTGTAAATAAAAGTGGCTTTATTCAGCTTAACTGCAACACAGTAAAACAACAAAAAACCTAGACCACAGTTAGGGTCCTAACTCACTCCTTGAGCCCCTAACTGTCCTGACTATTGCTCAGCTCTAGCAACAGTCCTCTGTGGACCCCAGCCCTTCTGGGACAGAGCCTCTCTCTCTGTCCTAGCTGGTCCACCCCCTGTGGACCCCAGCCCTTCTGGGACAGAGCCTCTCTCTCTGTCCTAGCTGGTCCACCCCTGTGGACCCCAGCCCTTCTGGGACAGAGCCTCTCTCTCTGTCCTAGCTGGTCCACCACTTCCTGCTTCCTGCAGGACACTCCAGCCCTCCTGGAGTTACGTGCCACCCCCCAAAGGCGTGGCTGAGAGCCTTTTCTGGCCTGGCCTGGGTCGCTCAACAGCGCCCTCTGGCTCACATACTTACAGTTTATATAAATGATGCCCCCTTCTATTCATAATGTCCCCTAATGCCCCCTTATATATATAATGCTCCCCCTTATAAATAACAAGCCCCTTATATATATATAATGCTCCCTAATGGCCCCCTTATATAAATAACCACCCCGTTTAATATATAATGCTTCTTAATGGCCCTTTATATAAATAACCCCCCTTGTATTATAATGCCCCTAATAGCCCTTATATAAATAACACCTCTTAAATTCATAAAGCCCCCTTATATAAAGTGACCCCTCCTAATGATCCCTTAAAATACCCACAACTGTGCTAAAAAAAAATCCCTTGATGGAGCCGCCGCCTCCTCTTCTCAACCCGCGCATAGGACGTCTGCGTCTCAGTGCAGGAGGCTCCGAGAAGTAGACATCTTGTGTCTGTCTTCTCAGTGTCTTGTAAACCACAGGCCTGAAGTGGCTTGTGGTTTACAAGACAGAGTCACAACTTAAGTTTTAACTAGATCGGTGTCTTGCAGACGCCGATCTAGTTAACGGATGGGCCCCACAGAGGCAGTGAGCCCGGGGAAGCCTAGGAGTAGGAGGACAGCCTAGGCTGAGTGCATCACGTCAGGTAAATTTACCTGCAGAGTGATGTGACCTGACGGGATGCACGCAGACCTGTACTACCTCAATGCCGCCCCTCCTAGCTATCGCGGATAGTGCCGCCTGAGGCGGCCGCCTCACTTCGTCTCATTAAAGGTGCTCTCCTGTTTGGGAAGTAGCAAAAGGTTTGTTGTTTGGAGCATGAGGAAGCAATGACTTTTTTACCGCTGAAGGCATTTATGGAATTTTGATTCGGAATCTTGACTCCCCACCTTCCAAAAGCCATAACTTTTTTATTTTTCCGTTAACAACGCCATATTAGGGCTTCATTTTTGTGGTACAATTTGCACTTCATAGTGGTACCATTTAATATTCTGTGCGATGTACTGAGTAGGTGGAAACAATTCAGAATGGTGTTAAATTGGAGAAAAACTGTGTTTGTGCGACTTTCTTAGGCTTTGTTTTTACGGTGTTCAGTGTGCAGCCAAAATGACATGTCACCTGTATTCCATTGATACCAAATTTATATAGTTTTTTTTACCAGATGTTTGTTTTAGTTATACGAATTTGGGGAATGTCTATTGCTTTGATTGCTTTTTATCCATATTTTTATGGGGGTAGAAACAGCAAAAAAAATTTCTTTCAATTTTCTTTCCCACTATGGTGTTCACCATATGGGATAATATTTTTATAAGTTTGTACATTGGACATTTTTGACACAGGGATACCTAATGTGTATGTGTTTCACTTTTTTATGTGTGTTCTAGGGAAAGGGGTGTGATTTGAATTTGTATTTTTTTTTCATTTATTAATTTTTTTTGTTTAACTTTTTTGTTTACTGTAATTATTAGACCACCTATGGGTCTTGAACCCCGGGGTCTGTTCATTAATACAATGCATAGCACTGTATAATACAGCGGAAACTCGGCGGATGTCGGGAATGGATTAAAGTTTTTTGAATTTTTATTCGTTGTTACTTTTTAAATTTATTTTATTATGCCAATAAATGCAGTACAGATCAGGATGGACAAAGCTAATGAGTATGGTGGTACTGCAGGTAGCAGTAGCAGCAGCTGTGGCAAGACAGTATAGAAGATTACGGGCAAGGCAGAAGATGATGTCCTACTGTGTGGTGATGGCAGAAGTGGCAGCATTGGTAGGACACTATAGAAAAACATGGAAAAGGCAAGAGATGAATTTCCATTGTGTGGTAATGGTAGCAGTGCCAACAGTGGCAGAACATTCTGTAACAAGACAAGGCAAGAGATGACATCTGTCTGTGTAGGGGCAGTATAAGCTAGACAGTAGCACATCAGAAATAGAATCATTGGCCCAGTGATAAATAGTCAATCCCACATCCCCCACTTGTCTAATCAGTGGCATCAGCTACAAGTTTGTGAAAATCCTCCTAAATCTCTGCCTGATTAAATTTCACAAATTTAGTTTTTTTCCACACTATTGGTAGACAATTTTGACCGCCTCATTGTGATGACAGCATTTGCTGCACTTTAGTACCCTCTTTGACAAAGCAGACAGGGTCAGTTACTGCCACTGATCCAACTTCAATATGCTACCCCAAAAGTTGATGGAGTCAGGGCTCAGGGTACTTGCCAGAGTAAGTTTGTTAACCATTTTTTGCATTATTTCCTGCTATTTCAGATCAGTTTTTTGTAGAACCAGCAAATTTTTCATACTGTCTAGAGTGTTAAATGTACTAATTTCTTGCGGTTCCAGACCAGTTGGTTGTAGGATGCATTTACCAGCAAATTTTTATATACTGTCCATAGTGTTATATATAATAATTTCTTATGGTTAGTGCCAGCTGTTTATAGCCCTCTTTATTAGTAAATTACACATACAATTTGGTCATAATAAAAAAATATAAACAGTCAAATCTTTTGTGTCTGGAAAAAGAAAGGGCAGGGATATAGGGAAAAGAGAAGCAAGAATCACACATGCTATTGTAATGACATCCGCGACTGCAGGTAACAATGAGAATGTGGGTGGTAACAACAAAACTACTTTTGGTCTTGTCAGTAGCAAACATGGATTTTCACACACTTCTGGATAATGCCAATGTATAGATCTGCCACTACATCTGTCTCCCTGTATCATGTTCCATTTACTGTACTGCCGATGCTGCCTACACAGACTCACATAATTTCGTTGTCATCAATATGTAAATAAACTTGGCACTCCAGAGGTCACCTGTGACTTTCTACAAGTTTCTCATAACAAATTCAAGACATTTGATTATGAAAAAGAATCTAGGCGTCTGAAGAACCTAGAGCTCCACCATGCCACTATTGCAGAATACCTTAAGGTACAGAGAATCTGGTGGCGACATGTTGTACGAACTCCCTGCCACCACCAACAGAGCTGACACAGACACCTCGCCGGTAATGGTGAGCTGACACTGGCTCCTGCTGTTTTCCCTGACAGGGAGTCTGAACATAAGGCTACCCTGCTCCCTGGGCTTATACCGCCAATGCCAACCCCTCTCCTATCAGCTCCAGCAATAGCGCCCTGCACTCCCTGTACTTCGGCATCCATGTTGCCTGCCATGATAACACACAACAACTCGCACCAGAAGGCCCCTTCTGGACACCTTGAGAAAGCGGCCTCCCCTTCACTGTCTACTGAACCACTTAAAGGAGCTTGCACTGCACCCCCGTTACTCCTCCTTGTAGGACCTTCTGCTTCACCTGACCCTCCACATCTACTGGACTTTTTCACTACTGCCATCCAAGAACCCCCTCCTATAGAAGCTTTGCACTGCCCTCCCTGTGAACAATCCCTAACCCCGATGACCTCTCTATCTCCTAGATCCATGCATCACACGGAATGTCATAGAGTCCAGACACCTGTGGCCGTTGCAAATACTCAGATGGACTATTCTATAATCCCTCTCATTCTCTACTACAAAGTCTGATCTCTCTATAGGTCCACTTCTTCTGATTCCGATGACCAAGCAGGTCAAACCTTCCTTGGGAAAGCTTATGGCGACATATCTGGCAATTGCCTGCTAAACATTACTTTAACCCCTTCCCACCGGTGGCATTTTTTGATTTTTGTTTTTGACTCCCCGCCATCCAAACCCCATAACTTTTTAAATTTTCCAATCACAGAGCCATATTATGGCTTAATGTTTTCTGGACAAATTGTTCTTCATAATGGTACCATTTATTATTCTGTACAATGTACTGGGAAGCTGAAAAGAAATTCTGAATGCAATAGAATTGGAGAAAAAGTGCATTTGTTCGACTTTCTCACGGGCTTTGTTTTTATGGCATTTATTGTGCAGCCAAAATTACATGACACCTGTATTCTATGCTTTGGTACAATTCTGGGGATACCAAATTTATACAGTTTTATTTGCATTTTAACCCCTTAACAAAAATCCAGAACTTTGCAAAAAACTTTTTCTTAAAGTCGCCATATTCTGACACCCATAACTTTTCTAAATTTCTGTGTATTGAGATGCATAGGACGTTTTTTTTTGTGGCCAGGTGTACTTTTTCGTTATACCATTTTGTTGAATGTCTATTGCTTTGACCACGTTTTATTAAAATTTTTATCAGAGGCAAAACAGCAAAAAAATGGTGGTTTGGCACTTTTGAATTTTTTTCCTGCTACAGCGTTCACCGCATGGGAACAAATTTTTTAGAAGTTTGTAGACCTGGCATTTTCAGACACAGTGATAACTAATGTGTATGTTTTCACAGTAATTTCTTACTTTTATATGTATTCTAGGGAAAGGGGGTTGATTTGAACTTTTAATTCTTTTAAAATATTTTTTATATTTTTTTTAGTCTTTTTATACTTTATTTATAAGACTCCCTAGGGGTCTTGAACCCCAGGGGGTATTATCACTAATGCAATTCATTACAATGCTAATACATTGCAAAATACCGTCATTTGTATGACAAGCTTTATAAAGCAGCCTGTCATACAAATAAATGCCAGACAACCCTGGGAGCCTTCAATAGGCTTCCAGCTGTAATGGCAATGGAATGCTAGCCACGGAGCTTGTTCCGGGTGTCGGCGATCCTACCAAAAATGGTGCAGTTGGGAAAATGGGCCTTAATTCCCGCGATCAGCAGAGACTCGGAGGCTATGTCAGATGCTCAGTTCCTGAGCGGCCTCCAAATTTAAATACCCAATATCCGCTGTACTATTACAGCAGAGGTCGGGAAGAGGTTAAAACCCTGGTAGCCAAAGTACAACATATCTGCAGACAGGAGATTGTGGCTATTCGACAAGATTTTTAGCAAGCCACTCAAAGGGTGGGCCAGCTGGTGGAAGACCATAATACAGTTCGCACAGCAGTTCAGGCCCTCCAACAAGTGACATCTGAAGCAGTGACCATCCGTGACTTTAGTTCTTAGACATCGATAATCTGGCTATTTATGTTGCTTTATCTGATGCCTCATGCTGCAGTCACGTTAAAGTCAAACACCTGTGATTTACAGCTGCTCCTGTAGAAGTGATAAGTGCCGGAATCTCCATGCTGAAGTTATTGTCCAGTTACACTGTGATAAGGGAAGCTTTTAGGACTTTTATCATCACTTCTATCTACAAAATGTAACTATTTATAGTGATCATAGTAAAGTGAAAGAGCCTTCCCATTCACATTGTGCTAGCAGAACTTGCTCCCCTGCCAGCCCCTCCCTTCAGCTTCTTCCTGGATGTTTTCTCTCTCTCAGCAGGGAGACTAGTTAGAGATAACTAAAGCAGTTTACAGTCATCTAATTTTCTAAACTACAGGTTAATTTACACATGGACTAGAGGTCCAGAAAATAAACCATGCTGAATATAAAACCATATAAAACCTCATTTTTGTTGAAAAACTATATAAATGTGTAGTCTCTGTG
Source organism: Leptodactylus fallax (assembly GCA_947044405.1). NCBI lineage: Eukaryota > Metazoa > Chordata > Amphibia > Anura > Leptodactylidae > Leptodactylus > Leptodactylus fallax. The sequence goes on from CAMRHE010000021.1 coordinate 10,062,249, forward strand.
ATCAGAAGAACTGGGAAAGCAAATTTTAATATTATTATGTGCAATAGTATATATAAAAACTATTTTGTTTTAGGTAAAAGAAGCAAAATTTACATTTTTCACATTTTATACCATTCTTCTACTTCTAGTAGAAAAAAATTATTTAACAAATAAGGCTACTTATTTCAAGCATTATGTGTCTTGAAAAAAGTAGTTAAGATATGCAAAGCCATTAAAATGATATTGCTGTGTAAAGCAATGCATACCAAAGTGCTAAATTTGGCCTGGGCATTGGGACATCAATAACGCTTGGTCCAGAAAGGGTTAAGAGACATATTGAATACCTAGATAATAGAGGTCGCAGACTCAACATCAGAATACGGGGCATCTTGCAATCTCCAGGAGGGATTAAGGTTTTTCTTAAACTACAACATTTCTTCAACTCTATCCTAGGTCAGACACTGGACAGCCCTTACACAGAGCTCACTGTGCCCTGCGGCCCAAGGCGAATATCAGTAATCCCAGAGACATCATCTGCTGCATCACTGACTTTCATCTCAAAAAAGAGATTATGGTCAAAGCTCTCAATGCTCAGCTGTTTGAATTCCTAGGAACACCGGTCCACCTTTACTATGATTTATCTTAGTTCACCTTGCATAGAGAAGAACACTTTGTTCACTTCTTCTCCTTCTACAACAACGGAAGATTCCCTACCCCTGGGGTTTCCCTTTCATCTTTCAGCCCGCAAAGCAGGGAAAACAGCGACCCTCTGCTGCCCTGAAGACCTGGAGTCTTTTTCGACGCCCTGACGCTTCCTCTTCTGGCCCTTCTGGACTGGCCTACTCTCTACTCCTCTATTCTCCTTCCACCTACATGGGAACAACCGAAGAGTCAAAAGTATTGCATGCGGAACCCAGGACTGGACCGCAAGACTCCATTCCATTGATGAGTATTCTGTATCTGCTCTTTTATTTTTCTCCTACATCACTCTCCTTACTGATCTCTCAGATATACAGTGGGGAAAAAAAGTATTTAGTCAGCCACCAATTGTGCAAGTTCTCCCACTTAAAAAGATGAGGCCGGCCTGTAATTGACATCATAGGTAGACCTCAACTATGAGAGACAAAATGAGAAAACATATCTAGAAAATCACATTGTCTGATTTTTTAAGAATTTATTTGAAAATTATGGTGGAAAATAAGTATTTGGTCAATAACAAAAGTTCATCTCAATACTTTGTTATATATCCTTTGTTGGCAATGACAGAGGTCAAATGTTTTCTATAAGTCTTCACAAGGTTGGCACACACTGTTGCTGGTATGTTGGCCCATTCCTCCATGCAGATCTCCTCTAGAACAGTGATGTTTTGGGGCTGTCGCTGGGCAACACGGACTTTCAACTCCCTCCAAAGGTTTTCTATGGGGTTGAGATCTGGAGACTGGCTAGGCCACTCCAGGACCTTGAAATGCTTCTTACGAAGCCACTCCTTTGTTGCCCTGGCAGTGTGCTTGAGATCATTGTCATCCTGAAAGACCCAGCCAACGTTTCATATTCAATGCCCTTACTGATGGAAGGAGGTTTGCAATCAAAATCTCACGATATATGGCCCCATTCATTCTTTCATGTACACAGATCAGTCGTCCTGGTCCCTTTGCAGAGAAACAGCCCCAAAGCATGATGTTGCCACCCCCATGCTTCACAGTAGGTATGGTGTTCTTTGGATGCAACTCAGCATTCACTCTCCTCCAAACACGACGAGTTGTGTTTCTACCAAACAGTTCTACTTTGGTTTCATCTGACCATATGACATTCTCCCAATACTCTTCTGGAAAATCCAAATGCTCTCTAGCAAACTTCAGATGGGCCCGGATATGTACTGGCTTAAGCAGGGGGATCCGAGTCCCTGGCGGCGTAGTGTGTTACTGACGGTAGCCTTTGTTACGTTAGTCCTAGGTTTCTGCAGGTCCTTCACTAGGTCCCCCCGTGTTGGTCTGGGATTTTTGCTCACCGCTCTTGTGATCATTTTGACCCCACGGGGTGAGATCTTGCGTGGAGCCCCTGATCGAGAAAGATTATCAGTGGTCTTGTATGTCTTCCATTTTCTAATTATTGCTCCCACAGTTGATTTCTTCACACCAAGCTGCTTGCCTATTGCAGATTCAGTCTTCTCAGCCTGGTGCAGGTCTACAACTTTGTTTCTGGTGTCCTTCCACAGCTCTTTGGTCTTCACCATAGTAGAGTTTGGAGTGTGACTGTTTGAGGTTGTGGACAGGTGTCTTTTATACTGATAATAATGTCAACTAGGTGCCATTACTACAGGTAATGAGTGGAGGACAGAAGAGCCTCTTAAAGAAGAAGTTACAGGTCTGTGAGAGCCAGAAATCTTGCTTGTTTGTAGATGACCAAATACTTATTTTCCACCATAATTTGCAAATAAATTCTTAAAAAATCAGACAATGTGATTTTCTACATATGTTTTCTCATTTTGTCTCTCATAGTTGAGGTCTACGTATGATGACAATTACAGGCCTCTCTCATCTTTTTAAGTGGGAGAACTTGCACTGTATCACAGTGTCCCTCCAGCCTTGATTCTTAAACTGTTGGTGGTATATAGATATAGTAATTAATTCCCCTGCTTTATAACTATTTCCCAACCCACTCCTCCCTTGCCTACTTTACCCCTCACTTCCCTTTCCCTTGCCCCGTGCAGACACCCTGTGAAAGATCCTCAGTGCGCCAACACCGCTGTGGCCACCCCTGAGTCTTCTTTCATATAAAAATCACACTCACCTCCAGTGAGTGTCGGGTTCACAAGATATATACAAGACAAGCTTTCTAAATTTTATATATTTATTAACCCCTAAATGGATCGGCATTAACATCTAACACATGCAGTTCAGAACAGATATGCAGATATATGCAAGCATTAACAGTTACTAGTTACAAGATACAGTACAAATAAAATAAAAGGGATAAAGGTGAAATAATTACTTTACCACACATGTCCTTGATGTGGTTCTGTAGTCCAACACTCACACATGCTCTGTCATGTGTGAATAACCAGTGGAGGCTTCTTGGCACATGGCATTAACTCCTAGCATGTGGCATCACAGTATATTCCAGCCTGCATGCTCTCATCACAGTCTCTCAGTAAACTCTTGTAATCTCTCTCAGTCTCTTGTAGGCTCATCATCGTCAGCAGCAGCATTCCAACCTGCCTGCTCATAGTAGCATCTCAGTCAAAGTCTGTAATATCCTGTAGTCTGTGATGGTCTGTGTCAACTCCATAGCATAATCTCCTCCCATTGCCTCTTACCTCATCTTTTATACCCTTTATGCCACTTCCCAGAATGAGGTCATCGGCGGCAGCAAGTCTGATTGAATAATGCAATCAAGTCCAGAACTTTTGTATAGAGCTGAGACCAAGTGGAAGGATACAATGTTATCAGCCATATCTGATCTACAGTGCAGTCTGGACAATGCATTTTTCTTTGATCACTCAAGGCTGTATATGAATTCAATTGAGCCAGTCTGGGATGGATACAAAGCCCTATTGTTCCAGCCTGGCCACTACTGCCAATATACACCTGGGATTATAGCTGCGCACCTTATGAATCAATGCAGGTAGGAAGCGAGATACTATACCCAGAGATCAAAATACATCCCTGAGCCACAGCCACACTTAAGCAGAATCATCACACACCCTTTATGGGATTATCTGCTACTAACTGACTCCATTTTGACTTAGTTATATCATTTTGGGGAATGTCTATTGCTTTGATCACTTTTTTTTTCAATTTTTTATCAGAGGCAAAACAGTGAAAAGTGTAAAATACTTGTGAGAAGCCACCATATTTAAATACCTAACATCTGCCGTACTATTACGGCGAATGTCTGGAAGGGGTTAAACTTCGTTTCAACCTACAAGTGACACCACATTTCTAAAACAGTTCTTATAGCATCAATTCAGCAAAGTGGTCTAGCTCTCCTGCTTGATATTACACTACATTACCATGCCACCCACCTGAGACAAGTAGCCTCCTGGTCAACCTTATGGACCTATAACCACTGGACAGAAGTAGAGAAGTCCATTCACCCAAGCACTCTATATTTGGAAGGCACTGTATATGGCGCAACCTTGAGTGCCAAACCTCCAGAAAGCCACTGTATCATATCTACTGGGCCTGTACCCTCATCATCCCGTTCTGGATGGAAGTTTGCTCCCTACTCCGTGAGATCTTCGATAGAGATCTACCCCTGCACCCGGAGCCATATCTCCTTAATCACTCTCCTAAATCCCTTCCTGGGAGCCATGAGCTACCTGTCCTGAGTCACTGGTCTTATACTGAAAGATTAAATGAGCTAAAGGTTGCAAACCAAGGAAACGCTATGTAAACAATAAGAGGAATAATCTCACATAGCAGGAAAATGAAGCAGCATTGCTAAGGCGTTGGAACTATCATGGTAATGGACAGGCACAGTTAGATAGAGAAAATCACTTCACAAATCTTATACACTAGAGTGTACTACAAACTACAAGGTAACCTAACTATGAAGACTGCTGATAAGATTGAAAACCTCTTAACACATTATCTAACAAAATGGATCATTGATGAAAAACTAAAGAATTTCTCACCAAATAATACCCAATAATTCCAGTCTTTTGTGCTCTGCCCAAAATTCATAGAAGACTTGATAAGCCTCTGGGGTGACCAATAGTCACATCAATAGACTCTATATTATCCCCTCTTTTTTAGAAAACATTCTGACTCCTTTAAATAAAAACCCTTGACCATTTCTTCTTTTTCAATATACAAGAACTACACAACATCCCTCTCGAATCTTTTCTAGCTACATGGGATGCCACAAGCCTGTACTTATCCATTATACACGATAAGAGCATTAGGGTAGTACACAAGATTCTCTTACATTCTGCTATAGATTCCCAAGTGATTGCTCTATGCATAGATCTTCTAACACTTTCTTCATCTCTTAGAAGGATTTTTATTTACAGACCTAGGGCACCACCATGGGATACAATGTGACTCTCCATAAGATAACTACAATATGGCAGAATCCAAAGAAAACCATGTCTATAAACACACACTATTCCAGGAGCATTCCATAATTTGGAAAAGGTACATAGACAATATTTTTTGTATATGGAGGAGCTCATTGGACTCCCTAAAGACCTTTAATCACCACCTTAATCAAGTTAGGCCCGAATTGCAATTCACACTATCATTTGACACCACCACAATCATTTTTCTTGATACACAGGTTATAAAGGATGTACCAGGACAACACACAGATTTCAATACCAAACCAACAGAAACACTCTTTTTCATTATTCCAGCTGTTATCCCATGGCCACAAAGCATTTGTTACCCAAGTCACAATTTGACCCTATCCAATGTATCAACACATTAGGACATGAGAAACAAATTTCAAGCAAGGGGTTACCATACAAGAATACTTGAACAATTCCACTCTCCACATAAGTCTAGATTGAATAATGCAGGAGGTTGGATACCCCTAGTGCTAAAATGTCACCCCTTTGCTTACTGGTTGCATAAGTCCATGCAAAGCCACTGCCTATCCTACATAAAGAATTTCCAGTGTTTCACAACCCCATTTTACCTTACATTCATTGTCCACCTAACGTTAAGGATAGACTGGTTAGAGCAGATATAGAGTCTAAATAAGTCGCTAGACAGCAATTCTTATGCACACCTAGAAATGGCACATTTCCTTGTCTAAAATGCTTACAATGCAATATCATCATCAAAGGACCAAATATCAGCCATCTGTTGACATGCCAGAGTATTCCTATTCATGGTTTCTTCACATATGACTCATCATATGTTGTATATGCAATTAAATGTCCATACGGTCTCATATATGTTGGAGAGACTGCATATCTCAACATAAATCTAATATTCATTGCAAAAAGTCACTCCTCCTTGTATCAGCACATTTCCATCAGTTTGGTCATACAGTAGCACAATTAAGATTCCGAGTCCCGGAGCATATTCGGAACCCTAGGAGAGGTGCGACAGGATCAAGATCCTAAAACATGAGAGGCCTACTGGATCCATAAGATCAACTGCCTGGCTCACAATGTCTTGAATTGTGACTATGAGATACAGAGCTTCATTTGACATTGATGGCGTTCTTTTTGATATGTTGTTAACTACTATTTTTATTCAGTTTGTCCTAAAGATTTGTCTCTTGCAGGCACACTAGCTTGGTCCAGGTCTACATTTCCAGCTTTTTTGTTACTCATATCCTTTCTCATTTTTTCATCCTTTTAACCATCTCCCTCCCACTTTATTTTCCACACATTTTATTCTCCCCATTTTACAATTCATGTTACTCTTATTTTCACATATTTTTCCCATTCTTTATTTCTCAAAAAATCCTCATATTTTCCCTTCCCCCCGTTGCTCATTTTCTTCTAGTCTTACAAGCAGCTTTTAGTTGCTCAGGCGGCACGATGTCTCAGTGGTTAGCACTACAGCTTTGAAGCGCTGGAATCCTGCGTTCAAATCCTGCCAGGGGCAACATCTGCAAGGAGTTTGTATGTTCTCCCTGTGTTTGCGTGGGTTTTCTCCGGTTTCCTCCAAAACTCCAAAGACATACTGATAGGGAATGTAGATTGTGAGCCCTATATGCGACAGTGACTGTCAAAGTCTGTAAAGCGCTGCGGGATATGATGGCGCTATATAAATAAGAATAATAAATAAATAAATTTTCTCTATTGTAAGCCATTTTTTCCTCTATTTCCATCTGACATACAGGGCACATGCGCCATACTGACCAAGCTGACGAAATGACAAGCACCTAGGTACATATCTTCCTCCTACAGCATGGCAAGAATACCCAGTTTAAAATAAAATAGTAAGTCCTATTGTTATGCTTCATTTACCCTCTGGTGGTACTGTGTGTCAAATTTACTGTTTTGAACATATACTGCTCTGGGTTTGACCAAAGTACATTGTAATAAACAGAAGATTTACAGAAGTGTCAGGGCACAGAGACTAGTGGGTCTAATTTTAGAGAGCGGTGCCACCCACATCTATCAGACATTTATTGCACCACTTTCCTTTTAACACAAAACACAACAAAATCCATTGAATAGTTGAAAGTTCTGTGTCACACTGTAGTTAACACATAATTGTAAAGTTAAATCTTGCTACATCAGTACATATTATAAATAGTACTCAAATTTACTCATCTGTAATTGTCCAAACATAATCTTTTGCTGTCATCAGACCATTTTTTTGGCACTTTGTTCAATTTCATTTGATATTACTGTAAATTGGGGTTAGCCTTATAAAGGAAAATTCACTTAAATTTCCTGTTCTTATTGGATCTTATGATTGCTGTAGAGAAAAATCCTTATTTCACTAGGTTCCTGGCTAATAATGTAAGTCTTTTCATGAAATAAATCTTATGACAATTTTCACTGGAAAGGTTACAAGCAGCTTAAGTAATTCACGTCCATTTATACAGTAAACTACACCTATAGTAAAAGTCCCCTGTGTAAAAAAAAAGGGCTATTATAGAATGTATTTATCTTTAAAAGTGCATTTTTAATTTATTAGCAAAACTACTGTACGTATTTTTAATCATTAACCACTTCCGGACCGCCCATTGGGTTTTTACGTCCGGAGAGTGATTGTCTAGATCTGCAAGGATGTACCGGTATGTCCAAGCAGATTTCAGTCGGAACTCCCCTAGATACAGCCAGAGCTCCCCCAGATTACAGCCGGAGCTCCCCTAGAGAAGGCAGGGAAAGTTTATGACCTTCCCTGCCTTCCCGATTGCTGTGTACACAGCACTCAATCACGTGATCGGCCGGGATCAGAGTCTGTACGACCTTCTTTGTCCTACCGGACCCAGATCAGCAATATAGTAACGGGCAGGAGGCTGTATTCCTCCTGCAACTGGGGCTAAATGTATCATCCCCAGTTACAGAGAAAATCAGACTCCCCCACAAAAAAAAGTGATCAGATGTTTCCCCCCCCCCAAAAAAGGAAAAGTGAAAAACAGACACGTTTTCCCTCCTCTTTTGTTTATATTTTCCAGATATACAAAAAGTTAATACACATGCAAAAATAAAAACTGTAATGTCTCTGCCTGTTCGGGTCTCTACGCCACCCTCCGTTCACACACTGCGGTGCAGGAGGCATGTTCAGTTTTATTCCTTGCTTTAGGTTCTTGTTGCTCAGTCTGAACACTGTCCTAGTACTACTTCTACTCTGTAATTGAATTTCAGCCACACCCGTCTCCTGCACCTTGTTTCTTTCTGCTCCTCAAATAGTTAATCTTAGCCTTGCCTGTGTGATTGACAGCCTGTCTACCAATCAAGTCTGGGGCAGGTCCTAGACTTCCTATAAACAGGTCATCTGCTCACACATGGTCGCTGGCTATTTTGACTCTGCCCTGTGACTTGTCCTTGCTAGCTACTTATTTCTCTTACTATTGTATTACTGACCTCTGACCTTTGGTTTACCTTGTGACTACTCTTTTGGATTATGATTTTGTACTGTTTTGTCCCTCTGGCTTTGCCCCTTCACTTGCTTACTCCTATTCTGTGTTGTTTGCCTTGTCTTGTTCTGTATGCCACTTATTTCTAGGAAGGGTGTTGCCGCCCAGTTGCTCCCGTCATTAGGACAGTGTGGCAATTAGGTAGGGACAGGGATGGGGTTGAGCTTAGAACTCACTGTCTGTCTTCCCCTTCTTCCATTGTTCCAGCAGCAGTACTAGGGAATTGCACAACTAGCAATTCCCTTACAAAAAAAACAACATAAAAATAAAGCCCTATGTGTCACTGTAAAAAGATGCAGAAATTAGTTGAATAACCCAAATGATAAAAATGTTATCGCCCTCAAAAGGAAACATACAAAAAAAACGAAAATGTGTCTGGTCCTGAACCACAAATTGGCTCGGTACGGAAGTGGTTAAGTAGAAGGTTTTAAAACTTTTTTTTTTTAATTTTACATATTTTGAAGAAAAATGGTCTAGTACTTATTATTGCACGTAAATAATGTGATAAAGTACACCACGTTCCAAATTATTGTGCCTGTTAAATTTTCTATGTTTTCCCAAGTGGTCGATAATAATAATAATAATAATAACTTTATTTATATAGTGCCAACATATTCCGTAGCACTTTACAAATCAGAGGACACATGAACAGACAATATGAGACATTACAATGTGACAAAGAAATAAACATATCAAACAATAGGAGTGAGGGCCCTGCTCGCAAGAGCTTACATTCTATAAGGAGACAGGGGGACACAAGAGGTCAGAGAGCTTGTTTGCTTCCATGGTCCAGCCATCTTTTAATAGAAAAGGTTGTGTAACTGAAGTTGTATGAACACATCACCAGCTAGTATCTTTGAATAAACAGATGCAAATGACAGTCAGTATAATGTTCATATCTTCAACCTTAGAGCATAAATCAAATTTTATTGAAAAAAAAAACAATTTTTTTGACAAATTTACATCCTAGTTCATGTGACTAACTATGGCGTCCGCACTGAAGCAGAGCAGAAACACTAGCTGATGGCAATAAAGCAGGGGGTATATTCCTCAAAATATAGATTGTCTGTGCTCTTGAAAAGGAAGGTCTTGGGTCACTGTTATGAATAAAGGTCTCTTTATTAGGGTACGGATGGGCACAACGTGTTTTGAGGAAGGACTCCACTTTTTCAAGTGCAATACAAATAAGAACCTTAAAAATCAAAATATGTACATGTCTCTTAGCTCAATCAAATCATAAGGACAGTATGAAAAATTAACAAAAAAAACACTGAAATAAGTATATCTTTTAGATTAATCAAATAAAAAAAACTGTAAATATGCAGAAAACATATATATATATATATATATATATATATGGAGAGAGAGAGAGAGAGAGAGAGAGAGAGAGAGAGAGGAAATAGAGGAAATAAAATTTTATATATATATATTGTGACAACTTGGGGGAATTAGACTCAAAATGGCGGCAGACTCCTGGACCAGACAGCGGTGGTTCGTAGTACTGGGCGCCGGAAAGATAGCATTCAGACGGTCCAAGTGTAAAATAAACGGGCTTTATTCAGCTTACGTGCAACATAGCAAAACAACAAAAAAAACCTAGGCCACAGTTAGGGCCCTAACTCACTCCTTGAGCTCCTAACTAGCCTGACTCCTGCTCAGCTCTAGCAAAAGTCCCCTGTGGACCCGAGCCCTCCTGGCACAGACCGTCTATCTGTCCAGCTGGTTCCACCATTTCCTGCTCCATGCAGGATACTCCAGCCTTCTGGAGTTACGTGCCCCCACCCAAAGGTGTGGCTGAGGGCCTTTTCAGGGCTGGCCTGGGTCGCTCCCTAGCACCCTCTAGGTTCACATACTCACAATATATATATATACAGTACAGACCAAAAGTTTGGACACACCTTCTCATTCCAAGAGTTTTCTGTATTTTCATGACTATAAAAATTGTAGATTCACACTGAAGGCATTAAAACTATGAATTAACACATGTGGAATTATATACTTAAAAAAAAATGTGTGAAACAACTGAAAATATGTCTTATATTCTAGGTTCTTCAAAGTAGCCACCTTTTGCTTTGATTACTGCTTTGCACACTCTTGGCATTCTCTTGATGAGCTTCAAGAGGTAGTCACCTGAAATGGTCTTCCAACAGTCTTGAAGGAGTTCCCAGAGATGCTTAGCACTTGTTGGCCCTTTTGCCTTCACTCTGTGGTCCAGCTCACCCCAAACCATCTCGATTGGGTTCCGGTCTGGTGACTGTGGAGGCCAGGTCATCTGACGTAGCACCCCATCACTCTCCTTCTTGGTCAAATAGCCCTTACACAGTCTGGAGGTGTGTTTGGGGTCATTGTCCTGTTGAAAAATAAATGATGGTCCAACTAAACGCAAACCGGATGGAATAGCATGCCGCTGTAAGATGCTGTGGTAACCATGCTGGTTCAGTATTCCTGCAATTTTGAATAAATCCCCAACAGTGTCACCAGCAAAGCACCCCCACACCATCACACCTCCTCCTCCATGCTTCACGGTGGGAACCAGGCATGTAGAGTCTATTCGTTCACCTTTTCTGTGTCGCACAAAGACACAGTGGTTGGAACCAAAGATCTCAAATTTGGACTCATCAGACCAAAGCACAGATTTCCACAGGTCTAATGTAAATTCCTTGTGTTCTTTAGCCCAAACAAGTCTCTTCTGCTTGTTGCCTGTCCTTACCAGTGGTTGCCTAGCAGCTATTTTACCATGAAGGTCTGCTGCACACAGTCTCCTCTTAACAGTTGTTGTAGAGATGTGTCTGCTGCTAGAACTCTGTGTAAGATTGACCTGGTCTCTAATCTGAGCTGCTGTTAACCTGCGATTTCTGAGGCTGGTGACTCGGATGAAATTATCCTCCACAGCAGAGGTGACTCTTGGTCTTCCTTTCCTGGGGCGGTCCTCATGTGAGCCAGTTTCTTTGTAGCGCTTGATGGTTTTGGCCACTGCACTTGGGGACACTTTCAAAGTTTTCCCAATTTTTCGGACTGACTGACCTTCATTTCTTAAAGTAATGATGGCCACTCGTTTTTCTTTACTTAGCTGCTTTTTTCTTGCCATAATACAAATTCTAACACTCCATTCAGTAGGACTATCAGCTGTGTATCCACCTGACTTCTGAACAACACAACTGCTGGTCCCAACTCCATTTATAGGGCAAGAAATCCCACTTATTAAACCTGACAGGGCACACCTGTGAAGTGAAAACCATTTCAGGTGACTACCTCTTGAAGCTCATCAAGAGAATGCCAAGAGTGTGCAAAGCAGTAATCAAAGCAAAAGGTGGCTACTTTGAAGAACCTAGAATATAAGACATATTTTCAGTTGTTTCACACTTTTTTGTTAAGTATATAATTCCACATGTGTTAATTCATAGTTTTGATGCCTTCATTGTGAATCTACAATTTTTATAGTCATGAAAATACAGAAAACTCTTGGAATGAGAAGGTGTGTCCAAACTTTTGGTCTGTACTGTATATATATATATATATATATATATATATATATATATATATATACAGTGCCTTGCGAAAGTATTCTGCCCCCTTGAACTTTTCAACCTTTTGCCACATTTCAGGCTTCAAACATAAAGATATAAAATTTTAATTTTTTTGGTGAAGAATCAACAACAAGTGGGACACAATCGTGAAGTGGAATGAAATTTATTGGTTATTTTAAACTTTTGTAAAAAATAAAAAACTGAAAAGTGGGGTGTGCAATATTATTCGGCCCCTTTACTTTCAGTGCAGTAAACTCACTCCAGAAGTTCAGTGAGGATCTCTGAATGATCCAATGTTGTCCTAAATGACTGATGATGATAAATATAATCCACCTGTGTGTAATCAAGTCTCTGTTTAAATGCACCTGCTCTGTGATAGTCTCAGGGTTCTGTTTAAAGCGCAGAGAGCATCATGAAGACCAAGGAACACACCAGGCAGGTCTGTGATACTGTTGTGGAGAAGTTTAAAGCCGGATTTGGATACAAAAAGATTTCCCAAACTTTAAACATCCCAAGGAGCACTTTGCAAGCGATCATATTGAAATGGAAGGAGTATCAGACCACTACAAATCTACCAAGACCCGGCCGTCCCTCTAAACTTTCATCTCAAACAAGGAGAAGACTGATCAGAGATGCAGCCAAGAGGCCCATGATCACTCTGGATGAACTGCAGAGATCTACAGCTGAGGTGGGAGAGTCTGTCCATAGGACAACAATCAGTCGTACACTGCACAAATCTGACCTTTATGGAAGAGTGGCAAGAAGAAAGCCATTTCTCAAAGATATCCATAAAAAGTCTCATTTAAGTTTGCCACAAGCCACCTGGGAGACACACCAAACATGTGGAAGAAGGTGCTCTGGTCAGATGAAACCAAAATCGAACTTTTTGGCCACAATGCAAAACGATATGTCTGGCGTAAAAGCAACACAGCTCATCATCCTGAACACACCATCCCCACTGTCAAACATGGTGGTGGCAGCTTCATGGTTTGGGCCTGCTTTTCTTCAGCAGGGACAGGGAAGAAGGTTAAAATTGATGGGAAGATGGATGGAGCCAAATACAGGACCATTCTGGAAGAAAACCTTTTGGAGTCTGCAACAGACCTGAGACTGGGATGGAGATTTATCTTCCAACAAGACAATGATCCCAGACATAAAGAAAAATCTACAATGGAATGGTTCACAAATAAACATATCCAGGTGTTAGAATGGCCAAGTCAAAGTCCAGACCTGAATCCAATCGAGAATCTGTGGAAAGAGCTGAAAACTGCTGTTCAGAAATGCTCTCCATCTAACCTCACTGAGCTCAAGCTGTTTTCCAAGGAAGAATGGGCAAGAATTTCAGTCTCTCGATGTGCAAAACTGATGGAGACATACCCCAAGCGACTTGCAGCTGTAATCGCAGCAAAAGGTGGCGCTACAAAGTATTAACTTAAGGGGGCTGAATAAAATTGCACGCCCCACTTTTCAGTTTTTTATTTTTTACAAAAGTTTAAACTAACCAATAAATTTCGTTCCACTTCACGATTGTGTCCCACGTTTTGTTGATTCTTCACCAAAAAATTTAAATTTTAAAATCTTTATGTTTGAAGTCTGAAATGTGGCAAAAGGTTGAAAAGTTAAAGGGGGCCGAATACTTTCGCAAGGCACTTATATATATATATATATATATATATATATATATATATATAGACAACATAAATATTAAAAGATGGAGAGTCAAGAATAGCAAATAAATATATCCATAAAAATTATTTGTGCGTCCATACCAAGTTTTCTTGGCTAAAATTATATAAACACCGAAGGTTAAAAATCCTCAAATAACTGTGCAGATATTGAAATCTATACTTTATGGGTAGCGTCACAAGGATACACCCATACTCAAAGCCTTTTCCTTCCATTTTCTCATATTCCTATTCAAATATGCTCCAGACTAAAGTTTTCATATACTTGTAATGGATGTAATGTTGGATCAGCAAACAGTCAAAAGAAACATTAATCCTAACGACTGTGGTCAAATAGTTAGTTTGTACTTACCACTGAGCTGGTGTTTGATAGAGAGAGAGACGGCTAAAAGCGGGGATTGAGCTCTTTTATACCTATGGGGAGATAGAGATTGTCGTGCGCGCTCAATTAGATACATTGCGCAGGCGCGCTAGTAAATAGGAACCACTCGTGTTAAAAAATGTATTGGCGTCCGGGCCGATTTAGTGTGCATGCGCAAAATATATCGACCCACGCTTGCGCCTTGGCCCCTGCTTTAGAAAACCAGTGTGCATGTGCGGAGTTCCGAAACCCGCGCGCGCAATGGACTACAAATGGCTTGAGCATATACAGTCATATGAAAAAGTTTGGGCACCCCTATTAATCTTAATCATTTTTAGTTCTAAATATTTGGGTGTTTGCAACAGCCATTTCAATTTGATATATCTAATAACTGATGGACACAGTAATATTTCAGGATTGAAATGAGGTTTATTGTACTAACAGAAAATGTGCAATATGCATTAAACCAAAATTTGACCGGTGCAAAAGTATGGGCACCTCAACAGAAAAGTGACATTAATATTTAGTAGATCCTCCTTTTGCAAAAATGACAGCCTCTAGTCGCTTCCTGTAGCTTTTAATCAGTTCCTGGATCCTGGATGAAGGTATTTTTGACCATTCCTCTTTACAAAAAAATTCCAGTTCGGTTAGGTTTGGTGGTGGCCGGGGGGGGGGGGCCCCCTTTAAATATTCCCCCGGGGGTTTATGATGATTTGGGGTGGGGGGGGGGGGGGGCGCTCCCGAAGAATTTTGTTGTTGCCCCTGGGTGGGGGGGGGGGTGGTGTGGGGGGGGGTGGGTGGTTGTTTTTTTTGTTTGGAAATCCCCCCCCCGGGGGCTTTTTAATTGTTGTTTTTTTTTTTTTTTTTTTTTTTTTGGGTGTGTTGGGGGGGGGGGGGGGGGGTGGGCCCCCTTTTTTTAAAGGGGGGGGGGGGGGGGGGGGGGGGGGGGGGGGGGGGGGGGGGGGGGGGGGGGGCGGGGAGTGGGGGGGGGGGGGGGGGGGGTTTGTTTGGTTGGCTGTGTTTTTTGACGCCATGCATAACACCTTTTTGTATGACCAAACAACTCAATCTTTGTTTCATCAGTCCACAGGACCTTCTTCCTAAATGAAGCTGGCTTGTCCAAATGTGCTTTTGCATACCTCAGGCGACTCTGTTTGTGGCGTGCTTTCAGAAACGACTTCTTTCGCATCACTCTCCCATACAGCTTCTCCTTGTGCAAAGTGTGCTGTATTGTTGACCGATGCACAGTGACACCATCTGCAGCAAGATGATGTTGCAGCTTTTTGGAGGTGGTCTGTGGATTGTCCTTGACTGTTCTCACCATTCTTCTTCTCTGCCTTTCTGATATTTTTTTTTGGCCTGCCACTTCTGGGCTTAACAAGAACTGTCCCTGTGGTCTTCCATTTCCTTACTATGTTCCTCACAGTGGAAACTGACAGGTTAAATCTCTGAGACAATTTTTTGTATCCTTCCACTGAACAACTATGTTGAACAATCTTTGTTTTCAGATCATTTGAGAGTTGTTTTGAGGAGCCCATGATGCCACTCTTCAGAGGAGATTCAAATAGGAGAACAACTTGCAATTGGCCACCTTAAATACCTTTTCTCATGATTGGATACACCTGGCTATGAAGATCAAAGCTCAGTGAGGTTACAAAACCAATTTTGTTCTTCAGTAAGTCAGTAAAAAGTAGTTAGGCGTATTCAAATCAATAAAATGATAAGGGTACCCAAATTTTTGCACCGGTCAAATTTTGGTTTAATGCATATTGCACATTTTCTGTTAGTACAATAAACCTCATTTCAATCCTGAAATATTACTGTGTCCATCAGTTATTAGATATATCAAATTGAAATGGCTGTTGCAAACACCCAAATATTTAGAAATAAAAATGATTAAGATTAATAGGGCTGCCCAAACTTTTTCATATGACTGTATAAGTAGTATTGAACAGTATAATGAGTGTGGTTGGAAAAAAAAAACCTCCATCATTATGTAAAAAATTAAGATAGAAAAATAAATAAATAAATAAACACCCCAATGTTAGGAGGTGCGTTAATATGGCTAGCATATAATGATATGCTCCCCGAAATGTACAAGAATGCCTATCAAATGAACATTAATGGTGTAGACCAGGGGTAGGGAACCTTTTTTGTTCGGCGTGCCGATTTTGATTAAAAAAAATCAAAGTTGAGGTACTCGGAGTGCCGGTCAATAACTGTAAGTCTGACGACCCCTGCACATGGTATTATGTCACATAGCGGCCCCTGCACACGGTATTATGTCCAAAAGCGACCCCTGCACACGGTATTATGTCCTATAACGGCCCCTGTACATGGTATTATGCCCCATAGCGGCCCCTGCACATGGTATTATGCCCCATAGTGGCCCCTGCACACGGTATTATGCCCCACAGCAGTCCCTGCACACAGTATTATCCTCCATAGCGGCCCCTGCACACAGTATGATCCTCCATAGTGGCCCCTGCACACAGTATTATCCTCCATAGAGGCCCCTGCACACAGTATTATCCTCCATAGTGGCCCATGCACACAGTATTATCCTCTATAGTGGCCCCTACACACAGTATTATCCTCTATAGTGGCCCGTGCACACAGTATTATCCTGCTATTGCTATTATTTTAGCATGTAACGGATATAACTAGAGAGGCGGGTGGCGTATTTTACGCTATAAAGATCAGGTATGGACAGGACAGGGACAGTGAAAAAATGTAAACTTTATTGGTGACTTTGTGCATGTGTTGTGTAAGTATTTGGTGCGACACTTTTGGCGCTGTGACCTGGAGGATGGTCACAGCGCCAATAAACTTCCTGGTTATGTGATTAGGCTCAGAGGGGTGTTACATTATCTCTCTATGTGACAATCAGAGAGCAGAAGTATAGTATGTTCTCTGATTGATAGGAGAGGAGATAACATGGACAGAAGTCTCTGCTATCCCCCTCCCCTCATCTGCAGCTTATGCACAGACAATGATGAGTTATCATTGTCTCTGCAGCTCCTCCTCCCCCTCCTTCCTTAGCTCTAAGATGCTGCCTGAGGCAGGAGGGGGGACACTTTTAGAGCCCCATTTCTAAGGATCTGTTAGGGCCACAAAGATGCAACTGGATTCATTTTAAAGATGAGAATCTCATCTTTAAAAACATACCAAGATCGCCATGATGACCTTACAAATTCAGAGCGATTCACTGTTAAAACTATGTCGGGAATTGAGATCTGCATTCGGATTTCAATGCTGAACATCGTTTTCACTAGCAAATCTCTCAGGATGTTTAAGGACGATCATGATGATCTTGGTATCATTTTAAAGATGAGATTCTCATCTTTAAAATGAATCCAAGTGTTTCTTTATAGCTTTAACCAATCCTGAGCAATTCACTCAGGTACAGTAGTGAAGTCGGCAATTACTGGCTTTACTACTGTACATAGACTGTGCAGAAACCGGGTGATGCCGCATCCATCTTCACCTGGCGCTAATGAAATTTTAAGGAAGCCGGATGTAAAAACATTGCAGGTAACATTTTTCCATCTGGCTGAGGCACAGATCCGGCGCCAGAACTGATGCCTCTTGTGCCAGAACCGATCCCATATAAAACTATGGGATCCGTCCTGGCATCAGTTTCCTTCCGGCTTGTGTGCGCTTCTCCCTGACGTCAGCGACCGCTGATTCGGTCTCAGGGGTCATGTCACGTCATTATGCGTAATGACGTCGGACGTGACCCCTGAGGCCCTGTCAGCAGTCTCTTACGTCAGGCAGAAGCGCCCGAAGAGCACAGGGTGGCTGCGGATCCAGGGAAGGTGAGTTAACATTGTTTTTTTATGTTTGATCACCTCCCCGGGGGCTCCGCTTATTATACTGTGGGGTCTGAAGAGACCCCAGAGTATAATAATAGCAGTTTCGTTTCGGTCGTGTTTGGTCGAAACTGCTGGGTGAGGACTCGGGCTGCCGTGCCAGGGAAATAAGCCTCGCGTGCCACTCTCGGCACGTGTGCCAGGGGTTGCCAACCCCTGGTGTAGACTATAACAATAAACTCCCCAATATTTGGCGAGCGGTTATTTATGAAGCTAAAATAAATAAATAAATAAAAATTTAAAATGAGAATTATTTTTTTTCTCTTCATTTCTCTTATCCCAAATAAGAAAGGTAGTGATAAAAATAGATTTCCCATTTTTGGAAATACAATACTCAAGTAAAGTACGACCACAGTTATTTGGTGATGTCTTTAAGTGACTCATTAAGACCAGCCGGTATAAGAGTATCCATCTTAAAAATCCATCTCCCGTTTGTTAAGAACACCTGAGCGATTAGGTATGCCTACTGGAATATGGTCAATGGGCATTATCTTAAAGCCTTCGAAACTGCAATTATGGTAATTTAAAGCATGTCTAGAAACACTGTGTTTAATATCTCCATTTGAGACGTTGGAGCGGTGCTTATTAACACGCTCCCATAGACTCATTGTTGTCCTGCCTATATATTGCAAACCACAGGGGCAATGTAATAAATAAATGATAAAAGAAGAAGAACAATTTAAGAAATGTTTCATGGTGAATTTTTCGCCTTTGAAATGGATAAAAAATTCTTGTGATCTATGCATAATTGACTGACAGCATTTGCATTTGAAATGTCCACACTTAAAACTGCCGTTCAATGAATTTTTTATCAGTCCCGGAACTTGTTTTTGGGCTGGTTTTAATCTACTAGGGGCTATGTAGTTTTTCAAAGTTTTAGCCCGCCTGTAGGTGATTGCTGGAACTCGAGGTAAAACTTTTTTTTAGAAATCATTTAGCAAAATCGGCCAGTGTTTGTTGAGGGTGTCCTAATATACTTGACTGAGTAACGTCTAGTCCCTCCACTTGACCGATGATCCTTCACCTAAATAAATGAAACTCGACACAAGAGAAGTGGAGTTGAATTGGCCACAGCAGCCTTTTATTAACATACAATAAATTTACAAAACAAACAACAATATCAAAAAACCAACGACCCGTATTTCCCTTTAAAGACACAGGAGGTCCTCGGAGCTCAACACACTGGCCTTCTAAAACCCCCCTTTTTGTGAATTACCTCCAGCTGTACCGCCCAGCTCGAAGGCACCAAATCACCAATCCCCCAGGTGATAAAAGGATCCGTCTTTAAAGATCCTGAATGTCCTAAGGCCAGCCCAAAATTGTTTCCCAGCCATGCCATTGTCTCCAGGGGGTCCAGAGCCTCCAAGCTCCCCCCCACCGATACCACCAGGCATTTCCTTCCCAACTCCGAGGACCCCCCGCCTGGCAGCCATGACAGAAATCTACCTTCCCCTCACTGCTTCCCCCCCACAATCCCCTTCATCTTCCTTGACTTACAATGCACAGCCCAAATGCTACTAAACAGGGAGGGTGGGCGGGAGCTTCTTCCTCTGTGTCTTCTTCACGGCAACTGCCATTACTTTTTGCGGGCTTTCCCTTAAAAACCTCTCTCCTCTGCAACCTAACATGAATTAACCCCACCTTACCCCCATTTTGACCAATAGCTGCTGTCCATCCGTACTCGTCATGTGGGCCCTCCCCTCAGCCTTCGTCCCCGGTCCGGCCCCTTCTTATTGGAAGAGTTGTATGAAGTAATAAAATTAAATTGATAGGTGTTGTTCTTTGTGATATTGCTAGGTTTCAGACAATCACCCTGTGTCAATTTACCCGCTTTTTTTTTGGACATCTAGAATAATATTCTTGGGGTAGTTTTTTTCTTTAAATCTCCCAATTAGAACTTGACTTTGTGTAGTGTAGTCTAGATCATTTGTGCGGTTCCTCCTGATCCTTCTAAATTGTCCGTATGGGATATTGTTCTTCCATTTAATATAATGTGAACTTTTGTAATCAAGTAAACTGTTGCAATCCATGGATTTAAAAAAGGTTTTAGTATATATCTGCTTGTTTCTTCCTATGACAAGGAGGTCCAGATACTCGATGGCATCAGGTAAGGACTTTCCTGACAGTTCAATCCCAAAAATATTGTTATTAAGGTGTTTAGTAAATTCAACAAATAAAATCTCATCACCATCCCAGATGAATAATAAATCATCAATATATCGCTTATAACTCACGATGTTCTGGGCCCACAAATGTGTACCATAGATGTAGTTATTTTCAAGTAGTTATTTTCAAAAATGCCCATAAATGTATTGGCATAACTGGGCGCAAATCTGGTGCCCATAGCTGTATCTTTTGTTCGCATATATATTCTAGAATCAAAAGTGAAAATATTGTGTTTTAATATAAAATCAATACTCTTCAATATGAAATCTTTCTGAACTGTCGGAAGAAAAGGGTCCCTTTCCAATATAGCGTCTACTGCTGTTAGACCTTGTTCATGTTGGATGTTACTATACAGGGAGCTAACGTCTAGTGTAGCCCACCTGTATGTATCTTTCCATTCTATGGGTAATATGTTGGTAATCAAATCAGCGGAGTCCTTGATGTACGATGGTAAATCTTTTACATATTTCTGGAGATGTGTATCAATATATTGGGAAAGATTTCTAGTGAATGAGTTGATGCCAGATATAATCGGTTTTCCAGGGGGATTTATATTGTTCTTGTGTATTTTGGATAGATGGTAAAAAATCGCAAGGGAGGAATTATTAATAGTTAGGAAGGCTTTTTCTTGTTCTGTTATGGTGCCTTTAATAAAGGCCTCCTGTATCAATTTATGGTATTCAACATGATGTTCAGTCGATGGATCCTTGGATATTAATTTGTAATAGTTCGTATCAGAAAAAATGCGTGTTGCTCCGTACATGTAAGAACTACGATCCTGTATTACTACCCCCCCTCCTTTGTCTGCATTTCTAATTATTATCTCATTATTATCCATAAGGGATCTCAGTGCTAATCTTTCATTTCTATTTAAATTGCTTTTCTTCGGAAATGGGTCTGGTGTTAAATGCCTTAGGTCTGCTGCCACCAGAGAATAGAAGGCTTCTATATTACTCCATCTATGATATATCGGATAAAAAAATGGACTTAGGTCCAAAACCTGTGTCTATGGGGGGGGGGGGGTATAATAGTATCAATGAAGGCTTTTGTTGTCTTGCCACAATGTCATTGGAATTAGTCTTATTGTTTAATATATTGAAATGTCGTTTCAATGGTAATTTTCGAATGTATTTATTTAAATCGACAAAAAGATCCACTTCATTGGATTTCTGTGTCGGACAGAAAGATAATCCTTTGGAGAGGAGGCTCACCTCTGATTTGTTCAGAGTGTATTTTGAGAGATTGAAGATGTTGGTTTGTTGTTTATCTGTTGGGATTCTGAATAGGCTCCAGCTCCAACTTTAGATTGGGTCTTTTTGCCCCTTGAACCTCTCTTTCTTCTTGTTGTAATGGAGGAGGATATGTGATTGTCTCTAATTTCCTTTTTTGACCGTTCGGTGTATAATAGTCGGATATTTTGTTGATCAGAGGTGATTCCCGAATGTGATACGTCATAAGGGGAGTGATGGTTGGGGGTAGGCCTAACAAAGATACTGAGGTATTAATGCGTGTGGGGTTGTTTGGGATGTTGTCAACTACGTTATCAGTATCCACCAAAGCGTTCTCAATTTGAGTAATAGATAGAGGGGTATTGCACACTGTGATTAGTGCGTCTTCTAACTCACATGCGGTAGAGGAGTCACTTTGAAGACGATTAGCAGTATGGGATATGGAAGAATTATTGGGAATTGTTAGTTGATCGATATCCCCTACAGAAGGGGGATGGCTTCCTTTGTCAGTTGATGTGTCTATAGTTGATACATTAATAGTAGATTTAACTGTCGGCAAACTATTGAAACTAGTAGCTGGTAATGATAGAGAGAAGGATTTCTTTGCCTCAGGATAAACTTGTTTGATAATATCGATTGAATCGGGTTTCCGTGGTTCAATACATAGAACCTCTTGGTTGGTCTGTGGGTGTCTGGATGTATGTGTGGTGTCGTTTCCAATTAGGATCACAGTTTTTCTTGAGGGAAACCTATTGGGAGATCTATAGTGTTACTTGGTTGTATACCTTCCTTGGTTTTTTGTTTTGTGTATAATTGATTTGGTGGGAATAGTTGGTCTGAATCTGTTCAATGTCCCAGTAGGAGGTTTTGGAGTTGTCAGTTCAATACCTACAGGGATAGTATTGGCTCTGTGGGTCTGTGCTGCTTCACACAGCAGGGACCAGGCAGCATTGCCTGTGATCAGAGATGACTCTGAAATTTAACCCCATAGATGCCATGGTAAATTGCAACCATGGCACCTGAGTGGTTACTTTCACTTTCCCTATCACGTTTGGTAACAGTACACACACCACTCCGCAGTGCAATCGCAGGAGCTGTCCCATTGCCATGGCAGCCAGAAGCCTAGGGGGGCTAAAACAAAATAAAAAATAAATAAAAAAAGTTTAAAAAAATATTTAAAAAAAACCTAAAAGTTTAAATAATCCCCCTTCCCTAGATTACATATACATATAAATAAACAAAAGTAAACATAAACACACTAGGCATCCCTAAGTCCACAAATGCCCAAACTATTAAAATATATATTAAAATATAAAAAACATTTGTCTAATACAGTAAGCGTGTAGCAGGAAAAAAAAATCAAACTGGCTGAATTGGCATTTTTTCACCACTTTGCCTCCCTAAAAAAAGGTATAAAAAGCCATCATCATACATTCCCCAACATGGTATCAATAAAAACTACATATTGTTCCACAAAAAAAGATACCTTACACAGCTCCGTACACTGAAATATCAAAAAAGTTACAGATGTCTTCCAAAATTTGAAGTTTTGTAAAGTTATTAAAACATGAAAAAAATATATAAATTTGGTATAACTGTGATTGAAGTGACTGAGAAAAAAGCATAAAACAGCATTTTTACCGCAAAGTGGAAACTGTAAAAACAAAACCTGTTAGAAAATGGCGGCAATGCATTTTTTTTTCAATTCCACCTAATTCTGAAATTTTTTCCCGCTTACATTGTACTGAATAATAAATGGTACCATTTTGAAGTACAACTTGTAATACATCATTACTACATAAATAGAAAAATTAGAAAGGTATGGCTTTTTAAATGCAGGTCTTAAAGACAAAAACACAAAAATGAAAAATGTCCGTGTCAAGTAAGAGTTAAAAAATCAAAATCCACTGTTCCAAATTATTATGCACAACAGAGTTTCTAAACATTTTATAGATTGTAAAGAACTGAAAATAGTCATTTATTGAATTTGCAGCATTAAGAGGTCACATTTACTGAAAATCTATTTCAATCAAAAACAGCTTAGGCCAAGTTGCATGTTAACATAGAACCCCTTCTTTGATATCACCTTCACAATTCTTGCATTCATTCTTTTTTAGTTTCTGCTTGAATTTCTTTGCAGGTTGTCAGAATAACCTCCCAGAGCTGCTGTTTTGATATAAACTGCCTCTCACCCTCATAGGGCTTTGGCTTGAGGAAACTCCAAAAGTCAGCCATAAATCTCTTCACAGTATGATGACCGCGCTTAAGTTTACGTGAAATACCTAATGTTTTCACACCTTGTCCAAGGCATTGCACTATTTGACGCTTTTCAGCAGCAGAAAGTTGCTTTTTCTTTCCCATATTGCTTGCAACCTGTGGCCTGCTTAATAATGTGGAAGGTCCTTCTTAGGCTAAGGCACCACTTTTTTTTTTTCTGCCACGTTTTTCACATAAAGTCTGCAGAGTTTTGCTCTGCAGACTTTCTGTCTCTATTATACCTATATGGAAAACACTAGCATCTCCATAGGTATAACTGACATACTGTGATTTACAAAAGCACAGCGTTGTTTGAAATCGCAGTATTTACGCTGCTGATTTTTTTCTGCAATGTGTGGATGGGATTTTCCAGAATACCATCCACTTTGCAAGCACTGTAAGTAGGTTTCTTTTAATTGGGCTTATCTGGCAAACTAACTATCACAGGTGTTTGAGATTGAGTTCAGTGAACCAAAGATCCATGAGACACAATACCATCCATGAGTTTAATTGAAAAACAACAAAATCAAATCTTTATCACACTTAAATACGATTTGCATAATTTGGAATGCAGTGTGATATCCAGTGAAAAATTTATTTAATTAAATACTCAATAATAATAGTATATTAATAGTAATAGTATAACATTTGAAGAAAAAAAGGTACATCTCATGTTTTGATTTGATAAAATTTACAATTTTGTGCACAGCTCTTAACCACCAATCAGAGGTTGGGCATACTATATAGAAAAGCAGGATGTATGTTTCTACAATAATTGTGTATCATGGGCAATGTAATACTAAATAAATGATTAATATACTAAGACAGAGCACGCCAAGTTAATGATGTGGCATGCCATGCTAGTTGTGCTTTTGGCTGCTACATGTATACATTGTAAGTAATCTAATCTGATCTGCTATCACATGTTCCTCTTTTCCATATACCACATCATATTCTGTCTATATGTTGCCAAAAAGATAGGGCAAAGGGAATGGCATAAAATGTGACTGAAGGTTCTGTAATCATAAATCCACAGAGAGGGAAATTGACATTCATATGTGTTTGGAACCACATAGTAGGTTCTTCTTTACACTTTATTGCTAAGCAAACCAAGAACTTCTTCAAAGAAAGACAAAGATCAAAATTTGTCCACAGTACTAAGGACATGAGCACTAACTCAGAGTATCATTTTCACCAAAAAAAAAAAAAAAAATCAAAAAAATTTTCACTTGCTTTGTATTTTGTTATATGCTTTCATCAATAATGTTTCTTTTTGAATTTTTGTGTTCTAAAAGTGAAAAGCTGGGTCAATGCTCATTAAGATCACATATTCAACAGTCATTATGTATGCTTGTTTAAGTAGGTCATTTTGCAATATTCCACATTGTGCTATCAATCAAATCGAATTCAAATGCTCTAGGGGTGAAACTTCATTCCCTAGAGAAGCTGCTTCTGCAGTTCTGTAGAGCACAACTATATCTTAATGAATTCATATTTGCTGCTGGTTATCTGGGTAGCAGCAAATAAATGCAAAACAATTTAATGGAGGTAATTAAAATGGAATTTTACATTTCAATTAGCCAGGTAAAATTCTAGACTGAGTCACTATCAATACACACATGTAATTATGTATGAAGGTTGTTTGTAGCATTTACATACACTGAAACTATAAAAGCACCAAATTATTAAAAATCAGCAAATAGGATTTTTTGAGATGGAAAAAATTAGGACTTTAAATGTTGAATTAATATTCAGTATAAATATTCACCTCAGTAATTCCAAAAATTCAATAAGTTAAAGTACAGTTTCACGTTTGAAAATCATGTTAATGATTTTAGAAATAAAAAGCAAAATAAGGTTGTGATAACTTTGCTTTTTGACTTTTCCTGAACGATGTCATATATCTAATAAAATATTTTTATCCACAACTGCATTCTTCAAAATTCTACTGCTTTAAATGAATCATCTTCTTGGATGTTTTCCTGTGAACATTTACTGTCTGTATAAGCCTGGTTATTCTGGTGATTTTTGCTGTCAGTAATGTTGATTAAACACCAAGCACTTGTAATCTAATGTCGACAAACCTAACAGTCTCCAAATCCAAGTTCCCAAACTTTAATACTAAAGGAGCTAGACTTTGTTGTTAAGTTTCTTAACAAAAGATAAAAGATTGCTGTATGTCATGTATGTATGTACTTTTCCATTTATTTAGGTGAGGGGAGGTGATGTTTAGAAATTCTCCCAAAATGTTTTAAAAATGCATGTAGTATGTAGCTTTGGAATGAGCTTATTCTGACATTTTGAAGAGGATGATTAAACATGCAGAACATGCTTTTGACATATGTATTGCTAATCTGAAGATGGCTTCCTAATCACTTTCCGACTGATGTCTCATGTCGGTAACAAGGGGAGAAAAGTTACACTTGGTGCATAGGATACATATAGAGAATCAGGAAGTATCAGAAAAGTGCAGCTTGCAACCATGAGTGAAGAGTACACATACCAGGCAAGAATGGAACACCCATCAGACAAATGCAGTATACACATCGGACACATACATCAGAAATGTACAGTTCTTAAAGGAGATTTCTGAGGAGTTACAGTTAGAGATGATTCTGACCCTGGGGTCACATGATCGGAACCATCCCTTTGACCTGAGTTGTTCCCTCCCACCTTTCCTGATCTCACAGGTAATTACCTCCAGCGCTATGGGAGCAGTCTTTACCATAGTCAAGATTTACCTGTAAGATCAGGGGAAGAGTCAGAGGGTGGAGTGACCCAGGGGTCGGGGCTGGTTCTCATCATGTGACCTGGGGTTCGGAACCAGGCTGGAACTCCCAGGTCCATTATGAAGAATCAGCCAGATGAATTGAGGTAAATTTAACTCCCTAGCCAAAACCTTTAAAGAGAGTCTATCACCTTCCTTAACCCCTTCAAGCTGTCACCATAGCGCTGTAGGCACAGTGACATGCTTCCATATCATACCTTCATTATTTGTCACAGTGCCTTGGATGCCAAGAAAAAGTTGTTTTCTTTATTATGTAAATTAGGTGCTCGGAGCACAGGGGGCATTTCCAGAGATCTCCAAGCACAGCTTTCTCCGTTGAAAACACACCACTGTATGCTTTGTTCCATCCCCCTGGCCCATGTAATGTCATCGCTTACTCGGTTTAATCTTGTGCATGCGCACTATGCACTTGCAGTGTTCGGCGTATATGAGCATACAGCTCATATGTACTTATGAATTGAGATTCGTGGCACATACTGCACATGTGTGAGACTCCACAGACCAGATGATGATATCACAACAGCGGGACTACCATTTCCCACTGGCCAGGGAGTGGAACAAAGCATACAGGGGCATGTTTTCAATAGAGAAAGCTGTGCTTGGAGATCTCTGGGAATGCCCCCTGTGCTCTGAGCATCTAATTTGCATAATAAAGAAAAGTTCTTTCTAGGTTCTTCAAAGTAGCCACCTTTTGCTTTGATTACTGCTTTGCACACTCTTGGCATTCTCTTGATGAGCTTCAAGAGGTAGTCACCTGAAATGGTTTTCACTTCACAGGTGTGCCCTGTCAGGTTTAATAAGTGGGATTTCTTGCCTTATAAATGGGGTTGGGACCATCAGTTGTGTTGTCCAGAAGTCAGGTGGATACACAGCTGATAGTCCTACTGAATGGAGTGTTAGAATTTGTATTACGGCAAGAAAAAAGCAGCTAAGCAAAGAAAAACGAGTGGCCATCATTACTTTAAGAAATGAAGGTCAGTCAGTTCGAAAAATTGGGAAAACTTTGAAAGTTTCCCCAAGTGCAGTGGTCAAAATCATCAAGCGCTACAAAGAAACTGGCTCACATAAGGACCACCCCAGAAAAGGAAGATCAAGAGTCACCTCTGCTGCGGAGGATAAGTTCATCTGAGTCACCAGCCTCAGAAATCGCAGGTTAACAGCAGCTCAGATTAGAGACCAGGTCAATGCCACACAGAGTTCCAGCAGCAGACACATCTCTACAACAACTGTTAAGAGGAGACTGTGTGCAGCAGGCCTTCATGGTAAAATAGTTGCTAGGAAACCACTACTAAGTACAGGCAACAAGCAGAAGAGACTTGTTTGGGTTAAAGAACACAAGGTATGGACATTAGACCTCTGGAAATCTGTGCTTTTTTCTGATGAGTCCAAATTTAAGATCTTTGGTTCCAACCACTTTGTCTTTGTGCGACGCAGAAAAGGTGAACAAATGGACTCTACATGCCTGGTTCCCACCGTGAAGCATGGAGGAGGAGGTGTGATGGTGTGGGGGTGCTTTGCTGGTGACACTGTTGGAGATTTATTCAAAATTGAAGGAATACTGAACCAGCATGGTTACCACAGCATCTTGCAGCTGCATGCTATTCCATTCAGTTTGCGTTTAGTTGGGCCATCATTTATTTTTCAACAGGACAATGACCACACCTCCAGACTGTGTAAGAGCTATTTGACCAAGAAGGAGAGTGATGGGGTGCTACGCCAGATGACCTGGCCTCCACAGTCACCAGACCTGAACCCAATCGATATGGTTTAGGGTGAGCTGGACCGCAGAGTGAAGGCAAAAGGGCCAACAAGTGCTAAGCATCTCTGGGAACTCCTTCAAGACTGTTGGAAGACCATTTCAGGTGACTACCTCTTGAAGCTCATCAAGAGAATGCCAAGAGTGTGCAAAGCAGTAATCAAAGCAAAAGGTGGCTACGTTGAAGAACCTAGAATATAAGACATATTTTCAGTTGTTTCACACTTTTTGTTAAGTCTATAATTCCACATGTGTTAGTTCATAGTTTTGATGCCTTCAGTGTGAATCTAAAATTTTTATAGTCATGAAAATAAAGAAAACTCTTGGAATGAGAAGGTGTGTCCAAACTTTTGGTCTGTACTGTATATATCACAAAAAAAATCTGCTTTTATATGACAAATGTATTTTAGGGTGCAGAAACATGCAGCGGCTCTGACCGCATGCCAGACGGCCACTAACAAGTTGTAGATAATAAATTTTGTGCCACCAGAATTGCTGCATGTCTGCATCCTAAAAGTGCTTTAATGAAAAAATGAGAAAAACAACAACGCCAAGCGGCACATAGGGTGATACTGTTTTCTTTAAATAAAAATTATCATGTGATAGTATTAAATTACACAGTATGAATTGTGTTATAAAAGTAGTTTGTGTAGGGTGACCAGAACGTGTCCACTAGTAAAGGTTGAGAGTAGGTTGGTGGGCACAGAGAGTGTGTATACAGTATGTGAATGTACCACCGACAGGGTCTGGTGTAAACCAAAACCCCCTCAATTGGTCATTTCACACGGTAACACTCTTGTGAACAGTGACACCAGTATCGATGTACTCTCACCTTATATGGTTTTTCGTGGGATCACGAATAGTATAGTGGACTTGTCCGATTGATGTCACGGTATGTGCGAGCTGCGGAACCTCTGGGCGTCAGGATCTCCTGGATCCATGCGGCATATCAGGTGAAAAAAATGGTAGGAAAGTATCCAAAAAAAGGGAGGTATGGAGACCGCGCTTCACTAAGAATGCTTTTTATTGAACTTCAATTACACAACGCGTTTCGAGGAATGAGTCCTCTTTATCAAGTGTACTATGGACTGATTAAAAACAAACAAATATTTATGGACAAGTTATACTCATAAATAAATAAATACATAGATAAAATAGATAATGAACTTGCTAAAACGTAGAGGGAGTGTCAGAGGAATATGTCTACTTAAAACAATATATAAAAGAGTAAAAGGTAATTAAATTTGAAGATAACATATATAAATATATGGGAGACGTATAAACAAAAAAAAAATAAAAATAAAATATATAGGAGACGTATAAACAAAAAAAAAAAAAAGGTGGGTAAATCTATATAGGTTGCATATGAGGTTGTGAAATGGAGAGTGGAATGAGAGTGAGTGGTAGTTAGTACTTACCAGCCTTAGAGCTTATGGGCGGAACAAGCTGAAGTGTGTGTGATGGCCACTTGGTTGGGGGTATATAAGGGTATGGCTGACAAGTCCTACCTTAAAGGGGAGGGGTTAAGTTATTGTATTAGAAATGAGAGTGGTGATTTGCAAAATAGTCCAAAAATAAGTAGAAATATGGGAGTATATAATCATAATTATGTATATAGATAAATAGATTGAGAATGGACTAGATAAAAGGATGAAGTGAATGTTTGAACTGGATGGCGTCTAAAGAATTCAACTGCACATGTGTGTCATTTGATCCCGCTCTGAATGTAATGTGTATAGTAGCGTGGGTATTGGAGGGGTGCGCATACGTATTGGGAAACAATCATATCAGCGGTAATGAAGAGCGTCTATTTTGCGCATAAAGAAAGAACTAAGTGGTACAAAAAAAAAAAATATATATATATATATATATATATATATACAGTCATATGAAAAAGTTTGGGCACCCCTATTAATCTTAATCATTTTTAGTTCTAAATATTTGGGTGTTTGCAACAGCCATTTCAATTTGATATATCTAATAACTGATGGACACAGTAATATTTCAGGATTGAAATGAGGTTTATTGCACTAACAGAAAATGTGCAATATGCATTAAACCAAAATTTGACCGGTGCAAAAATTTGGGTACCCTTATCATTTTATTGATTTGAATACTCTTAACTACTTTTTACTGACTTACTGAAGCACAAAATTGGTTTTGTAACCTCACTGAGCTTTGAACTTCATAGCCAGGTGTATCCAATCATGAGAAAAAGTATTTAAGGTGGCCAATTGCAAGTTGTTCTCCTATTTGAATCTCCTCTGAAGAGTGGCATCATGGGCTCCTCAAAACAACTCTCAAATGATCTGAAAACAAAGATTGTTCAACATAGTTGTTCAGGGGAAGAATAAAAAAAGTTGTCTCAGAGATTTAACCTGTCAGTTTCCACTGTGAGGAACATAGTAAGGAAATGGAAGACCACAGGAACAGTTCTTGTTAAGCCCAGAAGTGGCAGGCCAAGAAAAATATCAGAAAGGCAGAGAAGAAGAATGGTGAGAACAGTCAAGGACAATCCACAGACCACCTCCAAAGAGCTGCAGCATCATCTTGCTGCAGATGGTGTCACTGTGCATCGGTCAACAATACAGCACACTTTGCACAAGGAGAAGCTGTATGGGAGAGTGATGCGAAAGAAGCCGTTTCTGAAAGCACGCCACAAACAGAGTCGCCTGAGGTATGCAAAAGCACATTTGGACAAGCCAGCTTCATTTTGGAAGAAGGTCCTGTGGACTGATGAAACAAAGATTGAGTTGTTTGGTCATACAAAAAGGCGTTATGCATGGTGTCAAAAAAACACAGCATTCCAAGAAAAACATTTGCTACCCACTGTAAAATTTGGTGGAGGTTCCATCATGCTTTGGGGCTGTGTGGCCAATGCCGGCACCGGGAATCTTGTTAAAGTTGAGGGTCGCATGGATTCAACTCAGTATCAGCAGATTCTTGAGAATAATGTACAAGAATCAGTGACGAATTTGAAGTTACGCCGGGGATGGATATTTCAGCAAGACAATGATCCAAAACACAGCTCCAAATCTACTCAGGCATTCATGCAGAGGAACAATTACAATGTTCTGGAATGGCCATCCCAGTCCCCAGACCTGAATATCATTGAACATCTGTGGGATAATTTGAAGCGGGCTGTCCATGCTCAGTGACCATCAAACTTAACTGAACTGGAATTGTTTTGTAAAGAGGAATGGTCAAAAATACCTTCATCCAGGATCCAGGAACTGATTAAAAGCTACAGGAAGCAACTAGAGGCTGTTATTTTTGCAAAAGGAGGATCTACTAAATATTAATGTCACTTTTCTGTTGAGGTGCCCATACTTTTGCACCGGTCAAATTTTGGTTTAATGCATATTGCACATTTTCTGTTAGTACAATAAACCTCATTTCAATCCTGAAATATTACTGTGTCCATCAATTATTAGATATATCAAATTGAAATGGCTGTTGCAAACACCCAAATATTTAGAACTAAAAATGATTAAGATTAATAGGGGTGCCCAAACTTTTTCATATGACTGTATATATATATATATTAAAATTAAAATAGTTTTTATGATCACAAAGGATCATAAAGGACTTATGAATGAGAGTGATCTAAAAGTTCATCTCTCCCTCTCTTTCTCTCACTTCTACATATGATTCCAAATTTACATATATATATACACTTTTATACAAAAACGTTCATAAACACAAACATAAAACGACATTTGGATCCCCAACATTCCCTATAATAATTTTCAATCATATACAGATTCAAGGGCTTCATTAAGGCCAGCTCTTCATTACCGCTGCTATGATTGTTCTCCAATGCGTATGCGCACCCCTCCAATACCCATGCTACTATACACATTACATTCAGAGCGGGATCAAATGACACACATGCGCAGTTGAATTCTTTAGACGCCATCCAGTTCAAACATTCACTTCATCCTTTCATCCAGTCCATTCTCAATCTATTTATCTATATACATAATTATGATTATATACTCCCATATTTCTACTTATTTTTGGACTATTTTGCAAATCACCACTCTCATTTCTAATACAATAACTTAACCCCTCCCCTTTAAGGCAGGACCTGTCAGCCATACCCTTATATACCCCCAACCAAGTGGCCATCACACACACTTCAGCTTGTTCCGCCAATAAGCTCTAAGGCTGGTAAGTACTAACTACCACTCACTCTCATTCCACTCTCCATTTCACAACCTCATATGCAACCTATATAGATTTACCCACCTTTTTTTTTTTGTTGCTTATACGTCTCCTATATATATATATTTTTTTAACCACTCAGTTCTTTCTTTATGCGCAAGCGCAAAATAGACGCTCTTTATTACCGCTGCTATGATTGTTCCCCAAAGCGTATGCGCACCCCCTCCAATACCCACGCTACTATACACATTACATTCAGAGTGGGATCAAATGACACACATGTGCAGTTGAATTCTTTAGACGCCATCCAGTTCAAACATTCACTTCATCCTTTTATCTAGTCCATTCTCAATCTATTTATCTATATACATAATTATGATTATATACTCCCATATTTCTACTTATTTTTGGACTATTTTGCAAATCACCACTCTCATTTCTAATACAATAACTTAACACCTCCCCTTTAAGGTAGGACTTGTCAGCCATATCTTTACAGTGCTGGCCAAAAGTATTGGCACCCCTGCAATTCTGTCAGATAATACTCAATTTCTTCCAGAAAATGATTGCAATCACAAATGCTTTGGTAATAACATCCTCATTTAATTTGTCATCAATGGAAAACCACAAAAAGAATTGTCAGAAAGCCAAATTGGATATAATTCCACACCAAACATAAAAAAGGGGGTGGACAAAAGTATTGGCACCCTTTGAAAAATCATGTAATGCTTCTCTAATTTGTGTAATTAACAGCACCTGTTACTTACCTGTGGCACATAACAGGTGGTGGCAATAACTAAATCACACTTGCAGTCAGTCGAAATGGATTAAAGTTGACTCAACCTCTGTCCTGTGTCCTTGTGTGTACCACATTGAGCATGGAGAAAAGAAAGAAGACCAAAGAACTGTCTGAGGACTTGAGAAGCAAAATTGTGAGGAAGCATGAGCAATCTCAAGGCTACAAGTCCATCTCCAAAGACCTGAATGTTCCTGTGTCTACCGTGCGCAGTGTCATCAAGAAGTTTAAAGCCCATGGCACTGTGGCTAACCTCCCTAGATGTGGACGGAAAAGAAAAATTGACGAGAGATTTCAACGAAAGATTGTGCGGATGGTGGCTAAAGAACCTCGACTAACATCCAAACAAGTTCTAGCTGCCCTGCAGTCCGAGGGTACAACAGTGTCAACCCGTACTATCCGTTGGCGTCTGAATGAAAAGGGACACTATGGTAGGATACCCAGGAAGACCCCACTTCTGACCCAGAGACATAAAAAAGCCAGGCTGGAGTTTGCCAAAACTTACCTGAGAAAGCCAAAAACTTTTTGGAAGAATGTTCTCTGGTCAGATGAGAGAAAAGTAGAGCTTTTTGGGAAAAGGCATCAACATAGAGTTTACAGGAAAAAAAAAGAGGCCTTCAAAGAAAAGAACACGGTCCCTACAGTCAAACATGGCGGAGGTTCCCTGATGTTTTGGGGTTGCTTTGCTGCCTCTGGCACTGGACTGCTTGACCGTGTGCATGGCATTATGAAGTCTGAAGACTACCAACAAATTTTGCAGCATAATGTAGGGCCCAGTGTGAGAAAGCTGGGTCTCCCTCAGAGGTCATGGGTCTTCCAGTAGGACAATGACCCAAAACACACTTCAAAAAGAACTAGAAAATGGTTTGAGAGAAAGCACTGGAGACTTCTAAAGTGGCCAGCAATGAGTCCAGACCTGAATCCCATAGAACACCTGTGGAGAGATCTCAAAATGGCAGTTTGGAGAAGGCACCCTTCAAATCTCAGGGACCTGGAGAAATTTGCCAAAGAAGAATGGTCTAAAATTCCAGCAGAGCATTGTAAGAAACTCATTGATGGTTACCGGAAGCGGTTGTTCGCAGTTATTTTGTCTAAAGGTTGTGCTACCAAGTATTAGGCTGAGGGTGCCAATACTTTTGTCCGGCCCATTTTTGGACTTTGTGTAAAATGATCAATGATTTGACTTTTTTTTTCATTCTCTTTTGTGTTTTTTCATTGCAAGCAAAATAAATGAAGATATTATTACCAAAGCATTTGTGATTGCAATCATTTTCTGGAAGAAATTGAGTATGATTTGACAGAATTGCAGGGGTGCCAATACTTTTGGCCAGCACTGTATATACCCCCAACCAAGTGGCCATCACACACACTTCAGCTTGTTCCGCCCATAAGCTCTAAGGCTGGTAAGTACTAACTACCACTCACTCTCATTCCACTCTCCATTTCATAACCTCATATGCAACCTATATAGATTTACCCACCATTTTTTTTGTTTGTTTGTTTATACGTCTTCTATATATATATATATATATATATATATATATATATATATTTTTTTTTTTTTTTGTTTATACGTCTCCCATATATTTATATATGTTATCTTTAAATTTAATTACCTTTTACTCTTTTATGTATTGTTTTAAGTAGACATATTCCTCTGACACTCCCTCTACGTTTTAGCAAGTTCATTATCTATTTTATCTATGTATTTATTTATTTATGAGTATAACTTGTCCATAAATATTTGTTTGTTTTTAATCAGTCCATAGTACACTTGATAAAGAGGACTTATTCCTCGAAACGCGTTGTGTAATTGAAGTTCAATAAAAAGCATTCTTAGTGAAGCGTGGTCTCCATACCTCCCTTTTTATGGATACTTTCCTACCATTTTTTCACCTGCATCCTAAAAGTGGAATAATTATCTTTATTTATGGGTCACAAAAAATATGAATTTATGTAGATAGATGGATAAAAATAGATAAAAGAATTTATCTATTTTTCTATTTATAAAAATTTTCACTTACCAATCTCCCTCTCTGTCAGGATCTGAGGAGAGGGAGATTGGAAGCCACTTTTTATATATTTATTATTTACTAAATAGACTTTATGTGAGCACTGTGACTGGCTGTCACAGCGATCTCATGCCCAGAAGCCACACAGGCTGGTATCCGGGCAAAACTCTGAGGTCCCTGCTGTCTATTAACAGTGGGACCTCAGAGCTAAGTACAGGAGGGAGGTGGGGACACAGCGGAGCAATCTGCTCATCTGCCGATTATCATTGTGATCGCTGTGATGGTGTGTCACAGCGATCACAGACCTGGAGACCACACAGAGTGGTCTCTGGGCAAAGCTCTAAGGTCTCCGCTGTCTATTGACAGCGAGACCTCAGAGATCAGTAAAGTAGGGGGGGGCACAGTAGAGCTAATTTTGCTGGGCATACTGGTACGTCCTTGCAGAATTAGACAACCACCTTCCGGACGTATATAGTCTATGGGCAGTACGGAAGTGGTTAAAGGGGTTGGCCACTTTCAGACCGATTTTGCGAAACCAATGTTATTGTTTTGTATAATAAAAAGTTGTATTGTTTTCCTATATACTTTCTGTATCAATTACTTACAGTTTGCTAGATCTTTGCTTGCTTTTATTCATTCTGCTTACTAACAGTAGACAAAAATCAGTCCATGGTCATGTGATATAGGGTTCATCGCTATGTGCAAAGCTCGTTGTGCACCTGTGTGTTCATCACATGACCATGGACTTATCTTTATCACTGGGAGTAAGCAGAATGAATAAAACCAAGCAGAGATCTATAAAACTGTGAGGAATTGAAATAGAAGTATATTTGAAAATTGTGCAACTTTTTATTATACAAACAAAATTAGACTCTAAATATTGGTCTGAAAGTGGCAAACCGCTTTATGTAGGTAAAAACAATACTGTAGGAATAGCAAGGGGCATTACTGATAACTCCTCTATGGTAAATGTCTAAATACTTACCTGTTACTCTATGTTGCATAGACTTATGGATAGTGATTACACATGTTGGGTTATTTATGCAATGAAACATTAGCCTGGGCTCCTCTGTTCTGGGGATTAGTCTGAGCAGTCAGATACCTGCTTTTCAAACTTTAATAGCATGTATATGGAATATACTGTACATACATTAAGTCTATAAAGTGTTCTACAAAAGAACCCCTTTATCTCCATTAACTGATTTGACATGCTATTTTTTGCACTGACCAGAAACTTTCCACAATGGGCTAACACATTTTAGCTTGAATTGTGTATACTAAGGACATGGTCAACAGTCACTTCATTATTATTAAAAGTCAGGATGAAAATGAAAAGTAAGGGTGCATTCACATCACATTTTTTACATCCATTTAGCAGGTACATTTAACAGATCTCCTAACAATGGATGAAAATAAATGCCCTTGGAAGGGCATCCAATTGCTTAGGGTTCAGTATTTATAAAGATAGATTTGACTCTTTTTTAGACACTAAAGAATAGTCCATGTTTTTGTATCTGATAAAATAAAAAATACACAAAGAAAGATTCATGTTTTAACCCCTTAACGACGCAGGGCGTAATAGTACGTCCTGAGTCGCATGACGATGTATGGAGAGCGCTCAGGAGCTGAGCGCTCTCCATACACTGCGGGTGCCGGCTGTATAATACAGCCAGGACCCGCAGCTAACAGCAGCAATCGGTGCCTGCACCGATCACGGCTGTTAACCCTTTAGATGCCGCGGTCAAACGCGACCGTGGCATCTAAATTGCGGAGCCGACAAGGGCGCCGCCATTTTTACCTCATCGCCGCCCTCCGGAACGTCATCGGAGGGCGGCGCTTGGTTGCCATGACAGCCGGGAGCCTATTGAAGGCTCCCAGGCCTGTCATTTCAGTATGGCTATTACACGATGCCAGAGGCATCGTCTAATAGCAGTGAAGGCATTTTGCTATTCACTGCGATACAGTAGTATCGCAGTGAATAGTATGATTGATCAGACTCCCTAGGTTTCAAGGTCCCTAGGGAGTCTGATCATACAAGTAAAAGTATAAAAAAAAAGTTTTTAAAAGTATGTAAAAATTAAAAAAAACACAAAAGTTCAAATCACCCCCCTTTCCCTAGATCAGATATAAAAGTAAATAAACAAAAGTAAACATAAACACATTAGGTATACCCGCGCTCCAAAATGCCCGAACTATTAAAATATTAAAATATTTATCCCATACGGTGAACGGCGTAGCGGGGAAAAAAAAATCAAAATGGCCAAATAGCGTTTTTTTCAACACTTTGTCTCCTATAAAAAATTGAATAAAAAGTGATCAAACCATCAGATCTTTCCCCAAGTGGTATCAATAAAAACGTCATGTTGTCCCGCATAAAAAGACGCCTTACCCAGCTCCATACATGTAAATATGAAAAAGTTACAGGTGACACAATATGGCGATGCAAAATTTTTTTTCTATTTAGCAAAGTTTTTCATTTTTTAAAAGGTATCAAAACATTACAAATACTATATAAATTTGGTATCGCCGTGTTCGTACTGACCCACAGAATACAGGTAACATGTCATTTTTACCACACAGTGAATGGTGTAAAAATTAAACCCATATGAATTTGGTGCAAATGCAGTTTTTCTCCAATTGCACCTCATTCTGAATTTTTTTACAGCTTCCCAGTACATTGCACAGAATATTGAATAGTGACATTACAAAGTACAATTTGTTTCGCAAACAATAAGCCATCATGTGACTCTGTGAACTGAAAAATGAAAAAGTTATGGCTCTTGGAATGTGGGGAGGGAAAAACGAAAATGCAAAAACAAAAAATGGCCCGGTCATTAAGGGGTTAATATGAACCCTATGCATACGGATGACAAAAACATGATGTGAATGTACCCTAACACCTTTCTTATAAATCTGAAGGATAATAAATCTTTTTCATAGGGTCACTCATACTGACTTTCTTCATCTCGGTGGCAGCAACGTTCTACAGCTGTAAAAGTCAGGCCAACTAGCACTAAATCCAAGACCTTACAGGTCGTATACAACAATAGATTATCCAAAAAAAATTATATAATCCAAAATGATAATCACAATAATACAAAAATTAATATATAACTTTTAATTAATTAAAGTTAAAAATCACAACAACATATAACCACCCTAAAAGCAGCACAATTAATTAGTTCTCAAAATATCAAAGAAAAAAAAAAATAATAATTTGGAGACAAAAAAAGCAAACAAAACAGGCACGGCAGCCTGAAATAGGAAAAACCAATCAGACACTTACCGTGATTCAGATGGTGCCTGTGTTGCTGAAGCAAATACCAGAAGGGGAGAGGGATGACATAGTCCACGGTTCAATAGTAACACCAGTAACAACGGGCTAAATAAGGAAACACCTATATCTAAACTATCCCTATAACACCCTATATAAACACTAAATAGACCCTAAAGTCCTAACTCGGGGCCACCACCCTAATTAGCAAGTGCCCCCGACTGGAACCTTGCCCTAGAATAAACTATCCCTATCAAATCCCTTCAAAACAAATAGATATAAAGAGAACAAAAAACACAAGAAACAAAACAAAACTAGGTATGCCTAACACACATATATATAGTAACCAAACATGCAATCCCGACATGCATGTTTCGCTAAACTCATCCGGGGATAGAGTTGGTTAAAAAAAAATCTCAAATATATTAAATGCAGAATGGAGCCACAGTAAAGATATCACCCTGTGCCAAGTATGGAAGAAACAAGCACTAAGGTCAAGTGTTAACCATCAAAAAACATAGCACAAATATAAGTAGTACATAAAACTCCTAATGGTATTGCAGATATCAGATAACTAATCACAGATACAAAACAACACCATGGTATATCAAAGAGAGGCCATAAGTGTTGGAAGATAGCACAGTTCAAACGCTAAGTATTCCTACACCAGGTATATGGAGTGCCAAACAAACATCAGGTATTTGTTTTGTTTCTTGTGTTTTTTGTTCTCTTTATATCTATTTGTTTTGAAGGGATTTGATAGGGATAGTTTATTCTAGGGCAAGGTTCCAGTCGGGGGCACTTGCTAATTAGGGCGGTGGCCCCGAGTTAGGACTTTAGGGTCTATTTAGTGTTTATATAGGGTGTTATAGGGATAGTTTAGATACAGGTGTTTCCTTATTTAGCCCGTTGTTACTGGTGTTACTATTGAACCATGGACTATGTCACCCCTCTCCCCTTCTGGTATTTGCTTCAGCAACACAGGCACCATCTGAATCACGGTAAGTGTCTGGTTGGTTTTTCCTATTTCAGGCTGCCGTGTCTGTTTTGTTTGCTTTTTTTGTCTCCAAATTATATTTTTTTTTTTTCTTTGATATTTTGAGAACTAATTAATTGTGCTGCTTTTAGGGTGGTTATATGTTGTTGTGATTTTTAACTTTAATTAATTAAAAGTTATATATTAATTTTTGTATTATTGTGATTATCATTTTGGATTATACAACTAGCACTAAGCCTGATTTCTGCATTGCTTGGGCTTAGCAACAAAGAAACATCTCCCGGCTTCTGTGTTAGTGTAATGGAGGACAACAAAGGACTTTGCAGTTTGAAAAAGAAGAATAGTCTTCCATGTTTTTGTGTCTCATAGGGTTCATGATTTAATATGAACCCTATGCATACAAATGACAAAACATGATGTGAATGTACCCTAACACCTTTCTTATAAATCTGAAGGATAATAACATTGGATCACGCCATTGATGATGACAAACATCCAAAATGTACGGTAATAGACATAGACAAAAAATACAGTTACAAAATACAATAAAGTCAAAATGAAAAGTCCTTTGTTGTCCTCCATTACACTAACACAGAAGCAGAAGAAATGTCTCTTTGTTACTAAGCCCAAGCAATGTAGAAATCAGGCTTAGTGCTAGTTGGTCCCTCTTTTACAGCTGTAGAACGTTGCTGCCACAGAGATGAAGAAAGTCAATATGAGTGACCCTATGGAAAAGAAGGAGATGCCTCATATAGTGAGTGACAGTGCCTGAACCAGAACCTTAAAAAGACTGCAAATGGTAGTTATAATATTCCACAAACTTTCTTGCCTCTAGGTGAGGTTTGTGTTATTCACTGGCAAGCTAACTTAAAGGCAGAGTTCATGGGGTGTCTCCTGTTTTAATTGCAGAATATCTTCTATCATCATGTGGCTTTAAATTACAGAAAAAAATATATTCAAAAGCCATGGGAGGAATTCATCATTATGGTTATTCCACTTTTGTGCCATAAAATTGATTTGCATCTATTGAAAACCATTAGCAGCTAAAATAGTTGCAAGTGGCCTATTTGCACTTGCCTTTTTCAAAAGTGAACATGGTTGAGGTCAGAGCATTGGTGGGGCCACCACTCACTCCGCATTCATCATCATTTACACCACAAAAGTTGTGTAAATGAACGCAAAAAGGACATGTTAAGGATGAGACTTGATTCTTATTAAAAAAGTCACTACTGGTGTGGTGATCTAAATTAGGTCCTCAGAAGTAAAGGCATAACCCTTGGAGTGCATGGCCAGAGAGCGTATACCAGTGATGCATAAACATAGACACACCACAGAAAGAAGAAATCAAAGGGGAAGAGAAAGAAAGAGAGAGGAGGTGCCAACAGCAATTCGATATTATTATTATGGGCAGGGCCACTGATGGGATATAGCAGTGCCTCAAAGTTTGGTAGTATGTCAGAGATAGGAAGCTTCACAAGGGTTAAGTAAGGAAGAGTCAATAACTGAAAAATACAGTAAGATGTAACTCACAGTCTCACAAGATGAACAGCTGTGAAGATGACCACAGGGTAAGCAGCAATCTGTTGAGTTGTTGGTCTTGGAGGTAGACTTCTTCCCTTTAGGGAATTTGAACTTGTTCATTCGTCTGTATTGTAAAGCAAAAAATCATCCTCTGGAGGCAGGAGCCATGATTATACTGCCACTGGCTGGTCTATGCATTGTCTAGGTCCTTTGTGGTATGAATTATGATTCTCCTGTAATTTCTTCCCTATAGTAGGTTCTTTTAAAATGTTTGCTTTGGTTGTTTGCTGGTGATTTTAAGGAACCCCAAAGCCTTTTAATAGAGTAAGAATTACATGTGCTTAATTTGCTTGCACAAAGAGCTTTATGCATCACATTAAAGATAAAAACATTAAAGATTTAGTTGAATTATTTATACATTTCATATTATATATGCATTATTTATTATGCACTATTGTGCAGCTAATTCTGTTTTTTTGTTTTCTTATATAAATAGTATCATATTTTTATGCTATTCTATTTAAAGTGAGATCATTGCAACAAATGGTGAAATTTATTTACAATATTGAATCTACATTTTGTTTTAGACACTGATTGATTCTCTATAGATATCTCTTTGAGTAATACAGTATAACTTTTGTAATACCTAAGTAATTACTTGACACTTATGACAGAAATTGTATTTATTCATACCAAATATCAAGTTTTCCAGTAAGAAAAATGAATGCTACTTCATTTCCAATCAAAATGATGTATAGATTGTTTTTTAAAAAATGACTTTAGGGAGAGAAATTCCTCACAAAACAGCTATTAGCCATCTGCTGCAGTATAGCTCATTCGCCAAAGAAACATACCATATGCTATATCCTGGAAATGCTTAGGTTATACAGCTTGCTTTCTTTTAAATTTTATGTGATATTGTTTGGAGAGTAGTTCCTGCAAACTTTGTACACAATTCAATTACTTCAATGAATGGTAATAAGATATGAACTTAAAAGAATAAATGTGTTTCAGATACTAACATATAGCCTACCTTGACCTTAGCTAAGATATGACAATGAACCAAAAGGGGTTTTTCAGTTTTTAAAACTATATAGCTTACATGCAGTAATATGATTCAGCTAATAATGTACTATCTGTAACTAAAATTCGCTTGAGGTAATTCTCTCATATGTAT
Source organism: Leptodactylus fallax (assembly GCA_947044405.1). Taxonomy (NCBI): domain Eukaryota; kingdom Metazoa; phylum Chordata; class Amphibia; order Anura; family Leptodactylidae; genus Leptodactylus; species Leptodactylus fallax. The sequence continues at coordinate 10,104,365 of CAMRHE010000021.1, forward strand.
TCATGGTTGTGTGAGTGCGACATCCTGTACATATTGTAGTTATCTCCCCTCTACCCCTCCCTGTAGTAAAGAGATATAACACATCACACAACTCTTTCCTCTACTGATCCTTGAGTAATATATCTGTAGCACATCTGAGATGTGTGTAAAGCCAAAGAATAATTACAACATTGTCTTACACCTTGAATAGAGATTCATGAAGGCAGCTGCAAATAGAGGTCATGTTTATAAGAGGGAACAGGAATCATGGGAAATGCAATTGTCCAGATTAGTAATCCCCATTAGCAATTAAAAGTATATGTGTGTGTATATTGGAACTCTCTTAATTTTCTCAATTTTTTATTAGTATTATGTTTGTGGATTTTGAAAAACAGGGTAAAAGCCCCAAAACTATCAATTTCCCAGAGGATGATAGATGTAAGGCTTAGAGGTTAGAATTGCAGACATTCAATCAATCAAGATTCAATGGAGAAGCAGGACTCCAGTGGCTAAAGTTAAAATGTTGGTTTATTTATCCAGGCTTATAAATGGCTTCAGAATGGAGCGAACATTTATAAACCAACATGTTTTCACTTTAGCCATTGGAGTTATACTTTTCTTTTGTACTTTGATCTTTGTATATTTACATACAGTACACAGCATGAATAAATAAATATAGAAACTCCCACTGAAAACTAGCAAATAATATGATTTACTTAGAAAAATGATTAAAGACTATGTTGCAAAACTGAGAACACTATCCAGAAAGTGACTAAATATAAGTTGATAAAATGTTTTGTGGTGATAATTAAGATTGATCAGCAGATGAGTCAATCCAGCTATGATGCTCAAACAGGAGTAATAGAAATGGTACAGTACTTAACCCACTGAACCCCCTTCCCAATGTAATGCTAAGAAAAATGGCACCACTTGGTGTAAAATTGGCTAGATCCTTGAGAAAGAAAACTATTTAATTGATCAAAAGAGGCCAAGGGCACATGGAGATTAGCATATTGCCATTATTAAGCTAATAAACACAAGCAAAAGTTATGCAGAAACTCAGTTTTCCTCTTATTATGAGCAAGTTTTGCTAAACAAAATTAAGGATGTTCATTAACATGCCTGAGAGCTGATAAAAAAAAATTATGGTAAATTAAAATGGAGTGACTGTTTCATCATGCATACTGTAGCTAGATATATCCAGCATATAAGTGAAATGCATGGTTGTTGGCCATGCAATAAGCCACTGCTAATAGCCAAAGCATAAGAAAGCCTGTTTATCACATGCTCAGGTTCATATTGTTAAGGATCAAGAAATTTGTGAAACCACCAAAGTTAAGATTTAATATTTTTAATTCATAGAGTTGGAAAAGGTGACAGTATAGCAAGAAATTCATTGTCTCCACAGTAAAGTATGGCAGTGGAAAAGTTCTTATATGGGCATGTCTGAGTGCTGAAGATGAGAGGGAGTTGTACTCCATCGATAACATGGGGAATTTCCACATGTACTGTAAAATGTCAAAGGAAACTATGTTACTCTACACTCCCTCATTGTCTGGCTTATTTTATTATTATTAATATTTTGCTTACTTATATAGCGCCATCATATTCCGCAGCGCTTTATAGACATTGTGGTCACTGTCCCATGCAGGGCTCACAATCTATATTCCCTACCAGTATGTTTTTGGAGTGTGGGAGGAAACCCACGTAAACACGGGGAGAACATACAAACTGCATGCAGATGCTGTCCTTGGTAGGATTTGAGCCCAGAACTTCAGCGCTGCAAAGCTAACCACTGAACCACCGTGCTGCCCATTTTCAATAGAGCACTGTTCAACAGAGCCACATATTTATAGTTCAGAGAGAATAATCAAAAAGTACTCCAGTTGTAAAGTATGTCAGCCAACCATAGAAATGACTCAACAAATAAATAGCTGTGCCACTAAATACACAATACTAAACCTATAAAATTAGGATACGGACCAAAATGCAAATACATTATCTTTATTAGGATCTATTTCTTTAAAGCTACAATCTTAAAATATCAAATAGAACTCAGAACACAATATTAAGTCTTAAATTCTGTGATTCCAATGATTGCATTCTATACGCATGATGTTTTGACCTTTAGCAAACAATGTGAAGTACAACAGAAGAAAAACATAATAAATAAATACTAAACATCACTATAGTGGGTATGAAAGATAATGTGAATATAAATAATGGAACAAGTGTAATAAAGTTAAAGGCTGGGTCCCAATGTTGCGAAAATGCAGCATTTTACATTACCTGCAAAGTGGATGGGATTCTGGCTAATCCCATCCACACATTGCAAAAAAAAAAATAAAAATCTGCAGCAAAAATTCAGCGATTTCAAAAACCCTTGCATTTTTGAAAACTGCAGGATGTCAATTATACCTACGGAAATGCAGTTGTTTTCCGTATAGGTATGATAGGGGAAGAAAATCTGGAGAGAAAAACTCTGTGGACTCTCTGTGAAAAATGCTGCAGAAAAACCACAATACCTTAGCCAAAGAGGGATTCCCACCTGAGCACATTTGGCTATCACCAGTGACTATGACATAAATGACAGAGATATGGGTCCCAGTGCCAAATATTGCCTTAGGGTTAGGCAGGCCCAAATCTCCAGCAGTTTTCTTTCTAGTCAGGAGGGTATGGATAATCTGTGGTTCCTTGTGTTTCCAAAGGAATTTAGAAAAAAAAAAGTTTTGACCATGCTGAAGAAGGCTTTGGACAGAATTGTAACATTTTCATTTCATACACAATTTTGGGCATAATATAGGATTAAAGCAGATTCTTTCTACCAGGAAATGATCTGTACATCATATTCCAGTAGGGCAAGTAGGGGTGTATAATTGAAGGAATAAAGATTTGAGACCTTACTGGTCACATGAACCCTCAGATATTTAATACTCTTAGATGCACATGAGAAAGGGGGTACTGTCCCGGATCACCTCGACCTGTGCATGCAGAAGGGAGATGTTTAAAATCTCAGACTTAGAGAATTTTACCAAAGCACTCAAGAATGGAGGTCTGGAGTCTGGGCAGACCCTCCCCTGGGTTTGTGATGGAGAATAGCAGGTCAGCTGCAAATGCACTAACTCATATGTTTCCATCAGGCATATGAATCCCTCTTAAGACAGGGTCTAAGTTGAAAGACCTAATAAGAGCCTCTATAGTGAGGATATACAGGATAGGGAAAAGGAGGCACCCCTGCCTAAATCTCGTTGGTGAAGAGAAAGGGAGAGGAGATTGTGCCATTGACTCTGATATTTACATAGGGGATAGCGAAAAGGGAGGAAGTTGCCTTAATAAACGGTTCAAAAAATTGGAATGCCTCCAGGGTTGCCCTCATAAACTGCCAATTAACCTTGTCAATAGTATTCTCAGTATCTATGTTTTAGTTTTATGTGTGAAGTGAATAGCATGAAGGAGACAAGCAGTATTGTCTTTCCTCTCTCTAGCGGCTACAAAGCATGGAAAAACACAATGTGTGATTTTAGCTTTCTCACATATACTTTACTTCTTTTGTTCAGGGAATTCATACCTTTAACACTAAGGGTAAGTTCAATCATATCAAAATGTAGCGGAATTTGACACAGAATTTGACACGGAATCCGCATCAAATTCCGCGTCAAATTCTGCAGCGGTTTTTGTCAAGCAGAAGCCGCATGAAATTCCACAAGTGGAAATTTTCCGCTGTGCAAATTCATTGGTAAATTCAGTGTTAAATTCAGTGACACTTTCCTACGTTTGAACCTAGCCTAAAGATGTCTTCCAAATTCAGTCTGAGTGTACATCATGGAAGATGACACCGGCACTCTCAAATCAGAGGCTAAGTAATGACTTTTATTAGATGTTTGTCAGAATGCAAAGCACCTTTCATCCTGTTCCCCAATTTTGACTGCATGCATGTCTGACAAACTAATTAAACTCAATACTTAACATCTGATGCTAGAGTGTGAGCCACATTGAGTGTGGGCATGGACATCCCAATTCCAGAATATTAGTTCAACTGATTCAGGAAATGAAAGATTGGAGTAGGTGGTTCAGTGGATGGAACAGAAATATAACGGCTTCATGCACAAACAAAGTAAGTTTTGCTATTTGTGTACCTACCGATATACCACTAAAAAGATCAGTATCCTCCAAGTGAAGGGCCAGGGGTTCCAGCGACAGGTTGAACGGGAGCAGGAAAAGAGAATCTCCCTTTCAGGTGCCCTTGTAATAATAATAATGCTGCAACCCAGATGGAGAAGACTGGAGGATGGGTGTTGTAGTGGCTGAGGATGTGCCACCTACTAGGCCGAGCACACTCACCAACCACTCCAGTCCCAATCCTGGGCCGGACAGAGTCGAGGGGGATCCTGCAGCACTACTGGATTGTGGTGGTAGTAGTTGTTTCTCCCAGTGTACTTCCAGTTGGAGAGGGGACCTCTCCTCTCTGAGCTGGTGTGATGGAAGTCAGAAGGGCCCTGAGGTTATAGCAGGTACGACTCAGGAGTCAGCAGTGCAGTTGAACCAGGAATAGTTTTTATTGTAACAACTGGAACAAAGGTAAACGGCAGCTTCCAAATGGGGGTAGTAGTATAGTGTCTAATCCCCCAGCCTTGGTTCTAGGAGGGTGCCCAGGGATGTTACAGGCTCTACAAAATAGTCCACCACTCCTCCTCTCATGCCTCTCCCAGCCAGGTATACTGGGGATGGAGTCACAGGGAGTCCTGACAAGGATCTGGTTACCTGTAGACTAGGCCCGAACGTGGTCCTCCTGTCAGGGTCCTCTCCTGCTCCTCCTGGCACGGCACCGAAAATGTCCAACAGCTTAGACAGCTTCTCTCCCTTACTAAGGGCTGTCTCTGGATGAGCCTGTAGCTGATGATATCCCTCGAGGCTTTAAGGATGACCGTTGGGCCTCAGTCCAGAAGCTAGTGGCAGAGATACTCTGCACACCTTCTCCAACTAACTGCACACACTAGACTGAAGACCAACTGTCACCGGGGAGACTAGGTCTCCCTACAACACCACCCAGTGGCCTGTGATAGGCCAGGGCTGAACCAAGGCAAGGTTTGAGCAATGCAGGGGTGAAAACACAGAGGATAGCTGCATAACAACCACATTTAACATGGAACTGAACATACCAACACAAACCCAGAGGCACAAAAGACAAACCATTAAAAGCAGCAGCCTCCGGGATGCTGCAATAATAATAATACATTTTATTTATATAACGCCAACATATTCCGCAGCACTGTACAATTTGTAGGGTTCAAGTGCAGACAAAAAATATACATTACAAAGAAATAGTCAATTCACACAATGGGACTGAGGGCCCTGCTCGCAAGCGCTTACAATCTATGAGGTAGAGGGGGGTGACACAAGAGGTAGCAGGAGTGGCATCAGAGGTAGTATTGCTTATACAATGGTCAGACAATTTTGTAATAGAGGTTACTGTCATTACACATATATAAAGCTGTATGAGCCATCACCAGCCGTGTCGTTTAACGTGCAGATGGTGCCTGGACATATAAAGTTAGTCTGAAACGGCATCATATCCTGTAAGGTAATGTGGGAGCGTGAACAGAGGAGGGTACATTTTAGGGATTCTAACTATGGAAGGGTTTACATTAGGAGTTGTGATAGGCCTGTCTGAAAAGATATATCTTTAGTTTGCGCTTGAAGCTGTACAAATTGGGGGTTAATCTGATAGTCCGGGATAGAGCATTCCAGAGAAGTGGTGCAACTCCTTTGTGCAACCGAAATGAAACTGATAAAAACCCTGGTGTATAGATCTGGGCATGTGGATCGTAAATGCCTCCCAAGAATGTCCTATATTCCCCTATATTCACCTTGTCTAGTATAATCCCCAATCAGGGCTACTAGATGCTATCAAAGAACTTTTCAAAACCTAATTGCTAATAAGGCCAGATGGTAAAATCAGCCGTGGATGGTGCCTCATCCCTTCCAAGACCACCAGTACCTTCCTGATATTGGATAATGCTGCCCTACTCCTGACAAACCCCTGAATGTCCCACAGGTGTCAAGAGATATCTGGCTAGGATTTTTGAAAATATTTTCTGATCCTGGTCAATCATAGAAACAGGGTGGTGGGATCCCAACTCCAGCAGGTCCTTCCCAGGGTTAGGGAGAACCTTAATTAAAGCATGACATTGAGGTCAGGTTTATATCTTATACCTTATAAAACTTCCCTGAGTATCCATAAATCCCAGGAACCTTACCATTATGCAGTAACTTTATAGGAAATTGAACCTCCTGTTAAGTAATGTCAGTACTCTAAGCTTCAGTTTTTTCCAGTTTCAGTCTCGGTAACGTGATTACTTTCAAAAACTCACATCCTCCTGATGCATCAAGGGGCGTGGATCCATAAAGTGCCTTATAAAAATCACACAAGATGTCAATAATACATTTTGGTCAGAGGAAAGCTCTCCTACCCTTCCATCCCCTCTCCTCTCTTACACAAGATGTCAATAATATATTTTGGGTCAGAGGAAAACTCTCCCCTGCTTTCCCTCCCTTCCTCAAAGCAAAAGATTCTTATGCAACACGCTTCCCTCCACTTCTCCTTCCTGGTGGATTCTATTTTACTGCCACCTTGGGGGCTTTGCAAACATAACAATGTGTTAAAAAACTAAACCATTTACAGGTAAGTCTGCTCTCTGAAATCCAAATAGTATGTCTTCCTTTGTGTGCCCTGCTGTGTGCCAAAATAGGGCTTCATGAACCCTCACAGTAGCCCAGGAGAGGTGAGGGAAGGTGAGTATGAGTGTTTGTTAATTGAACTCACCTCCCCTGAGCCTCCAGTATTATACCCAGTTCGAAACTAAACTGGAAGATGAACCTTGCAAATATTTGCAAAACAAATGTTGTGATGTTTGCCTATCTCTAGTAATGAGCATTTTTACAGCTTAAGTGTTGAAGTGATTTATTTTCCATAAACAAATGCACATCTGAAAAGTGAAAATTACAATTTTTCCAGAAATACATAATTTCTGTACTCAAAATGTTGTGCCCAGCTTGTGTCAACAGAGAAAAACAATTCAAAAGCTCTAACCTATTTAACAGTTGCTGTATGTGTCTGCTTAAGAGTATGTGTTGAAGCTGACGCAAGCTGGGTACAACATATCGAGTACTGAAATATTTCTGGAAGAACTACAGTTTTCACCTTTCAGATGTACATTCATTTCTGGAAAATGAATTACTGCAACACTCAAGGGGTAAAAATGCTCACTACTAGAGATAGGCGATCTTAGTGAGATCTGTTTCTGTCAGTTTAATTTTGAACTTGGTATAATAACTAAAGGCCCAGCGGAGGTGCAATAAATTAATAAACACTCATACTCAACTTCCCTCACCTCTCCTGGACTCTCTCGCAGTGTTCTGTGTGCTTTCTCCAGTGTCTTTGGTCCAATCACAGGCCTCAGAAGTTCCCCAGGGCCTCTGACATCACAGTAGAAGCAGGTAGAGGCCCAAAGTTTTCGGGAAATGCACATCAATTACGGAGAGGGAGCGCAGGTGAGGGAAGGTCAGTGTGAGGGGTTTTTTTTTTTTACAGGGTCTCTGCTTATTAAACTCTGGGGTCTGGAGAGGCCCCTGAGTATAAAAATTATATGTGGGCGACACTCTTATTTTACAGGCATCTCCAGGGCTCTGCAAAATCTGTGCTCCAAACCAAAAAGTGTAGCTCTTCTTCCCTTCTGAGCCCCCTTACAAGTTTTAGGAGTGTATGCTACTGTTGATACAAACTGAGTACAACATATTGGGCAATTAAATGGTGTATTTATTTTAAAAATTCAGTTGGGTAAGTTAAAACATTTGGGCTATTACCATATAAAGTGACACATCAGATTAAAAAAAAATGGGGCTCTTTCAGAAAATTCTAAATTAACAGTGGTAGGAAGGGATTAACTGCACACACGTAGACAATAGGGATATGTTCTTTGATGTTTCACTTGCAGGGTGTAATAACTTTTCTTTAGTATCTGCTACCTTGCAACATCAGTGTTGACATAAATGTCTTACATGAGGCATAAAAAGAAGTAAATCTATTATAGATTAATTAATTTTTATTGCTTTATTATGGCTACATTTTATAAATATAAAAATACAAATAGCATTATTAAATACTATATGTAAGAAAAAATCCTAAACCAAGCAAAACTAACCTAAACTAACAACCCCCCTTCCTAGATTAACTAACCTAAACAAACAACTTCCCCCCTTCAGATGTTTTATTTTAATCTATAAAATTCTTCTTCAAAGTATTTAATGTGGGGTAATTATAGTAGCATCCCTGGGACATTTTGGCTAGCATAGGAAAATTGTGGCTGGCATAGGGGGCATTGATGGCATTTTGGTTGGCATAAGGGATATAGGGGATTCTGTGTGGGCATCTTGACTGTTTTGGCATCATAGTGGATGGCATAGATAGGACCATTGTGATTAGCTGATGCAGTGTTGTTAGCATTGTGGCTGTCATAGAAGACATTGTAGCTGATGTGAGGGTATATGATATTTGAATAGAATAGGACATTGACAGCATTGTGTCTGCCATAGATGCATTTTGAATATAATAGTTATCATAAGTGGCATTGAGGTGAGCCTGGGCAGTAAAGTTTTCCATTCACAGAGCTAGGAGGGCTTAATTTTTTAGGGACAAATTGTACTTTGCAATGATACCATTTAATGTTCTGTACAATGTACTCGGAAGTTGGAAAAAAATTCAGAATGGGTACTAAATTTATATAGTTTTTTTTTTTTTTACGTTTTAACCACCCTAAAAAAAAAAATCCAAGTGGCCATATTCTGACATTCATAACTTTTTTATATTTTCATGCTCAGGGATGCATAACATATCATTTTTGTCGCTCCAGGTGTACTTTTTATTTATACAAATTTAGGGAATGTCTAATGCTTTGATCACTTTTTATCCAAATTTTTATAGAAGGCAAAACAGCGGGCTAGCTTTGTTGATTTTTTTTTCCAGCTACGAAGTTCACCGTATGGGAAAAATATTTTTTTAAGTTTATAGACCAGGTATTTTCAGACACAGGGATACCTAATCTGTATGTGTTTCACTTTATTTTTATTTTTATATGTATTCTAGGCACAGTGGGTGGTTCAAATTCTCTCTTTTTTCAAATATTTTTTAACTTTTTTTTCTGATAATTATTAGACCCCTAGGGGTCTTGAACCCCAGGGGTCCAATCACTAATGCATACAATACATTGCAATGCATTGTAAAATTGTATCACTTCTATTACAGGTTGCCTAGAGTAGCCAGACAAGCCTGGGAGCCTTCAATAGGCTCCCGGCTGCAAAGGATCCCGTTTCAGGGGCTAGTGAACCACCCCGTAATGGCAGCGCTCAAGAAAATGGCACCTCGGTTAACTTTGACCTTGCCTGTGATCATTGCCATCACATAATACAACAGAAACACGGAGGCAATGGTGGTAAAAGTACTTATGATGTGCTGTGGAGCTAAAGTGGGACATATACAGTGCCTTGCGAAAGTATTCGGCCCCCTTGAACTTTTCAAGCTTTTGCCACATTTCAGGCTTCAAACATAAAGATATAAAATTTTAATTTTTTGGTGAAGAATCAACAACAAGTGGGACACAATTGTGAAGTGGAACGAAATTTATTGGTTATTTTAAACTTTTGTAAAAAATAAAAAACTGAACAGTGGGGCGTGCAATATTATTTGGCCCCTTTACTTTCAGTGCAGCAAACTCACTCCAGAAGTTCAGTGAGGATCTCTGAATAATCCAATGTTGAGCTAAATGACTGATGATGATAAATATAATCCACCTGTGTGTAATCAAGTCTCCGTATAAATACACCTGCTCTGTGATAGTCTCAGGGTTCTGTTTAAAGCGCAGAGAGCATCATGAAGACCAAGGAACACACCAGGCAGGTCTGCGATACTGTTGTGGAGAAGTTTAAAGCCGGATTTGGATACAAAAAGATTTCCCAAACTTTAAACATCCCAAGGAGCACTGTGTAAGCGATCATATTGAAATGGAAGGAGTATCAGACCACTGCAAATCTACCAAGACCCGGCCTTCCCTCTAAACTTTCATCTCAAACATGGAGAAGACTGATCAGAGATGCAGCCAAGAGACCCATGATCACTCTGGATGAACTGCAGAGATCTACAGCTGAGGTGGGAGAGTCTGTCCATAGGACAACAATCAGTCGTACACTGCACAAATCTGGCCTTTATGGAAGAATGGCAAGAAGAAAGCCATTTCTCAAAGATATCCATAAAAAGTCTCGTTTAAAGTTTGCCACAAGCCACCTGGGAGACACACCAAACATGTGGAAGAAGGTGCTCTGGTCAGATGAAACCAAAATCAAACTTTTTGGCCACAATGCAAAACGATATGTCTGGCGTAAAAGCAACACAGCTCATCACCCTGAACACACCATCCCCACTGTCAAACATGGTGGTGGCAGCATCATGGTTTGGGCCTGCTTTTCTTCAGCAGGGACAGGGAAGATGGTTAAAATTGATGGGAAGATGGATGGAGCCAAATACAGGACCATTCTGGAAAAAAACCTGTTGGAGTCTGCAAAAGACCTGATACTGGAATGGAGATTTATCTTCCAACAAGACAATAATCCCAAACATAAAGCAAAATCTACAATGGAATGGTTCACAAATAAACGTATCCAGGTGTTAGAATGGCCAAGTCAAAGTCCAGACCTGAATCCAATCGAGAATCTGTGGAAAGAGCTGAAAACTGCTGTTCACAAACTCTCTCCATCCAACCTCACTGAGCTCCAGCTGTTTTCCAAGGAAGAATGGGCAAGAATTTCAGTACTCGATGTGCAAAACTGATAGAGACATACCCCAAGCGACTTGCAGCTGTAATCGCAGCAAAAGGTGGAGCTACAAAGTATTAACTTTAAGGGGGCCGAATAATTTGGCACGCCCCACTTTTCAGTTTTTTATTTTTTACAAAAGTTTAAAATATCCAATAAATTTCATTCCACTTCACGATTGTGTCCCACTTGTTGTTGATTCTTCACCAAAAAATTAAAATTTTATATCCTTATGTTTGAAGCCTGAAATGTGGCAAAAGGTTGAAAAGTTCAAGGGGGCCGAATACTTTCGCAAGGCACTGTATCTATGGGATATTCACTAGTACAGAATTTTAGAGAATAGCCAGATAGGCAGCCTGTTTTTTTTTTTTCACAACTCCTGTACAAGTGAATGTAGAGACTTGCACATGTTTGGCCCTCTCTAATTCACTTGTGTTTGCATCTATCCAACATTTATCACATATTTATTTATGAAAATAGTCATAAATGCCAAGATATAAAAACACCTTTAGGGGAAATAAATCTTGCATGCTCCACTAATACTACTCTTAAAAGATATATAGGTTTTTATGGAAAAGTTGAAATATGAAAGAAATGCTTGCTCTTTTCTTTATTTGTTTCCTATGTTGTAATAACTTTGCTAGCAGACCTTGTAGCTTGCACTGGGTGGGGCTTAACTTTGACACCTAACTAGTTTGACATTGGGCTACTCCTGAGGGTGTTGTCCAAGTGATCCCTTAGTTTTCACCCTTTAAATCCTATACAGCAATATACTTTTCCTGCAAGGATCCATGAGGTTCCTACCTCTAGGAGTAGATGAAAGCTAACCCAGTGTGTACCATAGAGGGATCAGACAAGAAAGTAATCAGGGTACATCCTGAGATCAAGGCTGGCAGAAAATGTTTGTCATAGTAATCCAAACAGTGGTCAGTACAGGTTGCACAGAGTCAGATATGAGACACAAATCCTAGGTCAGGTAAACAGACAGAATACAGAGAAACACCTTTGCAGCACTGTAGCAAGTTAGAAGGCTTTTGATGTGGAACAAATTGTCTTAAATAGCCTACAGGAGCAGAAGACTGGGAGATGGTAAGAGCAAATCTGAATACTAGTCATGCAGCTAATGCTAGATTTTGCAAAAGTATTTGACACTGTGCCATACAACTGCCTTTCCCTAAAGCTACAAATGTAAGGAATAAGGGATCATATATGCACATGGATAAGGAATTTTTTATGGGATGGAAATGAAAGATTTATTGTAAGTGGTGCATATTCAAAATGGGCTAAGATCAGTACTGGGGTATTACAAGGACCGTGTTAGAGAGAATTCTCTTTAATCTTTTAATAAATGTTATTGTAGATGGAAGAAAAAGTAAAGTTTGTTTGCTAATGACACAAAACTTTGAATTCTTAGAACAGAGCTATCTAGTTTATAAAATATTGCAGACCTTGATATGCTAACAGATGAAATTTAATGTTGATAAATATAAAGTAATACACTGAGGCTCCTGTAAACATATTGCTGCACATATGCTAAATGGAGCAACATTGGGGATAACAGAAAAAGAAAAAGGACTTAGATATTCTGGTTACAAGTAAGGTAAGCAGTGGTACACAGTATCAATCAGCAGATGGAAAAGCAAATACGTTTTCAGGGTGCATAAAAAGAGAGACAAAGACTACATCTAGAATATGAAATTCAATTTTGGGCTCTACATTTTAAAGAGAATACAGGAAGATCTAGGCAGGGTTCAAAGGTGAACTTCTATATTATTAAATGGATACAAGGTCTCTCTTGTAGTAAGAAGCTGCAAAAATTGGGTCATTCTGCCTGGAAAAAGAAGTGATATGATTCACATATATAAATATCTGCATGGTCACTACAAAGAAGTGGCACAAAATTTATTCTGTCCAAGCACTGTACCAGGGGACATTCTTTATGGGTTCAAGTCAGGTTAATTAGATATCTATATAGGAAGGCTATGTCTACAGTTAAGAGTTAGTAAAACTATGGAATGCCTTATGTCAAGAGGTAGTAATGGCAGACATCTTATTGACCTTATCAGCATATAAAAAGGACTAGATGGTTATCAAATAACAAATACATTTTAGGTTTATTACACCATGTAACAATTTTAAAAAAAATATTTGTTCCCAGTTGTTAAGTGTGTTTTCCTGATTGTTTGTACCTTAAATGAATAGAAAAAAGTTATTATTCCCTGTAAACATTGCTTTTGTGGTCAGCACAATGATATTTTGAAATTGATCTATTTTTAAGGATATTCGCAATATTTCAAGATACTTAAGAAGCTTCTGGAATTGTGAGAACTATCAAGAAGTTTCTAGAACTGCCCAGAATTATCTAGAACTTTCTGGGACTGTACAGAATTGTAGGTAGCTGTATAATTACAGTTATATAGGGCCACTATAGCCCTTCCTGAGAGACCGAGAGACAGGATCTAATTGATTGGGATTGCATAGTAAGTGGGCAATGGCCATCATAGACAAAGGGGAATTGACCTAGACAGACAGGTGTGAATTCAATATCTATTCAGATTCTGATAACGACAGTATTCACACTTCACCCCACACCCATTACAGGAGGAGCTTAGGAATGTAAATGTATATATTGTGTGTTACTCTGGTACCAGGTGATCAATCTTGCTCTGCTGAATCCTCAGTACACTCTTGAACTTTAATACTGCATGGAATAAAGACCATTTTTATCAAGTTTGGAGAGACATCCTTTTTCCTTACAGTTCACAGCAACTTAGTCAATTTAGATGGCATCAAGAGGTTGCATACATCCAGCAGACGCATTTTGCTATGTATGTGGCCAGTTTATAAAGACAAGAACGAAAGCATGTGGAAGCATCTGCTAAGATGTGTGAGGCCGACAAAGCATACTTCGGCATGCCTGTTGGTGACCAAGACAAACCATGGGCTCCTCATTTCACATGTGAGCACTGCAAGAAAACTCTTGAAGATAAGTGGATAAATGCTACTCTCTTAAATAGCAGATTAACTGTGTTAATATTGTAAATATCACTAGTCATTAGTGTGAAATAGGCCTAAATCAAATTCTCAATCCAAATATTATTTTGTTTGCTTATAGGTTGGTACAGGGGAGACAAGAGAGCCATGCATTTTGCTATCCCAAAAATTTGGCGTGAACCGACTGATCACTCAACAAATTGCTACTTCTGCATGGTGGACCCTTCCAAAGGTTGCACTGGCAAAAATGCACCGCCTGTAACGTATCCTGACATTCTGTCATCTATTGCCCCAGTACCACACTGCCCTGAACTTCCTGTACCAACACCTCCAGACAGAGCTACACCACCTTCAAAAGAAAGCAGCAGGTCAGACATCGAGGAAGACGTTGAAGATCACGATTTCTCTTCATATGCAGATGAGGAGCGGAAGCCATACTACCCTAACCAAAAAGACCTCAACGATCTGATCAGAGACCTTGGTCTCACCAAGTCCAACGCTAAGCTTCTGACATCAAGGCTCAAGCAATGGAACTTATTAGATGAAAGCGTCCAAGTCACAGATCAGAGGAAGCGTCACCAAGTTTTTTCCATCTTCTTCAGTCATCAAGATGGACTGTGCTTCTGCAACAATGTGGCCGGTCTATTTGAGGCTATAAGTATCACCTGTAACCCGAATGAGTGGCGCCTCTTCATAGACAGCTCATGCAAGAGCCTCAAAGCCGTGCTGCTTCACAATGGGAACAAGTATCCATCTCTTCCTGTAGCTCACTCGGTGCACCTGAAAGAGGAATACACCAGTGTCAAGATGTTGCTAGGTGCCTTGAAGTATGATGAGTACGGCTGGGAAGTTATCGGAGATTTCAAAATGGTGTCATTCCTGATGGGCCTCCAAGGTGGTTTTACTAAGTATCCTTGCTTTATTTGCCTTTGGGACAGCCTGGATACTGAAGCGCACTACCACAGGTGGGACTGGCTTCAGTGGACAGAGTTCACTGTGGGGAAGAACAATGTAAAGTGGGAGCCACTGGTGGACCCACGCAAGGTGCTGATGCCACCACTACACATCAAGTCGGGGCTCATAAAACAATTTGTCAGGGCTCTAGATAAGGAGTCGAGAGCTTTCAATTACCTCCAAGATCTTTTACCTAAGCTGTCTGAAGCAAAGATCAAAGCTGGTGTCTTCGTCAGACCACAAATCAAGAAGATCATAGAGTGCAGTGAATTTCCCAAGAAGCTGAATTGGAAGGAGAGAGCAGCTTGGAACAGTTTTGTCGCAGTGGTTCGCGGCTTCCTAGGCAATCATAAAGATGAAAACTATGTACAACTGGTTCAGACTCTGATAAAGAACTATGCTGCAATGGGCTGCAGGATGTCACTCAAAATCCATATCCTTGATGCTCATCTTCATAAGTTCAAAGAGAACATGGGAGCTTATTCAGAGGAGCAAGGCGAGCGCTTTCACCAGGACATTATGAACTTTGAACGCCGTTACCAAGGACAATATAACGAAAACATGATGGGCGACTATATTTGGGGATTGATTCGTGAAACTGATTTGCAGTATAGTCGTAAATCTCAGAAAACTGCACACTTCTGGACAGTTTTTGGTAATCTGTGTAAATTTGCAATGCATATAGTGTTCTTAGTCTGACTGTATAAATGAGAAGATGCAAAATCGTCTGTTTCTATAGTAAAAATGCATAATTTTCGTTGCCGTGGTCACAAAAGCGAAGTTTATGATGAATGTAAGCAATTTTTAATTTATTTTAGACATAAGTAATTGGAATATAACATTTAAAAGCTGGGAACAAAATTTGTGTTACATAGTGTTATTAATCTAACTATAAATTATAGGAACTAGATTTTTGGAGATGAGAGATTGATCTAGGGATTTATTGTGATTGGCAAATTTGGAGTTGGGAAATAATTATTATCCTAAATACGGTAATTGGCATCCGCCTCATACAGGTTTTTGCTTTTCTCTGGATCACTGCTGTAGGGTCATAGGTGTAACTTGATAAACCTTGCATCTTTATTCAACCTTATTAACATAATATTAGCTATACTATAAGGAAAGCTTGAATATATCCATCCATCTATTTATAGATGCACTGTAAATTGATCTGCTATAGTTTTAGCTTTTTTGACACTTTAATAATTCATATTTGATATTCTTAATATTTCATTCACATATATTATACAATTCCACTATTGTATACACAGCATACATGTTTTAGTTTGGTCATTTTAACTTTAAAATATTTCTTTTAGTTGAATAGTGTTGAATGCCATTCTTTACAAATAATATATGAACTTTGAATTTAGTAGTTACCCACATAGAAAAATGAGATTGTGAAATATACATTATATGTTTTAAAGTACTAATTGTGGTGAATAGTAGCTGAAAATTAAACACAAAAATATAACCATAGTTAGTATTATGTCACAGTTGCTCTAGGCATTTTCATGATGGTTTTCTTATATGACAACTGTGCACTAATGTGCAGTTTGAGTGAAAGGGTGTTTATAATTCCTATTTAGAAATTCAGTTAGCAATTGCTGCATATTTTCCTTTTTCTCTTTTTATTATTAGAATGCTATTAAGAGTTGAGAAAAATATAAAAAAACAGCCTTTAAAAGACCTGTAATAGATTAGCATATGCACTAGCATTGCAGTGTATTGCATTAGTGATCAGACCCCCTGGTGTTAAAGACCCCTAGGGATCTAAAAATAAAAGTTAAGAAAAATATCAAAAATTTACATCACTCTCCTTTTCCCTAAATCAGATATAAAAATAAATAAAGTTATACAAATCAGAGATCATACATGTCTGAAAATGCCAGAATTACAAACTAATACATATATTTTATTTTTATTTTTTTTTTTCACATATGGTAAATGCTGTAGTGGGGAAAAAAATCAAAACAATCGAACCACCAAAAATGTGAGCAAAAAGAGATCAAGAGAATCCCCAAAATGGTATGAATAAAAAGAAAATACAGTCTAACAAAAAAATGGTGCCCCATATCTGGAAATAGAAAGTTACAGATGTCAGAATATGGCGATTCAACAAAATTTTGTTTTTCATCATTTTGGATTTTTTTTTTAAAGTTATTAAAATGTAACAATAGCTATATATATATATATATATATTTGCTATAGTCATGATTGTAACAGCCCACAGAATACAAGTAACGTCATTTTGGCTGCACAGTGAATGCTGTAAAAAATAAGACTTTATGAATGTCATGCATATCTAGTTTTTCTTTAATTTCAATGGGTAATGTAATTTTAATAAAACGTTCTAGAATAAAGTCGTTATAATTGCTGCTAAATTAGAGGGAGAAACAAAGTCATGTGATAGCCAGTAGTAGAAGGTGTAAAGTAAGTATGGGGACAAAATGCTCATAAAATGTTTATAATAATTGTAAGGGAGAGCATCAGGTGTTTTATAAACTTTGATTTTGGAGGAATCAACATACTTCTAATTCAGTAAAGGGAGCATTAAAAAATAATGGATAGATAAGTTAATGGATAGGCAAATGGATAGAAAAGAGAGTTTGTTCAATCTATTCATTAGAGGTCTAATGTGGTGTTGGATGATTTTTGAAGTTATACAGTTTTGCGTAATAGTGAGTGAAGGTAGCAGCTATTTTATGGGATTTTGTCCCACTGATTGGTCATCTAAATACTCTATTTTGGTTTTCATACTCATTTGCTTAAATCTATTAGCTAATAAATCATATTATATGGGGTTGTAAGAAGAAGAAGAAGACCTGAGAAGACAAAGACTACAAGGCTCGATTTTAGTAGGGCAGATTTTAGGGGCCTAAAGGTAAGGGTTAGTAGAATTCCATGGCGAAAAATTCTTAAGCACAAAAATGCACATGAAGGGTGGGAAATTTTCCGTAGGGAAATCATTAATGCACAGGAACTCACAATACCTAGAAGGAAGAAAAATGGGAAGCACCTAAAAACACCAGGATGGATGACTAAAAAATTACATAACCTGCTAAAAAAGAAACATACAACAAGTGGAAGATGGGAACTATATCTAAGGAAGAGTATACAGCAGTTTGCAGACTCTGCAAGATAAGCATTAAAGGAGCTAAGGCTGAACACGAATTGAAGCTTGCAAAAGAGGCTAAGAGTAAGGTAAAAGGTTTTTGGGGATATGTTAAAAGCAAAAGAAAAGTGAAGGAAACCATTGGAGTCCGGAAATATGATAAGGGTGAAAAAGTTAACATGGTGGATCAGCAGGTGGAGTTACTAAATTCATATTTTGTATCCGTCTTCTCCCAAGAAATTGATGGAAATATCAACATTAATGGTGATAGTGATGAGGGGAAAGAGGACTCCAAGCTGATTATAAGTGAAGGTTTGGTAAGAGAGCACTTAGCTAAGATTAAGGAAACAAAGTCCCCAGGACCGGATGATTTACACCCTAGAGTCTTGAAAGAGTTAGCAGAGGAAATAACAGAACCCCTTGCTATAATCTTCAATAAGTCATGGGAAACAGGAGTGGTCCCTCTAGATTGGAAAAGGGCAAATGTTGTCCCCATCTACAAAAAGGGGAAAAGGGATGATCCAGGAAATTATAGGCCGGTAAGTCTGACCTCGATAGTAGGAAAAATCTTTGAGCAAATTGTTAAGGAACATTTAATTAGGTACCTGGATGGGAAGGCTTTAATTAATCAGAGCCAGCACGGCTTTATGACCAATAAATCTTGTCAGACTAACCTGATTTCCTTCTACAACAAAATCACTGAATGGTTGGACCAGGGGAATGCAGTGGACATAGTATATCTTGACTTTAGTAAGGCATTTGATAAAGTATCACATAACATTCTTATTGAAAAAATTATTAAGTATGGCTTTGATAAAAAATCAGTGAGGTGGATTCACAATTGGCTTAAAGATCGGGCACAATGAGTAATACTAAATGGCTATACATCAAACTGGAAGAAAGTAAAAAGCGGGGTGCCGCAGGGCTCTGTCCTGGCCCCAGTACTTTTTAATACTTTTATAAATGATCTGGACGATGGGATTATTGGGGAACTCATAAAATTTTCAGATGATACGAAGATAGGAGGAATAGCCAACACTAGAGAGGAGAGAGAGTGTATTCAAAAGGACTTAGACACACTGGAACAATGGGCTGAGGTGAACAAAATGGTATTCAAGAGGGACAAATGCAAAGTCCTGCATCTAGGTAACAGAAATGCAAGAAGCATATATAGTATGGGAGGAATAGAACTAAGTGATAGCACAGGGGAAAAGGATTTGGGCATAATAGTAGATCACAAATTCAATATGAGTCAACAGGGCAGTGCTCTTGCAAAAAAGGCTAACAAAATTCTGGGATGTATCAAGACAAGCATTGAATCTAGATCAAGAGAGGTAATTATTCCGCTGTACTCTGCCCTGGTCAGACCCCACCTGGAATACTGTGTACAGTTCTGGGCTCCCCAGTTTAAGAAAGACATCGATTTATTGGAGCAGGTCCAGAGAAGAGCAACCAAAATGGTGGAAGGTCTGCAAACCATGTCCTACGAGGAACGGCTAAAAGAACTGGGATTGTTTAGTTTGCAGAAGAGAAGGCTAAGGGGAGACTTAATAGCGGTCTTTAAATATCTGAAAGGTAGTCACAGTGCAGAGGGATCTACCCTATTCTCATTAGTGGAAGGAAGTACGAGAAGTAATGGGATGAAACTAAGGAGAAGGAGATACAGATTAGACATTAGGAAAAACTTTTTAATAGTGAGGGTAGTGAGGGAGTGGAATAGGCTGCCATGGGAGATGGTGAGTTCTTCATCAACTGAAAACTTCAAGTGGAAACTGGATAAATATATAGCTGGGATGATTTAGGAAAACCTGCTTTTGCAGGGGGTTGGACTCGATGGCCCTTGAGGTCCCTTCCAACTCACTGATGCAAATACTAATAAAACTTAACATTTAATACTAAATATTAAAATAGTCCCAAAGAAAATAAATCAAACATCATAAATAAATTTGTCACTCTATGGAGTCCAATGTTATAGCAAACACATATGAAATCACCACCATATAAAGTTGTATATCATGGCAGCCACACAATTAAATAATGAAATGATCTTACCAATATCTGAAGACGGGAGTGAACCAGCAGGTAGGGTGCATCACAGGAGGAAAAATTGCAGTCCCTATTCCTCCCCCTAAGACTTTCCCTTACACCCAAATAAACTCCCGCCCTAACAAGGGCAGTACCAAGCTGTCCTTAAAATGACCCTATATATCCCTACTTCCTACGCGTTTCTTGGTACAGTGACACACCAATCATCAGGGGACTTACTAGACTACTCATAGATTCCAAAATTCTTGGTCAATACATATACACAAAAAGATAAATAAATAAATGCTGTCTACAGTGGTAAAGCAAAGCAAATAAAACCCCACAATGGAGGAAAACCGCTAACTGACTCACTCCATGTAGTGACAATGGTAGCAAAGTCCTAGCATATCAGGATAACTTAAATAGTAATGGACTCCAACTATCAACCAGGTGTGCCCAAACTCACATAAATGATGTTTGAAAATAGCGCTAAAAACAGCGCACACTGATGACGTCATACGTAAGCCCACGTCATCCCGTTATACTAAGAGCGATATATATCATTCTGCGCATGCGCGGAATAAAAATCTCGCGCATGCATGTATCTTCCCAGTCTCCAGCCAATCATACTGCGCATGCGCAAAATCAACACATTGCGCATGCGCATATCCGTCCAATAACCGGCCAATCAAATGCACCAAAAACCAGGCATGCGCAGTGAGGCAACCTTCTAAATACGTCCCTCAATGCGCATAAGCTACAGGGAAGGCTAAATTACCATCTACTAAGCACAGTAGTTTAAATAAGGCCCGTAAACATAACACAGTAACCCAACAGCCACCCGGTTGCTAGGCAACCATAGACCACGCAAATATAAGACGGGAAGAAAGCCTGGAGATGCCCAATCAGCCTACTATCCAGGTTTGACAGCCCCAGGACATTAAAGGCTCAATTACATCAGAAAGAATAATAACCCAGAGCAAAAATGCCCAAAATTTAAAGGGCACCAGGTCGAATGAAGACAAAAACATATACAGCAAACAAAAAAATTACTACTGTGATCATAAATGACCCCAAAGTATATATACTTTAAAAGATCTCTCAAAAAAATTTTTTTAAAAAAGTTTTAAACAAGAATGTTTTCACTTTATACTGTCAAAATAAACCCTTTCAAAAAAATCCCACACAATATGATATATCTTATATTAAGTGGAAAGAGAAAGGAGAGGAATGGGGAAAATCAAAAAAGGGGGGGGGGGGGATCAAATGAAACAGCAAAACCTCAGCTGCTCATTAAGCCCATTTGGGATTTCAGTTTTTAATTTAAATATCCATTTTGTCTCACACTGTAATGTCATCTTATGCCAATCACCCCCTCTTGGATGGGGTTTTACCAAATCAATACCGGTAAAACGCAGGCAGTTTACATTACCCCGTGGCACGAATTAACATGTCTCGCCACTGGGGTATCCCGTTCATTTCGTATATCCCCAAGATGCTCACCAATTCTTTTCCTTAACTTTCGATTAGTTTTTCCAACATATTCCAGCTTACATTGGCATGTGATCTTATAGACCTATATGGCATCACAAGTACGAGAGGTCTTACAGCGCCATTGGGACATTTTAACTATGGACCCTGAAATTAAGGCAGTTGTAAGTGAAAGACCTCAGATCACATTCAGGAGAGGAAGATCTTTGAAAGATCGCTTAGTTAATAGCCATTTAGATGTACAAAAAACTACATCATGGCTATCTCCACCAAAAGGCTGTTTTAAGTGTAGTGGTTGTTCTTCATGTCCATTTTTACTGGCAGGACGAAAAATTTTTTTGAGAGATCTTTCAAAGTATATATACTTCGGGGTCATTTATGATCGCAGTAGTAATTTTTTTGTTTGCTGTATATGTTTTTGTCTTCATTCGACCTGTTGCCCTTTAAACTTTGGGCATTTTTGCTCTGGGTCATTATTCTTTCTGATGTAATTGAGCCTTTAATATCCTGGGGCTGTCAAACCTGGATAGTAGGCTGATTGGGCATCTCCAGTCTTTCTTCCCGTCTTATATTTGCGTGGTCTATGGTTGCCTAGCAACCGGGTGGCTGTTGAGTTACTGTGTTATGTTTACGGGCCTTATTTAAACTACTGTGCTTAGTAGATGGTAATCTAACCTTCCCTGTAGCTTATGCGCATTGAGGGACGTATTTAGAAGCTTGCCTCACTGCGCATGCCTGGTTTTTGGTGCATTTGATTGGCCGGTTATCGGAAGGATATGCGCATGCGCGATGTGTTGATTTTGCGCATGCGCAGTATGATTGGCCGGAGACTGGGAAGATACATGCATGCGCGAAATTTTTATTCCGCGCATGCGCAGTATGATATATATCGCTCTTAGTATAATGGGATGACGTGGGCTTATGTATGACGTCATCAGTGTGCGCTGTTTTTAGCGCTATTTTCAAACATCATTTATGTGAGTTCGGGCACACCTGTTTGATAGGTGGAGTCCATTACTATTTAAGTTACCCTGATATGCTGGGACTTTGCTACCATTGTCACTACATGGAGTCAGTTAGCGGTTTTCCTCCATTGTGGGGTTTTATTTGCTTTGCTTTACCACTGTAGACAGCATTTATTTATTTATCTTTTTGTGTATATGTATTGACCAAGAATTTTGGAATCTATGAGTAGTCTAGTAAGTCCCCTGATGATTGGTGCGTCACTGTACCAGGAAACGCATAGGGTCTAGGGATATATAGGGTCATTTTAAGGACAGCTTGGTACTGCCCTGGTTCACTCCCGTCTTCAGATATTGGTAAGATCGTTTCATTATTTAATTGTGTGGCTGCCATGATATACAACTTTATATGGTGGTGATTTCATATGTGTTTGCTATAACATTGGACTCCATAGAGTGACAAATTTATTTATGATGTTTGATTTATTTTCTTTGGGACTATTTTAATATTTAGTATTAAATGTTAAGTTTTATTAGTATTTGCATCAGTGCCTTCTATTTATAATTTATTCTCTGTTGCAATTGGTGTATTGGTTTTGTCAAATGACATAATACTCTACACCTCTGCTCCTCTTTTTGCTTTTGTGTAGCTAATAAGTCACTAGCTTTAGAAATTTGTTTAGAATTTTATTATGGAGCTCCAACATCAAAGTAGGGGGCTTGTTTATTCTGTGTCTATGCTATGAAAATTTTTAAGAGAATGGAATTAAATTAATTAAATTGCACGCCACTGTAAACACCTGATGGGATGACCACAATATCTCATCTGAGATTTCCCTATTGTCATTTAGAGTAAAATATTCACATAGCTATAAAGTAGTATAGCCCTGACTTACTTTGGAATTAAGAAGGGAATAGTTCATTGGCGTGGCTGGAAAATATTGTTTTTGTTAAACAGGAGCCTTGTCTGACTAGGATATGACAACTATTTTGGAATTCTGAAATACTGGGATACCAAAGTGTTCCACAAAGAAAAAGTCTTTGCAACAATATGAGGAGTGACTGGAGGAAAATAATAGAGAATCCCTTTCGGTCACATGCTGGCACCTCCATATGTCATGCAGATCATATTCCAAAATAATGTGTTCAAGCTCTACTCTAGTCACAGACGCAGAGGAAATACAATCTAATAAACTATAAACTGAAGTATTAAAGTATCCTCATATATTAATATGTCCCTTGGCTACTATAGCTACTTTCTTAAAGATACCCTTTAGAAAATGGAGTTGAGCATTTATTGGCAGATACACAGGTACCAACATATATTTTACAACATTCATAGTATAGCCTTTTTTAGGGCTGATTGGTCAATGCCTTATGAGTTTCCTACCTTCTTCAGGAAGAAAGGGGGAAACAATTTTGTACAATTAGCCATATCCCTTCTCTTCATTCATAGCCTCTCCCGCCCCTAAAGTAAGTTGAATTTACTGGAAGTATGTATTTTTCTACCATAACATGAACAATAATTATGTAAAAAAAAACTATATTAAGCACAATGTTGATCATAAAAGCAACACTGTAAGTTTCAAAAGCATTGCAAATTTAATACACAAAGTCATTGCATACCATCACAAATGTCATTCATATATTCCAGTCAGCAAAAATGATAAACACAAAACAGAATATATTATACACAATACAGAATATGATTATATATTATAGAATATCAGTTGTAATCTTATGTAATGCTAGATTCTCAGTGCTACATTTTCATATCATGTTCCTTAGAATTCAAATTGCACACATGTGCTTTGTGGTTTTTGTGGTTAATTTGGTTTTCCCACCAAAGCAATTTCTCATATGTATAGGATAGAGATTACATTGCAGATTGGTTGGGGACCCACTGCTAGAGATAGCAGAAGTATAGTGCTTAGCTATTGTTATCGAAACCCAAACTGGGTTCAAAATCCTGATTGTCAAGTGGTGCCAAATTACTTATAATCCATATTGATATATATATATTGTGAGCTCACAGAGAAATAACTAACTTGACACACTCAGTCGGTGTTAAGCAAGTTGTGTTTATTAAATAACATAGCATAAGCTTTTATAGAGAACAGTAAATAATTATGAATTATAGCAGAGCATGCGTGAAAACTGGTTAACCTGATTGACCATTGGAGGGAGGAGGGTCTTGACACACCCCCTTACTCATCTCAATAATCAAAGTATATTAGTACTATGAGCTGCGTAATGCAAAGCATGGCTGGGACCTGTTGTTCTACATTGCACATCTGAGGGGACTGTTTGCGTAAGCAGTGTTACTCTCCAGACTCTTCGAAGGACAGCTCACACAAAGTTTATAAACAAACAAGTCCACTAGGACATGCTGCCCTAGACTGGGTGTCTGGCCTTGCTCTCAGTGTATAGCCTTATCATTAGAAGCTGTAAGCTTCTTCTACTAGATGCATTTCTATAATTGTTAAGAATAGCAAGCTAATGAGAAGTTAAAGTGACAGACATTTAATTTCTACAACACTATTTCCAGCATTCCATCTGATATGAATAGAGTAGGAACACACCTTTCTCATCACTGCTTCATTTGGATTAAGGGGCAAAACAACCCTGTTTTCATGGTCAGTTCTCTCAGTGGATAGAGGTTACATTGCTATGAGCATACCTTCCAACTTTCAAAGGACAGAAAGAGGGACAAAATATGTGGCGCGCTATGTGCGCAGTGGCAAATTTAGCTCCACCCACTTTTATGTTGACCCCGCCCATTATCATCTATTTTTCCATGTGCCCCAACACAGTATAATGCTCCTACAGTCACCCTAACATTATATTCCCCCACATTATATTGTTCCCCTCAGTATTAAGTCCTCGTGCCCCAGATTAAATTGGCGGAAACTAGAGGGGGACATTAAACTGGGGCAGCTGGAGGGTGACATTAAACAATGTGGGTAGTTTGAGGGGGACATTAAACTGGGGGCAACTAGAGGCAGACATGTCCCCCTCCAGCTACCCCCCATGGTTTAATGTCCTCCTCCAGTTGCTCCCAGTTTAGTGTCACCCTCCATCTGCTGCACCAGTTTAATGTCCCCCCTCCATCTGCCCCCAGTTTAACGTCCCCCTTCATCTGCCACCATCTTAATGTACCCCCTTCATCTTCCTCCAATTTAATGTCCCACTTCATCTATCACCAGCTTAAGCCACCTTCATCTGCCCCCAGTTTAATGTCCCCCTTTATCTGCCACCAGTTTAATGTCCCCCTTCATCTGTCACCAGCTTAATGCCCCCTTGATCTGTCCCCAGTTTAATTGCCCCCTCCATCTACCACCAATTTAATGTCCCCCTTTATCTGCCACCAGCTTAATGTCCCCCTTAATCTGCCTCCAGTTTAAATGCCCCCTTAATCTGCCTTCAGTTTAATTGCCCCTTCATCTGCCTTCAGTTTAACTGCCCCTACATCTGCCTTCAGTTTAACTGCCCCCTACATCTGCCCCCAGTTCCTCCCTCTTGCTCACACATGCTGTCTCTTCTCTCCTCCTTATCTTCGATCACTCTCATTCCCAGCTTTCTGTGTAACATCACACTGTCCCGCACGTCACATGGCCATGACGTCATCAAAGGTCCTTTAGCCCATTAGGATTTAGCATCTACCATTTAACCTTTACCCTACCCTAATAAAGTTTGTTAACAGCAAAACACTTCAGGGGCATAGCAGGAAAAACTGTAAGCTATCTGGGACCGCGGGACAGCAGTGTAAAATCGGGACTGTCCCGCCAGTTGGGAGTTATGCTATGAGAAACTGCAGATTTTTTTTTCTGCAATGTGTGTATGGGATTAGCCATAATCTCATTATTTTGCAGGTACTGTAAAATGCAGAGTTATTTGATGCAGCATTTCCGTAGGAGCAAAATCACTGTATTTTGGGGTTTCAGCCTTAGCAGATTTTGCAGTAGTTTATTGAGCAACTTGCTATATATTTCCCATCCCTTTTGTAGCCATTCTTGGCTTTGGCTCAAAAAACCTCAGCAAAATCTGCAACAAAAAAAGTTGCATTTCCGCAACATGGGGCCTTAGCCTAAGTAACTGAAGTAGCTCATTGTAGGTAAAAAAAAAATGTAGCTTAAAAAAACATTTTGTTTTTGTTGCCTTTTTCTCTGCTTTTCTCCTTCCCCAATTAAATCTATAGAAAAAATGCTCACAATTACGCAGCTAATATTAACATGTTGCATTTTTCAAAAACCCATGTGTTTTTCAAAAAGACAATTTTCCACAGCTTTCAGTTCCACAATGTGTAGATGAATTTAACCAAAATCTCATTCACTTTTCTGGTATTGTAAATTGCAGCTTTTTTTTCTGCTGTGTTTTTCCGCAACATGGGGCCATAGGTTTAAGCCCTTGACAACATCCACTGTCAGCAATTTAAATATGAAGCCATCTTAGTAGAGGAGCAAACAACATAGCTGCCGGGACTCTGCTGTTTTACACAGCAGACATCAGACACCATTGTTCATTTAAAATATATAAATATATATCCCATATGTGAAAGCTATAGAAGTAAAGAAAATCAAGTGCCCAAATCAAAGGGTTTTTTGCCTCTTCAAATCCCACAAAGTAAAAAGTATTCAAAACATCATAATTCCCCAAAACATGCCCCTTTTTCAAAGTTTTTCATTTTTACCAAAAGTATTAAAACATAAAAAAAACTGTGTAAACTTAGAAACACCATGATCAAAGCATGACCAGCAGAATAAAGATAACCACACACTGTAAAAACAAAACCTGTAAGAAAATGGCAAAATTGCAGTTTTTTTTCTAAATCTAGCCCTCTCTGATTTTCCAGCTTTCCAGTACAGTATACAGAATATTAAATGGTACTACTAAGAATTTAAATTTGTTTTGCAAAAAACAAGCCCAAATGTGACTGTAAATATAAAAAATGATGAATAAAACAGTATGGCTTTGAGACCTGGGGAGCTGTCTTATTCCTGCTCCATTGTCTGTGTATCAGCTGCTCAATGGGGGTGCCATGGATCGGACTTCCTCTGATTTAATACTGAAGATCTAGCTTTAGGATAGCTCATCAATATCTTTAGCCTGGAAAAACCCTTAATTTTTGACTGATTTTCCTCCCAATATACTCTATTGAAGTTGCCTGTCTATAAGTAGACCACCAACTAAGGACCTTTTTTTTAGCAATTTTTTTTTCAGTTTTCTTTAAAAAGACCACACATATATACACTGTTAGGCCAATGTGGATGCAGTTGGAAGTCCGG
The DNA here is from genome assembly GCA_947044405.1 of Leptodactylus fallax. Lineage (NCBI taxonomy): Eukaryota > Metazoa > Chordata > Amphibia > Anura > Leptodactylidae > Leptodactylus > Leptodactylus fallax. The sequence continues at coordinate 10,132,033 of CAMRHE010000021.1, forward strand.
GTTGGAATCCAGCAAGCAAAAGACTTGCAAGAGACTTCAGGGGAGAAAAGTGGCCAACATCATACTGGAGCAAAGAGCCCATATCATGGTCAATGTATGGTAACTGAACAATGGAGTCTGAAATCTGCCCAATTTATCTGGGACGGCCCAGGGAATTTGGCCACAAAAGGGACATATTTTATGTAAACCCCACCCCAAAATGGGCATACTTGGGCTTTCCCAGCCAGCCTTAACAGACCAGATTTTGGTCTATGAAAATTTAACAAGTATGCTCAAGGTTAGCAGTGAAAGAGGAAACTGGAGAGGTGAGCCATAATGATGTTTAGGGATGGAAGGTAGTTATTCTAGGAAACAGGAATGAGAAGGGAAGTCATAATGAGGTCAAGAAGATAAACCATGCTTAGAGCCAAAATTAAATGGATACCTTGCTGGGGACAAGGAATGAGGAGGAAACCTTGCCTAGGACCAGGACTTAGACTACATGTATATGAACGTGTGCAAGTGCTGGGTCTGTGGAAAAACGGTATATGGATGATATTTTTGCATCAACCATGTCTCCACTGCCAATTTATTTTATTCAGTGAGCCAAGGTTCACATGAAAACACACTGACAAAATTTGTGTGCATGGATCCTAGAAGTGGAAAAAGAGGAAAGCCATGCTGGGGATCAAGAATGATGGGGCCTGATCCAGGAAATGTGCAGGTGATCAGGAGACTAAGAAAGAGTTGGGGTCTGCTATGGTTATGTGTGTTGGTTGGAGTGACTTGTGTGCAGTACTATGGCTATTTTACTAGTCCTAGTCTGAGCCTGATTCGTTGTGATACATTGATGTGATACCAAGCAAAATATACATGATTTGGAGATTTTACATCATTATTTAGGGTTTTAGAGGACTGTACATGTTCCCTAAGTCTATTAGACTTGAACCTGTATTCTGTATACTTTTCTCTTTCAAGCAACGACCTTTATAAAAGACAATTTTTATGTGCAAATTTGGGTGGTCGTCTCAAAAAGTTTTTACTGTACTGTCATAGACAAAAGTTTTGAGACTGATACAAATTTTGAGTTTTCACAATGTTTGCTGCGTTAATGTTTTATATCCTTTAGGCAGATATTTCCATATAGTATACTATACCTATAATTATCAGAATTTCACAAGTTTTTAAACTTTCAATGAAAAACAAATCAAGTTTATGAAAAGATTCAATATTTACAGTGTTGATCCTTATTTTCAAGACTTCTGCAATTCCCCTGGCATTCTGGATATCAGTTTCTGGGCCAAACCCTGGCTGATGGCAACTCATTATTACCTAATCATTGTTTGGAATTTATCGCAATTTCTGTGTTTTTCTTTGTCTTTTTGAGGATTGACTATGGGATTGAGATCTGAGGACTTTCCTACCTATGGACCCAAAATTTTAGTGAATTGCTCACAAAAGTTACTTTGCTATCACTTTTGCCTTGTCAAATGGTGCTCAGTCACACAGGAAAAAGCATTATTCATCACCAAATTGCTCCTATATTGTTGGAAGAAGTTGCTTTTGGAGGATGTTTTGATAGCAATTTTTATTCATGGAAGTGTTCCCACTCTCTTGTATGAAACGTAACCGCACAAATGAATGGTCTCCAGATACTTTAATATTGGTATGACACAGGTGTCATAGTAGAATTTCATTATGATCCCAGACAGGGATCTCACCTTATCTGTGAGCCTTCAATTCTAAAGTTCCATTAATGGGGATGGAAGGGACAAGAAAACACACAATATGCATAGCATGTGTGAAATATTTTGCAAAGCCCACAAACCCCACTGCAAATTTTATTTATAACATCGCCTCTTCACTGCAGAAGTTGACAGTGGCGTTTTGCGGGTACTATTTAATGAAGCTGCCAGTTGAGGACCTGTGAGGCGTCGATTTCTCAAACTAGAGACTCTAATGTACTTGTCTTGTTGCTCAGTTGTGCAGCGGGCCTCCCATTTCTCTTTCTACTCTGGTTAGAGCCTGTTTGTGCTGTCCTCTGAAGGGAGTAGTACACACAATTGTAGGAAATCTTCAGTTTCTTGGCAATTTCTCACATGGAATAGCCTTCATTTCTAAGAACAAGAATAGACTGTCAAGTTTCACATGACAGTTCTCTTTTTCTGGCCATTTTGAGAGTTTAATCGAACCAACAAATGTAATGCTCCAGATTCTCAACTAGCTCAAAGGAAGGTCAGTTTTATAGCTTCTCTAACCAGCAATACTGTTTTCAGCTGTGCTAACATACTTGCACAAGGGTTTTCAAGGGTTTTCTAAACATCCATTAGCCTTCTTACACAGTTAGCAAACACAATGTACCATTAGAACACTGGAGTGATGGTTGCTGGAAATGGGCCTCTACACACCTATGTAGATATTGCATTAACAACCAGACGTTTGCAGCTAGAATAGTCATTTACCACATTAACAATGTATAGAGTGTACAGTCATGGCCAAAAGTTTTGAGAATGATACAAATATTAATTTTTACAAAGTCTACTGCTTCAGTTTTTCTAATGGCAATTTGCATATACTCCAGAATGTTATAAAGAGTGATCAGCTTAACAGCAATTACTTGCAAAGTCAATATTTGCCTAGAAAATGAACTTTATCCCCCAAAACACATTTCAACATCATTGCAGCCCTGCCTTAAAAGGACCACCTAACATCGTTTCAGTGATTGCTCCATTAACACAGGTGTGGGTGTTGATGAGGACAGGGCTGGAGATCAATCTGTCATGATTAAGTAAGAATGACACCACTGGACACTTTAAAAGGAGGCTGGTGCTTGCCATCATTGTTTCTCTTCTGTTAACCATGGTTATCTCTAAAGAAACACGTGCAGTCATCATTGCACTGCACAAAAATGGCCTAACTGGGAAGAGTATTGCAGCTAGAAAGATTGCACCTCAGTCAACAATCTATCGCATCATCAAGAACTTCAAGGAGAGAGGTTCCATTGGTGCCAAAAAGGCTCCAGGGCGCCCAAGAAAGACCAGCAAGCGGCAGGACCGTCTCTTAAAAGTGTTTCAGCTGCAGGATCGGGCTACCAGCAGTGCAGAGCTTGCTGAGGAATGGCAGCAGGCAGGTGTAAGTGCATCTGCACGCACTGTGAGGCGGAGACTCTTGGAGCAAGGCCTGGTCTCAAGGAGGGCAGCAAAGAAGCCACTTCTCTCCAGAAAAAAACATCAGGGACAGACTGATATTCTGCAAAAGGTACAGGGAGTGGACTGCTGAGGACTGGGGTAAAGTCATTTTCTCTGATGAATCCCCTTTTCGATTGTTTGGAACATCTGGAAAACAGCTTATTCGGAGAAGAAGAGGTGAGCGCTACCACCAGTCTTGTCTCATGCCAACTGTAAAGCATCCTGAAACCATTCATGTGTGGGGTTGCTTCTCAGCCAGGGGAATCGGCTCTCTCACAGTCTTGCCTAAAAACACAGCCATGAATAAAGAATGGTACCAGAATGTCCTCCAAGAGCAACTTCTCCCAATCGTCCAAGAGCAGTTTGGCACTCAACAATGCCTTTTCCAGCATGATGGAGCACCTTGCCATAAAGCAAAGGTGATAACTAAATGGCTCAGGGAACAAAACATAGAGATTTTGGGTCCATGGCCTGGAAACTCCCCAGATCTTAATCCCATTGAGAACTTGTGGTCAATCATCAAGAGACGGGTGGACAAACAAAAACCAACAAATTCAGACAAAATTAAAGCATTGATTCTGCAAGAATGGACTGCTATCAGTCAGGATTTGGTCCAGAAGTTGATTGAGAGCATGCCAGGGAGAATTGCAGAGGTCCTGAAGAAGAAGGGTCAACACTGCAAATATTGACTTGCTGCATTAACTCATTCTAACTGTCAATATAAGCTTCTGTTACTCATAATATGAATGCAATTATATTTCTGTATGTGATAAAAACATCTGACAAACACACATAAAAACCAGAGGGCAGCAGATCATGTGAAAATAGAATATTTGTGTCATTCTCAAAACTTTTGGCCATGACTGTATTTCTGATTCATTATGATTTAAAAAGAGAAAACACAGAAGTTTGACAAAAAATGGCTTCAAGCAACCATTAACCATGAGTGGAGGAAAAGTTTTTGTGTTATCATTCATATTCTCTGAAAAAAGGCCAAAAAACCAAAAAATCTACCGGGGTATGTAAACTTTTTAGCACAACTGTATATTAAAATGGGATGTTGGCGAACATTATGGGGCCTGACTGTATTTTGCTGTTTGAATTTTGCACCATAGTAGGTGCTCTGGTGCTAAATTTAAATGGATGAATCATAGGAGAGTCACTGCAGATACAGTATAGAATTTAATAGCAGTAGTGGTTCTTCTGTGATAGTGGAACCAACACTGGTAATAGCGGCGGTGGTCCTATTTTGACATATCCCTGTTCTGTGACACTAAATTCAAATGTCCTAAGTGTCGATTTATGTGGAGGCCACTCAGCTTTATTTTTTTTTGTGTGTGTGTTTTTTGTTTCAATAATTTTTATTCAAAATTTTCAGAAAATATATACAGTGCAGTATACATTTGATATACAATAGAGTATATTTCTTATCAAGTCACATTCAGTAAATTGTATACCACTGAAACAAATAAGAAAAATTACATAGAGTAAACAGTAACACTAACATTTGGCACATTCATAGGGTTATCATGAATTATTTAGGTGAAATTTCTCTGTATGGAATCTATTCTTTATTCACGGGTTTTATGCTTATGCTCATGGTATTCGACACATACCTGCCGCACCTTGCTCTCCTTCTCTACTCCGTTTCTTAAATGGGTTAGCTTGTTTGGTATCCACCCCCACACCCGCTGCTCCCCCGCGATTGACCTTTCTGTAACAACTCAGGTCCCCTACATGGCGAATCGAGAGTGGGTCCACGCATCCCACGTTTTGTCAAAGCTGTAAAAAGAATTATTTCCTATTGCGATCACCCTTTCATAGGAGTATGTGTTGTTTATGGCTGAGACCAGGGCCGACAGTGTCGGAGGAGCCATCGTCCGCCATCTTTGCACCAACATTAATTTGGCTATGGTCAAGATTTTACAGATGAGTAGTTTATACTTGTTCAACTCAGCGGGGATCCCAAACAACAGGATAGCCATAGGTACGGCATAAGGGAGCTGCAGGCCAAACAGCTCCGAGAGCAACTCAAAGACCTGAACCCAGAAGTTACGAATCTTGGGGCAGTTCCCCAGAATGTGGAGAAGTGTTCCCCTGCCTCCACATCCTCTCCAACAATTTCCAGACACGGAGGGATATGCTAATTGTAAGGTAGATGGGGTCCTATACCATCTTAAGATGATTTTCATAGCTGTCTCTATATGGGTGCTGCATTTCAAAGACAAATGGAGCAATCTAATTGTTTGCTGCCATTCATCTGGGGTAATGGCTATCCCTAAGTCTCTCTCCCAACAGCGAAATGGGGTAGATCTAGTGAAAGTCGATATTTCATCCATTTTTTCATATAAGAATCGCAGTCCCCTCATATTAGTCGACAGCCAGGTAAAAAGTGAATTATTATGGGGTAATGTCGTCGCAGGGTGTTTAGACACAAAGTGCCATATTTGAAAGTATTTAAGGAAATCACCAGTATGAATCCCGTATTGTCGTCTTAGTTCTTCAAACGGTATAGGTTGCTTAGAGTCAGAATATAATTGAGAAATCTGCGTGATCCCCCTCGATTCCCAATCCGAGACCTCCAAGTCCCTAATCACCCAGGCCATCAATGATAAGGGCATTTCTGTAATATGAAAATACTTCGTAGGGTTTGCTTTCCCATGAAGTAGCTTCCATGCCGATAACGAGGCACACATGACTGGAGAGAAGGATCCAGGGGCCGAGATGTCCCAAAAAGGCAACTATAGCGCATCCTCCAATGTTAGGGGGGATATAAACGCCTGCTCTATATGTAGCCATGGAACCGAAGTATCCATTGATTTCCACCTTGCGCATTGAGTGACCAGCGATGCTATATAATAGTTTCTCACTACTGGTACCCCTAGGTCTCCCGCCTCCCGCTGTTTGAATAGAAAGCTTTTATTAATTCTAGGTCTGTTACCATTCCATATATACTTCGAGATCACCCTTCGAGCTGTTTCAAAGAAGGAAACAGGGACGAACATTGGGATCATGCGGAACAGGTACAAGAGTCTAGGCCAGTGATGGCGAACCTTTTAGAGACCGAGTGCCCAAACTGCAACCCAAAGCCCACTAAATTATCGCAAAGTGCCAACACGGCAATTTCACCTTAAATTAACCTGCCTCCCCAGCATCCCCCCTCTTGCTCGCAAGCAGCCTGCACCCCCCATTCCCCCCTCTTGCAAGCAGCCTACATCCCACATCTCTCCCCCCCACACTACACCCTGGACCCCAAACTACACTCTGCATCTCCCCCCCCCCACACTACACCCTGTATCCCACACTACACCCTGCATCTCTGCACCCCACAATACACCCTGCATCTCTGCACCCCACAATACACCCTGCATCTCTGCACCCCACACTACACCCTGCACCCCATATCTCTAACCCCCACACTACACCCTGCACCCTACATACTGCACCCCACATTCTTCTCCCCCACATCTCTACCCCCACATCTCTACCCCCCACACTACACTCTGCATCTCTCCCCCACACTACACCCTGCACCCCCACACATCTCTCCCCCACACATCTCTCCCCCCACACATCTCTCCCCCCACATTACACCCTGCACCCTACATACTGCACCCCACATCTCTAACCCCCACACTACACCCTACATCTCTACCCCCCACACTACACTCTGCATCTCTCCCTCCCCCTACACCCTCCCCCCCACATTTCTACCCTCCCACACTACACCCTGAGCCCCACATCTCTCCATGTTCCTCCACTGCTCGGGATACTTCTCTTCATGTGGAAGGAGCTTCTTACAAGCAGACACGCCTACCCTGTCATGTGACCTTATGACGTCAGAAGGTCCTTCCAGAGTACAGCATTTAGCCTTTATCAATTTAGCATGTACTGTGTAAGCCGCGGTCCGCAGGACACTGACAGTTTTCAGCTGTATGTACATTTGCACATACAGCTGAAAGAAGCGATCACTCACTAACGGGGAATCCTGTACCGGATTCCCCGTTAGTGAGATATGGTGACGGCGCGCGTGCCAACTGAGAGGGCTCTGCGTGCCCTCTCTGGCACGCGTGCCATAGGTTCGCCATCACGGGTCTAGGCAATAGCAACATTTTAAAAGCGGCTACCCGCCCTATCCATGAGACATCTGTTTTAGACATTCTCTCCGTTTCTTCTTGCACTGTTTTTAACATTGGGGCATAGTTACTTTTATAGAGGGACCCTGGGGACGCTGTCACCTGTATCCCCAAATATTGAACACTGTCCTCCCTCCACTCAAAATTATAAATTGATTTCAAATATTGGAGCGTGTGTTGGGGAACGTGCAGAGGCAGTGCCTGTGATTTGGCCATGTTTAATTTATAATACGATAATCGCCCGAAATTGTTAATAGTATCCATAAGGCGAGGAAGGGATGTTTGCGGTTTAGACAAAGTGAGAATAATATCATCCGCGTAGAGTGATATAAGGTGAGTTTTGTCTCTTATGTCAATACCTCCCACTCCCGGATCTAATCTAAGTACTTGAGCTAATGGTTCAATGGAAAGAATAAATATCAGGGGCGATAGGGGGCATCCCTGTCTGGTCCTGTTTTTTTATCAGGAAAGGATCTGAAACTACTCCGTTGGTGAACACTCTCGCAGAAGGTGCAGAATATAACGCCCCAATCGCTCTTATAATAGCTCCAGAGAACCCCATATTTCTAAGCACCAAGAAGGCATACGACCAGCAAATGCGATTGAACGCCTTCTCTGCGTCCAATGCGAGGATCACCGCTTCTTCCTTCTTAGAGTCAATGTGGTGTATGAGGTTTAAAATGCGTCTAGTGTTATCGTATGACTGTCTCCCTTTAACGAACCCCACCTGATCATGCTTTATTAAATTTGGAAGACAGACTGCCAATCTGTTCGCTATTAATTTGGCATAAATTTTTAGATCTGAGTTCAATAGCGATATGGGTCAGAAATTTTGGGGGTTGGTGGCGGGTTTGCCTGGCTTCGGCAGTGTAACTATCAGGACTTCCTGATTTTCTTTTGGGATAGTGCCAGAATCAACCACATCCGTCAAAAATGCCAGCAGCTGTTTCATCAGGACTGGGAAGAAACATTTGTAATAGTCATTAGTAAGGCCGTCAGGGCCTGGAGATTTGCGAGATGGCAGTGACTTAACTATGGCCGACAACTCCGCCGAGGTGATAGGTGCATTCAATGATTCCAGCTGTGATTCGTTGAGTGTTGGTAGCTGAGCAACTCTAAGGAATTGCTCAATGTCATTGTTTGTGGGAGGGACCACAGAGGAGTCGTCCGCCAAATTATATAGGCTTTCGTAAAAAGTTCTAAAGGCGCTAGCGATGCCTTTTGGGTCATAAATTTTGTAAGTACCGTCCTGACTGAGAATAAATGGGATTCTAGATTTCGCATGTTTTAGTTTCAACTTAGATGCCAGGAGTTTGCCTGCCTTGTTAGATTGAGAATAGTACATAGCTCTAACCCTCTTCAGGTTTTTCTCATATTTGTGCAATAAGCAAGCAGTCAACTGATGACGTAATGCCATTAATTTTACTGCATTTGAGGAAGAAGGAGATTGCTTATTGTTAGTGTCAATAGTTCTTATCTGATGAAGCAATCGATCTATTTCTGCCATTCTATTTTTCTTTTCGATATGCCCCAATCAGATAAATGTTCCTCTAATAAAAGCTTTATGAGAGTTCCACAGTATGTCCGGGCCAGAGGCAGAGGGGGCATTAATTTGAAAGAATTCCTTCAAATCATTCTCTAATGTTGCTTTTAATTTTGGCTGTGACATTAGATATTCATTACACCTCCATACATACATTCTTGCGCATTCGTATTTTTCTGCTATTGACATGGTTATCGCTGCATGGTCCGACCATGTTATTTGTGAAATCTCAGACTTCTTAACAAGGGGAATGCTAGACTGCTCTATTAGGAATAGGTCGATTCGTGAGTAGCTATTATGCACAGTAGAATAATACGTATAATCTTTTTCGGTATTATGGAGAATACGCCAGACATCAAATAATTTGTGTCTCCATATAGCTTGCGAGAAAGAGGGGTGACATGTCACCCTGCCAGAAGTGGTAGCGGGTCTGGTGTGTGTGTTTTTCAACCACTGCCACCAATGTTGGTTCGAGCTATTGCCTCAATTGATCTAGGACAGAAGCATGGCAATAGGAATAGGAAAATTTAAGCCACTTTTATAAATGGGGAGTTATAACAGTTGAGAACAAACTCTCAGCTTCTTGAACTTCAAAACATATCTAATGAGCAGCTTTTGCAAGTTACACAAACAGGAAATTGGAAGGGGGCTAAGGAGATTTCTGAAAAAGTAGAGAATCTAAGAGAGAATCAGTATTTTAATTTCTGCCAAGCACCAAAAAATGTAGTCCTTAATATAAATGCCTCATAAACCACACAACAATCAGATCACCAAAAAAAATAAGGTTTGAAGAGACTTCACATATAGAAAAATAACAATATTTATTCATGTAAAATACAATAAATACTCATAAATATATAAACAAAGAGAATATGCAAACAAGTACGCAGATGATAAAAGCGTATATGGTACCAATGAACCCCCTCCCCAGGGAAAGCTGATGATAAACAATGATCAAAAATAAGATGTAATTGGACAACAATTAATAGTAATAACTATGTATCAGATATATGAATGTTCCAATGATCAACATGCAATAAACACTACTATGTTGTATTATATTATCAGATCCTATAAATATCTAGTCCATATACCCAAAGTTATAGCCAAAGTATACTAACATGGGCCAGAAATAATAGACACAAATGTGTATAGTCCAGCTAATTGGAATAATAGGCAAAACCACAGACTTAAACCCAGCTATAGCTAAAGTGAATTCACATTGTATGGAACCAGATAGGTATACCGTTATAAATTTACATACCAGTAGTCATGATAGCACAGAAACGGTTACATCAGCATAAAGAACCCACAGGGAAGGAAGAGCGCTATGCCCATTTTAATTTCTGCCACGCCTCATAAGGAAATCAATAAGATCTGTTTCCACTGAGCTGACTAATTCAAAGAATATGATAATAATACATTTTATTTATTTAGCAAGTCAATTCACACAATGGGACTGAGGGCCCTTCTCGCAGGAGCATACAATGTATGAGGTATAAGGGGTGACACAAGAGGTAGCAGGGGCGGCATAGGAGGTAGCATTGCTTATACAGCAGTCCATGTGTTTTTGTGATAGAGTTTAATTTAACCCTTAGGAGACGCAGACATTTTTAATTTTTGTGTTTTTGTTTTTTACTCCTTACATTCCAAAAGCCATGACAAGTTGTACTTCAAAGTGTTACCATTTATTATTTTGTAGAATGTACCGGGAAGCGAGAAAAAAATTCAGAATGAGGTGGAATTGAGAAAAAAAACCCAGTATCGCCATTTTCTTATGTCTTTTTTTTTTATGGCTTCCTCTCTGCGGTAAAAATGCTATGTTAGCTTTATTCAGCAGATCAGTACTATCATGGTGATACCAAATTTATATAGTTTTTTTCATGTTTTAATAACTTTAATGTGCAGATGGTGCCTGGACATATAAAGTTACAGTCCAATATAGAATCATATCCTGGGGGTAATGTGGGATCGTGAACAGAGGAGGGTTAGTTTTAGGGATTGTAACTGCAGAAGGGTTTACATTATGAATTGTGATAGGCTGTCTGAAAAGATGTGTCTTTAGTTTGCGATTGAAGCTGTCAAAATTGGGAATTAATTTAATTGTCTGGGGTAGAACATTCCAGAGAAGTGGTGCAGCTCGGGAGAAGCCTTGGATACGGAAATGGAAGGTTCTGATAAAAGAGGATGTTAGTCTTAGGTCATTGAGTGAACGGAGAACATGGGTTGGGTGATAGACAGAGATGAGGGAGGAAATATAGGGAGCTGCAGCATTATGGAGAGCCTTGTGGATGAGGGTGATAAGTTTATATTGTATTCTGTATGGAATAGGCAGACACTGTAGTGACTGGCACAGAGTGTTGGCTTTGCTGTAGCATTTAGGCTGATAGATGAGTTCAGTAAGGGGAAGACTGATTAGTAGGGAGTTACTGTAGTCAAGTCGAGAGTGAATCAGGGCGACAATAAGCGTCTTTAATGTATCTGTGATAAGGAAACGGCAGATTCTGGAGATGTTTTTGAGTTGCAAGTGATTGAATATGGGGGGTGAAGGAAAGTTCTGAATAAAACATAACACCGAGGCAATGGGCATATTGTCTAGGAGTTATGGTAAGGCTGGAGACTAAAATGGAGATATCAGGGTTAGGTCTGTTTGATGGTGGAAACAGCAGTAGTTTCGTCTTTGAGAGATTCAGTTTCAGATAAAGCAAAGACATGATATTTGAGACAGCAGAGAGACAGTCACTGGTGTTCTGAAAAATATTGTGAACATAATTGGGATGAAGGGCAACACAAGCAAATCCCGAAGTAGGGAAGTCCATAGAAATGACAAACTCCATTAGCCTGGGGCCACACTTTCCAAAAAACGCAGCATTTTACAATTACCTGCAAAGTGGATGGGATTCTGGCTAATCCCATCCACACATTACAGAAAAATATCTGCAGTGGAAAAACCGTGTTTTCAAAGATGCTCACATTTTTAAAAATTGCAGCAAGTCAATTATGCCTATGAAAATGCTGGTGTTTTCTCTACATGAATAATAGGGGAAGAAAGATTACAGAGATAAAGGGTTTTAGACATCCATGATAGGCCCATGCTCAAGACTTGTGATTTCCTAATCTTAACTTTATAGTAAGAAACTTATCTGAATTGTTACAGTATCTGTACTATTTTTGGCAGTGATGTTTGGGGTTAAACACTGCAATACAAATTGCAATAAGCCCAATGTTATGTTTCATCTCTCCAATTGTAATACCTTGGATGATTGTACAAGAACAAAAAATGAGAGCAAAAATGAGAGAGTAGAGGAGATGCCCTTAGCAAGTACCATTTGTAATGCCAAACATTTTGGACTGGTAACCTGAGGGTGTATAGACACATAATACGATTTTTTACTTTACCTATAATACCAAACTAAATAAGTACAGCCCCACTGCACCCCCAATGTGTGCAATCAAATGATTTTTCTGTATCCAAAGACAGGAGCAGAAAAGGCATTTGATGGTGTCCAACATAATCTATGATGTCAACAAAATGTCTTGTTTGCTTTGAGTGTATTGACTGCAATCTGAGTGTATTGTAAAAAATCTGCATTACAAATGTTTGTTGCTGTGGTTCAATAATAATTTTCCCTTCACAAAATGGCCTTATCTTGATGGATCAAGTCAGGCAGAACAGATGCTAAATACAAAGCAAGGATCTTCATATACTGGTTAAATTCAGTATTGAACAAGGAAATTGGTCTGATGTTCTGGGGACAATCCAGGGATTAGAGATGGGTGAATAGGTTTGTCACAGTTTGTAACGATTGGTTGACATGACAAGCTAGGAGCCTATTGAAGGCTCCCAGGCTTGTCATTAGTATGGTTCTATTACAATAGAATAGAAGTCAATGAATTTTACTATACACTGCAATACATTAGTATCAGACCCCCTAGGGTTTAAGGTCCCTATGGGGTTTGAAAATAAAAGTAAAAAAATAAAAACATTTTAAAAGTATATAAAAAAAACACAAAAAATATAAAAATTCATAAACACTTTGGTATCCCCGCGTTCAAAAATGCCAGAACTATTAAAATCTAAAAATATTTATCCCATACGGTGAATATTGTAGTGAGAAAAAAAAAATCAAAATGGCCAAATAGTTTTTTTTTTAAAGACTTTGCCTCCTAAAAAAATTAAATAAAAAGAGATCAAACCATCAGACTTTCCCCAAAATGTATCAATAAAAATGACATCTTGTCCTGCATAAACACCTTAACCACATAAATATGAAAAAGTTGCAGGAGTGGCAATGTGGCGACACAAATAAATTTTTCTATTTTGCGAATTTTTTTTATTTTTTTAAAACGTATTGAAAACAGAATACAGGTAACATGACATTTTTATCACATAGTGAATGTCGTAAAAATTAAACCCATAAGAAATTGGCACAAATGCATTTTTTTTTCCAATTCCACCTCATTCTGAATTTTTCTCCAGCTTCCCAGTATAATGCACAGGATATTGAATTGTATCATTACAAAGAACAATTTGTTTTGCAAACAATAAGCCATCATGCGACTGTGAACTGAAAAATTAAAAAATTATGGCTCTTGGAATGGGGAGAGGGAAAAACAGAAATGCAAAAACGGAAATTGGCTCGGTCCTGAAGGGGTTAATTTCAGTTACTCACTGTGGGCTAAGTTCCAATTATTAAATCCAAAGTCACTGAGAGGTGTGGAGAACTTGTTAAAACATAATTTTTAAATAGTGTCAGTTAAAAGAGTAATATAGATACAATAAATCCAAACTATACTCGGCGAAGACACACCAAGTCATAAAACCTAGGATATGCAGGCATTCGGTGCATTGGTGTATGATGTCTCAATATCAACCCAGAGATGGCATATACACACATGATTATATCTATCAGGTGCTGTTAATCAATATACATCAAGTGAGACTTAAACAAAGTACTATCCTCCTTTGGATGGAGCCTAACAGACTGTATACACACTTACTCCTTCTTTGATCACACATAGGTGTCATATTGCCTGTATTTGAGGCTTCTCCTTTGTTAATTTTACCCAGGCTCCTTCTTCGTTATTTTTGGCAAGGGAATGCTTAATGATTGGTTTATGAGCTTACCATCTACCATTATTCTGCACTAACTCTCATTAAGATCAAGGAGCTTTGGCCTAATTCCTCTTCTTGTTTGAGAAAAATGGGGTGACTATTTTATTGTGGTAAGACCCCTGGATAGACCACATAGGAGACCTATATATGTAATATAGGAGAATTCCTACATTCTCTGCACAAGCTGCCCTTAGACGTGGTATATAGTATAATGTCTTTACAACTTACGCTATTCGATCTATGGCCTACAGTTTATGTATGATACACCTGCTAATATCTGGTTTTAATGAATTTGTATTTGTGTTAAACATAATAGAACCCCAGAATAGGTTGCACAAGCTGTCACATTATCAACCTGTTCACATCTGAGGTTCTGGATTGAAAGTATCATATGCTTATCTGATCCACCTTCTCTGCCTCTTTTGGAACCATGGAAGTTGGAGGCTCATCCTATGGGTTGAATTTTCAGCCGATTGTGACAAGTTGATGTCATGGGATGAGTTCAAAGAGGTGATGGTGCATTCTCTATTTATACCCTATGTGTGGCCACAGTCACAGCTTCTCATCAAGTACCAGTGCACACCACTTTTGTAATTTCAGTAAAAATTGCAGTTTTAACTGCATATCCATCTACATATGGTGTGAATGTATTTGTATTGATTATCAACACCTGATATAATCATTTGTGTGTGTGGACTCTCTGGGCTGATACTGAGACCGCATACACGAATGCACAGAATAACCGTTACGCCTTGGTCTTATGACTTGGTATGTTTGCTGAGTTTAGTTTGTTTTCCCATGACTCAGGTGGAAATACTGGAGGAAATTTGGTGTAGGTTTATGTGTACTTATTAACAGTCCCTTATATAAACATATGTGGAGTCTCCGGGTTGATATTGAGACCACATACACCAATACACTGAATGTCCACATTTCCTAGATTTTATGACTTGGTGTGCGCGGGGTTTTTTTTTTTTTTTTTTTTTTTTTTGGGGGGGGGGGGGCGGGGGCGGCGGGCCCGGCCCCCCCCCCCCTTTCTCTTTCTTTCGTGCTCGTACAAGGACTTTGCACTATGAAACACACACAAAGACTTGGACCCTTGTGAACTTAGGGGTTGGTCTGCCATCATGTTTGTCGCTTGAAAGGGCTTTTGGGCAGACAATCCTTTGCTACAAGAGGAGAACCCCCCCCCGGGGCCCCGGGGGGGCCACCCCCCCCCACCCCCCCCGGGGGTTGGAGAAGAAAAAGGGGGGGGGGGGGCAACCAAAAAACCCCCCCCCCCCCCCCCCCCCACAAAAAAAAAACACCTCACCAGTCAGAATTCGGGGAGGAGTTTATCTTGCTTGCCCCTAAGTATCTTTATCATGGCAGGTTTTACCCCCCCCCCGCCCCCCCCCCCCCCCCCCCCCCCCCCCCCCCCCCCCCCCCCCCCCCCCCCCCCCCCCTCACCCACGCCCAGCACACAGAGAACCGCCACACAAGAGACAACAAAACACGGACGCGCCAACGGAGGGAGGCAACAACCACAGCCCACCGCCCCGGGGAGACGGACACAACCAGACACCCGCCTGTGTACAAGCCACTTGTACGTAGAGAACCAGCTGTCCCCCGCCGGGGGGTCCGGGGGGGGGGGGGGGGCCCGGGGGGGGTGGTTTGGCACCACCGGGGGGGGGGGGCTGGGGGTTTTTTTGGGGGGGGAGGAGGGGGGGCGCCCCACACAACGCACGACAGTGTATTTTTTGTGTGGGGCGCACAACACACCAACAAGGGGGGGGGGGGGGCGCCTCCACAACAACAAAATTCATTTATTAAAAAAAAAATAAAAAAAAAAAAGGAAAGGGGGGGGAGGGAGGGGGGGGGGGGGGGGGGGGAGGAGGGGGGGGGGGGAGGGGGGGAAAGGAAAAAAAAAAAAAAAAAAAAAAAAAAAAAAAAAGGGGGGGGGGGGGGGGGGGGGGGGGGGGGGGGGGGGGTTCTTACCCCCCCCCCCCCCCCCCCCCCCCCCCCCCCCCCCCCCCCCCCCCCCCCCCCCCCCCCCCCCCCGGGTTTTTTTTTTTTGTTTTAACATAACTTCAGAAATATATCTTGGAGTTATGTGGTGTGTCCACAAGCCCTATATTGGTGGTTACAATACGAGTTTAGCAGTAATAAAAAAAATAGAGATGATAAATGTCTGGCACTTACCAAAAATATTGCAAATTTGAGCCACCTTAACAACTGAGACTTTTGTCTACACAGAGCTAGGCTGCTTAGATATCTTCAGAATCAATCACATTAATTAGATCTATACAAGTATGAGCTCACTTTACGTAAACTTAAAGCTAGATAATATTGGCATAGCAACAGAGTGGGAGCTCTTATACCATCACAATTGAAACATCAATCTTCCAATCTAGGAATCCATACTTGTATAATCGCAAAAATGAGGGAATTCTCAATCCTTAAGAAATCGTGAACATTATTACAGAATTATTATTCCTCCCTTGATTTAAATATCAAGCAACCATCTGACCATCAATTTGCAGACTTTCTGAACTCAGCCCCCTCCAGCAGTTACTCATTCTCAATTAGAAACTCTTTTCAGACTGTTTTTTTTAATCTGAAATCAATGAAAGTCACTGAGAGGTGAGAAAAACTTGTTAAAACATAACTTATAATGTGTGTCAGTTAAAAAAAGTAACATAAATACAGTACAGACCAAAAGTTTGGACACACCTTCTCATTCCAAGAGTTTTTATGTATTTTCATGACTATAAAAATTGTAGATTCACACTGAAGGCATCAAAACTATGAATTAACACATGTGGAATTATATACTTAACAAAAAAGTGTGAAACAACTGAAAATATGTCTTATATTCTAGGTTCTTCAAAGTAGCCACCTTTTGCTTTGATTACTGCTTTGCACACTCTTGGCATTCTCTTGAGGTAGTCACCTGAAATGGTCTTCCAACAGTCTTGAAGGAGTTCCCAGAGATGCTTAGCACTTGTTGGCCCTTTTGCCTTCACTCTGCGGTCCAGATCACCCCAAACCATCTCGACTGGGTTCAGGTCTGGTGACTGTGGAGGCCAGGTCATCTGGCGTAGCACCCCATCACTCTGCTTCTTTGTCAAATAGCCCTTACACAGGCTGGAGTTGTGTTTGGGGTCATTGTCCTGTTGAAAAATAAATGATGGTCCAACTAAACGCAAACCGGATGGAATAGCATGCCGCTGCAAGATGCTGTGGTAACCATGCTGGTTCAGTATTCCTTCAATTTCAGCCGACTCTCTTAGTACCAGTGTCCACCATCAGGACACTGGGAACTGCAGTTATTACTGCAAATTATCTCAGTAAGCTTGATATTATCTTTATCTTTACCTTCTCCTGATGAACCCTGCTTATCTCTGGGGGAAATGCGTTGAGGACAGTTTTATACAAATAGGGGCTCTGTTTACATTGTTATAAGCATCTTAGAGGATAGCTTTATACAAACAGGGGCTGTGTTGATATTGAGATAAGCCTCTTAGAGGATAGCTTTATACAAACAGGGGCTGTGTGGACATTGTGATAAGCCTCTTAGAGTATAGCTTTATACAAACAGGGGCTGTGTTTCCATGAGGAATGGGTGCAATCATATAACTGTTTGTTAAAAACAATTTGAGAGCATTTGTGATGTAAGTGAGAGAAAAATTTGATCTCTTTCTCGTAAATGTTGGTAGCAATGACAAAGTCTTAGGTTAAGAAGCTCTTCTCGAGGTTGCTGGGGAAGATGTATTTGGAGTCACATTCCATACCTGGAGCAGCTGGGAACTTTTGTTGGAGAATCCACCACATATTTGGCTCCATTTTTGTGATAATTAACTTGACCTGAAATCCAAACTTGTATGAAATTGAATGATCTCACAGAATTTTTGCCACCATGGAGAATTCTGGTTGTGAATCATGACTTCCTACAACAATAGGGACACTTTTCCTCTATGAGGCAAACAAAAATTCTCTGTCTCAGTGCTGTATATGGCTGTAGATAACTTCTCTCTTGGGGCTGCTCGGGTTAATTGCACACTATCAACTGACTAATGATCCCCTGGAGACTTGCAATCTCCAACCCCTGCCCAGTGGCCAGTGATTCCCCAGGAGTGATCCAAATTCCCTAATACAGAGGGGTAGGCAAACACAGTGGAATGACCCATGGGGAACAATATATACAGTATATAAAACATAAGGGAAACTGCATAACACATAAAAGGGGTAAAAAAAATATACAAAAACAATATATACATTGTCAGTGGCACAAAAGACAATAAAATAAATAATTTAAGCAGTGTCCACTGGGATGTTGCAGATAAGTCCATAAGAAACGCTATTAATTGATCGGACTTCACCAACTTCAGGACTCCTCAAAACCAGAAATTATTACATTGCAAGAGATCTTCTAGGTCTGTTCATTAGATTTAAGTTCCTCCACGTAGCCTTCCAAATTGTTGATCAAATCCACCATGCTATTGTGGGCTTCGGACTACTTTTTCATTTTGTTCTCATTATGGGAAGTCCTATCTCCCAATGTCAGAAACAGTTTTTTCAAGTTATACTGGGTCAGGTATGAAGCGAGGGGTGATCAAAAGAATACTGTGATAGGTTAAAGGATGGTTAAAGGAGCCTAAGAGAAGCAGAACAGTGAAGGAGTGTATTCTGCTCCATGTGCTTCTGGTCACCACCCACCACCACCATTTTATGTACATTTTTTAACAAATACATCTGTTTAAGCCCTCTTAAATAGGATCTATAACCAAGTACAAAATAATAAATATATCATTTAATGTTCCCTGCGCTACTGATCAATTTGGCGTTTTTATTTTTAAAATCCATACAACCATTGAAAAGATAAGGTCCCCAAGTAGGTGGGAACCTTTAGTTTTCCTCATAGAAAATAAAGGATTATCGACCACTTGGGTAATAAGATCTAATTTAGATGCAATCTTCTAGGGGCCATATCTTTTGAACTGGTAGACAAATTTTAGTAATAAAAACGCACACAGAGCATTAAATGATATATGACATTTAGTATTTTGTACTTGGTAATAGGTCCTCTTTAAGGTCCAAAGAGGTAGAAAGGAACACTTTAGAATTGGAGGGAAAGAAGATCCATTGTGTCATTTACACAGTTGCTGTTAATAAAAGCAGTGCACACGTAATCCCCAGGATGTACTGTATGTACACATCAAAGTGTGGGTGAGCTCCCTGCCTTTGACACATACAGTATGTACAGTATATGACAATTTGTGCCAAAGATAATATTATTCATATTGACAAATATGCAATAAAGGGAGGCACTAAGCAATTTCTTCATCGCAGCATTATATGAATGAGTGCACCCATTAACATTACAAGCTTTAAGGCCTTCTTGCCTGTGCTCTAAAACCTTCTGGCATGCAGTGGAGAGGTCTTCTGAATGACAAAAGCAATCTAACTTATTGTTTTGTGTCATCATGGACTGTTTCACTAAATCTGGGATGAAGGGAGAAAGACGTTCTGGATATTTTAAGAAAAAAAATAACTTTTTAAAAGGGCAAAGATATTTTATTCTATGATTTTATTTTTTTTCTTTTAAAATAAAAACAATATAAGACTTAAAGAAGGTTGATCAGAATTTTTTTACGTCTAACCAAAGGATAAAATAGCTTAAGGGAATAAGGTATCATTTGTAGTGCCTTTACAACAAGAGAAATCGCAATTTCTTTAGTAGTTTACTGAAAATTGGAAGAAAAGTGGCGGACTGCAACTTAAATGATTTCCTCTCCAGATACCAAAACTGCATTAATGCCTTATTTTCAGTTAGAATCAGCTAAAGAAGAAGAATTCAGCAAACTGACAAAGTTTGCATTGATTTACATCAGTTTCTGGAATATTCAGTTTCACTTTTTAAACCGAAGAGTGATTATCTATATCTGTCTACAGTATATGTTTATATGCTGTATCTATATATCTTTATACTGCATCTATTTATTTTTCTATCTGAGAATAATATTGTAGAGCACCAGTAAGCATTCTAATCAGTCTAAAACTAGCTCTTATTTTATAGATCACTCTTCAATGCCACAATACAGTTATTCATTCTAATAACTAAAACCTTTTACTATAAATACCAAAAATATACCAAAAAGGAATATCAAAGAAACTGGAATTGTTACCCATAGCAACTATAATACAGCTCCCATTTCTCAAGACCAGTCTAAGAAATGAAAGTGTAAGCCAACCTAACTGAAATAAAATCCTTAGACCATGTGCACACCAATTATGATAAAGTCTAAAGCCACACTACAATTGCTAACACTCAGTGCTTTTTTATATTAGGTTCTGTCATGTTTGTTCTTCAGGAAACAGTTGTAAGAAATTCTCCTAGAATAGAATTTGCAGGAAACAAGGATTGGGGTCCGTCATGCAAAATGTACATTTTTACATGCATTTTTTTCATTGCAAATATTTCCCCTATTAAAATAAATGGGCAACAACACTGAAACCCCTCAACAAATGGAGAAAAAGGACAAAGTTTTATAAGATTGTAGAAATTTTCAAATTTAAGTTATGAATTGAATTTCATAAAAGTGTTGTTAACTTACAGATGTATTCACACTTAAAGGAGTTGGTCAATTTAAGATTATTTTTCCAGCACATAATGGTACTTACTAGTATGCAGTCCGTGCCGATACTTGTACTCTGTATTGTTTACTCCTCTTCACTGCACTGACTGTACAGAGATCTAGCTCCAACATGGCTGCTGATGGAGGGTTATGTGACCTGGCCCATCATCATCATCCTTCATTGAAATACACTCCACACAGCTAGGGAAGTTTTATGCAAATGAGGCAATTGGTGCACTGGGAGTGGGCCTCTAGCTCCCTGGAGCACTGGTCTTGCCATTCAGACCACTATCATCACCTGCCTGCCACACCCAGTGCAGCAAGAGTTGATCCTCTCCATCACCCATTCTACTTGAGCAGAAAGAGCAGCAGTTACAGAGCTGAAGTCCCTCCCCAGTGCACCAACTGCCTCATTATGACTTCAACGTTGCTGTTCTCCTAATCTACAAAAGTGACTTATATATCAAAAGTATGATATTTATCGCTGCAATGTGCTCTGTAATGTGATAGTATCAGACGAATATGTTTAGAAGAGGTTAGAATCAGATGAATATGTTTAGAGGAGGTGGTCGACTTTCTATAAAGTGGCCAACCCCTTTTACTAGTTTCCAATTTGATTAAGGATTCCAATTTGTTTTGAAACAAATTCAACACAATTTCACAATATGATAACAATAGCTTTAAGTAACTGCAAATCATCCTCCACCTGGGTCACACATAGACTCAAATACTAAAATTAACCATGTTGTATTTAGAAAAGCTGCTTAACTTGAGATAAATATAGATGAACATGTCCAGCTAAGAAGACAGGTACGGGAGAATATATAAGTACATGTAACATAGCGGGAACATAGTGGAAAAAAAACACAATTTTATTCTGAGCTAGTTCTATGGTTTTTTTCAAAACAAGTAAAAAAAGTTCTAATACTTCTCCTTGCTGCTGTATAATACAAATTGATTGTTTTATTTACAGACATATTTTAGGTCTAAATAGAAAATGCCTATTTCTAATCTTATCAATTTTCCTCGTATCTTCCTTCCTCTTTTGAACTGACTTTTACTCCCTTTACGTCCCTGCTATATCCATCTCAAGATAGGCCATAGGTTACTTGACTCAGATTACACTTTTCTATAGAAGTCTATGAAGAGAGGAGGGTGAGGAGTAAGCAGGAGACATGAGAAAGAAAAGACAGTTTTTATTTAATGGTGAAGCTAAATAGGAGCTTTCTATCACAGCTAAAGCTTTTTTCACATCAGCATATGTTTGTACTCTTCTCTATTTGTCCTGCATGAATCTAGAGTTGTTTCTGGGTGAGAGAAAGCCAGTCAGCAGATTTGTCTCTATTTATTGTGTGCAGTGTATGATAGCTAATCTCTACCTACTAGAGAGGTATGCATATTACAGATGCAAAATATCACTCATATAATGACCATAAAAACTGTTTATCCTCATGTACACAAACTACTGTGCTATTGATTTATTTGAAGTTTGTTGAAAAGTTAGGTATGCTTTAAAGGGATTGTCCAGAAATTGGAAAAATCACAGAGGAGGCTTTCTGTTTAGGCATGCTGCGCCTTCACTGCTAGAAATTCTGTGCTGTATATGATCGCTGAGGCCAAACATTGTGTAGAATCTGGTGATGTCACTCACATATGACCTTTCACTCTCATCTCCATCAGAGACTGAAACTTTTCCATGTAACAGTGAAACCTGTACTCAAACCACATGGTGGGGCTTAAGGGGACCCACTGCTCGGCTGAGAACTGAAGATAACAGTTTTAGTAACAAAACAGCTATATAGTCAGTCTCGTCACTTGCTAAACTTAGTGTCGACCATCCGCAACCCCCTGTCTGCTAAGCTCCCCCTCTCTGGCTTCTGATCCCTCTTTGGATGATGTCTTCTCCAAGTAACATATAGTACATACAGTACAGACCAAAAGTTTGGACACACCTTCTCATTCCAAGAGTTTTCTGTATTTTCATAACTATAAAAATTGTAGATTCACACTGAAGGCATCAAAACTATGAATTAACACATGTGGAATTATATACTTAACAAAAAAGTGTGAAACAACTGAAAATATGTCTTATAATCTAGGTTCTTCAAAGTAGACACCTTTTGCTTTGATTACTGCTTTGCACACTCTTGGCATTCTCTTGATGAGCTTCAAGAGGTAGTCACCTGAAATGGTCTTCCAACAGTCTTGAAGGAGTTCCCAGAGATGCTTAGCACTTGTTGGCCCTTTTGCCTTCACTCTGCGGTCCAGATCACCCCAAACCATCTCGACTGGGTTCAGGTCTGGTGACTGTGGAGGCCAGGTCATCTGGCGTAGCACCCCATCACTCTGCTTCTTTGTCAAATAGCCCTTACACAGGCTGGAGTTGTGTTTGGGGTCATTGTCCTGTTGAAAAATAAATGATGGTCCAACTAAACGCAAACTGGATGGAATATCATGCCGCTGCAAGATGCTGTGGTAACCATGCTGGTTCAGTATTCCTTCAATTTTGAATAAATCCCCAACAGTGTCACCAGCAAAGCACCCCCACACCATCACACCTCCTCCTCCATGCTTCACGGTGGGAACCAGGCATGTAGAGTCCATTCGTTCACCTTCTGCGTCGCACAAAGACAC
Source organism: Leptodactylus fallax (assembly GCA_947044405.1). Taxonomy (NCBI): domain Eukaryota; kingdom Metazoa; phylum Chordata; class Amphibia; order Anura; family Leptodactylidae; genus Leptodactylus; species Leptodactylus fallax. Next base: position 10,155,246 of record CAMRHE010000021.1, read on the forward strand.
AGTGGTTGGAACCAAAGATCTCAAATTTGGACTCATCAGACCAAAGCACAGATTTCCACAGGTTTAATGTCCATTCCTTGTGTTCTTTAGCCCAAACAAGTCTCTTCTGCTTGTTGCCTGTCCTTAGCAGTGGTTTCCTAGCAGCTATTTTACCATGAAGGCCTGCTGCACACAGTCTCCTCTTAACAGTTGTTGTAGAGATGTGTCTGCTGCTAGAACTCTGTGTGGCATTGACCTGGTCTCTAATCTGAGCTGCTGTTAACCTGCAATTTCTGAGGCTGGTGACTCGGATGAACTTATCCTCCGCAGCAGAGGTGACTCTTGGTCTTCCTTTCCTGGGGTGGTCCTCATGTGAGCCAGTTTCTTTGTAGCGCTTGATAGTTTTGGCCACTGCACTTGGGGACACTTTCAAAGTTCTCCCAATTTTTTGGACTGACTGACCTTCATTTCTTAAAGTAATGATGGCCACTCGTTTTTCTTTACTTAGCTGCTTTTTTCTTGCCATAATACAAATTCTAACACTCCATTCAGTAGGAATATCAGCTGTGTATCCACCTGACTTCTGAACAACACAACTGATGGTCCCAACCCCATTTATAAGGCAAGAAATCCCACTTATTAAACCTGACAGGGCACACCTGTGAAGTGAAAACCATTTCAGGTGACTACCTCTTGAGGCTCATCAAGAGAATGCCAAGAGTGTGCAAAGCAGTAATCAAAGCAAAAGGTGGCTACTTTGAAGAACCTAGAATATAAGACATATTTTCAATTGTTTCACACTTTTTTGTTAAGTATATAATTCCACATGTGTTAATTCATAGTTTTGATGCCTTCAGTGTGAATCTACAATTTTTATAGTCATGAAAATACAGAAAACTCTTGGAATGAGAAGGTGTGTCCAAACTTTTGGTCTGTACTGTATATATAGTATAGTATAGTATAGTCAGTAACTGACCTACACAGACACTGGACAACTGGTATGTGAGTGGCCAGCAGATAAGTGAGTGATAAGCAGTGAAGATTTTAATATTGTTAATTTGATACAATTATATATAATTGATACAGTAGTTGCACGCCAGAGGGTCTCCCACCATAAAATCTGTACTTTTTTTCCCCACTGTAGGTAGACCTCAACTATGAGAGACAAGATGAGAAAACATATCTAGAAATCACATTGTCTGATTTTTTAAGAATTTTTTGAAAATTATGGTGGGAAATATGTATTTGGTCACCTACAAATAAGCAAGATTTCTGGCTCTCACAGACCTGTAACTTCTACTTTAAGAGGCTCCTCTGTCCTCCACTCATTACCTGTAGTAATGGCACCTGTTTGAAATTGTTATCAGTATAAAAGACACCTGTCCACAACCTCAAACAGTCACACTCCAAACTCCACTATGGTGAAGACCAAAGAGCTGTGGAAGAACACCAGAAACAAAATTGTTGACCTGCACCAGGCTGGGAAGACTGAATCTGCAATAGGCAAGCAGCTTGGTGTGAAGAAATCAACTGTGGGAGCAATAATTAGAAAATGGAAGACATACAAGATCACTGATAATCTCCCTTGATCAGGGGCTCCACGCAAGATCTCACCCCATGGGGTCAAAATGATCACAAGAACGGTGAGCAAAAATCCCAGAACCACACGGGGGGACCTAGTGAATGACCTGCAGAAAGCTGGGACTAACGTAACAAAGGCTACCGTCAGTAACACACTACGCTGCCAGGGACTCAGATCCTGCAGTGCCAGACATGTCCCCCTGCTTAAGCCAGTACATATCCGGGCCCATCTGACATCTGATAGAGAGCATTTGGATGTTCCAGAAGAGCATTGGGAGAATGTTATATGGTCAGATGAAACCAAAGTAGAACTGTTTGGTAGAAACACAACTCGTCGTGTTTGGAGGAGAGTGAATGCTGAGTTGCATCCAAAGAACACCATACCTACTGTGAAGCATGGGGGTGGCAACATCATGCTTTGGGGCTGTTTCTCTGAAAAGGGACCAGGACAACTGATCCATGTACCTGAAAGAATGAATGGGGCCATGTATCGTGAGATTTTGAGTGCAAACCTCCTTCCATCAGCAAGGGCATTGAAGATGAAACATGGCTGGGTCTTTCAGCATGACAATTATCCCAAACACACCGCCAGGGCAACGAAGGAGTGGCTTCGTAAGAAGCATTTCAAGGTCCTGGAGTGGCCTAGCCAGTCTCCAGATCTCAACCACATAGAAAACCTTTGGAGGGAGTTGAAAGTCCGTGTTGCCCAGCGACAGCCCCAAAACATCACTGCTCTAGAGGAGATCTGCATGGAGGAATAGGCCAACATACCAGCAACAGTGTGTGCCAACCTTGTGAAGACTTGCTGAAAATGTTTGACCTCTATCATTGTCAACAAAGGATATATAACAAAGTATTGAGATGAACTTTTGTTATTGACAAAATACTTATTTTCCACCATAATTTGCAAATAAATTCTTTAAAAATCTGACAATGTGATTTTCTGGATTTGTTTTCTCATTTTGTCTCTCATAGTTGAGGTCTACCTATCATGTCAATTAGAGGCCTCTCTCATCTTTTTAAGTGGGAGAACTTGCACAATTGGTGGCTGACTAAATACTTTTTTTTCTCCACTGTATACTGTTTTGAAAACTTTAATTAAAACATTTAATGTTAAAAAAAAAAAATGTGGCTTTTTTATGCAACATGTAGCCTCAGTGTAAGTTTAACTTGCGTAATCTTAGTCTTTAAACCTCTAGCGTGAAAGCTGCAAAAAACTTCGTAAACAGAACTATTTCAGTATTGCTGGAAAACTGTAAACATTTGACTCAAGAGATCTCTGTCCAAAAAGGTGTAAAAATAGTGTTCATGCAAACTAATTACAAAAGTAACAAGCAAATTTGTCTGTTACACTTAATTCCACTGAGAACACATTTACTGCAGGGGTGACACAATTAGGTCAAAGTCAAAGCCTGACAGAAACACCAGGCCTAAAATCAGAATCTAAAACAAGAACGAAGCATGCTAACGGAACCAACCAAAACCCAAACACAAAAGTTTATAAATCTCTAAATTATCTTGAAAGCAGCACACACCAGTTTTCACATTGTGTTAGCCAGGTTTTCATTAGGATGTGTAATACAGTATGTCATAATCTTTTGGCCTACAACCAAAACATTAGCAGGAAGCAAATAGCTACATAATTATTGCTATAGTTACACAGCATTGTAGAATATCTTGGATTTTTAAACATAATAATAATTACTTTCACAGAAGCCCTTATCATAAACATAGTAGTATAGAAAATTCAGTTCATGTGGAATATAAAAATAATAACAGACAATATACTCAGTTATATGTCCAGATACTACAGATGTTCAGCCAAAATCTATTTCTTCTTTAAATTGTGCTGCCTTGATATATTAGCTTGTCATGCACCACATCTGCTTACATTATTCATTTTGCCATATGTTACTTTTTATAATTAGTCTAAGAGTTTACTTACTATCACTATGAATAAAATAACAAAGATATTGCTATCTGCACTTTTTCAGCATTGTGAATAGTTTATTTGTATGCTGCTAACTTTCTTCTGTCATGGAGAAATTTGTTACCTTACTGCATCTATTTTTAAAACAGGATATATATATATATATATATATATATATATATATATATATATATATATTTCCCAAGTTCCTTTTTGATGACTGTACTGTTGCATGGGTGGCAAGAAATGTTATGACATTACTTGTGCTTTAATAAAACATAATACAGTCACATAGGTGTGGTTGAAATGTAACCCCTCAAGTTCAACCTTAGCTAAACATCAATTATGAAAGCCAGACTATACATAAAACATAAGGCAAAAGTATTAATTTGTAAGTTTCAGAGATTTGATTTAATGGGAATGATGCACAGATTTTCTGAGATTAATTAAGTAAAATCATTAAAATGACCTATTAAAATGATCTGTTGCCACTTATAAATTAGAGCATAATATGAGCACTAATTAATGTGCACTTAATTCGATCCAAAATATAATTTAGACCTTGTGTAGATTACCTGTGGATTCAAGGAAACTGTATACTGAATAAAGTGTTCAGCGCTAGTCAATAGATAAGAATACATTTTTATATACTGTATATATATATATATATATATATATATATATATATATATATATAAAAAAAAAAGTTAACTCACAAAGTCACAAAGGGGGTCATTAAAGGGGTTGTCCAGGGAGTATTCATTCACTTACTTGGTCCCGGGGATGCTTTTGATGGACTGGGGGTTTCTGGTGATGTCACAACCCCCCTCCCCCGGTTCATGTGATTGGAGGTAGTGTTCGGGTCCCTGGGTGGCTCTGCCCCTGGGTTGCTCTGCCCCCCTCTTTCCCTGATCTCAAAGATAATTAATTATCTGTGCTATGAGGTCTAACTGACTATAGTAAAGCCCTATCATAGCACAGGTAATTAATAGATAATTCCAATGAGATAACTCCAATATTGGCAGTTTAACTTCTTAGATGCTCTGATTAATAGTGTTGGAATCTAAGTGTTTAGAGAAGTAGAGACCCTCTTCTTCTCACACCCTTGGCATTCCTGCAATGACATTGTAGGGTGTTGACGGGTTACAGTGGTAAGCAGGAAGCCTAAAAATGACCTATCCTCAGACTGTCATGCACTGGATGCCAGTAGACATTTGCTGAACTGTAAAGTATACTACAATACAGAAGTGTTGCAGTACATTGTAAAAACGATCAATTGCATGTTAACGTCCTCTTGTGGCATAGTATTTTTTAATGCAAACAGTGTTTCAAATGAAAATAAATTAATTTAAAAATTCAACAACCCCACCTATTTTTCTAAATAGTGTAAATCACATTAAATTGGTGCTCCCACGTGTGTAAAAGTCATAACTTCTTAAATATAATGTTGTTTATCCAGTATGGTGAAAGAAAAAAAAAAAGCAATATGAGAAAATTTTTGGCCACTTTGCCTCTTCTAATGCATTACAGTATATTGCAAAATCCATAGAGTTCTACAACAATAAGAATAGTATGGCGGATGTCAGGAAAGGTTTAACGTGAAGGTACTCAGGCAAGATATTTGCATTTTTTTTTTATTTTGTAAAAACAGCACAACACAGCTTCCCTCACCATAACTTCTCTTAATTTAGATTTATTTTGCCTGTTTTGCAATTTGATCAAGATCAGCTATGAATGAAAAGATAGCTGTCATAGATGAGAGAATTTTCAGAAATTAGTTTTGGTTCCTCTTCAGTTGACTTGGCAGTCAGATTTGATTCAGTGTGAATACATTTGTTCCAAATCAAAGGGCCCCACTTGCCCTCAAAAGTCGTGTATGACATTCTGAGGTCTCCAAGAAGTGTATCCAACCCCTTTCAAGCTCTTTAAAGTCAGGACAGCATTAACAATACCAACATGACAACAACATATATGGCTATGGGTAAACAGATGGTAGCTGGTGGTAACAAACACCCTGTTTAATAGCACACTATACTGTCAAATTTTCTGTACTTCTTAAAATAAAAAAGGGATGTTCTCCCTATGTTTGTGTGCGTTTCCTCTGGGTACTTTCTGGGGTTTTTTCCATACTCCAAAGACATAATGATAGAAAATTTAGATTGTGAACCCTACTTGGGAAAGTAAGTGATGACAATATCTGAAAAAAATGCTTCACAATATATTGGTACTATAAAAGTAAGTAAACTAAATTGCCAGTCCCCACTGTTAGCAATGACAGATCGATTTATTTACATTAGGAGGAGATGAACATAAATGTAATGTATTACATACTTGTGGAGAACAATTTTGTCCACTTTAGTGTGACCACATTACCTGTGACACTCAATAGCCTCTTTGGCAGTGCACTGGAGGGTGGACCAGATAGTACACTGACTGCAATCTGGGCCAGTTTCTGAAACTGGTTCAATATGGTGAACCAGAGGTCTTCAGGGTCAGTGCTCAGGAAATTTGCTGTAGAAGGAACACAGTCCAGGTATGACTGAATCTGGTTGTGCATATATCTTTGTTGATATGCATCAGGTTGGTACAGCAGATGAAAAACCTCTTCCATCATGTTCATCAAATTGTATTGGCTTCTGCTGGCTGGTTTCTTCATTGACAGCTGCTTTTACTACTTGCTGCAGTGGTAGCACTGACATAGGAGGTGAAGTGGTGATTTAGCAGGGAGCAAATAGGGGTTTCCTGGTGAGATATGTGCATAGCAGGCATCTACTCAGTGAAAGCTGCTGCAGGCTTGGTACAGAGCATATACTGGTGAATTGCCAACTTTGCCTCCCATTCAGAAGAAGCATAAAATCTTCCATTTTGCTTTTATATCTAGGGTCTAAAACCATGCTTCCAAAACCCATCCCTTTGCTTGATGCTGGCAAAATGGGAACCAGATCTGTATAACCATTAAGGTATCACTAGCACCTGGCCTTGTTGCAGTAGAGCATTGTCAGCACTACCATGCAAAACATTGACTCAGTAGGCCATGAAATACATGTACTGCCACATGTCGATGTTGTAGAATAGGGACAGTTTGCTTTAAGGAATAATGGCAGTTAGATATCTTCTATTAACGCAAACCATCCATTTATTAAAGGCACTAGAATCCACTAAGTGGTATGACAACCTCTGCACTACCCGAAACCTGGCCAGGTGGGAGTCCAGTTGGCAGTGGCACATATACCACACAAGGATGATTGATGATGGAATAGAGGAAGAGGAATAATAGTTAGAGTAGGACAAGGAATAAATGATGACGGTGCCACCAAAAAATAAATTAGTTTGAAAAAACAATTTTGTCGCTTCAATGTAAACTGAGGTACCCAAATGAGATCAGAATATAAATTTAGTTGAAAAAGTAATTTTTTTCATTTGGACGCAGACTGATGTATCCGCCACCAGCACTATGACGATATAGAGTCAAATTTGAAAAGAAATTTTATCCTTTAGACACACACACTGAACTGAAGTATAATGGGGCTGTATACATGCAAGCTTGACACAGAATAAAAGGCCAGTTTTAGATGCCAATGGCTTTATATACAAAGTGATGTGTACATCACAACATCATCACTTGGACATAGACTGAATGTAAGGAATGTGTATTCTAGCGGCAGCACTGCAACACCACTTATAGCGATAGCTGCGTGTCTGTCTAGCACATCCAACAGAGGGCGTATGAGCTGCCAGCTCCTTTCCCATAATGCCTTGTGATATGTCTAGCACATTGACACTGACTCCTATTTCTCTCTAAAATTTATACTCTCTAACTACACCTGTTTTTATCTAAGGAGTACCGATGCAACAATCAGATGAATCCACCCTTAACTTATCATAAATCTGGTTCTGGTGGTTTAGAAAAACTGACTAATTATTGCTCTATGAATAAGGCTTAAAACATAATGATCAAAATTACTGAGTTGCTATCATCCAATGGAACCACAGCAGATAAGCATGTATAAATATGTAGTTTTGGAAAAGCAGCAAAAGGAAAGTTATATAAAAACAATGTAAAAAAAAAAGGTTGAAATGTTAGTTGAAACAAATGATGTATGATCATTTATTTATATATGCTTTCCATGATTCAATTATATAATATAAATAAAGATGAGAACAACCTCAAAATTTGAAATATGTATTTCTACATTGCCTACATCAAAGGTAAAATACATGAAAAGTAATCACACACAAAAAGATACTGCATGCAAATCTAATTGAGTGATATGTACAAAGCATTTTCAGACACATGTTAATGTGAAAGTAATCCCTGCTGATATAATTAAAGTAAGCACAAGTGCAAGATATTGTACTGTGCTCTATATGTATTGGCATGTCAGGATGTGAAAAAGAATAATGGTATATTTTGGAACTTTTTATTTGTAAAGTGCAGCACTTTGTAGTAATAAAGCACTTGAGTCAAAGGGATAGTAAAAAGAAATGTGTAGAAATGAGACAGATTATAAAACTGAGAATGCACGTACAGCATATAGTTTGATAGTTCTGTCATGGTGATACCTAATATTTTAACTGTTTATTTTTATTTGTAAAATGGGTAAAAAGGTGATCTCAAAAAGTATTGTTTTTTTATATTTTTCAAATGATTTTTTGTAACTAAAATTTTTATTGAAAGTTTTAATTACAAAAAGGAAAAGCACAGTGTATACTTTCATCATGCTCTTTGTATGCATGAGTGGAATAAATGCTACAATAAAATATGAAAATAATAAAAGAAAATAATAAAATGATAAAACAATATTACTGGTGATGTCAAGATAGTATATGATTAATAGTAAGTATAATTAAGGATGTAATTAAAATGATTAAAATATTATTAGTAGTATAATGTTGTACCGTGATAGCCATAGAAAGTAGGGGAAGAGTGATGAAATCAAGCGATAACTTTTAGAGGCTGAGTATATTTAATAGTAAGTAATTGAGAGTCTAGCTCTCTTCTTCAGACATGGTGGTTGTGAAAGATCCTCAGTGCGCCAACACCGCGTTGGCCCACACCTGAGTCTTCTCTCATAAAAAACCACACTCACCGCCAGTGAGTGTTGGGTCCACAAGATAAATACAAGACAAGCTTTCTAAATTTTATATATTTATTAACCCCTAAATGGGTCGGTATTAACATCTAACACATGCAGTTCAGAACAGATATGCAGATGTATACAAGCATTAACAGTTACTAGTTACAAGATACAGTGCAATGAAATAAAAGGGCATAAAAGTGAAATAGTTACTTTACCACGCATCTCCTTGATGTGGTTCTATAGTCCAACACTCATACCTGCTCTGGCATGTGTGAATAACCCAGTGGAGGCTCTTAGTATGTGGCATCAACACAGTATTCCAGCCTGCATGCTCCTCACAGTATGTCCCAATAGTCTCTCAGTGATCTCTTGTAGTCTGTCTGTAAAAAAACTCCCCCACTGGCCTCTTACCTCATCTTTTATACCCTTGATGACACCACCCAGAATGAGGTCATCAACAACAGCAAGTCTGATTGATTAACGCACTCAAGTCACGATTCTTTGTATGGAGATGAGACCAAGTGAAATGATACAATGTTATCAACCATGTCTGATTTACCAGCTCAGGCTGACCAATGCATGTTTGTTTGATCACTCAGGGCTGTGTAGGAATACAATGGAGCCCTGCTGGGATGGATACAAAGCCCTATTGTTCCAGTCCGGCCACTATTGGCAATATACCTATGAGTAGGCTGTGCACATTATAAATTAATGGAAGAAAGCGGTAGATACGATACCCAGAGATTAAAATACATCTCTGAGTTATAGCCATATTTAAGTGGAATCATCACACCTCCTCCTTTAGATGGGGCTTGTAGGAAGTAGGCGCCTGTGCCCCTCTTCTGAGAGCACCTCTGCCGCTTCAGCTCCTCAGGCTCTGGCCCCAAGGCTTCACAACCCCCCCCCGGGGTCCCAGCAGACTCGGGCCTTGTCAGACTCCGAGAGTGGTTGGGCGGCACGCGCCTTCAATATGTCCAGACTAGGGTCAGCTTGGACAGCATCTCTGAACTCTTGGCTGGAGTGAGACAAAAGAGAGGTGCATGTTACATAGCTGCCGGACCCTTCTGGCTCTCTAGTCTGACTAGGGACACTTCTAAGGCTCAGGCCCTGAGCCACGTACACTTGGCTACCTCCCCCCTGTTCTGGGTCCGCTTTCTGAGTGCGGGCATCCCGTAGCTTTACACTCATGACCTCAGGCCTTTGGGATACTATTCCAGAGATCCCATTCCGGGCAATCTCTGCTCTCCTGGCTACCCTTGGCCTGCTCTCACAGGGTCTTCCCCACACTAGCCGCTAGGTGGCAGAGTTCTAGGGGGTTCTGCACCTCCCCCTTTGCTTCCAAACCTACATCCTGTTCCTCCTGTACTTGGCTAGGTGATGGTGATACCTTGGGCAAATGACTGAGATCATGCTTCCCTAAACCATCCCCCCACAATACATTGACAGGTAATACAGTTGACATACCCCCTTCTTGGATCACACCTCCAGTACCCCATGCCATCTGCACTTGGGCCATGGGCACTCCTGGAATAGAACTGGACAGAAGAGACGTGTATGTCTCATACCGGCCGGACTCCTCCGGCTTCAAGGGAGTGAGGCTAGTCATGGCGGTCTCAGCACCGACTCCAGGTGGTGTAGGCAACGGTTCAAGTGTTGGATCGCCCTCCACCCTTGTAGCACTCTGGCTGCGGGCTAACACCACACTACCAGCAGTCCGTCCCTCACCTGGATCGGCCATGAGATCCACATAGCCTACCTGACTACCTGGCACATGGTCAGCAGTTGGGTGCTTATCGGATGCACTGTGCGAAAAAGAGGCCCAGTGACCAGAAGAGCTACCCGACACTTCACAACAAGCATTGGCAAACATGACCGACACAAGCAATTGTTAATTCACACCGGGCCTCAATAAGATCGGTGGTAGACATATTGACAAGCTGGGAGGGAGACACCCCCGCAGAGTGGGTGTGCTACCGACCAGATCTCATTGGCTCCTAGCACCGGAGGGAACAAAGCATCAAAACATTTTGCTGAGCTGGGGAGGAAGTCAGGCATCTTCCCTGCTCTCAGCGAAGGCAACCATTAGCATGTACTCTTACGCCATGGGAAGTATCTCAGAGGGGGGTACGGGCCCTCTCTGCAGATATGACAGACACATTATCAGCATTAATCATAGACAGTTTATCACAGTAAATTGGGGGCTCCCCACCCCATATTGGGACATCATAGGTCCTAAATCAGTTCCCAACAGCACATTACCAGGCAAATCAGTCAATAGTCCCACAGTCCGCACCCCTGCACCCCAGTCCAGATACACAGATGGGCCACGTGCTGTGGCGGGAAACAGGGAAGTCTCAGGGCGGTGGGGCACTCCTCCCTGAAATGTCCGTCTGGTTACAGGCAGGCCCTGCCGCACCCCCCGGGGCGGGGAAGGCACCCGGGCGCCCAGAGTTCTTGGGACAGGGGAAGGACCACCCGGGGCAAGTTGTCTCACCGACCTGACAGACGGCTGTGGTGAACTCCGGCCTGGCCTCCCCCAACGAGGGTCGGGAGAGCCATCCGAGCTCAAGCTGATACGCCGCTCTCGTCTGCTGCCTCACGATCAGCCTGTCGTACATCTGCCTCACGACAGCCTGTCGCAGCAGCCCCCTCTCTCCTGCCTGTTGTTCTGCAGCTCCTGAAAGAGGCACAACACCCGCGGAAGAGGGCCCGGTGCCACTGCTGGGTCAGCCAGGGAAGCCACACCCCACAAGGCTGGGGTAATGGTCCCTCCTGGTGAAGTAACCTGGGACCGGGCTGCCGCCGCGCCTGGCCTAGCCCCAAAATCAGGACTCGCTCGATTCTCTGCATGGCTGTGGCTGCCTCCATTTCAGCCATACGCTCAGGATCTCCAAAGCCTGGTCTGCAGTCTGGGGCTCTGCTCTGAGCCCACTAGCCATCCACTGGTATTTGCCAAATAAAAGATAGGATAGAATACAAAGAGTAAGGGAGGGGAACAGCACTGATCAAACTCACTGTATCTAAGCGCTTAATACCGAGCTGTCTCAAGGATACTACAACCCCAGCGTTTGAGTGATAAAGGTCACCAACACACGCGTTATCCAAGATCCCACTACGCTGCCACCAATGTGAAAGATCCTCCGTGCGCCAACACCGCGTGGCCCACACCTGAGTCTTCTTCATAAAAACCACACTCACCACCAGTGAGTGTTGGGTCCACAAGATAAATACAAGACAAGCTTTCTAAATTTATATATTTATTAACCCCTAAATGGGTTGGTATTAACATCTAACACATGCAGTTCAGAACAGATATGCAGATGTATACAAGCATTAACAGTTACTAGTTACAAGATACAGTGCAATGAAATAAAAGGGCATAAAAGTGAAATAGTTACTTTACCACGCATCTCCTTGATGTGGTTCTATAGTCCAACACTCATACCTGCTCTGGCATGTGTGAATAACCCAGTGGAGGCTCTTAGTATGTGGCATCAACACAGTATTCCAGCCTGCATGCTCCTCACAGTATGTCCCAATAGTCTCTCTGTGATCTCTTGTAGTCTGTCTGTAAAAAAACTCCCCCACTGGCCTCTTACCTCATCTTTTATACCCTTGATGACACAACCCAGAATGAGGTCATCAACAACAGCAAGTCTGATTGATTAACGCACTCAAGTCACGATTCTTTGTATGGAGATGAGACCAAGTGAAATGATACAATGTTATCAACCATGTCTGATCTACCAGCTCAGGCTGACCAATGCATGTTTGTTTGCTCACTCAGGGCTGTGTAGGAATACAATGGAGCCCTGCTGGGATGGATACAAAGCCCTATTGTTCCAGTCCGACCACTATTGGCAATATACCTATGAGTAGGCTGTGCACATTATGAATGAATGGAAGAAAGCGGTAGATACGATACCCAGAGATCAAAATACATCTCTGAGTTATAGCCATATTTAAGTGGAATCATCACAGTGGTATACAAGGAACTGAAAATTCACATAATCTTTATATACACAAGACATAGATCTTCAAAGGATCTTAGAATCTTTAAAAAGTCTCTTTATACTGTATGTGAGAAGACAGTCTCTGTTAATGGCTGCCGCTTTGTTTAATTGGTTGTCCATCACTTTTGGTTTGTATCCCAATCGGAGAAATTTTGTCTTCAGATCCAGGAGGTGCTTGTCCAGGTCTGTTTTGTCGGAGCATGAACTCATACAGATTCACCATTAATAACAGCAGAACAGATCTCACAGTGGCTGCACATTTCTCTGGAGAAGACCACTCTATTGAAGATTTGCAGGTTGTGGTTTGAATGGGACATTTTAAGATGCAGAGGGAGAGAAAGGAATGCAAAAATTTCAAACTCTGCAATTTGGACTTAATATTCATGCCAGTTTCATGTCACACTATGTATGAACTGTGAGGGTCACAAATCACCACCTGATTGCAAACAGATAACAACAAGAATTACTGATCCCCCCTTCACGCCACACAAGTTTCCAGATTGTTTAGTTCCTGACCTGTTGTAAATAACTTCTCTACTTATATTGCATTTTGTTTTCTTTAAAGATTCTAAGATCCTCTGAAGATCTATGTCTTGTGTGAATAAAGATTCTGTGAATTTTCAGTTCCTTGTATACCACCATGTCTGAAGAAGAGAGCTAGACTCTCTGAAGCTTACTATCAAATATACTCAGTTAGCCTCTATAAGGTATCACCTGATTTTATCACTCTTCCACTAAAATATTATTGTCACTGAAAAGGTTTTTTAGAATTTCTTTAGAATTTAGATTTCCCATTTGTTTTTGAATCGGGGCGGGTTATGAAGAGCTAAGGAACATATACATTTATACCAACAGTTTATTATTAATATCTCTTATATTGTAAAATGAAGGAATATAGTCACCTCTTCAGTCCGTGCAATATGAGTTCATGTAACAATAATTGAGTAAGTTAATGAATGATTGACACATTACTGGAAGGGAGTCGACATTGAAAAGGGTAGTAAAGGATCTTAACAAAGTTGAATGCCACCTATTTTGGACATTAATCAAAAAACTATTTCCCATAAATTTAATTTAGGAGGGCATTCGCATCATAACGTAAAGAAATTGCTATCTTTGGCTCCACATTTCCAACAGAGTTTAGAGAACCTTGGGAAGATTTTATTGACAACAGTAGGTGTAAGGATCCAAAAATATAGCATTTTACGAGCATTTATGAAATGGTTTATACATCTAGAAATCTTAGATATACATGCAAAATTCAATGTCCACTAGGGCTCTGAAATCTGAATTTAGAAATCAGATTCCCAGTGTGATTTAATTGATTCTAAATGATGATGAGCATCGCTGAGAATGGAATAGCATTTAGAGATACCTTTAAATGAGGATGAGGGAAAGATAATCCATCTGTCAAGTGAAGAAGGGGGTTTATGAGTCCCCGAGGGAGGAGTAATATAGTTCAGAGGATGTCTAATCTGGAAGAATTTGAAAAAGTCATGTTGTGGGATTTGATAGTTTTCAATGAGGTAGGGGAAGGAGATAAAAAACTCACCCTTCCATAATCAAGCTTTATTTATAGTATTAATAGTATTTATACCTCTATATTTACAGGGATGTAGAGATAGATCAAGTATGGCTGCTTCAATAAGATCCAATGGAAAATCATATAAAGCTAAGTTTATGGTTAAATTCTTTTTTATGATCTTATCCCACACCTGGGCTATTGCTTGTAAAGTAGGGGAATGGAACACACATTTGATTTTAAAATAAAAAAAAGCGAGATTTCAATTGGAATCATAGAGAGTAGGTTCCAATAAGGTCCAATAAGGTGTCTTTTAATATCCATCCATCTCTTTGAATTGCCATTATGTCATAAATATCTTATTTCATCTAAAATCATAGCTCTATAGTAGTGTATAGTAGAGGTTGAATTCAAACCACTTTTGAAGAGAGAAAAGTATAATATGTCTGCTTTACTCTGGCCTTCTTTTGCCCCATGCAAATGGTTGCAATATAGATTGTACTATAGATTGTAATTTTTTTTTTCTGAAATTATATAGGGAGAGCTATGGGAATGTTGCAAAATAAATATAACATTTTTGGAATAATTACCATTTTGATGGCAGCAACCTTTCCCAAACAAGATATCTCAAAAAGTGTCAACTCATTTCAATCATGCATAAGTGAGGAGAGTAGGGGTTTGGAGTTACATTTGAATAGATTCGATACAGGTAAAGTCAAATTTATACCTAAGTAATATAAAGAATTATTAACCCAGGTGAATTTGTATTTAGCAGATAACATATAACTATAGACTTTGCAGTCATAGCAGTATTTATTTTGTAGTATGAAGCTAAACTAAATTCCTGTATAATCTCTAGGAATTTACTTTAAGAATCTTAAGTCCTCAAGTCCAAAAACAGTAGATCACAGAAAAAGAATAGCAAATTTATTACGCTGCTATTCAAATATCTCTTATTTTCAGTAGACACAATGAAGATTACTGAAAGTAATGTTCTTGCAAAGACATTCAGATTGAGAATAGCCTTCTTAAGGCAAGTGCTTCCTGTTTTTAAATAAATTACATAACATTGTTCTAAGCAATATTGAAACTATTTTACATCTACCCTTTAGTTGGTACTTTTCAGTAATGTTGACAGGGATTCGTTTTAAACAAACATTTAATGCAACACAGTAAAGGAAATGTTCTAAGGTCTAGGTTCATAATAACATTTTTCTTTAAATTTTATGCATAAAAGATTAAAACATGACAAAAAAAAGTAAAACACTGCAAAATATGTGCCACTTTCCTAAATCCCATCATAAGCCTTCTGACACACCTTTTACCAGGGCAATTTTTATTTAAAAGAAAGTCTTAAAAATATTTGTATTGCTTGGCCTTTATTTATGTTTTTTTTATTTTGAGTTGGACTTTTTAGGCACACAGTTTTTGGCCCCACGTAGCAAAACAAAGCTAAAAAGCACAGCACAAAAAAATGCAGTGAAATTCATTGTGTTTTTTTCCACAGCATGTTTCATAGCAATTTTGTTGGGTTTTTCTCAGCATTTTTCTTCCCCTATTATAGGGAAAATGCTTGCAATTCCACAGATAAAATTAACACGCTGTGTTTTTCAAAAGAAGTCTATAGGAAGATGCATACTTTATGTTAAAAGCACAATACAGTAGAAGCAATAACTTTCAGGAAATTATCAAAAAACTCTAAAACATAAAAAACAATACACATATAAGGTTTTTTTTTTTTTTTTTTTTTTTTAATTACTGTTGACTGACCTGTAACTTCTGGAGCATTTTATTTGGGTGAAAATGCAGCAAAAGTAATACAAAAAGTGGCACGCAAAAGGTGTGCAACCAACCTACTTTTTACTTATGAAGATTCAATTATTAAAGGATAAGAATAAATTTGAAAAGAAGAAACTGCACTGTGTGTGTGGTTGTGTGTGTATGTGGGGGAATCATGCAAGTATATAGTATATCAGAAAAAATGATGAATCGGTTAAGGACCGGGCCAAAGAGTGCCTTATGGACCAGGCCTCATTTTTCAAAACTGACATGTGTCGCTTTATATGGAAATAACTTTGAGATGCTATAACTTACACAAGTGATTTTGAGATTGTTTTTTCATGAGACATTGTACTTCATGTTAGTGGAAAACATTGATCAATATTTTTGTATTTATTTATAAAAAATTAGGAAATTTGATGGAAATTTGGAAAAAAATTGCAAATTTCAAAATGTGAAATGCTCTGCATTTCAGACGACAGTCATACCACCAAAATACATGAATAAATATTATCTACCATATCTCTGCTTTATATTTGCATCATCTTTTAATCGTGCTTTAATTTATTTTGGATGTTAGAAGGTTTACAAAAGCGTAACAGTGTAACAGCGTTTTTCCAGATTTACAAGAAAATTTCCCAAACTCATTTTTTAGGGACCACTTCAGTTCCGAAGGGGATTATAAAGACCTATATATTAGAAACCCCCATAAATCACCCCATTTTAAAACTGCACCCCTCATATAATTCAAAACAGCATTTGGGAAGTTTGTTAACCCTTTAAGCATTTCACAAGAATTAAAACAATATGGAGGTGAAATTTAGACATTTCATTTTTATCCAATAATATATTCATTTATCCCTAAAATTAACACATTCACAAAGGGTTGAAGGAGAAAATACATATTACAGTTTGTTGTGCAATTTCTCCCGAGCACAGAAATACCCCACATGTGGGTGTAAACTGATTTTTGGGCACACAGCAGTGCACGGAAAAGAAAGAGCGAGACTTGGCATTTGAAAAACAGATTTTGCTGGAATAGTTTTCAGGTGCCATGTCTCATTTTCAGAACCCCTAGAGTACCAGTACGTTGGAAACCACCCAAAAGTGACCCCATTTTGGAAACTACACACCTGACAAATTTATCAAGGGGTATACTGAGCATTTTGACACCACAGCTGTTTTACAGATTTTATTAACATTGGAATGTGCAAATGAAAAATTACTAAAACATCACGTTATCCCCAAAGTTTTCATTTTCACAAGGGGTTAAAGGAGAAAAAGCACCCCGCAGGTTGTTAAATAATTACTCCTGAACATGGCAATACCCCATATGTGATCGGAATCTGCTGTATGGGTACATGTTGGGGCTCAGAATGGAAGGAGCGCTATTTGGCTTTTGAAGGGCAGATTTTGGTGGAATAGTTTTGAGGTGCCATGTCGCATTTGCAGAGCCCCTAAAGTACCAGTACAATGGAAACCCCACAAAAATGACCCCATTTTGGAAACTACACCCCTCAAGGAATTTTTCAAGGGTTATGAAGAGCATTTTGACCCTACAGATGTTTCACAGATTCTATTAACATTGGGATGTAAAAATTTAAAATGACTTTTTTTTTCCAATAAACTGTCCATTTAGCGCCATATTTTTAATTTTTACAAGGAGATAAAGAAGAAAAAAACCCCACAGTTTGTTACACGATTTCTCCTAAACACAGAAATGCCCCATATGTGGTTGTAATCTGCTGTATGGGTACATGGTGGGGCTCAGAATGGAAAAAGTGCTATTTGGCTTTTGTAGAGAAGATTTTGCTGGAATAGTTTTCAGGCGTCACGTCATATTTGCAGAGACCCTAAAGTACCAGTACAATGTAAACCCCTCAAAAGTGACCCCATTTTAGAAACTACACCCCTCAGGGAATGTATCAAGGGGTATTATCATTTTGAGCCTAAAAATACTTCCCAAAAATTAATGTACAAAGTGAAAATTGAAATTTTTAAATAAATATGCCATTTTGGCGCCCAATACATTGTACCCACTTTGAGTCATCAGAAACATGCACTCCTAAAACTATTAAGTGGGCTATCCTGGGTACAAAAAAATTATATATGTGGGTGTAAACTGCTGCTTGGGCAGATAGCAGGGCTCAGAAGGGAAGGAGCAGTGCGCTTTTTAGCTTTTGGAGTACAGATTTAGAGGGACTTTCTGGACGCCATGTTGTTTTTGCAGAGCCCCAGAGGTGCCAGTAAATTGAAATTCCCCAAGAAGTAACCCCATTTTGTAGGGGCAATTTTAGGGTCTTTGCCAATATGACATGGTGTCCAAAATCAAACAATCTAAATCTATGCTCCAAAAGCCACACAGCACTCCTTCACATCTGCCCCCTGCTGTGTACCCAAACTGCATTTTATGCCCACATGTATGACACTGGTGTACCCAGGATAACGTACTGAATGTCATATGTGGGTATAAACTGTTGTTTGGGCACAGCCAGGCACAGAAGGGAAGGAGTGCTATTTTGGTTTTTGAAGCACAGTTTGGTTTTTGGACACCATGCCACTTTTGCAGAGTCCCTGAATTGCCAGTAAAGTGGAATCCGCAGACTTGTGACCCCATTTTGGGAACTACACCCCTGAAGGGATTTATCAAGTGGGGTAGTGAGCATTATTAACCCTTAAGTGCTTTTGTCAGCAGGCACAAACTCTAAAAACTGTTAAGTGGTTATCCCAGGCACAACAGATTTTGGAGCGTTCATATCTGATGCAAGCCGAGCACAACATATTATGCATTGAAAATACATATTCCTGGAAAAATTGCCATTTTCACCTTTCACCATCAGCTGCGTATTAATTTCTGAAGAATAAATTATAGCAAAACTTGGAGGTTAAAAATGCTCACTGTACCCCTGCATAAATTCCTTCAGGGGTGCAGTTTCCAAAATGAGGTCACATGTCAGGGGATTCCACTTTCCTGGCAGGAGCTCTGCAAAAGTGTCATAACATCCAAAAGGTAAACTGTCTAAATCTGTGCTCCAAAAACCAAATACTGCTCATTCTATTCTGTGCCCGGCTGTGCCCAAACAGCAGTTTATACCCCCATATGACATTTAGTACGTTATCTTGGGTACATCAGTGTCATACAAGTGAGTATTAACTGCAGTTTGGGCACCCACCAGGGCACAGAAGGGAAGGAGCGCTATGTGGCTTTTGGAGTGCAGATTCTGATGTTTGGTATCTGGACACCATGTCATGTTTGCAGAGCCTCTAAGGTACCAGAAAAATGGAATAGGGAGTGACCCCATTTTGAAAACTGCACCCCTCAAAGAATTTTTCAGGCAGTGTAATAAACATTAGTATCCCAGACGTGACTTCACAGCGCATGGTGAAGAGTGAATATGTATGCTGTGCAGAGTACATGAGGAACATGAAAGTAGTACACGGAGTACATGGGGACCGCCCCCAGTAGCTTCTATGATTGGGGGGGTCACTCTGGGGGTCACTTTTAATTTATTTTCCCTTGTAAGCTCTAAATCTGGTTTGTACCCTGATATACGCTCACACAGCTTATACATTCCCTTCCTGCCGCAGCCAGTTGTGTTCTAATGATTTGGTGATTTTTAGGGTTTTTGTCTTCACATTGTACAAGCTATATTTTCTTTATTTTTCTGATGATGCAGCCATATGAGGGCTTATTTTTTGCGGTATGAGATGTATTTTTTAATGACACCATGTTTATGGGTGTCTATAACTTATTGAATAAATTATATTAACTCTTTCTGGGTGGATTAAAAAAAAAACATCAATTCTGGCATTGGTTTTTACCTTTTAATTTTTTTGCCGTGCAGCGTACAGCATAAGTAACATTTATTCTGCAGGTCGGTACGATTACGGTGTTACCTCATTTATATTGTTTTTTTATGCGTTACTAATTCTGCAGAACAAAAAACCATTTGTGGACATAAATCAATTGTTTTTGCATCACCATCTAATGAGAGGTGTAACATTTTTATTTTTTGGTTGACAGACTTGGTTTAGGGCTTATTTTTTGTGGTAGGACATGTGCTTTTTATCGGTATTGTTTTGAGGTACATATGAGTTTTTGATCACTTTTTATAGCATTTTTTTGTAAGCGAGATAGCCAAAAATCCGTTGGTTTTTTTTCCGTTTTTTTTTTTTTTTCCAATGTTCACCGTGTACGTTAAATATTGTTTCAGTTTTATTGTACAGGTTGTTACGGATGTGGCAATACCAAATATGTGTTGTTTTTTATAAATTTTTATTTATTTATTTTTTTATATAATTCATTTTATATAGGAAAAGGGATTTTTGGGGGCTTTATAACTTTATTAATTTTTTTTTTTTTTTACACACTTTATTTTTTTTTAAACTTTTTTTTACATCTTTTACTTGTCCTATAAGGACACCTGAGCCAGTGATGCTCTGATCCTGGCTCAGTATTATAGACTGCAATACACGAGTATACAAGTGTATTCCAGTCTATACAGGAAGTCAGCCAATGTAGACGCTTCGGTTGACTTCTTGACATCCCGGCAGGATCAACCAGGCAGTGGGGGCTTCAGGCAGCCCGGGGTCACTGGGCAGACCCCGGGATGCAGAAAATAGATATCGGCACCCCCCAATCTCGCCGCAATGTACTGCAATGTACTGTAATACATAGTATTATTGATCACAGAATCCAGGGGTTAATCCGTCAGAGTCAGAGCATCTCCGATTCCAGTGAGTAGTCCTGCCCCTTGGTTGTGTAACACAACTGATTGGCTGCACACATGGCATTGTGGGTGATTCCCAGAGTTCCTTGCCCCATGTAGAGTAGCCATTTTGAACTAAATGCGAATCGTTACCACGAAGCGTGAGGAAATTCGGATTGATGCAAATCGAATATTTCCTCAAATTCAGATCGAATTCCACTTCTGCAGCTTCGATTCGCTCATTTCTAATTAAAACCCCTGATTGGAGCTCTGGCAGACTTATATGGAGAAGGGTGTTAGCTGTCAGTTACAGCGAACACCTGCTCCCGATGCCACCTGCTCATATAGTGAGCGGGTGGCCAGGGTCGTAATAGTATGTCACTGGTCGTTAAGGCAGTGGTGGCGATGTACCACGTACTATTACATCCGTGGTCTTTTTAATATTTTCTTAAGGGTTTTCTTGAGCAAGACTTTCATTTTTTTGTCATCGGATACATAGAAACTGCTGTTCTAACAGCAAAACACTGATTTCACCTGCTCTAATCTGAAAAACATCTTTGTTATTTAAGTGTTTTTTTTGTTGTTCACCCAATATACAGTCTTGCAGCCTATGCTAATCTAATTTTCTGCTCTGCTTATCCAATACACAATGTGACAGTGTGCTAATTTGAAAAAAATATTTTGTTTCTTCAGCATTTTGTAAGGGAATCGCTAGAGGAGCGATTCCCCAGTGCCACTGCAGAACCCTGGGGGGGAGGGGCACAACAAGACAGTGAGCCCTAAAGCTGAACCCCCCACTGTCCCTGGCTAACTTGCCCGATCTGTCCTAGGCGAAAGCCAGCAACCGGTCGATCAGTCCCTTCCTAATATAAATGACACACAGAACAGGACAAGACAAAACAACACAGAAGCAGAGTGAGCAAGCCAAGGGGTCGGTAACAGTTGAGCAATGCAGTACAAAATCACAATCCAAGAGAATAGTCAAAAACAGAGCCAGAGGTCAGAAATAGGAATTCAGGGAATAGCAGAAAAGGAGCTAGCAGGGACAAGTCACAAGACAGAATCAATAGCCAGCGAGCATGTGAGGGCTGACAACCTGTTTATAGAAAGTCAGGACCCGCCCCAGACTGGATTGGTAGACAGGCTGTCAATCACACAGGCAAGGCTGAGATTAACTGGCCCAGAAGTCTATGGGTTATGCTTATCTTCTGGAGAAAGTGAACACTCCAGTTACAAATTAACCTGGTTGTACAAGCAGCACATATCTGGTAGCTATTATATGTCCAGTTAGTGCTAAAAAGTACATGTAGCAGTGGTGCTGGCAGAGACGGTGGAGGATTGGGTACGAACAGTGGCTTCATGGGTAGACATGATGTTAACACTGGGAGCTATGGGAAATAATTCACTGGACCACTACAAACAGGTAATACCACAGAAAATAATGCTTTAGCATAATAAGGGTGACAGACTCTAAGCAAAAAATAGAGTTCTACAGTATGTGATGTCACAGAATTGTCACACTTCTACAAAAAAAGAGCTTGGACTGTCACTGACTCCTGTGACCTTTCTCCTATCTCTTCCTGTATCTATGTAAGTTGATTAACTTGTATTATATCTCTTATATCTATCTGTATTTTCTGCAATGCATTTTTTCTTGATTTTTTATTTTTATGCCTGAGGTTTGTCCTCTGCTCTCTGATTTCTTCTTGACAAAATGACATTTCTCTGAATATTCTCTTGTATAGTGCTTATAACTTCACCAGTGACCTCTCCTCTCACAGCCTCTCATGATTGGCTCTAAGGCTGGTTTAAGGGATCATTGCAAAGTCTGCCTGGTTCTTGTGATCCTACTGCTTTCTGCTTCCTCCTCATGTTTCAAGTGTCATCAGACATTTTTGCTGGTTCGCCTAAAATGAATCACAAAAGTTTGGTCTTGTTAGAAAACAAAATTTGGGGAATTTCAAGTAGAATCCAATTAATTATGAACCGGTTCAACCATCTGTGTTTAGAATGCATAAATAAATTGAAATAAATGATGTGTGGTCCCTATTATCATAACCAGTCCAGGAAAACACAGCCGCCAGCTATTTTTATCCCACCTTAGAAATTCCAGCCTATCAAGCACAGATCATTACTTCACATGGTTCACGTCTGCTAGTATCTGGTCTGGTACCAGGGTAATAGTAAGGATGGAGGGGTTAGTGACACTAAGCTCCAGCCTTAGTAATGGGACACTGTCTATCAGACAAATATATTACTAAACTGGCAATAAAATAAAACACAAAACACACTAAGGCCAGGGCCCCATGTGGCGTAAACACCGCAGAAAAAAAAACACAGCGTTTTACAGTCAGAATCCCATCCCCACTTTGCGCAAAAATACATTTCCAAACTGTTTTGGAAATCGCAGCATGTCAATTATACCTATGGAACACCGACGGTTTCCTTATAGGTGTAATGGAAGCAGATAGTCCGCAGAAGAAACCTCTGCAGACTTTCTGTGAAAGTGCTGCGGGAAAAACCGTGATGCATCGCCACCGCAGTGTTTCCCACAGAGCATTTTTACTGCGGGATGCTATGTGGGGCCTTAGCCTAAAGGTTCCCCCACACATCCTTTTGACCATTTTATTTATTTATTATTAGTTATTAATTTTTAATGCAGGTATTCAAAACAGTTCAGTAAATCTAAAATAATCCATATAGGAAATACAAAACATGTCAGTAGCATGAATTATTCCTGTGATCCTGATCTTAGGTCCTCTATGCTGTCTTTCCACTTGCAAGAAAAAAATGCTCATTACAGCTCTGAAAGTTTTCCTAATTGATATTCATGACTCTCATTCATTCTATTAGTCAGTTTCTTGTGGGGTTTCACCAATAGAATAAATGAATGTAGTAAATATCAATTAATCAACTTTCCAGGCTTTCTTAGGGAATAGTGCACAGCATGCCTTAAAACTTGTCTCTTATTTTCACTACACTTGCACTGCTCACCCTGGGAGAGCATGCATGTCTATAGGAAAGTCAGGCACAATACACAGGTGTCAGTCAAATGAAAATTCTGTTGATAGCTATCTCATGTGTATGACTTGTCATCAACTTTATGGCAGTATAACGTATTAACTGATCAGTATTGACAGTATTGAACAATCATTTTCATAGTTAGCTGAAGATCATTTCTAACTGTGATCCCCATGTTTTTCTTTTGTCAGCTTGATGTGTGCTGTACTGTATGCAAGTTATTTTTCATCAGTTATACTGCCATTTAAATCTTGCAGGGTAGATAATGCAATATGTAATGTTAATGGATGTTACTTTATAGCTGTATGTTTATCCATCTCAGACTATTATTTGCCATGTTCTAGGATATTATGGATTTTCTTCAGTGTTATATGATAGTAATAATGGTATGGCCAGGTTCTCTGCGGACTCCTGCTTGTGCTATATTATCTTGGATTGGGTCCTCATGGGGCTAATAGTAGTGTGAGTTGGTTATAGCATATAGTATGGGTTATGCTATTCCATCACTTTTACATAATTAAAACTTTTTTTGTATCCTGTTTTTCTTATTCACTTTTTAGTCATTATAAATACACTGGTATTCTACATATTCTACATTTTAGAAACATATAGTAGCATTGTAAATAATAAGGAATAAGCTACAGTTAAAATAACTAAAATATTTTAAGAAAAAATTTCAAAAGGTATAGAAAGCCCTATATGTAATATATCTGAGGTGAGGTGTGAATCAAAGAGGCACATTATATAGGCACATAACAAGACAACAATGTAGCCAACAAAATACACTTGTTTTTTAAACATGCAGACATTATCTCAATATAAAGACTTATAGACTCTTCAATATATTATAGTAAGTTCAAAATGTCAAGTTTATTGGTCTAATAAACTTATGAGATCATGACCTAGTTTTGACTTTATTGCTCCATCAAAGTAGTGAAGGTAATATAACATGACATCGGCAGGTCCAGAATAATTGAATTCATGCTTTTTCCTTGATAGTATGGTGTTCCTTAAAATATCAGTGTCTGCACAGACTGATCTTTTTTCTATATTTAAACTACTGCAATTGTTTGCTGGGGTGCCCATATACAAAAAAATGTGGATTGGAATGGTTTCCATGCATAAACAGATTTTAATCCCAGTACAGAGATAGGCATTGGAGTATTTATTTTGCTTACTTATGTAGCACCATCATATTCCACAGCACTTTACAGATATTGTTAACACTGTCCCAAGTAAAGCTCACAATCAGTATATCTTTGGAGTGTGGGGGGAAACCCACACAAACACAGGGAGATCATACAAACTCCATGCAGATGTTGTCCTTGGCTGGATTAGAACCGTGCATATTACAAACCAACAAAAACAAAGTCATTAATTGCTGCAGGTAGGAAATATTTCTTAGCATTTCCCTTTCAATTTTACCGTGTGCCAAAAACCATGCAATAGTAGAATTGTGTAAAGCATTTAGCTAATAGGAAATGTACAGTAAAATGAATGCAGAAGTTTAACATTGCAATTAAAGAAATACAACTCTTCTGCCTAAAGGTCCAATATAATGGCTGCTTCTTATAAACCATTCATAGTTTTAATTGTGGTTTTTTTTTTTGCTGTTTTTAATAAAAGCAATTGCCTCAAATGCCTTTGCAGGACAGGAAAACTTAATAGCCCCTTTTACTCTACAGGAAGGTACTGGCCTCAATCCCCACAGGTAAAAACTCTGGCACAGATGGTTGCTTTCTCTCATATATATGGTATTCCTCCCTGAACCTTTCCCACTACTGGAACCACATATGGTCCCAGATCCTCAAGATGGGGATCTGATTTCACTCTCACTCTGAAACCAGCCTCCTTGTAGGCTCCTTCAAATGCATTTATGCCTGAAAAACATAATCTAACCACATGGCTCCTCACTGCAGCCAAACTAGTAATCCCGACAAGTTGTTGGTCGCATGACTTCCCCCCCCTCTATTACACAGTGGCAAAATAAAGTAGATAAGATCTGCAGGTTTGAGGAGACAATTTTGAATGCGGGGGGGGGGGGCATTTAACTATGTGCAGATCAAACAAAGTGCACTTATACGTGGCACTTAGACAGGGCACAAGACGGGTAAGCAATGAAAGAACTCCAGGTAAATTTAGAAGAAAAACAACAAGCTTAAACAGATGGTATCATAGAGAAACACTTGCTGTCTTAGCAATAGTTTTCATGCATAACTCCCCTCATCTCTACCTCCAGTGCACACTATCCACATCAGTCCCTCTGTTCTTCCTTTTCCCATGTACACCTGTCACACATTTTTCACTCTCTTTAACCATCGCAATCCCTATACTTCTTTTAGCAGTGAAACTAAACAGAAACGCCCGCATAAGTCTCTGAACCACCTTCTGTTTCTATTTTGCTCCTACTAGCTGCTGAGGACATCTCTCCAAACCCTGGTCCTCTTCTTTCACTAACTTTTTCTCCTCCTGCAAACACAGAAGTCCCACGAACCTCATCAATATTCACTGTATTCCTTCTCCTTTTCTTTCTCCAGTCCCTTTTAACTGTTCTCTCTGGAAAACACCTACTTGGTGTGTAACAAACTAGAATATATTAATGACTTATTCCATAGTAAATCTCTCAACTGTTAGCCTTTACTGAAACCTGGATGCAGCAGTCTGATACAGCCTCCCCTGCCGCTCTGTCTCATGGTGGCCTACATTTCTCACATACAGTGCCTTGCGAAAGTATTCGGCCCCCTTGAACTTTTCTACCTTTTGCCACATTTCAGGCTTCAAACATAAGGATATAAAATTAAAATTTTTTGGTGAAGCATCAACAACAAGTGGGACACATTCGTGAAGTGGAACTAAATTTATTGGATATTTTAAACTTTTGTAAAAAATAAAAAACTGAAAAGTGAGGAGTGCCAAATTATTCGGCCCCCTTAAGTTAATACTTTGTAGTGCCACCTTTTGCTGCGATTACAGCTGCAAGTCGTTTGGGGTATGTCTCTATCAGTTTTGCACATCGAGAGACTGAAATTCTTGCCCATTCTTCCTTGGAAAACAGTTCGAGCTCAGTGAGGTTGGATGGAGAGTGTTTGTGAACAGCAGTTTTCAGCTCTTTCCACAGATTCTCGATTGGATTCCGGTCTGGACTTTGACTTGGCCATTCTAACACCTGGATACGTTTATTTGTGAACCATTCCATTGTAGATTTTCCTTTATGTTTGGGATCATTGTTTTGTTGGAAGATAAATATCCATCCCAGTCTCAGCTCTTTTGCAGACTCCAACAGGTTTTCTTCCAGAATGGTCCTGTATTTGGCTCCATCCATCTTCCCATCAATTTTAACCATCTTCCCTGTCCCTGCTGAAGAAAAGCAGGCCCAAATCATGATGCTGCCACCACCATGTTTGACAGTGGGGATGGTGTGTTTAGGGTGAGGGTGATGAGCTATGTTGCTTTTACGCCAAACATATCGTTTTGCATTGTGGCCAAAAAGTTGGATTTTGGTTTCATCTGACCAGAGCACCTTCTTCCACATGTTTGGTGTGTCTCCCAGGTGGCTTGTGGCAAGCTTTAAATGAGACTTTTTATGGATATCTTTGAGAAATGGCTTTCTTCTTGCCACTCTTCCATAAAGGCCAGATTTGTGCAGTGTACGACTGATTGTTGTCCTATGGACAGACTCTTCCACCTCAGCTGTAGATCTCTGCAGTTCATCCAGAGTGATCATGGGCCTCTTGGCTGTATCTCTGATCAGTCTTCTCCTTGTTTGAGATGAAAGTTTAGAGGGACGGCCGGGTCTTGGTAGATTTGCAGTGGTCTGATACTCCTTCCATTTCAATATGATTGCTTGCACAATGCTACTTGGGATGTTTAAAGTTTGGGAAATCTTTTTGTATCCAAATCCGGCTTTAAACTTTTCCACAACAGTATCACAGACCTGCCTGGTGTGTTCCTTGGTCTTCATGATGCTCTCTGCGCTTTAAACAGAACCCTGAGACTATCACAGAGCAGGTGCATTTATACGGAGACTTGATTACACACAGGTGGATTATATTTATCATCATCAGTCATTTAGGACAACATTGGATCATTCAGAGATCCTCACTGAACTTCTGGAGTGAGTTTGCTGCACTGAAAGTAAAGGGGCCAAATACAGTAATATTGCAAGCCCAACTTTTCAGTTTTTTATTTTTTACAAAAGTTTAAAATAACCAATAAATTTTGTTCCACTTCACAATTGTGTCCCACTTGTTGATTCTTCACCAAAAAAATTAAAATTTTATATCTTTATGTTTAAAGCCTGAAATGTGGCAAAAGGTTGAAAAGTTCAAGGGGGCTGAATACTTTCGCAAGGCACTGTACTTTTAGGCCTGACAACAAGCAGGGTGGAGGGTTAGGCATACTTCTATCATTGCAGTGCACTTTTTAGGTCATTCCTCCAGTACCCTCACTTACCTTCCCCTCATTTGAAGTCCACGCCATCAGACTTTTCTGCTTACTCTACTTACACGTAGCCGTGATCTACTGTCCACCTGGCTCACCCTACCAATTTCTGTATCACATTGCTTCTTGGCTTCCCCTCTTTCTATCATGTGAAATTCCTGCCCTCATCACTGGTAACTTTAACATCTCCATTGACACCCCTGTCTCCCCAGCTGCCTCACAGTTTCTCTCAATAGCCATTTCTTTTGGTCTTTCACAACTTTCCTCTTCTGCCACACACAAAGATGGCAACACAATTGATCTTGTCTTCCTCCGACTTCTTGCAATTTCTAAATGTACTCTTCTCTTCTCTACCCCTCTTTGATCATAACCTTTTGTCTCCCACAATCAGTACTTTCTCTCCTTCACAGGACATATCTACCATATCATACATATAGGAATGTATGTGCTATTAACACCCAGCACCTCTCAGACACTACAGTTCTCACTTGTGCGAAATGGGGTACAGGGTGGCACTCGACTCCGAAAGACTCAAAATAAATTTGGGTGCATGATCACTAGGGCACTGACCAACTCCCAAGTGGAAATCATGTAAAAAAAAATGTGACGGCACTTCGTTTTTTTCTCTGCAAAAAGTGTTTATTTCTATGTTTATTCACAAGGTTAATATTTCGGGAACTTGTCCCTTCATCAGCCTAGTCAGCCTGAGATGGGTAGGCTAGACAGGTGATGTTATATGGTGGTATGGAAAGAACCAATGGTGGGTGGTGAGAATTGTATGCACCCGAAATGTTAACGTTGTGAATAAACACATGAATGAACACTTTCTGCAGAGAAAGAAAACGGAGTGCCGTCGCATTTTTTTACTACAGTTCTCACTGTTCCCCATGTCTTAACTCTTTTGTCCCAATCTGGTCACCAGTCACAATAATGAAACCCTTAAAAGTGCACTGGATGAGGCGGCTCCCCCCTCCACTCAAAAATTTCAATGCAGGAGGCAGCAACCCTGACACACGCCACAGATGCATTTCTTCAGCGGTGCTCTAGGTGTGTTGAACGTCTGTGGAGAAAATCGCATACACCTGCAGACTTCCTCCACTTCAAGTTTATGCTCAAAACTTATAGCTCTGCCCTTCGCCTCAATAAACAAGTCTATTTTACCGCTCTCATCTCTTCTCTCCCTGTAACCCTAAAAGACTCTGAAACTTTTCACTCCTTACTTACTCCCAAGGTGCAGGCGCCATTCACAGACCTCTGTGCAGAAGACCTGGCCACTTATTTCCATGACAAAATTGTTAAGATCCATCAAGAAATAATTGCCCAATCCCCAGGCAGCTTTGACCCCCTCACCTACCACACTGCATCCTGTTCATTCTCCTCTTTTGAACCAGTTGCAAAAGAGGAAATCCCCTGGCTCCTCTCTTCTTCTCACCCTACGACCTGCAGTAGTGACTATTTCCCCTGACACCTTCTCTATTCTCTGTTGCATGCCGTCACTACTTACCTTACTAAAATATTTAACCTCTCTCTCTATTCTGGAATTTTTCCTTCTCTTTTCAAATATGCTGTCATAACTCCGCTACTGAAGAAATCATCCCTTGACCCGTCCTGTGCTGCTAAGTATAGACCTGTCTCTAACCTCTCAAAAATCTTGGAACTCTTGGTCTATTCTTGTTTGATCCACTATTTTTCCTCTAACTTTCTTCTTGACACCTTACAACCTGACTTCCGCACTCTGCACTCTACTGAAACGTCCCTCACAAAAATCTCCATTGAAGTCCTGATGGCTAAATCTAATGGTAACTATTCTCTTCTTATTCTTCTGGATCTCTCAGCAGAATTTGACACTGTTGACCACCAACTCCTCCTCACTCCACTCCGTTCTGTTGGCCTCTTATCTCTCAAACTGCACTTTCAGTGTATCATTTGCGGGCTCTGTTTATTCCCCACTTCCCCTTGCTGTTGGGGTTCCTCACGGCTCAGTCCTAGGCCCCCTGCTCTCCTCTATATACACAGCCCCAATTGGACAAACCATCACCAGATTTGACTTCCGGTACCATCTTTATGCTGATGACATCCAACTATATACCTCATCCCATGACATCACCCTTGCACTAATACAGAACACCAGTGACTGTCTCTCTGCTGTCTCAAATATCATGTCTTCACTTTTTCTGAAACTGAATCTCTCAAAGACTGAACTACTGCTGTTTCCACCATCTAACAGACATAACCCTGATATCTCCATTTAAGCCTCCAGGCCTCACCTGAACTCCTAGGCAGTATGCCCACTGCCTCGGGGTTATGTTTGACTCAGAACTTTCCTTCACCCCCCCCATATTCAATCACTCACACGCTAATGTCATCTCCACCTCAAAAACATCTCCAGAATCCACCTCTTTCCTTACCACAGAAACATTAAAGACCCTGATTAACTCTCGCCTTGACTACTGTAACTCCTTACTAATCGGTCTTCCCCTTACTAAACCCTCCCCTCTACAATCTATTCTGAATTCAGCAGCCAGGCTCATCTATCAGTCTAAACACTACAGTGATGCCTCTGCACTGTGCCAGTCACTACATTGACTGCCTATTCAATACAGAATACAATATAAACTTACCACCCTCATCCACAAGGCTCTCCATAATGCTGCACCTCCCTACCCTACATTTCCTCTCTCATCTCTATCTATTACCCAACCTGTGCTCTCTGTTCACTCAATGACCTAAGACTAACATCCTCTTTTATCAGAAGCGCAAACTAAAGACACATCTTTTCAGACATCACAATTCCTAATGTAAACCCTTCCGCAGTTAGAATCCCTAAAACTAACCCTAATATGTTCACACTCCCACATTACCCCACAGGATATGATACCCTATTGGACTGTAACTTTATATGTCTAGGCACCATCTGCACATTAAAGGACACTGATTGGTGATGGCTCATACAGCTATACAGTCATGGCCAAAAGTTTTGAGAATGACACAAATACTATATTTTCACATGATCTGCTGCCCTTTGGTTTTTATGTGTGTTTGTCAGATGTTTTTATCACATACAGAAATATAATTGCATTCATATTATGAGTAACAGAAGCTTATATTGACAGTTAGAATGAGTTAATGCAGCAAGTCAATATTTGCAGTGTTGACCCTTCTTCTTCAGGACCTCTGCAATTCTCCCTGGTATGCTCTCAATCAACTTCTGGACCAAATCCTGACTGATAGCAGTCCATTCTTGCAGAATCAATGCTTTAATTTTGTCTGAATTTGTTGGTTTTTGTTTGTCCACCCGTCTCTTGATGATTGACCACAAGTTCTCAATGGGATTAAGATCTGGGGAGTTTCCAGGCCATGGACCCAAAATCTCTATGTTTTGTTCCCTGAGCCATTTAGTTATCACCTTTGCTTTATGGCAAGGTGCTCCATCATGCTGGAAAAGGCATTGTTGAACGCCAAACTGCTCTTGGACGGTTGGGAGAAGTTGCTCTTGGAGGACATTCTGGTACCATTCTTTATTCATGGCTGTGCTTTTAGGCAAGACTGTGAGAGAGCCGATTCCCTTGGCTGAGAAGCAACCCCACACATGAATGGTTTCAGGATGCTTTACAGTTGGCATGAGACAAGACTGGTGGTAGCGCTCACCTCTTCTTCTCCTAATAAGCTGTTTTCCAGATGTTCCAAACAATCGAAAAGGGGATTCATCAGAGAAAATGACTTTACCCCAGTCCTCAGCAGTCCACTCCCTGTACCTTTTGCAGAATATCAGTCTGTCCCTGATGTTTTTTATGGAGAGAAGTGGCTTCTTTGCTGCCCTCCTTGAGACCAGGCCTTGCTCCAAGAGTCTCCGCCTCACAGTGCGTGCAGATGCACTCACACCTGCCTGCTGCCATTCCTCAGCAAGCTCTGCACTGCTGGTAGCCCGATCCCGCAGCTGAAACACTTTTAAGAGACGGTCCTGCCGCTTGCTGGTCTTTCTTGAGCGTCCTGGAGCCTTTTTGGCACCAATGGAACCTCTCTCCTTGAAGTTCTTGATGATGCGATAGATTGTTGACTGAGGTGCAATCTTTCTAGCTGCAATACTCTTCCCAGTTAGGCCATTTTTGTGCAGTGCAATGATGACTGCACGTGTTTCTTTAGAGATAACCATGGTTAACAGAAGAGAAACAATGATGGCAAGCACCAGCCTCCTTTTAAAGTGTCCAGTGGTGTCATTCTTACTTAATCATGACAGATTGATCTCCAGCCCTGTCCTCATCAACACCCACACCTGTGTTAATGGAGCAATCACTGAAACGATGTTAGGTGGTCCTTTTAAGGCAGGGCTGCAATGATGTTGAAATGTGTTTTGGGGGATAAAGTTCATTTTCTAGGCAAATATTTACTTTGCAAGTAATTGCTGTTAAGCTGATCACTCTTTATAACATTCTGGAGTATATGCAAATTGCCATTAGAAAAACTGAAGCAGTAGACTTTGTAAAAATTAATATTTGTATCATTCTCAAAACTTTTGGCCATGACTGTATATATGTGTAATGAAATTAACCTCTATCACAAAAATGGCTGGA
This sequence comes from Leptodactylus fallax, assembly GCA_947044405.1. NCBI lineage: Eukaryota > Metazoa > Chordata > Amphibia > Anura > Leptodactylidae > Leptodactylus > Leptodactylus fallax. Next base: position 10,187,872 of record CAMRHE010000021.1, read on the forward strand.
CCGCTGTAAAAGCAATGCTACCTCCAATGCTGCTCCTGCTACCTCTTGTGTCACCCTCTCTACCTCATAGATTGTAAGCTCTTGCGAGCAGGGCCCTCAGTCCCATTGTGTGAATTGACTATTACTCTGTAATGTATCTTTTTGTCTGTACTTGAACCCTACAATTTGTAAAGTGCTGCAGAATATGTTGGCGCTATATAAATAAAAATGTATTGTTATTATTATAATTTCATGGCAATCTCATAGAAGAGCCAAATTCCTTAAAAAACATGGTCACCATAGCTACAATCCTGAGATCTTATCCCCTAGAATATGCCTCTGACATCCTCCTTTTAGTCCTCCTGACACAAACCCAAGGTTGAAGTTTAACCTTCTCATAACTAACTACACTTACTCTCATTCCTATACCCCCTCTGGTTTTATGTGTTACAGTTACTTAACTACATGTTATTGACTTGCATAAAACAGCAGGATCATGAACGACATAGTTTTTCATGTTATTTTCTTTTACATTTCTACATGAGACTTACCAGAACAGGTGTCACCCTTCTTTGACAGTTAATTTTGCTGAATACTAGATGATCCTTGATACACTGCCTGTGATAATTCTGCTGATTTCTGTTTTGTGATCTTAGCACTGCTTATTGTATCTTTGAACTTATATTTGTGAAAACATAAATTGAAAAAAAAAGAGAATAACTAAATTATATATATATATATATATATATATATATATATATATATATATATACACAGTGCCTTGCGAAAGTATTCGGCCCCCTTGAACTTTTCAACCTTTTGCCACATTTCAGGCTTCAAACATAAAGATATAAAATTTTAATTTTTTGGTGAAGAATCAACAAGTGGGACACAATTGTGAAGTGGAACGAAATTTATTGGTTATTTTAAACTTTTGTAAAAAATAAAAAACTCAAAAGTGGGGTGTGCAATATTATTCGGCCCCTTTACTTTCAGTGCAGCAAACTCACTCCAGAAGTTCAGTGAGGATCTCTGAATGATCCAATGTTGTCCTAAATGACTGATGATGATAAATATAATCCACCTGTGTGTAATCAAGTCTCCGTATAAATGCACCTGCTCTGTGATAGTCTCAGGGTTCTGTTTAAAGCGCAGAGAGCATCATGAAGACCAAGGAACACACCAGGCAGGTCTGTGATACTGTTGTGGAAAAGTTTAAAGCCGGATTTGGATATAAAAAGATTTCCCAAACTTTAAACATCCCAAGTAGCACTGTGCAAGCAATCATATTGAAATGGAAGGAGTATCAGACCACTGCAAATCTACCAAGACCCGGCCGTCCCTCTAAACTTTCATCTCAAACAAGGAGAAGACTGATCAGAGATACAGCCAAGAGGCCCATGATCACTCTGGATGAACTGCAGAGATCTACAGCTGAGGTGGAAGAGTCTGTCCATAGGACAACAATCAGTCGTACACTGCACAAATCTGGCCTTTATGGAAGAGTGGCAAGAAGAAAGCCATTTCTCAAAGATATCCATAAAAAGTCTCATTTAAAGCTTGCCACAAGCCACCTGGGAGACACACCAAACATGTGGAAGAAGGTGCTCTGGTCAGATGAAACCAAAATCCAACTTTTTGGCCACAATGCAAAACGATATGTTTGGCGTAAAAGCAACATAGCTCATCACCCTCACCCTAAACACACCATCCCCACTGTCAAACATGGTGGTGGCAGCATCATGATTTGGGCCTGCTTTTCTTCAGCAGGGACAGGGAAGATGGTTAAAATTGATGGGAAGATGGATGGAGACAAATACAGGACCATTCTGGAAGAAAACCTGTTGGAGTTTGCAAAAGAGCTGAGACTGGGACGGAGATTTATCTTCCAACAAGACAATGATCCCAAAAATAATCAAAATCTACAATGAAATGGTTCACAAATAAACATATCCAGGTGTTAGAATGGCCAAGTCAAAGTCCAGACCTGAATCCAATCGAGAATCTGTGGAAAGAGCTGAAAACTGCTGTTCACAAACGCTCTCCATCCAACCTCACTGAGCTCGAGCTGTTTTCCAAGGAAGAATGGGCAAGAATTTCAGTCTCTCGTGCAAAACTGATAGAGACATACCCCAAGCGACTTGCAGCTGTAATCGCAGCAAAAGGTGGCGCTACAAAGTATTAACTTAAGGGGGCCGAATAATTTGGCACGTCCCACTTTTCAGTTTTTTATTTTTTACAAAAGTTTAAAATATCCAATAAATTTAGTTCCACTTCACGAATGTGTCCCACTTGTTGTTGATTCTTCACCAAAAAATTTTAATTTTATATCCTTATGTTTGAAGCCTGAAATGTGGCAAAAGGTAGAAAAGTTCAAGGGGGCCGAATACTTTCGCAAGGCACTGTATATATATACAGTACAGACCAAAAGTTTGGACACACCTTCTCATTCCAAGAGTTTTCTGTATTTTCATGACTATAAAAATTGTAGATTCACACTGAAGGCATCAAAACTATGAATTAACACATGTGGAATTATATACTTAACAAAAAAGTGTGAAACAACTGAAATTATGTCTTATATTCTAGGTTCTTCAAAGTAGCCACCTTTTGCTTTCATTACTGCTTTGCACACTCTTGGCATTCTCTTGATGAGCTTCAAGAGGTAGTCACCTGAAATGGTTTTCACTTCACAGGTGTGCCCTGTCAGGTTTAATAAGTGGGATTTCTTGCCTTATAAATGGGGTTGGAATGGAATGAGAAGGTGTGTCCAAACTTTTGGTCTGTACTGTATATATATATATTTTTTTTTTTTGAATAATGTTTATTATTGCCTGTATTGCAACAACTACTGTTTATATGTTTATAACTGCATAAGCATCTGTCTATAAGGATAATGTTAGGTTGTTAATAAAGCACTGTTAAAATGGTGGGGGCTAGAGTGACAAAACCAGGAAGTTCCTCTCTTTTTTGTAACTGCAGCACAGAGCAGAGCACATGGAAGCTCACAGACAAGAAGCTGAGATCATAAGCTAAGAAATACTAATTGTAACGTGTGCTATCCTTGTTCCTGAATAAATATATGTTTACTGTTGAACACCTGGACAGTGCAAAGATTAATCCGCTGCCAACAGTATATATAAGAATATGCAAATAGGTTTTCCTTGATTGAAAAAGGAAGCCTCACTCTGGTGTCACCTTTTTGAAAGGTGAAATTACAATCAGATTGAACCAAAGAATAAAGGTAAGGGTAGTTAATCTACAGATCAATGCCTGGCTTTCTATGAAATCTAGAGACATTGTCTGGGAATAATGCCAAACATCTGAAACATCTGTTCCAAAAAGAAAAGAAATCCATCCATAGACAGCTGTTTTGGGGTTCTTGTCCCTTATCAAGCCAAACCAGGGTACAGGTTTGGCTGGATGAGAAGTCATAGGTGAGGGTCAGAAGGATTGCTTTGTCACTTTTTCAGGCCATGTAACAGTGTGTAGCGTATAATAGACCAAGCATGCCATACTAGGAATTGTGGGAAAGGAATATGCAAATAACTTATCCTTGGTGGAAAAAAGAAAACTCACTCAATCGCCACCTTTAGGAATGTAGCTCCATATAGATAATGCTTGATACATTCTGGCACATTTTTGGATTCAAAGTAAGCCGACACATAGGTGGTATAAAGTGAGACAAAGGTGTCTAATTACGTGTCACATTTATTATCCAGCATGAGTCCATGTGATAAATCTGGCACATTGTTAGACAGTTTAAGTTTACAACAGTTCACTACAGGTTTCAGAGTAGACAGGATACCGGCAGGCTTTAGAGTATTCAGGATACCAGACAGGCTCATGTTTCAGGCTTTATTAAATACCAGGATCAGACTCAAATTTTGGGGGTCACAGGTTTCAGAAACTGGAATCTGGTGGCAAGAGGTAAAATCTACATGGACAAAAACTGGACAGAACAGACTTGAGAATCACCTACAAAAAAATAAATCCTCATGCAAAGGATGATAGGACAGCCAGGTTTAGATAGCAGAATCAATCAACAGTAGTCATTGGGAAAACAGAAGTTGCAAAACCTAGGGGTCTGAACAGGAAGGGTTATGACACTTTCAGTTGTGTCCTAAAAACACTATCACATTCTCTAACAACTGTTTTCAGTTTAGCCCTATCTTCTCTAACCTCAGAAATGGATCACTTTTTCCAAAAGTAACTCCTGCACTCTACGTACTTAAATGGTCACTAACATTTCAAACAACTTAGTCTCATTTCATAGAGCATGTGATTCTGAACCAAAATGTAATACATTTAATTAAAAATGTGGCTGCTTTCTGCCTGAAAAATCTTTCTAAAGTTCCTGCCACGATGTGTCTTTCTCTAGCTAATTTGCATTTCAATATTTTTTTGCCAAGGATGTCTATCCATTGATGCCAGATAAAGGCAAGACAGAAAGACAGTGAGTGTACAGGGCAATCCATTTAACTCTTCACACAGTGAATGGATGGAGAAGGGATTGATTCTCCTCACAGTCTGCATAGACATGTCTGCAAACTGTTGTTGTTGAGTACTCTGAAATTCTCACATCTTACAATGCAATAAAAGTCTTCTATGTACTTGTATCTACTTCTGTATGCTTGTGTGGTTACAGATGGCATATTATTCACAGACAACAAGCAGTTTTACTGACTCTGTTGATGTTTTTTTTTCTTGTGTTTTATCTGCTTGGCTGCATGTATTTGCCATTAATTTACATTCTAGTGTTCCTGGATCTCCTATGTTATGGCCACTTGGGCTTTTCGTAGCTACTTTTTTGCTATTGAACAGTTAGTTACTCCTGGCAGAATAGCAGAACATTATCAGCAATGGATATGGGAGGGGGCAGACTTCAACATTTAGTACACTCCCCCTGCCTAACAGACAAATGCAAAATGTGTTTCATCCATAATTTGATTATTAGCAGTAGAAAAACTGATAGGACACCATGTAGGCACTTCATATACAGTGGGTACGGAAAGTATTCAGACCCCTTTAAATTTTTCACTCTTTGTTTCATTGCAGCCATTTGCTAAAAGTAAAAAAGTTCATTTTAGATCTCATTAATGTACACTCAGCACCCCATCTTGACAGAAAAAAAAACAGAAATGTAGATATTTTTGCAAATTTATTAAAAAAGAAGAACTGAAATATCACAAGTATTCAGACCCTTTGCTCAGTATTGAGTAGAAGCACCCTTTTGAGCTAGTACAGCTATGAGTATTCTTGGGAATGATGCAACAAGTTTTTCACATCTAGATTTGGGGATCCTCTGCCATTCTTCCTTGCAGATCCTCTTCAGTTCGGTCAGGTTGGATGGTGAACGTTGGTAGACAGCCATTTTCAGGTCTCTCCAGAGATGCTCAATTGGGTTGAGGTCAGGGCTCTGGCTGGGACAGTCAAGAATGGTCACAGAGTTGTTCAGAAGCCACTCCTTTGTTATTTTAGCTTTGTGCTTAGGGTCATTGTCTTGTTGGAAGGTGAACCTTCGGCCCAGTCTGAGGTCCAGAGCACTCTGGAAGAGGTTTTCTTCCAGGATATCTCTGTACTTGGCCGCATTCATCTTTCCTTCAATTGCAACCAGTCGTCCTGACCCTGCAGCTGAAAAACACCCCATAGCATGATGCTGCCACCACCATGTTTAACTGTTGGGATTGTATTGGGCAGGTGATGAGCAGTGCCTGGTTTTCTCCACACATACCGCTTAGAATTAACACCAAAAAGTTCAATCTTCGTCTCATCAGACCAGAGAATCTTATTTCTTATAATCTGGGAGTTCTTCATGTGTTTTTTTTCTATGTCGGCTTTCATATGTCTTGCACTGAGGAGAGGTTTCCTTCTGGCCACTCTGCCATAAAGCCCCGACTGGTGGAGGGCTCCAGTGATAGTTGACTTTGTGGAACTTTCTCCCATCTCCCTACTGCATCTCTGGAGCTCAGCCACAGTGATCTTTTGGTTCTTCTTCACCTCTCTCACCAAGGCTCTTCTCCCCCGATTGCTCAGTTTGGCTGGACGACTAGGTCTAGGAAGAGTTCTGGTCATCTCAAACTTCTTCCATTTAAGGATTATGGAGGCCACTGTGCTCTTAGGAACCTTGAGTGCTGCAGAAATTATTTTGTAACCTTGGCCAGATCTGTACCTTGCCACAATTCTGTCTCTGAGCTCCTTGGGCAGTTCCTTTGACCTCCTGATTCTCATTTGCTCTTACATGCACTATGAGCTGTGAGGTCTTATATAGACAGGTGTGTGCCTTTCCTAATCAAGTCCAATCAGTTTAATTAAACACAGCTGGACTCCAATGAAGGAGTAGAACCATCTCAAGGAGGATCCGAAGGAAATGGACAGCATGGAGTTAAATATGAGTGTCAGAGCAAAGGGTTGGAATACTTATGACCATGTGATATTTCAGTTTTTCTTTTTTAATAAATTTGCAAAAATATCTACATTTCTGTTTTTTTCTGTCAAGATGGGGTGCTGAGTGTACATTAATGAGAAATAAAATTAACTTTTTTGCTTTTAGCAAATGGCTGCAATGAAACAAAGAGTGAAAAATTCAAAGGGGTCTGAATTTTTTTCCGTACCCACTGTAGTATTTGTGCATACCCATGTATTGACTGGTGACTCATGCAGCACTATATATTATTCCCCATTTTAATAAGAGTTATCTGGATCATTGTATAAGCTTCTTTATCTTTTGTGTAACCCCCCCCCCCCCTTTCTTCATAGATTGTAAGCTATTGCTAAAAGGGACCTGCTCCTGTTGTTTCAATTGTTTAGACTGCTGCTCTGCTGTAACGTAAAATGATTTTGTTGGTACCCCTTTAAATTATAAAGGGCTGAAGAATATGTTAACACCATGTAAATAAAGGTTATTATAATTAGAATTATGATCTATAGTACCACCGATTCCTATTCTAATATTTTCCTATTCGTATTTTCAAAATCATTCATGCTTAAATACAACAATCTATTATACACTTTTGAGGTAAACCCTTTTGTTAAATGTGAAGGTGGGTTCACACTTGCGATTGAGTCCGTCCGCTGCCAATCTGAGTGAAAATCTCGGGAAACTGGATAGGCACCGGATAGTGACAGGTTAGCGACGCATTGCATAAAAACCCATTCATTTGAATGGGTTTTTAAAGAAATGCGCGGGTGTCCGATTGCACCCTCTGTGTCGCGAAGCCGTTTTTTTCCATCGGACACAAAGTCCTGCATGTCCGACTTTGTTTCCGACAAAAAAACTGGATTCGCGGCGCAGAGGGTGCAATCGGACACCCGCACATTGCTTTAAAAACCCATTCAAAAGAATGGGTTTTTAAGCAATGCGTCGCTAACCTGTCGTTATCCAGTGCCAATCCAGTAAGTGTGAACCCACCCTGATTCGTTATATTACTCAGTAATTTATATTCTATACAAAATGTTATGCCTACGGTACAGTGGACGTGATTAAGTTAATAGAACTTACAATAGGAAATATTAAGTACCTGGTACTACCTGTGCAAAGCAACAGAGCAATATATTTAAAACCATATTTACTTAAAAAAATATAATCATTTTGTTCACCTCCTGTACCCTACAATTGGTGTCAATTCTGATGCCCACTAATCTTTAGAATAAACTGCATTTTTCCCCATATTATTCTTATGACATTTGCTACATTTATTATGATCTATTATGAGAAACATTTTAAATGTATTATCCTGTCTTGACTCTAGGAACTCACAAATGTTTGGAAATGTTCCTTCTATATTTTTCTAAACAAACAATGTAGATTGATATGTTGTAGCTGACCGACAAAAAATAAATTCTTATGTCAGGAATGGAGATAGGTAAACCGATTCATCACTAATTGGGTTCGACCCGAATATTCCAGATTGTTGGTTTTTAACAAAACAAAGGCCGATTTGTCTCAGACGAACTAAAATGGCACATGTATTGAGTTGGAAATACAGAAGAGACATGTGTGTGAGTCACTGTATGAGGTTCTAGCACCACCTGACATCAGTTAACAGCCTTTCAATGAATAAACAGTGATAGGTGGACATCTTGCAGTGCTGATGTCATATACACTATATAAGGTGCTGTAAGCTTGAACATAAGGCATTACAGTAATGGTGGAAATAGAGAAGGTTTTGTGTTGCAACTCACTGCATCATATAAAGCATATAGTTCTGAAAAGCTTACAATTGCAAGCAATAGTTCAGAATAGAAGAATTTAGTCATATTTAAGCAATTCACAATAACAGGCAGATTAGTGATATAAATCATATATAGGAGTGAGGGAGCATATCTGTTCTGCTGTATACAGAGTGTTTAAACATACTTTAAATGACATTCAGTTCTGCTAATGAAAAATTTTTTGTTAAGGGTTTTTTTTTAGCAAGAGTTTATTTTCTTTTTTTTTTATTAAATACAGTGCCTTGCGAAAGTATTCAGACCCCTTGAACTTTTCAACCTTTTGCCACATTTCAGGCTTCAAACATAAGGATATAACATTTTAATTTTTTGGTGAAGAATCAACAAGTGGGACACAATTGTGAAGTGGAACGAAATTTATTGCATAGTTTAAACTTTTGTAAAAAATAAAAAACTGAAAAGTGGGGTGTGCAATATTATTCGGCCCCTTTACTTTCAGTGCAGCAAACTAACCGCAGACGTATAAATGCACCTGCTCTGTGATAGTCTCAGGGTTCTGTTTAAAGTGCAGAGAGCATCATGAAGACCAAGGAACACACCAGGCAAGTCCGTGATACTGTTGTGGAGAAGTTTAAAGCCGGATTCGGATACAAAAAGATTTCCCAAACTTTAAACATCCCAAGAAGCACTGTGCAAGCGATCATATTGAAATGGAAGGAGTATCAGACCAATGCAAATCTACCAAGACCCGGCCGTCCCTCTAAACTTTCATCTCAAACAAGGAGAAGACTGATCAGAGATGCAGCCAAGAGGCCCATGATCACTCTGGATGAACTGCAGAGATCTACAGCTGAGGTGGGAGAGTCTGTCCATAGGACAACAATCAGTTGTACACTGCACAAATCTGGCCTTTATGGAAGAGTGGCAAGAAGAAAGCCATTTCTCAAAGATATCCATAAAAAGTCTCGTTTAAAGTTTGCCACAAGCCACCTGGGAGACACAACAAACATGTGAGAGAAGGTGCTCTGGAGCCAAATACAGGACCATTCTGGAAGAAAAGCTGTTGGAGTCTGCAAAAGACCTGAGACTGGGATGGAGATTTATCTTCCAACAAGACAATGATCCCAAACTTAAAGCAAAATCTACAATGGAATGGTTCACAAATAAATGTATCCAGGTGTTAGAATGGCCAAGTCAAAGTCCAGACCTGAATCCAATCGAGAATCTGTGGAAAGAGCTGAAAACTGCTGTTCACAAACGCTCTCCATCCAGCCTCACTGAGCTTGAGCTGTTTTCCAAGGAAGAATAATAATAATAATAATAATAATAATAATAATAGTCCTTTAATAGTCCCACAATGGGGAAATTCAGTGTGTTACAGCAGCAAAGATAAGCAGATACAAATACAAATACAACATGTACAGGAATGTTCCAAGGTGAGAGGCATTACATTAATAGCAGACAGGCAGATAGGACGTAGCAGAGGAGGGGGGGGGGATTTAACAGGCAGAGAGATATTTCAGTTCTCTGTGTGTAATGATCTCCGCTTAGGTCGGTGTTGGTTGTACAGCCTAACCGCGGTGGGGAGGAAAGACTTCCGATAGCGCTCCTTCTCACACCTAGGGTGGAGCAGTCGGTCACTGACAGTACTGCTCAGCGCGATCACAGTCTCATGCATGGGATGGGACTTCTTCTTCTGCATGGAGCTCACCACGGACAGTATCCTTCTGTCACCCACCACCTGCACTGGGTCCAGTGGGCTCCCCAGGACAGAGCTGGCCCTTCTAATCAGCTTGTCAAGTTTATTTCTGTCCCTGGTTGATATACTGCTCCCCCAGCAGGCCACTCCAAAGAAGATGGCTGATGCCACTACCGAGTTGAAGAAAGTTCTAAGAAGTGCCCCCCAGATTCCAAAGGCTCTCAGTTTCCTAAGCAGGTAGAGCCTGCTGTGGCCCTTCCTGTACAGGGCCTCCATATGATCTGCCCAGTCCAGCTTATTATTAAGGAGCAAACCCAGGTACTTATAGGTGTTCACAATATCGATGCCCGTCCCCAGGATGTCCACTGGATTTGGAGGGCATCTGCCTTTGCGGAAGTCCACCACCATCTCCTTGGTCTTCCCCGCGTTAATCTTCAGGTGGTTCCGGTGGCACCAGTCCACAAAATCCTGGTTCAGTTCTCTGTACTCCCTGTCATCATCATCTGTGATGAGACCCACTATTGCAGAGTCGTCAGAATACTTCTGTAGGTAGCAGCTGGATGAGTTGCACCTAAAATCTGCAGTGTACAGTGTGAAGAGGAAAGGGGCGAGAACCGTACCCTGAGGTGCCCCCGTATTACAGATCACGGTACCTGACACACAGTCTCGGGCTCTCACGTATTGAGGTCGATTTGTGAGGTAGTCTAGGATCCAGTTGGAGAGGTGGTGGTCCACTCCAGCAAGGCCCAGCTTGTCTCTCAGTAACCTGGGCTGTATGGTGTTAAAAGCACTGGAGAAGTCAAAGAACATTATTCTCACTGTGTTCCCTGGTTTCTCCAGGTGAGACAGAGCCCTGTGCAGAAGATGGATGATGGCATCATCTACCCCAATGCCCGGCCGATAAGCAAACTGGAGGGGGGCCATAGCGGGGCTCACTAGAGGGTGGAGATGTGTGAGAACCAATCTCTCCAAGATCTTCATCAGGTGAATGTCAGTGCTACAGGTCTGTAGTCGTTGAGAATGGGCAAGAATTTCAGTCTCTCGATATGCAAAACTGATAGAGACATACCCCAAGTGACTTGCAGCTGTAATCGCAGCAAAAGGTGGCGCTACAAAGTATTAACTTAAGGGGGCCGAATAATTTGGCACGCCCCACTTTTCAGTTTTTTATTTTTTACAAAAGCTTAAAATATCCAATAAATTTCGTTCCACTTCAGGATTGTGTCCCACTTGTTGATTCTTCACCAAAAAATAAAAATTTTATATCCTTATATTTGAAGCCTGAAATGTGGCAAAAGGTTGAAAAGTTCAAGGGGGCTGAATACTTTCGCAAGGCACTGTACATACAAACTGCTTTTCTAACAGCAAAGAACTGATTGTACTTGTGCAACTCTAAAATAAATCTGCTATTTAAGCATTTTTTTTACCCAATATACAGTCTAACAACCTGTGCTAGTCTAAAAAAAACCTCTTCCTATTTAATGTTTTTTTCTGCTCTGCTCACCCAAGACAGTGTGACATAGTGTTAATCTGAAAAAATATTTGTTTATTAAGAGTTGTTTTTCTTGCTGCTCATATATAGTCTCAAAGCCCATGCAAAAAAACTATGTTATTTAAAGCTGAATTTGCAACAAGTAATTGTCTTTAAATAAAAACAACAAAAACAAAAAAAGACATATATACAGTGACATAATAGCTGCTAATTAGTATCATTATTATAATTAAGCATTGAGTAGTCACAAAATAGGGCAGGAACAAGCCAAAGGAGGGGAGCAAGTGCTGACAATAGGAATGTGGGTGGGAACAGCAACACTACTTCTGATTTTGGTGACACCGCCAGTAGCATTGTTGTACTTCCTGAGAATGAAGATGAAGTTTTTCATTACTTAGTTCACTCATCCTAGTCACAGGAGGATATTGTATCCAAGAGTAATGGGATCTTAAGTCAGGCTTCTGTGTATTCTTCCTCTTCCTTCTACATAACCCATAATTTACTGCAGGGCTGTTCATGACTGTGTCTTCTTCATATTCTTCACTGACAAAGATCCCTAGTAATGATGTGGCACCTGTTGAGCAATCTATTTCTCCTAGTCAGAGCAGTCTTCCTCCTCTTTTTGGTGAGCTGGATGAGAACAGTCAGCATTGTGTACAAGTAGAGGAAGAAGACATGACTAGCGGTGGTGGAGGTAGTAGTGGAGGAGTGTGTGATACTACTACTGGTAGTCATTCTGGTAGGGGAGTTACAGGGAAGTCTGGAGGTGGAAATTCTGAGAGTGTGCAGGAATCTCATGGCCATGATGTATCAGAAAAAAGCAGGGAAGACAATGACATTGCCAATGATGATGACTCTTTTGTGGATAGCACCTGGCCACTCAGTCAGGGTGACAAGGTGACATCTGATGAAGAGGGTGGTGACAGTGGTAATAGTGATGATTCCAGTAATTGCACAGGCCAAATATCCAAAAAGCCTGACCAGGGCAGACCTAGGGAAATGCAGGGTGGATGTGATAGCACAGGTGGTGGTAGTGGCAGATATGTTTACACTGCTTCTGGTTTTGGTGGCAGCAACTACAGCAACAATTTTTTTCTACATTTCCACATGATAAATCCATGTTCTAAATGCGATACGTTACCACAAAGCGTGAGAAAATTTGGATTCGATGCGAATCAAATATTTCCTGAAATTTGGATCGAATTCCACTTTGTCAGCTTCGATTCGCTCATCTCTATCGACAGCTATGGGGTCCATGTCTTATTTGGACATGGAATTGCAATGTGCCAGTTCCATCCTACAGATGTCATTAACCCATTATGAGAAACATGGTGAAATGTGGGATCTCCATAGGGCAGGGATTAGGAGCTTGGCAGTGGTTAGCAGGTGAGTGGCCAGGTCCTCTTTGTGTGGATGGAAGTCATCATGAGGAAGCAACAGCAGGATATGTTCAGATTCGGTTGGTATATTCTTGCAACAAATCTTATTGGTGGCATCCAATACTTTACACCAGAAGGGTGCTATTAGTGGGCAATGCCACCAAATGTGAAGATAGCCCACTTCCTTCCTACAACGTCAGCAGGTGTCAGGTACTGAGGGATCAATGCTGTGTAGCCAAGTCGGGTTTTTGTACCAGTGTGTTAACAATTTGAATGAGTTTTCTTGTGTACTGAAAAGGACTCTAGCCAAGATAAAGTACAGGTAGTAGAGTGCTTTGTCATATAAACTTCACAGATAGATGTAAAATCTCTAGTTTGCAGGAAGTCCCTCAGTACCAGGCCCATTTTTTGGAGCATCCAAGGTGGCGTCAGTTATGTGTCTTTGTCAAAGAAGTAAGACAGGGTGTGATGCTGCAGTCTGTCCCAAAGAGGTGGGTAGAATGTACCATTTAGGATTAATCAGGTTTGCTGGCAAAGCTAATAGCAGTGTGGGTTGTGACGCGGAGAGTAGGGAGTGCCGTGAGGTTATGGCACTGTATAGAAAGGAGCTAGTGTTTGGAGTGGGGGGGTAATATACAAGCGACAGTTTGTCCTCCAGGGACATGAGGGAAGTCTCTAGTTGTATAGCCAGGTTGTCACTAGGGTTCTGCGTGAGCAACAGTCATCGTTCTAGTTGGTGGGCGTGATAGTAAGCAAGGAGGTCTGGGAGATCTGCACCACCTTTGCGGGGTGGTAGGATTAGTTGTGAGTGTTTGAGTCTAGGGCATTGTTGGTGCCACAGAAAAGAGGAAATAAGCGTCTCACTTCATCAAAGAAGAATCTTCAGAGCTGGATGGGGAGCATGTGCAATAGGTGCAGTAGTTTAGGGAGAATGTACATTTTCAATAAGTTTTTTCTGCCTAACCATAAAACATATGGGATCTGTAGGGTTGAAAGCTGAATTTGGATGTCTCGCAGCAGGGGGCGGAAGTTGAGAGAAAACAAATCGTTTGGGTTTCATGATATACGGACAGCCAAGTACTTTATGTCCGACTGGGCCCAGCTATAGGGGGAATTATTTTTCAACCTGGAGGATAGGGGTTCTGGAACTGTATTGTTTAGGACTTCAGATTTGCTAAAGTTTATCTTAAAGTTGGATACTAACCCAAATTGTTTGAAAAGGTCTATGTGGCAGGGTGGGGAGTGTTCAAGGTTTGTGAGGATCAGGAGGTCATCAGCAAATGCTGGTAATAGATATGTGCAACTGGAACTACTGTTCCTACAAGATCCCAGGATTTGCGCTCCTCAAGGACAAACCACGAAATGGTCACTGGGTGAGAATAGTTCAAGCTTTATTAGGATAATGCGTTTCAGGGTTTACAGCGTTCAGGAGAGCGCACCCCTTCATCAGATCTGTGCAATGGTGGTTGTACAATGAGCCATTGCAGAGATCTGATGAAGGGGTGCGCTCTCCTGAAAGCTGTAAACCCCGAAACGCGTTATCCTAACAAAGCTTGAACTATTCTCACCTAGTGACCATTTCGCGGTTTGTCCTTGAGGAGCGCAAATCCTGGGATCTTGTAGGAACAGTAGTTCCAGTTGCACATATCTTTAATAAATTACTTTTCCTATTGTTTATGGACAAGTGCTGACATAATTTTATTACCCCTATCACCATGCATGTAAAGTTTGCATTTGGAGACTTTAACTAGCCTTGCTGAGTGGACATTAAGCAGGTCTCTCACTGTGTCCCTAGCCTGGGTGAGTTCGTTGAGAGTACATTGTGCATGTGACTGTTTGTGAGCACTTTCCAGACTTGATATGTGAGAAAGAAGACCGTCAAGAGTATTGTGTCTAGCCCTTTTGATGTGTATGCCTAATGAGATTAGTTCTCCCCAAGCCACTGCTTTATGTGCTTCCCAAAGAATGGGATCTTAGACATCGCCAGTGTTGTTCAAAGCAAAGTATTGCTGAAGGGTGATATTAATTCTGGTCCGATAAAATGATGTTGCCTATGGTTGCCTCCAACATCAAGACTAGGGAGCTGGTCTTTAGGAAGAGGTAATCAAAACAGTGGTAAAAGTTGTGGGTGGAAGAGTAATAGGCGTAGTCCCTTGCGGGGGGGGGTGAGTCAAACGCCAAGTGTCGACCAAGTGGAAGGTTGCTAGAGACTTATGGAGATGTGAGAGGGACCTATAGGGTGCATGTCTAGAGCTAGTAGAGTCTAAAATGGGATTAAGGGATAGGTTCCAGTCTTACCCAGCTATCAGTATGCCTTCAGTGAAGTTTCTCAGGGTCTGTAGAGTCAGGGTAAGCCATTGAACCTGAGATTGGTTAGGGGCATATAAGTTAGCAAATGTATACTTTATGTGGTCTTTAAAAAAAATGTTTGGATCCTTGGGGTCACTAAGTTGTACCATAAGTATATTTGTCATTTTTGAATGTAAACATTTATCCATCTGATTTTTAATAATAATTTTGGAAATTAGTAAATTTGAAGAAAAACAATACATGAGATGTAAACCTGATAATATATTTTAATTAGGGACCATATGACTAAACAATCTGTCTTGTAATTATATTAAGCCAAATTTAATTATAATAGCTATATTAAAACTGTCAATGAAAAATATAAAAGTATAAAATATATTCATGGAACAAAACTGTGATACTGTACACTATACTCCTGAAGGATGAATAACAATACTGTATGTACTGTATTGTATTGTCCTGTCATATTTTCATATTATTCTCACAATAGGCTATACTGTACTTAGTTACAGGTTCTGTGTTACACTTTGATTTGCAAGACATAAGGTTATGCAAATTGAGGAAATAGCAGGTGTCACTAAGATCTGCAAATGATCAAATGGTCAAGCTAGCTTTTATCTGTGGCATGTGGAAAGGCCATAAATGCCAGACAGAAAACAACATTTTTTCACCACATGAAATCTCAAAAATCAGATAAAGTGGTGTGGGATGATTGTGTGATGCCTCCTGTTTGTTGATGTGCCAGTTATTGCTCCTTGTCACAAACTAAGAGGGATAGAATCCTTGAACTGAGAGACCTTGGTTTATAGCTCTGGCAGATCGCTAAACACCTAGGCTGAGATGTCAGCACTGTTCAATGTCATATGGCCCAGTGTTTAGGAGAATAAACAATGAACTGAAATGACAGCAAAAGTTGCACAGAGATGAATTTCAGCACACACGGATTGTCTGATGGAAGAATGGTACGTAGTGATCCAATCTGTACTGCAAGTGAAATTGAACAGCACATCCCAAGCCTATGGTGACAGATGGTATAAAAACAAACAATCAGAAGTCCAGCTACAGTTGTTCCAGTGACCTCGCGCCACCACTCTCAAACTGTATCATAATGACGTACAGGAAGTCCAATGGAGACTGGAATGGAGGTCTATTCTCTTCAAGGATGAGTCCCTTTGTGGGAATGGTCAATGTAGACAACATATTGAAGAGGACTTCAGAAGGGAATGTCACACCAGTTCTAGTCCTGGGATTATAGTGTGAGGTTGCATAATGTATGGTGGGCATATCTCTCATTTCAGGTACAATTGTGAAACAATTTTTCCAAAGTTTCACTAGAGCTATTTTACAACAGGGCAATTCCAGTCCTCATGTTGCTCATACTACTGTGACTTGGAGCATCTCTTCTATCAAGCACTTTTGAGGCTCTATTGGTTGGCAATTGCAAAGGGAGCAGCCAGCAGCCAATCTTGATATTTGCATGCCCAAGAACATTCAGTATACCATAACACTCCTCATTCAACCATTAATAGACTGCCTAGGCATGCAAGTGCATATTATTCTGCATGTGGTACTCATACTCATTATGAATAAATTGAGATGTTTTAAACATTTAGTTTCCATCATCATTTACATATCATTAACATGTCTATTTATTCTGTGATTTCCATAACTCCAAGACTTTTCCTTCTTGGTGCTGCAATTTTATACAAACCTGCCACCCTACTGGCCGAGCCACATTCCCCATGGTTACATCTTTTTTCATTAGGTCTCACACCTAATGACAAAAAAATGAGTAATGGAGAATGTGACTCAGCCAGTAGGGTGGCAGGTATGTATATGATTGCGGTACCTTGCAAAAGTTTGGGAACACTTGTAGATTTATGTGCTCAGATAACTTTGACCAAGGTCTCAGACCTTAATTTGCCAGTTAGGGTTATGGCTTGTTCACTATCATTGTTAGGAAAGGACAAGTGATTCAAATTTTACAGCTTTATAAATCCCCAGCCTCCTCTAACCTTGTGCCAAAAAAAACAACAGCCATGGGTTCTTCTAAGCAGCTGCCTAGCACTCTGAAAATGAAAATGGTGGAGGCCCACAAAGCAGGAGAAGGCTATAAGAAGATAGCAAAGCGTTTTCAAGTTGCTCTTTCCTCAGTTCCAAATGTAATTAGGAAATGACAGTTAACAGGAACAGTGGAGGTCAAGATAAGGTCTGGAAGACCAAGAAAAATTTCAGAGACAGCTGCTCATAGGATTGCAAGAGTGGCAAATTACAACCCTCACTTGACTGCAAAAGACCTTCAGGAAAATTCAGCAGACTTCGGAGTTGTGTTAGAGTGTTCTACTGTTCAGTAATACCTGCACAAATATGGCCTTCATGAAAGAGTCATCAGAAGAAAACCTCTCCTGGGTCCTCATCATAAAATTAAGAATCAGAAGTTTGCAGAAGAACATCTAAACAAGCCTGATGCATTTTGAAAGTCATGTGGACCGATAGAGTTAAAATAGAACTCTTTGACCACAATGATCAAAGGTATGTTTGGAGAAAAAAAGGCATAGAATTTCAGGAAAAGAACATCTCTCCGACAATTAAGCATGGGGGTGGATCAATCATGCTTTGGGGTTGTGTTGCAGCTAATGGCACAGGGAACATTTCACGGGAAGAGGGAAGAATGGATTCAATGAAATTTCAGCAAATTCTTGAAACAAACATAACACTATCTGTAAAAAAAGCTGAAATTGAAAAGAGGATGGCTTCTGTAAATGGATAATGATCCTAAACACACGTCAAAATCCACCATAGACTACCTAAAAAGGAGCAAGCTGAAGGTTTTCCCATGGCTCTCACAGTCCCCTGATCTGAACATCATTGAAAATCTATGGCTAGACCTCAATTGAGCAGTGCATGCAAGATGACCCAGGAATCTCACAGAACTGGAAGACTTTTCCAAGGAAGAATGGATGAAAATCCCTCAAACAAGAATTGAAAGACTCTTGGCTGGCTACAAAAAGCGTTTACAAGCTGTGATACTCGCCAAAGAGGGTGCTACTAGGTACTAACCATGTAGGGTGCCCAAACTTTTGCATCAGACCCTTTTCATTTTTTGTTATTTTGAAAATGTAAAATATGAAAATATTTTTTTTTCCAAAAAAATACATTGGGAATGTGTCATAATTAATGTTATGCCTTTTGAAGATCATTTATCTTCAACTTGCTTAACTTTTCACAATAACAGTCATTTTGACCAGGGGTGCCAAATTTTTGCATGCCACTGTAAATAAGAGGTTTACACTCCCTTACAAAGTATTTGACAGCAGGTGTTGCATACTATTCACAGCATTTATTTATGTACAGTGCTGGCCAAAAGTATTGGCACCCCTGCAATTCTGTCAGATAATACTCAATTTCTTCCAGAAAATGATTGCAATCACAAATGCTTTGGTAATAATATCTTCATTTAATTTGTCTTCAATGGAAAACCACAAAAAGAATTGTCAAAAAGCCAAATTGGATATAATTCCACACCAAACATAAAAAGGGGGTGGACAAAAGTATTGGCACCCTTTGAAAAATCAGGTGATGCTTCTCTAATTTGTGTAATTAACAGCACCTGTTACTTACCTGTGGCACGTAACAGGTGGTGGCAATAACTAAATCACACTTGCAGCCAGTTGAAATGGATTAAAGTTGACTCAACCTCTGTCCTGTGTCCTTGTGTGTACCACATTGAGCATGGAGAAAAGAAAGAAGACCAAAGAACTGTCTGAGGACTTGAGAAGCAAAATTGTGAGGAAGCATGAGCAATCTCAAGGCTACAAGTCCATCTCCAAAGACCTGAATGTTTCTGTGTCTACCGTGCGCAGTGTCATCAAGAAGTTTAAAGCCCATGGCACTGTGGCTAACCTCCCTAGATGTGGACGGAAAAGAAAAATTGACCAGAGATTTCAACAAAAGATTGTGCGGATGGTGGCTAAAGAACCTCGACTAACATCCAAACAAGTTCTAGCTGCCCTGCAGTCCGAGGGTACAACAGTGTCAAACCGTACTATCCGTCGGCGTCTGAATGAAAAGGGACTCTATGGTAGGATACCCAGGAAGACCCCACTTCTGACCCAGAGACATAAAAAAGCCAGGCTGGAGTTTGCCAAAACTTACCTGAGAAAGCCAAAAACTTTTTGGAAGAATGTTCTCTGGTCAGATGAGACAAAAGTAGAGCTTTTTGGGAAAAGGCATCAACATAGAGTTTACAGGAAAAAAAAAGAAGCCTTCAAAGAAAAGAACACGGTCCCTACAGTCAAACATGGCGGAGGTTCCCTGATGTTTTGGGGTTGCTTTGCTGCCTCTGGCACTGGACTGCTTGACCGGGTGCATGGCATTATGAAGTCTGAAGACTACCAACAAATTTTGCAGCATAATGTAGGGCCCAGTGTGAGAAAGCTGGGTCTCCCTCAGAGGTCATGGGTCTTCCAGCAGGACAATGACCCAAAACACACTTCAAAAAGCACTAGAAAATGGTTTGAGACTTCTAAAGTGGCCAGCAATGAGTCCAGACCTGAATCCCATAGAACACCTGTGGAGAGATCTCAAAATGGCAGTTTGGAGAAGGCACCCTTCAAATCTCAGGGACCTGGAGAAATTTGCCAAAGAAGAATGGTCTAAAATTCCAGCAGAGCATTGTAAGAAACTCATTGATGGTTACCGGAAGCGCTTGTTCGCAGTTATTTTGTCTAAAGGTTGTGCTACCAAGTATTAGGCTGAGGGTGCCAATACTTTTGTCCGGCCCATTTTTGGAGTTTTGTGTAAAATGATCAATGATTTGACTTTTTTTTCATTCTCTTTTGTGTTTTTTCATTGCAAGCAAAATAAATGAAGATATTATTACCAAAGCATTTGTGATTGCAATCATTTTCTGGAAGAAAATGTAAGCCATAAATGCGTGCAACTCCAGACACATCATCAGTAGGACCTCTAAAATATAGGTCTTTAGATGTTGTAGAGATTTCCTCCAGATACTTTCTATTTTAATGTAGCAAATGACTAATGGGGTTTGTATTTATAAATGGCTTTACTTAGTGTCCCTGATCTTGTATAGCATTTTATAAAGAGAAGTGGAGGAACACTTCTGCAATAATCCGATGTCTAAGAGTATGTTCACATGAATTTTTTTGGGGGGGAATCTGCCTCAAAATCTGCCTCAAAAAATACCACCCATTCATTTCCATGGGAGTCAATAGCAGATTGACCTATCTTCAGGTGGATTTCGTCTTGAAAAATCCATTGAAATGTGATGCGTTTTTTTTACATATTTTTTGCAAAAACCGCATCAGAAACCCTAGCGTTTTTTAAAGTGAAGTTTACAGGTCTATGCAGTGTGCTGGAGTAAAAAACGCATCAAGAAACCACGACAAAAAATGCATCAAAAAAGACACCAAAAACTGTGGCAAAAAACTCATCATGTAAAAAAAATGTGGCAAAGAGTTTCTTTATTCCTGAAGCAGATTTTTTCAGCCTGCAAAAAACTCTCTGTGCACATATCCATACTGCAAG
The DNA here is from genome assembly GCA_947044405.1 of Leptodactylus fallax. Lineage (NCBI taxonomy): Eukaryota > Metazoa > Chordata > Amphibia > Anura > Leptodactylidae > Leptodactylus > Leptodactylus fallax. Next base: position 10,208,450 of record CAMRHE010000021.1, read on the forward strand.
GAGCAGTTCTTATTTGAGTTTTGAGAAAAATAGGGGTAAAATTGCTAAAATCATATAAAAGAATTCTTTGTAGTTCTCCTAATTTAGATATTATACAAGTGATGTGCATTTTAAAAATGTATACTCTTTTATCTTTGAGTATTAAAAGTAATGCAATTCTATCTCAGCTATCAAATTAATATTTCAAATGTACTACATCCATTATATTACAAAAATACGGTACAATTCCTATCTGCAAAATAAACTAATAGGATTATTTATTACTAATCTCATAAGATTACAAAAAGATATGGCAAAATCAGCTACAATTGCTAATGAAGGGATGATACCGTATACTAAGTTATTTTTCAGAAGCTTATTCTGGCTAACATGCCATTGAATATTTTAACCATGGCCCATGTCAATGCATTATAATTTTCAGGCTTTAATTTAACCCTGTTTTGAATACTTAAATAACATTTAGTTGACAATATAATAAACCTTTTTAATTAAGAAGAAATACAGCTAAAGTATTACAACACATTTTCCATAGAATTGAATTGATAAAGTCACTTTATGCACACTAATCATACTGTATTTTCTGATACTGTTGAAATACAAGTTATGCTCTTAACCTCCTGAGGTCAACAACCAATATTCAAGGCTATATTGCAGAAGTTTAATCTTTTGTTTTAGAATCATTCATGCCCTTTTCTCAGAGCATATTGTATTTAGTTTTAGATATCGGATTATTATTACAGATATAAGAAATATTGCTTATTACATATTAGGTTCTTGTCAGTGAGTACCACAATGATTCATCAGGTTAGATACTTGAAGATGGTTGGTCTCTTTGTATGTCTTGATTACTTTCTGGCACATATAATTCATGCTAGTGGTAATAGTAGAAGGAATTCTATTAGACCTCTTTTATACAAGATTTTTTTTTCATGGTAATTTTATGTAAAATCAAAAAAGTCTTGCAGTTTGAAATACTTGTTGTTGTGCTTTATGTACATTTGGAAAATGTATGCATGACAAAAATGCTGGACTATTAAACAATATAGTGTTCTCCACACAGGTTGCGAATAAGGAAGCTTACATTATAAATGTGTTTCGACCTCACCCATTTGAACTCCTGCACCATCCTCTGGCCGCATTGTACGGCGCAGGAGGCATGTCTGCTCATGATTACCTGCTCCCGTACTCTTGTCATTCTGTGTTGGCACTGTTAGTGTTAACTTTTGTGTGCTTGACAGCCTATCTGCCAATCAAGCCTGGGGCAGGTTCTGGACTTCCTTAAACTGGCCATCAGCCCACACATGGTCTTTTCACTTGTAACATGATTAAATGCACTTGTTGAATGACAAATAGTTAACAAATATGTTTTTTGACTGCTTGATTGATAATTTGAACCAGATGTAGTAATTTATATTTAAGCCCACAGGGCCTATCCCCCAGTAATATGTCCTTTGGGGTCAAAGATATTTCTTTATTAAATGCTGATGATAGTACAGTCATGGCCAAAAGTTTTGAGAATGACACAAATATTATATTTTCACATGATCTACTGCCCTCTGGTTTTTATGTGTGTTTGTCAGATGTTTTTATCACATACAGAAATATAATTGCATTCATATTATGAGTAACAGAAGCTTATATTGACAGTTAGAATGAGTTAATGCAGCAAGTCAATATTTGCAGTGTTGACCCTTCTTCTTCAGGACCTCTGCAATTCTCCCTGGCATGCTCTCAATCAACTTCTGGACCAAATCCTGACTGATAGCAGTCCATTCTTGCAGAATCAATGCTTTAATTTTGTCTGAATTTGTTGGTTTTTGTTTGTCCACCCGTCTCTTGATGATTGACCACAAGTTCTCAATGGGATTAAGATCTGGGGAGTTTCCAGGCCATGGACCCAAAATCTCTATGTTTTGTTCCCTGAGCCATTTAGTTATCACCTTTGCTTTATGGCAAGGTGCTCCATCATGCTGGAAAAGGCATTGTTGAGCGCCAAACTGCTCTTGGACGGTTGGGAGAAGTTGCTCTTGGAGGGCATTCTGGTACCATTCTTTATTCATGGCTGTGCTTTTAGGCAAGACTGTGAGAGAGCCGATTCCCTTGGCTGAGAAGCAACCCCACACATGAATGGTTTCAGGATGCTTTACAGTTGGCATGAGACAAGACTGGTGGTAGCGCTCACCTCTTCTTCTCCTAATAAGCTGTTTTCCAGATGTTCCAAACAATCGAAAAGGGGATTCATCAGAGAAAATGACTTTACCCCAGTCCTCAGCAGTCCACTCCCTGTACCTTTTGCAGAATATCAGTCTGTCCCTGATGTTTTTTCTGGAGAGAAGTGGCTTCTTTGCTGCCCTCCTTGAGACCAGGCCTTGCTCCAAGAGTCTCCGCCTCACAGTGCGTGCAGATGCACTCACACCTGCCTGCTGCCATTCCTCAGCAAGCTCTGCACTGCTGGTAGCCCGATCCCGCAGCTGAAACACTTTTAAGAGACGGTCCTGCCGCTTGCTGGTCTTTCTTGGGCGCCCTGGAGCCTTTTTGGCACCAATGGAACCTCTCTCCTTGAAGTTCTTGATGATGCGATAGATTGTTGACTGAGGTGCAATCTTTCTAGCTGCAATACTCTTCCCAGTTAGGCCATTTTTGTGCAGTGCAATGATGACTGCACGTGTTTCTTTAGAGATAACCATGGTTAACAGAAGAGAAACAATGATGGCAAGCACCAGCCTCCTTTTAAAGTGTCCAGTGGTGTCATTCTTACTTAATCATGACAGATTGATCTCCAGCCCTGTCCTCATCAACACCCACACCTGTGTTAATGGAGCAATCACTGAAACGATGTTAGGTGGTCCTTTTAAGGCAGGGCTGCAATGATGTTGAAATGTGTTTTGGGGGATAAAGTTCATTTTCTAGGCAAATATTGACTTTGCAAGTAATTGCTGTTAAGCTGATCACTCTTTATAACATTCTGGAGTATATGCAAATTGCCATTAGAAAAACTGAAGCAGTAGACTTTGTAAAAATTAATATTTGTATCATTCTCAAAACTATTGGCCATGACTGTAGATAGCCATAAGGTCAGAACCCTTGGATAAGCCCACCAAATATGTATGGCATACACCCTTTGAAGCACCTATTGGATGCATGTGGGAAGAAGCAATGCAATTGAGCAGGTACATAATATATTTACTTTGGAAAAGTTTCAAAGAATTCACAATGAGTGGAACATGGTAAGTGAAACTCTGTACCTGTCTCACTAAGAAACCCTGCTAACTTTATGAATATTCGTTGTCTGCCGTATCCTTCTCCTCCACCAGCCTTTTTCTCTTGTGCTTTCTGGAACGCCCACTCACTCTGCAACAAACTTGACATTACTCAAGATCTCTTCATTTCAAAGTCTTTTAACCTGCTGGCTGTCACTGAAACCTGGATTAAACAGTCTGACATCGCGTTACCCTGCTGCTCTCTGTTATGATGGCCTCAGATACCCTACAGTCATCACTGTCTCCCATCTCTTCTCTCTCCTGTCTTGAACTGGCCACCAAACACTACAATGAGACTCTCAAAGTCACTCTGGATAAAGTAGCACCCTTGACCATCCGAAAATCCCAACACAGACACCGGCAACCTTGGCACACTCCTCAAACACATTTTCTTCAGTGATGCTCAAGATGTGCCGAACGTCTATGGCGAAAATCTCACACATCTGCAGATTTTCTTCACTTCAACTTTATGCTGAAAGCCTATAACTCTGCCCTTCAGCTCGCCAAACAATCTTACTTCACCTCTCTCATCTTTTCTCTCTCCAATAACCCTAAACGACTCTTTGACACCTTTCACTCCCTCTTCACGACAAAGGTGCGGGTACCTGTCACAGACCTCAGTGCTCAAGACATGGCCACGTACTTTAAAGACAAAATCGACAACATCCGTCAGGAAATAACCCAATTTTCAAGCAGCATCAGTCCCCTTCCCTCCCTTGCTCCTCATTGTGAACTCTCATTATTTGACTCAGTAACATAAGAAGTCTCCCAGCTCCTTTCTTCTTCTCGCCCCACTACTTGCACAAGTGATCCTATCCCATCACACCTCCTCTGGTCTCTGTCCCCTACTGTTACAACTCACCTTACTAAAATTTTTAACTTCTCTCTTTCTTCTGGAATCTTTCCCTCCTTCAAACATGCTGTGAAAACCCCACTACTGAAAAAACCCTCCCTTGACCCGTCCTGTGCTGCTAACTACCGACCTGTCTCTAATCTCCCCTTCATCTCTAAATTCCTGGAGCGCTTGGTCTACTCCTGCCTAATCCGCTATCTCTCTGTTAACTCTCTTCTGGACCCCTGACAATCAGGTTTTCATGCACTAAACTCTACAGAAACGGTCCTAACAGAGGTCTCCAATGATCTCTTGACGGCTAAATCTAAAGGGAACTATTCACTACTGATTATTCTGGTTCTCTCAGCAGCATTTGACACTTTAGACCACAAACTCCTCTTCACTATGCTCCACTCTATTGGCCTCAGGGATAACGCTCTCTCTTGGTTTTCTTCCTATCTCTCTGAACGCTCATTTAGTGTATCATTCGCTGGTGCTATTTCTTCTCCTCTGCCCCTTACGGTTGGGGTTCCTCAAGGCTCGGTCCTAGGTCTACTCTTCTTCTCTCTGTACACAGCCCAAGTTGGACAAACCATTTGCAAATTTGGCTTTCAGTACCATCTTTATGCAGATGATAGCCAACTATATACCTCATCCTGTGACATTACCCCTACACTACTACAGAACACCAGTGACTGTCTCTCTGCTGTCTCTGACATAATTTATTCTCTTTATCTGAAATTGAATCTTTCAAAATCGGAACTTCTTGTGATTCCCTCCATCTACTAACCGACCTAACCCTGATATCTCCATTTCTGTCTCTGGCCTTACTATTACACTGAGGCGGCATGCCTGCTGTCTGGGGTTTGTAGTTGATTCAGATCTCACCTTTACCCAACATATTCAGACACTTGCACGCTCTTGCCATCTGCATGTAACATCCTTGCCTGTCCAGGCTTTGGCACCATCCTCTGGCTGCATGCTGCGGCGCAGGAGGCGAGTCTGGTTGTGATTCCTTCCTTTGGGTTTTTCTTGTATTGTCTGAACACTGTCCTGTTCCCTCACCTCCTTCATTGTTTTTCCACCACACCCTTCTCCTTCACCTTGCTTTCCCCCCTGCTCCACTAAGAGTTAACTTTAGTCTTACCTGTGTGATTGACAGCCTATGCTCCTATCAAGTCTGGGGCGGGTTCTTCCTCCCTATTTATTGTTTGCTCATTTTCCCATTGGCGCCTGCTATTGCATTACGCGTACTGGCTATACTCCTTGCTCTCTGTTACCTGTTCTTCTTATTTCCTGACCACTGACTTACCTTTGACTTTTCTCTTGAATTGTGATTTTGTATTGCATTGCTCGATTGTTACCGACCCCTTAGCTAGCTGACCTTCTTTTGTTGTTGCTCGTCCTGTCTGCGTTCTGTGTAATCACTTATTATAAGCAGGGACTGTCAACTTTTTGCTGGCTGTCGCCCAGGGGCGCACCGCTAATGAGGCGAAGTGAGACGGCCGCCTCAGGCGGCACTGTCCGTCACTATCTGGGGGGCGGCATTTTTTACTTTATATTTACTGTAAACCAGCCCAGGACAGGCCGCTTAAAAAAACAAAACAAATCTGAGCGGTGCCTGTCCTGGGCTGGTTTACGAGACCTCTGCATGTCAGCGCAGGCAATGATTTCATCGCACCTCCTACGCTGAGACGCAGACATTGCGGACAAAAAGAGGAGGTGGCATCTCCATCAAGGCATCGCAGGTGAATATAACTTTTTTTTTTTATATATATAAATAGGCCGTAATCTGCTGGAGTATCCCCAGCAGGTTACGGCCTATTTATTTACTCACCCCGCGTCTGCGCGTGGTCACCTCCACTTCCCCTTCTGCTATGGGACGCAGAAGGGGAAGTGGATGCCACCGTGAGCAGCCGTGGGCCTCAAATACTACTATTATTATACTCTGCAGTCTTTTCAGACCCAGAAGTATAATAATCGAAGACCCAGGGGAGGTGAGGGAACATAAAAACCAATGCTACTTACCTCTCCTGTGATCCAATGTTACTTCGAGAAGGCTTGGGCCTTCTGTTGACGTCATCAGGTCGCGTTGCCTTCCTGATCACGTGACGTGTGCGCGCAATTAAACAGGGCCGAAAGCTGCTGGGAGTGCCCGGTGTCCAGGATAGGTAAGTAACACTGGTTTTTATGTTTGTATCCTTCCCTGGGTCTCCGATCATTATACTCTGGGGTCTGAAAAGATCCCAGAGTATAATAATAGTTCATGGGTCGGCCAGTATGGGGCATAATACCGTGTGCATGGGCCACTGTGGAGCATAATACCGAGTGCAGGGGCCACTGTAGAGCATAATACCTTGTGCAGGGGCTGCTATGGAGCATAATACCGTGTGCAGGGGCCACTATGGAGCATAATACCGAGTGCAGGGAACACAATAGAGCATAATACCATGTGCAGGGGCCACTATGGGGCATAATACCATGTGCAGGGGCCACTGTGGTGCATAATACCAGAGCAGGGGCCACTATGGAGCATAATACCGTGTGCAGGGGCCACTATGGAGCATAATACTGTGTGCAGGGGCCAATATGGGGCATAATACCGTGTGCAGGGGCCCTATGGAGCATAATACCGTGTGCAGGGGCCACTATGGAGCATAATACCATGTGCAGGGGCCACTATGGAGAATAATACTGTGTGCAGGGGCCACTATGGAGCATAATACTGTGTGCAGGGGCCAATATGGGGCATAATACCGTGTGCAGGGGCCAGATGGAGCATAATACCGAGTGCAGGGGCCACTATGGAGCATAATACCATGTGCAGGGGCCACTATGGAGCATAATACTGTGTGCAGGAGCCACTATGGAGCATAATACCGTGTGCAGGGACTGCTTCGAAGCATAATACCATCTTCTGGGGCCGCTGCGGGCCATAATACTGTGTGCAGGGGCTGCTGTGGAACATTATAGTGTGTGTAAATGGGGCGCTATAAACAGGGGCTATGGCGCCTGTTTATATTATACACTGTCTGTTTATAGTGACCGTGTGATGTAATTACAGCCTTGTCACATAGACGTGTATAGGACGAGGCTGTAGTTACATGACATGGCCACTATGAGATGAATGACACTATGTAAACAGAGAAGCGGTCACGCCACTTACACAGGAACCATTCAAACAGCTGATCAGTAGGGGTCCTGAGTTTTTGAGCCCCACTGATTAGTTTATTAATGACCTGGAAAACCTTTTAATTAGTTAACACCTGGGGCATTATTAATAAGGGGCACTATTTATACAAGGTACACACAGACATTATTAATATAAAGATGCACTTGGGAGTATTATTCTTTATGGGGGGTTATATCATATATTTTATAATTGGGGGTAGCAGCAGGATGGTTGTGCAGGTGAGGACAATGTGGGTCGGATGCCTGGAAAAGTGATGAGCCAAAGATGTCTGTGTTGCAAACTTTACAGAGACAAGTCACAGCTGGAAGAAGTGGCCATGGCAGTCCAGAGGGAAGAGAAGGGAAATGTGAAGGATTAGTCAGAGACGTCACCTGTAAGTCACAAAATGTTACTGCCCTGTATTCACCTAAATGATAGAGGATAAATACCTGATTGATGGGGGTCTGTCTGCTGATTCCCCCACTGAACCTGAGAACTGGGTTTTTTCCCCCACTGGGTGGGAATACAGCCTGACCGCAGCCATATATAGGTGTGTCACTTGGTGGATGGACGAACCCACGTGGCTCTCATTCACTTCAATGGCAGTGCCAAAGATAGCCGAAATCCAGTACTCAGCTATGTGCGGCGCTCCTATTATAGAGAATGGTGTCACATGGGCTCGTCCATCCACCAAGCAGAAGATGTGTGAAGTTACTTTCATTGTTAATGCCGTGTTGTTGGTCTGATACTGAAGTGATGCACTTAGAAGAATTCTTAAAAACTGTTTTATAACTTTGTGTATTGTGTTTATAGTGCGACGATAACAGCGTGTGAAGCTAGTAGCATAGAAACACAATTTTTTTTGGGGGGGCCCTCATTCTATAGTCCTCCTCAGGCAGCAAAGAGGCTAGGTTCACCACTGCTGTCTCCTAGGACAGATCGGACAAGTAGGCAGGGACAGTGGGGGGGATTCAGCTTAGGGTCCACTGTCTTGTTGTGCCCTTCCCCCCAGAATTCTCCAGCAGCTACTGGGGAATCGCTCCTCTAGCGATTCCCTTACACTGCACCTTAAAAACATCTCTAGAATTCGCCCTTTTCTCACCGTGGAAACATCAAAAACCCTCATTGTCCCTCTGAATCTCTCTCGTTTTCACTACAGTATTGAAATTGTCTTCTAATTGGGCTTCCTCTTACTAAACTCTCCCCACTACAATCTGTCCTGAATGCAGCCGCCAGACTCATCTTTCTGTCAAACCGGTACACAGATGCATCTACCTTGTGTCAGTAGATGTATTGGTTGCCCATCCATCACAGAGTACAATATAAAATTATCACACTGACCCACAAATCCATCCATAGCGCTGCGCCCCCCTATATCTTCTCTCTCGTCACTGTCTACCCCTCTAATCGTCCTCTGTGGTCTGCCAATGACCTTAGACTTGCATCCTCTGTTATCCGAACAGCTTTTCTCGAGCTGCACTGGTGCTCTGGAATGCTTTAACCTGGACAATCCGATTAATCCCCAACTACAGCAGCTTCAAAACTGCCCTAAAATCGCATCTGTATAGTCAGGCTTATCACGTGACCTGATCACAGTGTAGTGTGCAGAGGTGTAGAACAATAACACCTTTTATCTTTCCTCCTCTGTTCCTCAGATCCTGTCCTCTCCATCTAGAAGTTACACCGTACTCCTTGCACTTAGTATATGTTTATTCACAGATTCCGGCTGGTGAGGGGTTCATACAACTTCAGTTACATGACCTTTTCTATTAAAAGATGGCTGGATGTATTGTGTTCTATTGGATGATTGCAGGTTCAAGCCCCCTAGGAGGGGTTAATAGTTAAAAAAAAAAAAAAAAAAAGTTAAAAAATGTTAAAAAATATAAAAAAAACCATAAAAGTTCAAGCCCCCTCCCACTTTCACTAGAATACATCTAAAAATAAAATATTACTGTGAAACACATACACATTAGGTATCCCTGTGTCCAAAAATGGCCACTCTACAAACTTATAAAAATATTTTACCTCTATAGTGAATGCCGTATCGAAAAAAAAAAAATCAAAAGTGCTGAACTGCAGTTTTTTCGCTGTTTCACCTCTGATAAAAGTTGAAATAAAAAGCAATCAAATGTGTGATTGTTGTTCATGGAAAAAATTAAGACCTACCCCGAAAATAAGCCCTAGCCATTTTTTCGGAGAAAAAAATAATATAAGATCCTGTCTTATTTTTGGAGAAACACGGTAGTATATTATACGTAGCACAGGTGTCAAACACAAGGCCCGCGGGCCGAATGCGGCCCGCTGCCTACTGTTATCCGGCCCGGCAATTAGGTGGCCCGCAGGGCCGCGGCATTTTTTATTGTCTATGTACATTATGTAATGTAAACCAGCCCAGGACAGGCCGCTTAAAAAAAAAAAAAAACAAAGCTACGCGATACCTGTCCTGGGCTGGTTTACAAGGCCTCTGCATGTAAGCGCAGGCGGCCATACAATGACGTCACCGCGCCTCCTACGCTGACACGCAGACAAGAAGAGGAGGCGGCTGCATCAAGGCATTGCAGGTAGGTGAAGATAAGTTTTTTTTATGTATATATAAATAGGCCGTTGCCTGCTGGAGTATCCCCGACACGTAACAGCCTATTTACTTACCGATCCCCGCTGCTGGTCGTGGCCGCCCCCCGCTTCCCCTTCTGCTATGGGACACAGAAGCGGCTGTGTGCAGGAGCAGGGATGGTAAGTGAGGCCGCGGCCGGTGAACCCCATCAAATACTACTATTATTATACTCCGGGGTCTTTTTAGACCCCGGAGTATAATAATCGGAGACCCCGGGGGAGGTGATAAACATAAAAACCAGAGTTACTCACCTCTCCGGCGATCCGATGTTGCTCCCAGCCGGCTTCGGCCTTCTTTGGTGACGTACCAGGCGTCACGTGAGCCGGGCCGACGTCATTATGTCACAACGCCGGTCTGTGCAACATTGAAGAAGGCCGAACGCAGGGAGCGCACCGGGGCCCAGGTAAGTAACACTGGTTTTATGTTTGTCACCACCTGGGTCTCCGATCATTATACTCTGGGGTCTGAAAAGACCCAGAGTATAATAATAGTTTATGGGTGGGGGGTACTATGGGGCATAATACCATGTGCAGGGGCCACTATGGACTATAATACCATTTGCAGGGGCCACTATGGGGCATAATACCAATGCAGGGGCCACTAAGGAGCATAATACCGATTGCAGGGGCCACTATGGAGCATAATAACGTGTGCAGGGGCCACTATGGAGCATAATACCGTGTGCAGAGGCAACTATAGAGCATAATACCGTGTGCAGGGGCCACTATGGAGCATAATACCGTGTGCAGGGGCCGCTGTGGGGCGTAATACCGTGTGCAGAGGCAACTATAGAGCATAATACCGTTTGCAGGGGTAAACAGTATTTGTATAGTGCTTAATGTTTTATATATTCAGAAAAGGATGAGGATAGTATGTAACATGCCAATGTCTTAGGTTTTAACAATACATTATGTTCTTCCTGGTTGACCTCAAAGGGCTGATTGTAACAGTAGTAATGTACAAATGTAACTACTGCTTAATAGCTCGCTTATCTGTTAAGGAGAAGTTACTTTTATACATGTGTAAAATAATCTTGGCCCTTCAAGGTACCCCGTGAGGCTGAAGTGGCCCCCGGAGAAAATGAGTTTGACACCCCTGATATATAGTGTAATATATTTTTAAAGATGGATTTGAGTTTTAAATGTTTATTTTTGTTTGCAAGTTTCACTATAGTCCAAATATTTTAAGGTTTACCTTTATTTGGCTGTTTTCTTGCTATTAGACGTACGTCACTGCAACATTCATACTGCAAATAACCTAAAAACTGTAATTTCAGAAAGTGAAATCAAACTAGTTAACTATCCTTTTCCAAACTCTGTATTTTTCTTTTCCAGACTATTTTGAAAAATGAAGCTTTAAAATGTATTATCAGTTATATGAATGTCATTTACGGTACTGTGAATGTGCAAATACATGTTATAATGCCCTTGGTATTACCAGTATTTCATTTCAAACCTGTTATTACCTATTTCAATGCTACTAGATATGTAATACCATAAATAAAATAATGAATTCAAAATGGTCACTGTGAGTTTTAGTCTTGAACTCAATTCCAAATTCATTTTTAGAGGTATCTCTATTATTATTATTATTATTATTATTATTATTATTATTATTATTATTGTTTATTTATATAGCACCATTAATTCCATGGTGCTTTACATTTGCGGATTTACATACGGTACACCAGATATACAAAACAGATAATGCTGACAGAGACTGGTACAGTGGGATAGAGGGCCCTGCCCGCAAGGGCTTACAATCTGAGGGAAGAGGGATAGAGACAGAAGGTGGGGGTAGAGGCTGTACAGGTGGTGGTGTGGTGACAGTAGCGTTATTGGAGGTTGTAGGCTTTCTTGAATAGGTGAGTCTTCAGGGCCTTCTTGAAGCTTGTGACTGTGGGGGACAGTCTTATGTGTCTTGGTAATGAGTTCCAGAGTATGGGGAATTGTGATGATTCTGCCTAAATATGGCCATAACTCAGCTGTATTTTGGTCTCTGGGTATAGGATATCCCTTCTTGCTTGCTTGCATACTGTGCGCAGCTACAAGCCTAGGTGCATATTGGCAGTAGCAGCCAGGCTGGAACAATAGGGCTCCATTGTATTCCTATACAGCCCTGGCTGATCAAACAATAGTGCATTGTTCAAGCCTGGGCTGTTGATCAGATATGACTGATAACAGTGTATCAATTCACTTTGTCTCAGCTCTATACAAAAGATCTGGAGTTGATTGAATTAACTCATCAGACGTACTGTCGCCGGTGACCTCATTCTGGGAGGTGGCATAAAGGGTATAAAAGATGAGGTAAGAGGTCTGTGGGAGGAGATTACACTATGGAGAGTATGCTATAGAGATGATGCTACAGGATATTACAGACTTTAACTGAGATGCTACTATGAGCAGGCAGGTTGGAATGCTGCTGCTGACGATGATGAGCCTACAAGAGACTGTGAGAGACTGTTATGAGAGCATGCAGGCGGGATTATCGTTTTAATGCCACATGCTGAAAAGCCTCCACTGGTTACTCACACATGACAGAGCATGTGTGAGTGTTGGACTACAGAACCACATCAAGGACATGTGTGGTAAAGTAATCATTTCACCTTTAATCCCTTTTATTTTATTTGTACTGTATCTTGCAACTAGTAACTGTTAATGCTTGCATATGTCTGCATATCTGTTCTGATCTGTATATGTTAGATTTTAATACCGACCCATTTAGGGGTTAACAAATATATAACATTTAGAAGGCTTGTCTTGTATTTATCTGGGGAACCCGGCACTCACTGGAGGTGAGTGTGGTTTTTATATGAAAGAGGACTCAGGGTGTGGCCAAAGCGGTTTGGCGCACGGAGGATCTTTCACATTGGTGGCAGGGTAGTGGGATCTTAGGATAAACGGCGTGTGTTGGTGACCTATATCACTCACATGCTGGGGATTAGGGTAATCCTATGAGACAAGCTCGGTATTAAAGCAAGCATTAAGATACAGTGAAAGTTTGATACAGTGCTGTTCCCCCTCCTTTTTATTCTATCCTATCTTTTATTTGGCAAATACCAGTGGATGGCTAGTGGGCTCAGAAGCAGATCTCCAGAACTGCTGAACCAGGCTTTTGGAGATCCTGAGCGTATGGCTGAAATGGAGGCAGCCACAGCCATGCAGAGAATCGAGCAGAGTCCTGATTTTGGGGCTAGGCCAGGAAGTGCAGCAAGCAGCCCGGTCCCAAGGATTACTTCACCAGGAGGAACCAGTAGCCTCAGCCTTGCTGGGGGAATGGCTTCAGTCTGGCAAATGGCCCTGCAGCACTTAAGCACCAGGGACCCTAACATGTACCAGCAGGCGTTGCACTGGTTTCAGGAAGCTGTAGAACGAGAACGGCAGGCTGCAGAACGAGAATGGCAGGCTGATCGTGAGGCTGCTGAACGACAGGCAGAGAGAGAGAGGAAGTTTGCTGAGCGACAGGCAGAGAGAGAGAGGAAAGCTGCAGAATGGGAACAACAGTTTGCTGAGCGACAGGCCGAGAGGGAGTATCAGCTTGAGCTGAAAAGGCGGGAAATCTCCCAGCAAGCGCAAACTCCAACAACCCTGCAGATAACCTCAACTTGGAAGGAGAAGCCAGTCCGGAGTTCACCACAGCCATCTGTCATCAGGTCGGGTGAGACAAGCTATGCCCCGGGTGGTCCCTCCCCTGTCCCAAGAACTCTGGGCACCCTAGTGACCTTCCCCAAACCCCAAGGGGAGGTGCGGCGGGGCCATGCCTGTAACCCGACAGGACATTTCAAGAAGGAGTGCCCCAACCGCCCTGAGAACTTCTCTGCTTCCCAAGCCACAGCAGGTGGCCCATCTGTGTATCTGGATGTGGGTGCAGGAAAGGGAATACGGACTGTGGGACTATTGACTGATTTGCCTAATAATGTACTGTTGGGAACTGATTTGGGACCTGTGATGTCCCAATATGGGGTTGGGAGCAACCCAATTTACTGTGATAAACTGTCTATGATTAATGCTGATAATGTGTCTGTCATATCTGCAGAGGGGGCCCGTAACCCCCCCTCTGAGATACTTCCCATGGCAGTAAGTGTACCTGCTAATGAGTTGCCTTCAGCTGAGAGCAGGGAAGATGCAACTGAACTTCCTGCAACCCAGCTCAGCAAAAATGTTAGTGATGCTTTGTTTCCTCCGGTGCTAGGAACCAATGAGACTAAGTCTGTAGACACACCCACATCTGCGGGGGCGTCGCTCTCCCAGCTTGTTAATCTGTCTACCACAAATCTCATTGAGGCCCGGTGTGAATTAACAATTGCTAATGAAGGTTCTGTCAATGTAATTGCCAATGCTTGTTGTGAAAATGTACAGGGTAGCTCTTCTGAGTCACTGGAAGCGACTTCTACTATTTCGCCCAGTGTATCCGATAAGCACCCAACTACTGACCATGTGCCAGGTGGTCAGGTAGGCTATGGGGATCTCATGGCCGATCCAGGTGAGGGACGGACTGCTGGTAGTGCGGTGTTAGCCCGCAGCCAGAGTGCTACAAGGGTGGAGGGCGTTCCAACCCTTGAACCATTGCCTACACCACCTGGAGTCGGTGCTGAGACCGCCATGACTAGCCTCACTCCCTTGAAGCCGGAGGAGTCCGGCCTGTATGAGACATACACATCTCTTCTGTCCAGTTCTATTCCAGGAGTGCCCAAGGCCCAAGTGCAGATGGCATGGGGTACTGGAGATGTGATCCAAGAAGAGGGTATGTCCAATGTATTACCTGTCAATGTATTGTGGGGGGGATGTTTTGGGGAAGCATGTTCTCAGTCATTTGCCCAAGGTATCACCATCACCCACCCAAGTACAGGAGGAACAGGACGTAGGCCCAAAGGGGCAAGGCGTCTGGGAAGGAGGACAGGGTCCAAACATGCCTGTGCCAGAACCAGAGGTGCCCCTAGGTTTGGAAGCAGAGGGGGAGGTGCAGAATCCCCTAGAACTCTCCCTACTAGCGGCTAGTGTGGGGGAGACTCTGAGACAGCAGGCCAAGGGTAGCCAGGAGAGCAGAGATTGCCGGGATGGGATCTCTGGAATGGTATCCCAAGGGCCTGAGGTCATGAGTGTGGCTCCACAGGGTGCCAGTACTCAGAAAGCGGACCCAGAACAGGCAGGAGGTAGCCAAGTGTACGTGGCTCAGAGCCTGGGCCTTAGAAGTGTCCCTAGTCAGACTAGAGAGACAGAAGGGGCCGGCAGCTATGTAACATGCACCTCTCTTGTGTCTCACTCCAGCCAAGAATTCAGAGATGCTGTCCAAGCTGACCCTAGTCTGGACATATTGAAGGTGCGTGGCTCTCAACCACTCTTAGAGTCTGACAAGGCCCGAGTCTGCTGGGACGCCCGGGGGGAAGGTGAGAAAGCCTTGGGGCCAGAGACTGAGGAGCTGGAGGCAGAGGTGCTTTCAGAAGAGGGGCGTAGGCCCCTACTTCCTGCAAGCCCCATCTAAAGGGGGAGGTGTGATGATTCTGCCTAAATATGGCCATAACTCATCTGTATTTTGGTCTCTGGGTATAGGATATCCCTTCTTGCTTGCTTGCATACTGTGCGCAGCTACAAGCCTAGGTGCATATTGGCAGTAGCAGCCAGGCTGGAACAATAGGGCTCCATTGTGCATTGTTCAAGCCTGGGCTGTTGATCAGATATGACTGATAACAGTGTATCAATTCACTTTGTCTCAGTTCTATACAAAAGATCTGGAGTTGATTGAATTAACTCATCAGACGTACTGTCGCCGGTGACCTCATTCTGGGAGGTGGCATAAAGGGTATAAAAGATGGGGTAAGAGGTCTGTGGGAGGAGATTACACTATGGAGAGTATGCTATAGAGATGATGCTACAGGATATTACAGACTTTGACTGAGATGCTACTATGAGCAGGCAGGTTGGAATGCTGCTGCTGACAATGATGAGCCTACAAGAGACTGTGAGAGACTGTTATGAGAGCATGCAGGCGGGATTATCGTTTTAATGCCACATGCTGAAAAGCCTCCACTGGTGACTCACACATGCCATGTGTGAGTGTTGGACTATAGAACCACATCAAGGACATGTGTGGTAAAGTAATCATTTCACCTTTAATCCCTTTTATTTTATTTGTACTGTATCTTGCAACTAGTAACTGTTAGTGCTTGCATATGTCTGCATATCTGTTCTGATCTGTATATTTTAGATTTTAATACCGACCCATTTAGGGGTTAATAAATATATAAAATTTAGAAGGCTTGTCTTGTATTTATCTGGTGAACCCGGCACTCACTGGAGGTGAGTGTGGTTTTTATATGAAAGAGGACTCAGGGTGTGGCCAAAGCGGTTTGGCGCACTGAGGATCTTTCACAGGGATGCTCGGGAGAAGTCTTGGAGACGTTTGTGTGAAGAGCGGATAAGAGCAGAGTAGGAGGTCTTTGGAGGATTGGAGGTTGCGTGTGGGCAGGTAGCGGGAGATTAGGTCGGAGATATATGGAGGGGACAGGTTGTGGATGGCTTTGTATGTCAGCGTTAGTAATTTGAACTCTATTCACTGGGCAACGGGGAGCCAGTGAAGGGATTGGCAGAGGGGAGCGGCCGATGAAGAACGGGGGAAGAGGTGTATTAGGCGAGCAGCACAGTTTAAAGTGGACTGGAGGGGGGGGCGAGGGGGTTAGCTGGGAGGCCATAGAGAAGGGTGTTACAGTAGTCTAGGTGGGAGATTATGAGGGCGTGGACTAGCATCTTTGTAGATTCAGGGGTGAGGAAAGAGCGGATTCGGTGGATGTTCTTGAGTTGGAGGCGGCAGGAGGTGTTGAGGGTTTGAATATACGACTTGAAGGATAGGTCAGAGTCTAGGGTTATCCCAAGGCAGCGGGCCTGTGGGACTGGGGTGAGAGTGGTTCCATTAATTTTGATAGATGGGTCAGGTAGGGGGGCCATGCGAGGAGGGGTGAAGATTATGAATTCTGTTTTCTCCTTTTTTAGTTTGAGGAAGCGGGAGGAGAGAAAGGAGGCTACGGCTGCTAGACATTCTGGGACTCTGGACAACAGGGAGGTAATGTCTGGACCAGAGATATATATTTGGGTGTCGTCAGCATAGCAATGGTAATGAAAGCCATGAGATTCTATGAGTTGGCCAAGGCCGAGGGTGTAGATGGAGAACAGGAGGGGTCCTAGGACGGAGCCTTGGGGACACCTACAGAAAGAGGGTGTGGCGGGGAGGTGGCGAGTGAGTGGGAGAAGCTGAATGTGTGGTTGGTGAGATATGAGGAGATCCAGGAAAGGGCCAGGTCTGAGTTGCCAAGGGATGAGAGAGTTTCTATCAGGAGGGAATGGTCGACTGTATCAAAAGCAGAGGAGAGGTCAAGGAGGAGGAGGACAGAATAATGACGTTTGGCTTTGGCGGTTAGAAGGTCGTTAGAGACCTTGGTTAGGGCAGTTTCTGTGGAGTGATGGGGTCTGAAGCCTGACTGTAGTCTGTCAAGAAGCATATTGGACGAGAGGTAGGAGGATAGTTCGGAATGGACGTGTTGCTCTAGTAGTTTTGAGGCATACGGGAGCAGTGAGATGGGGGCGATAGTTGGCTGGAGAGGATGGGTCCAGGGAGGGTTTCTTAAGTATAGGTGTGACGGTAGCATGTTTGAAGGCGGAAGGGAAGGATCCATTGGTTAGGGATAGGTTGAAGAGATGGGTTAAGGCAGGAGTAATGTCTTCTGAGAGTTTTGGGATGAGATGTGACTGGATTGGGTCGAGTGCACAGGAGGTGAGGTGTGATTTAGAGATTAGGGTAGAGAGCTTTTCATCAGTGACGGTGGAGAAACAGGTTAAAGATGATGAGCACCAAGCAGTTGGATAGAGTGGTTGTTGGGGGTGTAGGGTGAGACTGTCTCTGATGGTGTCGATTTTGCTTTTGAAATAAGAGACAAAGTCATCAGCTGTGATAAGTGATGTCAGAGGGGGCGCAGGAGGACGGAGGAGGGAGTTGAAGGTAGTGAATAGCTGTTTGGGGTTGCGGGATAGGGCAGATATTAGTGTGGTGAAGTAGACCTGCTTTGCGGAGGTGAGTGCGTTCTTGAATGTGAGAACTGCTTCTTTATACCTAAGGAAGTCCTCCTGGGAGTGGCTTTTCTTCCAGAGGCGTTCTGCAACTCGTGAGGCACGTCTCAGTTTTTTAGTCAGATCAGTGTGCCAGGGCTGCCTATTGATCGGTCGGGCTCTGGTGTTAGTGAAGGGGGCCACAGAGTCAAGGGCTGAGGTAATGGTGGTGTTGTAGAAGTCAGCAGCGGTATCTGCGTCCTGGAGTGAGGATATGTCAGCGAGCGGTCGGAGAGAGTCTGAAAGCGTGCGGATGTCAAGGCGATTAAGGTTCCTGCAGGGACGTGCTGGTTTAGGATTTGGGGTTCAATTATAGAGGAGAGGGCAGAGAATGTCAGCAGGTTGTGATCGGAAAGCGTGGATGGAGAGTTAGAGAGGTTGACTAGAAGGTAGAGGCGGGTGAATATGAGGTCCAGCGTGTGCCCCTTTGTGTGGGTGGCAGAGGAGGACCATTGAGAGAGGTTAAAGGAGGTAGTGAGTGACAAGAGACTGGAAGCGGCGGGGTGGGATGTGTTAATGGGGATGTTGAAATCACCCATGATAATGGTTTTGAGGTGTCTGTGGATAGGAAATGAATTATCCAGGTGGTGAAGTGGTCGATAAAGGCAGTAGTAGGTCCTGGCGGTCGATATATGACGGCCAGTTGAAGGTTCGAGGGTGAGTAAATACGGACAGAGTGCACCTCAAAGGTGGGAAGGGTGAGAGCAGGTGTCGGGTGGATTGGGGCAAAGGAGCAATTGTCAGACAAGAGTACACCTACACCTCCACCGGGTTTATTGTTGGGGCGGGGAGTGTGCGAGAATTGCAGACCTCCATAGGAGAGGGCAGCAGGGGAGGTGGTGTCTGAGGGTGTTATCCACGTTTCTGTGAGACCTAGAAATGATAATTTATGGGAAATGAAGAGGTCATGGATGTAGTCAAGTTTGTTGCATACAGAGCGAGCATTCCATAGTGCGCCGGAAAGTGTGTGGGGAGGGGCAGGAGCAGGTGAGATAGGTGTAAGATTTAGGGCGTTCCGTGCGCTAGTGGCGGTTGTGCGGAAAGATCTGACAGCAGGGAGGTGCTGGGGCGGTCCAGTATTAGGGGATATGTCGCCAGAAGTGAGGAGTAGCAGGGAGAGGGATAGCAGGTGTAAATAGGAGAGGGTGTGGGGAGATTGTGTGTGTCTGGGGCGGAAAGCTTGTAGGTGTGTGAGTAGCTGCGCAGAGAAGGTCAGATGGTGGGGTAGGATAGATGGAGATATAAAGATATTCTTAGTGATATGGCTGGTTTGGGGTGGAAGGGCGGTTTTTACAAGTATGGGAAGAACAACAGTGATTATAGTGAGAAGCATTTCTATACTTTAAAACAAAGTGTCCTATTAGTGGCTTGTTACCTTCTGTTCCAAGTCTGGCCTAAGTCTGGTTTATACACTTAGAAACTGCACTTTGAAAATGCACTGACCAAGGTCATAGCTGACTACTGGCTGCAGATTTATACTAACTGGTAATACATTTGTTTCATGTGTGTCAGGTGTGAATAGGGGGTGTGGATACAGCAGATAGAATCAGAAGTCAAAAAGGCATGGGTGAGAAACAGCAGGGGGGGGGAAGGAGACAGACAGTGATATCAAAGTTAATGCATTAACAAAGTGGAAGACACGTACCAGCAGTAAATCTATCTACCTATCTAGCTAGATATCTATCTATCTATCTATCTATCTATCTATCTATCTATCTATCTATCTAACACAGCAGTAGATGTAGATTTGTATGGAGGGGTAGGATCAGTATATAGTTCCGGGTGGAAGACACGAACCAGCAGATAGATAGATATATTTAACACAGCAGTAGATGTAGATTTGTTTGGAGGGGTAGGATGAGTATATAGTCCCGGGTGGAAGACACGTACCTGTGGATTACAGATGGTATACAGGATCAGACGACAATTTGATGCAGGATGATAGTCAATTGCATTCTATTTCACTCTGGCCTAAGTCTGGTCTATACACTTAGAAACTGCACTTTGAAAATGCACTGACTACTTGTCAGCCTCAAAATGGCAAGTAAAGTCTATATAAGTCTATATAAATCTTCCTTATTTCAATATACAGAGCTTGTAACATGTTTATTACATTTATATATAACTTTATATTTTGTTTTTGCACGTTTTGAAATATTCATTAACCATTGATATAATTACAATTGGGCTGTCCAACAGAAGATATTGATGGCCTAAGGATATTGCTAAAGATAGGTTATATGACCAAACTTTAAAGGGGTTATCCGGCATAAACTAAAACTTTAACACTAAGCTAAACCCCCTCTCCCCGCCTAACTTCTAATTTACTCCCTTTAAAAAAATGTATATTTACCCATATGCCTGAGGCAGTCATATGACCACCCCAGGCATATTTTCTGATTTCCTAGTGATGTTTCGTTTCGCTGTTTCCAGAGACAGGAGGTCACCAGTGCTCATCCCCCCCCCCATCATACACACCAATGCTCACATCCTCTTCTTCTGCTGGGCGTCGCTTCCTTCACAAGGGATTTGGAGCCAGTGCCTATGCAATAGAACGCTGGCAGAAGCGAAGAGAAGCAGTGTTCTATTGTGCATGCGTGGTAGACCCGCTGCTTCTCTCCGCTTCTGCCGGCGTTCCATTGTGCAGGCACCAGCTCCCAGGTGAGGGCAGAAGAGGGGACAGCGACACCAATGAAAGTCATCTCCAGGATGAGAAGACAGGTAAGTATGATGGGGTGGGAAGGGGGTTGGAAAACTGAGTTAGTTAGCTAGGTAGGTAGGGCTAGTAGTCCGCGGGCTACCTAGGGAAACGGGGGGGGGGTTGTGAGGGAAGAAGTGAGAGGGGGGATCTGAGTGAACTCCAATGCATTATGATAGTTGTAGGCTAAGACAGCAGGAAGCTACCCATGTAAACAAATGCAGAAGATACCAGGAGCTCCCATAGAAAGCCAGAAATCACTCAAAACAGTGCTAAAGGTATTTGGGTGCACTTATTAACCCATTGATAGCACTAACAGACCTTTTAACCATTCTCCAACTTGGTGAAGAGTTTCAGTTTGTCTTGAAAATAATAACACAACACAATATCAAAACATGCTAACAAAGGCCTTGAAAGGATGCAATTTACCCTCCAGCATTTACAGGACCCAAACAGAAATTTAAATAAATTGACAGCGCTCACTACCTCTCCTGCCCTCCTGCAGGCTACATGCGGCAGTCAAACAAGCAATGACAGCTGTAATCAGCTTGCAGCTGTCATTGCCTATTTGACAACTTTATGTGGTCCACGTTAATTTTGATCATTCACCTATTTTGAAAAGTATGTGTATGACATCAAACAACCCATCCCAGTATAGGGACTCAGTGAATCTAAAAGAGTAACTGCACCGACTGCTAGTACTGAAACAAACTTCCACTTTCTGGTGCACAGATCATCCAGGATACGTCAGAAAACTGACCGGAACATTATACTAATCTGCCTGGTTTATAATAATAATAATAATAATAATAATAGTCCTTTAATAGTCCCACAATGGGGAAATTCAGTGTGTTACAGCAGCAAAGATAAGCAGATACAAATACAAATACAACATGTACAGGAATGTTCCAAGGTGAGAGGCATTACATTAATAGCAGACAGACAGATAGGACGTAGCAGAGGGGGGGGGGGGGGATTTAACAGGCAGAGAGATATTTCAGTTCTCTGTGTGTAATGATCTCCGCTTAGGTCGGTGTTGGTTGTACAGCCTAACCGCGGTGGGGAGGAAAGACTTCTGATAGCGCTCCTTCTCCTTATATCACATAGTTCTAGCTTACTCACTGTTATCTGGCTACTTTTAACAGTAATCCTACTGCAGTCCTCCCCAGCAGGGGAAATCTGAAAGTCTATCCACTGATACCACATCAAGGGCTGATTCAGGTGTCTTTCAGTACAAAAGGATACAAGCCCATACCACTATCATTGGAAACTGTGACAAGGATTTTTTGATACTCAGAAACAGAACTTAAATTGATGGTGAAGGAACATCTGGAGACCTATTACTTTGGAACAAAAGGAATAAAGGCTCAGCCGAGGGAAAAGCCTTGAAAATGTATCTAAAATAATGTACAGGGTGGGCCATAAGTATGGATACACCTGGGTGTGCCATAAGTATGGATACACCCAGATACCATTGTTTTTCTTGTGCAGTTCTCCATGTGTTTGATGTGTCACATGACCCCCTCCCATGTACTAATATGCCACAAACGGTAAGGTGATATCAGCAACCCCCATTTTATCTGGGTGTATCCATACTTATGGCCCACCCTGTATTTTAGTTTCAACAGTATTTATTGAATAATGACAAAAAAAAACAGAGTATAAGAACAAATATAAGAACAATCAGAAGATTAATTCAAAAGAACTGAAAAGGAGTAAATACAAAGCTAAAGTTATCACACATGTAGAATAAAAGGGTAAAAGAACCATTAAGAAACACAATGGGGAAAGAAGGGATATGAATAGCGCCATAGTGCATAAATCCTAGGGTAGGGTGGGAGGGAAATCCTGCTTAGGGAAAGAGGTATGAGCACAGCAAGTAATCCTATTACCTAATTATAGTTTAAGACAGTATGGCACACTTATTAATCCAAGGCGCCAAACCCTGTCAATGAGCGGGCAAATGTCAGAGATGGTAGCATTGATCTTCTCATGGAGCATTATTGCGTCAACATCTGTCAACGACAGACTTGGTCTTTTTCAATTGAAGGTGATATAAATTCATGCAGAGATCAGAAAGTACTGTAGCAATTTATATTGGGTGTATTTGAGGGTAGAAGGCTTAACGCAAAGAAGGAAAATTGGGCAGAGAATGGAAAGGACTGTCCAAAAAGTCATTGCACCATTCTGTGGATAGCTACCCAAAAGCAACAGGCTATAGGACATGGCTAGTCCTAAAAGCCTATGAGGGAGGCTGGGAGTACGTGTTGTACGTGTTCCGGTCACAGAGGAAGTTGATGAGATGGTGAAACCTAGCGTGTCTCCACCATAGGGGTCACTCCAATTTATGGATAACCTCTTTTTTGTTTGTCTGGGCCTAACTTTTTTATGGCCACCTCACTGGTCCCTCCCCCCCCCCCTCCATACAGTGGATTCTTCTTTGGAAACCCATACTGTATGGGGAACAGTAATGGAGCCATTATATTGTGTGGAGGCAGTGATGGGGCTAACATCCTCTGGGGGGGACCTTAAACTGTGTAGGGCATATTAAAGGGGTTGTCCGGGATTAATTTTTTTATGGCCTATCCTCTGGATATGAATACCTGATCATTAGGGGGCTGACATATGGCCCCATCAGCTGTACAGAGCCGCTTCAGGTGCCCGTTCTATACACAATACAGGACCGGAAGAAGAAAGCTCTGTCTGCTGTATAGCGGCTGTGCACCTTCACTACAGCTCAGCTACCACTGACTTCAATAAGTGCTGAGATGCATTGAAGGCGCAGGGCCCCTCTGCAGTGGACAGTGCTTTCTGCTTTCAGCCCCGTATTGTGTACTGGACGGGCACCGGAAGTTCATGCAGCTGATCAGTCCTGGGGCTGGGTGTTACCCCCTACTGATCAGGTATTTATGGCCTATCCTGAGGATAGACCCTAAAAAAACTAATCCTGGACATCCCCTTTAATATACCCCCCTAATGCCCCACCTTTTTTTAACCCCTTCCGCTGGTGACATTTTTCAATTTTCTCTCCTGCCTTCCAAGCCCCATTACTTTTTTATTTTTCCATTAACAGAGCCATATGAGGGCTTAATGTTTGTGGGATACATTGTTCTTCATAATGGTGCCATTTATTATTCTGTACAATGTACAGGGAAGCTGGAAAAAAATTCAGAATGGGATAGAATTGGAGAAAAAGTGCATTTGTGTGACTTTCTTACTGGCTTCGTTTTTATGGTGTTCACTCTGCAGTCAAAATGACATGTCATCTGTATTCTATGTTTCAGTATAATTCCGGGGATACCATATTTATATTGTTTTATTTACATTTGAACCCCTTAACAAAAATTCAAAACTTTGGAAAAAAGATGTTTTTCTAAAAGTCTCCATATTCTGACACCCGTAACTTTTTTATATTTTCATGTATGGAAATGCATAGGGCATCTTTTTTTGCAGGGCCAGGTGTATTTTTTAGTTTTACCATTTTGGGGAATGTCTATTTGTGAAGGTTCTCGCCTTGCCAAGCCGCCTGGCACACCTGTGATCAACCTTCTTTCTTAACCTCCCACTTACACACCGTGAGCGGACCGGGTCATAGGATAATATGAATGACGAGCTTTTTAAATTTTATATATTTATTAACCCAAGTGGGTCGGTACTAAGCATTAACATATACAGAAAGAAATATCAATGACTAAACAAGCAGATTACGGATAAAGCTAAAATACAGCACACAAAATAAAAAGGGAAATAAAAGATAGCAAAAATACCAGCACAGACTCGTAGTCCGTTTCTCTAGGCCGCAACAGGTTTTTGGGCCTAGGGCGCATCCTTAAGTGAGTTACATAAAACAAGTCTTCAACATGTTGTCCAGAACAAAGGGAAAGGCTTCAGGCCTCAATGCTAGGCCCATACTGCATTCCACAGTAGGACAAGCTCTCTTCTCTTCTGCAAAATAAGAACTCCTTGCTGCCTCTTTCGTGAATGACGAAGAATCCAGGTCTCCCCCCAGGATATGGCTAGTGCCCCACCGCACACCTCCTCCCCAGGCAGCACCCCCTTCTCTCTCCTTTGCAGAACCTTCGGAGAGATAGATGTTTTCCTAGGTGCTGGGAGAGTTGAGTGTCTGTGGGTGAACTTAAGGTCACTGGCCTTCTCTCCCCCATGGCCATCTGGCCAGCGATAATAAAACTGCCTGGCTATAGCAAGCATCTCCCATGATACACACATAAAACCACTAAAGCGTATCGTCCAGCAGTGTAAACCCAACTTAAGAACAACATTTCAACAAGTAGGGGGAGGACTGACATGAGCAAGTAAAAATACATTTCTAAGAAAGATATAAAACTGAGGGTTGGTTCATCACACTATTGCTTTGATCACTTTTTATTCAAATTGTTATCAGATATGAAACAGCGAATAAACGGCGGTTTGGCACTTTTGATTTTTTTTTCCCACTACAGCATTTTTTTTTTTTTTTTTTTATTGCATTTATTAAGCCCCCTAGGGGTCTTGAACCATAGGGGGTCAGATCACTAATGCAATGCATTACAATGCTAATGCATTGCAATGCATTACAAAATATCCGCATTTGTATAACAAGCTGCATAAAGCAGCCTGCCTTACAAATGAATGCCAGACTAGCCTGGGAGCCTTCAATAGGCTCCCGGCTGTCATAGCAATGGGTCGCCAGCCCCGGGAGCCTTCAATAGGCTCCTGGCAAAATGGCGCATTGGTCAGTTTTGACTGAAGCAACGGGGGCCTTAATGCCCACGATAAGTGCAATACCTGTATTGTCCCCTTATCACTGGTCACTGGTATTTTTAACAGAACTGAGATGAACTGGATGCTCACAGCCTCCTCTTCCTGCTTCAGTGGACCCTGTGTGCCGTACATCAGGTCGCAATGACATCATGTGTGTCGCCTGGGGGCCCCCTGGAGGATGAAGAGGGAAGAGGAGGCCACGAGCAGGAGTGGGGATAAGTAAGTTAATAGGGGCTATTACGGGACCTCCACTGCCAATTAAAAAATAAATATATGTGAACATGACACCTTGAGCAGCTCCTTATTATACATTGAATGTTGTTAAACTTTTAGGTCAGGAACTATGCCTTCTTTTCAGCATAGCAATGAATATGGAGGTGAAAGTTCTGCGTAATATATGTGTATAGATGTATATATATCAATAGGGATATAGGGGAGTGGTTAATCCTCCTCACATCCACGATACAGATCGGCAAACTGTTGCTCTGTGCAAAAGACCAGAGATTCTACAAATCTCACATCTTACAATGTAAGAAAAGTCTTCTATGTACTTGTATCTACTTCTGGCTGCTTGTGTGATTACAGATAGGATATTATTCATGTAAAGCAAGCAGGTTTCCTGACTGCGCTTATAGATTAGCTTTTTTTCCTGTTTTATACCTGCATATATTTGCCATATAGTTACAGTTCAGTGTTCCTGGACATATAGGAGATATTATGGTCACTTGAACTTTTCTCAGCTATTTGTTTGTAATTGTACAGTTACTCCTGTCAGTATTATATGTAAATCCAGTAGTAGCAGTAGTAATGGATAAGGGAGGGGCAGACTACTCTATATTGTATAAGCCCACAGCCTGAGAGATAAATGTAAAATGTGCTCCAGCCATAATGTGATTAGTAGCAGCAGAAAAACTGATAGGACATCATGTATGAAGGGTTATACAGTCATAAAACAGAAGACACATATTTCAACTTTTCATGAAAACTCAGGTACCCTTTAATGTTTATTCTTTAATAACCTGTCAATTAACAAGAACATAGTGTATCTAATGGACTTACCATGCCTTTACCCATAGCGCAGGAGCATTACTAACAAGAATAAGTATGTGACTAGATTCAAAGCAATTCACAAGCCTAAAAGTTCCAGTTGAGTTCTGTGCTTAGAATTCATATACATATCATGCATGCACATTTGCGTGCAACAATAGGAGACTGCACATACCTGCATATAGATTATGAAAAGTACAAAGGCATTTTAGACCACTAGGAGTGAGAGATGCCAAGCCAATGGATAAAGATGCTTGTTCTGCCTGTCCCTTCATGCGGCAGCCATCAGGAACAGGTATGTATTTCAGAGAAAAACACTTTGAAAGTCCACAGTCCAGAGCCCATCAGAGGCAAGAGACGTTCTCATACAGCCATATCTATGCCACAACTTCTTTTTAAGTTATTGACTTAAAAAACAGCAATTCTACAAGTTTTGTGCTATCTTTTTGTGCTATTCACCATGTGGCATAAATAACATTTTACCTTTATTCTACATGTTGGTACAATTACAAAAATACCAAATATATATAGTTTTTTTTATGTTTTACAACTTTTGAACAATAAAAACTTTTTAAAGAAATGTCTTCTTTTTCTTTCACTGCTCTACAATATACCTGATTAAGATGTGTTTTTTTTTTGTTTTTTTTGCAGGATTAGGGTTAGTTCACGTTGCTTTTTTGGAACTGCTTTTGAGGCTTTTCTTCCTCAAACACAACTCCAAAAGCAGCATCAAAAAATGCCTGAAAATTTTCCCATTGATTTTAATAAGAGTCAGCTAGAAGTACCCTGCTCTATCTTGAGAGAAAAATAAAAGTTCCAGATCCCACTGAAATTTAAAAAAAAATGCTTAAAAAACACCTCAAAAGATACTACAAAATGAATTTAAAAACAAAGCTTCATTTTAAGGTTGTTTTTTGCAGCTTGACAAAAGTAGTAGTGTGAACTCACCTTTAGCTGGAGTTTTCAGTGGTGCCATTTTGAGGTTTATAACATAATATGTTAACTTTATTATTTGAGTTGGTACGTTCAAGGGCCTCGGAAGCAGGGGCGCACCGCCAATGAGGCGAAGTGAGGCAGCGGAGGTAGGTGAGGATAAGTTTTATTATATATATATAAATAGGCCGTTGCCTGCTGGAGTATCCCTGGCACGTAACGGCCTATTTACTTATCGATCCCCGCTGCTGGTCGTGGCCGCCCCCGCTTCCCCTTCTGCTATGGGACGCAGAAGCGGCTGTGTGCAGGAGCGGGGATGGTAAGTGAGGCCGCGGCCGGCGAACCCCATCAAATACTACTATTATTATACTCCGGGGTCTTTTCAGACCCCGGAGTATAATAATCGGAGGCCCACGGGAGGTGATAAACATAAAAACCAGAGTTACTCACCTCTCCGGCGATCCGATGTTACTCCCAGCAGGCTTCGGCCTTCTTTGGTGACGTCCCAGGTGTCACGTGAGACAGGCCGACGTCATTATGTCGCGATGCCGGTCTGTGCGACATTGAAGAAGGTGAAAGCAGGGAGCGCACCGGAGCCCAGGTAAGTAACACTGGTTTTATGTTTGTCACCACCTGGGTCTCCGATCATTATACTCTGGGGTCTGAAAAGACCCTAGAGTATAATAATACTTCATGGGTGGGTCACTATGGGACATAATACCATGTGCAGGGGCCACTATGAAGCATAATACCGTGTGCAGGGGCCACTATGGAGCATAATACCGTGTGCAGGGGCCACTATGGAGCCTAATACAGTGTGCAGGGGCCACTATGGAGCATAATACCGTTTTCAGGGGCCACTATGGAGCATAATACCAATGCAGGGGCCGCTGCGGGGCATAACACTGTGTGCAGGGGCCGCTGCGGGGCATAATACCGTGTGCAGAGGCAACTATAGAGCATAATACCGCATGCAGGGGCCGCTGCGGGGCATAATACCGGGTGCAGAGGCTGCTGCGGGGCATAATACCGTGTGCAGGGGCCTCTGCAGGGCATAAAACCTTGTAATACTGTGTGCAGGGGCCGCAGTGGGCCATAATACCGTGTAATACTGTATTTAAAAAGAAAATCACCTACTCACCTGTCCCTTGTGCTCCGATGTCTCCTACCGTGATCTGGTTCTGCTGCTCTGGTGTTTTCTTCTGGTGGAAGTCCCCACCTGAGGAAGAAAACACCGGAGCAGCAGGACTGCAACGCGCTGGGAGACACCGGAGCACCTTCCCCAGCCTCATATTAAAAAAGTGGTTATCCTGGGCAACCTCTTTAAGTGGCACTTGGGCTTTATTAAAGGGGCTTTCCAGCTCATTTTTATTGATGATCTATGCCTAGGACAGATTATCAATAAGAGATCAGTGGACCCCGCCTCTGATCAGCTGTATGAAGGGGCTATGGCGCCTGTTTATATCATATGCTGTGTGTTTATAGTGACCGTGTGATGTCATTCCAGCCTTGTCACATAGACGTGTATAGGACGAGGCTGTAGTTACATTACATGGCCGCTATGAGATGAATGACACTGTGTAAACAGAGAAGCGGTCACGGCGCTTACACAGGTACCACAGTTCATTCAAACAGGTGATCAGTAGGGGTCCTGGGTTTTTGAGCCCCTCTGATTAGTTTATTAATGACCTGGAAAACCTTTTAATTAGCTAACACCTGGGGCATTATTAATAAGGGGCACTATTTATACAGGGTACACACGGACATGATTAATATAAAGATGCACTTGGGAGTATTATTCATTATGGGGGTTTATATCATATATTTTATAATTGGGGGTAACATCAGGATGGGTGTGCAGGTGAGGACAATGTGGGTTGGTGCCTGGAAAAGTGAGAAGCCAAAGATGTCTGGGTTACAAACTTTACAGAGACAAGTCGCAGCTGGAAGAAGTGGTCATGGCGGTCCAAAGGGAAGAGAAGGGAAATGTGACCGATTAGTCAGAGACGTCACCTGTAAGTCACAAAATGTTACTGCCCTGTATTCACCTAAATGATAGAGGATAAATAGCTGATTGATGGGGGTCTGTCTGCTGAGACTCCCACTGGGCCTGAGAATTGGGTTTTTTACCCCACTGGGTGGGAATTCAGCCTGACCGCAGCCATATATATAGATGTGCTACTTGGTGGATGGACGAATCCGCATGACTCTCATTCAACTTTGATGGGAGCGCCAAAGATACCAGAAGTCCAGTACTCAGCTATCTGCGGCGCTCCTATTATAGAGAATGGGGGCCACTTGGGCTCGTTCATCCACCAAGCAGATGATGTGTGAAGTTACTTTCATTGTTAATGCCGTGTTGTTGATCTGAAGTAACTGAACTGTACTGAAGTAATACAGGAAGAAGAATTCTTAAAAACTGTTTTATCACTTTGTGTGTTGTATATATTGTGCGATGATAACAGCGTGTGAAGCTAGTAGCATGGAAACGCAATTTTATATATATATTTTTTTTTTTGGGGGGGTGTCTTTCTATAGTCCGCCTCAGGCAGCAAAGAGGCTAGGTTCACCACTGCTCGGAAGGCAACAAGTGTAAACGACTTCTCTTTTATGATTGGTCTATGAAGGTTGTGCTGTAGATGGCAACATCATAAATCAAAATGACAAACTGATCATCTAGGCTTCAGCCTTGATGTGGGCTTCTATTGATAGGGTATAAATCTGTTTGTTTGCCACAAAAATCTTTACCAACAACTTTCCCTGACAACTACAGAGCCACCAATGCAGATGTGATTACTTATACCTTGTGAATAAAAATAGAATGAACAAGCTGATGAAAAACATGCATAAGCTAAAATACCATACAGTACACTAAACATTTTTATCAAAAAGTAGATATGTTAAAAATGCTTTACTATTAATAAAAATGGATCAACTTCTCATGCTTAGATTACAGTATTACTTGACCAATGCTATATTTTAATGACATTCATTTTTTTTAAGTAGATAGCATTAAGGTAGCCTTACAGTTGACTTTATTTTGTTTGTTCAAGAATTGCATTGGAAAATAAATACATTATGAAAAACATGCCTCTGTACACTATAAGATATATACCAACCTTCAGCATGTGTAATATATATAAGCCCTTTGAATGAATAATACCTAGAATATTTAGAAAAAATTATCTTTGGAGATGTTTGATATAAAGTATACTGTGACAAAAACTCAGGTAGGTTCATCTGTATCCCATTGATCATTCATTACCAGTTTCCTGCTGTATATCATTCTTTCTTACAGCAATAATCCCAATACAGACATCCCCAAAGTTTTATTCTCTTTGCATCCTTCCTACAGATTTCTTCAGGAACAGTATTTTATTCTTTATTTGTAGGGTTTAAATTTTCACTTTCAAACATCTCATGAAAAGAAGTAACCTTTGTCACATGTGCCTGGTTTCTTACTCAAAAATTGTGACTGTTCTATATTGAAGAGTCAACACTTTTCAAAAAAGTGGGTGGATCAAGGCAGGGATGAAGTTGGATCCCTCAGCTGAACAAATTTATTATAACTAACACTAGAAAACTGGCACAAGTTATAGCTGCAACCTACACCAGTTTAAGATTGGCATAGGTTTCAATTTCAATGCGCAGGACCCCCTTCAATGTGTCTGAATTATTGAGCGGCTGAAACTCCTAATAATTATGCTGCATCCTGCTTACATCCCTTCCATTTGCATGCTGACAACGCCATTGTGCTCCACTAAACCTCTTGAAATGGTATTTTGTTAATGTTAAGAATATCCATTTTTAATTACAAAATTATTTAAATGGATTTTTTCAGTTTTGATAGGTCATCATTAAGAGATCAGTGGAGATCCGACACATGGGATCCCCACTGATGACCTGTTTGAAGGGACTGCAAGAGTTCAGCTTTTTACGTTTGACTGAGATATTGATCATTTTTACATTCTCAAAAATGAAAAATGTATGATTTTAACTAGGGTAGGTAATTACTTAATTACATAAATAATTAAATTAAATACATAATTACTGAATGATGAAACTAATGAATATTGCAATGTTAAATTCTTATCTACTGTATTCTGTCTTTGTACTATAATTTCTCGAGCCTTTGTTGTCTCATTAAAATAAATAACATTTTTTACTTGTATCAGAAATACAATTCTACTTTTCATACATTTTAAGCACATTTTCATGTTAAAATGGCACTTTAAACGATTTGAGTGTTCATTTGGTTGTACTGCTGAGGAAAACTAGTGACTAATATGTTATAATTGTTGTGTCTGTTTCAAGAAGAATATTGATATCCTTTAATGTATCAAAATATAGATTTTAATATGTATATACTGTATGTAAGGTAAACAAATATGAAAATGGGGTGATAAATGAGCATCTTCAAAAAGTGAAATATAAATCTCTAAGAGACAGGAGACCCTTTGAAAACACTTAATAGAATAATCCAATTACTGTAACCTGTATCACTGAAAAGCATCCACCTTAATTGCAGAAAAATATAATTAAAATCTCCTGAGTTAGAGCACTTAACATTATAAAAACCACTTACATAATTCACTCATCTATATTTTTCATGTATACAGTTATTATCTCATTAGAGAAAAATAGATACTTGAAAGCAAGTCGAGGTAAGAGAGAACGGCTTTTATGACTGCTTAGAGTTGTGGCTGTTTGTCTTCAAATTTATATTTTGTGTTCTCACTACCAAAAGGTAATACTAATCGATTCAAATAATAAATATATTGGATGTATTTATATGGATGATCCTCTACCTCTCCTCTTGGCTGGACATGTCCAGATATGTTTTTTTAATATCAAACAATATCAAATACATGGGTTTATACAAAACATAAATAGAAGAGAGGGCAGGATGTACAGGATATTTCCCACAATATTGTACTATTGTAAATAGAATTACACTCTAATCAATCAATGTACCCCTGGTGCTGCTGCTATTGTATTTGTGGGTATCATCCAGAAGAAAGGTGTGTTGAAGAGGTGAATACTTTTTTCAGCACAATCAATATGGACATAACCCAGGTAAGTTTGTTAAGTATATGTTTATTGATTGCAGTAAAAACAAGGACAATAATCAATCCTACTATCAATAAACATATACATGCCAAACTTACCTGGATTGTGTCCATATTGCTTGCGCTGAAAAAAAAAATCCACATATTCAACAAACCTCTTTTCCACAAACAGAAGTTGAGGATGCTGTGATGTTTTGCTACACAGGATATCATTTTTTTTTTATTTTTTCTAGTGCTTTCAACATCATTAGACTTCTATTGTTGCAAAGTAAGTATGTGAATATGGAGTTATCCAGAACCATAGTGCACTTCAGTGGATGGAAGAAAGTGAAGGTTGCACCTCTGATTGGGGAGGATCGGATGATGGAATTGATTGAGAGCTGTATTTAAAAGGGTCTGTTATACATTTTGAGGAAATAAAGATCATTTAATGTTTGTGGAAAAAAAGGCAGAATATTTTTTTTTTTTATTAAACAGTAATGACTAGTGCTATTTTTTTTCCAGTGGTAGATGATGCTTTAAAAATAAAAAGGAAGGCTGACTCACTTGTCAGATGTTCCTTTCATAGCTTTGTGCAGGTGCTGGAGTGCAGAATTTTAAGCACACTTCACAGAATTCCACTGTAACAGCACAGAGAAAAAGTTTACGTGGACACTGTATTCAAATGCAAGGTGGTACTGAATATGGTAATGATTCATTATGCCTCAAAACGGGATGTTATCCATACCATTTACTTTTTTTTAAATTGTTATTCTGTTAGCTTTCTTGTATTTTAATGCTATCTTTGTAATTTTTATAGTATTATATGTGGCAGAGGGAGCTTTAGGGCCCTCTAAGGTTCCAGTGCCAGGTTCAAGTGCCCTGTGGCAATTGTTACCTCTGTACTACCTATGGTCTACCACCACAAAAATCACTTCCAAACTACTTATATGAAATGTAGGGCCGGGTAGTGCCATATTGAACACACATTATTGGCTCAGATACTTCATAAATTAGTAGATGCTACCTCAAGGGCTAAGCATGTCTAATACAGCAGGGCAGATTATACTAACAAGTTGTAACGTCTCTGCCTGTTCGGGTCTCTGCGCCACCCTCCGCTCACATGCTGCAGCGCAGAAGTCGTGTTCAGTTTGATTCCTTGCTTAAGGTTCTTGTTGCTCAGTCTGAACACTGTCCTAGTACTACTGCTATGTATTGAATTTCAGCCACACCCGTCTCCTGCGCCGTCTTTATCTCTGCTCCTCTAACAGTTAATCTTAGCCTTGCCTGTGTGATTGACAGCCTGTCTACCAATAAAGTTTGGGGCAGGTCCTGGACTTCCTATAAACAGGTCATCAGCTCACACATGGTCGCTGGCTATTGTACTCTGTCCTGTGACTTTGTCCTCGCTAGCTTCCTACTTGCTCTTACTGTATTATTTGTGACCTTTGGCTTCCCTTGTGACTACCCCTTTGGATTACGATTTGGTACTGCTTTGTCTCTCTGGCTGTGACCCTTGGTTTGCTGACTTTGCTTCTGTGTTGTTTTGATTTGTCTTATCCTGTGTGTCACTTATTCAGAGAAGGGATTGCCTCCAAGTACTCGGCTGTCACCTAGGACAGTCAGGCAAGTAGTCAGGGACAGGGGCTGTGTCTAATTTAGGGCTCACTGTCTCTGTCTTTCCCTTCCTCTCAGGTTTCTGCAGCAGCATTGGAGAATTGCTCAACTAGCAATTCCCTTACACAAGTATATGGTAATGGGTACTCTAAGCTCAGTGGAGGCTCCCTCACAGGTGACACATTGTGGACAGTGCTTCAAATGCTAAAATATACGTAGAAACTCATATAGAGAGATAGATAGGAATTACCACAACTCACACAATAGTTCTTAAGCCACCCTGAAAAGGGCATTTAATTTGGAAGGCCAACAAAGAGAGTAGGGGTAAATCCTGCTGCTGATTTAACTCTCAAAAGTGAAACAAAAGTGGTCATAAAGTCCATGCAGCCAGAGAATTAGTTTAGTCCTCAAGAATTTCCTCCAAAAAGGATTCATCATCATGTGGCCTGGGCTCCTGACCAAGTTGTGGTCAGGTTACATATTTTCAAGAACATTTTGGGACACACCATCAGTGTGCCTATTTTCTAGCCTGCGAGTTGAAAAAGTTGTACTATGTTCCGAAAGTTATCATGAGGTAAACGTTGTTCTTCGAGTATCATTTACAGGTGCATCTCAATAAATTAGAATATTTTTGAAACGTTCATTCATTTCAGTGATTCAGTAATTCAATTCATAATCAGCAGTCTTCCATGATTGTGTGTCCTACTGAACCAGACTGAGAGACCATTTAAAGGCTTAGGAAACCTTGGCAAGTGACACACTGAATTTACAATACTGAACTTTTTTATAATATTCAAATTTTCTTAGATTTTGGTTTTCATTACCTGTAATCCATAAACAACATTTACAGAAATAAAACACTTGAACATTCTGTGTGTAAAGAATTTAGAAAATATAGGAGGTCACTTTTTTAATTTAATTACTGAAATAAATAAATGTTTCAAAGATATTCTAATTTATTGAGATGCACCTGTAGGTTTTGATCAGAAATGTATTATTAAAACGTAACATTTATTCAATGTAACAATAAAAAATCAAATATGTGTAAATAAAAACGTGCATACACCCAGTGTTAATATAATTCTACCTCACTATAGGTATATATTTATTCCTCTATTAAATCAGGCTCAAAGATGCTATGACCTTCTGCTGCCAAAACCAGCAGCAGTGGAAATGTGTCTGACAATGCCACCACCACCCAAGCTTGCCTTAGATCTACCTCAGGCAATTCTTTTGGATGTTGGGGCCGTACATCAGGTGACATTCTTACTATTGAAACTGCCACCATCCTCTTTCTCTGATGTCACCCTGACCTGTAATAGAATCATCATCTTCCCCATTTTTTTGTGGTTCATAATGGCAATGGGATTCCTCTATTCCCTCACATTTCCTAACAACTTTCCCCCTAGTGCTCCTACCAGCACAATGACCAGGTGCCCACCCCTTGCCACTACTACTTCTACCACCAATACTCATGTCTTTCAGTTCTACCCCCTCTATATCCAAAAACACTCGCTGTTCTCATACAACTAATTAAGAAGAGGAAGAAGATGAATATCTTTCTCTGCAGATTCCATGTGACTACTAGTGATTGAGATTTTCCTCTTCCCCCTCGTTTTGCATGTCCTCTGCCCTGTTTTTTTCCAGTCATTTTACTGCACAATGCTTAATTATAGTAGTGATTGACATCATTGCTGACACTGTGTATATGTTTTTTTTTTCTGGTCAGTTTTACTTAACCCCTTAATGACCAATGATGTACCTGTACGTCATTGGTGACATGGAGGATGTATGGAGAGGGCTCAGGAGGTGAGATCTCTCCATATGTAAGCTGTCTACCGGGGTGGGCTCCCCAGGATACAGTGAAGTCACGAACAAAGGGAGCGACTCCAACTCAATTTAGTAAAAATAAGATTTTACTTAATGTAGTAACACCCCTTTACCCAAAAACAACACTCCCAGATATTTACATATACTCAGCCAGCAAGCTGAGGCCCTGGTGATGTACAGCGCGGTGCCCTCTAATGTGCGCCTCCAATATACTCCAAGCTTTTAGCTATCTGCAGGCTGCAACTAACCAGCCACTTGTTTCCTTTTTATCACCGTAGTCACAGGAATAATTCAGTGAGTCTGATAGGGGCAATGGCGGTACAACACAAGAGCTTACAAACTTATCAAAATACCCCTATTCCCCCTCAAACAAAGTACAACCAAGTAAATATAATAGTAGGTCAGCTTGCAAGCCAAATAAATGTGAAATTGCATAAAATGTCGCTTCCAGACTTCCTTAGACGCTCCTCTCTGAGAGTTACAACTCTATAGAATTCTGAGTCCTAGTCCTTACTACCGAATAGGTAGATAATTCACCAGTAGTGTGGCCTGTGAAGATGAGTATACCTAACTAGTTTAACTACAGGCCCTTACTCAGTTCCAAGCAATTTGGTGCCAAAAATGTAATGTGGTGTGTGCACGATTACTCCTCTTACTGACCTGGGTCTGTTGGGTACCTTTAGCCTTTGTTTGGAACAACTGGAAGAGGGGCTCATCCAGAAAACATGCAGTCTCACTGACAGTGCCACTTCTCAGCCGGGTCCTTGATGGTAATCTTCTCCTTCAGGATGCTGTCTGGACCAACCCTGGAACAGTCTTTGATTCAGCTCCACTTTGCTGTGTCCTATGGTCCCTTAGGGATCCTACTACATGTATATCACACTCCAGTCCTCCTCCTCATAGCTCAAAGCACACTCCCAAGATGGCTTCCACCCACACTCTGCTCCTCCTTGTAGTTCCACCTCTGCAGAACAGGGTCTCCACGTCACTACTCCAGGGAATTACAGAATTAGAGTCTTTTCCCATTTCTGAGGTAACAGTGGCCTCTTGTGGTCAAACAACCAAATGTCAGTTTATAAAAAAAAATAAACTTATCTACAGAAACAGGTACATTCACAATATGAATGCTGTTTCCCCATCTTACACATAAAGGCAGATGCCGGCTGTATAATACAGCCAGGAGCCGCTGCTAACAGCAATGATCTGTGCCTTCACCGATCGCTGCTGTTAACCTTTTAGACACCACGGTGAAACGGGACTGTGGCGTCTAAACTGCGCAAGCGCCACCAGCGTCACCATTTTTCACCCATCGCCGCCCTCCTCAACGTCATCAGAGGACGGCAATCCGTTGCCATGACAGCCGGGAATCTATTGAAGGCTCCCAGGCTTGTCATTGCATTAGATCTATTGCACGCTGCCAGAGGCAGCGTGAAATAGAGAGCTAGGCATTTTGCTATTCACTGCAATACAGTAGTATTGCAGTGAATAGTATGAGCAATCAGACGCCCTAGGTTTCAAGGTCCCTAGGGGGTCTGAAAAAAAAAAAAGTTTTTAAAAGTATAAAAAAATTAAAAAACACAAAAGTTCAAATCACCCCCCTTTCACTAGATCATATATAAAAGTAAATAAACAAAAATAAACATAAACACATTAGGTATCCCCGTATTCCAAAATGCCTGAACTATTAAAATATTTAAATATTTATCCCTTACGGTGAACAGTGTAGCAGCAAAAATTTGAATAAAAAGTGATCAAACCATCAGATCTTTCCCCAAATTATATCAGTAAAAATGTCATCTTGTCCCACATAAAAAGACACCATAAGCAGGTCCATACATGTAAATATAAAAAAGTTACAGGTGTCACAATATAGCGACACAAAATTTTTTTTCTATTTTGCACAGTTTTTCATTTCTTAAAAGGTATCAAAACATTACAAATACTATATAAATTTGATATTGCCGTGTTCGTACTGACCCGCAGAATACAGGTACCATGTCATTTTTACCACACAGTGAACGTCGTAAAAATTAAACCCATATGTAGTTGGCGCAAATGCATTTTTTTCTCCAATTGCACCTAATTCTGAATTTTTTTCCAGCTTCCAAGTATAGTGTACAGCATATTGAATGGTGCCATTGCAAAGTACAATTTGTTTCGCAAACAATAAGCCAGCATGTGAGTCTGTGAACTGAAAAATTAAAAAGTTATAGCTCTTGGAATGTGGGGAGGGAAAGTCGAAAATGCAAAAACGAAAAATGGCCCGATCTTTAAGGGGTTAAAGTATACCTGAGATTTCATGAAAAGTTGAAATATGTGCGATCTGTTTTATGACTACATAACCCTTCATCCGTGATGTCCTATCAGTTTTTCTGCTGTTAATCATATTATGGCTGGTGCATATTATACATTTCTCTCTCAGGCTGTGGGCTTGTACAATAAGGAGCAGTCTGCCCCTCCCTTATCCATTACTACTGCTACTACAGGATTTACATGTAATACTGCCAGGAGTAACTGTACAATAACAAACAAACGATATATGCATGTTCTTGCAGGGCTGTCTGTTCTATGACTATATAAGTCTTCATACATGATGTCCTAACAGTGTTTCTGCTACTAATAATCACATTATGGCTGTAGCACATTTTGTATTTGTCTCTGAGGCTGTGGATATGTACAACTGTAAAACAGCAAAAAGATAACTGAGAAAAGCCCAAGTTAACATATTATAGGAGATCCAAGAACTGTAAGTATAGGCCAAATACATGTGGGCATGACACAAGGAAAGAGGCAGTGTGGTGGCTCAGTGGTTAGCCTTGCAGCGCTGGGGTCCTGGGTTTGTATCCTGCCAAGAGCAACATCTGCAAGGCGTTTGCATGTTCTTCCCATGTTTGCATGGGTTTCCTCCCAAGACATACTGATAGGGAATGTAGATTGTGAGCCCTATATGGGACAGTAACTGTCAATGTCTGTAAAGCACTGCAGGATATGATGGTACTACATAAGTAAGCATAATGCATAAGAGTAATCTATGAGCACAGTTAGGGAAGCTGTTTGCTATCTGTGAATAATATCCCATCTGTGTTCTATGAAGATGGGCAAACCTCAAAAAAAATCATTTTGTCCTGTTTTTGGATGAACTCAGTCGGGACCTGTTCGGGTAGAATCAGAAGGGGATTTATTATACTCTAGGTTCTCTTCAGACCCCAGAGTATAATAGTTGGAGGCCCAGGGGAGGTGACTGTCATAGAAAATTGCACGAAAATATTAATATGTAATTTTGGTCTCAGTATTAACTGCTATCTGCTTGAATTATATTCCTGTATTCTGTTTGTAATGCTCTGCAGACGTTCTGCAGAGAATAACCAAAATATTGTTGACTGCCAAGCAGCCTTCAAGGACGGTGTATCTGATGGACGCGCACGATCAGGACAAGCAGAAAATCACGAGCTGAACATGATCCTGTGTTAAAGGGGTATTCCCACGAACATAACCTTTTTTAATTTTGTAGATAATTAAAAGTTAAACATTTTTGCAAATATAAATAATTAAACATTTTACAGAGTTTTACAGATTTTCTCTAATATCTTGTGGTCACAGTCTTGTTGTCTTGATTGTGTGCCAATGGATACGACCATAAATGCAGGACCTTTCAAAGATCAGAAAATCAGCAATGATGTCCTTACTGTGGCTGTTTATCTTCTCATACATGTAGTGTCCCTGCCTGATAACCTGTCCACAATAAGAAAATCATGGCTGGGTTCCTGACAAGTCCCAGACCATATAAAGTTTCTGCATTAGTGGTCATATCCATTGGCAACAGATCAAGACAACAGGCTGTCACCACTAAGATAGTTAGAGAAAATCTTTAAAACTCTGCAGAATTTTTAACTACTTATATTTGCAAAAATGTTTAACTTTTAATTATCTACAAATATAGATATCATTATGTTCATGGGAATACCCCTTTAATCTATAATTTTAAATGTCAATGATTACAAAGCAAAATTTTGGTTTGGGCCACCAGGGTCCGCAGCCTATATATGATATCTGTTTTGTTTAATAAATTGGAATCATCCTAATGATAACTACCTGTCTTTGTGTTGATTGATTCCCCGAGCTCGAATATGTTTTCTAATTTGGATCCACACAGAAAATAAATGGAGTTGGTCTGATTTCGACCACAGTGACAAAAATAAAAAAATAACATTTAGTCTGGGGACCCACATGACCTGGTTTTTGCCGCGGCATTTTACAGTCACTGAAATGCCATACAGTCTAGCAAATCCCAACCACACATTGCAGAAAAATACGCACAGCTGAAATGCTGCGATTTTCAAAAGTGCAAACCAAAATCACAGCATGTCAATTATACCTACGGAAATGCCGGCGGTTTCACTATAGGTATAATTGAAGCAGAAAGTCCGCAGAGGAAATCTCCACTCTACATTGGGCCTTAGCCTTAGACAAACCTTCTGTTACATTTTTGGGCCTCCTCATGGTGTCCGGCACTCTGTGTCTTCCTCCTAGCAGTGTCTGGTGCTCTTCTGTAATGTCATGCACCCCAGGTCATTGCTGAGGCCAGTCCGTATTCAGCCTCACACAGGGTTGAGAAGGGTTGAGAAGGGTGGCTGCTAACTAGCTAATTTATTCATTGCCTCATTTTGTGCACTAGTAGCCTTTTATCTACAACCTAGCAGTGTTAAAAGAGCACATAGTAGCAGAGTGTAACAGTAACATTTATTGAAGTGTCTTTTCTATCCCACTTCCCTCTGTAATGTACAGCATTAAACCGAAGCTAATGCCTGCGATCAGAGTTCACTCTGATCTCGGGCATTGCACTGCAGTATGGCCCCCCCAAACAAAAAAAAATTCTCCGTACCTTTCTGGTTGCAGGCCGAGATCGCGGGAGCTGTCCTGTTGCTTCAGCATCCAGAAGCCTTCTGAAGGTTTCTAGGTCTGCAATAGTAATATTACTATTGAGTATAGTAACATAGTGAAACTCCAATAGACTGCAATACAGTTGCATTGCAGTCTATGAGACCTGTAATAAAAGTATTGCAGGTTCAAGCCCCCCTAGGGGAAGCTAATAAAATAGTAAAAAAAAAGGTTTAAATTTATTTTTTTTTTTCGCTGTTTCGCCTCTGATAAAAATTTGAATAGAAAGTGATCAAAGTAATAAAGATTCCCCAAAATGGTATAACTAAAAGGTATACTTGGCCCCACAAAAAAAGATGCCCTATGGATCCCTGTACATGGAAATCTAAAAAAGTTACAGGTGTCAGAATATGGCAACTTTTACAAAAAGTTTTGTACTATTCATTTATAAAAGTTATAAACAACTTTCATAAATGAATAGTACAAAACATTTTGTAAAAGTTGCCATATTCTGACATGGCAACTTTTAGTCTGTGAGGTATGCTTTAAGTCTGCCACACTGTGGTCTGGTCAAGAGAAGTGTTTTCCTCTGGATGTATCCAAATGCCACACATAGAAATACACAGCTTGCACATTTTTAGTGCATTCCAGAAAAGTGTGTTTTCCTAAATCATGTCCACAAACTGTCCACAAGTCACTTTTGAAAAAAGGTGCACCAGGTGCAAAACATTAAAACAAATGAAGCAAGCTAATCAATTAGCTTACAAAAGAGAAAAGATGAAAATAGAATTCTGGCTCAAAAGCAATAATAAATCAGCCTCATTATGTTTGAAACCATCCTAAGGGCTCCATCACACACATTAGCGTAGATTTACTAAGACTGACATTTCATATGCCAATCCTAATAAAGGACTAGGCAGGCTCAAGGCACACCTGATTTATCAAGAGGCTCAGGCACCTTAAAGGGGTTGTCCAGAATAAAAAAAACATTTAAACATTAAACTAAACAGCCACCCCACCTACTATATAAATTACTTTCAGTATCAAAACTGCATATTTACCATTATCGCTGGGGCTTTCACGTGACCACTCCACGTACATTTTCATAGTATCCTGTGACATTCCGTTTCGCCCCTGCCTGTCATACCTACCTTCCTTCCTGCTGGAATCTCCTGTCAGGCAGCGTCATCAGCGATGCTTGCACAGTAACTGTTCAACTCGGGCATGTGCAATAGATATTTGGATATTGCACATGTGCGAGCTGCCTGGCAACGTCATAAAGATGTCTGCTGGCTCGCACATGCCCAATAGCCCACAATCGCCGGCCAGGGGTGCCATTGGCATCGAGGAGTACAGGGTCCTTTGGGTTCTGCTGGCATCTAAAGAAGGGCAGGAATCCTTGGGGTGCTTCTGGCATCTAAAGGGGGCAGGGGTCTTTGGGGTGCGGCTGATATCTAAGCGGGCAGGGGTCCTTGGGGTGCTGCTGGCATCTAAGGGGGGCAGGGGTCCTTGGAGTGCTGCTGGCATCTAATGGGGGCAGGGGTCCTTGAGGTGCTTCTGGCGTCTAAGGAGGGGCAGAGGTCTTGTAGGGTTCGGGTCCCTATTTTGATTTGACCACCTACATCTACAGATCTATGTGTCTGTGTGGGATCCCCGGGGTATTGATTTTGTGTGGGGGGGGTCCTGGTATATTGCTTTTGCAAGAGAGGGTTCTGGAGGTAGTCCCAGGGCACTGCCACCTGTGTGCATGTTTGGGGGTCCCTGGTGTTCTACCTGTGTGTGTGAGGAGGTGCTGGTGGTGGTCCCTTGGGTACTTCCACCTGTGTGCATATGGCAGTGGGTCCGAGGGGTGCTCTCATGTGGTGTGCGGGTCCCTGAGGTACTACCTTCATGTAAATGGGTGGATTCCTGTGGTGCTGCCTGTGTGTGCACGAGGGTTGCTGGTGGTGGTCCTTGGGGTGCTGCCTGTGTATTGGAGGGGTCGGGCCCCTGGGGTCTTGCCACCTATGTGTTGGGAGGAGGGGGGCTGCCCCCTGTGTGCTGTGGGGGTGGGAGGGGAGCTCCAGTGGGGGCTGCTGCCTGTGTGCTGAAAGAAGTCTGGTCCCTGGGGGGCTGCCGCCTGTATGCTGTTGTGATCTAGACATTGGGGCTGCTGCCTATGTGCTGTGTGGGGCGTAATGTTAGACATAGACCCGATGCTGAATTTCACAGAAAGCACTGAGATCATGAACCTACCTGCAACAATTCCATTCTAGTCAAGTCAGTATTGAGACAGCTAGAATGGAGTTGCTGTAAGGAGGACCTACCTATAGAAACTACAGAGTACATCAAGACCATGAACCTACCTCCAATAACTCCATTCTAGTCAGTTCTGTAGTGAGACAGCCAGAGTGGTGGAGCTGTATGGAAATTCTACCTATAGTAACTACAGAATACACAGAGACCATGAACCTACCTGCAGCAACTCCATTCTAGTCAGGTCTGTAGTGAGACAGCTAGAATGAAGTTGCATGATTGACCACCTCACTTAAGACTATGGCCCCCTTAGGTCATTGATGGGGGCCTCAAAGTGACTTTAACGAGATGGGGCCCACGAGGGAGGATAGTGCCCGGCTTGCCTCTGTTCCTGAATGTCATCTATGCCACCCATTGAATATATATGTTGAGAAAACTAGTAATTTGTAAAATTTTCTACCAGTAATATTAGATAGGCACATCAGCCAAGTCAAATGCTTTTTGCTGCCTACCTGTACTTAATGCAGTGATTGTACAATGAAATGCATCTCTCAAGCATGGTTGTAGGGACTAGGGGCCTACTAGCCCCACCGGATCAGGTGCCCATTTGGGAATTCAAATGTTGCCCTTTGGGCCAGTATGAGCCTGAACCAATCTATAAATGTATTATATTACATGTAACTATGAAATTCATGCTTGACTTGAAAGGGATGTGTCCTGTTCTGCTTATTTACAACTATAACAATCAACGGACAAAAAGTGGTTGTAATACCAATTTTTTAATTTTTTTTTTTTACAATCAGGAAAATTTCATAAGAAATATGTTTAAATTTGAAAATAATAGTAGACATAACATAATAAACACACCACGATACATATAAGCAGTGTGATACAACAGCACCAATAAGCTTTAGAAAAAAACTTTATTTACGAAATTAATATAATGGCGAACTCGTTGGTTACAAGTTTTTTTTCACTTGTATTTTGAAAGGCTTCTTTGCTTTTGTTCACAGCACACAAGACGATAGTAGCACTATGTCCCAGTAAAAAAAATATGGTAAAGTAGACTGGACAATGTGATGTAGGAGGTCAAATCAAAATGTCTGTAAA
Source organism: Leptodactylus fallax (assembly GCA_947044405.1). Taxonomy (NCBI): domain Eukaryota; kingdom Metazoa; phylum Chordata; class Amphibia; order Anura; family Leptodactylidae; genus Leptodactylus; species Leptodactylus fallax. Next base: position 10,252,581 of record CAMRHE010000021.1, read on the forward strand.
GTAAAAAGAAAATTGATGAAATCTTGATGTTCTATGCAATATAAGACATAACAGCATTTATTTATGGAGCTTTGTGGTTACTGTGTGACATAAAGTATTTGTAAACTATGGATTAGACATACAAAACAAAATAATCTTGAAACCAGATTGTGAATTGATAAAATGATTACAGTTATAGATGCTCAGGTCACAGTGACATGAAAAAAATCAACTACATTGCTGAGATCAGTATAAACAGGGACATACAAGCCACAATGACATTGTAGCCGTTTATGTGAATTACTTACAGCAGGAAAAATCAAGTTTGGATCTACAGCAGATTTGAAACTACTACCACCAGCATACATATTTCACTTCTATGGTAATTTATGAGAGACTTGAACAAGTTTGTAAACTATGATTTGTGGTTTTGCAACATCATATATGTGCATCACTCGTGTGATACATACAGTAGCAATGCCCACATATCTGACATGATCTGTGGCAATTGCCGAGAACAATGGCAAAAATTATGCTCAAGCATAATTTCCTTATATGAGCGCCTGTTATATATATATATATATATATATATATATATATACAGTACAGACCAAAATTTTGGACACACCTTCTCATTCCAAGAGTTTTCTGTATTTTCATGATTATAAAAATTGTAGATTCACACTGAAGGCATCAAAACTATGAATTAACACATGTGGAATTATATACTTAACAAAAAAGTGTGAAACAACTGAAAATATGTCTTATATTCTAGGTTCTTCAAAGTAGCCACCTTTTGCTTTGATTACTGCTTTGCACACTCTTGGCATTCTCTTGATGAGCTTCAAGAGGTAGTCACCTGAAATGGTTTTCACTTCACAGGTGTGCCCTGTCAGGTTTAATAAGTGGGATTTCTTGCCTTATAAATGGGGTTGGGACCATCAGTTGTGTTGTTCAGAAGTCAGGTGGATACACAGCTGATAGTCCTACTGAATGGAGTGTTAGAATTTGTATTATGGCAAGAAAAAAGCAGCTAAGTAAAGAAAAACGAGTGGCCATCATTACTTTAAGAAATGAAGGTCAGTCAGTCCGAAAAATTGGGAAAACTTTGAAAGTGTCCCCAAGAGCAGTGGCCAAAACCATCAAGCGCTACAAAGAAACTGGCTCACATGAGGACCGCCCCAGGAAAGGAAGACCAAGAGTCACCTCTGCTGCGGAGGATAAGTTCATCCGAGTCACCAGCCTCAGAAATCGCAGGTTAACAGCAGCTCAGATTAGAGACCAGGTCAATGCCACACAGAGTTCTAGCAGCAGACATCTCTACAACAACTGTTAAGAGGAGACTGAGTGCAGCAGGCCTTCATGGTAAAATAGCTGCTAGGAAACCACTGCTAAGGACAGGCAACAAGCAGAAGAGACTTGTTTGGGCTAAAGAACTCAAGGAATGAACATTAGACCTGTGGAAATCTGTGCTTTGGTCTGATGAGTCCAAATTTGAGATCTTTGGTTCCAACCACCGTGTCTTTGTGCGACGCAGAAAAGGTGAACGAATGGACTCTACATGCCTGGTTCCCACCGTGAAGCATGGAAGAGGAGGTGTGATGGTGTGGGGATGCTTTGCTGGTGACACTGTTGGGGATTTATTCAAAATTGAAAGAATACTGAACTAGCATGGTTACCACAGCATCTTGCAGCGGCATGCTATTCTATCCGGTTTGTGTTTAGTCGGACCATCATTTATTTTTCAACAGGACAATGATCCCAAACACACCTCCAGACTGTGTAAGGGCTATTTGACCAAGAAGGAGAGTGATGGGGTGCTACGCCAGATGACCTGGCCTCCACAGTCACCAGACCTGAACCCAAGTGCTAAGCATCTCTGGGAACTCCTTCAAGACTGTTGGAAGACCATTTCAGGTGACTACCTCTTGAAGCTCATCAAGAGAATGCCAAGATTGTGCAAAGCAGTAATCAAAGCAAAAGGTGGCTACTTTGAAGAACCTAGAATATAAGACATATTTTCAGTTGTTTCACACTTTTTTGTTAAGTATATAATTCCACATGTGTTAATTTATAGTTTTGATGCCTTCAGTGTGAATCTACAATTTTTATAGTCATGAAAATACAGAAAACTCTTGGAATGAGAAGGTGTGTCCAAACTTTTGGTCTGTATTGTTTATATATATATATATATATATATATATATATATATATATATGTGTGTATTGACAATACTGGATTTATGTTTATGCATATAGATAAAATGAGTGAGACATACTGGTATATAGACACATATAAAACTTTTGAAGGACCTATGGCACAAGAGTAATGCAGAAAAACAAATATGTGTAAAACATAGTATCTTACCATCATGTGTCTCCACAGGAAGAGCGTTCAGCAGGCATGTTGTAGATCTATCCTGGCAGCTGATGCTATATCTTGAATGAGCCTATGTGCATGATAGAGAACAAGGAGTCTAAAGATGGCTGCTGAGGGTGTAGTGGGTGGGCTAGCTAGGGAAACAGGGAGGGGGGAGTGTGTGAGAAAGGGAGGGGGTCAGTCAGTGAGAGAGGGAGGAGAAGTGAGGCATCATGGAACTTGTAGGAAACAAACCACATGGAGTTAGGGATGTAAGCAAATGCAGAAGATGCCAGGAGCTCACTGAGAACCCCAGAAATCACTCAAAACACTGCTAAAGGTATTTGGTGGCATTTAGCAACCCATTAATAGCACTAACAGACCTTTTTTGAAACTGATTTTTTGCCCAGAAAACCACTTTAACCACCTCCATACCGCCCATAGACTATATACGTCCAAAAGGTGGTTGTCTATTTCTGCAAGGACGTACCAGTATGTCCAAGCAGAATTCAGCAGCTGCACAAAATTGTGCAGCTGCTGAAATGGAGAGCTGTCTGTAACTTCAGCCAGAGCTCCCAGAGAGAAGGCACTGTATACACCGCTATGGGTGCCGCAGTCTTGCGGCTGCCCTCTGACCTGGCAGTCACATGATCCACAGGACCCAGATCAGCTCTATAGTTATGGGCAGGAGACTGTATTCTTCCAGCAACTGGGGTTAAATGTACCAGCTACAGGGGAAATCAGCCTCCCCAACTAAAAAAACAGTGATCAGATGTCCCCAAAGGTCTAGTATGACCTTATGGGGACACAATGTAAAAAAAAAAAAAAAAAAAAGTAAATAAAATAATTAAAAAAATAAATAAAATAATACACCAAAAACACACCCTTATTAAAGGTTATAGCCCCACTCCCGACGACACCATACAAAATAAAAATTACCGTAATGGAGAGTAAAAACTATTTTACAAAGTTTTTTAGTAGCACTTTGTGCTATTAAATAAAAAAAAATAAAAATAGTGAAAAGCAGACACGTTTTCCCTCCTCTTTTGTTTAGATTTTCCTGGATATATATAAAAAAATAAATAAAACACATACAAAAATAAAAACAACATAAAAATTTGTGTCACTGAAAAAACACACAGAAATAAGTTGAATAACAAGTAAGATAAAAATATTACAGCCCTCAAAACCGCACATACAAAATACCCGAAAATGTGTCTGGTCTGGAAGGGGGGTAAAGCATCTGGTATGGAAGTGGATAAGGCAGGAGCCCCACGTAACATAAACAAAATATTCGGCATTTACAGTAACTGCAAAGTGGATGGGATTCTGGCTAATCCAATCCACACTTTACAGAAAAATATCCGCAGCAGACATGTTGCAATTTCAAAATAGGATGCGTTTTTGTAAATTGCAGAAAATGCTACCATTTTCCTTAGGTATAATTGAAGCAGAAAATCCACAGAGGAAAACTCTGTGGACTTTCTGTGAAAAGTGCTGCGGAAAAAACTGTGATGCGTTTCCGCCACGATTTTTCCCATAGCTCTTTTTCACTGCAATTCACTATGTGGGGCCTTAGCTTAAGGGAAAGGCCCCATGTTGTGGAAATGCAGTGTTTTTTGTTGCAGATTTTGCTGCGTTTTTGTAAGTCAAAGTCAGGAGTATATTTAACAGAAGAGAGAAATATAAGAACTTACTTTATATTCCTTTTCAAGTCACTCCTGACTTTGGCCCAAAAAACTACCACAAAATCTGCAACAGAAAATGCTGTGTTTCTGCAACATGGAGCTTTAGCCTTAGGGGGTTTTCCCATCTCCCTCTCTCAGCAGTTGGCCTGCTGTCTCTTCTTCTCACTTTCTGTGGGTGGACTTTGACTGTTTGATAAACAGGACACTATGAACTACCTCTGTAGATATTGACATTGTCTTTACCATGAGAGATTATTTATTACGATTACTAGAAAACTAATATAAATCCAGATCAAATAATATGCAGAGTAAATGTATATTACATTACACATGTTTGTAGAGAACACTTACATGCCCCCAGACAATGGACTTGCAGTAAACTCAATTTTATCTATGTGTTTACATAAAGAGATAAAAGACACTGTTTGAGCCTTTATCAGCAAACTACAATTAGCTGACCTGATTATCATATCAACAAAAACAACAGTAGATAACATCTCTGAGAGCAAGTGTAATCCCTAGGACTCAGCCCCTCCAGAGAGGAGGGAGTCATCCAACCTGATATCAGATAACAGGTCAGGTGCTTTGACATCAATATATAAACAATTGGAGGAATAATTTCACATTGCAGGTAAATAAAGCAGCATTTCTAAAGTAATGTATTTAGGAAAACTCTTGAATTTACATAAGCTAGCAGTTTAAATAGGATCCTTGAGATAGAAATATCCCTTTAATAAATCAGGCGCACGTCTGTACTCCAGGATGGAAATCTATGTCAGTCAGGAACTAGTTTAAATTTCCATTATAACTCATGCCAGACAGTGGACATCAGTTATAATAAATATGTTAGGCCAAGTCATCCCCAGCCCACTCTTCTCTTTATCCCACCCCACCCTCATTAGCGAATTGTGGCAAGCGAGGTGCAGAACTGGGTTTGTGTAGCATCTTTGGTGCAAGAAAGGGTCTTGCACCGAAAATGCACCACATTATCACTCACCTATGTTAGAAAATTGTCATAGATGGAATAATACATTCCCCCCATTATTCTTTTCTGTACTTTTTAATACTTGTAAAAAAGCTATGAACTACAAACATTTTTTATATATATTTTAAAAATATATACATTGTATATATATATTTATATTATATTTTACAGGCATATTGCTGTTTTGTTTGATATTTTTTTAAACATGCATTGGTATTTTTTAAACATGCATTTCTAATTATATAAAATACTTGAATCTACAGTGTGAACCATATACTGTAATTTATTTTGGGACTCAACTTTATACTAAATTAAAGTTATTCTTATTTCTATCATGATAATTTTTTTTTTTTAAATCACAGACACTGATGGAATCTGATGCCAACTAATGTCAGCTTGTCATTAGTTTTTCAATCTGTTTAGATCAATTGCAGGGCAGAAAATACAGCAAAAAATCCCAGTGAGAATATATTATGTGTAATATAAAATAGCAGTGATTAAAGTTTAGAATATAGCGACAGATGCTCTTTAAGCATTAGTCTGATGGAGTGATGCAAAGTTTCCCAAAGTATAGGTGCAGCAAGTGAGAAGTCTTAAAGATTTAATTATGAAGCTCTGACTTGGGAATGCATACACACTTCATTCAGTTATTGCTCTACTGGGATTGAAAACCAAAAGCCCATTACTGCAAGACAGAAGTACTGTACTAACAATAGACTGATTTTGACTAATTCAAGATTCATCAGTTACTAAGAAGCTAAGTAACAGAATCTTCATAAGGTAAGGCTTACAGGTTCTTTTCAGCTTTACAGGTCCTCTAGTGATCAGAGGAGTAACTCGAAAATACGGAGCCATATAGCAAACATTTGACTAGCCCCTCCCCTCAAAAAGAAATTGCACACCACCACCCCATAAGAAATCATAAGTTTCATATATACAGGGAGTTTACTGGCCTCCACATATAATAATGCCCCCTCACTCCTTTTACTGGCCCCTACACAGTATATAGCCCTTTTTTACCAATGCCCACACAGTCTTTACTGTGTAATGCTCCCTTTTCTAGAGGGTAAATTACCTTTACTGGCCCCCACACACACCATATTGCCCCCTTTACTGCCCCCGCACAGTCAGCTTATGTGCTATAAACCACTAACATACAGGTGCATCTCAATAAATTAGAATATTTTTGAAACGTTCATTCATTTCTGTAATTCAGTAATTCAATTCATAATCATCAGTCCTCCATGATTGTGTGTCCCACTGAACCAGACTGAGGGACCATTTATAGGCTTAGGAAACCTTGGAAGGTGACACACTGAATTTACAATACTGAACTTTTTCACAGTATTCTAATTTTCTTAGATTTGGGTTTTCATTAGCTGTAATCCATAATCAACATTTACAGAAATAAAACACTTGAAATAGAACACTCTGTGTGTAAAGAATCTAGAAAATATAGGAGGTCGCTTTTTAATTTAATTACTGAAAGAAATAAAAGTTTCAAATATATTCTAATTTATTGAGATGGACCTGTAATGTAATTCCATATGGTAGGTAAGGTTTGTCAAATCAAAATATAATGTATTCAGTATATATATATATATATATATATATATATATATATCCCCATATATATATACAGTACAGACCAAAAGTTTGGACACACCTTCTCATTCCAAGAGTTTTCTGTATTTTCATGACTATAAAAATTGTAGATTCACACTGAAGGCATCAAAACTATGAATTAACACATGTGGAATTATATACTTAACAAAAAAGTGTGAAACAACTGAAAATATGTCTTATATTCTAGGTTCTTCAAAGTAGCCACCTTTTGCTTTGATTACTGCTTTGCACAATCTTGGCATTCTCTTGATGAGCTTCAAGAGGTAGTCACCTGAAATGGTTTTCACTTCACAGGTGTGCCCTGTCAGTTTTAATAAGTGGGATTTCTTGCCTTATAAATGGGGTTGGGACCATCAGTTGTGTTGTTCAGAAGTCAGGTGGATACACAGCTGATAGTCCTACTGAATGGAGTGTTAGAATTTGTATTATGGCAAGAAAAAAGCAGCTAAGTAAAGAAAAACGAGTGGCCATCATTACTTTAAGAAATGAAGGTCAGTCAGTCCGAAAAATTGGGAAAACTTTGAAAGTGTCCCCAAGTGTAGTGGTCAAAACCATCAAGCGCTACAAAGAAACTGGCTCACATGAGGACCGCCCCAGGAAAGGAAGACCAAGAGTCACCTCTGCTGCGGTGGATAAGTTCATCTGAGTCACCAGCCTCAGAAATCGCAGGTTAACAGCAGCTCAGATTAGAGACCAGGTCAATGCCACAGAGTTCTAGCAGTAGACACATCTCTACAACAACTGTTAAGAGGAGACTGAGTGCAGCAGGCCTTCATGGTAAAATAGCTGCTAGGAAACCACTGCTAAGGACAGGCAACAAGCACAAGAGACTTGTTTGGGCTAAAGAACACAAGGAATGGACATTAGACCTGTGGAAATCTGTGCTTTGGTCTGATGAGTCCAAATTTGTTTTCTTTGCTTCCAACCACCGTGTCTTTGTGCGACGCAGAAAAGGTGAACGAATGGACTCTACATGCCTGGTTCCCACCGTGAAGCATGGAGGAGGAGGTGTGATGATGTGGGGGTGCTTTGCTGGTGACACTGTTGGGGATTTATTCAAAATTGAAGGAATACTGAACCAGCATGGTTACCACAGCATCTTGCAGCGGCATGCTATTCCATCCGGTTTGCGTTTAGTTGGACCATCATTTATTTTTCTACAGGACAATGACCCCAAACACACCTCCAGACTGTGTAAGGGCTATTTGACCAAGAAGGAGAGTGATGGGTGCTACGCCAGATGACCTGGCCTCCACAGTCACCAGACCAGACCTGAACCCAATCGAGATGGTTTGGGGTGAGCTGGACCGCAGAGTGAAGGCAAAAGGGCCAACAAGTGCTAAGCATCTCTGGGAACTCCTTCAAGACTGTTGGAAGACCATTTCAGGTGACTACCTCTTGAAGCTTATCAAGAGAATGCCAAGAGTGTGCAAAGCAGTAATCAAAGCAAAAGGTGGCTACTTTGAAGAACCTAGAATATAAGACATATTTTCAGTTGTTTCACACTTTTTTGTTAAGTATATAATTCCACATGTGTTAATTTATAGTTTTGATGCCTTCAGTGTGAATCTACAATTTTTATAGTCATGAAAATACAGAAAACTCTTGGAATGAGAAGGTGTGTCCAAACTTTTGTTCTGTACTGTATATACACTACCGTTCAAAAGTTTAGGGTCACTTAGAAATTTCCTTATTTTAGAAAGAAAAGCACAGTATTTTTCAATGAAGATAACATTAAATGAATCAGAAATACACTGTATACATTGTTAATGTGGTAAATGACTATTCTAGCTGCAAACATCTGGTTTTTAATGCAATATCTACATAGGTGTATAGAGGCCCATTTCCAGCAACCATCACTCCAGTGTTCTAATGGTACATTGTGTTTGCTAACTGTGTAAGAAGGCTAATGGATGTTTAGAAAACCCTTGAAAACCCTTGTGCAAGTATGTTAGTACACCTGAAAACAGTTTTGCTGGTTAGAGAAGATATAAAACTCACCTTCCTTTGAGCTAGTTGAGAATCTGAATTTGTTGGTTCGTTTAAACTCTCAAAATGGCCAGAAAAAGAGAACTTTCATGTGAAACTCGACAGTCTATTCTTATTCTTAGAAATGAAGGCTATTCCATGCGAGAAAGGCTATTCCATGCCAAAAAAACTGAAGATTTCCTACAACGGTGTGTACTACTCCCTTCAGAGGACAGCACAAACAGGCTCTAACCAGAGTAGAAAGAGACGTGGGAGGCCCCGTTGCACAACTGAGCAACAAGACAAGTACATTAGAGTTTCTAGTTTGAGAAATTGACGCCTCACAGGTCCTCAACTGGCAGCTTCATTAAATAGTACCCGCAAAACGCCAGTGTCAGCGTCTACAGTGAAGATACGACTCAGGGATGCCGGCCTTCAGGGCAGAGTGGCCATATCTGAGACTGGCTAATAAAAGGAAATGATTAATATGAAAGAACACAGACATTGGACAGAGGAAGATTGGAAAAAAGTGTTATTTACAGACGAATCGAAGTTTGAGGTGTTTGGATCACACAGAAGAACATTTGTGAGAAGCAGAACAACTGAAAAGATGCTGGAAGAGCGCCATCTGTCAAGCATGGTGGAGGTAATGTGATGGTCTGGGGTTGCTTTGGTGCTGGTAAAGTGGGAGATTTGTACAAGGTAAAAGGGATTTTGAATAAGGAAGGCTATCACTCCATTTTGCAACGCCATGCCATACCCTGTGGACAGCGCTTGATTGGAGCCAATTTCATCCTACAACAGGACAATGACCCAAAGCACACCTCCAAATTATGCAAGAACTATTTAGAAGAAGCAGGCAGCTGGTATTCTATCTGTAATGGAGTGGCCAGTGTAGTCACCAGATCTCAACCCCATTGAGCTGTTGTGGGAGCAGCTTGACCGTATGGTACCAAAAAGTGCTCATCAAGCCAATCTAACTTGTGGGAGGGCTTTCTGGAAGCATGGGGTGAAATTTCTCCAGATTACCTCAGCAAATTAACAGCTAGAATGCCAAAGGTCTGCAATGCTGTAATTGCTGCAAATGGAGCATTCTTTGATGAAAGCAAAGTTTGAAGGAGAAAATTATTATTTCAAATAAAAATCATTATTTCTAACCTTGTCAATGTCTTGACTATATTTTCTATTCATTTTGCAACTCATTTGATAAATAAAAGTGTGAGTTTTCATGGAAAACACAAAATTGTCTGGGTGACCCCAAACTTTTGAACGTTAGTGTATATATATATATATATATATATATATATATTTTGCATAAAATTTTTAACCTAGTCAGTATTTTGCATCAGTATTTGTAAACCAAAATCTGGAGTGGGACTCTATGCTTGCCTGTCCTTCTATACCATCTAAATCATACATTATTATAGTTGATAATACTGAGCATCTGGACGAAATTCCATTGCTGAGGACCACACAGAACATTTTATTGCTCACAACACATGTAAAAAAACAAAAACAAAAAAAACCAGGCATACCCAGTTTTATACTTTCCAAACCTTATTTACTTGCACAATGAATCCACATAGACTCACTGAAGACCAAATAACCATACTTCTAGCTGACACTTTAATACAAGACCACAACCAATTGCCTACTTAGTTAACCCAAATCAAGTACTATAGATGGGGCAATAGGATGGGTAAACTGTTAGCTTCTATTGTTAGACCATACAGAGCCTCTAACTCCATTTTTCATCTTTAAGACCCAGATACACACCAGCTTTATTCCAAGTCTGATGACATAACTCAGATCTTTCATGCATACTATGAGAATCTCTACAAGGCTGATCCGACAAACCCTGATAAGATTGACTCTTTTTTTTAACTCTTGCCTACTCTTGCTTACTGCTTACTCTCATAGATTGTAAGCCGTTGCAGGCAGAGCCCTCTATCACACTGTGCCAGTTGGTCACTGTTAGTATTGTATTTGTTTTGTATATTTTGTCTACTATATGTAAACCCTCAAATGTAAAACACCATGGAATTAATGGTGCTATATAAATAAATAAATAATAATGCCAGATCTTACTAATGGCCATTATATTCTTCTAGAAGCACTCTTCATAAAGGAAGAGGATAGCTATTTCCAGCACCCATAGGGACCGACAACTAAATAGTATGCAATTCTTGTACTCGATATTATCCCAACCCAGTTACTTTCCCTGATATCCAAAAGTATAATCTAGAAACAGCCATTTGAGTAGCCAAAGACTGGACTTATGACACTCCAGTCTACACATTTCATATGCATCAATTGTACTTAGTCATGGCTAAAACAATATGAAATACAAGAGATATTAAAGACAAACACTACTAATGTAACATGATAATATAATCATTCATTATAATCAAAGTTTACCATTGGCGTTGCAGCAGGTGAAAAGTGTGAATTAAAAAGAGATGAAACAAAAAAAAACCCTTATTTTTTTGTTTTCCCCTTCATTTACTTTAATAATTGTGTAATTTGGGGGGACTAGTCTCAAATGGCGGCAGACTCCTGGTCCGGACAGCAGTTGTTCGTGGTACTGGACGCCAGAGAGATAGCGTTCAGACGGTGCCAGTTTAAAACAAAATGGCTTTATTTCAGCTTGAGTGCAACATCATAACAAAAAAAACCTAGGCCAGGCATAGGACCTAACTGACTTCTTGAGCCCTATCTAGCCTCTGGGGCACCGAGCAGCCTGACTAATGCTCAGCTCAAGCAAACGTACCCTGTGGACCCCAGCCCTTCTGGGACAGACCGCCTCTCTCTGTCCTTGGCTGGACCCACAGTTCCTGCTCCATGCAGGTTTCTCCAGCCTTCTGGAGATACGCGCCCCACCCAAAGGTGAGGCTGAGGGCCTTTTTAGGGCTGTCCTTGGGTCGCTCAACAGCGCCCTCTGGGTTCACATACTCACATAATGTAGCATTCATTCTCTCTAAGTGGATATCCAAGTGGATGATCCAAAGTCCTCCCGATTAAGTAGGAGCTATAGATTTAGTGCTTTTGTCTTGTAACACACTTTACGTATGCCCCTGGAGAGATCGCTAATTAGAGTTATTCTATCGGGAAGTAACATTTTAACCTACAGTAAAAGTAGAAGAACTTCACCCATCATCTGTTGATGTATGCCAATAAGAGGCATATGTAAAGAATAATTAACTTATTGAGTCCTCCTATGTAGTTGTATTATAATAAGACTATAAATCAGGAAGTGAAATACATCATTGTTAACTCAGCAGACGATGGGCAATCCTTAGGTTTTTATTGTCCCACAGAAACTAAATAAACCTTTGAATTAAGAAAAATAGAGATGGAGTATATTGATAGGGAGACTTTGCAAGGTTTATAGGATCTGTCAGAGCACGTATGTGGCTGATAAATTCTTTCTAACAATCCAAGATTTTTAAATCTAGAAAAAACTTGGATTTTAGAGAAGAGAGGGATTAAAATAAGAGAAAAAAAGTTGTGATAAATTAACAGGGATCATGACACATAAGGATATATGCACATGATCAGGATTACACGTGTAATCTGCACCATAATCCATTAGCATTAACGTCAATGAAAAATTCTATTTCTCATGCACATAATAGTTTTTTTTTATCCACAAGGAAATTGAACTATGATGTGGATATTAAAATCGACAGCACGTCACATTATTTCTTTTTTTCTGTCATAAACTAAAAAAATGGTTTTCAAACACACATGTCAAAATCTGCACCAAAATCCCAGTTGTTACAAAGTTTTCTGAGGACATGTGAAAATTTTCGGTGCAGATTTTTCACACGTAAATCTTGACTGTGTGCACTTACCATTAATGTTTCATTGCATGTTGAGGCCATCTAAATGGGGGATTCACTTTTGAGGGCTACAAAATTGTTGTGAGATGGATAGTATCATTGCAAAAGATATCACAGGATTCTTAGGCATCAATAAGAGATCATCCACAAAAGTTGTGCTTTTGTGCATGGCATTGTCTATTTGCACACCCTGACTAGTCTGTCTAAGCCTAAGCAGGACTGTCTCCATTACTAGAACAAAAAGAGATGGTGACAGGGGGAATCCCTGCTTTGTCCCATTAGTAATGAATATGGCAACAGACAGTGTCGGACTGGGATGTCTAGGGCCCACCAGTGGAATTGTTTCTAGGGGCCCACCATCAGAACCCCTGCAGATCAGCAGTACCGAGACAGGGTGGCTAAAGGTAATAACATGCCGGGAGCCATGCTGCTCACCCACTATACCATGTGCACCACTGCACTACCTAAACCTACTGCTACTCCTTGTATGGCAAGTGAACAGCATGGCTCTTAGAATTGTTACCTTTACCTGTAGCCGCATTGTCCTGGAAAAGCTGATCTGCAGAGGTCCTGGCTGTTGTATCATCGTAGATGTAATATTGATGGCCTATCCTAAGGACAGGCCATCAATATTAGAAAGATGGATAAATCCTTTAAAGAGGTTGTCCAGGAATTGGAGCAACCCATGTGGCTGGCGGGAGGTGTAAAGTAAAAAATAAGTAAATTAAAAAGCATACTCACCTGTCCCCGGCGCTCCGTTGTCCGCCGCCAGTGTCCATTCAGTCTCATGCCGGCGACTCCTTGCTGGGAGTCCTGCACCTCATGTGATCGCTAAGACCAATTAGGTACAGGATTTCCAGAAATGAGGCGCCGCCATGAGACCGAACAGACACAGGCAGGGGAACACGGGGTGCTGGGGACAGGTGAGTATGCTTTTTTAAAAATTTTCTTATTTTTACACCTCCCTGGAGGCCGACACAGTGGTCGCTCCAGTTTATGGACAACCTTTTTTAAGGGGTTGTCTGGGCAAAATTTTTCTATGGTCACTTCACTGGTCCCCCCACATAGTGGCCTCTTCACTGGTCCCACATACTGTATGGGGAACAGTGATGGGGTCATTATATTGTGTGGGAGCAGTGATGGGGGCTAACATCCTGTGGGGGGGACATTAAACTATGTGGGGCATATTAAAGGGGTTGTCCAGGGTTAATCTTTTTTATGGCCTATGCTCAGGATAGGCCATAAATACCTGATCGGTAGGGGGCTGACACACGGCCCCATCAGCTGTTCGGAGCCACTTCCTGCACCCGTTCTGTATACAACACAGGGCCGGAAGCAGAAAGCTCCATCCGCTGTATAGCAGCCCGGCGCCTTCACTGCACCTCAGCTCCTACTGACTTCAATAAGTGCTGTGATGCAGTGAAGGTGCCCGGCCCCTATACAGTGGACAGAGCTTTCTGCTTCTGGCCCTGTATTGTGTACAGGACGGGCATCAGAAGTGGCTCCGTACAGCTGATCGGTCCGGGGTCAGTCCCCTACAGATCAGGTATCTGTGGCCTATTCTGAGGATAAACCATAACAAATTATGCCTGGACAACCCCTTTAATATACCCCCCCAGGGCCCCCCTAATGCGCCACACTTTAAAGAGGTTGCCCAGTATTATTTTTTTTTTTTTTTATAATTAGTCTTATAATCCCCCCTACCACCCCGCCCCCCAAAAAAAACATGCTAAACATACTCACCTGTCTCCGGGGCTCCGGTGTCCTCCCAGCACGGTCTGGTCCTGCAGCTCCACTGTCTTCTTTTTGCCGGAATTCCTCACTGGCTGTGACGTCCCAGGTCCCTTCCCTTAGGCCACTGATTGGCCTCAGGGGTCACGTGACGTCACAGGTAGTCATGTGCAGGGGGAACTTGCGCTGGAAGAAAACAGAACTGCAGGACCGAACCACGCTGGGGGACACTGGGGACAGGAAAGAAAGTTTGTGAGGGGTTTTTTTTGTTTTGTTTTTTTCACCTGCCCCGGTGTAATTTAAAAAAAATGAAGGAGCCACTGTATGGAGTATAAGCTCCACAGTGGCCCCCACCCTGTATTATAAGCTCCACAGTGGCCCCCACCCAGTATTATAAGCTCCACAGTGGCCCCCACCCAGTATTATAAGCTCCATAGCAGCCCCCACCCAGTATTATAAGCTCCACAGTGGCCCCCACCCAGTATTATAAGCTCCACAGTGGCCCCCACCCAGTAATATAAGCTCCACAGTGGCCCCCACCCAGTATTATAAGCTCCACAGTGGCCCCCATCCAGTATTATATGCGCCCAATAGCCCCCCTCTGCTTCAGTGATATTATTATACTCTGGGGTCTCCTCAGACCCCAGAGTATAATAATCGGAGGCCAGGGGAAGTGATTAAAATTAACAAACATTCATACTCACCTTGTCTTACCTTTCCTTGGCATCCTCGCTTCATCCTGTCGTCTTCAGCGTCTTCAGGCCCTTTTCCGATGTTGCTGCTAAGGCCTGTGATTGGGTCTCAACGGTCACGTGGGGTCGCACTGACGTCATTACGCGGCCGCGCCCCATGTGACCGCTGGGGCCTAATCACAGGCCTCAGTCACATGACGGAGGAGCGCCGGAGAGGACGCTGTGCCCAGGAGAGGTGAGAATATGTAGTTATTATTTTCAGTCACCTCCCCTGGGTGCCCTACCATCTATTGGAAAGGGGCCTGCAATATGCCAGGGTCCCTTTCCAATAACAGTATGTATAGCGGTCGGGGAACCAGGCTTTCCCCGACCGCTATCATAGTGGTCCGGGGCCCCGGCCATCTCCAGCTGGCCGCGGGCCCCGTACCCTGCCGGGTCCGGTCGCGGTCGCGCCCCCTGCGACCGCGATCGTTACGCCACTGGTCAGGGGCCCGATCGGGATGGTCAGGATCCCGATCGGACCCCATGAGGTGAGGAATAATAATCGGGGCTCGGGGCCCACCGGGGGATTCACCGGTTCCCCGGTGGGCCAGTCCGACTGTGGCAACAGACAAGAAGCAGAGGACCTAAACTTGCAACCTGCAATGTAACGTGATCACACAACCACATTCATTTCAATGTCTGAGAATGGGGTTGCAAGGGGCCGTCAAATAATAGGCACAGCTCTATTTTTGTCCTTTTTCATGGATCTCTCCACACACTGCAATGTATGGGGGATCTGAGAAGGCAGACGCTCCCTTAGTGAAAAACGGATGTGAAAAATGTACATTTTTCACAGCTGTTTTACATCATGGTCTTTTGAATCTAGGCTTATTTTAATGGTATCTAATAAAGGTTTCTTTAGGATGGAATCACACATGCAGCTGTATGTCAATTTTGGAGCCATACACCAGTATCCCTTCACTCCAATATTTCTATGCATTGAATTTAATCAGGGCTAATCTTCAAAACAAGAAAAGATATATCAAACCTTGCACCAGGAATCATTTCACATGCCTAACAACTAAAATTAAACAAAGACCAAACAGGTGTTCTCCTTTCTGTTTTTTTTCCAAAGGTTGAATTATTATTAATTTGTACTTAATGGCTTGACTGAACATTAAGAAGGACCTGTCTGCTCTCCTGACATGTCCACTTTAGTAAATACTGTACTTATATTTGCCATAAAATACAATTTCTAGAAAATCTAGAATTAATAAATTAATAATTGGTGTGGTCTGTGATTTGGATCCTTTGACAGTCTGACACTGTCGAATAAGTGTTGTCATACTGTGAAGGGACATACATACTCTATTTTAAAGGGTCATGGTAATGTCCAGTTGTAAATGCATCTATGCATTTCTAGGAAAAATTACAGAATGGTTCAACAACACAGAAAAAGCATGCTTCAAAATTGTTATAGTATACAAATAAGAAATAGAAGTATTAGCTAAAATAGACACATCGGGACAAATCACAGCTCCTCTTTAAATAAACAACACCACAACAGATTTCTAACAAAACAATCAAGCTATAATTGAAGTGCAGACTTACAGGCCCTTTTCTATCATGACTGTAAGTGGTGACTGTCAGTAGTGTCCGTTGCTATTGTCCATCAGTTACTGCCCTTATTTTATGTCCGTTTTTTTTCTGCGCATGCTCAGAAAGCAGAAAAAAAAAACGGTCAGTGTTAAAAAATGGACCCTAACTGATGCTAACTAATGCTAATGTGTCTGTTTTTTTTAACTAATACATTAATTGGATCAGTTAAAAAAACGGACACATTAACATCAGCTAGTGTCCGTTAATGTCTGTTATGATAGGTGTCCATTTTTTTTATGTTAACGGACACCTTCATAACGGAAGCCAACAGTAGTGTGAACCCTGCCTTACAGGCCACCCGGACCACAAAATGCTTATTAACAAATGTCCAATTACTTTTGCACCTGTAAAAAAGGAGGGACTATGAAGAAAAATGGCTGTAATGTGTAAACAGTTAATGCAATACTTTTTGCTAACCCCCTTAAATTAATTCTGAAAATTTATATTTCAATGTCATTTTTGTTGCTTTATTAAAATCTATTGTGTGGTGTGCAGAGACTACATTATGGAAGCTGTGTCACTAGTTTATGAACAAAGACTCAGATTACACCCACATGAGAGTGCTGTGTCACATTCATAGGTCCAATTGGAATTGCCCGTCTTGCTACAGTATATTAAATATATATAGTTAGAAATAGTTACATATGATGTGATTTCTTAGTTACATATAATAAGAATCATACATGTAATGTGATTTTTTAAGCTGTCAAAAATTAAGCCTAGCATTCCATCACATGACGCATAGAAGTATTTAAAAGATAATGCACTAAGGAAGCTATTGTTCTCTAAAAGAACATGCTGTACATTTTCTGTTGTCAGCAAGTTCCTTTAAGATGTATTAAATGCAAAAGCTGCAGCTTCCTACATCTCACAATAAATCCCTTCAGCTCATCTTAAAAATCTTTATTAGCATCTTTCAAAATAAAGAATGAGATCAAATGGATTTGAAAGACAGAAGTGTAGCTACAAAACAAATTACTGAATCGTATGATATGAATATCAATAATAGTAATAATAATTCTACTGCTACACACGACACACACACACATATATATCTATAGATATATACTGTATATCTATCTATCTATCTATCTATCTATCTATAGATATATATCTATAGATAGATAGATAGATAGATAGATAGATAGATAGATAGATAGATAGTAGTCAGATAGCAACAATCTGGTCAGCCAGCAACTTGTATAGATGGAAAATGTCCTTTTATTGGAAAAGCAGTACTCCACGTATCAGTTCTCACAGGAACCTTTCTCAAATGCAGTGAAGACGAATAGGATGCTATTAAAAAACTAAAATATGGAAAAGCCCCAGGCCCTGATGGGTTCTCCACTCTATATTACAAAAACTTTTCTACTATCCTTACCCCTCATGTAGTCTCCTATTATAACCATATTATGGAGTGCAATAAGATGCCATCTAACTTCTTAGATACCCTGATCACTGTAATCCCTAAACTAAACAAAGACCATACCCTCTCTGTAAACTATCGCCCCCATATCCCTCATCAACCTGGATACTAAATTACTGACTTCGATTCTGGCTAAGAATGCACTGTTGCCCCTTCTGGTCTATTGTGATCAGGATACGCTTTGTCCAGGGTAAGAAAGCCCCTGATAACATCTGGAAAGTACTGAATATTATACACTGGATGGAGGTTTACTCCACCCCGGTGGCAGTTATGGCCTTAGACATAGAAAAGGCATTTGACCGTATGTCCTGGCCTTATTTGTTTGCGGTACTGCGCAGAATGGGTTTTGCAGGTAATTTTGTCTGTGCCTTACAGGTTATTTACTCAGGTGCTGCTACATATCTCAAACTCCCCTCCACAGTAAATACCCCGATCCCCATACTGCGGGGTACGAGACAGGGGTGTCCCGTCTCCCTCACCTTTGCTTTATTTGCTTTAATCATGGAACCACTAACTGTTCTGCTTCAAAATAATCCCAATATCCAGGGGGTATGTGTTGGATTGAAGGAGTACAAGACCAGTTTATTTGCTGATGACCTCCTGGTTACTGTATCTAGCTCTCATGTATCTATTCCCAACCTGTTTGATTTGATTGATAGATTTGCCTCCTTCTCAGGTCTCTGGATTAATCCCACAAAATCCCACAAGGTCCTTTTTTGTAATCCAACATCTCTTTATACACAATTTTGGCTTCTGCTCCCACCTCCACTATCTGCCCTATTTGGGTGTTAATATTGCCACTACATGATCTACTCTTTATAAACATAATTACCTTGCTATTTATGCTAAGGTCCACCCTGACCTCTGTAACTGGGATTACCCTTACTTGTCCTGGACAGGTAGAGTGAATGCTGTAAAAATAGTCATTCTACCCCAACTCCTCTATCTCTTTCATTCCTTACCAATACCCATCCCTGCCAGGCACCTCACTTCCTTCAAAATGAGATATTTCAGTACATCTGGAGTGGCAATTGCCCCCGCATCTCTCAGGTGTTATGTACTATCATAAAAGTCTGGGAGGACTCTCTGCCACGTGTCTGCTTTGATATTATCGAGCTGCCAGAATAGCCCAGTTGGCCATGACCGCTGATGGTCTGGGCACCCATGCCCTGCCACCCCACTTTTTCCAACCCTCAATTTCCTCCCAGTTTAACACCCTCTGTTTTTACAGTAGGTGGTGGAGTGGTCTAGGCCTCACTCATCTCTCAGACTTTGTTCAGACTAGAAGATTACTTTCTTTCCAGTTGTTTAATTCACAATGCCAGCTTCCCCCCTCTGAGCTATTTAGAGTGGGACTCGTTTTTCCTTCCTACACACTTTATCACCGCAAACTGCTGATATCAATCAGGTCAACCCTGGAATCTACGGTTGTTTATGATCCACTCAGGAAGGGCATTTTATCTGTTCTATACAGTGTTATTAACAATCCTCCAAGTGGTTCCAAACTACCATTTATGATTCAGTGGGAGGACAACATCCAACTACTCTAACATTATCTGAAGGGCAACAATGTTGTGAAACACTGAGCAGAGGCAGTTGGCAGGCTTCTTTGATGGAGACTTTCTTACAAATTCTCCCATCTTTCTATTATGTCTTGACGAGACTACATACCATCTATCCAACCTTTGTGTTTTAAGGATTGTATATCAAGAGGCACCATGTACCATATATTGTGGTCCTGCCTGACTGTGTCCAGGTTCTGGGATGAAGTATTAAGAATAAGTATGGTAACTAATCTACATTGCCCGAGGCTTCCATCTGTCTGCCTATTGGGCTTTAAACCCTTGATGTTTCATTTAAAGAAGTTCTGTTTTACCCCGTTTCTTTTATTAGCTGCCAGGATTCACATTGCCTTTCAATGGCGGACCGCGTCCCTAAGGTGACCACCATTATTCAGTTAATGAGAAACTGAATGCCATCCATTTTGAAATGGTGGACCATTTTAATAGTGTGTGGGTTGACTGGCTGTCATCCTCCTACGCTCCTAATGTACATTACCTCCTTTCTATCTGAATGCTGGACTGATTTGCTCGCTTTTAATGATGTCCCTTCTTTATTTCTGTACCATTGTACTGTTGAACTCCTAACTGTGATTTACATTTCAATGTACTTTCTTCATGTAGCAGTTTTGCTATATGCCTTGGAAGATTCTATCCATTGTGACATGTGGTGTTTTTTTTATACTTATAAATTTATATTTTTTTAGACTAAAATAGTCTTAGGCAATATGGAGGACTGGAAGTCCAACATGGAGGAAACCATATACCCCATATGAACAATGCAAATAAAAATAATGTTAGACAGCACCTCCATAGTAGAACAATTGTGAAGTGGTGCACCTTGCTAGACAGAAATGTAGCTACAGAACTAATTACTGAATATTATGTTATAAATGTCAGCAACAGGAATGATGGTTCTGCTGCTTTCTCACATCATTCTGGCCCACTGTTCTTTATAATGTTGCCTCAGTTCATTGAGGTTTGTAGACATTTGTTTACGCACAACTCTCTTAAAGGGAGTCTGTCAGCAGTAAATTGGTTATAAACCTAATCATAGTACTTTATAGAGATGATTCTTCAATTTCCAAATATGCCTCCACTATTCATTCAACTGTTCATCTGAGGTTGTATTTATCTAATTTTAAGACCTGCTAAGGATCAGATTTTTTTTTCTTATGTCCATGCAGTTGTTATTTAATAATTTTTTAATGATTTAGGAGTACTGTAACTGACATTTAAACTACAATTATTTTGAAAAAAAGGTATATTAAACAGGGTTACGTTCAAATCCTGGATTTCAAACATTACTAATAATAATAAAATCTTCCTGTTAAACCAACACCTTTACTAAAATTAAGATAAATGATTACCTTGCTTAAAAAAAATGTAATGTGCTGTCCTGGCTATGGAAGTTTGGCAACAGTTTTACCTTTGGCCATGTGGCCTATGATTTCAGGGACTGAGTCACTCTATTAACAATATGGTTAATGCCATAATGTAACCACTTATGACTATGATCATAATTTGGTCTCCTTAGCCGTAAATTGTTTTTTGAACAAGGATAGTTTGTTTTTGGGGTTTTTTTTGGATGTAAGTAAAGCAACTAAGGAGGCAAATTTTTTCCTTCCCTGTCAGTTGAATAATTCCCTAGCAGAATATAAATCTATTCTTCATCTATTCTTCACATTCTGTCTTCATAAACATGTGATACTCTCAGTACCTATAGTATAGCGGAACTAGAAAAAACTGCATGGACAACAGTATCCAGCTATACAGTTACATACAATGATATCTAAAGTAAAAATCTGAACTGAATAGTTTAAACTAAAAAAAAGTCTGCTATAACTTTAGACCTATATTTATAACAGCTATATCACAGAATTCAATAAATTTTAAATGTGTCCACAAAATTATAGACAAGACTCCAGCATCATCCAGAAATGTAATGCAGACATACAGACAGAAAGATAGCATGCTTATAAACAACAGATCATGAAACTGAACATTACAAATGCTAAGATGTAGCCTGAGAAGCAGATTTATATACACACAGGCAGAAAGGGATTAGCAGAAGGAAATTTAGCAGGTGATCACTAAGGTTCGTTTCATACAGTGTTAAAACGAAGCTATCCTCTAGTTCAGTTCAGTCCAAGGAATAGAATCGGACATGAAATTATCATACTCTGGAGTCTCTTCAGATCCCAGAGTATAATAGGAGTATGCTCAAGGGAGATGTGAAAAATAAACATTTATACTCACCTTCCCTCACCTTTTTCAGGCCTCCTTGCGGCGTCCAACCATCTATTTCTTCATCCTGACTCTCTGCGTCCCCATGTCACAGCTGAGGCCCAATCACAGGCTTCAGTGGTGAACCCGGGCGAGTCACGTTGCAGAATCATTTTTCTGAGATGTCACACACATGGAGGAGGAAGAAACAGATCACTGAACAACATGAGGAGGACCAAAAAAAGGTGAAGGAAGGTGAGTAGAAATGTTTTTTTTTTATTTTTTACACCTCCTTGGGCCTACTCCTATTATACCCTGGCATTTGAAGAGACCCCAGAGTATAATAATTTACCTTAAATCTTGTCACAGCAGCCATTTTAGTTCCCCTGAGATTAATTCAGTAAAAAATGAAAAATTTGGAATATTCAGAACAAATCTGGCTTGTTGCTAGCTGATTTGCTCAACACTAGTGATCACACTAGTGTCCCCCTTACCAGTCCTCTTGGAAGTGCATGTCCAAATATATGTATCATCCTTCTAAAAGCTACACAATCTCCTGATAAATTAGCAGAAATGGTATGCTAACTATCCTATTTGCATGTTGTGATTTGCATATTGTGTTGCATTGGTTTCACGAAAAATTGATTTAGTTAAATTAGCGATCACTTACATTTGTTCCCATCCATATACTCCATATACAGTGTATAAAGAAAGTTTGGTTATACAGGGATACACAGAATATATTGTGTAGAGAATGAGGCACAGTACTAGTTTGAAGAATAAACTAAAATCAAGATAAATCATATCCGACTTTCTTCTACCTTTAGGGTGATTTTGTAAGCAACAGAATTCAAGTTAAATACAAGTGGATGTTTTTTGTATGATTACATAAATTGGCACATCACTCAAGTTATACTTTCTGAAAACCTAACATATCAGATAGTAGATACCATCACAGCAAGTCAGTTGCATAGAGTGAGGACAATTGTCAATGACAACAATAAATTCTAGTGTGTATACAGTGAATAAATAGAGTTTGTTATACAGAGATAGACAAAATATATTGAGTAGAGAAAGAGACACAGTACTACTTTGAAAAATAAACTGAAATCAAGTTAAATCATGTCAAACATTCTTCTACCTTTAGGGTGATTTTGTAAGCACCAAAATGTAAGTGAAATACAAGTGATATTTTTTTATGATTACATAAGATGGTCAAAAACCAAAATTATACTTTTTAAAAACCCTAACTTGTACAGTGCTGGCCAAAAGTATTGGCACCCCTGCAATTCTGTCAGATAATACTCCATTTCTTCCAGAAAATTATTGCAATCACAAATGCTTTGGTAATAATATCTTCATTTAATTTGTCGTCAATGGAAAACCACAAAGAATTGTCAAAAAGCCAAATTGGATATAATTCCACACCAAACATAAAAAAGGGGGTGGACAAAAGTATTGGCACCCTTTGAAAAATCAGGTGATGCTTCTCTAATTTGTGTAATTAACAGCACCTGTTACTTACCTGTGGCACATAACAGGTGGTGGCAATAACTAAATCACACTTGCAGCCAGTTGAAATGGATTAAAGTTGACTCAACCTCTGTACTGTGTCCTTGTGTGTACCACGTTGAGCATGGAGAAAAGAAAGAAGACCAAAGAACTGTCTGAGGACTTGAGAAGCAAAATTGTGAGGAAGCATGAGCAATCTCAAGGCTACAAGTCCATCTCCAAAGACCTGAATGTTCCTGTGTCTACCGTGCGCAGTGTCATTAAGAAGTTTAAAGCCCATGACACTGTGGCTAACCTCCCTAGATGTGGACGGAAAAGAAAAATTGACGAGAGATTTCAACGAAAGATTGTGCGGATGGTGGCTAAAGAACCTCGACTAACATCCAAGCAAGTTCTAGCTGCCCTGCAGTCCGAGGGTACAACAGTGTCAACCCGTACTATCCGTTGGCGTCTGAATGAAAAGGGACTCTATGGTAGGATACCCAGGAAGACCCCACTTCTGACCCAGAGACATAAAAAAGCCAGGCTGGAGTTTGCCAAAACTTACCTGAGAGCCAAAAACTTTTTGGAAGAATGTGTCTCTGGATGAGACAAAAGTAGAGCTTTTAGGGAAAAGGCATCAACATAGAGTTTACAGGGAAAAAAAAGAGGCCTTCAAAGAAAAGAACACGGTCCCTACAGTCAAACATGGCGGAGGTTCCCTGATGTTTTGGGGTTGCTTTGCTGCCTCTGGCACTGGACTGCTTGACCGTGTGCATGGCATTATGAAGTCTGAAGACTACCAACAAATTTTGCAGCATAATGTAGGGCCCAGTGTGAGAAAGCTGGGTCTCCCTCAGAGGTCATGGGTCTTCCAGCAGGACAATGACCCAAAACACACTTCAAAAAGCACTAGAAAATGGTTTGAGACTTCTAAAGTGGCCAGCAATGAGTCCAGACCTGAATCCCATAGAACACCTGTGGAGAGATCTCAAAATGGCAGTTTGGAGAAGGCACCCTTCAAATCTCAGGGACCTGGAGAAATTTGCCAAAGAAGAATGGTCTAAAATTCCAGCAGAGCATTGTAAGAAACTCATTGATGGTTACCGGAAGCGCTTGTTCGCAGTTATTTTGTCTAAAGGTTGTGCTACCAAGTATTAGGCTGAGGGTGCCAATACTTTTGTCCGGCCCATTTTTGGAGTTTTGTGTAAAATGATCAATGATTTGACTTTTTTTTTCATTCTCTTTTGTGTTTTTTCATTGCAAGCAAAATAAATGAAGATATTATTACCAAAGCATTTGTGATTGCAATCATTTTCTGGAAGAAATTGAGTATTATCTGACAGAATTTCAGGGGTGCTAATACTTTTGGCCAGCACTGTATGTGGTTTTAGTAAATATTTTAAAGGGGCTTACCCACAAAATAACAATATTTAAATTTGTACACAAAGACAAGTTAAACATTTTTGCAAATAGAAATAACTAAAAATTTTAAAGTGCAACTAAACTTTCAGACTTTTCATTTTCTGGCAGCTTTTGTGTCATTAATAAATTTTGGAAAATACTTTATTAATGACTCTATTGATAGCTGTTCCTTGTTTCTCATTGTGTATGCTGTATGGGCTGTGTGAAATGAAGAGAATATGAGGATAGGGAGGGTCTTCAAATGGTTATATCTTGCTTGCTTTTGGTGTCATATGAAAGAGGAGAATGTCTTTTATGTCCAGTTGTATGTCCTGTGTGATTTACAGAGATATCACTGGTTTAAAGTACTTTCACAATTGGGAAATTTATATGCAGCTGCAGCTTAGTATCATGTAAACATGAGAATTTCCTCTTTCATATGACATCAAAAGCAAGTTTCTATGTTTTATACTGCCCAAGTGACCCACCCCCGCCCTCATTTTCTCTTTATTTCACACAGCCTGTATACTGTATACAATGAAAAACAGGAAACAGCTCTCAATAGAGAAGCAAAGGAAAGAGTGAAAAAATGCAGTATTTCACAGAAAGGAGCCAAAATTTGTTAATAAAGTATATTACAGAATTTATCAATGATACAAATACTGAAAATCTAAATTTATTAAAAAGCTTAGTTACCCTTTAAACATTTTCTCTAGCCATCTCATCTCTTTTGCCAATGGATACAACCATGAATGCATCAACTTTATATTGTCTGGCATTTGTCAGAAACCCAGCTTTGATTTTCAGGCCTGGACATTACATTCACAAGAAGATAGCTTGGCAACACTAAGAAAATCATACTTGGTTATCTTACAAGTTGCAAGACCTTAGAAAGTTCCTGCATTGCTGGTTGTATCTATCGGCAACTGATCAAAACAAAAGACTGTCATCATCATAATATTCCACATAGCAGTGAAATATACAGTGCAAATGAACTAAGTACAGCCATGCTGGGTAGGTTTTAAAAGAAAATAATAGAAAACAAGGTATAAACTGGAACAATTAAAAACAAATTAGCAAGTAAATGAATATAATAAATAAATAAATAAATAAATAAATAAATAAATAAATATTAATAAAATAAGAACATAAGTTTAATAGACAACCCTTATGTACAGTGGGAAAAAAAAGTCAGCCACCAATTGTGCAAGTTCTCTGACTTAAAAAGATGAGGCCGGCCTGTAATTGTCATCATAGGTAGACCTCAACTATGAGAGACAAAATGAGAAAACAAATCCAGAAAATCACATTGTCTGATTTTTAAAGAATTTATTTGCAAATTGTGGTGGAAAATAAGTATTTGGTCAATAACAAAAGTTCATCTCAATACTTTGTTATATATCCTTTGTGGGCAATGATAGAGGTCAAACGTTTTCTGTAAGTCTTCACAAGGTTTGCACACACTGTTGCTGGTATGTTGGCCCATTCCTCCATGCAGATCTCCTCTAGAGCAGTGATGTTTTGGGGCTGTCGCTGGGCAACACGGACTTTCAACTCCCTCCAAAGGTTTTCTATGGGGTTGAGATCTGGAGACTGGCTAGGCCACTCCAGGACCTTGAAATGCTTCTTATGAAGCCACTTCTTCGTTGCCCTGGCGGTGTGCTTGGGATCATTGTCATGCTGAAAGACCCAGCCACATTTAATCTTCAATGCCCTTGCTGATGGAAGGAGGTTTGCACTCAAAATCTCACGATACATGGCCCCATTCATTCTTTCATGTACAGATTATCAGTGGTCTTGTATGTCTTCCATTTTCTAATTATTGCTCCCACAGTTGATTTCTTCACACCAAGCTGCTTGCCTATGGCAGATTCAGTCTTCCCAGCCTGGTGCAGGTCTACAATTTTGTTTCTGGTGTCCTTCCACAGCTCTTTGGTCTTCACCATAGTGGAGTTTGGAGTGTGACTGTTTGAGGTTGTGGACAGGTGTCTTTTATACTGATAACAATTTCAAACAGGTGCCATTACTACAGGTAATGGGTGGAGGACAGAGGAGCCTCTTAAAGAAGAAGTTACAGGTCTGTGAGAGCCAGAAATCTTGCTTGTTTGTAGGTGACCAAATACTTATTTTCCACCATAATTTGCAAATAAATTCTTAAAAAATCAGACAATGTGATTTTCTAGATATGTTTTCTCATTTTGTCTCTCATAGTTGAGGTCTACCTATGATGTCAATTACAGGCCTCTCTCATCTTTCTAACTGGGAGAACTTTCACAATTGGTGGCTGACTAAATACTTTTTTTTCCCCACTGTATATCTTTGGTACAAGCAATATTTGTCTACAAAGTTGACTGAGTTAATTGGGACTATAGTAAATATAGTGGGTAAAAACAAACATGAGTTCAGGCGGAGGTCGTGATTATTACAATGATATTCTGAATAAAAAAAACGCACCATCTTCCATAATGGCGATCCCCTATCCTTTAATTTATGGATATATATATATATATATATATATATATAGTATAGTACAGGGGTAGGCAACCTTTTTTGAACGGCGTGCCGATTTTAATAAAAAAATCAAAGATGAGGTACTCGGAGTGCCGGTCAATAATTGTAAGTCTGACGACCCCTAAACTAAAGTCATATACCACAAACCATAACACAGAAGTGCTGCCACCAGATGCTTTAGGACACATGCGTTTACTGCTATTTCCTGGGATGCTCCTGTACAGTCATGTGCAGCCCCCAAATAGTGGTAAATGTGTCCAGGAGCACCGTATGGCAGCAGTCTTATGGTGAAAACACACTATGTATCTGGATGCAGCTATATTTGGAACTTTTTCATTCGATGTAAAACTGGTGCATTTTTGCACAAAAAAAAAAAACAAAGCCTGAGTTTTCTGTGCAAAAACACATCCTTAATATAGAAAACACACCGCTATACAGAATAATGTCCCATAGTGGTCCCTGCACACGGTATATGTCCCATAGCGGCCCCTGCAACATGGTATATGTCCCATAGCGGCCTCTGCACACGGTATATGTCCCATAGCGGTCCCTGCACACGGCATTTGTCCCATAGCGGTCCCTGCACACGGTATTATGTCCCATAGCGGCCTCTGCACACGGTATATGTCCCATAGCGGTCCCTGCACACGGCATTTGTCCCATAGCGGTCCCTGCACACGGTATTTGTCCCATAGCGGCCTCTGCACACAGTATTTGTCCCATAGCGGCCTCTGCACACGGCATTTGTCCCATAGCTGCCTCTGCACACGGTATTTGTCCAATAGCGGTCCCTGCACACGGTATTATGTCCCATAGTGGCCTCTGCACACAGTATTTGTCCCATAGCTGCCTCTGCACACAGTATGTGTCCCATAGCTGCCTCTGCACACAGTATTTGTCCCATAGCTGCCCCTGCACACAGTATTTGTCCCATAGCTGCCTCTGCACACAGTATTTGTCCCATAGCTGCCTCTGCACACGGAATTTGCCCCATAGCTGCCTCTGCACACAGTATTTGACCCATAGCTGCCTCTGCGCACACAGTATTTGTCCCATAGTGGTCCCTGCACATGGTATTTGTCCCATAGCTGCCTCGGCACACAGTATTTGTCCAATAGCGGCCTCTGCACACAGTATTTGTCCCATAGCTGTCCCATAGCGGTCCCTGCACACGGTATTTGTCCCATAGCTGTCCCATAGCGGTCCCTGCACACAGTATTTGTCCCATAGCGGCCTCTGCACACAGTATTTGTCCCATAGCTGCCTCTGCACACAGTATTTGTCCCATAGCGGCCTCTGCACATGGTATTATGTCCCATAGTGGCCTCTGCACACAGTATTTGTCCCATAGCTGCCTCTGCACACAGTATTTGTCCCATAGCGGCTTCTGCACACAGTATTTGTCCCATAGCTGCCCCTGCACACAGTATTTGTCCCATAGCGGCCCCTGCACACAGCAATATGTCCCATAGCGGCCCCTACACACGGTATATGTCCCATAGCGGCCCCTGCACATGGTATTATGCTCCATAGTGGCCCCTGCACACGGTATATGTCCCATAGTGGTCCCTGCACACGGTATTATGCTCTATAGTGGCCCCTGCACACGGTATTATGCTCTATAGTGGTCCCTGCACACGGTATTATGCTCTATAGTGGCCCCTGCACATTCACTAGCTATTATTATACTGTGGGGTCTCTTCAGACCACAGAGTATAATAAGTGGAGGGCAAAGAGAGGTGATGAAACATAAAAAACAATGTACTCACCATTCCACGCTCCGCAGCTGCTCTGTATCTTCGGGCGCTTCTGCCTGTAGTCAGCGACCGCTCATTGAGTCTCAGGGGTCACGTCGCGTCATTATGCGTAATGACGTCAGACGCAGACGCGACCCCTGAGGCCCTGTCAGCTGACTTCAGGGAGAAGCGCCTGAAGAGTACCGAGGGGCTGCAGAGCGTGGAATAGTGAGTAACATTATTTTTTATGTTTGATCACCTCCCCGGGGGCTCCGCTTATTATACTCGGGGGGTCTGAAGAGACCCCACAGTATAATGATAGCAGTTTCGTTTCGGACGTGTTTGGTCCGATCGAAACTGCTGGCTGAGGAGTCCGCTGCCGTGCCAGGGAAATAAGCCTCGCGTGCCAAGAGTGGCACGCGTGCCATAGCTTGCCGACCTCTGGTATAGTATATATTACAGTAGGAATGATTATATGGCAAAACATTGTCCTGAAAAAAATAACCAGATATTTTAGAGACAGGAATGAGAGGAGATTATGCTGAAATGTGACTTTAGGGGTGTGACATATTAGCAGTGATAAAGCGGCATAAACATGGCCACAAAGAGTTGACCTGACTGATATGTTGGTTGGAGGTCTGGTGAGATTTGAATATATTCTATTTGATCTGGAGTGCTGCACTGTTTACAATGGGTGTTTACTGGTGTGGTTGGTAAGTGTTGGACATGCCTCCTCCTTCCTGATAGGTGCATTAATGGAGGTGTGTTAAGTGACTGGAAGGTGTAAGGGGTATAAATGATTAGACATTCCAGCACTATTCTAGTCTGCAGCTCACTGAGGAATCAGCTAGTCAGCTGAGGAAACACATAGGAAGAGGGCTAGAAGCAGCTTATTCAGGGATACTTTGTTGTAGTATTGCTTTTTTGAGGTCGCTCTTTTCAGAGTGCTTTTGAGCCTCAGTAATAGATTAGATGGAAGAGTTTGCATCAATACAAACTGGCAATTCACAGGATATGTTGAAAATAAATTAAATAATCCCAGGTAAATTTACTCTTCCTGACTGTAAAACATGTGGGACCATACAGCCAGCCTCCTCTATAACATCAGTGATACTCACTTAGAGAGAGAAAATGTCAGAACATCACAGGTCAGCACATCATTCCATGACAATTAAAACATATGAGAGCTGTTTTTTTTTTATGTACATTTGAATGCCACTCAAGAACTTTTGTGCCATTGGACAGCTCCTTTAAGTAATAGTGAAAAATATATAGTATATTACATTAACAACGATTTTCATGTGATTGTAATGTTTAAAGATGGGCAAACCTCCGATGATTCGTTTCATCCTGTGCTCGGATGCAATGACATTATGCCACTCAGCGTGCCTATGTCACCACTGAGGCCAATTCACAGGCCTCAGTGGTGACCCCAAGTGCATGATTTCAAAGAAGAGTGCCAGACGAGATGCGGAGGCAGAGACAAAGCACCGGACACCGCACGATGCCCAAAAGCGGTAATGGAAGGTGAGTATAAAAGTTTTGGGATATTTGGGTCAAAGCTGGTTGTTGCACCAATTCCTACTAATTTTGATAATCTATCTTTAGGATAGGTCATTAATATCAGATTGGTGTGGATCCAACACCCAGAACCTCCAAGATTAGCTGAATAGTTCAAGTGCGTGCTATGGCTTCTTCACTGAATAACAAGTACAGTGTTTTTATATATATATATATATATATATATATATATATATGTATTGCATAGTGGCTGTCATTCGTATTACAGATCAACACTATCTAGTTGAATAAGACTGATTTGCAAAGTGTGATGTCACTGGCTTGTGAAGCAAAAGCAGTGCAAACTCAACACTCCCACCAATTAGCTGTTTTTTCCTGCCTCTGGTGCCAGAACTATACAGTGTACAGAGATGGAAACAAAAGACTCCATAAACTGTGTTGTGGCTGTGTCACAGTACTTTGGCTCCACTCCCCCTCCAGAGCCCCAGTGATCTGATATTGATGACCTATCCTAAGCATAAATCATCAATATAAAAATAGTCCCAAAACCCAGGAAATCCCTTTAATTATACCATTATACCTTTAAAAAACATTTTCAGTTACTTAGCAAAAGTATGGTTTACTTGTTAACCAGTTATATGACTCTCTCGTTAGAGATTACTATCATTATTTGTATTAACAGGTAAGTTTTGGGCATTCTGGTAAATGTAATCTTAGTGTATCCATACATATAAGAGTAAAAAAAACTAAATTAGGGATGTCATTGCGGTCTAAGTTCTCCGGTAATTTACTTCAAACAATTCAAGTACTTGGCAAGCATCACAGCATGGATTGCGTGTGAAGTGTCACAGAGTTGATCAATCAAAGTGAAAGTAAGTTAATCAGTCATATATTCCATCAATCTGAAATGGAGGCTAGATTTTGACATCCATATTACTAGTATACATTCCTTTCCTCATTTATCAACATTAACGTTCCCAGACATCTGTTTGTTGCCACATAAAGAGTTTACTTTTTGAAGAAAACATGATGAACTTGAGACCACCGTCCCAAGGCAAACTTTAAAAACAGCACCCTACAATGCAAGGAAGACATGTACATATATAGCAAAGTTTAACATGACAGTTAGCACATTAACTATACTGTGCACAGAACGAGACTCATCTTTTACAGTGGACTTTCTTTCCGTTAAAATTTTGCTGCATCTGTATTTTTAATTTAATTATATACAGAAATAATTAGAATTATATATAATAATTAGAATTATATATACTCTAGATACATTGTAATTATAAAATGTTTTGTCCAAAATAACTATTGGTAGATGTTAATATTTAATCTCTATAACAGCAGATGAGGTTGGAGTGAAACATCCATTGTCTTTAAATGTGGCTGTCATAAAGCTTCTAAATAATTAGTTTATACAATCTCTACTGCCCCAACTTACTGTTTATCTATAATTACTATGGGACATTATGTCGCTGGGAGGCAGGAACTCCTAGCAGCATAGATAATCGTATTGCTAGGAGTCCATATCCTTGCACATTGTTTAGGATGGGAAATCTGGTGCACACTTGGACCGAGTTTCACCTGTGTGCACCAGATGTGTGATTGTGTGAATCTAGAGTGAGACTGTTCTGCATATGAATCAGGATGGATTGCAAAACTAGGAATTGTATTTGTGAAAAAACAGATTTGCTTGAAGCCTATGTCATACACAAGTTGCTCAGTAAGAAGATTTTGAGCTAGTTTGAACAATTTAAAGCGGAATTTGAGTATCAGTGTTTGCAAATGGGTAGTTTGGTCTTTGATAATGTCATGTTGTGTGGAAACCAGCCCTCTAAAGTAAAGAGGCTCTCTAAAAATAAATAAACCTCCTTCCCTATAGAAATGTGTCAAAATGCATTGTTGAACTTAACAAAACATACCTGATATAGTAAATTTTTTCTAACTGTGAGAAACATTTGAGGTGGCACTATTTGCCCAACAAAGTGGCTACATTTTCTTTAAATATTTCTAAAAACTGCAGGAGTGGCTTATTCTCTAGAATAGCTTCAAACTACCCCAACATCCAAGATTTGCAATAAGGTTTGACTAATCAAACACAAACATATAATGCTGCAACAATCACCATTAACATATACTGTAAGCCGCCCTGGAAACAAAAATTAGTAATGTTTTGGTTCCAATAACGATGTTCAAGAGCATGTACAGATTTGTAATTTTATTTATTTAGATACATATAAAGCTTGGTCTATAGACCTTGGCAATTAATCCATTATTCTGGAAAGGAGAACAAAGAGCAACAATGTCTATTAGGAGCATGCCTTTTAGAGGCTAACTGAGTATATTTGATTGTAAGCTTTCTAGAGTACTAGCTCTCTTCTTCAGACATGGTGTTATACAAGAAACTGAAAATTCACAGACTTTTTATACACAAAAGACATGGACCTTCAAAGGATCTTAGAATCTTTAAAAATAACAAAATGCAATATACAGGTGCATCTCAATAAGTTAGAATATCTTTGAAACGTTTATTTCTTTCAGTAATTAAATTAAAAAAGTGACCTCCTATATTTTCTAGATTCTTTACACACACAGAGTGTTCTATTCCAAGTGTTTTATTTCTGTAAATGTTGATAATGGATTACAGCTAATGAAAACCCAAATCTAAGAAAATTTGAATATTGTAAAAAAGTTCAGTATTGTAAATTCAGTGTGTCACCTGGAATGGTTTCCTAAGCCTTTAAATGGTCCCTCAGTCTGGTTCAGTAGGACACACAATCATGGAAGATGCTGATTATGAATTGAATTACTGAATTACTAAAATGAATGAACGTTTCAAAAATATTCTAATTTATTGAGATGCACTTGTAAGTAGAGAAGTTATTTACAACAGGTCAGGAAATAAACAATCTGGAAACTTGTGGGGCATGATGGAGGGATCAGTATTTCTTGCTGTTATCTGTTTGCTATCAGGTGGTGTGATGATTCTGCTTAAATATGGCTATAAATCAGAGATGTATTTTGATCTCTGAGTAGCGTACCTCTCTCTTAGTTACATTCATTCATAATGTGCACAGCCTACTCATAGGTATATTGCCAATAGTGGCCTGACTGGAACAATAGGGCTTGGTATGCATCCCAGCAGGGCTCCATTGTATTCATACACAGCCCTGAGTGATCAAAGAAACATGCATTGATCAGTCTGCACTGGTAGATCAGACATGGTTGATAACATTGTATCATTCCACTTGGTCTCAGCTCTTTACAAAGAATCTGGACTTGAGTGCATTAATCCATCAGACTAATCCATCAGCCTTAAGCAAATAGGTATGTGTAAAGGTGACATGATACATTTTATAAAAGTGTAAAAATGACTTTTATTAAAAAAAAAAAAAAGTAAAAAACTGTCAATGTAAATCCCCTTAAAATATATACTGCAGTAGCATTTTCCCTAGCTGGAGTAAAAATGTTTGACCTCCAGAGGCAACAACGCTATTTAACCTATATAAAATACTATGCTAGGAGCTAATTGCACCAAAATTATTAATTCAAGACAGGTTTAAATGAATGCTTGAAATAAAGTGACATACATTTGAACATACAGTGGGGAAAATAAGTATTTAGTCAGCCACCAATTGTGTAAGTTCTCACACGTAAAATGATGAGAGGCCTGTAATTGACATCATAGGTAGACCTCAACTATGAGAGACAAAATGAGAAAACAAATCCAGAAAATCACATTGTCTGATTTTTAAAGAATTTATTTTCAAATTATGGTGGAAAATACAGTGCCTTGCAAAAGTATTCGGCCCCCTTTAACTTTTCAACCTTCTGCCACATTTCAGGCTTCAAACATAAGGATATAAAATTTTAATTTTTTGGTGAAGAATCAACAAGTGGGACACAATCGTGAAGTGGAACGAAATTTATTGGTTATTTTAAACTTTTGTAAAAAATAAAAAACTGAAAGGTGGGGTGTGCAATATTATTCGGCCCCTTTAATTTCAGTGCAGCAAACTCACTCCAGAAGTTCAGTGAGGATCTCTGAATGATCCAATGTTGTCCTAAATGACTGATGATGATAAATATAATCCACCTGTGTGTAATCAAGTCTCCGTATAAATGCACCTGCTCTGTGATAGTCTTAGGGTTCTGTTTAAAGCGCAGAGAGCATCATGAAGACCAAGGAACACACCAGGCAGGTCCGTGATACTGTTGTGGAGAAGTTTAAAGCCGGATTTGGATACAAAAAGATTTCCCAAACTTTAAACATCCCAAGGAGCACTGTGCAAGCGATCATATTGAAATGGAAGGAGTATCAGACCACTGCAAATCTACCAAGACCCGGCCGTCCCTCTAAACTTTCATCTCAAGCAAGGAGAAGACTGATCAGAGATGCAGCCAAGAGGCCTATGATCACTCTGGATGAACTGCAGAGATCTACAGCTGAGGTGGGAGAGTCTGTCCATAGGACAACAATCAGTCGTACACTGCACAAATCTGGCCTTTATGGAAGAGTGGTAAGAAGAAAGCCATTTCTCAAAAATATCCATAAAAAGTCTTGTTTAAAGTTTGCCACAAGCCACCTGGGAGATACACCAAACATGTGGAAGAAGGTGCTCTGGTCAGATGAAACCAAAATCGAACTTTTTGGCCACAATGCAAAACGATATGTTTGGCGTAAAAGCAACAACCCTGAACACACCATCCCCACTGTCAAACATGGTGGTGGCAGCATCATGGTTTGGGCCTGCTTTTCTTCAGCAGGGACAGGGAAGATGGTTAAAATTGATGGGAAGATGGAGCCAAATACAGGACCGTTTTGGAAGATAACCTGTTGGAGTCTGGAAAAGACCTGAGACTGGTACAGAGATTTATCTTCCAACAAGACAATGGTCCCAAACATAAAGCAAAATCTACAATGGAATGGTTCACAAATAAACGTATCAAGGTGTTAGAATGGTGTAAAATAATATCCTGCTAATTGTAAAATACTTTACAATCGAATGAAATCCTTACTCACGTGTTGACCCATAAGGTAACATTATTGGAGGTTTCAGCTTCTTATAAAAACATGGAAGTTTATTGAAGTCTTCATGGAAAACAGATACATGGAAACCTTCCAGCATAACAGAAATATCAGTCAATGTCTTACATCATAGGAGAAGTTCAGGGTTAGGTTTCTTCAAGATGGTTCTCTTGCAAACATCTTGGTTAATGCTTATTCATCAATGTGTGTTGGTCTTCTGTAGGACAATTCTGCCATCCTTCCAAGGTGTCAGAGGAAGTAAGATAGGCCGAAAGAGAGAGACACCCAAAGAGAGAGACCCCCACAGAGAGAGACCCAGACATGTGTGTCTGTCAATCATTTATATTCATGAGAGGGGGTGTTTCCCAACATCCTTATACTTTCTACTACTGTATTTGGACAATACTAAAATAGTATACCCTAACCACACCCATGCACCATAAGATACAAGAGTTTTGTCAGCAGAATAGACTTAACACTAATAGGTCAGGAATATTGCAGTCAAATATTATATAACAAATGGCCAAGTCAAAGTCCAGACCTGAATCTAATCGAGAATCTGTGGAAAGAGCTGAAAACTGCTGTTCACAAACGCTCTCCATCCAACCTCACTGAGCTCGAGCTGTTTTCCAAGGAAGAATGGGCAAGAATTTCAGTCTCTCGATGTGAAAAACTGATAGAGACATACCCCAAGCGACTTGCAGCTGTAATCGCAGCAAAAGGTGGCGCTACAAAGTATTAACTTAAGGGGGCCGAATAATTTGGCACGCCCCACTTTTCAGTTTTTTATTTTTTACAAAAGTTTAAAATAACCAATAAATTTCGTTCCACTTCACGATTGTGTCCCACTTGTTGATTCTTCACCAAAAAACTTAAATTTTATATCCTTATGTTTGAAGCCTGAAATATGGCAAAAGGTTGAAAAGTTCAAGTGGGCCGAATACTTTTGCAAGGCACTGTAAGTATTTGGTCAATAACAAAAGTTCATCTCAATACTTTGTTATATATCCTTTGTTGGCAATGACAGAGGTCAGACGTTTTCTGTAAGTCTTCAAAAGGTTGGCACACACTGTTGCTGGTATGTTGGCCCAAAGGTTTTCTATGTGGTTGAGATCTGGAGACTAGCTAGGCCACTCCAGGACCTTGAAATGCATCTTACGAAAACCACTCCTTCGTTGCCCTGGTGGTGTGCTTGGGATCATTGTCATACTGAAAGACCCAGCCACGTTTCATTTTCAATGCTCTTGCTGATGGAAGGAGGTTTGCACTCAAAATTTCACGATACATGGCCCCATTCATTCTTTCATGTACACGGATCAGTCGTCCTGGTCCCTTTGCAGAGAAACAGCCCCAAAGCATGATGTTACCACCCCCATGCTTTACAGTAGGTATGGTGCGCTTTGGATTCAAAACACGACGAGCTGTGTTTATACCAAACAGTTCTTCTTTGGTTTCATCTGACCATATGACATTCTCCCAATACTCTTCTGGAACATCCAAATGCTCTCTAGCAAACTTCATGTACTGGCTTAAGCAGGAGGACACGTCTGGCACTGCAGGATCTGTGTCCCAGGCAGCGTAGTGTGTTACTGACAGTAGCCTTTGTTACGTTAGTCCCAGCTTTCTGCAGGTCATTCACTAGGTCCCCCCGTGTGGTTCTGGGATTTTTGCTCACCGTTCTTGTGATCCTTTTGACCCCACGGGGTGAGATCTTGCGTGAAGTCCCTGATCGAGGGAGATTATCAGTGGTCTTGTATGTCTTCCATTTTCTAATTATTGCTCCCACAGTTGATTTCTTCACACCAAGCTGCTTGCCTATTGCAGATTCAGTCTTCCCAGCCTGGTGCAGGTCTACAATTTTGTTTCTGGTGTCCTTCCACAGCTCTTTGGTCTTCACCATGTTGGAGTTTGGAGTGTGACTGTTTGAGGTTGTGGACAGGTGTCTTTTATACTGATAACAATTTCAGACAGGTGTCATTACTACCGGTCTAAGGCGTAAAGGGCTACAGATGGAAGAACAGGCTCCCATGGGCCTGATGGCTTTTCCTCCTTATATTACAAGAAATTCAGAAATATCCTTTTGCCCCACCTCCTTCAGATGTTTAACCACATCCTGCAAGGCGGTAAATTCCCCCAAGACATGCTCAGTGCATCCATTACTGTTATCCCTAAGCCTGGGAAGAATCCTACCACCCCTGCCAACTATAGATCCATCTCACTCTTAAACCTAGATATCAAACTATTCTCCTCTATCCTCGCTTTCTGTTTAAATAGCCTTCTACCATCCCTCTTACACTCTGACCAGGTAGGGTTTATTCTTGGTAGACAGGTGTCTGATAAAGTTAAGAAACTCTGTAACATTGTCCATTGGGTCAACTGTCATCGTAAACCCATTTTGGACATTGAGAAGGCCTTCCGCAGTTTGTCCTGGACATAACTTACCCATGTCCTGACGTCTATGGGCATTAC
Organism: Leptodactylus fallax; assembly: GCA_947044405.1. Classification (NCBI taxonomy): domain Eukaryota; kingdom Metazoa; phylum Chordata; class Amphibia; order Anura; family Leptodactylidae; genus Leptodactylus; species Leptodactylus fallax. The sequence continues at coordinate 10,290,469 of CAMRHE010000021.1, forward strand.
CAGCCATTTTCAGAGGGCCTTGCCTACCCTATACTGTGACCCTGTTGCCTATTTAAAACTCCCCACGGACTCCCCAATACCTATCCATATTCGCCGTGGCACTTGCCAGGGTGGCTCCTTGCTTTGTTTGCTATTGCTATTGAAGCACTGAGAATTGCTATCTGCTCTCACCCTGATATCATGGGGGTGCAGATCAGAGACCATGAATAAAAATCTAAACTCTTTGCGGATGACATGCTGTTCAATATCACAAACCCTCTGATTTCACCCCTAAATTTAATTAGCACCTTATGCCGCTTTGTGCAACTTTCAGGTCTTATACTCAATATGTCTAAATCCGAAATATTACACTGTAATATCCCGCCACTGTTAAGTTGATTTCCCTGAACTTTGGTTTCCAGACTAGAGATAAATACTTACCATACCTAGGTATTAACCTTTGCAATTTTCTAGACGCCCATTTTAAATGGAACTATGCTAAACTGATTCCGAAAACTTATGAGGGACCTTGTTGCATGGCATTGCCCCACTATTTCCTGAATTGGTAGAATTCATTTGGTTAAGATGCTCACCCTACTCCACATTCTATATTATTTCCACACCCTTCCAATCCCAGTGACCTCCACTTCCTTAGCTACCCTCCAGAACTAAGTCTTTATTTTTATATGGGCATATAAGCTGCCACGTAATCGTAGGTGCATCATGTACCTCGATAAGAGATCAGGTGGCCTATCAGTCCTTCATTTTTACAAATCTTATATTGCTGCCCTGCTCTCTCAGCTGAGCACTATCTATAAAGAACTGGACTGCCCGCAATCGGTCATGCTGGAATCAACACTGGCAACCCCGAACTCTCTACAATCCCTGTTGTGGACCCCAAAATCTGCTTCATGTACAATTTCAGCAGATGTGATTGATTATATGTTACAATTGTGGCAGAGGATCCGTTTTCCTTACCGGCTACAGAGTTCGATTTCATCAATAATACCCTTGTTTCTTAATCCCCTGTTCCCTCCTGGCCTATCTCCTCAGGTGTTTGGTGGAGACACGCACAGTTTCGCTATTTCACTGATTTCCTCTGTGACTGGCGGGTGTTCACCCAGGAATACTTTATCAACATGTATACCATGCCTCCACCAGAGGCTTATAGAACTGCACAGGTCTTTCACGTCTTCCATTCTCTCACTCAACCCGGAAATTTCCCCCACTAGTTTCGAGAGACTCAGTCTAGAGCAGCTGATAGAGGCTCTCTCTCATTTATATATTGTTTACAGAACTCCCCACCCCCTGACTCCAAACTAGACTTTATGGCGGCCTGGGAACAGGACCTTGATTCCCTTCTGACTCCAGCTCAGTGGATTGACTGTTGCACAGCTATTAGAAAATGCAGTTGGCAAGTCACCCTTATGGAACCTTCTCTGAAAATTCTTCATAAGACATGCTTGGTCCCTCATCGCCTACATAGCTATTATCCTACTGTCTCGCCCCTCTGTTTCAGAGGTTGTGATACCCTAGGCACTACCCTCCATATCTGGTGGTCTTACCCTCATACCCTTTGCCTTTGGGTGGATATCCTTAGAATGGCACAACTGCTTTTTGGACAGTCATTCCCTTTATCTGCTACAATTTTTAATCTTTGCCTTAAAGAGGTTGTCAAGGCATATTTTTTAATGCCTGGACAACCGGGGGAGGTGAAAAAATAATATATATATATATACTCACCTGTCCCTGGTGCTCTGGTGTCCTCCTGGCACATTCCGGTCCTTCTGCTCCAGCTCCGATCAGTGGCCTCAGCAGGCCTCAGGAAGAGAACCGTGATGTCACAGGTAGTGACATTTCATACCCTTCGCTGAGGCCGCTGATTGGCCTCAACAGTCACGTATAGCTGTGACTTCTGCCACACGTCAGGACGGGACCAAGAAGACTGGACCATGCAGGGAGGCATTGGAGCACTGTGGAAAGGTGAGTATGATTTTTTAAAAATTTTTTTCACTGTCCCAGGCCTGTTTAAAACTTAAACGGGTTGTCCATTTTTGCCTGGACAACCCCTTTAAGCTTGCCAGCCTCAAATATGCCCAATTTAAGTTGTTTCAATATATCTTGATGGCTGCGCGAATCCACATCGTTTTCAACTGGAGGAGACCGTCTCTAACATTGACCGATGTCATTATGCAAGTTGATACTATAATGCTCCACAAAAAATATTCATGCCACCATCTCTGATACCCATCCACACTTTGATAGAGTTTGGTCACCCTGGATCAACAGGTCTAACATCCCAGGTCTTCCATACTGTCTTCCAACTATAATTTGGTGACCGTCTTGAATATGATATTGTCGTCCCTTCCCTTAGGCAGGTCTCTATTCCCACCCACTCCCTTATGGTTACACTATGGCACTCCTTGTTTTTCCCTCTTCCCTAGTGAGTTTATTGTTGGTTTTTATGCCCTTCTAACCTTTTTTTTTTCACTCTTGCGACAGGTTCAATTTCACTGTGGGATTATTTTCTCCCTTTCTGCCATGTCTTGACGTTATGATTGTCTTGATACTTGTTTTGTATTTTGTTCTTTTGTTATAGTTCAATAAATACCTTTGGAACTATACTGTTCAGGACGATAAATCTGGCTAACACACAGACTGAGTTTCACGGCTGAAACTCAGTCGTATGAATACTGGATAAGCCCCCCCTCCCTCTTATGTCACATGACACACCAAAAAGAACCAGGTTAAATTTATCATAAATATTTATTCTATATTTTTTTCTTTTCATTAAGCTGATAAAGTTAATAGGGCTGTCTTAGATAAAAAAAAATACAAAAAAGATTGCTTTCTTCTACAAACAGTGCCACTATTGTACAGAGATATTGCACATGAGTCAAAATCACTTAATAAGGATGAAAAATTTGGGCCATATTTATTAAAATGTTTTAAAACATTACCAACAGGCAAAAAATCTCACTTAGCAACATAAGGCTATTAAAACCAACTGTTTATTAATAAACTACTCTAAAACTTTAGAATACAATCAAACCTACTGAGGAAAACAATATTAAAACCAGAGTCCCTGCCTCACTGTTGTTCCATTATTATTTAACGCTACATAAATGTATTATCATTATTTATTTACAACCCCCATATTCACTTCTTATGAGCAGTCCCACTTGTGATCATATCACCTAGAAGTATATTCAAACTTAATGAACAGACCACTATCGCTGCAGCCGATGGGTCACCAAACTGAAGTAAGCTGGAAAAGACTGCTAAATTAAAATATCAATCTGATAACTCCCTCTCGACATGTTCCACCATCACTGGATTCATCAAGGGTACACAGGGCCACTTATTTATTAAAACTGTCTAAAAAAAGAAATGTCTTAGTTCTCCTTAGCAACCAAACACAGTGCAGCTTTCATTTTGTATTCTGCTCCTGAAAAATAAAAGCTGCATTGTGATTGGATGCTATAGGCAACTAAGACAATTTTGATTTTGGACAGTTTAATATAAACCTGCCCCATCATATATACTAAATTCAAAGCAGCTCTATAATATCTTCTATGCCCCCCATCTTAGAGGAGCTTAGGATAAAAGGGGAGATGATCTTGGGACACATAATTTTCAGTATTTCAATGTAAAAAATTGTATCTGCTTGGACATGAAGTGAGTATGTGAGTCCTGCTTCTCTTGGCCCACACAGAGTTATTGATAGCTCTTGTCTATAAAGTTACACAGAAAAAGCTGCGGCATATTTGCAAGCGCATTATGTACCTCCATAAGAAATCAGGTGGCCTGTCAGTCCCTCATTTTTACAAATCTTATATTACTGCTCTGCTCTCTCAACTGAGCACTGTCTACAAACAACTGGACTGCCCACAATGTGTCGCGCTGGAATCGACACTGGCTTCATCAAGGGTACACTGGGCTACTTATTTATTAAAAAATATCTTAGAGGAGCTTAGGTTAAAAGAGGAGATGATCTTGGGACACATAATTTTCAGTAGTTTAATGTAAAAACTTGTAGCTGCTTGGACATGGAGTGAGCATGAGTCCTGCTTCTCTTGACCAACACAGAGTTACTGATAACTCTTGTCTATAAACTTACACAGAAAAAGCTGTTATTCACTCTCTGTATGTCTCAGATGCAAGGCTCGCAGTCTTAGGTAATACGTCAGGCTAGATGGCACAAAATTTGACAATTGCAGTAAATTACTGAATCCTTTACTGCTATGATAGCTATAGGTTTTAAGAACAAAAATAGTCAATAATCCACTCACCTTCTCAGTGGCTAACAGACTCCTGTTTCCAAGTTATAATTAAGATGCTGACAATTCATCCTTCCTAACTGTATGTTAATGGTCTCTAAGATAAACATTATGTCACCTAGCAGAGAAAGATGATATTGACTCTAGCTACCCAGATGACCTTGGGCTAAAGTACATGGAAGATTAAGGGTACTAAGGGCCCCAGGCTTTTCAGGAATGCTAACACCATGCCTATTCACAGCAAAGATCCCTTCATGTAGTATAATATCCCATAGTAACCCCTCCCACAGTATAATGTCCACGGTGGCCCCTCCATGCAGTATAATGTACTATAAAGGCCCCTCCAAGTAGTAGTCCTCTTCAGGCCTCTTTTAATGATGTACAAATATAAGTGTTGTGGCACAATCAAAGGCCTCAGCGGCCCCTAACTTCATTCAAGAGATCAGTAGAGGCCCAAAGAGGATGCAACAGAGTCCATGGCCGGTGAGTAACACTGCTTGTTATGTTTACTTACCTCCCCTGGACATTCACTTATTATACTCTGGGGTCTAAAGAGACCCCAGAGTATAATAGTGTCAGTTTGGTTTGGACATGTTTAGTCAGATCTAAACTGCCAGGTGAATCTGCTGAATATTTGCAAGATAAATCTTGCAAGGTGTGCCCAACATATACTCACCTACAGTAGACTATTGTTCCTTGACACGGTTACTTGCCCCCTTGTAACCTCTAGCCCAGGGCAACTACACATTTCACCCTTGTTTTAATCCGCCCCTGCTAAGGTGTGGGTTATAAAGCAGAGCAGAGAGAAAGAGAAATCTAGAAATCAAGGGGATATTTGATAGAAGTGAAGAGAGTTGAACTTCAGGGATACCAGAGCAATATTCATAAATGAAGAGCAAATTGTGAAAGAAAATGAGGTGAGGGGTGCAGTGATAGAAAAATGTATTTTCATTGGACTGCTTCTTTAAATATCTACATCTTGGCATTAATTAATCTAAATATAAACATAATTACCATTTGAAAAAACATGTCATAATTATTTGAAAATACATATGACAAAAATATGTTCTGGCAGCAGATTGGATTTAATTTCTGTGTGTTGCTGTCTTCTTTAAATGAGGTCAATTGAAAAATCAAATTTCGACAAATTATATTCAAGAGGTAATCTATAAAATGCAAAAGAACATCATCCTATTTTGTTTCCTAAATCCATTCTACAGCATTTAAAGCTGATTGAAATTTTGTGTTCTCAAATTGAAATATTCATGCTCACAATATATCGAAGCCAAGCTATTTCATTTATCTGCATCATAAAGAATATGAACAGAACTGTACAAAGCAGAATAAATATGCTTCCCTGCCAAAGACCGTAATAACTGTATCCGATTCTCAAAATGCTCTATATGTTCAAAAGGGCTAGCTCATGCTTATCATCTAGGAAAAAATGAAGAGTAGAAAATGTTTGTGACAGGCGCTTAATCAGTTTTTATCTTATACTTTTATTTGTAGTGTAGCTCTTCTGCATGACATTAATGTACATATTACAATTTACATATAAACGTGGAACTTTACAATGCTTTTTACTTTTCTTACTGTGCTTGTTCTTAAAGTACTTTCAGATACAGCTGAGATGAGATTTTATCTGGTGACATACAGTAACAAGCCATAACATAAAGATGTATTAGCTTGGCATACTAAGTCAGTATACATATACAGATGTATATGGCTGTCTTGTCATAAAAAAAACACCTTTTTTGGGGGGAGGGACTAAATACAATGTATTAAAAAGACATAATTTTGTTTTTAGTTCTGAACTAGTCCATCCTATGACAGACAGGTAATCCATGGATTTATTTGAAACTCCCGTAACTGTACAGATTGTTACCATTTCTCGAATGTCACAAGCCAGGGAACATCCAAATTGACACACACAGTACATAAACACCAGAACTTTCTTGGATACTATTCTTTGAAAAATAATACACCCATCTGTGGTGTTAAGTGGTTCAGATAAATGGTTATCTCAATTCAGATCCTGGCAGTTACAGCAAAGTGTCAGCAAAAGCATAAAGTAAAGTAGAACTGATAAATACTGCAGGAGGTGCAGGTGCAACTCCTATATCTGCATAGTCCTTGCACTGTATTATAAATGTATGGTGGATGTTGCCAAGGGGTTAAATTGGTATTCCTTTATTATTTTGCATTTTGTTCATATAATAGGAAATCATACAATTTTCTGATGTACTGTACATGCATTTAAAATTTTGCTTAGTAAAATGGTACCGCAGACACTATATAATGCATTCCGTGGATAACTAAGTAGAATTATAATGTTGTACCGTGTTAGCCATTGAAAGTAGTGGAAGAGTGAAGAAATCAGGCGATACCTTTTAGAGGCTAACTGAGTATATTTATAAGTAAGCTTTCAGGAGTACTAGCTAGCTCCCTTCATCAGACATGGTGTGATACAAGAACTGAAAATTCACAGATTTTTATACACATGGTTTTCAAAGCATTTTAGAGTCCTTAAAAAAAATGCAATCTAAGTAGAGAAGTTATTTACAACAGGTCAAAAAAACAGTCTGGAAACTTGTGGTGCGCGACGGAGGGATCAGTAATTCTTGCTGTTATCTGTTTGCTATCAGGAGGTGATTTGTGTCCCTCACAGTTCATACATAGTGTGATTTGAAGCTGGCATGAATATTGAGTTCAGTTCATGGTTCATACATAGTGTGACATGAAGCTGGCATGAATATTAAGTCCAAATTGCAGAGTTTGAAATTTTTACATAAATTTATACTCCCATTCTTTTCTTTTCTCCTGCGTCTTAAAATGTCCCATTAAAACCACAACCCGCAAATCTTCAATAGAGTGGTTTTCTCCGGAGAAATGTGCGGCCACTGGGAGATCTGTTCTGCTGTTATTAATGGTGGATCTGTGTGAGTTCATTCGTTGACTGAGTCTCTGCCCTGTTTCCCCCACATAGAGGCCTGTGGTGGGACATTGCACACACATTATGAGGTACACCACATTGGAAGACCTGCAGGAAAATGTCCCCCTAATTCTGTGCACCTGTTGTGACTGTGGGATAGGTACACTGTCAGCGGTGTGGATGTGCTTGCAGGTCATGCACCTTTTATGTAGGCAAGGTGAGGTGCCATTTTCAGTTGGGGCCTTCAGGGCACTCCGGACGATAATACGCCTCAGGTTTGGTGGTTGTCGAAAGGAAAGGAGAGGGGGGACTGGAAATATGTCCTTGAGTCTGTTGTCCCTATGTAGCACAGGTTGGAGCTCCTTGGCAATCCTTCGTAGGATCTCCAGCTGTGGGTTGTAGGCGACTACTAGGGGCACTCGGGCATCTTTCTGGGTCTCTCTATATGTGAGCAGACTGTCTCTGTTAATGGCTGCTGCTTTGTTCAATTGGTTGTCTGTTACTTTTGGTTTGTATCCCAATCTGAGAAATTTCATCCTCAGATCCAGGAGGTGCTTATCCAGGTCTGTTTTGTTGGAGCAAATACGATTGTATCGTATAGACTGGCTGTAGATTATAGATTGTCGTGTGTGCTTGGGGTGGAAGCTTTGTGGTATATTGATGTGAGTAGCCGGTGGTCTTTAATGTATATTGTGGTATCCAGAAAGTGAATTTCACTCCCTGAATAGCTAAGTTTAAGGTTGATGGTCGGGTGAAAGTCATTGAAGTCATTATGGAATTGAAGTAGGGCCTCCTCACCTGCAGTCCAGATGACAAGGATATCATCGATATAACGAAGGTAAATCATAGGTTTGGTGGCGCATGTTGATAAATATGTTCCTTCCATTTCTGCCATAAAGAGATTTGCATATTGGGGTGCACATCTGGTCCCCATTGAAGTTCCCATTCGCTGTAGATATAGATCCTCTCCAAAGATAAAATGGTTGTGGGTAAGGATGAATTGTATGAGCTGCGTTACTGGTTCTGTTGGGAGGTTTTGTTTTGCCAGGTGTACCCGACATGCTGCAACTCCATCCTTGTGGGGAATGTTGGTATACAGGGATTCCACATCCATGGTGGCCAAAATGGTACCCTCAGGTAGAGGGCCCAGGGCATTCAGTTTGTTAAGAAGGTCAGTGGTGTCCTGGATATAGCTTGGAGTATCCCTGACAAGGGGTTTTAGGAGATTTTCCACCCAACCTGAGATGTTTTCTGTCAGTGTCCCAATGCCAGAAATGATAGGCCTCCCAGGGTTGCCATCTTTGTGTATCTTTGGGAGCATATAGAAGCAGCCCGGTCTGGGATCTTGTGGGATAAGTCCTTTTACCTGATTCTGGATCTGGACTGGAAACTTCTTGATCATACTCTTTAGTTCTTTCATATAGGCCTCTGTGGGATCACTTCCAAGTTTGGAGTAATGGATGGGATTTGACAGTTGCCTGTTTGCTTCCTGGATATAGTCTGAGGTGTTCATTATGACTATTGTGCCCCCTTTGTCAGCCGGTTTTATTATTATATCCTGATTTTCTTTCAGTGAAGTAATAGCCTTCTGTTCTTGCAGGGTTAGGTTATGCGCCTGTTTCTTTTGTTTCTCCAGGATTTCTGATTTTACTTTGCTTCTGAAACAGTCAATATATTTATCCAGTGCTGCATTAGCTCCAGGGCGTGGGGTCCAGGTAGATTTTTTGGTAGGATTCCTTATGGGCTGTTCCATCTCAGAGTCGCTGCTGTATGGAAGGTCTTTGTCATAAAAATATTCCCTTAATCTCATTTTTCTGAAAAACTCCCAGATGTGCACCCCAATATGCAAATCTCTTTATGGCAGAAATGGAAGGAACATATTTATCAACATGCGCCACAAAACCTATGATTTAGCTTTGTTATATCGATGATATCCTTGTCATCTGGACTGCAGGTGAGGAGGCCCTACTTCAATTCCATAATGACTTCAATGACTTTCACCCGACCATCAATCTTAAACTTAGCTATTCAGGGAGTGAAATTCACTTTCTGGATACCACAATATACATTAAAGACCACCGGCTACTCACATCAATATACCACAAACCCACAGACAGAACGGCCTACCTGATAAACGACAGCTTCCACCCCAAGCACACAAGACAATCTATAATCTACAGCCAGGCTATACGATACAATCGTATTTGCTCCGACAAAACAGACCTGGATAAGCACCTCCTGGATCTGAGGATGAAATTTCTCAGATTGGGATACAAACCAAAAGTAACAGACAACCAATTGAACAAAGCGGCAGCCATTAACAGAGACAGTTTGCTCACATATAGAGAGACCCAGAAAGATGCCTGAGTGCCCCTAGTAGTCACCTACAACCCACAGCTGGAGATCCTACGAAGGATTGCCAAGGAGCTCCAACCTGTGCTACATAGGGACAACAGACTCAAGGACATATTTCCAGTCCCCCCTCTCCTTTCCTTTCGACAACCACCAAACCTGAGGCGTATTATCGTCCGGAGTGCCCTGAAGACCCCAACTGAAAATGGCACCTCACCTTGCCTACATAAAAGGTGCATGACCTGCAAGCACATCCACACCACTGACAGTGTACCTATCCCACAGTCACAACAGGTGCACAGAATTAGGGGGACATTTTCCTGCTGGTCTTCCAATGTGGTGTACCTCATAATGTGTGTGCAATGTCCCACCACAGGCCTCTATGTGGGGGAAACAGGGCAGAGACTCAGTCAACGAATGAACTCACACAGATCCAATATTAATAACAGAAGAACAGATCTCCCAGTGGCCGCACATTTCTCCGGAGAAAACCACTCTATTGAAGATTTGCGGGTTGTGGTTTTAATGGGACATTTTAAGACGCAGGAGAAAAGAAAAGAATGGGAGTATAAATTTATGTAAAAATTTCAAACTCTGCAATTTGGACTTAATATTCATGCCAGCTTCATGTCACACTATGTATGAACCATGAACTGAACTCAATATTCATGCCAGCTTCAAATCACACTATGTATGAACTGTGAGGGACACAAATCACCTCCTGATAGCAAACAGATAACAGCAAGAATTACTGATCCCTCTGTCACGCACCACAAGTTTCCAGACTGTTTTTTTGACCTGTTGTAAATAACTTCTCTACTTAGATTGCATTTTTTTAAGGACTCTAAAATGCTTTGAAAACCATGTGTATAAAAATCTGTGAATTTTCAGTTCTTGTATCACACCATGTCTGATGAAGGGAGCTAGCTAGTACTCCTGAAAGCTTACTTATAAATATACTCAGTTAGCCTCTAAAAGGTATCGCCTGATTTCTTCACTCTTCCAATAAGTAGAATTATATCCTCTGACATTTAGTTATCAACCAGTTACAAGACATATACTATTTATATGTGCTGGGTCAAAACAATGGACACATCCATGGGATAACTAAATGGGAGAACGAAGGATGTGTGTGTAGAAATACTTCATAAGTTCTGCTCTTCCATAAGCTACTATACAAATGTTAGATATCTGGACAATATTAACCAATTGCCAGGTTCACATGTTATATGTGTGGGTCACATGACCAGCATTCTGTATGGTCAGTTATCCTTTCCATGAATTAGTATTACTGGTTACATACGTATTGATATGTTTATCGAGAGAGACATTGAGAAAGACTACTGCACTGGTATAAGAAAGATATGTAAGCTGTATTTGAAATACAAGTATAAAGTATATAATTTCCTATTGTGTTAACAATTAACACAGTTAAAAAACAAAAAATTGGAATACATATTTAAATGTCATATTTACACTGCATAACCAAACCCAGTACCCCCAGACTCGACTTTGTTCAATATTAATATACCTATAAAGCTAGAGCCACCTACAGTACTGTAGTTTGATTAGACCTCAAAATATGAGTTATTTGTAGTATGACATCATTGCTGATATATCTTTATTGCAGACTAGTAGAATACCCGCAGCTTCTCTCCCGGAAAATATGTTAAATTGTTGGTTATGCTAGCTAAAGTAAAATTTTCAGTGTCACACTGAAATTGACATTTTCAGAGTGCTACAGTAAATCTTTTTTTCCACTTTAAATTTTTCTTATTATTTTCGCATTTTACTTATTTGTCGTAACATTGATGTGAACAACTTTTTTTTTATTTCGACATTTTTATTGATTTTACATATTCAATACATATTATGTAGTATAAACTATTGCAACTATTTTTTTAACTATTTTTTATGAAACATTAAAATTTATGCACCATACACAAACATATAAAACATTTACACCCTATTAACAACATAGTGCAACCCTTCCCCCCTCCCTCCAGTGTAATCTATAAGTAGTTCACAGACAAAAGAGTAAAATTGGTTTACAGTTAAACAACTATCTATTGTAGTGCTTTTTGGTAAACAATGTTTCTGGTTTTACCTCCAGGTGCATATATGAAAAGATTTTTAGGGTTACCCATTCTAGAGCAAGCAATGTACAACTGTCCATGTGAAAAACACGGGCTCTCCAAATTAATGCCGGCTACTTTAAGTGATTGACCTTGTGCTTTGTTTATAGTCATAGCAAATGCAAGTCGAATTGGGAACTGCAGACGCTTAAAATTGAAGGGCATGTCGCTTGGTAGCAAAGGAATACGGGGAATGAAAACATTTGCTCCCTTAGAGTTTCCCATAAAAATAGTGGCTTCAATAACATTGGGCATGAGACTTTTAATGCACAATCTTGTGCCGTTACACATTTTTGGTGGGTCAAGGTTCCGAAGCAAAATTATTGTGGCTCCTATTTTTAAAGTGAGCTTATGTGGTGGCATTCCAGGAGGCTCCAAATAATTCAGGAACTCCAATGGATACATTATGGCTTGTTCACTCTCCATGACTGAATCAATGGACATGTATGCGGTCGCTAGACCAGGCAGCCTTCCCTGAATTAGTAGATTTATGGAGCTCACACTATCATTTTTAGGCGCTAGGATTGCACGTTCACAAAGCCACTGATGGTTGTTAAAATTGTTCCAAATATCAGGGAAAACTTGGTCAATAAGTTCCATTACCGAAGATGTAATTTCACAAAAATGTTCCGGAAAGGAAATGAGACCAGTAGTGGAATCAGTAGGGAACCTGTCACTTCCAAGGCATAGTAGCTGGTGTGTAAATTTGTCCGCAGTTGTATTTCCCATCAAATGAATCCGCATATTAGTAGTAAGAGTTTGTTTCTGAGCATGTATCCACAGATAAGAAGATTTTAGACAGGCATTCAGCTCATCCGCTGGTGTTGCTCCCTTAAGAACAGGTAACATCTGGCAGAAGTCACCTGCAAAAATGACAACCATTCTCCCCATTAAAGAAATCGGTTCCCCGCAGATCTTTCAAGGTGCAATCAAGGGCCTCGACCGCTTTCTTGTGCACCATGGTACATTCATCCCAAACAATTACTTTGCAAGTTTGTAATACTTTAGCTTTCCCAGAGTCCTTAGTGATATTACAGACAGGAGTTTCTGACAGCGCTATATTAAAGGGAAATCCTAGTGCTGAATGAGACGTGCGCCCTCCATCTAAAAGAGTGGCCGCAATCCCAGATGATGCAACAGCCAAGGCAATGTCATTGTTTGAGAGAATTTCTGCAAGTAGCAAATTAATTATAAATGTTTTACCAGTACCTCCTGGTGCAACTAGGAAAAATAGTCCTCCATTTCCAATGGAAATCTGACCCATAATTACCATATAGGCCGATCTTTGGTCATCAACCAAAAGAGGCTTATTTAATATGACAAATTCTTTACATTTTTCCAAATCATAGCTTTTTTCCTGCAGAATATCTCTGTTCATAATATCAAAGTCTTGTCGATTTGGTAAAACCTAACCTGCTGGTAAACCTAATTCTATTTAGAGTTTTACTATTGATAGATATGCACCTTTCTTCTAACATCAAGAGGACTTTGAATATGTCAGCAGTGAAATTTAAGTCTAAGTCTGGATTAACTCTCCTTTGCACTCTAAGAATTGTATTTGTCCCAAAGTGTGCAGGGATTGGAAGGTGCGCAGGTTGTAATTATTATAGCAAATAGGTCTCTTAGTTGAGGTGGAAAGCGAGTGACAGATGCTTCCTGCAATGTCATGTCCCAGTGTTGATCCTCTTCGATCAGACCATGCTTTTGGCATGCTTCCCTGTAAGTTTGACACAGCTCTCCATCAACTATTTTCAAATCTGTGAAAGAAGTTGGCCCATGGACAGTGTGAAGTAGTAATCGGAGGTAATAACACTCTGTGTTGTTTGGATGCACTGTATACACACGTCCAAGTGCATCACTGGAACGTCCGTCCCATCCTGGGACCCTTGCACCTTGTTTCCTCTTGCAAAATACTTTTCTCGATTTATTCCATGTATAGTATTTTGGAACATCTGAATATAATAAAGTCCTTGCAAATGGATCTGCTTGACATAGGAGAAAGAAAACTGTCAATGTTGTATTGGGTGGTCGAGCAGCTCTTTCCTCTGCATTCTTGGGAGTAAAATAAACTCATTGTCCATTTTCAAGATGGACACTGAGATGAACTACAGTGGGATGTCTTTCATGGATGGGAAAATTTAGTAATCGCCACATGGCTTCATTACTACTTATATACCTTCCCATCTGATACAGGATAATCTCATCAGATGTACATTTTGGATTCTCTAGCTGGAAAACTGCCATATCACTGCCCTTGTTAACATATTTTCAAATGTATTTAATTGACTTAACAAAGTTACAATATTCTACGTTAATGTGCGCATCAAACATTTTTGAAAGCAGTGGAGAGTAAGGCACAACCCATCGATTATCTATTTCAAGATCTGTGTTTTGTTTAACCCGTATTAATCTGATTGTTGCAGTATATCCTCCCTGTTCAGGTTTCCGTCTTCTGTAAAGAGGATAACCATCATCTCCTGTTTGTGTTTCTACAATCAAGTTGCGAGGATACTTTTTAGTACATTTTCCTTCCGTCATACATGGCGATCTTGGGTTAAGTGGCCCACATGGCCCATGGATCATATTTTTAGAAATAGTTTTAAAAAGTACCGGATCCTCTTCTGGATTTGTAAGCTCAGCAGAAATAACACTGTCAATTTGAACAGGGAGTATCTTATCCTTTAGCCATATCAGTAAATGAGCATGTGGAAGGCCTCTTTTTTGCCACTCAATTGAATACATCCAACACTGACTTTCACCAAAAATGTAACACTTTTTAATTACGTCCATGAGCTTGATCAGTTTTTGTATAAAAACCCTTGCTATTAAATCATGTTGATCAGAGGGGCCCTGACAATTCAGAAGCTCTTCCTTTATCTATGGCCAAGTTGGATTACATGTAACTGTAATAAACAAATCAGGACGACCATATATCCGAACATATGTCATGGTGTCCTGAGCATACTCATGCATATGTCTGGGACTTCCAGTAAATGTAGCCGGTAAAATAAACATACGCCCAATGTCAGCCACGTTGCCATCATTAGCAACAGCATGCCTTAAATGAATGTATTCATCCACTCTAAGTTTTTGTTGGTTCAATCGTATGTACAAAAGACGCTCACTTTCCACCTTAGCATACATATCAACTATAAATTGATGAAAAAGTTGCCTACATTGTAAAATGTGGTTAGAAGACCCATGTCTGATCATTATTTGGTAGGCATAAAAGTCCATAGCTGATATTTTTTTATTGGTTGGCCTAGCAGTCTTGGGATCAGTCTGTGTTAGATTAAAGTGATAGCCATCTTGGCCATTCCAAAATATTATCTGATATTGCAGAGCATCATATGATCTATGTGTTTCTGCATTACGTTGAAGATTGTCGCTTCGTCGTTGAATAATTATATCTCGGCTTTGAAAGTTCTCTCCAACCAGTACAATAGCTACTTCATTAACAGTGGGAGAATTAAATCGACTTTCATGCTCACCAAACGGTGTCTTGTCTGCTCTTATTACAACTTGATATTCATCACGTGGCATTCTTTCTAAGGCTGTTTTGAAAAGGTTTACTAACTGATTGTGCTGATGGAAAAATCTTTGCAAATTCAACACAATCTCTTTTTTTGTCTCAAGTATAGCTTCACAACGTCTATCACCTTGCATTTGTTCGTCTACCAAAAAATAAATTTGTAAAAACTTTGGATCTTCGTTTGCTACAGGAAGCATTGAACCGATTTTGTGATATATTTGGTCCTGGATTTTAAAAGTTGGCATAAATCCTGCTTCCTGGAGTCCAGCTGTCGTACCAAAGGATGTCATCTGGAAAGATGAATTGTATCTCCTAATATTTTGCAGAAAATACTTTGACTCGGGAGTTGTTCCTGACATGTATGAAAGAAGTGGTTCAGGAGGTAGATCTAAAGGTGGCAAACTGACTTTGCCATTTGAGCAGCACATATCAGGCGATTCGAAGTTAAACTTCTTTGCTTGACAATGTTTGCATATTATGTCCATTTTGCCAATTATGACTTTCTGATGTGACCTATAGTCTAGCATTTTAAAAAACAGTCCTTAGTATTATGACCCTTTAGTCTTCACCTGACACTGATAAGAGATGTAATAGGATGAATAGTAAATACAGAGCAGCCCTCACACAGTATTACTATGACCTGAAGGAGCTCACATCTCAGTAATGAAAACCACCTCACAGGCAGACGTGTAGTTGCCCATAGCAACCAATCAGAGCTCAGCTTTCACTTTACCTCAGCAGCGTCAGTGATGAAAGCTCCCTGTATAGTAAGCAATAATGACAATCTTACTAAGAGGCAGTTTTCGCCTGACCAATATTGCTGTTCAGTAAGGCTGCTTGCACACTACAGTATTTTTCACGGGTCTCCGGGCCGTGGATTCTACAGCTCTATAAACATTCTATGGAGCCTTCAAGATTCACAGCTTTGTGCACAAAGAAGTCTATGGAACCATGGTCCGGAGGCCTGTGAAAAATACTGTGGTGTGCAAGCAGCCAGTAAGGATACCAGACGTGTTTTGTCAGTGCATGCGTGTATGTGTGTGTGTGTGTGCACGTGTGTGATCCATGTGTACAGTGGGGAAAAAAAAGTATTTAGTCAGCCATCAATTGTGCAAGTTCTCCCACTTAAAAAGATGAGAGAGGCCTATAATTGACATCATAGGTAGACCTCAACTGTGAGAGACAAAATGAGAAAACAAATCCAGAAAATCACATTGTCTGATTTTTAAAGAATTTATTTGCAAATTATGGTGAAAAATAAGTAAAAGTTCATCTCAATACTTTGTTATATATCCTTTGTTGGCAATGACAGTCAAACGTTTTCGGTAAGTCTTCACAAGGTTGGCAAACACTGTTGCTGATATGTTGGCCCATTCCTCCATGCAGATCTCCTCTACAGCAGTGATGTTTTGGGGCTGTCGCTGGACAACACGGACTTTCAACTCCCTCCAAAGGTTTTTTATGGGGTTGAGATCTGGAGACTGGCTAGGCCACTCCAGGACCTTGAAATGCTTCTTACGAAGCCACTCCTTCGTTGCCCTGGCGGTGTGCTTGGGATCATTGTCATGTTGAAAGACCCAGCCACGTTTCATCTTCAGTGCCCTTGCTGATGGAAGGAGGTTTGCACTCAAAATCTCACGATACATGGCCCCATTAATTCTTTCATGTACACGGATCAGTCCTCCTGGTCCCTTTGCAGAGAAACAGCCCCAAAGCATGATGTTGCCACCCCCATGCTTCACAGTAGGTATGGTGTTCTTTTGATGCAACTCAGCATTCACTCTCCTCCAAACACGATGAGTTGTGTTTCTACCAAACAATTCTACTTTGGTTTCATCTGACCAGATGACATTCTCCCAATACTCTTCCCAATACTCCCAACATCCAAATGCTCTCTAGCAAACTTCAGACGGGCCCGGATATGTACTGGCTTAAGCAGGGGGATACGTCTGGCACTGCAGGATCTGAGTCCCTGGCGGTTTAGTGTGATACTGATGGTAGCCTTTGTAACGTTAGTCCCAGCTTTCTGCAGCTCATTCACTAGGTCCCCCTGTGTGGATCTAGGATTTTTGCTCACCGTTCTTGTGATCATTTTGACCCCGCGGGGTGAGATCTTGCATGGAGCCCCTGATCAAGGGAGATTATCAGTGGTCTTGTATGTCTTCCATTTTCTAATTATTGCTCCCACAGTTGATTTCTTTAACACCAAGCTGCTTGCCTATTGCAGATTCAGTCTTCCCAGCCTAGTGCAGGTCTACAATTTTGTTTCTGGTGTCCTTCCACAGCTCTTTGGTCTTCACCATAGTGGAGTTTGGAGTGTGACTGTTTGCGGTTGTGGACAGGTGTCTTTTATACTGATTACAATTTCAAACAGGTGTCATTACTACAGGTAATTAGTGGAGGACAGAGGAGCCTCTTAAAGAAGAAGTTACAGATCTGAGAGCCATAAATCTTACTTGTTATAGGTGACCAAATACTAATTTTCTACCATAATTTGCAAATAAATTCTTAAAAAGTCAGACAATGTGATTTTCTAGATATGTTTTCTCATTTTGTCTCTCATAGTTGAGGTCTACCTATAATGTCAATTACAGGCCTCTCTCATCTTTCTAAATGGGAGAACTTGCACAATTGGTGGCTGACTAAATACTTTTTTTCCCTACTTTATGTATGCGTGTGTGCATGCACATGTGTGGTCCGTGTATATGTATGCGTGTGTGTGCGCATGTGATCCATGTGTTTGTGCATACGCAGTGTCCATGCGTTCGGTAGGTGTGTGTGAGTACGCATGTGCCCTGTTCGTGTGTGCGTAGGGTGAATCCATCTCAGTGTGTTTGTGTGCGTGTTTGGTCCTTGCGTTCGTGTGTGTGTGGTGTGCATTTGGTATTTATGGAGTGGTGTTGTGGTATTTGTGCTTCTGTATTGGTGTATGTGTGCTGTCTTTGTGATGTTTGTATGGTGTTTGTGAAATGTTTATGTGTTGTGTGTGGTGGTGTGGATCCTTTAGCATCGAATCTTTGGCGCCATCGCTATAATCCGTCCCTGTCAGTCACAACTGCTGTTTTCCCCTCAGCACTGTCACTTTCACCTTCACATTTCCCCATTATATGTATAGGGCCTAACTTCGGGGGTCCCAATCTGATGACTGGGGAATGCTAGCAAGATTTAACATGTGCAGTATTCTACTCCTGTGAGTGGAGAGGGGGCGTGCCAAATTTCACCCAAATCGGCGGAGAACTGTGGATTTGTATAGAGTGGGCTACTACACATTTCACATTTCCCCATTATATGTATAGGGCCTAACTTCGGGGGCCCCAATCTAATGACGGGAGGACGCTAGCGAGATGTAACGTGCACAGTATTCTGCTCCTGTGGGTGGAGAGGGGGCGTGCCAAACTTCACCCAAATCGGGCGAGAACTGTGGATTTGTATAGAGCGGGCTACTACAGATTTTGAGTTTTATATATATAGATGAACTATACTTCCAAGATTCATTTGTGTTCAATTTCTGCAGATTTAACCCTCAGATTTGTTTTGGTCTGAGTAATTTCAATTCTGAATTGAAAGTTCTCCAATTGCCATGAAAAGTCATGTAAGGTCTGCTAAACTGTGTATGACTTCTTTTGGGCTGTTAAGATCAGGCAGCATTAGTAATGCAAAATTGACAGCATTGCCAGCAGCATATATGATTATGGGATATGGATAGTGGTAACAAACAGCTTATTTAAAATGGTCCAAATTTTTTTTCCTTTTTGGGGGTCAACTCCTGTGGGTGTTTTTACATACACAATAGTATGGGAAGAAACAATGGATTTACAATTGCAAGGCATTTTACCTATCAGTCTGAAACTAATCAAATATATGGAGTTCTGAATTGCAATCACAATTGTTAATAGATACTTGACTAAATATGAGTAAAAATAATATGTTTGTTACAATTTAATGTTTAGTAGTCTAAGACCAGCCATACAAATTTGATTTAATCGATAAGTGTTGATCACACTATCAGCATTAACAACTAAACTGCCTGATGGGGGGCAGCTTTATGCATTAGCATACCCAGTTGTTCGACTAACAAAAATCTAATGTGAATGGCCAGCATAACCCCTAGTTACAGTATCTGTATATTTTTTAATGTTATGCATGAATATGTTTATAGATTTGCAGGTAGTCTACAAGATCATTTAGTACTAAACATACACACATTTATATACAGATTTTTTTTTTCTTTCTTACTGTGTCAACCTTAGGGTTTAGTATATGAATTACTGGCTGTTTACAATCAAAATGCCTGCAGCATTGGTAAAGTCTTTGACATGTAGCATATCTTGTTAGAGTTTTATCTTGTGTAATGATGTCTCTTGCCTTTCTATCAGTGAATCTACATTTGCGGATTTACCTTAGGCTTTTCTTCATCACAGTCAGCTGTATCCTAAGATAGCTTTTAGGCAAGATGCTTAGATTGGCTCTTCAAAAGAAAAGGCATATGGATACAGAAGTTTGCCTATTATGCATCATTTTTGTACTTTGCTGTTACTTTTATTACATTTGTACAATTATTTCAATATTTCTAAATCAGTTCCATGTAATTTAAGAGAAACCTTATTCACAAGGATGAGAGGAAACATATTGTAATGTCTATTGTATGTTACTGACTTCTGTTATTCATAAACCTCTCTATCCATTTCCTTAAAAATAAGTGGAATGAGTCACACAACCAAACTAGTTATTTCAGCACCATTTTTCATGCTTTTACCTGACCATATGTAATATTCCACATCTCTGCGTGATAAGTGCATGTTTTAAGTTAGTTTCTGACAAAATAGGAAATTGTTACTGATAAATGACCGAGAAGTATAATCTAATAAGCAAATGTTACCAATAGAGTTGTTAACTGGTAAAGGATGGGAACCTTTGTAGATTAGTATGCAAATAATTTATTTTCAGTTTATTTTCATGGACAGCCAAGGGTTATTTTTGTTATTTTTGTGGGTTAAACTGCATTCGCGCAGCATTTTCAGTTACATATATCTGTGATTTATTATTTTTATTCATTTTTGAAGGTGTAAATGAAAATGTTATTAATGTCATTTGTTGTGCATAAACAACATGTAATTCTTATAAAACATCACAATACCCGCTATAGATAAGCCTTTAAGACTTTCAGAAAGCTAGAGAAGCAAGCAGCTTTGTGTGAATGTTGCTAAAAAATAAAATAAAATGGAGCCCTTTCTACCCAGACTCCTCTATAATTGGCAGGAGACTAATCTCAGCAGTGCTCATAAGCATGACATCAATACTGAAATTGCAAGGCTGGTTTCAGTCACGAAAAAACTGACGAGTTTCTATCAGTGGCGATTCAGTTTTAAATTAACGCACAGATGCTTTTTTCAGCATTTCCTATCATCCATCAATGAAAAATGGACTAAACAGTGATAGCTTCTGTGTTCTATCCCCCATTGTTTTACTGACCCATTGACTTGAATGGGCAAGTTTAGTGCATGAAACAGACCAAACAATGTTGAAATTTTCTCTGCACAGATAGATGGTCAGTAAAAAGAATCTACCTATCCAGTTTAAGGTATGACTATTCAGGCAGTCACAAACACTAACGGCACAAGGATGGGAACAATTGTCATATGAAAAGGCCCTTAGTGTGAGACCTGGGAAGGGGATCAATATTAGCAATTGACCATAAGGCTAGGGCTACATAGTGACATTTGTTGCACAATTAAATATCACAATAAAATAGTCCAACAAAAAGTTGCTCAACTTTAACACAACACAATGTCGCACAATTTCGATTTTCCTGCGATTTTGCTGCAACATGGATGCATCACCAATTGCTTGTTTTTTACAAATATACATTAAAGATTGCAATTAACTGTGTACTCCTGCAGAAAATACACATTAACTAAAAAAATGGATACTAAGCAAAATTTCAGCAAAGATTGTAAAGATAGCAATTGTAACCATGTGCAACTCTCTGTTGCAAGTGACACAATCGCTGTATATGGGAGTGGTGTAACATACAAAATTGACATGCGATGGAAAGTTAGACAAGGATGGATTTTTGTGAGACTGTCGTGCCGCAGTTGCATCATGTCCCATATTGCATGTGACACCATAGAAATGAATGGCTTTTTTTTTGTCGCACAATGTTTTTCTTTCTAGTGCGATTTTAAGTCACGCAACAAATGTCACCGTGTATTCCTAATCTAATGAACACAGTTGCAGAGTGATGAGAGACCAGAAAGAATGTTCAATGCAAGATTTATAATTGGATCAGGTAAGTTGTATGTGGTATTTGTTGCTTTCATTTATATTATGTGGAGAGAATATGTTCTGCTACAGTAAATATGTCTGGAATATAAGATAGATAAATAAATACAGTGCTGGCCAAAAGTATTGGCACCCCTGCAATTCTGTCAGATAATACTCAATTTCGTCCAGAAAATGATTGCAATCACAAATGCTTTGGTAATAATATCTTCATTTATTTTGCTTGCAATGAAAAAACACAAAAGAGAATGAAAAAAAAAAGTCAAATCATTGATCATTTTACACAAAACTCCAAAAATGGGCCGGACAAAAGTATTGGCACCCTCAGCCTAATACTTGGTAGCACAACCTTTAGACAAAGTAACTGCGAACAACCGCTTCCGGTAACCATCAATGAGTTTCTTACAATGCTCTGCTGGAATTTTAGACCATTCTTCTTTGGCCAATTTCTCCAGGTCCCTGAGATTTGAAGGGTGCCTTCTCCAAACTGCCATTTTGAGATCTCTCCACAGGTGTTCTATGGGATTCAGGTCTGGACTCATTGCTGGCCACTTTAGAAGTCTCCAGTGCTTTCTCTCAAACCATTTTCTAGTGCTTTTTGAAGTATGTTTTGGGTCATTGTCCTGCTGGAAGACCCATGACCTCTGAGGGAGACCCATCTTTCTCACACTGGGCCCTACATTATGCTGCAAAATTTGTTGGTAGTCTTCAGACTTCATAATGCCATGTACACGGTCAAGCAGTCCAGTGCCAGAGGCAGCAAAGCAACCCCAAAACATCAGGGAACCTCCGCCATGTTTGACTGTAGGGACCGTGTTCTTTTCTTTGAAGGCCTCTTTTTTTTTCCTGTAAACTCTATGTTGATGCCTTTTCCCAAAAAGCTCTACTTTTGTCTCATCTGACCAGAGAACATTCTTCCAAAGAGTTTTTGGCTTTCTCAGGTAAGTTTTGGCAAACTCCAGCCTGGCTTTTTTATGTCTCTGGGTCAGAAGTGGGGTCTTCCTGGGTATCCTACCATAGAGTCCCTTTTCATTCAGACGCCGACGGATAGTACGGGTTGACACTGTTGTACCCTCAGACTGCAGGGCAGCTAGAACTTGTTTGGATGTTAGCCAAGGTTCTTTAGCCACCATCCGCACAATCTTTCGTTGAAATCTCTCGTCAATTTTTCTTTTCCGTCCACATCTAGGGAGGTTAGCCACAGTGCCATGGGCTTTAAACTTCTTGATGACACTGCGCACGGTAGACACAGGAACATTCAGGTCTTTGGAGATGGATTTGTAGCCTTGAGATTGCTCATGCTTCCTCACAATTTTGCTTCTCAAGTCCTCAGACAGTTCTTTGGTCTTCTTTCTTTTCTCCATGCTCAATGTGGTACACACAAGGACACAGGACAGAGGTTGAGTCAACTTTAATCCATTTCAACTGGCTGCAAGTGTGATTTAGTTATTGCCACCACCTGTTACGTGCCACAGGTAAGTAACAGGTGCTGTTAATTACACAAATTAGAGAAGCATCACCTGATTTTTCAAAGGGTGCCAATACTTTTGTCCACCCCCTTTTTTATGTTTGGTGTGGAATTATATCCAATTTGGCTTTTTGACAATTCTTTTTGTGGTTTTCCATTGAAGACAAATTAAATGAAGATATTATTACCAAAGCATTTGTGATTGCAATCATTTTCTGGAAGAAATTGAGTATTATCTGACAGAAATGCAGGGGTGCCAATACTTTTGGCCAGCACTGTACATAATAGTTTTTTACAGTTTTATTGTTCATATTTCCAAGCTTGCTCATCTTTTTAAAAGACAAAACTAGATATGATATCACTAATGCTGGCCATACACATATTTTCGTCACCTGAATTCAGCAATTTTGGTGCACAAACAGCCCACTATCTGACATAGCTAGCTGATCAATGGCAGACTTTAGTCTGCTGGAAACAGACTGGCCATGCTGGATATTTTATGCAGGCTGTCAATTACTAGTATTTGGCATGATCAACCACTTTTGGCTAATCATCAGCCAACTTGCGAAGACTCACTGTATTTCTTTTTTTCTAAATTGCTCCCCTGACCGGGCAGTTTAGTTATTGTTGATGGTGGAATTGTTTGTATGAATTATTCCATTATCAAGCGAAGAGCTGCATGCTAGCCATACAAAATCTATAGCGTATGACCAGGATAACGGACTGAGGAGTGATTTGTTTAGATAGATTTACCATTAAGTATTTCCAATTACAGTTTACCCAGCTTAACCAAAACTCTGAACCTGTCTTAATACTGTATGCGGAAGTGTGAAATATTTATCGTTGGCTAACTAAATAGATTTGACTCTCAGAAATATCTATTGCAGCTTCAAAGGGATTCATTCAGACCCAGCTTTTCCATTTTCCAGAATACCAAATCTTACTAATTATTCTATTGTGTGAGCCAAGAATCTATCAGTGCATAACTAGGTACATTTGGCATTTGAGCAACAACAACTGCAAAGTTATGGTGATTAATATATTATTATGGTTAATATATTGTTATTATTATTACTATTATTATTATTATTATTATTATTATTATTATTATTATTAAAATTACAACCCCAATTCCAATGAATTTGGGACGTTGTGCAAAACAAATAAAAACAGACTATGATGATTTGCAAATCCTTTTCAACCTATATTCAACTGAATACACTTCAAAGACAAGATATTTAATGTTCAAACAGATAAACTTAAACTGTTGGACTATGTGCTCATACAGTTGTGCACAAAGTGGTGAACCTCGCCCCATCCTTGCTTGTGAACGACTGAGCCTATTCGGGGATGTTTCCTTTATATACAATCATGACACTCACCTGTTTCCAATTAACCTGTTCACCTGTGGAAGCTCCAAACAGGTGTTTTTTAAGCATTCCTCAACTTTCCCAGTCTTTTGTTACCCCTGTCCCAGCTTTTTTGGAACGTGTTGCAGGCATCAAATTCAAAATGAGTGAATATTTGCAAAAAAACAAATAAAGTTTATCCGTTTGAACATTAAATATCTTGTCTTTGTAGTGTATTCAATTGAATATAGGTTGAAAAGGATTTGCAAATCATCGTTTTCTGTTTTTATTTATGATTTACACAACGTCCCAACTTCATTGGAAATGGGGTTGTATAACCAAAGATTCAGAGAACACATCCAGCATAAAATGAGTAGTTGCCAATTAGTTACTGCAGAGGCGTCACCTCACATTTTACAGATTTGTGACTGCTGAGGAATCTAATCTATTTATTCAGAATGTTTAGCTTTTTTAACTTTGCTGACACTGTGATATTCTGACAAACAATGAGCATTTTTGGACCAATTGAGTTTAGCTCTAAATAGCTTCCCCCATAATATCATGAAAAGGATAGCAAAAATTAACGACAACAAACATTTGTAATGTGCATTTTCCACAATAGATTCAAAGCTAGAGGTGTAACGATCTTGGTCGCAGGGGTTGCCACCGCGACCAGGACTGCTGGCTCGAGAAGGACCTGCCGGATGTCCATTCTAGCACAACCAGAAGACCGCAGTACAATCGCTTCCCTTGCATGCAAAGGTTGAAGATCCCCCTTTCTTGCTTTAGCAAACAACAACCTGATGCTGCATCAGGACCATCTGTGAAGTGTTCACCACTCAAACATGTTCCTGGGCTGGTCAGTATACTTCGCCTTCCTCCCTACCTAACATTGCTGCCTTTTTGAGTTCCCCTCCCTCCAAGGCAGAAGCTGAATCAGTGGTAATAGTGTGTGAGTGTTACCTCTTCCTCCCAGGACTTCTGGACTTTTTGAAAGCTGTCTGAGGGGAAGAAGAACAATAAAAGTGATATACACTAGGGAAAAAAGTATTTAGTCAGCCACCAATTGTGCAAGTTCTCCCACTTAAAAAGATGAGAGAGGCCTGTAATTGAAATCATAGGTAGACCTCAACTATAAGAGACAAAATGAGAAAACAAATCCAGAAAATCACATTGTCTGATTTTTAATTTATTTGCAAATTATGGTGGAAAATCAGTATTTGGTCAATAACAAAAGTTCATCTCAATACTTTGTTATATATCCTTTGTTAGCAATGACAAAGGTCAAATGTTTTCTGTAACTCTTCACAAGGTTGGCACACACTATTGCTGGTATGTTGGCCCATTCCTCCATGCAGATCTCCTCTAGAGCAGGGATGTTTTGGGGCTGTCGCAGGGCAACACGGACTTTCAACTCCCTCCAAAGGTTTTCTATGTGGTTGAGATCTGGAGACTGGCTAGGCCACTCCAGCACCTTGAAATGCTTCTTACGAAGCCACTCCTTCGTTGCCCTGGCAGTGTGCTTGGGATTCATTGTCATGCTGAAAGACCCAGCCACGTTTCATCATCAATGCCCTTGCTAAAGGAAGGAGGTTTGCACTCATAATCTCACGATACATGGCTCCATTCATTCTTTCATGTACAGGGATCAGTTGTACTGGTCCCTTTGCAGAGAAACAGCCCCAAAGCATGATGTTGTCACCCCCATGCTTCACAGTAAGTATGGTGTTCTTTGGATGCAACTCAGCATTCACTCTCCTCCAAACACGATAAGTTGTGTTTCTACCAAACAATTCTACTTTGGTTTCATCTGACCAGATGACATTCTCCCAATACTCTTCTGGAACATCCAAATGCTCTCTAGCAAACTTCAGACGGGCCCGGATATGTACTGGCTTAAGCAGGGGGACACGTCTGGCACTGCAGGATCTGAGTCCCTGGTGGCTTAGTGTGTTACTGACAGTAGCCTTTGTTACGTTAGTCCCAGCTTTCTGCAGGTCATTCACTAGGTCCCCCCGTGTGGTTCTAGGATTTTTGCTCACCGTTCTTGTGATCATTTTGACCCCACGGGGTGAGATCTTGCGTGGAGCCCCTGATGGAGGGAGATTATCAGTGGTCTTGTATGTCTTTCATTTTCTAATTATTGCTCCCACAGTTGATTTCTTCACACCAAGCTGCTTGCCTATTGCAGTTTCAGTCTTCCCAGCCTAGTGCAGGTCTACAATTTTGTTTCTGGTGTCCTTCCACAGCTCTTTGGTCTTCACCATAGTGGAGTTTGGAGTGTGACTGTTTGAGGTTGTGGACAGGTGTCTTTTATACTGATTACAATTTCAAACAGGTGCCATTACTACAGGTAATGAGTGGAGGACAGAGGAGCCTCTTAAAGAAGAAGTTACAGGTCTGTGAGAGCCAGAAATCTTGCTTGTTTGTAGTGACCAAATACTTATTTTCCACCATAATTTGCAAATAAATTCTTACAAAATCAGAAAATGTGATTTTCTAGATATGTTTTCTCATTTTGTCTCTCATAGTTGAGGTCTACCTATGATGTCAATTACAGTCCTCTCTCATCTTTTTAAGTGGGAAAACTTGCACAATTGGTGGCTGACTAAATACTTTTTTTCCCCACTGTACTTATTGTTATCTTCAATCCTTCTTCTTTCCACTCTCTCCTCCTCCTCTTGCTTGTCTCTTGTCTTGTCACTTCTCCCATGCTTGGTCTCACCCCTACTTTTCTCTCACCTTCTCCCTCTTTCCAGACCCTGTTCTCACTTAACTTCTTGTTGTCCTGTCATATCTAAGCCCATCCTTCATCCTTTCCCCACCCCCTTTCTGTCTATGCACACATATATAATGTATATATACAGTGCCTTGCGAAAGTATTCGGCCCCCTTGAACTTTTCAAACTTTTGCCACATTTCATGCTTCAAACATAAATATATAAAATATTAATTTTTTTGGTGCAGAATCAATAACAAGTGGGACACAATTGTGAAGTGGAACAAAATTTATTGGTTATTTTAAACTTTTGTAAAAAATAAAAAACTGAAAAGTGGGGCGTGCAATATTATTCGGCCCCTTTACTTTCAGTGCAGCAAACTCACTCCAGAAGTTCAGTGAGGATCTCTGAATGATCCAATGTTGTCCTAAATGACTGATGATGATAAATATAATCCACCTGTCTGTAATCAAGTCTCTGTATAAATGCACCTGCTCTGTGATAGTCTCAGGGTTCTGTTTAAAGTGCAGAGAGCATCATGAAGACCAAGGAACACACCAGGCAGGTCCGTGATATTGTTGTGGAGAAGTTTAAAGACGGATTTGGATACAAAAAAGATTTCCCAAACTTTAGACATCCCAAGGAGCACTGTGCAAGCGATCATATTGAAATGGAAGGAGTATCAGATCACTGCAAATCTACCAAGACCCAGTCGTCCCTCTAAACTTTCATCTCAAACAAGGAGAAGACTAATCAGAGATGCAGTGAAGAGGCCCATGATCACTCTGGATGAACTGCAGAGATCTACAGCTGAGGTGGGAGAGTCTGTCCATAGGACAACAATCAGTCGTACACTGCATAAATCTGGCCTTTATGGAAGAGTGGCAAGAAGAAAGACATTTCTCAAAGATATCCAGAAAAAGTCTCGTTTAAAGTTTGCCACAAGCCACCTGGGAGACACACCAAACATGTGGAAGAAGGTGCTCTGGTCAGATGAAACCAAAATCGAACTTTTTGGCCACAATGCAAAACGATATGTTTGGCGTAAAAGCAACAACCCTGAACACACCATCCCCACTGTCAAACATGGTGGTGGCAGCATCATGGTTTGGGCCTGCTTTTCTTCAGCAGGGTCAGGGAAGATGGTTAAAATTGATGGGAAGATGGATGGAGCCAAATACAGGACCATTCTGGAAGAAAACCTGTTGGAATCTGCAAAAGACCTGAGACTGAGACGGAGATTTATCTTCCAACAAGACAATGATCCCAAACATAAAGCAAAATCTACAATGGAATGGTTCACAAATAAACGTATCCAGGTGTTAGAATGGCCAAGTCAAAGTCCAGACCTGAATCCAATGGAGAATCTGTGGAAAAAGCTGAAAACTGCTGTTCACAAACGCTCTCCATCCAACCTCACTGAGCTCGAGCTGTTTTCCAAGGAAGAATGGGCAAGAATTTCAGTCTCTCGATGTGCAAAACTGATAGAGACATACCCCAAGCGACTTGCAGCTGTAATCGCAGCCAAAGGTGGCACTACAAAGTATTAACTTAAGGGGTCGAATAATTTGGCACGCCCCACTTTTCAGTTTTTTATTTTTTACAAAAGTTTAAAATATCCAATAAATTTCATTCCACTTCACGATTGTGTCCCACTTGTTGTTGATTCTTCACCAAAAAATTAAAATTTTATATCCTTATGTTTGAAGCCTGAAATGTGGCAAAAGGTTGAAAAGTTCAAGGGGGCCGAATACTTTCGCAAAGCACTGTATTTATTAATGTGTGAGGGTGTCACATTTTATAACTTTTATATGTCACCTCTAAAACCTTAGAATGATGAAACATGGCCTGGCAATATTGCCATGAAGTGCCATTCAGTCAGCACAGTCTTACTTAAAGGGGTTGTCCAGTTCATTTGTTATTATGACCTATCCTCAGAATAGGTCATCAATAAGAGATTATCAGGGGTCTGATACCTGGGATCCTTTCATTGTTTACATCACACACCATCTGTTTCATAGTGACTGTGCAACGTAAATACTGCCCCGCCCCTTCACGTCTATGGACCAAGAGTGTAATTACCCCCAACAATTTCTTATTGATGATCTATCCGGAGGAAAGGTCATTTCAAGAAATGAATTGGACATGTGTTTTGAGTCTTTATTTAAAATTGTTTAAGGATGAGATTTCCCTAATTGGTCTGGGTAATGAAATCTAGAGATTGGGGGCTTCATGACAAAAGGCTCTGGGTCCAAATTGTTTAAGGTGGATCCTGGGGGGCAGTTTATTTTGTGCCTGATGATTTCAGAGGTCAGCAAGGATTATGGCGCTTCATGAGTTTTTTTCAAGTACAGTTGTGCTAAAAAGATTACATATCCCGGCAGATTTTTTGTTTCTTTGGCCTTTTTTCAGAGAATATGAATGATAACACAAAAACTTTTTCTCCACTCATGGTTAGTGGTTGGTTGAAGCCATTTATTGTCAAATTTCTGTGTTTTCTCTTTTTAAATCATAATGACAACCAAAAACATCAAAATGACCCTGTTCAAAAGTTCACATACCCTGGTGATTTTGGCCTGATAACATGCCCAGAAGTTGACACAAAGGGGTTTGAATGGCTACTAAAGGTAACATCCTCACCTGTGACCTGTTTGCTTGTAATCAGTGTGTGTGCATAAAAGCCGAGTGGAGTGATTTTCTGGGATCCAGACAAACTGTTGCATCTTTCCTCCAGCCACTGACGTTTCTGGATTGTGAGTCATGCGGAAAGCAAAAGAATTGTCCACGGATCTACAGGAAAAGGTAGTTGAACTGTATAAAACAGGAAAGGGATACAAAAAGATATCCAAGGAATTGATAATGCCAGTCAGCATTCAAACTGTGATTAACAAATGAAAACTCAGCGGTTCTGTAAAAACCAAACCACGGTCAGGTAGACCAACCAAAATTTCGTTCACAACTGCCTAGAAAATTGTTCGAGATGCAAAGAAAAACCCACACATAACATCAGCTGAAATACAGGACTCTCTGAAAACTATCGGTGCGGCTGTTTCAAGATGCACAATAAGGAGGCACTTGAAGAAAAATGGGCTGCATGGTCGAGTTGCCAGAAGAAAGCCATTACTGCGCAAATGCCACAAAGAATCTCACCTTCAATACACCAAACAGCACAGAGACAAGCCTCAAAACTTCTGGAACCAGGTAATTTGGAGTGATGAGACAAAAATCTAACTTTTTGGCCACAACCATAAATGTTAGATTTGGAGAGGTGTCAACAAGGCCTATGATGAAAGGAACACCATTCCTACTGTAAAGCACGGAGGTGGATCACTGATGATGTGGGGATGTGTGAGCTTCAAAGGCACAGGAAACTTGGTCAAAGTTGAAGGAAAGATGAATGCAGCACTTTATCAGCAAATACTGGAGGCAAATTTGCACTCATCAGCCAGGAAGCTGCGCATGGGACGTACTTGGACGTTCCAACATGACAATGATCCAAAACACAAGGCCAAGTCAACCTGTCATTGGCTACAGCAGAAGAAACTGAAGGTTCTGGAGTGGCTATCTCAGTCTCCTGACCTCAATATCATTGAGCCACTCTGGGGAGATCTCAAGCGCGCAGTACATGCAAGACAGCCCAGGAATTTACAGGAACTGGAGAATTTTTGCCAAGAAGAATAGGCAGTTTTACCATCTGAGTAAAGAGCCTCATTCACAACTACCACAAAAGACTTCAAGCTGTCATTGATGTTAGAGGGGGCAATACACGGTATTAAGAACTGGGGTATGTGAACTTTTGAACAGGGTCATTTTGATGTTTTGAGTTGTCATTATGATTTAAAAAGGGAAAACACAGAATTTTGACAATAAATGGCTTCAACCAACCACTAACCATAAGTGGAGGAAAAGTTTTTGTGTTATCATTCATATTCTCTGAAAAAAGGCCAAAAAAAACAAAAAATCTGCCAGGGTATGTAAACTTTTTAGCACAACTGTAGTAAGAGCCAGATCTGATTTAAAGGTCAACAAGCAAACTTTAAAAGTTATTCTCCGTTTTACAACTCCAATTCCAATGAAGTTGGGACGTTGTGTAAAACATAAATAAAAACATAACTAACACCCCCCCCCCTTTTCTGCTTTGCGTCAGTCCATCTCAGATGAGCTAGGGCCCCCGAGAAGCTGGCGGCATTTCTGGGTGTTGTTGATATATGGCTTTTGCTTTGCATGGTAGAGTTTTAACTTGCATTTGTAGATGTAGCGACGAACTGTGTTCACTGACAATGGTTTTCTGAAGTGTTCCTGAGCCCATGTGGTAATATCCATTACAGAATGATATCGGTTTTTAATGCAGTTCCGTCTGAGGGATTGACGGTCACAGGCATTCAATGTTGGTTTTCGGCCTTGCCACTTACTTGCAGAGATTTTTCAAGCTTCTCTGAATCTTTTGATGATATTATGGACTGTAGATGAAGAAACTGTTGGACAAGTTGCTCACGCAGTTGTTCACAAAGTGGTGAACCTCGCCCCATCCATGCTTGTGAGTGACTTAGCCTTTCTTCCCATCCTTGCTTGTGAACGCCTTTTCGGGGATGGTCCCTTTATACCCAATCATGATACTCACCTGTTTCCTGTTAACCTGTTCACCTCTGGAATGCCTCAAACAGGTGTTTTTTAAGCATTCCTCAACTTTCCCAGTCTTTTGTTGCCCGTGTCCCTGCTTTTTTGGAACATGTTGCAGGCGTCAAATTCAAAATGAGTGAATATTTAAAAAAAAATAAATAAAGTTTATCTGTTTGCACATTAAATATCTTGTCTTTGTAGTGTATTCAATTGAATATAGGTTGAAAAGTATTTGCAAATCATCGTATTCTGTTTTTATTTATGTTTTACACAACGTCCCAACTTCATTGGAATTGGGGTTGTGCAAGCAGTGAGGTGACTGCAGAGAGTGGAGGATGGGGGTTAGAGGAGTATGTTGGGACTGTTTGTTATTAACTTTTTTGCAGAATTTTGGACTAGCTGAAGGTAATCTTTGCCTGGAAGACCCATATAAAGCATTACAGTAGTCCAGATATGAGGTTATGGCATGGACCAGTGACGATTGATCTTCTTTTGGAATAAGGTGTTTTATTTTTTCGATGGTCCTCAAGTATGAAGATTTGATAATAGAGGATACCCCATAAATAACTACACCCATGTTTTGCACATGAATTTATGAGTGAAGATGGGTCATTGACTCCAGACTTAAAAGATATGTATAGTTAGCTATCCTCAGCATAACAATGATATGCCAGGCTTTGGATCTTGATTAATTTGCCTAATGGGAGTCATCTATCTAATCTATCCATTAAAATCTACAAGTATGATCCACCTTTGGAGGTCTAGGGTTAAGATGGACAACAACTCTGCCAATTCTTTGAGAAATGTTGTTCCATCATCTGGGGCTCGATAGGTGAGCAATACATTGATGATGATTTTGTATTCTTAAATGTGAGAAACAACAAATTCAAAGAAGATGGTTGCATCAATGGGGAATTTTTTATCTTCAAGGTGAATTTCAAATAGATAGCTACTCCACCTCTCTTTCTCTCCTGTCTCTCATGATACAGCACTAGATAGTTATCTGGTATTGCAACTTCCAATATGAGTCCTGAGTTTCCTTCTAGTCATGTTTCAGTAAAAAAAACTTAAGTCATGGGATTCAATAATGTCATGTATGGTTGCTTTCAGTGACAGAACTACTGCCATAGCAGCCATAGCGGCTGCTACAGGGCCCGATGCTTTAGGGGCCTGGTGGAGCCCTGCTGCTTTTTATTTTTTTTAAATAGGCTGTTACCTGCTAGAGTGTAAGGGCCCCTATTTACAAACCGAACCCCGCTCCTGTACATACCTGCCTCCACTTCTCTTTTAACTCTCCTGGGGGCCCCGTGCATCCCACATCACAGCGCTGACACTGAAAAGTGTCAGGACGTCACTGACAGCAACATAATATGGGATGCACGGGGCCCCTTGGAAGTATGATGGAGAAGCAGAAATAGCAGCAAGGGAGCGGGAATCAGTAAGTGGGGCAATGGTATTTGTTGGGCGAACTTCACAAGATTAGTTTCTTGTGGTTCGTCTGGCGTTTTTGTTCAGACCATACATGACTGAAACAAAACTGCTATTATTAAACTCTGGGGTCTCTTCAGAGGCCCGAGGAGTGGCGCAAGAGCCCAGGAGAGGTGAGTAACACTTTTTTTTATGCGTGATCACCTCCCCTGGGCCTCCGATCAATATATTCTGGGGTTTAAAGAGACCCCAGGGTACAATAATAGTTCATGAGTGGTGAACCCCCAAAATTTTGGGTTCATCAGAACTCAAAATTGTTTAAACACCACAGGGATCACTATGGGACAAAATTTACTGCGTGAAGGACCCACTGTAGGACATTATACTGTGTGGAGGCCACTATGGGACATTATACCTTATGAAAAGACCACTGTGGGGGATTATGTTGTATGGAGACCACTATGAGACATACTGTGTGACGTGACCACTGTTGGACATTATACTGTATGGAGGCCACTATAGGACATTATACTGTATGGGAGTCACTATAGGTTATTATACTGTGTGATGGGACTGCTGTGGGACCTTACACTCTTTGGAAGCCACTATGGGACATCATTTTGAGTGAAGAGGCCACTGTGGAACATTATACTGTATGGGGGCTTCTATGGGACATTATACTGTGTGGAGGGGCCACTATGGAACATAATAGTGTATGGAGGCTGCTATGGGACATAATACTGTGTGAAGAGGTTACTGTGGGACATTATAATGTATGGAGGCCACTAAGGGAAATTATACTATGTATAAATTGGGTGTTATATTGTGTGGGGGCCAGCAAAGGGAGGGTAGGGGGGCACTATACCCTGTGGGGGTGGGAGCCCAAGTAAATGTTTGCTATGGGGTCCAGTCTTTCCTAGTTATACCCCTGGAACTTGCTGTTTTGTTGTTTATAGATCATGCAAAGCCCAGCTCTGATGTGGTTTCCTAGAGTCGGAAATGCTGTGTTTTGAGCCTTAGCTTTTATTTTGTTCCACTCTTCACTTCTGAAATTCATATTTCTTGGATATTTTTTTTTCTTTGTATGGTTAACTGGTTTGAGAGCAGACAAATATACTTTCCTTTTAACACCTCTGCAACCTCTTATAGTCTTTTTAAGAATCCCTAAAGATTGTTAATATTTCATCTGGATGTAGATTTGATGCAGTCCTTGGAAGACATGCTGAAAATATAAAATCACATAAATATATATTTTGTCATAGCTATGATTTAGGTCTATAGGGTAAAAGGTAGAGACAAACCTCTCAAGATTTGTTTAGTTTTCTGGTTCAGCAGCTCGGGTCCTCAGTTCATTTCGGGATGAAGGAGTTTGGTACGAACCACACTGAAAATTATCTTAAAACATAGTGTATAAAACTGTCAGGGCTCCTAGAAACCTATCTATCCAATTTATAGCTTTCTAAGGCAAACACAGCCAAAGTAAGGCAGTTGTGGCAACATGTGTGACAGTGTGGCAGGGCACAAAATGATGGACCAGGCCGTAGGACATGTCTTATTGAGTGGTGGCAGTGATGGTAGGCACTAGGCATCTGTAGTAACATGTGTGGCATTGCAGCAAGTCATAATACGATGAACCAGAGATGATTTAGAGAAATATTTGTAGCAAGGTATCCTCAATCGAGGTTGAGCGCATGCCATCAGTTGTCGAAACACAGT
Source organism: Leptodactylus fallax (assembly GCA_947044405.1). NCBI lineage: Eukaryota > Metazoa > Chordata > Amphibia > Anura > Leptodactylidae > Leptodactylus > Leptodactylus fallax. Next base: position 10,325,261 of record CAMRHE010000021.1, read on the forward strand.
GGAATCCACTAGATTCTTTTCTTACATTAGCGAAGGATGCACTACTAGTAGCACAACGCCCACCATTACTTCTTTACTATTGCGTGTGACATATATCTATAATTAAATGTGTGCAGTGTATTTGCATATACAGAGAAATGCTTAAAATATTTTGTTCAGATTTACAACAATGCTCTGCCTCCTTCACACTGTATATGGATCAGACACTATACCATACCAGAGTGAAAAAAAATGTGAAATTCCTATTTCTAATTGTGTTTTTTAAGATTACAGCAGGCTAGACTGTATTGGGTGTATAATATAATAGCAAAGGATGTACTACTAGTAGTACTATGGCCACCACTACTACTTTACTAATATGTGTGTACTTTCTAAGTACTCCTATAACTATTGTTCAGTTTTCAATTCTTCTAACTTGTGCTGCCTATAGCCTTGCTAATAGGATAGCGTTAGCTATTAGATGCATTGAGATAGATGTGTGTGCATCACCAAATAAAGGCTGGTCACGAGTGTACTAATTTTATATAGTGTATATGACATCAGCACTGTAAGGTCCACCTACCACTGTCTATTGGCTGAGAGGCTGCCAGATGTTGCTATCACGTAATGTGTGAGTCACTGCACACATGACATTGTCTGCTCTGTATTTCCTGCTATAACACATGTCAGCGGCCATTTTTGTTCAGCCAGTTTTGTGTTTTAAAAACCGAGCAATTTGGAATATTTGTGATGAACACGGCTCCTTACAAGCCAATTTTCCCATCTCTAGTCAAAGGCAACACTTAGGAGTCTTGGAATTAAGAATCATGCTGAGATCAAATAGAATGAGAGAACATCTTGCAGGACCTAGGTATGATCAGCCAATGAAAGTTGGGTTGTCTTAGTATCAACTTTAATTAAAGCAAAAATACTTAGGAGAAATTTAGTTCTTGCTGTAATGTTGATATTCTTATAAATATGTAAATTGTCATCATGAGGTACTTATAGCAATGTCAGTGAGGGTAGTCACAATCCTTTGGTTTCCAGCAGGTCAGCTGTTCGGTGAGCATGTGGTGATCTATCCAGTTCTTCATTGCTGAGTTTGACCCAATGTGTATAACAGGGTAAAATTGCCATCCAGCTGTTCTGATAAAAGGTGTGGAGGTTGTGGTTGTGATGTTGGATCCTCTTATATTTCCTTGTTTAAATGTGTAGGGAGATAGAAATTCTTGCTGTCATATAGAGTTGTGGAGCAGGGAAGTCAGTGGCTGCTCCACATGGAGAACATCATTTTGGGCAGCAGGTTTTCTAAAGGTCTTGATAACAATCTTTTCTCCCTTATTCATTAATATTAAATACAAAAAGTAATACAAATTGCAAATGTATGGCAAATAACTAAATCACTATGGCAACAAGTCATTATATATTATATGAAATTGGAAATGCAGTTAAATACTTACCTGTAATCATGTTATATAATCCATCACTTTTACAGATGTACCATTCAGTAACATGACAGGCAAAACATGTTCGTAAAACCACAGCGTAAAACCACCTTCGATGTTAACATCTGCTGCGAGCAATTCATTTGAATTGCCAGGTAGCCTCTGCCTGCATTCACCCACTGTCTGCTATGATTTATTTCTGATAGTAGTATAATGTTGTACCGTGTTAGCCATTGAAAGTAGTGGAAGAGTGAAGAAATCAGGCGATACCTGAGTATATTTATAAGTAAGCTTTCAGAAGTACTAGCTCCCTTCATCAGACATGGTGTTATACAAGAACTGAAAATTCACAGATTTTTATACACATGGTCTTCAAAGGATTTTAGAGTCCTTAAAAAAAACCAAAACAAAATGCAATCTAAGTAGAGAAGTTATTTACAACTGGTCAAAAAACAATCTGGAAAGTTGTGGTGCATGACAGATGATTTATTTCTGTACTGTGATACAGTGATGTTACAGTACTGAGATAATAAGAACATTTGGGTTAGTGTTGAAATAAAAAAAATCACAGTTTTGACACCCCCTTATTACTAGTGGCACCTCTACTATCATTTATCCACCATTTGAATTTAGTGCCAAAACAGGTGCTTAGGTGTTAAGTTGAAATGGACCTCTCGGTGAAGAACTGATGTCGATATTGAGTTCAAACGGGCCAAAGGGCCAAATCATAGCAGTGCTGAACATTATGATTTTTCCCTATACTATATATTCTAAATATCCGCAATGATGTCACAGTACACATAACAAATACATTGGTGGGGCAGTGATGAAAAATAAAATCATAGCAGGAGCCCTGCTATGAATCTGCCCTTTGGGGATAGGTCATCAATTAAAGAAACTGGACACCTCCTTTAATTAGGGGGCGTTATTAATAAGGGGACACACAGGGGACATTATTAATTTAAAGATGCATGCAGGAGATATTAATCATTTTCAGAGTATTTTATATTATAATTGAGGGTAGCAGTAGGATGGGGACTGTGTGTAGGTGAGGACAATGTGGGTTGGATGCCTGGAAAAGTGAGGAGCCAAAGATGTCTATGTTGCAAACATTACACAGACAAGCCACAGGTGGTAGAATTTGTCATGGTGGTCCAGATGGAAGAGACGGGAAATGTGAAGGATAACAGTCAGAGGTATCACCTGTAAGTTACTAAATGGTTCCTGAAACTGTCTGCAGAAAAATACACATCTGTGATTCAGCAATAGCTTTAATCAGCTTAAACTATGCTTCACTTAAAGCAAACCTACTATGCTTCACAGTTCATCATATTATTCATATAGCCTTAAGTAATACATAGGCAAGTTACATGATTGACTACTGCTAGCTAATTACACAGATACATCAATGTCCATTTACAAAATTGTTTGAATGTTTAGCACATTATTCATCTGTGATTAATGGAATTTATATTGTTTGGTTTTATTTTAGATGAAAAAACAAAGATAGTAATGAGCTGCCAAATGTCTAAATAGTTTAATACTAGTAACCAGTGTTTAGGACACAAACCTAAACTTTCTTTTTGTACTTCTTGCTATAGATAAAGTGGAAGTAGAGGGAGATTAGGTCATAGATATATGGAGGGGATAGATTGTAGATAGTTCAATCAAAGGATAGGGTATCATAGATATCTCAGGAAAAATGTAAAATATAACTTTTATTAATCACAAAAATAAAATAATAAAGACAAAAAAGGGGACGAGACATAGAACAGATAATGAACCATCAGAATGAGGGACATATATACTTATATAGTCGGTTGTATCAATTAGATGCACATACAGTGGGGAAAAAAAGTATTTCGTCAGCCACCAATTGTGCAAGTTCTCCCACTTAAAAAGATGAGAGAGGCCTGTAATTGTCATCATAGGTAGACCTCAACTGTGAGAGACAAAATGAGAAAACAAATCCAGAAAATCACATTGTCTGATTTTTTAAGACTCTGGAATCCTGTAGTACTGACCATCCCCTCTGTTCAGTAAGAGGAAATAAATCTAGGCAGAAGCAATAAGTGAGTACCCCGCTAAAACAGATGATATGCTCACCTCTGATGACTAAAATCCCTAAGAGCATATCATTCATTTTAGCGGGGTACTCACTTATTGCCTCTGCCTAGATTTATTTCCTCTTACTGAACAGAGGGGATGGTCAGTACTACAGGATTCCAGAATACATTCTATAATAGGACACTTTTTACCTGAGAATATATAACTCTGTTTTGCGTTGAATTGAGCAAAGCAGGAAAGGTTGTATGTACATCTAATTGATACAACCGACTATATACAGTAAGTACAGTAGAGACCAAAACTTTGGACACACCTTCTCATTCCAAGAGTTTTCTGTATTTTCATGACTATAAAAATTGTAGATTCACACTGAAGGCATCAAAACTATGAATTAACACATGTGGAATTATATACTTAACAAAAAAGTGTGAAACAACTGAAAATATGTCTTATATTCTAGGTTCTTCAAAGTAGCCACCTTTTGCTTTGATTACTGCTTTACACACTCTTGGCATTCTCTTGATGAGCTTCAAGAGGTAGTCACCTGAAATGGTCTTCCAACAGTCTTGAAGGAGTTCCCAGAGATGCTTAGCACTTGTTGGCCCTTTTTCCTTCACTCTGTGGTCCAGCTCACCCCAAACCATCTCAGTTGGGTTCAGGTCTGGTGACTGTGGAGGCCTGGTCATCTGGCGTAGCACCCCATCACTCTCCTTTTTGGTCAAATAGCCCTTACACAGTCTGGAGGTGTGTTTGGGGTCATTGTCCTGTTGAAAAATAAATGATGGTCCAACTAAACGCAAACCGGATGGAATAGCATGCCGCTGCAAGATGCTGTGGTAACCATGCTGGTTCAGTATTCCTTCAATTTTGAATAAATCCCCAACAGTGTCACCAGCAAAACACCCCCACACCATCACACCTCCTCCTCCATACTTCACGGTGGGAACCAGGCATGTAGAGTCCATTCGTTCACCTTTTCTGCGTCGCACAAAGACACGGTGGTTGGAACCAAAGATCTCAAATTTGGACTCATCAGACCAAAGCACAGATTTCTACAGGTCTAATGTCCATTCCTTGTGTTCTTTAGCCCAAACAAGTCTCTTCTGCTTGTTGCCTGTCCTTAGCAGTGGTTTCATAGCAGCTATTTTACCATGAAGGCCTGCTGCACACAGTCTCCTCTTAACAGTTGTTGTAGAGATGTGTCTGCTGCTAGAACTCTGTGTGGCATTGACCTGGTCTCTAATCTGAGCTGCTGTTAACCTGTGATTTCTGAGGCTGGTGACTCGGATGAACTTATCCTCCGCAGCAGAGGTGACTCTTGGTCTTCCTTTCCTGGGGCGGTCCTCATGTGAGCCAATTTCTTTGTAGCGCTTGATGGTTTTGGCCACTGCACTTGGCGACACTTTCAAAGTTTTCCCAATTTTTTGGACTGACTGACCTTCATTTCTTAAAGTAATGATGGTCATTCGTTTTTCTTTACTTAGGTGCTTTTTTCTTGCCATAATACAAATTCTAACACTCCATTCAGTAGGACTATCAGCTGTGTATCCACCTGACTTCTGAACAACACAACTGATGGTACCCACCCCATTTATAAGGCAAGAAATCCCACTTATTAAACCTGACAGGGCACACCTGTGAGGTGAAAACCATTTCAGGTGACTACCTCTTGAAGTTCATCAAGAGAATGCCAAAAGTGTGTAAAGCAGTAATCAAAGCAAAAGGTGGCTACTTTGAAGAACCTAGAATATAAGACATATTTTCAGTTGTTTCACCCTTTTTTGTTAAGTATATAATTCCACATGTGTTAATTCATAGTTTTGATGCCTTCAGTGTGAATCTACAATTTTTATAGTCATGAAAATACAGAAAACTCTTGGAATGAGAAGGTGTGTCCAAACTTTTGGTCTGTACTGTATATATGTCCCTCATGCTGATGGTTCATTATCTGTTCTATGTCTCGTCCCCTGTCTTTATTTTTTTTTTTCTGATTAATAAAAGTTATATTTTACATTTTTCCTGAGATATCTATGATACCCTATCCTTTGATTGAACTATTTATGACCTGATAGTGGTGACCATAGGTTTGACCTCCCTTTAATAAATAAAACGGGTCTTGTGTAAGACAGATTGTAGATAGCCTTGTATGTTAAAGTTAGCATTTTAAACTCTATTCGCTGGACGATGTGAAGCCACTGAAGGCATTGACAAATGGAGAGTTTTATGACTAATGAGGAGAAAGGTGATTCAAGAGAGCAGGTTGAGGGTGGACTGGAGAGAAGTGGGAGCATTTGCTGGGAGGCCATAGAGAAGGTGTTACAGTAGTCTAAGTGGAAAATAGGAGAGCATGGGCTAGCATATTGATTCAGGGGTGCAGAACGAGCATATTCGATGAATGTTTATGAGTTGGAGATGGCAGGAGGTGTTGAGGGTTTGGATGTGAAGATAATGACCTCTGTTTTCTCAATATTGAGTTTGAGAAAGCTGGAGGTGAAGAAAGAGGCTATAACTGCTAAATACTCCAGAACTCTGGATAGCAAAGTGCTATGAGTAGGTGAACAGCATAGTGCTGTTTGACTTTGGCAGTCAGTAGATTTTTTGCGACTTTGGTTAGGGTAGTTTCAGTGGAGTGATAGGGCCAGAAGTCTGACTATAGTCTATCTAAAAGTAAGTTGGAAGAGAGACAGGCAGATAGTTTAAGGTGGACATGTTCAAAGAGTTTGTGAAGTAAACGGAAGCAGTGAGATGGGGCGATAGTTGGCTGGAGAGGACAGGTTGAGGGATGGTTTCTAAAGGATAAGTGTGCTTCCAATTTGTCTTGAAACTAATTCAACACAATACCACTGCATGCTAGCAAAAGCTTTGAAAGGATGCAATCCACCCTCCACTGCTGGGTGGTTAGAAATAGACACAAACAGGATAGCTAGCATATCAGTTTGTGATAACTTGTCACTTATCTGGACAGTTCCGGCCAAGAGGACAGGTAAGGGGAGATACACCAGTATCTGTTTTGTTAAAAACTCCAATTTCTTATAAAATTAATTCAATATAATACAGTGACATGTTAGAAAAAAACCTTGACAAACCATGAATGAAACACATAACACAACCACTGGCCCTATACAGACACACACAGAATAACATATCTGCACCTATGCAGTTAAGAGTAGGAAGGACACTTCTGTATAGAAATAGCTTTATAGGCATGTACTAAGGTATATTAATTCATTTATCTTTACAGTATATTTTACTTTAATATTTTCTAAGGTGTATAGTTTCTTCTCTTTATTGTTACAAAAAAATGAAATTTCTATCTGATTTGTTCCTAATAGTTATATTATCACATTAAAACATGCATTTTTAAAAGTCAAATGTATCAGCAATGTGGGATTTGCAATACAGATAAAGGCTTCAGCTTAGCTTCCAACTATCTGATTGAAAAATTCTAATCAAAAGGCTTTCCAAATGAAAAAAATAGCGTTCAGACAAGAATGGGAAGTTAAAAAGGATATGTCATGGGAAACAGCCTTCTCGTAGTTCTGCACAGGGTTATTCAATGGCCCATATGTTTTAATAATTATCCCATACATTAACTATTTGTTTGCTAGACAATATTGCAAAAGAAATTTTCATTTTATTTTCATAGAAGCGTAACGGCATAAATACAAATGGTCCATCTAGTCTCCCCTTATATTATTATTTCCTCTTATGTTAGCGTGGCATATGTTTATCCCCTGAATGTAAAAATTATCTTACTGTTAATTTTTCAGCCTGTTAACTCAGTTACGATAATCTTTCAGTCATATTGAAATCTACAGATAAAATCCCTTTTACACCACATATACAGTCATATGAAAAAGTTTGGGCACCCCTAATAATCTTAATCATTTTTAGTTCTAAATATTTGGGTGTTTGCAACAGCCATTTCAATTTGATATATCTAATAACTGATGGACACAGTAATATTTCAGGATTGAAATGAGGTTTATTGTACTAACAGAAAATGTGCAATATGCATTAAACCAAAATTTGACCAGTGCAAAAATTTGGGTACCCTTATCATTTTATTGATTTGAATACTCCTAACTACTTTTTACTGACTTATTGAAGCATAAAATTGGTTTTGTAACCTCACTGAGCTTTGAACTTCATAGCCAGGTGTATCCAATCATGAGAAAAGGTATTTAAGGTGGCCAATTGCAAGTTGTTCTCCTATTTGAATCTCCTCTGAAGAGTGGCATCATGGGCTCCTCAAAACAACTGTCAAATGATCTGAAAACAAAGATTGTTCAACATAGTTGTTCAGGGGAAGGATACAAAAAGTTGTCTCAGAGATTTAACCTGTCAGTTTCCACTGTGAGGAACATAGTAAGGAAATGGAAGACCACAGGGACAGTTCTTGTTAAGCCCAGAAGTGGCAGGCCAAGAAAAATATCAGAAAGGCAGAGAAGAAGAATGGTGAGAACAGTCAAGGACAATCCACAGACCACCTCCAAAGAGCTGCAGCATCATCTTGCTGCAGATGGTGTCACTGTGCATCGGTCAACAATACAGCACACTTTGCACAAGGAGAAGCTGTATGGGAGAGTGATGCGAAAGAAGCCGTTTCTGAAAGCACGCCACAAACAGAGTCGCCTGAGGTATGCAAAAGCACATTTGGACAAGCCAGCTTCATTTTGGAAGAAGGTCCTGTGGACTGATGAAACAAAGATTCAGTTGTTTGGTCATACAAAAAGGCGTTATGCATGGCGTCAAAAAAACACAGCATTCCAAGAAAAACACTTGCTACCCACTGTAAAATTTGGTGGAGGTTCCATCATGCTTTGGGGCTGTGTGGCCAAAGCCGGCACGGGGAATCTTGTTAAAGTTGAGGGTCGCATGGATTCAACTCAGTATCAGCAGATTCTTGAGAATAATGTACAAGAATCAGTGATGAATTTGAAGTTACGCCGGGGATGGATATTTCAGCAAGACAGTGATCCAAAACACAGCTCCAAATCTACTCAGGCATTCATGCAGAGGAACAATTACAATGTTCTGGAATGGCCATCCCAGTCCCCAGACCTGAATATCATTGAACATCTGTGGGATAATTTGAAGCGGGCTGTCCATGCTCAGCGACCATCAAACTTAACTGAACTGGAATTGTTTTGTAAAGAGGAATGGTCAAAAATACCTTCATCCAGGATCAAGGAACTGATTAAAAGCTACAGGAAGCGACTAGAGGCTGTTATTTTTGCAAAAGGAGGACCTACAAAAAATTAATGTCCCTTTTCTGTTGGGGGGCCCAAATTTTTCCCCCCGTAAAATTTTTTTTTAAATATAATATTTATTTTTTTTTTGTAAAAAAAAAAACTTTATATTTTTTTAAAAATATTTTTTTTTTTTTTTTTTATAAAAAAAAAAAAAAAAAGTTTTTTTTAAAAAATAAAAAAATATAAAAAAAAAAAATTTTTAAGATTAATAGGGGTGCCCAAACTTTTTCATATGACTGTATTAACTACAGTACGTTTGCTAAAAAGATATGTTTGAAAGACAAAAATAAACTTCTACTGTATACATGTGGATGTGTCATTCCTTATCTGTCCTCTTGGTCAGATAGGTGTATTACTAGTTGAGCTTCTTTTCTAAAAGTAACATGATTTTGTGATTAAGTATCAAAAAGTGATATACTATTCTATATGTCTCTACAGATGTGTCCACAACTGATACTAGCATTGTAACAAATGCATTGAAAAACTGGCAAGCCAATCTCCTCCACTGGGTGGTTACACATAGACAAAAATAGCATAGTTAACATATCACTCTGTGTGCTTACAAAATTGCAAATATTTGGGCATGGGCCTACGTAGCACATGTTATTTGAACATATAGTCCATGGGATGTAAGCAGGTACATGTGTACATGTGCTGCACCCATAGACAAAACAGTGCAACAAATGCAGGTAAAAGGGAGCAAACATAAAAAGGGGAAGGTGGATACTATCAAACAATTTCTTAATTGGAGAAGTGAGAATGTCATATACACTGAAACCTCTCCAGAAGACCATTCCTTTGAAAAGAAGCCCCACCACCCCAGACCATTTTTTTTAGTGACTGATTTTCCTCCTATTATACTCCATGGATGCTGTCTCTCTGTAAGCAGATGACTCCCTTATCCAACCAAAGACCACTTTTTGAGAACATTTTTCAATTGAATCTCCTATGGACCCCACTCTGCTGTACCACATCACTGGACTGCAGAAAGTAGGAGAACGATACTTGTAAGAGACATTAGGGGAGAACAGTCATCAGTATCACACTGGAGAAGAAAGATCATGTCATAGCAATCTGCCACTGAGGTGCTGAGCATACATGTCCATAGTCCCAATTTTGCAGGAACAATCTTTTGAACTGGGACACAAGGGATAAATTTTATGGAAACCCCACACCAAAATATACATTTTTGTGGTGTTCTCAGGTGGGCTTTCAAGTTCAGATTTTGGCATATGAAATGGGGAGCCATGTTGGAGTCTAGAAATGAGAGGGGAGCTAAATGAGAAACCAGGAATGAGAGGGGAAGCCATGCTTAGGATTAAGATTTAAAGGGATACCATGCAGGTGACTAGGAATGAGAGGGGAACCATGCTGAGGCCCACGGTTGATAGAAATTCAATTCTGGGGACTAGGAATGAGAGGGGTGCCATGCTAACTAAGGACCACAATATAAAGGAATACCATGCTGGGGACCAGGAAAGAGAGGGTTAGCCATGCTGGAGTCCAGGAGGGGGACAATGCTGAGTAATACGATTTAAAGGGATGCCATGTTGAGGACTAGGAATGACAGGGGAACCATGCTAACAACCACAATTTAAAGTTATACAATGCTAGAGACTAGGAATGACAGGGAAACCATGCTTAGGACAATAATTTAAAGAGCTACCATGAGAGGGAGAGCCATGCCGGTGACTAACAACAAGACAAAAGCCATGTTGTAGAATAAGATATAAAAGGATGCCATCCAGGGAACAAAGAATAATTGGACCATCTTCAGCTAGAAAATGTGCAGGTCACCAGGGGAGTAACAAAGACTCGAGGCCCGCTATGGTTATGTGTGTGAGTTGGAGTGACATGTGTACAGTATCATGTTTTATTAGTCCCAATCTAGGCATGATTGTGTGTAATATACTGATATGATACCTGTAATATATTGATGGAGACTTGTAATATCATGTAACAAACACTAACAAATTAAAAAGTACAGTATAACAGTGAAACATTACTGTGTACATAAATGCAGGTCGTGGTAATTTGCAGCTCTCCCTAAGCATTGAATAAAGTCTGTTTCCAAAACATTTGTAAAGACCATAAAGACCCCACCATCTATACAATATAGCTCAAGAGTTGATAATAAACAAAAAATAGCAAATTCCTACAAAATTTAAAGGAAAAGGCAAAAGTGATAACATTTTCTAAAATACTGTATTTAATAACTACTAGCACAAAGTAAGGAAAGGGGGCACCTGAAACACTACACTTTTTGCAAACCACTGGGGTGTTTACAAAGTACCCAATATTGATACGATATAGAATACTAATTCATAAAAATAATAGCACCAAGCATGTATCCTTAGGACTCAAAGCCATCAACAACTGTTTTGGCAATTAAACTGGAGTTTCTGTGCCCTGTTATTTCCCAGTTTCTGTGTACCCTCTAATTTGTCCCTGGCCAATCTCATTTGTCTCTGGGTTATACAGCACAATGCTGCCTGTATACCGGTACCTGAACCTGAATACACCTCTGCCTGGTTAACAGTCTCTGAATTTATTCCAGCCTCTCTGATCTCTACCAGTTGTACCATTATGAAAAACTCTAGCTACCACAGTCTAGGCTTGTCCACTGACCACATGCCTGATTTAGACATCCTCAGGAGTAGTCCCAAGTCAAACCAATTTAGTGGCACAGGGGAAATATAGAATGAACTTCTAGGTATATACCACAGTGTGAAAACATAGGGGTTAGAAAACTTGAAAACTCCCTGGTCATTGAGAAAAGAAATGATGTCACTGGATGGACAAATGCCCCAGGGTCCAAAACAACATCTGAATGAAGCTTATATGTGTTTGCATGGGTTTCCTCCTTTCCCTCTAGTTTATACCCACACTCCAAAGTGATAATGATTGGACATTTAGATTATGAGCCCTGCTTGGGACAGTGAGTGATGACAATAGACACTATATAGTCAAGAGAAATTATAATAATAATAATAATAATAATAATAATAATAATAATAATAATAATAATAATTTAATAAGTACTCCAACAAAAACCGTCATACTCCAGGCTTTTTTAATATATGCTGCACTAATATCCTGCAATTTGGTTTTTCCTCAGCTCATTGTCAGACATCATCTGACATCTTTGCTCAAATAGATTTTATTGGGTCATAGTAAGATCAGACCTAATTTAAGAGAAGGAAACAAAATAAGGTAATACTGGCTAAATTATATTCTATAAATTATATACTAAATTATACCCGAAGCACTTCTTTAAATGTATTCAAAACAACTGCTCTGATTGGTAACATACTGTGTTTATTTTTAAATTACTATGAATATTTGTATTATTTAACATGTAATATATCTTTTGTAATATCTCTGTATTTTACTTATTGTATGAAATCAAAATTTCTTTTAAGTAGAATGCAATTTGCATAACACCTAACAGTAGGTAACGGAACGAGCACTAATTAACAGTTCATGTTGAGTCTGTTCGTGACAAAAATTGTCAGCAATCTGATTTGTACTTGGGCAAAAATAATACAATAAGATAAGAACTTAGAAAAGGCTCAAGAGTTGTAAAATGCAATAAAGAAGGAAAAAGTCTGAAACAAATGTGATGCAATAATAAAGCAATACGTATAAAAAGAAATAAGCCTCTATTGTAATGCTTTTAAGCAAACTGTATCACTCTCCCTTCTTCTGAACTTTGGACAAAAACATTAGAAGCAATATACATGCAAACTTCCTTAAGCATCTATCTCATTTAAAAAAGGCTAAAAAATATATAGACTATAAATAAGGACATAAAAATCAAAACAAAAAAAATAGCGACTTGTCACACTTCTACGTTGTCTGAGAGTACAGCAACAAGCTCCTTATAAAAATCTGGAAGAGATAGTTCCTTTGTTTCCTGCTAAAGAAAATGGCTTCCCAATCCAAAAAGCAACTCAAGCCCTATAATCTTTAGAAAACAGGTCATGTGGTCTAAAACTAAAAATGGGTAATAAGGATCAAGTAGGTTGTAGATAAACTTAAAAAGGGGGCTCTGAATATTGAATTAAATTCTGAAATATTGTACTGTGCCAACAAAAATGTCACATTCAGTTTATTCAGAAGGCACTGTGCAGGCAGCTGCCATGCTAATCTGTAGCACTTCCAGAGACATTGCTTTGGTTTTCAAAGATGAAGGGCCTATACATAGTTATATACATGCAAAAAAGTTATTAATATAAATATACGGTTATCACATAATATCACTAACAGAACTAGATATTACCACTAGAGATTACATATTACCTCTATACCGAACAAAATACACTATTAAAAGCCAATATTACCATTATACAAGGGCTAAATAATATTGTCACACTTTTACCACTAACATTATCACTGCATAGTCACTCAACAATATTACCAGAATTATTACCACTATGTAAACATCTATATCACCTCTAGACATAGGTGAACCTCTGAAGATTTGTTTAGTTTCGGGTTTAGGTGGTTTCATCCCATGATTGAGTCAAATAAATGTGTAATAATTTGGAGTTTACATAGCTTAAAACATAGTACATGACACTGTTGGGGCTCCTAAATCTCTATGTGGCCCATTTCTAGCATTCTAAGCCAAACACAGTCAAAGTAATTTGAAGGGGGCGTGGCTAACCACGGGGCAGTGAAAACGCATGGAGCGAGAGCTCCTGCATTCAACGCATTCAACTACTTTTTACCAGTGCACCACAAGTCTACCTGGCCATAACTCAACCCGGGATATTCCCCCAGATCCCAGTATACTAAATGGGGGTGACTGACTGTTTCCTTTCAGCAGCGACCCCTTTGCTGTCTCCTATTCCTGCTGCAGTCTACTTTGGATGCCGCCATAAGACACTTCCCTGATGCACTCTATCAGGGACCTCACCAACACTTCTCAGACTGCCTGTACCTCAGGCCAGACCGCTGAACTTTGAATTTTGGCTGCACCTCTTATACTCCAGGAACTGCAATCCTTACCGGCCTCCTTCCTCCTGTCTGTGACTCGGCTTCTCTGGAGTTCTCCAAGCTGGTTTGGGGACTGCAGCATCCCTCCTTTAGCTGCAGTCACCTCAGGAGTCCTGAATCCTGTGCCCGTGTACTCAAAGAATAGTTTGCTTTGCTTGCCGACTTCTTCACTCCAACTGAGTAAAGAAGTGGACCTGCAGTGAGTCGCTTCGCCCTTCATAGTTCCTGAAATCCACTCCTACAGCCCTACAGATGGCAGTCTCTATCAGGCATCTAAGCCCTGCAAGATGTGGTGGCCATCTTGGCCCACCATCCTAATATAAATATCTACCAAAGCTAGCTCCCCCAAAGCAAGGAGTCAAGTCACTTTGCAATCTCCACAGCACACACCCTGCCTGCCTGGGGCTACGCTGGTGTAGGTCAAGCACCCGCAAGTATTGTCAACTTGCTGTGACCGTGATACTAATCCTACTGGCAGCTCTCCACTGTATAGCAAAAAGGTACAATGGATGATTGGTTGTTCCTAAAGTAAAGTAGATAGAAAGAAGTGTGTGTAGAACCACTAAGGGTTGGTTCACATATGTCAGTTGCATCAGTATCAGTTTTTTTGTCCTTTAGTCATTACAACTGATGCCAAAACCGATGTGAAAATGCACCATATGTCATCAGGCTTTTTCGCAAATTTCTACTCCAAAACCATCAGTTGTCATCAGTTGTCATCAGTGTTTACCATCAGTTTTTACTATCACGTTTTACTTTTAGGGTGAGTTATAGCTGTATAGTACAACCCTCTTGGCCCTTACCTGAGAAACGAATTCCAGATGCAGTGTGCTGGAGACTCGGGAGCTGGTATTTACTGGCATTTCAAGAGTTCTGCAAAAGTGTCATGACATCCAAAAACCAAATCGTCTAAATCTGTGTGCCAAAAACCAAATAACACTCCCTCCCTTCTGCCTGGTTGCGTGCCCAAATATCAGTTTATACCAAAATATGACATTAAGTATATTATCTTGGGTACACCAGTGTCATACATGTTGGCATAAACTGCAGTTTGGGTACACAGCAGGGTACAGAAGTGAAGGAGCACTATGTGGCTTTTGGAGTGCAGATTTAGATATTTGGGATCTGGACGCCATGTCATGTTTGCAGAGCCTCTAAGCTGCCAGAAAAGTGGAATCCCCTAAGGAGTGTGAAAACTGTACCCCTCAAAGAATTAATCAAGGGGTGTAGTGAGCATTAGTATCCCAGATGTGAATGCACAGCGGATGGTGAAGAGTGAATATAAACAGTGCCTTGCGAAAGTATTCGGCCCCCTTGAACTTTTCAACCTTTTGCCACATTTCAGGCTTCAAACATAAAGATATAACATTTTTATTTTTTGGTGAAGAATCAACATCAAGTGGGACACAGTTGTGAAGTGGAATGAAATTTATTGGTTATTTTAAACTTTTGTAAAAAAAAAGAAAATGAAAAGCGGGGCGTGCAATATTATTCGGCCCCTTTAGTTTCAGTGCAGCAAACTCACTCCAGAAGTTCAGTGAGGATCTCTGAATGATCCAATGTTGTCCTAAATGACTGATGATGATAAATACAATCCACCTGTGTGTAATCAAGTCTCCGTATAAATGTACCTGCTCTGTGATAGTCTCAGGGTTCTGTTTAAAGCGCAGAGAGCATCATGAAGACCAAGGAACACACCAGGCAGGTCCGGGTTACTGTTGTGGAGAAGATTAAAGCCGGATTTGGATACAAAAAGATTTCCCAAACTTTAAACATCCCAAGGAGCACTGTGCAAGCGATCATATTGAAATGGAAGGAGTATCAGACCACTGCAAATCTACCAAGACCCGGCCGTCCCTCTAAACTTTCATCTCAAACAAGGAGAAGACTGATCAGAGATGCAGCCAAGAGGCACATGATCACTCTGGATGAACTGCAGAGATCTACAGCTGAGGTGGGAGAGTCTGTCCATAGGACAACAATCAGTCGTACACTGCACAAATCTGGCCTTTATGGAAGAGTGGCAAGAAGAAAGCCATTTCTCAAAGGTATCCATAAAAAGTCTCATTTAAAGTTTGCCACAAGCCACCTGGGAGACACACCAAACATGTGGAAGAAGGTGCTCTGGTCAGATGAAACCAAAATTGAACTTTTTGGCCACAATGCAAAATGATATGTTTGGCGTAAAAGCAGCACAGCTCATCACCCTGAACACACCATCCCCACTGTCAAACATGGTGGTGGCGGCATCATGGTTTGGGCCTGCTTTTCTTCAGCAGGGACAGGGAAGAAGGTTAAAATTGATGGGAAGATGGATGGAGCCAAATACAGGACAATTCTGGAAGAAAACCTGTTGGAGTCTGCAAAAGACCTGAGACTGGGACGGAGATTTATCTTCCAACAAGACAATGATCCCAAACATAAAACAAAATCTACAATGGAATGGTTCACAAATAAACGTATCCAGGTGTTAGAATGGCCAAGTCAAAGTCCAGACCTGAATGCAATCGAGAATCTGTGGAAAGAGCTGAAAACTGCTGTTCACAAACGCTCTCCATCCAACCTCACTGAGCTCGAGCTGTTTTCCAAGGAAGAATGGGCAAGAATTTCAGTCTCTCGATGTGCAAAACTGATAGAGACATACCCCAAGCGACTTGCAGCTGTAATCGCAGCAAAAGGTGGTGCTAAAAAGTATTAACTTAAGGGGGCCGAATAATTTGGCATGCCCCACTTTTCAGTTTTTATTTTTTACAAAAGTTTAAAATATCCAATAAATTTCGTTCCACTTCACGATTGTGTCCCACTTTTTGTTGATTCTTCACCAAAAAATTAAAATTTTATATCCTTATGTTTGAAGCCTGAAATGTGACAAAAGGTTGAAAAGTTCAAGGGGGCCGAATACTTTCGCAAGGCACTGTAAGCTGTGTGGAGTGAATTGGGAACACCAAATTCCCTCCTATTTCCCCAGTAGTATCTATGATTGAGGCGGTCACTCTGGGGGTCACTTCTGGTGTTTTTTCCCTCGTAAGCTCTATACTCTGGGGTGTACCTTCATATATTTTAGCACAGCTTATACATTCCCATCCTGCCGCAGCCAGTTTTGTTCTAATGATTTTTATGCATTACTAGTTTTGCAGAACAAAAACCCATTTGGGGAAAGAAATCAATTATTTTTGCATCGCCATCTTCTGAGAGGTGTAACATTTTTATTTTTTGGTTTACAGAGTTATTTGATGGCTTATTTTTTGCGGGACAACCTGTGCTTTTTATTGGTACTATTTTGGGGTACATATGACTTTTTGATCACTTTTTATAGCATATTTTGCAAGTTAGGATGGCAAAAAATCATTACTTCTGGCGTTTTTTTTCCTTTTTTTTTTTCCGATGTTCACCGTGTATGTTAAATATGGTTTCAGTTTTATTGTACAAGTTGTTACGGACATGGCGATACCAAATATGTATTGTTTTTATTAATTTTTAGGTTTTTTTATATAGTTCATTTTATATAGGAAAAGGGAATTTTTGAGGCTTAATAACTTTATAAATTTTTTTTTTTTGCACACCTTATTTTTTTTTTTTACTTTTTTTTACGTTATGTTCTTGCAGGCAGGATCAACCAGGTAGTTTCGGGTCCTAGCAGCCTGTGGTCACTGGCCAGACCCCAGGCTGCTGAAAAGGCATAACGGCACCCCTCAATCACGCCGCGTGGGGTGCCTCAGGGGTCATTATTATAGTGCAACCCCCTTGGAGGCTGCAGTCATGTTTGACTGTGGCATCTAAGGGGTTAACACCTGCCCAACTCCAGCCGCTGGTGTTTGGGTGTCAGCAGGGGCATAAATACCCAGGTAGCAGTGGTAGTGGCTGCCACAGGGCTCGGGACATTAAGGGGCCCGGAGCCCTGTGGCAGCCCCTACCGCGAACCCCACAAACACTGCTATCATTATAGTCCGAGATCTTTTCAGGGCCCAGGGGAGGTGAGGGAACATAAAAAACAATGTTACTTACCTCTCCTACGCTCCGACAGTCTTAGGGCCTGTTTGGTGACGTCCCAGACATCAGCCGACGTCATTATGTGTTGCGACACCGGCCTGGATCACACGAGATCTGGTCCAAAATTGAAGATGGCCGAAGTAGCGCACCGGAGTGCACTGGAGCAAGGAAGAAGTAAGTAGCATTGTTTTTTTATGTTTGTATCCTACCCTGGGTCGCCGATCATTATACTCTGGGGTCTGAAAAGACCCCAGAGTATAATAATCATTCATAGGTGGTCCACAATGGGGTAAAATACTCTGTGCAGGGGCCACTATGGGGCATAATACTGTGTGCAGGGACCACTATGGGGAATGATATTCTATTCAGGGGCCACTATGGGGCATACTACTGTGTGCAGGGGCCACTATGTGGCATACTACTGTGTGCAGGGGCCACTATGGGGCATACTACTGTGTGCAGGGGCTACTATGGGGCATACTACTGTGTGCAGGGGCCACTATGGGGCTTAATACTCTGTGCAGGGGACACTATGGGGCATATTACTGTGTGCAGGGGCCACTATGGTGCATAATAGTGTGAATGCGGTTTGTGTGGGGGGGTTAGAGGAGGCGGTCCGGGGGGCCCTATGTCAAATGTTCGCCTTGGGGCCCAGCCATTCCTAGTTATTCCACTGGGTGTCAGCTTTGCGATCCTGAGCAATTCGCTCAGGTAAAGTAGTGAAGCCATCAATTGCCGAGACTGTGCAGAAGCCGGGGGCTGCTGCATCCATCTTCAGCAGACAGTTCCCGGCGGCATCCGGCGCTATTGAAATTTTAAGGAAGCCCAATGGAAAAACGTTTTTCCATCCGGCTGAGGCACAGATCCGGAGCCATACAGCGCCAGAACTGATGCCTCTTGTGCCAGAACCGATCCCAAGCCGGAGGGAAACTGACAGCTGCGCTGGATATATGTGAACGCACCCTAAGACTTAACATTTATTAAGGATAGTATTTAAAAATGTACTTGATAAAACCTCCCTAAAATGTTTTGCCTCCCCTTCTACTTATCAAAAAATGTATGAGTGAAACATCTAAAACTTAACTTTTATTGAAGTAAGTCAATTCTAATAAATAAATAAACAATAATATGTTATGACCTTAATATTTAGCTTGTGCTGCTGCACGGCTAACAAAGATAATACCACTGACAAAAATACACAATGCAATGCAGTATCCTAATTGTACGATGGTGGGCTATATATTGTCACTAGCCCAATTTCTACCATCATTAAGGAGCTCTCAGGCTATATTGTTATACTGAGTGAGGCCCCTGTAAGGCTTTCCTTTAATGTGTGCCCCGGAGATTGGAACTGGGGAGGTTTCTGTGCTTGAAATGGAACTCTTCGTCTCTTCTGAGTCTAGATGAGATCTACGAAAATACCCTCTGTACTGTTAGTTGTACTTCATCAGGGGGTTTAGATAAATTAGACAGGCAGTATACATAGAAAGAACGATAGAGGTGGCCACCGGCTAGTGTCACCACCTCTTCGCTTGTGTGTCAGCATATAACTGACTGCAAACGCTTCCCCCGACCAACTGAGCTTAAATGGTGCTTACCCTGCCCCTAGGGGTGTGGATGAAGCTTCCGGGGATCCAATCCAGTCAGGCCTCCAGCTGTGATCTTCACAATAAATTACTTCAAAAAGAATCCCGCTGGATCTTCACATTACAGACAGTCAGACCACATGACCTGAACAACCAACTGTCATTCCATTCATTTTTATAGGAAGGGTTTAGGCAATTACACTGTGACCATACATATATATACTTTTGATTGGAACATCTATTCTGTATTGTATTATATTATACGGGGCTGTCTAATAATTCATTTTGACGTGATTGAGATCCATCTCTATACAGGATCCAGAATTTTATACATGTCTCATATCTGTGAAGTCACCTGCCACTGCCACCCAGATTCACAATCCACAGTACTATCTTCATTGGCATAACTGAACCTCACCTTCTCCCTCAGCAGCCTTCATACCCCTAGCTGCATCTCTTCCAGGCTGATGCGCATCCATCAGGTCAG
The DNA here is from genome assembly GCA_947044405.1 of Leptodactylus fallax. Classification (NCBI taxonomy): domain Eukaryota; kingdom Metazoa; phylum Chordata; class Amphibia; order Anura; family Leptodactylidae; genus Leptodactylus; species Leptodactylus fallax. The sequence goes on from CAMRHE010000021.1 coordinate 10,345,071, forward strand.
TGGCCTGGTAAGCATCTAAACCGCACGTCCTCCCCCTCATTGCAGGCAGTCAGAATGAACATCCACTTCTGTATCAATTACCCCGATTGTGGATAAATTCACCCCTTTGAGAGCTTGGAAGCTGCCCATACATCCTTGCTGTAATACAATACAGCGGAAACCCAGAGTTTTACCATCTGCCAGGACCACATTAACTTCCTTTATAGGGCCCTAGAAGATCAAGAGAACAGGGGCAGGCGCAACAATGTCCGCATCTGAGGAGTCCCTGAAACAGTACTGAATAAATCTGTCCCCACTGCTGTCCGCCAAATATGCCTCACCCTCTTAGGCGAAGAAAGAGCTCCCAATATCATAATAGAGAGGGCCCACTGAGCCCTGCTACCAAAACCCAAGCCTACAGAACCACCTAGAGACATCATTTCTTGCTTGTTCAAGGACCTTCCCCTTCATATTTCCTTTCTATACTCTGGTCACTGCATCACTATTTCTGCTATGGATGATCTGAGACATGCATGTGACCAGTGCAATCTTCCGCACTTCGAAAATGAAAATTGGGACACTGTCACTAACATTGACACCCTGCCAATCCTGACCACACCACCACCATGGGAACAAACGACTCCTAAACAACAGAGGATGAAGAAGAAAATGCACAAGATCACCCTGGCTGGGTGGTTCGCCAGTAGGTCGGTGCAGTGCCGGTGCTGATGCTGTAGGCAGTGAGCAGCCATTACTCAGCCGACACCTCCGAGGATGGGTCCCAGAGCTAGAAAGCAGAGTATGTGATAATCGCCGCCATGCACCAGCTCCCTGCAGGACACAGAAGGCATGCAGTCTGAGGCAGCAAATCCGGGTTTTGAGCGTTGGGCCCATAATTCAAGGCCAAAACAATGATTTTTATGAGCCCAGACTGGGAACTTAATGAAAGCATGTCTGTCTTGTCTTATGGTTAATCCACGACCCCTCCCCCATACTCTCCCTTTCAACTAATAAGTATATCTCTCTCTAAAATAAACCCAACTCTAAAGACAGATAGGTTACTTGGGTCAAACTGTGTTATGAAATTGGTGACTCCATTGCTGAGATATTGATTTTTTTTTTTTTGCTCTTTGGAGCAAAGAGAGTGTTGCCGCTTACTATGTTGCTCCAAAGAGTCACAAGAAGAAAACAAAGTTTAATTCAGATGACCTATAATCTATCAAACTTCGGGGCTTGATTCTGGTGACAGATTCCCTGTAAGGGGTCTTTCACATCATGTTTTTCAAGTCAGTTTAACTGATCAGTTTAGCGGATCCATTATTTTAATAAAAAAACTGATGCAAAATGATGTCAGGGCCGGTTCACATCTGCGTTCGGGTTTCCGTTCGGGGAGTCTGGGGACCCCCTGAACGGAAACATATACGCATAAAAAGCGGTTTACCTGGGAAACCACACGGACCCCATAGAATATAATGGTTTCCACTCAGTTTCCGCATGAAACATGCGGAAACATGCGGAGAGGAAAGTGTGGCTTGCTTCGTGTGGAAACCGAGCAGAAACCACACGGACCCCATTATAGTCTATGGGGGGTCCCCAAGCGGACTCCCCGAACGGAAACCCGAACGCAGATGTGAACCGGCCCTCAATTCATGTATCAAAAACACGGATCCGTTATCAGATGTGCATCTGTTTGCATCAGTTTTTTGCTAAAAAAAGCGGATTAGCTTTTTATGTTTACCTCTGCCACCCCCCACATGTACTTCACCTAATACCATAAGGGGTAGGACATGTGGGGGGTGTTGCAATCAATCCCTAATAGCTGCTGCTGCACGTGTGCTACCCCTGATGGTATCAGTTGAAGCATATGTAGGGAGTAGCAGAGGAGCTGTCCCCCAAGCACTGCAAGTCACAGCACAATTTTTTTGTTATTTGTGCCATAACTTGGAGTGCATAGGGACAGCTCTTCTGCTAACCCCCACATGTGCTTCACCTAATACCATCAGGGATACCACACAAGGGGGGCAGCCATTAGGGATTGATTGCCCCCCCCACATATGCTACCCTGATGGTATTAGGTGCATCCTCACATCTGCTACACCCACACGTGCGATACCCCTAATGGTATTAGGTAAAGCTCATGTGGGGGGTGGCAGAGGAGCTGTCCCCATGCACTCCAAGTTACAGCACAAATAACGAAAAAAATTGTGCTGTGACTTGTAGTGCTTGGGGGACAGCTTTTCTGCTATACCCACATGTGCTTCACCTAATATCATCAGGGGTAGCACATGTGGGGGGAGCAGCCATAAGTGATTGTTTGCCTCCCCACGTGTGGTACCCCTTCCCCCCCCCCCTGGTCAGCATGAATGATACTGCCATTTGAGACCTCCATTATAGAAATGGCTGCTGCCCCTCCCCCCACCTCTCACCACTCGCGTGTCCCGACTCCTGAATGTCTCCAGCGTCACCCCAGTCCTATCTTCTTTTCCCCTGCCATGAGTGCCGGCACTAAGGGGGTCACAATGGCAGGATCATTCATGCTGGGACCAGGGAAGGGAGGGGTGGCCATTTCAAGTAGGACAGGGTTGGGGAGGTGGGGATTTGGGCTTACCTATGGAGAGTTGGCTTCTACTTCCTACAAGACCCTGCTGCACTGTTTCAGCGCAATAAAGAGGGGCGGAGTTGTGGCTAATGGGGGAGGGTTCCCTCTTCAGGGAACTGACAAGCAATAACGGAATGCTTAAGCAGCTGCAAATCGCTTGCATCCGTTTACATAGAAAACTATTGCCGCAACCAAGATGGAGGAGACCGGAGGATGGGAGTAGTAGTGGCGGATGCTGTGCCACCTAGCAGGCCGAGCACACTCACCAACCACTACAGTCCACTCCTGGGCTGTACAAAGTCGAGGGTGGTCCTGCAGCAATACCGGATGGTGGGGGTAGTAGTTCTGTCTCCCGGGGCGCTTCCAGTTGGAGAGGGGACCTCTCCTCTCTGAGCGGGTGTGGTGTAGGTCAGAAGGGCCCTGATGGTGATACAGGCACGACTCAGGAGTCAGCGGTGCAGGTGAACCAGAAACAGCCTTTATTTGCCAACAGGAACAAAAGGTAACGGCAGCTTCCAAATAATAATAATAATAATAATAGTCCTTTAATAGTCCCACAATGGGGAAATTCAGTGTGTTACAGCAGCAAAGATAAGCAGATACAAATACAAATACAACATGTACAGGAATGTTCCAAGGTAAGAGGCGTTACATTGATAGCCGACAGACAGATAGGAAGTAGCGGGGGGGGGGGGGGATTTAACAGGCAGAGAGATATTTCAGTTCTCTGTGTGTAATGATCTCCGCTTAGTTCGGTGTTGGTTGTACAGCCTAACCGTGGTGGGGAGGAAAGACTTCCGATAGCGCTCCTTCTCACACCTAGGGTGGAGCAGTCGGTCACTGACAGTACTGCTCAGCGCGATCACAGTCTCATGCATGGGATGGGACTTCTTCTTCTTCATGGAGCTCACCACGGACAGTATCCTTTTGTCACCCACCACCTGCACTGGGTCCAGTGGGCTCCCCAGGACAGAGCTGGCCCTTCTAATCAGCTTGTCAAGTTTATTTCTGTCCCTGGTTGATATACTGCTCCCCCAGCAGGCCACTCCAAAGAAGATGGCTGATGCCACTACCGAGTTGAAGAAAGTTCTAAGAAGTGCCCCCTGGATTCCAAAGGCTCTCAGCTTTCTAAGCAGGTAGAGCCTGCTGTGGCCCTTCCTGTACAGGGCCTCCATATGATCTGTCCAGTCCAGCTTATTATTAAGGAGCAAACCCAGGTACTTATAGGTGTTCACAATCTCGATGCCCGTCCCCAGGATGTCCACTGGTTTAGGAGGGCTTCTGCCTTTACGGAAGTCCACCACCATCTCCTTGGTCTTCCCCACGTTAATCTTCAGGTGGTTCCGGTGGCACCAGTCCACAAAATCCTGTTTCAGTTCTCTGTACTCTCTATCATCATCATCTGTGATGAGACCCACTATTGCAGAGTCGTCAGAATACTTCTGTAGGTAGCAGCTGGATGAGTTGCACCTAAAATCTGCAGTGTACAGTGTGAAGAGGAAAGGGGCGAGAACCGTACCCTGAGGTGCCCCCCGTATTACAGATCACGATACCTGACACACAGTCTTGGGCTCTCACGTATTGAGGTCGATTTGTGAGGTAGTCTAGGATCCAGTTGGAGAGGTGGTGGTCCACTCCAGCAAGGCCCAGCTTGTCCCTCAGTAACCTGGGCTGTATGGTGTTAAAAGCACTGGAGAAGTCAAAGAACATTATTCTCACTGTGTTCCCTGGTTTCTCCAGGTGAGACAGAGCCCTGTGCAGAAGATGGATGATGGCATCATCTACCCCAATGCCCGGCCGATAAGCAAACTGGAGGGGGTCCATAGCGGGGCTCACTAGAGGGCGGAGATGTGTGAGAACCAATCTCTCCAAGATCTTCATCAGGTGGGATGTCAGTGCTACAGGTCTGTAGTCATTGAGGTCCATAGGGTGGGGTTTCTTTGGAACTGGTACCACACAAGAAGATTTCCATAATTCAGGGACTATTTCCTGCCTCAGGCTCATATTATACATATATGTAATTATACCACACAGCTGGTCCCCGCAAGTCTTAATTAGCCTTGCACTGATGTCATCTGGCCCTGCGGCTTTCCTCGCCTTGATCTTTTTCATCTCCTTCCTCACCTGGGCCCGTGTAAAGGTCAGACTGTGGCCAGATAAAGACGGATTTCTGGATTTACGGGTCTGTTGGGAAGTGGCCGCATGGGGAGAAGTCATTGTGGTGGGGGGAGCTGATGGACATACTGGGGTGGGAGGAGCTGGTGTGTGATCAAATCTGTTGAAGAATAGGTTTAGTTCATTAAGCCAATTAACATCTGCCTCAATCTGACAGACAGACTGTTTATGACCCGAAATTGACTTAAGCCCCTCCCAGACCCCCCTTATGTCTTTTCTTTCCATTTGCTTTTCCATTTTTTCTTTATAACTGGCTTTTCCCTGCCTGATTTGATGCCTCAGCTCCTTTTGTACTTCCCTCAACCCTTCCTTATCTCTTGTCCTAAATGCCATCTTTTTCTCCTTAAGTAGTGTTTTTATATCAGAGTTAATCCATGGTTTGTTATTGGAGAAGCACCTCACCACTTTTGTGGGTACTGTGTTGTCCACACAAAAATTAATGTAGTCCGTTATGCAGTGTGTGAGTCTTTCTGTATCTTCTCCATAAGAATCCTGCAGAACTTCCCATGCGGTTGTGTCAAAACAATCCCTCAGAGCCTCATCACTCTCCTCGGACCATATCCTCACTGTGCGGGTGACAGCTGGTTCTCTACGTACAAGTGGCTTGTACACAGGTCGGAGATGCACTAGGTTGTGATCCGATCTTCCCAGGGGCGGTAGGGCTGATGAGTTATATGCCTCCCTCGCGTTGGCAAAGAACAAGTCCAGTGTTTTGTTGTCTCTTGTGTGGCAGGTTACATACTGTGTGAAACTGGGCAGTGTGGATGATGGAGAGGCATGGTTGAAATCACCCAACAGAAGAAAGAGGGCCTGGGGATGTTTTAACTGTAAAAGGCTCAGCGTGGCTTGTAGGACCTCGCAGGCAGTGTCAGCTTTCGCAGAGGGGGGGACATATGCAACTATCACGATGACATGCGATAGTTCCCTTGGTAGATAGAAAGGTCTCATGCTCACAGCTAAGAGTTCAATGTCCTCACAGCAAGTTTGCTCCTTAATCACAATGTGCCTAGGATTACACCATCTATTATTCACAAACATTGCCAGCCCTCCTCCTTTCCTCTTACCGTTCTCCCTTGTCCTGTCTGCCCGAAGGAGTTTAAAAGCATCCAAGGAGACCAGAGGGTCAGGAGTAACTTCAGTGAGCCAAGTCTCTGTAAGTAGCATCATGCTGCATGCCCGAAACTCCTGATGATGCCTGGTGAGCGCTGTTAGTTCATCCATCTTGTTTGCAAGAGATCTCACATTGCCCATGATGATGGAGGGAACAGCTGGTCGGTAACGCCTCTTTTTAATCCTCTGAAGAGTACCAGCTCTGCAGCCCCTCCCCCCGCTTTTTCTTTCTCCAAAGCTCGCGGGGGATGTGTGGGCAGATGGTATGCAGTCCTGCTGTGACTCTCAGCTGCAAAAGTTCCTCTCTTGTATAGACAAAGGAATTGTCTGCATACACAAAAGATCCCATTTCCAAGCAGAACAAAAAGACAGATAAAAACAAAAAAAAAAGTATCACAAGGGTCCAAGTCTTTGTGTGTGTTTCTTCATAGTGCAAAGTCCTTAAGTAGAGAGGTAAAAAACGAGACAAAGAAAGAAAAATAAGATAGAGAGTCTCAGAGCTACTGTGACAGGCAGCCACTCCAGCGGCGCCATCTTGGAAAAAAAAAAAAAAAAATGGGGGTAGTAGTCCTACAGTGTCCAATCCCCAGCCTTGGTTCTAGGAGGGTGCCCAGGGATGATACAGGATCTGCAGTATAGTTCTCCACTACTCCTCCTCTCATGTCTCTCCCAGCTAGGTATACCGGGGTTGGAGTTACAGTAAGTCCTGACAGGGATCTGGTTACCTGGAGTCTAGGCCCAAACTAGTTCCTCCTGTCAGGGTACTCTCCTACTCCTCCTGGCACAGCACCGAAAGTGTCCAAAAGTACTGACAGCACATCTTCCTTGCTCTGGGCTGTCTTTAGTTGAGCCTGGAGCTAGTGATATCCCTCCTGGAGCTGTGAAGGCGACCGTTATCCCTCAGTCCAGAGGCTGCACACCTTCTCTAGTCAACTGCACACACTAGACTGAGGAGACGAGGTCTCTCCAGAATCCCGCCCAGTGGCCTGTGATAGGCCAGGGCTAAACCAGGGCTAGGTTTTGAACACTGCAGGGGGGAATAATGCCGAGGAAAAGCTGCAAATAATACATTTAACTTAGAACAGAACGTACCAACACAAAACCCAGAGGCACAAATACAAACAATAAAAAGCAGCAGCCTCTGGGATGCTGCACTATAGTAAATTGAAAACGAACCGTCACAGATCTGTTGATGTTAAAGGACAGAAAAGCGTGGCCGTACACAATTTTCTGTCCATTTGAAATAACGGACAGGGGCATACAGAGACCATAACGGATTTTTTTTATTTTTTTTTATTGGAGGCAATGGGTTCGCTGACTGACACATTTTTATAAGGTAAACAGCTATAAAAACGTATCAGTCAGGCGGATCTCTATAACGTGATGTGAAAGGCCCCTTACTTGTATAAATTATTTCCTTGATTACTAGAACTACTAGAATTATTAGAAGAGAATCATGGTACTTACAGAATGTCCACTTAAAAGAATATCAACAACGGCACTCTTCTTCAGACTTTCAAACTCTTTATTTGTGCAGCAGTAAAAACAGGCATAGCCAGACACAGAGCACAACAGTAAAGGGCCGTTTCACGCACACACACTTCTAAAGGCTGATCAGCAAATAAAGAGTTTGGAAGTATGGAGAAGAGTGCTGCTGTTTTTATTCTTTCAAGAGGATGTTCTCAGTGTTTTACAGCGTGCCCCTGGAGTGACTCGTAGGGTATATCAGATAAGTACCCTCAAGTACATATTACGCGGTATATGATGTGTGAGTGAGTAGTGCTCGCCATTGTTTATTTTTTGTTGTACATTCAGAATGTAGCGACATCTTCCTGCTCAACCTACCCCTCCTTTTTCCCTTCTCCCATTATCCTCACCCTCAACACCCCCCCCCCAAAATAAGAGTACATACAGTACATTTTTAAAAGCTTAAAACAGGTAAACACATCATTCTATTCTATCTTTATTTCTAGGCTATAACATTTTTTTATTATAATGACTATATAATGTAAATATTTACTGTAATAAATGATAGACCATGTACACTTTCCCTATATTTCCCAAACTTTTTTAACATTCAAGTAAAAGGTTCACTTTGATATTGTTTCCATAGTTACATTTCATCTTGCTCTTCCTCTCCAGCCATCTCTAAAAGCTGCTGAGGATTGATCTTGCTACTTGTCGCTACTTTTATAGCGATGTCATTTGTATAGTAAACTACCCATCTGATAAATGGTAAGAAATAGCAATTCACTACCATAGGTGAGAAATAAAAAAAGCATTAAAACCCAAAGTAAAAGGTCACTAATCTTTAAACAGTTTGAACTTTCTTGTTTTTGATGTAATTTAACTTTTCCAAATGCCACATATTTCTTAAGATATCATTTGAGTTTCTTACTGAAAATCAGAACAGGAAGCAAGTCTGGAACCCATACTGTTACTTTCTCATGTCTAGTAAAAAGTTCATATTCTTCTTAGAAATTATACTACAGATGCAGCATATTAGGGTGTTCAATAAGTTATCTATCTCATGCTCATTCCCGATTCTCATATACTGAGTCAGCATTACTTACACCAGCTCCTACTGCACATCAACATGGATCTACCGGACTCTTGTGGGACCTTCCCTGCTCCTGGACACCAGATACTGAGACTGCCCTTCTCCCTCTATCTAGCCCTGAAACGACTGCTGCCACAATATTAGCATTTGAACCCTCTGTATAGTGGCCATCTTGCAGTATCTTCACACTCCTGCTGCACACTGGTTTGATTCACCTCTCTATTGAACTGCTAAGGGGAGCTCTGCTCTCTTTAGCCACTATCCAGGACTCACTGACCTCTTTTCCAGTGCAGATCCGCTGTATCTATATTTCTTCCAGGTGTCCATACACACCTACTGTACATCAGCAGCTGGGCATTCTTTCTCCCCAGTCCGCCAATACACAGACATCAGGTTGGTGGTCTGGGGGGGGGGGGAAGGGGCAAGGGGGGTTTTCTACCTCTATTCCTGACCCAATCACTCATGTTGGCTTGAGGCCATAAAGGTGTGTGTCCTCCCAGTTCAGACTGACAAACCTCCAATCTGGCACTATGGTTAAAATATCCCAAAATAAGACTATGCCTAAACACCCAAATCTCAGGCAGACATTTATAAATATCTAAAGAAGCGTTTGCGGCTCCACGCCATCCACAAATCGTGCTTTGGCAATATCTGACCCAGATGACTCATCTGACGCAGAAAGCCTAATGGAAGATGGCACGTCTCCGACTTGTCCTTCATGGTCACCATATCTTCCAAGGCTCTACAAAAACTAATAGAGAAAACGCTCCAAGTGGTCATGAAAGAGCTCGCTGTCATTAAACAAGATGTCAGATGTATTGGCTCCAGAGGGGAGCAGCTAGAGGAAACACAATCAACTATCCTAGTGCATGAAGAAGCTACTTCTATGGCCCTTTTGGCCTGCCATTCTCACTTGAATTTGTTGCACTCTTACCTGGAAGATAAGGATAACAGAGGAGAAGGAACAATATTTGAATACAAGGGGTTCCGAAGGACTTTCCGAAGCCAAAACAAAGGCAGTCACACGGCAGATTCTGAACTCTGTATTAGGCGATGAGGCCCCCTTACTTTCAGCTGGAGAGAGCACACAAAGAGGGTTACAGCTCCTAGAGACATTATTTGCAAACTTCTGTCCTTTCCTGTTAAATAAGAGATCCTTCAGAAGACTCTCACTTCCCCTGAGCTGTTATATGAAGGCCATAAAATCACCTTTTTTCAAGATCTCTCTCCGGGGACCCTGGCAAAATGTAGGCAGCTAAAGACTATCACAGGCTGTCTGTGAGCCCTGGGAATATCCTACAAATGACTCTTCCTCTTTGAATTATCTTACAATTTCAAAGGATGTCAGTACAATATCCGCCTTCCTGAGGACCTCCTTCCCGCCTCTGGAATTAGATCCCTCCTGGCTCACATTCACAGATATAGCCACTCTGCCTCACCTGCCCAAAGTCAAAGTTTGGAAGAAACCGAAGGCTAAGTCAATCCAGATCGACAGGCTTCTTTACTGCATTGAGTATTGTTTTTCTTTTTGCTCCTGTCTGATCCATTGTTACTTACTCACTTACTGTTAGTGCTCTCTATCTCCATGTAACATTATGTTTGGTTTGTCGTCCCGTGGTCAGGACTGGAATATGTTGCAGTACTTATCTTTAACTATTTTTTTTCTCACCCACTCTCTATAAGAGAGCTCCTGGTCACTCCTGCTGACATTAAATCTGTTCTCAGGCAATCCATAGGCCCATCCAGATGTGTTCGCCTATAGGAACACAACTCTCTCTCTGAAACTTATCCACAGCCAGCAGGTAGTACTGGGGGCTGTAATACAATGTAGTCCTTTCTGGGCCCAATTACCTTTTGAGGCGGGTCCCGGATAACACCTCTTGGCAGGCAAGACTCCTTCTTTCCTCCTGGCACTGTGTCAGAATACTTCACAGCGATCCTCCCTGTCTCAGGGCTGTCTTAAGTTAGCCTTGGGCTCAATCTTCTCCCTGAGGGGCTGTTAGGAACACATTAGGTCTCAGTGTAGCAGAGCCAACTGTCTCTGTCCACAACTGCATAACTACTCAACATTGAGGCCCCAATGGTTTCCTGCAGGCTTTCATCTTTTTAAACCCTACCCAGTGGTCTGTGATAGGCCAGGGCTATACCAAGTATTGGGGGAACCAGACAGTGTGAGAAACCAACAGAGAAATATACAAAAGGGAAAGCTGCAAACAATGAATACATGAAACATGGAGCATATAGACAAGACATACAAAACACGCCCAGAGGCACAAAGACAATTAAAGCAGAAGCACTTTGGGAATCTGCATCGGTTAGCTTTCTAAAACAATACCAATTGGAGTCATTTATGGACAGACTCTGATGCACAACCAACACCCGGCTCCCCCTTACCTTTACCATAATCAGCAGTTCTTTTTCTGTCCCACCTGTGTCCTACTCTATTTTAACACTCTAGATCTTGGCACCCCATGAGGAGACTGCTACAACAAGGATTTGTTGTAATTGTTTGATTTGATGCTACTGGTTTGACTCTTACCTGTTTTCTGTACCTGTTTAGCTTGGCTAATGTTTATGCTACTGCCACGTATTCTATGTCATTCTCTGTTTATAAAACCAATGAAAATATATTTGAAAAGAAAAGAAAGGAAGAGTATTACTATTTCAATGATTAATTTGAAGGATGGAGAGTGTGCCCCTCTAATGGTTTGTCCCACCAGTGTCCAGAGGTTGAAATTACAGACCAATGCAACTAAATACAGTTGTGCTAAAAAGTTTACATACCCCGGCAGATTTTTTTGTTTTTTGGTCTTTTTTCAGAGAATATGAATGATAACACAAAAACTTTTTCTCCACTCATGGTTAGTGCTTGGTTGAAGCCATTTATTGTCAAACTTCTGTGTTTTCTCTTTTTAAATCATAATGACAACCAAAAACATCAAAATGACGCTGTTCAAAAGTTCAGATACCCCAGTTCTTAATACTTTATATTGCCTCCTCTACCATCAATGACAGCTTGAAGTCTTTTGTGGTAGTTGTGGATGAGGCTGAATAATATTGAGGTCAGGAGACTGAGATGTCCACTCCAGAACCTTCACTTTCTTCTGCTGTAGCCAATGACAGGTCAACCTGGCCTTGTGTTTTGGATCGTTGTCATGTTGGAACATCCAAGTACGTCCCATGCGCAGCTTCCGTGCTGCATTCATCTTTCCTTCAAGTTTGACCAAGCATCCTGTGCCTTTGAAGCTCACATATCCCCACATCATCAGTGATCCACCTCCGTGCTTTACAGTAGGAATGGTGTTCCTTTCATCATAGGCCTTGTTGACAACTCTCCAAATGTAACATTTATGGTTGTGGCCAAAAAGTTCGATTATTGTCTCATCACTCCAAATTACCTGGTTCCAGAAGTTTTGAGGCTTGTCTCTGTGCTGTTTGGCATATTGAAATCAAGATTCTTTGTGGCATTTGCACAGTAATGGCTTTCTTCTGGCAACTCGACAATGCAGCCCATTTTTCTTCAAGTGCCTCCTTATTGTGCATCTTGAAACAACCATACCGATAGTTTTCAGAGAGTCCTGTATTTCAGTTGATGTTATGTGTGGGTTTTTTCTTTGCATCCAGAACAATTTTCTGGGCAGTTGTGGCTGAAATTTTGGTTGGTTTACCTGACCGTGGTTTAGATTTTACAGAGCCCCTGAGTTTCCATTTGTTAATCACAGTTTGAACACTGCTGACTGACATTATCAATTCCTTGGATATCTTTTTCTATCCCTTTCCTGTTTTTTACAGTTCAACTACCTTTTCCCGTATATCTGTGGACAATTCTTTTGCTTTCCCCATGACTCACAATCCAGAAACGTCAGTGGCTGGAGGAAAGATGCAACAGTCTGTCTGGATCCCAGAAACTCACTCAGCTCTTATGCACACACACTGATTACAAGCAAACAGGTCACAGGTGAGGATATTACCTTTAGTAGCCATTCAAACCCCTTTGTGTCAATTTCTGGACATCAGGCCAAAATCACCAGGGTATGTGAACTTTTGAACAGGGTCATTTTGATGTTTTTGATTGTCATTATGATTTAAAAAGAGAAAACACAGAAGTTTGACAATAAATGGCTTCAACCAACCACTAACCATGAGTGGAGAAAAATTTTTTGTGTTATCATTCATATTCTCTGAAAAAAGGCCAAAAAAACCCCAAAAAATCTGCCGGGGTATGTAAACTTTTTAGCACAACTGTATAGGACAAAGAGCTCACATAACTCTTATACCTCCTTTATAAATTTGTGCCAGAAAGCTTGTTAGCATATATAGTAGCAGTTGCAGGGTTTATACACCTCACTAGAGATAAGCGAATCGAAGCTTATGAAGTGGAATTTGATCCGAATTTCATGAAATATTCAATTTGCATCGAATCTGGATTTCCTCACGCTTCATGGTAATGAATCGCATTTTTTTCAAAATGGCTGCTGCACTTTTTAGGACATGGGACAAGGAACTCTGGGAATGGGGGATCACTCACAATGCCATGCGTGCAGCCAATCAGCAACCAGCCCTGTGATGTCACAGCCCTTTAACCCCTTCGCGAGCACCCATGGCACGTTTGACCGCTGTATCCAAGGTGTTAAAACCCCCGATCAGTTATGGAGCAGGGTGTTAGCTGTAACCGACATCCAAGGTTTTCTGCCATTTTGCGCCCAATCCGACTCTCTGCAGACAGGAAATAGCTGGGTTTTTTTAACGCGATTCGCTGCAATTTAATTTGGATTGAATAGAATCGTATCAGAAAATTCAGCGAAGTTGCCAAAGCGAATTTTTGAAAACTTTGCTCATCTCTACACCTCACTAATATTTTTGAGAAATTTTTTTATATATACAAGAATATAAACAATGGGAGTAGGCTAGCACATTCTTTGTCTCTTCCTTTTATAGTGAGAGGTCAAGCTCCTTCTCTCAGGGAGAAATAATGCTGGCTTGAAGAACTGTCTCTTAAAAAGGCATTTTCATTTCAACCAATTGCATAAATCAGTAAATGATCGTAAGAAATGTTATAAAACATCTTGTCAGAGAAAATGCTTTTTTTCTCCTGTTTTAAGGTTGTTAAGCATTCCATCCCCTCCCTCTGGTAAACTGACTTTGCGTCTGAAAATTTTGCTATATTCATCTTGAGACAATCAGAAGGTCACATGTTTCAGATTGCACATGTCCATAGAAGTCTATGGGGAGGAGAGAGGGAGAGAGATAGCAGTATAAACACAAGTTTAGGCTGATGCTGAAGATAAATAGGAGCTATTACAAATGAAATACATTGACATATAAACAGATTAGGGCTTCTCTATATAGTCCTATTGTTGTTTTTAAGTGAGAGAGAAAAGTATAGAGAAGATTCTCCTTTACTTACAGAAACTAGTTTTCACCCAACAGACTAGAGAGAAATGCAAACTGCAAATGGAGTGTGCAGGAGGAAAAACTGTAAAAAAAAATAGAAAACCTAAATCATAAAATGATTAGAGAGGGGTGAACTTCTGAAGATTTGTTTTGATTCAGGTTCGGGTGGTTTAGTGCAAAGATATGTTTCCAGTCAAAAACGTTTGTCATGAACCAGGCCTTAAATTGGCTTAAGGTGTGGTCTACAGTATAAAGCCACTTGCACCTGTAATCTTGAATACATCAGGAAAACAATCCGTAAATTCTGACGCAGAATTGGCAAACATTTGGGTGACCATCAACACAATGCATCTTGCATAATGTTCATGGGTATTGATTTAGTTAAACCCCCAGCGAGTCAAAGCAATTGGGATCACCTTGTTACATAGCACGAGATCCAATTGATCTTTAGACATAAAACTGTAAACCCTCAGGGGTTCAAAAAACATCTGAGTTATACTTGTTTCACTTAGACACCCCCTTTCTTTCTTATGATTCGGTCCTTATTTATATTTCTGTACACTGTCAAATGATCTATGTTTATCATTATGAGGGACATATATTTTACCTGCTATCATACACAATCTCCCACCCCCTCCCCTTTGTCTGAGTGTGTATAATACAACCATGTTATACTATTTAATTGTCCTCCATTTAATTGTCCATTTATGGGGGGGGGGGGGTCAATACACCTATTACGGAGATTGTTGTATCACTTTGTTTACATGGCTAGCTTCCTACTCTCTTAGCCAACAACTACCATGATGGATTGCTCTTCACTCAGATCCTCCTCTCACTCCCTCCCCCTCACTCTCTCACACCTGCTCCCTGTTTCCCTAGCTGGCCTGTGGACTACTAGCACTACCTACCTAACAAACTAACTAGCTCAGCCTCCACCCCATCATACTTACCTGTCTTCCTGTCCGCGAGATCACTTTCTTCTGTGCCTCTTCTCTTGACTTCTGCTCGCACCTGCGCTGAGCTGGAGTTCCGCCACTCTGGCTCTATTGCGCAAGCGTGGGAGGCCCGATCCTTCTCCTATTTTGGTTGAGCGTGGTGTCATTTTATGCTTTGGTATAATACCTCTTGTTTTACATGTTTAATATTAATAGTTATGTTTTATGTTGACACCGCTTGTATTATTATTTATTCACGTAGGCGTGCCTCAGTTAGACCAGGCATCTTTTCCTACAATAACGATATCATAAATAAATATAGTGTTATTAATCAAAAAAGTGATATCTTATAATCAAGTCAAAATACTATAATCTTACAAATGTAAGAATGAATATTCTTAATATGGAAAAAGAAACATGATTTTCTGTCTCAGCAGCAGGTCAGGATTATGGTCAACAAATAGGTAAGCACATATGTCATGATCCTAACACAGACATTGCACATGACCAAGTCTTACCCATTGGTATCTATTGCCAGGAAGCTATGCACGTGCAAAAGCTCCTTCTGAACTGTGTCAGATTGTGGGGGTGTGGGCCATCAGTAGAATTCATGCTGGGGTCCCACTATGTAGAAACACAATGCATCTATATATAATAAACTGGTTAGTTTGTTAAAATATTGTACCTAGTTGGTTTTTTGGGGGCATGGGCCCGGGGGGGGGCGGTGTTACAATCTGTAATGCAACGTAATGAGAGTACTATGCCATGCACCACTCTTGCAGAGGTTGGGGAGCTTGGGGCCCGATAGTCCATCTGGATCAAGAGATCCCTGGAGGATTCACCTTCTTCCCTGTGGGCCAGTCCAAACCTGCTTCTGAAGTACTAAGATGTGGAAGTCTATAAACACATGCTAACAAAAGAGGGACACCCTTGCACAGTATTACGGACAAATGTAGCACTGGTTAAAAGATCTCCAACAACCCAATTAACCCTATTAACCTTAGCAAAGCAAAAGGCATCACCAAGCAAAGAGAAATCCTTCTGTAAAGCTGTAAATCTGTATTTGGTAAATAATTATACTACATATTTAATAGTCATAGTTAACTTATTAACATGAATGAGCAGATCAAGCACAGAAGCCTTGTGAAATAATGCATGCTAGTAGAAAAAATTTTCATGCAACAATACTGGTTAGTCTATTTTAAGCTAATATACTGTCCCAGGATTCTCATTACAATATTGATCTGTTTTCTGAAAATAAGCAATGATAATTTCCATTGAGGCTGGGATTCCAGCATAGGTACAAAAACCATTTCAATTAATTCTCTAATTAACATTTTGACTTCTTTGTTCTAACCAGAGTGATACAGCAGCTGGCCCAGTTTTATTGTTTTTCCCATCACAGATAGATATTTGCAATTTTGGCAATAATACGTAAAAATTAATAGGGAGTATTCATTTTGACTGTAGAATTTTGTGCTCTTCATTAAAAAAATTAAAAAAATAGTTTTCTAGTTAACTTGCTGTACAATGTATCCTATGTTATTGCTAAATATTAGAAAATTATTGTAAAGAACAGAAAATTTTGAAAAAAAGAAATTCATACTATATTTTTGATCAATGTTTAATTAAGTGTACATTTTTTTTCATGGAAAATAATACAGGGTTAGATGTAGGAATGTCATTGACTTAATATGTATTCAAATAAACCTCAATTTTTATGTATGCTTTAAATCTTTCATCATACTGTATAAATATGGGGCGTTATAATATGTACTGTTTAACCCTAACATTAAAATTACCTGCCTAATAATCTGTAGGTCCCTTTCGTGTCACCATTCAAGTGAACATGCAGTAGCAAATGTGAAAAGTATAACATCTTTAATATGAAACATAGAAACATTGAAGATTGACAGCAGCAAAGACTATATGGTAAGTCTTGTCTCCCCTTATACTATTTCCTTTTTCTCTAAGGATAGATGTGTTTATCCCAGGCATGCTTAAATTCACTTACTGTAGATTTACCAACTACATCACAACCTGCTGACATTATCTGCCCTCTCCTCTGTAATTGAACCCCAAACCCCTAAACCAGCACGTCCCCGCAGGAACCTTAATCACCTTGACATCCGCACGCTCTCAGACTCTCTCCAACCGCTCGCTGACATATCCTCACTCCAGGACGCAGATACCGCTGCTGACTTCTACAACACCACCATTACCTCAGCCCTTGACTCTGTGGCCCCCTTCACTAACACCAGAGCCCGACCGATCAATAGGCAGCCCTGGCACACTGATCTGACTAAAAAACTGAGACGTGCCTCACGAGTTGCAGAACGCCTCTGGAAGAAAAGCCACTCCCAGGAGGACTTCCTTAGGTATAAAGAAGCAGTTCTCACATTCAAGAACGCACTCACCTCCGCAAAGCAGGACTACTTCACCACACTAATATCTGCCCTATCCCGCAACCCCAAACAGCTATTCACTACCTTCAACTCCCTCCTCCGTCCTCCTGCGCCCCCTCAGACATCACTTATCACAGCTGACGACTTTGCCTCTTATTTCAAAAGCAAAATCGACACCATCAGAGACAGTCTCACCCTACACCCCCAACAACCACTCTATCCAACTGCTTGGTGCTCATCATCTTTAACCTGTTTCTCCACCGTCACCGACGAAAAGCTCTCTACCCTAATCTCTAAATCACACCTCACCTTCTGTGCACTCGACCCAATCCAGTCACATCTCATCCCAAAACTCTCAGAAGACATTACTCCTTTCTTAACCCATCTCTTCAACCTATCCCTAACCAATGGATCCTTCCCTTCCGCCTTCAAACATGCTACCGTCACACCTATACTTAAGAAACCCTCCCTGGACCCGTCCTCTCCAGCCAACTATCGCCCCATCTCACTGCTCCCGTATGCCTCAAAACTACTAGAGCAACACGTCCATTCCAAACTATCCTCCTACCTCTCGTCCAATATGCTTCTTCACAGACTACAGTCAGGCTTCAGACCCCATCACTCCACAGAAACTGCCCTAACCAAGGTCACTAACGACCTTCTAACCGCCAAAGCCAAACATCATTATTCTGTCCTCCTCCTCCTTAACCTCTACTCTGCCTTTGATACAGTCGACCATTCCCTCCTGATAGAAACTCTCTCATCCCTTGGCATCTCACACCTGGCCCTATCCTGGATCTCCTCATATCTCACCAACCGCACATTCAGCTTCTCCCACTCACTCACCACCTCCCCGCCACGCCCTCTTTCTGTAGGTGTCCCCCAAGACTCCTTCCTAGGACCCCTCCTGTTCTCAATCTACACCCTAGGCCTTGGCCAACTCATAGAATCCCATGGCTTCCATTACCATTGCTATGCTGACGACACCCAAATATATATCTCTGGTCCAGACATTACCTCCCTGTTGTCCAGAGTCCCAGAATGTCTAGCAACCGTAGCCTCCTTTCTCTCCTCCCGCTTCCTCAAACTCAACATGGAGAAAACAGAATTCATAATCTTCACCCCTCCTCGCACGGCCCCCCTACCTGACCCATCTATCAAAATTAATGGAACCACTCTCACCCCAGTCCCACAGGCCCACTGCCTTGGGATAACCCTAGACTCTGACCTATCCTTCAAGTCGTATATTCAAACCCTCAACACCTCCTGCCGCTTCCAACTCAAGAACATCCACTGAATCCGCTCTTTCCTCACCCCTGAATCTACAAAGATGCTAGTCCACGCCCTCATAATCTCCCGCCTAGACTACTGTAACACCCTTCTCTATGGCCTCCCAGCTAACACCCTCGCCCCCCTCCAGTCCACTTTAAACTGTGCTGCTCGCCTAATACACCTCTTCCCCCGTTCTTCATCGGCCGCTCCCCTCTGCCAATCCCTTCACTGGCTCCCCGTTGCCCAGCGAATAGAGTTCAAATTACTAACGCTGACATACAAAGCCATCCACAACCTGTCCCCTCCATATATCTCCGACCTAATCTCCCGCTACCTGCCCACACGTAACCTCCGATCCTCCAAAGACCTCCTACTCCACTCTGCTCTTATCCGCTCTTCACACAAACGTCTCCAAGACTTCTCCTGTGCATCCCCCATACTCTGGAACTCTTTACCAAGACACATAAGACTGTCCCCCACAGTCACAAGCTTCAAGAAGGCCCTGAAGACTCACCTATTCAAGAAAGCCTACAACCTCCAATAACGCTACTGTCACCACACCACCACCTGAGCAGCCTCTACCCCCACCTTCTGTCTCTATCCCTCTTCCCTCATAGATTGTAAGCCCTTGCGGGCAGGGCCCTCTATCCCACTGTACCAGTTAGTCTCTCTCAGCATTATCTGTTTTGTATATCTGGTGTACCGTATGTAAATCCGCAAATGTAAAGCACTATGGAATTAATGGTGCTATATAAATAAACAATAACAATAATAATACATCTGCTGGAAGTTTGTTCCAAGCCTCAACTACTCTCAGTGAAATAAGATTTCCTGACGTTGCTTCTGATCTTCCCTACAGCTAAGGGTGGGTTCACACCTGCGCGTCAGTCCGTCCGCTGCCAATCTGAGTGAAAATCTCGGGGAACGGGATTGGCATCAGATACTGACAGGTTAGCGACGCATTGGTTAAAAACCCATTCATTTGAATGGGTTTTTAAAGCAATGTGCGGGTGTGCGCTTACACCCTCTGCACTGCGAATCCTTTTTTTTCGTTGGAAACAAAGTCGGACATGCAGGACTTCGTGTCCGACAAAAAAAAATGGCTTCGCAGTGCAGAGGGTGTAAGCGCACACCCGCGCATTGCTTTAAAAACCCATTCAAATTAATTTGTTTTTAACCAAAGCGTCGCTAACCTGTCGGTATCCGATGCCAATCCCGTTCCCCGAGATTTTCACTCGGATTGGCAGCGGACGGACTGAAGCGCAGGTGTGAACCCACCCTAATTTCACATTGTTCCCCCTTGTTCTTGTTTTTATTTTTTTTTTTTTTATTAAAAACACTTCTCTTCTGAACCTTATTTATACCTTTAGGTTTCAATCATGTTCCCCTTTCCCTTCTTTCCTTAAGGCATTAAACCTGTATAGCTATGTTTTATGCTTCAGTCCCTCCATCATTTGTGTAGCTCTCCTTTGAACCTGTTATAATTTATTTCAGTATACCAGCACTCTAACTAGTAGGATCGCAGTCTCCCTCTTCCTACTGGTTCTACCTTCAGATATATAGCCGAGCATCCTACTTGCTTTCCCTGCTGCCTGGCTGCACTGTATGCACTCACATACGTTATGTGATTCCTTCCAACAGCTTTACAATGGGGGGTGCAGACAGCCATACCTTCACTGTTCCGATATGAATGCTAAGGATAAGCCATCAATTTTAAACAACTGGTTAACCCCTTTAAAAGATGAAAGATTCCATTGTATATACAGTAAATAAAGCTGCATATACCAGCATTTATTTATAAGGAAAGTAGATAAAATGGCTTGAAAACATTTCTGCTTATTTAACTATTATGCACAATTAAGAAAGTGATAAAGTGATATAGATGAGGAAGAAACTGGTTTAAATGGCATTAATAAAAATAATTGTTATAGCACATAGAGACAGTAAAAGGATAAACAACCACATTAACAATATACGGTCAGAGGTTTTGAAAACAATTACATTTTAGGTTATCTTTGTGTGAACTGAAAGAATTTCATTTATTTCTGCTCTTTGTCAGTGCATCATTGTTAAGAAGTGGAAAATTAGGTCAAAAAAGCAACCAAATGTATAATACATAATGGAAAAGATACATTTAGCATGCATAAATGTATGTCAATGTCAATGGTATAAAAATAATCTTAATACATGAAATGAACAATGAAAGAGCAACAGAAACATATACATTTAACAATTTGAAAAGTCAGGTATGTTTTATGTATACTATGATCTGTATCCACAGCCAATAACAAGTCCCCTCAAGTTATGAAATTCTATTTAAACTGTGAAATATTTAGCCTTCCTGAAGGGTAAATTGAAGAGATAAACTTTGGTCAGACTGACATAATGTGCTGTAGCTGATTCAGAATCATCTTTCATTCCTTTAGAGATTTGCATTCATTACAATTGCAGAATGGTTAAAGATTAAAATTTGAATCTCTTTTAGTGACATGTATTTGATAGCATTTAGAGTTTGTGATTTAATGGTTTTTGTAAGCTTAATTTGAATTAAACTAAGTATCTTAAGACTCTAATTGAATAACTTAAATATTCTAAGCCTATATGAATAAGAAGGAAGATTAAATGAACAATAAAAAACATTTTTCAGTTAATAAATAACATACAGGTGTGTGTGTGTGCGCGCGTGTGTGTGTTTGTGTGTATTTGGCTGTGTGCTTTTGTTATTTGGTTTTATGATTGATAAGATTGAATAAAGGCACAATTCTGTTAAGTCCAACCTATCCTACTGTAAGAGAGCAATGTGGAGCACATGCCCTATAATAGATAATTGGTCTTTCAGTGTTTTTTTTCCCCAAATATAACCGTGCTTATATTTGTAGTCATTTAAATATTAAACATTGTTGCCAATGGATACGACCATGCATTCAGGCACTTTCCATAGTCTGGCATTGGTCACTAGCTATGATTTGTTATTGTGGTCAGTTTATCTTTTCTTACAGGAACACAGAAACATGCAGGGACACTGGATTATGGCTGGGTTTCTGACAAGTGCAATACCAATTAAAGTTCTTACATTCATTACCATTGGAAGATCAAGGCAAAAGACTGTCAGCTGTAAGATGGTTACAGAAAATCTTGAAAAAAGTTTAATTATATTTGCAAAAATATTTAACTTTTAATTATATTTAAAATTAAATATTTTGTTCATGATAAAATCCCTTTGGGCTGCGGCCACACATTGCAGAAAAGCTATATTTTTGCTGCAGATTTTGCTGCTTTTTGAGTCAAAGCCAAGAGTGGATTTAGCAGCTGGGAGAAATATAAGTGCTTCATTTCTATTTCCCTTTCCTTTTGAATCCATTCTTAGCTTTGTCTGAAAAAGTGCAGCTTTTCTGTTACAAGTGACCCGAGCCTTAAGATATTTTGTACTTATTCTGTATTGTCATGAATGCGTAACAGTGTCTTTAATATGCAGATTTTGGCTGAAAGGTTATGACATAAACAAAAGACCAGTTCAGGTAGACTAGCCCCAGACTGATTCACCAGCCAAACTCATGTGGGGACACAGACATAGGGATCATCATCGATGGCAGTGGAGTTAGTAAAAGTCCCTGCTTTGCAGTAACACATATTTAAGACCAAGTCAGCCACAGAAGCAGGGATGGGATTAAGACATAAGAACTGGATTCCTGCCACATAGTGGTTAGTTCAAGTGGGAGTACAACAGGTAGCAGCTGCATGAGTATATATGGTAGGAGGAACAGTCCAGTGCAGTTAAGTTGGCTTTGTTCAATAGTTGGAATGAAAGTTCCATGTATTGTAGACTATGAGGTTTGTAGGTAATAGTACAACACTAGACCTGCCAGGATAGAGCAGTGAGACGTTCACACAGACATAGCCAGAAGGAGTGTAAGAGTAATGATCAGTTCACATACCAGTTCAAAACTACCATAAAATTCAAGCCAAGATGTTGTTAGGAGTCAGCTGTAAAGAATAGAATAAGCTAGAGAGACAACCAGGTGCCTTCATCCAGAGCCTTCCTACAAAGTGTTAAAGATTAAGTTTAGTGACTTTTAAGTGACTATATCCATTTATAACCCGAGACCTCTGTGTGTCAGTGAGTTGATCCGATCTACAGACTGCAGTTTGTCAGTAAATTTGTTTTGCAAAAGTAAAAGATGTGTTCTAACCACCTTGCTCCTGAATTTTACACTACTATATTGACCCAGAGGAATGCAAGGCATATGTCAATTGCCGCTCTTTAGGGGAAAAAAATTCCATTCCAAATATGGCAATCAGAATAAATCCCTGGATCATTGTCCCTTCTCAATAATAATAATAATAATAATAATAATAATAATAATAATAACTTTATATAGTGCCAATATATTCCATAGCACATTACAAATCAGAGGACACATGAACAGACAATATGAGACATTACAATGTGACAAAGAAATAAACATATCAAACAATAGGAGTGAGGGCCCTGCTCGCAAGAGCTTACATTCTATGAAAAAAATTGATTACCCTTAACTTTTGATACTTTTATTCAAGAAAAACTACTAAGCCACACTTGAACTTGTATAGTGTATCAACTATTACAACATCCTTTGACAGAGAATTCTGTGCTCTTTCATCAAAAAATCCCGATCTATGACAGGTAAAACCTTCTTTCCTCTAAGTATAGAGCATGCTTCCTCGTCATTGTTACAAATCTAAGGGTCAAAACTTCATTCAAAAGATTTCTGGACTGTCCATTTATAATTGTACATTGTGCTTAAATCTTTTATTAAACTTCATAACCACAAGTTTGATAACCAGTCTTTTATACTTTAATCCCCCCACCCCTGTAATTACCTTGGCTACCCTCCTGTGCACCCACTCTAGTTCAGGTATGTTCTTTTTTTTTTTTTAATTCAATTTCCATATGACTAGTGATTTCATTTTTATAGAAGCAAGGCTATGCTATTATGATGACTATGTATGTCTTGATGTGACTTTCTAAGATACTTAGTGTTTTTAATTCAGTAATACTTTTAAGATCTTTGCTTGATGTCAGTAAATATACCATATATAAAAGTATATATAAGTTACTCTTCTGACCTAGAATACTTTACAAGTAATACACTAACTACCTCTATTATTGTGGAATCCTAGTTACCCCCCTGCCCTAATTTACTAGGGCCCTTAAAATTATCAATTTAATTTTTAAATATTTGATTTAAATCTTTTAAAGAAAGTCTATCATTCACAAAAACAGTTTTAAGCTAATGGCACATTGGAATGGCCTTTAAAAAGGTCATTCTTCTCTTACATTTCCTTGTTTTCTTCTCCCAGCTGATTCCAAGATAATTTGTTTCTTCATGTATGTAAATGAGCACCACGGAGCACCCGGGCATACCTTCTATTTGGCGAGCACCCATCGCGTCATCACTTCTTACCGCCCCTTTGGTCGTTGCGGTGACTCCCCTCTTGGCCTTCTTTCTTCTTACTTCTCGCTCTCATCGAATTTTCATGACTGTGCATGCGCAATCGGCTCTGCCACACTCTTGTGACAGACCACCGGAAAATGGCGGCCGATTGCGCATGCGCAGTCGCGAAAATTCGAAATCATGGGACCCCATGGCAAGTCAGAATTGGGCTCCCCCTTCCAAATATCTCTCAACTTATACCCCAGTTGAATAGTGATTTCAAGCAGAAGACAAATATCAACATCAAGCTTTCAGAGAAGAGTTCATGAATCAGACCTTTTTATAGAACTTCTGCTTAAAAGGGAGTTTGTTCGGCGCTTTATTGTGGTTTTCTTCTGGCCTCCAGTGTGACGTCACATGCCATAGCACGCCCGGAAAATAAACTGGTGTCTGATCCTTTGAAGTTGGAGAGTTCCAGTAACTATTAAATAAATGAGTGAGGTGAGGAATTGAAACAGACAGGTTAGTGGTAAGGACAAGTAAGTCATCTGCAAATGCCGCAGTAGTATGCGTATGATCTCCAACCTCAAAACTCCAAAGGAGGAAGTATTGAAGAATTTTTTTTAGAAGTCTCAATTACTAAGATATATAGAGTAGGTGAGTATACAGAGTATAGAGAGAAAATAGCTTAGATAAACACATCTGGAAAGCCAAATTTCTCCAAAGTATCCCTTATGTATGGCAATCTGAATCAGCCGAAGGCCTTCTCGGCGTATGCGCCAAGAACGACCAACGATGTTGTATTTCCCTTGCTGGCCGGTGACAGATCCAGATTGTTCTGGGTTGATAATTGAGTGGAGTAGAGGCGTGAGCCTCGCCACTAAGACCTTCACCCACCATTTGAATCCGCATTTAAATGATATGGGGCAATAATTCTCGCATCTCATAGGATCTTTACCCTGTTTGTTCAATATAGTATTGTGAGCTTCAAGGGACTGATTAGGTAAGGATTGTCCAAGTAGTACCACTTTGCAAAGAGCTGCAAATTTGAGCAATAGTAGGTCTTTGAAAGTCTTATAATACCTTATAGTGTATCTGTCAGGGCCAGGGCTTTTCTCACTCGGAATCGAGAAAATAAATTTGTTCAGTTCCTTAACAGTGAAGGGTTTTGTCAGCGATAACATAAGTGGTTAGTCTAGGGAGGGATAAGTCAGTGAGGAAAGACTCAATTCTTTCAACCAGAGAGGGTATAGAGGGGGTATTGTTAGGGAACAGGTTATACAGCTTTTGGTAATGCTTATGGAAAGCATTAGCTATAAGATCCACTTCTGATGAGACAGCGTCATGTAAACCAGTTCAGAGATATAAGACTTCTCTTTTTGCTTATGGACTACAGAAGTCCTATCTTGTTTCCGTTTCCATTTCAGGGGAACAATGTTTCCCAACTGTAATGCAGGGAATCTGGGTAGGGAGCTCCAGTAAGTCCACAAGACGGTATATCCATCTGGGAATATTGAAGAGATGCCAGGCAGTCTCTACATCTGAGGGTTTCTGACTTATTATCTGCTTACCACCATTTTTAATAGCAAGGCCACACAGGTATAGCCAGTGAAAAGGCATCTTCCACTCCCTCAAGACATCTAGCAGGGGTTTCACCATGCGGTATTTAGCCAGCATGGCTGGGGATAAGTCCTGAAAAAAGGATATGTAGGTAACAGTGCCATGGTCTCTTGTGGCTTCTAGGATAGCTGTGGCATCAGGATAACATAGCAGGCCACATACAATATCACGCGGCTGCTCTGTGGGCTTCGGGGTGGGTCGGGGGGCCCCGCAGGATCCGTCTATTTGTTGGGGGGGGGGGCCCCCGCATCCAGGAGAAGTGCGAAAGCTTGAGCCACTTTGGGTAGGGCATCATGGGCAAAATTTCTGGCAACACCGCCTAATATTTTTCCTGCGGCCCGATTTTCTTGATCTTCAGCCTGTAGTAGAGCATCATAAGGGCGGGGGCCTGCAAGATATCGTCAACTTTGGAGTTCATGGTGAGTACATAATTTTGCCCATGTTCATTTTAATGCATCCATTTGCGAGAAGGAACTGAAGTCCGTAAAATGTCGGAAGTTTGAGCCATAGGGGGGGCGCAAAACAAGGCCCCCCACCTTTGGGGGATCTGTGTCTCCCTCTGAGCACACTCATCTCTGATCTCCACTGGCATCTTGTGAGGCTTCTGGACAGGAGAGCCCAGCTTCTTTTTCAGGTATTTAGATGGTTTCAGTGTCACTTCATGTTCCCTAAGTTTATCCTTAGCAAGTTTCACCTTTTGTGCTGCTGAGACGGTGAGGAGCTTAAATCTCTGCTGTCATCACCAGTTGCAGTCAAACTCCCCCCCCCCCCCCCAAGTACTGGTATTTTGCAATGCCTTAGTGATCAGACTCCCTGAGGCTCAAGACTCCTAACTTTTAATTGCATTAAAAAAGTTAAATAAAAATTCATATCACCTCGCTTTCCCTTCAACACATATAAAAAAATACATGCATATTAGGTATCCTTGTGTCCGAAAGGGCCAAATATTTTTCCCATATGGTGAAGGCCGTAGCAGTAAAAAAAAAAAAAAAAAAAAAGAAAAGCATTGAACTGCCATTTTTTCTCTATTTCACCTCCCATAAAAATTTGGATAAAAAGTAATCAAAGCAATAGACATTCCCCAAAATGGTATATCTAAAAAGTACATCAGGCCCTGCAAAAAATACACCCTATATGTATAGAATATGGCAACTCATTTTTTTTTGGGCTGCCTAATGAACACTGTAAAAACAAAGCCTAGAAGAAAGTTGCACAAATGCAGTTTTTCTCCAATTCCATCCCATTCTGAATTTTTTTCCAGCTTCCCAGTACATTGTACAGAATACTTAATAGTACCATTTATTACAATTAAATTCCACAAACATTAAGCCCTTATACGGCCCTGTGAAAAGATAAATAAAAAAGTTATTGGGTTTGGAAGGTGGGGAGTCAAAAATAAAAAACGAAAAATGCCTGTGGAGGGAAGGGGTTAAAGTTGCAATAAAAAAAGGTATTTTGAACTGTTATTTTCAGTGGCTGTATTAGTTAGGAACTATTGTAGTAAATGATTTTATTAATCCAAACACACATAATCTCTTTACTCTGAACAATACTGATCATTTTTAATTGATGATGATCACTCCTAGAATAATTAAAATTAATATGACATGAATATTTGCAAAGTGTGGTGATCATTACATATAAAGAGTAGTCATATTTTTCTGTCAGCATAGTAATGAATGATAACCAAGTTGCTGATCAACAATACATAAGAATCATTTGCACTAGATCAAAAATAATGATAATTGGATTGCAAGAATTCTACAAAATTGAAACATGGACAATGTACACAGTACATGGTGATTGCATACACACATAAAAAGGACTTGTCTCAAGTCTGACTACATGAGATTACTTATAACTGATGAGAGACCAAGTCCTTCTCCATCAGACTACCTGTGAATGGTGGGAGACCAAGTCCTCTGAATGTGGGTGAGATGTGCCTTTAAATTAGTGACCTGTGTAGTTACCAGCCAGCCTGGGACAAAAGAGAGTTTCATGTGTGTTTCATGTATGTTGAATGGAATAGCAAACTGCACTGAAACCAAGGTACGTAAACTGAGAGATATAGAGAGAGAAGAAAAGAGAAAGTGAGCGATTGGGAGGGGTGACACTGTGTAAAAACTGCTATTTAACAGATGGGCTAGCTGGGGCTACCTGTTAGAGAAGGTTTTCCACTATACTAAACTTTGTTTCTCTGTAAGGAATAAAACTGTGTAACTTTAAAGCCCCTGCCTTCTCTGAGAATCTTTAACAAAGCTAGCCGCACCTTGTAAGACTGTTGTGATTGCCAAGTTTGTTGCCCCTTCTAACATCTCTGTAACCATCAAGCCTGTTAAAATCTAAGTAAACATCATTAAAAATTTCCATAAGAAAATCCTATAACAAAATTACTTTTATTACATGTACCTTTTTTTGCATTCGCATATTATTGTGGAATTTGTATATTTGCGGCATAAAAAAATATAGTTTTGTCAATATATAGATTATTTGATGAGTAGTAAAGCAAACCATTACATTTTATTTAATTAATATTCTTGTATTTCCGAAGCCTGCAGAGTAAGTATAAGTTTTAAAATAAAGTAACAATGGAAATCAATCATTTCTGGATAGCAATATATTTAAATATATTTCTATACAGTACCAGTAAAAGGTATGGACACATCATTTCATTCCATGATTTTTCTTGTTTGTGTTTGTTTCTAGCTATGAAGGAAAACATATGGAATTAACTAGTACACACAAAGTGTTAAGCGAATCAGTATATGTTTTATATTTTAGATTCTTCAAAGATGATAGCTTTGCGCACTCTTGAGGTTCATTCAGCTTCATGAGGTATTCATCTGAAATGGTTTTCCATCAGTCTTGAAGAAGTTCTCAAAGGAGCCGAGCATTTGCTGGCCACTTTTACTTTACTCTGGAGTCCATAATATCTCAATTGGTTTTAGGTCAGTTGGAGGTCATGGCATCTATTGCAACACCCCATCACTCCCTTTTAGTCAAGTAGCCCATATATAGCCTGGAAGTGTGTTTGGGGTAATTGGGGCGAATTTAAGCCACACCTTCTTTAAATATGCCCCATTGTCCTGTTGTAAAACAAATGATGGTCTCACTAAGTGCAAATCAGATTGGATGACATGTCACTGCAAAATGCTACCATACCCATGTTGGTTAAGTGTGCCTTGATTTTTTTTTATAAATCACCAAGTGTCACTTGCAAACCACCCCCACACTATCATACCTCCTCAATGCTTCATGGTGGGAACAACTTACTGTATGTATATGTAAATTTTGAATCATCACACAAAAGCACAGATTTCCATTGGTCTAATGTCCATTCTTTGTGGGGTTTTTTTGCACAAACAATTATCTTCTTCTTGCTATTTTTCTTCAGTAGTAATTTTTTGCTGCAATTCAACCAGGAACTGAAACCATGATTCTCGCAGTTTCTTCTGAACAGTTGATGTTAAGATGTTTCTGGTACTTAATCTCCAAAGCATTTATGTTGGCTCTAATCTGAGGTGCTCTTAATTTCTGCTTTCTGAGGTTAGTAAATCTAATTAATTTAATCTCTGCAATACTGGTAACTCTTGGTCTTCCTTTCCTGGGGCCATCCTCATGAGAGTCAATTTCATCATACCTTTGGATGACTTTTATGACTGCACTTGGGAATACCTTCAAAGTTCTTTAAAATTTTCAGATAGACTAGACTTCATGTCTTAAAATAATGATAAACTGTTATTTCGCTTTACTCCTTTGAGTAGACACCAACTGTGCATGCTCAACCTGAAACAAAATGCTGTACATCAGGATCTAACATGGCAACCGTGGACAAGCATACACATATAATGAGGCATGCTTTTTGAAAAAACTATTTTTGAAAAAAGGAATATTATAAAGCTTGAGTGGAAATATGGGATACCTCTCCAGTACAAGTAAAAGTACAACTTTTAAAAATACATGCTCCGCTTAAGTCATGTAGTAATAGGGTTCTTCTACAGTGTGTAAAATAACACATACTCTGTAAATCACACTCATTAAGGAGAATAGGGGAACATTTTCTTGACAAGGCACACACTATTTCTGTTCCATTCCACGATTCTTAACTTTTAAGTAACTATTCAGTTGCAATATTAACTCCTTTAAATTACATAATTTGACATTTTTAATCATTTTAAATTACCTCATTTGCAATAATTATGCTTCTGAAAATGCTGCATGATAAAAAAAAAAATCACTTATTCATTGTCATGTTCCTCTGTGCCAGTTCATAGAAATTATTTCAAAAGTTGCATTGCATGTAGTTTATATTATATGTTTAGTTTTATTTTGCTTGATTTCATTTTGGCATGCTTTCATGTACATGGTACAATAAAATATAATTTATTTCATTCTTATTTAGCAGTATTCTGTGATATTTATAACAGTGAAATGAATTATCTTGGACTTCTCCATTTAGAAAAAAAAAAAATCTTCATATAATACTACATAGATTTCTTCTTATTGGAAGAATGCACAGCTGAATTGCCTTTAGATATTTAAGATTTCTGCATTGTTGTTTTCTGTGTACATCACTTGATTATTGCTATTTTTTCTGGCACATACAATCTGTCAAAACAGTGGGAAACAATTGCTAGGAGCACTGACCCACATAGAAATGACTGTGAATTTCTGATCTCTTTTGACCAGTCAATCAGCAATGTATAGTACAGCAAAAAAAAGTTTCACCTGATTTGTCCTTAAAGAAAGCTATTGTCTTATAAAACCCTGTGGCCTATTGTTAAAGTCACAGGTGGCTTTGAAAACTCTTTATTTGAAAAACAATGAAATATTTACTGCAAAATGTTTCATTTCTTAGAAAATATTTGTTAAAAGGTTTTTTTGATACTAAGATATTGATGACATATCCTGAGGTAAGATCATCAATATCAGAGCAGTGGGGGTCTGACACCCAGGGCTGCTTTAACCTAAGAGCCAATGGTGCACTTCCACTGGGCACTATGGTAGCAGGGGCCATCTTGAGACAGCAGGATAGTCCGGCATTTGCTGTCCCACCATTCCACGCTGCCCCAACTTCAGCTGATCAGCGCCCTAATGAGTTGTATGCAATGATGAAGGAGGGAGCTTCACCATTCATCCTTCCTCTTCCCTGGGAGCTGCAGGCACGATGTGATGATATCACTTACATCGCACCTGCAGTTCCCTTAAAGACTCTGAACCAGAGACAGCAGGTGAGGAAGAAGAGGTACGTATTAGTGTTTTTTTTTTTATTTTTGTTTGGTAGGAGAGGGACATAATATTGTGAGGCAACTGCAGAGGGACTTTAAACTGTGGGGCAGCTGGAGTGGGACATTAAACTGTGGGGGCAGCTGGAGGGGACATTAAACTGGGGGCAGCTGGAGTGGGAAATAAAACTAGGGGCAGCTGGAGGGGGACATTATGTTGTGGGGCAGATGGATGGAAACATTATGCTGTGGGGGCAGATGGATGGAGACATTATGCTGTGGGGGCAGATGTACGGAGATATTAAATTGTGGGGATAGCTGGAGGGAGACATTATGTTGTATGGGGTATGAGGCCTCTAA
Organism: Leptodactylus fallax; assembly: GCA_947044405.1. Taxonomy (NCBI): domain Eukaryota; kingdom Metazoa; phylum Chordata; class Amphibia; order Anura; family Leptodactylidae; genus Leptodactylus; species Leptodactylus fallax. The sequence goes on from CAMRHE010000021.1 coordinate 10,376,119, forward strand.
AGGGGCATTATAATTTGTACAAGTCAGATATTTGTAAGTGGTGGTGATGGAGGGGCAACTTATAAAAACCTTTGCAAGGAGACCATCAATCTGTTAAAATGCCCTTCTGACACCCAGAACCCAGACCAATCAGCTGTTTGAAAAGACCACAGCATGTGGGTGAGCGCTGTAGAGGACCTCTGCTGATCTAATATTGATAACCTATCCTAAGGATAAGTCATCGATATTTTAGTCTTGGAAAAGTCCTTCAATCAACTACCACACACAGGCACACTTTTCAGCAAGAAAAAAAAACCTCACTAAACAGTGTATGTAAGGAGAGTTGTTTGTAGCAGAGCTGTTTGTGTATAACAGGACTGTATGTGCATGTATTATACAGTAGTTATGTGTGCAGAATTGTGTTTGCTGTGTAGCAAATCTTTGTGTCCTATATGGCATAGCTGAGTATGTGTGTACTACAGGATTGTGTGTGTAATATGTGTACTACAGAGATGTATGTGTGCAGTGTCACAAAAAAAACTTAAAATCATAAAAAAATGTTAGTTTGGTCGAAAGATAAGGTCATGCTAATTTTAACAAATGTTGACTTTCAGCTGCTAACTCCATCATCTACCCTATAAAACCAAGAAAGGAGGGACTGGACTAGACCCTAAAAGTTAGTTACATTAACCTCTCCGCCTCCTTTGACCACAAAGTTTTAAATAGTGATACACTGTTTCTTTTTTCCTATTTTTAATTGTCTAAATCAGAGCTGTGTGTAAGTAATGTGATGGTCAGGTTAATCTTATGGTCAGAAAAATACAGTAATTCTTAATACTATATAAAAAATATATGTTATATTATTCTGCAAGTGGGTATGATTACAGCGATACCAAGTTTATATAGTTTTATTATGTTTTAACACCTTAACAAAAATCATAAACTGTGAAAAATAAAGAAATTTCACAATATCTCATATGTATAGGGCTGTGTAAGGTATGTTGTTGTGTAGCAAGTTGTACTTTCTATGGATACCATTTTGGAGATTGTCTGACATTTCGATTGCTTTTTATTCAGGTTTTTTTGTGGGAGGTGAAGGGGGAAAAACGAGAGCTTGGCCGCTTTGATTTTTTTTTCCCCACTACAGCATGCACCATATGAACTAAATATTTTTATATGTTTATGATTCAAACACTTTCATGCACAGGGATGTCTAATGTGTGGGGTTTTTTTTTTTAGTTTTTTTTATTTGCAATCTAGGAAAGAGGGGTATTTGAATTGTTATATGTTTTTATATCTTATACATCGCAATTATTTTTAGACCCCTGTAGGGGAGGCTCTACTTGAATCCTTAGAAGTTTGATCACCAGTAAATAAATAAGTAAATATTAAGAAATTCTTTCACTTCTATTGCAGGATGATCAAATTGTGAAATCCCATATACAACCAATAATGTCATTGCATTTAGAACTTTATTTCATATATATATATATATATATATATATATATATATAAAAAATTTTAATACAGGGAGGGGGGGTTTTTTTTTTTGTTGGCGGGGGGGTTGGGCTTTTTTAAAAAGAATCTGTTTGGTGGGTGTTTTTTTTTATGGGGGGGGGGGGGGGGGGGCGCCCCCGCGCCCGGGGTTTTTTTTTTTTTTTAAAAAAGGGGAAAAAAATAAAAAAAAAAAAAAAAAGGGGGGGGGGATTTTTAATTTGAAATGCACCATAAATAAATAAGTAAATATTAAAATCTCCGCAGGTGATCAAATTGTGAATCCCAACAACCAATAATGTCATTGCATTTAGAACTTTATTTTCATTATATATATATATATATATATATATATATATATATATATGTAATGATCTTAATACCAGCAGAGTGCTGTTACTTTATTGATTGCACAGGTGCATTGCTCATTACAAGACAGATCTCTGATTGCTGTGATTTGATTGTAACAGACGGTGCACTTGTGTGTCCATCACATGACCATGGACTGTTTTTTTATCTACTAGAAGTAGGCAATAAATTACAGTAAGCAGCACTATAAAGAAGTGAGAGGGGTTGGTAATGAAAATATATGAAAATGTATGTAACTTTTCAATATACAATCAATAGCATTTTTTTTTCAAGCTTTTCAAGGCTAAGGATATATGTAGCAAATCGCATACAAAAAGCGCTGCAGGAAAAACCGCGGTAGAAACGCATTTCAATTTTTCTGCAATGTGTGGATGGGATTAGCTTTGCAGGTAATGTAAACGCAGCATTTTTTGCCTTAGGCTGAGGCCCCAGATTGCGGAGACGCAGGATTTTTTGGTGCAGATTTTGCTGCAGTTTTTTGAGCCAAAGCCAGGAGTGGATAGAGAAGAAGCTAGAAGTATAAGTACTTCCTATATATTTCCTATTCCTTTCTGCAAAATCTGCAACAAAAAAAAGCTGCTTTTCCGCAATGTAGGGCCTCAGTCTAAAGTTCCTGCCACTAGGCATCTCCCTTCTCGCTAATTTGCAGTTCACTCATTTGTTATCAAGAAAGTCTGTCCATAGATGCCAGATAAAGACAAGACGAAAATATAGTGAGTGTAGGGGGTGGCCCTTTTCTCTCTTCACCAAGTGAATGGAGAGGGGAGGAGATGATTCTCCTCACAGCCTCCACATACATGTCTGCAAACTGTTGTTGTGTGCAAAATACTGAGGATTCTGCATATCTCACAGCTTGCATCGTAAGAAAAGTCTTCTACAGTACCTTGCAAAAGTATTCATACCCCTTGAACTTTTCACATTTTGTCACCTTACAACCACAAACTTAAATGTATTCTATTGAGATTTTAAGCGATTGATCAACACAAAGTAGCAGATAATTGTGAAGTGGAATGAAAATGATACATGGTTTTCAAAATTTTAATCCAATAAAAATCTGAATTGTGTGACATGTAAAAGTATTCATCCCCCCCCCCTATATCAATACTTTGTAGCACCAACTTTTGCTGCAATTACAGCTGCAAGTCTTTTGGGGTATGTCTCTACCAGCTTTGCGCATCTAGAGACTGAGATTTTTGCCCATTCTTCTTTGCAAAATAGCTCAAGCTCAGTCAGATTGGATGGAGAACATCTGTGAACAGCAATTTTCATGTCTTGCCACAGATGCTCAATGGGATTTTGGTCTGGACTTTGACTGGGCCATTCTAACACATAAATATTCTTTGATCTAAACCATTCCATTGTAGCTCTGGCTGTATGTTTAGGGTCATTGTCTTGCTGGAAGGTGAATCTCCTTCCCAGTCTCAACTCTTTTGCAGCCTCCAACAGGTTTTCTTCCAGGATTGCCATGTATTTAGCTCCATCCATCTTCTCATCAACTCTGATCTCTATCACTGGCCGCAAAATATGGAACTATCCAGGCTGCAAAATAAGGAACAGGTCCTATACCTGTCTCCGATTTTGCAGCCCTGCTCTGGCAGCTCCTATTCATTTAATGAAAGGGGCAGCGGAAGCACGGCCGGTGCACGGGCGGCACACGGGTGACATCCGCGTGTCCCCCATGCACCGCCCGTGCCTTTAAGAAAGCACACGGTCATGTGCAACCAGCCTTATTCTGGTATTGCTGTACTTGTAACAACCCACAGAATAAAGTCAACATGTTATTTTGGCCACACAGTTAATGCCATAAAAATAAAGTCGTATGAAAGTTGCACAAACACAGTTTTTCTCTTATTCCAGCCTATTCTGATTTTTTTTTCCAGATTTCCAGTACATTGTATGGAACGTTAAATGTTACCATTACAAATTACAATTTGTCCTGCACACATTAAGCCCTCATACCATTCTGTGCCTGCAAAAAATAAAAACATTTGGAATGCAGGAAGTAAAAAATTAAAAATGAAAAATGGTTGCAGCAGGTAGACGTCAAAAGCAGAGGGACTTATGTAAGTCTACATGAAAAAAGGAAATATTTCTGGTCTTTTTTGGTGATATGTGGGTTTAAATGTTGGGAGGTATGTAACTAGTTCTTTTTTTTTTTTAGTTTTTGAAAGAGATTTATTTTAGAAAAAATGTAAAAATTTATCAAGTTATTATTATTATTTGCACTATTTCACATTATGTTCTGTTTTCATTCTTTGCAGACCCAGTTACATGTCTGAAGTATTGACTGGTTAAAACATTAAGGATCATCTGAACAAGATTAGTTAATTATTGAACACTGCAATATGCTTGAAATACGATGATATAAAATGAAGAAAAGCAAACATTTTCAAGTACCAACATTTCAAGTTTTTAATCAATATCTATCCAGTGATATTTACTAACAATCCTAAAATAGTTTATATTAAATGATTTGAAATACATACGGTCGGAACAATAATTAGTAGTAGTAGCAGTAATAATAATAATAATAAGTGCAACTTTGTTGTTTATAACTTATTTTTCTTATTTAGATTATATTAAATATTTTTACCATATTTTACTATGTAATATTAACACATGTAGATACAGTGTATCATTGTAAACTCACTAATTGACTTGTGACGATTGACTGCATTTTTTCTGTGTAATAAAAGATAAGTCTGGTGGAATTCATGCTCCAGTTCATAACCCAGTTCCCACTAGCCCATTTTAATCTGCACTCTATTTTATATTTTTTTCTCCATGTAGAAGAATCAATACACTATTGAGTATAACAGTAAGTAATAAGCTCCTTTGAGAGAAAAAAAACCCTTCAACTGCAAATTACATGTAGTTGCAATATGTTTTTCAGTTTCTATTGCACTAAAATAATGTGTTTATATTTTGCTGATTGCATCACACCAGGTGGAAAGCTGTTTCTGAATAAAGCACGTTTAATGTTCAAGAATACTCTCTATATTCAAAATTAAACTCACTAAGAAATAGCAAACACAAAGATAAGCTGTGTAGTAAAAATAGCTTGTGCTTTATTAGTTATCACTCTTTTATTGAAATGTTTGTTTACATTTTCATAAAGTTAGGATTTACTACAAATATTTAGATTAGATGAAATCCATTTTAATTTATATTTTCTACATGTATCAAGTGCTTTATAGAATTGTTTAAACCTACTAAGATAAGCCACAATAATGAATCATCTCATATCGCAACAGGAATATTTTTACTAAATAGTAATATTCATGGATTTACTGTGCAGGAGAGTAGACATTAAAGACAAGTTTACATTTTTTGTGCAACTTAGCTAAGCATGGTGCCAAGTAGCTAATCTGAATTGAGTAGAGTAAATCAGCGGTCAGTACCTGCAAAAATAAAAACCCTAAAATGACTGTTATAAAGTTATGGATCTTAGAAGGTCTGTCATCAAAATGTTAATTTTTTTGGTATGCAATCTTTACAGAATTATATGAATGTGTTGCTTTCTAGATTACAGTGATTTTTTTATATATATAACTAATAACTCATAATGCAACTGCATTGAATTTTAGCTATACATTTAAATAAAACAGCTGATGCTGAATATTCATTAGCCCATGACCAACCCTCTTTGGATATAGAATTTAGTAGCTGACTGGTTTACCAAGTGACATCATGTGTCCATTAGAGTGTGAGTAAGGCTGAGGTCCTATGTTGAGGAAATGAAACTTTTTTTGTTGCAGATTTTAATGCATTTTCTTTGAGCCAAAGCCAGGAGTGGATTGAGCAGAAGGTAGAAGCATAAGTACTTCCTATATATTTCCCATTCCTTATATAGCCACTTGACTTTGGCTCAAAAAAACTGCTGCAAAAAAAATGGGTTTCCGCAACATGGGACCTTAATGAGAATTTACAACATGTACATTTCTGTATAGATATGCTGTCTCTTAGCTGTTCCTGTAACTAGAAATATTCTAAAATGCAATCTCACAGTGGAATGTCAGGTTGTTAAATTATCTAAAACTGTCTGCAATATCAATGTGCAGACAGCAGGTAGCATGCAGTGAAGCTTATGTGTAGTGTGGAGCTCAACTTCCTTTGTCAATCTCCCACATGTACAATACCTCCAGCATATCTCCCAACCGTCCTGGATTCTGCGGGACAGTCCCGGATTGTGGGTCCTGTACCGCTTCCTAGTCGGTGGGAGGTATGTCCCGGATTCAACGCAGATGAGTTGAATACAATGGTGAAGCAGGAGCCATCCGCGGACAGTTCTTGCTTCACCACTGCTCCCCTCTGCATGCTCCGGCCCCAGGAACTATAGGCGCGATGTGATGACGTCACTCACATCATGTCTGCATTTCCCTGAACACTTCAGGAGAAGAGACAGCAGGGGAGTGAGGAGAAGTGAGTATCAGTGATTTTATTATGATAAACTTTGTGGGGGGGACATTAGACTCGGGAAAGATAAAGGGGGCAATTAAACTGGTGACAGATAAAGGGGGACATTAAGCTGGTGGCAGATGAAGGGGGACATTAAACTGGGGGCAGATGTAGGGGGGGCAATTAAACTGGTGGCAGATGAAGGGGGCAATTAAACTGGGGGCAGATGAAGGGGACATTAAATCGGTGGCAGATGAAGGGGGACATTAAACTGGGGGCAGATAAAGGGGGACATTACATTAGTGGCAGATGAAGGGGGACATTAAACTGATGGCAGATTAAGGGGGCAATTAAACTGGGGGCAGATGAAGGGGGGACATTAAATTGGTGGAAGATGAAGGGGACATTAAATTGGTGGCAGATGAAGGGGGGCATTAAGCTGGTGGCAGATGAAGGGGGACATTAAACTGGGGGAAGATGTAGAGGGGCAGTTAAACTAGTGGCAGATGAAGGGGGACATTAAATTTTTGGCAGATGAAGGGGGACATTAAGCTGGTGGCAGATGAAGGATGACATTAAATTGGTGGCAGATGAAGGGGGACATTAAACTGTGGGCAGATGTAGGGGGACATTAAACTGGGGGCATATGAAGGGGGACATTAGACAGGGGAGAGATAAAGGGGGGCAATTAAACTGGGGGCAGATGAAGGGGGACATTAAACTGGGGGCAGATGAAGGGGACATTAAACTGGGGGCAGATGAAGGGGGACATTAAATTTGTGGCAGATGAAGGGGGACATTAAACTGATGGCAGATGAAGGGGGGCGTTAAACGTGACAGATGAAGGGGACATTAAACTGGGGGCAGATAAAGGGGGGCAATTAAACTTGGGGAAGATGAAAGGTGGTAATTAAACTGGGGCAGATGAAGGGGGAAATTAAATTGTTGGCAGATGAAGGGGAGCAATTAAGCTGGTGGCAAATGAAGGGGGACATTAAATTGGTGGCAGATGAAGAGGGGACATTAAGCTAGTGGCAGATAGAGGGAAACATTAAGCTGGTGGCAGATGAAGGGGGACATTAAACTGGGGGCAGATGGAGGGGGGACATTAAGTTGGTGGCAGTTGAAGGGGCAGTTAAACTGGGGTCAGATGGAGGAGTGGACATTAAACTCGGAGGGGCAGATGGAGGGTGACATTAAACTGGGGGAAACTGGAGGAGGACATTAAACATGAGGGTAGCAGGAGGGGGACATGTCTGCCTCTAGTTGCCCCCAGTTTAATGTCCCCCTCCAGCTGCCACAGTTTAATGTCCCCCTCTAGTTGCCCTCAGTTTAAACTGGGGCATGAGGAGAGGGACTTCATACTGTGGGACAATTGGAGGGGAACATAATGTGGGGGCATATAATGTTAGGGTGACTGTAGGAGCATTATTCTGTGTGGGGGCACAAAGAAAAATGGGTGAGAATGGGCAAAGTCAACGTAGAAGTGGGTGTAGCTAAATTTGCCATTTTGCCACATTTTATCCCTCTTTCTGTCCTTTGAAAGTTGGTAGGTATGCCTCCAGACATCACTCACTGACAACACTACCCTTTCTGGCTTTTGTTATAAAAAGTAGATGTTTCACTGTTATGTTCAATCTGGTGAAAATCTTCCCTATAACAATGTGTCATCCACATACTGTATGTCACTACAACATGAACAAAAAACCCTCATGAATTGCCGGTCAAATTCAGACTCAAAAATCTAATAATTGCCACTTAGCAAAAAAAGGACCAAATTTCCCATTCATGTATAATCTGATTGTAAAATTTAGTGTTTATTTTGGCTATCTAAATTTCAGAAATTTAAAGTGCACTGAAGCAAAATTAAAATCACAAGCAAATGTGCTACACAGAGAACCTATACTTTCTCTAGACCGCAATGTCATGACTATTACTGATGTTAGAGATATAATAATCCCATACATAAACAGGAGATAAAAATAAAGTTATTATACGTAGTAGGCTATACCTGATAGTGAGATCTTGGCTATAGTAACTATAAGCATTATAGCATCAGTCACACTTATAACGGCTATTCTGCAGTATAGCTGTGGGATGTGGTATAGAATGAGAGACACATTGTTATATTAAAAAGACGGACCGCCCCAACATGTTTTGCCTAAGAATAGGCATCTTCTGGGATTACAGAGTTTACCTGTAATGTTTACTCAAAATTGCTCTTAAATAACCTCTGTTCTGACGACATTAGACACTCCGATCTGTAAGGTGCCTAGTCTCTACAGTCGTATTACATAGACAAGACCTAAAAACAAATGAATACTAGTAGCAAATCAGCCAGGACATGCCTCCAATCGCACCATTGGCCCATCACACAATGCAGACAAAATCGCACTTAGACCGCTCCAAAAGAAACTCTTATGCCCAATGGCACAAAAATGAGACTTACTCTCAAACTGTGTAAAAATTTATTGAAGTGGGCATCGCATGATCTCAAGCATTAGAGTGTATTTGGAGTCTTCTCAATATGAATAGTTATAAACTTAAAAAGGTACAATATCAAAAGGGTTCAATAGGGAAAGGGAAAAGGGGGGCAACAGATGTGCATACAATCCTAACTAAATAACTATCATGGCACCATAATAGGTCAACTTGATATTACCTGTATTGTCCATAGGAGAATAAAGAGGGCACAATACTAAAGATAGGGAGGTGTCAGTATCTATAACAATAGTAGAATAGTTATTAAATATTTCATCCATAGACTACCCTTAAAATTGTGTCATTCAAACAACCCCCAAACATCCACAGATCCCTACATTACAGAGTGTTAACCATAGCTCTCCCATTTCAGTGTGTCAATCATAGATCTCCCATGATAATTTGTAAAGCAGAGACCTTCAATAACAGTGTGCCAAGCTGAAGTCTTCTATAATTGTTTGTCAACCATTGATCCTCCAAATGTGTGTGTCATCCACAGATCCCCCATAACAGTGTGTCATCCATAGATCCCCATAACAGTGTGTCAGTTATCGATCTCCCGTGTGTCAACAGATGTGTCTACTATCTTTCATGACAGTGTTTCATTCACAGATCCACTATGCCATTGTGTCATAAATATATCCCCTATATTAGAGTGTCTTCCATAGATCCACTATAATAGTGTGTCATCCACAGATCCTAAAACTGTGTCAAACATAGATGCCAATAACAGTGTATCATCCACAAATCTGAACATAACAGTGTGTTTTCCACAGATCCCTTGTGTTTGATTGTAGAGGTGAACATGTTAATTGTTAAATACATGTGTACTACCTATAAAATTAAGAAACTGTATCTAAAACTGCATCAAAACTGCATGCAGTTTTTCCAGTGCAGTTTTAACTGCATTTACTGTACTGTGTGAATGTGCACTTTATTTTTATCTTCTTGTTTATATATCACTGTGCATGCCTGCATGATGTGTTCATGTGTGCGTCAGTTTGACAGCAGCGTGCCTGGATGTGGATCAGTCTATACTCTTTGCTTTGCCTACTTTAGACAGCATGCAAACGATGATCCGGTATGAACTCCAGACACACCACTACAATACATCTACCAAGAAGGGGGCTTCCCTAGTGGGTATTTGGGGTTCTCCCCCTCCCTTCTTGTTCATTAACTTTTTCCCCCCTTGAGATCCCCATTGTTTATTATGTTTATTATGCATACTGCTGGGGAGTTATAATTGTTTGTGGGTTGGACAGTAACGGTGACTATTGATTTTATTTGCTCACACCTGGCGAATACTAGGTGTGCCAGTGTTTTCCTTGACATGGTTTATACAGTATTCCAATTTTATCCACGTTAGCTTATTCCCCTGATGAGTTTTATGGACTATAAACTAAACATGCATGTCGGGATTTCTTTCTTTTGTGTTATTTACATTGGGGAACATTTCCTTGTTGTATAATTACTACCCCATCATCCCCTTGATCTTTCCTTGAGGTAGGGTGTGTCTAGGACTTCCTATCTAGGGTCAGGTTCCGGTCAGGATGAGTTGCTATCTAGGGTGGTGGCTCTGAGTTAGGAATTGAGGGCACAACTGATTTTTTGGGGATAGGGCTAACTAGGGGGTGATTTGACCCCCTTCTCCCCTCCCTTTCTCCTCATTTCTACAGTTTGTTCCTATCAACCTGGCCCTTGTCTGTACCAATCACTTCCCTGGGATTATTACATGATTATACCTTATTGGACAGACTACTACTCTTCTACACATAAGGTTAAAACACTGTGGTTGTTTCCTTTTTTTTTACCTGATAGGTCCCTGTGCCAAAGTCATGTTTTGTGATTGATCCTCTATTTAATGTGGTTTGGCTGATCTATTTTGTCAGCAAGGGTATACAGTATATGCCTGTTGACATTTGATTAGTATAAAAATTTAAATAATGTGGACGCTTTGGTTATCATATTTAGTTTTAATTGCATAGATAATAAACATTCTATGGATAATTTTGATCATCTTTTAGAGACTTGCTCTTGTATTTCTGTGTGCAATCCATATCCCGTCCATGTGTCATTCATTATTTTCAGTAATCGGCCAGCAAGGTATCTGTAAAAAACAAACTGCACATAGATAATGTCCATATGCTGTCTGTTTACATAGATAATGTCCATTTGCTGTCTGTTTTTTTTTCACAGACCTATAGACTTGAATGGCCGAGATGAGTAGAGAAAAGTGTTCATGCCACATCATTTTTCTCTGTGCTTCTTGGTCCATGAAAAACAATGGACATGTGAATGGCTCCATTGACTATGGTGGGTCTGTGTGCTGTCCAATTTTTCCATTTTTCCTCTTGAGGCCCACTTCAGTAATCCACTATATTGTTTTAATCTTTTCAGGACACGGCCTAATAGTGCCTTCATGACCAGGCCTCATTTTTCAAATCTGACATGTGTCACTTTATATGGCAATAACTTTGAGACGATTTAACTTACATAAGTGACTTTGAGATAGTTTTTTCATGACACATTGTACTTCCTGTTAGTGGTAAATACTGATTAATATTTTTATATTTACTTATAAAAAAATAGGAAATTTGATGGAAATTTGGAAAAAATCGCAATTTTCAAAATGTGAAATGCTCTGCTTTTCAAACACATAGTCATATCACACAAATACATTAATAAATATTATCTACCATATCTTTGCTTTATATTGGCATCATCTTTTAATCGTCCTTTCTTTATTTTGGATGTTAGAAGGCTTACAAGTGTAACTGCGATTTTCCAGATTTACAAGAAATTTTCCCAAACTAATTTTTTAGGGACCACTTCTGTTCTGAAGGGGATTATAAAGACCTATATATTAGAAACTCCCCATATATCACCCTATTTTCAAAACTGCACCCCTCAAATAATTCAAAACAGCGTTTGGGAAGTTTGTTAACCCTTTAAGCATTTCACAGAAATTAAAACAATATGGAGGTGAAATTTAGACATTTCATTTTTTTTTCAGTAACACATTAATTTAGCCCTAAAATTAACACCTTCACAAAGGGTTAAAGAACAAATGCATCTCAGTTTGTTATGCAATTTCTCCAGAGCACAGAAATACCCCACATGTGGGTGTAAACTGATATTTGGGCAAATGGCAGTGCACAGAATGGAAGGAGCAACAATGGGTGTTTGAAAAGCAGATTTTGCTGGAATAGTTTTTGGTGCCATGTCCCATTTGCAGAGCCCCTAAAGCCCCAGTACAAAGGAAACCCCCAAAAGTGACCCCATTTTGGAAACTACACCCTTCACAGAATTTATCATGGGGTATAGTGAGCATTTTGACCCAACAGCCTTTTCACAGATTTTATTAACATTGGAATGTGTAAATGAAAAATTACTAGAATGTCACTTTTTCCCAAAATTTTTCATTTTCACAAGGGGTTAAAGGAGAAAAAGCACCCCACCGTTTGTTAAACAATTGCTCATGAACATGGCAATACCTCATATGTTGTCATAATCTGCTGTATGGGTACATGGTGGGGCTTGGAATGGAAAGAGTGCTATTTGGCTTTTGGAGGGCAGATTTTGCTGGAATAGTTTTCAGGTGCCATGTCACATTTGCAGAGCCCCTAAAGTACCAGTACAATGGAAACCTTCAAAAAGTAACCCCGTTTTGGAAACTACACCTCTCACAGAACATATAAAGGGATATAATGAGCAGTTTGACCCTACAGCTCTTTCACAGATTTTATTAACATTGGGACGTGAAAATGAAAATTACTTTTTTTTTCCAATAAACTGTCAATTTAGTCCAAAAATTTTTTATTTTTACAAGTGGATAAAGGAGAAAAAGCTCCCCAAGGTTTGTTACACAATTTCTCCTGGACACGGCAATACCCCATATGTGGTTGTAATCTGCTGTATGGGTACATGGTGGGGCTCGGATTTTTGGAGGGAAGATTTTGCTGGATTAGATTTCGGGTGCCAGGTCGCATTAGCAGAGCTGGCTAATATCAGGCAAAGTTTGTTACTGCAACAAACTTTCCCTGATATGGCGGCTACATGATCGGGACCTGAACCTATCAGGTCCTGATCATGTCTCCGTGGACGCCAGCAGCTATTATTGATCTGTTCATGGAGTTCCTGACCCTTGGGGAGACCCAATCCCCAATTTAGTAGGGTCAGTTTATAAACATCGGCACTGCACAAAGCCCAGCAAGCGGCGACATTTATATACAGTGAGGCGTCGTGAAAAGGTTAAAGGGAGTCTATCATTGAGATTTTCAATTTTTAGCTAAGGCTATATTCATGTAGCATTTAGAAAGGCTATTGTAGGCATACCTTTTATTTCCTGACTCTTGCCGGCATTTTTCAGAAAAAGCCTTTTTCTTTTTATATAAATTAGGTTCCATGGAGCACAGGGGGCGTTCCCCCTGTGCGCCAAGCACCCCCCACGTCATCACTCTCTCCCTGCATTGCAGCCTCCTTCTTCCTTCTTGTTGACGCCTTCTCCTCCTCTTCTTTGCTTCTTCCTGCTGTCAGCTCGAACATGCGCGAGATTTCGTTCACGGCGATGGGAGAAAGAAGGAAAGAGGCCGAGGAGGCATTAACAAGAAGGAAGAAGGGGGTGGCGATGCAGGGAGAGGGTGATGATGCAGGGGGTGCTCGGACAACAGGGTGAACGCCATCTGTGCTCTGTGGAAGCTAATTTACATAACAAGGAAAATTCTTTTTCTGAAAAATGCCGGCAAGAGTCAAGAAATAAAAGGTATGCCTACAATAGCCTTTCTAAAGGCTACATGAATATAGACTTAGCTAAAAATTGAAAATCTCAATGATAGATTCCCTTTAAGTGAATAGGGCTGAGCTGTAATACTGTGCATGGTCACTATACAATGTACTTGGTATTGCAGTGAAAAAGCTGTTTTGGTTGTCCAAACACTGTGGTCTCTTCAATCAGCTGATTGTGGCTGTGTCAGTGTAAGACCCAACAATTCGGTATTGATGGCTTATCCCAAGTATAAGTCACCAATAGTTTAGCCCTTGAAAGCCTCTTAAAAAGAAAGGGATATGGTCACCAATTTTAGGGCCCCTAAACCAGCAGCATGTCTTAAATCTGTTAATCTTAACAAAAAATCCAAACTCTAGCACGCCAGTATTTAAAATTATATTCTGTATTGTACATCACATGGATTAAAAACCACACAGCTCAGATGCTGAGGAAGAACTCTTGGAAACATGTCAACATCTGAGCTATCTGGTTTATAATCTACGTGATCTATAATAAAGAAATATTATTTTAATTGTCCTGGATTAAGTGCTGGATTTTGGAATCTTTGGTGATGTTCTACCTCATGGTGTCGTGCACACAAATGTGGAAGGATTGTACATGTGTTGAGTTCAAAACTTCTCTTACATTTTTATTCCAATTCATTGTTCTACTAATAAGGATAGGCGAACCTCTGAAGATGCTCGGACGAAATGATCCTCCAGTTTGGTCCGAACTTGTTGGGATAGAAGCAGATGTGAAATTATTATATTCCAGGGTCTCTTCACACCCCTGAATATAATCAGAGTAGTCCCAAGTGGAGGTGTAAAAAATAATAAACATTTATACTCACCTTCCCTTACCTCTTTCAGGCCTCCTTGCAGCATCCAGCGATCTGTGTCTTCCTTCCTCCTCTTTCCCAATCACAAATCTCAGTGTTGACCCTGGGCACATGACGCCACAGAAGAGCACCAGAAACCAGCTCTGCCACTCTTCTTAGACGTCATACGCCTGAAGACAAAAGAAGCAGATCGCCAGAGTATAATAATTTCCACAAATCAGGTTACTGCAGCTATTTTAGTTTTCCCAAGACAAATTCCAAATTGGTCAGTTTTGGTAAAAAAAACAAACAATTTTGAATATTCAGGACAAATCCAGCTCTTTGCAAGTTGCTTCGCCCAACCCAACATTATCTATTAACAAGTTTGATAATTTTAACCCCTTAAGGACACAGCCCAAAAGTGCGTTAAGGACCAGGCCTTGTTTTTCAAAACTGACATGTGTCTCTTTATGTGGCAAGAACTTTGAGACGCTTTAACTTACTCAAGTGATTTTGAGATTGTTTTCTCGTGACACATTGTACTTCATGTTAGTGGTAAACACTAATCAATATTTTTGTATTTATTTATAAAAAAAATAGGATATTTGATGGAAATTTGGAAAAAAATCGCAATTTTCAAAATGTGAAAGTCTCTGCTTTTCAGACAGATAGTCATACCACCCAAATACATGAATAAATATTATCTACCATACCTCTGCTTTATATTGACATCATCTTTTAATCGTCCTTTAATTTATTTTGGATGTTAGAAGGCTTACAAGTGTAACAGCGATTTTCCAGATTTACAAGAAAATTTCCCAAACTAATTTTTTAGGGACCACTTCAGTTCTGAAGGGGATTATAAAGGCCTATATATTAGAAACCCCCCATAAATCACCCCATTTTCAAAACTGCACCCCTGAAATAATTCAAAACAGCATTTGGGAAGTTTGTTAACCCTTTAAGCATTTCACAAGAATTAAAACGATATCGAGGTGAAATTTAGACATTTCATTTTTTTCCACTAATCCCTTCATTTAGCCCTAAATTTAACACATTCACAAAGGGTTAAAGGAGAAAATGCATCTCCCAGTTTATTATACAATTTCTCCCGAGCACAGAAATACCCCACATGTGGGTGTAAATTGATGTTTGGGCATTCGGCAGTGCACAGAAGGGAAGGAGCGACACTGGACGTTTGAAAGGCAGATTTTGCTGGAATAGTTTTCAGGTGCCATGTTGCATTTGAAGAGCCCCCAAAGTACCAAAACAATGGAAACCCCCTAAAAGTGACCCCATTTTGGAAACTACACCCCTCACAGAACTCATCAATGGGTATAGTGAGCATTTTGACCCCACAGCTGTTTCACAGATTTTACTAACACTGGGATGTATAAATGAAAAATTACTAAAACGTCACTTTATCCCCAAAGTTTTCATTTTCACAAGGGGTTAAAGGAGAAAAAGGACCCCATAGTTTGTTAAACAATTTCTTCTGAACACAGCAATGCCCCATATGTGGTCATAAACTGCTGAATGGGTACATGGTGGGGCTCAGAATGGAAAGAGCGCTATTTTGCTTTTGTAGGGCAGATTTTGCTGGAATAGTTTTCAGGTGCCATGTTGCATTTGCAGAGCCCCCAAAGTACCAAAACAGTGGAAACCCCCTAAAAGTGACCCCATTTTGGAAACCACACCCCTCACAGAACATGTCAAGGGGTATAGTGAGCATTTTGAACCCACAGCTGTTTCACAGATTTTATTAACATTGGGACATGAAAATGAAAAATTTCTTTTTTTCTAATAAACTGTCAATTTAGCCCCAAATTTTTCATTTTCACAAGAGGACAAAGGAGAAAAAGCTCCCCAAAGTTTGTTACACAATTTCTCCTGAACACAGAAATGCCCCATATGTGGTTGTAATCTGCTGCATGGGTACATGGTGGGGCTCAGAATGGAAAGAGCGCTATTTAGCTTTTGGAGGGCAGAATTTGCTGGAATAGTTTTCGGGTGCCATGTCGCATTTGCAGAGCCCCTACAGTACCAATACAATGGAAACCCCTCAAAAGGGACCCCATTTTGGAAATTACACCCCTCATAGAATTTATCTAGGGGTATAGTGAGCATTTTGACCTCACAGCTGTTTCACAGATTTTATCATCATTGGGACGTAAACATGAAAAATTACTTTTTTTCCAATAAACCGTCCATTTAGCGGCATATTTTTAATTTTTGCAAGTGGTTAAAGAAGAAAAAACACCCCACAGTTTGTTACAAAATTTCTTCTGAACACAGAAATGCCTCATATGTGGTTGTAATCTGCTGTATGGGAACATGGTGGGGCTCAGAATGGAAAGAGTGCTATTTAGCTTTAGGAGGGCAGATGTGGCTGGAATAGTTTTTAGGTGCCATGTCGCATTTGCAGAGCCCCTAAAGTACCAATACAATGGAAACCCCTCAAAAGGGACCCCATTTTAGAAACTACACCCCCCAAGGAATGTATCAAGGGGTATTATCATTTTGAGCCTAAAAATGCTTCCCAAAAATTAATGTACAAAGTGAAAATTGAAGTTTTTGAAGATATATCCAATTTCAGAATATGTTGCGGCCACTTTGTGGCATCAGAGACATGCATTCCTAAAACTATTAAGTGGGCTATCCCGGGGGAAAAAAATTATATATGTGGGTGCAACATGCTGCTTGGGAACACAGCAGGGCTCAGAAGGGAAGGAGCACTGTGTTTTTTTTAGCTTTTGGAGTACAGATTTAGAGGGACTTTCTGGTCGCCATGTTGTTTTTGCAGAGCCCTGGAGGTGCCAATAAACTGGAATTCCCCAAGAAGTGACCCCCATTTTGTAGGGGCGATTTTATGGTCTTTGCAAATGTGACATGGCGTCCAAAAACCAACAATCTAAATCTGCGCTCCAAAAGCACATAGCGCTCCTTCACATCTGCACCCTGCTGTGTGCCCAAATGACAGTTTATGCCCACATGAATGACACTGGTGTACCCAGGATAACATACTTAACAACGCCATATGTGGGTATTAACTACTGTTTGGGCACAGCTGGGCACAGAAGGGAAAGAGCGCTATTTTGGTTTTTAGAGCACAGTTTGGTTTATGGACACCATGTCACTTTTGCAGAGCCCATGAATTGCCAGTAAAGTGGAATCCACAGACTTGTGACCACATTTTGGAAACTACACCTTTCAAGGGATTTATCAAGTGGTGTAGCAAGCATTATTAACCCTTAAGTGTTGCATTCTTTTAATTTCCAGAAATGAATGCACAGATGATAATGAAAAGTTAAAAATAACATTTTTCCATAGATACGCCATTTCAGTGCCCGATATGTTGTGCCCAGCTTATGTCTGCAGAGATACACACTCCAAAAACTGTTAAGCGGGTATCCCGGGCACAACAGCTTTTGGAGCGTTCATCTCTGATACAAGCCTGGCACAACATATTACGCACTGAAATGACGTATTCCTGGAAAAATTGTCATTTTCACCTTTCACAATCAGCTGCGTATTCATTTATGGATAATAAATTATAGCAACACTTGGGGGTTAAAAATGTTCACTGTACCCCTGGATAAATTCCTTCAGGGGTGTAGTTTCCAAAATGGGGTAACATGTCAGGAGATTCCACTTTACTGGCGTTTCAGCTCTGCAAAAGTGCAATGGCGTCCAAAAACCAAACCGTCCAAGCCTGTGCTCCAAAAACCAAATAGCGCTCCTTCCACTCTGTGCCCAGCTGTGTCCATACAGCAGTTTATAACCACATATGACATTAAGTACGTTATTCTGGATACGACAAGTGTAATACATGTGGGTATAAACTGCAGTTTGGGCACACAGCCGGGCGCAGAAGACAAGGAGCGCTATGTGGCTTTTGGAGTGCAGATTCAGATGTTTGGGATCTGGGTGCCATGTCATGTTTGCAGAGCCTGTAAGGTACCATAACAGTGGATTCCCCAAAGGAGTGACCCCATTTTGAAAACTGCACCCCTCAAAGAATTTATCAAGGGGTGTAGTAAGCATTAGTATCCCAGACGTGAATACACAGCGGATGGGGAAAAGTGAATATGTAAGCTGTGCGGAGTGCATTGGGAACACCAAATTCCCTACTATTTCCCCGGTAGTTCCTATTATTGGGGAGGTCACTCTGGGGGTCACTTCTGGTTTATTTTCCCTCATAAGCTCTAAATCTGGGTTGTCCCCTGATATCTGCTCACACAGCTTATACATTCCCTTCCTGACGCAGCCAGTTATGTTCTAAAGATTTGGCGATTTTTGGGGTTTTTGTCTTCACATTGTACGAGCTATATTTTCTTTATTTCTCTGGTGATGTAGCCATATGAGGGCTTGTTGTTTGCGGGGTGAGATGTGTTTTGTAATGACATCATCTTTGGGCGCCTATAACCTATTGAATAAATTTTATTAACTCTTTCTTGTTGGATTAAAAAATATCCCATCAATTCTGACACTGCGTTTTACCTTTGAAATTTTTCACCATGCAGCATAAAGCATAAGTAACATGTTACCTTTTTTCTACGGGTCGGTACGATTACGGAGATACCTCATTTATACTGTTTTTTTTATGCGATACTAATTTTGCAGAACAAAAACCCATTTGGGAACATAAATTAATTGTTTTTGAATCGCCATCTTCTGAGATGCATAACATTTTTATTTTACGGTTTACAGAGTTTGTTTAGGGCTTATTTTTTGCGGGACAATCTGTGATTTTTATTGGTACTGTTTTGGGGTACATATGACTTTTTGATCACTTTTTATGGCATATTTTGTAAGGTGAGATGGCAAAAAATCATTACTTTTGGCAAGTTTTTTCCGTTTTTTTTTCTCCGACGTTCACCGTGTACATTAAATATTGTTTCAGTTTTATTGTACAGGTTGTTACGGACGCGGCGATACCAAATATGCATTGTTTTTATTAATTTTTAGTTTTTTTTTATATAATTCATTTTATATAGCAAAAGGGAATTTTTGGGGCTTTATTCTTTTATTAATTTTTTTAAAACATTTTATTTTATTTTTTTTTAACTTTTTTTTACTTTTTCATGTGTCCCATTAGGACACCTGAGCCAGCAATGCTTTGATTGCTGGCTCAGCACTGTAGACTGCAAGACACGAGCTTACAAGTGTCTTGCAGTCTATACAGGAAGTGAGGCTATGCAGACGCATAGCCTCACTTCCGCAGGTCTCGGCAGGATCAACCAGGTAGTGGGGTCTCCAGGCAGCCTGGGGTCACTGAGCAGACCCCGGGCTGCAGGTTATAGGTATTGGCACCCCCCGATCTCGCCGCAGGGGGTGCCGATTGGAGCGGCAACATAGCGGAACCCCTTGGATGCCGCGGTCAAACATCAAACATCCAAGGGGTTAAAACCTCGGATCGGAACTCAGTTCCGACCGGGGGATATGGAGAAGGGTGTTAACTGTCAGTTACAGCTAACACCCGGTTCCGATGCCACCCGCTCAGATAGTGAGCGGGCGGCCGCCCCAGGGCGTATTAGTACACCCTCTTGCGCTAAGTACCAAGCGCACAGGACGTAATAGTACGTCCAATGTCGTTAAGGGGTTAATGCAGGCGGGAGGTGAGGGTTTTCTGTCCTGGGCTGGCTGCTACTTCCACTACTCTTTAAATATACAGAGCGGCTGCACAATTGATTGCTCTGGCCTCCTGACAAAGCCATCTCTTTGGTGAAACGCGCGTCGGGCGTGAGCGCCATTCCCTCCCTGGGTCTTCAGTTGGCTCTTTAGCCCTCTCACTACTTTACTGTGGCTTTAAGAACAGTGAAGGAAATAAATATTTGATCCCTTGCTGATTTTGTAAGCTTGCCCACTGACAAAGACATGAACAATGTCTTAACGGTAGGTTAATTTTAACAGTGAGAGATAGAATATCAAAAATAAAATCCAGAAAAATCACATTGTATAAATTTTATAAATTTATTTGCATTTTGCAGAGAGAAATAAGCATTTGATCCCTCTGGCAAACAAGACTTAATACTTGGTGGCAAAACCCTTGTTGGCAAGCACAGCAGTCAAACGTTTTTTGTAGTTGATGATGAGGTTTGCGCACATGTCAGGAGGAATTTTGGTCCACTCCTCTTTGCAGATCATTTCTAAATCATTAAGATTTTGAGCCTGTCACTTGGCAACTCGGAGCTTTAGCTCCCTCCATTAGTTTTCTATGAGATTAAGGTCTGGAGACTGGCTAGGCCACTCCATGACCTTAATGTGCTTCTTTTTGAGCCGCTCCTTTGTTGCCTTGGCTGTATGTTTTGGGTCATTGTCCTGCTGGAAAACCCAGCCATGACCCATTCTTAATGTCCTGACGGTGGGAAGCAGGTTGTCACTCAGGATTTTACGGTACATGGCTCCATCCATTCTCCCATTGATGCGGTGAAGTAGTCTTGTGCCCTTAGCAGAGAAACACCCCCAAAACATAATGTTTCCACTTCCATGCTTGACAGTGGGGCCGGTGTTCTTTTGGTCATAGGCAGCATTTCTCGTCCTCCAAACACAGCAAGTTGAGTTAATGCCAAAGAGCTTAATTTTTGTCTCAACTGACCACAGCACCTTCTCCCATTCACTCGCAGAATCATCCAGGTGTTCATTGGAAAACTTCAGATGGGCCTGCACATGAGTCTTCTTGAGCAGAGGGACCTTGTGGGCACTGCAGGATTTTAATTACGGCATAATGTGTTACCAATGGTTTTCTTGGTGACTGTGGTCCCAGCTGCCTTGAGAACATTAACAAGTTCCCCCCGTGTAGTTTTAGGCTGATCTTTCACCTTCCTCATGATCAAGGATACCCCATGAGGTGAGATTTTGCATGGAGCCCCAGATTGATGTCGATTGACAGTCATTTTGTTTTAATTCCATTTTCTTACTATTGCACCAACAGTCGTCTCCTTCTCGCCTAGCGTCTTACTTATGGTTTTGTAGCCCATTCCAGCCTTGTGCAGGTCTATGATCTTGTCCCTGACATCCTTAGAAAGCTCTTTGGTCTTGCCCATGTTGTAGAGGTTAGAGTCTGACTGATTAATTGAATCTGTGGACAGGAGTCTTTTATACAGGTGACCATGTAAGAGAGCTGTCTTTAATGCAGGTAACGAGTTGATTAGGAGCATCTAACTGGTCTGCAGGAGCCAGAACGCTTAATGGTTGGTAGGGGATCAAATACTTATTTATTTCTGCAAAATGCAAATAAATTAATAAAATTTATACAATGTGATTTTCTGGATTTTATTTTTGATATTCTATCTCTCACTGTTAAAATTAACCTACCCTAACCTACCTAACCTACTGTTCATTTCTTTGTCAGTGGGCAAACTTACAAAATCAGCAAGGGATCAAATACTTATTTCCTTCACTGTATGTGTATTTTGGTTTGGGCTTGGTTCAGACTATAGTGCATTTTTGCAGGATTCACTAATAGTTAGTGATTATTTGTATTATTTATCCAGGCTCTATTAGATTGCGTATAGGTTTCCGTTTGGAGGGGTCCCCAAGCGGACTCCCTGAATGGAAACCGAACCCAGATGTGAACCAGCCCTTACTGTAGTCCTTTCCTGTTTTTGTATGATTAAATATGTTTTAGATGCATGTATATTTTATATGAACAATAATAAATATATGATATATTTTTTGACACATACTGGTGTGTTTCCATATGTTTTTTGTTAGTATAATGTTCTGGTAGTGATGGCTGTCCCAGTGCAAAAAATGTGGGGAGGAGGCAGGCAAGTTTCAAATCATTTTCATTTTCTAACTTTGCATTGCATCAATTAAGTGAATGGAGGTGCATTGTGACCCTGAGGTTGTTCTAACTGTGAGTTTGAGGTGAAAAAAAATTGCCTCAATGATCGTATAAGGTTCGGGGCTTTTGGGAAATGAAGCATGGTGGAAAGATAGGTAAACTATGCTTTTTTAAGTCACACCTGCCCCAGGTCCCTTCGGAGTTTGTCCAATTCCTGGACAACCCCTTTAAGAATAATATCCCATAGTGCACACAGTATAATGTCCCACAGTTGCCCCTTCACAGTATAATGATCCATAGTGGCCCCTCCACACAGTATAGTATGCAATAATGGCCACTCTACACAGTATAATGTGCCATGGTGGCCCCTACAGTTGTCATTACAAATTTTCCCAAAATTTCCAGTTCGACCAAACCTGAAATATTTGGGGGTCGCTACCTACAAACCATTAACCCAGAGTGTAATGAACAGAAGCCCAGTGGAGGCGATTACACATAACAAACAGTGTTACTCACCTCACCTGTGCTCAGGGTTGGGTCTTTGGACCTCTTTTGGTCTCAGAGATGTCATAAATGAGGTCAGAGACCACTGAGGCCTGTGATTGGACCTCACCAGTCACGTGGGTTACACTGGTGTCCTTATGTGTCATGATGCTGGCGTAACACGTGATCACTGAGGACCAATCAAAGACCTCTGCGTTCTCTGACGTCATTCAGAAACTGCACTGTTATGTGAAAAAGGCCTCAGTTCATTTCCATAATGCAGTTGGGGAGTAATTGTATGTAGTTTTGATGCTGTTTTGGTGTAGTTTTTCATTTTACATATTAAACATTAAATGAATGTGTTACACATATAAAATTAAGAAACTGTACTAAAAATAGCATAAAAACTGCATGAATTTTCTTCAATGCAGTTTTGATTAAATTTAAACAGCATTCAACCGCACCATGTGAATGCACCCTTAAGGACAGATATCACTATACACCGTTTTTTTTAGTCTTATTTTTTCTCATTCAATGCTATGTTTGGCTTTAAAACACTAATTTTCTGGCAGCATGTATAGTGGGGGAAAAAAAGTATTTAGTCAGCCACCAATTGTGCAAGTTCTCCCACTTAAAAAGATGAGAGAGGCCTGTAATTGACATCATAGGTAGACCTCAACTATGAGAGACAAATCCAGAAAATCACATTGTCTGATTTTTAAAGAATTTATTTGCAAATTATGGTGGAAAATAAGTATTTGGTCAATAACAAAAGTTCATCTCAATACTTTGCTATATATCCTTTGTTGGCAATGACAGAGGTCAAACGTTTTCTGTAAGTCTTCACAAGGTTGGCACACACTGTTGCTGGTATGTTGGCCCATTCTCCATGCAGATCTCCTCAAGAGCAGTGATGTTTTGGGGCTGTCGCTGGGCAACACGGACTTTCAACGCCCTACAAAGGTTTTCTATGGGGTTGAGATCTGGAGACTGGCTACGCCACTCCAGGACCATGAAATGCTTTGTACGAAGCCACTCCTTCGTTGCCCTGGCAGTGTGCTTGGGATCATTGTCATGATGAAAGACCTAGCCACATTTCATATTCAATGCCCATGCTGATGGAAGGAGTTTTGCACTCAAAATCTCACGATACATGGCCCCATTCATTCTTTCATGTACATGGATGGGTCGTCCTGGTCCCTTTGCAGAGAAACATCCCCAAAGCATGATGTTGCCACCCCCATGCTTCACAGTAGGTATGGTGTTCTTTGGATGTAACTCAGCATTCACTCTCCTCCAAACACGATGAGTTGTGTTTCTACCAAACAGTTCTACATTGGTTTCATCTGACCATATGACATTCTACCAGTACTCTTCTGGAACATCCAAATGCTCTCTAGCAAACTTCAGAGGAGCCCGGATATGTACTTTCTTAAGCAGGGGGATACGTCTGGCACTGCAGGATCTGAGTCCCTGGCGGCATAGTGTGTTACTGACGGTAACCTTTGTTACGTTAGTCCCAGCTTTCTGCTGGTCATTCACTAGGTCCCCCCGTGTGGTTCTGGGATTTTTGCTCACCGTTCTTGTGATCATTTTGACCCCAAGGGGTGAGATCTTGCGTGGAGCCCCTGATTGAGAAAGATTATCTGTGGTCTTGTATATCTTCCATTTTCTAATTATTGTTCCCACAGTTGAATTCTTCACACCAAGTTGCTTGCCTATTGCAGAGTCAGTCTTCCCAGCCTGGTGCAGGTCTACAATTTTGTTTCTGGTGTCCTTCCACAGCTCTTTGGTCTTCACCATAGTGGAGTTTGGAGTGTGACTGTTTGAGGTTGTGGACAGGTGTCTTTTATACTGATTACAATTTCAAACAGGTGCCATTACTACAGGTAATGAGTGGAGGAGAGAGGAGCCTCTTAAAGAAGAAGTTACAGGTCTGTGAGAGCCAGAAATCTTGCTTGTTTGTAGGTGACCAAATACTTATTTTCCACCATAATTTGCAAATAAATTCTTAAAAAACCAGACAGACAATGTGATTTTCTAGATATGTATTCTCATTTTGACTCTCATAATTGAGGTCTATCTATGATGTCAATTACAGGCCTCTCTCATCTTTTTAAGTGGGAGAACTTTCACAATTGGTGGCTGACTAAATACTTTTTTTCCCCACTGTAGATGCCAAAAAGAAGAAAATCTGCAATATCCACCCACTAAAAGATGATCATGGAAATGCAATTTTAGATAACAAATGCTGGTGCCACATGATGTACCAGGATGCGACCCTAGCCGCATTTGTACATCATAACATTTCACTTAATAAGAAGCAAAAGTACCTACGGGCTGGGGATTGAATGCAGCTACAGTGGCAACCAGGTACATCATGTGATATCACCCAAAGAGAAGGCTAAGATGTTAACCCCTTACTGCCGGAGGAATTTTTTGATTTTCGATTTTTGTTTTTGTATCCTCACCAAACCCCATAACTTTGTTTTTTTTCCGTTCATAGAGCCATATGAGGTCTTAATGTTTGCGGGACAAATTGTTCTTCATAATGATACCATTTATTTTTCAGTACATTGTACTGGGAAGCTGGAAAAAATTCAGATTCGGGTGGAATTGAAGAAAAAGTGCGTTTCTGTGACTTTCTTACGGGCTTTGTTTTTACGGCGTTCACTCTGCAGCCAACATGACATGTCATCTGTATTTTATGTTTCGGTATGATTCCAGGGATACCAAATTTATACATTTTTATTTACATTTTAACCCTTTAACAAAAATCTAAATTATAGCAAAAAATTTTTTTTTCTAAAAGTCACCATATTTTGATACCCGTAACTTTTTTATATTTCTGTGTACAAGGATGCATAGGGTGCTTGGTTTTGTGGGGCCAGGTGTACTTTTTAGTTATACCATTTTAGGGAATGTCTATTGATTTGATAACTTTTTATTCAAATTTTTATCAGAGGCAAAACAGCGAAAAAACGGTGGTTTGATATTTCATTTTTTTCCCCACTATGGCATTCACCTTACGGAAGAAATATTTTTATATATATGCTATATATTTTTTAAGTTTGTAGACCGGTTGTTTTCGGACACAGGGATACCTAATGTGTTTATGTTTTACAGTAATTTTTTACTTTTATATGTATTCTAGGGAAAAGAGGGTAATTTGAATTCCTGGGGGTCTGATCACTAATGCAATGCTTTACAATGCTAATGCATTGCAATGGATTGCAAAATACCAGCATTTGTATGACAGGCTGCATGTGACAAGCACCAGGGATCTCTGCTGTATAATACAACAGAGACCCGGCGGCTATGGTGGCCTCTCAGCTCCTGAGCGGCTGCCATATTAAAATTCCCGACATCAGCCATACTATTACGGCGGATGTCAGGAATGGGTTAAATATGTTTTCATTTCTGTTCACTGGTGAGCTGACAGTGCTATTTATTAATGAGATCAGCAATCAAGGTTCTTTACCAAATTTCACAAACTTAACACAAGAATAAGAACAGCTACAGCTAAGAATATTAAAAAGCATAAGAAGATGACTTGGTATTCTGGTTACAAATAAGCTAGACAGTAATATTCAATGTCAAATACCAGCTAATATAGCAAATACTGACATAAAACACTTGCTAGGCTGTATCTCAAATATGGCATCAGTTTTCTACTCCACATTCAGTATATAGGAGAATTAGTAAGGGTGGGAGTAGAGACATAACTTGAAGCTTCTGAGCCAATCCTACATTGTGCCATTTAGAATAGTGGTAAATTTTATGTGACAGAGGGACCTTTGGAGCTCCCCAGGTTTCTAAGCTAGTAGGGATTGCTACGATTGCATCCCCTATAGCTACCCTCCACCTAACTGCCTGCTTCTGGAGGGATTATTGAATTGCCCACATATTTTACGCTGCATTTCAACATGACTAAGAAGAAATCTACTTCCACCAGGGTTCCTAGGAAGCTAAGTGAGTTCTTTGGGAGCCATAGTGCTGATGGAGTGCACCCGGATAATGCAAATACACACTCCCATGTGACCTCTCCATTTGGTTCTTCTGTTCTCTCTCAAAGTTCCATAAACTCTGACAAGGCAGAGGTTCTGTCCACTGCTGCCTTGCACTTATCCAAGGATAGGTGCAATAGAGGCCCCTGCATCTTCCCTGCCCCATCTCCAGCCAGCAAGGGTCCTGCCCTTAAAAAGAGTGCCCGAAAACAGATCTCTGAGATAGAAGATGCCTTGCACTTTGATCATAACGATATTTCTGAGTTTCCCACATCTAATGAGCCAGTTGCCACGGATATCTAGAAGGGAATGCTTTTTCTCTTACAGAGCAAACTTCAACACAAGGTTGATACACTGGAGTGAACAGATCATGAATGTAAAATGGGAGAGTTCTCTATAGCACACAATGAACTTGTGGATACCCACAACGCACTGGAGGAGGAGGTTAAATGGCTGAAAATTAAGGCCACTGACGGTGAAGACCAATCCAGGAGCAATAACATTAAAATTCGAGACATACCCAAGGATATTGCGTCCATTGACTTGCCTGCCTATATAAAGCGCATGTTTAAAAAGATCCCCCTTAATCTCTCAGAATTAGACCTAATATTGGATAGAGCTCATAGAATTCCAAAAGCTCAGTCAGCTTCTGATAAAGACCCCAGAGAAACACTGGTCCAAGTATACTTTTATCATAATAAAGACTCTCCTCTCAGAGGCTCAGAAATGTGGCTCCCTACCTGCTCCATTCTCATCTATCTCCCTCTACCTCGATTTGTCTGCTACTATCATAAAGACGAGACAAAACTTTTCACCTATCACCAGAGTCCTGAGAGACCAACATATCCAGTATCACTGGGGGTTCCCTACTAAGCTACTGATCTTCAGAAATTGGGCAACTCACTCAGTATTCTCTGCAGATATGGGACTGTCTCTTCTCCACAGATGGTGTCTATTGCTGGACGATGGTGCCATACCACCTTTTAAACCTGTTCCCCACCCCCCATGTTTCCGAAGAATAGGCACACGGTTGGATACCCGTGATGCTCTGCACCGAATATCTTGCATACTGTATCGAATTGTAACTGTCCTTTTCCTCCGACATTGATGACGAACTGGTCACTAGTATGTTACTACCATTTCAGTACTAATTTGAGGTTTTTGACCTATCTCTTTTTTTCTTTTCCAACTAGGGAACTCAACTTTATTGACACTTCAGGGGCTCTGCAAACATGACATGGTGTTCAAACACTAAAGAATCTAAATCTGTACTCCAAAAGCCACATAGCGCTCCTTCACATATGCACCCTGCTGTGTACCCAAACAGAAGTTTATGTCCACATATATGAAATGCCGTAACTCTTGAAAATTGCAATTTTCACTTTCAGCTGCACATTCATTTATGAAAACTAAATTAATGCAACACTCAAGGGTTAAAAGCCTTTACTGGCATACCAGGGGCTTTGCAAAAGTGGCATGGCATTGAAAAACCAAACTGTCGAAATCTCTGATCCAAAAACAATACTCCTTCCCTTCTGTGCCCAAACAACATTTAATACCCACATATGATATTGTTAAGTATTAAGTATTGTACATGTACAACAGTGTCATACATGTGAGCATAAACTACTGTTTAGGAACAAAGCAGGGAGTAGATGTGAATGAGCGCTATGTGGCTTTTGGAGTGCAGATTTAGATTGTTTGGTTGTTGGACAACATGTCACATTTTCAGACACCCTAAAATGGCCCCTATAAAATGATGTCACTTCTAGGATAATTTAAATTTACTGACACCTCTGGGGCTTTGCAAAAACAAAATGGCATCTAGAGATGGGTGAACCTCTCAAGATTAGTTTTGTTTCGGGTTCGGTGGCTCGGTTCTAAGATTTGTTTCCGGTCAAACAAGTTTGGTATGAAACCCAACTTAAAAATGGCTTAAAACATAGTGTAGAACACTCCCAGGACTCTTAGGAACCCATCTATCCAATTTCTAGCTCTCTAAGGCAAACACAGCCAAAGTTATGTCAAAGTAAACTGACATGTATGTCTATGGAAAAATGGATGGCAGGCAGTGGATACAAACTCCAAGTTTACCCATACACTGTGGGTACAGTTTAACCATACACTGAAATGCCATTAATTTTTAACAGATTTTAAAATTTGAAATGATCAAAAAATGTCCCTTTTATTTGGACAAGGTGCTTGCCTGTGGCTTTTTATACATGTATGGTGGCTATATTGCAAAAAGCAATGCTTTTGTAAAAAAAAATGTAGACTCCGTTTTAATGACTTGTAAGTGCTACAGGCTTGTAATTTGTGAGACAAATAAAGGGTTAAATAACAGATTGTATTTTTTAGATTAACGTAGGCTAGACTTTATATTGTTTGTAGAGGCTGCAATACTGTATATATGTGCAGCAAAAAAAGAAAAAAACATAAGAAATTACTTGAATACTATTCGCAGATTAACTACAACCCATCACACTTTGTATTTTTTTTCAGATTAGCGCAGGCTAGACTGTATATTGGGTGAACAACATAAAAACGTTTAAATAATGCTTTTTTTTTTCAAATTTGTCTGATCAATAATAAAATGCATTACAATGCTAATGCATTGCACTGCATAAAGCAGCCTGTCTTACAAATGAATGCGAGACAAGCCTGGGAGCCTTCAATAGGATCTCGGGTGTCATGAAAATGGGACACAGGCCCCGGATCTCGCTCCAGGTGCCGGTGATCCCTGGAAAAATGGCACCTCAGTCAGCTTTGACTGAGGCACCAGGGGCCTTAATGCCTGCAATCAGTGCAGGAACTGATCGTGTGCATTAGCGACAAGTCTCTTTTGTATAATACAGAAGAGACCCATGCGGCTATGGCAGCTGCTCAGCTCCTGAACGGCCGCCATATCTAAATACTCGACATCCGCTGTACTGTTACGGCAGATGTTGTAAAGGGTTAAGTAATACAGTGTTTGTTTTTTTATATTAACGCAGGCTAGACTTTATATTAGGTGCAGAAACTGCAATACTGTACATATGTGCAGCAAAAAAAAACCCTTAAGAAATTACTTGAATATTTTTCACAGACTAAAAACAACCATCACACTTTGCATTTGGTGAGATAACAAGAGTTTTTTTTTTTCAGATTAGCGCAGGCTAGACTGTATATTGGGTGAACAACATAAAAATGTTTAACCCCTTCCTGCTGGAGGAATTTTTCCCTTTTTTTCGTTTTTAACTCTCCCCCCCCCCCCCCCCCGCATAACTTTTCTATTTTTCCGTTCTCAGAGCCATATGAGGACTTAATGTTTGCAGGATAAGTTATTCTTCATGATGCTACCATTAATTATTCTGTACAATGTACTGGGAATCTGGAAAAAAAATTAGAATGGGGTGGATTTGAAGATAAAGTGCATTTGTGCAACTTTGTTATGGGCTTCGTTTTTATGGCGCTCACTCTGCAGCAAAATGACATGTCACCTATAGTCTATGTTTCGCTGCTGGTTTTATTTACATTTTAACCACTTAACAAAAATCCAAATCTGTGAAAAAAATCTTTTTTTATAAAAGTCGCCATATTCTGACACCTTTTTAAACTTCCGTGTACGGGAATACATAGGGAGTCTTTTTTTGCGGGGCCAGGTGTACTTTTTAATTATACCATTTTGTGGAATTGCTATTGCTTTGATGACTTTTTTTTTCAAATTTTTATGAGAGGTGAAACAGTGAAAAAACGGCGTTTGGCACTTTTGTTTTTTTTAGTTTACCCTACGGGAAAATATTTGTATAAGTTTGTAGACCGGGCATTTTCAGACACCGGGATACCTAATGTGTATGTGTTTCACAGTATTGAAGTACTTTTATATGTGTTCTAGGGAAAGGGGGTGATTTGAACTTTTAATATTTTTTACTTTTTTAAAATTTTGTTTTACTTTTTTAAAATTTTTTTTTTGCATTTATTAGACCCCCTAGGTGTCTTGAACCCCAGGGAGTCTGATCATTAATGCAATGCATTATAATGCTATTGCAATGCAATACATTGCAAAAAAACTGCATTTCTATTGAAGGCTGCATAGAGCAGCTTGCAATAGAAAGCTACTAAAGACAAGCCTGGGAGCCTTCACAAGGCTTCCAGCTTTCATAGTAATGGGACGCTGGCAAAATGGTGGTACCCGAGTGCTGGCGGTCAAATGGCGCCTCGGTCAGCTTTGACCGAGGCACCAGAGGGGTTAATGCCCACGATCACTGCGGGCACAGATCGCGGGCATTAGCGCCAGGACTCTGCTGTATAAAACAACAGAGATCCGGCGATTATGGTGGCTGATCGACTTCTGAGCGGCCGCCATATTTAAACAGCCGACATCTGCTGTACTATTATGGCGGATGTTGGGAAGGGGTTAAATAATGCTTTTTTTTTTTCAGATATGTGCCTTTAAAATCAATGCTTTGTTGTTAGAACAGCAGGTAATAATAATAATAATAAATTTTATTTATATAGCGCCAACATATTCCACAGCACTGTACAATTTGTAGGGTTCAAGTACTGACAAAAAAGATACATTACAAAGAAATATTCAATTCACACACTGGGACTGAGGGCCCTGCTCGCAAGAGCTTACAATCTATGAGGTAGAGGGGGTGACACAGGAGGTAGCAGGGGCGGCAACAGATGTAGCATTGTTTGTACAATGGTCAGACAATTCTGTAATAGAGGTTACTGTCATTACACATATATAAAGCTGTTTGAGCCGTCATCAGTCGTGTCCTTTAACGTGCAGATGGTGCCTGGACATATAAAGTTAGTCTGATATGGCATCATATCCTGTGAGGTAATGAGGGAGCGTGAACAGAGGAGGGTATGTTTTAGGGATTCCAACTACGGAAGAGTTTACATTAGGAGTTGTGCTAGACCTGTCTGAAAAGATATGTCTTTAGTTTACGCTTGAAGCTGTGGAAATTGGTGGTTAATCTAATAGTCCGGGTATAGAGCATTCCAGAGAAGTGGTGCAACTCGGGAGAAGTCTTGTATACGAGCGTGGGAGGTTCTGATAATAGAGGATGTTAGTCTTAGGTCATTGAGTGAACGGAGAGTACGGGTTGGGCGATAGACAGAGATGAGGGAGGAAATGTAGGGAGGTGCAGCATTATGGAGAGCCTTGTGGATGAGTGTGATAAGTTTATATTCTGTATTGAATAGGCAGCCAATGTAGTGACCGGCACAGACTGGAGGCACCGCTATAGCGTCTAGACTGATAGATGAGCCTGGCCGCCGCATTCAGAATAGATTGTATTGGGGAGAGTTTAGTAAGGGGAAGACAGGTACTGTATTTACTGAAAAACTGTTACCCAAAAAAGCCCTTAGCAAAAGATTTTTCTCTAAGAGGATTAATTTGCCAGTAAAGTGATATCTATCACTAATCTGCCTGTGGAATTGCTTGAATCTGACTATATTCTTCTATTCCAACTATTACCTGTAAGCTTTTCAGAACTCTGCTCTGTACAAGTGTATCTCAACAAATTAGAATATCATCAAGTTATTTTTTTTTTAGTAATTCAATTGACAAAGTGAAACACATACAGTGCCTTGCGAAAGTATTCGGCCCCCTTGAACTTTTCAACCTTTTGCCGCATTTCAGGCTTCAAACATAAGGATATAAAATTTTAATTTTTTGGTGAAGAATCAACAAGTGGGACACAATCGTGAAGTGGAATGAAATTTATTGGATATTTAAAACTTTTGTAAAAAATAAAAAACTGAAAAGTGGGGCATGCCAAATTATTCAGCCCCCTTAAGTTAATACTTTGTAGCGCCACCTTTTGCTGCGATTACAACTGCAAGTCGCTTGGGGTATGTCTCTATCAGTTTTGCACATCGAGAGACTGAAATTCTTGCCCATTCTTCCTTGGAAAACAGATCGAGCTCAGTGAGGTTGGATGGAGAGCGTTTGTGAACAGCAGTTTTCAGCTCTTTCCACAGATTCTCGATTGGATTCATGTTTGGACTTTGATTTGGCCAGTCTCAGGTCTTTTGCAGACTCCAACAGGTTTTCTTCCAGAATGGTCCTGTATTTGGCTCCATCCATATTCCCATCAATTTTAACCATCTTCCCTGTCCCTGCTGAAGAAAAGCAGGCCCAAACCATGATGCTGCCACCACCATGTTTGACAGTGGGGATGGTGTGTTCAGGGTGATGAGCTGTGTTGCTTTTACGCCAAACATATCGTTTTGCATTGTGGCCAAAAAGTTTGATTTTGGTTTCATCTGACCAGAGCACCTTCTTCCACATGTTTGGTGTGTCTCCCAGGTGGCTTGTGGCAAACTTTAAACGAGACTTTTTATGGATATCTTTGAGAAATGGCTTTCTTCTTGCCACTCTTCCATAAAGGCCAGATTTGTGCAGTGTACGACTGATTGTTGTCCTATGGACAGACTCTCCCACCTCAGCTGTAGATCTCTGCAGTTCATCCAGAGTGATCATGGGCCTCTTGGCTGCATCTCTGATCAGTCTTCTCCTTGTTTGAGATGAAAGTTTAGAGGGACGGCCGGGTCTTGGTATATTTGCAGTGGTCTGATACTCCTTCCATTTCAATATGATCGCTTTCACAGTGCTCCTTGGGATGTTTAAAGTTTGGGAAATCTTTTTGTATCCAAATCCGGCTTTAAACTTCTCCACAACAGTATCATGGACCTGCCTGGTGTGTTCCTTGGTCTTCATGATGCTTTCTGTGCTTTAAACAGAACCCTGAGACTATCACAGAGCAGGTGCATTTATACGGAGACTTGATTACACACAGGTGGATTATATTTATCATCATCAGTCATTTAGGACAACATTGGAGCATTCAGAGATCCTCACTGAACTTCTGGAGTGAGTTTGCTGCACTGAAAGTAAAGGGGCCGAATAATATTGCACGCCCCACTTTTCAGTTTTTTATTTTTTACAAAAGTTTAAAATAACCAATAAATTTCGTTCCATTCACAATTGTGTCCCACTTGTTGTTGATTCTTCACCAAAAAATTAAAATTATATCTTTATGTTTGAAGCCTGAAATGTGGCAAAAGGTTGAAAAGTTCAAGGGGGCCGAATACTTTCGCAAGGCACTGTATATTATATTGAGTCATTAAAAACGGAGTGAACTTTTTCAAGTGTTTATTTATGTTAATGTTAATGATTATGGCTTACACCCAATGAAAACCCAAAAGTCATTATCTCAGAAAATTAGAATATTATATAAGACCAACTGTAAAAAAATTATTTTACACAGAAATGTTGGACAAATGAAAAGTATGTACAGTAAATGCACTCAATACTTGGTTGGGGCTCCTTTTGCATGAATGACTGCATCAATGCGGCATGGCATGGAGGCGATCAGCCTGTGGCACTGAAGAGGTGTTATGGAAGCCCAGGTTGCTTTGATAGCAGCCTTCAGCTCATCTGCACTGTTGGGCCTGGTGTCTCTCATCTTCCTCTTGACAATACCCCATAGATTCTCTATGGGATTAAGGTTAGGCGAGTTTGCTGGCCAATCAAGCACAGTGATACTGTGGTTATTAAACCAGGTATTAGTACTTTTGGCAGTGTGGACAGGTACCAAGTCCTGTTGGAAAATGAAAATTCCATCTCCAAGAAGCTTGTCAGCAGAGGGAAGCATGAAGTGCTTTAGAATTTCCTGGTAGACGTCTGCGTTGACTTTGGGCTTGATAAAACACAGTGGACCTACACCAGCAGATGACATGGCTCCCGAAACCATCACTGATTGTGGAAACTTTACACTAGACCTCATTCAGCTTGGATTATGTACCTCTCCACTCTTTCGCCAGACTGTGGGACCTTGATTTCCAAATTAAATGCAAATTTACTTTCATCTGAAAACAACGCCTTTGACCACTGAGAAACAGTCCAATTCTTTCTCTCCTTGGCCCAGGTAAG
Organism: Leptodactylus fallax; assembly: GCA_947044405.1. Lineage (NCBI taxonomy): Eukaryota > Metazoa > Chordata > Amphibia > Anura > Leptodactylidae > Leptodactylus > Leptodactylus fallax. The sequence goes on from CAMRHE010000021.1 coordinate 10,410,631, forward strand.
ACACTTCTGGTGTTGTCTATTGGCCATGAGTGACTTGACATATGGAATGCGACACTTGTAGCCCATGTCCTGCATACGTCTGTGTGTGGTGGCTCTTGAAGCACTGACTCCAGCAGTAGTCCACTCCATCTGAATCTCCCCCAAATGTTTGAATGGCCTTTTCTTAACATTCCTATCAAGGCTGCGGTTATCCCGGTTGCTTGTGCGCCTTTTTCTACCACACTTTTTCCTTCCACTCAACTTTCTATTAATATGCTTTGATAGAGCACTCTGTGAACAGCCAGCTTCTTTAACAATGACCTTTTGTGGATTACCCTCCTTGTGGAATGTGTCAATGACTGCATTCTGGACATCTGTCAAGTCAGCAGTCTTCCCCATGATTGTGTTGCCTACTGAACCAGACTAAGGGACCTTTTTAAACGCTTAGGAAGCCTTTGCAGCTGTTTTGGGTTAATTATTCTAATTTTCTGAGATAATGACTTTTGGGCTTTCCATGCCATAATCATCAACATTAACATAAATAAACACTTGAAAAAGTTCACTCTGTCTGTAATGACTCAATATAATATATGTGTTTCACTTTTGCAATTGAATTACTAAAAAAAATAACTTTTTGATGATATTCTAATTTATTGAGATGCACTTGTATTACTGAAACTAGCTTGTGATGACACTTATAGCACCTTATATAGTGTATATCACATCAGCACTGTAAGGTGTCTACCTTCCATTGTCTGTTGGCTAAGGGACTGATGCCAGGTGGTGCTAGAATTTCAGAATCTGAATCACACACTTATTTCTTCTGTATTTCCTTCACTCTTCAACACCTTGTGAATGTGTAAATGTTAGGGTAAATGAACATATTATAGAAGAAAAAGAAATGTTTGAATTTCACCTCCATATTGTTTTAATTCATGTGAAATGCTCAAAGGGTTAACAAAGTTACCAATTGCTGTTTTGAGGGGTGCAGTTTTGAAAATGAGGTGATTTATGGGTATTAATAATATATAGGCTTTTGAAATCCCCTTCAAAACTGAAGTGGTCCCTAACAAATGGGTTTGGGAAATTGTCTTGTAAATTTGGAAAATTAATTGTTGACTTGTAAGCATTTTAACATCCAAAATAAATTAAAGAGAGATTAAAAGATGATGCCAATGTAATGCAGAGATATGGTAGATAATATTTATTAATTAATTTGGGTGGTAAGACTATCTGTCGGAGAAGCAGAGCATTTCACATTTTGAAATTTGCTGATTTTTCCAAATTTCAATCTTTATTACTTAACAAGTGTAGAAGTAATTTTAAAATTGTATGCTTTGTTTGAAAGCATTATTTTACATAGACGCCTACAAAACATCATATTGTGGATTTGCTGGAAAAAATGTAAAAGAAATCTGATCAACCCACATATTTGAAATCACTTGTCACATGTGCACAAAACCTTTAGTTAGGAATAAAAAGTAAAGAACAAAAAAGTGGAAGGACAGTAAGATGGCAAAACAAGTCATTATAAATATTCAATGAGCACCTCCACATTATCTCAAGTTCTCTTACAGAGTTGTGGAATTTCACCTAGGGCTCACTGATATTTCAAGGAACTCAACTGCCAGTATCAATGTTAAAAGTAGCATTATCAGTCTCATTGATGGTAGAAGTCGCTACAGCTGACATTAGGGCTATACTAACGTCCACATTGTCTTTATAGTATTTACTCTTAAGAAACCATTGCTAGCGTGATATATTGTCAGGTCTAAAAGATAAGCAAGTGGGAACCTGCTCACCCTCATTAGCAGCAGACACTCTAGACATCTGAGCAGCATAATAACATGAGACACACATATAAAATAACTGCTGTCATGAAGAAAGGAGCATTCAAATTACTGTATAATGAAACATCCATGAATAACATTGGACTGCAGAAAACCATAACTGGTTTTTAGTCTAGGTATTGCATGATCTGATTTACTATAAATACAACCAGAACTAACACTCTAGAAAACATCTATCTACTTTTTATGTATAACTACAAAAAAGCTAAAATTCAACTAATTCAATCGCAGGAAAAATAGGACAATCATGTGAATAGCCCCCATTCTCAGACATTGAATTTAATGCTGCCGTGTGACGTCTGTTAAAAATTGTGTGAATATAGTTTTAGGGTTTGACAAACATTATAAAAGTCGTGCATATCATTGGAGTGTAAAATAAATATAAACAACATATAGAACCAAAGAGAGAAGAAAGACAGATGCAAAAACTGGTTGCACATCCAAAATGGCAAGTAAATAGCAAACACAGATTAAAGTCACTTACACTAGGTTCACACCTGCGTTCGGGTTTCCATTCTTTGTGTCCACTTGGGGACCCAAAAAATGGAAACCCAATCGGCTTGAAAAGCACTTACCCGCAGAAACCCGTGGACCCCATACACTATAATAGGGTCAGCTGGGTTTCCACCCGAAAAATGTGGAGAGAAAGTCCTAATTGCAGGATGATTCTCTCCACATTTTTCAAGCGGAATGGGGACAGAATCCCTGAATGGGCAACCAGTGCAGATGTCAACCAGCCTTAAAAATTAAATGATTCACTGTCATAATCAGTATCAAAGAAGTAAATAAATAAGTAAATATCAAAACACTCACCAACAATATCATTGACTATCAGTGTTCAATAAGGATGCAAAAACTCATTGATACTGTGATTGGTTGATACATACTTACAAATGGGACATGGTCTTATGAGACTAATAAACAAGCCCACTTTATTTCGAAACACTGACTGGAGCCACAGTGGTATACTGAAACATATCTGCATACTATCACTAATAGGCTCATTTTGCTGTTATTATTCTGTCCTTCTTTCCTCTCTGTAGTCTGTGATAATGGAATGAGATGACTTATTTACTCTTTATTTATTTTTTTCAAGTGTTGTACTAATGATTATTTTTAATAGTCTATTTAAATAGAAGTTATATTTTAAGGGTATTTTGCTCCTAAGTTTACATTGCTGAATCCTCTGCAAACGTCGGAAGTAGTTGGTGTGCTATTAGTATAAATCCAATTACTAGTTTCTCTTCAACATTATCAAAATGTTTTAAAAAAATGTAAGCTTTGTATAACATTTAAAAATATAAATTGTTTTAAATACACTGCTGTCAAAATAAAGTAGGCATATGCAAATATGCCTTTCATACCACATTAGTATAGCACAAACATAAATAGATTAGTTATAATTGATAAAATTGATTATCATTTTTTCATAAAATATATTTTTTTTATTTTTAATCAGCAGTCTAATTTTATCACAGAAATATAGTACAAAATGTTATGAAAAAAAAAATACCAGAAGAAGTTTGATATACAAAATCATTACAGGTTTATTTTAGAAAATTTACACATGCATGATTTTCAAAATAGTTAAAAAAAAAAAGTCATTAAGATCAAAACAGATTCAGGCATCTTTCACACATCCGCATACAGTTGTGCTAAAAAGTTTACATACCCCGGCAGATTTTTGGGGGTTTTTTGGCCTTTTTTTCAGGGAATATGAATGATAACACAAAAACTTTTTCTCCACTCGTGATTAGTGGTTGGTTGAAGCCATTTATTGTCAAACTTCTGTGTTTTCTCTTTTTAAATCATAATGAAAACCAAAAACATCAAAATGACCCTGTTCAAAAGTTCACATACCCCAGTTCTTAACACCGTGTCTTGCCCCCTCTAACATCAATGACAGCTTGAAGTCTTTTGTGGTAGTTGTGGATGAGGCTCTTTATTTTCTCAGATGGTAAAACTGCCCATTCTTCTTGGCAAAAAGTCTCCAGTTCCTGTAAATTCCTGGGCTGTTTTGCATGTTCTGCGCGCTTGAGATCTCCCCAGAGTGGCTCAATGATATTGAGGTCAGGAGACTGAGATGGCCACTCCAGAACCTTCACTTTCTTCTGCTGTAGCCAATGACAGGTTGACTTGGCCTTGTGTTTTGGATCGTTGTCATGTTGGAACGTCCAAGTACGTAATTTGCCTCCAGTATTTGCTGATAACGTGCTGCATTCATCTTTCCTTCAACTTTGACCGAGTTTCCTGTTCCTTTGAAGCTCACACATCCCCTCATCTTCAGTGATCCACCTCCGTGCTTTACAATAGGAATGGTGTTCCTTTCATCATAGGTCTTGTTGACACCTCTCCAAATGTAATGTTTATGGTTGTGGCCAAAAAGTTAGATTTTTGTTTCATCACTCCAAATTATCTTGCTCCAGAAGTTTTGAGGCTTGTCTCTGTGCTGTTGGGCGTATTGAAGGCGAGATTCTTTGTGGCATTTGCGCAGTAATGGTTTTCTTCTGGCAACTCGACCATGCAGCCCATTTTTCTTCAAGTGCCTCCTTATTGTGCATCTTGAAACAGCCACATTGAGTTTCAGAGAGTCCTGTATTTCTGCTGATGTTATTTGTGGGTTTTTCTTTGCATCCCAAACAATTTTCCGGGCAGTTGTGGCCAAAATTTTGGTTGGTCTACCTGACCATGGTTTGGTTTCTGGGCATGTTATCAGGACAAAATCACCAGGGTATGTGAACTTTTGAACAGGGTCATTTTGATGTTTTTGGTTGTCATTATGATTTAAAAAGAGAAAACACAGAAGTTTTACAATAAATGGCTTCAACCAACCACTAACCATAAGTGGACAAAAAGTTTTTGTGTTATCATTTATATTCTCTGAAAAAAAGGCCAAAAAAACAAAAAATCTGCCAGGGTATGTAAACTTTTTAGCACAACTGTAAGCAGATGCGTGAAGTCTGTGCTTCTTCTTCTCATTTGTGGGTGGTGTGCTGTCTATAGTTGATCTGATTTGCACATCTGTGAAAAGCAGATCAATTCTTTTTTCCATCTCATTTTTCATTTTTATCTTTTGTTTTCATTTTGTCTCTGTGTCCATGAAAAACCCAATGAAACACAAAATGTCATTCATTTTTTTCAAGGACACTATGACTGCATCCCTAACAGTATCCTTGAAAAAAGTACAAACTTCAATTATGTCTGAATAAACACATTAAAATGAATGAATATGTATTCTGTCTGAAAAAAAAAAAAACATAGTTGAAATGCAGATGTGTGAATAAGGCCTCAATCCTTAGTGTGTTAATCATACTGGTATATGTTACTTGTATATGTTAGTTACTTTTGCTTATTTTTGTTTACGGCACATTTTCACACCCTCTGTTGCTTTGTTTTAGAATTCTATTCATTCCTCCATGAGACCTTAAAGATGTGTCTACTTATATCTCTTTTCTTCTTACTTTAGGAACTATAGCTAAGAGATAAATTATACAAATAGAGTACTAGACTATTATAATTACAACAAAGGAACATTAATTGGTATTGTCATATGTCTTTACACATTTACATGTCTTCTGTTATTTTTAAATGCAGAGCAGCATTACATATACTTACTTGTCAGGTTGAATTTGTTAAACAATACATTAAGTGTATTCATATTCATTAAACTTTAGTCAGGTAAGATGTAGACTTTCATTCATGTAGTGCATGCACATATGTAATGTGCTTTTATGAAATATAATCTGTAAAGAAACATTTAAGTTTTGCATAAAAGCAATACATTTAGAAGATGTTTAATTATAAACGTAAAATTATATTATATTTATATATTTAAACTATATACTATATATTTTTAATTACATTTTTATTTAGTTGCTTTTTCTAAACCTGTATGTAAAAACAATTTATGAATACATGATCAAAAAGATTAAGGCCTCAGTCAATGTATTAGCTGTGTTTTTTTTTTACGGCTAGAAGACTGACACATTCATTTCCCATTCATTGTCCGGTGTATGGGGCCATGAGAAAAACTCAATATAGGTCCTATATATGAGCATATAGCCAGCTTTATTTTGCATGGGATGAACAATCTATCATGTATCATGTAAAAGTATCCAGTGATAGTAGAGTGTGTTTGTAGTTTATATCTTTGAACATGCCACTGTAACTTGCCACTGTAACTTGCCACTGACTTAGACAGTTCTGGGTAGGGGAGAAGACATTTAGTCTATTCCTCTTTGAGGAAGGAGGAAGAAGTATAACAGTGTGTTCTTCCTTCCTGTAAGTAAAAAGGAGGATTTGTGGAGGAGAAGCAAGGATACTGAGCTAGAACCCGAGTCAGGCTGTAAGATACCAACTCAGATCAGTTGTTTGTTATTCTGCAGTCTTCTAAAGTTGAAAAGTACCCCATCAAGGAAAAGACAGACAGCCTTTGCCAAGTGTCATCAATCAGCTCAGCCCCAGACCTAGTGGATGGAGCCTTTGGAGGCTCTGATGCCCCCCATTGCATTTAAGCCTTATTTGCATATTTCTAAAAATGTCTTTTTCAATGATCTTGGAGCAAATATTGAACTATGTAAAGATATGATGGTCTTAGCATAATGTTCCCTACAATACATTGTGACTGGTTTGATATTGAGTTTTCTAATGATAGACTCCTTTTACATACTCCACACTTTCACCCAAAGTACTTAAAAACATGTATACTTAAAATACAAGGAGAACTACCAAGTTGTAGGGAAAAAGAATCATTCACTCCTTTCATTCGTTGAGGAAATGGGTTGGATATAACCTCAGAGAATGTTTCACCCTAAGACTGGTTAATAATAATAATAGTCCTTTAATAGTCCCACAATGGGGAAATTCAGTGTGTTACAGTAGCAAAGATAAGATAAGATAAGCAGATACAAATACAAATACAACATGTACAGGAATGTTCCAAGGTAAGAGGCATTACATTGATAGCCAACAGACAGATAGGAATTAGCAGAGGGGGGGGGGGGATTTAACAGGCAGAGAGATATTTCAGTTCTCTGTATGTAATGATCTCCGCTTAGGTCGGTGTTGGTTGTACAGCCTAACCGCGGTGGGGAGGAAAGACTTCCGATAGCGCTCCTTCTCACACCTAGGGTGGAGCAGTCGGTCACTGACAGTACTGCCCAGCGCAATCACAGTCTCATGCATGGGATGGGAGTTATTCTCCCGCATGGAGCTCACCACGGACAGTATCCTTCTGTCACCCACCGCCTGCACTGGGTCCAGTGGGCTCCCCAGGACAGAGCTGGCCCTTCTAATCAGCTTGTCAAGTTTATTTCTGTCCCTGGTTGATATACTGCTCCCCCAGCAGGCCACTCCAAAGAAGATGGCTGATGCCACTACCGAGTTGAAGAAAGTCCTAAGAAGTGCCCCCCCGGATTTCAAAGGCTCTCAGCTTCCTAAGCAGGTAGAGCCTGCTGTGGCCCTTCCTGTACAGGGCCTCCATATGATCTGCCCAGTCCAGCTTATTATTAAGGAGCAAACCCAGGTACTTATAGGTGTTCACAATCTCGATGCCCGTCCCCAGGATGTCCACTGGTTTTGGAGGGCATCTGCCTTTACGGAAGTCCACCACCATCTCCTTGGTCTTCCCCGCGTTAATCTTCAGGTGGTTCTGGTGGCACCAGTCCACAAAAAACCGGTTCAGTTCTCTGTACTCCCTGTCATCATCGTCTGTGATGAGGCCTCCTATTGCAGAGTCGTCAGAATACTTCTGTAGGTAGCAGCTGGATGAGTTGCACCTAAAATCAGCAGTGTACAGTGTGAAGAGGAAAGGGGCGAGAACCGTACCCTGAGGTGCCCCCGTATTACAGATAACGGTACCTGACACACAGTCTTGGGCTCTCACGTATTGAGGTCGATTTGTGAGGTAGTCTAGGATCCAGTTGGAGAGGTGGTGGTCCACTCCAGCAAGGCCCAGCTTGTCTCTCAGTAACCTGGGCTGTATGGTGTTAAAAGCACTTCATGTTCATGTTCACCTTAGGGCTTATACCTGTCAAATGAAAAACATATGACATCCAAAAATTATATACCAACCTCTTTGTCTCTGTTTAAGGAAGGAGGTCTGTTGCTGCTTCATGCTTTTGATTCAGAGTTTCTGTGGGGGTCCTGCATATATTTAGATTGTTAAAAATAGAGATGGGTAAACCTCATTAGATTTATTTAAATTAATATTTGTGTGGTTCAACCCTGTGGTTAGATTCCAGCCAAACTTGTTTGACACAAATCAGAAATGCTATTATTATACTCTAGGATCTCCTCAGACCCAGCAGGAAAAAAGATCAAAAGAGCCATTTTTTGCTTCCCATAAAAATTTTAAAAAAAGCAATCAAAACATAAGACATTCCCATGAGCACCAGTTAATGTGGTAGTTTCACAATATATTGTCATTTATCAAATTCACTACAAGTTGACTTTTAAATATTATCCTCACAACTCTTTTCTTCAATAATATGTCATATAACTCCAAAATAGCTCCTTCCTGATTTCTTTTTTTTCCAAAATTTTAAACACCAAAGAATCCTTTGACTAAAATGTATACTTCCAATATACTTCCAAACGCGTGAGTAATCTGTATATAGTGAAAAATCTACCAACTAGGTATATTAAACTCCCTTTGTAGTGTAGCAAAAGTTTTTAACCTATTTTCTTTAAATAAGTGACCAACTCTATATATATTGTACTTAACCCAAAACTTGCGCTCTGAGATCTTAAATAAGTGATCTTTGTCAATATTCCTCCATAACAGAGTATACTCTAAATATATTTGAACCCCTTCATTTTTTTAAATTTCTCTTCATAATTTATACTGCATTCTAAATCTTAGGGGTAAATTATTTTTAGCCCCTTGTGAAAGACCCATTACCAATAAAGAAACTATATCATACCATTCCCCCCTCCCCCAACTTTTTTATTATGTTTACTGTGACACTAACACTTTTCTAATCAATCACATCTTGTGCTGCCAAAACATGTAATTCAAAATCAAGAAAGGAGAAAGCCCCACTTTCTATTGCCATAGACAATACATTTTGTTTGATTATAATCTTTTTTCCCTGACAAATTATTTCACTGGTGAGGTTACAAATAAAACTAAGAACAGAATTAAGGAGATACACTGCAGTTTTACAGAAAAAAATGCATCAATTTAGGTAAAATTATCATTTTAATTAACGCTGAACTTTCCCTCTAAACTTTCATCTCAAACAAGGAGAAGACTGATCAGAAATGCAGCCAAGAGGCCCATGATCACTCTGGATGAACTGCAGAGATCTACAGCTGAGGTGGGAGAGTCTGTCCATAGGACAACAATCAGTCGTACACTGCACAAATCTGGCCTTTATGGAAGAGTGGCAAGAAGAAAGCCATTTCTCAAAGATATCCATAAAAAGTCTGGTTTAAAGTTTGCCACAAGCCACCTGGGAGACACACCAAACATGTGGAAGAAGGTGCTCTGGTCAGATGAAACCAAAATCAAACTTTTTGGCCACAATGCAAAACAATATGTTTGGCGTAAAAGCAACACAGATCATCACCCTGAACACACCATCCCCACTGTCAAACATGGTGGTGGCAGCATCAGGGTTTGGGCCTGCTTTTCTTCAACAGGGACAGGGAAGATGGTTAAAATTGATGGGAAGATGGATGGAGCCAAATAAGGACCATTCTGGAAGAAAACCTGTTGGAGTCTGCAAAAGACCTGAGACTGGGACGGAGATTTACGTCAATGAGGCTGTTATGCTTTTAATTCATTAAAACGATTTCTTCACTTTTTACATTTACTCCACTCAAGCTAATAAGGTTATTACAAATCACCTGAGAGAGCTCTTTAAAAAAATATGTGAACCTCTCAGACTATATTCCTAGTCTGAAGAAGAAGTAGGCTTTGCCAAGGTCTGTGGGAGCCACAACAATGTGATGGTATTGACTATATTTGTTTAGAGATTCTGAGTAGTAGGCACACGTTCTGGACTCTCATACCCTTGTCGGGGGCAAGTCCCCCTGGGATGGATGTCACCGTAATCCTAATTAAATAAATAACCAGTTTCAAGCGCTCGGGAAACAAGACGTACACAGGTATCGTGTATGAACCGTTTCTACTTTATTACGTAGTTCAATACAGTTTTAAAAGCAAGCTCAATTGCATAACAGTCATGTGATCAATATACATATATGGTCTTTCCAGTTCCGTTATCACACAAATTTGTTCATTTACCCATCACCCCAGATGTTTTCATTTTCACCTTATCTAAATGTCCTTCCAAGACTACTAGTTCTGCTGAAATCGGCAGAACTGTTGATATCTCCCCCAGACTCCAAGTCTGTCCTTATCAACTAAGCAGTCTTGTTTACAGAACATTCCACCCTCTTGTGCTTTCTGTATACTGTGATATAGAATATAGTGCAAGTTATGTTTTAACCCTTACAATTCCCCCATTTTAGGACTTTATTTTTAATCAGTATTCAATGAATATATTCACACTATCTGTGTGCCATCTGTGATGGATTCTCCATTGAAAATGTTAAAAATAATGATCCTACCTTACATACTGAGTATTGTCCCTCATGAGATTGCATAGCGAAGGAATACATTGGATACAACAACATCCTAATATCATAAAAATGATTACACAAAGGATTATACCTACAATTTGTCGAAGGTATCCCAAGTCAGGTAGGAAAGCTAACAGCCAGTCCCACCATCCTTGGTTGACATCTTGTTTAATATGTGTTACCATTTCCTGCAACTGTTTCAACTTTTCATGCACATCTTCTGAATGGTCAGACAAATTAAAACAGCACATTCCTGCAAAAGTGTTGCACCCATAACCATGTTTAAGCAGTAAATAATCTATAGCCGCTCTATTCTGCAATATTGCTTTTTTATGTGATTGCAAATCTAATACAACATCTTTAATGATAGCGCTAGTAGTGTTTATATTCTTTACCATAAAGCAAGCAATACGTGATATTATCTTAGCATTATATACAGACAAACCTGGTACTCCTACCAGTGACACAGCTAGGCTTATGTATTCTGCTTTCGATAAGAGTTTCACATCATAATTACAATCCTCAGGCAGTGGGATAGTACTTCTTTTGTGTAATATATGTACATGCGATTTCTGTGAACTCTGTTCATATGGTGTGGGTATCATAGTCAATGCTAATCTAGACAAGGCACATATGCCTCCAGTTATATTGGCAGGTATATAGGTGTAGCTGCTATTACCACACGCTAGAACCCACCCAGGTGGCAAGGGTACATGTAAATCTAGTGACGGGACAATAAGTGTCCTGTTACTTTGCATCCTCTTCCCTTCCCTCAGGGTTTGACAATCGTTGTCAGTTCTATTGCAGATTTGTGGAAACTGCCCTTTATTCATTATAGGATTGCAATTAGGTATTGTTGTTTTATTACATGAAAATTTGAAACACAATTCTGCTCTTGCTACTGCCCCAGTCGATATCCTTATCATATTCTCCTGTAAATCTGCGTAGGCAGTGCAGTTCATACAAGCATAATAAGGACTTATCCAGTCTGCATGCACATGGAGATCAGCTTCCTGTAAAAGAGTATAATTTAACTGAAGTTTCAACAATTTAGTCCATACTGCAACAGAAGTCGGCACTGCAATCAAACAAGTTTCTAACACATTACTGGAATATGCATTTCTCAAACAAAATTCTGTCATGTTTAATACTCGGGCCAAATATAACCACATATTCTCTTTTGTTCTCCATATGTGTTCCTCCAGCTCCCTTACTCCCCGATTTGGGCTGTCTTTTTTCCTGTAAAGTTCAAACCAGGTCCATATTATTAAAAGGCATCCAGCAAACATCAGCAAGTGTCGTGTTTTCATTTTGATGGTGCTTCAACTTTCTTGCAATGTGAAGCGTGTATCCAGGTGGGTTTTCCCTCCAATTTTACTGAAGTGGCAGTTGTCAGCAGTACTTGGAAGGGACCGTCATACCTGGGTTCAAGAGACTCCCTAGTGTGTCTTTTCACGACCACCCAATCACCAGGCTGCAAGCTATGCGTTCCTGAAAAATCAGAAGGGTCTGGAATAGAAGAGAACACTTTTTTATGTGTTTCTCTCAATTTCTGGCACAAAGTCTGCACATAGCTAGAAATACTGTCATAGTTAAGCTGTTATGTCTGAGGGAAGTATAACCCTGTTTTGGGTGCACTTCCAAACAATATTTCAAATGGTGACAACCCTGTCCTCCTGTTAGGGGTGGTTCTTACTGAGTAAAGGGCTAAAGATAGACACTCAGGCCAGGGCTTCCCTGTCTCTGCTATCGTTTTTTGGATCTTTAATTTGAGTGTGCCATTCAACCTTTCCACTTTGCCTGAACTCTGAGGATGGTAGGGTGTGTGGAAAGCTTGCTCAATCCCTAGTGCAGACATTATTTCTTTCATTATCTCACCTGTGAAATGTGTACCTCTGTCAGACTCAATCACCTCGGGCACTCCAAACCTGCACACTAGCTCAGACATCAGTTTCTTGGCAGTTGCTTGTGCGGTTGCTTTGCTCACAGGGTAGGCCTCAGGCCATCCTGAAAACAGATCCACACAGACCAATACATACTCGTATGTTCCAGACTTAGGCAACTGTATGTAATCTATCTGTACTCTCTGAAATGGGTACAGGGATTTTGGTGTACACTTGGTGGGTGTTTTAACTACCTGTCCTGGGTTGTGTAGAGCACATATGTGACATGCTTTTACGTGGTTACTAGCAGCTCTTCCAAAACCTGGGGCAAACCATAATTTACCCACTAATGACTCCATGGCATTTCGAGAGGCATGCACCTTACCGTGGGCCAAGCCAGCCATCTGGGGGTAGACTGCTGCGGGCACACATAATCGATCCCCCATTTTCCACATACCATCACCTTCTGTAGCACCTGCTTTCTTCCATCTTTCAGTTTCCACACTGGTAACCTTTGAGTACAGCCCTTTTGGGTCTGCTAGGTCAATTTCCATTTTGCTCACCTGGTTGGGACCCCTTCTCGCCAGTAGTGCTGCAGCCTTGGCTGCTATGTCAGCTCTCTCATTTCCACGGCTTTCAGGGTCCCTTCCTTTTGCGTGAGCTCTGACTTTCACAATTGCCAGCTGCTTTGGGAGCAGTATGGCCTCCATCAGTCGACTTACCACATCTCCATTCTTAATTGGCTTGCCCTGGGCCGTTAGGAAGTTCCTTGCCCTCCATATTGGACCATAATCATGTGCAATGCCAAAAGCATACCTGGAGTCAGTGTATATGTTAGCTGTTCTACCTTTGGCTATCTTACAAGCCTCCATAAGGGCTTTAAGCTCAGCTTCTTGGGCTGACATGTGTGGTGGAAGAGCTTCCTGGACTATGATGTCATGTTCAGTGACTACAGCATACCCTGTAACAAATTTGCCTTCATCTGTCAGATACCTTGAGCCGTCCACAAACATCTCATAATCAGGATTTTGTAACGGCACATCCGTGACATGGTCAAATCCCACTGTTTCCTGTGACATAAGAGCCACGCAATCATGTTCATGCTGGCTGTCAAACAGTTCTTCTTCAGAGAGGGAATTTAAAAATAACTCATCTTCCACTCCCCCTTTTGAATCATGAACTCCTACAGGAAGAAGAGTTGCAGGATTCAAAGTTAAACAGCGTTGAAAAGAGATGTTTGAGGAGGACTGCAGAGCAAATTCCATTTTGCACTGCCGTGCCAAAGAAAGGTGACGTCTGTCTACCTGTGTGAGGATAGCATGGATGTCATGAGTGTGTCATGGTGTATACACAACCAATAAATGATCTAGGACAATGTCTGAGCTTTTGTCAAGCAATGCTTGTACCGAGAGGACAACCCGCACACAGGAGGATGTCCCCTTTCTTTGGCACGGCAGTGCAAAATGGAATTTGCTCTGCAGTCCTCCTCAAACATCTCTTTTCAACGCTGTTTAACTTTGAATCCTGCAACTCTTCTTCCTGTAGGAGTTCATGATTCAAAAGGGGGAGTGGAAGATGAGTTACGTTGGGCGCCAATTTCTGTCGGGGGGCAAGTCCCCCTGGCTTACAGCATCTAACCATGAGCTGTAATGTGTTGTTGTGTGAGAACTGCAGTTGCGTGCCCTATCATCTCAGTCACGTAGAGCTGAAAAGGTTTCTGATAGTCAGGTAGGCCTAGGGCCGGAGCACTGACTATCTGCAACTTCAGCTGATAAAACGCATCCAAGGCCTCAGGTGTGAGGCTGAATGGCTTTGAGGAGAGGCTATCGTACAGAGGTTGCATGGTCAGAGATGCAGATCTGATCCATGGCCTACAGTAGGATACCAATCCCAAGAAGGTACGTAGCTGAGCATGAGAGGTTGGCACCTGCATGTCTCTCACCACCTTGGTCCTCTCATCTGACAGGTGCTTGGTACCCTGGCCGAGACAGTGTCCCAGGAACACCACTTTTTGTTTGCAAAATTGCAACTTGTCCTTGTTGGCCTTGCAGCCGTTCTGGTAGAGGAAACACAACAGGCTGATGGTTGCCGCTTCACAGGTTGGTTTGTCTGGAGCACAAAGAAGAAGATCGTCAACATATTGTAACAGAACAACATCATCATGTGGAAAATACCAAGTACTCATAATAAGTGTAAGACACCTTGTGAATTGGTTAGGACTGTTTTGCGCCCCTTGTGGTAGTACTGTCCAAGTGTACTGTTTACCCCTGAATGTAAATGCAAACAAATACTGGCAATTGGGGTGTAAAGGCACAGAAAAATATGCATTGGAAAGATCTATACAACTGTACCAGGTGGTACCTGTGGGGACAGCTGACAGCAAGGTGTGTGGGTTAGGTACCACTGGGGTTTCAAGTAGCGTTACTTTATGCAATTCCCTAAGATCATGAACCATACGGTATGTGTCTGGTTCTCCCTTTTTGCCCTTTTTCTTCACTGGGAAAAGAGGAGTGTTTGCTACAGAAGTGCATTCCTTCAATGCCTCTGCTTTCACTAATTCCACTATTGTTACTGCTATGGCATCCTCTTGGGCATGGGTCAGAGGATATTGTTTAATCCTGGGTGGCTGAGCACCAGGTTTCAGGGTTACCATAACAGGGGGTACATCCAATTTACCTAAGTCTGTTTTCCCAGTTGCCCATAATGCTGTTGGCACTTGGGATAACAGTACATTTTCTTCTTCAGTGAGGACAAAAATACAATTTGGTGTACTTAACTCGGCAGATAACAAACACAAAATCTCATGGTTAGTATGTGTGACTTTTACAAATGCTTCTCCTGAGGAATGTAACATGATGTTACAACCTAATACTCCCATCACATCTGTACCAAGAATGTTATCTGATGTGTCAGAGACTAAATACCTAGTGAGTATCCTGCAACCCTGAAATGAGGTTTCTACAGGATCAGTTTGATCTAAAGCATCCACCGCTTTAGTGAGAAGTCTTCCATAAACTTCCACTGACTCACCTTTCTCTCTTTTAACAGATACCTTACTTCAGGTGATAACAGGCAAGACAATAAATTCACATAACATAGTACAAGACATAATTTCATATGTTTGAGTATGTTCTTGAATATTTTACACATATATATTGTCATTGTACCTTACTTTCCATTTAACCTTAGGCTAACACTTTTATCAAAATATTTTCCCTTTGGGCATAAATAGTCATCATACACAGGCTGCGGACCCCGGAGGCCCAAAGCCAAGTTTCACTTTGTAATAATTGACATGTAACATTACTGGGTAACACAGTATCATATTCAGCTTGTGATTTTCTGCGTGCGCATCATATCAGATACAATGTCCTTGAAGCTACTTGGCAGTCAATTAATGTTTTGGTTATTCCCTGCAGAACATCTGCAGAGCGCTACAACAGAATACAGGAATACAATTCAAGCAGATAGCATTTAATACTGACACCAAAATTACATATTACTATTTTTGTACAATTTTCAAATATTTCCCAAACCCCACAGACTTTAGAATTTTCTTCACTGGATTCCAACCAAAAGTTGAACCCCTGTGGAACATCACAATATCCTAGTTTCTTCTTTTTAGGGGACATTTCCTGAAAGCGGATTTAATTTTACAAAAAGCATAAAAGTTGAATCCTGGCATTGATATAAACAGAATGAATATTACAAATACAGGTTGACTATATATATATATATATATATATATATATATATATAATACATAATCCAATAAACATCATACCGATGGTGGACAGTTTTTCTCTTTGCACTATATCAGATTCTCTGAGTATTTTGTTAAAGTAGGTAATATTTCATACAGAACTGGGAGATAAGATGGGTTATATTAAACAATAATACTGAGAAGGGTAATGTCTCCCTTCAAGCCTGATTCTCGGAGTGAGGTGGGGGTGATTCATTATTTCCTGAACTATCACCCCTTATCCTATTCTATTGCTTCCTTCTATCAGGGCATAAATGCCTCTTTGCAACTTTTTGTCCTGAATCAATTCCGCATGATCTAATCTCCACTGATCCCAAAATCTACTGTCTACCAACCCAGTTTTGTGTATTCCTGCTCTTTTTAGGATTTTCTTTACCTGTGCGGCTACTTCTTTCCCTTCCCCTATCTCTATTAGTTCACATGGGGTGTACCATATCTTAGATGGTCCCTTCCCCATCTTGGCTGGTAGCTAATCAGCCGATGAGTCTCTCACTCCTCTAGGGCAACCTTTGAGACAATAGAGGGTCACTTATGACTACTTAGTGAGAACTCCCAGACAGACTCTTCTGTCTTCTATGAACTACTCTACTTGTGCAAGTTCAGGAGTAGTGCTCAGGGCAATGCCTCAATTGGCTTCCACAGGCTCAACTTTCTGCCTGTGTCCCCTTACCAAAACACTCCCAAATCACTACACGCACTTCGCGCGGATTCTACTAAGTCCTTCGTGCTACTACTCAGGTCCCATTCGACCTTGACCGTCCAGGCACGGCTGGAGGCTAGTGTTCCAAAACAAGGACTTTTCAATCACTCAGTGCTTCTCAGTTCCGAACCTTGTCCGCAACTCTAGGGGTTAAGAATAGAGAACTGTTCCCCATTCTTTGCAGCCTTATATATCTTATAACACAGGTAACATGCAAACATCAATAGACAGGCAAGACAAAAAGCAAAGAAAACAATTTCCATATCATTTACAGGTGACATGTCCCTTTTAGGTTCTTCCGTACTATACAATTGGCATCGAGATGTCATATAAGCTTGCAGCAGCTTACCTCACTCATCGATACAGAGAATAGACACACAGGAACCTCAGATATACTAATTGGCAAGATCAAAGGCTTACCTTCACAGTACTGTTTTTATCTATCTGAGGTCCTCTGGTCCCGTCCTCAAGTCGATCGGTGAGTGGGTCGGCACTCTATCGGCTGCACATCAGACGATCTCGAGGCCCCACGTCGTTGGGCGCCAATTTCTGTCGGGGGCAAGTCCCCCTGGGATGGATGTCACCGTAATCCTAATTAAATAAATAACCAGTTTCGAGCGCTCGGGAAACAAGACGTACACAGGTATCGTGTATGAACCGTTTCTACTTTATTACGTAGTTCAATACAGTTTTAAAAGCAAGCTCAATTGTATAACAGTCATGTGATCAATATACATATATGGTCTTTCCAGTTCCGTTATCACACAAATTTGTTCATTTACCCATCACCCCAGATGTTTTCCTTTTCACCTTATCTAAATGTCCTCCCAAGACTACTAGTTCTGCTGAAATCGGCAGAACTGTTGATATCTCCCCCAGACTCCAAGTCTGTCCTTATCAACTACGCAGTCTTGTTTACAGAACATTCCACCCTCTTGTGCTTTCTGTATACTGTGATATAGAATATAGTGCAAGTTATGTTTTAACCCTTACACCCTCTTCCCAAAAAAGGAAATAAAATAAAGCTGTATCATCATTTACAACTATATTTCACTCCATTCTGCAGGCTTAAAATTAACATGGAAATAAGTTTTCCTCTACATCAGTTGATCAGTGGGCTGTCTGCCATGGAAAAACAGAAACTGCAGTGATAAGGGTATCTACAATATCAGTGCAGTTTCCATTTCTAGAAAGCTAAAGGACATCATGGTCACATTACCAGCCAGAGAGAAGCTCAGTTGCATTATGGGTCCTGAGGTTTGTAAACCACTGGGGGAGAGATGAGAAAGGGATCAATGAAGCTGCCAGTGGAGGAGGAGTAAGTAGAGGATCAATTCTGCTATCAGTGTGGAAGGGGTTAGAAGGGGGTCAAAGCTTTTGCCAGTGGGAGAGAGGTGTGAAGGGGGCAATGATGGCAGGTGTAAGGAGACTTATAAAGTGTGCAATGGTGATAATAGTGTGGGGTAGCGGGAAGGAGAACAATGCTTCTGTCAGTGGTGCTGCACTGTAGTATTTGATTAGTGCTTCTGAGTAGATGTTTTTTTTTTGGTATTTGGTGCTTCTAGAGAGGTATTTTGTGCAGCACTTTGGATTTGGCACTTTTGGGGAGGCGTATTTTGCTGTGACATTAGTTTGGCACTGCTGGTGAGGTATGTTGTGCTGACCTATATGGAATATATTTGGAAATTCAGGGTAAGTATGTTGTGCTGCACTGTGTTATTTAATATTTCTGGGGAGGTATTTTGTGTAGCACTGTGGTTTAGCAGTTCTGAGGAATGTATATAGTGTTATACTATGATATTAATCTGGCACTGTTGGAAAGATAAGGTAAGCTGTGATATGGTATTTGTTGCTTTTTATGGGGTATGTTGGCCTGCACTATGGAATTCGGTATTCCTGGAGTGGTACTGTATGTATTGTGGTATTTGATTCTACATTATTTGTAGTGCAGATGTGTTGGTTAAGGACTCTTGATTTCTTGAGAATCTTCAACACAATATCAGATAGAATCGGAAATTCTATTATACTCATGCCTCCACCACATTGCTTGACAATTGGTATGAGTTGTTTGTGCTGATATGCTGTAATTGGGTTTCCCCAAATGTGGCACTGTGCATTACAGCCAAATATCTTCACTTTCATCTTGTGAGCCCAAAGGGCATTGTTACAGATTTCTTGTGGTTTGGTCAGATGCCGTTTTGTAAACATAAGCCATGCTGCCATGTTTGTTTTATAAAGAAGAGACTTTTGCCTACCAGTCATTCCAGTCAGGCCATACTTGTCCAGTCTTATGCTAATAGTACTGTCATGAACTTGAACATTAAACATGCTCACTGAGGCTTATAGTCTTATATGTACGTGTTCTTGGGTGTTTTACAATTTCTCCAAGCATTGCATGCTCTGACCTTGGAATGAATTTGCTGGTGCTTCTAACTTTTTGCCGCATGATATATTATCTAAGAAGACAAGAAAAGTCATTCAAAACCCACTGGGTCAGGTTAACACTTTGTGCCACAGTGTTGTTAATGCCTTATGAGCCATATTAACCTTTGCTACATCTGTATGTGTATCATAGGTCAAGCATCTTTTCTATAAGCAACATGATCTTCTGATAAGTCAACACACTGCATACTCTGTGGGTAGGCTGAAGTGTGTGAATTGAGGCCTTTCAAGGTTTTGGCTAGCATGTTGTGATATTGTGTTGAATTAATTTGTCTTATAAATAGAAAATGCTATGACATTTTGGAGAAGTATTTGTGGCTGTGTCCCTGGTTGAAAAGTGATGAAAAACAAAAAATGCCTCCAAAAATTATGCCTTTATGGGAGCAGAATGCTGCACCAACATTGTGCTGGCATTGGAAGAAGCAATGGTGGGGTTGTTTGTTTTATTTTCTTTTTACTATGCCAACAATGTGGCGGTGGCAATTGGAACTGGCAACTACAGAATTTGAAGAAATATTTGTGACATACTGTGAGTGTGCTTCCATTTGAAAAGTGAAATTATAAAGAGTAGACTTTATAAAAAACTACAAAAAAATGTCCCTTTATGGGAGCAGCAGCAATGAGTGACAATTACAAAATTTGAAGAAAAAGTATGACACACTATCAGCTTGCATGGCCTGCCAGCTAAAAAAGCTAAAATATACTCTGACATTGAAAGGATTCTTTGACCATAAGAACAACACTTGGGAGCCAGATAAAATCTGGATTAGCAGACTGCACCAAAAAAAAAAAAAACATAACAAATGGAAATTTTTCAGATTAGCACAGGCTGAATCAATGTTTTGCTGTTAGAACAGCAGTTTGGCTGTATTTAATTAGTTGTATGTTTAATGAATTCTTGCCCCAAAAAAACCCTTAGCAAAAGGACTAACAGGGCTGACTTTGTCAATAAAATTAATGTAAAATAATCTATGGACATTCACAGATCAAACTTCAAAATTAAATTATTGCCAATGAAAGGGTTAACTGTCCATTGTCTGTACTGCTACAGTCACAGGCTCACAGCACAGGTATTCTTTTTCCCTCAATCTCATGCCTTATCTCAGTATCTGCATATAACTGATTAATTCTGACTAAACCTCATTCTATTCTCCTAGTCCTATGATTTTCTAGTTCTATTTGCAAGTTTTTCTGCTGTGTATAATAGAAGAAAATTGAGTCATTGCTTTGGATTATGAAATGATGAATAACATGTCCATCACTAGCTTGACTATCACTAAAATGCCTCTTCTTTCTGCCCACAGTATCTTATATACAGTATATACTGTATGTGACATCAGCACTGTAAGGTGTCCACCTACCACTGATTATTGGCTGAGAGGCTGTCACGTGATGTCAGGGTGTCACACACATGTGTCTCTGCTGTAATTACACTGTGTATTGCATGTTGCGGTGGCCATTTTAGTTCATCCGTGACGATTGGCAAAGTAACATAACGTGGCCAAAATTTTCAAAACAGAATTTAGTAGAGATAGGATGATAAGAATCTAAATAGTTGGAATCTTTATCTTTTTAGGTATCAAAATAATATTTGTTTCATCCATTGATGGTGGAAGTCTACCTTGCTGAAATGCATGATTATAAACAAATGCTCAACTAACATACAAATAAAAATTTTTGAAAATATATATTGTTCATATAGGATTCCTTCCAGAATGCTATATTTCTTGGAAACTTTTGAATAACTTTTTTTTATGGCATGTACAGTACACTGTGAAGATATTGACTGATCAGTCAATGCTGGGTGTCAGACTCCCTCCAATATCAGAATGAAGAGCTCTACTTGGGATAGGATATCAATATATAGTCTTAGACAAAACATTTATTGTGGTATTAGTGAACAAAGCATTTTTATGGTTGTTCACAATTGTGAATAAGTATCTAGATATGTCCACACTTAACTAATATCCAGTTTGGTTTAACAATGCTATTTATCATTAAACCAATCTGTTGTAATATCACAACATGCTGACAAAGGCCTTACAAAACTACAATTCAACCGCTCGATCTTGATGGCCACACACAGACACAAATAGAATGGTTAGAATATCCGTTTGTCTTAACTTGTTACAAGGTCATGTTACTTTCAGAAAACTTGTAATATACATATTTTGACATTCCCAGCCAAAAGGAAAGCTAAGGGAGGACACATCTGTATGGTTCTAAAAGTATCAAAATTTAACTCTTTAAAATCTAGTCACACACTTACCTATCTTTTGTGCTTTTAAAAAAATAATACAAAGTATGCTCAGCAGCTTTTTTTGAACTGCCATATAATTGAGAGGACAGAGCTGTGCATGCAGGACCCTAGTTCTGAAGATATATGTGGATCCCAGAAGTGGGACCTGTAAATATGCCATACATGTCTAAGATGAGAATATCCCTTTTTATCTATGGGCAGCTTTAACAGAAATATGACTGTTTTTCTAGTTAGGTGTGTTGTCCATTTCTGTAAAAATGAATAGAGGAAGAACAACTACAATAATTACTTTTGAATTAGATTCTCAACAACTTGTATAGCAACTCCACTGACATTTTTACTGTACAATTTTGTATATATTACCTTCCTACATTGAGTATATTATGAAAAATATTGTTTTACCCTATAAAATCAATTTGGGATATCACAGATTGTAATCTTTTCAATACTACTAAATGGTTTTAAATGACAAACTGTCATCTACAACAATGCCAATTTGGCTAGAGTTTGTAAACAAGCAGATTGGACTTGTGAAAGTTTACATAATAATGACTCAATTGTACAGGAAATAATAATGCAAATTGAATTTTTTCCATAGATGGACATTCACACCTGGTGTAGCACAGAAAGATATCTAGCACTGTAAAATGTGTATTTTATCTTCCTGCAGAAAGAAATATGAATTGGAAAAAAAAAGTTAATTAGGAAATGTTGATAAATTGATGAACTGAAGCAGCCAGGGAAATTTGTACAAATTACAAAATCATTTTCATTAGCAAGTCCTTGCTGCAATGAGTGAATATTACATTACATTAGCATGCAGTAAGAAAAGGCTTGTTAAGTAACAAAGTACATTGTATTCCTCTGTGGGTATGAAATGAATAAAGGTTTTTTTGTGGATATACTTTTTATGGATGTGGGATATGATAGATGTGCAAGGCAGTGAATGTAGCACAGCTGGGAATAAAACAGTATTAAAAATGTGCAATTCAGCACGTGTGGGCTGCTATAGAAAGTGATAATAGCATCAAGTCTGGTCAGTGATGAATGTGATGAATGAATCATCACATAAATTCACTTTGATTGGCATACTTGGCACTCACCACCATTACAGTAATTTTACAATTATTTGACATTTTAAATATGGCTGCATTGAGAGTACTTTGAAAAGAAGTTGGTATTAACCTTAAAATAAATACAAAAACTCTTTTCTCCCTCAACTATGGCATACTGTTTAATACATGGCATACATTAATCAAACATGAAATAAACCCTGCTGTTTGCCGAGTAACTTCCAACGTAGTTCAGAAACCTGACAGACTATAAATATTATTCACACACATGACATTTTGTTATGTTACAAAGAAAACCACTTTATTATACAATTTCACTGCACCATGGATAATAGAATGAGCATATTATTGACAAGTGAATGATATTTTTAACCCTTTTATAGCGAGGCCTGTTTGGGCCTTAATAACTAACTTTTCAGGCAACTTACTTTAATTTAATGTCATGTTATTCTGGTACAAAATTTAATTCACATTATTAAAAAATGCCACAGTTTTCTGCCTGAGAAACCTCTTTCAAGTTCCTGCCACTAAGCGTCTCCTTCTTCCTAATCTGCTGTTTGCTTCCTGTAACTAGGGAGCTCAGATATCTGTTTTTCTGTGTCTAGGATCTCTTTACTTGAGTCATAATCTGAATTTGAGTCCTTTGATATCCTACATAGAGATGAATGATTTGGTTCTGGTCGAATTGGATTCGACCCACATTTTCCAAAAGTTTTGTGTTTGTCTGAATAGTAAACTTTTGGGTTTTGTCACCCATGAACAGAAAGTGAAATTATTAGTGAATTATATATTAATTATTCTGAAGAGGCACCAGAGTATAACAGGTGGAGGCCCAGGGGAGGTGTAAAAAACAACAAACATATATACTGTACATATACTCAACTTCCCTCACCTCTTCTAGGCCTCCTCGTGGCATCTGGTGCTCTCGCTTGGTCCTCTTATGGCCTTTTTTGGCCTCCTGGGGGACATCATGCCCCACTGCTGGTGCCCTAGAGTATAATAGAGTATAATAATAATAATAATAATAATAATAATAATTTTACTTCTGGTTCTACATGAATTTTGGACTGAAACAAACTAGAGCATCAACAAATCTTCGACTCTCTACTCTTATATTTTCTTCACATGGGTTTTTGTGGACTGGGAGTGGGCAGAGGCCATCTTGGTATACATGTGGCTGGAAAATGCAGTGGTCTCCCTAATCACTATGGCAAGATGGGTATATAGCTTATCCTGATAATATTGATATATGCTATGCAATTTCTATTCCCTTTGGTAAGTGAATGATATTTTTAACCCTTTACTGAATTTCCCCACTGTGGGACTATTAAAGGACTATTATTATTATTATATTATTAAGAATTACCCCATTTTGTCTTTATAGCAAGGGTCTAAGAGCACTGCCATCCAGGACTTATTCCTCTGCTTGATGCATAACATATGCTTGTCTTTGTGTAACTGGTGGAGCATACAGCCTGCCATACTTGCCAGCCTGTGCATGGACCCAGGGGCCTGCCATGATTGGTATTCTTGGATAGCTTGGTTGTCGTCATCATCATCTTGGAAGAAATAAGGGTCAGCCTCCTCCCCTGGCTGTGCCTGTGACATATTAAGAGACCCCTCTACATCCAAGGTAGTCTTCCTCCTCCTCTTGACATTGACAAAGAGGTGAAAACTGTTCCTCATTGCATGAGTGTTTCCTGTAAGATATATAATAGAGGAATCACATTGGTGGTGCTGCAGTTGTCCCTTCTGACAAATTTGGTGGCTTCTTCAAAGGACTTGAGAAGCCTACACACTTCCCGCATGAGAGCCCAATGATGTATCTCAAAATAACACAATGTGGCTGTGGTCTGCTGCATGCAATAATTGTTCACCACCTTCTGCTGCTGACACAGATGTTCCAGCATGTTTAAGATGGCATTCCACTGAGTTGGAATATCGCCGATAAGGTGGTGCAAAGGTAGATCGCTTCATTGCTGCAAATTGAGCAAAGTGTGTTTTGTGATATAAGAACGACTAAAATGCATAGAGACATTTCTGACCATGAGGAGCGCCTCTTTTAAGCAACTATACAGTTTAATTAAGACCCAAACATCTAATATAGTCGGTTTGGAGCAGAAAGAACGAAATTTTGTCAAGGGAGATTCATAATGTTTGTTCATAATTCTGCTGTGTTTCTGAGTGTATTCCCAGATTTAGAAGTAATTTCTGATATAAAGGTCTGTAAGCGTTTGTTTGTTTTTTTTTTTTTTTTTTTTTTGAGAGAAGAGCCATCAGCTTGCCACCTTTATTACCATGCATATAATGTTTATAGGTAGAGGAAAGAGGAGTTGTTCTCTAAGTCTAATGACATCTGAGAGAACTGCTTGAGCTGCCGACCTGTTGTGTAGGCTTCCCAGTCTAGCAATTTGGGACAGGAGGATACATACCTCCTTAGTGATCCTTTTTAAAACAGGAGACTAATGAAGGTACCTCTAATCACTGCTTTATGAACTTCCCAAATGATGCTAGGCTGGATATCAGATGTGTAATTTTCCTTAAAATACTGGGTAAGAGTTTGTTCTACTCTCTGTTTAACCTCATTGGAGCAAAGTACGGTTTTGTTGAGTCTCCAATTATAACTATGAGGAAAGAGTAAACCTATCTCCAGTTGTAGTGAAATTGGTGCGGGGTCTGATATGGTGATGTTCCCTATAGTGGGGGAGGAGGACACTAAGTGGTGGTGTGAGATGAAAATATAATCCAGAAGTTGGCATAATTTGTGTGGATTGGAGTAGAAAGTATAGTCTCTGCTTGAAGGGTGGAAGGATCTCCAAGTATCAATAAGTTTAAGTGAGAAAAGGCTTTTGGAAAGTTTACTTAAGGCTGCGAAGGTCAGGGAGGATGTACTAGTGGAGGAGTCAAGCACTGGCTGCAGAGCAACGTTAAAGTCACCTCCTAATAGCGTTAAACCTTCTCCAAAGGTTGAGAAGCTTTCAAAAGTATTCAAAAGCCAGGATACTTGGCCAACATTGGTGACGTAAATATTTTCAAATGTGATGGGAGTATTGGCCAAACTACCTTTAAGGAATAGGAATCTACCTGAGCCATTGCTCATCTGGGAGGTAACCAGGAATGGATGTCTGCTTTGAAAGCCATGCTAACCCCATTTATCTTTTTCTGATCATGGCATGAGTGGTATCAAGTCAAATAGGGTGACTTAGGCAAATTGTGGATTTTACCTTCAAGGAAATGAGTTTCTTTAAGAAGGATGATCGAAGAGCTGCATTTTTTGAGGGTGTGGATCACCCGAGAGCACTTAGTTGGAGAATTAAGACTTTTGACATTCCACAATGAGACCTTAATACAAGACATACAAGTAATTATTCAAACAAATAGTAGGAATTTCTATGTAGAACTAAAAATGTAGACAAAAAAAGAAAGGGTATAAGATAAAGGTGGGGAATGCACTGATTTACATTGAGATAATCACAGGGAGGGGTGAGCAGAGGTGACGGAGTTAGGAGTTCTCTTATAGAGAGTAAGGTGAGAACCGTTACCGACGCAAAGACTGTATAAATGAAAAGGTTTCTGGAAAGGGATTCAGCCCTGGAGGAGGTGGAGGGTCGTTGCAATGCACAGTTGGGGTAGACAGAGCAAGTGTGGATGCTCAGATAGGGTTTGGTAAGAAAAATCCCACAGAGTTGTGGAGGCGAGGAGAAATAACAAAATGGCCACTTTACTCAGCAATCAGGGTTGGTTGTTAAGCCACCTATCCCCACAGGATTAAGTAGATCCTTAAGCAGTATTTTATAGAGAGTCAGCAGATCTTTGCTATGGGCACATTCAGGTGATTAGTAGAAGACAGTTCTGGCACACTGAGCCTGATGAAGCATTGCTCTGGGAATGGAGACGGCTCTACAATGTCTCCTGCACAGCCCATAGTATGTGGAAGCTTCCAGCGGTGGTGCAGGGATTCCAGGCCAAGGCCTCTGGTGCTTCTGTAGGCCACGATAACAAAAGTGCCAGTGCCTCAGTATTGCTGTCCAGAAGGAGAAGTTGGAGTCTCTAGGCACTGTTGGAGCTTCGTTCCTCTGGTGAGTTAGCGGTTCAGTCCACAAAAATTAAGTTTTTATACTGTAGGGACAGGAGTTCAAAATTTCCATCTCCAGATATACCCCTAGCTCCCCTACCAGAATGACTACCAGTTGTAGTAGTACCACATCCCCTGCCACTACTACCTCCACCACCAATAGTCATCATGTCTTCCTCATCTGCTTGTACACAATTCTGATTGTTCTTATCCAGCTCATCAAAAAGAGGAGAAAGACTACTCTGACTAGGAGAAACAGATTTCTCAGCAGGTGCATTATCAGTACAAAGGGTTTATGTGTATATGAAGAATGTGAAGGAGACACAGTTGACAGTACAGAAAGGCCCTGTGGTAAATTATATTATAAGTTATGTAGGAGGAGGAGGAACACACAGAAGTCTGAATCATGAGCCAGCTAATTAATTAAAAACTTGACCAACATTCTCACGAAGTGCAACAATCCTGCGGCTACGAATGGGCCCACCAAAACTTGAAGCAGTGTTGCTCTTGTTACCCACATTCTTGTTGTTAGTAGTAGCAGTACTTGCACGAGTGTTTCTTCTTCCCCCTCCTTTTGTCAGCCACCTGCCCTGTTTTATTCCACTCATTTTTTTTAATGCACACAGAGTTTAATTAGTATCAAAAAACACTGAAATAATGGAGATTCTTTTTTTACATTAGCAAAGGATGTGTGTAACATACTGTATATCTAGAATTACATATGTGCACTTATACATACAGAAAAACGCTTCAAATATTTTGTTCAGATTAACAACATTGCTCCTTAATGTTAGTTCTTGCCCAACAGAATTGTCTTCTTCAGTACAAAAGTATGTTTAAAGAATGTGTATAGAGATGAAATTGCTGTATAGTCAGCAGTCAATTCCGTCAGACAATATAGATTATTGCCTGGTAATGAAAGGGTTAACTGTCTGCAGCAGACTCACTGTCCTGTGTCCTATGTCTTTCTATTCAGTTCTATTCTAACACTAATAATCTGCCTATGTATAATTATTGCTTGATTCTCTAAGTACTCCTATAACAATTGTTCAGTTTTCTGACTTGTGCTGCCTAGAGTCTAGCTAATAGCTACTGTATGAGAAACATTTAGATGGAACACAGATGTGTGTTCACCTTACAGCAACTAAAAGCTGATCATGAGTGCACAAGCTTATATAGTCAATATGACATCAGCACTGTAAGGTTCACCTACCATTGTCTATTGGCTGACAGGATGTCAGATGTTGCTATCACGTAATGTGTGAGTCACTGCACAGATGACATTGTCTGCTCCGTATTTCCTGCTCTAACACGTGACAGCAGACATCTTCTCTGACATTTTTTTTTTTTTTTGGAATATTTGAGGTAGGTAAGGGGCAGGGTCGGCGTTAGGGGGGGCAAACTGGGCAATTATCCATGGCCACCATCCCCAAAGGGGCCCCCGGAATCCGGAGCATCAGGCTTTTAGCCTTATGGCTTGAATCCCGAGAACTCCACTGCTGTATTGGCGTGCTGTGCACACCGATACAGTTTAATCCTATGACAGAGAAGGGACTTTCTGCCATAGAAGACCTTATGGAAGCGCACAAGACGTTGTGGCGCAAGTGGCGTGATGACATCACTACATCGCACCATGTGCCACTACTACAGGAGAATCTCCGGGTTGCTTTGCTCAGCATGGGAGCGCAGTAAGATGAGTACAAGATTTATTGTTTTCTGGTAAAGGAAAGGGATTAACTGTTAAGGGGGCAAACTATTATTTATAGGGATGCTAATATTTATAGTGGGGGAACTATTAAATATAAGGGGGGCTATTGTAAGGGTGAGGTATTATTTATA
Source organism: Leptodactylus fallax (assembly GCA_947044405.1). Classification (NCBI taxonomy): domain Eukaryota; kingdom Metazoa; phylum Chordata; class Amphibia; order Anura; family Leptodactylidae; genus Leptodactylus; species Leptodactylus fallax. Next base: position 10,439,084 of record CAMRHE010000021.1, read on the forward strand.
AGGGGAAACTGTTATATATAAGGGGGCTACTATATATAAGGGGAAACTTATCTATAAGGAGGCTATTATAAGAGATGACATATAATATATAGGGGGGGGCTTTTGTATAGAATTGTTCCCCCTTATATTAGTCCCCTTATATATTATAGTTCCTCCCTTATAATAGCACCTTTATAAATAATAGTTCCTCCTTATAATAGCCCCCATTATAAATAATAGTATAATTGTACCCCCCTTATAATAAAAGGGGAGAACTATTACAAATAATTGAGGCTATTATAAGGCAGAAACTATTATAAATAAAGGGAAACTATTATTTATAAGGGGGCTATTGTAATGGGGAGAGATATATTTTATATATATATATATATATATATATATATATATATATATATGGGGGTTATTATAAGTGATGACATATTATATATAAGGAGGGGCTATTATAAGGAGGGACTGTTATAGGAGAGGAACTAGTATATATAAGGTGGAATGTTATAAGCAGGAGACTGTTATATATAAGGAGGCTATTATGTATAAGGGAGGTAACTATTACATATATTATATATAAGGGGGGCTATTATAAGGGGGAAACATATAAGGCGGGCTATTATGTATGGTCTATAATAAGGGGGGACATTTTATATATATATATATATATATATATATATATATATATGTGGCTATTATAATGTGGTCACTTTTATTTGTAAGAGGGAAACTTTATAAGGACGGTATTGTTAAAGAGGTTATTATTTATAAAGGGTAACTATTATTTATAACAGTGCAATTATTTATAATGTGAACTATTATTTGAGGGGGCTATTACTGATAAGTGGGAACTATTAATGATATGGGGCACTGTTTATAAGTAGGGAGTATTATTTATAAGGAGGCGCTATAATAACTGATAAGGTGGTGCAAAAATCTATTAGGCGGTACAAAGGTAGTTATTTTAATTGTGTGTGGGCATAAGGGGGGTAGTTGTTACTGTTTTTGGGGAAGAAAGGGGGTGTTATTAAAGGGACTGCCACTGGAAATATGATGGCGTTGTCAATATATCAGCATTTGGGGCCCAGCTTTTAATTTTGCCCAGGGCCACAGTCTGTCTAAAATCAGCACTGGTAAGGGGATCAATGCTACATTACAGAAGAGTTAAAATGGATAGGGGAAAGATAAGCAGAGGGATTACAGTGAATATTGATGAGGTTTGTAGGATTACTATGTATGCTGGGAGAGATAAAGTTAATGAAAGATTGTGGGTGGCTTCTTCCAGCTGCTAGTAGCAGCAAAATAGACAAAGACAGAAGGTGGTTCAGTGATTTATGTGGGCGTTTCTGTTTAGTTTCATTGATAAAATAAATATAGGGAGATTAAAAAGAGTGAAAAGTGTGTGAGAGCTGTACATGGGAAAAGGAAAAAAGAGAGGGACTGATGTGGATAGTGTACACTGGTGGTTTAGATGGAGGGTAGTTTTGCATAAGAGCAATTGCTACCATTTTACCATGTGTAAAAGTTTGCTGTTTTGAGTATAAGTTTACTTGGAGAACTTTCATAACTTACCTGTCTCACGTACTTATTCTGATGATGCACTTTGTATGATGAATACTTCTACATTAATAATGCCCAACAGTGCAATAGGGATAGGAATCCAGGACACCATTGCAGAATCAATCTTGTTCCTAAACCACCCAGATGTGGTGATTGCTATTTGTAAGGGGTTAAACTACGCATATTTTCCGACACCAGAGGCTATCCCGGGTCCCGCCTGTGTAATACAGCAGAGATCCGGATATCATGCTGCAATTATGGCACTGAGCATTAACTATTTGCTCAGTACAATGTAATAGTACAGTGAGGAGCAGAACGGGGTTAAGTTATGGTTAGTGACAAACTTATTTGAGCTGAAAAAGATCTTTGGAGCAAACCATCCGTACCTGAAAGAAATCTTCAGGTTTTCTCCCATCTCTAGTCCAGAAATGCTCTTCATGAGAACCAGTCTTTCAAAACAAAATTATTTTTGTATATGTGTCTATTTAGGGCTACCTAGTAATTGTATTGTGAATTATAGTCTTGCAATGGTTTTGTAAGCTTGTTGCAATATTGTATTGAATTACTTTTATGAGAAATTTGAGGAATTCCGGTGGGATTAAAGGGGAATTCCCTCATCTGAAAACACAGTCAAAATGTTATTAAAGGAGTTATCCACATTCTACAACTGATGGCCTATCCTTATGAAAAATTATCAATATTAGATCTGCGGGGTTTGCAGCACAGTGAGACCAATAAATCTTAATTATTAAAAATAAACTATTCAAAATCTATGCTCACCTATTTCCCTATGGTGTACTGAGCATACAACTGGGAAAGGAAGTGGTGGTGATAAACCTGCTATACACTCCTGGGAAATGCAGTTGGTTGATGGTATGTCACATGGTACAAGTATGTGCCTTCCCACAAAAAAATGAAAGGAGTAGAGCTGTAAATGGGAATAAAGAAGCTAAACCCTGTGCAAATGACAATGCAGAGTTTTTTTGCAATTGATAGTGTTAGCATAATGGTGTGCAACACTCTAGAGATGTTTCTTTTTTACAGTTCTTGGGATAACCATTAAATAAATCAGTCATTTTTCATTCTTTTGTGCTTGCCAGCAGCATAATTTCTAAACACACAATTTTTACTGTACCTTTTGCTTGTATATGTTTTAAGAGATATTTTCAATTGTATTGATGTGTTCAAAGCCAAACTGAAAATCACAAAAAAAATTATAGGTTCCGTAATATAAAGTTATAATAGCAACAAAATACTAGAAAAAGCAGAAGTTTGAATGAAATACTCTATAAAATCCATATAATGAACTCTAATTAATTTCTGGTTTGGTGTATTATATTTTTATACTGGTGAATGAAAGCTGTCTGCGATCACTACCAATATTATCAATGTCTGCAGCAGTCATATTCATGTAAAAGTTTAGTGCTATGTTTAAATCCATTGAAGGTGACTTTTAAGTAACTGAAACATTGGTAAAATAAATCACGCTGTAAAAATGAATGTCCTTGTGTGCATTCATAATTCACTTTACTGTTGTCCTGATGAGCTGAATGAATCTAGGGTAAATTCAGTTCTTTTTAAGAATATATAAAAATGGAAAAATAACTCTTCACTTGCTGCATATTGTAAATATACAATATTGTAATAGTATAGGCTAATTTGTTTTAGCTCTTTTTATTGTTATTTATGCAGCATTTTAACTCTTAAACTCTGTTTCTGCATCATTTAACCCCTTAAGGACACAGCCCAAAAATGCGTTAAGGACCAGGCCTTGTTTTTCAAAACTGACATGTGTCACTTTATGTGGCAAGAACTTTGAGACGCTTTAACTTACACAAGTGATTTTGAGATTGTTTTCTCATGACACATTGTACTTCATGTTAGTGGTAAACACTAATCAATATTTTTGTATTTATTTATTAAAAAAAATAGGATATTTGATGGAAATTTGGGGAAAAAAAATCACAATTTTCAAAATGAGAAATTCTCTGCTTTTCAGACAAATAGTCATACCACCCAAATACATTAATAAATATTATCTACCATATCTCTTCTTTATATTGGCATAATCTTTTAATCGTCCTTTAATTTATTTTGGATGTTAGAAGACTTACAAGTGTAACAGCGATTTTCCAGATTTACAAGAAAATTTCCCAAACTAATTTTTTATGGACCACTTCAGTTTTGAAGAGGATTATAAAGGCCTATATGTTAGAAACCCCCCATAAATCACCCCATTTTCAAAACTGCACCCCTGAAATAATTCAAAAGAGCATTTGGGAAGTTTGTTAATCCTTTAAGCATTTCACAAGAATTAAAACGATATCGAGGTGAAATTTAGACATTTCAATTTTTTTCCACTAATCCCTTCATTTAGCCCTAAATTTAACACATTCACAAAGGGTTAAAGGAGAAAATGCATCTCCCAGTTTATTATACAATTTCTCCAGAGCACATAAATACCCCACATGTGGGTGTAAACTGATGTTTGGGCACATGGCAGCGCACAGAAGGGAAGGAGAGACACTGGACGTTTGAAAAGCAGATTTTGCTGGAATAGTTTTCAGGTGCCATGTCTCATTTACTGAGCCCCTAGAGTACCAAAACAATGGAAAAATATATATGTGGGTGTAAACTGCTGCTTGGGAACACAGCAGGGCTCAGAAGGGAAGGAGCACTGTGTTTTTTTAGCTTTTGGAGTACAGATTTAGAGGGTCTTTCTGGTCGCCATGTTATTTTTGCAGAGCGCTGGAGGTGCCAGTAAACTGGAACTCCCTAAGAAGTGACCCCATTTTGTATGGGCAATTTTAGGGTCTCTGCAAATGTGACATGGCGTCCAAAAACCAACAATCTAAATCTGCTCTTCAAAAGTACATAGTGCTCCTTCACATCTGCGCCCTCTTGTGTACACAAGTGGCAGTTTATGCCCACATGTATGACACTGGTGTACCCAGGATAATGTACTTAGCATATGTGGATATAAACTGCTGTTTGGGAACAGCTGGGCACAGAAAGAAAGGAGCGCTATTTTGGTTTTTGGAGCACAGTTTGGTTTTTGGACACCATGTCACTTTTGCAGAGCCCAAGAATTGCCAGTAAAGTGGAATCTGCAGACATGTGACCCCATTTTGAAAACTACACCCTTCAAGGGATTTATCAGGTGGTGTAGCGAGCATTATTAACCCTTAAGTGTTGCATTCTTTTAATTTCCAGAAATGAATGCGCAGATGATAATGAAAAGTTAAAAATAACGTTTTTCTAGAGATATGCCATTTCAGTGCCTGATATGTTGTGCCCAGCTTATGTCTGCAGAGACACACACTCCAAAAAACTGTTAAGCGGGATCCCGGGCACAACAGCTTTTGGAGCATTCATCTCTGATACAAGTCGGGCACAACATATTACGCACTGAAATGACGTATTCCTGGAAAAATTGTCATTTTCACCTTTCACAATCAGCTGCGTATTCATTGATGGATAATAAATTATAGCAACACTTGGGGGTTAAAAATGCTCACTGTGCCCCAGGATAAATTCCTTCAGGAGTGTAGTTTCCAAAATGTTCTAATGATTTGGCAATTTTTGGGGTTTTTGTCTTCACATTGTACAAGCTATATTTTCTTTATTTTTCTGGTGATGTAGCCATATGAGGGCTTGTTGTTTGCGTGGTGAGATGTATTTTGTAATGACATCATCTTTGGGTGCCTATAACTTATTGAATACATTTTATTAACTCTTTCTTGGTGGATTAAAAAACCTCCCATCAATTCTGGCACTGCGTTTTACCTTTTAAATTTGGGGGGTAGTGGGGGCTCCAGGCAGCCTGGGGTCACTGGGCAGACCCCGGGCTGCAGATTATAGATATCGGCACACCCCGATCTCGCCGCGGGGGGTGCCAAGGGGAGGGGCAACATGGCGGAACTCTTTGGATGCCGCGGTCATGTTTGACCGCGGCATCCAAGGGGTTAAAACCTCCGATTGGAACGCAGTTCTGACCAGGGAATATGAAGCAGGGTGTTAGCTGTCAGTTACAGCTAACACCCGGTTCTGATTCCACCCGCTCAGATAGTGAGCGGGCAGCCGCCCTAGGGTGTAGTGTTACGCCCTGTTGCGCGAAGTACCAAGCGCACAGGACGTAATAGTCCATCCAATGTCGTTAAGGGGTTAAAGGAGACTTGTTAGCAAATATACTAACTTCCTAAGGTTGTGAGCTTTAGGGCAAAACGTGTTGAGGTGCATTTCAATGCATACCTTCTTTGTGTGTACTGAGGCTCTAGCTTGGATTACCTTATGGCTAAAGGTAATTAAATATTTTTATTTTTCAGTGGTCTGTCATTATGCTATCTTTATTCATATCTATTGTATGCCTGGCACATATTTGTTATATGTGATTGCAGTCTATATGATGATTATGGGATTATTATTATTATTATTATATTTATAAATGGTGTATTGCACCTTGATACACTTTTTGATTATTATATGATATGTGACTGCATTTTTTTTTAATGATTTTGTGTTTGGCATATATACAGTACAGACCAAAAGTTTGGACACACCTTCTCATTCCAAGAGTTTTCTGTATTTTCATGACTATAAAAATTGTAGATTCACACTGAAGGCATCAAAACTATGAATTAACATATGTGGAATTATATACTTAACAAAAAAGTGTGAAACAACTGAAAATATGTCTTATATTCTAGGTTCTTCAAAGTAGCCACCTTTTGCTTTGATTACTGCTTTGCACACTCTTGGCATTCTCTTGATGAGCTTCAAGAGGTAGTCACCTGAAATGGTCTTCCAACAGTCTTGAAGGAGTTCCCAGAGATGCTTAGCACTTGTTGGCCCTTTTGCCTTCACTCTGCGTTCCAGCTCACCTCAAACCATCTCGATTGGGTTCAGGTCTGGTGACTATGGAGGCCAGGTCAACTGGCGTAGCACCCCATCACTCTAGCCCTTACACAGTCTGGAGGTGTGTTTGGGGTCATTGTCCTGTTGAAAAATAAATGATGGTCCAACTAAATGCAAACCGGATGGAATAGCATGCCGCTGCAAGATGCTGTGGTAACCATGCTGGTTCAGTATTCCTTCAATTTTGAATAAATCCCCAACAGTGTCACCAGCAAAGCACCCCCACACCATCACACCTCCTCCTCCATGCTTCACGGTGGGAACCAGGCATGTAGAGTCCATTTGTTCACCTGTTCTGCGTCGCACAAAGACACGGTGGTTGGAACCAAAGATCTCAAATTTAGACTCATCAGACCAAAGCACAGATTTACACTGGTCTATTGTCCATTCCTTGTGTTCTTTAGCCCAAACAAGTGTCTTCTGCTTGTTGCCTGTCCTTAGCAGTGGTTTCCTAGCAGCTATTTTACCATGAAGGCCTGCTGCACACAGTCTCCTCTTAACAGTTGTTGTAGAGATGTGTCTGCTGCTAGAACTCTGTGTGGCATTGACCTGGTCTCTAATCTGAGCTGCTGTTAACCTGCAATTTCTGAGGCTGGTGACACGGATGAACTTATCCTCCGCAGCAGAGGTGACTCTTGGTCTTCCTTTCCTGGGGCGGTCCCCATGTGAGTCAGTTTCTTTGTAGCGCTTGATGGTTTTGGCCACTGCAGTTGGGGACACTTTCAAAGGTTTCCCAATTTTTCGGACTGACTGACCTTCATTTCTTAAAGTAGTGATGGCCACTCGTTTTTCTTTACTTAGTCCTCCATTCAGTAGGACTATCAGCTGTGTATCCACCTGACTTCTGAACATCACAATTGATGGTCCCAACCCCATTTATAAGGCAAGAAATCCCACTTATTAAACCTGACAGGGCACACCTGTGAAATGAAAACCATTTCAGGTGACTACCTCTTGAAGCTCATCAAGAGAATGCCAAGAGTGTGCAAAGCAGTAATCAAAGCAAAAGGTCGCTACGTTGAAGAACCTAGAATATAAGACATATTTTCAGTTGTTTCACATTTTTTTGTTAAGTATATCATTCCACATGTGTTAATTCATAGTTTTGATGCCTTCAGTGTGAATCTACAATTTTTATAGTCATGAAAATACAGAAAACTCTTGGAATGAAAAGGTTTGTCCAAACTTTTGGTCAGTACTGTATATATATATATTTGTGACTTGCGATTTTTGACAAGACTTTTTGATATTGCTGTATATTTACGCTGTTTATATCCATACATCATTTAAACCTGGCTATTCATATGCTTATTTAGCCAAAACCTCTTTTTTCTACACACGTCTTGTGTTTTGTGTTATCTGTGTTTTTTTTGTACCATTTATTCCCCTGAATAACTTTTCAACTATGCTATTTATGAGTATGTAATTTTTATTAATCTATATATTTTTATATAATTATTTGGTATTTATTCATTTTCTTTGATCGCAAAAAATCTTTTTGTTTTTCTTTATAAGAGAGAGCCTGCAGTTCCCAAGATGGAGAAGGAGATTGCACTTCTGGAACTAGATTCTTGAAAACTTTTAAAAAGTTCCTAATTAAATACTTGTTAATTAATTTATTTTGTAGCTGTGCATTTATGGCTGTAAATTGAACCTTCAATGTGCTAATGTTTAAGACTTTGTCGAAGCCTTTCCTGTAGGAACTGAAAATTTACTGACAAGAGATCAGCATTATTCCTGATGCATCAAGAGTTGAAAATTGACCAGATCCTGTTATATACAGTGGGGGAAAAACAGTATTTAGTCAGCCACCAATTGTGCAAGTTCTCCCACTTAAAAAGATGAGAGGCCTGTAATTGACATCATAGATAGACCTCAACTATTAGAGACAAAATGAGAAAACAAATCCAGAAAATCACATTGTCTGATTTTTTAAGAATGTATTTGCAAATTATGGTGGAAAATAAGTATTTGGTCACCTATAAACAAGCAAGATTTCTGGCTCTCACAGACCTGTAACTTCTTCTTTAAGAGGCTCCTCTGTCCTCCACCCATTACCTGTAGTAATGGCACCTGTTTGAAATTGTTATCAGTATAAAAAGACACCTGTCCACAACCTCCAACAGTCACTCTCCAAACTCCACTATGGTGAAGACCAAAGAGCTGTGGAAGGACACCAGAAACAAAATTGTAGACCTGCACTAGGCTGGGACGACTGAATCTGCAATAGGCTAGCAGCTTGGTGGGAGCAATAATTGGGAACTGTGGGAGCAATAATTAGAAAATGGAAGACATACAAGTCCACTGATAATTTCCCTCGATCAGGGGCTCCACACAAGATCTCACCCCGTGGAGTCAAAATGATCACAAGAACAGTGAGCAAAAATTCCAGAACCACATGGGGGACCTAGTGAATGGCCTGCAGAAAGCTGGAACTAACGTAACAAAGGCTACCGTCAGTAACACACTACGCCGCCAGGGACTCAGATCCTGCAGTACCAGACGTGTCCCCCTGCTTAAGCCAGTACATATCTGGGCCCGTCTGAAGTTTGCTAGAGAGCATTTGGATGTTCCAGAAGAGTATTGGGAGAATGTAATATGGTCAGATGAAACCAAAGTAGAACTGTTGGTAGAAACACAACTCATTGTGTTTGGAGGAGAGTGAATGCTGAGTTGCATCCAAAGAACAACATACCTACTGTGAAGCATGGGGGTGGCAACATCATGCTTTGGGGATGTTTCTCTGCAAAGGGACCAGGACGACTGATCCGTGTACATGAAAGAATGAATGGGGCCATGTATCGTGAGATTTTGAGTGCAAACCTCCATCCATCATCAATGGCATTGAAAATGAAACGTGGCTGGGTCTTTCAGCATGACAATGATCCCAAGCACACTGCCAGGGCAATGAAGGAGCGGCTTCATAAGAAGTATTTCAAGGTCCTGGAGTGGCCTAGCCAGTCTCCAGATCTCAACCCCATAGAAAACCTTTGGAGGGAGTTGAAAGTCCGTGTTGCCCAGCGACAGCCCCAAAACATCACTGCTCTAGAGGAGATCTGCATGGAGGAATGGGCCAACATACCAGCAACAGTGTGTGCCAACCTTGTGAAGACTTACAGAAAATGTTTGACCTCTGTCATTGCAACAAAGGATATATAGCAAAGTATTGAGATGAACTTTTGTTATTGACCAAATACTTATTTTCCACCATAATTTGCAAATAAATTCGTAAAAAATCAGACAATGTGATTTTCTGGATTTGATTTCTCATTTTGTCTCTCGTAGTTGAGGTTCACCTATGATGTCAATTACAGGCCTCTCTCATCTTTTTAAGTGGGAGAACTTGCACAATTGGTGGCTCATTAAATACTTTTTTTCCCCACTGTACTTTCACAGTTGACAGTTTTCCAGCAAACAAGAGTGTTTAATACTTCTGCAGACAGGCCGAGACCTCTTAAACTCCCCCTATAAGCCTCCAGGCTGTGAGATGATGAAACTTGGGGTTGGGATGCACTGTTTCCTTCTGCAGTGGAGGGTCCATTGAGACTGGAATCTTCCCAATTTTGCCTCTCGAGAGGTGCCAAGCTAGCAAGAACCATGCCCTGTGTGGCCAAGAGGGTAAAATTGCTATGGATTCCAAAAGTTTGTTACAAATCTTCCCCAGTACCTTCAGTATGAGTAGAAGAGGAGATAAAAACATAAATCAATTTCCCTGTGCAATTGAGAGACAGACTGTCCATTGCTAGGGCTTGCTGCGAGTAAACCAAGGTGCAGAACCTTGGAAGTTTGGCGTTCTGGGGAGTGGCCATGACATCCACAGTCGGAACTCCCCAGAATCCTCATGACTGATCTTTGGGATGAATCACCAGGCACTTCAATGCTTTCCGCATAGTGGAAATTCTTTCTGGAGACAGACTTATTGATATGGTTTGAGAGTTTATTACAAACCGTAGAAACTTCAGCTGTTGGAGATGTTGGAGATGTGACTTCTTGCGATTGACTAAGAAGCCATGAAAATGAAGAAAGCGCAAGGTTTTTTGATGATGGTGCTGTAGCTATTCCCTGGAGGAGACTATGAGCAGCCAGTGGTCCACATATGGGACGACCATTATCACTTCCAACCTCAGAGCTGCTGTATTACCACTATTTTGGTAAATACCTGTGGAACTGATGAAATCCCGAAGGGTAGGCACGTGAATTGTAGATAACGAATGATTCTGAAGGATTGGATTGCTATGCATAGATACTTTCTGTGAGACTGTAGTATTGGAATATGGAGATACGCAAATGTCAGATCGATGGATGCCATAAAATCATTTTTCTGTACAAGAGTTATTACTTGAATATGGTCTCAGGAGGTAAACCTTCTCTGTGCAAATCAAGAAGAGAATGAAAAAATACAATGGCTCCTGGTCTCTGGGTCCTAGTTATAGGGAACATCTAAGTGGTTAATTGATGATTGTATTGCTATTAACTTATCAAGAGATCATGTTGCTTTTAGATAAAGTGCTTAATTTATGATACACATATCTGGATATGTTGAACCAGGAGGATGAGAGAGGGCACATCCTTATATCAAATGTAGTTACCAAAGGTGATGTGAACAGAACCTTACTATCTTGAATCCAGTCCTTGTTTGAACAATTATCCTCTGAATAGCTTTTCAGAGTACTTGAACTGAGGAGTATGATCAAGACATATTGATCTCTCGAGACAAGATCTTTTTTTCATTTTTTTTTTTCGGTGTGGACTTGATAGAAAAGAAAACAAATAAATAGGAATTCATCTCACGCTAACCACTGATGAAATGTTTGTATGGATGAGATGGATTCAAGAATAAAAACTCTATAGGTTTCTTTAAGATGCATATGCAATTATTCTGCTTACACTATGCCATGTGCGATAGCCATCAGTCTCAAAAGACAAATTAATTAGAAGAAACAAGAATTTAATCTAAAAGCTTAAGTGGCATTTTAATGAGTGCGTCAGCATTGTTATATTCATGCGATACAGAAAATTCATCGGTAATAAAAGGTGAATTCAAGAATAATGATATAAGAATGGCTCTTTAATAACCTGTCAGAAACAAAACAGAAGTACAACAAAAAATATAAACCAAAATGTATAATGGGCCACACATTGGTCATCATTAATACTGTCTCACTTGACAGTCAATAGATTAAAAAGGAGTGCAGCTGCCATATAAAACATTAGTTCAACATAATTTATTATGTCTTAAAAATAAATTTTTCTCCCATAATTGTGGTTTTACTGAGGAAAAAAGATTTAGAAAATTATGATATGTGTAGGTGTGTATTATAGCAACTTGATTTCTTGAATATTTAGAGTAAAAACATGTATTTGCTTTTGGACAAACCAACTCTAAATGGGATAAAAATGATTACAGACTTATCAAAGTTAACCTTGACTTTCTGCAGCATGATAACTGTCAAGAATGTTGCTGCTTTAAGGTTGCCATGTCAACATACGGAAGCTTCCTGTTAGGAATTGTTGTTGCTTCTTTAAGGTTGCCATGACAGCATAGGGAGGCTTCCTGTCCTAGATTTTCAGGCCTTAATCAATCAGTACCTGAGCAGGCCTTTATAAACCACTCCCTTCTGAACCAGGATTTCTGGTAAATTTGTTTGTACTCCAGAGCGATTGCTGACTTTGCTTTGATTACACCTATAATAACCTCTGGCTGTGTTCCTTGATTCCTCTCTGTTTTTCGATTTTGTTCTGGTGTTCCCAATTGGATTTAACTATTGACTTTGTTTTTCGGACTCATCTTTGTCTTGTGATTTGGTTTCTCGTTGCCCTCTTCAGCTGCTGACCTGTGATTGACTACCATTCTTTGATCACTGCTCCTGTGAGTAGTGTGTTGTTTTTGTATTTGGCTTCTGCTGCAGAGCACTTATTTGTAGTACACTTATCTGCTTTGGTGACAATTCTGATCTTCAGATTCAGTGAAAGTCCATCTCTTCTTGCACGGTGCTCTGGTGAAAGCGCCTGAGTCCGGTCTTGACTCACAGAGGTGTATTACCTTTAAGTAGCATTTTCTACTGCTTACAGTTGTCAGCCCATTTCTGCTATTTCTCTCCTGAAGACTTGTTATTGTGGACATGCATCGGAACCCTAACAATAAATTGCTGTAGTGTGATATTGAAGTCATTGAAAAGACATTGACACACCCAAGATAACACTTTGCAACATTGTTGTTAACACACAGGGGCGTAAATACCGGGGTAGCAGCGGGACGTCTGCCAAAGGGCCCCGCATGCCCCTGATGTTTTTTTTTTTAATAGGCTGTTACCTGCTGGCGTAACCCCAGCAGGTAACGGGCCCTATTTATTTACCAATCCCCACTCCTGCTCATGGCCGCCTGTGTTTCCCATTCTGTGGCTGTGAGCAGGAGTGGGAATCGGTAAGTAAGGCCACAGGCCACAAAACCCACAAGCACTGCTATCATTATGCACTGGGGTCTTTTTAGACTCTAAAGTATAATGATCGGAGGGCCAGGGGAGGTGAGGGTACATAAAAAACAGTGTTACTTACCTCTCCTGCGCTCCAGCAGGCTTGGGGCCTCCTTGGTGACGTCCCAGACGTCAGCCGATGTCATTATGCATCGCGACGCCGTCCGTGAAGTTTGGTCCAACAATGAAGAAGCGGGGAGTGCGCCGGAGCCAGGGACAGGTAAGTAACACTTTTTTTTATGTTTGTATCCTCCCCTGGGTCTCTGATCGTTATACTCTGGGGTCTGAAAAGACCCCAGAGTATAACAATTGTTCATGGGTGGTCCGTAATGGGGCATAATAATGTGTGCAGGGGCTACTATGAGGCATAATACTGTGTACAGCGGCCACTATGGCGCATAATAGTGTGTTCAGGAATGAGAGGAATGTGGTTTGTGCAGGGGGGGATAAGAAGATGCCGGTGGGGGGCCCATGTCAAATGTTTGCTTTGGGGCCCAGCCATTCCTAGTTACGCCACTGTTAACACATTATATGTTATGGTTAAGAGTCCATTTACATCAAATTTTGCTCATCAGTTTAACTGATCCTTTTGCAGAGACAAAAATGGATGAGAAAGGATGGAAACTGATGACCATCCGTTTACATAGAGTCCATGTTAAAAACGGATCAGTTACCGTAGGACAGAAAAGTAGGACAAACCATACTTTTTTGTCCCACAAAAGAATAAATAGTAACTGATCCATTTTAATTTATCATTGATTCTATGTAAACTGATGATCAAAATGTGATGTGAATAGGTCTTATCTCTGCTATATTTGTATTTATTAATTCTTAATTAATTAATTCTTTTATATTTTACAGATATGTCCACACTCTATTGATCGCCGATTTAAAGATTCCAATTTGCCTTGAAGCTAATTCAACACAATATCACAACATGATAGTATTATGCGCACCAGGGCGTAATACTATGGCCGAGGCTGGCCGCCAGCTCACTATCTGAGCGGGCGGCATCGGAATCGAGTGTTAGCTGCAACTGACAGCTAACACCCGGCTCCATAACCTCTGGTCGGAGCTGAGCTCCGATCTGAGGTTTTAACCCCTTGGATGCTGTGGTCAAACATGACTGTAGCATCCAAGGGGTTCCACCATGTTGCCGCCCCCCATCGCAAGATCGTAGAGTGCTGATATCTATAATCTGCAGCCCAGGGTCTGGCCAGTGACCCCAGGCTGCCTGGAGCCCCCAGTACCTGGTTGATACTGCTGGGATCTCCGGAAGTCAGACTATGCATCTGCATAGACTGACTTCCTCTATAGACTGCAAGAAACGTCTAGCATTGCTGTTTCAGGTGTCCTAACGGGACACATTAAAAAGTTTTTAAAAAGTAAAAAAAAAAAAAATAAAGCGTGTGAAAAAAAATATATAAAAGAATAAAGCCCCAAAAATTCCCTTTTCCTATATACAGTGGATACGGAAAAACTGAAAATATCACATGGTCATAAGTATTCAGACCCTTTGCTCAATATTGAGTAGAAGCACCCTTTTGAGATAGCACAGCCATGAGTCTTCTTGGGAATGATGCAACAAGTTTTTCACATCTGGATTTGGGGATCCTCTGCCATTCTTCATTGCAGATCCTCTCCATTTCCGTCAGATTGGATGGTGAATGTTGGTGGACAGCCATTTTCAGGTCTCTCCAGAGATGCTCAATTGGGTTGAGGTCAGGGCTCTGGCTGCGACAGTCAAGAATGGTCACAGAGTTGTTCCGAAGCCACTCCTTTGTTATTTTAGATGTGTGCTTAGGGTCATTGTCTTGTTGGAAGGTGAACCTTTGGCCCAGTCTGAGGTCCAGAGCACTCTGGAAGAGGTTTTCTTCCAGGATATCTCTGTACTTGGCCGCATTCATCTTTCCTTCAATTGCAATCAGTCGACCTGTCCCTGCAGCTGAAAAACACCCCCATAGCATAATGCTGCCACCACCATGTTTCACTCTTGGTATTGTATTGGGCAGGTGATGAGCAGTGCCTGGTTTTCTCTACACATACCACTTAGAATTAACGTCAAAAAGTTCAATCTTCGTCTCATCAGACCAGAGAATCTTATTTCTCATAGTCTGGGAGTCCTTCATGTGTTTTTAGGCAAACTCTATGCAAGCTTTCACATGTCTTCCATTGAGGAGAGGCTTCCTTCGGGCCACTCTGCCATAAAGCCCCGACTGGTGGAGGGCTGCAATGATAGTTGACTTTGTGGAACTTAGTCCCATCTCCCTACTGCATCTCTGGAGCTCAGCCACAGTGATCTTTGGGTTCTTCTTTACCTCTCTCACCAAGGCTCTCCTCCCATGATTGCTCAGTTTGACTGGACGGCCAGGTCTAGGAAGAGTTCTGGTCATCCCAAACTTCTTCCATTTAAGGATTATGGAGGCCACTGTGCTCTTAGGAACCTTGAGCGCTACAGAAATTCTTTTGTAACTTTGGCCAGATCTATGCCTTGCCACAATTCTGTCTCTGAGCTCCTTGGGCAGTTCCTTTGACTTCATGATTGTCATTTGCTCTGACATGCACTGTGAGCTGTGAGGTCTTATATAGACAGGTGTGTGCCTTTCCTAATCAAGTCCAGTCAGTCTAATTAAACACAGCTGGACTCCAATGAAGGAGTAGAACCATCTCAAGGAGGATCAGAAGGAAATGGACAGCATGTGAATTAAATATGAGTGTCACAGCAAAGGGTCTGAATACTTATGACCATGTGATATTTCAGTTTTTCTTTTTTAATAAATTTGCAAAAATAGCTACATTTCTGTTTTTTTTCTGTCAATATGGGGTGCTGAGTGTACATTAATGAGAAATAAAATGAACTTTTTTGCTTTTAGCAAATGGCTGCAATGAAACAAAGAGTGAAAAATGTAAAAGGAGTTTGAATACTTTCTGTACCCACTGTAAAATGAATTATATAAAAAACAATACATATTTGGTATCTCCGCATCTGTAACAACCTGTACAATAAAACTGAATAAATATTTAATGTACATGGTAAACGTTGGAAAAAAAAAAAAAAAAAAAAACGCCGATGATTTTTCGCCATCATACACCTTACAAAATATTCCATAAAAAGTGATCAAAAAGTCATATCTACCCCAAGATAGTACCAATAAAAAGCACAGATTGTCTCGCAAAAAATAAGTCCTCAACCAACTCTGTAAATCGCAAAATAAAAATGTTACGCATCTCAGAAGATGGTGATGCAGAAATAATTGATTTATGTCCCCAAATGGGTTTTTGTTCTGCAAAATTAGTATCTCATAAAAAAAAAAAAAACCAGTATAAGTGAGGTATCGCCGTAATCGTACCGACCCGCAGAATAAAAGTAAAGTGTTACTTACACTTTACGCTGCATGGCGAAAAATTTAAAAGGTAAAACACAATGCAAGAATTGATGTTTTTTTTTTTTTTTTTTTTTTTAAATCCACCAAGAAAGAGTTAATAAAATTTATTTAATGAGTTGTAGGCACCCAAAAAGGATGGCATTACAAAATACATCTCATACAACAAAAAACATGCCTCATATGGCTACATCACCAGAAAAATAAAGAAAATATAGCTTGTACAATGTGAAGACAAAAACCCAAAAAATTGCCAAATCATTAGAACATAACTGGCTGTTTCAAGAAGGGAATGTATAAGCGGTGCGAACGTATTTCAGGGTACAAACCAGATTTAGACCTTATGAGGGATAATAAACCAGAAGTGACGCCCAGAGTGACCCCCCCCCCAATAATAGAAACTACTGAGGAAATAGTAGGGAATTTAGTGTACCCAATGTACTACGCACAGCTTACATATTCACTGTTCACCATCCGCTGTGAAGTCACGTCTGGGATACTAATGCTTACTACACCCCTTGATAAATTCTTTGAGGGGCGCACTTTTCAAAATGGGGTCACTCCTTAGGGGATTCCACTTTACTGGTACCTTAGAGGCTCTGCAAACATGACATGGCGTCCAGATACCAAACATCTGAATCTGCGCTCCAAAAGCCACATTGTGCTCCTTCCGTTCTGTGTCCTGCTTTGTGCCCAAACTGCAGTTTATGCCCACATGTATGACACTGGTGTACCCAGGATAATGTACTTAATGTTATATGTGGGTAAAAACTGCTGTTTGGGTTCAGCCGGGCACAGAAGGGAAGTAGCGCTATTTGGTTTTGGAGCACAGACTTGGACGGTTTGGTGTTTGGACGCCATTGCATTTTTGCAGGGCTGAAACACCATGTGACCTCATTTTGGAAACTACACTCCTGAAGGAATTTATCCAGGGGTACAGTTAGTTTTAACCCCCAAGTATTGCTACAATTTATTATCCATAAATGAATATGCAGCTGATTGTGAAAGGTGAAAATGACAACAATTTTTCCAGGAATGCCTCATTTCAGTGCATAATATGTTGTGCCCGGCTTGTATCAGAGATGAATGCTCCAAAAGCTGTTGTGCCCGGGATCCCCGCTTAACAGTTTTTGGAGTGTGTGTCTCTGCAGACATAAGCTGGGCACAATATATCTGGCACTGAAATGGTGTATTTAATTTTTAACTTTTCATTATTAGCTGCGCATTCATTTCTGGAAATTAAAAGAATGCAACACTTAAAGGTTAATAATGCTCACTACCCCACTTGATAAATCCCTTGAAGGGTGTAGTTTCCAAAATGGGGTGACATGTCTGTGGATTCCACTTTACTGGAAATTGAGGGGCTATGCAAAAGTGGCATGATGTCCATAAACCAAACTGTGCTCCAAAAACCAAAATAGCGCTCGGCTCTGCCCAAACAGCAGTTTATACCCACATATGGCATTAAGTACGTTATCCTGGGTAAAACAGTGTCATAGATGTGGGCATATACTGCCATTTGGGCACACAACAGGGCGCAGATGTGAAGGAGCACTATGTGCTTTTGGAGCGCATATTTAGATTGTTAGTTTTTGGACGCCATGTCACATTTTCAGAGACCCTAAAATTGCCCCTACAAAATGGGGTTACTTCTTGGGGAATTCCAATTTACTGGCACCTCTAGGGCTCTGCAAAAACAACATGGTGTCCAGAAAGTCCCTCTAAATCTATACTCCAAAAGCTAAAAAAAACAGTGCTCCTTCCCTTCTGAGCCCTGCTGTGTGCCCAAGCAGCAGTTTACACCCACATATATAATTTTTTGTCCCTGGGATAGCTCACTTAATAGTTTTAGGAGTGCATGTCTCTGATGCCACAAAGTGGCTGCAACATATTAGGCACTGAAATTGGATATTTCTTTAAAAACTTCAATTTTCACTTTGTACATTAATTTTTGGGAAGCATTTTTAGTCTCAAAATGCTAATACCCATTTATACATTCTTTGGGGGGTGTAGTTTCTAAAATGGGGTCACTTTTGAGGGATTTCCATTGTATTGGTACTTTAGAGGTTCTGCAAATGCGACATGGCACCTGAAAAATATTCCAGCCACAACTGCCCTCCAAAAGCCAAATAGCGCTCTTTCCATTCTGAGCCCCACCATGTTCTCATACAGCAGATTACAACCACATATAGGGCATTTCTGTGTTCAGAAGAAATTATGTAACAAACTGTGGGGTGTTTTTCATTTTTACGTCCCAAATTCAATAAAATCTGTGAAACAGCTGTGAGGTCAAAATGCTCACTATATACCTAGGTAAATTCCATGAGGGGTGTAGTTTCCAAACTGGGGTCACTTATTTGGGAGTTTCTATTGTTCTGGGACTTTAGGGGCTCTGCAAATGCGACATGGCACCCAAAAACTATTCCAGCAAAATAGCAAAAGCTAAATAGCGCTCTTTCCATTCTGAGCCCTGCCATGTACCCAAACAGCAGATTACAACCACATATGAGGCATTTCTGTGTTCAGGAGAAATGAAAAATTTTGGATTAAATTGACGGTTTATTGTAAAAAAAGTAACTTTTCATTTTCATTTCCCAATGTTAATAAAATCTGTGAAACAGCTATAGCCTCAAAATGCTCACTATACCCCTTGATATGTTCTGTGAGGGTTGTAGCTTCCACTTTTAGGGGATTTCCACTGTATTGGTACTTTGGGGGCTCTGCAAATGTGACATGACACCTGAAACCTATTCCAGCAAAGTCTGCCCTCCAAAAGCAAAATAGCGCTCTTTCCATTCCCAGCCCTGCCATGTACCCATGCAATAGATTACGACCACATATGGGGTATTGCCATGTTCAGGAGCAATTGTTTAACAAACTGTGGGAAGCTTTTTCTCCTTTAACCCCTTGTGAAAATGAAAACTTTGGGGATAAAGTGACATTTAGTAATTTTTCATTTATACATCCCAACGTTAGTAAAATCTGTGAAAAGGCTGTTGGGTCAAAATGCTCACTATACCCCTTGATGAATTATATGAGGGGTGTAATTTACAAAATGGGGTCACTTTTTTGGGGTTTACTTCGTATTGGTACTCTAGGGGCCTTGCAAATACGACATGGCACATGAAAACTACAGTATTCCAACAAAATCTGCTTTTCAAACGTCCAATGTCATTCCTTCCCTTCTGTGCGATGCCATTCACCCAAACATCAGTTTACAACCACATGTTGGGTATTTCCGTGCTCGGGAGAAATTGCATAACAAACAGTGAGATGCATTTTCTCCTTTAACCCTTTGTGAATGTGTTAATTTTAGGGCTAAATTAAGGGATTAGTGGAAAAAATTGAAATGTCTAAATTTCACCTACATATTGTTTTAATTCTTGTGAAATGCTTAAAGGGTTAATAAGCTTCCCAAATGCTGTTTTGAATTATTAGAGGGGTGCAGTTTTGAAAATGGGGTGATTCATGGAGGTTTCTAATATATAGGCCTTTATAATCACCTTTAGAACTTAAGTGGTCCATAAAAAATTAGTTTGGGAAATTTTCTTGTAAATCTGGAAAATCGCTGTTACACTTGTAAGCTTTATAATGTCCAAAATACATTAAAGGACAATTAAAAGATGATGCCAATATAAAGCAGAGATATGGTAGATAATATTTATTAATGTATTTGTATGATATGACTAGGTGTTTGAAAAGCAAACCATTTTACATTTTGAAAATTGCAATTTTTTTCCAAATTTCCATCAAATGTTATATTTTTTATAAATAAATACAAAAATATTAATTAGTGTTAACCACTAACATGAAGTACAATGTGTCATGAAAAAACACTTGTGTAAGTCAAAGTGTCTCAAAGTTATTGCCATATAAAGTGACACATGTCAGTTTTGAAAAACGAGGCCTGGTCCTTAACACACTTTTGGGCTGGGTCCTTAAGGGGTTAAAGGATGTCATTCACCCTTCCTTTCTGGGTGGTCGCACACAGACATAAATAGGTCGTCAAGTGCTGTTGCACATAGTACACAAAAGTAGCCAATGCTCTGATAGTTGAATAAATGCAGAATTCCCAGAATTCCGAGCACAGTGCCACGTGTGGGATGGAGTGGTGTTAAACATACCACCACTGGACTCTGGAGCAGTTCAAATCAGTGATAGATGAGTCTGGTTTTGGTAAATGCCTGGAGAACATTAACTGCTTGACTGCACTGTGCTAACTGCACAGTATAGTGAAGGAGGAGCACTGAAATTGGGCCATTTTTCTGGGGTTGGTCTAGGTTTTTTAGTTATTGTGAAGGGAAATCCTAATGCT
Organism: Leptodactylus fallax; assembly: GCA_947044405.1. Lineage (NCBI taxonomy): Eukaryota > Metazoa > Chordata > Amphibia > Anura > Leptodactylidae > Leptodactylus > Leptodactylus fallax. Next base: position 10,459,717 of record CAMRHE010000021.1, read on the forward strand.
TCAGCATACAGAGACATTTTAAGCAATTACAGTGGGGAAAAAAAGTATTTAGTCAGCCACCATTTGTGTAAGTTCTCCCACTTAAAAAGATGAGAGAGGCCTGTAATTGACATCATAGGTAGACCTCAACTATAAGAGACAAAATGAGAAAACAAATGCAGAAAATCACATTGTCAGATTTTTAAAGAATTTATTTGCAAATTATGGTGTAAAATAAGCATTTGGTCAATAACAAAAGTTCATCTCAATACTTTGTTATATATCCTTTGTTAGCAATGACAGAGGTCAAACGTTTTCTGTAAGTCTTCACAAGGTTGGCACACACTGTTGCTGGTATGTTGGCCCATTCCTCCATGCAGATCTCCTCTAGAGCAGTGATGTTTTGGGGCTGTCGCTGGGCAACACAGACTTTCAACTCCCTCCAAAAGTTTTCTATGAGGTTGAGATCTGGGGACTGGCTAGGCCACTCCAGGACCTTGAAATACTTCTTACAAAGCCGCTCCTTCATTGCCCTGGCGGTGTGCTTGGGATCATTGTCATGCTGAAAGACCCAGCCACGTTTAATTTTCAATGCCACTGATGATGGAAGGAGGTTTGCACTCAAAATCTCACAATACATGGCTCCATTCATTCTTTCATGTACACGGATCAGTCGTCCTGGTCCCTTTGCAGAGAAACATCCCCAAAGCATGATGTTGCCACCCCCATGCTTCACAGTAGGTATGTTGTTCTTTGGATGCAACTCAGCATTCACTCTCCTCCAAACACGATGAGTTGTGTTTCTACCAAACAGTTCTACTTTGGTTTCATCTGACCATATGACATTCTCCCAATACTCTTCTGGAACATCCAAATGCTCTCTAGCAAACTTCAGACAGGCCCAGATATGTACTGGCTTAAGCAGGGGGACACGTTTGGCACTGCAGGATCTGAGTCCCTGGCGGCGTAGTGTGTTACTGACAGTAGCCTTTGTTACGTTAGTCCCAGCTTTCTGCAGGTCATTTACTACGTCCCCCCGTGTGGTTATGGGATTTTTGCTCACCATTCTTGTGATCATTTTGACCCCACGGGGTGAGATCTTGCGTGGAGCCCCTGATCGAGGGAGGTTATCAGTGGTCTTGTATGTCTTCCATTTTCTAATTATTCCTCCCACAGTTGATTTATTCACACCAAGCTGCTTGCCTATTGCAGATTCATCTTCCCAGCCTGGTGCAGGTCTACAATTTTGTTTTTGGTGTCCTTCCACAGCTCTTTGGTCTTCACCATAGTGGAGTTTGGAATGTGACTGTTTGAGGTTGTGGACAGGTGTCTTTTATACTGATAACAATGCCAAGCAGGTGCCATTACTACAGGTAATGAGTGGAGGACAGAGGAGCCTCTTAAAGATGAAGTTACAGGTCTGTGAGAGCCAGAAATGTTGCTTGTTTGTAAGTGACCAAATACTTATTTTCCACCATAATTTGCAAATAAATTCTTTAAAAATCAGACAATGTGATTTTCTAGATATGTTTTCTCATTTTGTCTCTCATACCTATGATGTCAATTACAGGCCTCTCTCATCTTTTTAAGTGGGAGAACTTGCACAATTGGTGGCTGACTAAATACTTTTTTCCCCACTGTATTTTTGAGGAACAAAATTTAGCTTTCATTTATACCATTTTGGGCAATGTGTAACACTTTGATCAATATATTACAATAAAATATATATTATATATATATAATATATATATATATATATATATATATATATATATATATATATACAGTATATATAAAATATATTATAATAAAAAATTTTGGGGGGAGACACTTAGCTATTTTTGCCTCTGTCACCTTCATCATGTGTCATAAATATTTGTAGATTTTAATAGTCATTTTGATGCAATAATGCCTAATGTGTAAAGTGCAATTTTTTTGTTTATTTATTTACATTATATACAATATGTATTTTAGGGAAAGGGGGTGATTTAAATTTTTATTTAATTTTTTTTAAATATTATAAAAAGGGGGCTTGAACTTTATACCGATGATACTGATGATTGCATATGCCGTAGAATGCAATACTAATGTTAAATCACTGTTTTATTACTCAGCCCTTTGACACTAAATATTAATTTACAAGTATAACTAAAAAAAGGCAACTTTATCAGTTTCTAAGATCTCAGCTTGAAGTCAGGAACTAGCAATAATTATTATTTAATCGTAAGTTGTTGTTACCATGTATTATGCATACAGGTACATGGCTCATTTAGAGAAATAGAGTACGTTCAATAATTCTATTCATAACTGATTTACCACAATGTAAATTACTGAGAAACTACTTGAACCTGGTGAATCAATTCAATCATCTCTATAGATGAGAGAATCTTTAAAATCCTCTTCTCCATTGATTCTCCAGACTTGAGTCTATCATCTGTAATGCTTAATCACCAGATCGAAGTACAAATTCATTGATCCAGTTTTTTTTCATTTGTATTGCCTTACTGCAGAACATGATGTTACAGTACAGTTTGTTTTAATACTCACAACTGTCACTGAATATGCCCTTTGTGATTACATAAGTAACAAGATCATAAAATAAGTAACAGTTAAACCTATTAAAGTTGTAAATATAAATATTTTGGAAGCATCTTTTTAATGTAAACATTCATTTAAATAAAAAGGAATGATTGGACTCCTAGATTTCCCTTGTTAATGCGTCCCTGCAATATGCCATCTGGCTCCATCTGTCAGACATCCCATTTTTCTCAGTGTACCATAGACATGTAAAAATAACTGATTTACACACTGACAAGTTACTTTATCTTCATTATAACAGTGATAACAAATGTTTCTGAACATTGCAAAAATCTTAATTAGACAATTAGAATTTCCAAGCCTGCATTGTAAAACTTACCTTTTCCTTAATTGTCTACATTTTATGCACAGAATTTCTTCACCTTGTAGGGTTAGAAGCTCACATTTTGTAAATGTTAAATGTTTGCAATGGCTTAGAGAACTCTAAAGCATAAATATATTTTATTACTGCAGAATAATTTATTTAGGTAAAGATCACATGTTCTTGATGTATATTGTGCTTAGTTAATCAGTAAATATTTTTAATATATATATTTGTAGATGAGTGAAGCAGTTCATAATGAACTGGGTTTGTTACAATACTTCTGAAATTTTTCGAGTTCTCCTGATACAAATCCATGATAGTTGACTATTATGCCCAGTGATCTCTACAAGCCCGAAAGTATAATAATTGGAGTCCAGGGAGGGTGTGTAAAAAAAAAAAAAAAAAACCACTTACTCACTTTTCCTGGTCTTCGCCAACATCAGCATGCATATGTCTGAGTTAACTATGCGCTGATGAAGCACTGTATAAGCACGGGACATTTAGCTGCCATCAGAGAGGTTGTGTGGGCTCCATACAGCAAAGAGATAGGGTTTACTTGACTTTTATTGCTTGTTCTCTGCACCTATGACTTTATGCATAGGTGGAATGTACAGTAGTAAAGTGAAGGACATGACTTTATGGAGATGCATATGAGCTGCCTAAATAGTGTGTGATTGCTTTATGCTCTGCAAAGCAAATACGCTCTGATGCAGAGTGAAGATGGAAAGACATTCCTCCACTTCTTCTTTTCCATTTTGCTTCTCTGTTATCAGAGATGGATGGAACCTGACATAAGGCAGTGGATAGCAAATGGCACAGAAGGGAGACACTTAGAGGCCATCAGTTTACAGCAATTTTCACACAGGAAACAGCACTTTAATAAATAGAGTACATAAAATGTTTAACTCTGATCAGATGGAGTATCAAATAATACTAAGTTACTTGAAACTACAGTGACCAATTAAGACAATAGGTCTAAATAGGTATTGTGGCTCTATAGTACATTGCCAAACAATGCAAAGAGATACAATAAAATCAAGAATATGGTTCCCATTAGATTTATCTGTCAGGAGATCATTTGAGACATTAGTAAAGGCATTTTCTGTAGAGTGTAGGGTATGAAAGGTGAAGTGAAAGTAGGTCACGCTTTTCAGAAGTGTAGAGATAAAGGAGAAATTAGAGACAAGTCCTTACAGCACAGGATGGGCCAAAGTTGTTTTATCCAGTAAAGGAGTTACAACTGCATATTTGAAAAATAAGGGAAAGATGCAGAACATAGAGAGAGGTTGAATATTTAGAATCCACATTAAAAACAAAAGTTTCAGCATGGTCCTTCTTCCATATAAAACTTTGCCTTTATTCACACAGTCAAAATTCCACCAGTATGGAAACAAAACATTTATGTGTTTTGGAAGTACGACTTAGTCATAGCATAAGAAACAATCATGGGCAGCTCCCTTATAAAGCCACCTTATTACCCATGTGTGCACATAAACATAATTCCTCCCCCATGTGCACCAATACGCCTTCTATAAAAATTAAATAAAACTATGAACACTATACTAACTAGTACTCTGAAACAGTCTTACTATTGATATATTATCTTGTCTAATTTTCATACCTTCTGGCATGCGTGTCTGCAAAGTGAAGATCCAGAGCATCTCTCTTCCTAACAACTTCCGCCTCAGATCTCCTTCCCTTGTAGGCTTATGTACATTTTCAATTCCCATAAATCTAAAAGAACTACAATCCCCATGATGCACTTTTGCAAAGTGTCTAGATTGCTTAGAAGCATTAGGATTAGATGCATCTGATAAATGCTGTTGTATCCTCACTTTCAAAAGACCTGATGTGCATCCCACATATTGCATGTGGCATACAGTTCAGGTTATTAAATATATTACATTATCTGAATTCCAATTATTATAATTTATTATGTTATATATAGTTCCTGTTGTATTTGATTGGAATATATGAGATTTTTCAGCATAATTACACGCTTTACATCTAGTATGTCCACATAAAAAAACAGTGGTTTTTAACCACGTCCTTTTTACCAATTCATTACTCTTAAAATTGCTAGGAGACAGAATCATGCCTAATATGGGAGTCGTTTTAACTACAAACCGGATTTTATTAGATATGAAGAAAATGACAAAATTAATGATTGTGGCTTAACAGCCACCAAATGCACCTGACAAACGTCACTGACTTATAATAGTCTGCAGGAAAAATGAGAATCATTGGGTGGCCATCATGGTGTTAGTCATTGTACCAGAAGAAATAGTGCGGCATGCTGCACTGCTTTGCCAGCACATAAGATGGTGTACAGATGTGAATATAGTGCTATCTGTTTACAGTTGCCTTGAATTTGGTTTAATAATACACAGTTCACCATGTTCTATTAAATAAACTTGGGGACATTCATATGTTATTTATATGTATTCATACATACTGTATGTATTGTAATATATACGACGAACAATATATTTTATTCAAGGACAGCAATGAAAATGCAGACAGGCAGCAGCATAAGAGAGGTTCATTAATACCTGTAATTATTTGTGGCCTAGTATAGAGTAGGAGTTAATAATAAGGTTGGGAGAACCTCATTGTGTTTCTCTTCAGACCCCAGAATATAATAGGTGTAGGGAGATCTAAATAATAAAAAACATTCATACTCACCTTCCCTCACCTCTTTTGGGCCTCTTCGCGGCATCCGGTGATCTGTGTATTCCTCCTCCAAGAGCATGATGTCACAGAAGAGTGCCAGAGCTGACGTCTGGTGCTCTTTTGTGATGTCATGCATCCGGGGTCACTGCTGAGGCCTGTAATTGGGCTACATTGGTAACCTGGGCATGCTGAGTGTCATGTCATGACTCTCGGTGTGCCCATGTCACTGCTGAGGCCCAATCACAGGCCTCAGCGGTGACCACTGGCGCATGATGTCACAGAAGAGTTCCAGAGCTTCCGGAGAAGAAAGACATAGATCACCAGATGCAGTGAGGAGGCCCAAAAAAGGTGAAGGAAGGTGAGTAGAAATATTTTTTATTTTTACACCTTCCTTGAGCCTACACCTATACACTGCCCCATCTTCTGGTGTCATGATCTAGGGAGCCATCATATACAACAGTTGGTCACCCCTAGTTGTGGTACTAACAAAGGGATATTAACAAACAGCAAAAGCATTTTTCAACAGGATGATGCTTGCCCACACACAGAAAGGGGTTGACAGGAATGTCTCAAACACTTCCCTGGCCTGTTTGGTCATCAGATTTATCGCCGATCAAACATTTATGGGATGAGCTGAGACACCAGCTTTGACAATATACAACTTCTGTTTGCAAATATGCACAGGATATTGTACACAACCTGTAAAACTCCATGTGCAACCATATGTCATCTTGTATAAAGGCTAGAGGTAGCCCAATAGGGTACAAGAGCTTTCTTTCAGTTGTAGTTTTACCCAATAAATTTATCATTTTGCTGTGATATTGAAATCACTTACATATATCATCATTACAGTCACACATATAAAGTTTAATTCAATTTTTAATATCTCCTTATTGTTTTATTTTTTGTCAATGAGCATTATTAAGAGGAACTGGCATTTAAATAATTAAGATGCATTGCAACAGTTGGGACTGACAAAGGTTCCAACTGATGGCATGGTGTATAAGGCATGATAAATCAACTACAATGTGTCTATGTAAATAAAGAAAGGAACTCGGCACTCCTCCACTATCTGAATTCTGTTTATAAAAGGAAATGTGGCAGTGACACTACTCTTGGTCACTGAAAGTAAGTTGGACTATTGGACTTTTTGGACATGAAGTACAGAGTGGTGACCCCAATTGCAGAAAAAATAGGCCGACTATGATGGAAATGTATCAATTGAGGGGAAGGTAGCTCGGTAGCAGCAATGGTGCGGACCCAACCAGTCAGAGACAGGGACACAATAAGTCTGGTGCAAATAGGTTTATTTAAAAACAGCAAAAATAAATAAACCTTCACTTCAGGCACAAAATAAAATACAGCCTTAACTTTAGACAAAAGGAAAGAAAACAAAACTCCTGCTCGTCCGAGCTCTAAACTAACAGTATAAAACAAACTATACGTGTGGCTTACTACTAGCCACACAACAAACAGAACAGCACAAAATCGTCTCACCAGACTTAGAATAGAGGGACAGACCCAGACACCTTCTCTCATTCCCAGGATCTGCCCTGAAGTGCAAGCTCTGCAGCCTTTTATGGGCCAGTAACGAGCCTGGGACCTACACCTGGGGCTAAAACCTACTCAAGACTCGCCCTGGACCACACATAAGTCAGAAATCTGAGGGAGATATATACCGGGACTCCAGCACTCTGCCTGTCACCTTCTCACACAATATACATTTAAGCCATATCCACAAGTTACAGCAGCTATATTATCTGCAAGTAATTGCTTGTAAGATCCTGTAGAGCAGGGGTCCCCAAAGTATGGCCCGCGGGCCGCATCCGGCCCCTGGAGGCCATTTACCCGGCCCGCGTCGCAATTTCCTTGTGTTATTTCAATTGTGAGCACACAGGTGGCGCTTACAATTGAAATAACCCGCCGAGCGCTACACGGGAAGTCTCGTTCCTGTGTAGACGCTCGGCGCTCGTCATCCGCACCCGGCCCGCGTCGCAATTTCCTTTGGTTATTTCAATTGTGAGGGCACAGGTGCTTACAATTGAAATAACCCACCGAGCGCTACACGGGAAGTCTCGTTCTTGTGTAGACGCTCGGCGCTCATCGTCTGGACCTAGAATGATCACGTCATGCGCACGACGGCTCATCTAGGCCTTACAGCCGAAGACAGAGGAGCCGGGACCACAGCGCGGGAGCAGCTGCAGTGCTAGGTAAAGTATATTTTCACTTTTTTTTTACTGGGCATGGAGGGGGATCAGAGAGCTGGATCTATATGGGGGATTGATGGGACCTATATGGGGGATTGATGGGACCTATATGGGGGAGAGCTGGACATATATGGGGGAGAGACCTGGACCTATATGGGGGAGAGAGCTGGCCCTATATGGGGGAGACTGCAAGGGACCTATATGGGGGGGCATGGGACCTATATGGGGGGGGCATGGGACCTATATGGGGGGGCATGGGACCTATATGGGGGGGCATGGGACCTATATGGGGGAAAGAGCTGGCCCTATATGAGGGAGACTGCATGGGACCCATATGGGGGAGACTGCATGGGACCTATATGGGGGAGACTGCATGGGACCTATATGGGGGAGAGCATGGGACCTATATGGGGGGCATGGGACCTATATGGGGAAAGAGCTGGCCCTATATGAGGGGGAGACTGCATGGGACCTATATGGGGGAGACTGCATGGGACCTATATGGGGGAGACTGCATGGGACCTATATGAGGGAGACTGCATGGGACCTATATGGGGGAGAGCATGGGACCTATATGGGGGAAAGAGCTGGCCCTATATGAGGGAGACTGCATGGGACCTATATGGGGGAGACTGCAATGGACCTATATGGGGGAGACTGCATGGGACCTATATGAGGGAGACTGCATGGGACCTATATGGGGGAGACTGCATGGGACCTATATGGGGGAGACTGCATGGGACCTATATAGGGGAGAGCATGGGACCTATATGGGGGGGCATGGGACCTATATGGGGGAAAGAGCTGGCCCTATATGAGGCAGACTGCATGGGACCTATATGGGGGAGACTGCATGGGACCTATATGAGGGAAAGAGCTGGACCTATATGGGGGAGAGAGCTGGACTTATATGGGGGCAGAGTGCTGGACCTATTTGAGGGAAGAGAGAAGCACATTTCAGAGCTGCACTGTGCTGTATTTGGGGAGTACAGTTTATGTAAGTGTTATAATCTGAGGTACAGTGTGTGTACAGTATTATTGTTGGCATATATTGTTTTTGTAGGGCTGTATATATATCTATTGGTATTTTACTAATGGCAATTTGGAATCCCTAGGAAACAATGACGTCAAAAGAGAGAAAAATTGACTCGGAGTGTAGGATATTCAAAGAACAGTGGACTTATGATTACTTTTTCATGCAGTACAAGGAAAAAGCTGTGTGTTTGATATGTCAGAATATAGTGGCTGTGTTCAAAGAATACAATTTGCGTCGACATTATCAAACTCAACATAAAGATAAATATGATTGTTTGGTTGGAGATGTAAGAAAAGATAAAATATTAAAACTGAAACATTCATTGACAACTCAGCAAAATACTTTTGTGAAGCAGAAGCAGCTAAATATTTCATCACTGCGAGCAAGTTTTCAAGTTGCCAAGCTAATAGCATGCACTGGCAGACCATTTGTGGAGGGAGAATTTGTTAAAGAGTGCCTTCTTTCTGTTGCCAAAGAGATGTGTCCAGAAAAGTCAGACTTATTTAGTACAATTAGTCTTTCAGGATCTACAATTACACGAAGGATTGAAGAAATGGGAGACAATTTGCATCAGCATTTGCAAAACTCCGCAAGAAAACTTTCTTATTTTTCCTTGGCACTTGACGAGAGCAATGATGTTCGTGATTCTGCACAACTTCTAATTTTTATTCGTGGGATGAATGACAATTTCGAAGTCATGGAAGAGCTTGGTGCACTGCAAAGCATCAAAGGAACAACTACAGGAGAGGATATCTATGAAAAGCTTTCCCAAACTGTGAAGGATTTGGAGCTGGACTGGGCTAAACTAGCCAGTGTGACAACTGATGGTGCGTCTAGCATGGTGGGGTCTAAGAAAGGAGTAATTGCTCGCATTAACCAAGAGATGGATAAACGTAATCATTCTCATCCAATAGCCATACATTGCCTCATCCACCAACAAGCGCTATGTAGTAAATCACTGAAGTGGGACTCTGTTATGAAAATTGTGGTATCTTGTGTTAACTTCATTAGAACTAATGCACTAAACCACAGACAATTTCAGGAATTTCTGTCTGAGCTAGATGTTGCCTATGAAGATGTTCTGTACCACACAGAAGTCCGTTGGCTGAGTCGAGGGAGAGTTTTGAGACATTTTTATGACTTACTTCCACAGATTACAGATTTTATGCTTTCAAAAAACAAAGTACCAGAGCTCAATGATGCAGAATGGAAATGGCACCTCGCCTTTCTGACAGATGTAACAGAGCTACTCAACAGTTTCAATGTGCAACTTCAAGGAAAAGGGAAGCTCATCTGTGATATGCAATCACATGTGAAAGCATTTGAAGTAAAATTAGGCCTCCTTATCAAACAAGTGAAGGAGGAAAATTTCTGCCATCTCCCCTTAACTCAAAATCTGTTAGCGGAAAACCCCTTGATTGCATTTCCAAAAGAAACATGTGTGAATTCACTGGAAAAGTTGCAAAAGGAGTTTCAATTCAGATTTAAAGAGCTTCATCTCCATGAACAGGACATACAGCTTTTCCGTAACCCATTTTCTATTGACATTGAAAATGTGGATGCAATTTACCAAATGGAACTGGCTGAATTGCAGAATTGTGACTCTCTGAAAGATGCATTCAAGGCAAGCAGCTTGCTTAACTTCTATGCATCTCTCTCCTCTGAGACCTATCCTAATCTCAGGAATCATGCACTCAAAATGGCAACAATCTTTGGCAGCACTTATGTTTGTGAACAGACTTTTTCCAGAATGAAACATCTGAAATCTCCAACCAGATCTAGACTAACCGATGTGCACTTGCATCACTTGTTACGGCTAGCAGTGACAAATATGGAACCGGACATTGACCATCTCATTAGCCAAAAGCAGGCCCATACTTCACATTGAAATAATGGTGAGTTTGTTGACTTAAATTTACTATTTCTTTATTTTGAATGTTGTATTTGTTCCCTTTTTGTTTTACTTTAAAATGAGATACGTGTAGTGTGCATAGGGATTTTCATACTTTTTCTTATAGTCCGGCCCTCCAACGGTCTGAGGGACAGTAAACTGGCCCCCTGTGTAAAAAGTTTGGGGACCCCTGCTGTAGAGTCCATGCCTTAGATAGATAGATAGATAGATAGACAGCACAAGGCAAGTCCACATTTGATTGGTGTATTGTTAACACATACAATTTCTAATTAAACCACTACACACTACATACACACTACTGTATAATGAGGATGATCATAAAATACTGTTTGTTAAAATTAAAGTATGCTAAACTATTTTATAAATTTTTGAAATATTTAACTAACTTGGCTTTTGGGACAGAATAAATAGCTAAGGATGTCTTTTTTTTTTAATTAAATTTCCTTGCGGTATAAGAGTAAAAAAAATTAGATTAGAGAGGGAAAAAAAAAGAAAAATAAAAAAAAAATATTATTTTTTCTTCTAAAATTTTTTTTAATTTTTTTAAAAAAAAAAATACTCCTCTCCAACCAACCAAAACAAAAAAAAAAAAAAAAAAAATATATAATATATTATAAAAAAAAAAAAAAAAAAAAAAAAGGAGAAAGATTATTTTAATAAAATTTTTTTTAAAAATATATTATAATATACAGATTAAAGTACGTGTAAATAAAAGAAACTGGTTTGCCAAGTTTAGTTTTTGCTTTTACTTGAGAGTTAGGCCAAAATCACAAGCAGCCTAAATATTGTTTGTTTTTTTTGTAAAACATAAGTAACATATGTATATCTGGGTAACGTTTGCAAAACATACTGTAGGTATAAACAGTATACAGTTGCAAGAAAACATAAGCATTCCTTTTGTAATAACCATTATTTATGTATTACTTTTTTTTGTTACTAATAAAGTGTGTCTGGTTGTTATATACTGTATACACTACAATTATAGACAAACATGATCCATCTAAACTAATAAGACAAAAACAGAAAACTCTTCGCACTTAAAAATGTACTGTTTATATGTCCTCTGAACAAGAATTATGTTTATGGAAAGACAGCACAAGGGAAGCCACTGTGGTCTATAAAAATATTGCAATAGACCTCAAGTTTGTGCAAGGCCACCTGGTTGTTCATCCATGCTTCTGGGAAAAATATTCTATGGACAGATAAAACAGATTCACAAAGCTCTGTGTTCTACATGTTAGGAATATAAATAACTGTGCTAATGTACATGCTTTTTCTTTATAATATTTGTAAATAAACAGCATGTATTATAATACTCAACTTTCCAAGTTGCAAAAAATATTATTTGTATATCTTGGAGAAAACAAGCAAGAACATTTAGCATTTAAAGCCGTATGGCATATTACTGTATTAACGTCAGCTAAGAAAACAAATCTGATGATACACATTGAATAAATATTTATATTGCAAATATAAACTGTTTGTTGCTTAGAACAACAAATCAATTAAATATATTGTTATTGTGCTGTATTAAAGATAATACACATTGTTTATGGTTTAACATTAAAATAATTTAGCTAATTGCATCCTAAAATGCATAAACATTACACAATATTTATATGGTTAACAATTTTGACATTCATTTAACAAAATGGTGCTTTATTTTCCCCAAGGTATTTTCAGAAAATTTGTAAAGCTGCCATCAAGACCAGATTCATTTGTCATCTGGTAATCAATTTGTAAGTTTTATTATTGTCATATTTCTAAATGATGCTTTCTGCATTTTAAATTATTAAATTATTCTTTGGCAGAGGAAAAATAGTAGACACAGTTCTAATTGGCTGGTTATGTTGTCTTTGGGGAGGTATAGCTGTCTAAAATTAAAACAAAATATTGGTTAGAAACAGAAAGCACATCCTAGTTCACAACATAAATGTGTATATTTATCTCTAAGACAAATAGTAACTTTGATTTTCAAATTCTAGAGAGAAAAAGGAAGAAGGATTTTATATAGCAAGCGTATACTTATACAGCATGCTATGCTATTATAACAATGTGCTAAACACTATGAGGGGAATTTACTAAAATAACCACACCTGTTTTCTGGTGGTGTATTTTTGGTGTATGACAGTTTGTGCCAAAAAATTGCATAAAAAATGTGACACTTTCTTTATTTTCAGACCTGCTTACCACTTTTTAGAAAAGTGGGCAGAACAGAGCAAAGATAAAGAAGGGCAGGGATACCTCGGCAAAACAAATTCATTATAATTCATGCCAGAAATCTGGCATGAGTTATACAGGAAATCTCTGGCTGGTGTAGATGTTAATTTTTGCACAATGGACCTTGCAAGACCACCATAATTATTAAGAGATCTGAGCCTAATAATAATTCAGGTACATCTCGTGCCTGCGGGGGGAATAAAATTTACATAGCACAGCTATTATAATACTAAGTGTATGAGTGGAATACTATGTAGCACAGCTTTTTTTGTTGCAGATTTTGATGCGTTTTTTTTAAGCCAAAGTCAAGAATGTCTACAAAAGGAATGGAAACGATATAGGAAGTTCTTATACTTCTCCCTTCTGCCCAATCCACTCCTGGCTTTGGCTCAAAAAAAAAGCAACAAAATTTGGAATAAAAAAGCTGTGTTTCTGCAATGTGGGGCTTTGGCCTTAGGCTAAAAAATCTGCGGAAAAGACAGGAGCGGAAATGCATTGCGTTTTTTTTCAGCAGTGTTTTTCACAGAAAGTCCACAGAGTTTTCCTCTGCAGGCTTTCTGCCCCTATTATATCTATACAGAAAATGCCAGCGTTTCCACATGTATAATTGACATGCTGCGACTTTCAAAAATGCAAGTGTTTTTGAAACCACTGGAGATTTTTTCTGCAATATGTGGAGGGGATTAGGCAAGATCCCATCCACTTTGCAGGTACTGTAGGAGATTCCATGGCCAAAATGCTGCATTTTTCTGCAACAAAAAAAAGCAGCTTTTCCGCAAGCTGGGGTCTAAGGTGGATGTAAATTGCACCTATTAGGGAGGCGGAACATTTTTTCCCCACTTCTGTCTGCAAATTGGAATATATGACTGTATCAACTTCCCATCCCAAAATACTAGTCCCCAAAACTGATATTTTTACTTCCAAGAAAGGCATCCAGTCCCCTATTGAACATGTACAATTTATCATCAATTACAACATCATGTGGATGCAAGTTCAATACTAAATATTTAACATAATATAACAGAACATAATATGTAAAAAGGAGATATAAGAGCAGCTGTAAGGAAAGTAAGCAAAGTCACATGTGACCGATTCTCCTTTTAGTGCACAATATGAGGTATGAAACTGAAGAGCTGACTGTTCAGGATATCATCACTGAGATACAGCTACTAAGTAAATAGGTAAATAGTGATGAAAAAATGAGTACGCAACAATGCAAAAAGCAGTACAATGGTGAATGCTGTTACGAGTCATTATAAATTAATTATGTGGAAACAAATGATTTTCATAAAATTAAAGCCAAATAGTTTAAATACATATAGTTAAATACCCAAATTTTATTTTGTTTCAGAAGCATAGCTAGCTTGGGGAAGGAGGTAGAGGAGGCGACAGAATCTGGCCCACTGACTGCCACAAAGACAAGCAGCAATTTCAATTGTATCAGCATCTACAAGACGCCTATACCGCTGAAATACATGGTAGAGGAAGAAGCAGCTGGCTTAATGCGCTAACATTCCTAACTTGTAGACCGCAAGTCATTTCGGGCTGTAGCTACAACACATCTACGTCCAGGTACAGACGGATATGATAACGTCACTGCGACAGGATGCAGACTTGTTGTGATCATGGTGCCTTTTAGACTACAGGTCTGAAATGGCTTTTAGCCTACAGGTTAGAACAAGAATAGGTGACGGTGGTGGCAGCTGCTCTGGCTCCAGCTTGAGTTCTAGCAACTTGACTCAGAGGATCGGAGGTAGGTGAGTATTATTTTTTTTTCACACACTTTGGGGGACATTATTAATATTATTATGTTAGGAGGGCCTAATTAATACAGGGAGCAATATTGATTTAAGGGGACCTTATTAAAATAAGAGGAAGACCAGAAAGCAGTAACAATTTAAAGAGGCATCTTTTAAATAAGCAGGGTATTACGAGGTATTATTAAAGGGGTTGTCCAGAATAGAAAAAAACTTGGAACCAGGCAGCAGGGGAGGTGTAAATGATAGAACCGCATTTATACTTGCCAGAATCCTTTCTTCCATTCCTGCCCTGGGTTGGCCATCACCCCCGCTGCTGTATTTATAAGCAGTGGCTGCAGCAGTGACATCATGTCCAGAGGATCGCTACAGCCAATCAGCACAATATACAGCTGCAAGCAGTGAATGACTGCAATGGTACATACAAAGTAGTCGAGGAGACAATCGGCCCAACACAGAAATGGAGGAGAGGATGCAGAGACAGGATTTTAAATCCTGGGCAAACCCTTTAAAATAAGGGGGGACATTAGGGAGCAGTATTTATGCATCTGTCCTGTGCATAGATTATCAGTATAAAAAATCAATTTGGGACCGGAAAAACCCTTAAATTGATCTGATGTTTATTAGAATACAATTATTGTGTAGTGTACGGCTATTGTCTTTACATTACTATGTAGTGTAATGGAAGTAGTCACTGTGTGGAGGTTGTGTACTATCTGGGCCTAGTATCGAGGTATTATTGGTATTAGTGGTCTGTATATTGTGTGTTTTGTTTGGTAATTGTCTGTATAGTGATAATAATTATCCTCATTATAGTGGTACTCACATAGCAGCACACACATAGTGGATTCACTATATATATGTTTTAAAAATTTTTTGTATTCTCCTGATCTTTTAAGACTATATCAATGCCGCTGGATGTGCAGTACTGACTAGTGAAGTGACAGACTATGACGGTGATGTTATTATGTCAGCATTTGGGGCCCCGCTTTTAATTTTTCCCAGGGCCACACTATGTCGAAAACCGTCCCTGGGTGGCACATGGCATTATTAATTTAGGGGCATTATTAATATAAGAGGAACAGATGGGCTCTGCTAATTTAAGGGGGTACACAGGAAGTATTATTCAATTAAAGATGCACACAGGGGTTATTATTCATTTCCAGGGGATTTTAATATATTTTATAATTGTGGATAGCAGCAGTAATGGGGATTTTGTGCAGGTGAGGACATGAGGGTCAGGCGTCTGAAAAAGATGTATGTGTTGCAGAGACAAGTCACAGTTGGAAGAAGTGGTCACGGCAGTCCAGTCCAGGTGGAAGAGATGGAAATGTGAATAATTACATTCAGAGACATCACCTGTAAGTAACAAAATTTTGCTCCATATACTATACACTAAATTCCATGTTAATCCTTGTTGAGAATGTTATCCTTCTTTACTATTTCAGGCTATTCTCTTCAGATGTCACTTTCACTTGACACTTTCTTGGTTATCCTCCTGTCTTCATGACCAGATATTTATTGCTCAAAAGTCCTTCCCATCCTTTTATTGAATGCATGTAAATATCACAACTCCATTATTTACTAGATATAAATAAATCTAAATATATATATATATATATATATATATATATATATATATATACTGTGTATATATATACAGTGGGCAAAAAAAAGTATTTAGTCAGCCACCAATTGTGCAAGTTCTCCCACTTAAAAAGATGAGGCCGGCCTGTAATTGTCATCATAGGTAGACCTTAAGTAAGAGAGACAAAATGAGAAAACAAATCCAGAAAATCACATTGTCTGATTTTTTAAGAATTTATTTGCAAATTATGGTGGAAAATAAGTAGGAAGCAGGAAATGGTGGACTAGCTAGGACAGAGAGAGAGGCTCTGTCCCAGAAGGGCTGGGGTCCACAGTGGTGGACCAGCTAGGACAGAGAGAGAGGCTCTGTCCCAGAAGGGCTGGGGTCCACAGAGGACTGTTGCTGGAGCTGAGCAATAGTCAGGACAGTTAGGGGCTCAAGGAGTGAGTTAGGACCCTAACTGTGGTCTAGGTTTTTTGTTGTTTTGCTGTGTTGCAGTTAAGCTGAATAAAGCCACTTTTGTTTTACACTTGGACCATCTGAAAGCTATCTTTCCGGCACCCAGTACCACGAACCACCGCTGTCCGGACCAGGAGTCTGCCGCCATTTTGAGTCTAATTCCCCCAAGTTGTCACAATATATATATTTATTTATATTTAAGGCATGGTCATCATAGACAGAAAACCTGAATTACCCTACCATGTTTATCCCTACAAATTGTACAGTGCTGCGGAATATGTTGGCGCTATATAAATACATATTATTATTATTATTATTATTATTATTATTATTATTATTATTATTATTTTGTGCTTTTATTTAGATTTACTCTCTTTTCATTTGATGTTTAACTTGAAATTATAATATATATAATGTTAAAATGCAACTAAATGGATGAAATCAGTGAAAGCTCAGATTGAGAAATTCAGTTTCAGAAATAAACTGTATGTGATATGATCCACAAAACAAGATTTGCAGTGGGGCAGCAAGCTGAGCAAATGTACAATTGTATCAGTAGTTAGGGCACCTACTTTATTTACCGTGTACTTACAACTGGTGCAGAACAATCATTACCAATTTGAACATTGCCGCTCAGTCTAAATGATTGCCAGTTTGTCATGAGATTCTAATATAACACTTACAGTAATAATACAGCAAATGTTGTCAAAGAACAGTTTTAGCAACAGAATATTTGCTATAACAATATACTTGTATGATTGGCGTATTAAGCTAAATAAAAAATGTATAAGCAAATAAAAAGGTATATGAATGGGTGTAATGTAAAGTACACATATACAAGTATATAATACAGGAAGCATTCATGGAAAATGTATACTTTTTAAACCTCAATTGGTGATAGTTTTTGTTAAAGAGTTAATACTTTCAATACCAATGGCAGTAAGAAACTGAATATACAGTTTAGAACATGTCTGTAAAGTGATAAATATATAAAAAGTAAAGTTAAAAAAGAAGTTTCCTTGCAGAAATAGCATAATTATCAACTTGTAATAACAGCCCCTAAAGCTCAAAATGGTCTGTTTACGTCATTCTATTGAGGCACTGTTAGTCATGTATGCCTATTACAATACTCTGTGAAAGAATCAGGGACATCATTTAGGCTGTATATCACAAGGCATTATGGGAAAGGAGCTGGGAGCTCATACGCCCTCTGTTGGATGTAACAAATCCTCAATTTGCTTTTGAACCACTGAGTCTTGAGAAAGCAAGAGGGATTTTAGCCAAGCCAATATCACTCATCTGCATACAGCGCTGTTTTGGGATTTTTCTCCTTCATCAGTGCAGAGCAGAGTGAAAACCTAACTGTGTGGGATCTGTAAGAGTGTCTACCTTTTACTAGTATTAATGTTGAATGTCATAAACTCGAATGTCAATTATAAGTTCTTCTTAAGAGATAAGCATGTAAAAATGATAGCTGGAAATAATGGGGGGAATTTACTCTTTCCTCTATGCTTGATTTAAAGTAAACAAAGAGGAAGACATTAAAGATGAGCAAATTATTCCAGCTTCCTTTATATCACATGCCAGTAAAATTATGCTTGACTATGTTAATTTTATGAAATTATGAAACATCCTCTAAAAATAGGTGACACCTAAGCATCTAGTTGTTATTATAAGATACTTTTACATAAGCCACAGGCAAGGTGGAAAATTATAAAATTGGTTCCAGACCACAAAAAAGAAATAACTATTAATTCACTGTATATATTAAGCATATATTAAGAGAAGCAGAATTGATGGAAGACACTCCAAGAATGAATGAAAAAAATTATAATAACATTTTAGATTTATATGTACAGTATACTGTATTCAGTGATAAAGATACATAAAAACTAAAAATTGTGTTTGTGTTTTTCTATATTTCATTATTGTGATCAAACTGGACAATATAGAATAAAATTTGTTCCCTTATCAAAATTATGGGATTGGTTGTGTAATTTGTTGAAAAGAAAAAAGACTGCAGGGATGTACATGTCAGTAATTATAAGTTTTCTATAGATTTTTACCCTATTACTTATTGTACTTTAGTAGTATAATGTTGTACCGTGTTAGCCATAGAAAGTAGTGGAAGAGTGAAGAAATCAGGCGATACCTTTTAGAGGCTAACTGAGTATATTTGAAAGTAAGTTTTTGAGAGTGCTAGCTCTCTTCTTCAGACATGGTGTAATACAAGAACTGAAAATTCACAGACTTTTTATACAAACACAAGACATGGATCTTCAAAGGATTTTGGAATAACAAAATGCAATATAAGTAGAGAAGTTATTTACAACAGGTCAGTAATAAACAGTCTGGAAAACTTGTGGGGTGTGACATAGGGATCTGTTATCTGTTTGCAATCGGGTGGTGATTTGTGACCCTCGCAGTTCATACATAGTGTGACATGAAACTGGCATGAATATTAAGTCCAATTTGCAGAGTTTGAAATTTTTGCATCAACTTATATTCCCATTCCTTTCTCTCCCCCTGCATCTTAAAATGTCCCATTAAAACCACAACCCGCAAATCTTCAATAGAGTGGTCTTCTCCGTAGAAATGTGCGGCCACTGGGAGATCGGTTCTGCTGTTATTAATGTTGAATTGTATCAGGGACAGAATATTGATGTCCTGTGTCAGATTTGTCTCTGTGTATATCCAACTTTCTAACTGTGTTGGATATTTACTATGGAGTTGTTATTAACTCTTTAATGTTTGGGATCATGTATTGCATATACTGAATACAGGACTTGTGCTTTCTCTGGGTCTTAGGGGGTACATGTAGATGCTACTTGTGTCACTAATAGTGTCTTTTTCACCCCATGTATAGAGTGAGTATTTATCTTATATCACACATAGCATATATTACTGTTTGAGAGTGTGATTCATAATAGCACTATACGCTGTCTATATATATATATATATATATATATATATATATATATATATATATATACAGGCAGTCCTGTAGAGTATTTTTCCATTATATTTTTGATACTGATCCCTTTATTTATGTTTGGTATTTATATACCTATAAGGGTTTGGGATTATTTGGTATTTTTATTCTATCAACATTAAAAGTTATGTTTTAGCCTGATTTAGGACTCTAGTTCCTTTTTTGCGATGACCACTTTGCTGTGACTGTTAAACACTGCGGTTTTTGCCACAGCGTTTCTGTAGCCAAACTGCGGCATTCACGCCATGTGGGGCCCCGGCCAATATGAGGTAAATAGAACCTCAGATAAACAACACCAAAGGTGGTAATAACTAAATGCCCTTGATTAACTCTGACGTGACGTAGACATTTTTCATTTTTTCATTTTTGTGTTTTCGTTTTTTACTCCCTGCATTCTCAAAGCCATAACTTTCTCATTTTTCCATTTATGTGGTCATATGAGGGCTTGATATTTGTGTGACAAGTTGTCTTTCAAAATTGTACCATTTATGTTCTGTACAATGTACTGGGAAGAAGAAAAAAAAAAATCAGAATGAGGCTAAGGTCCCATGTGGCATCCCGCAGCAAAAAAGCGCTGCAGGAAAAACTGTGGCGGTAATGCATCGTGGTTCTTCCATTAGAGCTTTTGACAGAAAGTTCGCAGAGTTTTCCTCTGCAGACTTTGTGCTATGTTCTTGTCTCTACTACCACTTTCTGAGTAATGAACCATCAGACACTCCGGACCAAATATCCTTTCAGGTGTTGGTCCACCACGCCAAAAGTTCAAAGTCTGATAGATGTCAACCAGATTCGTGGTGTCTGTATTTAATTTTTAGGGGCTATTGATGAAGAGGAACCAACATTCGGGCTTATATTGGGTTTATATTGGGTTTTTATCTTGTATCACTTTTGCACAATAGAAGAACATATTTGCCAGAAATTATTTGTTTTAGTGGCATCATATTCTGAGAGCCCAACATTTTTTTATTTTTATATTATTGGAGCTATGCAAGGGTTTGTTTTTTTGCGGGAACATGTGTTGTTTCTATTGGTATCATTTGGGGTTATATGTGACTTTTTGATCAATTTATTTTGTAGGCAACGTGACCATAAAATTGGAAAAATAATTAAGTTTTTTATGGATATTTAGTTTTTAATTTTTTTTATTATTATTATTATTATTATTATTATTATTATTATTATATTTCTGTAAATTTTTTGGGAGGAAAATGTCTCTTTATTTATTTTATTTTTTTATTTTTTATTTCATACTTTACAATTTTTTTTTTTTTTATATTTACAATTAGTCCCATTCTGGGATTTGAACACTAGTTGGGGCGATTGCTACTAAAATGCATGGCAATGCTTTTGAATTGCTGTGTATTACAGTATTGCAAAGTGAAAGTGAAAACCTCACTATAAAAAATTGCTTTTAGCAAATTTAGTACTGGGGATTGTAAGGGTGATGTGGTGGCAGCTAAGACAAAGAGACCCCTTAGATGCCACTATAATTATTGACAATGGCATCGAAGGGTTTAAACAGAACAGTGTTTTCACCGATCTCAGATGTTAAAGGAGGATGTCAACTGTGACTACCTAGCCAGTTCCTTCTTCATGGCGTGGTATTACATCAGTTCGCCGGAACGTGTTCCTGCCATTGACGTAATAGTATATTTTGGGGTGGGAATTAGTGAAAGAGTTACAGTGGGGAAAAAAAAGTATTTAGTCAGCCACCAATTGTGCAAGTTCTCCCACTTAAAAAAATGAGAGAGGCCTGTAATTGACAGCATGGTTAGTCCTCAACTATGAGAGACAAAATGAGAAAACAAATCCAGAAAATCAATTGTCTGATTTTTAAAGAATTTATTTGCAAATTATGGTGGAAAATAAGTATTTGGTCACCTATAAACAAGCAAGATTTATGGCTCTCACAGACCTGTAACTCCTTTAAGAGGCTCCTCTGTCCTCCACGCATTACCTGTAGTAATGGCACCTGTTTGAAATAGTTATCAGTATAAAAGACACCTGTCCACAACCTCAAACAGTCACACTCCAAACTCCACTATGGTGAAGACCAAAGAGCTGTGGAAGGACACCAGAAACAAAATTGTAGACCTGCACCAGGCTGGGAAGACTGAATCTGCAATAGTCAAGCAGCTTGGTATGAAGAAATCAACTGTGGCAGCAATAAATAGAAAATGGAAGACATACAAGACCACTGTTCTCCCTCGATCAGGGGCTCCACGCAAGATCTCACCCCATGGGGTCAAAATGATCACAAGAATGGTGAGCAAAAATCCCAGAACCACACGGGGGCACCTAGTGAATGACCTGCAGAAAGCTGGGACTAACGTAACAAAGGCTACCGTCATTAACACACTACGCCGTCAGGGACTCAGATCCTGCAGTGTCTCCCTGCTTAAGCCAGTACATATCCGGGCCCGTCTGAAGTTTGCTATAGAGCATTTGGATGTTCCAGAAGAGTATTGGGAGAATGTCATACGGTCAGATGAAACCAATGTAGAACTGTTTGGTAAAAACACAACTCGTCGTCTTTGGAGGAGAGTGAATGCTGAGTTGCTTCCAAAGAACACCATGCATACTGTGAAGCATGGGGGTGGCAACATCATGCTTTGGGGCTGTTTCTCTGCAAAGGGACCAGGAGGACTGATCCGTGTACATGAAAGAATGAATGGGGCCATGTATCGTGAGATTTTGAGTGCAAACCTACTTCCATCAGCAAGGGCATTGAAGATGAAACGTGGCTGGGACTTTCAGCATGACAATGATCCCAAGCACACTGCCAGGGCAACGAAGGAGTGGCTTCATAAGAAGCATTTCAAGGTCCTAGAGTGGCCTAGCCAGTCTCCAGATCTCAACCCCATAGAAAACCTTTGGAGGGAGTTGAAAGTCCGAGTTGCCCAGTGACAACATCAAACATCTCTAGAGGAGATCTGCATGGAGGAATGGGCCAACATACCAGCAACAGTGTGTGCCAACCTTGCAAATAAATTCTTAAAAAATCAGACAATGTGATTACAGGCCTCTCTCATCTTTTTAAGTGGGAGAACTTGCACAATTGGTGGCTGACTAAATACTTTTTTTTCCCCACTGTATAACTTGCCATGCCATAAATGTATAGCATGGTGGAGAAATGGGTAAAGACTATTTTCTACATTTTAACAACTACCATGTAATAGATTCAGTTTCCAAACTGTTTAGTTTAATATACATTTTAGAGATTTACTGAAAATACTTTTTAAAAGCAGAATATCTATCAAAATTACATGTTTTTAGCCCAAAATAGGCAAGCAATCCAGCACCATATATGGTAAATAAGTTCCCTATAGGAAAGAGTTAGGTGAACTAAGCATATTCTGACTGCTGTAAATAGTGAATGTCTGGTAATTGTGATATCAATTGGAACTGACTGGAGAAAAAATGTATAGTATTATCAGCAAGTCAGTCAATCAGTTAGAATTAAAAGATATATTGTGTAGCAGATATTTCACTTGAGTCAGCTAATCCTACAGAAAACATTTTAGTATTTGGACAAATTAGGCTTTCTTCTGTATATCATTTAGAAATATAGAAAAACGTTTCTCTGGATATCACTACATTTTGGTTTACATTTAGGGCAATATATTTTCTTTTGGTACATGTCTTAAATATTAAATTATAAAAAATATACACCACTTTTGGCTTTTCCTTATAACAAATAATTATGTTTTTTCAATGTTTTACTTTATTATACATTCAATTAAAGTAGCATTATTTTACAGTTAAAACCATTGTCTAAGATTAGATAATAGGGTGGGATTTTTTTTTTTCTATATGGGACTGAGTTGTAAACCAGCCATAGCCATTGTGTGACTATAAAGCAGATTAACAGTTGTGCAAAATTATGTTACTTGCTATTTTTATTTTAGGTAACAAGTATTAATGAAAATAATTAGTAAGCAAGCATAATCTAGATCAAATCCATTAGGGCAAAGTTTGGCTACAGTACCCATAGAAAGTCAGAGGAAGCCATGAAGCTTCTGGGGCCGGTGTCCTTGCCAGGATGTTATTTTAATAAGCAATAAAAGAAGAATATTATGGACCCTTAGCTTGCTAGTTCTTTGTTGTTTTTTTTTTTACATGGAAAATTGTTCTCTGCATTGTAGAAGACAGTAGCAGTTTGCCTGGAAAAATTGCTTTGGTACAAACTGGAAGTGCAGACAAATTGGATTATTATACTCTGGGTTCTTTTCAGGTCCCAAAATATATTAATTGGAGGTCAGGGAGGATATATAAAATAAAAAAGGCAATTTCTCACTTTTCCTGGTCTTCACCATGGCACCTTCCCATGTTCCCTTCTTCTTCCTTGCCATCTGGTACATCTGCAGACCACAGGTAACCACATAGGCCTATGATTGGGCATCATTGGTCACATGGAAGGGCACTGTCAAAGCATGATAATGTTGAAGCCCCCTCATTAACAGGCCTTGGTAGTTATCTGGCAGACGGCTAAGAAAACCAGAATGCTGAGGGTGATATAGAAGAGTCCAGATTATTTTTACAGACCCCATAGTGTAATAATCAAGTTTGATGGACTAGGTCAAGGAGAACCTCTAAACTTTGAGATTCTGCCAAACCCCAAAATTTTGAAAATATTCATAATGAAACAAATATGAAACAAAATCCCTGAATTCTCAAATTCAGTAGCTTTATTGCTCATATGGCACAATAAAACAAGCAAGGATGCATTTTGGCCTGTCCCAAGCCTTTTTCAATGCTCAGATCAACTGGTCTTGCTGTTGCATGTGAGCAATAAAACTCCTGAAGGGAGAAATTAGTGAGGTACAGTAGTGTAAAATCCACCTCTTGCTTCAACACTGGTTTAGAATGCTGCTTTTGCCCAGCACCTTTCTTTTTAGATTGATTGTTGTATATATCTAAAAGCTGAACAGGAAGTTGAGCTGGAGAGCAGCAGTCTATTACAGTAATGACACAATGATGATACAGAATACTAAATGGCACTGCTTCTGGAAAAAAAGGCCGACCTTTCTATTAATCTCATGAACACTTGTAGGCTAAGGCGACGTGTTGTGGCTGCTGCTGGATGTCTGCCGTGGAATATGGCTGGTTTTCACCACTTTTAGCCATTATTCCCAGTCAGTTGGCCCTGTCTTTAAACCTTTGCAATAAGGTTGAAAAGCGTGTGTGAACACACAGCAATAATTGACATGCTGCCCACAGTGCAAGGCACATCGCACCATGAGTTTTTTTTTTCTGCTGTGCAGATGGGATTTATTTAAATCACAAGTACTACATTGTATTGTTCTTCAAAGTAGGTTAGCTACCAGCAAATTTGCAGCAGCTAACTTGCTGAATGTATACAGATACATGTGTCCCCTGCCTTTAGGTCAACTACTGCACATGAGAGTGAAGTAACCTATTCATTTCTTAACATTGCAATTTGCATACTTTTTTAAGCATTTTCTCAGTTGTACTTCTCAATGCTAAAAGTTCCTGCTTAAAAACAAAACAAAACAAAACTTCTCTGGTGACATGCAACAATTTTTGCAACTGACTACAATGATGAAGCACATTTGTACTGTAGATCCAATACAAAAGAGTATAGTACAATAGTACATAGTCAATGATCAAAAATAAAACACATACAATATACACACACATATGCACATGGGCACATCAGCCTTATAAACAGATTTGTCTCATCGTGTATTAGTATTTATGACTATATTTTATTAAGTATATTTAAACTCTTCTGTAGCATCTTACTTTGGATTCATGATTAAGTAGATACAAAGGCTGAAGAAAGTTCATGTTAGTTCAAACCATTAAAAATACCCTAAGGATAGAATGTTCTTTCAACATGCAATGCTATGCAGTTTCCAGACTGTTAACAATTACTTGTGCCAGAAAGACCATTTGGGATAGAGCCAATTCTTAAAATGTGTTTTGTATGACTTTTCCTCTGTTTTGGTTGACTAAGGTTTTTATTTTTGAACCAGTATGATCCATGCAATGAAAGAAATGCTTTTGATATGGTCAATAATAAATTCTAGCAAATCCCATCCCCACTTTGAGGTAAAATACACGCAGTGGACACGCTGCGATTTCCAAAACTGTTGTGGTTTTGGAAATCGCAGTGTGTCAATTTTACCTCCAGAAACGCTGGTGGTTTCCCTATACATATAATTGAAGCAGAAAGTCTGCAGAGGAAACCTCATTCTGTGCAAAGTGCTCCGAGAATTACCATGATGGGAAGATCACGCTACATGGAGCTACGAAAGATTCCTTTTCTGGGGGAGTGTTTTATCCACATTTTTTTTTGAGAGGTGAAGCAACAAAAACAGCAATTGGGGTGACATTTCTATGTTTTCTGGTTACAATGTTCACGTGGGATGGGATAAATATTTTTTTTATTTTTATAGTCCATGCATTTTGTGACATGGAGATGCTTAATGCGTTTTGATTTTTTTTGCATTTATTTTTATATGTATATTTTTAATATGTGTCATTTTTTTATTATTCAGTCCTTTATATCATAGACTATGTAAGACAGCAGAGACCCCACAACTATGGTACCAGCTCAGTTCCTGAGCCAGTGCCATGTTTAAATATCTGACATATGCTGTACTATAATGGTGGATGTCAGGAAGGTATTAACAATCATTTAATAAAAAAACACATTATAAAGGGCATGCACTTATATTACATAAATATAGAAAACATTTCTCCTTGAGTTGTCCTCCTCTTTTTTGTCAAGTTGTTATAAATGTAGATGTTACTTCAGTGATATTTGTTTCTGAGAAGTCTGGGTGAAAATTATGTTCAATGGTTTTACAATTCCCATAGAGGTTGTCACTTAGCTGTCCTAGATCAACAAATTGGCATAGTTACTCAGTTAATCTTTATATCCAGATTTTTTTTTTTTTAAATTCTGCCTTAATTCTAACCCAAAACACTTGTGCATATAGTTTTATATGTCTGGATTTAAAGCAAATAAACAGCTGTGAGCTTAACATTTATATAGAAGTTGCTACCTATATCTCAAGCAACAAGTGCTGATGAAAAATAGTAGTACATAAAAGACTGCATTATAGTCCAAATCTGTAAATAAGGCTCAGCTACAATGCCTACAGAAAGTCTGCTTCTTTTTTGATCATTGGGTTAAAATGTTGCTCTCCCCCTTTCCCTGTAACTCTGCCTCTTTATATTGGATGCTGCGTATAAGCACAATTCATCCACAAGCTCAAGAAGACATGATGTTAGAGACAGCAGAGAGACAGTCACTGGTGTTCTGTAGTAGTGCAGGGGTGATGTCACAGGATGAGGTATATAGTTGGGTGTCAGCTGCATAAAGAAGGTATTGAAAGCCAAATTTGCGAATGGTTTGTCCAACTGGGGCTGTGTACAAAGAGAAGAGGAGGTGACCTAGGACCGAGCCTTGAGAAACCCCAACCGCAAGGGGAAGAGGAGAAGAAATTTGTCTTGTATGAACAAAAATGGCTGCTGCCATGTGTTTTTTTAGCAGGAAATACAGAAACTACCACCACTGCCACCACATAGCTAGACATGTCCTGTCGCCTAGTCTATCACATTATACACTGCCGCACTGCTACACATGTTGCCACAGCTATCACCAGTGCTACCACCAGTGCCACCACTCATCCAGATATGTCCTGCGACCTGGTCCATCACATTCCACTATAGTACACTGTTGGTGCCATAGTGGTATCAAATAAAGGGATAGGTTTTGGTGGCTGTTTTGCTTAAAAGCCATCGTTTTTCAACTGGCTCACAGCCACAAATTTGTATACCAAACAACAATAAGCCTGTAGCACCTACAAGTCATCAAAATGAGCTATTTTTATTCTACAAAACCATTACATTTATGACTGCCATGTGTGTTACGGGCAAGAACCTTTCCCCCCCAAAAAGGGTAATTTTTGGAGCATTTTAAATGTTAAAATGTGTAAAAGTGAATGGCAATGCAGTGTATGGTTAAACTAGGAGTTTGTATCCACTGCTTACCATCCATTTTTCGGTAGACATACAGTCATGGCCAAAAGTTTTGAGAATGATACAAATATTAATTTTTACAAAGTCTACTGCTTCAGTTTTTCTAATGGCAATTTGCATATACTCCAGAATGTTATAAAGAGTGATCAGCTTAACAGCAATTACTTGCAAAGTCAATATTTGCCTAGAAAATGAACTTTATCCCCCAAAACACATTTCAACATCATTGCAGCCCTGCCTTAAAAGGACCACCTAACATCGTTTCAGTGATTGCTCCATTAACACAGGTGTGGGTGTTGATGAGGACAGGGCTGGAGATCAATCTATCATGATTAAGTAAGAATGACACCACTGGACACTTTAAAAGGAGGCTGGTGCTTGCCATCATTGTTTCTCTTCTGTTAACCATGGTTATCTCTAAAGAAACACGTGCAGTCATCATTGCACTGCACAAACATGGCCTAACTGGGAAGAGTATTGCAGCTAGAAAGATTGCACCTCAGTCAACAATCTATCGCATCATCAAGAACTTCAAGGAGAGAGGTTCCATTGGTGCCAAAAAGGCTCCAGGGCGCCCAAGAAAGACCAGCAAGCGGCAGGACCGTCTCTTAAAAGTGTTTCAGCTGCGGGATCGGGCTACCAGCAGTGCAGAGCTTGCTGAGGAATGGCAGCAGGCAGGTGTGAGTGCATCTGCACGCACTGTGAGGCGGAGACTCTTGGAGCAAGGCCTGGTCTCAAGGAGGGCAGCAAAGAAGCCACTTCTCTCCAGAAAAAACATCAGGGACAGACTGATATTCTGCAAAAGGTACAGGGAGTGGACTGCTGAGGACTGGGGTAAAGTCATTTTCTCTGATGAATCCCCTTTTCGATTGTTTGGAACATCTGGAAAACAGCTTATTCGGAGAAGAAGAGGTGAGCGCTACCACCAGTCTTGTCTCATGCCAACTGTAAAGCATCCTGAAACCATTCATGTGTGGGGTTGCTTCTCAGCCAAGGGAATCGGCTCTCTCACAGTCTTGCCTAAAAACACAGCCATGAATAAAGAATGGTACCAGAATGTCCTCCAAGAGCAA
The DNA here is from genome assembly GCA_947044405.1 of Leptodactylus fallax. NCBI lineage: Eukaryota > Metazoa > Chordata > Amphibia > Anura > Leptodactylidae > Leptodactylus > Leptodactylus fallax. The sequence goes on from CAMRHE010000021.1 coordinate 10,488,528, forward strand.
CTTCTCCCAACCGTCCAAGAGCAGTTTGGCGCTCAACAATGCCTTTTCCAGCATGATGGAGCACCTTGCCATAAAGCAAAGGTGATAACTAAATGGCTCAGGGAACAAAACCTAAAGATTTTGGGGCCATGGCCTGGAAACTCCCCAGATCTTAATCCCATTGAGAACTTGTGATCAATCATCAAGAGACGGGTGGACAAACAAAAACCAACAAATTCAGACAAAATTAAAGCATTGATTCTGCAAGAATGGACTGCTATCAGTCAGGATTTGGTCCAGAAGTTGATTGAGAGCATGCCAGGGAGAATTGCAGAGGTCCTGAAGAAGAAGGGTCAACACTGCAAATATTGACTTGCTGCATTAACTCATTCTAACTGTCAATATAAGCTTCTGTTACTCATAATATGAATGCAATTATATTTCTGTATGTGATAAAAACATCTGACAAACACACATAAAACCAGAGGGCAGCAGATCATGTGAAAATATAATATTTGTGTCATTCTCAAAACTTTTGGCCATGACTGTATATGTCACTTTCACCTTGACATAATTTCAATTTCAATTTAAGGTGTGGTTCTTACCAAACTTGTTCAAACCTGAAACAAATCTGGGACCCAAGCTACCCAAACCCGAAACAAAACAAAGCTTGAGAGGATCGGCCAGCTCTAATAGGGCTGATAGCTATTACAGAAATGACAGAATGATTAAAGACTATTAAACTGCAAGTGAAAAAGATGATGCAATTGCTTCACACATATTGAGGCAAATAAACATCTGACATTGATTACCTATCCTTAGCATAAATCATCAATAATTTTAGCCTAGAAAACCCCTTTAATTGTGTGCTAGAACAATTAGAACTTGGAAATAGTTTAAGTTGTATATTTAACTCTTTTCTTGGCAATGATCTGGTCATTATGACATCCCCAAAAGGTATTGTATGTAATCTTTATGAGTAGGCTACCAATGGGGAGAATGCTGGAAGCCACTGTAAGTTTTAAAAAATGGAGGAAGAGCACAATTGCTTTTACTGAATATGACCATCCTCTGCAGTCTTCTACTGTATTTCCTTATGTGGTGATAACTTTGGAATTTTTAAGGGTATGTTCACATAGCTGAATTTTTCCAACCTGAAAAATTCTGCATCAGGAATTTAAAGCTGAATTTTTCCGCTTCACCAAATTCCACATCAAATTCTGCAAGTGCTAGGTGGAATTTTCCACCTCCCATTCACTTCAATGGGAGTTATTCCCTCTTGAATTCACCTTAAGATCCACCATGGAACTTATTTTTTCTGTAGCTGGAAAAAATCAGCTAGAGAAAAAAAATCAATGGAGGCTGGTTTCAGGTGGGACTTGAAGCTGAATTTTGAGGCAGAATTGAATTCAGTGTTAACTTCCACCGTGTGAACATACCCTAACTTTTCCAAGTGATTTTGAGATGAAATATATACTTCATGTTAATGGTAAAGTTTGGTCAATATATTTTGTATTTATTTTTATTTTAAAAGCAATTTTCAACACTTTCAAGACAATTTCTAGCACCTATTTTATTGGGCCCAATTTGGTTCTGGAAGGGCTTTTAAAGGCTTATAATTAGAAACCCCCATAAACCAAATTGGCATATTGCAATAAAACATGAGTTATACATACACCAATTCAGTTGTATAGTTAAGAAAAAAAAATTTCTACTAAATTGGTGTATTGTGAGAAACCAACAGTTTTGTGTTTAGTTGTGAAAAAATCTACGATAAAGTGACATAATGTGCTAAAGCAAACGTTACAGTTGTGCTAAAAAGTTTACATACCCCAGCAGATTTTTTGGGGGGTTTTGGCCTTTTTTTCAGAGACTATGAATGAAAACACAAAAACGTTTTCTCCACTCATGGTTACTGGTTGGTTGAAGCCATTTATTGTCAAACTTCTGTGTTTTCTCTTTTTAAATCATAATGACAACCAAAAACATAAAAATGACCCTGTTCAAAAGTTCACGTACCCTGGTGATTTTGGCCTGATAACATGCCCAGAAACCAAACCACGGTCAGGTAGACCAACCAAAATTTTGGCCACAACTGCCCGGAAAATTGCAAAGAAAAACCCACACATAACATCAGCTGAAATACAGGACTCTCTGAAAACTATCGGTGTGGCTGTTTCAAGATGCACAATAAGGAGGCAATTGAAGAAAAATGGGCTGCATGGTCGAGTTGCCAGAAGTAAGCCATTACTGCGCAAATGCCACAAAGAATCTCGCCTTCAATACGCCAAACAGCACAGAGACAAGCCTCAAAACTTCTGGAACAAGGTAATTTGGAGTGATGAGACAAAAATCAAACTTTTTGGCCACGACCATAAACATTACATTTGGAGAGGTGTCAACAAGGCCTATGATGAAAGGAACACCATTCCTACTGTAAAGCATGGAGGTGGATCACTGATGATGTGGGGATGTGTGACCTTCAAAGGCACAGGAAACTTGGTCAAAATTGAAGGAAAGATGAATGCAGCACGTTATCAGCAAATACTGGAGGCAAATTTGCACTAATCAGCCAGGAAGCTGCACATGGGACGTACTTGGATGTGCCAACATGACAACGATCCAAAACACAAGGCCAAGTCGACCTGTCATTGGCTACAGCAGAAGAAAGTGAAGGTTCTGGAGTGGCCATCTCAGTCTCCTGACCTCAATATCATTGAGCCACTATGGGGAGATCTCAAGCGTGCAGTACATGCAAGACAGCCCAGGAATTTACAGGTACTGGAGACATTTTGCCAAGAAGAATGGGCAATTTTACCATCTGTGCAAATAAAGAGACTCATCCACAACTACCACAAAAGACTTCAAGCTGTCATTGATGTTAGAGGGGGAAATACACGGTATTAAGAACTGAGGTATGTGAACTTTTGAACAGAGTCATTTTTATGTTTTTGGTTATCATTATGATTTAGAAAGAGAAAACACAGAAGTTTGACAATAAATGGCTTCAACCAACCCCTAACCTTGAGTGGAGAAAAATGTTTTGTGTTATCATTCATATTCTCTGAAAAAAGGCCAAAAAAACAAAAAATCTACCGGGGTATGTAAACTTTTTAGCACAACTGTATAAACCACTAAGTACACATTAATTCAGTTTATTTGTTGAGTGCCTCATTAAAAATGTCTGGTAAAAAAACAGGTTGAGGTAGTGTAGAGGAAGGAAATTCTTGTGCCATGTTATTTACCAGTAAGAAAGAGGGTGGCTGTAACAGCAACTCTTTGGCAAGTAGTAGCAGCCGCAGGTCACAGTAGTGTGAAATCCACAATAGCTGTAGGCTTGGCATTATGCAGAGTGTGGAAGAAAGTTTGGATTCATTGGCTCACTTCATCTCAGTCATAACAGGATCTTGTTAATTGGATTTTGTATATGTCTATCGAGCTTGGAAATAAAGAGTTAATTTTTATGGATTGAAGTTGTGAGTAAGCGCGGTTCCTTCCTCCTTCACTCCAAGTTTTTGGATCTGAGTTTGGTCCTATTACCTGCAATCCCGTTGACGCAGTGGCGTAACGATCTCGGTCACAGGGGATGCGACTATGACCAGACCCGGCGGGTTACGGGGCCCGCGGCCAGCTGGAGATGACCGGGCCCCGGACCCCTATGATAGCGGTCGGGAAAGCTTGTTTCCCTGACCGCTATACATACTGTTATTGGAAAGGGGCCCTGGCATATTGCCAGGACCCTTTCCAATAGATGGCAGGGCAGGGCACCCAGGGGAGGTGACTGAAAATAATAAATACATATTCTCACCTCTCCTCGGCACAGCGTTCTCTCTGGCGTTCTTCCGTCATGTGACTGAGGCCTGTGATTAGGCCCCAGCAGTTACATGGGGCGCGGCCGTGTAATGACATCAGTGCGCCTCCACGTGAGCGCTGAGGCCCAATCACAGGACTCAGCAGCAACGTCTGAAGAGGGCCTGAAGACGCTGAAGATGGCAGGATGGAGTGAGGATGCCAAGGAAAGGTAAGGCAAGGTGAGTATGAATATTTGTTATTTTTAATCACCTTCCCTGGGCCTCCGATTATTGTACTCTGGGGTCTTAGGAGACCCCAGAGTATAATAATAGCACCGAAGCGGGAGGGGGGGCTGTTGGGAGCATATAATACTGGGTGGGGGCCACTGTGGAGCATATAATACTGGGTGGGGGCCACTGTAGAGCATATAATACTGGGTGGGGGCCACTGTGGAGCATATACTACTGTGTGGGAGCCACTGTGGGAAGCATATAATGCAGGGTGGGGCCACTGTGGGGAGCATATAATACAGGGTGGGGCCACTGTGGGGATCATATTATACTGTGCGTGGGGGGAGCAATGTGGAGCATATAATGCTGTGTGGGGTCCACTGTGGAGCATATAATACTATCTGGGGCCACTGTTGAACATACAATATTATACTGTTTGGGGCCCGTAACCGTCACTATCAAGAATTTGCTGTAGGGAGGGGGTAGGGGGCCCCGGACAAAAGTTTGCACCGGGGCCCACAAGACTTTAGTTATGCCACTGTGTTGACGTCTTTTCAACCAAAGGTGAAGCGATTCCTGCTGCTGTCATCCATTTTACACTATGGATTTACACACTATTAAGGTTGTTGTGGCCCCATGCACAACCTTTTAAGGTGAGAGGCCACTTTATACTGTATATTTATGTTCACAACATATACTGTATGGTGTTATTACAGAATCACATTATGCACTGCACGGTTCTTCTGTTTATCTCTTTCTAAGTGACACGATAATGACTTTGAGTCTTTCATTGCATTATTAATTCACTGCCATTGTACCACTTTTAGAGTAGCCTTTGTGATCCATTAGCCCTGTCTTCACTGACCCCTAGTATGGCACCATCTTTGCTGCAAAAAAACAAAAAGCCCATGATCATGACAAATTGAAGTCTGAAAAAAAATGTGTCAGGGATTGTTATAATGGCATTGTTGTTGATACAAGATAATGTACAGCCAAAACAGTACAAAAAAAGTTAGACCTAGGGTAAGGTCAGGTGGTGTGATGGCAGAAATGTTTCAATAATTGATGGTTATGACTTTGTGCAGGCATATCCAGTGTGAGAATTTTTCTCTTTATTTCCAAATTACAGATCTGTCGCAACAAGCTCTGAAAGCAGAAAGTAAGTCATGGCAGTTCAGGTACACACATAGGAATTGCTGGTCTCCATAGTCCCATGAAAGGGCATCAGCAATGTGATCAAGACAGTCCTCCTTCACATGGTCATTCTTGTAGCCAGGTCACATCCATAGCTATCACATGTTCAGCATTTCCATCATAATTACCATCTGCTTCTCCTAGTCCTTCTCCACCTCCATATTCATTCATCAATAAAATAATTTGTGGCCAAGAAACAGCAATATACACCGAGTCATCAGTTTGTGCTCAGACTTAACTCACACCTGACCAAGTTGCAGGCAGCGCAGTCACTGCCATACCAGTTAGTGGATTTGCTTGCCTTAAGGCAACTGATGGAATTCATTCAGCCTTGATGGAGGATACCTAGCAACCATTATTTTTCTAAGAAAGCTGTCCCTGTCTTATATTCTTAAGTGGTGGAAAATGTGAGCTACTCCTTGGATATGTTGCTATGTGTCAATGTGCATGCCACCATCAAAATGTGTATCAACAATTTAGTGATGACAGTGCACCACCAAAACAAGGTCACACTACAGTTTGCCTGGTGAGCAGGAGCCTAGGTCCTGTGGTTATGGGTGGTACATGCCCCATGACAGTGAAAGTATATCATTCATAGCTGCTGCCCAGAGGCCTATACAGGTAATACTAACATTCCACAGTGTGTGTTTATCATGTGAAGATTTACTATATTGCATATCTACAGAAAGAGGAGAAATGCAGTGCAAAGCCAAGGGTTGTGCGTGTTCTTTCTCCATTGGTGGATCTGCTAGTGACCTGCAGTGGGTGGTGTTTGGGTAGCAGCTTTATGAGGGCTGGACAGAGAAGCAACACGTTGATCGCAGTAGGAAGGACTTCAAACAGCCAAACGTTGTCCCCTGCCTAGTCCATCCAGTTCCATGCTGTACTGCCCCTACTATTATCACTATACAGTTGGACATCTCCTGCCTTATCCATCATGTTCCATCCTATATTGCCAGTGCTGCTGCCACTTCTATCACCACCACATAGATGTACATCTCCTATCATATCCATCATGTTCCATACTGTATTGCTTTTACTGGCATAGTAGAAAGAGTAAAATAAATAAAAAAAAACTAAATCAGAAAAGTTCATTGCTTCTGCAGCACAGGCACACTGCCACAATTTTTTTCTTGTAATTGTTGCTACTCCCCAAAAAGGAATAATTTTTCAAGCAAATCTATTCTGGAGTTTGTATTTTAGGGTTCTGCATTTATTCCCAGGTCTGGTCTGGGGTCTGAATTTAGGGGTCTAGCATCAAGTCTGGACTCTGAATTATTTAGGGAGTCTGGGTTATGAATTTATTTGTTTCTATAGATGTTGAGGATGGCTGTAGAAGTGAGATGTCAAATATGGTTCAACAGCAAGCTCTAAAGTTATCAGGAGAAGTCATCATCAGGCTCGGACTGACCCACCAGGGAAACGGTGAATTCCCCCCGTGGGCCCCAAGCCCCAACTATCGTGATCATGATCGCAGGGGGTGTGACCACGACTGGCGGGGTACGGGGCTCACGGACAGCTGGAGATGTTCGGGGCTCCGGACCAGTATGATGGTGGTCGGGGAAAGCCGAAATTAATGGCACCGATATCTCAAGCTCCGGGACACATATTGGGAGAGCTGACAGTGCGCTGAATTGACCCACATGTGACTGAGGGCATGAAAGGTCCTTTTTAACACATCTTATTTATTTATATGGCAGTCATCAGTCTTACACTAGGTTCACACCTGTATTCGGGTTTCCGTTCTTTGGGTCCACTTGGTTAAAAAACCCGCAGACCCTATAGACTATAATGGGGTCCGCCGGGTTTCCGCCGGGTTTCTGCGCGAAAAAGGCGGAAAAATGCAAAGAGAAAAGTCCTGCTTGCAGGTCTTCTCTCTCCGCATTTTTTAATCCGATTCGGGGATGGAAACCCTGAGTGGAGACCGGGCGCAGGTGTGAGCCTAGCCTTAAACAAGTTGCTCAGGCTACAAAAAGAATTTTTTATTTAGGACGTGGAGGTGAAAAAAAAAAAAAGCATACTCCCCAGCACCCCGTTGGCCCATGCTAGTGTCTGTGCTGTCTCATGGCGGCATCTCATTTCTGGATATCCTGTACCTCCTGTACCTGTTTGGTCTCAGCGGTCACGAGGCACCGGCACAAGGTAGAATGGACACTGGCAGCAGACAACAGAGACCCGGGGACAGGAGAGTATTTACTTTTTTTTTTTTTTTAATACCTCCTGCCCGCCACATGGGTTGCTCCAATTCCTGGACAAACTCTTTAAAGGGTTTATCCATCTTTCTAATATTGATGTCCTGTCCCTAGGATAAGCCATCAATATTACATCTGCAGGGGTACAACAGCCAGGAACCCTGCAGATCAGCTTTTCCAGGACAGTGCAGCTACAGGTTATGTTAACAATTCCAGAAGCCACACTGCTTGTTTGCCATACAGGTTGTAGCGGTAGGTTTAGGTAGTGCAGTGGTGTGTATGGCGGGTGAGCAGTATGGCATTGTTATTACCAGTAGCCGCCCTGTTTCGGTACAGCTGATCTGCAGGGGTCCAAGTGGTGGGCCCCTAGAAACAATTCCACTGGTGGGCCCTAGACATCCCAGTCCGACACTGGTCATCATAGTGGTCTGTAGAGCCTTGTATTACCCAATTCTACAGCATGATTTCTTAGTATATGTTGTAGGTTGTTCCTTTATTGTTCCTCTCTTGTTATTCCTGGAATTGCATGAATATGGCCTTCCTTACATGGAGCTACAGCTGAAGCTGCATGCAAAGTTGTGGACTGCAGCTGTCTCTCAAATAAGATCAGTCTGAAGTGCAAAAAAATGTATTTGTGTAGCTCAAGTATAAACTGTGTAAGTTCTCAAGACAACAGTCATTTTTGTGACTACATGCTTTCTCCATGAAACAGCTCTATCACTTGGATCTGTTGGCTTTTGTAAAAGCAGCATATTACAGGGACAGGTGTACTTAACTATAAGCCCAGACCAGAAAAAATAAAAAATCAGTTTGGTTAATAGGAGCAATCAAAAATGCAGAGGACCCATAGTTATGTATCTGCAGTATTCATGAAACCCATGCCCTGTTTATACTGGCTAGCTGTTAAGTACGTAAAATTAGTAAACATGCTATAAATTTTAGGAAGTGTGGTTTAATTTTACATACAACACACAAATGTATTTTATTTTACAGCTCTATGGCATCCAGTGGCATTCATGGTATATTAAATAATGCTAGTACTTTGAGTCATATTTCAACAAATTTTTTTTACATTTCTGGGCTTAATTGCTGTAAAATTTAATATAGTCTTATAAACCTCTTTGCATGATTTGATATAATTAGTTAATTTCTATGTATTTTAGCTGTTTGTACAAATACAGTTTTAGCATTTATCAAGGCCATAGATGAATAGAACAAAGGAAGTAGTACATGTATGTAATCAAAGCTAGATCTTTTATTGAAGAGCTGACTATATTGAATAATGATCCGTAACAATGGAAGACCTCCTGACTGCACTTATCATGAACAGATTCAGATGTTGCGTTTCTATAGCAACGAGAAAATATGGAATTTGATGTCTGATAAAAAAAAAAAGAAAAGGGAAATAATCTAGTTTCACTTACTGTGGCTATACAGTACATGCATAGCATAAAATATAAGACAGTACTGTATATTTTAGCTTTAGTTCTGTAATATGAAAAATACATAATATGTTTAAAAAAGGAAAAAAGCGTGTAAATTATTAAATGTTTATGCATGTGTTTCTACAATGTGGCATATGCTGAAATTGCCATCTGTATTAATTTTACAATTATTTTTAAAACTAAGGCCAGATTGTTAGATTCTCATGATTTTCAGATATTCAAATGACATATTTCCATTTTAATAAAAAAATAAAATCCACATAACTATAAGTCATAAAAAAAATCTTATGTTTAATGTAATTGTTCTTTATGAAACACTTATGCATCATATGCATCTGCATAAAAACTGCATTTTGTTTTAACAAGAATAGTGCACATTGTATCCTGAAAATAATTCACTGAAAATGTTTTGGCTCAATCTGCCTTCATTTTAATAACATATGTATCACAGGATATAACACCAAAACATATTATGTAGTAGGAAAGCCATGTTAAAGAAGAAACTACTATTGAGCTAATCCATTTTCTATGCTAAAATATCAATACTATTTTACAAAGATGGAGAACAATTTATTTAGATTAATGGAGTGATCTAGCAACATTCAAAGCATGACACGCGTCCTAGATTGCTTCACAGTATCCCTAGATTTCAATTCTACACTAAATATATTGCAGCAATGCCAAGTAGCAACAAAAACAAGCATCTCAAAAAGTATGGACCATGTGTGAAGTCTAAGGAATCTTGGTTTCCTTCCTTAAAGGACTTTTCCCGGCAAAGCAAGTTATTCCCTATCTATGGTATAATGATCACTTGCAGATTAGTGGGGGCCCAATCATTCAGACCGCCACACGGGTCAAGAGAACAAGGGATTTTTGTCTCCCATTCTGAAAGGTGAGGTGGTCGGACAGTGTGCACACTGCTTTAGTCATTGAAATGAATAGAGTTGTATGCGCACTGTCTGACCACCTCTCCATTCAAAAAAGAAAACAAAAGTCCCTTGCTCTCATGATCAGTTGGGTCTTAGTTTTCGGTCTCCCATTGATCTGCAAATGATCCCATATGCCATGGCTAGGGATAACTTGCTTTTGTGGAAAAATTCCTCTAAACTTTAAGAAATTATGTTTACCCAGTATGATGACAGATCTACTCTAATATTATCCAAAATACATAAAAAAATATTTAAAATATATATACTGTGTATATATATATATATATATATATATATATATATATATAAAACCAAAAACACTCCACCAGCATTATGCAAAAAAAACATGGAAATTCTTTAATGGAGATGAATCAACCCACACAGGGGTCTTCATCACTTGTGATGGTCTATACGTGGTGTCAGCAATCTCCATTAAAGGATTTTCATCTTTTGTTGCATAATGCTGGCAGTTTATTTTTGGTTTCTCTTTTGGTGATGTATTCATTGACATAGATGTTTAACTCATAACAAAAATCTGAAGTAACAATTAATAAAATTATTATTAAAAGTTTTTTTCTTCTTGGTATTTTGGGTCCTACTATTTATATACAGTATTGTATAATATTCAGTATTTGAATGATATTTTACACCATGTAATTATACTATTTTATGGCAATATAATCACATTACTGTACATGGTTGAGTAAACTCTGAATGCCAATACTATATTATGTTGGCTGTGTTTCATATTGCTCCCTATAGTGTTATATGGATAACTGAATAGTGAACAGATGATATTCCAATTCAAAAACAAAACTGTTAGAATAATGTCTCATACTTTATGGAACTGTCTTTAATATAACAGGTAAGACAGTGAAGTATCAGTTTTAAAGTAAAAAAAAAAAAAATCAATAAAAATCCATGGCTGTCAGAAGCATTTAAGCCAATCAAATTAAAGTAGAAATTATCTGATATTATAGGTTCAAATTATTTCCTTTTCTTAGTAGGGGGTCCAGTCGTCTCTTTCATTCACACAGCTATTTATAATGCTATTTTCCATATGTTGCCATCACTAGGGAGTTTCATCCATTTACACTAACTCCAAGCAGCCATATAATAAAAAAAAAAAAACACACACGGCACTCCATAAAGTAGTACTCAGGGTAGTGAAATAAAGTCTAAAAAGCATTTACCTGATAGTATTGTGCTATACAGGCACATCTCCATGTGAAAGCAGAAATGAAGAAAATAGATGAATGCAAGGCTGCTGCGATACCCTGATCACATCCAACCATAGATAGGGGTGGAATTAGAAGGAAAACCCTGGGTATGTGTTTGCGCTGTCTCAAGGAGAATAACTAGTAGAATGAAGGGTATAGAACACAATTATATTAGGTCACTCTAATAAAATAATAAAGTTGTGTTCTATACCACTCTTCCTACTGGTTATTCTTGTTGAGACAGAACAATACATACCTGGGGTTTTTCTCTTTATTCCATCCATTGAAAACACCTGTTTAATATTATGTACAGGTCACATTCTGGCCCATGGAGGCAAAAGACCTCTGAAGCTGTTTTGTGGTAACTGGCACCAAGATGTTAGAATCAGATTCTTTAAGTCCTGTAAGTTGCAAGGTAGGGCCCCACATGAATTAAACTTGTTTTCTGCACATCTCATAGATGCTTGATCAGACTTTGTAGATCTAGTGAATTTGGAGTTCAAACCAATATCTTAAACATGATGCTCTGTAAATCTTTCCTGATCAATTTTTGCCACTAGAGAATATTGTTGCCGTGAAAGGGAATACTTTGTCTGTATTACTGTTAGTTGGTATGTGTCAAAATAAGATGGTAAGGCTACATTCACATCTGCAGAGGAGTGGACTCACAGTGTCTGACTAAAATCGGCGGAGGAAAAAGTCCTGTACAGAGGAAGCCACCCGCTCTACAAAGTAGATTTAGGTCAGTGACTTTACTAGGTTCTTACCCAATACTGACTTGTATAACTGTTCAGCACATTTGGTCATATTTTACACATCTTATCATGGATTGTATGATGTGTATCATGCTGTGTATTGTCATGAATATGCTGATGACTTTTCATTATATGATTTATCATTGGATGCTGAGTCATCGCACCATCTTCAGTCTGGTAACTTTTGGAATGAGGTCAGCGTGATTAATCTAACCAAACATACTGAAGACTGTTGTGTCTATTGATTGTGCCACAGATGTCGTCCTTTTTGTACCACCCGAGGTATGACTTTTGCACACTAAGACCTGATGCCTTATAATCATATTGGACAGGAAAGTCTCTCATTGAAAGAGAGTTTTCCTGCATCTTTCAGGTCTTCTGTCCAGAGCTCTATTTAAAACATGGCATTTACCTAACCATATGGTGCTGTTCCAAGTTGAGCCCTGATTGTATCTGAAAGATAGCAGAGTAAACCTAACATGTGTCTGAAATGCGGAACTCTTGGGAGCTGAACACAAACCCCCTGTGAGAATTTGGCAATCATTGGACGAGCAACTGCTGTTATCAACTTTATGGCATACCAACTTCTCCCTCAGTAAAGTGCTACTGACAACGAACCCTTCCAAAGCTGAGTGTGTTTCTTGGCCCTGGCCCCTTAGAATATCAACATGAATGCCATGCCCAAAGGTTTCTTAGCAGATCATTGCTGAGATCATCACATGTTAACTTGCCTTCTTTCCCGTGGTTCATCCTGCTGCCATCACTTCCCTAGTTGAGCAACATTCGTATGCACCTACCCATTGAAAGGATGTAAAATAAAACATGATTCATCATACCAGACTGCCTTCTTCTATTGTTTTGATGCTCACATGCCCATGTTATGTGCTTATAGAGGTGGATAGGGTCTGACCATATATAGTTAGCGGTGATGCACTATATGCTATGACACCCTCTATCATAGCCAACATCAGTTTTTTTCAACAATTTATGCTACATTAACTGTTCTATAGAATTGAACCAAACAGGCTAGCATTTGCTCCTCACATACATGTTCTTCTTTGGACCTCCAGATGTGTCCACACTTAAATAATGTTCAGTTAAAGACTCCAGTTTCTCATGAAATCAATTCAACCATATCACAACAATAGAATAGTTAGAATATCATGGTTAGATATCTTACATCGTGTTGTTTTTAGAAAAGCTCCTTAACTTGCGATACACAATTCTTGGATGGACATGTCCATCCAAGAGGACAGGTGAGGAATTGTACATCATGTTTTGGTTCCCCAGGCAACAGGTCCACGAGACCTGCCCTTTGTAGGTACTCAGACTATATGCTCACCTATATGGGAGTTTGGGCACCAGCATAGAGCAATACTACTAGGCTATTTCCATAGAATTCAGCCATAGGGCTAGAGATGGTGAGCAGTTATCCCCATCTTGCCAAGATGAGATATAGTAAGTCCTTACACCTAAAAGTCAGAAAGAGCTGCTGAGAGCTGTAAATCACTTTCTAAGATGGTGACAGGAGATTTTCAGGATGGTCCTAAAAAGCAACACAGTGCACCCAAAAATAACATGGATCTGCCTCATCTTGTGTACAAAGAAGCAGCTCATCTTGACACAGGTAAAGAGAAGTACAGAACATGTAATACTGCACTGTACTGAAGAGAGGAGCTACTAGTCATCCCGTCAGCGCCTGTTCTTCACTAATACAAGGGATTTACCAGTAAAATGAACATCCTGGTTTGTTGGAATCTCCAACCAAGCATTGAATGTTGAGTCTGGTTTCAAGATACAATGGTCCAGAAGACAGCTTTGTATGTTGAATTTATTGTGTCTTGAGACCATTGAATTTGAGACAACATAATAATGTATAATAATGTTTTCTTTTCACCTTTCAGTGGTTTTAATGTTATGGCTGATATGTGTATTTACGTACAACTCCTATTGCCATGTATAGGAGTTTACAGAAATACAATTGATTACACTTCTAGTGGAGAAAGTGGGCACAGAGGTTCTAATACAGGGGTCAGCAACTTTTTGTATTGTGTGCCGATATTTAAAAAAAAAAATCAAAGATGGAGTAGTCACTATGCCGAGTAATAATTGTAAGGATGTTGACCCCCTACATGAAAGTCATATAATACACACCATAACAGTAACCAATTAACTGGTTGATTAAATTTTCATTTCAATGTGATTCTTGTCCATGACGTTTTTGTGCAAAGATGATTCTTCTCCAGTGGATAAAACTTTGGGTGACAGTAGAGTGATATGTAGTAAACCACATATGAGGAAGCAGAGGATGTCCCTCAAATAGCCTGGTCTTTGTTGTATAAACCCAAATCTGTCCAGCCTTGTTGAAATGAACAAAGCCTACTTTAGCATATTCAGGTGCCATATCATACTTTACTTTACACTTGCTTCAAGGTACAAAAACAAATTGCAAGGCAATTGCTGCCCTCTGACTAGGCTAGCCATAGCCCGGACACTAGGATTCCATGCCTCATGCTTCCCCCTTAGTGCTTCATTCCCTCTGACTGTGTTTACATGGTCCATAAAAGAGATGGATTACCTGAATCAGCAGCACTTTGAACATTAGAGAGAATCCTGGGTCAAGTAAATATGCCTGAAGTGCAGACTTCGGCACAGGTGTCAGAGGCGCTGTCCCCTGCTCTAATAGGTTACCCAGGACCATTGGTATTTGAGAAATACCCCATGCCATATTGAGCAAATGAGACCCAAAGAGTTTTTCAGGGGTGATTGTGATTCTCTTCCCACTGATTGTGGGGACGGATGACTTTCTATTGAGCATTGGCTAAGTAATCAGCATTTACATTTTAGCTGAATGTGGGATTAAAATAAGATTTCCCTCTATTCAGTGCAATATAAACGAGTAACGCTGTCCCTAAAAGTGACCAAATTTGCTAGCGGTCTATCCGCACGGGGACACATATCTCTCAGGACTCCGCTGTCCTTGTTGTTGTAGTAAAATACCGTCAATTTTTGCATACATCTGAGGGTTTCAGTTAATTTGGCTTTCTTAGCTCATAGAAATGGTCGCATCTAAAGATACTCTATATTGAGTCTTATACAGTCATATGAAAAAGTTTGGGCACCCCTATTAATCTTAATCATTTTTAGTTCTAAATATTTGGGTGTTTGCAACAGCCATTTCAATTTGATATATCTAATAACTGATGGACACAGTAATATTTCAGGATTGAAATGAGGTTTATTGTACTAACAGAAAATGTGCAATATGCATTAAACCAAAATTTGACCGGTGCAAAAATTTGGGTACCCTTATCATTTTATTGATTTGAATACTCCTAACTACTTTTTACTGACTTACTGAAGCACAAAATTGGTTTTGTAACCTCACTGAGCTTTGAACTTCATAGCCAGGTGTATCCAATCATGAGAAAAGGTATTTAAGGTGGCCAATTGCAAGTTGTTCTCCTATTTGAATCTCCTCTGAAGAGTGGCATCATGGGCTCCTCAAAACAACGCTCAAATGATCTGAAAACAAAGATTGTTCAACATAGTTGTTCAGGGGAAGGATACAAAAAGTTGTCTCAGAGATTTAACCTGTCAGTTTCCACTGTGAGGAACATAGTAAGGAAATGGAAGACCACAGGGACAGTTCTTGTTAAGCCCAGAAGTGGCAGGCCAAGAAAAATATCAGAAAGGCAGAGAAGAAGAATGGTGAGAACAGTCAAGGACAATCCACAGACCACCTCCAAAGAGCTGCAGCATCATCTTGCTGCAGTTGGTGTCACTGTGCATCAGTCAACAATACAGCACACTTTGCACAAGGAGAAGCTGTATGGGAGAGTGATGCGAAAGAAGCCGTTTCTGAAAGCACGCCACAAACAGAGTCACCTGAGGTATGCAAAAGCACATTTGGACAAGCCAGCTTCATTTTGGAAGAAGGTCCTGTGGACTGATGAAACAAAGATTGAGTTGTTTGGTCATACAAAAAGGCGTTATGCATGGTGTCAAAAAAACACAGCATTCCAAGAAAAACACTTGCTACCCACTGTAAAATTTGGTGGAGGTTCCATCATGCTTTGGGGCTGTGTGGCCAATGCCGGCACCGGGAATCTTGTTAAAGTTGAGGGTCGCATGGATTCAACTCAGTATCAGCAGATTCTTGAGAATAATGTACAAGAATCAGTGACGAATTTGAAGTTACGCCGGGGATGGATATTTCACAAAGACAATGATCCAAAACACAGCTCCAAATCTACTCAGGCATTCATGCAGAGGAACAATTACAATGTTCTGGAATGGCCATCCCAGTCCCCAGACCTGAATATCATTGAAAATCTGTGGGATAATTTGAAGCGGGCTGTCCATGCTCGGCGACCATCAAACTTAACTGAACTGGAATTGTTTTGTAAAGAGGAATGGTCAAAAATACCTTCATCCAGGATCCAGGAACTGATTAAAAGCTACAGGAAGCGACTAGAGGCTGTTATTTTTGCAAAAGGAGGATCTACTAAATATTAATGTCACTTTTCTGTTGAGGTGCCCATACTTTTGCACCAGTCAAATTTTGGTTTAATGCATATTGCACATTTTCTGTTAGTACAATAAACCTCATTTCAATCCTGAAATATTACTGTGTCCATCAGTTATTAGATATATCAAATTGAAATGGCTGTTGCAAACACCCAAATATTTAGAACTAAAAATGATTAAGATTAATAGGGGTGCCCAAACTTTTTCATATGACTGTATATACCTACTCTCCTCCAGATTGGCTAATTGCCCTCCTGTATGGAGTGTGATAACATCTCAGTGCAATATTTAAGGCAGATCACCGCAGCAAAATTATCTTCTTTTTCAATGTCTTGTCTTGTTTCCAATATTTTATTTGATATTAATAAAAGTTAGATTTTAATGATTTATCCAACCAGACCTATTAAAAAATATTTCCCCATGTTCACAAATTATATGATAGTGTTCATTTAGAGGCTCACCTTTCCTCTTTTACATGTAAAGTATTTGTGCTCAGCTTTAACTCTGACTTCTTCATAAATGGCTGACTGTCTGGATCATCAATAATACATCAAAAGAAGCACAGAAAATATCTTCTAGAGGTGTCATCACTTAATAAACAGGACTATGCTGATTCTAATGAAGTAGAATCATGGCTGAAAGAATAAGAGAAAATTTCTATTTATACCTTAACCACTAGACGTCGCTAATCTGGCTATTTACATCACTGTATCTGATGCCCAGTGCTGCAGTCACGTTAATTAAAGTCACACTCCTGTGATTTACACCTGCTCCTCTAGGAGTGATAAGAGCCAGAATCTCCATGCTGGAGTTACTGTCCTGTACTGGACTGTGATAAGGGAAGCTTTTAGGACTTTTATCATCACTTTTATCAACAAAATTTAACTCTTTATGGTGACCACAGTGAAGTGAAACAGCCTTCTCATTCACATTGTGCTAGCAGACCTTGCTCCCCTGCCTTCACCTTCTTCCTGGATGTTTGCTCTGTCTCAGCAGGGAGCCTAGCTATAGATAACACAAGCAGTTTACAGCTCTCTACTATACTAAACTACTGGTTAATTTGCACATGGACCAGGGGTCCAAAATATAAGCCATGCTGAATATAAAAAAATAAAAAACCTAATTTTTTGTTGAAAAACTATATAAATGTGTAGCCCCTGTAAACCGAATAACTAGAACATCTAATTTTAATATGTTTATGTGCAATAGTATATACAGTGGGGAAAAAAAGTATTTAGTCAGCCACCAATTGTGCAAGTTCCCCCACTTAAAACTATGAGAGAGGCCTGTAATTGACATCATAGGTAGACCTCAACTATAACAGACAAAATGAGAAAACACATCTAGAAAATCACATTGTCTGATTTTTAAAGAATTTATTTGCAAATTATGGTGGAAAATAAGTATTTGGTCACCTACAAAACAAGCAAGATTTCTGGTTCTCACAGACCTGTAAATTCTTCTTTAAGAGGCTCCTCTGTCCTCCACCCATTACCTGTAGTAATGGCACCTGTTTGACATTGTTATCAGTATAAAAGACACCTGTCCACAACCTCAAACAGTCACATTCCAAACTCCACTATGGTGAAGACCAAAGAGCTGTGGAAGGACACCAGAAACAAAATTGTAGACCTGCACCAGGCTGGGAAGACTGAATCTGCAATAGTCAAGCAGCTTGGTATGAAGAAATCAACTGTGGCAGCAATAAATAGAAAATGGAAGACATACAAGACCACTGTTCTCCCTCGATCAGGGGCTCCACGCAAGATCTCACCCCATGGGGTCAAAATGATCACAAGAATGGTGAGCAAAAATCCCAGAACCACACGGGGGCACCTAGTGAATGACCTGCAGAAAGCTGGGACTAATGTAACAAAGGCTACCGTCAGTAACACACTACGCCGCCAGGGACTCAGATCCTGCAGTGCCAGTGCCAGACCAGTCCCCCTGCTTAAGCCAGTACATATCCGGGCCCGTCTGAAGTTTGCTAGAGAGCATTTGGATGTTCCAGAAGAGTATTGGGAGAATGTCATATGGTCAGATGAAACTAAAGTAGAACTGTTTGGTAGAAACACAACTCGTCGTGTTTGGAGGAGAGTGAATGCTGAGTTGCATCCAAAGAACACCATACCTACTGTGAATCATGGGGGTGGCAACATCATGCTTTGGGGCTGTTTCTCTGCAAAAGGACCAGGACAACTGATCCGTGTACATGAAAGAATGAATGGGGCCATGTATCGTGAGATTTTGAGTGCAAACCTTCTTCCATCAGCAAGTGCATTGAATATGAAATGTGGCTGGGTCTTTCAGCATGACAATGATCCCAAGCACACTGCCAGGGCAACGAAGGAGTGGCTTCGTAAGAAGCATTTCAAGGTCCTGGAGTGGCCTAGCCAGTCTCCAGATCTCAACCCCATAGAAAACATTTGGAGGGAGTTGAAAGTCCGTGTTGCCCAGCGACAGCCCCAAAACATCACTGCATTAGAGGAGATCTGCATGGAGGAATGGGCCAATATACCAGCAACAGTGTGTGCCAACCTTGTGAAGACTTACAGAAAACATTTGACCTCTGTCATTGCCAACAAAGGATATATACAGTGCCTTGCAAGAGTATTCATACCCTTGAACTTTTTCACATTTTGTCACCTTACAACCACAAACTTAAATGTATTTTCTTGAGATTTAAGTGATAGACCAACACAAAGTAGAAGATAATTATGAAATGGAACAAAATGATACATGATTTTCAAAAATGTAATCAAACAAAAATCTGAAAAGTGTGATGTGCAAAAGTATTCAGCCCCCTGTACTCTGATACCCCTAAATAAAATCTAGCGCAATCAACTGCATTCAGAAGTCACTTAATTAATCAACAGAGTCCAGCTGTGTGTAATTTAGTCCCAGTATAAATACACCTGTTCTGTGAAGGCCTCAGTGGTTTGCTAGAGAACACTAGTGAACAAACAGCATCATGAAGACCAAGGAACCCACCAGAAAGGTCAGAGATAAAGTTGTGGAGAAGTTTAAAGCAGGGTTAGATTATAAAAACATATCCCAAGCTTTGAGCATCCCAAGAAGTACTGTTCAATCCATCAGCCAAAAATGGAATAAGTATTATACAACTGCAAACCTACCAAGACATGACCGTCCATCTAAACTGACAGATCAAGCAAGGAGAACACTGGTCAGAGAAGCAACCAAGAGGCCCATGGTCCATCTGGAGGAGCTGCAGAAATATACAGCTCAGGTGGGAGAATCTGTCCACAGGACAACTATAAGTTGTGCACTCTACAAATCTGACCTTTATGGAAGAGTGGCAAGAAGAAAACCATTGTTGAAAGAAAGACATAAGAAGTGCCGTTTACAGTTTGCCACAAACCATATAGGGGACACAGCAAACATGTGGAAGAAGGTGCTCTGGTCAGATAAGTCCAAAGTTGAACTTTTTGGCGTAAATGCAAAGGGCTATGTGTGGCAGAAAAGTAACACTGCTCATCACCCTGAACACCCCACTGTGAAACATGGTGGTGGCAGCATCATGCTGTGGGGAGGCTTTTCTTCAGTAGGGACAGGGAAGCTGCTCAGAGTTGATGGGAAGATGGATGGAGCTAAATACAGGGCAATCCTGAAAGAAAACCTGTTGGAGGCTGCAAAAGACTTGAGACTGGGAAGGAGATTCACCTTCCATCAAGACAATGATCCTAAACATACAGCCAGAGCTACAGTGGAATGGTTTAGATCAAAAAATATTCATGTGTTAGAATGGCCCAGTCAAAGTCCAGACCTAAATCCCATTGTGCATCTGTGGCAAGGCATGAAAATTGCTGTTCACAGACGCTCTCCATCCAATCTGGCTGAGCTTGAGCTATTTTGAAATGAAGAATGGGCAAAAATCTCAGTCTCTAGATGTGCAAATCTGGTAGAGACATACCTCAAAGTATTGATAAAGGGGGGCTGAATACTTTTGCACGTTACACTTTTCAGGTTTTTATTTGATTAAAATTTTGAAAACTATGTATCATTTTCCTTCCACTTCACAATTATGTGCTACTTTGTGTTGGTCTACCACTTTTTTCTCAAGAAAATACATTTAAGTTTGTGGTTGTAAGGTGATAAATATGAAAAAGTTCAAGGGGTATGAATACTTTTGCAAGGCACTGTAACAAAGTATTGAGATGAACTTTTGTTATTGACCAAATACTTATTTTCCACCATAATTTGCAAATAAATTCTTTAGAAAACAGACAATGTGATTTTCTAGATATGTTTTCTCATTTTGTCTCTCATAGTTGAGGTCTACCTATGATGTCAATTACAGGCCTCTCTCATCTTTTTAAGTGCGAGAACTTGCACAATGGGTGGCTGACTAAATACTTTTTTTCTCCACTGTATAAAAACAATTTTGTTTTAGGTAAAAGAAGCTAAATTTTTTTCACATTTTATACCATTTTTCTACTTCTAATGAAAAAAATATTCAACTTATTTAACAAATAAGGCTACTTATTTCAAGCCATATGTGTCCTGAAAAAAACATGGTAAAATAGTTGAGATATGCAAAGCCATTAGAAATATATTGTTGTGTAAAGCAATTCAAACCAAAGTGCTAAATTTGGCCTGAGCATTAGGGCATCAATGACGCTTGGTCCTGAAAGGGTTAAAGGGTGTTCCTGTGATGACCCAACTAGTGGGGATTCATTATGATGATACCATGAAAAATCATGCTCTGTAGGAAGAAACAGAAATAGCTAAAATAGAAGGTGCTATAGAACAGATGTGTCCTCCCATAGCTCCCTTGGCTTGTCCATGTATGTGTCTCACAAGTTTGGTGTCCTTTCTAAACACAACATGATTTTGTGACAGGTTATGTTAACTCTCCTATTTGTGTGGACATCCTGTAGGAGAGGGTGAATTGCAGTGTTTCAATATTTTTGGTAACATGTTGAGATATTGTGTTGAACTGGCTTTAAGACAAGCTGGAATCGTTTACCAAACTAGAGACCAGTTGTGTCTGGACATACCTTTATATCAATATATCAGTTTTAAATAAAGGTATTAGATTAATAGCGTATAAAATTAAATATGGCGGCCTCTCGTGACCTGAGCAGCAGCCATAGCCGCCGGGTTTCTGCAGTATTACACAGCAGACACCTGGCGCTAATGCCCATGATTAGTGCCTACAATGATGGCAAGCATTAACCCCCCTGGCACCTCGATAAAAGCTGACCAAAGTGCCATTTTACCAGTGGCGCGCGGGCACCTCCATTTTGCTGGGTATCGCCGGCACCCGGAGCAAACTCCAGGGCCGGTGTCCCATTACTATGACAGCCGGGAGCCTTGTGAACGCTCCCAGGCCTGTCTTTCATTAACTTCTATTGCAGGCTACTCTATATAGCCTTCAATAGAAGTGTTGTTTTTTTTGCAATGCATTAGCATTGTAATGCATTGCATTAGTGATCAGACCCCATGGGGCTCAAGACCCCTAGGGGGTATAATAAATGCAAAAAATAAAAAATAAAAAATAAAAATATTAAAAGTTCAAATCACCCCCCCTTTCCCTAGAACACATATAAAAGTAGTTAAAACTGTGAAACACATACATATTAGGAATCCCTGTGTCTGAAAATAACCGGTCTACAACTCTATAAAAATATTTTTCCCGTACGGTAAACGCCGTAGCGGGGAAAAAAAAAATCAAAAGTGCCAAACCGCCGTTTTTTCACTGTTTTGCCTATGATAAAAATTTGAATAAAAAGTGATCAAAGCAACAGTAATTCCCCAAAATGGTATAACTAAAAAGTACACATGGTCCCACAAAAAAAGACGCCCTATACATTCCTGTACATGAAAGTATAAAAAGTTATGTCAGAATAGGTAAATGAGATAAAAGGACCGTTCCAAAAAGGTATAAGGAGCATCCCTTTTGGGAACGGTCCTTTTATCTCATTTGCATCTCGCTAACGTTGGCGTGGATCCAGCTGCTGTTTCTATCCAATATATGTGATAATTTAGGAGTTGTGACCTACTCTTTCACAACTTCTTAAGGTGAGTGGCCATTTTTGAATATAACTTTTGGTATTTACGTGTTTAAACGGTATAACCCGAGGTTTTTGCTCGGTGTCGTATATTTTTTCTGCACTAGTACATGTTAGAATAGGTGTCAGAATATGGCGAATTTTTAAAAATATATATTTTAGCATAGTTTTGGATTTTTGTTAAGGGGTTAAAATGCAAATAAAATCATATAAATTTGGTATCCCCGTGAATCGTACCGAAACATAGAATACAGATGACATGTCATTTTGGCTGTAGAGCAAACACTGTAAAAACGAAGCCTGTAGGAAAGTCGCACAAATGCACTTTTTCTTCAAATCTACCATATTCTGAAATTTTTTACAGCTTCCCAGTACATTGTACAGAATAATAAATGGTAATATCATGAAAAAAAATTTGTCCCGCAAACATTAAGACCTCATATGGCTTTGAGAATGGAAAAACAAAAAAGTTATTGGGTTTGGAAGGGGGGAATCAAAAACGAAAATCGAAAAATGTCACCGGCGGGAAGGGGTTAAAATTTGTAAATTTTCCTAAATGCCTGTGAAAGCAAATATGCAACAAGCTATGCATCTAATTAAATAATCATACAATATTGATAATACAGTTGTGCTAAAAAGTTTACATTCCCTGTGAGATTTTTTGTTTTTTTGGTATTTTTTCAGAGAATATGAATGATAACACAAAAACTTTTTCTGCACTCATGGTTAGTGGTTGGTTGAAGCCATTTATTGTCAAACTTCTGTGTCTTCTCTTTTTAAATCATAATGACAACCAAAAACATCAAAATGACTCTGTTCAAAAGTTCACATACCCCAGTTCTTAATACCGTGTTTTGCCCCCTCTAACATCAATGACAGCTTGAAGTCTTTTGTGGTAGTTGTGGATGAGGCTCTTTATTTTCTCAGATGGTAAAACTGCCCATTCTTCTTGGCAAAAAGTCTCCAACTCCTGTAAATTCCTGGGCTGTCTTGCATGTACTGCGTGCTTGAAATCTCCCCAGAGTGGATCAATGATATTGAGGTCAGGAGACTGAGATGGCCACTCCAGAACCTTCGCTTTCTTCTGCTGTAGCCAATGACAGGTCGACTTGGCCTTGTGTTTTGGATCGTTGTCATGTTGGAACGTCCAAGTACGTCCCATGCGCAGCTTCCTAGCTGATGAGTGCAAATTTGCCTCCAGTATTTCCAGATAACGTGCTGCATTCATCTTTCCTTCAACTTTGACCAAGTTTCCTGTGCCTTTGAAGCTCACACATCCCCACATCATCAGTGATCCACCTCCATGCTTTACAGTAGGAATGGTGTTCCTTTCATCATAGGCCTTGTTGACACCTCTCCAAATGTAACGTTTATGGTTGTGGCCAAAAAGTTCGATTTTTGTCTCATCACTCCAAATTTCCTTGTTCCAGAAGTTTTGAGGAACAGCCACACCAATAGTTTTCAGGGAGTCCTGTATTTCAGCTGATGTTATGTGTGGGCTTTTCTTTGCATCCCGAGCAATTTTCTTGGCAGTTGTGACGAAATTTTGGTTGGTCTACCTGACCGTGGTTTGGATTTTACAGAGCCCTTAAGTTTCCATTTGTTAATCACAGTTTGAACACTTCTGATTGGCGTTATCAATTCCTTGGATATCTTTTTGTATCCCTTTCCTGTTTTTTACAGTTCTACTACCTTTTCCCATAGATCCGTGGACAATTCTTTTGCTTTTCCCAGGACTCACAATCCAGAAATGTCAATGGCTGGAGGAAAGATGCAACAGTCTGTCTGGATCCCAAAAAATCACTCAGCTTCTATGCACACACACTGATTACAAGCAAACAGGTCTTAGTTAAGGATGTTATCTTTAGTAGCCATTCAAACCCCTTTGTGTCAACTTCGGGGCATGTCATCAGGCCAAAATCACCAGGGTATGTAAACTTTTGAACAGGGTCATTTTGATGTTTTTGGTTGTCATTATGATTTAAAAAAGAGAAAACACAGAGGTTTGACAATAAATGGCTTCAACCAACCACTAACCATGAGTGGAGAAAAAGTTTTTGTGTTATCATTCATATCCTCTGAAAAAAGGCCAAAAAAACAAAAAGTCTGCCGAGGTATGTAAACTTTTTAGCACAACTGTATATAATAGTTAATTATTTTATTTTGAAAACAGAGTTGAAGTCCATACCTTTCTACCAACATCAGCTCTGACTATAACTCTACAATTCCAACTCCACAGCTCTGCTGACAATGACGTTGAGGAGGGGAAGTGATCAGTGGGCCATACACCAGAAATAGAGCTCTGAATAAGGTGCTGAACTTCACTATATTGTAGAATTATATGTACTGCAAGTTTTTTCAAGTTATGTATACAGGTGCATCTCAATAAATTATAATATCTTTGAAATGTTTATTTCTTTCAGTAATTAAATTAAAAAAGTGACCTCCTATATTTTCTAGATTCTTTACACACAGAGTGTTCTATTTCAAGTGTTTTATTTCTGTAAATGTTGATTATGGATTACAGGTAATGAAAACCAAAAATTTAAATTTGTAAAAAAGTTCAGTATTGTAAATTCAGTGTGTCACCTGCCAAGGTTTCCTAAGCCTTTAAATGTTCCCTCAGTCTGGTTCAGTAGGACACACAATCATGACGCTGATTATGAACTGAATTACTGAATCACTGAAATGAATGAACGTTTCAAAAATATTCTAATTTATTGAGATGCACCTGTAATTGGGGTTATATACAACTTGATATAGCAGAAATCTACAAATATATTGTGATGTCCCAATATTTTGTTATTCCCATATAGTTAAAGGTATACTTTAAGCATATTTCACCACTGTAAAGCTGTATATATTATTGTCAGTAGACAAGTATTGCAAAAATATGTGCTTGTACTAAACTGAAATCTTATAAAAATAATAAAATACTCTAAAATACAAATGAGTAATATACTGTATTTACTCTATTCTCCAGAGACCTGTATTCCTGACAAAACAAATCTGAATTGTGAAAATCTGTACTTCCATTGGGCATTTTATTTTTAGATGTAGTTCTCTGTCTCCTTTTGCCTTTAAGCACTTTTTATGCTTCAAGCATGAGCAAGCAATATTAATCCAATTTTAAGTTTTTGTTAGACACATTACAGTATATCATATGCACTGCAACTATTCTTCTGTGATACAAAATCTGTGTTTTACCTTAACACAAGGAAAAACAGCTCAATTAATGAAGGTCAACTACCTAAATAAATTAAATTTAAATGAATATTTTGTTGATATATATAAATACATAAGAAATACTTGTTTCTGTGTATTCTACCTATCTATCTATCTATAAAAAAAAAAAACTCACCAAATTATGACTGCACCGTAATCTGACAAGTGGATGCTAGTCTAAGGGAGTCGACCAAGATCCCTTTAAAAATCCAAAACACAATCCATGCAGCACTCCAAAGTTAGTGAAAACAGGGGGTACTTTATTCACCCATGTAATGGTTCAGCTCTAGAGCCTTTGTCAAACATGTGTTTAAACTGAACTCTTGTGTTTAAGCTGAAAAGTTGCATGAGTGAATAAAGTACTCATGTAAAGAATAGAGGATAGGTGCTAGATGCTACTTTTCCTCTGTTATCACTCTACTTTTGGTTTTGGCTTTAAAACTTTTTTCACTGCATGCGAAAACTTAAACGTGTAAACATACCCTACATCATTAAATTCAGTTCTTTCATTCAGTCCCATCAACACAGGAGTAAGCAACCAGCCATAAGGTCTGCCTTTAAAAGCATTTGTGAAAGAACTGTTCATTCTAAAGAGCTCAATGAATTTGACTGTGCTAATGTAATAGGATGCCACTGTTGTACCAATTCAATTCAATAAATTTTCTCCTTCCGAAATATTCCATAATCAACTGGCAGACCACATAAAGTACTAGAACCACCTTAATCACAAAATAATAATATTATATAACAATAAATAAAGGGAAGGATGTAGTCAGTCAACAAGAAACAACACAGGCTGAATTGTGTGTAGAAAGATACATATAACAATAAATATGAAATTCTGGTCATATCATCACAATAAATATCATATAATAAATACATAAAAATACTAATTTCATAAGCAAGAAATACAAAATTCCTAAATAAGGAGGCATGGCAGACCAACCTAATGGGTACAAAAAGCCCACCAGCATCAATGTATATTATATATTGCCTACCACTGCCTAAGTACAATAATAGCTGCCCAATAATGCATAAAGTGCAAAGGCTATGCATATCCCAAAATATGCTATTTAATCAAAAAGCTACTTCTCGACATGACCTAATCATTGTACCCATGGACACCCTGTGTGCTACCCTAGACACAGGTTTCACCAAAATGGTTTGTCAGGTGGTACAGAATACGAGCTAGAAGTGAATCTATTTATGGTAAGAACTATCCACTGTCTATACACTAATATAACATAGCTCAAATGCAGCCCCATGATTCCTGATTCTCCTGCTTAATACAGTTTCACCGCATGTCCTGAATGAGGCAGTGAGCTTTAAATTCTTCATGTTTCTGCTGAAGCATCCCTAGATGGACATGTCTGCCACTGATGGAATTAGGATCTTTTACCTGATATTTTACCCAGTACATATCCGGGCCTGTCTGAAGTTTGCTAGAGAGCATTTGGATGTTTCAGAAGAGTATTGGGAGAATGTCATATGGTCAGATGAAACCAAAGTAGAACTGTTTGGTAGAAACACAACTCGTCGTGTTTGGAGGAGAGTGAATGCTGAGTTGCATCCAAAGAACACCATACCTACTGTGAAGCATGGGAGTGGCAACACCATGCTTTGGGGCTGTTTCTCTGCAAAGGGACTAGGACGACTGATCTGTGTACATGAAAGAATGAATGGGGCCATGTATCGTGAGATTTTGAGTGCAAACCTCCTTCCATCAGCAAGGGCATTGAAGATGAAACATGGCTGGGTCTTTCAGCATGACAATGATCCCAAGCACACTGCCAGGACAACGAAGGAGTGGCTTCATAAGAAGCATTTCAAGGTCCTGGAGTGGCCTAGCCAGTCCCCAGATCTCAACCCCATAGAAAACCTTTGGAGGGAGTTGAAAGTCCGTGTTGCCCAGTGACAGCCCCAAAACATCACTTCTCTAGAGGAGATCTGCATGGAGGAATGGGCCAACATACCAGCAACAGTGTGTGCCAACCTTGTGAAGACTTACAGAAAACGTTTGACCTCTGTCATTGCCAACAAAGGATATATAACAAAGTATTGAGATGAACTTTTGTTATTGACCAAATACTTATTTTCCACCATAAATTGCAAATAAATTCTTTAAAAATCAGACAATGTGATTGTCTGGATTTGTTTTCTCATTTTGTCTCTCATAGTTGAGGTCTACCTATGATGTCAATTACAGGCCTCTCTCATCTTTTTTAGTGGGAGAACTTGCACAATTGGTGGCTGACTAAATACTTTTTCCCCCACTGTATTTATATAAATGTTTGTATTTGTTGTTATTTTTTGCTGCAATATTTTGCCTTGCCACTCAAAGTACATTTACTGCAGCACCTTGCTTCTGTATGTGTCTGGTTAGTTCCATTTGGGCTGTGATATACAGGTTTGTAGACACATAGTTGATACCATAAAAAGACTAATTTTCTAGCTATTATTTTGTACCTTCTGACAAAGCTATTTTCCTAAAACGCGTTTTGAGGGTTGCACCGAGGTGCCATTGATTAGGTCATGTCAAGGGGTAACTATTTTATTAAATAACATATTTTCGGTTATGTGTAGTCTTTGTATTTTATGCATTATTGGGCCCCTATTACTGTAGTCTTTGTGACAGTTCAATATATAATATTGTAGCACAGTTGCACCCTTGTGGGTGTTGGGATGAGTGCCTGTATGGCAGCCACTAACTCTTTAACACTTACTGTGCTTTGAGTCTCCGTGAGAAAAGCGTATTATAAAGGTTTGTCATTGTCATTCTATATTTATTGTGGCACTATTATTTAATAGTTATTGTTATATCTATCTTTGTACCCACAATAAACCTTGTGTTGTTTCTTATTGACTGTCTGTATTATCCCCTGTATTTATTGTTGTATAATTGTGAATTAATAAAATATAATTTTTTGTTATTTTATGAATTAATAGAATGTGAATGTTTGATATTTATGAAGTTCCCATTTTGTAGGTTTGTTGCACATAAAGTTACAGAGCAGTGTCCTGAGGTCCATAGTGCATAAAAGTTGCCAATGCTCTGCTGGTTCCATACCTGCAAAATTCCTCACCTTCTCTGGCATTAACATCATCACAAAAAATATGCAGCAAGAACTTTATGGTTTGCGTTTCCATGGATGAGCAGCTGCATGAAAGCCTTACATGAAAAAGCAAGTGTTGGATGGAGTAGTGTAAAGTATGTGTCTAATGGAAACAAGTTCTGTGGATTGATAAATCGTATTTCTTTAAATGGCACTTTAATAGACAAGTCTGGGTTTTCTGAATTCTAGGAGAAAGTTACCTGCCTGACTGTATTGCGCCAACTGTAAACGTTAGTGGAGGGGGATAATGCTATGACGTTGTTATTCAAAGGTTGACCTAAGTTCCTTAGCACTAGTGAGTTCTGCTCAATTGTATGCTTCAAGCGTTGGAGCAGATTAGGGAAGGCCATATTTTGTTCCTGTATAACTTTTCTCTAGTTTACAAAGCAAGGTCCATAAAGGCATGATTGAGTGAGTTTGAAAGAAATTGAATTGTCTGCAGAGAGCCCTGACCTCAACCCCATCAAACATCCATGTATCTATCTATCTACAAACAAAAAAAATGCAACAGCACTCTGACACAGCACCAGGACATATAAAGAACAGAGATGGAAAGTAAATTTGAGGTTTTTCGTTATACATATTTGATCAAACAGTAGGAAGCCCATATGCCCCGACAAGGCGACCTCATTCAGGTGGGACCCTGCACTATCTATCTATCTATTTATCTATCTAGTAATAAGAATAGGCACCCCTCCTGAATAACCAAATTAAAAAAATAAAAAAACACGAAAAAGCATGGTTTCGATTCAGTACATGTGAATTCATGGTTTGAAAAATGTTCACATGTATTGAACCAAAACATTGCTTCTATGGAATAACAAAGTCCTTTACATTTTTTCACTTGGATATCTTGGAGTGCTGCTGATTATTTGCTATATTAATACAGAATTAACAGACTTTATTCTGTGCCTGGCACCAGTATAGTTTTCTTTTTTCTACATGGTGCTGTTTGGACTTTTGTCCATTCTATCTAATTATCTATCTATCTATCTATCTATCTATCTATCTATCTATCAATCATCTATCTCATTTAGCACTTCAGTTTGGTCAGCTAAGCATTAAATCCCTTTCTCATGTTTCTGACAAAATTCATTGTATTCACCGTATGACTTCTTTTTAAGAACTACAAATTAAGCTCTATTAATAATGCATTAAATAATTTTATATCTGTATAGACCCCCTGGCTTGAATATTGTCATAGAACTCATTTGTAAGATAATAAAGTAGTATTGAAGACTGTGCATTAATTGGTCTATTATATGCTAAATACTGCTTAAATGGGTTATTAAGTACATTAAAGCATAATCATTTTTCATGGTTACCCTGAACCATATGGCTTATTATGCAGTATGTTCATGTGTTGTGATTGGAACGTCTGATTGTTCTAATCTATAATGCACATCTTTGAACAAAACATTGCCAGTCTTATTTAAAGCTGTACTATAATAGATAATGCTGTTGTGCTTCCTGTATGTTGCATTCTCTTTAATGCACAATAATGTAGTATGTTTGCTTTGATTTGCTCAATTTACTGCATTAATGTGGTTAAAGGGAAACTGTCACATTGAACACACTGTCTAATCTGCCAGCTGTATGTTAAAGAGTATAAGGAGCTGAGCAGATTTATACAGTTTTGTGGAAAAAAAGATTCATTATAACTAGAGATGAACAATTAATTTCAATATGAACTGAATTCATTCTGAAATTCCTAAAAGTTTCAGATTCCAGTGAATTCAGAACTTTTTGGATTTGATGCATCAGAATAACTCAAAATTGCTTCTGCAATTTTACTGGTCAAACCAAAACAGAGAAGAAGGACCACATTACCACAGGTGTGCTTCTCCATATTGCTTAAAAAATAGCACTATCCCACTCATCCAAACATGAGGTGCTATAGGTGTCAGGTCACTGATGACTTATAGCCACTACGAAAAAGCCCAATCAGGAAATCTGCCATTTTGTGTAGATAGAGATCGCAGAGAA
Source organism: Leptodactylus fallax (assembly GCA_947044405.1). Classification (NCBI taxonomy): domain Eukaryota; kingdom Metazoa; phylum Chordata; class Amphibia; order Anura; family Leptodactylidae; genus Leptodactylus; species Leptodactylus fallax. The sequence continues at coordinate 10,519,150 of CAMRHE010000021.1, forward strand.
CAACCTCAGAGCTCAGACACAGAGTAAATAAAACTGAATCACAGAGAGGATTAGTGAATTAAATAAATTAAATTATTAGAATTAATGACAATTTACAAGTTAAAAATGGGTACAGAGAGATATATTTTATCGAGAGAGATAGGAGTCAGTAGAGTCACTGTGGTAGGTGAGGACAGTAGGCAATTAACGTCATTAATGTCAGTGCTGCAGCATCAAAATCACAATTCTTATATTGAATCAATATGTGACCAATTGAAGTCAGGTCCAGCACCAGCAACCAGCAAACCCAGACAGGTACTAGGGTCCAGAGTGCCTGGGGGACCCACTCAGTTTCTGCAATGAATGATTGTGAATAGAAGGGGGCATCATTTATATAAGGGGTCATTAGGACTTTATTTATGTCAGGTGGCATAATATAAGGGGGCAATTAGCTAAGATGGCACTTGGGCTTTCTAGCTCAGTTTTATTAACGATCTATCCTCAGGGAGATCCTCACTGTGCCACTGTGCTGTATGGGAACATAAGGAGGCATTATATAGGACAATACACAGGCACTGTATTATATAAGGCATAAAAGTACATTATATGGTCGAGTAAAGGGGCACTGTACTGTATCGGGGCATGATGGACCATTATATGAGGGAATAAATGGGCACTATATTGTATTGGGGCATGAGGTACCACTATATAGGGGCATTAGGTGTCATTGTACTGTATGAGGACATAAGGACAGATAGACATGTCTGTCTATCTGTAGGTGTTTCATAAGGTGTGTCTATCTCTAGGTGATTTGTATCAAGGCTGTCTGTCACTAGGTGGTAATGCCATGTTGTTTCCAATAAATTTTCTTTTAAACTTAAAGGTACCTGCGTTTTCGGCAGGAAAACTACTCACTATCTATGACTAACAACCTATTTTTAATAACACAAGCAGCTAGTCAGATGTAGATAAACTCTTCTTGCAGTTATTGTGAGTTGTAGTAGCTGCAACTGAGGCTAATTTATCAGTCCTAATTACAGGGGAAATCAGCAAAAATGTTTACGGTTATGACCTTGTGAAGGTCATAACAGTCATCACAATGTGTAAAAAAAAAATAAAAAGACAAAAAAATTAAAAATATAAATAGAATGCCACTGCAATATCCACATCACAGGTTTTATCCCCAGCAACACAAATAAGTGAGCTACGTACACCATAAGGCCCCTTGCACACAACCATGTGCTAGTTCAGTGTGATATCCAGGGTTTCCCAGATAGCGTACTGACCCATTAATTTCTTTCAGCCCATGCACATGACCACGGATCCATGTGCAGGCTGACAGTCCAGGCTGCAATAACTCAGGACAGGTCCTATTCCTATATGGTTTTGTGGCCATGCTTCTGCCGCCCCATTCATTGAATGAATGGGGCCACAGAAGCACGTCTGGTGCACAGATGGCACACTCACAGTCGGCGGCCTGCACACGGTAGTGTGTAAGGGACCTTACAGAGAGGAAAACTATTTTTAAAAAAAATGTTAGTAAAAAATTGCTGAAAAACACACAGATTCCCCCTAATTTTTTCTATTGAATTACATGTTCATGGATATTATAAAAAAGAAAGAACATACAAAAATTAAAATGACGTTAAAATAAAGAAAAAAACCTATGTATCACTGAAAGATACAAAAGTTATTTGAATAATTTAAACAAAAATGTTATAGGTTTCAAAATTGCATAAACTAAAAAAACAAAATATGTCAAGTCATGGTTATGAGAAAACCAGTTTGGATTGAAATTCATTTTTCAAAAAGATTGGATTTGATCTGGACCCGAAACTTTGAGTATAATAAGTGAACCCCCAGGGGACGTGTGAAACATTACAAACAGTTGTACTCACCTTTTCTCTCCTGGGTATCATTGCAGCATCCTGTGCTCCCTTAGGGTCCTTTTCCTGCCTCCTGGGTGACGTCACCTGCTACAGGGTCACCACTGAGGCCCAATCAGTGACCCAGGTGTGTGTGACATCACCCATGAGGCCAGAACAGCATGACAGATAATCCCAAGGGAGCAGTGGATTCTGCAAGGATACCCAGTAAAGATGAGGGTAGGTTAGTATAACTGTTTGTTATGTTTCCACACCTCCCCTGGGCTTCCACTTATTATACTCTGGGTATGCAGAGACCCCATAGTTTTGTCAAGCAATGCTTGTACTGAGAGGACAACCCGCACACAGGAGGGGGTCCCCCTGGCTACAGCATCTAACCGTGAGCTGTAATAGGCCATGGGGCGTTTCCTATCCCCGTGTTGTTGTGTGAGAACTGCAGTGGCATGTCCCATCATCTCAGTCACGTAGAGCTGAAAAGGTTTCTGATAGTCAGGTAGGCCTAGGGCCGGAGCACTGACTATCTGCAACTTCAGCTGGTAAAACGCATCCAGGGCCTCAGATGTGAGGTTGAGCGGTTTTGAGGAAAGGCAATCATACAGAGGTTGCATGGTCAGAGATGCAGATCTGATCCATGGCCTGCAGTAGGATACCAATCCCAAAAAGGTACGTAACCGAGCATGAGAGGTTGGCACCTGCATCTCTCTCACCACCTTGGTCCTTTCATCTGACAGGTGCTTGGTACCCTGGCCAAGACAGTGTCCCAGAAACAACACTTTTCTGTTTGCAAAATTGCAACTTATCCTTGCTGGCCTTGCAGCCGTTCTGGCAGAGGAAACACAACAGGCTGATGGTCGCTGCTTCACAGGTTGATTTGTCTGGAGCACAAAGAAGAAGGTCATCAACATATTATAACAAAACAACATCATCATGTGGTGGATACCAAGTACTCATGATTAGTGTGAGACACCTTGTAAACTGGTTAGGACTGTTTTGCGCCCCTTGTGGTAGTACTGTCCAGGTGTACTGTTTTCCCCTAAATGTGAATGCAAACAAATACTGGCAATCGGGGTGCAAAGGTACGAAAAAAAAAAAAGAAAAAAACATTGCAAAGATCTACAGCGCTGTAATAAGTGATTCCAGTAGGGACAGCTGATAACAGGGTATGTGGATTGGGCACTACAGGTGTTTCAAGTAATGTCACTTTGTTTAATACCCTGAGATCGTGAACCATACGGTACATGTCTGGTTCTCCCTTTTTGCCCTTTTTCTTCACTGGGAAAAGAGGAGTGTTAGCTACAGAAGTACATTTCTTCAATGCCTCTGCCTTCACTAATTCTACTATTGTTACTGCTATGGCATCCTCTTGGGCATGAGTCAGAGGATATTGTTTAATCTTTGGTGGCTGAGCTCCAGGTTTCAGGGTCACCATAACAGGGGGTACATCTAATTTACCCAAGTCTGTTTTCCCAGTTGCCCATAATGCTGTTGGCACTTGGGATAACAGTACATTTTCTTCTTCAGTAAGGACAAAAATACAATTTGGTGTACTTAATTCGGCGGATAACAAGCATAAAATCTCATGATTGGTATGTGTGACCTTTACATATGCTTCCCCTGATGGATGCAACATGATGTTACAACCTAATGCTCCCATCACATCTGTACCAAGAATGTTATCTGATGTGTCAGAGACTAAGTACCTAGTGAGTATCCTGCAACCCTGAAATGAGGTTTCTACAGGATCAGTTTGATCTAAAGCATCCACCGTTTTAGTGAGAAGTCTTCCATAATAAGCTTCCACTGATTCACCTTTCTCTCTTTTAGCAGATACCTTACTTCAGGTGATAACAGGCAAGACAATAAATTCACATAACATAGTACAAGACATAATTTCATATGTTTGAGTATTTTCTTGAATATTTTACACATATATATTACACAATATTATATATATATTGTCATTGTACCTTACTTTTCCATTTAACCTTAGGCTAACACTTTTATCAAAATATTTTCCCTTTGGGCATAAATAGTCATCATACCCAGGCTGCAGACCCCGGAGGCCCAAAGCCAAGTTTCACTTTGTAATAATTGACATGCTACATTATTGGGTAACACAGCATCATGTTCAGCTTGTGATTTTCTGCATGCCCATCACATCAGATACAACGTCCTTGGAGCTACTTGGCAGTCAATTAATGTTTTGGTTATTCCCTGCAGAACATCTGCACAGCGCTACAACAGAATACAGGAATACAATTCAAGCAGATAGCAGTTAATACTGACACCAAAATTACATATTACTATTTTTGTACAATTTTCAAATATTTCCCAAACCCCACCTTTTGTCATTACCACAGGTGTTCAAAACCCCTGAGTTGTACTTCAGGTTACCATAAGGGCAAACTGCCAGACTTTAGAATTTTCTTCACTGGATTCCAACCAAAAGTTGAACCCCTGTGGAACATCACACTATCCTAGTTTCTTCTTTTTAGGGGACATTTCCTGAAAGCGGATTTAATTTTACAAAAAGCATAAAAGTTGAATCCTGGCATTGATATAAACAGAATGAATATTACAAATACAGGTTGACTTTATATATATATATATATATATATATATATATATATAAAATACATAATCCAATAAACATCATACCGATGGTGTATAGTTTTTCTCTTTGTACTATATCAGATTCTCTGAGTATTTTGTTAAAGTAAGTAATATTTCATACAGAACTGGGAGATAAGATAGGTTATATTAAACAATAATACTGAGAAGGGTGATGTCTCCCTTCAAGCTTGATTCTCGGAGTAAGGTGGGGGTGATTCATTATTTCCTGAACTATCATCCCCTTTGACCTTCCTTCTTGGAGCTCTGCACTGCCTTTTTCTATTCTAGTGCTTCCTTCTATTAGGGCATAAATGCCTCTTTGCAACTTTTTGTCTTGTATGACTCCTGCATGATCTAGTCTCCACTGGTCCCAGAATCTACTGTCTACTAACCCAGTCTGGTGTATTCCTGCCTTTTTAGGATTGTTTTTACCTGTGCAGCTGTTTCTCTCCCTTCCCCTATTTCTATTAGTTCAAATGGGGTGTACCATATCTTAGAGGGTCCCATCCCCATCTTGGCTGGTAGCTAATCAGCCAGTGAGCTTCTCACTCCTCTAGGGCAACCTTTGAGACAATAGAGGGTCACTTATGACTACTTTAGTGAGAACTCCCAGACAGACACTTCTGTCTTCTATGAACTACTTGTGCAAGTTCAGAAGTAGTGCTCAGGGCAATGCCTAATGGCTTCCACAGACTCAACTTTCTGTCTGTGTCCCCTTACCAAAACACTCCTAAATCACTGCACGCACTTCGCGCGGATTCTACTAAGTCCTTCGTGCTACTACTCAGGTCCCATTCGACCTTGACCGTCCAGACACGGCTGGAGGCTAGTGTTCCAAAACAAGGACTGTTCAATCACTCAGTGCTTCTCAGTTTCAAACCTTGTCCGCAACTCTAGGGGTTAAGAATAGAGAACTCTTCCCCATTCTTTGCAGCCTTATATATCTTATAACACAGGTAACATGCAAACATCAGTAGACAGGTAAGACAAAAAGCAAAGAAAACAATTTCCATATCATTTACAGGTGACATGTCCCTTTTAGGTTCTTCTGTACTATTTAATTGGCATCGAGATGTCATATAAACATGCAGCAGCTTACCTCACTCATCGATACAGAGTATAGACACACAGGAGCTCAGATATACTAATTGGCAAGATAAGGTCTTACCTCACAGTACTGTTTTTATCTATCTGAGGTCCTCTGGTCCCGTCCTCAAGTCGATCGGTGAGTGGGTCGGCACTCTATCGGCTGCACATCAGACGATCTCGAGCCCCACGTTGGGCGCCAATTTCTGTTAGGGGTTAAGTGCCCCCGGGATGGATGTCACCGTAATCCTAATTAAATTAGTAACCAGTGTCGAGCGCTCGGGAAACAAGATGTACACACAGGTATCGTGTATGAATAGTTCCTCCCTTTATTACGTAGTCAATACAGTTTTAAAAGCAAGCTCAGTTACATAACAGTCATGTGATCAATATACATATATGGTTTTTCCAGTTCCGTTACCAGACAAATTTGTTCAGTTTCCCATCACCCCAGATGTTTCCTTTTTACCTTATCTAAATGTTTCCCTTATCTTTCCTGAGAATGGCAGATCGCTGAGAACAGCAGAACTGTTGATATTCTTCTCAGACTCTGAGTCTGTATTTTATCTCTAAACTATGCAGGCTGTCTGCAGAACATTTCACCCTCTGTGTATTCTGTGTACTGTGTTATAGAATATAGTACAAGTTATGTTTTAACCCTTACAGGGTCATTAGGACTTTATTTATGTCAGGTGGCATAATATAAGGGGGCAATTAGCTAAGATGGCACTTGGGCTTTCTAGCTCAGTTTTATTAACGATCTATCCTCAGGGAGATCCTCACTGTGCCACTGTGCTGTATGGGAACATAAGGAGGCATTATATAGGACAATACACAGGCACTGTATTATATAAGGCATAAAAGTACATTATATGGTCGAGTAAAGGGGCACTGTACTGTATCGGGGCATGATGGACCATTATATGAGGGAATAAATGGGCACTATATTGTATTGGGGCATGAGGTACCACTATATAGGGGCATTAGGTGTCATTGTACTGTATGAGGACATAAGGACAGATAGACATGTCTGTCTATCTGTAGGTGTTTCATAAGGTGTGTCTATCTCTAGGTGATTTGTATCAAGGCTGTCTGTCACTAGGTGGTAATGCCATGTTGTTTCCAATAAATTTTCTTTTAAACTTAAAGGTACCTGCGTTTTCGGCAGGAAAACTACTCACTATCTATGACTAACAACCTATTTTTAATAACACAAGCAGCTAGTCAGATGTAGATAAACTCTTCTTGCAGTTATTGTGAGTTGTAGTAGCTGCAACTGAGGCTAATTTATCAGTCCTAATTACAGGGGAAATCAGCAAAAATGTTTACGGTTATGACCTTGTGAAGGTCATAACAGTCATCACAATGTGTAAAAAAAAAAATAAAAAGACAAAAAAATTAAAAATATAAATAGAATGCCACTGCAATATCCACATCACAGGTTTTATCCCCACCCCCAGCAACACAAATAAGTGAGCTACGTACACCATAAGGCCCCTTGCACACAGCCATGTGCTAGTTCAGTGTGATATCCAGGGTTTCCCAGATAGCGCACTGACTCATTAATTTCTTTCAGCCCATGCACATGACCACGGATCCATGTGCAGGCTGACAGTCCAGGCTGCAAAAACTCAGGACAGGTCCTATTCCTATATGGTTTTATGGCCATGCTTCTGCCGCCCCCATTCATTGAATGAATGGGGCCACAGAAGCACGTCTGGTGCACAGATGGCACACTCACAGTCGGCGGCCTGCACACGGTAGTGTGTAAGGGACCTTACAGAGAGGAAAACTATTTAAAAAAAAAATTTTAGTAAAAAATTGCTGAAAAACACACAGATTCCCCCTAATTTTTTCTATTGAATTACATGTTCATGGATATTATAAAAAAGAAAGAACATACAAAAAATTTAAATGATGTTAAAATAAAGAAAAAAACCTATGTATCACTGAAAGATACAAAAGTTATTTGAATAATTTAAACAAAAATGTTATAGGTTTCAAAATTGCATAAACTAAAAAAACAAAATATGTCAAGTCATGGATATGAGAAAACCAGTTTGGATTGAAATTCATTTTTCAAAAAGATTGGATTTGATCTGGACCCGAAACTTTGAGTATAATAAGTGAACCCCCAGGGGACGTGTGAAACATTACAAACAGTTGTACTCACCTTTTCTCTCCTGGGTATCATTGCAGCATCCTGTGCTCCCTTAGGGTCCTTTTCCTGCCTCCTGGGTGACGTCACCTGCTACAGGGTCACCACTGAGGCCCAATCAGTGACCCAGGTGTGTGTGACATCACCCATGAGGCCAGAACAGCATGACAGATAATCCCAAGGGAGCAGTGGATTCTGCAAGGATACCCAGTAAAGATGAGGGTAGGTTAGTATAACTGTTTGTTATGTTTCCACACCTCCCCTGGGCTTCCACTTATTATACTCTGGGTATGCAGAGACCCCATAGTTTAATTATTTCACATCCGGCTTGTGACAAACTTATTCAACCTGAAATAAATTTTTGGGCCAAACCACCAGACTCTTCAGAGGTTCATCCATTTATGGTCATGAATCAGGAAAAATAGCCTGGTCATTAAGTGGTTAATGTTAAACCTCCTGGTGTTTATAGTGTATCCCTACCTGCTGACTTCAGTCAGTGTCTGTGTATATCACAGTGTGCCACTGTGTATATAAACACATGTAGGCATCTGTCCCCCCCAAAAAAGATTATTTTTTTGAACATTTGTAATAGTAATTTAATAGTAAAAGCTTATGAAAGTAAAAATATATAATCAGTGAAATATATGGAGAACTGTAAGACTCTTTATTAGTATATAGCATTCAGCTAAGTCTTTTTGGCAAAATAACTGCTGGATTAGGCAGATTAATACATTTATTAATAATGTGAGTGCATTATTTATCCCAGGAATAATACTAATCTGAGTAAATATCAGACATAATATATTGATCTGCCCGAGTATTGTTTATTGGTTATCAGACAGAAATATGGTGTTGATTTGGCATTTGTTGCTGGACAATTATAAAAGATCTTTATTATAATTTACCATGATTCTTATATTTTATGGTGGATGGAAACAGTTTAGTTTATGGAATTTCCTGAATGGATTGGCCCTGTGTGTCAGCAGGTTTTTTTGATTTCTCTCTTTTTAAATTATTTTTATATCCATGACTGTTTATTTATGTTTTTGCTTGTGAGTTTTTTTTAGTGTATTTATTTATTATTAAATATAATGTGGTCTACTTAACGTCATGTATAATTTAGAAGGAATCTAGAGAGCAAACTAAATGGATTATACTACTATTGGGATTTTGGTTTCCCTGTGGGCGGATTAGCAGTTGCACTTGATTTTTTCAGGTTTGCAGAAGTTTATACTACTGTTTTCTATAATTATTTACACAATGTAATGTGTTCCCCACAAAAATTTTAAAAAATATATATATATAACTTCAAGAAAAGTAGTTTCATAACAGTACAAACACATCTGGGAAAATTAAATCTCCCTAAATTGCACAGCAGAACCCCAACTCCAATTTAGGGCTCCTACAATAAAGAAAAAAATCTAATCTGTCAGCAGCTTTTAATTAGATGGAAAAACTTTTTTTGTTGCAGATTTTGTTTCAATTTTTTGAGGCAAAGCCAATAATGGCTACAAGAGGCATGGGAGATATATATATTACTTATACTTCTACCTTTTGCTCAGTGCACTCCTGGATTTGGCTCAAAAAAGCGCAGCAAAATCTGCAACAAAAAATCTGCATTTCTGCAATGTGGGGCCCTAGCCTAACATGGTTTTCAACTGAACACCTATGTTTCCACTTTCATCATTATTGACCCCTGCTGTTTCAAAAAGTTATAGTGTGTGGTCCTAAATTATGAAAGGGTGTACATTGGAGTTTATTGGAAAACCATGCCAATGTAAACAGCGTACAGAAAAAAGCATTAAACCACCTGCATAATATTGTGCCCCCCCCACTTAAGCCACCAAAATAGCTCTGATCCATCTACAGATGAACATTACAAGATTTCTGAACATACCCTATAGTATCTGAGATTGGACTTCCATTGTACTTGTTTTTCTAGCACAGACACAGTGCTCAATCAGATTGAGATCTGAGGAATTTGGAGACCAAGTTAACAACTTGAACTCTATCACATGTTCTCCAAATAATTTCTAAACAATTTTTGCAGCGTGACATGGTACATTATCCTACTAAAAGAGGCTTCTGCCATTAAGGAATGCCATTGACATAATGTAGTCTGCAACAATGTTTAAGTATGTGATACCAATCTAAGCAATATCCACAGGAATGCCAGGCCCAAGGGTTACCAGTGAGATCATTGCCCAGAACATCGCACTGCCTCTGCCGGCTTGCCTCCTTAAAAGTGTATTTACTTGTAACTTTTATTAGAAATCCTGTATTCAGAGCTTTTATGACATAAACTCAAATATGTACAAAATTGTGGTGCAGGCATTGGCTGTAATGCCACCAATAGTTACTATTATACTGTACAGTATAATGTTTGGATAGAATTTTATTCAGAGCCAAAAGATGGTATCTTCACTGTGATTAAATTACACACGGCAATTTTAGATTTTGTTTGTTATATTTACTTGGTAATGCAGAATTGCACACACCCAGAATAAAGTGTTCCTTGTTAAAATTGACCTGAATTGCCTGTTTCCATATTTTGAAGTTGCTGCACCCCAACTGATCAGACATTTATGGTTTCTAAAATTCATATGCCATAAATGTTTTGCTGTCCTTCTTGGAAACATAGGCTTCTATAAGTAAAATAAAGTCTTTACATTGAAACATTAAAACTGATATACTTTGTTATGAAGGGTTGGTGTGTCCTGCACTGCTATCTTTAGAATCTATGATACACATAGCACAAAGTATTAGTTTTGTTTGGAGTATTTCTTTATTTTAAATGTTTACATGTATAAATTTTTCACTAGCATGTTTTGTGCTGTGGAATGAATAAGGTTCTCTTCTAATTTTAAAATTCTTCATAGGGAGGAAAATGGTATTTACAAGTGCATCTCAATAAATTAGAATATCATCAAAAAGTTGACATCATCAAAGTAATTCAATTGAAAAAGTGAAACACATATATTATATTGAGTCATTACAAACAGAGTGAACTTTTTCAAGTGTTTATTTATGTGAATGTTGATTATGGCTTACAGCCAAGGAAAACACAAAAGTCATTTTCTCAGAAAATTGGAATATTATATAAGACCAACTTTAAACTATTATTTAACACAGAAATGTTGGCCAAATGCAAAGTATGTACAATAAATGCACTCAATACTTGGTTGGGGCTCCTTTTGTATGAATGACTGCATCAATGCGGCATGGCATGGAGGCGATCAGCCTGTGGCACTGCAGAGGTGTTATGGAAGCCCAGGTTGCTTTGATAGCAGCCTTCAGCTCGTCTGCATTGTTGGGTCTGGTGTCTCTCATCTTCCTCTTGACAATACCCCATAGATTCTCTATGGGGTTAAGGTTAGGCGAGTTTGCTGGCCAATCAAGCACAGTGATACTGTGGTTATTAAACCAGGTATTGGTACTTTTGGCAGTGTGGACAGGTGCCAAGTCCTGTTGGAAAATGAAAATTCCATCTCCAAGAAGCTTGTCAGCAGAGGGAAGCATGAAATTCTCTAGAATTTCCTTATAGACGGCTGCGTTGACTTTGGGCTTGATAAAACACAGTGGACATACACCAGCAGATGACATGGCTTCCCAAACCATCAATGATGGTGGAAACTTCACATTAGACCTCAAGCATCTTGGATTGTGTGCCTCTTCAATCTTCCCCCAGACTCTGGGACCTTGCTTTCCAAATGAAATGCAAAATTTACCTTCATCTGAAATCAACACCTTTGACCACTGAGCAACAGTCCAGTTCTTTCTCTCTTTGGCCCAGGTAAGATGCTTCTGGTGTTGTCTATTGGTGATGAGTGGCTTGACACATGGAATGCGACACTTGTAACCCATATCCTGGATACGTCTGTGTGTTGTGGCTCTTAAAGCACTGACTCCAGCAGCAGTCTACTCCTTGTGAATCTCCCTCAAATTTTTGAATGGCCTTTTCTTACCAATCCTATCAAGACTGCGGTTATCCCGGTTGCTTGTGCGCCTTTTTCTACCACACTTTTTCCTTCCACTCAACTTTCCATTAATATGCTTTGATACAGCACTCTGTGAACAGCCAGCTTAGCAATGACCTTTTGTGGCTTACCCTCCTTGTGAAGTGTGTCAAAGACTGCCTTCTGGACATCTGTCAAGTCAGCAGTCTTCCCCATGACTGTGTCACCTACTGAACCAGACTAAGGGACCTTTTTAAACGCAGCTGTTTTGGGTTAATTATTCTAATTTTCTGAGATAATGACTTTTGAGTTTTCCTTGGCCGTAAGCCATAATCATCAACATTAACACAAATAAACACTTGAAAAAGTTCACTCTGTTTGTAATGACTCAATATAATATATGTGTTTCACTTTTTCAATTGAATTACTAAAAAAACATAACTTTTTGATGATATTCTAATTTATTGAGATACAGTTGTTAACTGCGATATATTCATTCTGTGACAGAAAACAACTAGGTGAGATGAACTTCAGTGGCTTATAATGAGTCAGTTTTATCATGGTGTCCATCTTTTACTGTAAGAAAAAGATACATTTACATTGCTCAAATATATCTATATATCATATATCGATACATAACTATTTTGTTTGTCAAATGTGACATAATCTGTGCAAGAGATTCCCCATGAACTGTCTAGCACAAATGTGAAAAGAGGCTAGCTTTGTCAGAATATACAGATGGGTCCTTTGCTAGCTGGCTTATTAGCTGGACATGTCCAGATAAAGTATTTGTATCTCAAGGTAAGCAGCTTTCTTAAACAACATGATTTTTTTGTGATAAATTATCACAAAGTGACAGCTATCTATCCTATATGTGTCCATATGTCACCATCGGGAAGGGCGGAGGGGATGCAGCCTTTCAAGGCTTTTTCTATTATGTCGCTAGAATGTGTTTAATTGTTTTCATGAGGAATCAAAGTCCTTAACCAAACTTGAGATCAAGAGTGGACACATACAGTTGTGCTAAATAGTTTACATACCCCATTAGATTTTTTGGCTTTTTGGCTTTTTTTTCAGAGAATATGAATGATAACACAAAAACTTTTTCTCCACTCATGGTTAGTGGTTGGTTGAAGCCATTTATTGTCAAACCTCTGTGTTTTCTCTTTTTTAAATCATAATGACAACCAAAATGATCAAGATTACCCTGTTCAAAAGTTCACATACCCCAGTTCTTAATACCGTATCTTGTCCCCTCTAACATCAATGACAGCTTGAAGTCTTTTGGGGTAGTTGTGGATGAGGCTCTTTATTTTCTCAGATGGTATAACTGCCCATTCTTCTTGGCAAAAAATCTCGGGTTCCTGTAAATTCCTGGGCTGTCTTGCATGTATTGCACACTTGAGATCTCCCCAGAGTGGCTCAATGATATTGAAGTCAGGAGACTGAGATGGCCACTCTAGAACCTTCACTTTCTTCTGCTGCAGCCAATGACAGGTTGACTTGGCATTGTGTTTTGGATAGTTGTCATGTTGGAACGTCCAAGTACGTCCCATGCGCAGCTTCCTGGCTGATGCGTGCAAATTTGCCTCCATTATTTGCTGATAACGTGCTGCATTCATCTTTCCTTCAACTTTGACCAAGGTTCCTGTGCCTTTGAAGGTCACACATCCCCACATCATAAGTGATCCATCTCCATGCTTTACAGTAGGAATGGTGTTCCTTTCATCATAGGCCTTGTTGACACCTCTCCAAATGTAACGTTTATGGTTGTGGCCAAAAATTTTGATTTTTGTCTCATCACTCCAAATTACCTTGTTCCAGAAGTTTTGAGGCTTGTCTCTGTGCTGTTTGGTGTATTGAAGGTGAGATTCTTTGTTGCATTTGCACAGTAATGGCTTTCTTCTGGCAACTCGACCATGCAGCCCATTTTTCTTCAAGTGCCTCCTTATTGTGCATCTTGAAAGAGCCACACTGATAGTTTTCAGAGAGTCCTGTATTTCAGCTGATGTTATGTGTGGGTTTTTCTTTGCAACAATTTTCTGGGCAGTTGTGGCTGAAATTTTGGTTGACCATGGTTTGGTTTTTACAGAGCCCCTGAGTTTCCATTTGTTAATCACAGTTTGAACACTGCTGACTGGCATTATCAATTCCTTGGATATCTTTTTGTTTCCCTTTCTTGTTTTATACAGTTCAACTACCTTTTCCCGTAGATCCGTGGACATTTCTTTTGCTTTCCCCTTTCACAATCCAGAAATGTCAGTGGCTGGAGGGAAGATGCAACAGTCTGTCTGGATCCCAGAAAATCACTCAGCTTTTATGCACACACTGATTACAAGCAAACAGGTCATAGGTGAGGATGTTACCTTTAGTAGCCATTCAAACCCCTTTGTGTCAACTTCTGGGCATCAGGGTATCAAAATAAATCACCAGGGTATGTGAACTTTTGAACAGGGTCATTTTGATGTTTTTGGTTGTCATTACGATTTAAAAAGAGAAAACACAGAAGTTTGACAATAAATGGCTTCAACCACCCAGTAACCATGAGTGGACAAAAAGTTTTTGTGTTATCATTCATATTCTCTGAAAAAAGGCCAAAAAAAAACAAAAAATCTGCTGGGGTATGTAAACTTTTTAGCACAACTGTATGTATCAAATTAATAAAATAAAATTGTGAATATCATGAATATGCAATGAAGCAGTCAAGGAATAATGCATCCACCAAATGCAACATATAATTACCTATGATACATAGGATGAAGTCACATGGGAGAGTGTTGATATGACCCTGGCACAGTCAGAAATTGCACCATGTGGTTTTGTGGGTAAACAGTTGTATTCCAGCAAAATTATAGGGACTTTTAACAATCCATTTAAACCTCACAAGTGCCATATGCCACAGCGGTTTCCAAACAACAGAACAATCATCCATAGGTAACATAGTTTAGAGTTTTTTTTTTAGTAAGACCATGTTAGTAAGTTTTTAACCTTTCCACACCATCTCCTTGTTCCTGGGAATTGAAAAGAAAGAAAAGAAAAAAAGACCCTGAAAGCAAAAACCAAAAACACATCAATGTTACATCACTCAGTATATCTAAACCATAAGTCTCTTTGGTTACAGATTAATAATTCTTTATCTTTTAACACTATTCTCAGGGCTTATCAATTGATCACCTATTATCACCTTTTAGATGGGACTGCAGCATCCGAATGAGCACTGCAAACTCTTCATATAAAACCAAGCACAGTGCCATACTTTTTATAGAAGCTGTGCTTGGTTCACATGTCAGCCCCATTCACTTGAATGGAATTGAACTATGAACAGGCCATGTGATCTGTGAACATGCTCTATGTTCTGTGAAATGGAGACAGTGTTCACAGAGAGCCATTGCTGCTTTAAATAGCTAATCCACCAGGGTCTTGGGTGTCAGACCACTGCTTATCTTCATTGATTAACTATCCAATAGGTCAACTATTGATACACCTGGAAAAACTCTTTAATTTATATATAATTTCTTCAAGCCCTGAGTAACAATTAACAATCTCTTTCCATTCCTGTATCGTGGGGACTTTTCCTGACAACTAATATTTAACTATTAACTTTTCTGCAATAACTAGTAAATAATGAATTTTAAGTTCTGTATGTCAGGCTTGGTCCACATCTGTGTCGGAAATTCTGTTTGAGATTCTGTTGCAGAAACCATTGAAAATAAGCAGAGAAAAAAGTACTGCATGGACTTTTTTCTCTGATGCTTTCAGTTTCAAAATGGCAGGCACCCAACAGACCCCATTATTGTCAATTAAGTCCATTGGGCTCCATGTGTAACCGCTATTTTAACAGGTCGGCTCTCCGTCACTTTGGTCTCCTGATGGACCGGAATTATGGAGAGACCAGCATTAGTGTGAACCTAGCGTCAACAAGATTATGAGAAGTAAAGTCACCCAAGAAACCAGTGTGCCAGAAATAACATTGCCATAAATTCCCTTCAAATAACAGCATTAGCTCAATATCTTGTTAGATTGGGACATGGTCATGTTAGATGATACCACTCAGCATGGG
The DNA here is from genome assembly GCA_947044405.1 of Leptodactylus fallax. Classification (NCBI taxonomy): domain Eukaryota; kingdom Metazoa; phylum Chordata; class Amphibia; order Anura; family Leptodactylidae; genus Leptodactylus; species Leptodactylus fallax. The sequence continues at coordinate 10,534,888 of CAMRHE010000021.1, forward strand.
GTCTTTTGCATTCTGGCAATTATCAGTACTTTAAAAAAATGGGAGAATAATGCATGCTGTGGACAAACATAAGCTGAGTAACACTACGCATATAATAAGTGAATAATCGTGTACCTTGTCTATAAATTGTAATTTCTCTGTAAAATCTCTGGTTAATTCATCTAAATTCTTAGCCCATTTTTTAATTCAAAGGAAGGTAGACCAAGTCCATTATCAAAAAGAATCCCATAGATATTAGAAACAATACCTCCCCTAGAAGAGATCTTTATTAGTGCTATTAAAGGACCACAAGCTTATATATTCACATTTATTTTTTTTTCTTTCTATAATTATATGCATTATTTAAATTTAGATATTCAATCTATAATTTTCCTCTAAGTTCAGATCATTTTAAGTCTATTAAATTCTTTTAATATCCCTCTATATAATATTCAAGATATTTATATAATCCCTCTACTTACCCACTATTTAACATTGTCAAATCTCTTTAAATGTTTCTTAAAAATGTTATTTCAGAAAGTTTGTCACCTTAAGAGGCTTCTAAATATATTTTTAAGATTTTATTTATTAAAATAAACATTGGTTTGTCCCCATGTCCATGGTCATTTAAAAATCATGATAACAACAAGGAGCTAGGAACAAGGAATTAAATCAATATTTTTAATTAATATCTGTCAGATTAGTGATAAATGTATATTCTTTCCACTCAAGAAAGTGTTACATTTAACAGTTAGGTATTAGACCTAATATTTGGAATTGATAGTCATCTCTCTTCCAACTAATATATACTGGTATAATTTCAATAATCTAGAGGGTTTCCCTTTCCAAATGAATTTACCAAGGAAACTATCTATATTTTGATAGATTTTAGTATATCGAGAAATAGGGAAGTTAAGTATTTTAGGCAGTAACACTATTTCCACTTCACATACTGATGTATTGCTATGTATAATGGGTGTCAGCCTATGCATATGCATAGACTGACAGCCTTACTATTGACAGCACATCCAGAAGGCAAAGACTCTCTTTTCAGGTACCTAAAACTCTGTAAAACCTCTTAGATGACCATGTATAATGAAAAGTTATACAGTTTTCCAATATACGTTCAATTCCTCATAGTTTTCTAGATCTGTGCTGGCTGTCATTCATTCTTCTTACTTCTAGTGGATAAAAATAAGCCCATGGTCATGTGATATATGGACCATGGTCATGTGATGAACACACGGGTGCGCTGCTTGTTACCAGGCAGATGTTTAGTTAATGTGCTGTGACTATAACAAGCTACGCACCTATGTGTCACATGACCATGGAGTAATTTTTATCCACTGGAAGTGAACAAAATGAATGACAGCAAGCAAAGAAAACTGTAAGGAATAGAGCGAGTATATTGGAAAATTGTATAACTTTTCATTAAATAAACAATAATATTTGTCTCTCAATTTTGATCTGAAACTGGACAGTCCCTTTAAGGGATAACATTCCATGCCATACAATTACATGATGGTACAGAATGAAGAAACTAAGAATGATCAGCTAACGTTTATAATGTTTCCAGAGGTATCACTGGTTATCACTGGATATCGGGATTAGGATATTTATATCATATATATTATGCAGCTAAATATAAATATCCTAATCCCAACTGTGTTTTCAACTAGTGAAATCTCTGAAATAAATAGCACTAATAGTCAAATGACACCAAAAGCAAGTTTATACATTTTATAATGTCCAAGAAATCACTGTTGTAAGTGACCCTCCCCTACCCTCATTTTCTTTACATTTTACACAGCCCCTACTCCATTCACATTAACATTCAGTGAAAGGCAGAAACAGCTCTCAATACAGAAGCCAGGGAAAGAGTGAAAAGATGCAGGATTTCACAGAAAGGATCCAAAATTTGTTACAAAATTATATTTAAAAATATATATATTAATGACACAAATACTGCCAAAAATCAAAAGTTGTCCCAAAGTTTAGTAACACTTAAGCATTATGCCAACTGCTACTATGACTTTACCTTTAGTACTTCCCTTTTAGTACTTTTGTGTTAGTTATTAAGAAAAACATGGATTGCTTAGTTACAGATGTGATATTCATTACAATCGTGTTGCATCCTGGACTTCACGTCCATTTTATTTTTCATTTATATGTTCATCTGTTGATGAGAATATTCAGTTGATGAGAGCATGGAAGATTTGCAGCTCAGAGAAGAGGTATGAAAAAAAACACCAAATTTTCCAGTACAGGTTATTGTATAAATAAAATAAAGGGAGGACAGAGGATTAAGGAACAAGAAAAGGGAGAAAATTAAAGCTCCATTCCAATCATGTTTTTTTTACATCCATTTAGAGGATCTGTTACGGATACAAAAAACAGATGCAAATGGATGGTCATCAGTTTAGCCTTCCATTTACATAGAGATCAATGTTTAAAAAAAAAAAAAAACATGAAATGGATCTGTCTTTTTTTAATATTGATTTCTATGTAAACGGATTTCCATTCGTTTGTATGTGTTTGCGTCCATTTTTGGCATCCATTAGACACATCTGCTAAATGGATGCAATAAAATTTGATCTGATTGGCGCCTACAAAGGATCGATTTGCTTCTCTTTGGCATTTGATGAGCATTCTTCACTATATAAAAAGATTGGAAATACTAGGGAATCGTATGTCAGAACTAGAGATGGGCAAGCCTCTCAAGATTTGTTTTGTTTCAGATTCAGATCCAAGACTTGTTTCGTGTCATACAAGTTTAGTATGAATCACACCTCAAAATGACTGAAAACATAGTTTAGAACATTCTCAGGGCTCATAGGAACCAATCTATCTAATCTCTAGCTCTATAAGGCAGACACAGCTGAAATTAAGTCAAAGTGAAAGTGACATATATGTCTATGGAAAAGCAGATGGTAAGCAGTGGATACAAACTTCTAGTTTAACCATACACTGCACTGACACTCACTTTTAGGCATTGTAACATTTAAAACTCTCCAAAAATTATCTTTTTATTGGGGATAGGTGCTTGTCCGTGGTTTTTTTAGGTATACATGATGGCTATATTGCAAAAACCAATTGTTTTGTAAAAAAATTAGCTGTTTTGAAAATGTGTATGTGCAACAGGCTTGTTATTTAGGCGACAAATTTGTGGCTATGAACCTAGTTGAAAAATGATAAAGTATTGGCTTTTCAAAAAAAAAAAATCCACCAAAAAATGATCCATTTTTTGAGAGCCAAATACCACACAGACAAGGCATCTGTATTAGAAAAAGCAAAGGGAGGGTTGTTTGTTTAATTTTATTTTTATTATAACCAAAGAGTGGCAGTGGCACGTGGCAAATATAGAATTTCAAGAAAAAATTGTGGCACATTGTCATCATGCCTGCCACGTAAAATGTGAAGAAAAAAAAAACCCACCAAAAGTTGTCCATTTATGGGAGAAGATGCAGCACTAATGAGGGATAATTATAAGATTTGAGTAAAATTTGGAGCACCTGACCTGGCAGCTGAAAAAGCTAGAATATCTTCTAAAAGGAAAAGGATTCTGACCCTGAAAACAACACTTGGGAGACAGAAAAAACTGAATTATCCTGAAAGCTATCCCTGTATGGGAGCAAATGCCACATCAACATTGTTTTGGTGGAGTGGCAATTTACAAAATTTCAAGTAAAGTTTGGGGCACACTCCCAGTGCATGCCTGGCCTGGCTGCTGAAAAAGCTGGACTATCTTCCAAAACTGATCATCATGACTGAGCTAGAAACTATTCCACTTCTTCTTCCCACAGACCAGTTATCCACTCCATTGTGCCTTTTTTTCTGCATACAGTAATAATACACTATTGCTCAAATAACACTCCAGTATGTGCAACATTGGCACTCAATCTACACTGGGGAAATCTTAGGGAAATACGTATGTTGATTAAAGCTGATGTCCATTCCAAAGTGAAAAATAAGCAACCTCTTTTGGTTGCAAAAAAGAATTGCATTTTCCCATCCTGATGTGGGAGACTTATCCACCATCCAAGTATGGGTACAAAAATACTAGAGAAAGGTCTTTTTTGATATGAGGTGTGCAATATATTTATAGAAGTTCCCATGTGGAAAGTGATACTCCAACAATACTGAAGCAAACCTGTCTTTTGATACTATTATTGTAATATGTATTGTGATACCATTTTTATACTATTTTGAATATTGATATGTTTTTGTAAATACAGAAGAGAAAGAATAGGGTATTGAAACTGTGTATCATTCTAGGCCATGGCATGATAGACAACACCTGTAGGGGGACAAGACCTGTAGCAAGGAGATACATCACAGGAAAGCTCCGTCTGAAATTAATGAATGTGTAAATTTACAAATTAGATGTAAATTGTTCTGAAATGAAAAGGAACATAAAGACCAGATTTGTTTTATTACCCACAATTACCAGCTATTGTAACAAATATTGCATGAAACTTAGTGCTTGAAGATAGTTATAGATGTATCCTCTCTTACTTTTCCACCTGACTGGACATGTCCAGATACTTGTATGTGTGTCGTAAATTGGAACCCTTTTCTAAAGGTAGCATGATCTCCTGATACGTTAACACAAAAAGATAAGCTAAGTATCCAATTTGTGTCTATGTGTGGCCATGGTGTGTGTGGGGGGTGGAAATGTGTGAATTGCATCCCTTCAAGACTCTCTTTAGCATGTCATGATATGGTATGGAACTGGTTTAATAGGAAATTTATTCAATTCACTATACTGCAGATCAGTTAAGTGGGGGCACATCTGCCTGTTGAATTCATTGTGTTCATTTTTTTTTTATGAAGAAGATTAGATTAGGGTTTCAAGAAAAACAAAGCATTTTGCTGCAATTGCATAGTAATCACAGAAAGAGAGCATAATGGTTTTGCTGTGTATGAAGTATCAGTGGCATAATGCACTAAGGAAGGAATAATCAATTTATCCTTTGAATATTTTGTTAGTATACTCAAAAAGAAGAAATGGTATGGTGATACTTATTTCATATAATATATTTACAAATGATGCAATCAGCAAAGAAATATAGCAGGCAAGCTGGCTAATCCGACATACAGTATATAGACAAGAGTATTGGGAGACTTACACATTACACCAATTGGAGCTTTTATGGCATCCCATTCTAAATCCATAGGTATTATTATAGAGTTGGTCACCCACTTTGCAGCTAAAACAGCTTCCACTCTTCTGGGAAGGATTTCTACAAGATTTTGGAGTATTTTACCCATTTACCCATTTGTGAAGTCAGACACTGATGTTGCATGAAAGGGTATGGCTCAATCTCCATTCAGTTCATCTCAAAGGTGATCAAAGGAGTTGAGGTCAGGGCTCTTTGTGGGCCAATCAAAGAGTGAATACCACCAGCTAAGGTACTGCACTGCTTAAACTCAGTTCATGTGACCAGCACTCAGTCCCAGCTTATAGTATAGCTACAAATCAAACAGTCCATGCGGCACTTAGGTAAATGAGAAATGCAGAAATTTTATTCATAGCATAAAAACAACCACAGGTCACGTGAGCAACAAATGCCTCTGTGTGGGTCAGTCAAGTTATTCTACGCCAAACAGAACCTGGAACAGAAAAGGGCTTTTTCCAGAAAGTTGGAAGCATGTAGTTTTCTAAAATGTCATGTATGCTATATGTAGAGTCCCTTTGCTAGTGACATTCTTCAGCAAATAAACAGTTAATGTTGTTTTAGTTCAGACTGTGCTTTGGGATCAGATTACACTCAGAGCTATTCAGTGGAGAGACAGTGTAAAAACTACAGGACCCACGATCCAACGGGGAGTGAGTTGGGGGAGGAGAGAAGAGAGGAAGTGGAGAGGTCGCTTGCTGTGGTCTTGATCTGGAGGACATTTTGTGGATCACCTCAGAAAGGACCTGTAAAGAACCTGCCTGTTAGCAGACATGTACCCGGGCCGTGAGTACAAGTTACAGTTTGTGGACATTACTAGATAGCTGAATGAGAGACAGCACGGTGTGAGGCTGCCACCATTTCACTAAAGACACATGTTGGAATTGTAATGCAGTCAGCCATTTCAACTAAAGGAAAAAAACAGTGGCACATGCCTGCAGGAGCCACACCAGATGCAGCCCCAGTTTTCAATTATAATTCTGCAGATTGGAGTGGAATACAGAGATAAATGCCAGTGATGTGAAGTGTATCTGTAACAGTAAGGGGAACAAGTGGGGAACAAGTGAGAGCCAGCAGCCTGAGGTTTCCCCACCTGCCTGTAAGGAGAGAGACTACACCTAAAGCTCATCCGCACCTCTACATGGTTATTTGTGATTCATTTGGGAGCTGCACAGTTGTGGATATATTGGACTCTTTTTGTTTTGGTACTAGAGGACTATGGACACATTTTGTTCTCCTTAAACCTGTTTTTCCCTCACCTCAGACACAAGCTTCTGAGGGCATTCTGAACCAGCTGGACAATTAGAAGTGGAGTTATTGTGTGATTAGATGCATGTATTTGAACTAATAATATTACCTTCATGTCATTACTGGTGCTTAATTAGCCAATCATTTGATTTTTGTCATTTTATATTGCTATCTATACACTTTATAACTTGTTTTGAGGAAATTTTACTAACCTGTTCAAATAAATACTTTCTGCTGACAAAGGAAAATTGTGTCAGAAAAGTTGTGGAATATTTGGGGTGTCACCAAGGCTCTAGGCAGGGGTTATATCCCATAATCAAATCAAGCTCCACCCACGGGTGTGCTACATATAGTATTAGGATTTCCCTTCAGTGGAAATAGTGAGCCTAGGCCAATCACTGAAAAACAACTCTATAGTATTATCTACAACCAAACTGTACAGCTGGTACAAAGAGTTGAGATGGTAATGTTCTCTTGGCATTCGCCCATCAGACTGACAGATAAACCTATTTAGGCATTGCAATTTTGCATAAAGACATATAAAGGGTAAATGTAACATATAAAGTGATATATAAAGTATGATTTTAGATGACTATGATACAACCACATTTCAATCTCTATGTTATGGCACAAGACCAGGTTTTCCCTACCAAGTTGAATGAATGGAGATTGGCATAAAACGCTAAGGATATAAAATTTGAATTTTTTTGGTGAAGAATCAACAACAAGTGGGACACAATCGTGAAGTGGAACGAAATTTATTGGATAATTTTAAACTTTTGTAAAAAATAAAAAACTGAAAAGTGGGGCGTGCCAAATTATTTGGCCCTCTTAAGTTAATACTTTGTAGTGCCACCTTTTGCTGCGATTACAGCTGCAAGTCGCTTGGGGTATGTCTCTATCAGTTTTGCACATTGAGAGACTGAAATTCTTGCCCATTCTTCCTTAAAAAACAGCTCAAGCTCAGTGAGGTTGGATGGAGAGCGTTTGTGAACAGCAGTTTTCAGCTCTTTCCAAAGATTCTCAATTGGATTCAGGTCTGGACTTTGACTTGGCCATTCTAACACCTGGATACGTTTATTTGTGAACCATTCCATTGTAGATTTTGCTTTATGTTTGGGATCATTGTCTTGTTGGAAGATAAATCTCCGTCCCAGTCTCAGGTCTTTTGCAGACTCCAACAGGTTTTCTTCCAGAATGGTCCTGTATTTGGCTCCATCCATCTTCCCATCAATTTTAACCATCATCCCTGTCCTTACTGAAGAAAAGCAGGCCCAAACCATGATGCTGCCACCACCATGTTTGACAGTGGGGATGGTGTGTTCAGGGTGATGAGCTGTGTTGCTTTTACGCCAAACATATCGTTTTGCATTGTGGCCAAAAAGTTCGATTTTGGTTTCATCTGACCAGAGCACCTTCTTCCACATGTTTGGTGTGTCTCCCAGTTGGCTTGTGGCAAACTTTAAACGAGACTTTTTATGGATATCTTTGAGAAATGGCTTTCTTCTTGCCACTCTTCCATAAAGGCCAGATTTGTGCAGTGTACGACTGATTGTTGTTCTATGGACAGACTCTCCCACCTCAGCTGTAGATCTCTGCAGTTCATCCAGAGTGATCATGGGCCTCTTGGCTGCATCTCTGATCAGTCTTCTCCTTGTTTGAGATGAAAGTTTAGAGAGACGGCTGGGTCTTGGTAGATTTGCAGTGGTCTGATACTCCTTCCATTTCAATATGATCGCTTGCACAGTGCTCCTTGGGATGTTTAAAGTTTGGGAAATCTTTTTGTATCCAAATCCAGCTTTAAACTTCTCCACAACAGTATCACGGACCTGCCTGGTGTGTTCCTTGGTCTTCAAGATGCTCTCTGCGCTTTAAACAGAACCCTGAGACTATCACAGAGCAGGTGCATTTATATGGAGACTTGATTACAAACAGGTGGATTATATTTATCATCATCAGTCATTTAGGACAACATTGGATCATTCAGAGATCCTCACTGAACTTCTGGAGTGAGTTTGCTGCACTGAAAGTAAAGGGGCCGAATAATATTGCACGCCCCACTTTTCAGTTTTTTATTTTTTACAAAAGTTTAAAATAAACAATAAATTTCGTTCCACTTCACAATTGTGTCCCATTTGTTGTTGATTCTTCGCCAAAATTTTTTAATTTTATATGTTTATGTTTGAAGCCTGAAATGTGGCAAAAGGTTGAAAAGTTGAAGGGGGCCGAATACTTTCGCAAGGCACTCTTCTTAAGCTGGCAAAGTACTTTAGATGAATGTACAGTAGGTTAAACCTGCTAACAATATAATAATAATAATAATAATAATAATAATAATAATAGTCCTTTAATAGTCCCACAATGGGGAAATTCAGTGTGTTACAGCAGCAAAGATAAGCAGATACAAATACAAATACAACATGTACATGAATGTTCCAAGGTAAGAGGCATTACTTTGATAGCAGACAGACAGATAGGAAGTAGTGGGGGGGGGGGATTTAACAGGCAGAGAGATATTTCAGTTCTCTGTGTGTAATGATCTCCGCTTAGGTCGGTGTTGGTTGTACAGCCTAACCGCGGTGGGGAGGAAAGACTTCCGATAGCGCTCCTTCTCACACCTAGGGTGGAGCAGTCGGTCACTGACAGTACTGCTCAGCGCGATCACAGTCTCATGCATGCAATGGGACTTCTTCTTCTGCATGGAGCTCACCACGGACAGTATCCTTTTGTCACCCACCACCTGCACTGGGTCCAGTGGGCTACCCAGGACAGAGCTGGCCCTTCTAATCAGCTTGTCGAGTCTATTCCTATCCCTGGTTGATATACTGCTCCCCCAGCAGGCCACTCCAAAGAAGATGGCTGATGTGAATGTGGATGTCCCAGTTCTTCCTTAATGGCAGAGTGAAGTATTGGGTAGCTAGATTTCATTATGTCTTATCTGTTTGTTCTGAGAGACGATATGATACTGCCGAAGGTGTCTGGCAGTAGCTTACTCGCCTATCCCTCTTGAGAACACATGCCCACTTGGTGAAGTCTATTGGGCACGTGTGTGAGTGGGTTAGTAGTAGAGGTGTAGCTAGCAGGGGGGCAGGGGGTGGAGGCCCACTGACCTTCTGGAGCCAACCTTGGGGCTGCCTAAACATATGCAGCATTTTTAACTGCATTAGTGTCTTCAGTAAATAGAGTTGAAATACATGGTGGAGGAGGAAGACGTGGGTTTCATCTTCTACTAGAATTGTTCTTTCAACTATATAGTTGAATAATGGTGGAGCTTTTATCTTCTTGCTCCACCATTTAGGCATTTTCTAGTGATAGCACTGGCTCAATGCAGACCTAATGCATTGAGCCAGACAGAGACATGAAGTGGAGAACAGCAGAGAGCTCTGGGGTACAGGGCTGGGTAAGTTTTTTTTTTTTTCTATTTATGTGGCTCAGGTATGTTGGCACAGGCATTAGGGACTATTACACTGTGTGAAGGTGCCACTGGGGACCATTATACTGTGGGAGGGGCTACTCTGAAAGTCTTGGTTCGCAGAGGTGTATTACGTTTAGGTAGCATTTTCTACTGCTCGCAGTTGTCAGCCCATTTCTGCTGCTGCTCTTCTGAAGACTGTACATTTCTAACCTTGTTTGTGGCCTTGCATCTGAATCCTAACAAAAAGAAGACTGAACTCCATGGCAAAGCCCCAGAGCGGTGAGTAAAGGTAAGAATGACTTGTTTATAATTTTCCTGCGCCTCCCGGCAGCCTCCAATTGATATACTTTTGGGTCTGAAGAAATCAGTGAGTATAATAGCAATTCACAGATGGCAAACCCCCAAAATCTTCAGTTCTGCAAAACCTGAAAATTTTGAAATATTTGTAACAAACCTAGCTCATTACAAGCCGGTTCACTCATGTCTAGCATTTAGTTAACTTGATCTGGATAAATTTTCTGACTGCCCTGTGGGGTCAAGAGGATCTTTTGTTTTCTCCAGAAGGCAAAATAGGTCACATCGGACCACCTCTGGGTAAAGAAGCTAGGTTCAAGTACATAAAAAGATGATGGATATGTGCATCTTTTTTAACCTATGACTGCAACTATAAGATGATTTATATATCTCAATATTTAAACTCTCATGCAATTAGTTAGTAACTATGATACACAACATCATAGTTCTATTGCAATTCTAGGTCAAGTCAATAATGGAAAGAGTTGTGAAGTAATAATAATTCTTGGAATTCATCAAAAGAGGTTGTAAGGTGCAAGATAAATCAGATATCTTTGCTGCTTTGTAAATCTCTTTTTTTCTTGGAAATTATGAAGTTAGAAATACTTGATCTTTTTAGGTTCTTAATTGAATCTAATTCATATTTTCATCCTTTGTTCTATCATTTAGACCAATAATTTTTATTATGAAATTTGTCTTTCTGTACTTAGTCTACTATGGAAGGAAAATAAAAGTCTTTATTATTCCTATGCCAATCATCAAGATTTCTCTTGTGCATCTTTCATACTTTGTTCCCCAGCATAATAGTGCTGGATCTAAAGGTAATATACAAGTCAATCTTACCTACAGTTAGCTGTACTCTATAACCAATGTTTACAGTGCTGTGTATATCCTGCAGTGTCGCTCACAGATAATAGAAATTGTTCCTAAACAGCATGGGATTAATTTATTGATTAGTAAATATGTTTATAAGTCCAAGTGCTTCTCTGCCTTAAGTGATAGCATATACTGTATGTAGATTTCATGAATAATTGTACAACAGCATTACTGTCAAAAATATTAATCTAATATTTGATTTATAGTAATATACTAGTATATTAGAAAGCTAGCAAATATTACGTTTTCATTTCTTCATGCAAGCCACTTTTTTGTCTGTATGCTTTTGTGGAAATGATCAAACCAAATGTATAGAAAAAAAATAATTGGAATAGGTTTTTAATTAAGGTTTTCCAGTATGCAAAATATAAATAAATAAAAAAAACATTTATTATGAAGATTAATTATTTTTCTTTATTTTTTTACAAACTCTATTAAGTCTAGATTTTAAAACAATAATTCCCAAACAGAGGGCCTTAAAACCCTAGAGTTCCTTGAAGCCTGGTTAGAGGTGCCTATAAAACAGCAGCAGTAAAGGATAGTTAATAAAGAATAATTTCAGGCTGCCCAAAGATGTTGCATTGAAAAGTGAGTAGGGGTTTCCCAATAGTAAAAAAAAAATGATCAGGGGTTCTCTAGTGGTAATAAGGTTAGGCTTCACAAATGTAATATATGTATTTAAACAAAAGGGATAAACAATAAAATAATTTGCATACTAATGATACACATATTAACTTTGCCATTTTGCAATATAATATATATATATATATATATATATATATATATATATAATATATTATATATATTTTAGCTTTATACTGTTTTGTGTAATTTCTACGCCAGCTCCATTGCTTGAGAACTGTTCCCTTGAGAAGTAGAGGATTTCAGTTTTAGAGGAATCACTAGACACCTTTTTAACTTTGTGCAGAGTGATAATGTTAGTAGTTGGTAGACAAGAAACACTATATTACCATTTTTGTTTAACCTTGAAGTGACTTTTAGAATCTTTAAGATAAATTATTTCAAAGCAATTACTGCTATTTGCCTAAGGTAATCTCAAAAACAGATAAGCTCCTAGCCAGAAATTAGTAACCACAATTAAAGAATTGTATTTAAGATCCACAGTAGTTCTCTTTAAAGACCCAATATTCATCAGCGAGTTCATGAATGATTTAAATTAATCTTTAGCCCTGAAATGCTCATTTTCATACAGTAATCCCTGGAGAAAATAAAATAATAAAACAGAGTTTTGTTTCATGATGTACATTAACAGAATTTTTATACACAGGTTAAGCCTTGCTTAATAAAGCAGCCTGACTGTGAATGTGGTGCAGCATTGCAAGCAAAAAGGTGAATTCTGCCACCTATTAGCGTGTATAATGAATAAGATGAGAACATTGTGCTGTTTACTAAACATGATTGTCATTGAGGCTGATATTTCTGAATTTCCCCACTGTGGGACTTTAAAGGACTATTATTATTATTATTATTATTATTTCAGATACATACCTAAAGACAAAAAGGACAATTTACTAAACAAAGTGGGATCTTGTGTTACAGCGTTATGTTTAATCAGCCTACCTTTTGCCTAATTTTGAGTAAGCATCTATTAAAAATAGAAAATATAAGTATGTAACATATATGGTCTATATTGCTAAAGGAAAGCTATTTTAATTTATTTCCATACACTTTAGGTTATGTTCTATCAACTTGAATTTATTTTCAGAAAAATTAGACTGATAATAGAGGCGAGCCTGAAATGGGAGATAAAATAGCATGGCTACATTCAAGTTTCCTCACAATCATACCCTTTTTTGAATGGGCTTGATGGCAACCTACATAACTTATTTTTAGGTTAGGTTGACATTTGATTTTAAAAAATTCATTACAATACAAATCTTCCACCTATCTTATACATATATAAAAGAAAGGACATGTGATCTTTCTGATAGAGTTGCTTATCTACATTCAAGTGAATAAGTGTAAGGGAATTGCTAGTTGAGCAATTCCCCACTGCTACTGCGGAAACAAGGGAAGAAGGGGAAGACAGAGACAGTGAGACCTAAATTCAACCCAGCCCCTGTCCCTACCTAATTGCCTGACTGTCCTAAGCGACAGCCAACAACTTGGCGGTGACCCCTTCTCTGAATAAGTGTGACACAGAACAAGAAAAAACTAACAACACAAAAGAGGAGTCAGCAAGCCAAGGGTCAAAACCAGAGAGACAAAGTAGTACCAAATTGTAATCCAAAGGAGTAGTCACAAGGGAAGCCAAAGGTAAGAAGTCAGAAATAAAATAATAGCAGGAAGAGGAGCTAGCAGAAACATAGTCTCAGGACAGAGTCACAATAGCCAGTGACCATGTGTAAGCAGATGACCTGTTTATAGGAAGTCCAGAATCTGTCCCAGACTTGATTGGAAGACAGGCTGTCAATCACACAGGCAAGGCTAAGATTAACTGTTAGAGGAGCGGAGAGAAACAAAGGTGCAGGAGACGGGTATGGCTGAAATTCAATTACAAAGAAGAGATAGTAGAGCCATTTTCAGACAGAGCAACAAGAACCCTAAACAAGGAATCAAACTGAACACGCCTCCTGTGCCGCAGTGTGCGAGCAGAGGGTGGCACAGAGACCCGAACAGGCAGAGACGTTACAATAAGGCTGAATATTATTAATAGTTATAAGTAATAGATAAGAATAAAGCAAATCATTTTTTTTTCTACCTTCAAACTATCTTTTAAAAATCAAAATTAAAATGTTTATGGAGCTTAAGTGGAGTGATGAATCTTGCTAAGAATCAAACCTTGTTTTTTTATACTGACAATGTCTGTAAGGCTGGGTTCACAAAATGTGGTACAGCTATTTATCTTCACCTGTTGTCACTGGTTTAGTTCAGGGTCACTTTAATGTGTGAGAAAAATAGCTGAATTATTTTGTAAATTAAATAATTGTGGACGTCAGAAAAAGCAGCAGAAGAGTTTGATAAATATGACACTGAAGCGTTTGCCATTTTCTATAACACAATTACACCAGTAAAATGGCATTATCACTTTAATGTCCCAATGTGTTTATGTTGTATATTTTATTTATATACTGATGGCATCAATGAAGTGTCTTGTTCTAGCAGTCATTTCATTCTTCTTGGCTTGTGTTCCTGGGCAGCATATCACATGCAGTTATGCAGATTAGAGAGAGAGCCCAAATGTAAATACAAATTGAACAATTTATGTGGTGTTAGGAAGCCCCACCACTTAGATGACCTTTATCAACAGCCATTTATATATGGCCAAAAAAATTGCACAGCACTCAGTGGGGCATATTTATCAAATGAAGTACAGTCATGGCCAAAAGTTTTGAGAATGATACAAATATTAATATTTACAAAGTCTACTGCTTCAGTTTTTCTAATGGCAATTTGCATATACTCCAGAATGTTATAAAGAGTGATCAGCTTAACAGCAATTACTTGCAAAGTCAATATTTGCCTAGAAAATGAACTTTATCCCCCAAAACACATTTCAACAACATTGCAGCCCTGCCTTAAAAGGACCACCTAACATCGTTTCAGTGATTGCTCCATTAACACAGGTGTGGGTGTTGATGAGGACAGGGCTGGAGATCAATCTGTCATGATTAAGTAAGAATGACACCACTGGACACTTTAAAAGGAGGCTGGTGCTTGCCATCATTGTTTCTCTTCTGTTAACCATGGTTATCTCTAAAGAAACACGTGCAGTCATCATTGCACTGCACAAAAATGGCCTAACTGGGAAGAGTATTGCAGCTAGAAAGATTGCACCTCAGTCAACAATCTATCGCATCATCAAGAACTTCAAGGAGAGAGGTTCCATTGGTGCCAAAAAGGCTCCAGGGCGCTCAAGAAAGACCAGCAAGCGGCAGGACCGTCTCTTAAAAGTGTTTCAGCTGCGGGATCGGGCTACCAGCAGTGCAGAGCTTGCTGAGGAATGGCAGCAGGCAGGTGTGAGTGCATCTGCACGCACTGTGAGGCGGAGACTCTTGGAGCAAGGCCTGGTCTCAAGGAGGGCAGCAAAGAAGCCACTTCTCTCCAGAAAAAACATCAGGGACAGACTGATATTCTGCAAAAGGTACAGGGAGTGGACTGCTGAGGACTGGGGTAAAGTCATTTTCTCTGATGAATCCCCTTTTCGATTGTTTGGAACATCTGGAAAACAGCTTATTCGGAGAAGAAGAGGTGAGCGCTACCACCAGTCTTGTCTCATGCCAACTGTAAAGCATCCTGAAACCATTCATGTGTGGGGTTGCTTCTCAGCCAAGGGAATCGGCTCTCTCACAGTCTTGCCTAAAAACACAGCCATGAATAAAGAATGGTACCAGAATGTCCTCCAAGAGCAACTTCTCCCAACCGTCCAAGAGCAGTTTGGCGCTCAACAATGCCTTTTCCAGCATGATGGAGCACCTTGCCATAAAGCAAAGGTGATAACTAAATGGCTCAGGGAACAAAACATAGAGATTTTGGGTCCATGGCCTGGAAACTCCCCAGATCTTAATCCCATTGAGAACTTGTAGTCAATCATCAAGAGACGGGTGGACAAACAAAAACCAACAAATTCAGACAAAATTAAAGCATTGATTCTGCAAGAATGGACTGCTATCAGTCAGGATTTGGTCCAGAAGTTGATTGAGAGCATGCCAGGGAGAATTGCAAAGGTCCTGAAGAAGAAGGGTCAACACTGCAAATATTGACTTGCTGCATTAACTCATTCTAACTGTCAATATAAGCTTCTGTTACTCATAATATGAATGCAATTCTATTTCTGTATGTGATAAAAACATCTGACAAACACACATAAAAACCAGAGGGCAGCAGATCATGTGAAAATATAATATTTGTGTCATTCTCAAAACTTTTGGCCATGACTGTACTTTTTTGTTGTTTTTGTGTCAAAATTTATGGTGCACATAAAAGAGACATATTTATGAATAAAGTGCACCAAAAAGTGCAGAAATGTAAGACTGACTAGACACTTTCAAATTTGTGCGCCAAAATGGGTGTGGATAAGTTTGGTCTTGTTATGCAACATATTTTTGAACTTGAAAAGCCTGATTATGGTACCAATTTTCTGGGGTAAGCAAAAGCAAGTATAAAATATATAAACTTGGATAAAATTCACTTACTATAGAAAATATAAGTGTACAATGCTTTAAATGATTATGAAATAATTATATCCTAAATTTTGAGATTGGTATAGTTATATAGTTACATAGTTAGTATGGTTGAAAAAAGACATGTCCATCAAGTTTAACCAGGGGATGGGAAATGTCATGACAGTCTATACCAGGGGTCGGCAACCCCCGCCACGCGTGCCAAGATTGGCATGTGAGGCATACTTCCCTGGCACGGCAGCCCGAGTCCTCAACCAGCAGTTTCGCTCGGACCGAACACGGCCGAAACGAAACTGCTATTATTATACTCCAGGGTCTCTTCGATGTGCAAAACTGATAGAGACATATCCCAAGCGACTTGCAGCTGTAATCACAGCAAAAGGTGGCGCTACAAAGTATTAACTTAAGGGGGGCCGAATAATATTGCACGCCCCACTTTTCAGTTTTTTATTTTTTACAAAAGTTTAAAATAACCAATAAATTTCGTTCCACTTCACAATTGTGTCCCACTTGTTGTTGATTCTTCACCAAAAAATTTAAATGTTATATCCTTATGTTTGAAGCCTGAAATGTGGCAAAAGGTTGAAAAGTTCAAGGGGGCCGAATCCTTTCGCAAGGCACTGTATAAACACTCCACCTCCCTTCCTTTAAGCACTGTTTTTGCGAAAGAGTGTAAAACCCGAAATGTTATCAGCCTAGTCATATATATATATACACACACACATTTATATCTATCTCTCTATATACTTAGATATATGCACTATATAAATATATATTTATTGAGTCAGATATCATATCAGATACTATACTTCAGAACTATACTCTTGGTACTATAAATATGCAGTATAGTGCCCCCATTGCTGGCCACAAACACAATGTAATGTCTGCTGGTTGCCTCAAAATATAAAAATGTGCCCTTGAGGTCTTACGCTCAGTACAGTATTATCCCAACTGTAGCCCACATGCAGTAAAATGATCTTCCCTCTATGTGATCCTCCATTTCTGAAGTATTTTCTTTAAATTTTCCTGATAGCAGTAGATTTGATATATTTGTGTGTTAAGACCCACCAATTCAGAACATGAGACAGATTATTGGTTGCTTGGAAAGTGAGAGAGATTTTTGTCGAATCGAAGAGTGCAAAGATCAACAGTATTGATGAATATGCCTCACTGTGTCAAACATAGTAAAGGCATATTGGCAAATGGATATTTTCAACATAATTAGTTTCTAATTTATGGCCATTTTTCTAGATAATAAATATCATTGTTTAATAATATTCCTATTAACTTTTGAAGGGATGCTACCAATGCACATCAAGGTTTTTCTCTCAGCTCTACAGATGGGTGAACCGCTTCATAATGAGTTGGGTTCGTCCCGAATATTCCAAATTGTTTGGTTTTAATGAAACCTAACGAATGGTGATTCTTCTCAGATAAACTTTCCAGCTACAAGTTTGTCTCCCAAATAATAATAGCCTAAATGGGCAAATTTTCCAACAAAACCATTGCTTTTTGCAATATAATTGCCAAGTGTCTCTAAAAAAATACAGACAAGCACTTTTCCCAAAAAAAAGAGTAATTTTTGGACATTTTAAAGTGTATAGCTAAAGTCAGAGTTTGTATTCACTGCTTATCATTTGTTTTTTCCATAGAGATACATGTCACTTTTACTTTGACATAACTTCGGCTGTGTTTGCCTTAGAGAGCTAGAAATTGGATATATAGGTTCCTAGGTGCCCTTAAATTGTTCTACATCTACACTATGTTTTTAACCAATTTAATGTGTGGTTCATACCCAACTTGCTTGTCCTGAAACAAATCTTGGTTCTGAAACATCCGAACCCAAAATGAATCTTGAGAAGTTCGCCCATCTCTACTCAGCATTGGCGGGGTGGAGCGCAATATATCACTCTTCAGGTCATACCCAGCATCACAGTCCTTTGCAGCCAACAAACAGCTCACCTTGTTGGCTGCAAAGTTTCTGTGTGCGCACCCTGCTTTGCGGGTGTTAGCTGAGCTCAGATTGTGGATGTTAACCCCTAAGATGCTGCGGTCTTCCCCATCGCTGTCCCTCCGCATACCTGGTTGATCCTGCCTTGAATGGAGACTGTTAGCCTATGCGTTTGCATGGGCTGGCAGCATCCTGTACACTGCAATACCCTTGTATTGCAGTGTATACCTATTGAAGCAGCGATCAGAATATCACTGCTTCAATCCCTGGGGATAAAAAGAAAAAATGCAAAAAAAGTAAAAGAAAAAAAATAAATTGTTTAAGCCCCCCAGAGTATAATGATCAGAGGCCCAGAGGAAGTGATTAAAAATAGCAAAAACCTATACTCACCTTACCTCACCTCTTCTGGGTATCTGGCAGTCTGCAGCGTCTGTCTCGCACCTCCTTGCGACTGAGGTCCTGCTCCCCAGACATCACTGCTGGAGCCTGTGATTGGGCCTCAGTGGTCACGATTGCCGCAATGATGTCATTTGCCGGAGCGCTCCACGTGACTGCTGGGACCCAATCACAGGCCGGAAGAGCTCCAGAGTGGATGCTGAGCCCAGGACAGGTGAGTATCAGTATTTTTTATTTTTAATCACCGTGGGGGGTGCCGAGGAGGACATGTAGCATGGCGGAACCCCCGATCGGAGCTGTGCGATTCGTTACCACGAAGTGTGAGGAAATCCGGATTCGATGCGAATCGACTATTTCCTGAAATTCGGATCGAATCCCTCTTCATCAGCTTTGATTCGCTCATCTCTAATTATGAAGTTTAATAACTTTATGCAAATGGAATGACCCCTGTGTTCTCTGAGCATCATTTGCATAACGTTATTAAACTTCATAATTCAAAAACAGTAGCGAAGAGAAGAGAAATAAAGGAAGGAGTAGAATAGCCTTTATAAAGGCTATTCCAACATGGGGTCAGGAAAAAATTTATTTCTGCAATGATAGACTCCCTTTAAGTAGTGTGTCTTATAGAGAGGTACTTGAGAGATAGCTAAAACTTTAGCCTTTAGGCTTAGAGTTGTATAGATTGGATGTATCTTTAGCCTTCACTCACATCTGCATTGCTATTTACATTGTTTTGCTCCATTATAGTAGCAGAACAACTAAAATAAGTACTGTATCCTTTGTATCATGGACACAAATAGTGCCCAAAAGACACCATTAACTATAATAAAGTTTTCCATAAAAAAATTGTGCAGCATGCACTATTTTTTCCATTTTCTAATGGAGCTTCCAATACATATATGAATATAACCGCAACTGGTGTTATTGAAACCTGACCTTGAAACAAACATTATCCAATGAGATAAACTAGTTTATATAAATTCCTCTACACTAAACAAGTCATAAACAAGCATGTTATATAAACACTTCAAATATGCATTTCTGCATTATGCTGCACCCTTATGCTACAAACTGATTAAAACCTGCAGGATATACAATGTATATATGTTTTTATACTTTTTGCTTGCTTGTAACTAGATCTTCTGTTTTTGAATATATGCATTTTAAATGTAATTTGTTGATACATACAACCTCATTTATGATTTCTTGGGGTAAGAAATGATTTTAAAGAGATGAAATCTGTGAGTACTATTTGTGGAAAAGATGCAACTGTCTAACATACAGTATAGGAATGTGATTATTAAGTCTTACCCACTAAACAGAAAAGGTGGTACTGACTCAGAATGAGGAATAACCTACAGTCAAGGAAGGAAACTACCAGGAGTGGTCATTAATCACGCTAAGTCAAAAGTCAAGAAAATTACATTATTCAGAGAGCCACAAGCTTGATAGTCAGAAACTTGATATAATAGGGGACACAGAAAGCAACAAGAGGAATGAATGGTGGAAACAATATAGTCCACTATTAATTATAAAAGTCTATTTACATGACGGTTTTATTTAGTGCCTGGTTTCTATATTAATTAATTAACTAATGAGTCTTTATGTGTTTTCCTCACAAGGGAAAAAGAAAAGTTATTCTATAAATGGATAGAATTTTAGGGAATGTGTCAATTATATTTTTTTGTACTATTTCACAATCTTTACAGATTTTTTTTTTCTGTTTGTATATTTTTTATATTGTCTTTACTTGGTGTTTTGGCCAAGCAACAGCTGAAGAGTTTTGTTCTCCTGTCAAACCCTGGAGAAATGATTTCTATGACAGTATGAAGAAGAGTGGCTGCCATAGTCAATGGATCTGCGCTGTGCACTCTGATCTCTGATCACAAGCATTGCTAAATGTGAGCCCCCCTGCAAAAAAGTGAAAATTACCAACCCAGTGTCTCTTCTGGTTAAGGTCGGCTCCCACATGGTCAGATTGCTGGAGGTGCTGGGGCGTAAATACTGGGGTAGCAGTGATAGCGGCTGCCAAAGGGCCGGGACATTAGGGAGCCCTGTGGCAGCCGCCATCCGCGAACCCAACAAACACTGCTATCATTATACTCCGGGGTCTTTTCCCACCCCGGAGTATAACGATCGGGAAATCAGGGCATTATAGTGTGCGCAGGAATGCGGTTTGTGCGGGGGGGGGATGGTTGGGGGTGGCAGCTCGGTGGGGGCCCATGTCAAATGTTCGCCTTGGGGCCCAGCCATTCCTAGTTACGCCACTGGGGAGGCGTCCTGTTCCTATGGATAATGAAGGCTCCCATGCTTGTCATAGGAATATAACTATCAAAAGATTGCAAGTTCAAGTCCTTTAGGGGAATAATAATATAGATTAAAAAATTTTTAAAAAAACAAAAAAACTAAAACTTCAAATCACCCCTCCTTTCCCTAGATTTGAAATGAAAATAAATAAACAAAATGAAACATAAACAAATTATACATCCCCACATCTGAAAACACCCAGTCTACAAACATGTAAAAATAATTTTCAGATACATGGCAGTACCGGGAAAATATCAAACGATCAAAACCATTGTTTTTTCGCTGGTTTGCCTCCCATAAACATTTAAATAAAAAGTGATCAAAACATCAGACATACCCAAAATGGTATAACTAAAAAATACCTCTGGCCCTGCAAAGAAAGACGCTTTATTCATCCTGGTATACGGAAATATACTGGTGCCAGAATATGATGACTAGAGATGAGTGACTCAAAGCTGACGACGTGGAATTCGATCCAAATTTCAGGAAATATTCGATTTGCATCGAATCCAGATTTCCTCACACTTCGTGGTTACGAATCGCACAGTTCTGATCGGGGTTTTAACCCCTTGGATGCTGCGGTCAAACATTTTGCAGTGACGTCTGGGGAGCAGGACCTCAGTCGCAAGGAAGATGAGGAGCGAGGCGGATGCTGCAGTCTGCCAGATACCCAGAAAAGGTGAGGTAAGGTGAGTATAAGCGTTTGTTATTTTTAATCACTTTCCCTGGGCCTCTGATTATTATACTCTGGGGTCTGAGGAGGCCCCAGAGTATAATAATAGCACCAGCTCTTGGGGGGGGGGTTAAACACTTTTTTTTACATTTTTTCTTTTTGTCCCCATAGGGCAATGAAGCAGTGATATTCTGATCGCTGCTTCAATAGGTATACACTGCAATACACGTGTATTGCAGTGTATAGGAGGCTGTCAGACCATGCAGACACATAGGCTGACAGTCTCCATTCAAGGCAGGATCAACCAGGTATGCGGAGGGACAGCAATGGGGCAGACGTGGGGTCACTGGTCAGTTTCTGTGTGTGCACCATGCTTCCGCCATGGTTTGCGGGAAGTCCTTCCCGGCAGCGCTGTACTATTAGGGCAGATGTCGGGAAAGGGGGTTAATGTGAATCGCCGCGAATTAATTTGAATCGAATCGTTACGGAAAATTCGGCGAATCAGACGAATCTAATTTTTGAAAAATTCGCTCATCTCTAATGATGGCTTCAAGAATTTTTTTTTTTTTATGCAACGTTTTGGAGTTTTTTTTAAGGGGTTAAAATGTAAAAAAAAAAACTTATATAAATGTGGTATCTCCAGAATAGTACAAACTCATAGAATACAGGTGACATGTCATTTTGGCTGCACAGTGAACGCCATAGAAACAGCCTGTAAAAATGTTGCACAAAAGCAGTTTTTGTCCATTCTGAATTTTTTTCCAGCTTCCTTGTACATCATACAGAATATTAAATGCTACTATTACAAAGTACAAATTTTCCCACAAACATTAAGGCTTCATATAGCTCCGTGAATGGAAAAATAAAAAAGCTATGGGGTTTGGAAGGCAAGGAGTCAAAAAAGAAAATTAAAAAAAGCCTGCAAAAGGAAGGGGTTAAAGCAGTTTATCTTTTTTAATATATTTTTTTTTATTTTCCCTTTTTCTTATTCCACTAGGGGTCGGACCATGTGATCTTTCAATTGCTGATATAATACGCTGCAATATTTCTGTATCAGTGTAATGCCTTCTGCAAGACCACGGCTTGCAGACTTTTGGCAAGGGCATCTAAAGGCTAAATCTGGGATTTTATAAACATACGCTCAATGGCTAATAAGAAACACGAAGCAAAAGATAGTCAACCGTTAAGGATATTTATTAATTTATGTTAATATATATAAAAATATGAAAAGAACTTGAAAGAATTGTAGTACTCATGAACATGAACGCACAATATGCTGTAACATACCACCATTACATAAAAATAAAAAAAAAAAGCTTAATAAAAATGCTTAAGAAATGCAATACAATTCAATATATCACATGAAAGTATAATAGATGACCACTGTTCGTATTGTATAAAAGATGGCAAACTGAAGAGATAAAGATCCAGAAAAGCAATAAATAAAATCCATATTAGATTAAGATCCTGAAGTATAATATTGCCCAAAAAAACTAAGTTGTAAAACATATGAATCCAATGATGCACACAAATATAGATTATATAATGCCCAAATTATGATAAATTGTAATAGTTGCAAAAGTGATATTAATAATTATGAAGCATGTTTTATTGCAAAATAATGATTAAGATGGCAATTTGATAAACTGATATAGTGCAGCAGTGTTGCAATTTTGAACATAACCGTTTAGTACATTAACATGTTATAGCAACTTGAAAAGTCAATATGCACCAGTATTATAATGATGGGGCACTCACCAAACATATCCCCCTCCAAGGAGGAGTCTGATCTGCGTGCTGATGGGCATGTGTGCATGCAGCTCAGTTGACTGAATCCGTGGAATCTCAGTTTATTAGGGTGAGCCTCGAATACCAAATTTCCCATACACTGAATGGGAACTTTTATTAGTGACACTTACCCTTTCATGGTTATAGCTTCCCTTTATGGAAACTAGATTATGTGACCATGGAAGGCAGCATAAATATAAGTGAATAAGTTTTCTGTGAATCAGTTTCAGCTTAAATGCACATTAGTAGGAGAAAATTGAGTGATGGTTGTTGGTGCTAGACTAGCCTGGGCAAGTATTTTAAAATCTGCAAGACTTGTGGGGCTTTCTCTAGCAACAGTGTTGAGAGTATACAAAAAAATGGTGTGATCCAATGAAAGAGGATTTTTTGGCCATAAACCATTCTCAATAAAGGGGGTCAGAAGGGAATTTCAAGAATCATTCTGATGAACAGTAATGCACAGACATGCAAAATGCAGCCGAATACAACACTTCTTGCAACTAAAGTGTCAGAATGCACAACTCCTCTTTCTTTAGCATAGACAGGCTATAGTAGCACACAACCAGTTTGAGTGTCATTTCTATTTAAAGGGAAACAGAAAAGCAAGACTTCAGATGGCAAAAGAACGCAATTAGAAAAATGTGGGTCCTGATACCTGTGAATAATATCTGTGTATGCAATGGCAAATTTCTGAAGTTCTGAAGGCCAAGAGGGGTCCAATATACTATTAAATTGGTGTCTCTAATTAAGTGCTTAATCAGTGTAGAAACAAAGGGAAAAAAAAATAATCTAGTCTGCACTTATATGACATTTTAACTTTAGGAAAGACACGTGTTTATCCCAGGAATAATACAATGTCTTACTGTTGATCTTCCAAACAAATCTCCAGGGAGTGTTTTTCCAAACATCCAATCTTCTTTCAGTAAAATACCATGTTCTGACATTACTTCAGGTCTTCCCCAACTAATTTCAAATTGTGCAAAAGCATAAATATGAAGAAAGACTCAGGTAGTGAAAACTCAATGACATCCAAGTGCTAAAGTGAATATATAATAGGGTAAGAATTTATGAACTTTAAGTATCACTGAGGTGGAAAATTGACACCCACATGTGAACCAAAAGCTTATTTTTTTCAGTTTACAGAGGGGACCCGGAATAATGAATAATAAGGCCACCTGTGGAGAGTATTGTAAGGAAGAACCATTCATAGACTGGTATAGGCAAAATATTTGGGGCTTCTAGAGGGGGGAGAGTTTCTACTAAGCATCCTATTGAAGTTTGACATGTTGGTTGGGTAAGAAATGTTATGAAGCAGTCTTCTGAAAAAGGTTCAACTGATTGTTTGGGTAAGAGAGGCGCAACTCAGGAAAGGATAGAAGGGAGGATTCTCCTACAAGGTGATGTATGGTTACCAGGGCTCCAGGCCAGGGAGAAGGAAACGTCTATTCCTGGATGAAAATTGAGATTAAGGAAAAGTCGAGTCATTGGGCCTGGACTATGGAATAAGGGCCATATGGAAAGCAAGCAGTCCCATAATTGTAAGAGGGGAGGGAGGAGGAAAGGGAGCCATGAGCACATCAGACAGTGGCCAGATTATAATCATGGGAGAGAGAGGAGGGGAGAGAAGCAAAGATCCTTCTCAAGGGGCACCCATAGTTTTGAGATGCCATGGTAAATGCAATGGACCATGCTGGCCATGAAGGCCAAATAATAGAGCTGAACATTGGGCAAACACACAAGGCTCCCCCCAACAAAGGTCGGTTTAAATAAGGTCAGGGTTACTGCTAATGGTAGGGTTTGGAATAGGTAAAGTATACTCCATTTCAAGCACACTGACTCTCCTGAACCATGACAGCTGTCTCCTCTGATAAGAGGCAAGATTTTACTATGTTTTTTCAGCAGAGGAAAAAAGTTGAAATTATATAATGAGGAAAGGTCAGCAGGGATGTGAACCTCCAGGTACTTAAGAGCCACAGTTTATATTTGAAAATGGAAATGGGATTTTAGCATTCCACATAAACAGAGGGAAAAGAGACGTTGGGGGCTTCAGTTTTTGAATAGTTAAAGGGGTTGTCTGGGATAAAATCATATTTCTAAACTAAGCTAAACACCCTCCCCCCACCTAACTTCTAACTTACTCACTTTACAAAAAATGTATATTTACTTAAATTGCGGTCATGTGACTGAAATCAAACATATTATAATTCAGAACAGTATAAATATTGTCCATCTGTTGAAAAAAACAATATATTACATTGACTGGGCATAAGTTAAAGATTTGTGTTATTTCACTATAGTTTCTAATATAACATCTATGCAAAAAATATTGTACACAAAAACACCTTTAACAATGGCACAAAAATTGTGTTTTCTGCAGAACAGAGTGAAACTAAGCCTAAAGCATTTCAGTTTTATTTTACATTTCATAACCTCTCATCTTATTGTACAGCAAAACATATGACTTGACCACTTAATGTTACTATTTGAATTTTCCATATTTTTCTATGCATGTTAAAATAAAGAAAAAAAATGCTGCACATAATGTTTAACCCTTTATTTGTCTTGCTTGCTTGTATGTTAGTTCAAACATGGAATAAAGTAAGTGGAATGAAAATGAGAACAAGGCAAGGTACAAAGTATTACATGCAGCAATCCAGAAGAAATAAGGTCTTCCCCGTTGTGTAGCAGAATGTGTAGAAATTGTTATTTAGTAAGATTTGCAATAAATTGCTCAATAATGTAGCACAGTATGAAAAGCCAAAATGAATCTCTATCCCCTGCAGTGTTCTTTTCTATACCGAACTATGAAAATGCATTGTTTAGAGGATATTCCACAGTTTCATGAAACAAATAAATGTTTTAGCCCCAAATTCTCCATGACTTCATATGATTAAAACATTTACAAAACCCACAATGGCACAAAAACATTAATATAATAAAATTATTTAAAGCTGATTAATTTATACATAGTGTGAAGAAAATATGCAGAGATGGACAAACACTCACTGTGGGGTCCAGCAGTAGCAGTAATAGAAGTTGAAAAGGATGGAAAAAATGGAAAAGCTATTTCAGTTTTTCTGAAAAACAACAAGTATCTTAAGGTAAGAGCATGTGCCCCTGGAAATAACCTATGTCTGGCTAAAAGTACTCTAAAACTTTGCAGTGACTAAGAAACTTACCAATTTCCTATCATAATTGTTTTACAGCACACAGGGCTATCTGGCCAGGTAAAGGCATGGTTCATTTGAGGGTAATAAGTTTCATATTCTATATAAAGACAAAACAAAACAGAGCATGTGAATTATAATTATATAGTTGTAATCCAACTCCTTTTTCCGAAGCATCAGTCACCCAGCCTCTGAAGTCTTTGCATCATGCAGTATAAGCAGAAGGGAAGAATGTGATTTGCTTGTAGAGGAGAGGGCCACTTACATGCAGTAGCCTGAAATCTACCTTTATGTACAGCTAGCCCCTGCGTCCACACATCCAGAACTGGTACTTACTTTAATAAGTATTACATCATTCTGGTGCATGTAGTAGCTCAGTGCTTCATTGTACATTTATTGATAGGCTATGCTATGACTTGTAGTGCCTTATTTCTTTCCTGCATGTTTATTTATTACTAGGTCATGCTGGGTCTTGTAGTGTCTATGTGTCCCACCTTGAATTTATGTATTGTTTGTTTAGTCTTAATTGTGCATAAAGATTATTCGTATTTTTTTCTATTTAAAAATGTGCATGGAAAGCAATATAATTACTAACACTGTGTATTTTTAATGTGAGATACTTTTTTTATCATCAATACATTTCCTACCACATCCTATGTGGGATGAATGTATTTTTTTTTTCCTTTTTTTTTTGGAATGGATTGAAAGAAGAGAAAATCAGAGTGTTAGACAATGTCTTTAAAATAAATCTCTAACAGGACTATATTTATAGTTGAACCTGTCCTACCCAATGTTGCCATAATTATTAACTATGCTCCAAGCATGCTTAGGCACACTTACAGAAATAAAATTCCAATCTTTAAGTAAGACAGGTGAAATCACACTGCTCACTCTATAACTTGAGCTAAAAGTAGGGTTGTCATTCTCCTTTTTTTTCTCGGATAACATGGACAAAAATCTAAAAAGATTTTGGTAAACAAACTGGCAAAAAGTGAAGTTCTAAAAAGTAGCATAGCTATAGCTCACAAAACTGAAAAAATTACTGTGAATTTTTTAATGGCGATCATTATAATCATGTATTTTTTTTATTGTGAACTCTGGAAACAGTCCCCTATTTTATGTACATGAATTTTATATCAACATATATTATTGAAAAAATTTCCTTAAACCACCAGAGCAGGACTCATTGTACATCAGCGACCTATCTGAGAAAATATGAACTCTGCACCGAACCAGGATATTCTTGAGGTGGATGTCCATTCATGTACACCTAAGAAGACAATAAAGTGTAACTAACTTATAGTATAAAGAAAGCCAACAGTCTACATCTGAATGTCCAGGGCCTCAATCAAGGCATTACTTGAGGTAATGCTGTCCGGAGTCCAGCAGCTGGTGCCAGAAATTAAAATTATGTATCTACACAATGTCACTCCTAGGCCCCTTTGCTTTAAGGCTGAGATTGGGGCACCCAGGCCTGCTCCATTCACTATAATTCAGAGGGGGTGGTCACAGACCCTCTGACTTTGTGGAACCAAACCCAGGGCTGTATTAAACACAAGAAACACTTTCTATTATATTGGCTTC
Organism: Leptodactylus fallax; assembly: GCA_947044405.1. Lineage (NCBI taxonomy): Eukaryota > Metazoa > Chordata > Amphibia > Anura > Leptodactylidae > Leptodactylus > Leptodactylus fallax. The sequence goes on from CAMRHE010000021.1 coordinate 10,562,887, forward strand.
TGCAGGACACAGATGCAGTTGAAATATATGGTAGAGGAGGAAGAAGTTGACTTCCTGCTTTTCCAGTCTGTGACTTGTAGGCTAATGTCTGCAACCAGGCGCAGGTAAGCATAATGACTAAATTGCCTTTACTGCACCAGATCACAGATATCTTATGGTCATGGCATCCTTGCAGGCTGCAAGCCGTCTATAAGTTAGAGCAAAAAAGAAGATGCAGCGGCTCTGTGCATCACAGTATTGGAGGGACGTTAGTATAATTTGTATTATTTTTTTGCACACTTTGGGGGACATTTTAATATGTGGACATTATTTATACAATACTGATTTAAGAATCCTCATTAATAGGGGACAATAATGATTGAACAGCGTCTTATTGTAAGGGTCATTAGGAGAAATAATATAAAAGAGCTTAATTTATATAAGGGTTCATTTGTGGCAATATTAATACAAAAGGGCCTTAAGGAGACATTATTACTATAAGGGTGCATTAGAGGGCATTATTTATGTAAGAGGGCGTCAGGGGCATAAGTAATAGAAGCTATTAGAGTTATTAGAGAGTATCATTAATCTCTGGGGAATTGTGTAGTATTAATTTAAGATGGCACTCAGCGGTGTTATGGGCACACGGGGAGGCATTAATAATTAAGAGGCACTATTAATTTAAGGGGACAGATAGGGGCTTTGCTAACATGAAAAGCACACATTAGGTAATATTAAATGAGAAGGCACACAGGAGCATTATAAATGTGTAGATGCACAACGGGGATAATATTCATTTCCAAGGGATTTTATATTATATATTTTATAATTGGGGCTAACAACAGAATGGGGACTTAGGGTAAGTGAGGTAAATATGGGTCAGGTACCTGGAATTGTGAGTATCCAAAGATGTTTGTGCTGCAGACTTCTCTCATAGACTGCCCCTTCCTTCATAGACTGAAATTACTTGTGTATCAGCTGGTCTCTACGTTAGTCTATTGCATTTTTTTTTTTTTTTGTATTTTGTGTTTTGCATATAACCCCTCTTCAAATGTAAAACACCTTCAGATCAATGGTGCTCTAAGAATAAATGATACAGAAAAATGTCACAGCTGGAAGAAGCCATGGTCAGTAACAGGGACAATGGTCATGGAAAGGACAGGAATTATGAATAATTACAGTACAGAGATACCACCTGTAAGTCACTAATTTTATCCTGTATTGTATGCACCTAAATGGTGTGTAGAGTCCTGTCTAGAGGTACCACCATATAGTATTGTATAGCAATTATATTGGCATTCCGAGGTTTGGGCCCATTAGGATATGTGTGCCCCTCCCCCCATGATGAATCCCTAGCTACACCTCTAGCTCTGTGCTCTGTGTCTACTGATATGAACTACTGTGGTTGATAGTATAGAAGGCACCTGTAACAACCGTATTAGTATTCACTCATTGACTTTAGGGTCACTGAATACTAATGGAGCAGGGTGTGTAGCTGCTTGCTGTCTTTACCTTTTTCACATGTCTTGTGTGCATAACTGCAATAACTATGCATATACTGTGGATATGTTTACATTGCTCTCCCTATCGCTTATATAGCTCTCTCAGTAATTTTAAGGGGTCACAAATTGAGGAACTCGATTTAAACAATGTTGTTGATGTAAGTATGTTGTAAAATTATTTAAAATAGCAGAAAACATGCTGCAATAGACAATAACAAAAATATGTATCCCCCTTCTTAGAATTAAAAGCTATGCCCCATTCAATAATTAGTTTTGGGCCTTATTCATACACCAAAATCAGGAGCAGGCCGAAGTGCAAATCTTTCCATTATACAGAACTTTATCTCTGCATAGTCTCCACTTGTGGATTTGGCTTAGAAACACTCTTACAAAGTACTGACCAAAACATTGACATGACAGGTCTATTTAGAGCTCCTACAAAAATGCTGTTTCAAATGCAGCAAAAAGCACAGAGAAAAACACTGAAAAATGCCCAAAAAACTATGAATCCAGCAACAGATTGAGGAATCATGTAGCAGAAAAGCTTATTTTGTGACAATTTTTTCTGGGGTTTTTCGAGACAAAGCTTGGAGTAGATTTAGCAGAATGAAGAAGTGCCAGTGCTTCCTTTATTTTTTCCATTCATTTTGAAGCAACTCATCTTTTGTTCAAAAGTATGCAGCAAAAGCTACAACAAAAAACTCAGCTTTTCTGGAACATGAGGCTGTTATTATTACTCAGGGGTCTCCTCAGTTATTATTAAAGTGGCCAAATAGTGCCCCCAACGGGTAATAGTCCCTCCTCTACAGGCTATAACCCTCCACATAAGTAATGCTATTACATGTCGGGGGGGGCACTATTTCTGTAATAGTGCACTAAAAGCATCCCCCACAAGTAATAGTTCGCTCCGACCACATAAGCAATGCTGTTACCTGTTGGGTCCATTATTACAGTAATAGTGGCCTAATAGAGCGCTCCCCACAGGTAACAGTCCCCCTCCCCCACATACCATTCAATGCTCTGTTGTATTGTGTAATTATATGATACTTACACAGCAGTGATGGGGTGGGAGGGACCTCCTCTTGCACAAGCCTGTGTGCAGCTTCTATTTTCCTCCCAGAACCTTCACTCCTATTCTATGGTAACACTGGGAAGAAAATAGAAGACACGCACAAGCCGTTTGCAAGAAGAGGTCCCGCCCACCCCCATCACTGCTCTGTAAATTTAATACTTGTACATTTCAGAGCACATCGCTTGTGGGAACATGAGATCCAGTACCAGGTGACCTCCAGCCCGGTAGTGGGCTGTGGCCTGGTGGTTGGGGACCTCTACTCTAAACAATTGATGAACATTCTTGTTTGACAAAGACACCCCCCCTCGTTCCTATTCTGCTTATATCAGGGTTTAAATTACTGAATATCTTTTATTGCTGAACCAATGCAAATATATATGTACAATAAACCTATGATTGTATCTGATCAAAGTGTCAATTTCCTGTATGATCGCTTATGCACTATATCATGTATATGGGCAGGCAACTGTCCAGTTCACAGTGATATGCATAACTGGATGTATCATCATCTGCATTTATTGACTAGTACACCATTATTGTTTCCATGCTCTTATACTTTGTTTGAAAATCAATAAAATGGGATTTAAAAAGAAAATTTACAGATTTTTCTATATTGTGAATTTTAAACTTTCCAAAACTTTTAATTTTTTAAAAATTTTATTATTGTTATTTACAACATACTTTAACATCTAAAGGTTTTTGATATATATAGCATTTGTTCACATGATCAACAGAAGTCATAGAAGCAAAATTATAGCTGAGCTGCCATCACTATTGCCAGTTGTGCCCTCGCTATGAATAGTTATTTTGGCCATTTCAATTTAGCACCAAAGCATGGTGAACTAAATAATGGCTCTCCTGTGATTGGTCCATTGGAATTTAATGCCAGAGCATACACTTTGGCAATAAATTCAAATGGCCAAAGCAACAATTCATAACAGGACAACATTTGGCAATAGCGATGGCAGCTCCGATATGATTTTCTTTGTTTTTTAATCACTGCCATCAGTGTTTTTATTACTATTCCTATATTGTGACATTACAATGTAGATCATAGTGGGGCTGCAGGGGCTAATAGCTGCAGCAGCTCCATTATGATTTTATGCACTTGTCACACTGCTGCGTATGATTTTTTCTTTTATTGTAGACTGCAGGGAGGGGGCTTTAAGGGGGCAGGAGGAAGGTTCATTCGATTTGACAGACAACATATTGCGCCAACAATACTTCAAAAATCGTGTTAACGAATGCTGCAACATATATATATATATATATATATATATATATATATATATTATGGTATATGTCAAGGGTACGTTTCACTTTTTACCAATTAATAATGAATTAGGGTAGGAATGGCAGAACTGAGATTTCTTATAATTCTCTTGTTAGAGAATACGATTTTGTAGCATTTAATGAGTAAGACTATACATATGGCTATCTGACACAATCAGTTGCTGTTTTTTCTGTATTTTCTGTATTTTCATCGTTTATTCAGTCATTTTGGAGAAGTAAAAGGATTCTGGAGTTTCGACTTTTGCTTTTTCTCTCCCCTGAACCATCACTTATTACACTTAAAATGGTGGCCATTTTACTTTCTTCATTTGTTTGGTTTTGTAAAAAAAACAAATGATTTGGAATATTTGGGTCTATATGACGGGCGGTTCACATCTACGTTCAGTTTCCATTTGGGGAGTCCACTTGCATATGCATAGAAAAGCGGTTTACCTAAGGAAACCTGTGGACCCCATAGTCTATAATGGGGTCTGTGTGGTTTCTGCTCAGTTTCTGCACGAAGCAAGCAGAGAGGAAAGTGCTGCAAGCATCACTTTTCTCTCCACATGTTTCCGCAGGTTTCGTACGGAAACCACAAAGACCCCATTATAGTCTATGGGGTCCGCAGGTTTCCTTAGGTAAACTGCTTTTTTATGTGTATAGGTTTCCATTCCAGGGGGTCCCCAAGCGGACTCCCCAAATGGAAACCGAACGCAGATGTGAACCGGCCCTGAGTCATTTTGCCCATTTCTAGGTGTGATGCACCCATGTTGCATCAGCCTCAGTAAAAAAAAAAAAGGATGTGCATCTGTATAAACACAATGAAATGAATGGGTACATATGGTGTCCTTGAAAAATGCGGATGCAACATGTACGTGATATGTGGACGTGTGAATAAGCCCTAACAGAATAAGAAACCCATTCTACTTCTTTATTTTAGCGTGCATCTCTCAAATTCAATATAATTTACCCCTAATAAAACTAAAACTAAATAAAAAATTCAGGTAGCCCAAGAGATAACGTTTAACCGCATTAGGCTCCCATATGTGCAAAATGAAAGTGTCTGAATGTGTAGGACAAAAACTCTGAGGTCGTAAAAGGGGTTAATATACTGCTGTTGTTCTATAGAATTTATGCTGTACTGTAGACCATAATTTAGTTGTGTACTAAATATCTTCAGTATCACACATACATTTCCTAACAAACAGCAACCACCGTTCAGCTCTTTAATTAAAAACATATCTGTTGGGAATTGTGATTCCAGGTTGCATGACAAATATTAATAATATTTAGTAGGTATTCAGAATCCTCTAAATTATTTTCCAGTAATTTGTTGTATTCAGTAGAGTACTTGAAGCACTATTTATTTCTCCATTATATACTCTCTTATGAATTCTTCTCTGCTGAATCATAATATCATACTGACTCCTTACAACAGCTACATTCTGCCTTATTACTCTAGTTTAAAACCTACATTGATTTTGTGTTAAATCTGAGGATGAGTTATTGATTCACATCATCTAATAACTCCATATTTTCACTGCTGTGTTGTACATACATAACTAATGAAATTATGGTTTATAAGTACATTGAAAGTGTTGTCTCATGGCAAATAATGGCCAATTAACCTCCACAAAGGGATCAAAAGGCATATTCTGAAATGAATATACCTGTATATTGTGAAGTTTGTACTTTTATGTAAACTGTTCCAGATTTCTGGTTTTATTTGAATAAATCATATTCCTTATATACGATAGCAAAAAGTTATGCAAAATTCTTATATACTTTGCAAGTTTATTCTTCACCATTTTTACAATCTCTGCTTCATATTAGTTTAATTACAATGATGTGATTGTGTTCTGCTGTAGTGCAGCAATGCATGTAATTTAATATATATGAGGTAGCATGACATTTCTTGTATACATAAAATTTCATGCACTACTGTGTTACCACAGTGAGGAAAAATTTGAGAGGAATGTCAATTGAGAATATGCAATGATACTCCATTCAAAATTTATGGGACTGATAGAGACAGTCAAGCACCGTACTTGAATGGAGTGGCAGGGTGCATGTTTAACTACTGCTTTATTCAAATTTTGTTGGTAAACATTTATGTAATAGACTTAATTAACCAATCTAACATCCTTTTATTAGAAAACAGGCTGTAAAGTTCCCACTAGCAATGCTCTAACTAAGCAGTGCCAGGGAGTGTCTGTCCTTTACACCTGTACTCAGTACATTATGTACAACTGTAGCATTTGTTAAATGGGGGATAGTCACTTCATTTTGCTGTATCTCTGGTTTTGTAACACATGATACCACATGAAAGCTGAAATTTTCAGCGTTTATATGCTGCTGAGATCACAGAATACAACATAATATAACATTGATTATCACTCGTTAAAAACATAATCAGTCAGTAATATGATTTTTATGTTTTGTAGCTAGTACTGCGATCTTGACAGAGAATCTCAGCCTTTATATGATACCAGAACTACTTTTGTAATTTGTATAAAAGCAGAGATACAGCCATTTGAAGTGACCATTTGGTAAATGCTACAGCTCTACATACCTGCAATACAAACATGTGTGGATTTTCCCTGGTAACAGCTCAGTTAGAACATTGTTAGGGAGAATTTTAGAGCCTGTTTCTGTAAACAAGAAGCTGGATAGGTTAATAAAGTGAATAATGGATCAACCACAGACAGCACACCACCTGCCAATTAGCAGGCTGGGATACTCTCCTTGAATATCATGAACATCATACACACACAGATTGCGGGCATGTGAATGAGGCTTGAGGTTTTAACCCCTTAATGACCTTGGACGTACTATTACATCCTGGGTGCTAGGTACTTTGAGCACCAGGGTGTAATACTACGCCCGAGGCCGGCCTCCCGCTCGCTATCTGGGCGGGCGGCATCAGAACCAAGTGTTAGCTGTAACTGACAACTAACATCCTGCTCCATAACCTCTGGTCGAAACTGAGTTCCTATCGGAGGTTTTAACCCCTTGGATGCCGCGGCATCCAAGGGGTTCCGCCATGTTACCGCTCCCCCGTCACCCCCCGTGGTGAGATCGGGGGGGTGCCGATATCTATAATCTGCAGCCCGGGGTCTGGCCAATGACCCCAGGCTGCCTTGAGCCCCCAATACCTGCTTGATCCTGCCGGAACCATCTGCATAGACTGACTTCCTGTATAGACTGCAAGACACTTGTATGCTCGTGTCTTGCAGTCTATAGTACTAAGCCAGCCATCAAAAAAAATAAAGTATGTGAAAAAATTAATAAAATAATAAAGCCCCAAAAATTCTCTTTTCCTATATAAAATGAATGATCTAAAAAAAAACTAAAAATTAATAAAAACAATACATATTTGGTATTGTCGCGTCCGTAACAACCTGTACAATAAAACTGAAACAATATTTAATGTACATGGTGAACGTCAGGAAAAAAAAAAAAGGAGAAAAAAAAGTAATGATTTTTCGCCATCTTGCCTTACAAAATATGCCAGACAGTGATCAAGAAGTCATATGAACCCCAAAACAGTACCAATAAAAATCACAGGTTATCCCGCAAAAAATAAGCCCTAAACCAATTCTGTAAACTGCAAAATAAAAATGTTACACATCTCAGAAGATGGCGATGCAAAAATAATTGATTTATGACCCCAAATGGGTTTTTGTTCTGCAAAATTAGTATTGCATAAAAAAACAATATAAATGAGGTATCGCTGTAATCGTACTGATCTGCAGAAGGTAACATGTTACTTATGCTGTACGCTGCATGGTGAAAAATTTTAAAGGTAAAACACAATGCCAGAATTGATGGGGTTTTTTTTTAATCCACCAAGAAAGAGTTAATAAAATTTATTTAATAAGTTGTAGGCACCCAAAAACAATGTCATTACAAAATACATCTCATACCACAAACAACAAGCCCTCATATGGCCACATCACCAGAAAAATAAAGAAAATATAGCTTGTAAAATGTGAAGACAAAAACCCCAAAAATCGCCAAATCATTAGAACACAACTGGCTGCGGCAGGAAGGGAGTGTATAAGCTGTGCGAGCGTATTTCAGGGTACAAACCAGATTTAGAGCTTACGAGGGATAATAAACCTGAAGTGACCCCTAGAGTGACCCCAAAATAATAGGAACTACTGGGGAAATAGTAGGGAATTTAGTGTACCCAATGCACTCCGCACAGCTTACATATTCACTGTTCACCATCCCCTGTGAAGTTACGTCTGGGATACTAATGCTCACTACACCCCTTGATAAATTATTTGAGAGGTGCAGTTTTCAAAATGGGGTCATTCCCTAGGGGATTCCACTTTACTGGTACCTTACAGGCTCTGCAAACATGACATGTTGTTCAGATTCCAAACATCTAAATCTGCGCTCCAAAAGCCACATAGCGCTCCTTCCCTTCTCTGCCCTGCTGTGTGCCCAAACTGCATTTTATGCCCACATGTATGACACTGGTGTATCCAGGGTAACGTACTTAATGTCATATGTGGGTATAAACTGCTGTTTGGGCACAACCGGGCACAGAAAGGAAGTAGTGCTATGTGGTTTTTGGAGCACAGACTTGGACAGTTTGTTTTTTGGACACCATTGCACTTTTGCAGAGCTGAAATGCCAGTAAAGTGGAATCCCCTGACATGCTACCCCATTTTGGAAACTACACCACTGAAGGAATTTATCCTGGGGTACAGTGAGCATTTTTAACCCCTAAGCGTTGCTATAATTTATTATCCATAAATGAACACGCAGCTGATGGTGAAAGGTGAAAATGACAATTTTTCCAGGAATATGTCATTTCAGTGTGTAATATGTCGTGCCCGGCTTGTATCACAGATGAATGCTCCAAAAGCTGTTGTGCCCGGGATCTCCACTTAACATTTTTTGGAGTGTGTGTCTGTGCAGACATAAGCTGGGCACAACATATCGGGCACTGAAATGGCGTGTCTATGGAAAAATTTCATATTTAACTTTTCATTATCAGTTGCACATTCATTTCTGGAAATTAATGCAACACTTAAGGGTTAATAATGCTCGCTACCCCACTTGATAAATACCTTGAAGGGTGTAGTTTCCAAAATAGGGTTACATTTCTGTGGATTCCAATTTACTGGCAATTCAGGGGCTCTGCAAAAGTGGCATGGTGTCTAAAAACCAAACTGTGCTCCAAAAACCAAAATATCACTTCTTCCCTTTTGTGTCTGGCTGTGCCCAAACGGTAGTTTATACCCACATATGGCATTAAGTATGCTATCCTGGGTATACCAGTGTCATACATGTGGGTATAAACTGCCATTTGGGCACACAGCAGAGTGCAGATGTGAAGGAGCTTTATGTGTTTTTGGAGCACATATTTAGATGGTTGGTTTTTGGACGCCATGTCACATTTGCAGAGACCCTAAAATTGCCCCAACAAAATGGGGTCACTTCTTGAAGAATTCCAGTTTACTGGCACCTCTAGGGCTCTGCAAAAACAACATGGCGTCCAGAAAGTCCCTCTAAATCTATACTCCAAAAGCTAAAAAACACAGTGCTCCTTCCCTTCTGAGCCCTGCTGTGTGCCCAAGCAGCAGTGTACACCCACATACAGTATATACTTTTTTTGTTCCCGGGATAGCCCACTTAATAGTTTTAGGAGTGCATGTCTCTGATACCACAAAGTAACTGCAATGTATTAGGCACTGAAATTGAATATTTCTTTAAAAACTTAAATTTTCACTTTGTACATTAATTTTTTGGAAGCATTTTTAGGCTCAAAATGATAATACCCCTTGATACATTCTTTTAGGTGTGTAGTTTCTAATATGGGGTCACTTTTGAGAGCTTTCCATTGTATTGGTACTTTGGGGGCTCTGCAAATGTGACATGACACCTGAAAACTATTCCAGCCACATCTGCCCTCCAAAAGCCAAATAGCGCTCTTTCCATTCTGAGCCCCACCATCTTCCTATACAGCAGATTACAACCACAAATGGGGCATTTCTGTGTTCAGAAGAAATTGTGTAAAAAACTGTGGGATGCTTCTTCTTCTTTAACCACTTGCAAAAATTAAAAATATGTCGCTAAATGGACGGTTTACTGGAAAAAAAAAGTAATTTTTCATTTTTACATCTCAAAGTCAATAAAATCTGTGAAACAGCTTTGAGGTCAAAATGCTCACTATACACCTAGATAAATTCTATGAGGGGTGTAGTTTCCAAAATGGGGTCACTTTTTGGGAGTTTCCATTGCATTGGTACTTTAGGAGCTCTGCAAATGGACATGGCACCCGAAAACTATTCCAGCAAAATTTGTTTTTCAAACGTCCAGTGTTGCTCCTTCCCTTCCGTGCGCTGCCGTGTGCCCAAACATCAATTTGCAAACACATGCGGGGTATTTATGTGCTCTGGAGAAATTGCATAATAAACTGTGAGATGCATTTTCTCCTTTAACCCTTTGTGGATGTGATAATTTTAGGGCTAATTTAAGGGATTAGTGGAAAAAAATGAAATGTCTAAATTTCACTTCCATATTGTTTTAATTCCAGTGAAATGCTTAAAGGGTTATCAAACTTTCCAAAGGCTGTTTTGAATTATTTCAGGGGTGAAATTTTGAAAATGGGGTGATTTATGGGGTTTCTAATATATATGCCTTTATAATCCCTTTCAGAACTGAAGTGGTCCCTAAAAAATTAGTTTGGGAAATTTTCTTGTAAATCTGGAAAATCGCTGTTACACTTGTAAGCCTTCTAACGTCCAAAATAAATTACAGGACGATTAAAAGATGATGCCGATATATAGCAGATATATGGTAGATAATATTTATTAATGTATTTGGATGGTATGACTATCTGTCTGAAAAGCAGAGCATTTCACATTTTGAAAATTGCGATTTTTTTTTCCAAATTTCCATCAAATTTCCTATTTTTTTATAAATAAATACAAAAATATTCATTAGTGTTTACCACTAACGTGAAGTACAATGTGTCATGAAAAAACAAACTCAAAATCACTTGTATAAGTTAAAGCGTCTCAAAGTTATTGTCATATAAAGTTACACATGTCAGTTTTGAAAAACGAGGCCTGGTCTTTAACGCACTTTTGGGCTGGGTCCTTAAGGGATTAAAAGAAAATTGTAAAAGGTTTTAGAGTCTAAATGAGTCTAAAGCCGGTTGCACACGACTGTGTGTTAACTGGCTGTCATTAATGAATGGCACGGGTGACGTACGGGGACACACGGATGTGAATAGGAGCCCCAGAAGCAGGGCCGCAAAATCGGACAGGATTAGGACGTGTTCCACATTTTGCAGCCCGGACTGTCGGCCCGCACATGGGACTGTATATTTCACTGTCATGTGTACAGGCCCATAGAAATGAATGGGTCAGTGTGCTATCCAGGAAAAACCCGGATTGTACACTGACCATTCAGAAAAAAATTGCGGCGTTTTATAGTCAGAGCAAAGTGGATGGGATTCTAGCAAATCTCATGCCCACTTTTTGGTAAAAACCAAAATGCTGCGGACACAAGGCGATTTCCAAAACCGAACCTTGAAAAAAAGGGAACCTTGAAAAAAAAAAACCATTAAAAACACAAGAAAAAAATGCCCCAAAAAATACAACCAAAAGTGAATAGTCCATATCTGCTATTATGACTGAGCTATTATTAATTAATTAGTTGCACTTGAAGTTAAGGTGAGGTTATATGCACACATGGCTTCTTTGCAGCAATATTTTATGTGTTTTTGGATCCTGTTCCAAAAATGACAAAATGAAAAAGACCGTTTTCACAAAAAGGAGAAAAAAAACTGCAAAAACATATTCTAAAAGTGGTGCAGTGACAAAGTTCAGTGTCTGGGGCTAATCCCTGCTGTTTGGTTAAGTTTTGCCAAGCAATATTTATTATGTTTGCTAATGTGGGGAATTTTCTTTGGATGCTAAATACAACTAAACCCTGTTATTAACCTTTTATGGGTGAAGACACAATGTGGCATTTTTTCCCGTTGTTTTCACTTTCATTGTTAATCATTTATAGATTATTGTTTGTTTTCCTGTTAACAGCTAGCAGTTTTGCATATTCTTCTGCAAAAGCGTGCATGCTATAATGCCAGAGCTTCATTGTGTTTCTTCACCTTTATAAGTGGTATTCTAATCACCTTTAATAGCTAACACACAGTACATTGTTAACACACATAATTCATACAAACAGGAATGATTACTGTGTTCTTTTGTAACATTTTTTTTTTTTTGCAATTAAAATTTTTACTAGAATTTTTCAAATAATACATACCAAGGACATTCAATGCAGCAGAAAGATAATGCAGGCAATAATACAACACTGTCCAATCAACAAATATACAGAGTATAAAGTGACCTATTTAAAGAAACAGCAATAATAAAACATCTAAACACTGAATATAATGAAATAAACAAAAACAAATAAAATTTCTAATAGATATTGTGAGTTATACATCTAAGAGGTAATATAAATTAGCCATTGAGTCCATACTTAATATTTAAATTAAAGGCGAGAGACCCTGGAGGTAATGCTGGTTGAAATATCCTAATGTGAGGGTGGGAATCTCAGAGGATATAACCTCTTATAGGTCATAGTCTCCAAAGTTTAATCAAATTGAAGCAAATAATATAGTTCCCTAGTCAGAGGAATATTAGCTCTCCAGGACTTAGCTATCAATAAATGGGCAGCCAAGATGATATTGTAATTGAACAAATTCCCAACCTATAAAACATATGTAACGTCTCTGCCTGTTCGGGTCTCTGCACCACCCTCCGCCCGCACGCTGCAGCGAAGGAGGTGTGCTCAGTTTGATTCTTTGTTTAAGATTCTTGTTGCTCAGTCTGAACACTGTCCTAGACTATATAATTTATTTTCTGCCACACCCGTTTCCAGCATCTTGTTTCTTTCGGCTTCTCAATAGTTAATCTCAGCCTTGCCTGTGTGATTGACAACCTGTCTGCCAATCCAGTCTGGGGCAGGTCCTGGCATTCTATAAACAGGTTGTCAACCCTCACATGGGTGCTGGCTATTGTTTCTGTCTTGTGACTTGTCCCTGCTAGCTCCTATTCTGCTATTTCCTGTATTCCTATTCCTGATCTCTGGCCTTGACTTTTGACTATTCTCTTGGATTGTGTTTTTGTACTGCATTGCTCGACTGTTACCAAACACTTGGCTTTCTGACCTCCCTTGTTGTTTGTTTCTTCTGTCTTCATTCTGTGTTGTCACTTATTCAGAGTAGACACCAGCTCCGAGTTGTCGGCTGTCACCTAGGACAGTCAGGCAAGAGGCAGGGCCAGTGGGGGGGTTCAGCTTTAGGGCTCACTGTTTTGTTGTGCCCCTCCCCCCAGGGTTCTGCAGCAGCACTGGGGAATCGCTCCTCTAGCAATTCTCTTACAACATAGAGCTAGGGGGGATCGTTAATAGAAATGGGATCTGAATAATATCAGAAACAAATTGAGAGACCGCATTCCAAAAGTTATACACAAAAGGGCATACCCACCACATGTGAAAGTAAAAAAAAAGCCAGGCTTACCACATTCCCGCCAACATAGGGTGGAATAATCGGGAATAAACTTAGATAATTGTAAAGGGGTTCTATACCATTGGAGGAGAAGCTTCTGTGCCCCTTCCCAGTATGTAGAACTTTTGGATATCTTAGACACCCAATGAAGTCCTGCATGCCATTCAGATAATGAAAATTGGGAATGCAAATCCACTTCCCACCTACGAATATAACGTCAGAGGCCCCACAAATCAATGAAGAATAAAAAGAGGTAGTCCCTTTAGATTTCCCTGTCTCAGCCATAAAATGGAAATAGGCCATTTTGAGAGTTTAATCGAACAAACAAATGTAATGCTCCAGATTCTCAACTAGCTCAAAGGAAGGTCAGTTTTATAGCTTCTCTAACCAGCAAAACTGTTTTTAGCTGTGCTAACATACTTGCACAAGGGTTTTCAAGGGTTTTCTAAACATCCATTAGCCTTCTTACACTTAGCAAACACAATGTACCATTAGAACACTGGAGTGATGGTTCCTGGAAATGGGCCTCTATACACCTATGTAGATATTGCATTAAAAACCAGACGTTTGCAGCTAGAATAGTCATTTACCGCATTAACAATGTATAGAGTGTATTTCTGATTCATTTAATGTTATCTTCATTGAAAAAAACTGTGCTTTTCTTTCAAAAATAAGGAAATTTCTAAGTGACCCTAAACTTTTGAACAGTAGTGTAGTAGAATTCCTTAATTGTTACGGGGTTGGTACCTCTCCAGGATCTCACAATCAGCAGTCTAGCAGCCAATACAATACTACCTACCAATCCTCTTTTTGGTAATTGGATGGATTCCAGGCCTATATAACTCAAAGCCAAGGGGCTTTTAGCACAAATGTAGTCTCAATAATATCAGAAATAAAGTGAGATACCGCCATCCGCCACATTCCAATTGACGTTAGACAGTTGCAGGAGGTTCTATACCATTGCAGCAAAACTTGTTTGTCACTTCCCAATAGGTAGCGCTTTTAGATATTCTAGATAACCATAAGAGTCCCGTATACCAGTCAGATAACTGAAAACGCAATTGCACATCTGCTTCACATCTAAAGATGTACCCTGGTTTAACATCGGATTTCCCACATAGTAATGCAGAGTAAAAAGTGGTAATCCCTTTGGATTTCCCTACCTCAGCTGTAAAATAAGAGTAGGCCAAGATAGGGAAAAAACAGTCCGAGACAAGAGAGGGTATAAGAATATCTTGTATTTGTAAATATTTGTAAAAGTCTCTAATGTCCACATCTCTTCTTCATGCAGGAGACACTTGATATGGGTGAGCCCTCGGTTAATCCAGTTATATAGTGGAATGAATGGCTGAAAGGCAAACAAATACTGAATGCAGAAGAGAGGGTGTCTCTGTCCATGCCAGTGTCAAGTATTTGAGATTTGGTAGCATTGACCTTATAGTAGGACATTGCACCAAAGGCATCTAAAGTTTTTTGTATAACGGGAACAGAGACAAGGATAGTAACAGAATGAATGGTGTCATCCACATATAGACCTATTTTATGAGACATCTTATCCACTGTGATATCTGATATGGATACATTAGCATGGATGGCTTCCGTTAGTGGTTCCATCACCAGTGCAAATATTAATAGGGGACAGGGGATAATCCTGACGCGTGCCATTTGTAATGTAGAGCTTGTTGGAAAGAAAACCAGAGGCAACCACCTTTGCTGATGGCGCCAAATATAGGGTGAGTATGGCAGATGTTTCCCAAATTTTTCTAAGATACTGGACAAATACCCAGAGTGTACTCAATGTCAAATGCATTTTCCGTATCTAGGGCCAATAGTAAATAAGGCGTTCAAGAAAATTTTCCACCCATTGGATGAGATTAATAAACCAATATGGCAGAAAATTGTGTATAATAGTTGTTGGTAAAGCCATCGGGGTTAGGGGTCTTATGAGGTTTTAATGAGATGATTGCGGTAATAACTTCTTGATTTGTGAAAGGGGCGGAGAGGTATTGCAGTTGAGTCTGAGAAATTGTGGGTAAAGATATTGGCTGCAAAAAGTTGGTGATATCTGAGCCAGAAGGTTGGGGGGTTGATGGGTCATTTTTTAAATTATATAGGGACTAATAATATAATTTGAATTGTTCAGCTTTTAAATGTGAATCAATGAATTTATGGCCTCATGAGTCCATGAGATATGCTATTCAGGATTTAGCTTGTGTTTGTTTCACCCTTCTGGCCTAAAAAGAGCCAATTTTGTTATTGTATATATAAGACTGTAGTTGGAACCTTTTCAGAGTTCTATCGTAATGTGCATCCAGAAGAATTTGTAGTCTGAGTGTAAGGGACCTTAGTTCAGTGGAGATTGTAGGGGAGGGGGACATTTTATTTCTTTTCTCCATGGTATTGATACTAGAAACTAGAAAGATCCTGAAATTCCTGTTCCCTTTTCCGCTTAAGTTAGACATCTAGTTTAATGAAAACTCCCCTGATAAAGGCTTTATGTGCATTCCATAATATATGTGGATTAGAAACTGAGCCAGTGTGAAAAAATCCTTCAGTTCAGCCATGACCCTATCACAGCAGTCCTTATAGTTTAGAATAGAGTTGTTAAGTTTCCACTGTGAAGGGAAGAAAACCTTTCAATAAGTTCCATTGAGATTGGAGCGTGGTCCGACCACACGATATCTCAAATTAGTGTGGACCTAGTTTTCAGTATGGTGGGGGCAGAGGCAAGAAAAAAAGTCCACTCTAGAATATGAGTGCGGTGGGGAACAATGTGTAGTCCCTTTCTCTGCTGTGCTGGCACCTCCACACATCGAAAAGGTTTTTGGAAAATATTACATCCGAGTAGTGGGCATTACAACTTGTGGGGGTTGTACAGTCTACAGAAGCAAGATTAAAGTTTCCACCAATTAATAAAAGACCCTTGGCGGAGGCCTTAATCTTAGGAAGTAGGGTGGTTAAGAACTAACATTATATATAGTATAGACAACATTTTTAAGATCACAAGTAAAGCCAACATATTGCCCTAGTGCAGGGGTCAGCAACCCCTGGCACGCGTGCCAAGAGTGGCACACGTGGCATATTTTGCTGGCATGGCAGCCAGCACGGGACCTTCATGTATTAAGTAAAGAGGGAGCGTCCTTTCAGTGCTCTGCTACAGCAGAGGTATAGGACACTCCCTCTTCTCTTGCTGGCCTCCCTACCCACCAATGAGAGGAGTGAGGAAAGCCCAGAGGCGGAGCTAATCGCTGTGCAGCACAAGGATCCTGCCTGCAACAGTGATGAGCTCCTGCCGTCTGCATCCTGCAAAGGTACCCCGAGAAGGTGGAGAAGGAAGAGGAGGAGGAGAAGGAAGAAAGCTCCTGCCAGCAAAGTGAAAGTAAAAAAAAAAAAAAAAATGACAGGCATTTGAGGTTATTAATTTAGTTTTAGTAACTCCATGTGCCTCACATTGATAGCAATTAACCCCATCATGTCCATCACATTAACCCCTGTGTGCCTCATCTAGAGTTACTAATATGTGAGACATATATAGGGAGGTACTAATAAAGGACCTCAAGGATGAAGATATTTACTAATTACCTCCATATGTCTCACATATCAGTAACACTTATATAAAGCACACAGGGGTTAATGTGAGGGACATGATGGGGTTAACTGCTATTAATATGAGGCACATGAAGTTGCTAAACTGTGATGTACAGTCATGGCCAAAAGTTTTGAGAATGATACAAATATTAATTTTTACAAAGTCTACTGCTTCAGTTTTTCTAATGGCAATTTGCATATACTCCAGAATGTTATAAAGAGTGATCAGCTTAACAGCAATTACTTGCAAAGTCAATATTTGCCTAGAAAATGAACTTTATCCCCCAAAACACATTTCAACATCATTGCAGCCCTGCCTTAAAAGGACCACCTAACATCGTTTCAGTGATTGCTCCATTAACACAGGTGTGGGTGTTGATGAGGACAGGGCTGGAGATCAATCTGTCATGATTAAGTAAGAATGACACCACTGGACACTTTAAAAGGAGGCTGGTGCTTGCCATCATTGTTTCTCTTCTGTTAACCATGGTTATCTCTAAAGAAACACGTGCAGTCATCATTGCACTGCACAAAAATGGCCTAACTGGGAAGAGTATTGCAGCTAGAAAGATTGCACCTCAGTCAACAATCTATCGCATCATCAAGAACTTCAAGGAGAGAGGTTCCATTGGTGCCAAAAAGGCTCCAGGGCGCCCAAGAAAGACCAGCAAGCGGCAGGACCGTCTCTTAAAAGTGTTTCAGCTGCGGGATCGGGCTACTAGCAGTGCAGAGCTTGCTGAGGAATGGCAGCAGGCAGGTGTGAGTGCATCTGCACGCACTGTGAGGCGGAGACTCTTGGAGCAAGGCCTGGTCTCAAGGAGGGCAGCAAAGAAGCCACTTCTCTCCAGAAAAAACATCAGGGACAGACTGATATTCTGCAAAAGGTACAGGGAGTGGACTGCTGAGGACTGGGGTAAAGTCATTTTCTCTGATGAATCCCCTTTTCGATTGTTTGGAACATCTGGAAAACAGCTTATTCGGAGAAGAAGAGGTGAGCGCTACCACCAGTTGTCTCATGCCAACTGTAAAGCATCCTGAAACCATTCATGTGTGGGGTTGCTTCTCAGCCAAGGGAATCGGCTCTCTCACAGTCTTGCCTAAAAACACAGCCATGAATAAAGAATGGTACCAGAATGTCCTCCAAGAGCAACTTCTCCCAACCGTCCAAGAGCAGTTTGGCGCTCAACAATGCCTTTTCCAGCATGATGGAGCACCTTGCCATAAAGCAAAGGTGATAACTAAATGGCTCAGGGAACAAAACATAGAGATTTTGGGTCCATGGCCTGGAAACTCCCCAGATCTTAATCCCATTGAGAACTTGTGGTCAATCATCAAGAGACGGGTGGACAAACAAAAACCAACAAATTCAGACAAAATTAAAGCATTGATTCTGCAAGAATGGACTGCTATCAGTCAGGATTTGGTCCATAAGTTGATTGAGAGCATGCCAGGGAGAATTGCAGAGGTCCTGAAGAAGAAGGGTCAACACTGCAAATATTGACTTGCTGCATTAACTCATTCTGTCAATATAAGCTTCTGTTACTCATAATATGAATGCAATTCTATTTCTGTATGTGATAAAAACATCTGACAAACACACATAAAAACCAGAGGGCAGCAGATCATGTGAAAATTGAATATTTGTGTCATTCTCAAAACTTTTGGCCATGACTGTACATTACCATACTTTTTATCCACAACTGTGGATAAAAGTACAGACCTACTCTATACGTTTCAATGGGCCCATACACACAGCCGTTCTTTTTGTGGCTGTGTGTCCGGGCCAAATTGAAGAGCTGCAAATTATGGAGCAGGTTCAATATCTGTCCTATATCTGTCTGCATTTGTGGCCCTGTCAATTCATGTTTAATGTATAGGTCAGGGAAAACCACATTTGTGCCATTTGTGTGCAGGAGGCCTAAGGCTGAGGCCCCATGTTGCGGAAATGCAGCGTTTTGTACAGTGCTGCGGAATATGTTGGCGCTATATAAATAGAAATATTATTATTATTATTATTATTATTATTATTATTATTATATTATTTTGTTGCAGATTTTTCTGCTGTTTTTTGAGCCAAAGCCAAGAATGGCTATCAAAGGAATGGAAAATATAAAGGAAGCTCTTATACTTCTCCCTTCTGCTCAATCCATTCCTGGCTTAGGCTCAGAAAAACACAGCAAAATCTGCAACAAAAAAGCTGCATTTTCACAACGTGGGGCTTCAGCCTTAGGCTAAATCCCCACGTTGTGGAAACACAGCAGCTTTTTTTTGTTGCAGATTTTGTTGTGGTTTTTTGAGCCAAAGCCAGAAGTGGATTGAGCAGAAGGTCCGGATACAATGAGATGTTGGTATATGGATCTGGGAACGACTTCAACTTCCTGGAATTGAACATAATAAGTTTCTTGATATGATAGAAATGTACCCTGACCAAGGTATCTCTTGGAGAGGATTCCGGTGCCTGCTTTGATTTAGGGTGGTGGTGGGCACAATCTAACGTCAGGTGAAGTTCTGATAAAGTAGGTACAGTGGGGTGAAATATTTTTTTAAGATATCCTGAAATGTCAGCAAGAGACACCTCCTCTGGTACCCCCCTTCCCAGCGAAGCATTTGGTGAGAGACGAGCATTCCACTTGCCATTGTCACTGACGCCCCTATCCTTTCTGGAGAGTGGGTAAATGAAATAGAGGGGTTACCCAGGATAGGGTATAGATCCAATTTCAGGAATGAAGGGACAGGAGGCCTGGAAGATAATAGCGAGTTTTGTGAATTAGAGTCTTCATTGAAGGCACCTTGGGCACCAAAGAAGTCTGTAAGTTTCCTGGGTACCTCTGACTTGGTTTGGCGTCTAGTCATCATGAAGTAACATAAGAAATACTCTCACAAGTTAGTCGGCAATAGAAGATGCTGTCACAGGCTGAAACAATGCAAGGTTTCCAGGAGGAACTACCAGAGGAACCTTGTGTAAGCAATAGTAGTGCACCTTTACACTTTAACTTAGGGAAGGCACTGAGGAAGAGGTCACAAATCAAGATCTCCCATATGCCAGGTGCAGGGCTCTATCTCCCAGGTACAGGTAGGTGCCAGGAGGAGTAGGAGAGGAACAATGCAAGTATAAGGAGGAATGCTAGAGTCTGTGTGCAGGTAAAGAATAGTTTGCCTGTGTATAGGCAGAATGCAGCCTCCAGAGGAGTCTCTGTGCAGGTGAGTAGGCGGCTAGTGCCTGCGGTGGAGAGAGCCACAGGGAGGAGGAGGATGCAGTCTGTCCCTGCTGGGAAGGTTGGTGGGAGTCTCCTCTATGAAGGCTGCTATAAAAGTGCTGAGAGCACTTTTATAAACCTCCTTGTCCCATCAGGGGCTTGACGGGCAGCCACAAAGTCTACCTGGTCTGATTGTACCAGAGTGGGCAAAACAGCATACAGACAGTATGCCAAAATTTTTGCATAAATCTTAAAATTACCATTTGATAATAAAATCTGGTGAAAGTTCAAAGGTGTGGTTGATTCCTTTCCTAGTTTTGGCAAGGTCACAATAGTAGCCTCCAACATCTCAGGTGGAAAGCAACCTTCCTCTGCAGCCTTATTAAAGGAAGCAACCAGACGGGGAGCTAGGATTGTGGAAAATTGCTTATAATAATTGTTGGTAAAACCATCAGGACCAGTGATGCTTCAAAGATGCAATAGCAGCTATAACTTCCTGAACAGTAAAGGGGGCCGAGAGAGACTGCAGTTTAGTCTGGGGTATTTTAGTTAGGGAAAGTGTGTGTAAAAAATTAACAATATCTACACTAGAGGGTTGCGGGGTTAGCGGATCTTCCTTTAGGTTGTATAGGGACGTGTAATATAGTTTGAATTGGTCAGCTATTAAACGTGGATCAATAACCTTGTGAACGTGTGAATCAACAAGGTATACGCTATGTGAGATTTAGAATTTGTTTCACCATCCTCGCCAAAAAGGAACCAACTCTGTTCTTATGCAAATAAAACCTGAAACCTTTTCAATGTTCTATCATACTGTGCGGCCAGGAGAGTTTGCAGCCGAAGTCTAAAGGACCTAAGTTCAGTGGAAATCAAAAATGAAGGGGACTTTATATTTTTCTTTTCCATAGCATTTATATTGGTGACCAGTAAATGAAATTCCTGTGGGGTCTCTCTCACACTTGGCCAAATTGAGAGTCTACAAACTGAATTAAAACTCCTCTAATGAATACCTTATGCGAATTCCACAGTATATGTGTGTTAGAAACTGACCCAGTATTTATAAAGAAAGACATCCTTTAACTCAGACAAAACCATGTCAAAATAATCAGCAGAATTTAAGATGGAATCATTAAGTTTCCACTGTGAAGGGAGAGGGGTAGAAAACTGCTCTATAAGATTTAACTGAGATTGGAACGTGATCTGACCACATTACATCTCCAATTCACGTGGACTTAGTTTGCAGGAGTGGGCCCAGAAACTAAAAAAAAAAAAATTAATCCTTTAATACGAGAGATGCAGTATAGAGAAGAATGTATAGTCCATTTCTGTGCAATGTTGGCACTGCCACACAGCATAGAGATTTTTAGAAAATCCAAAAATACAAATATTGGGCATTACGCCTCAAAGCAGTAGTAGAATCTACAGTATGGTCCATAATCAAATTAAAGTCACTGCCAATTATTAGAAGACCTTTGGTGGAAGCTTTAATCTTAGAAAGTAATGCAGTCAAAAACTTAGATTGACGTTTGTTAGAAGTAAACATTATATATAATATACACAACATTGTTACGTTCACATACAAGTCCAACATATTTGCCAAGTGGATCTTGAACCACAGAAAGGGGTGAAAAGGCCACTGTATCTTTTATAGCCACCATAACACCCTTACGTTTGACAGGTCCAGAGGCCATGAAAATATGCGGGAATTTTCTATGAGTGATCTTAGGGGCTTTGTCACCATGGAAATTAGTATCCTGGACCAGCAATACTGTACATCACAGTTTAGCCACAATTCCTCCTCCATAATAAACTATGTTTATGTGGGCTATTCAAACCTCTAGCATTTATAGAAAATACTTTAAGTACCACTGGTACTTAAATAAGCAAGGGTACTCCTCCCCAATACACACTCATGGCTATAACAGATGGCAATATTATAAAATAACTGGTCATGACAATATCCGTAGTAAAAGAAAAACAAAAAATCTAACAGTAGATAAATATCACAAAGGATAACTAGTAAGGTATCTATTAGTAAGTACAATCATAGTGCATAGCACTAATACCTCCTGGATAGGAGAACAAAAGGCAAAACAACACAACAGCTCTAATGTAGAATAGAACAGTTACAACTACCTGAAACATTTCTAGTATAGGCAACAAGGACCTGAAAAAGATAAGACATGAAGTCTCTACCACCTGAAAAATGGAAAGAGATTACCCTGTGTAAAAGTGTACCCTGTCCAGGATATCCCTTGGGGAGGATTCAGGAGCTGCCTTAGATGATCCAAAGTCAAATCAAGTTTCGTTAAAGTTAGTACAATAATTTGAAACAATAGTTTAAGGTATGCAGAGATATCTACAGGAGATACCTCCTCTGGCACCCCTCGTATCTTAATATTATTTCTCCTGGACCTGTCTTCAACATCCGCAACCTTATCTTTATTCACTTTATTCATTTTGAATACCTGGTAATGCCGATTGGGCTTTGTAATGCCCCAGCCACCTTCCAACACCTTGTAAATGATATTTTCAGGGATCTTCTAGACCTCTTTGTGGTGATCTATCTGGATGACATTTTGATTTTTTCTAATTCTCCCGAAGAACATCCACAGCATGTGAAGACTGTTTTGGGACGTTTGAGGGAGAATCATCTCTATATAAAGCTTGAAAAATGCGAGTTCAATAGATCGGAAATTCAATTCTTGGGGTACATGATTACACCACAAGGGCTGAGCATGGACTCTAGTAAAATACAGGCAATCCTTGATTGGCCCATACCCAGGACTGTTAAACAAGTTCAGGCGCTTTATCGGATTTGCTAATTTTTATCGATGATTCATTAAGAATTTTTCAGGAATTGTCTCCCCTATCACTCAGCTTACGAAGAAGATGACAGCTTTTACCTGGTCATCCCAGGCACAGGAGGCCTTTGACCGCTTAAAGACAAAGTTTACTACAGCTCCAGTCTTAATTCATCCTGATCCTGAACGAGCCTTCATTGTTGAGTTGGATGCTTCTGACTGTGCTATTGGGGCCATCCTCTCACAGAGAACAGGGAAGAAAGGTCTACTGCATCCTTGTGCCTACTTTTCTCAATGATTGTCTCCTGCGGAGAGAAATTATCATGTAGGGAACAAGGAGTTATTGGCTATCATCTCTGGCTTTAAAGAATGGAGGCATCATCTTCAGGGCGCTTCACATCCTCACTGATCATCATAATCTGGAGTTTATTAGATCAGCAAGATGTCTATCTCCATGACAGGCTGCTGGAGTTTGTTTCTTAACCAATTTAATTTTGCAATTTCTTATAGGCCGGGCTCCCGTAATGGTAAAGCTGATGGTCTATTCAGAATTTATTCCACGGACCCTACACCTGATACTCCACCCAAGACAATACTGTCGAATTCCAACTTTTTAGTAGTAATCCACAACCAAGATTTGTTGAGTGACATTAAGGGGGCTTATGATTCAGACCCATTCCTATCACAACCCACAAATGATGTACACCTAAATCTGAGGAACGGAGTATAGGTTCATGGTCAATGTCTATATATCCCTGAAGGGGTGAGGGTGAAGATTTTGAAGCTGATGCACGACTCCAAGATGGCAGGTCACAGGGGAATACAGAAGACCCAAGACTTTTTATCTCGTTTTATCTGGTGGTCTGGCTATCGGAAAGATGTCAAGAATTATATTCGCTCTTGTGACATTTGTGCCAGATGTAAGACACCACGTTCTGCACCAACAGGATTGTTACAACCTCTTCCCATTCCAACTTGCCCCTGGGGGTCCATCTCGATGGACTTCATTGTGGAATTACCAACCTCCAAGGGGAAAAATACGATATTAGTCGTATTCGATCGTCTGACGAATCCCACTCACTTCATTACCTGTGCGGGCAAGGACACTGTTGACTTAATAGTTCAGAATGTCTTTCATCTACATAGAGTTCCAGATGAGGTTGCATAGGACTGGGGGGTCCAATTTACGGCAAAGTTTTGGCGGGAGTTTTGTTCTGCATTGGACATAAATGTCTGCCTTTCAGCCGCAATCGAATGGACAGATGGAGTGTACCAATCAGACCTTGGAACCTTGGATCTTCGGTGCTACAGTGGGGTAAAAAAGTATTTAGTCAGCCACCAATTGTACAAGTTCTCCCACTTAAAAAGATGAGAGAGGCCTGTAATTGTCATCATAGGTAGACCTCAACTATGAGAGACAAAATGAAAAAACATATCTAGAAAATCACATTGTCTGATTTTTTAAGAATTTAATTGCAAATTATGGTGGAAAATAAGTATTTGGTCATCTACAAACAAGCAAGATTTCTGGCTCTCACAGACTTGTAACTTCTTCTTTAAGAGGCTCCTCTGTCCTCTACTCATTACCTGTAGTAATGGCACCTGTTTGAAATTGTTATCAGTATAAAAGACACCTGTCCACAACCTCAAACAGTCACAATCCAAACTCCACTATGGTGAAGACCAAAGAGCTGTGGAAGAACACCAGAAACAAAATTGTAGACCTGCACTAGGCTGGGAAGACTGAATCTGCAATAGGCAAGCAGCTTGGTGTGAAGAAATCAACTGTGGAAGCAATAATTAGAAAATGGAAGACATACAAGACCACTGATAATCTCCCTCGATCAGGGGCTCCACGCAAGATCTCACCCTGTGGGGTCAAAATGATCACAAGAACGGTGAGCAAAAATCCCAGAACCACATGGGGGGACCTAGTGAATGACCTGCAGAAAGCTGGGACTAAGGTAACAAAGGCTACCGTCAGTAACACATTACGCCGCCAGGGACTCAGATCATGCAGTGCCAGACGTGTCCCCCTGCTTAAGCCAGTACATATCTGGGCCCCTCTGAAGTTTGCTAAAGAGCATTTGGATGTTCCAGAAGAGTATTGGGAGAATGTCATATGGTCAGATGAAACCAAAATAGAACTGTTTGGTAGAAACACAACTCGTCATGTTTGGAGGAGAGTGAATGCTGAGTTGCATCCAAAGAACACCATACCTACTGTGAAGCATGGGGGTGGCAACATCATGCTTTGGGACTGTTTCTCTGCAAAGGGACCAGGACGACTGATCCGTGTACATGAAAGAATGAATGGGGCCATGTATCATGAGATTTTGAGTGCAAACCTCCTTCCATCAGCAAGTGCATTGAAGATGAAACGTGGCTGGGTCTTTCAGCATGACAATGATCCCAAGCACACCGCCAGGGCAACGAAGGAGTGGCTTCGTAAGAAGCATTTCAAGGTCCTAAAGTGGCCTAGCCAGTCTCCAGATCTCAACCCCATAGAAAACCTTTGGAGGTAGTTGAAAGTCCGTGTTGCCCAGCGACAGCTCCAAAACATCACTGCTCTAGAGGAGATCTGCATGGAGGAATGGCCCAACATACCAGCAACAGTGTGTGCCAACCTTGTGAAGACTTACCAAAAAAAAAGTTTGACCTCTGTCATTGCCAACAAAGGATATATAGCAAAGTATTGAGATGAACTTTTGTGATTGATCAAATACTTATTTTCCACCATAATTTGCAAATAAATTCTTTAAAAATCAGACAATGTGATTTTCTGGATTTATTTTCTCATTTTGTATCTCATAGTTGAGGTCTACCCATGATGTCAATTACAGGCCTCTCTCATCTTTTTAAGTAGGAGAACTTGCACAATTGGTGGCTGACTAAATACTTTTTTTCCCCACTGTATATCTGTCAGCTACAGGATGATTGGGTCGATTTGCTTCCCATGGCAGAATTCTCCTATAACAATTCGCAGAGTACTTCTATCAAAGTAACACCTTTCTATGCTAACCTAGGTTATCATCCAAAGATCTTTCCGAGATTTCCTGTGAATGCTTCTATACCAGCAGTTACAGAAAGAATTACCACCTTACAACAAGATCTCGCAATTTTGAAGGAGACCTTGAGCGCAGCTCAGGAAAGTTTTAAAAAGACAGCTGACAGGTTTTGTAAACCAGCACCAACATTTAAGGTAGGGGTACAGTCTGGTTATCTACAAAGAACCTGAAATTAAAGATCCCCTCACGAAAACTGGGACAGAAATACATTGGTCCCTTTAAGATTAGCGGTCTGGTAAATTCAGTAACTTGTCGATTGGACCTTCCGAGGACCATGAGAATCCATCCTGTCTTTCATGTCTCTTTGCTGAAGGCTGCAGTTCCCAATCCTTTTCCTGGACGTTCACCTCCTCCTCCTGGTCCTGTCATAGTGGATGATCGAGAGCAATTTGTTGTTGAGAAGATTTTGGATTCCAGGATCTGCAGAGGTTGGTTGCAATACCTTATCAAATGGCAGGGCTACCCTTCAGAGGAGAATTCCTGGGAACCCCTGGACAACATCAATGCCCCTCGATTAATTTAATCAATTTCATTGCAAATATCCCGAGAAGCCTGGTTTGGGATCGTCCAGAGGCCATCGCAGAGGTGGGAGTAATGTCAGGATGTTAATTGATGAACTCTTTGTTTTGCCAGTACCAGCCCTTTAGCAAGATGGCGTTTTGTGTGTTTCCTGTTCGTGGCCATCTTGGTTCCTGCCTGATGATTATTTGAGTATTGTGTTTGAACTCTGCTTATGACAATCCTTGAGCTGTGGCCTACTTATCTCAGTTGGTTCTATATTACCTGCTACACTGTGTATACCTGCTACTGCCCGCTACACTGTGTATACCTGCTACTGCCCGCTACACTGTGTATACCTGCTACTGCCCGCTGCACTGTGGATACCAACTATTACCAGTGCAGTACAAGTTCTAGCATTTCTGCCTGCTGCATTGTGGATACATGCTACTGCCAGTGCACTACAAGTTCCAGCACTCTGCCTGCTGCATTGTGGATATCTGCTACTGCCTACTGTGCTGTGGATACCAGCTATTACCAGTGCACTACAAGTTCCAGAATACTACCTGTTACACTACAGATCCCATCCATTGGTCTCCGGAACCCCAGTAAGAGAGTCTTGACAGATTGAGTACTAAGGGCCAAATGTAAAAAATTGTACATCTGTAACTGTAAATAGTACACTGATGTGCACCATATTTCTAAAGCTCCTGGCTGCCACTTTTAACAGTTTTAAAGCATATAGTAAGGGTGAATGAGGCTATACAACGATACACTGAATCCTTTGTGGCTCTACATGGCGTTTATTATGAAATTATAGACAATATGCTCAATACGATTTCTTTTTTAACTAGTAATTCTGTAATGGTATTCCGATAACAAAAAGTAACCCCCTATCTGCCACTGGGACCCTCACTGATTATGAAAACTGGGGGGATTGAAGCATTTAAAAAATGTGCTTCATTCATTTCAATTGGAACTGCTAGAGAGAGCTGAAGTATAGGTGCAAAACAACCCTGTTCCCACTAATCAGCAATTACCCTTATCCTTTGGATATAAGTAATTTTATGTTACTGAAATACCCCAGTAAGAAAACATGTGAATTAGAAAAGATGATCCAGAATTGCTATTTCATGCGGAAAGAAAGCATGTACTAAAAAAGACACATCATATGTGTTACATGTCCTCTTTAATTTAAATTTAGGAGAAGAAGAAAAGTACACGACTTTTTACTGAAGAACTAGAGATAGAAGAATCCAACAAAATTAATTTTCCAAATATTTGCAATGTTTACCCATCAGTTTTGTTTTGGACCAAATTTGTTTGGTCCAAACTGGAAGTGCTATATAATACTATTGGGTCTCTTCAGACTCAAGAGTATAATAATCAGAGGCCCAGGGGAGATGTAGAAAAATAATAAACATACTGACCTTCTCACACTTCTCCTGGGCTCCCTTGCAATATCACATGTTTATATGGAACTCATGCAAAATTAATGTAGGGACTTGGTTCACCGATACTCCTACCATGCATGCACCAACAGTCAGTTCCCTTTGGAACTGCCATTTCTGACATAACACACACCTATAACAATAAACAGATTTTTAGAACAGTACAAGAGATAAACTTGACTATGTAACAATACGGGTGTTCTAGTTATTTTGTCAAATATTTATTTAGCTAAATATTATGACCCATATAGTCAAGGTCACTGTGTGTGTGTGTCTGGATTGGTTACTGAAAGAATAAGGCAGAAAGAAAAAGTACTTGACAAAATTGTTCATAAAGAGGACCTTTCATGTCCTCTGACATCAGTGGTATTATTTACCTGTAGAAAGCTGACAGTGCACTCTGTGCCAGAGCTATTGGTGCTGCTAGTTTTGGCACTGATATCACTGCACTGTCATAAGGGCCTGCTCTACAGCTCAGCACAGAGCTGTAAAGAATGCCCCCCGCTGACAGTAGTCTTCCATAGCATTGTACTGCCAGGGGCTGTCTTAACTTTGGTCTCAGCTCTAGATTCCCAGCCAAAGCACTTTCATCCTCATTGGCATATGAATAAAACTGAGACTGAAAATGGGGTTCCAAAACGGAAAAACAGAGTCATATTTGGAAACTGCAGAAACACATCTACATGGTGCTAGGTTTATACGAAAGCTACTGCTGACAGATATGTATTAAATTGCTCATGGAAACCTTACCACCAAGAGAACTTGGCTGTATTTGTGCCAACCAAAGGAATAGCTGTTTATCTACATACCAGAGTTTCTATAAGATCTCTAGTTGCACACAGTAGAGTTAAAGGGAACCTTTCAACAAGAAAATGCAGTGAAGTCCATAGGCATCATTTTACAGAAATGCTGACCAGATTGATATATAGTTTTGTGGGTAAAGCTTTAGTATAATTTATATTTCATTCATTAAAATCTCTGTTCTTTCTTTGCTAGAAAGTCAAGTGGTAGTCCTATCAGTGATTGAGCGCTATCTCTGTATGTACAGTTATAGAGCGGTGGTTGTTAGTCACTGATGGACCACCTCCTTGACTTCATATGAAAAAAGAACAGAAATTTCAATGGATAAAATACAAGTTATACCTAATCTTTCCCCATAAACCTATACATGAAACTTCTTAGCTCCTTCTTTTCTATAACATACAGCTTGCAGGTTGCATTGCATTTTCTTGGTGACAGGTTCCCTATAAGCAGAGGCGTAGCTAGGGGTTCAGCACAGGGGGGGCGAACATGTCCAAGTGGGCCCCCAACTTGCACATGTTCGTATACCGATACTATGAGTATACAGCAGGGGCCTAAATATCAGGGTAGCAGCGGTAATGGCTGCCACAGGGCCCGGAACATTATGGTGCCCAGGACCCGGAGCCCTGTGGCAGCCGCTACCACGAACCCCACAAACACTGCTATCATTATACTCTGGGGTCTTTTGGGGGCCCAGGGAAGGTGAGGGAACATAAAAAACACTGTAACTCACCTCACCTACGCTCTGCAGGCTTCGGGCCTGTCTGGTGATGTCCCAGATGTCAGCCGACGTCATTATGTGTCGCGGCTCCGGCCTCACTCACGCGAGATCTGGTTCAACATTGAAGATGGCCGAAGTAGCGCATGGGAGTGCACCAGAGCCATGGAAATGTAAGAAGCATTATTTGTTATGTTTGTATCCTCCCCTGGGTCTCCGATCATTATACTCTGGGGTCTGCGTGGTCCACTATGGGGCATAATACTGTGTGCAGGGGCCACTATGGGACATACTACTGTGTGTAGGGGCCACTATGGGACATACCACTGTGGGCAGGGGCCACTATGGAACATACTACTGTGTGTAGGGGTCACTATGGGGCATAATACAGTTCGCAGGGGCCGCTATGGGGCATAATACTGTGTGCAGGGGCCACTATGGGGCATAATACTGTGTGCAGGGGCCACTATGGGGCATAATACTGTGTGTAGGGGCCACTATGGGGCATAATACTTTGTGCAGGGGCCAATATAAGGCATAATACTGTGTGCAGGGGCCACTATGGTGCAGAATAGTGTGTGCAGGAATGCGGTTTATGTGGGGGAAGTTGGGGGGCAGCGTTTCGGGGGGGCCCATGTCAAATGTTTGCCTTGGGGCCCAGCCATTCCTAGTTACGCCACTGGTATACGGTGAACGTATAGTGGTATATAGCGGCTCTACATAGGGCTCTGCAGACGATTTAGGCGAATATAGTGCAGTAACATTTAGTGACTTACCGGTGACGTCTCTGACTAATCGTTCACATTCCCCGTCTCTTTTATCTGGACGGCCATAACCACTTCTTCCAGTCTCTGTAAAGTTTTCAACACAGACATCTTTGGCTCCTCACTTTTCCAGGCACCTGACCCATATTGTCCTCACCTACACAAAGCCCCCATCCCGCTGCTACCCCCAATTATAAAATATATAATATACCCCCCATAATGAATAATACCCCCAAGTGCAACTTTAAATTAATAGCTTCCCTGTGCACCCCTTTAAATAGTTTCCCTTATTAATAATGCCCCAGGTGTTTCCTAATTAAAAAGAAAAAAAAAAAGGGAAAAAAACTTATTGAGGTTCCAATACCCAGGACCCCGAGGATCAGCTGTTTGAATGGTATCTGTGTAAGCGCTGTGACACCTTTTCTGTTTACACAGTGTCATTCTTTTCATAGCAGCCATGTAATGTAACTACAGCCTCGTCCTAAACACATCTATGTGACAAGACTGGAATTACATCACAGGGTCACTATAAACAGACAGCGTATGATATAAACAGGCGCCCCTTCATATAGCTGATCAGTGGGGAATCACTTATCTCTTATTGATGATTTATTCTGAGGATAGACCATCAATCAAAATGAGCTGGAAAACGCCTTAAGGCTAAGGCACTACATGGCGTCCCGCAGCAAAAAAAGAGCTGTGGGAAAAACCGCGGCGGCGACGCATTGCAGTTCTTCCTGCAGCACTTTGCACAGAGTGTTTGTAGAGGTTTCCTCTGTGGACTTTCTGCTTCAATTATATCTGTAGGGAAAACGCTGGCGTTTCCATAGGTATAATTGACATGCTGCGATTTCCAAAACTGCGTGTATTTTACTGCAAAGTGGGGATGGGGTGGGGGCCCCATGTGGCGAAAACCCACAGAAAAAACCGTGGCATTCTAGCAAATCCCATCCACACATTGCGGAAAAATACGTGCAGCGTTGCAGTTTTGGAAATTGCAGCATGTCAATTATACCTATGGAAACACCGGCGGTTTCCATATAGGTGTATTGAAAACAGAAAGTCCACAGGAGAAACCTCTGCGGACCTTCTGTGAAAAGCGCTGCAGGAAAAAACCACAATGTTACCACCATGGTTTTTCCTGCAGCGCTTTTTTTGCTGCAGCCAGCTACATGGGTCCTTAGTCTTAATAAAGCCCAAGTGCCACTTTAATTAAATTAATTGACCCTCATATTATGCCCCTGATTCCCCCTGACATAAATACTGCACCTCTAATGACCCCTTATATCAATGACCACCCCCTTATGTTCATAATGCCTCCTAATATAAATTATGGCCCCTTATATAAATAACCTCCCCCCTTGTATTCATAATACCCCGTAATAACCCTTATATAAATGACCCCCCCATCGTCATAATGATAATGCCCCCTAATGAATCCTCTCTTTATAGTTATAATTCCCCCCTCCTATCCACCCCTTATACTATTAATACACCCACAACGGCGCTAAAAAAAAGGAAAAAAAAAGTCATACTCAACTGCGATGCTGATGAATGGAGCCGCCGCCGCTTCCTCCCGTCCACGCACAGGACGTCTGTGTCTGAGCGCAAGTGGCGCGATGTTGTGACGTCTGCAGACACCGATCCAGTTAGAAATAAAGGATGTATGAATGGCGACCCCGGGATGGGCCCCAAAAAGTCAGTGGGCCCAGGGCAGCCGCCCCCTCTGCCCCCCCCCCCGCTATCTATGCCTCTGCCTATAAGGGAAGCCTTAGTGATGCCGCCTTCTATCTTCCTCTAATTTGTGTCAATGGGGAACACTCAAAAGAATTTATGTTAGAAAGGGGAACAAGATAAGGATGTCCTCTCTCCCCATTGCCCTTTCCCTTAGCTATAGAACCTGTGACAATTAACATTAGGAAAGATCCAGATATTGTGGGGTAAGGGGGAGAGAACAAGATATCCCCTTATGCTGATGATTTATTATTGTTTATTGTGAATATGGAAAATTCTCTCTCTCATGTAAGGGAAGTGGTTACTGAGTTTGGGAAATGTTCTGGTCTAGAAATAAATTGGCAGAAATCCACTATATTACTATTAGATCCTAGGATTACCTTGAATAATGTAAAGATTCAGAGACTTGATAAGGATGGGTGTTGAAAATATTAAGATCACTGCAGATTCTAAGATGTAAAAGATGTAAAATGAAGAGAGATTGATGTAAATATTTACCCATTGTTGAAGCAAATTAAGAAAAAAAGTGGATATATGGCATAGATTATCAATATCTAAAGCAGGTAAAATAGGTCTAATTAAGGCTACGGTCCCCCATTCCACTTAAAATACGTGGAGAAAAAAGTCCTGCAAGCAGCACTTTTCTCTCCGCATGTTTTGTATGGAAATCGAGTGGAAACCACATGGACCCCATTATAGTCTATAGGGTCCGCAGGTTTCCTTAGGTAACCGCTTTTCTATGCGTATAGGTTTCCGTTCAGGGGTCCCCGAGCGGACTCCCCAAACGGAAACCTGAATGCAGATGTGAACTGGGCCTTAAAAAAACTATTTTGTCTTTGCATGAGAAGCACCTGGTGCTTTACCAGGTCCAGTTGTATCAAGTTTTTATATTATTATTTTTTAGCAACACAAGTGATGAAGGTCATAAAATGGGAATATATGGAGTTTCTGAGGAAGGAAATAAGTATTCATCAGGCTATGTTAATGAATGGATCTGAATTGTTAGAAATCTTTTGGCAAGATACAAAGAAAACAAAACCATTATTATAGTTATTAGGGCTGATACGGTAAGAGATAAGAAGAATTTGGGTCGAAAAAAATGGACTTGAATGTACACCTTTTTTCAATCTAGTTTTGGGAAATATTGGTAATGAGAATAATGTTAATTATTGGTATAAAAGATACATTTTCTTGTTTTTTTAGTGGTGATATATCTAGAAC
Organism: Leptodactylus fallax; assembly: GCA_947044405.1. NCBI lineage: Eukaryota > Metazoa > Chordata > Amphibia > Anura > Leptodactylidae > Leptodactylus > Leptodactylus fallax. Next base: position 10,596,097 of record CAMRHE010000021.1, read on the forward strand.
ATATCATGAAATCGCACACAGTACACAAGGGGTTATCTGTTTTTTTAAGATATTCTCAAATTTATGGGTTCATTAAGGCATATGGCATGATGGATAGGTAAAGAGTTAGTGAGAGGAGTACTACTTGTCAAATTTGGGAACTATCAAGGAATACTAGGGGGTTATGTCTAAGTTGTATAAAATATTTTTTGCAGAAGGGGTAAAAATACATTTTGATACTATCATGGATGAAATGGAAAAAAATTATTGGGTTTAAAGGCAAAAAAATGCTGCGAAGGTATATATAGCAACAGTGTTGTATTTCTCCCTTCAATTACACGTGTCACAGGGTGACAGAATTTCACATGGTGCATAGACTATATCAGGGGTCAGCAACCTTCGGCACTCCAGCTGCTGTGAAACTACAACTCCCAACATGCTCCATTCACTTCCATGGGACTTCCAAGAACAGCAGAGCAAGTATGCATGCTGGGAGTTGTAGTTTTACAACATCTGGAGTGCCGAAGGTTGCCTACCCCTGGACTATATCATAATGCTAAGACTTATGATATGGATATGAGGTAAACATCCAAATGTAGTAGATATTTACAGGATAGTACTAATTTAGGACATGAATGGTGGGATTGTAATAAAATAAGCAATTTTTTGACTAGTGTAATCTGTATTATGGAAGCGACTTTAGGTTTCATTCCAGATAATTATAATCAGTTAACTTGTGGTATATTAGGTGACATTAAGGGTTCAGAAACAAAGTGTGTTAAATTATCAATTATATATAAGATATTTTGTGGGACATTTGCTTATCGCTAAAATGTGGTTAAGACAAGCAGTTCCAACTATTACACAATGGAAGAATTCAGCTAATGATATAATAAGGTTTGAATTGTGTGGACAAGAAAGTAAGGAAAATAAATCTTTAGTTAGACAAGGCTGGAACAGTTGGCAACAATGTTGTACTGAAAAAGAAATGAATATAGGGTAGAGCTTTTTTTTCTTTTTCGTCTTCTTTGGTTACATGCTCCCTACAGCCATGGTTTAGGGTAAGGTTGGGAAAGGGGGGGTTGGGTTAAGGTTTGGGAATTGTAATTATTGTCACCTGCAATATGTAGCACACCAGTTTCCATAGAGGTAGTAGGTTAGGATTTCATGAAAGATTTTTAAATATTTACTTCTTTTTAATTCTTCAATGTGAGTATAGATTTTTTTTTTAACTTCTTCATTAGAGATGGGCATGTTAAGACTGGGAAGTTGGGTAGGATCAAGGGAGTTTAGGGAGTTTTCCGTTTTGTAAAAAAAAAAACATTGATAGCATGATCTGTAGATGGGATAGTGTTAGAATCATATTTTAAGTTGTATAAGGCCTCATAATACTCATTAAAGACATTAGATATTTGTTTAGGGATATACAAATTTTGTTTAGAGGTTGTAGAAACAATATACTGCACAGGTGTCAAACACAAGGCCCGCGGGCCGAATCTGGCCCGCTGCCTTCTGTTATCCGGCCCGGCCTCACGCAATACAAGAGCAATAAAGATGGCGGCCGCCTCACTCCGCCTCATTAGCGGTGCACCCCTGGGCGGCCGCCATCTTTATTGCCTCAGGCAGCACTGTCTGGGGGGCGGCATTTTTCTATTCAATGTAAATCAGTCCAGGACAGGCTGCTTTAAAAAAAAAAAAAACAGAGCTGAGCGGGGCCTGTCCTAGGCTGGTTTAAGAGATGTCGCATCTCAGCGCAGGCGGTGATACAATGACGTCATCGTGCCGCCTACGCTGAGACACAGACGTCGCGGACAAGAAGAAGAAGAGGAGGCGGCGGCGGCTGCATCAAGGCATCTCAGGTGAGTATAACTTTTTTTTTATATATATATAAATAGGCCGTGACCTGCTGGAGTATCCCCAGCAGGTCACGGCCTATTTATTTACCTACCCCGCGTCTGCTCGTGGTCGCCCCCGCTTCTTCTTCTGCTATGGGACGCAGAAAGGGAAGTGGATGCCGCTGTGAGCAGCCGCGGGCATCGGTAAGTGAGGCCGCGGGCCTCAAATACTACTATTATTATACTCCGGGGTCTTTTCAGACCCCGGAGTATAATAATCAGGGGCCCAGGGGAGGTGAGGGAACATAAAAACATATCCTACTTACCTCTCCTGCAATCGGTGTTACTCCGAGCAGGCTTGAGGCCTCTGGTGACGTCATCAGGTCTCGTCGCCGGCCTAATCACGTGACGTGTGTGCGCAATTAGACAGGGCCGAAAGCTGCAAGGAGTGCACCGGGGTCCAGGATAGGTAAGTAACACTGGTTTTTATGTTTGTCACCTCCCCTGGGTCTCCGTTCATTATACTCTGGGGTCTGAAAAGACCCCAGAGTATAATAATAGTTCATGGTTTGGCCACTATGGGGTATAATACCCTGTGTAGGGACCACTGTGGAGCATAATACCAGTACAGGGGCCACTATGGAGCATAATACAAGTGCAGGGGCCACTATGGAGCATAATACCGTGTGCTGGGGCCACTATGGAGCATAATACCGTGTGCTGGGGCCCCTATGGAGCATAATACCGTGTGCAGTGGCCACTGTGGAGCATAATACTGTGTGCAGTGGCCACTAGGGAGCATAATACCGTGCATAATACCGTGTGCAGGGGCAGCTGCGAGTCATAATACAGTGTGCAAGGACTGCTGTGGAACATTATAGTTTGTAAATGGAGCGCTATAAATAGGGGCTATGGCGCCTGTTTATATTATACGCTATCTAATAGCTCACTTAACTGTTAAGGAGAAGTTACTTTTATACACGTGTAAAATAATCTTGGCCCTTCAAGGTACCCCGTGAGGCTGAAGTGGCCCCCGGTGAAAATGAGTTTGACACCCCTGATATACTGAATATAATTTGTATCACCTCTGACTGGGAAAGAGATATCCTTATTGCTTAAAGAATAATGTCTCATGTAAAGTTTAGTGAGGTTTTTCTCATGTTTATAGAGCAACATATTTCTCAGATCTGTCCTTAATTGACATAGCTTATTATGGGATTATTCAGAGGGGTCATCTCTGTTTTTTCCTATAATGTGAGCCTCTTATAGTGGCTTTATGAGCACTCCATAATTTACAGTGCCTTGCGAAAGTATTCGGCCCCCTTGAACTTTTCAACCTTTTGCCACATTTCAGGCTTCAAACATAAGGATATAAAATTTAAATTTTTTTTGGTGAAGAATCAACAACAAGTGGGACGCAATCGTGAAGTGGAATGAAATTTATTGGATATTTTAAACTTTTGTAAAAAATAAAAAACTGAAAAGTGGGACGTGTCAAATTATTCGGCCCCCTTAAGTTAATGCTTTGTAGCGCCACCTTTTGCTGCGATTACAGCTGCAAGTCGCTTGGGGTATGTCTCTATCAGTTTTGCACATCGAGAGACTGAAATTCTTGCCCATTCTTCCTTGGAAAACAGCTCGAGCTCAGTGAGGTTGGATGGAGAGCGTTTGTGAACAGCAGTTTTCAGCTCTTTCCACAGATTCTCGATTGGATTCAGGTCTGGACTTTGACTTGGCCATTCTAACAACTGGATACGTTTATTTGTGAACCATTCCATTGTAGATTTTGCTTTATGTTTGGGATCATTGTCTTGTTGGAAGATAAATCTCCATCCCAGTCTCAGGTCTTTTGCAGACTCCAACAGGTTTTCTTCCAGAATGGTCCTGTATTTGGCTCCATCCACCTTCCCATCAATTTTAACCATCTTCCCTGTCCCTGCTGAAGAAAAGCAGGCCCAAACCATGATGCTGCCACCACCATGTTTGACAGTGGGGATGGTGTGTCCAGGGTGATGAGCTGTGTTGCTTTTATGCCAAACATATCGTTTTGCATTGTGGCCAAAAAGTTCGATTTTGGTTTCATCTGACCAGAGCACCTTCTTCCACATGTTTGGTGTGTCTCCCAGGTGGCTTGTGGCAAACTTTAAACGAGACTTTTTATGGATATCTTTGAGAAATGGCTTTCTTCTTGCCACTCTTCCATAAAGGCCAGATTTGTGCCATGTACGACTGATTGTTGTCCTATGGACAGACTCTCCCACCTCAGCTGTAGATCTCTGCAGTTCATCCAGAGTGATCATGGGCCTCTTGGCTGCATCTCTGATCAGTATTCTCCTTGTTTGAGATGAAAGTTTAGAGGGAAGGCCGGGTCTTGGTAGATTTGCAGTGTTCTGATACTCCTTCCATTTCAATATGATCGCTTGCACAGTGCTCCTTGGGATGTTTAAAGTTTGGGAAATATTTTTGTATCCAAATCCGGCTTTAAACTTCTCCACAACAGTATCATGGACCTGCCTGGTGTGTTCCTTGGTCTTCATGATGCTCTCTGCGCTTTAAACAGAACCCTGAGACTATGACAGAGCAGGTGCATTTATACGGAGACTTGATTACACACAGGTGGATTATATTTATCATCATCAGTCATTTAGGACAACATTGGATCATTCAGAGATCCTCACTGAACTTCTGGAGTGAGTTTGCTGCACTGAAAGTAAAGGGGCCGAATAATATTCCACGCCCCACTTTTCTTTTTTTTTTCTATTTTACAAAAGTTTAAAATAACCAATAAATTTCATTCCACTTCACAATTGTGTCCCACTTGTTGTTGATTCTTCACCAAAAAAATTAAAATTTTGAATCTTTATGTTTGAACCCTGAAATGTGGCAAAAGGTTGAAAAGTTCAAGGGGGCCGAATACTTTCGCAAGGCACTGTAAATCAGTCAGGGGTGTCATTACAGTCAAAGTACTCCAAAAGTATCTTTGTAATGGATTTTTCTACTTCCGGTTTAGCTAACAGAAAATTATTACTTTTTAATATATACTCTTCATCTAGAATATTAGGTTCAAATAAAGTAATATATAATGGAGCATGGCCTGACCATGTTATCTGGCCAATATATGATTCTTTGCAAAGTTGTAGTGTTTTGCTATTTTGCTCTTAAGATTTAACACTTTGTCTAAGCTATTATGTGCATTTACAAGAGAGTTGTGTGCATTTGCATATTCTCCCATTTTTGTCTCAATGTGGCTTACCCTGTCTCCTAATTTGTCAATATGTGACAAAATGGTATGAGCCATTTTTGATATATTCGACTGGAGGGACCCTTTAAAGGCAATCAGCATTTCTTTCATTAGGTCAACAGTGACTGCTTCAGATGAAGATGGAATATGACCAAAAACTTAGTTTGATGATGTACGCTGAAGTATGCTTGTGCCAGTCTCATCTGTAATACCCACATCTACTAATGAAAGTCTTTGCTTTTCTTTAGCAGGGATTTTAGAAGAGGGGGAGGCAAGGGAGAAGGTTTCAGATAGGTACAATGCCTCTTTAAGAGTTGGAGGAGACTGGTTCCTTAATGTAATATTAACAGAAGCCATACTGTGTGGAGAGATCCGCAGGAGAATTGAGGTGTCCGCTGTAGCTGCAGCCATAGCCCCTAGTGAGAGATCAGCAGAGGTAGGAGACATATTACTTTTTCCCTCTAGTTGTGGGAGAGGAGCTGCAGCTTCTGTTTGCTGAGGAAAGGCAGACACCAGCACCAGCTGCTCTGCTGCATAAAGAAATCAGTCAGGCGTTTGGGGGCTCTCTAAATTTTCAGGCACTGGAGGTGAAGTTGACGCCCTGAGGGTCTTAATTCCGATCTGGAGGCCTTACAGTGCTGGGCGTCACTGTAAAGGGGGGTGAGGTCCAGAGCCTCACAGAGATATGGCCATCACGGTTCCCGGCTTGGACATGCCCCCCAAAACCAAGAGATTATTACCTGTCTTCCTAGCCATAGCATTCTGCACCAACCTCCTGTCTTCAGCACTTGGATCTGTTTAAATGGATGCAGCAGGAAGGTGCTATATCCAAACATCACCGCAGGCAATAATTAGATTCAGCAGGGGAATGTGGTATACTACTGAAGCTAGTGACTGAAGCTAGTGACTGAAGTATAGCTTGGATTACTATTATAATCAGTGACTGCACCTGCCCCAATTTATATAACCTAGTCCATTTAAGGACCTTAGTTCATCATATGACAAAAATAACTGAATTTAATACAGTCAAGTACATAGCCATGGCCATCTAGCTACACAATAAATCATGTGTATTTTCATGTTTTTTTTTTCTGTGCAGTTCTACTAGTAAATATGTATGTAAGGAAAATTAACGGCCCCAAAGACACTGATGTATGTAATTCATCCGCAAGTTACTGAATTTTTACTTATATAGGTGTTCATCCCATTAATGCCTATTTTCTAAAAGTTTGCAACACTTACTCTTGAGATTTTTCTACAATTCTGAATCTCTGAAGCATGAATGTCCATAAAAGTAGGCATTAGAGGCAATCAACATTCTTAAGTTGTTAAAATCACTTGGCTTGGCAAATATAGAAATCAGTCATCTGCAAGATTTGTAAAATACACAAAATAATGCAAAAGTTTTATTCATTTATTTTGTTCTAAAGAGAGAAGCACAGACAACTAAAATTCCGCCGTGTAGCAACATTTCAATTGATTTCGCTCTGCTCTATAATTATACTTATTTGTTTAAATGCTAACTCAAAATGCTTAAAAATGCATTATTTTCCTATTATCGTTGTTTGCTAAAATGTATACATCATGTTAAAAAAATAAAGTGCAGAAGAAGTGTAGCAAGATAAAGCTGAGTGCAATTTTTCAAAGAATATATGAACTAAATTCGGCTTCATTGGCAGAGTGTAGAGATGTGTTCTGGAGAAAAAAATGATGGATACATTCTGAAATGAACATCAAACTGTGTCAGATTTAAAATGATTGATTTTTTCCTTGCAACTAAATATAATCTTAGCTATACAGGTGCTTTGGGATAGAAGCACTGATTAAGTGTTCAGGGACAGATGCTGGAAAACAAGTCTATATCACTTGTTATAGACTAGACATAATAAAAAATATACTATGACTATGGAGTGATTATAATCTGTTCTTAATAGTCACCTTTGGAATGGCTCACTAGGTGAACCTGTCATTGTAATCTCTAATACCTAAGATTTATATGAATATTTTTAAATATGTTATATAATAAATTGCATATTATTGTATTTAGAACTTCATTTATTACTATTTTGTGGGGTGACTTTTGACCCCACTTGTAAATGCAACTAAAAAATGGTGCATTGCTTTTTTTTTTTTTCTTCCCAGCATTTTTCATTGAGTTTGTGCTGCATTTTCTGTGTTTTTTTCCCCCCTATTAAACATATAGGGAAAGACTTTCCCCACTTAGTGAAATGCTATAAAAACTGCATGGAAAAAACACATTTTACTTTTTTTTCTGCAGCATTTCTTATTGAGTTTTTGCTGAGTTTTTCTGTGTTTTCCCCCTCCATTAAATATATAGGAAAAGGCTCACGATTACGCAGCTAAAAATTTATTGTGATGTTTTTCAAAAAACGTGCATGTTTTTAAAAATGTAGTGTTTCCGCAGCCTTTTTTTTTTCCCACAATGTGTGGGCCAGATTATTGAAATCTCATTCACTTTGCTGGTACTCTAAAACGTTGCTTTTTTTTTCTCCAAAATGCATGCTTTTATATATATAAAATGATTGGAACTGTCCAATCATATATATGATTGGACAGTTCCCTCAATTACATCACTAACACTCCACCCCTTATTTGGTAAATTTGTGATATTGCTATTCTGCTTCCTTCTGATATTTGCCCAGGAAAATCTAACCTTACCTTACTACATTCTAAACTCACTGCTATATATGAAAAAGTCCCCAATGACAGACAGTATGAAAGTTCCAGAGGGTAATTTGCATACTATGTCAGGACTTGACTGCAAGCCTCTCTTCTCTCTAACTGGATACCTCAGTTTAATTCCACCATTACTTCACGGTATCCTTCTTTCTGTTCTAACTTTATTTTGAGCAAGAGGGGCATGCTTGGTCTCCTCTTCAGTTGGGATCAACATACTACTCGTCAGGGCCAACTGCTGTTGTATGTTCTCACTTATTCCTATTATTTTTTGGTACATTTGGATCCATGATGAAAGTGTACATCCATAGTAAATCTATGTGTACTGTATTTTCTTGCTCTTGTTTAGAACTCTCTCTTTTCTTGCATCATTCACAAGAATGCTAGAAGTTCCACCACATAGGGTCTGTCTTCCATTTAAAAAATAACTTTCCTTTTTATTTTGTTTCTAACAAGGACAGGGTCCTCTGGATAGCAAACATTATTCTTAAACCCTCAATAGAATTCTTTAACAATTAGATGTTGAGTCTCATGTTCTTGTATCCACAATTCAGTACTTCTCTCCTTTACTCTTATGGATGATCGATGATCGAATCTAAAGGAAGTTTTCTATATCTGCTAAATAATAAAAAAGAATTGAGTGCATCCTGTCATGTAATTTACTGCATTATGCAGTAGCACTTTGCATTATTACAAACAGTAGCGTAAATAGAAATGGCTGGGCCCCCAGGCGAACATTTGACATGGTGCCCCCCTGCCCGCCCACCCACAAAACCCTCATTCCCCGCATACCTGCACACACTATTATGCCCCATAGTGGCCCCTGCCACATTATTTGCGCCTAGTGACCCCCCACACTATTATGCCCCATAGTGGCCCCTGCACACACTATTATGTGCCATAGTGGCCCCTGCACACAGTATTATGCCCCATAGTAGGCCCTGCACACAGTATTATGTTCCATAGTGGCCCCTGCACATAGTATTATACCCCATTGTGGACCACCCATGAACAATTATTATACTCTGGGGTCCTTTCAGACCCCAGAGTATAATGATCGGAGACCCAGGGGAGGATACAAACATAAAGAACTGTGTTACTTACCTCTCCCTGGCTCCGGAGCACTCCCCGCTACTTTCAGCCATCTTCAATGTTGGACCAGACGTCACGTGAGCCAGGCATGCGTCATGACGCATAATGACGCCAGCCTGGCCCACGGTGATGTCTGGGACATCACCAAGGAGGCCTGAAGCCTGCTGGAGTGCAGGAAAGGTAAGTAATAGTGTTTTTTATGTTCCCTCCCCCTCCCCTGGTGCTCTGATCATTATACTCTGGGGTTCGAAAGTCAGAGTATAATGATAGCAGTGTTTGTGGGGTTCCCAGACACGCAGACTTACCAATCCCCGCTCCTGCTCAAAGCCACCCTCCGCTTCCGCAGAATGGGAAGTGCAGGTGGCTGTCAGCAGGAGAGGGGATCGGTAAGTAAATAGGGCCCATTACACCAGCAGGTAACGGCCTATTAAAAAAAAAAAATAAGGGGCCCCCCGGGCCCCCTAATGTCCTGGGCCCTGTGGCAGTCGCTCCTGCTGCTACCCCGGTATTTATGCCATTGATTACAAATCCACTATCTGCTGATGTGTGAGGTCCATGAGAACCATGGATTGCATGAAGATCCATTTATTTTAATGCATGTAGACCTCCATTCTTTTCCACAAAAAGCTGGTCAGTGGAAAAAGAGCAAAGACATGCTATATTTTGGTCCATTTTGCTGACCACAGAGCCCCATTTAAGTTTATGAGTCTGTGAAAATCATGAACAGAACACATGCGCTGTCCATTTTTTATGGACCCACAGACATTAAAAAGTATATGAAATTATTTAAAAATAATAATAATAATAATAAAAAAAAAATTGATCTGTTATTCGGGAACTTGAATAATGAATCAAACAAGAACAGAAGATCACACATAAATTAGGGTGGGTGCTGTCCGTGAATATCAAGGATATGACATGTCTGCAATTTAGAATGAGACCAAACTCTGGTAACAGTTCAGGCCAGTATTGTAGTTGAATGTCACCTACGATTCTCAAATTCTCACCATGCTGAGGAATGTTCTATTAAAGTGTTCCCATACGCTATTTCATTGTGAATTATAGGATGATCTTCTCATTTAAATTCTGTGTAATTTACACAATTCACAAATTTATCTGATACAAATTCTGACCCTTGATCTGAGAACAATTTTTTTGGAACACTTAATATCCCGCATTCACTTCATTGATGGTCAGATCATGTACAGTAACTAATTCAAATAGTTATTCATTTTTTTTTAAGAAATACATTTAAGTTTCAGATTGTAAAAAGGTAAAAGTCACCTAACAATCATACACATACAAACCACTCAATCACTTCCCCACCAACCCACCCAGCTAAACAGTTATATACTGTAAATATATTATATTTTACATTATTAACATTGTCGTAACATAGTTTGCATATATTTAATGCAATTTCTTATTTATTATGTTGCTATTTTTTAGTATTTATGAGGGCCGCTTGAAAAGTTCGTGGCCCAACCCAGAAGTAGAGACTGTGGGTCGAAATTTTGCAGTCAGTTCTCAACATAGTCTCCTTTGAGGGTCACACATGTATGCCATCGCTCTTGGAGTTTCATTATTCCACTGTGGTAGAACGTTCCGTTCTGCTCCTCCAAAAAGTTCTTTACGGCGTCTATGATGGCTTCATCAGAAGGAAAACGACTTCCACCAAGGTGCCTTTTCATCTGTGGGAATAGGTGGTAGTCCGAGGGAGCCAACTCAGGGAAATAGGGTGGGTGCTGAAGCAGTTGGAATCCACAGGAGTGAATTGCAGCCATTGCAACAGCCGATGTGTGAACTGTGTGAATGTGTGAAATTTCCAAATTTCAGCTTCACTACCTAACTTTAAAATGCTGTACCTGAAACAAAAAAAATCAAAATAAATCTAGATTGCTCATGAGACCTTTCAAATAAATAACTAAATAACATATTGCATTGAAAAACAAGACCATGTGAAAAAGATTTCATGGGTGGGCTACGAACTTTTCAGGCGCCCCTCGTATATAATTTTTTTTTAACATTTATTTTGTTTAACTACTCTGGTCTGTTAGCAATCAAAAATGTGCACCATTCAATTATTATTAGAAAGTGATAACTCCTTTATGTTTTTTTTACGAAATTAACCCACTGTAAATCTATTATAGTCCCCACTTTTTCTTCCCATTTCACCTTATTTCCACTACCTAATTTCTGATTGTATATTTTGCAAATATAATTTTAACTTCATGTGATAGCTCTCTTAGAAATACATTTCTCAATTTTTTTCCAACATCTGCATTTGTTTTATACAAAAAACTAGTTTGATTGGCATTTCTAATTACATGTTGTACTCGTAGGTAGTCCAGTCACATTCTGCGCAATATGTTATATTCATTTTTTTATACAATAATATACACATACAATAATTGTTGTCAATCTTTAAAATATGATTTACCCTATGAGATACTATATTTCACCCACTCACGATATTCAAAGATATTATATGGTTCCAAAAAGTACTTATTTTGCCATAAGCAAGTGCAACTCATGAACCACTTACAATATATTCCATATTTTCTAATACCACCATTTCCAACATCTTATTATTGTACTTTCTGTAGTGGATTTCTCCATACCACTGCTCCCTCTACCATTTCAAAAACTATATCCAAATGGTTCACTGAAAAGGACATCATTATAAAACATATCACTGAAAACCATATGTTCATAACATAACAGATTCTGTAATACCAAGAGAAAAAAAACAATTCCAGGCATTGTGCAATCATGAGACTTACTGACTCTTCAGACTATAAGCTTTAGGTCCTCTGGGACTTAATATTTTTGAAAGCATCAAATAGTACTTATTTTTACTATATTACAGACAGTATATTTGCAATTGATTTTGCATTTGCTTTATTCTTTATTTTTATCATTTTTTATATATAATTTTTCTTTTAAAGTGTTTACTTTGTTTTAGGTATATTATACACACTATGATATTTTAAGTCCTATATAGGGTTTAGTGTGTTCATTTTCATTAAAAGATGTGTTACTGATCAGGCTACTGGGCATTTATGTATTTAAGGCTGACCTTATGTGTAATTTTATGCCTGAGAATGGAAGTAGCTCAGGTTTTGAAATGTTTTGCATTTTAGTTTTAATTTTCTGCATACATCACATAAAAGAGGTCACATTGACCTAATGTTATGTGAAGCAATGGTTTAGGATTGTGAAGAAAACCTGTTAGAGGCTGCAAAAGACTTGAGACTGGGAAGGGTCTATCACTTAAAATCTCAATAAAATACATTTAAGTTTGTGGTTGTAAGGTGACAAAATGTGAAAAAGTTCAAGGGGTATGAATACCTTTTGCAAGCCACTGTAGATGCTGGAGAGACCTCCTGATCTAATAGTATGGGCATCACTAATAAGCTGTAACACAGCATTATGCACCTTTCATTATCATGTGATTGGAACCTTTTATAAGCCTTGTGGGCATTTGGATTACTAGGCACTCCCCCCCACCCATGGATTGTATGTGTGTGTAAGTAGATGTTTTATCAGTAACTTGCACCTCTCTATCTCCACCATATATTATTTGGACTTGTCTGCTATGAACCATTGCTTCACTTGTCTAGGATAAATTGATAATTCCTGGCTAAGTCCCCCATGCCCCCCCCCCCCCTCCATATTTCTAATATATCTTTTTTACCCATATTGTATAGTTTTTCAGTAATATATGTAGGTCATGTGACCTACATATATTACGTTTTTTACCTTTCCTCTGATGTAACGGGACATCGGTATAATCCATATCCTGACCCATTACGTGAATGTAAAGACTTCGCAATGGCACACAATACTTACCTATCTTCTCTTGCTTCTGGTCCGGAGCCGATTCATGACATCACTTCCGGCAGTGATGTCGGGCCAGGCTCCAGGCAGCGTGGGAGGCCTGCAGCGCTCCAGCACACGTCGAGAAGAGGAGGAGACAGGAAGACAGGTAAGTATTATGTGGTGGGGCGGGGGAGGGGTGGGCTGAGTTAGTTAGTTGGGAAGGGCTAGTAGTAGGCAGACTAGCTAGGGAGACAGGGAGGGGTTGTCAGGGAGTGAGAGAGAGAGGGGGAGGGAGCAAAGCATTATGGTAGTTGTAGTATAGAAGCACAGGAAGTTACACCATGTAAACAAATGCAAAAAATGCCAGGAGCTCCCAGAGAAACACAGAAATCACTCAGAACACTGCTAAAGGTATATGGGTGCATTTATTAACCCATTAATAGAACTAACAGACTTTTTTTTTTTTTTTAATTATTTTTGCCCCGAAAAACCCTTTAAGAAGTAATTTATATAGGGTCATTGGGGGCATCATTTATATAAGGGGTCATTAGAGGGCATGATTTATATAAGGGGTCATTATGAACATAAGGGGGTGGTCATTTATATAACGAGCCTTTAGGGGTGCAGTATTTATGTCATGGGGAAATTAATTAAATTAAGGTGGCACTTAGGCTTTATTAAGGCTCAAGCCCCATGCAGCAGGCCGCAGCAAAAAACCACTGCAGGGAAAACCGTTGCAGTAATGCATTGCGGTTTTTCCTGCAGCGCTTTTCACAGGAGGTCCACAGAGGTTTTCTCTTCTGACTTTCTTCCATTATACCTATAGGGAACCACCAGTGTTTCCGCAGGTATAATTGACACGTATTTTTCCGCAATGTGTGGATGGGATTTGCAAGAATCCCATCCACTTTGCAGGAACTGTAAAACACATCGTTTTTTCCACGACATTTCCGCCACATGAGGCCCTGGCCTTAAGGAGTTTTACAGCTTATTTTTTATTCATGATCTAGCCTCAGAATAGATCATCAATATGAGATCAGTGAATCCACACTGATCAGCTGTATGAAGGGGCTATGGCGCCTGCTTATATCACACACTGTCTGTCTATAGTGACCGTGTGATGTAATTATAGTCTTGTCACATAGATGTGTATAGGACAAGGCTGTAGTTACATTACATGGCCGTTATGAAAAGAATGACACTGTGTAAACAGAGAAGAGGTCACAGCACTTACACAAGTACCACGGTTCATTCAAACAGATGATCCTGGGGGTCCCAGCTATTGGAACCCCACTAATTTTACTAATTTTACCTTTTAATTAGGAAACACCTGGGGAATTATAAAGGGGCACTATTTGAAGGGGTACACAGTGAAGTTATTAATTTAAAGATGCGCTTGGGAGTATTATTCATTATGGGGGGTTATATTATACATTTTATAATTAGGGGTAGCAACATGATGGGTGTGCAGGTGAGGACAATGTGGGTCAGGTGCCTGGAAAAGTAAGGAGCCAAAGATGTACAGTATATATATATATACACTACTGTTCAAAAGTTTGGAGTCACCCAGACAATTTTGTGTTTTCCATGAAAACTCACACCTTTATTTATCAAATGAGTTGCAAAATGAATAGAAAACATAGTCAAGACATTGACAAGGTTAGAAATAATGATTTTTATTTGAAATAATAATTTTCTCCTTCAAACTTTGCCTTCGTCAAAGAATGCTCCATTTGCAGCAATTACAGCATTGCAGACCTTTGGCATTCTAGCTGTTAATTTGCTGAGGTAATCTGGAGAAATTTCCCCCTATGCTTCCAGAAGCCCCTCCCACAAGTTGGATTGGCTTGATGGGTACTTTTTACGTACCATACGGTCAAGCTGCTCCCACAACAGCTCAATGGGGTTGAGATCTGGTGACTGCGCTGGCCACTCCATTACAGATAGAATACCAGCTGCCTGCTTCTTCCCTAAATAGTTCTTGCATAAAAGGGTAAAAGGGATTTTGAATAAGGAAGGCTATCACTCCATTTTGCAACGCCATGCCATACCCTGTGGACAGCATGGCGTTGCAAAATGGAGTGATAGCCTTCCTTATTCAAAATCCCTTTTACCTTGTACAAATCTCCCACTTTACCAGCACCAAAGCAACCCCAGACCATCACATTACCTCCACCATGCTTGACAGATGGCATCAGGCACTCTTCCAGCATCTTTTCAGTTGTTCTGCGTCTCATAAATGTTCTTCTGTGTGATCCTAACATCTCAAACTTTGATTCGTCTGTACATAACACTTTTTTCCAATCTTCCTCTGTCCAATGTCTGTGTTATTTTGCCCATATTAATTTTTTTCCTTTTAGTAGTAAGTCTCAGATATGACTTTTTTTTGGCCACTCTGCCCTGAAGGCCAGCATACCTGAGTTGCCTCTTCACTGTAGACGTTGACATTGGCATTTTGCGGGTACTATTTAATGAAGCTGCCAGTTGAGGACCTGTGAGGCGTCGATTTCTCAAACTAGAGACTCTAAAGTACTTGTCTTGTTGCTCAGTTGTGCAGCGGGGTCTCCCACTTCTCTTTCTACTCTGGTTAGAGCCTGTTGGTGCTGGCCTCTGAAGGGAGTAGTACACACCGTTGTAGGAAATCTTCAGTATCTTGGCAATTTTCCGCATGGAATAGCCTTCATTTCTAAGAACAAGAATAAACTGTCGAGTTTCACATGAAAGTACTCTTTTTCTGGCCATTTTGAGAGTTTAATCGAACCAACAAATGTAATGATCCAGATTCTCAACTAGCTCAAAGGAAGGTCAGTTTTATAGCTTCTCTAACCAACAAAACTGTTTTCAGCTGTGCTAACATACTTGCACAAGGGTTTTCAAGGGTTTTCTAAACATCCATTAGCCTTCTTACACAGTTAGCAAACACAATGTACCATTAGAACACTGGAGTGATGGTTGCTGGAAATGGGCCATCACTTGCATTAAAAACCAGACGTTTGCAACTAGAATAGTCATTTACCACATTAACAATGTATAGAGTGTATTTCTGATTCATTTAATGTTATCTTCATTGAAAAAAAAAACTGTGTTTTTCTTTCAAAAATAAGGAAATTTCTAAGTGACCCTAAACTTTTGAAAGGTAGTGTGTTATATATATATATATATATATATATATATATATATACAGTACAGACCAAAAGTTTGGACATACCTTCTCATTCCCAGAGTTTTCTGTATTTTCATGACTATGAAAATTGTAGATTCACACTGAAGGCATCAAAACTATGAATTAACACATGTGGAATTATATACTTAACAAAAAAGTGTGAAACAACTGAAAATATGTCTTATATTCTAGGTTCTTCAAAGTAGCCACCTTTTGCTTTGATTACTGCTTTGCACACTCTTGGCATTCTCTTGATGAGCTTCAAGAGGTAGTCACCTGAAATGGTCTTCCAACAGTCTTGAAGGAGTTCCCAGAGATGCTTAGCACTTGTTGGCCCTTTTGCCTTCACTCTGCGGTCCAGCTCACCCCAAACCATCTCGATTGGGTTCAGGTCTGGTGACTGTGGAGGCCAGGTCATCTGGCGTAGCACCCCATTACTCTCCTTCTTGGTCAAATAGCCCTTACACAGTCTGGAGGTGTGTTTGGGGTCATTGTCTTGTTGAAAAATAAATGATGGCCCAACTAAACGCAAACTGGATGGAATAGCATGCCGCTGCAAGATGCTGTGGTAACCATGCTGGTTCAGTATTCCTTCAATTTTGAATAAATCTCCAACAGTGTCACCAGCAAAGCACCCCCACACCATCACACCTCCTCCTCCATGCGGTGGGAACCAGGCATGTAGAGTCCATTCGTTCACCTTTTCTGCATCGCACAAAGACACGGTGGTTGGAACTAAAGATCTCAAATTTGGGCTCATCAGACCAAAGCACAGATTTCCACAGGTCTAATGTCCATTCCTTGTGTTCTTTAGCCAAAACAAGTCTCTTCTGCTTGTTGCCTGTCCATAGCAGTGGTTTCCTCGCAGCTATTTTACCATGAAGGCCTGCTGCACACAGTCTCCTCTTAACAGTTGTTGTAGAGATGTGTCTGCTGCTAGAACTCTGTGTGGCATTGACCTGTTCTCTAATCTGAGCTGCTGTTAACCTGCGATTTCTGAGGCTGGTGACTCAGATGAACTTATCCTCCGCAGCAGAGGTGACTCTTGGTCTTCCTTTACTGGGGCGGTCCTCATGTGAGCCAGTTTCTTTGTAGCGCTTGATGGTTTTGGCCACTGCACTTGGGGACACTTTCAAAGTTTTCCCAATTTTTCTGACTGACTGACCTTCATTTCTTAAAGTAATGATGGCCACTCATTTTTCTTTACTTAGCTACTTTTTTCTTGCCATAATACAAATTCTAACACTCCATTCAGTAGGACTATCAGCTGTGTATCCACCTGACTTCTGAACAACACAACTGATGGTCCCAACCCCATTTCTAAGGCAAGAAATCCCACTTATTAAACCTGACAGGGCACACCTGTGAAGTGAAAACCATTTCAGGTGACTACCTCTTGAAGCTCATCAAGAGAATGCCAAGAGTGTGCAAAGCAGTAATCAAAGCAAAAGGTGGCTACGTTGAAGAACCTAGAATATAAGACATATTTTCAGTTGTTTCACACTTTTTTGTTAAGTATATAATTCCACATGTGTTAATTCATAGTTTTGATGCCTTCAGTGTGAATCTACAATTTTTATAGTCATGAAAATACAGAAAACTCTTGGAATGAGAAGGTGTGTCCAAACTTTTGGTCTGTACTGTATATATATATATATATATATATATGAGAGAGAGAGAGAGAGAGAGAGAGAGAGAGAGAGAGAGAGAGAAAGAGTTTAATATCCGTACAATCACGGCCGGTTTTAGACAAAGTGGGGCCCTGGGCAAAATTAAAAGCGGGCCCCAAATGCTGATATGCAAACAACACCATCGTCTTGCAGTGGCAACCCCTATAATAACGCCTTCTTTCTGCCAACAAAAAAATAATAATAAGCCCCATTTTACCACACACAATTCAAACGAGCACCTTTGTACCACCTAATAGATTTTTGCACCCAGTTATTATAGCACCTCCTTATAAATAATAGTCCCTGCTTATAAATAATATTACACCCTTATCAGTAATAGCGCCCTTATAAATGATAAATAGTGCCCGGTATCAGTAATATTCCCCCTTATCAGTAACAGTCACCCCGTAAAAATAATACTGCTCCATTATTAATAATAGCCCTCTCATAAATAATAGTTACCCTTATAAATAATAGTCCCCATTATCACTAATAGCCCCCTTTATAAATAAGCCCACTTAACAATTATACCCCACTTATAAATAGTTCCCCTCTTATAAATAATAGCTCCCCCTTATAATGGGTGCCTTATATATAATAGTTTCCCCCTTATAATGGATGCCTTATATATAATAGTTCCCCCCTTATAAATAATAGCCCGTCATATAAATAATAGTCCCCCCTTATAATAGCCCCTTCATATTTAAGTTTTCCAATTATATATAGTAACCCAAACTTATATATAATAGTTCTCTCTTATACAGTGTCGAACTGAAGGGCCTTAGGCCCACCAGTGGAACTTGTTCTGGGGCCCCACTCAACATCTTCCTGCTAATAGCCTACACCATGGCTCCTTCACTGAAGTCTTACATATGTGCTATCTGGTGTTACTGAGTATGTTCCCAGTATAGTCAGCCCCTATAGTACTGTGCAGGCCCCAATAACTCCATGGCCAGTTCATGCACAGTACTGTATGGGGAATGACATGGCCATGGAGCACTACACGTATCTGCAAGATTATAGTGAGGGAGCTGTGATGCAGACATAGCACACAGGGCTGCCAGCAGGAATTTTGAGCCCCCCCACAGTATAATGCTCCACATGGTATATAATTCTCCACGGTAAAAAAAAAAAATGCTCCCCTGAGCCCTCCACAGTTTCCCCACATGGTATATAATGCTCCACAGTGGACCCACATAATATAAAATGCTCCCCTGAGCTCCCAATAGTGGCCCCACATGGTATATAAGTTTCCACACAGTATACTACCTCTTAGCGGCCCCAGACAGTACAGTATAATGCTCCACAGTTTCCCCCCACAGTATAATATACTCCCCACAATCCCCCCCAGTATAATGCTCTACAATGGCCCCACAGAGTATAATATGCTCCCGAGAAGCCCCACACAATATAATAAACTCCACAGTGGCCCCACAAAGTATAACAGGCTCCCCACACTGCCCCTTCCCCGCCAGTATAAAGCTCCACAGTGGCCCATAGTATAATATGCTCCCCAGAGGGCCCCCGCTAGTATAATGCAACACAGTGCCCCCCCCAGTATTTTGCTCCACAGTGGCCCCACGCAGTATAATATACTCCCCAGAGGGCCTCCTAGTATAATGCTCCTTAGTTCCCCCCCCGAATAATGCCCCACAGTGGCACCACGCAATATAATATGCTCTGCAGATGCCCCCCCCAGAATAATGCTCCATAGTGACCCCACACAGTATAACATGCTCCAGAATGGCCCCCACACAGTATAATATACTGCCCAGAGAGGTTTCCCTAGTATAATGCTCCACAGTGGCCCAAAACAGTATAATATGCTCTCCAGAGGGCCCCCTCCAAAGTATAATGCTCCACAGGGGGCCCACACAGTATAATATGCTATCCAGAGGGACCCCCCAATATAATTCTCCACAGGGGCCCCACACTGTATAATATGCGCTCCAGAGGGCCCCCTCCGAAGTATAATGCTCAATAAGGGCCCCACACAGTATAAAATGCTATCCAGAGTGCCCCCACCTCCCCAGTATAATGCTCCACAGGGGCCCCACAAAGTATAATATGCTCTCCAGAGCGCCCCCTCCCCAGTATAATGCTCCACAGGGGCCCCCCACAGTATAATATGCAATCCAGAGGGGGTCCCCCAGTATATTGGTCCACAGTGGCCCTACATACTCCCTTAGTGCTAGTATTATATTATACTAGCTCTTCAGACCCTAGAGTATAATTATCGAAGGCCCGGGGGAGGTAAGGGAAAATAACAAACAGTTATACTTACCTTGCCTTACCTCTCCTGAGCCTCCTCGCGCTGCTGCGCTATCCCCGCCGGCTTCCTCTTCTATGCGACTGACGTCACGCGTTGTGGACGTCGCTGCTGAAGCCTGTGATTGGGCCTCAGCGGTTACGTGAGCACGCCCCACGTGACCGCTGAGGCAGGCCTCAGCGCCTCAGCGGTGATGTCCGGAACGCCAGAAGATGACATCGGACGCAAGGACAGGTGAGTAACAATGTTTGTTATTTTTACTTACCTCAGAAAGGGGCCCTGCGGCACATGACGCTGGGTCCCTTTCTGTTATCGACATGGCCAGTCCGGGATTCGGAGTCATCAGGCTCCGGATCTCAGGGGCCCCTTTGGGGTCGGGGTCATGGGCAATTGCCCAGTTTGCCCCCCCCTAACGCCGGCCCTTGGTACGATATCGATACAGTATCGGTGCCTTTCCATACAATGAAAATGTCATTGATGTACCTCAAGCAGAGATATAAATGGTCTTGCCACTGGCTGAGGTCATCGGCTGTCACTACATTGGCCTCCCACCAACTCAGAAGCAGAGTTGTGTAACTGGGGGCACAAGGGCTCCCCATTGCAGTGCCCCTAAGCTGTTGATAGAATTACCTGCAAAGGGACTAGCAACAATCTATATCTTTGTATAGGGGACATTTGCCTCACTATTTGCCTCATACATATTTTGGACACTTAGACTATATGGAGTACACTCTCAGAGCGCTCCCTCATTAGGGTGACTTAAAACTCCTGGTCTATTTTGGAGACTTCATGTTCAAATATCCCAGATAAACTAGTATGGTTTGCTTATCATTAATGGGATCTTTATGAAAGCCCTAATCTATACATTATGGTATAGTAGAAGATAATTCTGGGATACTAGAATGAATATTTGACACCTTGGATTACATGACTCTGGAACTGATACATTTAAAAAGCCACTGCGGATTCCTGAATCATGTAATTCATTTAATAGTGATTGAATATATTTTGTACTAGTAGAATACCCGTGGCTTCGCTCGCGGAAAATATGTTAAATTGTTGGTTATCCTAGCTAAAGTAAAATTTTCAGTGTCACACTGAAATTGACATTTTCAGAGTGCTACAGTAAATCTTTTTTTCCACTTGAAATTTTTCTTATTATTTTCGCATTTTACTTGTCGTAACATTGATGTGAACAACAACTTTTTTTTTTTATTTCAAAAATTTTATTGATTTTACATATTCAATACATATTATGTAGTATAAACTATTACAACTATTTTTTGAACTATTTTTTATGAAAAATTAAAATTTATGCACCGTACACAAACATTTACACCCAATTTACAACATTGTGCAACCCTTCCCCCTCCCTCCAGTGTAATCTATAAGTAGTTCACGGACAAAAGAGTAAAATTGGTTTACAGTTAAACAACTATCTATTGTAGTGCTTTTTTGTAAACAATTTTTCTAGTTTTACCTTCAGGTGCATATATGAAAAGATTTTTGTGGTTAACCGCTCTAGAGCAAGCAACGTACAACTGTCCATGTGAAAAACACGGGCTCTCCAAATTAATGCCAGCTACTTTAAGTGATTGACCTTGTGCTTTGTTTATAGTCATAGCAAATGCAAGTCGGATTGGGAACTGCAGATGCTTAAAATTGAAGGGCATGTCGTTTGGTAGCAAAGGAATACACGGAATGAAAATATTTGCTCCCTTAAAGTTTCCCATAAGTATAATGGCTTCAATAACATTGGGCATGAGACTTTTAATGTGCAATCTTGTAGCGTTACACATTTTTGGTGGGTCAAGGTTCCAAAGCAAAATTATTGTGGCTCCTATTTTTAAAGTGAGCTTATGTGGTGCATTCCAGGAGGCTCCAAAGAATTCAGGAACTCCAATGGATACATTACGGCTTGTTCACTCTCCATGACTGAATCAATGGACATGTATGTGGTCACTAGACCAGGCAGCCTTCCCTGAATTAGTAGATTTATGGAGCTGACACTATCAGTTTTAGGCGTTAGGACTGCACGTTCACAAAGCCACTGATGGTTGTTAAAATTGTTACAAAAATTAGGGAAAACTTGGTCAATAAGTTCCATTACCGAAGATGTAATTTCACAAAAATCTTCCGGAAAGGAAATGAGACCAGTAGTGGAATCAGTAGGGAACCTGTCATTTCCAAGGCATAGTAGCTGGTGTTTAAATTTGTCCGCAGTTGTATTTCTTGTATTTCCCATCAAATGAACCTGCATATTAGTAGTAAGAGTTTGCTTCTGAACATGTATCCACAGATTAGAAGATTTTAGACAGGCATTCAGCTCATCCGCTGGTGTTGCTCCCTTAAGAACAGGTAACGTCTGGCAGAAGTCACCTGCAAAAATTACAACAATTCCCCCATTAAACAATCGGTTCCCCGCAGATATTTCAAGGTGCGATCAAGGGCCTCGACCGCTTTCTTGTGCGCCATGGTACATTCATCCCAAACAATTACTTTGCAAGTTTGTAATACCTTAGTTTTCCCAGAGGCCTTAGTGATATTACAGACAGGAGTTTCTGACAGCGCTATATTAAAGGGCAATCCTAATGCTGAATGAGCTGTGCGCCCTCCATCTAAAAGAGTGGCCGCAATCCCAGATGATGCTACAGCCAAGGCAATGTCATTGTTTGAGCGAATTTCTGCAAGCAGCAAATAAATTAAAAATGTTTTACCAGTACCTCCTGGTGCATCTAGGAAAAATAGTCCCCCATTTCAACTGGAAATCTGACC
This sequence comes from Leptodactylus fallax, assembly GCA_947044405.1. NCBI lineage: Eukaryota > Metazoa > Chordata > Amphibia > Anura > Leptodactylidae > Leptodactylus > Leptodactylus fallax. The sequence goes on from CAMRHE010000021.1 coordinate 10,618,640, forward strand.
CATAATTGCCATATAGGCCGATCTTTGGTCATCAACCAAAAGAGGCTTATTTAATATGACAAATTCTTTACATTTTTCCAAGTCATAGCTTTTTTTCTTGCAGAATATCTCTGTTCATAATTCTATTAGAGTTTTACTATTAATAGATATGCACCTTTCTTTTAACATCAAGAGGGCTTTGTTGAATATGTCAGCAGTGAAATTTAAGTCTAAGTCTGGATTAACTCTCCTTTGCACTCTAAGAATATCTTCACTAAGATATTCTTTCTATTTGTCCCAAAGCACACAGGGATGGGAAGGTGCGCAGGTTGTAATTATTATAGCGAACAGGTCTCTTAGTTGAGGTGGAAAGCGAGTGACAGGTGCTTCCTGCAATGTCATATCCCAGTGTTGATCGTCTTCGATCAGACCATGCTTTTGGCATGCTTCCCTGTAAGTTTGACACAGCTCTCCATCAACTATTTTCAAATCTGTGAAAGAAGTTGGCCCACGGACAGTGTGAAGCAGTAATTGGAGGTAGTAACACTCTGCGTTGTTTGGATGCACTGTATACACACATCCAAGAGCATCACTGGAACATCTGTTCCATCCTGGGACCCTTGCACTTTGTTTACTCTTGTCTTCCTTTATAAAGGTTTTGAGGAGGAGATGCCTGAAGCAGCGCTTCAAATCTTGCTCCAATGTGAAAGGGTCAATCTGTGTGGTTGTACAGAATGAAAGGCCTCCTCCTCAATTTCATTGAGGGTCCCTTTGTCTGATTGGATTGTGATGGTGTTGGTCTAAAAAATGTCTCGATGAGCTGCTCCTGGAACCTGAGTAATGTAGGAAGTTGGAGAATGGGGTACACATTCTATTGTTAGCAAAATTACAGTGCCTTGCGAAAGTATTCGGCCCCCTTGAACTTTTCAACCTTTTGCCACATTTCAGGCTTCAAACATAAGGATATAAAATTTTTATTTTTTGGTGAAGAATCAACAACAAGTGGAACACAATCGTGAAGTGGAACGAAATTTATTGAATATTTTAAACTTTTGTAAAAAATAAAAAACTGAAAAGCGGGGCGTGCCAAATTATTCGTCCCCCTTAAGTTAATACTTTGTAGCGCCACCTTTTGCTGCGATTACAGCTGCAAGTCGCTTGGGGTATGTCTCTATCAGTTTTGCATCGAGAGACTGAAATTCTTGCCCATTCTTCCTTGGAAAACAGTTCGAGCTCAGTGAGGTTGGATGGAGAGCGTTTGTGAACAGCAGTTTTCAGCTCTTTCCACAGATTCTCGATTGGATTCAGGTCTGGACTTTGACTTGGCCATTCTAACAACTGGATACGTTTATTTGTGAACCATTCCATTGTAGATTTTGCTTTATGTTTGGGATCATTGTCTTGTTGGAAGATAAATCTCCATCCCAGTCTCAGGTCTTTTGCAGACTCCAACAGGTTTTCTTCCAGAATGGTCCTGTATTTGGCTCCATCCATCTTCCCATCAATTTTAACCATCTTCCCTGTCCCTGCTGAAGAAAAGCAGTCCCAAACCATGATGCTGCCACCACCATGTTTGACAGTGGGGATGGTGTGTCCAGGGTGATGAGCTGTGTTGCTTTTATGCCAAACATATCTTTTTGCATTGTGGCCAAAAAGTTCGATTTTGGTTTCATCTGACCAGAACACCTTCTTCCACATGTTTGGTGTGTCTCCGAGGTGGCTTGTGGCAAACTTTAAACGAGACTTTTTATGGATATCTTTGAGAAATGGATTTCTTCTTGCCACTCTTCCATAAAGGCCATATTTGTGTCGTGTACGACTGATTGTTGTCCTATGGACAGACTCTCCCACCTCAGCTGTAGATCTCTGCAGTTCATCCAGAGTGATCATGGGCCTCTTGGCTGCATCTCTGATCAGTATTCTCCTTGTTTAAGATGAAAGTTTAGAGGGACGGCCGGGTCTTGGTATATTTGCAGTGGTCTGATACTCCTTCCATTTCAATATGATCGCTTGCACAGTGCTCCTTGGGATGTTTAAAGTTTGGGAAATCTTTTTGTATCCAAATCCGGCTTTAAACTTCTCCACAACAGTATCATGGACCTGCCTGGTGTGTTCCTTGGTCTTCATGATGCTCTCTGTGTTTTAAACAGAACCCTGAGACTATCACAGAGCAGGTGCATTTATACAGAGACTTGATTACACACAGGTGGATTATATTTATCATCATCAGTCATTTAGGACAACATTGGATCATTCAGAGATCCTCACTGAACTTCTGGAGTGAGTTTGCTGCACTGAAAGTAAAGGGGCCGAATAATATTGCACGCCCCACTTTTCAATTTTTTTATAAAAGTTTAAAATAACCAATAAATTTCGTTCCACTTCACAATTGTGTCCCACTTGTTGTTGATTCTTCACCAAAAATTTTTAATTTTATATCTTTATGTTTGAAGTCTGAAATGTGGCAAAAGGTTGAAAAGTTCAAGGGGACCAAATACTTTCGCAAGGCACTGTATATCAAATAAGGCCTTATTTAGGATTCTTTAAATTTTTTGGCAGAAGTCGAGATTCTCCATAGAGTAGGGCGTAGATTACACTGTAGACCTCTGGGAATACAGCTAGTGCAGTGGTATTCAGACAGTCTGACTGCGTGTAGATCAAAAGAGACTTCTCTTTTCTTTAATTTTTCAAGTTCCTTGAAATGGTTATTAGATGAATGGCTGGACAGAAAATCATGTGTTCCACTGACTAGGCCAGTGATGCTATTAGCATCCTCTTCTGTATAGAAATATGTGTTTACATTGGATGGTCCAGTTGAGATTGGGAGAGACATAGGTATTCAAACTTTGATAGACCTTTGCCAGGCCATTCTGATGATCTGAGACTTCACAGAGCCCAGTGTTCATTATTTCTTGAGGAACAATCTCCTCACTCTAGGGAGATAGGAACTGACTTGTGTTGTGTACAGATACTTCCAGTGGCCGGCATTCTGGTCCTTTCTCTCTCCTTCTGATAATAAAAGAAGGAAGAGGACATGGCACTAAGATCTAAAGGCTGCACTCTGCTGCTCTGCATTGTCTTGTCATCTCTATGCTGCATCTCTCCAGTTCTGGTACAGGAAAACCTTTAATAGAACAATAATCTGTTTGTGTTTCTGCTGGGCAGGGAGTCAGAAACTGGGTGAACAGCAGTGGTGACAGGAAAATCAGGTGACGTATCTTAAAACACAAGTGACTACTGGGAATACTGAGATAGATGAAATATCTGATTAACTCATTTTTTGCAGGATGCAGCCAGGCCCTGTTGTATTTACTGAGGGAATGTGGGGTGCTGGTACTAATGGGGTGCATCTATATAGATGCTAAACAGCCCATATAATCTAATAGTATGGGCATCACTCATTGTGCACCTTGCATTTATGTGATAACACCATGATAGCTCACTCAGCCAATTTGCTCATAGACCCCAAGGGGCCCCTGCTTCCAGTATTGGACAACCCTATCTTCCCCTCAGGTGCTTCCTCTAAACACTTCTTGGAACATCCAAAATACATTGTTCTAATACTTCATGTAATCTTTGGCTCTTGCTCCTTTGTCCTACCTTGTCTCCCATGACTCCACCTTTCCTGGGGCCTCTTTTGACTATACTGCTGACTCACTTCCATTGCTCTATAACCCTTACTTCCCAGATTTGTAAGAATCCTTTGGAATTCAAGCTACTCTGTCTAGCATCCCCCCTCCACTCCATGTCCATGCTTTATGGTCTATTACTCTCAGGTGCTTCCGATAACTGCCCTCCTATTGCCAGAGTTAGGAGAAGAACTAAGGAAGACATTTGATGAATCCAAGTGGTTTTATTCCATCCATTTCACACACAAGTCCCTCACTGCCACTAAAGCCCAGGAGTCTTTCTTTCAGATTATCTCACGATGGTTCACAACTCTTCTACATCTCTACATCACTGGTAGCTGAATGTCAGACTCAACAGACTCCTGTTGAAGGTGTGGTTAGGGGAGGGGGGATGATTTTTTTTATATATTTGGGGTGTTTGCCCCCTACTCTGGAACTTCTGGTCCAGGGTCTTGTCGTACATGACTGACATCACAGGCGTCTCATTTTCCAACACCCCAGAAGCCCTACTTCTGTTTATGATCCCAACTTGCTTCTCCAAATACAAGAGGTCTATGGTATATTTAAAGAACTGGAAGGATTTGGCAGCTCTGATGTTGAGTAGATCTAGCAACTGATTTCCCTGGATTTCTCAGGGAGGTTAGTCCTGTGTGGATTAAATCCATCATAGACATGTTGTCTGTATTCTCCAGTACAGAGATCTGTGCTAATAGAGAGTTAAATTGTGTTACTGTAAGTTTTTTAGCCCTAAATATAAATGCTCATCTAATATAAGCTTTGTGGCATACCTGCAAGATGATTCTGGAGGCCTCAGGCAAGGAATTCAGAAGAGTTAGTAGTTAGATTATTAGTTATCAGTTGGGTAGTTGGGCCAAAGGTGCTTTTATTCATTTGGTCTATACCCATAAACAGGTTGAGATCTCGGTTGTTCCAAGCCGGGCCAGAGATTTTAGAGAGGATAAATACAAGCTTGTGGACTAGGAGCTCTGGGTCTGACAGTGATGTATTAACAGCCAAGAATGAATTTTGACCCAGAGACACCAATACAGGCCTGTAGTGAAGGAGTGGCCTAGTGTTGATGGATCAATGGCCCATAATGAAGTGTGTCCCAGAGACTTGCACATCCCTTAATCAGATTAGAAAAGAATTCTCTTAAATAAAAGTTCAAAACAGTGTCTTATGATTATACACAGCCGCTGATAGTGGAAGGGAAGGAGGAGAAGGATTTTAACACTAGAAGTCCCAGAGAGGGGTCATTTAACATTTCTACCTTTGGAACCCAGAGACGGGTCGAATGACCTGAAGGATTTTATCTAACATCCTATAATCACCGTCTTTTGTTCTGTAATTAAGGCCATTACTGTCACACCACAGGAGGTTGTTGTTTTCCATTGAGTTTAGCCATTTAGTGTCTAGTTAGTTCTATTCAGTTTATTGTATTTGATAATATAAAGACTATACATATTGTATTAAGTTTAGTTTTATTTGAGCAAAAAAGCACTGAAACAATTAATCATTTTTTATATATTTTAAATAGAATTAGAAATTTTAGAGCAAGGTACAGCTGTGAGTAATGACCAGAAGCATTTGTCTAAGGCAGGGGTAGGCAACCTTTTTTGTTCGGGCGTGCCGATTTTAATAAAAAAATCAAAGATGAGGTACTCGGAGTGCCGGTCAATAATTGTAAGTCTGACGACCCCTAAACTAAAGTCATATACCACAAACCATAACACAGAAGTGCTGCCACCAGATGCTTTAGGACACATGCGTTTACTGCTATTTCCTGGGACACTCCTGTACTTTCTGATTAGAAGCAATGAAAGTCCATGTGCAGCCCCCAATTAGTGGTAAATTTATTGTGTCCAGGAGCCCCGTATGGCGGCATCCTTATGATGAATACACACTATGTATCTGGATGCAGCTATATTTGGAACTTTTTCATTCAATGTAAAACTGGTGCATTTTTGCACAAAAAAAAACAAAGCCGGAGTTTTCTGTGCAAAAACACATCCTTAATATAGAAAACACACCGTTATACAGAATAATGTCCCATAGTGGTCCCTGCACACGGTATTATGTCCCATAGCGGCCCCTTCAACATGGTATATGTCCCATAGCTGCCTCTGCACACGGCATTTGTCCCATAGCTGCCTCTGCACACAGTATTTGTCCCATAGCAGTCCCTGCACACAGTATTTGTCCCATAGCGGCCCCTGCACACGGTATATGTCCCATAGTGGCCCCTGCACACGGTATATGTCCCATAGCGGTCCCTGCACACGGTATTATGTCCCATAGTGGCCCCTGCACACGGTATTATGCTCCATAGTGGCCCCTGCACACAGTATATGTCCCATAGTGGTCCCTGCACACAGTATTATGCTCTATAGTGGCCCCTGCACACGGTATTATGCTCCATAGTGGCCCCTGCACACGGTATATGTCCCATAGTGGCCCCTGCACATGGTATATGTCCCATAGTGGCCCCTGCACACGGTATATGTCCCATAGTGGCCCCTGCACACGGTATATGTCCCATAGTGGCCCCTGCACACGGTATATGTCCCATAGTGGTCCCTGCACACGGTATTATGCTCTATAGTGGCCCCTGCAGGCAGAAGCGCCCGAAGAGTACAGAGCGGCTGCGGAGCGTGGAATAGTGAGTACATTGTTTTTTATGTTTGATCATCTCCCCGGGGGCTCCGCTTATTATACTCGGGGGTCTGAAGAGACCCCACAGTATAATAATAGCAGTTTCGTTTCGGCCGTGTTTGGTCCGATCGAAACTGCTGGGTGAGGAGTCCGCTGCCGTGCCAGGGGAATAAGCCTCGCGTGCCAAGAGTGGCACGCGTGCCATAGGTTGCCGACCCCTGGTCTAAGGCCTCAAGCACACTAGCGAAAAAAAATTGCGCGAAAATCGCATCGCAATGCGATGCAATTTTTTTCTGCGATTTGCCAATGTATTTCAATGGCACCAAGCACACCTGCGATTTTTTTTTCGTGCGATTTTTTTCATAGGTGCGATTTTCCTGCGATTTTTTTTTTTTTGTGCGATTTTTTTCGTGCAAAAAAATCCCAGAGGAGTGATCTATATGACCAATGGGACAGATCACAAAAATATCGCAAGTAGCTGTGATTTTTTTTGCGATTTTTTTTTTTTTTTCTGCACCCATTGACTTGAATCTAAATATACAAAAATGTAAATATACAAAAGAACAACTGTTATTTGTTTCTATGCTTTTTATTTTTGTTATGAAAATAATAAAAAAAATACAAGGAATAAAACAATTCCACACATATTTACAATAGGCTGCTGTGGGGGGCTGCGTGTGTTTGTGTGAGTGGCATGTCCTTCTTGTGTGACTAGCATTTCAGCACTCACTCAGCAGTCTGTCTGCACTGTCGGAACATACCTGGCACTGCCTGGGTATGTCCCTGGTACATTTGCCACACGTGTATTTGTAGCAGTAAACACATCTCTCAGTTGCACAATTGTTCGTGCATCGATGGTTGACCTGACACTTCGCCCTTTTGCCAGGGCTGGGTGTGGAAGGTTGTTGCCGAAGGAGTTTCTCCTTGAGTGCCTTCTTTTCAGTCACATGAGAGCCACCTAACTCTTTTGCAAGCTCAACCAGGAAGTCCACCTGTCTCTCCTGCACCCCAGTGCATGCCTGATAAAGAACATGAGCATTCAGTGCTGCCATGTCAATCATGTTGTAGAACACGGCGAATGGCCATCTCCGTGTTCCTGCATGCAGGCTGTACTCCCGCACCATTTGGTCCATTACATCCACACCGCACTTTGTGTGGTTGTATTGTGTGACCGTGTTTGGCTTCCTTTTGTTGGTATCCTTAGTCTCAACCACGCTGTGCATGCTGCTGAGAATGTAGACGGCCTTCTTTCGTTTGGGTGCATACACTGTCAGTGTGGCATCAGTGGTTGAAAACACCTGAGTGGTGAATTCAGTGCGGTCCATCTGTCTAGCGGATTGAGGAATTTCCCGGAGACTCTTGTTGACTGTGCCGAGGATAGTGGTTTTCCGGCTAAGCAGTCATTGTGCAAGTGACAATGATGTAAAGAAATTGTTCGTGGTTACAGTTCTGCCCTTGTCCATGAATGATTCCATCAGCCTCATCACTACAGTTTCGGACAGTCTCTCCCCGCTGGGACGACTGGGGTCCTTGCCAAGATATGGGAGGACATTACAGATGTACTTTGATTTCAACTCGCAGACTACTTTGAGAAGCAGTCACATCCCCCACAGCACAAAAGGCTGCATGCAAATTTGCTAAGGTGTTAGCAAATATTCCCAGCACAACAATGCAGCTGGGGGGTGGGCAGACACTCAGGAGCAGCTTACATTCTTTTCTTTACACTCTCTTACAAGACCTGAGGTGGATCAACACAATTCCCCCCTGCAGATTCCTCAGACAATGGCCACATTTACAAATGAAAGGAAATGCTAATTGGAGCCATCAGAGTTGTCAGTTTGGACTAAGGGTCATTTGACCCTCTTTCAGGACTTGAAGGGGGAGCTCGAAATTTCTGGGACTTCTAGTGTTAAAGGTGCTGGTGTAAAGAATCAGAGCAGGGGGACTTCAAGTTAACAAGTTAACAAAAGGAATTCCTGCATTTACTCCAGGCCTTGTGCCTGAAATGTTGGTGCTTCTATTTTAACATTCACAGTGTGGTTGCAGGGTAGATGTCCCATTTAGCTTATCTTAACTTTCAGTGAGAACTGCTGGACGTTCATATAGGGGATTCCATTTACAGCCCCTTGGTTATCTTGTGACTGTAGAGCGGTCTGGAAGAGTCATTAGACTCAGGAGGCCAGGTGGGCAGGACCTAAGGAAATATGGAGTCCATGGCTTAGACGAAAGGCAATCAGGTGACCATGGAGACTGTGTCCCTCTTGAGCCTTGTAACTGTACCCAGATGACATAATGCTTGTGCAAACCTGTCAGTTGCTATTTCTAAAGAATTATGGCTTTGGGCTAAGAAGAGAAAGAAGTATTGAGGCATGCTAATGGAGGTACCTATCAAGAAAAGAAACAGCTTAAAATATAACTTTCAATATTAATCCTTATTAAAATTGCCAATGCAAAAAAATCCCCCTAATCACCAAAAACCCAATGACACTCCGACATAACATAATGTATAACAAGGATTAATAAATCAGTACAGGCGATATGGTATCAAATATTATGGTGATTTTTTTTGCATTGGCAATTTTAATAAGGATAATTATTAAAAATTTGATTTTATGTTGGTTCTTTTCTGTGATAGGTCGATTATTCAAGAACTGCTGTTTCCTATACTGCTCTTTCAGTGAGATACTAATGGAAGTAGAATGAGCAAGGCTATGGTGGATGTGGTATTTATCTCTGTCAAAGTCTAGTAAAACAGCATAAGCTTATTTTAATGATGGTGGCAGCCAGGATTGTGTAAGATTTGAGATAGGTCAGCAAAGTTCACACTTTATGCGTTTGCTTATTGTCGATCCATAGCTGGCCATACTGCCCTGACAAATTCCCATTTATACAAACTGTAGCTATAGGCTTATTATACAGAAGCATTATCCATATCACAAAACAATTACCAAAACCAAATCTCCTCAGTAAACCTCCAAAATAGCCCTATTAGTTAAATGCTTTTGATTTGTCAAATGATGTTACAGATCTATCCCCTTTTAACAGTTTTCCACTGTAAATTACTAGATAATCTAATATTATCTCTTCAGTTTGGCCCTGATGAAACTATATTGGTCTGGATCAAACAGTACTGGCATTACCATATTTAGCATCTCTGTTAATGCCTTATTCATACAACAGTGAGAAACAGTCATGTGATGGCCATTTTGTTACCAGCCGTCACACTTTTAAAAACAGTGAATTACTGTACTCACAGAAAAAACGGTCAGTTAAAAAACTAGACATGCTCTATCTTTGATGGACACATGGACTCAATAGAAATCAATGGATCCATTCCCTTCCTGACATCTGCCGTAATGGTATGGCGGATGTCGGATATTTAAATATGGCGGCAGCTCAGCTGTATTATACAGCAAAGACCCAGCACTATTGCCCATGATCAGTGACCGCACTGAATGTGGGCATTATGGCCCCAGCGCCTTGGTCAAAGATGAAGAACAATTTGTTCCACAAACATTAAGCCCAACATATGGCTGTGAATGGAAAAATAAAAAGGTTATGGGGTTTGGCAGACGGGGAGTCAAAAACGAAAATCAAAAAATGCCTCCAGCGTTAAGGGGTTAATGGGTGTAAAACGGATTAACATCCAAGTTACATCCATTAGTAATGGATCAATGAGTTGGGTCAAAAAAGAAAGATCAATGAAATTCATGTGTTTTCTTTATGGCTCTTTAAAAATGGATGCAAAATGGATGACAACAAAAAAAATAAAAATGGAAAGGAACAGATACAAAATGGATGAAAAACAGTCTTTAAAAACAGATGTTAGTGGCCATTTTTAATGGGCATTAGATCCATCAAAAATGTCACTGTTGTGGGCATATGTCCTAACACACCAGCTAGTAATTTGATATCACAATTTAGGAGAGATGGGTCTGAATGATTCTAAATCCAGAAAATCTTTCCCCTCTTTAGGGATCAGGGTTATCATTTACTTCAGGATGGAACTTGGCCTTTGCCATAAAAGACACTAAACACTTTTATAAGTTCTGGTATCAGCATCTACATAAATTGCTTATAAATCTTCACCGATAACCCATCACTCCCGGAGGCTTTATTGCTTGCTGATAATCTATGCCTACATTCACATGTCAATTTTTCATGGCTGTTTTTCATCTGAGGGACACCCATTTGCACGATCCCTTATAGATTTAACTCTATTGAGGTATCAGTGGAGACAGGTAAAAATAGGATATGTCCTATTTTTTGACAGTCCAATAAAATGGACCGTCAAAAAAACATCATGGGAATGGATTAATAGAATTTTCTTGATTTTAATGCAGATGTGTGACACCCATTAAAAAAAGTCCATCACACAGCCTATGGCTACATGCACATGACATTGAAAAAACTCATAGTAAAAACATGAAATTGTTTTTAACATTCATTTCCCATCAGTGTGTCACACATTTTTCATCAGTTTTTCGTTTTATAACCCCTTAAGGACAAAAATTGCCTTAGGTCGGGACCCCACATTGTGAAAACTCATCATTTTACAGTACCTGCAAAATGGATTCTGGCTAATCCCATCCACACATTGCAGAAAAAAAAATCTTGCAGAGGGAAAGCTGCTTTTTCAAAAACTCAACACAACATGTCAATTATACCTGTGGAAACGCTAGCATTTTCTGTATAGATGTAATAGGGGCAGAAAGTCCGCAGATGAAAACTCTGCAAGATCGTAATGAAAAATGTTGTGGAAAAAAAACGCTGCCACAAAACATATTTATCCACTTCAATGAGAGTGCCAGAGAGAGCTGATGTACAGTACTCGGCTATCTCCTGCACTGCAATTGAAAATGAATGGGAAGGAAGGGGGGTATGCATACACCCAGCAGGAGGCTTTCCCATGCATTTGTGAGGTTAATACATACCCTGTTCTCAGGATTTCAGCAATGTATCTTGTATCCATTTGGGCCATAAAATCCTTAATACTCCTGTTATATTTGGTAATGATTGCCAACTCACCAATATCATCCAGCACAGATTTAGTAGTACTTGTGACCTGGTCCTCATTTATGTTTGCCAATTTTTTTTTTATTTGCCTTTCCATTTTGTATTTGCACTGCTATCAATATAAATATGGTATGGTATAAGTCGCATTTCAATTAAGGAGATGGTAATAATGAGTCATGTCAGACATATCAGATATTTTATTGTTTTATTGTTTGTTACAAATTCTAATACTTCCAGGGCTTTTTGGCTCAGTTATGTTCAACCACCTTTAGTTCCAGGACATCAATTGCATATGTTGTTATTGTCCAGATTCAAAATTCTCCACAATCTAACACCAGCAATAATGCAAATTCAGTCACTACCCTTGTTTTGATATTAGTCAGAAAATCAACACAGCAACAGCACATTGTTGCCCAGAATTCTTCAATAACAACAGCTTAGCCACAAAGCAATTGTCCAGAATATCAATTATCCAGTAGAAACAGCAGTTGTCCGCAATAGTAACCATCCAGGAACAGCAATTGTCCAGAAACTGCAAATGTCCAAACTCTGCCATTGATAGTTAAGCAGGCAAGAAAAGAAAGTTTACATACCCCGGCAGATTTTTTGTTTTTTTGGCCTTTTTTCAGAGAATATGAATGATAACACAAAAACTTTTTCTCCACTCATGGTTAGTGGTTGGTTGAAGCCATTTATTTTCAAACTTCTGTGTTTTCTCTTTTTAAATCATAATGACAACCAAAAACATCAAAATGACCCTGTTCAAAAGTTCACATACCCTGGTGATTTTGGCCTGATAACATGGCCAGAAACCAAACCACGGTCAGGTACAACAACCAAAATTTTGGCCACAGCTGCCTGGAAAATTGTTCGGGATCCAAATAAAAACCCACAAATAATATTAGCTGAAAACTATCGGTGTGGCTGTTTCAAAATGCACAATAAGGAGGCACTTGAAGAAAAATGGGCTGCATGGTCGAGTTGCCAGAAGAAAGCCATTACTGTGCAAATGCCAAAAAGAATCTCGCCTTCAATACGCCAAACAGCACAGAGCCTCTTAGCCTCTCTGTTTGGCCAGTCACTTGCTGGCTCCTCTGATCCAGGCTCATTAATTGTAAAAGTGCATCGGAGCACTTCACCTTACACGCAGGATATGAGAGGTTAGGGGGAGTAGTGGAAGCAACAGCTTGTCCTGGTGAAGATGGTGGTGGAAAATGGTCAGAGACAAGGATCCCAAGGAGGTGGATAGGCTCTGCATGGTGTTGGAATTGGGCCTGCACAATCATGTGGAAATAGCACCTGGTCTTATTGAGTTTCTGGACTTTGGCCGCTGTTCAAAACAGTGACCCTGTGTCCTAGGTTCAAATCCGACCAAAAGACAGCATCTGCAAGAAGTTTATATGTTTTCCCTGTGTTTGTCTGGGTTTCCTCCCACACTCCAAAGACATACTGATAGGGAATGTAGATTGTGAGCCCTGTATAGGACACTGGTTGACAACATGATGGTGCTAAATAAGTAGTGTTGCTATTGCCACCCACATTCTTAAGAAATTATTTGAATATTTTTTTCAGATTAACAACACTCCATTCCATTTCATATAAGCATAGGCTAGACTGTACATTGGGTGAACAACAAGAAACCACTTAAATAATGTCGGGTTTTTTTTTTCTGATTTGAGTAGGTAGAATCAGCGCTGTGCTGTTAGAACAGCAGTTGCTATGTATTTAATGAAGAAATTTAAACTTTTGTCCAAAAAAGCCTTTAAAAAGATTTTTCTCTATAACAGGATTGTTTTGTCAATAAAAAGTATTTTTAAAGAGTGTGTATATAGATGAAACTGAAGACTTAGACAAAATTTGATTATTGGCAATGAAAGGATTAACTGTACTGTACTGTCCTTGTGTCTGTAATTCTGTATTAAAGCAGGAATGGGGCATTCTCAAGCTCAAACAGCAGCAGCAGCTATGCCCTCATTCCTATTGATTTCTATCACTAATCTGCCTGTGTAATTGCTTGAATTCCTATGAAATGAAACATAGGCCCTACACTATCTCCTCCATTATTGTCTGAAGTTAGCTTCTGATGATGTTTGGTGCATCTTATATACCAGGGGTCGGTAACCCCTGGCATGCGTGCCAAGAGTGGCACGCCAGGCTTATTTCTCTGGCACAGCAGCCCGAGTCCTCACACAGCAGTTTCGATCGGACCAAACACGGCCGAAACGAAACTGCTATTATTATACTGTGGGGTCTCTTCAGACCCCCGAGTATAATAAGCAGTGCCCACGGGGAGGTGATGAAACATAAAAAACAATTTTACTCACCATTCCACGCTCCACAGCTGCTCTGCGCTCTTCGGGCGCTTCTGTCTGAAGTCAGCTGGCAGGGCCTCAGGTGTCATGTCTGACGTCATTACGCATAATGACGCCACGTGACCCCTGAGACCCAATGAGCGGTCACTGACTACAGACAGAAGCGCCAGAAGAGAACACAGAGGCTGCAGAGCGTGGAATGGTGAGTACATTGTTTTTTTATGTTTGCCACCTCTCTTCGCCCTCCACTTATTATACTTTGTGGTCTGAAGAGACCCCACAGTATAATAATAGCTAGTGAGTGGCACAAATTGGAATATTATGAAAGCTAGAATAGTGCAGGGGCCACTATGGAACATAATACCGTGTGCAGGGGCCACTATGCAACATAATACCGTGTGCAGGGGCCGCTATGGGACATAATACTGTGTGCAGGGACCGCTATGGGACATAATACTGTGGGCAGGGACCGCTATGGGACAAATATCGTGTGCAGAGGCCACAATGGGACATATAACATGTGCAGGGGCTGCTATGGGACATAATACCATGTGCAGGCGCCGCTATGAGACATAATACCGTGTGCAGGGGCCGTTATGGGATATAATACCGTGTGCAGGGGCCGCTATGGGACATAATACCGTGTGCAGGGGCCGCTATGGGACATAATACCGTGTGCAGGGGCTGCTATGGGACATAATACCATATGCAGAAGCTGCTATGGGACATAATACTGTGTGCAGTGACTGCTATGGCTGTGGGACATAATACCATGTGCAGGGACCACTATGGGACATTATTCTGTAATGTTCTGTGTTTTCTGTATTAAGGATGTGTTTTTGCACAGAAAACTCAGGCTTTGTTTTTTTTTTTTTGTGCAAAAATGCACCAGTTTTACATCGAAGTAAAAGTTCCAGAGGCCTAAGAATATAGCTGCATCCAGAAAGATAATGTGTTTCCACCATAAGGATGCCGCCATACGGTGCTCCTGGACACATACATTTACCACTAATTGCGGGATGTACATGTACTTTCATTGCTTCTAATCAGAAAGTACAGGTGCGCCCCAGGAAATAGCAGTAAATGCATGTGTGCTAAAGCATCTGGTGGCAGCACTTCTGTGTTATGGTTTGTGGTATATGACTTTAGCTTAGGGATTGTCAGAATTATTATTATTATTATTGACCGGCACTCCGAGTACCTCATCTTTGATTTTTTAATTAAAATCGGCACGCCGAACAAAAAAGGTTGCCTACCCCTGTTATATACTGTATATGACATAAGCACTGTAAGGTGTCCACCCACTATTATATATTGGTTGAGAGTCTGTTAGCTGATGTCAGAGTCTGAGTCACACACATGTCTCTTCTGTATTTAATGCTCAAACATGTGGTCTGGAAGTTCTGGTCTGATTGGGCCCTCAGTTCACCTGATCAGAACCAACCGATGACCCCAGGGTCACTCCGCCCCCTTCCTCCTCTACTGATTTTACAGGTAATTAATTATCTGTGCTATGGGGGCAGGCTTTACTATAGTCATGCAGCCCCCATAGCACAGATAATTAATAGAACAAAGTATGACTGTTAAGCAACATCTAGCAAAATGAATAACAAAAAGGCAAAAATGCCTCAAGAAAACACTACAAAAAATTGCCAAAAATAGGATAGGATCACACGGAGTAAATTCATATCAGGTTTTCTTCCACGGACTTGTAGGTGGCTAATCCATTGTAATGTAGAGTTGCAGCATAGTTGTTGAGATTTGACTAAATCATATCCACTTACTGAGAATAAAATCTGCATTGCAAAGTTAACTTATTAATCATTGCTGTTTTACCATTACTGTTGAACCATTGCACTACAAAGACTGAAAAGCTAGAGACCCATGTTGATTCCTGCAGGTTATTAACAGTTCAGTCATTAATTTTGTATATTTATTCAATGTCGATTGTTCATCACAATGCATGTGTTTTGAAATATGTTTTGATGTGTTTTTAAATGCAAATACCAAAATGTATGTCTAATGGCATCCTTAGTTTACACAACAGATTACAGGTACTGTCATTGTTGACATCCCAGTGCTGAGATCCTCTGTGAGTTGTTTATTTTCCTCTTCTGTTATTGCATTTTTATTTTTCCACTCCTTGCCTTCCAGGGGCTTATGTTTGGTACGGCAAGTTGTATTTTCTAACTAATGGCACCATTCCACATAATGTATTGAGATGTGGGGGAAAATGAATGCATAGGAATTGAAAAAAAAAACCCACTGCTGTAACATATTTCTATATTTGCTTTTTTATAGTGTTAACGGGGCAGGAAAAATGTCACACGTCCTTTATTCTGCAGATCAGTACGATTATAGCAACAGCAAAATGATACAGTTTTTATGTTTTTTTAAAAAGATATAAATCTGAAAAAATTATTTGAATCGCCATATTCTCAAAACCATAACTAAGGAGCTGTGTAAGGTCTTTTTGCTGCAAAGCATTTATCATTGATAACATTTTGAGGAATGTATGAGTTTTTTATCACTTTTTATTAAAAAATTTTCAGAGGTGAAGCAACCACAAAATGTTGGTTTGGGCATTTGAAGTTTGTTTGTTATTTGTTACTATATAAGATAAATACTTTTGTATTTTAATAGTCAAAATGTTTTCAGATATGATGATGTCAATGATGTTTATATTCCTATAATCCTATCATGGAAAGGGGGTAGTTGGGGTGGGAGTCAAATCGGTCACTAGAAGCAGCCCTCCTACAAAAAATAGCCTTTCAAATGTGGTTGCAATTGACCACAATGTCTGAGACTTCACATGATACAGCTGACAGATGTCTGCAGACAAATGCAAGCTATGATGCTGGCTCAGCTACTGAAGCGGTGTCATTGTGTCATTTTTAAAGCCCTAACGTCTGCAATACATGTACAGTTACAGCAGATGTTGGGAAGGGACTGAACATTCTAATCCAGGTTTAAATTAATAGAACTCATGATAATATGAAAAAAAACCTTAACTCTCCATATATTTTAACTTTCGAATTTTGAACCTAATTCATTATATATCTTGGGAAATAAAATGTAATGCAAAAATGTTTGGCATGTAAAAATACCATATATACTAGATATTGTGATACCCTTACACAGAAGAAAAAGACATTTTAACCGAGTCTATAAATTTCATGTGCAAGCACTGGAAGACACAATCATTGTATTGAAACACACAGCAGCTTTATATTACACAGACCACAAGCCATGAAGGTAATTGCTGTAATCAAAAGAAAGTGCTACAGCAGTATCTCCAATATCTCATGTGAGTGAGAAAATAACCCTACATCTATTACACAATGTTTGGACCATGGTTTGTATTTATGCACATATATATTATTCCTGCTTCATACAAATGGAAGTGAAGAGCTTTTTTCATAGGATTTCTTACAGTGGGTTTAAAAATAGTAACCATTCTATCTTCAAGTGGTCTGTGTCTCCTTATTAACAGGTGTGAAGTGAACAACACTATACTGAAGCCAACAGCAAATTGAACCTACAATGGGATCTGGATATTGCACCTCATAAGATCCCATATATAATTTGTGTGGTTTGCTACATGCTGGGACAAAACTGATATTCACTTTGAGGCAGTTATTATTCACATGTTTTTGTATGCCATGTAATCACAAAAAATGAATTATTGAAAATGCAACAGAATTCTGCAACACTGTGTGTCAAGAAATGTGGTATCATTTTGGCACGTTTTTTTTTATTGTAAAGTAAGCCAGCTAATAGGTGGTAATGTTAGACTAGACAGTCTAAGGCTGAAGCCCCACTTTGTGAAAGTGCTGAGTTTTACAGTACCTACAAAGTGGATGGGATTCTGGCTAATCCCATCCACACATTGCAGAAAAATATCCACAGCGGAAAAGCTGCAATCTCAGCATGTCAATAATACCTGCAAAAACACTGGCATTTTCCGAATAGTTATAATAGGGACAGAAAGTCTGCAGAGGAAAACTCTATGGATTTTCTGTGAAAAACGCGTTTCTGCCCTTTTTTTTCCCACAGCGTTTTTTTTGCAATGCTTCACTATGTGGGGCATTAGCCTAAGCATACAACATATTTGTCCTCCAGCTTTAGACTCTTTCATAAATATGGCGCTGAGTCACAGGCAGCAGACTGTGGACCTGCTGTGCCTCCTAACCAGTTTAGCTTTGGACTAGTCAAAGTCAAAAGGAAAAAAGAAAATCGAAAAATTCCTCCGGCGAGAAGGGGTTAAATTAACAATACCCTTTTGTGCCCCCTAATTTATTCCTCCTGTGTGCCCCTTAAAGGGATTGTTCAGGATCAGAATTATTAATGCAGGCAGCAGGACAGGATTGTAAATAAATATGCGCTGATGCTTATCTGCATCCTCCCCTCTGTCCTTTCCCTGGTCCAGCCATCTCCTTCCCTGCACAATTTGTATACAGAGCAGCTACAACACTGATGTCAAGTTGACGAGACCGTTGCAGCCAATCACCGCTCTCTACAGTACAACAGTATATAGTGTTGGGCTGCTGCGGTTCCACTGTTGTGACATCTCGCTGTAGCCGCTCTATATACAAGCAAAGGTGACAGACAGCCCAGTGCTGGTAAAGGGGGAAAAGTACTGCCCCCTGTGTCCCACCAAAAAATACTCCTGTATGCCTGCTTAAATCAATAATGCATCAGCTAATAATGCTCTTAAAGGGGTTGTCCAGGAAATGTAGAACTGGGGAAGGAGGCCGGGGAAGGTGAAACATAAAAAATAACAAAACAAAACATACTCTCCTATCCCAGGCACTTCGGTGTCCCTCGTTGCTGTCAGATCCAGCGTTGCCCGGGGGCTCGTTCTGGCGGAAGTCCTTGCTGCACGTGGCCTCAGCGGTCACAGGAAAGGACCCGGGACGTCACTCGCATACGTCACTAGTGACAACCCGGGTCCTTTTCTGTGGCCACTGATTGGCCTCATCAGTCACGTGTGGTGAGGACTTCTGCTAGAACAAGCCCCTGGGCGGCATTCAACCAGACAATGGTTGGGGACATCGGAGGGCTGGAGACAGTTGAATATGTTGTTTTTTTTATGTTTCACCTTTCCTGGCCTCCTGCCCAAGTACTGTAATTCCTGGACAACCCCTTTAAATCAATAATACCCACCTTAAATTAGTATAGCCCAATACCCTCAAACACCCTTACATAAGTACTGCCTCCCAATAGCCCCCTTATATTCATAATGCCCCTGCTTGACCTAATGACCCCTTATAGTTATTGGCCCTTAATATTTTTAAGGCCTCCCCCCTCCCCAACAAAAAAAAAAACCTAACAATAATACCCACCTGCCTCCAATCCCCTTGCTTGGACTTGCCACCGCAGACTCTCCTTGCTGTATCCTGCAGCCTACATGATGCCGTTCCCACAGGACATCTATGCCCCAGCTCAGGCGGCGCTATGTAGTGACATCATTGCGCATGCTTGCACCAGAACGCTGACGTCTTAATTGTTGCTAGGGAACCTTTAGCCACTACAAGCCTGTGGCCTGAGGTCCCCAACCTTTTATTGTACCAAGGACCAGTTTTCCGCAGCCTGGTGGGGGGGGTAGAGGTTGGTGCTGGTTGGGGTGGGATTTGGGTTGCAGGGCCACCCCAGATGTCCTAGTGTCCCCCTCCATGAGTAATAGCCTCCTCACATGCGAATGCTGTTACTTATGGGGGCACTATTACAGTAATAGTGCCCCCCACAGGTAATAGCCCTCCCACATAAGCAATGCTGTTACCTGTGGGAACTGGGTGGCACTATTACAGTAATAGTGAGCTAATAGCAACCCCCCCCCCCCCACAGATTATAGTCCCTCTCCCCCACATACGATTTCATATACTGTTGCTCTGTATAATTACATTGTATTTACAGAGCAGTGATGGGGTGGGCAGGACCTTCTCTTGCATGCAGTCTGTGCACATCTATTTTCTTCCCACTGGAAACATAGAATAGGAGTCAAGGTTTCGGGTGGGACCTCCTCTTGCACACAGCCTGTGCGCATCTTCTACATTCCTGCCAGGAACCTTGACTCCCTATTCTATGGTACAACTGGGAAGAAAATAGTAGATGTGCACAGGCTGTGTGCAAGAGGAGGTCTCGCCCACCCCATCACGGATCTGTAAGTATAGGTTATAGAATGGCAGAACAGGAAGCTACTAGTTTTCTGCTCTACCATGTATTTCAACTGCATCGGTGTCCTGTGCCGATACAGTTGAAATTTTTGTTTGCACTTGCGGCGTCCCCGGAGTGGGCCCCACAAAGTCAGTGGGCCCGGGGCCACAGCCACCCCTGCCCCTCCGCTAGCAATGCCTCTGTTCCCCAGCCTTAAAAAGAAAAATTCTTCACCAGCAAAGCTGCTACCAAGGCTGCACAAGAGGAGAGGAAATTGGCAGATTGAGAGGATAAATCAATCAATTTTTGGTGAGCAGAAGACAGAGATGCAGTGAAACTGTTAGGCTAGCAGCGAGGTCCCCTGTGAAGGATCTGTCCCATATCTCAATCAATAAAAAAGGCATGCAAACAAAGCCAGGGCAATCCCAAGAATAAGATGTAAATGGAGACAGGCAAGACATAGAAGGAAATCTTCTCAGAATGTGAGGCCCCCACTTGGAGTTCTATGGGTACTGTGGCACATCAGATTGGCCCATGAAGTGGTCGTCCATTGACCGTGGCCAACAGCACAAGCTTCTTTAAATGCACTGTAGGGATCTGATGACAATCAACTAGAGCTTGATAAATAAAACTGCCATCAGAACCAGAGTCCAGGAAAGCTTTTATTGGAACATAGGTTTCTGCAAAAATTACATTAACAGGAACTGATAACTTGGGAGAGACTCCTACCACTGTAAGCTGCTTGGATCCCGGCTTGAAGGGACAACTGCAGGCATAGTGTTCCTTACCACCACAAAAGAGGCCACGGTTATCCTGGTACCTATGCAGGCATTTCTCAGGAGAGAGTTTCAGGTGATCAACCTGAATGGGTTTCTTATGGACTTCAGAAACTGGAACCAAATAGGAGTCTTAGAATGAAGATGTCATTTGTGCTGCTGTCCTTTCATTGGATATCTATTTAATACGTTCCCTGAGACACTGATCAATATGTACAGCTAAAATGACAAGGGCATCTAGAGTAGTAGGCAGATCTCTTCTATAGACTGACCCAGAATGCTGCTACCAGGGCTTCATTGTTTCAGGCCAGTTCAGAAGTTAGCATGTGGAACTGAATGGCATCTTGGCTCACAAACATGTCACCTTGACATAGAGCAAGGCTGAAGCTGCAGAAGAAACATGACCAGGTTTTCCAAAGATGGCACAGAATGTGGCAAGGAAAGTAAACAGATTTGTGGTTACTGAATCATCAAATTCAGAGATGCAATAAAATCCACTTTATCTCTGAGCAGGTGAGCATGGAGATCAAAGTGTAT
Organism: Leptodactylus fallax; assembly: GCA_947044405.1. Classification (NCBI taxonomy): domain Eukaryota; kingdom Metazoa; phylum Chordata; class Amphibia; order Anura; family Leptodactylidae; genus Leptodactylus; species Leptodactylus fallax. The sequence continues at coordinate 10,639,697 of CAMRHE010000021.1, forward strand.
TAAACACTGGTACAGGAAACTGCAGGTTTGGGAGTTCCCATCATAACAAGGCGGAAGAGGAAATTGAATAGCAGAACTGCTGCAGTGTGAACATGGTGCAGGTTGTTGCACTGGCTGAGGTGCTGCTGTTACCTGTAGTATACTTGGCAGGAGTTTTGCCATATTGTCCAGACATTCTGTAATCACATTAACAGCTCCCATTAGAACTTGTAGAGTTTCAGGTAGAGTTATCCATGTTATCTAGGCGTTCAGTCACCATGCTGGTGACTTGCATCAGGTGGTCTTGGCGATCTCTCAAGTTACCAATGGCATCATAGAGCACTTGGACAGTTGGTCTTGGATTGTCAGCAGGGTCCATGGCCTGAGCAAACTGTCACTCTGTTTGGTTTTGGAATACTTCCAAAATAGTCCCCTGGTTTTACCCCTTTTTACACCCTATACAGGGATGAGGTCTTCACTGCAGGGGACCACCATGTCGCGCTACCTCTACATCGTCGGCTATTTTGCAAGTACCAGAGCCTACCATTCAGGCTCTGGGAAATGTGCTTTTATCCGCAATTCTCCTTACTTATCTTGCTATTTACTATCTCCTGATGATCTTGTGCTATTCAGTAGGCGAGAGAAACATGTTGAGAATTTATGATATCTATTAGTTTCTACCCTTAGCTGTCCTGAGTAGTCATTATTTAGCAGTGGTCATTATTTAGCAGTGTTGGGTGGAGCTGGACACTATATATCCTGGGGGAGACGGTCGACCTGTATATCCCAGGGTTTAGCTGGTCATGCTTCATCTGTTTATTAGCTTATTATCTAGCTAGCTATATTCCACTTTCATTTACAGGACTAGTGAGGGTATTAGCAATCTTTAGGAGAACATTTATGTATTTGCTCCTGATTGCTGGGACTTAAGTGTGTGTATATATATTGGTCTCTTAAGCCCATATTTATCTATGGGATATTTATAGGGACTATGGGTATCTCAGTATAATGTAGCTGTACGTTTGGCACTCATTTTAATCTATATCATTAAAGGTTAAATTTTATCTTACATATTATATTTGTGAAAACCCAATCCTGTGATTTGGCCTTTCTACTTTGGAGTTTTCCTGTCATCCACTGTGAATTATACCTCTAGGAATAGTTCCAGAATAGGTGGACACTGATCCAAAGGCCAGAGAGGTGCCAGTGTGAAGGTTAGGGGCAGACAGCGGAGAAACGGAGTCATAGAAATCAAAATTTCATATGCGTCATATAGCAGATCAGAAAAGGTATCGAAAGCGGAGTCAGAAGTCAAGCTGAAGTCACAAAACTGAAGATCAACCAGGAATAAATACAAAACCCTTCACAGCAATTGGAAATCCACAGTCCTATGTTGTTTGGGCACAGTTCAGAGGGTTGAGCAGGTTTAAATACACATGAGCTGCTTGGGATTGGCTGGGCAGGACTCACAGGTGTATTCATTAAATCTTACAATGCTGAGAGGAGGAGCATGCCCACACAGTCAGGAACCACACAGTGTGAACTGGAGGCAATCAGGCGGCTGAGTATCCAGGAAGAGATACTAAGATGAAGAGTGCAGAGAACCGGTGTTACCTGTGATTTAAGACTGTCTAATCTAAGTTTGCAGTGCCTAAGGGAAAATCAGTCATGTGACAGCCATTTTTTTTTTAACGGCCATCACATAGATGCATTAAATATACTTTATGTGAATGGGGACTATTCACATGAAAAATGTTTTGACAGTATGTTTTAACAGACCATCAAAAAAATAGGTCATGTCCTATTTTTCTCCATTTTTACATTTTTCACAGTCGTTCTGGACCACCTTCATCTGAATGTAGACTTACTTTTAGAATATATTAGTAAATCTGCTCCATAGTTTTTATTTCAATATACAGAGCATTATCTTGCTACATGTCACTATACAATATCTACCATTATATTTTAGACTTATGGAAAACGGTGTACATGCCATTATGCCCTATATAAGGACCTTTTGACACTATTGATTTTTTTTTTTTTTTTGGTACCAGTGCTGTCCATGAAAAAAAAACAGATAGTACACGTACAACACATGAACCCATTAGGCTAACACATTAGGCCACACATAAGATTTTATCTTGTATTGTTTTTGAACTGTCTTTAGACTTATAGTGAGTGGAGCCAATCACACATTTTGTGTATTTTCACTGAAAAAAAAATTGTGTGCTATCGGTGTTCATCAATTTTTCACAGATTCATAAAATGAATAAATTGAAATACTGTATAAATAATGTGCCTAGTAGGTAATATTTAACAATTAATATTTTTTTGCTCAGACTAATTGACCAATTATATTTCAAAATGAAAAAGAATGATGTGTTTCTTGTGAACAGAAATAATAAAATAATAAAGTAAGATAAAGTTGTGGCCGTAGGACTATGTTATTTGATAAGTATGGCATTTCTAATTATTTCCATTCAAAGCTATTATTATAATAAAAAAAAATTGAGACGTGAAAATCTTAAAGGGGGTTTACATGACATTTCTAATTTAGCATCTCACTGCTTAAATGTACGGATTCAGATTTTTTACAATAAAATATTAGAATTTCTTTAGGCAACAATGGTATACATATATCTCTATTATGGATTATTTGAGTAACCACCATTAGAGTATTGTGCCTTGCCTCCTATTGATGCTCACATGAGCAATAGTATAAACTAGATAATCCATAGATTCTTATAGACATAGTTATGACCACACAACCCCATATGAACCTGAATTAACATATATAAAGCAAGGGAGAGAAGGGAAGACACAGAGACAGAAAGATTGCATCTGTTAAACACACTTCTTATTAAATGAAAGTTGCAAGATTCTCAGTAAATGCAAGCAGGTATTGTGGCTAATGCTTTATATTATTGCTGTGGATCAAAAAGGATATATTGTGGGTCACAACTGAGCTCCATATATCCTCAGATAATTGTTTTCATTCTTAGGAAACTTTCAGTGGATATGTTTTCCAATCAATAAGGAAGATTCCTGTATCATTAGTTTAAAAACAGATATTTCATGTGTAGAGCTTGCTGGCTAGCTTTTCCTTTTCATGGAAAAGAAACTACTGTCTGGTTAAAAGCAAAGAATTCAACTCTCCAATGTCCATTTTCTCTGCAAAGAAAAATGTTTCAATGCATTCTCACAATTACGCCTGACATACACGTTTCTCATTTGCTTTGCTCTTGCATGCTTCAGAATTAAAATCAGCATTTAGTACTAATGAAGATACAATGTATCTAACTGACAAGGTATCTCTTCTGCATTTGGGGGGTGTAAAGTATAACAGCAAATCATTAGCTCTTCTCATATTGAGTATTGCAATTATGCCGCTGTTTATGTCATTATTTAGGATTTTACCCTGACAGCTAATATAGAGCCGTACTTTAAAAATACATTTCAGCTTTCTGCACAGTAAATTCATAAACACCTCTACAATATGAAATTATGCAATTATCTATAGCTATGTGATGAATGCCATTAGTTTTTTTTTTTTTTTTTAAAGCTTCTGACTAAATTACTTTCTTTCCAATCTAGTAAGTGATAAATGTACTGTATATACCTACTGCATTTGTATTTTCTTCCCCTATTAAATCTATGCGGAAAACACTTGATTTTTTACAGATAAAAATTAACATGATGCATTTTTCAAAAGCACATGCATTTTGGAAAATGCAGCTTTTCAGCAGCTTTTTTTTTTTTTTTTTTTTTTTGTGGATGAGATTAACCAAAATCTCATTCACTTTACTGGTTCGGTAAAATGCAGCTTTTTTTTTTCCTGCTGCGTTTCTGCAGCAGCCAATAACTGCATTTCCACAACATGGAAATTTTCAAAGTCAGGCCTGTCATTAACCACTTTAGTGCCAAATTTGCAGCATCATACATCCTAGATCAGAACATTTCAATAGATAAATCACTGATCAGTTTCAAAAGGAGTATTTAATTCTGCCAATACCTGCCCAATAAGAGGACACGGTGCGTCATTAAAATGTACAAATTGTGCAAGAGTAGCTCAGGGTACACCAATAAGTTTAGGGTTTATGAGGAAGGAACACCAATTCTGGGAATTAGTAGGAAAATAGTGTGGGGTTGGTTGTATCCACTGCTGGACCAGGGTTATCACCTCTATGTGGATAACTTCTACACAAGCATCCCACTCTTTTGGTGCCTCAGTTCCAGAGGAACTACAGCTTGTGGGACAGTGTGCAAAAAATAGAGAGGGCTCCATAGGGCACAGGTTGTGCAGCCCCTCATAAGGGATGATAATAGGGCAGTCTGCAATGAGAACATGCAATTGGTCAAGTATAAGAACAAGAGGGATGTCCTTGTATTGACCATAATTCATGGTAATGACAGCACCCTTTTCCCTGCATATGGTACCAGTACCATTACCCCTGAAGACAGACTGCATTCTGGCCTATAATAAGAACATGGGAGGGGTTGACCTATCTGACCAAGTCCTAAAGCCGTATAATGCCATGGGAAAAACAAGAGTGTGATACATCATACACATTGAGCTGTATAACATTTACATGACATCACGATGTGCAGGCATGACAGGAGCATTTCTTGAGTTTCAGGAGGCATTTATCATGATGCTGATATTTGAGGACAAATAAGGGCCAGGCCCCAGTATTTCTGGAAATGAAGGTGCCTGTTTTGTACCAGGGCAACACTTTCAATGTGAAGCCCAACAAACTGCAAAGAAAGGGAAGACCCAAAAAATTTGTAAAGTGTGTTCCAAAACGGGGATCAGTGTGATACCTGCCCCCCAAAAAACTGAACTTTGCATGAAAGAGTGCTTCAGACAGTAGCACACATCCATGGATTATTCATTTTATAATTTATTTTTCCTTGTATCACCTCCTTAAACCGTGGCGTACTCTGCACAGATTTACCTTTCAACCTCTATTGTGCATCAATTTCTGGAAAATAAATTAATGTAATACCAGAGGGGTCCAAATGTTCACTATACCCCTTGAGAACTATTTTCCCATTCCCCTAAAGAAAGAATGGTGGTTAGGTATCCTCCTTTGAGGCTGAGCAAATACCATTAGTTGATAAAGCACAGTGGAATGCAATAATTAAACAGCAGCAACTGAACCTCCAGCAACTTGTCAAGGTGCAAGTTAAATTGATGAACCACCAGATGATGGCCTGCCACTGCCAATTCTATTCTACCAACTGAGCTGTTATTGCCTTTTCAAGTTAATACGGAGAGACATAGTTCCTACTTTTCTGTCTTCATGGCCATGGTTTATGTTCTGATTGCACACCTTACACAGAGCCAAGGATTTGTTGTTTGGTAATGTACAAAAAAAAAATACACATGGAAAAGCACAGCACATAGCTGCTGCTTCCTCCACTGCTGGCAGCTCTGGAGACTGCTCCCATCTCCAACTGAACAAACATCTTTCCTTAGTATGCTTATAGATTTTTCTTTTCCTGTGTCAGGGATCTTTTTAGCTGTACTATGCCAGCATGCATTTGCAGTCCAGTGTTCCTGGATCTCCTATATTATGCTCTCTTGGGCTTTTCTCAGCTATGTGTTAGCTATTATACAATTGCTCCTGGCGAGCATCATCTTCCTCTTTCATCTCTTGGTCAACCTGATCTAGTTGCCAGGTCCTGTCTGCAACAGAATCATTATCAGCAATGTAATTTTCTTTTTCAGTCTCATCATGGTCATGCACACCCTCTTAATTCCCACTTCTAGATTTCTCCAGAGTGCTCCTATCAGGATGAATACCAGTACCCCGCCCCCTGCTCCCACTACTTTCCCTACCACAAATAATCATGTCCTCCACTTCTGCCTCCTCCACATCAAAATGCTGACTGTTCTAATGCAACTAAAAATAGGAGGATTGGACTAGGAGGAATATCTTTCTAAGCAAGTGCCACATCTGTACTAGGGATCAGTGTCAGTGAAGATGAAGACTTGAGTGAAAGAGCAGCAAAAAGGCCACACAGTAAATTAAGTATTATGAAAGCAGAGGTATAGGAAGACACAGAATCCTAATTCAAAGTGACTGTATCATTGTCAGATGTAATATCCTGCTGTGACTGAGATGAGCGAGTCACGTAATCATTATTGTTTTCTTGATTCTCAAGTAGTACAACAATTTTGCAGCTACTGGAGACCCTGCCAAGACCAGAAGTAGTGTTGCTGTTGTCACCCAATCCTCATTGTTACTAGCAGTGGTGGATGACGGGACAGTAGTATGGGTGTTAACTATTCCTCCTTTACCTTCTCCCCTTCCCTGATTTTTCCAGACATTGTACTGCTTATGTAATGTTTTTTATTTTGAATAAATTTTATGAAGTATAGAAGAGTAATAGCAGCCTTCACAACAAGCAGTTAATTGCAAGACAAAAAATGACTGTGTAGACTAGATGCAATTATAAATTTCCTTGCAAATGTGCCTTAAGCGGCTTTGAAATTTTAGACATATGTACAAGGTACGTGACGTATCTTTATGAAATATATAAATGTGCTAACTGGCACTTCAAGAAATAAATATGTGGACAACTTTAAAAATTTTTAGATTTAATGTCTACGCTAGCTGGCTGGGCCAGTAGGCTGATGCAATCCACTGTGAGTCAGGCAAAACAATAGTCAGGTTTAGGCAGAAGGTCAAGGTAGTCAGCTATGGTTCAGTAATCAGGTCAAAACAGGTGATCACAGCAGGCAGCAAGGAATCAGCATTCAGGAACAATTAAAGGGTCAAGTATTAGAAATGACAGGAAAAGCAGACAGAAGCATGGTCAGAAACAAGCCGAGTCAAAACACAGGATAGATCAGAACAGGTACCAGGCATACCTAACAACAAGTCTAGCACACTAAACCTTTGCTCAGGAAGGGAATAGTTAGTGAAGCTGATTTTTAACCCCTCAGACAGACAGGAATATGCCCTACGAGCAGAGCCAGCAGCATTAACAGCAAGTGCACAAGCATAGCAACAAGACACAGACTACATGGTGAGAAACAAAGGTAACTATTCAACACCATCTGTTGGGAATACTAGAATGAAAATGGTTGTAGACCACCATTGTTACATACACATTTACACAAATCAGGCAGAGGCAGATAGATTTCAGTAAGGTGTTTAAGACTAGGTGAACACACTGTCATGACATTTAACCAGGAATGTGTTTCAACAGAATACCCTATCTGTGAGGGAAGCACATGGGCAGAACAGGACACTTGCTCACCAAACCAATGGAGAGCAGACACACAGGCATTACATACTGGAGATGGGCAAACACTAAAGCAAGTATGTGACATGAATAGTAAAGGACACTTTAGGGAAATAAATGATAAATATAAAAAATAGCACCTTAATGATGAATATATCAGAGAATACCCTATTAATACAGAAAAATGCAAATAAATACCAATAAAAAGTAATTATTGAAACTGGCCCAATAAACTAAAGAGATAGGTGTGCAAGTGCAAAAGCTGTGCAACGGTGGTGACAAAAATGTATGCCAAGAATTACAGTACAACTGTAGTTATTTTAATATGTATATACTGTATATTATTGCAAATACAAGCTAAAAAATTGCCAATCAATTATGATCCAAAGATGGATGATAATAAATTGACCTGTTGGGAATTCATGATAATTATATATATACATATATGTGTTTAATCAATGCATACAACTTGGCCAAAACAATTGACAGTTCCTTAAACATAAAATAATGTAGAAGTAATAAAAATTAATATGGAATACACAAGGAAAATGAATGAATCCAAAGTTACATAAATCACAAGTGAAGTGTAGGTATGAGAGCAGGTGGGTAAAAATTAATCAATATAGACATACAAGTAGAAGCAAATCTTAATATAGCAGCGATGCTCAGAAGCTTACATATGAATCATATCCCAAATGGCTCATAAGAAAACAATTAAAAAATAAAATAAGTAATACTTATACAAAATTTAATGAAAGGGAAAACCACCAACTAGTTAAAAATCACAATATCTCACCAGAAAAATGCTAACGCTATTGAATTTATTCAACCTGTTATGAGAAAGGGTATCTAAGCCAAGCTATCGAAAGAAGACATGACTACAGGTTTTACTTGACGGCAGTAATTCTGTAAGTTGTGCGAACCATTGCCTAGACAAAAGTTCTTGGTTTAGGCCTTGCATTTTTACTAGCGATGGGTGAACCAGTCCGTCTCAAACAGGTTTAATGCGTATATTCCAAATTCTTTTTTTTTTAGCAAAAAAAACAAATGACAATTAGTCAGGGGCAAACTAAAATGGAATTGGCAGGAGAAGTGAGCAACACTGTTATACTCTCTTCTCCCCGTGATCTTCCTTGTAGGCAGGCCACATCTACACCTAGCACGTAGTCATCAATATTATCATTACCAACTCTTTCTCCTGCTCCTCCATCTCCTCCTCTTCCATGCCTACATGGAAGGGAATCCATAAAGGAATGTGTGATCAGGAAACAGCAAAATGCACCCATTCACCCGGCAATTCTGCAACTTAACTTTCACCTGGCCAAGCTGCTGGTGGTGCAGCCACTGCCACACTACTTCATGGATCCCACTGCGTTTCGTCAACTAATGGCATGTGCTTAATCAAGATGGAGAATACTTAGTAGCCAATATTTCTCTAGGAAAGCTATCCCATCTTTATATCTCCATGTGTCAGTGTTTGGTGGGGCAGTCATTGCCGCACAACTTAGTGGATTCCACTACATTTCACCAACTGTTTTTGGATGTGCCGGCCCAGAAGAAGTGACGTCCTGTGCCCAAAAGGTCCAGACCAGAAGACAGGTAAGTATGATGGGGTGGGAGGTGGGTTAGTATAGGTGATGTTCCGTTTCCGGAAGGATAAAAATGGAATGTCAGCAGAAAATCAGAAAATGTGCCTGGGGCGGTCTGCTCTGGCAATTTAGGTAAATAAATATTTCTTGTACACTAAGTAATTTAGAATGTAGGCGGGGGTGTGTGTTTAGCTTAGATTAGAAAGATCAATTTATCCCAAATAACTCCTTTAATGACAAGGACAATAGGACAATACATGGGTTTCATGGCCCACTGGGTCAATGGTTTGAGCAACAGTGGACGCAGTCCAGAAATGCAACAAGAATAGGTGCTAGTTCCACCCCGTTTGTCCAGGCCTAATTCCAACACCATGCATGGTCCATCCACCTCACCTGTCCGAACTGTTTCCCATCATATCTTCACCAGGGCATGATGTTGCTTCCACTCCTTCCCCTTCTTTTCATGCGTGTAAGGTTAAGGAGCTGTTTTACTATATCCTGCAGCAAATATACTACTGGAAGTCTCCTCGCCCACTCCAGCTGGGCAGCATTGCAGCATCTGTGTGAGCAGTGAATGATTACTGCATGTAGTGGACCACAGGGACTATATGCTATTTTTAGATATGTCATTGGAGGCTCATGGGGAAGTGCATCAGTTTCTCAAGACCTTTATAGAGGCCACCAAATTTGTCAGCACTGAAAAATGCTGTATTAACGATGTGATCCCTCTATTGTATATCTTACAGGAAACATACTAATGCAACAAGGGGCAGAAGTGGAGATACAGTTTCCACCTCTTAGTCAATGTTATTACCCTGGGTTAATGGAGGAGGATCTAGGTCAGGGTCATTATGGTGGAGGAAATAGGAGGAGGAAGACTCTCCCTTGAATGCAAAGGGTGCTCTTAGTATGTCACGCAAACAGCAGAGGAGAAGGCTGACCCTTATTTCTTCCAAGATGATGATGACAACTATGTTGGCCAAGAACACCAACTATTGCAAGCCCCTGGGTCCACGCACACGCTGGCAAGCATGGCAGGCTCTATTCTCCACTGCTTACACAGCTACAAGTATATTATTAGCATCAAACAGAGGGATGAGTAATGGATGGCAGTGCTCTTAGACCATCGCTATGAAGCCAAAATGGGAGAATTCTTCCCTGCTTCCAAAAGGAAAGAAAAGTTGCAGGATAGGCTGTATCCCAGCTTACCGCAGATTTAAGGGAGACCGCTGCAACTGCCAGTCGTTCCTAGGTGGCCTCTGTATGCTCCCAGTCCACTTCATGCAGCCAGCGCTTTACCTTCTCTGCCAGTGCTCCTGCTCCAAGTGTAAGGAATAAAATCAGCAGCATTAGCAGCCAGGCCCAGTACATTATCTAGAAGGTGATGAACCAGAAATTTTTCAGCCCACAGTGCCAACCAGAGCCACAACTGACATCCACCAGCTGCACCAGCAGGTACAGTCATACCTAGAGTGCTCCTATATTCCAGCAGATAACTATGATCCCATGAAATTTTGGGCCAATAAGTTAAAGCAGTGGAAGGGGCTGGCCCACTTTGCCATGGGATTTTTATCTTGTCCAGTCTCAAGTGTAATGGCCAAGAGGAGCTCTGCCGGTGGACAAAACTGTCCAATGCTAGTGTGGAAAAAATTACTTTTGTCAAAATGAATCCATGAGGATTTTCATACACCTCTAGCTGACGCCTCCGAATAGTGATGCCAACATCTCCCTTTATCATCATTAGAGATGAGTGAATCGAAGATGACGAAGTGGAATTCGATCCGAATTTCAGGAAATCTTCGATTCGCATCAATTCCGGATTTCTTCAGGCTTTGATGTATCGAATCGCACATTTCTGATCGGGGGTTTTAACCCCTGGTGAGACCCCAGAGTATAATAATAGCACCAGCTCTAGGGAGGGGAGCAGCGGCACCCCCCACGACGTTCGGGACCCTAATATATAATAAGACCCCTGAGATGCCGCGGTCATGTTTGACTCAGCTCAGCTCCAACCACGGGTGTTAGTGGACAGTGTCAGCCATTACATACAGCACCATGCTTCCGCTGTGGTTTGCGGGAAGTCCTTCCCTGCAACACCATACTATTAGGGCAGATGTTAGGAAGGGGTTAACACGATTCGCTGCAAATTAATTTGGATTGAATCAAATTGTTTTGGAAACTTAGGAGAATTGGTCAAATCCAATTTTTTTGCAAAATTCGCTCATCTCTAATCATCATGTTTCATTTAATGTACTGTTGATGTTGCCTGCTACTCCTAAACAGATACAAACACTGTCACCACTCAGGCAGACATGTCCTGTGGCCCAGTCCATTATATTATGCCCTGCTGCACATGTTGCCACAGTGCCATTCAATACTAACACAAATATTGCTGCAGCTGACAACACTTAGCCAGATATGTCTTACGCCCTGATCCATCATATTATGCACTGCTGCACTGCAAAAAAAGCAAAACATCTTGATTTCCCATTTGCTTCTATAAAGGGAAAATCTGTTTTTTTTTTGTTTTTGTTTTTTTTTTTTTTTTGAAAAGCCGATACTTCATCACTTTTCAACTTGGCTCTCAGACACAAATTTGTCTCCCAAGTAACAACAAGCCTGTAGCACTTACAAGTCATCAAACGGGCTAATTTTTCTACAAAACCATTACTTTTGGCAATATAACCACCATTTGTGTCTAAAAAATACACGAGAAAGCCCTTTTTTTTCCCAAAAAAGGATAACCTTTGGAGAGTTTTAAATGCTAAAATGCATAAAAGCAAGTGGAAGCACAGAGTATTGTTAAAGTTTGTATCCACTGCTTACCAACCATTTTTCCCTAGACTTCCTTCCACTTTGATATAACTTTGGCTGTGTTTGCCTTAGAGAGCTGGAGATTGGATAAATAGCTTCCTAGTACTCCTGACAGTGTTATACACTATGTTTTAAGCCAATTTAAGTTGTGGTTCATATGGAACTTGTTCAACCCGAAACACATATGGGACCCGAGCCACCCAAATCCAAAATGAAACAAAACTTTTACCCATTTCTACTTTTTACCCTCTCCTAAGTTTAATAGTTTGACAGATTTACAGTTGTTTGGTAGGAAAATGTATTTTAGACTGAGGTCCCATGTTGGGGAAACACTGCTTTTTTTGTTGCAGATTTTGCTGGGTTTTTTTTAGGCAAAGCCAAGAATTGCTACAAATATATATATATATATATATATATATATATACACAGTACCAAGAAATTTATTGGTTATTTTAAACTTTTGTAAAAAATAAAAAACTGAAAAGTGGGGCGTGCAATATTATTCGGCCCCTTTACTTTCAGTGCAGCAAACTCACTCCAGAAGTTCAGTGAGGATCTCTGAATGATCCAATGTTGTCCTAAATGACTGATGATGATAAATATAATCCACCTGTGTGTAATCAAGTCTCCGTATAAATGCACCTGCTTTGTGATAGTCTCAGGGTTCTGTTTAAAACACAGAGAGCATGATGAAGACCAAGGAACACACCAGGCAGGTCCGTGATACTGTTGTGGAGAAGTTTAAAGCCGGATTTGGATACAAAAAGATTTCCCAAACTTTAAACATCCCAAGGAGCACTGTGCAAGTGATCATATTGTAATGGAAGGAGTATCAGACCACTGCAAATCTACCAAGACCCGGCCGTCCCTCTAAACTTTCATCTCAAACAAGGAGAAGACTGATCAGAGATGCAGCCAAGAGGCCCATGATCACTCTGGATGAACTGCAGAGATCTACAGCTGAGGTGGGAGAGTCTGTCCATAGTACAACAATCAGTCGTACACTGCACAAATCTGGCCTTTATGGAAGAGTGGCAAGAAGAAAGCCATTTCTCAAAGATATCCATGAAAAGTCTCGTTTAAAGTTTGCCACAAGCCACCTGGGAGACACACCAAACGTGGAAGAAGGTGCTCTGGTAAGATGAAACCAAAATTGAACTTTTTGGCCACAATGCAAAACGATATGTTTGGCGTCAAAGCAACACAGCTCATCACCCTGAACACACCATCCCCACTGTCAAACATGGTGGTGGCAGCATCATGGTTTGGGCCTGCTTTTCTTCAGTAGGGATAGGGAAGATGGTTAAAATTGATGGGAAGATGGATGGAGCCAAATACAGGACCATTCTGGAAGAGAACTTGTTGGAGTCTGAAAAAAAACCTGAGATTGGGACGGAGATTTATCTTCCAACAAGACAATGATCCCAAACATAAAGCAAAATCTACAATGGAATGGTTCACAAATAAAGGTATCCAGGTGTTAGAATGGCCAAGTCAAAGTCCAGACCTGAATCCAATCGAGAATCCAAGAGCTGAAAACTGCTGTTCACAAACGCTCTCCATCCAACCTCACTGAGCTTGAGCTGTTTTCCAAGGAAGAATGGGCAAGAATTTCAGTCTCTCGATGTGCAAAACTGATAGAGACATACCCCAAGTGACTTGCAGCTGTAATCGCAGCAAAAGGTGGCACTACAAAGTATTAACTTAAGGGGGCCGAATAATATTGCACGCCCTACTTTTCAGTTTTTTATTTTTTACAAAAGTTTAAAATAACCAATAAATTTCATTCCACTTCACGATTGTGTCCCACTTGTTGTTGATTCTTCACCAAAAAATTAAAATTTTATATCTTTATGTTTGAAGCCTGAAATGTGGCAAAAGGTTGAAAAGTTCAAGGGGGCCGAATACTTTCGCAAGGCACTGTGTATATATATATATATATATATATATATATATATATATATGGGAAGCTTTTATACTTCTCCCTTCTGCTCAATCCATTCCTGGCTTTAGCTCAAGAAACCATAGCAAAATCTGCAACAACAAAATAAGCTGCGTTGCTGTAACGTGGGACCTCAGTCTTAGGCTAAGTCCCCATGTTGCGGAAACACAGCTTTTTTTGTTGCAGATTTTGCTGCATTTTTTTGAGCCAAAGCCAGTAGTGCATTGAGCAGAAGGGAGAAGTATAAAAGATTTCTATATATTCCCCATTTTTTTTTTTAGCCATTCTTGGCTTTGGCTCAAAAAAACGCAACAAAATCTGCAACAAGAAAAACTGCGTTTCCGCAAAGTGGGGCCTAAGCCTTAAGAAGATTTATGCTAAATATAAGCCCAGAAATGCATTTCTCTTACGTCCTACAGCAGCACAATATGGGGATATCTGAATCTCTTCATAAGGATAAATAATTTTGGAATGGAGACTATGAAATCCGTCACATCCTTTCTACAGCAGGTCCTTGTCACCCTAGACCTAAAGGATGCCTATCTAAACATTTCAGTTTATCCTGCGCACAGAAGGTATCTCAGAATCGCTGTCTCAGTTTCCAGCCGCAGGAGGCATCTTCAGTTTGCGGCTCTGCCTTTCAGCATCCCCTTAGCTCCCCACACCATCACCAAGGTGGTGGCTCCAGTAGCAGCCGCACTCAGACTTCAAGGTCTATTCATAGTGCCATATTTGGACGAATGGTTAATAAAAGCTAAGTCAAAATCCATCCTGCTCCAGCATTTGCAGATAGCCGTGTCCTTTTTCACCTAGGTTGGCTAATAAATTGGGAAAAGTCAGAGGTGATTCCCTTCTACTCAGAGAAAGTTCCTGGGGTTTCTCCTGGACTCAGTCTGTATGAAAATTTCCGTAACTCCTGTAAGGAAAGAAAGGTTAACCACAGCGGTCCAGTACCTTCTCAGAACACACCTGGTGTCTATCAGGACAGCTATGAGAGTCCTTGGCCTAATGTCATCCTCAGTAATGGCAGTCCTTTGGGCTTTATGGCATATGCGTCCTCTTCAGATAGACGCTCTAAAGGCCTGGAATCATACTCCTCTCGCTCTTGACAAGAGGATCAGACTTTCCCCACTACTCATCTTTCCCTTAAATGGTGGATACACCTGAAAGACGGGATGTCCATGGTCCAACCTCGTTGGACCCTGTTGACTACAAGATGCATCCCTCTTGGGATGAGGAGCCCATGTGTACGAGAAGACCATACAAGGAGTCTGGAAGAGGATAGAAAAGAGGACATCGTCCAACTGGAAGGAGCTCAAAGCAGTTTACCTGACACTACTTCATTTGTTTCCTCTCCTCAGACGAAGAGCGGTCAGGATCCGGTCTGACAGTATGACTACCATAATGTACCTGAACAAACAGGGAGGCACCAGATCGCTATCTCTCTTCAGGGAGACAGGTCTGACTTTTACCTGGGCAGAGGAAATTCTGAGCCACTTATCCGCGGTTCACATCAGGGGCTCTTTGAACATAGCAGCAGATCAGTTGAATCAGGGTATCACTGTATCAGGAGAATGGTTTCTCAATCCAGAGATCTTTCATCAGATTACCCTGAAGTGGGGTTTTCCAGAAGTAGACCTTATGACAACCAGACTCAACGCCAAGGTGGAGACGTTCTGCTCACTGTATCAGGAGGACTATCCTTTGGCAGTGGATGCCCTGCCCATCCCTTGAAGGTCCAGGCTGGTATACATCTTCCCTCCAATTTCCATGATACCAAGGGTATTGATGAAAGTCTGACAGGACCAAGTCTCTGTGACAGCCATTTTCACCA
This sequence comes from Leptodactylus fallax, assembly GCA_947044405.1. Classification (NCBI taxonomy): domain Eukaryota; kingdom Metazoa; phylum Chordata; class Amphibia; order Anura; family Leptodactylidae; genus Leptodactylus; species Leptodactylus fallax. The sequence continues at coordinate 10,655,109 of CAMRHE010000021.1, forward strand.
TTCTGGCCAAAAAGAGCTTGGTTTTCCCAGCTCATGTACATGAGTCAAGGGATCTATTGGAGGCTTCCCCCCACCCAGAACCTGGTTTCCCAAGGAACTCAGAAGTACCAGGATCTGAGGAGATTCAACCTGAAAGCCTGGAGGTTGACCAGCCCTTATGGAGATCCAGAGGGCTGTCAGAAGCCGTCTTGAAGACTCTTTCCTGCATTAGAGCAGAGTCTATCAATGAGAGCTACCTAAGGATAGGTAATGTCTTCAAAGAATGGTGCTCCAAACAGGAAGTTAACAGTTCGAATCCTACAACGGGAGAGATTCTAAAACTTTCTTCAGGACGGCTTGAATAAGGGCCTTTCCCCTGCCACACTCAAGATTCAGGTTTCAGCCCTATCCGCCTGTTTAGGCAGACAATTGTCTCAGAATCCCTTAATCTCTAGGTTCCTTAAGGGTGCTATGTGACTTAGACCGGTGGTTTCAGCTGCTGTTCCACAGTGGGATCTTGCTACAGTTCTCTTGGGTCTTTGTGGTCCTCCATTTGAGCCATTAGAGGATGTAGATCTAAAGTGTTTAGCCTTTAAAACCACCTTTTTGTTAGCCATTACTTCAGCAAAGAGAGTGGGTGAGGTCCAGGCTTTTTCTTCCAAGGAACCATATACTTCGTGCCTGAGGATAGGGTCAAGCTCAGGTTTCTCCCTGGCTTTAACCCTAAGGTGCCTTCTCATGCCAATATCAGCCAGATGGTTTCCTTACCAGTGTTTTTTTTTCTTCCAGCTCCTTCCTCTGAAGAAGAGGAAGGACTTCACACGTTGGATGTAGTAAGGTGTCTTCAGACCTTCCTTCTACATACACGACATTTCAGGAAATCCGAGAAACTCCTTATTAATATATATGGTAGAGACAAAAGGTCTCAGAGCTTCCAAACCTACCTTATCTAGATGGATCAAGAAAACGATTAAATCTTCTTTTTCTGCTCAGGGGTTAACTCCACCTGAATTCTTTACAGCCCACTCAACTAGGGCTGTGTCAACCTCTTGGGCTGAGAGCCATGTGGTACCTCTTGATCAGATTTGTGCAGCCGCTTCTTGGTCATCTCAGCAGACCTTTGTAAAACATTACCGGCTAAATGTCCGAAGTTCACAGGCAACTGCCTTTGGACAGTCAGTCCTATGTACTGTACAGCGAGGAAACCCTCTCTAGGGGAATTACTTGCTACATCCCCATATTCTGCTGCTGTAGGACATAAGTGAATCGTTGATTACGATGTTAATCTGTTTTCCCTTAGTCCTAACAGCAGCACAAGCTTCCCTCCCTAACTTAGGATGTTTACTTTATAACTTACACAAGGGAGGTAGGTCCCTTTTGCCCTCTTATAGGGTACCATAGTCATGCATAAATTATGCTAATTAAAAATTCCGCCTGTCCTATCAATACACAGGGGCAGACATACCCCATATTGTGTTGCTGTTAGGACTAAGGGAAAACAGATTAACATCATAATCAACGATTATGTCTTAGTCTGAAAACGAGGCACTAAGTATTCTTAAAAAACTTCTGGGAGAACAGAAAGAACCACATACTGGTAAGAATCCAGAACAACTGTTACACAAATCGTTTAAATTTCCACAACTTTTCCTTTTTTTCTGAAATTGACCTATTTTTATCTGAAGTATAAAAAACCCAGGCAGAAAGAGAAGGTGTCCATTTAGTGGGGAAAGTTTAGTGAGATAAGGTCTCAGACAGACTTACATAGAGATAGATTGAAAATAATGCACAAATAGTACAGTGTGGGGAAAGTTAGTGTCTGTGTTTGTAAGGATAGTAGAAGCAGACTTAGACTTAATACATTGATAGGATAGGAGACTATGTGAAAGGTGTGTGTCTGTCACCCTGTTAGACTTGGCAGCAGTGCACTGTAGCACAGGCTGTGTGTGTCAGTGACAATGACCCATTGATGTGTGTGCTACTGTACTGCACTCTATATCTGCAGCAGTTGTTATCAAATGCAGTCTGTGTGTACAGATTGAATTTCTTGCCAAATTGCAAGAAAAGAAAAAGAAACAGTGATATTGAAGTTATATACACTGCACAACAATATGTAATACAGTATACTTCTTCATATTTTTTTATTAAATATTTGATGCTTAAGGCTCAGTCCACACAATAAGTAAAAATTGCATTTTTGTTGCAGATTTTGCTGTGGTTTAGTGAGCCAGCACCAAGAGTTGGTTTAGCAGAAAAGAGACTTATAAGTGCTTCCTTTATATTTCCCATTCCGTTTAAGACAATGTTCAGCAAATTCAGGACATTCCTCCTCCTTCACCACCCATAGAAGTTAAATATCTCCATAGTGGCCTCTCTTTTCCATTATCTCTATCTTTTTCACAGACCCATAGTGAGGTGCCTTTTTAACCAAGTGCTGATGCTGATGAAAATATTCCTCAAGATATTGTTCAAAGTTTTGATGAGCTTGATGAGAACATCATTGTTTGGACTGTGATACGGAGGAGGGTCAGGTGTAGGTGGATATGACTGCTGTTGCTGATGGAGTGGAACTTAAAACCATGGGGGTGGTGATATTGGTAGGGGCACTAGGGGCAAATCTAGTTGTAGGAATAATGATGGAAGGAAAGAGGACATGAACAGGTCCATGACATATCACATTCTCAAAAAAATGGTGGAGACGATGATTATGATTGATGATGGTTATGTGTTGGACATTACCAGACAGTACCAGAGTCATGGCAGCAATAATGAACCATGTAAATGTACTGCCAAAACAGAAAAACATGCTGGTGGCAGAGGAACACCTTCTAGGATGGTAGACCTTCTAAGATGGTAGTAATGATGGTAGTGGCTTTGTGTGGGCTAGTACATGTTTGTCACTATCATCATCATCATCACGCTGTGTTTCTCTTAGTCCACCTCCCTCTCAGTTCCATTGTCAGCCATTAATAACCAAATGTATTGCCAGGAAAAAACACTATGCACTGAGTCATCTGCTTGTGTGTCAACTGAACTTACATCTGGTCAAGTAGCTGATGATGCTGTCGTTGTTATATCAGTTAGTGGATTCCAATTTAGTCAACTGATGGCATGTGTTCAACCTTGATAGAGGATACCTAGCAACTACTATTACTCAAAGAAAGCTGTCCATGCCCTATTCTCTAGTTTAGCATTTGTCCTTGTGCAGCATTGTGCATCTACTATTGACATATGGAGCAGCAATTTAGACAGGGACAGCATGTACCTTTCACAGCCCACTGGGTCATGGTTTCATGTAGAAGCGGCGACAGTGTACCACCAAACAAGACCAGTTGATAGTGACACTTACAAATTTCTGCACAACTAGTTCAGGGTCTTCCAACAACAGAACAACAGGCAGTGCTTATCCACCTCCTCTACTTCCTACTCACTAGACATTTTACTGTCCCCAACAGCAACAGGGCAAAGTGTGGCTTCCACACCCATTCTCTTCTTTCATGTGTGTGAGTTTCACACTTACCAGATACCAGGATGCAGGCAGGCCCATGCAGTATACGGTAGAAACAGCACAGGTGCAAAATGCTAATAGAGCAACCATTCACATGCACACAGATAAAACTTATATGACACGCTAGTCACATGATAATGTGAGGTGCACAGCACCAAGGAAAAACCTATCGATCACACCCATACTATTAAACTAGTTGTGCTGCCCAGCACCTCCATATGTGTACCCCAATAATACTAGCAGGGATTGATTGCATCCTGCAAAAACAGTTAAATAACCATAAGGTATTATTTAATATTTAGCCAAAATATGCAAGCTTGCAAATCATCGTCAAGGTTCCCATGCATTTTGAGTCCCTAACTAAGAGTCAAGAACATATCACTGAAAAAAGTCATATGCTTTCATATGATGTCCTTTTTCAGTGATATGCATATGTGTAAGATGGTGCACTGCCATGCTACATAATAGCTAATGAAAACAGACAAGAAAAGCCACATAGCAGAGACATTTTCCTTTGCATCAAACAGCAAATTTCCCACTGGACTTCTCTACGCCAACTCCAAATAGGCAACATAGCGAGTGACAATGACACAAATATTATGGGTGTGCTGCAGTTGGGTGAAATAACACATTGTCCCTACATGCCCATGTCATTAATTTGGCGGTGTGACATTTTATAAAAATATTATACACATGCAGCAGAGTAACAGGTGGATCACGATAGCACAATCTTAATCAATATATTATACTGTGTACAATGAATATTAAGGAATTCATAACTTAATAAAAAATAGATCTGACCTCAGATTTAAAGGTTCTTGTGCCTCTAACTTGAGTATCCACGTTAAGCGTGGTAGACTCCAGTCTCTGCCCCTGGGGGCTGGCCTTTTTTAATGGCATATACTTTATATGATCTATACAACCCGAGTGCACGTCTTTATAATTTTTAGAGGCATCCAGCACAACTCGAATAAAAATAGCACAACACCAGAAATGTGTTATGCTATCCATATTTTTAATTTGAAAACTGTACATCCTGTGTACTGCAGATCACAAGATGTACAGTAAATTACTTACACAACATGGTCAGTATCACAATTCAAATAGCTCCAGATTGGATACCTGACATGTGTAACACTGGAGACAAACATGACACAGCATCAGAATAAAGCAGAGGAAGATTTTTCTTAATAATATACATGACCTGATGATTGCAGCTGCTCTCTTAATCTGATGAATTTGTCTGGCAGAAACCTTCCTCATTATGCCTTTATCTGCACAAACCCATCTGCACTCTGAATCTGTTGTATATATATATCAGGAGCATCTCAGCAGCATTTTTTGTTTAGTCATACAAATAAAATTGCTAAACGGAGGTATACTGTGGAAGAGGCCTACACCATGGTGTGTTCAGACACAGACACTGCCAGTGAGGATGAAGACCATTTCCTAATAATATCATCCTCTACTGACAGTGAAGAGCCCCCTCAAAGGCGGAGTAGGCCCAGAGTGACCCTCTGTCAAGTGACCCTGATTGAATGCCCCAAGTATGTTTTCATCCAATTTACAGAATTTATTGATGCCATTGATTTTTATGAATTTTTTTTTTACAGATCAGTTAGTGTACCTAATGGGTTGACTAACAAATCTGTATGCATTTCATTTTTTCGAGAGGTACCCTACATCTTATTATGCAAAAGGTCAAATGTGGAATATCTTCCCACCAGGGGCATAACTAGCAAAGACTTGGCCTCATAGCAAACTTTTGACTTGGCCCCTCTGACATCCACACAGCATAGTGCCCCCTTTCCTGGCTCCCATATGGTATAATACCCCACTTACACACACTATAATGTCCCACAGTAGCCCCATCACAGAGTATAGTGTCCCATAGCAGCCCCTCCACACACTATAATGCCCCATAGAGGCCCCTCCACACAATATTGTCCCATAGTGGCCCCTTCAAAAGGTTTAATGTCCCATCGTGGCCCCTACAATGATCTATGAAAATTTTTGGGATTCATCACTCAAGAACTATTATTATACTCTGGTGTCTCTTCAGACCCCATAGTATAATGATAAGAGGCCGAGGGGATATGATCAAACATAAAAAACAGTCTTGCGTAGGGCTGTAATGGTGAGAACTCACTTTGAAGCGCTGTTAGCATTTTTCCGTTACAGCAATAACAGTCAGTGCCCTTCTCCTGGTGACCCCACCTGGACAAATTTATTTTAATTCTGACTCAATTTTAATGAGGGTTATTATTAATTTCATTCATTCTCTATTTTTTTAATCCCCTTTTATCATTTTCATATAGACATTTTCCACCTTGTTTATTTTATTACGTATGCTGCCCGTTTAAAAATTTGAATTTTATCTCAAATAAAACAAAACATTTCATTATACCCCTAGATGAATACCAAAGGCTCTGTCACTGCTCTGTCACATCAGAATATCTACAAACAGTTGTGCCTGGAATCCATCTAAATGGGCCCAAAAACATAATCACTATAACCTGTGATTGAGTTGAGATTTGAGAGTGGACATCTTCCCTCCATACTTAGATCCTTACCTTAAAGCCAATATCTAAGATTTAAAAGAATAGTAAGTTAGTAAGTAAGGAGGAATCTAAAATGCAGCTCGGTCTGATGACTAATAAATTCATAACTCGAGGTTATCCTAAGCACATTTTGGAACTCCACAGAAACAAAGTGGACACAATAGAGTGATCTGATTTGCTTAGACAAATTAAGACACATAAGAATATGGAACTTATACCGTTTATCTCTACATACAACAGTGGCAGCAAAAGTGTTGCACAAATCATATGCAAACATTGGAGAGTATTTTCCAGCAACACAGCTAATGTACTGTCTTTTAAAAAATCTCTTTGTTTTCTTATCAAAAAGCACATAACATAAGGGACAAGTTGGTCTCTGCAGATGTAGGCACATTTAAATCTCTAAAACAGGGTGGCATCCTGGGCACTGTCTGTAAGGGATGCTTTTCACATTTGGGATGTGTCAACTGGATTAATGGACAAGGATAACCACTTTACACATAGTGACAAACAGTATAAGATTAATTTTTATTTGACACGTAACATTGATTTTTTTTCATTTATATGTTGATATGCCGTGTAATCTTGTTTACATTGATGAAATAACATTGGATTTAAAAACTAGATTAAACCAGCACAGATACACAATACATAAAAACCGGATGGATGTCCCAGTAGCTAGACACTTTACTGAATATAGAATTAAAGAACATCAGTTAAAATTCAAAATCATAGATCAAGCCCTCGTCAAAGGGGTGGAAATAGGATTACAGCTCTTAAAAGAAAAAGAGTTGGAATGGATATTTTGTCTTAATATCCTACACCCAAATGGACTCAATGTTGATTTTAAATTCAGTGCAGTATTATAGACAGATGTTTTCTTCCTGACAATATATAGCCTCTCTGATTCTGATTCATTAGATGAGGCATAAATAGAGTATGTGATCTCCTGTTATATTCAGGGGACTCTGTAATCTTTTTTTTATAAAGAAAACATTTTTTGGGAGATTTAATAACATTTCTTTCTTTTTGTTTATAGATTACACCTTTAGTGATGATTTGGATATGAATGAAGGAGGATGAGATCCTCCTATTGGCTAGATGTTGTTTGATGCAAAAAAAAAATCTTTTTGCTTTTTTTGTACATTTTTTTTTCTTTTAAGAATGGTTATGTAAAAATATATTTTATTATAATAAAGGGTTCTTATATTTTGTACTTATTTATATTGCAATGAGTCACATGTGGATGAGCTGGTCCGTTACTGAGATAGTTGTAATTTGGAAGAAATTTTTAAAATTTTTTATTTTTATTTTTAGTTTTCATTATTTATTATCTATTCTCTTCTCACGATAGGATACGGTACCTAATATTCCTGCAGTTTCCCAATGGCCGTGATGTAGGGATGCACAGTTTGGGCTATTTTTGGAAAGCTCCAGAATTGCCCTCACTGTGCCCCTGTGGTGAGGGTTCCCCAGACAGGGTTATCATTCCTACACTATAATAGGTCTGGTTTATATAAATATATATATATATATATATATATATATATATATATACTACCGTTCAAAAGTTTAGGGTCACTTAGAAATTTCCTTATTTTTGAAAGAAAAGCACAGTTTTTTTCAATGAAGATAACATTAAATGAATCAGAAATACACTCTATACATTGTTAATGTGGTAAATGACTATTCTAGCTGCAAACCTCTGGTTTTTAATGCAATATCTACATAGGTGTATAGACGCCCATTTCCAGCAACCATCACTCCAGTGTTCTAATGGTACATTGTGTTTGCTAACTGTGTAAGAAGGCTAATGGATGTTTAGAAAACCCTTGTGCAAGTATGTTAGCACAGCTGAAAACAGTTTTGCTGGTTAGAGAAGCTATAAAACTGACCTTCCTTTGAGCTAGTTGAGAATCTGGAGCATTACATTTTTTGGTTCGATTAAACTCTCAAAATGGCCAGAAAAAGAGAACTTTCATGTGAATTTCGAAAGTCTATTCTTGTTCTTAGAAATGAAGGCTATTCCATGCGAGAAATTGCCAAGAAACTGAAGATTTCCTACAACGGTGTGTATCACTCCCTTCAGAGGACAGCACAAACAGGCTCTAACCAGAGTAGAAAGAGAAGTTGGAGGCCCCACTGCACAACTGAGCAACAAAACAAGTACATTAGAGTCTCTAGTTTGAGAAATCGACGCCTCACAGGTCCTCATCTGGCATCTTCATTAAATAGTACCCGCAAAATGCCAGTGTCAACGTCTACAGTGAAGAGGCGACTCAGGGATGCTGGCCTTCAGGACAGAGTGGCCAAGAAGAAGCCATGTCTGAGACTGGCTAATAAAAGGAAAAGATTCATATGGGCAAAAGAACACAGACATTGGACAGACGAATCGAAATTTGAGGTGTTTGGATCACACAGAAGAACATTTGTGAGAAGCAGAACAACTGAAAAGATGCTGGAAGAGTGCCTGACGCCATCTGTCAAGCATGGTGGAGGTAATGTGATGATCTGGGGTTGCTTTGGTGCTGGTAAAGTGGGAGATTTGTACAAGGTAAAAGGGATTTTGAATAAGGAAGGCTATCACTCCATTTTGCAACGCCATGCCATACCCTATGGACAGCGCTTGATTGGAGCCAATTTCATCCTACAACAGGACAATGACCCAAAGCACACCTCCAAATTATGCAAGAACTATTTAGGGAAGAAGCAGGCAGCTGGTATTCTATCTGTAATGGAGTGGCCAGCGCAGTCACCAGATCTCGACCCCATTGAGCTGTTGTGGGAGCAGCTTGACCGTATGGAATGCAAAAAGTGTCCATCAATCCAATCGAACTTGTGGGAGGGGCTTCTGGAAGCATTGGGTGAAATTTCTCCAGATTACCTCAGCAAATTAGCAGCTAGAATGCCAAAGGTCTGCAATGCTGTAATTGCTGCAAATGGAGCATTCTTTGACAAAAGCAAAGTTTGAAGGAGAAAATTATTATTTCAAATAAAAATAATTATTTCTAACCTTGTCAATGTCTTGACTATATTTTCTATTCATTTTGCAACTCATTTGATAAATAAAAGTGTGAGTTTTCATGGAAAACACAAGATTGTCTGGGTGACCCCAAACGGTAGTGTATATATATATATATATATATATATATATATATATATATATATGCATTAACTTTGGAGGATCTTGCCTAGAATATACCCTATTTAAACCACTTTAGGCTAAGGCCCCACATAATGAGCAGCAGCCAAAAAGCGCTGCAGGAAAAATCTATGGCAGAAACGCATAGAGTTTTTACCTGCAACGCTTTTTACAGAAAGTCCACAAAGTTTTCTCTGCAGACTTTCTGCATCTCCGTCGGTATAATTAAAAACATTTTTTGCAATTGCAGCATTTTCGCTGCAGATATGCTGTGTAAATGGGATTAGCCAGAATCACGTCCACTTTGCAGGTACTGTAAAACACAGAAGATTTTGCCGCGGCATTTCCACCATGGCAAAATTCCGGCGTTTACGCTACGTGGGGCTTCACATTTTGGGCTATTGCCCTTATTAATGATAAAGACTATATGGTATATTATTGAACAAATATGTCTTATGGTCTATCAGAGGATATTTCTAAGCAGTGCACATGTTTGTGTTTGTGCAATATATGCTATACCCGGTAAGGGATTTCCATCAGATCTTTTAGACGCAATATATGTAAGACATATGCGTGTTCATGCACAATTACTTTCATTATTCTTAGTTCTGGACCTGCTCAGACGATGACAGGATGCTGTTATGGAGTCTATAGCAACATATAGTGATGAAGGAGTGGACATTAATTCTGACCTGCTGAGGTATCATAAAAACTATTATTATTTTCACAGTTGACGCACATATGTTTATAATGATACATTAATTTAATATTTATTATTCTGTATGAAATAATAGATATATACATATGGATTACAGTGGGTACAGAAACTTTTCAGACCCCTTTAAATTTTTCACTCTTTGTTTCATTGCAGCCCTTTGCTAAAAGCAAAAAAGTTCATTTTATTTCTCATTAATGTACACTCAGCACCCCATCTTGACAGAAAAAAAAACAGAAATGTAGATATTTTTGCAAATTTGCAAAAATATCTGCATTTCTGTCTTTTTCTGTCAAGATGGGGTGCTGAGTATACATTAATAAATAAATAAAATGAACTTTTTTGCTTTTAGCAAATGGCTGCAATGAAACAAAGAGTGAAAAATTTAAAGGGATCTGAAAACTTTCCATACCCACTGTAGGTAAATAAGGTAAATACTGGATGAATCCTAACTGCTAGTGAAAATATCAAAGTGCAATAAGTGCAAATATGTGCAATATATGTGTAGTGATAAAGTACCATATACACAGCAAAATGCCACAAATCTATAAGAAAAATTAAACAAAATTTGAGGTCAAATCAATAGTACTGATATATGTACAATGTATAAATAAAGCAGCGGAGCAATTCCCCAGTAGCTGCTGGTGAACCCTGGGAGGAGGGAAACCACAAGACAGTGAGTCCAAAGCTCACTGCCTACTTTCCTCACTGCCCTAGGTGACGGCGGACAACTGGGTGCCAGTCCCTTCTTATGATAAAGGTGATAACACAGAATGAAGACAAGACAAACATCAACAAACAGGAGGTCAGCTAGCCAAGGGATCGGAACCAGTCAATCAGCGCAGTGCAAAATCAGAAACCAAGATAGTAGTCACAAGAAAGGCCAAAGGTCAGAAATACTGATACCCCGTACCCAACTTGTATTGCCCTAGAAAGTGCTTCATCAGGGGATTCATCCTCTTTTTTTCTCACTGCATGTCCTATTATAGTGTATACAGGAGATGATCCCCATAAGATTGGTCTATATATTATAGCGGTGCCCACTCCAATTTTTGTTTACTCCTATAGCTATAGTCCAGCCATGTCTCACTTATACCCACTATGTCATATTTTTCTTCCAACATTATCACTTCTAGTTCCTCCATCTTGTTAGTGAGAATTCTGGTGTTAGTATACATGCATTGTATGGGTTTATCCTTATCACTGCTCTTGCTCTGCCTACTGACTGTTCTCACTCCACCCCCACCCCCACTCTACCTAGTGGAGTAATGATCACGGTTGCAGGGGGTGCGACTGCGACCAGGCCTGGAGGAGTACAGAACCTGGGACCAGCTGGAGATGGTCGGGGAAAGCCTGTCGGGAAAATCACTATATTTCTTTATATTTACACTATACATCCTTCCTTCTTTGTATATCCACTTTGATTTCCTTTTTGCTTTGTTATTTACCAGATGCATGATTAATGTCCTTGTTTGGACCAAAACATCACACGGTTTTCTGGATTGTATTAATAAACAGGACTATATGTCCACAGCATTTTATTTCCAAATAACAGACTCTTTCTTATCTGCTTTAAAGGTGTGGCACTCTGCCCTGGTACCTGCACATGGGAGTGTCATGGAAATTCCTTTACACAACACCTACAGTATGGTACCCACTAGTTATAGAAATGCGAAACTCCAAAAGCCACATTACATTCTATCCATACCAAGCCCCACTGTGGACCCAGTTAATGGACAAAACACTGACAGGCAGTATTTATAAAATTGGCAAAATAGGAGAACATAATTAATAACTTTTTTCAAGTGTCTTTGTAATCTCTAGAATAAACCCTCAAATTCAACAAAGCATATTTTATTTTTCATAAACATACACCAAGCTCAACATAAAAAGAAACAGTAAAACTAGGTAAAATATTAATACCTAAAAATAGTTCATTTGATTTATAAATGTTTGCTATTTTTTCAAATGTAAGTTAATAGCACTTAATAATGCACTTTAATTCTGGATGCTACACTGCTGGCCTGATTTCAGAAACCTCTTTTGATCCCCAAAACTTCATTTCCACTTTCCTTCCATTCACGAACACAGAGCTCCATTCCTCTCGCTCTGTGCCAGTGATGTGCTTGAAGGGGTCTGGCTCTCTGCTTCAGTTCATTAGCTAATTTAAGTAATTAGCATGTAAAAAAAAAAAAAACTACAGCTACTCTGCAAAGTAACTACCGTATAAAGAAATACAGTTACAGCTGGCTGCATGCCCCTTTATTACAAGGTATAAAGAAATGTTGTAATTAATTACTGACTTAACATACAGCACAGCTTTGCCGTTCCATTGCTTATCATGAAGAGCATGATGCCTACTGAAGTAGGGAAGAAGTGAGAGAGCCTTGGAGAAATTGAGTTCAGAGACATTTAATGGGACCAATTTATCACAGCTTGTACACCAGTTTTCTGGTGTACAAGACATAAGAAGGTTTAAATTAAAATTGTGACCTTTTTTAAATTTTGAGCCCTACAAGTGTTCTGGGGTGAGATGACTTAGCCCAACAAGTTTAATTTAACTAATACCAGAAAACTGACACAAGATATAGCTGAATAGGTTTCAATTCCAGAGAGAAAATAAAAATTTCACTACCAGCCAGATATGGTATTGTCTTTAGCTGCCAATGTGATGTTGTGCTGAGGCATCGAGAGATTGATAGCATTGTATAGAGAAATATAAAAACCAACATGGTGTCAGATCTAGAGATGAGCGAATCAAAGCGGATGAAGTGGAATTTGATTTGAATTTCAGGAAATATTCGTTTCGCATCGAATCTGGATTTCCTCACACTTCGTGATAATGAATCGCATTTTATTCAAAATGGCTGCTGTACATGTTAGGACATGGGGCAAGGAACTCTGGGAACGTGGGATCACCCACAATGCCATGTGTGCAGCCAATCAGCAGCCAGCCCTGTGATGTCACAGCCCTTTAACCCCTTCGCGAGCGCCCACGGCATGTTTGACCGCAGCATCCAAGGTGTTAAAACCCCCGATCGGTTATGGAGCAGGGTGTTAGCTGTAACTGACAGCTAACACCCTGCTCCATAACTGATCGGGGGGTTTTAACACCTTGGATGCCGCGGTCAAACATGACCACGGCATCCAAGGGGTTCTGGATCCGGATCTTGGACACAAGCCTGGCTACATCGATAACGGAAAGAGGGCCAGCATTATGTGCCTCAGGGCCCCTTTTCTATAGAAGCCTGCCCAGGGGAGGTCTGTAAAAATAAGAAACATTTTTACTCATCTCTCCTGGGCGTCTAGCGATCCAATGTCATCTTCTGGCCATTTCTGACCTGCAGCTGACATCACGCATCCCTGATGTCACCGCTGAGGCCTGTAATTGGGCCTCAGGTGTTACGTGGGGAACGCTGATGTTATGACGCCATTTCACGCCCCAAGTGACCGCTGATGCTGAATCACAGACCTCGGCAGTGATGTCCAGAATGCATGACATCTGCAGCAGACCTGAATAAGCCGGCGAGGAGCAGCGGAGCAGCTTGAGGATCCCCATGAGAGGTAAGGCAATGTGAGTATAACTATTTGTTGTTTTTGTCAGCTCCCTAGGCCTCCAATTATATTAAACTCTGGGGTCTGAAGAGAGGGTACTGCAAAATACAGTGGTTTTTTTTCACTGCATTTCCTCAGCAACCAAAAATGTTGCGTTTCCGCAATGTGGATCTTAGCCTTAAACTTTGAAAATGACATTTTTGTTACTTTTGACTACATAAAATAGTTAGGGCTGAGAGAGGTTGAATTTTATAGACACATGTTTTTTCTTCAATGTGCGTAACTTTATAAAAAAAAAGAAATGTCTACAATAATAAAAATTTTTAAAAGCTTGTTAAAGACACTTTTATTTTTTATTTATTGTACTATAGCATTATGCACAATATACCATAACTTTATTCTTAAATTCAGAATAATTATAAGGAAAAACAATAAGTTATCATTGTATCTAAGCATTTTAAAGTCGTATTCACATGTCTGCTCAGTCTGTGAAAAGCACACAAATATGTCCTTTTTGTTAGCTGTTGTATGTCCGTTCCATGTTCGTTTTTGATGGCCAAGTGTCATGTGTGTTGTATCTGTTTTTGACGCACTGTTAAAAAAAAATGGATGAATTTTATTGGTCATTCTTTTTTGACCCATTTGTAATGGACGTAACTCAGATGTCTGTTTTACATCTGTTATAAATGGATTAATTGATTTCTATTAAGTCATTGTGACCATCAAAATGGACAAGGATAGAACATGTCTAGTTTTTTTAACCGACTGTTTTTTCTGCTGAAAAAATGAACATGTGAATTAATTGTCATTGTTTTTCAAACAACTGTGTGATCACCATTAAAAATCATCCGTCACATTGCCATTTGTCACTGCTATGTAAGGCCTCATACAACTGTTGACAAGTATCTTGAAAAAGACATCACATTTACCCTAACCCAATATGTTTAACTTATTGGACATAATATGCTTAACAATATAGCTAACAAATTGATTTATCCTTAGTAACCAAATGGATCTGACAAGGGTACTTTGCTCTGATGTGGGGATCAAAGAATTGCCTGGCTATGTGCCAGCCTTGATTTTTTTAGGATGTAGATAATTTTTCTTGGCTTTACTACCTTTATGCACGAATGGACTATATCACTCCCCAAAAAGTTTGCAATTAAATGCATGTAGGCTTTACAGCAAATCTGACAAGTATTGTACATTACCCCCATCTCACAAAAACAACTAATAGTTGAACTCACCATCTTGCCTGAAGCAGTCCGGATTAACCTTAATGACACTTTTTAATAAATACAAAGCAAAATACTTATGGAAAATATTTAGAATATTAATATTAGAATAAATTTAACAACTTACAATACATAACAAATTATCAAAAAACTATGCCATTTAATTATCATGTCATGAGAAAACTTATCATTAGCCTAATAGTCATACTTTCTAAACTTGGCAAGGTATCCATTTTCTGTTTATTTAGTATTTTCAAAAACAATTGAACTATATATTTATAATCATTATATACTTCTGATTTTGCAAACGACATGAACTATGACTTTACTGCATATATTAAATTAAAATACATTACATAAAAAACTAAATAAATGAGTAAAAGAAAATCATATTTTTTTATTTTTTCCATTCACTTTAGGTTTTCAAGAATCATAATATGAGCTGATAGTATGAGCTTTTGAAAAAATGGAACTAATGGAACAAAGTAAGCCATTCATTTTCTATAAAATTTAGTAGTCTGGAATCCACAAACTAAATACTATGCCAGTTTAATATATTTCCTGAATCAATTAAATTCACTGAACAGTGAAGATTTAGACAACTTTACATTAGTAAATAATAACATACAATATCATTATAAACTTGACATAAGTTTTATTATTATGTCAGTGCTGATAATGATCATCAATAGGCTTGTGTGTATTAGGCAAAGCTGCAATACAGTTAAAGGGGACCTTTCAGCACCTCCATTATGTCCAGCACTTTTCATCATTTAATAGGCACTGTTCCACCGATTCCAGCACAGCTGTTAGTTTTGGTGCCTATTATGATATTAAATTTCTGTAATGTCAGTTGGCTGGTGTCAAGCAAGAGCATTCAAGGAGTGTGATTCTGAGCTCTGACACTGTCTACGTCTGATTAGAGCTCTGAGTCATACTCCCTTGCCTACTTCTGCCTGACACTACACCCAATTGACAGTAAATAACCTAAGTAACATATCAGACACCAAAACTAACAGGACAAGTTTATAAGGTGGGAGCTAGAGAGAAAAAATTAACTGTGCCTGAATCAGAGTGGTACCTATTACCAGATGTTAAGAACTGGAGTTGGTGGAGGTAATGACAATTTTAAGGAAAATTCCAGAGGAAACCTTTCTTACTGCTGATTTTCATGCAGTGTCTTGTAGGTCTATCAATAATGAAATATCAGAGAGAATGTGCATGGTACTTCGCATAATACCAATACAAGAATGCACTGGGAGACACCCACAAATTTTTTTAGCCCTGTTGTAAGGGAATTGCTAGTTGTGCAATTCCTTAGTGCTGCTGCTGGAACAATGGAAGAAGGGAAAGATGGAGACAGTGAGCCCTAAACTCGACCCAGCCCCTGTCCCTACCTAATTGCCACAACTGTCCTAATGACAGGAGCAACTGGGCAGCGATCCCTTCTCTGAATAAGTGACAACACAAAACGCAAACAAGACAAACAACACGGAAGAGGAGTCAGCAAGCCAAGGGTTAAAGCCAGAGATACAAAGCAGTACCAAATTGAAATCCAAAAGAGTAGTCACAAGAAAAGCCAAAAGTCAGAAGTAGTAAGTACAATACAATCAGCAAGAAGAAAGCCTAGCGAGGACAAAGTCACAATAGCCAGTAACTACGTGTGAACAGATGACCTGTTTATAGGAAGTCCAGAGTCCCTAGATTTGATTGGTAGATAGGCTGTCAATCACATAGGCAAGGCTAAGATTAACTATTTGAGGAGCGGAGGAAAACAAGGAGCAGGAGATGGGTGTGGTAGAAAATCATCTACAGAGAAGAGGTAATAGAGCAGTGTTCAGAGAGAGCAACAAGAAACCTAAGCAAGAAATCAAACTGAACACGCCTCATGCACCGCAGCGTGTGAGCGGAGGGTGGCACATAGACAAAAACAGGCAGAGAAGTTACACCCGTATGTTCAGCTGTGGTCACTTATTATGCATGTCCTATGTGACACCCTGGCAAGGCATCATAAGATAATACAAATATAATACCTCTGGCTGGCTATTTCCACATTCAGGGGTTATTCATTAATTAAGAAGTGGCATGAGCAAAATTAAAGATATTCTATAATGTGGGTTGAGGTTGTGGTGATGGGAATTAGATTTTATGCCTCTTAATATATATTTAATTAACAATAGAACCGTATTTTGGGGAGAAACCTTAATGGACTATATCACTCCCCAAAGAGTTTGCAATTAAATGTATGTAGGCTGTACAGCAAATCTGACAAGTATTGTTACAAGTCTATTTCTATTTCAATTGTAACTCTATGCACATTGGGGTTCTCATCCTCCAAATGAGATGAAAAGAAGTGGAAATAATGGATTCACAGACTATTATTTATTATGCACAGGTCAGTTATTTTATAGTTTTTGAGGAGGAAGACACAGTCAAGTATAATACTATTTTATTATACACATAGTGACTTTTTTCTATACATACAGTCATATGAAAAAGTTTGGGCACCCCTATTAATCTTAATCATTTTAGTTCTAAATATTTGAGTATTTGCAACAGCCATTTCAATTTGATATATCTAATAACTGATGGACACAGTAATATTTCAGGATTGAAATGAGGTTTATTGTACTAACAGAAAATGTGCAATATGCATTAAACCAAAATTTGACCAATGCAAAAATTTGGGTACCCTTATCATTTTATTGATTTGAATACTCCTAACTACTTTTACTGACTTACTGAAGCACAAAATTGGTTTTGTAACCTCACTGAGCTTTGAACTTCATAGCCAGGTGTATCCAATCATGAGAAAAGGTATTTAAGGTGGCCAATTGCAAGTTGTTCTCCTATTTGAATCTCCTCTGAAGAGTGGCATCATGGGCTCCTCAAAACAACTCTCAAATGATCTGAAAACAAAGATTGTTCAACATAGTTGTTCAGGGGAAGGATACAAAAAGTTGTCTCAGAGATTTAACCTGTCAGTTTCCTCTGTGAGGAACATAGTAAGGAAATGGAAGACCACAGGGACAGTTCTTGTTAAGCCCAGAAGTGGCAGGCCAAGAAAAATATCAGAAAGGCAGAGAAGAAGAATGGTGAGAACAGTCAAGGACAACCACAGACCACCTCCAAAGAGCTGCAGCATCATCTTGCTGCAGATGGTGTCACTGTGCATCGGTCAACAATACAGCACACTTTGCACAAGGAGAAGCTGTATGGGAGAGTGATGCGAAAGAAGCCGTTTCTGAAAGCACGCCACAAACAGAGTCGCCTGAGGTATGCAAAAGCACATTTGGACAAGCCAGCTCATTTTGGAAGACGTTCCTGTGGACTGATGAAACAAAGATTGAGTTGTTTGGTCATACAAAAGGCGTTATGCATGGCATCAAAAAACACAGCATTCCAAGAAAAACACTTGCTACCCACTGTAAAATTTGGTGGAGGTTCCATCATGATTTGGGGCTGTGTGGCCAATGTCGGCACCGGGAATCTTGTTAAAGTTGAGGGTCGCATGGATTCAACTCAGTATCAGCAGATTCTTGAGAATAATGTACAAGAATCAGTGACGAATTTGAAGTTACGCCGGGGATGGATATTTCAGCAAGACAATGATCCAAAACACAGCTCCAAATCTACTCAGGCATTCATGCAGAGGAACAATTACAATGTTCTGGAATGGCCATCCCAGTCCCCAGACCTGAATATCATTGAACATCTGTGGGATAATTTGAAGCGGGCTGTCCAGCTCGGCGACCATCAAACTTAACTGAACTGGAATTGTTTTGTAAAGAGGAATGGTCAAAAATACCTTCATCCAGGATCCAGGAACTGATTAAAAGCTACAGGAAGCGACAGAGGCTGTTATTTTTGCAAAGGAGGATCTACTAAATATTAATGTCCTTTTCTGTTGAGGTGCCCATACTTTTGCACCGGTCAAATTTTGGTTTAATGCATATTGCACATTTTCTGTTAGTACAATAAACCTCATTTCAATCCTGAAATATTACTGTGTCCATCAGTTATTAGATATATCAAATTGAAATGGCTGTTGCAAACACCCAAATATTTAGAACTAAAAATGATTAAGATTAATAGGGGTGCCCAAACTTTTTCATATGACTGTATATTCATAATCCCTTGGGATGGAATACTACTTTGTGTAGTTTGGAACATGTAGAAAGCATATTTCATCCATCTTACACTGACTGTGAAAGATAATAGAAGACTTATATTTCACCGACATCTGTCGACTTTCTATGATCTGAAGAACAAAATATTAGCTCTTTGAGAGCAAATATGGCTGACAGTACGTATCTTCTTCTTATATCAGAAATTTATAACTGGAAAAGTCCGGAGCACAAACTGCTGTGAGTGTACAAGAGAAGAACAATACTATTAACAAGCAATGTAAGAAGTAGATGACCATCGCAAATATAATGATTGCTCTCCACTTGTTAGATTTTACAGATTTCTTCTAATGGCTGCTTTTATTATTAATGTCTAGACATACATTATTTTTATTTGCAAAGTCCCTGTTACGTCTGTTAGGTTTACAGCTGCTGCAAGAATCCGAGAAGAAAAAAGGAAGACAAGGACAGTGAGCCCTAATAGTAGACCTACCCAGATGTCTCTACCTACTTACCTCAGCTACCCTAAGTGGTAAAAGACAACTAGGCAACGGTCCCTTCCTATGACACAAGTGAAAACACAAACGCAGACAAGACAAACAAACAAGGACGGGCAGGAAATAAGCCAAGGGTCAGAACCAGTCGGGCAGCAAAGAACAAAATAAGAACTAGAAGAATAGACAGGTCTTCAGAAAGCAGAGGTCAGTAAAAACAAGATCAGAAATACAGGAGAAAACGCTAGCATGCTCAAGAGAGACTAATAGCAAGCCCTCAGGTGTGGTTTAGAAAACTATTTATTGGCTGTCAGGAATCTTCCCCAGGCTTGATTGGACTGAACCCTGATCTTCCATCAATCACAGAAGGAACCAGAGAAGTGAGAGTGGAAAGGAAGGATATCAATCACATAAGCAAAACTGAGGTTAACGATTTGAGGAGCAGAGATGAGGGGATAGATCTGTGTTCAGTACAACAAGAAACCTAAGAGCTTAAAATCATAGCCGGACACACCTCCTGCACTGTACCATACGGCCAGAAAACAGCGAAGAAGTCTGAACCGATGTGGGTGTTACAGTCCCTTTGCAGAGGTACATAGAATCCATTGCATGGAATTTGAGGCACTCTGTGTGCCACCTTATGGTGAAATGCCTTATTCTCCACTAGAAGCAATTTTTGTAGAGCAGAATTTGTTCAAAATCTGAAAAGTGCTAATGATATGCCACAATTTTTTTTTTCTTACAGATTTTTTTACTATGCCCACACATTTTTAGGCAAAAACATTCAAATCACTTAACAAAGTATAGAAATTGGGTTCAAAAGGTGCACTAAAGAAAATAATTTTGATGGATGTACTCCATATACAGTGGAGAAAAAAAGTATTTAGTCAGCCAACAATTGTGCAAGTTTTCCCACTTAAAAATATGAGAGAGGCCTGTAATTGACATCATAGGTAGACCTCAACTATGAGAGACAAAATGAGAAAACAAATCACATTGTCTGATTTTTTAAGACTTTATTTGCAAATTATGGTGGAAAATAAGTATTTGGTCAATAACAAAAGTTCATCTCAATACTTTGTTATATATCCTTTGTTGGCAATGACAGAGGTCAAACGTTTTCTGTAAGTCTTCACAAGGTTGGCACACACTGTTGCTGATATGTTGGCCCATTCCTCCATGCAGATCTCCACGAGAGCAGTGATGTTTTGGGGCTGTCGCTGGGCAACACGGACTTTCAACTCCCTCCAAAGGTTTTCTATGGGGTTGAGATCTGGAGACTGGCTAGGCCACTCCAGGACCTTCAAATGCTTCTTACAAAGCCACTCCTTTGTTGCCCTGGTGGTGTGCTTGGGATCATTGTCATGCTGAAAGACCCAGCCATGTTTCATCTTCAATGCCCTTGCTGATGGAAGGAGGTTTGCACTCAAAATTTCACGATACATGACCCCATTCATTCTTTCATGTACACGGATCAGTCGTCCTGGTCCCTTTGCAGAGAAACAGCCCCAAAGCATGATGTTGCCACCCCCATGATTCACAGTAGATATGGAGTTCTTTGGACAGTTTTACTTTGGTTTCATCTGGCATTCTCCCAATACTCTTCTGGAACATCCAAATTCTCTCTAGCAAACTTCAGCCGGGCCCGGATATGTACTTGCTTAAGCAGGGGGACACGTCTGGCACTGCAGGATCTGAGTCCCTGGTGGTGTAGTGTGTTACTGACGGTAGCCTTTGTTACGTTAGTCCCAGCTTTCTGCAGGTCATTCACTAGGTCCCCCCGTGTGGTTCTGGGATTTTTGCT
This sequence comes from Leptodactylus fallax, assembly GCA_947044405.1. Taxonomy (NCBI): domain Eukaryota; kingdom Metazoa; phylum Chordata; class Amphibia; order Anura; family Leptodactylidae; genus Leptodactylus; species Leptodactylus fallax. Next base: position 10,676,229 of record CAMRHE010000021.1, read on the forward strand.
CACCGTTCTTGTGATGATTTTGACCCCACAGGTTGAGATGTTGCCTGATCAAGGGAGATTATAAGTGGTCTTGTATGTCTTCCATTTTCTAATTATTGCTCCCACAGTTGATTTCTTCACACCAAGCTGCTTGCCTATTGCAGATTCAGTCTTCCCAGCCTGGTGCAGGTCTACAGTTTTCTTTCTGGTGTCCTTCCACAGCTCTTTGGTCTTCACCATAGTGGAGTTTGGAGTGTGACTGTTTGAGGTTGTGGACAGGTGTCTTTTATACTGATAACAATTTCAAACAGATGCTATTACTACAGGTAATGAGTGGAGGACAGAGGAGCCTCTTAAAGAAGATGTTACAGGTCTGTGAGAGCCAGAAATCTTGCTTGTTTGTAGGTGACCAAATACTTATTTTCCACCATAATTTGCAAATAAATTCTTAAAAAATCAGACAATGTGATTTTCTAGATTTGTTTTCTCATTTTGTCTCTCGTAGTTGAGGTCTACTTATGATGTCAATTATAGGCCTCTCTCATCTTTTTAAGTGGGAGAACTTGCACAATTGGTGGCTGACTAAATACTTTTTTACCCCACTCTATACCTGTATACAACATATACATTTCATTGTAACCATTTTAATCTTTGTTGGTATCATTGCACAGATATTTCATCACAAAGTCTTAATTGTTATTTCTGTTAAATATACTTTAGTGCTACATGGACTTATTTGGTCTCTTAATATATCAGAACCTAGAACTTGGTACTCTGCTGACCAGTCTGTCTCAGAATCTATATAACAAAATAATAAAAAACTAATTTCTCAAGCTGTCAGAAAGCTGCAGTCATATAAGAAAATTATTTTAAAAATAGTTCAGTACAATCAGAATTATTTTTACATTTATTTCATAATTATGAAAATACTTAAACATAGAATTGAAAAGATAAAGCTCTAGTGCTATATTCAAGAATTCTATAAGACAATATGCAATATTGGTTACTTAAAATATAAGGTAGCAAAAAATCCAAGATTATGATCAAAAGAGATACGTTCTTTTCTTCTAGATTGTATCTGAAATGTTATTTAAAATGTTATTAAACTCTTGTGGTAACAAAGGACAGAGTGATTGGTATAAGACAACTAGTGTTAGAAAGAGTCTAAAAGATAGTAATCAAAGAATATACTGATACAGCCGGGTTCATTGTGATTTCTACTTGCAGAGGATGTGATAAGAATTCCATCTCAATGTGAAGAAAAATATCATTAGACAAGACCATTAATCCTTTTATGAAAATCAACAGTCAATGTGTCAGTCTTACATGCAAATAAGGTATTTTACAGTAAATGTGTCTGCCTATCTATCTATCTAGCTATCTATTTTTTCTAAAGAAGTACTTTAGCAATGCAGTTGTCCTTAGAGCTTTGCAGAATATTTTACATCAAAACCCTTATTAGATTTAAACACAAATCCATTAATTTCTGGACTGCTTTTCTTTTTACTTTCAATCTTGTTAACTCATTCTAGGGAACGATCCCTAAAGGATGATCTCCATTTGTTTTTCATAGAAGCCTAATTAATGTGACCATCCGAGACCAGGACAATCATGACTTGAGTACTGACAGGCCACTTCTTCTCAGGTCAGGGGCTATTTGACAATGTGTGGATTGGTCTTTCAGTTCTTCCTTTATTTAACTCTTTTCTTTCTATTTCATGTGTATATCCACACATTCGTTATTATTTTGCCTGTGGACTCCTTGCCTTTTTACTGTATATAGATCCTTTTGACTATGGTAAAAATTCAACCAGAAAGTGATGTTCTCATTAATGCCAAAAGTACTCAGAGCTAGACTCCTTTTTCAGGTGAGTTTCACATGCCCATAACATGGCTGCATTATAGGGACTGTATTGCCACAACACTAGAACCTCTTGCAGCTTTAAAGAGCTTAACTTTAATCACAATGTGTGGCTCAGTGGCCTTCCAAGGTTCATATTATTAGCCAATAAAACAGACACTAAAATTTGCCTCTCTTATGGTTGTGTGAAACTGTAATAATATCAATGTCCTTGCCATTGTCTTACTTAATCTGCCTTTTATAAAAGCCTTCCATTTCCATGCAAGTGGGTATATTAAAATGAAGTTACATGTTTCAACTCATACAAGGTGTTTGTTTTTTAAAAATATATTGCTGCACATTAAAGTGATTAATCTGTCCATCACATGCAGTACAACACAGGTATACCCTTTCAGAATCCACACAGGGTAGACCACAAACTGCTTGATATCTGTAATTCAGATAGATTTGTAGACAATGTGTACTGACGTACTAGTTCTGTGCATATGGTCATGCACAGTATATTTTCATCAATGTTTATTAATTACTTTCATGGAAAATGTAAAAAACACATGCCATTTGCAAAATGTATGTCAAAGGATTTCACAATATTAAATTGTGCTTACATTATGCCAGACATAAAAGTGCACAGATTACACACTAATCATCCATCTTTTCAGAGGAGAAGCCATGAAGAAGAGAAAAATCATGGGTGCAGAGACACATTAAGTTATTTTTGAGCAATAAAATGGGGGCGTCTGTATGTTAACACAAGGTACATATGGTCCCAAGTAAAATTAAGAGATTTCTATTTGTAGGAAAGTCACTTTAGGCTAAGGCCCCATGTAGCGGGCTGCAGCAAAAAACCTTTGCTGGAAAAAATGCGGCAGAAACACATCGTGTTTTTTCCCACAGCACTTTTCAAGGAAAGTCTGCAGAGTTTTCCATTATACCTATAGGGAAACTGTCAGCATTTCCATAGGTATGATTGACATGCTGTGAATTCCAAAACCGCAATGGTTTTGGAAATCACAGCATGTCCACAGCGCATATTTTTATGCAATTGATGGAGTACATTACTTAAATAATAAATAATTGTACTGCTAAAAAATACACTATGTTCTAAACTTAACCTATACATCTTTAAATCATTGGCTTACTCTATTCAATTTCAGAAATATTATTTATAACCCATGCAGCATGTGCCAGTAACAGTATGTCAACAGATTACTGTATTATTAGATGAGCATCTGTCACAGTTTTTTTTATTGTAATCATTTTTATATTACAAGTGTTCTCATGAGAGATTTCAATTAAATGAAATCTATTACATTTTAGTGCTTTTTTAACCTATTTAATTTAGAAGTGTGTTAGTTTAAGGGGTTCTCCTGTGTTTGAGTGAGTTTTAAGGTTGGAGCTTCATTTAGACACCAATGTCATTTACAGTTTTTCAGTTGTATTTAACATATTCAACATTTCACCTTTTGTTCAACATTTTTGTATTAGAAAGAAATAGAAAAATGCATGAATTAGCTTGCTCTTCATGGGAATGGAGGGTTTCAGTGAGTGTTTAGATATCCTTAGATGTCTTTAAAAACAAAAACATGGCTTTATTACAATATTAGGAAATGCAAAACACTGATCTTTAACTATGTGGAGGGTCTTAAATAATGAAAATTCATAGAGAGAGAATATCTTTCAAATACTAAGCATTTGAGTCACAATGAATTTTACAAATGTGCGCATTTATTAATAGGTAATTAAAATCCTTACACAAAAATATTAGAAAACTGCATTCACTGCTCATGGAAAATGTACACCCCCAAGTGTATGCCAAAATGCATAACCATCCCTGTCCAGCCAGTTAATAGATGTCCCATTCATAAATCGCAAATAATGAATATTAGTAAAATACTAGTAATATTAATGGGCTTTAAATGAGCCAATAAAAGGGGGTGGTATGACAGTTGTTTTTAGGCCCCTTGCATAATACCATGTGCGGACTTCCGGTCATGATTGAATAGCACGACAGATGCACGGGCGGCATAAGGAAGTCATCCGTGTGCCACCCGTGCACCAGCCTTGCTTCCATAGCCCCATTCCTTTAATGAACAGGGGCTGCAGAAGCACAGTTGCAAAACCAAACAGGAATAGGACCTGTCCTGAGTTTTGCAGCCTGAACCATAATACATGGTCGTGTGCGTGGGCCGGCAGAAATTAATGGGTCAACGTGCCATCCGGGAAAAACCCAGATAGCACACTAAACTAGCACACATTCGTGTGCAAGGGGCCTTAGACCACAGTTCTGCAAATAGAAGGTTCTCATATGTGAGAAATCTTCATGAGTATGAATTGGTAAACCTCAGTGTTTTATGCAGCTTTTTTGTGGATTTTTTTTATGTGAATCATTTTTGAAACACTTGCCAAAAAGAAGCTAAACATACAAAAAAAAAATCAAAACTTCCCAGAAAATCTTTGCATTGCGATGTTTAAAGGATAACTAGCAAGTGCCATACCTGTCCACTGTTAATTATCCTTCTTTGTAGCACATTCATTATAGACAAGGACAGACTGTGTTATAAATTACAGTGGATTTAGGCAGATTTTATGACAGAATTTTTTTACCTGCATCAGCAGAGATGATATTTACCTTGTCACCAAGAAAAGTTTATGACTATGTCAAAGTTAATCTACAAAAATACATAAATGTCTCATAGAAGGGCAAACAAGACATCATTAAAATGACTGGATTAGTATAATAAATGATGTGCTTTTGTCAGATGAAATAGAAAACTAATGCTTGTTGTAAGTATAAATGAATATTTGTCATGAAATTATAAAACCTTGGAGAAACATGGATAAATTTAATGCATGACAATCACAATTTATAATTACTAAGTTGTCTTGATAACACAGACAAATTAAGTTAAATATGAAACCAGGACAATTTGGCAGGCTTCAATGGTCATACTAAAATACAATTCATTTTCAATGACTTATCTTATCTTAAAAGTTCATTTTTAAAGAGGTAAATGTTCTAATTAAACTTTACATTGACCTTGACACACTATGCTAAAAAGACATACAACCTTTATTCTGTCATAACATAACTCAATTATTAGGTAAAATATTATTGTATATTCTGGCCGCTAAAACACGTGAAAATAACTGCACTACTAAGACCCTCTCCCTAAGCCATAAATTAAGGGAAAATGACATGTATTTAATTTTCAATGTATTAATTAGATTTAGGTATATAAAAGATAAATAAAGTGCTTGGTCTTTTTTGAATGTTGAAATTATATATTGTTCATTTATAAAACCTTATTGGAGATCCACACTTTTTCTGTACTTTTGTACAGACTATGCTGTAGAAGAGAGCATAGATTATTACAGCATCCAAACTAACAATTCATCCAGAGAAAACAGGGCATTTCAGCTTACTGTGACTACTGTAATAGTCAGTGTGAAAAACAGTATATTCCAAGATTATTTTTATTTGGCTAGTCATATAAAAACAAAAAGAAAAAATGGAAATATTAAGTATAAAACTGATTTATATAATATGTAATTTCTGGTGATACATTTTACTTAAGCTTATGAATTAGGCCAGCACTCCACTCCGATGTGCGTTTTTCCACAAGGCAAAAGCTTATAAGCTTATAAATTACTCAAAACATTTTGGGAAATAATTTTATCTTTTCTACTGTATTGTGTTAGCCACACAAAATATGATTTTAAAAACGTTCAGTTCACAAAAGACAAATGTATTGTTGGAATGATACATTTATTGGCTAACCAGAAAAAAAAATGAATTTGCAGGATTTCAGGGCACAGAGGTCCTTTTAATCTGAAAATTTGCACATAAGGTGATACATCACCAAGGCGATAAAATAGATGTTTTTGTTACGATGGAAAAACAATTGAGGTGTGTCAGTTTAGCTGCTGTTGATTTATGGTTACCGTGCCAAACTGTGAAACTTTTGCAGTTTTCAGGGCTCTCCTATTCTGATCCAATTAGCAGTTAAGGAGGAATGTTTAAATCCTGTTCCTGCTCATCCAGGTGCCAGCTATTTGGTTGTACTTTAGTGAGACTTCCATACCCTGATCATTTGTACTGGACTGCTGTATTATTGACCTTTGGCTTATTAATGGAAATCTACTTGTCATCTGATTTTGGCTCTGATGTTACCTCTCAGACTGACTTGGGACTGAGACATGCTTATTCTTCTGGTTCATCCCCCTGGATTTGATTTTCCATATGAGTTTATCATGGGTTCTGGTTAGACTTCAGTTTGTGGAGCATTTTCTTTTCTTATATCAGTTTCTGTGGTGATAACTTGGGCCCAAAATTCAGCACAAATCCATCTGGCTTTGCAGCTGGTTCTGGTGGAGATGGTTTGGTGTCTAGGATCTATCTATCAGCACTGTGTGAGATTTAAACAGATAGTTCTACTGCTCTCTGTTGCCAGCCAGTTCCTGGAATTTCTGTTATTTGCTCCAGAGAATCTATCATAATAGTGTGAAGTTGAGAAATCTGGAGTCCAACTGACCCCTTGTTGCCATCCACACTCATAGGGAATTGCTATTCAAAACTCTATTCACAATGACAGAGATTATTTAGCATGTTTAATGCACTTCAAGTGACTAGAAGTAATGCCCCATTTTTTCAACACAAAAGAGTTGCTTGCATCAGGAAAAGTGTAGGGGGCTTTATACATTTGACATTAGTGTTAAATGACAATTATTTTCAATACAAATTATTGGCATAATTGTATTGATATGTCTTTTCAACATCTGCTCATCTGCATAAATAGGAAGCTTCATTGTCATGGAAAGACGAAAGAGTTACACATTTACTAAAACAACATGGAATTAGCATGGCACAAAAGCTGAATTGTCCCATCTAGCTGAACAGCTGAGAACATGCTGCATACTGGTATAGCATTTTAACATTCTGTTGTTTACTTTAATGTACCGTATTATATCACATTTTAGTAAGACCTTTTTTTGTAGAACACACACATGTTCATGTCATCTCGCTCAGCATGGTTTGTGTGTTTTAATTAAGATATTGATCAACAGCAATATAATTTTACTGGTTGTAGAATCTGACATAAAAGCAATAATTAATTCCGTTGCAGAAATTATTGGCCTATTCAATATGTATGCTAGTTATGAGATTGTTTAGTTATTTTCATCTTAAAATGTGTCTACAACATTAGCTGTATTAGTTTTACAGTTTTTTTTATGAGGAGTCTTGTTCAATGACAACATTAATGTTCCCTAATTTTAAAAAAATCTAATATTTCTACGTCTACTAAATATTTCTACTTTCCATCTGTCTTATCTGGATCTACAAAATATTCAGCAGATTCATAGGACAACTTATCTGGCCCTTAATGCTATGCATTGGTCAGTTGGCTTGAAGATGGTCCAAAAGCAGGATGTAGTTTGGAGGCTGAGAAGACAGGCTCAGTGGAAAACAAACACTGACATTTGGAGAGTTCTGATTGTGGAGGCATGTGCAACAACAGCTTGGAGCTGGGAGGCAGACATGGCAACCGTGAAAAGAAGATGGCTGCAGTAGCATGACGACAATAACTGTGTTAGTGAGAGGGAGACTCACCTTGCAATGGCCAGTGGCTGAAGACCATAAGAGAGAGATATTAACATTATCCTGTTTACCCTTGTCAAGTATTTTTCGTCGTGCCTGATACTGCTGGGAGTAAGAGCTCCCCCGCACAAGTGGTAGAGCTATCTCTTCGGGTGATTGTGAGCATGTCCCCCTACCTTGTAAGAATCCTCCACTGAGGCTTGAATTAGTACCTTGATGAATACTCTCTATTAAAGGGGGAGTAAGAAACGCATTGGGATTTCTTAATAAACGTATCTTACCAGGGATAGTTGCAGGGTCAGCTTGGAACTGTCCTTGTTAGGACAGGAGCTATGCAGGGGATGATAGGGTCCAATAGGGATATATTCCTTACCCTCTTAACCTAAGATGGGATGATGCACTATGGTTCCCAGCTCCGTTTTGTCCCGCCCTGTTAAGACGGTTCCTTTTATATTTGAGCACTGGTTCTAAGCACGAGGGCACTTACTATTTTTGTTTATAAATTATTCTTGTCCATGAATTATTTTAAGGAATATCAGTAAATGTTAAGTATTAGATATTATCGATCCTGTGCTGTTTTGACTTTATTGACTTACAGTATATTGGGTCAATGGTGAAGCTACATTGGCTATAAATCACATTGGCTTTAAGATTAAATGTTGTTAAAAGAGCAGAAAGGAAGCTCAGGAAAGATGGCTGGCACCATAATAATGTACAGAAAATAACATTTTAAAAATCTACAATCAATAAATAAAAACATTACCAAAAAGTTATATATTTCACCTGGTATACAGGTATATCTGGTTTAAATAATAAAATTATCTGCAAATATATCCACAACAGTGCTAAATACTCACTGTTTCCTTGTGCAGCCTTATCTTGGCTTTATTTTACTTGAGACTCCTTGTATCACTGCTAGTTACATGCAGTGAATCTGTGGACAAACTTCATTTCCCATGATTCATCACTCTCTGTGTACCCCTTCCTTCTCCACTCTCCCCTGCAATGAAATCACAAATAATAAATCACACCCACATATGAGGTCACATGATGCTGTGATGTTTCTTTCAAGCTCCCCCCGCCCCCATTCATAAGCAGCAAACACACAGAGTGAGAGCAGAGTGAGAACATCATGGTAAAAGTAGTTTCTTCACAGATTCACTGATTGTAAATATCAGTGATACAAGGAGTTTCAAGTAAAGTAAATGCACAAGGAAAGAGTGAGTATTTAGCATTGCTGTGGATGTATTTACAGATAATTTTTGAAAGCTGGATAGCCCCTTTAACTTAGCTTAAATGTAGCTAAAGACTCCAATTTCTCATGACTTAAATTCAAATGTTTTAGTTTGTTGCTGTTCAAGGTTTTGTTTGTTTATTTGGCAGCATTTTTTTTTTGTTGAATATTAAAGTAATAAAAGGTAGTACTTAAAGTCTTTGCAATATAGTCGAACAATATTTAGAAAATCTAGTATGTTTATAAACATTGTTAGTCTATTTTATATAATTTAATATTATTTTGCCTAGTATAGCAGTTCCATTTTGTATGCATGGCCACAGTTATTCACGCTGCTTAAATAAAATGGTGTGATTATTTTGTTGTTGGATTTACTCATGATCTGTATAAATTAATGCTTCTTTGGTCAGTGATTTTATTTTAATTGAGAACAAACTTTTACTAGAGGGATTATCAGAACACAATGATTGGAATGTTAATTATTTGCACATAATAGTAAATTGGGCTATTTAACATGTTTTCAACAGTTTGGGGACATGAAATGCATGCTTTTTTAATCTTCAAAATACAATAAAAATAGCACCAATTATAATCCCAATTTTAATGTAATACTTAATTAAAACTTTGGTGGCACTCTTTTACTGTATGAACACTAATAACAGTATCCAGAGAAAAGTGTATAGAGTATAAAATTCCTTCTAGGATTTTAATATTAAATTTTGAAATGTGGACAGAAGGGTAGGGCTTCCCAATAGTTCCTCTTAGTTGTATAGTTTTGCCACTATTTTCCACATAAGGTTATACAAACTGAGGAATTAGCAGTTGTGCCTAAAATCTACAAATTATCAAAATTTCAAGCAGGAACCATTTTTTATCAGGACAATGCCATTCTGCATGTCACTCATGCTACTGTGAGCAGCCTGCATTGCCTATATGTGCCCTCGTGCTCAGAACCAGTGCTCAAATATAAAAGTAACCGTCTTACCAGGGCGGGACAAAACGGAGCTGGGAACCATAGTGAATCATCCCAAACATCTCAGGTTAAGAGGGTAAGGAATATATCCCTATTGGACCCTATCATCCCATGTATAGCTCCTGTCCTGACAAGGACAGTCCCAAGCTGACCCTGCAACTATCCCTGGTAAGATACGCCTGCAGTATCTATGAACTTGTCTCCCATCGAGTGCATCTGGGAAGTCATTGGTCAGCAAAGGCAACTGCCAGCAGTCAATCTTGATGATTTGCATGCCAAGAGCATTCAGTTAACATAAAATTCTTCAGACAACCATTAATAATCTCATTGATAGGATGCCAAGGCATGTAAGTGCGTGTATTTCTGGGCATACTCAATACTGAATTAACTGTGATCTGGTGAATATTTTGTTTTCATATCTGTTTATGTCTGTACTTAAAAACATGGTTGACACTATTAGTCACCCCACTCTGGGATGCCTTCCTGATTTCAGTATAGTCATTGCCCTGTGGTAAACTGCAAAGTAGTTGTGTACTTTGTCCACCACAGAATTCACACTCACTTTCTACAGGAAATTCAGCAAAACAATTTAGGAAAACAATGGCAATGATACAGCATTTGCACATCTTTCATGCATTTCTTTTCAGACAGCAGATAGATAGACAGATAGATAGATGGAGATAGATAGATAGATAGATAGATAGATAGATAGATGGATGGATGGATAGATAGATAGATAGATAGATAGATAGATAGATAGATAGATAGATAGATGGATGGATGGATGGATGGATGGATAGATAGATAGATAGATAGATAGATAGATAGATAGATAGATAGAAAATTAAATACAGAAATTACAACACAACTCTGTAAACAGCACCAATACCTATATAAACAGAGATGAAATGCATTGCTTTTATTTGTTATATACACATACATTTATTACTATTAGTTACTATATATACATATAAATTTGAGGTTATTTGTATACATGATTGATCAAGCTTGTAAAAGCCCATCTGCCACGACAAGGCAACCTCATTCAGGGGAGACCCTACACCAGCTTGATCAATCATGTATATGAAAAACTCAAATCTTTATGCATAGATAGTAACTAATAGTGGTAAATTTATGTGTGTATAACAAATAGCAGAAATGCATTTTCAGCTCTATTTTTATAGGTCTTGGAGCTGTTTCCAGAGTGCTGCTGTAATTTACTCCCATAGCAGCTTGCACCTGTTCACATTGTCATGTGCTGTCTAAATTTTGTTTTGAATAGATAGATAGATAGATAGATAGATAGATAGATAGATAGATAGATAGATAGATACCAAAAGAAAAAAGTAATAGTGCAGCTACAAAAAGTATATTCTGGTACACGCCTAAATACCCTGATTCAAAATGGTGAAAATCATCCAAAAAAAAGCAAAGACAGCACTCAATGTGAAGAATCTTCTTTTATTCCCAATGCAATCTATCTGAGCCTTTCTCAGGCAATTCAAACAATGTGAAAAACCATCAACAATCAAAGCAAAAGGTGGCTACTTTGAAGAACCTAGAATATAAGACATATTTTCAGTTGTTTCACACTTTTTTGTTAAGTATATTATTCCACATGTGTTAATTCATAGTTTTGATGCCTTCAGTGTGAATCGACAATTTTTATAGTCATGAAAATACAGAAAACTCTTGGAATGAGAAGGTGTGTCCAAATTTTTGGTCTGTACTGTATGTTTTTCTTGTTATTTAACATTAGATCTAAAAAACTTTTATTGTACACTTGGTTATAGGAATAGAGATGAATATTTCAGTCCAGCTGCAACTGATGTTGCTTGCATTCTAGCAATTCAAGGGTATCCAGGTCTGATAGTAATTCAAAACCTCTGGTCTAAGGCCCTGGTCTAGCTGCACTCAGGATATGAACCAATCAAACCCTATGGGAACCAGGACCAGAAGCTGTTAACTACAGGCAGAGATTGACCCCCTGCTTAAAATAGGAGCACTGTGACCAATGTGGGGAGAAAGTCAATAAACATAGAGTAGCTGTTCAGACTGGTACACTTCAAGCTTTGCATATTTACATGGTGCAGTCAGGAGGGGGCTAATAAAAACACAGATGCATTAAATATATGCTAACTGTATGTAACAGGATACTTATTTCTTATCGATAAGTTTGGTGTATATGTCAAATAAATGCAGTAAATTTATACCTTTGAAAACTTTTTTCACTTATTTTGTTCAATTCCTTAAATGTACAGTATGCAGGTTTTCTGGACAAACTAATAAAGGAATCAATTTGATTAATGTGTAAAAAAAGGGAAAAAATGGTGTTCCCATTACAGACAATTATGCCATATATATAAGACATACTATAAGTACATAAATAATTTATAAAGCCTATTTCTGGCATGAGCACAGTAATGTACACATACATCCTTATATTATGCTGTTTGTAAAAGTTGTTTTTCTGTATATATCACAGTAAAGGTTAGTATATTACCTGCTTATTGCTTTTTAGTGCAAACAGAAAGTTTCTCTAAAATTATGTTAGCAGCTGGCAATTTTCTACAGAATAAAATTACAGGTCAGACAACCACTGGTAAAGTCCTTTCCTTCTAACTCTTAATTGTGTTCTACCTAAAATGCACTTCATTGGATGCACTAGTCATTTTCTATACACAATTCTCTTCTTTTTAAATAGTCATTAAAATTAATTTAGAGAATGCATTGCACATAATATCTACAATGGTACATAGCATTGACTCTATTGTGTACTGTAATACATTCTCAAAGAAAACCTTACAGTAAAGCTCTGTGCTGATAATTCTGCTTCTCATGCTCTCTACTGTATGAATGTTCAATAAAATGAACATTGCTATAACTTTTTATTACCAAAAACTTGAAATTGAAATGGCGAATCCCCTCCCCCCCCCCAAAGTTAGAAAACTAGGCTTGACTACTGTTGCGCATGTGCACACCTCAGAACTAAAGTCACTTGACTGAGATACATCAATGAGATGAGTAACTCTGTTTGATATTTTTAATCACCTCCCATGGGCCTCCACTCTTTCTCACTTCATGACAGATGCAGCCCTGCTTCCAGTTAAAGTCCTCTCTAATTCATAAGAAGATCAATGAAGGTAGCTGTTCACACATAGGAATTTGACACGGATTTGGGGACGGAATCCCCCCCAAAACCTGCGGCAGATTCTTCCTATTATTTTCAATAGGAGGCAGAGATCACAGCAGGACACAGCTCGAGACTCCCTGCTGGTTAAGCCCATTCATCTGATTAGCAGTGGAAAGCAATGATGATCCTGTCATGGATAGACCACAGCTGAATATGGCGACTAGAAACCTATGTACCCAATTTCTAGCTCGCTAAGGCAAACACAGCCGAAGTTATGTCAAAGTGAAAGTGACATTATTATATTCTGGGGTCTGAAAAGACCCTAAGCTATGATGCGGCAGCCATCTTAGTTTGACTAAGACGAATCTTCATTTCTTTGGTTTCTGTAAAAATAATGAACAATGTAGAAAATCCTGTTATAAGGAACGGCCAGTAGAGCAATTAGGAAGTGCTCAGAACAAGATGCACCTGGAAAATGTAGTTTTCACTGGCTAAGCAGACTTTAAATTCTGAAAATATAATTGTGCTATGGAGGGTTACAGATCATAGGAAACTGGGCACATGGGAGTTGTGTAAAGTCAGTTACTATGCAGGTGGTTCATCTGCATGGTTGATCAAGTTTGGGGGGGTTTAAGTGTGTTTTTTTTTTAACCCTTTCCCAACATCCGCCATAGCCGCTGGGTTTTTTGCTGTATTATACAGCAGACACCTGGCGCTAATGCCCACGATCAGTGCCCGCAATGATCACAGGCATTAACCCCTCTGGCACCTCGGTCAAAGCTGATTGAGGCGCCATTTTACCGGCATTGCCGAGTTTGGCCAGCACCTGGAGAAAGCTCCAGGGCCAGCGTCCCATTACTATGACAGCTGTGAAGGCTCCCAGGCCTGTCTTTCATTAACTTCTATTGCAGGCTACGTTATGTAGCCTTCAATAGAAGCGTCGTTTTTTTGCAATGCATTAGCATTGTAATACATTGCATTAGTGATCAGACCCCCTGGGGTTCAAGACCCCTAGGGGGTCTAATAAATGAAAAAAAAAAATTTCAAAAAAGTAAAAAAAATAAATATAAAAAAAAAATTAAAATTAAATAAAAGTTCAAATCACCCCCGCTTCCCTAGAACACATATAAAAGTAGTTAAATACTGTTAAATACATACACATTAGGTATCCCTGTGTCCGAAAATGCCCGGTCTACAAATCTATAAAAATATTTTTCCCGTACGGTTAACGCCGTAGCGGGAAATAAAATCAAAAGTGCCAAACCGCCATTTTTTTTACTGTTTTGCCTCTGATAAAAATTTGAATAAAGTGATCAAAGCAATAGTAATTCCCCAGTGTGAAACTGAATGCGATTTAGAGAATAAATATCTCTACATCTCTAGAGATACAGTGGGGAAAAAAAAGTATTTAGTCAGCCACCAATTATGCAAGTTCTCCCACTTAAAAAGATGCGAGAGGCCTGTAATTGACATCATAGGTAGACCTCAACTATGAGAGACAAAATGAGAAAACATATCTAGAAAATCACATTGTCTGATTTTTTAAGAATTTATTTGCAAATTATGGTGGAAAATAAGTATTTGGTCAATAACAAAAGTTCATCTCAATACTCTGTTATATATCCCTTGTTGGCAATGACAGAGGTCAAACGTTTTCTATAAGATTTATGGCTCTCACAGATCTGTAACTTCTTCTTTAAGAGGCTCCTCTGTCCCCCACTCATTACCTGTAGTAATGGCACCTGTTTGAAATTGTTATCAGTATAAAAGACACCTGTCCGCAACCTCAAACAGTCACACTCCAAACTCCACTATGGTGAAGACCAAAGAGCTGTGGAAGGACACCAGAAACAAAATTGTAGACCTGCACCAGGCTGGGAAGACTGAATCTGCAATAGGCAAGCAGCTTGCTGTGAAGAAATCAACTGTGGGAGCAATAATTAGAAAAAGGAAGACATACAAGACCACTGATAATCTTCCTCGATCAGGGGTTCCACGCAAGATCTCACCCCGTGGGGTCAAAATGATCACAAGAACGGTGAGCAAAAATCCCAGAAACACATGGGGGGACCTAGTGCATGACCTGCAGAAAGCTGGGACTAACGTAACAAAGGCTAACGTCAGTAACACACTACGCCACCAGTGACTCAGATCCTGCAGTGCCAGATGTGTCCCCCTGCTTAAGCCAGTACATATCCGGGCCTGTCTGAAGTTTGCTAGAGAGCATTTGGATGTTCCAGAAGAGTATTGGGAGAATGTCATATGGTCAGATGAAACCAAAGTAGAACTGTTTGGTAGAAACACAATTCGTCGTGTTTGGAGGAGAGTGAATGCTGAGTTGCATCCAAAGAACACCATACCTACTGTGAAGCATGGGTGTGGCAACATCATGCTTTGGGGCTGTTTCTCTGCAAAGGGACCAGGACGACTGATCCGTGTACATGAAAGAATGAATGGGGCCATGTATCGTGAGATTTTGAGTGCAAACCTCCTTCCATCAGCAAGAGCATTGAAGATGAAACGTGGCTGGGTCTTTCAGCTTGACAATGATCCCAAGCACACTGCCAGGGCAACGAAGGAGTGGCTTCGCAAGAAGCATTTCAAGGTCAGTCTCCAGATCTCAACCCCATAGAAAACCTTTGTAGGGAGTTGAAAGTCCGTGTTGTCCAGCGACAGCCCCAAAACATCACTGCTCTAGAGGAGATCTGCATGGAGGAATGGGCCAACATACCAGCAACAGTGTGTGCCAACCTTGTGAAGACTTACAGAAAACGTTCGACCTCTGTCATTGCTAACAAGGATATATAACAAAGTATTGAGATAAACTTTTGTTATTGACCAAATACTTAATTTCCACCATAATTTGCAAATAAATTCTTAAAAAATCAGACAATGTGATTTTCTAGATATGTTTTCTCATTTTGTCTCTCATAGTTGAGGTCTACCTATGATGTCAATTACAGGCCTCTCTCATCTTTTTAAGTAGGAGAACTTGCACAATTGGTGGCTGACTAAATACTTTTTTTCCTCACAAAAACTTTCTGCTGCACAAATTTAAATGGCAACCCCCTCCCCCAAAGGTAGAAAATTAGGCTTGACTACCATTGTGCACTGAAGTTGCCTGACTGAGATATGTCACTGAGACCCCAACACATGCACAGTTATTGATAAAAGCCGAGGACATACACCCAGCTTCAGAGCTCAGTTTAAAGGGGTTGTCCAGAAATTGGATAATGTGCAGAGGGACCCAGGGCAGGTGTAACATAAAAAAAATATATACTTCCCTGGCCCCAGCACTCTCACGTCTATCGCTGCAGCCTATTTGGTCATGCATGTGCCTCGGCCCCTAAAAGACCTGCCTCAGAAGCTTTAGTGGTGACTGGAGAGGGACCAGTGATGTATTTGAGTCATAGGTCTCAGAAGTTTTATGGGATGCATGGCTTCTGGGGACTAAGGCATGGCATATGACCGAATGGGCTGCAGTGGTAGACATCGGAGCACCCAGGGCAGGTGGTTATGTTTTGGGTTTTTTTATGTTACGCCTGTTCAATTCCTGGAAAACCCCTCTAAGAATAATGTCCTATTGTGCACACAGTATTACTGTATCTCCCATAGAGGCCCCTTCTCACAGTACAATGTCCCACAGCGGCCCTTTCACACAGTATAATGTACTATAGTGGCCTCCATACAGTATGATGTCCCATAACAGCTTTCCACATAGCATAATGTCCCATAGTGGCCCCTCCACACAGTATAATGTCTCACATCAGCCCCTCCTCCCAATATAGTATCCAGCAGAGGCCTCTTCACACAGTGTAATGTCCCATATGGATTTCATTACGAATTTTCCCAAAAAGAAGAGAACCCAGAGTATAATAATAGCAGTTCCGTTTCAAAAATGTCTGGTCAAAACTAAACCGCTGGGCAAACCTTGCAAGATAATCTCACAAGGTTCACCCAACAAATTCTCTCATCTGGTACTTGGCAATCTGCTACCTAAGGCAAAATACTCATCTCGCCTCATGGCACTTTTCTGAAGGTGACGGCCCCTTCAGTGCAGAATGTCAAAGCCAAGATATACTTTTATGTAGTTTCACCAGACATCTATTGGTAGTAGTGGTTATGTTAACTGCTAACAATGTACTCATATTTGCACACTATCATAATTCTCAACACCCTTCATCAAACAATGGTTAAATTGTCTTTTTTGATCACTCTTCCCTACAAATATGAAGAATGAAATGGCAACATTAAAAAGTACAACTTGTTCTGCAAATAACAAGCCCATACTTGGCTATGGGAACAGGAAAATTAAAAACTAACGTTCTGGTTGGGGATGAAAAGATTAAAAATGAACAAGTGAAAATTAGCTGTTGTGATAATGGGTTGCAATGCAAGGTAATGCCTCACACTTGTCACACCGCAACAATTGTCAATAATCTTTCTCTAACTTTCATAAATGGAAAATAATTTGTCTTTATGATTGACGGTAGGTTCACACTAGCGTTGGCCTATTCGCTGTTCTGGTCCTTCGAAGGACCAGAACAATGGATAGGTGGACCACTGTAATATCGGTTACACAAGGAGCCTGGTGAACGCATTTGACTGTAATGGAGTCTGTTGGATGTCCACTATTTAAAAACTGAAACTGGCGGAGGAAAGAGACCTCGGTGTAGGATTTTTTTCATCTGCTGTTTTCAGGTGGACATTTCCAATGGAGACTCTGGAGTAGACATAAACTAAGCCTGACACATAACAGAGAACAAAATGGTGGTTATCCTTTCCAACTTTTCTTGGTATAAGAAAAAATATATAATTTCATGTATAATTAGCAAATATATTTTTATATCAGTGAGCATGTATAAAGAAATTATACCCCCATATGTGCTACATTGTTGTTATATTTGTGTAAAATAGCATTAAGGGCTGACTGTATTGTCATTGTGCTAGTAGGTTTGTTTGGGGATGTCACTACTTCATACTGATGAGCTATTCAGTGGCGTAACGATCGTGGTCGCAGGGGATGCAACCGCATCCGGGCCCGGGGCCAGCTGGAAATGGCCGGGGCCCCGTACCACCATGATAGTGGTCGGGGAACCAGGCTTTCCCCGACTGCTATACATGTTAACGGAAAGGGGCCCCATCGGGCCCCTTTCCAGTTAATGCTAGCCCAGGGTAGGTGACTAAAAATAAAAAATAAATGATTTATACCATGTGACAGCTGAGGTCCAATCACAGGCCCCAGCAGTGACGTCTGGAGTGCAGGACCTCAGTCGCAAGACAGAAGAGAAGCGAGGATACACAGGAAAGGTAAGGTAAGGTGAGTATAAGAGTTTGTTATTTTTAATCACTTCCCCTGGGCCTCTACTTATTATACTCTGGGGTCTGAGGAGACCCCAAAGTATAATAATAGCACTGGCTCTAGGAGGGGGGGGCTCTTGGGAGCTCATAATACTCTGTGTGGGCCACTGTGGGCATATAATACTATGTGGGGGCCACTGTTGAGCGCATAATGCTGTGTGGGGGACACTGTGGAGCGCATAATGCTGTGTGGGGGCTGCTGTGGAGCGCATAATGCTGTGTGTGGGGCCGCTGTGGAGTACATAATGCTGTGTGGAGGCTGCTGTGGAGCGCATAATACTGTGTGGGGGCCGCTGTGGAGCACATAATACTGTGTGGGGGCCGCTGTGGAGCGCATAATTCTCTGTGGGGTCCACTGTGGAGCACATAATGCTCTGTGGGGGCCGCTGTGGAGCACATAATGCTGTGTGGGGGCCGCTGTGGAGCGCATAATGCTGTGTGGGGGCTGCTGTGGAGCGCATAATGCTGTGTGCGGGCCACTGTGGAGCGCATAATGCTGTGTGGGGGGCCGCTGTGTAGTGCATAATGCTGTGTGGGGGCCGCTGTGGAGCACATAATGCTGTGTGGGGGCCGCTGTGGAGCACATAATGCTGTGTGGGGGCCGCTGTGGAGCACAAAATACTGTCCCAGTATTGTTTACATGCCGGCTCTGTGCTGCTCACTCACCGTATTCTTGATAACTGCAGTTGTGGGTACTAAAGTTGTATCCTTTTCAAGTATCAGAGTTATCGCTGCAGCACCCATAACCGCCACTATCAAGAATTTGTTTTAGGAAAAGACTTTGTACCTGGGCCCAGAAGACTTTAGTTACGCCACTGGAGTTATTTGCTTTCTAATTCCCTTAACCCTCTCATAGAATGATCCTGTCAATCTAATTTAGGTATGATTATAATATTGCAATACAATAGCTTTAGAGAGTGCAGGATGACACAAAAATATACTATATTGTATATATTAGTAATTACATACAAAGCAATTTATCACCAAGGATTCTTACTGCTCTCTACAGGTACATAAAAGACTTCTATTATGTTAGTGCTCATATCTGCTTGAGACCACTTTCACAACATATAGGGATTCATTAAAGAAAGCTAGTACATGGCAGAACTGTTGCACTGGTAATTATATGGGGACTGGCTGATTATAGTAAAGATAACACCCATAGCATAGGTAACTACCTTTGCAAACAGCAGAGGAAGGAAAAAGCAGGGCAGGTTCCAATCACGTAACCAGGAGTTGTACCAGCCTGGAGCCCCCAGATCCAACTACAACAAATGCCCGGACCAGGTAAGTTAATTTCAAGTTAATGGATAACCCCTTTAAAATATCAAGACATTTATTGAACATAATGAATGCCATATAGAAAAAAAGCACAATACTCATTTGCATTCACTCAGGACGATGCAAAATGAATGAGAATGGAATGATCACTACTGCAATTGTTCCTTCCCCATTCAACTGCACTGATATCATCAGCAGATCCCTGTTTACACAGTGCGAATATCCTAGGAACTCTTGTCACTGATATACAGGTGCATCTCAATAAATTAGAATATTTTTGAAACGTTCATTCATTTCAGTAATTCAGTAATACAATACATAATCAGCAGTCTTCCATGATTGTGTGTCCTACTGAACCAGACTGAGGGACCATTGACACACTGAATTTACAATACTGAACTTTTTTACAATATTCAAATTTTCTTAGATTTGCGTTTTCATTACCTGTAATCCATAATAAACATTTACAGAAATAAAACACTTGAAATAGAACACTCTGTGTGTAAAGAATCTAGAAAATATAGGAGGTCACTTTTTAATTCAATTACTGAAAGAAATAAACGTTTCAAAGATATTCTCATTTATTGAGATGCACCTGTATGCCCTGATTCTTAGACTGTAATAAACAAATAAAGAAATATATATTAGTACATCCGCACTAATAGCTGTTGGGTCTCAACTGTATTATACAGCACAGACCCAGCGCTAATGCCCACAAACAGTGCCTGCACTAATTGCCAAAATTAAGGCCCCCAGCACCTTGGTCAAAGCTGACTGAGGTACCATTTTCCCTTTGGTGCATTGGGCTCTTCCATATTGGGGAGGTTCACTGGTCCCCGGAATGAGGTCAGGGATCAGCAATCCATTGCCATGACAGATGGGTGCCTATTGAAGGCTCCCAGACCTGTCTGGCATTATGTTGTATTACAGGCTTTTCTATGCAGTCTGTAATAGAACTGAAAGCATTTTGCAATGCATTGTAATGCATTAACATAAATAAAAAAAATAAATAAAAAGAATTATAAATTCAAATCACCACCTTTTCCCCAAAACACATAAAAAAGTTTTAAAAAAAAGTGAAACATAACATATTAGGTATCCCTGTGTCCAAAAACACTCCCTGTCCACAAACTGAAAAAAAAAAAAATGTTGCCATATGGTGAACGTGGTAGCAGGAAAAAAAATTCAAAATAGCTGAAGCGCAGTTTTTCGCTGTTTCGCCTCTCTTAAAAATGTTAATAAAAAGCAAGCAAAGCAATAGGCACTCACCAAAACTGTATAACTAAAAAGTACATCTGGCCCCGCAAAAGCTGCCGTATGCATTTCCATACACTGACATATAAAAAAGTTACAGGTATAAGACTACGGCGACTCCAAGAAAAAAAATTTTTTTTGCAAAGTTTTGGATTTTTTAAGCCTGTTAATTTTACCTGTGATAACACTGTGTTTTCCCATAGATTTATATAGAGTAGGGACGCAATAATGAAAAATGTAGAAAAAGCAGTAAAAATGCAAGTGTTTATGCAGTATTTTTTTCTTGCTGGGTTTTCTTTCTGCAGCATTTTAGCTGTGCTTCACTATGTGCCCTGAAAGACAATTTGTTCTGTGAAAACAGAATAATTTTGAATAAAAGAAACCAATATATTTCTTTTTTTTTCTCCACATTTTGGAACTCTTACAAATGTTTTGTTTTGAAAAAGTACTTTGCTTTGCAAAGCAGTCAACAAATCTGGGAAAGATTATAGTTCAAAGCAAGAATGATGCTTAGTTCCTATCTGTTGGAGAACCAGAAGAACGGACAAACAGACCACTAAAATAGGGAACCTCAACCGAGCCCAAGGGATCCCACTCATTATAATGGGGTTCATCAGGAGTCTTTCGGATGTCTATTCTTTTAACTGATATCGCCAGGTGAAAAAGGTCAGGCTTGCAGGACTTTTTCATCCAGCAGTTTTAGATGGATCTGTACAGGACAGAAATCCATCAAAGATGTGAACCCAGCCTTAGGCTGAGGCTCCACATTGCGGAAATGCTGCTTCTTTGTTGCTGATTTTGCTGCATTTTTGGAGCCAATCCTAGTAGTGGCTACCGAAGGAATGGGAATTATCTAGGAAGCTCATATACTTCTTCCTTCTGATTAATCCATTCCTGGCTTTGGCTAAAAAAGCCGCATCAAAATATGCAACAAAAAGGCAGCATTTCCACCATGTGGGGCCTTTTACAGCAAATTGGCAGTTGATTGATAATTGATTGATAGTGGACAAAAATTTTTAAAGCAAAGCTGTTGCTTACCGGCAAAGGTGCACAGCCATGAACAATCATTTTAAAAATTGTCCATGACAATTTGCTGTAATGCAGGATGTCGGCACTGTTTTCAACAACATTGTAGTCACAACATGGCTGCTATGTGGGAACTCGCCCTTAGGCCAGGGCCCTATGTAGCGTAAAATGCTACGATTTTGCAGCAACATTTTACAGTCCCTGCAAAGTGGAAGGATACTGGCTAATCCCATCCACACACTGCAGAAAAATAGCCGCAGCGGACACGCTACAATTTCAAAATCCGTTGTATTTTTGTAAATCGCAACATGTCATTTATACCTCAGAAATGCCGGCATTTTCCATATAATAATAATTGAAGCAAAAAGTCTGCAGAGGAAAACTCTGCTGGAAAAACCGCAATGGGTTTCCACTACGGCAGAGCTTTTTGGTTTTGTCTTGCTACATGGGGCCTTAGCCTTATTGAGTGCTTTACATCCACTTACATCAATCTTCTTTGAAGTAGGGTATCCCCATGAGTAACAAAAATTTTTAGGAGTGCCCCAAGGTGAGAATTACTGCCTTAAAAAACAAACATCTCCACATAAATTATATTTATAAACAATACCTCGTATTTTATATTGTCTAATAATTTGGGGGAAATGTGGTAAACACTTGGTAACCGCTACATCTAATTCATGTTTTCTTTCTGCTCAATTAGCAAACATTTATTCCCTTTCCCTTTCTGAGATAATATGAAAAAATAATTAATTTTTTTATGTTCACCGTTACTTCAACCTAATTATCCATCACTTGTATGTCCTATGTTTCCAGTAATCCCATGTAAATTTATGCTAAGATACCTGTGCATATGTTGCATTCCATAAAATATAAATGAAATACCATTTATGTATCAGTTTAAGAATTAATGTAATAATTTGGATCAAAATGGCTGAGACTACAACAGCTTTTGAAGCGAGCATTGAAAAACCTATTGAAATATTCATATCCAATCTCATCCCTAAAGCAATTGATGGGAGTTATAAGAAGCACTGACAGAGAACTTTCAATACTGCACGTTAACAATACAGTTCACTTAATAAGGCACCTCAGCAATAAAAAAGTCAGAGTTTATCTAGAGTGCATAATACATTTTAGATGGAGTAATTAGGTTATGGGTGAATGAACTTCAGCTCATTTAAGTGCATTAAAATAATCTTCATAAGAATAATGGCCCCTTCAGAAATAAGGGCATCTAATCAGGTGTACCATGCTCCATTGAGATTTTGTGTAAAAGGCTTGCTGACATTTGAAAATGAACATAATTATTAAAAGTTTTTCAGAAAATAATGCATTTTCTAAAATAATAACATTGTCACTTAAAGTGCTTGAAAAGAAATGTAAGAAAACAGTCATAGAACATCAGGGTAGTATTGATTTGTTATTGCTGTCTCCCAATATGTCTGATATATGTGCTTGCAACATTGAAACACATTAGTGTGTACTGTTACAAATGTATTCCTTGTTCGAAGTAGCCTTGTCAACAAGAAATGCTCTGTACCTTAGCAACAAATGGTTAGAAAAGGAAGGAGGAAATACCTGAAGGAGGAAAAACTGAACAAGTGACATTTAAACAAGTAACATCTATGACTGTTAGCATATGCTAATAGTTATTTGATCAGGTCAGACATATATTTTTTCACATTTATTTGACATATACAAGTTAGTCATTTTACAGGAAGCTAGAAAATATTAAGATCTAAAATATAAAGAAAGGAGGAGACAAAACCACTCATGTAATAAATAAGATAAATATGCCAAAACCTATTTCAAGAATCACCTAATGATAAAAATTGAGTCTAGATGAAATTATAGTATGGTATATAATTATATAGTTAATTATTCTTAATAAGGTGATCCCATCTATGCAATTCATGACATATTACTAGAATATGTTATCCATTGCTTCTTGGTACAGTTATGACAGAAAAGATCAGACCCCCCCCCTCCCCCAAAATCTACAAATTATTTTGTGGATCATTTTCCAGTGATATGATATCACATACTGAATTTGGAAAACACTTTTACACTATTAGAAATAGTTACAATTAGATGTAGGCAAAGTTCTTTTCATATCCAGCACTGTCAATGTAACAAGGAGACATGTTCTATGTTTAGAGAGGAAAAACAATTACCTATACCTACACAGACATAAAAGGTTGTTTTTTCTGTGCAGTGAAATTATGGAAACTTTTTCCATAGGAAGATATAATGGGAAATACTCTAAAAGAGTTGAAGAAGGGCCTACATGGCTTTCTTGAGTTTAACAATATTAAAGGTTATAGTAAGTTGAGTTTCAGTACTTGCTTGTACAAGGCACTGCCCTTTAAGAATCTGTAATCCTTGCAGTCTCTTCCCAGTCAATCATTTGCACCTATAGGCTGTTTAAGACAGCTTCCTCTGCAAGGAGATGCCTGGTCAATAAGGATTCTTAGCTTGCTAGATCCTGCTTTGCTCTGCTGCTGTAAATCTAATTTAAATGTGTATGACCCTTGGCCTGTTCTATAACTATGTCCCTATCTGCTGATGTCTGCTCTGCCTGATACCTGTCTATAGCCTTAGCTTGTTTGTGACCATTGCACCTGAGCTGCCCACCCTGATCATTAGTTTTCCTGACCACACACAGATTCCGCCTCCCACTGACCTCTGGCCTGTTTCTGGACTACTCACATGAATTCCTGTTGTCTTGCATCAGCATCTCTTGGATCTAGGCCAGCAACACAAAGACCACTACAAAAGGTAGCGACATGGTATTCTTTGCGTAGCGAAGTCCAGATCCATGTATATGGACTGGGCAGATCACATGGAGGTCCTGTACAGGAAGGGCCACAGCAGGCTTTACCTGCTTAGGAGGATGAGAGCCTTTGAAGCCCAGGGGGCACATCTTAGGACTTTTTTCAACTCAGTAGTGGCATCAGCCATCTTCTTCGAAGTGGATAGAAGTAAACTCGACAAGCTGATTAGAAGGGCCAGCTCTGTCCTGGGGAGCCCCCTGCACCCAGTGCAGGTGGTGGGTGACAAAAGGATACTGTCTGTGGTGAGCTCCATGCGGGAGAATAACTCCCTTCCCATGCATGAGACCGTGATAGCGCTGGGCAGTACTGTCAGTGCCGGACTGCTTCATGCTAAGTGTGAGAAGGAGCACTATCGGAAGTCTTTCCTCCCCACTGCGGATAGGCTGTACAACCAACACCGACCTAAGCGGAGATTATTGCACACAGAGAACTGAAATTTCTTTCTGTTGTGATATCCCCCCCCCCCCCCCCCCGCTACTTCTTTACCTGTACCTTTCTATCTATCTGTCTATTATCAATGGGATGCCTCTACCTTGGACCGTTTTGTATATATTGTATGTGTATTTGTATTGCTTATCTTGCATTGCATATCTTTGCTGCTGTAACACACTGAATTTTCCCATGGTGGGACTATTAAAGGATTATTATTATTATTATTATTATTATTAAACGGTGAATACCAGGGAAGCTACTTAGACAACACCCTTAGGTGTGGCCATAAGTCAAACCAGTTTAGGGACATAGTGGGTCCACAACCCGCTGAATGTTACATTTGTGCACTGGCATTCAAAACTGTACTCAATATTTCATGTGTGGTCTGACTTGTGATACATAAAGTACATAAAGTACCATAACTATGTTTACCATACCATGTTTTTGTTCTGTTTTTGCCTTGGCAGCAGCTGCCTGGTTGCTACAGTTCAGACTTCTGTCAAGTAAAATGTCAGTTTTACTCATTGTTTTCCCATTTAGTAAGTAATCTTGGCATGTGCTTTCACTTCCCATGTGTACAACCTTACATTTAACAATATTAAACCTTTTTTTTCCTTATCTCTACCCAAGCCTCCAACTTAAGCATATCCTTTCATAACAGTACACTGTTGTCTTTTAGGTCACATTATCACATTACATAGTTTAGTATCATCTGAAAAAAATATTTTACTGTACAAACATTTTATACAATCATTTAAAAATATATCAAAAGGATTAGGGCCTAGAACTACTCCTTGTGGAACCCCAGTAGTAATGCAGAGCCAATGTGAGTAGGTACCACTGATCACCACCCTCTGTTATTGCTGAGCCAGTTACCCACATACACTCATTTTTCTTATTTTTCTTATTATGAATTAACCTATTATCTAGTATTTTGATCTCAAGCTGAGCAGACATTCAGTGATGCAACAAGACATTGATCCACATCACAAAAGTAAATCAAACAAAGAATGGTTGTGTTTTGGAATTGCCATGTCTGAATTATGACCTATGAATTGACCTATGCACACAAGGCTTCCCAGAAATATTGATGAACTGAAACACATTTGTATGGAGCAAAGGCCAAAAATTCCTCCTTAATTCCTCCTTGATGAACCTGGAAATGTTTGCTGGAGATGATTGCTGCTAAAGGTGGTGATTATTGCTACATGTTCTTAAATTTAAGGGTTCACGTCATTTTTCTTCCTTCAATGTGAACATTTACTCAATGTGCTCAATGAAAGACATGAATATTTAGATAATGTATATCTAGAGTTATACATTTCTGCAATATTTTAAATACATTTCTTGTTCTCAAATGAAGACTGAATTCTGTATTACTGAATGCTTAATAAAGCTTTTATTTTAGAATAGTCTCTTGACATTACAAAGCAAGTCTTGAGCTTGACCTTCAACCACCTTTTCTTTTGGTATGCAACACCTATTGTACTCTCATAATTGAATAGTGCAACATAAATGTTGTCACATTTTCATAATGGCACATAATGATTTTAGGTAAACAAATTGTATACAGTTACATTTTATGCAGTGTCCTTTTTATTCACTTTCATGTTGTGCACTATATCTTAAAGCACAATATAACTATGTCCTAAAGCACTATGTTTTTTTCTTTTAGCGTTTACATAAGTTACATAACAAGTCATGACAAAGATCAACTTTGCGAATATAACACTGCTCAGGGTGTCAAAAAATATTATGTTACGTCACAAGAGCTACAATAACAATGCTAGTCAACTAGCAAAGTGCACTTGAAACTCAAAGCAAGCAAATGTAAACTATAAATATCCTTGATAACAGCTATGAGCATAAGAATTTTAGAAGAAAAATTCATTTAAACAGCTTTTTTTCTGGTAAAGTGAGCAGGAAAAGTGAAAAATATAAAAATAGAGAAAAAGTTGAATTAGAGAGAATAGATGGAATAGGAGAATGGACAAGAGAAGAAACTTAGACTTATCTTTAACAAATATTGTGAAACTAATTTCAGATGTATATTACCATATGAACATATGTATGTTGCATTTTGATTGTATCACAAATAAAAGTTTTTTTTTTCAGCTAAACATGGATAGTGAATACAAAAGAGAGAGGTTTTTTTTTTTATATACTATTTTAAGACCATCAGAGCTGTCATAGATGCTGATCAGTGTAATTTTAAATAAACAAACTTGGCAAAAACATAGATTCTTTTTAACTAACAATATCCTTTTTATGCTTCGCTCACACTTGTGCCCGGAGTCCGTCCGCAGTGAATCCGACCTAAATGTCAGAAAAAAGGATTGGGAAAGGTTTGAAACGTTTTGTTTAAAAACTCATTCACTTCAATGGGATTTTAAAGTAATACGCAGGCGTCCGATTGCAGCCTCTGCACTGCAAAGCCGTTTTTTTTGGTCGGACACAAAGTCCTGCATGTCCGACTTTGTGATCGACCAAAAACACCAGCTTCATGGTGCAGAGGCTGCAATCAGACACCTGCGCATTGCTTTAAAAACCCATTGAAGTGAATGGGTTTTTAAACAAACCATTTCAAACCTTTCCCAATCCTTTTTTCTGACATTTAGGTTGGATTCATGGCGGACGGAATCCAGGTGCAAGTGTGAGCGAAGCATTAGTCTGCATTTTTTTTGGAAAACTACCAATTATCCACATGGAAAGCTTTTCACCATACATATCCTCTTATCTAGATCTATGTACAATGAGATATGATGCCCCAATGCAATGTGGTAGACAATTTTTGGCGTTTACAAGAATAGTTTATTTTTCTCAGAGGCACAATATTCTTGGCGGTTATTGTCACTTAAAGTGTCAGTACAAAGCTTGGTGACTCTCACTTTGGATTGACACAGTCTTTTGAACAGTAGAGCAGTTGGAGAACACTTGTACAGTGTCTGGTTAATTCCTAATGTTTAGATTGTGCCCAAGATGGCTGATGGTTCTTTCGTAAATGTTCTATAGTGCTACAGACCTACAGAAGGATAGCTCCTACCACAACATGCCCCACCTAGCTTTTATTGCAGGGTTGCACAGTCCATTCATACACAGTCCAAGTCCTCCCTCTTTAGTCATGACATTGTATCTTTAAGAGTACCACTTTAACCTTTTTCCATCAAAGTTTTAGACTTTCTGACATGTGTCACATTATATGGTAATAACAAAATATATTGTGTGATTATGTTAGATATATCATAGTCGGTGAACCTGCTTGGATCAATAACAAGCACAAATACGTACTACTAATATAAATCGTAACCTTTATCAAGCCCTACTTAAAACACAGATATATGGACCCATTCACATACATAAAGCTATTAGTAAATGTAGATAGCGATAGCTGGTTATTCTCTATGTGGGTTTTTACTATAACATCAAAGTGCATTCTTAGTTGGATCTTTTCTTTTAATTCTTGTGTTCATAGAGCATGTGTTACGTTTGAGTTCCAGGAGTAAATGTCAGCAAAAGCAGAATCTGTATGATAAATGCCTTCACCAGTGCCAGCCGCAAGGCCAGATGGACTTTGCTGAATTTAGGGATCCAAATTATCACCACCAGAAACCATATAGGAAATAAATGCTCCACTAACTGAAACCAAAATCAGAACCCATAATTAACTTACAGGGCCGATCTGAGAGCGGAATAAATGTCCAGGGAAATGGTCAATACTAGAGATGGGTGAACCCCTCAGGCAGAGCCGGTTTTAGACAAAGTGGGGCCCTGGGCAAAATTAAAAGCGAGGCCCCAAATGCTGATATACAAACAACACCATTGTCTTCCAGTGGCAACCCCCATAATAATGCCTCCTTTCCGCCAACAAAAAAGTAATAACAAGACCCATTTTACCACACACAATTCAAATGAGCACCTTTGTACCGCCTAATAGATTTTTGCACCCAGTCATCAGTTATTATAGCGCCTCTTTATATATAATAATCCCTGCTTATAAATATTACACCTTTATCAGTAATAGCTCCCTTATAAATGATAAATAGTGCCCTGTATCAGTAATATTCCCCCTTATCAGTAACAGTCACCCCGTAGAAATAATACTGCTCCCTTATTAATAATAGCCCCCTCATAAATAATAGTTACCCTTATAAATAATAGTCCCCATTATCACTAATAGCCCCCTTTATAAATAAGCCCACTTAACAATTATACCCCCCTTATAAACAGTTCCCCTCTTATAAATAATAGCTCCCCCCTTATAATGGATGCCTTATATACAGTGCCTTGCGAAAGTATTCGGCCCCCTTGAACTTTTCAACCTTTTGCCACATTTCAGGCTTCAAACATAAGGATATAAAATTTAAATTTTTTGGTAAAGAATCAACAACAAGTGGGACACAATCGTGAAGTGAAATGAAATTTATTGGATATTTTAAACTTTTGTGAAAAAAAAATAAAAAACTGAAAAGTGGGGCGTGCCAAATTATTCGTCCCCCTTAAGTTAATACTTTGTAGCGCCACCTTTTGCTGCGATTACAGCTGTAAGTCGCTTGGGGTATGTCTCTATCAGTTTTGCACATCGAGAGACTTAAATACTTGCCCATTCTTCCTTGGAAAACAGCTGGAGCTCAGTGAGGTTGGATGGAGAGCATTTGTGAACATCAGTTTTCAGCTCTTTCCACAGATTCTCGATTGGATTCAGGTCTGGGCTTTGACTTGGCCATTCTAACACCTGGATACGTTTATTTGTGAACCATTCCATTGTAGATTTTGCTTTATGTTTGGGATCATTGTCTTTTTGGAAGATAAATCTCCGTCCCAGTCTCAGGTCTTTTGCAGACTCCAACAGGTTTTCTTCCAGAATGGTCCTGTATTTGGCTCCATCCATCTTCCCATCAATTTTAACCATCTTCCCTGTCCCTGCTGAAGAAAAGCAGGCCCAAACCATGATGCTGCCACCACCATGTTTGACAGTGGGGATGGTGTGTTCAGGGTGATGAGCTTTGTTGCTTTTACGCCAAACATATCGTTTTGCATTGTGGCCAAAAAGTTCGACTTTGGTTTCATCTGACCAGAGCACCTTCTTCCACATGTTTGGTGTGGCTCCCAGGTGGCTTGTGGAAAACTTTAAACAAGACTTTTTATGGATATCTTTGAGAAATGGCTTTCTTCTTGCCACTCTTCCATAAAGGCCAGATTTGTGCAGTGTACGACTGATTGTTGTCCTATGGACAAACTCTCCCACCTCAGCTGTAGATCTCTGCAGTTCATCCAGAGTGATCATGGGCCTCTTGGCTGCAGCTCTGATCAGTCTTCTCCTTGTTTGAAATGAAAGTTTAGAGGGACGGACGGGTCTTGGTAGATTTGCAGTGTTCTGATACTCCTTCCATTTCAATATGATCGCTTGCACAGTGCTCCTTGGGATGTTTAAAGTTTGGGAAATCTTTTTGTATCCAAATCCGGCTTTAAACTTCTCCACAACAGTATCACGGACCTGCCTGATGTGTTCCTTGGTCTTCATGATGCTCTCTGCACTTTAAACAGAACCCTGAGACTATCACAGAGCAGGTGCATTTATACGGAGACTTGATTACACACAGATGGATTATATATATCATCATCAGTCATTTAGGACAACATTGGATCATTCCGATATCCTCACTGAACTTCTGGAGTGAGTTTGCTGCACTGAAAGTAAAGGAGCCGAATAATATTGCACGCCCCACTTTTCAGTTTTTTCTTTTTTACAAAAGTTTAAAATAACCAATAAATTTCGTTCCACTTCACAATTGTGTCCCACTTGTTGATTCTTCACCAAAAAATTTAAATTTTATATCCTTATGTTTGAAGCCTGAAATGTGGCAAAAGGTTGAAAAGTTCAAGGGGGTCGAATACTTTCGCAAGGCACTGTATAATAGTTCCCCCCTTATAATAGCCCCCTCATATTTAAGTTTCCCAATTATATATAGTAACCCACCCTTATATATAATAGTTCCTCCCTTATAAATAAGAGTCGCCTTACATATAATAGTTCTCCGTTATACAGTGTCGGACTGAAGGGCCTTAGGCCCACCAGAGGAACTTATTCTGGGGCCCCACCCAACAGCTTCCTGCTAATAGCTGTATAATGCTCCTTAGTTCACCCCCTGAATAATGCCCCACAGTGGCGCCACGCAATATAATATGCTCTGCAGATGCCACCCACCCAGAATAATGCTCCACAGTGACCCCACACAGTATAACATGCTCCAGAATGGCCTCCACACAGTATAATATACTGCCCAGAGAGGTTCCCCCAGTATAATGCTCCACAATGGCCCAAAACAGTATAATATGCTCTCCAGAGGGCCCCCCCTCCAGTATAATGCTCCACAGTGGCCCTACAGACTCTGTCAGTGCTATTATTATATTATACTCTAGGGTCTCTTCAGACCCCAGAGTATAATAATCGAAGTCCCGGGGGAGGTAAGTGAAAATAACAAACAGTTACACTTACCTTGCCTTACCTCTCCTGGACCTCCTCGCGCTGCTCCGCTATCCCCGCCAGCACAGGCTTCCTCTTCTCTGCGGCTGACGTCACGTGGGGTGTGCTCACGTAACCACTGAGGCCCAATCACAGGCCTCAGCGGTTGCGTGAGCACGCCCCACGTGATCGCTGAGGCCGAGGCCAGGCCTCAACTTTGATGTCCGGAACGCCAGAAGATGACATCGGACGCACCAAGGACAGGTGAGTAAAAATGCTTGTTATTTTTACTCACCTTGGAAAGGGCCCAGCGGCACATGAAGCTGGGTCCCTTTCTGTTATTGATATGGCCGGGCCTGACCCAGTTTGCCCCCCCCTAATGCCAGCCCTGCCCTCAGGATTTGTTTTGTTTCGGGTTCGGCCAGCTCTGGTCCATGCTTTGTGTGGGTCAAACAAGTTTGGTATGAACCACACCTTAAATTGGCTTAAAACATTAAAACACTCTCAGGGCCCCTAGGAACCTAACTATCTAATTTCTAGCTCTCTAAAGCAAACACAGCCGGAGTTATGTCAAAGTGAAAGTGACATTATTATACTCTTCAGACCCCAGAATATAATAGGTGGAGGCCCAATTGACATGTATAAAATAAAAAAAAAAATCATACTCACCTTCCATTACCTCTATATGGCCTCCTTGCGGCGTCCAGCACTCTCTGGGTGACGTCTGGCACTTTTCTGTGACGTCATCTCTCTGGGGTCACTGCTAAAGCCTGTGATTGAGCCATCAGCAATCGCACAGGCATACCAAGTGTCATGACACCCCTGAGCCTGCCATTATTATACTCTGGGGTCTAAAGAAACCCCAGAGTATAATGCGGCCATAATTTCAATTCGCTTGAGACAAATCTCTATTTTTTCATTTCAGAAAAAACTAAACAATTTGGAATAATCAGGTTGAACCTGGCTCAGTATAATCCAATTCTCCTATCTCTAGTCAATACCATGAGATCTCGTCAGATGCAGAATCAAGAGACAAAACGGATATCTAATACAAAGCCAAGGTTTGGTTCCAACAGACAAACGAAAACCAAAAACAAGCCGAGGGTCAGAAAAACAATTTAATATATATGATCCAGGTTCAGAGCCAAACTAGTACTAAATTAGCAAGCACCTTGGTTCAGGAGGGAAGAGTCCTTTATATGCCTCATCAGCAGCTAATTGGAGCTCAGGAACTTCTGATACTGCAGAAGCTTCTCAGATTGACATGGTAACCTTAAAGGGATAGCAGCTGAATCGAGATTCCTGACAGCACGATGTATATGTCTGAATATCTTTATCCATACTACTCACTCTCATTCTTCAGCCATGTTCCTAAGAAGGACTAGCATTTATTTCAATATTGCATGACTTCACACTTGTATACAGCTGTGGCTGTGGTCTGGGTTTGCTAACTCTGCTGAATAGCTTGACCTCAGTTGGCAATGATGTGTCTTTTACTCTAGCACGGCTTTGT
Organism: Leptodactylus fallax; assembly: GCA_947044405.1. Classification (NCBI taxonomy): domain Eukaryota; kingdom Metazoa; phylum Chordata; class Amphibia; order Anura; family Leptodactylidae; genus Leptodactylus; species Leptodactylus fallax. The sequence goes on from CAMRHE010000021.1 coordinate 10,709,169, forward strand.
CCTTCACCAACGTATTAAAGCCATGATTGTGACACTAAAAAATGTTACATACAATAGTTTTGTATGACATTTATAGAGAAGGTTACTGGGCAAATACATTTTGAGTAATAAAAATAAGAATCAGAAATACAGGTTTTAAACATAATATGAAAATGTTAAGGTAGACATAAAAGTTCCAGTGTAATAGCTTCATAATACTAAATATACTATCACATTTAAACTTTTTTAGTCTATATATATTTAAGTGCATAATTTGTAGTGACAACGTGTAGTAGTCATTTTAATACAGCTTGATAATGAGAATCCCATTTTGACAAACCAGTGTCACTATAGTGTAAGTAATTTGCATAATCACACTAGTTTTAGCCTGAGGATGCACTCCACTGTACAGTATGCCATTAAAATTCTTGCTGTTATCAGCATGGAAGGGCAATGATACAATCTATGTTTTTTAACTTAATTGCAGCTTACATGACTGCATGGTATATTCAGAAACAGTTCAATTTAGCGAAAAAGTATTTTAAAGTAATAACTACATCATATGTATCTTGCTTTTAACTTTCCAGTCGATGCAATCCTTACAGACAGATTATAAAGGTATATATATTTACCATATGTTTTATCTATTTAGCAGATAGCCAAGCATATGACTCTTGTACTTTGCCTCTTGTGTTAGGTCATCATTGGATTTTGCTTTTACAAAGAATTGTGAAGGGAAATTAAAGTAATGGTAATGAAGCAATTTGTGTGCGGCATAAAATCAAGCTGAAATATGGCGTGCTATTTTAAAGAGATTATAAATAATGTAAAATAGTTACAAGGGTTGCTAAATCTATTATCTGGATACAATGTGAATGTCAGCAGTCCAGCAAGAAGAAAAAATTAACTTTGTGTGCCCTATAATGAAAGTCTGTAAGTGTTTTTATATCATACAGCAAGGAGCTTCATTTTAAGATTCCTGTTTAAGGCATTTTTGAGCTACATCAGTATGCAAGAATGACATAGATGGCCCACATGGTCGCAGAGACAAAACAGAGTGTAACGATAGATAAATCAAAACATAAAACCTGATGACTTGACAAGGGGAAAGAAAAGTTCCCAAATTATATATAGGGTTTTTGTTTTCCTTTTCGTATTTCTATTTCTAGGCGGTTATGATCATAAATCAGTAATACATGTGAATATACAGCATAATTTGCAGAATATCTTATTTAGGGAATATAAATCAACATATTCCTTATACTCAAACATTCTGTAGATCCTTTTTGGCTGCTGCAAGTTCTTTGCATATGTCCCCAATCCTCCTTAGGCACCAAAAAAGCCTTCTAGTGTGACAAAGAGAAGAGGGGGGATGGGAATGCTGCTTCAGTGTTTCAGTAAACAGCATGACGGGGGGGGGGGGGGGGGGGGGGGGGAGAGAGAGAGAGGATGAAGAGTAGCAGGAGGTAGACATCTAAGTGGTTCACAGCACACAGTGCAGATCTTCTGTTTTCCACTAGGATGAGCCCATGGACTTGGTAAACAATAACAGATTAAATGTACATTTACATAAAGCAGCATAGGGAAGGGGAAAGACCCTAAATATGCAGGCTAGAGATATATTGGCAAGAGATTATATTTGCTGTTGTTTTGTGTGTTTATTTTTCTTTTATTTTGTAATTTTAGGAATCTTTTAAGATAAATTTAATATTATCTGGTAGTGTATAAATGTAATTTTTATGATATTGCATATAATATAATACAGAGTTAATTTCTTTTCAGAAAACTGGTTGTCAAATCACTGAATGTATGGTTATACTTGTACGGCATCTCAGCCTGTAATTTAGCCAGGATAAAAATCCGTAAGATATGTAACCTCTGATTGATGTCAGACTAAAAGACTTAAGGCCATAAATGTCTTAGACATAGCCTGTCTCAAAGATGAGCATTATATGACTTTATTGTAAATCCTATTGACTGGCTGACAGGGTATGCTCCCAAATGTACAAAGACTGAATGAAACAAGATGTGCTATCTAAGTAATGTTTTTTGCCATAACAAATAAGTTTCCAACTATCACAAAGTATCTAGAGGATTCTACCTGATGTTTTCATCTTTGACTATTGTAGTCATTTCCTGCTAGCGTACAGTAGACTCCAACACACTCTATGCAGGATAATCAAGTAACATACTTGCTTTAGACCAATATCTTTTTTGATATCTTACATGTTACTGCAGTACGGCTTTTTGAGCTATTTTTTTACATCAAAGAGTATTAGTATGACCGGCCAATTATATTCTCAATCAGTCAGACCCATGTAAACTAATAGATCATTGTTCAGTAAAGCAACACAAGTGATTTAAACATTGTGTAATGCTTTATATATAATACCATTGTCTTTTTTGATAGCATTACAGTTTCTACCTATCATTGTTATGAATGCAACAACTTTCAGTAAAGATATGCTTGAGCACGTTCACTGTTTCACACTCCTGCCTTCTTTCAGTATTAGAGCATCACATCTGATCTTGGAATTTATATTTATTTTAAATATTTTCTCCTGTACATAGTTCAATTTGAAAGTGTCTGTCACATTTTTCTTTCCAATCTAATCTTAAATCTACACATATTAAGGTCTCAGGAACTGAATTACTAATGCAATCCAGACATATATAACTATGAGCATAGATGTTCTCAGAACAAGAGTGAATGCATGAAAGAATGAACATTTTAATAAAATAAAATTCATATTTTTACATTTTAATAAATTATTATCATCAGCGATCAACACTGTCTTCAGATAAGAAAGAAATATTTTATTGAAACGCATTGAGGTATAATGGCAACCAAGGTAGTGCCTTTGAAAAATGTCACTTTTTAACCCTTCTTCAGGTGGTTTTATATATGTGTGTATGTGTGTGTGTGTGTATATATGCATTTAATTAGAAGCATATGCTCATTTATCAAGGGGGGGAAATAGCTTTTGTAAATTTAAATAGACGCAGTCCTTTTAAACTGTCAGAATTAGTCCTAGAATATAAATAGAACAGGTTGTATGCTGCTTGGGACATGCATGGGATGAATAAAGGTAATTCTGTACATCATTCTTGTAAGCAAAACAGGATTTTAAAGGTACAGACTGCAACATCAGCAGCTTATTGCGGAGCAGCCGGGGAGAGATTTTGTGTTGTTCTACAGACAGCTGCTGACTCTGAAGTCACAGTCCATGCCTCCAATGTCCTGGCCAACTGACTGAGCACTAAGTGGTCACATTTTTTGTAAAAAAAAATATGTAAATAAGTTATCCTTAATGATATAAATGAGAACTTGCCATAAGGGCACCTTTCGGAGGTTGTCCTCTATAGAACAATGCATGGTTTTCAAGAAAACTAAATGACATAATTAAAGCCAAACCATATTATCTCCTCAAAAGGGAAGAGAGACCTATACACAGACATGTTAATGCCTTTCATAAGTGTGAAGCAGAGTCCTGGTCGGATAGGTGAGAGACCATTGGGGTCAGAAGGGATACTCCTTAGGAGAACTTACTTGCATATTCTTTTTCCAGAATTATTAACACAGCATATATGGTCTTTAAGACTCTGCCCACTGAAAGGTGGCCTGCAAAAACCCATGTATTTGACCTGTCACCCAACCAGCCAGAACCCTGCTGAACATTGATGAGAGTCAATAACCCTGAAACATATGTCTGTGGATGAGTCTCTCTTCCTTTTAGTTTGTCTTTAATTCCAGACCATGTCATCTAGGTTTCTTGTAAACCATGTTTTCCTGTTTCAATCAAGAAGAGCTTGCATATTCTTTTTCCAGAATTTTTAGAAGAACAATTATGGTCTGTTACACTCTGCAGAATGCTCTGCAAAAGTAATTCAAATTGTACAGTGCTGGGGAATATGTTGGCGCTATATAAATAAAATTTGTTATTATTATTATTATCGCCTTCAGGAGACAAAGTACCCCTTTTGACTAATATTTTTGTATCCTGTGGGCTCATATGAGAATGCGCCTGTCTCCATACTATGTTGTTCTTCAAAATGATAGCTTAGTACTATGTCAGACCTACAGTATATTGCAGACTACCATGAATTTTAGTGTTCAGTTGTATGCAAATAGGATTTTTAATGTGAAATACTGTATACTGAAAGGCTCACACAATTAATAGAAAAGTAGAAAAGTTTATTTTACTTAGCTTCAGTGAAGAAAATAATTCAGATAACAGTCTGGGGAGTCCCATCCACACTTTCTTGTGGCTCAAAAATAGACTCAACAGTCTCTGAACACAGCAATATTGTATCAGTTCTGTTCCAGATGAAGCTAATTTAACACATTAATTGCAGGGTTTTTATACCAATTTGAGCTGGGGGGGGGGCATCTATGCCTGTGTCTGGACAACTGGACTTTACCATATATGGTATGCTGGAATGTGGTGTCCAGGGAATGTGTGCACTGAATGAGGTTATTAACACATAGGCAACCTAAGTAAAGCCATAACAGGGAATATATACAGTGCCTTGCAAAAGTATTCGTCCCCCTTGAACTTTTCAACCTTTTGCCACATTTCAGGCTTCAAACATAAGGATATAAAATTTAAATTTTTTTGGTGAAGAATCAACAACAAGTGGGACACAATCGTGAAGTGGAACAAAATTTATTGGATATTTTAAACTTTTGTAAAAAATAAAAAACTGAAAAGTGGGGCATGCTAATTTATTTGGCCCCTTTAAGTTAATACTTTGTAGCGCCACCTTTTGCTGCGATTACAGCTGCAAGTCACTTGGGGTATGTCTCTATCAGTTTTGCACATCGAGAGACTTAAATACTTGCCCATTCTTTCTTGGAAAACAGCTGGAGCTCAGTGAGGTTGAATGGAGAGCATTTGTGATCAGCAGTTTTCAGCTCTTTCCACAGATTCTCAATTGGATTCAGTTCTGGGCTTTGACTTGGCCATTCTAACACCTGGATACCTTTATTTGTGAACCATTCCATTGTAGATTTTGCTTTATGTTTGGGATCATTGTCTTGTTGGAAGATAAATCTCCGTCCCAGTCTCAGGTCTTTTGCAGACTCCAACAGGTTTTCTTCCAGAACGGTCCTGTATTTGGCTCCATCCATCTTCCCATCAATTTTAACCATCTTCCCTGTCCCTGCTGAAGAAAAGCAGGCCCAAACCATGATGCTGCCACCACCATGTTTGACAGTGGGGATGGTGTGTTCAGGGTGATGAGCTGTGTTGCTTTTACGCCAAACATATCGTTTTGCATTGTGGCCAAAAAGTTCGATTTTGGTTTCATCTGACCAGAGCACCTTCTTCCACATGTTTGGTGTGTATCCCAGGTGTCTTGTGGCAAACTTTAAATGAGACTTTTTATGGATATCTTTGAGAAATGGCTTTCTTCTTGCCACTCTTCCATAAAGGCCAGATTTGTGCAGTGTACGACTGATTGTTGTCCTATGGACAGACTCTCCCACCTCAGCTGTAGATCTCTGCAGTTCATCCAGAGTGATCATGGGCATCTTGGCTGCATCTCTGATCAGTCTTCTCCTTGTTAGAGATGAAAGTTTAGAGGGACGGCCGGGTCTTGGTAGATTTGCAGTGGTCTGATACTCCTTCCATTACAATATGATCGCTTGCACAGTGCTCCTTGGGATGTTTAAAGTTTGGAAAATCTTTTTGTATCCAAATCCGGCTTTAAACTTCTCCACAACAGTATCACGGACCTGCCTGGTGTGTTCCTTGGTCTTCATGATGCTCTCTGCGCTTTAAACAGAACCCTGAGACTATGACAGAGCAGGTGCATTTATACGGAGACTTGATTACACACAGGTGGATTATATTTATCATCATCAGTCATTTAGGACAACATTGGATCATTCAGAGATCCTCACTGAACTTCTGGAGTGAGTTTGCTGCACTGAAAGTAAAGGGGACGAATAATATTGCACGTCCCACTTTTCAGTTTTTCATTTTTTACAAAAGTTTAAAATAACCAATAAATTTCATTCCACTTCACAATTGTGTCCCACTTGTTGTTGATTCTTCACCAAAAAATTAAAATTTTATATCCTTATGTTTGAAGCCTGAAATGTGGCAAAAAGTTGAAAAGTTCAAGGGGGCCGAATACTTTCGCAAGGCACTGTATATATTTACATAAGACAGCCACATATATGTATACACTTAGATAAATGCATAGGACTAAATATCATATGTTATCATACGTGTATACAGTGCTGGCCAAAAGTATTGGCACCCCTGCAATTCTGTCAGATAATTCTCAATTTCTTCCTGAAAATGATTGCAATCACAAATGCTTTGGTAATAATTTCTTCATTTATTTTGCTTGCAATGAAAAAACACAAAAGAGAATGAAAAAAAAAGTCAAATCATTGATCATTTTACACAAAACTCCAAAAATGGGCCGGACAAAAGTATTGGCACCCTCAGCCTAATACTTGGTAGCACAACCTTTAGACAAAATAACTGCGAACAACCGCTTCCAGTAACCATCAATGAGTTTCTTACAATGCTCTGCTGGAATTTTAGACCATTCTTCTTTGGCAAATTTCTCCAGGTCCCTGAGATTTGTAGGGTGCCTTCTCCAAACTGCCATTTTGAGATCTCTCCACAGGTGTTCTATAGGATTCAGGTCTGGACTCATTGCTGGCCACTTTAGAAGTCTCCAGTACTTTCTCTCAAACCATTTTCTAGTGCTTTTTGAAGTGTGTTTTGGGTCATTGTCCTGCTGGAAGACCCACGACCTCTGAGGGAGACCCAGCTTTCTCACACTGGGCCCTACATTATGCTGCAAAATTTGTTGGAAGTCTTCAGACTTCATAATGCCATGCACACGGTCAAGCAGTCCAGTGCCAGAGGCAGCAAAGCAACCCCAAAACATCAGTGAACCTCCGCCATGTTTGACTGTAGGGACCGTGTTCTTTTCTTTGAAGGCCTCTTTTTTTTCCTGTAAACTCTATGTTGATGCCTTTTCCCGAAAAGCTCTACTTTTGTCTCATCTGACCAGAGAACATTCTTCCAAAAAGTTTTGGGCTTTCTCAGGTAAGTTTTGCCAAACTCCAGCCTGGCTTTTTTATGTCTCTGGGTCAGAAGTGCGGTCTTCCTGGGTATCCTACCATAGAGTCCCTTTTCATTCAGACGCCGACGGATAGTAAGGGTTGACACTGTTGTACCCTCGGACTGCACGGCAGCTAGAACTTGTTTGGATGTTAGTCGAGGTTCTTTAGCCACCATCCGCACAATCTTTCGTTGAAATCTCTCGTCAATTTTTCTTTTCCGTCCACATCTAGGGAGGTTAGCCACAGTGCCATGGGCTTTAAACTTCTTGATGACACTGCGCACGGTAGACACAGGAACATTCAGATCTTTGGAGATGGATTTGTAGCCTTGAGATTGCTCATGCTTCCTCACAATTTTGCTTCTCAAGTCCTCAGACAGTTCTTTGGTCTTCTTTCTTCTCTCCATGCTCAATGTGGTACACACAAGGACACAGGACAGAGGTTGAGTCAACTTTAATCCATTTCAACTGGCTGCAAGTGTGATTTAGTTATTGCCACCACCTGTTATGTGCCACAGGTAAGTAACAGGTGCTGTTAATTACACAAATTAGAGAAGCATCACCTGATTTTTCAAAGGGTGCCAATACTTTTGTCCACCCCCTTTTTATGTTTGGTGTGGAATTATATCCAATTTGGCTTTTTGACAATTCTTTTTGTGGTTTTCCATTGAAGACAAATTAAATGAAGATATTATTACCAAAGCATTTGTGATTGCAATCATTTTCAGGAAGAGATTGAGTATTATCTGACAGAATTGCAGGGGTGCCAATACTTTTGGCCAGCACTGTATATGCCATACTACATCAATATAGCACCATACTTATACAGTCATATGAAAAAGTTTGGGCACTCCTATTAATCTTAATCATTTTTAGTTCTAAATATTTGGGTGTTTGCAACAGCCATTTCAATTTGATATATCTAATAACTGATGGACACAGTGATATTTCAGGATTGAAATGAGGTTTATTGTACTAACAGAAAATGTGCAATATGCATTAAACCAAAATTTGACCGGTGCAAAAGTATGGGCACCTCAACAGAAAAGTGACATTAATATTTAGTAGATCCTCCTTTTGCAAAAATAACAGCCTCTAGTCGCTTCCTGTAGCTTTTAATCAGTTCCTGGATCCTGGATGAAGGTATTTTTGACCATTCCTCTTTACAAAACAATTCCAGTTCAGTTAAGTTTGATGGTCGCCGAGCATGGACAGCCCGCTTCAAATTATCCCACAGATGTTCAATGATATTCAGGTCTGGGGACTGGGATGGCCATTCCAGAACATTGTAATTGTTCCTCTGCATGAATGCCTGAGTAGATTTGGAGCTGTGTTTTGGATCATTGTCTTGCTGAAATATCCATCCCCGGCGTAACTTCAAATTCGTCACTGATTCTTGTACATTATTCTCAAGAATCTGCTGATACTGAGTTGAATCCATGCGACCCTCAACTTTAACAAGATTCCCGGGGCCGGCCTTGGCCCAAACGCCCCAAAGGCTGGAGGAACCCCCAACAAATTTTTCCGGTGGGAAGCAATTTTTTTCTTTGAAATTTTTTTTTTTTTTTTGCCATGCATAACGCCTTTTTGTATGACCAAACAACTCAATCTTTGTTTCATCAGTCCACAGGACCTTCTTCCAAAATGAAGCTGGTTTGTCCAAATGTGATTTTGCATACCTCAGGCGACTCTGTTTGTGGCGTGCTTTCAGAAACGGCTTCTTTCGCATCACTCTCCCATACAGCTTCTCCTTGTGCAAAGTGTGCTGTATTGTTGACCGATGCACAGTGACACCATCTGCAGCAAGATGATGCTGCAGCTCTTTGGAGGTGGTCTGTGGATTGTCCTTGACTGTTCTCACCATTCTTCTTCTCTGCCTTTCTGATATTTTTCTTGGCCTGCCACTTCTGGGCTTAACAAGAACTGTCCCTGTGGTCTTCCATTTCCTTACTATGTTCCTCACAGTGGAAACTGACAGGTTAAATCTCTGAGACAACTTTTTGTATCCTTCCCATGAACAACTATGTTGAACAATCTTTGTTTTCAGATCATTTGAGGGTTGTTTTGAGGAGCCCATGATGCCACTCTTCAGAGGAGATTCAAATAGGAGAACAACTTGCAATTGGCCACCTTAAATACCTTTTCTCATGATTGGATACACCTGGCTATGAAGTTCAAAGCTCAGTGAGGTTACAAAACCAATTTTGTGCTTCAGTAAGTCAGTAAAAAGTAGTTAGGAGTATTCAAATCAATAAAATGATAAGGGTACCCAAATTTTTGCACCGGTCAAATTTTGGTTTAATGCATATTGCACATTTTCTGTTAGTACAATAAACCTCATTTCAATCCTGAAATATTACTGTGTCCATCAGATATTAGATATATCAAATTGAAATGGCTGTTGCAAACACACAAAAATAAAAAACAAAAAAAAATAAAAATAAATATAGGGGTGCCCAAACTTTTTCATATGACTGTATGTATGTATACATATCATATGTAAAACAAAATAAAATAGTTCATACATATATAAATCTGCTTTTTTTAATATTAAACAATACCTTAAGACAAAATTTAAACATATTTGATATTTGGTCAGCGATTACACAATTCTGAAAATTTTGATATTGTCTTGTCCCTTTGATCTATAATAAATGGACAAACAAATCAGCATCAAGTTAGTATAATCTCCAAGTCTTCTTTGCTTTACTAACTTAGCATAACAGACAAATACTGTATGTTCTACTGATGAAACCACTGGCAATAAACAAAAATATTCCAAACAGCAGCACAAAATATGTCAAACTGAAGAAGACAACAACACTGAAGAAGGCAACAACTGAAGAAGACAACAACACTGAAGAAGGCAACAACTGAAGAAGACAACAACACTGAAGAAGGCAATAACTGAAGAAGACAACAACACTGAAGAAGGCAACAACACTGGCAATACCATATTGGTAATTTAACATTCTGAATACCATCAAGAAAAGCCTCCGAATTTACTAAATCACACAGCAAATAATGAGTGAAATCAGATATTTTCTATTACAGTAATTATATTGGTAATCTATAGTACATATAGAAAACCCATGGAATTTTTTTCACAAAAATCAGATTATGTATACCATTCACTATAAAATTAAAATGATTCCCTGGCTAGAAATCTAATTTAATTCCACTAGGACAACTATTCATTTAGATAGTGTATTTTGGATTTCCAGTGCTATTGGATAGAACATGCTGTTCGACCTTTGCATAGTTCTCTGTATTTACATTTTTTTACGAATATTCTACAAAATTTATTATCATTCGATGACGTCTAAATATGACACCAGTTAAATTGTAATATGCAGATCCTATGTGTAAGGAGTCTGTAGGCCATGAGTTTGTACAATTTAGTAATATGGATCTATAGGCAATATATGTGCCATTGTATAGTGCATCTTTATGGCATTGTATTGCAGCGGTGCTCTTCCTTAGATAGAACACCTCCATAATAAGGCATCGGATGGAGTTTGGCAAAACTGAGTCCATCAGAAAAATAACCTCACTATATGCAGTTTGAGGTATGGTGGTATAGTATTGCCATATACTGTAATCATCAATGGTGCAGTATTAAGGCTCTTTGTGCTGAACACACATATTTATACAGAAAATGGTCTTTTATAAGGGTGGTCTGCTCAAAGAAAAATATAACATCTATATATAGAATACATATTACAAAATGAAACATGTATGACATACTTATGATTTGTGCTTGTTTTCATAATTCAGCAATTAATTTGTTTTATGATTCTACCTACAATGACTGGTACTAATATGGAATGCCACTTACTTGGCTGGACTAATATTGCTGAGCATCATTAATAACAATACAAACACAAAACAGAAAGGAACAAAATGAATTACATCTCTTTTAAGAGTCTAAATGCTGGCCATGTAGCCTGATGAGCCATGGTTGACAGACAGTAATAAATTGGTTATATTCATCACTTTTACTGTCTGACAGATTCTCCATTACACACATTTTATGATTCTTTTCACTACTTCCCAACAGAAGAAACTCTGCTCCCTTCATTGTGAAGCTGTGTAATTACAAGTTCCCATGTGTCTTCTTATGATTATATCCTTAACATATGAGTTCATTCCCTGGCAGTTGCTTAATTTCTTATACAAAATGTTTTTGTCAGCTGTACTGCTCTTCTCCCACTCCCCCCATCAATCCACACACAAAATCAAATGTACACATGTAGCTGGTATGATCCCAGAGTGATGATAAAACCGAACCTGGATACTTAACTCAGAATTAGCCTTAAAACAATTAAACAGCTGACAATATTATCATATAACAATTCTAACTAAAATAAGTCGCGATAAAGTTGAATTTATGCATTGCATTTAGGATAGGTTTTTTTGCAGCATTTAAAAGCTTTTCTGGTTGTCTTATGGGTGTTGAAACCAACTGTGTCAAATATTTACATAGAGAAAAATCGCGAGTCAACTATGCTCAGGGAAGATTACCTTCTAACTGCATTGTTTTTATTCCAGGCTGGCATAGGTCCCTTAGTTTCACTGAAGGAAAATCTTAACAACTTTGGACCAGTTTGGGGAGGCCCTTTCTGTTCCCGCATGATTGTGTTTGATATCAGAATTTGCAACAGACAAAAGTCAGCATTTATTAAGAAATCAAAAATAATTTGTCAAATGAAAATCTGCTGCAACTGCAATACAAACAAACCCTAAGTTATATTACATATCAGTGTAATATTTTTTATTTACATTGCATCACTGCTTTGGTTTGTAATATAATTAAAAATCTAAGCTTCTTAGAACATACTTTTATCAAATTGTGTAAGTCCATCTGTAAGCCCAGCTCTCTAAGGGCTGGTTCACATCTGCATTCGGTTTCGGTACAGGGGAGTCCGCTTGGGGACCCCCGAATGGAAACCTATAAGCAGAGAGTAGCGGTTTACATAAGGAAACCTGTGGACCCCATAGACTATAATGGGGTCCGTGTGGTTTCTGCTTGGTCTCCGCACAAAACATGCGGAAAAATGCGGAGAGGAAAGTGTTGCTTGTGAAACATGCGTAAACTGAGCAAAAACCACACAGACCCCATTATAGTCTATGGGGTCCGAAGGTTTCCTTATGTAAACCGCTTCTCTCTGCATATAGGTTTCCGTTCGGGGGGTCCCCAAGCGGACTCCCATGTACAGAAACCAAACACAGATGTGAACTGGCCCTAATGCAAACACAGCCGAAGTTATGTCAAAGTGAAAGGGATATGTATGTCTATGGAAAAACAAATGGTAAGCAGTGGATGCAAACTCAGAGTTTAACAATACACTGCGCTGACACTTGCTTTTACAAATGTTAAAATTCCCTAAATAATGCCCTTTTTTCTGGAAAGGTATTTGCTGTTTTGATGAATTGTAAGTGCTACAGACTTCTTGTTATTTGGGAGACAAACTTGTGACTATGTGCCTAGTTTAAAGTGATGAACTGGCTTCTCAAGAAAAAAAAAAAAGTCAAAAATGATCCCTTTATGGGAGCAGAAGTGAAATCAAAATGGTTTTGGTTTCTTTGATGCCAACATTATTGCACCAACAGTACATGGACATGTCTGGCTAAGTGGTGGCAGTCTGACTCACACAGCACAGATATTCTCCCTTACTCCTATCTATGGTTTTATCACTATCTGCCTGTAATTGATTGAATCTGACTAAACTTTGTTCTAATTCTCCTACTTCTAAGATTCTCTAGCTCTATTGCAAGTTTTTGCTGCACTCAGTGTTGAGTATTGCTAAATAAAGTGGAGTAATTGCTTTGGATCATGCAGAGAGGAATGACACTTTCATCCTGTACTTTGACCCTCACTGAAATACCTCGTGTTTAAGCCCATAGTACCTTATATGCTGAAAAAAAACATCAGCATTGTAAGATGTACACCTATTTGCTGAGAGGCTGTAAGGTGATGTCAGGTAATGCCAGAATGGCAAGTGTCTTTTGTATTTTCATTGTTCAAAGCATGTCATGGCAACAATTTTAGTTAATCTGAAATGAATTGTCATTTATTCAGATTCGTTATAAACTGAACAATTCTGAATATTCAGGTTGCACCCGGCTCGGAGCGAATCGGTTCACTCTTCTCTATTCATGTCTTAATAAAATATTCTATTGTTGGACTATGGTCTAAAATGAACAGGAACAAATTAAAAGGATTTTCTGTATGATATAAAAATAAACTTTGCACTATTTTGCACTTGCAACCAGATCCCTATCAATATTGTAATTGAAAGAACTATGTATTATGTTCCTGATCCTATGATAAAAAGAACATACTGAAGGTACTGTATGTTCAAAGAAAAAAAAATTCTTTTGAATCTAAATATGGATGGGGAAAATGTGCAACTGAAAGGACCTCTAAGAATATGGCAGAATTTAAGAATTTTAATGATTTCAAAACTGCACCCTAATTGAAACTTACATAATGTAAGTGTCAAGATATTATATAACAGAAAGGATGATAGCTGTTGATTAAAGTGTCAAAAATATACAAAGACAAATCTATAGCCATGATACTAATGAGACTAGTGAGCAGTAGTTACGCTATAAAAGGATATTTATTTTTATTTGCCACAGTACAAAAGTAGATGCATAAAGGGGAAAACACTCTGATCGTAGTAATAACCTAATCTGGAGTCACTTAAATTTTAAAAAGTATGAAATCGATAATAAAGGAAATTATATTTGGCTTATGAACCATGATATATATAGCAGATATAGAGATGGTCAAGCATAAGACTTTTAATTATCACCATTTATTTTAATATCTGGCCAAAAGTCAAACTGTGAAAAGCAAATAATATGTATAAATTTTGTTTCCTGTCTAAGTACTATATGTCAATGTTTTGTGGGTCTAGAAACATCGAAAATATGTGTTGGTGTGTAGGGTGAGAGTGGCAGCCAAGCATTGAGTTAGAAAGATTAACTTATGAATCTAAACTTCTACTAATTACTGGATAAGATAGATTGTGCAATAAAACACTACACTAACTTAAATGGGTTGTCCAGGTTCTGAAGGTAATTGATAATGATGACCCATCCAGGGAATAGGTCATCAGAATCAATTAGATACAGTGCCTTGCGAAAGTATTTGGATATTTTAAACTTTTGTAAAAAATAAAAAACTGAAAAGTGGGGCGTGCAATATTATTCGGCCTCCTTCAGTTAATACTTTGTAGCGCCACCTTTTGCTGCGATTACAGCTGCAAGTCGCTTGGGGTATGCCTCTATCAGTTTTGCACATTGAGAGACTGAAATTCTTGCCCATTCTTCCTTGGAAAACAGCTCGAGCTCAGTGAGGTTGGATGGAGAGCGTTTGTGAACAGCAGTTTTCAGCTCTTTCCACAGATTCTCCTTTGGATTCAGGTCTGGACTTTGACTTGGCCATTCTAACACCTGGATACGTTTATTTGTGAACCATTCCATTGTAGATTTTGCTTTATGTTTGGGATCATTGTCTTGTTGGAAGATAAATCTCCGTCCCAGTCTCAGGTCTTTTGCAGACTCCAACAGGTTCTCTTCCAGAATGGTCCTGTATTTGGCTCCATCCATCTTCCCATCAATTTTAACCATCTTCCCTGTCCCTGCTGAAGAAAAACAGGCCCAAACCATGATGCTGCCACCACCATGTTTGACAGTGGGGATGGTGTGTTCAGGGTGATGAGCTGTGTTGCTTTAACGCCAAACATATCATTTTGCATTGTGGCCAAAAAGTTCGATTTTGGTTTCATCTGACCAGAGCACTTTCTTCCACATGTTTGGTGTGTCTCCCAGGTCCCTTGTGGCAAACTTTAAATGAGACTTTTTATGGATATCTTTGAGAAATGGCTTTCTTCTTGCCACTCTTCCATAAAGGCCAGATTTGTGCAGTGTACGACTGATTGTTGTCCTATGGACAGACTCTTCCACCTCAGCTGTAGATCTCTGAAGTTCATCCAGAGTGATCATGGGCCTCTTGGCTGCATCTCTGATCAGTCTTCTCCTTGTTTGAAATGAAAGTTTAGAGGGACGGCCGGGTCTTGGTAGATTTGCAGTGTTCTGATACTCCTTCCATTTCAATATGATCGCTTGCACAGTGCTCCTTGGGATGTTTAAAGTTTGGGAAATCTTTTTGTATCCAAATCCAGCTTTAAACTTCTCCACAACAGTATCACGGACCTGCCTGGTGTGTTCCTTGGTCTTCATGATGCTCTCTGCGCTTTAAACAGAACCCTGAGACTATCACAGAGCAGGTGCATTTATACGGAGACTTGATTACACACAGGTGGATTATATTTATCATCATCAGTCATTTAGGACAACATTGGATCATTCAGAGTTCCTTACTGAACTTCTGGAGTGAGTTTGCTGCACTGAAAGTAAAGGGGCCGAATAATATTGCACGCCCCACTTTTCAGTTTTTTATTTTTTACAAAAGTTTAAAATAATCAATAAATTTCGTTCCACTTCACCATTGTGTCCCACTTGTTGATTCTTCAAAAAAAAATTAAAATTTTATATCTTTATGTTTGAAGCCTGAAATGTGGCAAAAGGTTGAAAAGTTCAAGGGGACCGAATACTTTTTGCAAGGCACTGTAGGTCATCAGGATCAAATCGGTTGGGGTCTGACACCCGAACCTCGTCCTGACCAGGAAGCCATATACTAGACATATGGCTGGAAGCATCCCTGCTCCTATTCCAAGTGCTACTACTACAGTGTACTGAGCTGTGAACACTGTATATAGCTGTGTTGTACTCTGACTGATCTGGTACTGATGACCTAACTGTGGATAGGTTATCAGTATCAAATAGCTTCAAGTTCTGGACAACTAAGATGAGCTAACATCACTGTTGTTTTTCTGTTTCTTTATATGATCTGAAAAATGGAAAACTAGACTAGACTAGAATAGACACCTAGAGTTCACTATTTGGTAATTTGAGACATATAACAGTTTATTACATAGTAAAATGCCTATTGGATACCATACCAGCTGCATGTGTCATGTATGACAATATGTTGGTGATAGGCCATCCAAATTTAAAGGGGTTGACCACTTTTAGACCAATATTGAGAGGCAAATGTTATTGTTTGTATAATAAAAAAAGATATACAATTTTCCAATATACTTTCTGTATCTATTCCTCACAGTTTTCTAGATCTCTGCTTTCTGTCATTCATTCTGTTACTTCTAGTGGATAAAATTCTGACCATGGTTATGTGATTTACAGTCCATGGTCTTGTGATGGATATACAGGTGCACTGGTGGTCCTGTTGGAATAATGTTTATTATTGCCTGTATTGCAACAACTACTGTTTATATGTTTATAACTGCATAAGCTTCTGTCTCTAGGCATAGTGTTAAGTTGTTAATAAAGTTCTGTTAAAAAGGTGGGGGCTAGAGTAACAAAACCAGGAAGTTCCTCTCTCTCTGTTTCTCTTTTTGTAGCTACAGCACAGAGCAGAGCACATGGAGCTCACAGACAAGTAGCTGAGATCATAAATTACAGAATACAGTGTATTATTCTTGTTCCTCAATAAATATCTGTTTACTGTTGAATGCCTGGACAGTCAAAGATTAATCCGCTGCCAACAGGTTATGGGCCCAGATACCCAGAGACACAGAAAGAAAAGAAAAACAACAGTGTCCAAGATGGCCACCAGCAGCAACTCTATGAAGTTCACAGTGCCAAACCTGAATAATCAGAACTATCAATCCTGGAGATTCAAGATAAAGATGCTGCTGATAAGAGAAGGTACGTGGAAATACACACAGGAGTCTAAACCTGACTAAAGTTTTATGACATCATACCAGTAGTCTAGTGAAGCAACTACAACCTAAGTCACAGTTACAACATGAAAAAGAGAAAGATGTAGAAGTTTGGTTAGATTCTTCAACCATTGAAGAAGCAATGGAAACATCAAGTGAACCTGAAATAAGAAGATCATCAAGATCAAACAAGGGTATACCAGCTCAGCGTCTATCCTACATTGCTAAATCACTACCCGAACTAGAGCCACAGTCATGGGATGAGATGCAACCACTACCTGCCTATGAAAAAAAGAAGTGGATTAATGCTGCTAATGAGGAAATTAAATCGCTTCATCAACTTCAAACCTGGAAACTCACCAAACTGCCACAAGGCAAGAAAGCAATAAAGTGTAAGTGGGTGTTTAAGACCAAATATGACTCTGAAAGCAAAGTTCACAGATTTAAAGCAAGATTAGTTGCAAAAGGATATTCTCAGAAATATGGTGAAGATTATGATGCTACATTTTCTCCAGTTTCTAAGCAGACCACGTTTAGGACTGTATTAGCTGTATCTACTATACAAAGGATGTCTGTCAGACATTTGGATATCAAAACTGCCTTTCTAAATGGTGACATTGAGGAGGATTTGTACATGACTCAACCTGAGGGTTATATCAGAAAAGTTGAAGAAAACCTTGTTTGTAAACTACAAAAATCTCTCTATGATCTTAAGCAATCGACAAAAGCATGGAATACCAAAATAAACAAAGTCTTATTGGAAGAAGGATTTAAGAGAGGTCAAGCAGACTCATGCCTATACATAAAGTGTACAGATGGAAAGTGGATGTTTATTCTCTTATATGTAGATGATGTGATTGTCGTACATGAAGAAGAAACAGAAATTGCAAAAATGACTGAAAATCTGAATCAGCAATTTGAAACAAAAGACCTTAGAATTGTTACATATTATTTAGGCATCCAGATCCAGAGAGAAAAAGATGGAAGTTTTCTTCTAAACCAAAGTGCAAAAATCAACTCAATCCTCAACCAGTTTGGAATGTCAGAAGCAAAAGGTTTATCAACCCCAATGGAGTCATCCTACCTAAGATTGGAAGGAGAAGATGATCTGTTACCAAACAATGAGAAATACAGACAGGTAGTGGGGGCACTTCTATACATAACAACTATGAATCGACCAGATATCACAGCAGCAGTGGGTATTCTCTGCAGACATGTGGAAAAACTGCGCCAAAGAGACTGGAATGCTGTTAAGAGAGTTCTCCGATATTTGAAAGAAATTCAAGACATAAGTTTAAGAATGTCTTCAACAGGAGATCTAAAACTCACAGGCTATGTGGATGCAGACTGGGCTAGTGATTCAAGTGATCGTAAGTCAACAAGTGGGTACTTGTTCAAGCTTGGAGAAAGTTCTCTCTCTTGGTCCAGCAGAAAACAGGTATCTGTTGCCTTATCTACAGAAGCAGAATATGTGTCTGCGGCCTACGCAAGTAAAGAGATCATTTGGCTAAACCAGTTGTTAAAGGATCTTGGCAAGCCGTCAACTCAGCCAACGACGATGTATGAAGATAACCAAGGATGCATTAAACTTGCAAGCAGTGAAAAGATCAATGCAAGAACCAAGCACATCGATGTTAAACATCACCACCTGCGTGATTTGATAGAACATGGTATCATCAAATTTGTTTATTGCGAAACTGACAAGATGGTGGCTGATATTATGACAAAGCCATTGCCAAGAACCAAGTTCGAAGAGTTCAGAACCTCAAAGGGACTAACTAGATAAGTAGTTGATGAGTGGGGGTGTTGGAATAATGTTTATTATTGCCTGTAGTGCAACAACTACTGTTTATATGTTTATAACTGCATAAGCTTCTGTCTCTAGGCATAGTGTTAAGTTGTTAATAAAGTTCTGTTAAAAAGGTGGGGGCTAGAGTAACAAAACCAGGAAGTTCCTCTCTCTCTGTTTCTCTTTTTGTAGCTACAGCACAGAGCAGAGCACATGGAGCTCACAGACAAGTAGCTGAGATCATAAATTACAGAATACAGTGTATTATTCTTGTTCCTCAATAAATATCTGTTTACTGTTGAACGCCTGGAAAGTCAAAGATTAATCTGCTGCCACCAGGTCCAGCGGGGTGCCCTAGTGTATGCAGTCACAAGATGGGAATCCAGCAAGTCAAAACAGTGGTGTACGCTGATGACCTGCTGCTTTCTGTTACTCAGCCTCATATTCCTTCCCGTCCATCTTGAACGAGTTCTGACGATTCGGTTACGTGAGCAATTGTAAGGTCAACCTTTCTAAAAAGCAGGCCCTAAATATCACCCTACCGCCAACAGAAATTGCAAATTTAGCCTCCCAATTCCCTTTCAAATGGCAGCCCCATTCGATTAAGTACTTGGGGATACATACAGATCCCCTCCAACTCCACAATTTCCATTGTAACACCAGGAAGGTGTGTCTGGGTATCCGGTGTGTACTTCCAATATCAGGGCGTACAAGGGTGTCTCTTATATTCTTGTCTCTTTTGTAACATGTTAATGGAGGATTCTTAAATTCTTCTGTATTCGGAAATGCTCGTTGTAGCATAGGTCAATGTTTTCTCATAATGTGGTTAAGTTTAGGGGAGAATTGGTGACACTTTTGGACAAAGGGGATCCGTTTAGTCCCCCTGTTGTCTCTCCTCCTAGGGTTGTCAGTGTTTATTGTCTGTGTTAATAGGTCAGTAGGATACCCTATTTCGATAAATCGATCTGTCATTTCAGAGAGAGGTTGACGTTGAGTGTCAGGGTTTGAAACTATCCTTTTGGCATGTTGGGACTGAGAATTAGGGAGGGACTTCTTGGTATTAGGTGGATGGTTACTTGTGTAAAATAGAAGGCTGTTTCTATCAGTGGGCTTGGTGTAAAAGTCAAAATTTATATTACCCTGTGTATCTTTCAGAACCCATGTGTCCAAGAAATTCATGCGTTCTTGGTTGTGATGAATAGTAAATTGTAATTCTGGGGTAATGCTGTTATGGGTAGAATGAAATTGTAGAAGGGAGCCCAACGTGCCTGCCCATACGAAAAAGATGTTATCTATACTGTATTGCCACCCACATATCGAGTGGGTTTGAAAATTTATATTACAATAAATATGGTCATCTTTGAAGATGAACATAAAGATATTTGCACATGGAGGGGGGGGCACATTGCTGTACCTTGTATTTGCAAATAAAGTCCATCTCCAAAAAGGAAGTAGCTATTATGGTGTATGATCTGTAGCCCAATACAGAATTGATGTTCCTCTCCTGTTCCTATCATGGTTGGTAAGAAATTTATACATTGCATTCATCCCTTTATGATGCTGTATAGAAGTATACAGGCTACAAACATCCCAGGTTACCAGGATGCTGTAGGTGGGCAAGGAGAAATGTCTCTCATGGAGATGATAAAATGGGATGTGGGGATGTGTCTAGTAGGAATGAAGTGGTAGTATGGACCAGGGGGTTAGTATCTTATCTAATAGGATAGCCTGGTGGGCTAGAATAGAATCTGTACCTGCTACTATGGGACGTCCTGGTGGTTTGTGGAGTTGCTTGTGTATTTTAGTTAATATATAGAATACGGGAGTAATAGAGTGGTGATTAGTCAGAAAATACATAGTTTTGGAATCAATAATGCATTTAGGTAAATAATGTCCAAGTGTTGTTTGTATAGTGTGGGAGATAGTGGATAAGGGATTTCTGGTTAGTGGTGTGTATGTGGTAGTATCTTGTAGTTGTCTTTTAATCTCATCAATATAGTCATTCTTGTCCATTACCACTATGGCTCCCCCTTTGTCCGCAGGTTTAATTATAATATCAGGATTGGTTCTCAGTTCCTGTAGAGCCTGCTTTTCTTCATGTGTAATATTGTTGCGATATTTAAGATGACCCAGTGATATTTCATATAGTAGGTTTTTAATGTCTCTTTGAACTAAGATAATAAATGCCTCCACCAGATGGTTACATCTAAGTGGGTTGAAGGAGCTTTTAGTTCTCAGTCCCAAATTGTTAATAGAAATAATAGGAATTGTACTGTGGTTGTCCAAGGGGGGGCCTGGCGGGTTGTCATCAAAGTGGGCTTTAAGCCTTAAGAGATGGAAGAAGCGGTAGCAATCTTCCTCCAATGTAAAAGTATTAAATTGCTACATAGGGCAGAAGGATAATCCTTTGCTTAAGATCGACATTTGTGATGGGGACAATGTCTGTGATGATATATAAACACTGATTAAACATAAAAGGACTAGATATAGGCAAAACTCAATAAACTATGGATCTTTTTTTGGCTGGTTCCACACGGCAGTTTTGGCAGCAACTGCTGTCGTGCAATTGGAGATTGCCATGTCACTAGTGCAACTGAATGTGGTCACATTGCAACCTTTGATGATTCTGCAACTGCAACTCTGAGTCACAGTTGCTGAAATGTGAGCCCATCCATTTGCAAGGTGACACCTCAACATGTGAAAGGAGTCACTGCTGAAATTGGCATGTAGCCCAAGCCTAAACTGTTACAATCTCCAATGTTTGAAAGACACTATATAAAGGTGTAGAATGTTTCAGATTTGAAATGCATTATATACAGTGAACTCAATCTATTTTCTGTACGTTTCTTTATTTTATTGACGCATCCAAGCTTTACAGTCTAGTTTTTACATTATTGTTTTTCAATTTAGAAACATGTCAAGTCTGATTGATCGCTACTGCAAGCACCGTCTGATAAACAGATTTAAACAAATAGGCTTAAAAAAGAAAAACTTCTGTGATATATTGGATGTGCAATATTATAGACACTATATCTATATACAGCAAAATCCCAGTAATCCAATTTTCTGTGGTATGATCTTGGGCTAGATTATTTGATTATCTGGTCCATTGGGCCACAATGAAATGTGAAGACAATATCATAGTATCAGTGGTGAACCTAGCCTCTTTGCTGCCTGAGGCGGACTATAGAAAGACGCCCCCCCCCCCCCAAAAAAAAACAACAACTGAGTTTCCATGCTACTAGTTTAACACACTGTTATCGTCGCACAATATACACAATACACAAAGTTATAAAACAGTTTTTAAGAATTCTTCTTCCTGTATTACTTCAGTATCAGATCAACAACACGGCATTAACAATGACAATAACTTCACACATCTTCTGCTTGGTGGATGGACGAGCCCATGTGGCCCCCATTCTCTATAATAGGAGCCCCGCAGATAGCTGAGTACTGGACTTTGGGTATCTTTGGCACTCCCATTGAAGTGAATGAGAGCCCCGCGGGTTCGTCCATCCACCAAGTGACACACCTATATATATGGCTGCAGCCAGGCTGGATTCCCACCTAGTGGGGGGAAAAACCCAATTCTCAGGCTCAGTGGGGGTCTCAGCAGACAGACCTCCATCACTCAGGTATTTATCCTCTATCATTTAGGTGAATACAGTGCAGTAACATTCTATGACTTACAGGTGACGTCTCTGACTAATCGGTCACATTTCCCTTCTCTTCCCTCTGGACCGCCATGACCACTTCTTCCAGCTGTGACTTGTCTCTGTAAAGGTTGCAACACAGACATCTTTGGCTCCTCACTTTTCCAGGCATCCAACCCACATTGTCCTCACGTACACACCCATCCTGCTGCTACCCCTATTATATAATATATGATATAACCCCCCATAATGAATAATACTCCCAAGTGCATCTTTATATTAATAATGTCCGTGTGTACCCTGTATAAATAGTGCCCCTTATTAATAATACCCCAGGTGTTAACTAATTAAAAGGTTTTCCAGGTCATTAATAAACTAATCAGTGGGGTTCAAAAACCCAGGACCCCCACTGATCAGCTGTTTGAATGGTACCTGTGTAAGCGCCGTGACCGCTTCTCTGTTTACATAGTGTATTTCATCTCATAGCGGCCATGTAATGTAATGTAATGTAACTACAGCCTCGTCCTGTACATGTCTATGTGACAAGGCTACAATTACATCACACGGTCACTATAAACAGACAGCGTATAATATAAACAGGTGCCATAGCCCATGTTTATAGCGCCCCATTTACACACACTATAAAGTTCCACAGCAGCCCCTGCACACAGTATTACACAGTGTTATGGCCCGCAGCGGCCCCTGCACACTGGATTATGCCTCTCAGCGGCCCCTGCACACGGTATTATGCTCCATAGTGGCCCCTGCTCACGGTATTATGCCCCGCATTGGCCACTGCACACGGTATTATGTTCCGCAGCAACTCCTGCACACAGTTTTATGCCCCATATTGGCCCCTGCACTGGTATTATGCTCCATAGTGGCCCCTACACTTGTATTATGCTCTATAGTGGCCCCAGCACACGGTATTATGCTCCATAGTGACCCCTGCACTGGTATTATGCTCCAGAGTGGCCCCTGCACAGGGTATTATGCTCCATAGTGGCCCCTGCACAGGGTATTATGCTCCATAGTGGCCCCTGCACTGGTATCATCCTCCATAGTGGCCCTTGCACTGCTATTATGCTCCATAGCGGCCCCTGCACTTGTATTATGCTCTATAGTGGCCCCTGCACTCGGTATTATGCTCTATAGTGGCCCCTGCTCTTGTATTATGCTCCAGAGTGGCCCCTGCACAGGGTATTATGCTCTACAGTGGTCCCTGCACAGGGTATTATGCCCCATAGTGGCCGACCCATGAACTATTATTATACTCTGGGGTCTTTTCAGACCCCAGAGTATAATGATTGGAGACCCAGGGGAGAATACAAACATAAAAATCAGAGTTACTTACCTATCCTGGACACCGGTGCACTCCTTGCAGCTTTCGGCCCTGTTTAATTGCGCACACACGTCACGCGATCAGGCCGGTGACGCGACCTGATGACGTCACCACAGGCCTCAAGCCTGCTCGGAGTTACATCGGATCGCAGGAGGTGAGTAACACTGTTTTTTATGTTCCCTCACCAACCCTAGGCCTCTGATTATTATACTCCGGGGTCTGAATAGACCCCGGAGTATAATAATAGTAGTATTTGCGGCCCGCGGCCTAACTTACCGATGCCCGCAGCCGCTCACAGCGGCATCCACTTCCCTTTCTGCGGCCCATAGCAGAAGGGGAAGCGGGGGCGGCCACGAGCAGACGCGGGGTAGGTAAATAAATAGGCCGTTACCTGCCGGGGATACTCCAACAGGTAACGGCCTATTTATATATATAAAAAAAAAGCTATACTCACCTGCGATGCCTTGTTGCAGCCGCCGCCGCCTTCTCCTCTTGTCCGCAACGTCTGTGTCTCAGCGTAGGCGGCGTGATGACGTCATTGTGTCGCCGCCTGCGCTGAGATGCGACGTCTTGTAAACCAGTCCAGGACAGGCCGCGCTCAGCTCTGGTTTTTTTTTTTTTTTAAAGCGGCCTGTCCTGGGCTGGTTTACATTAAATAGTAAAATGCCGCCCCCCGGACAGTGCCGCCCGAGGCGGCCGCCTCACCTTGCCTCATTAGCGGTGCGCCCCTGCATAGTATACTACATGTGTTGCCACCCCAGAGAACACCTTTAAAATAACACATATAATACACATATTAGTTTAGGCTTAATGCTACAAGGTTAAACTATTTTTGTTGGATGACAAGTGTAAGGAAATTCATCAAACAGCAATGGAAATTAAAAGTATAGCGCTCAGTACTCAAAGTACGCTTATTATTAACTCACTTTAGGCCGGGGCCCCACTTGGCGTAAATGCCACGGAAAAAAACTGTGGCATTCTACAGTCCCTGCAAAGTGGATCTAGTGAATTCCATCCACACATTGTGGGAAAATACGCAGAGGACAAGCTGCGATATCCAAAACATCTCAGCATGTAAATTATAGAAACACTGACGGTTTCCCTATAGGTATAATTGAAGCAGAAAGTCTGCAGAGGAAACCTCTGCGGATTTTCTGTGAAAGCGATGCAAGAAAAACTGCGATGCGTTGCCGCCACGGTTTTTCCTGCAGCGCTTTTTTGCTGTGCCCTGCTACATGGGGCCTTAGCCTTAAAGAGTTTTGTCCATAATGGCAAATTAACAAAATAGGGAATAAGTTGCAGATTGCTTGGGGTCTGACAGCTGAGAACTCCATTGATCTCAAGAACAGGGGACAGCGATTTTGCAGGAACGATGACACTTGCTTCATTTCTAAGGAACTATTGGATATAGCAGAGTGCTGTACTTAGTTATTTCCAGCAGTCTTACAGAAATAAATGGAGCTGCAGCTGTAGCAGAAATGCTGCGATTTCAAAAACGCTTTCTTTTTTGTAAATTGCAGCTTGTTACTTATACCTATGGAAACACTGCCATTTTCTGCATAGGAATAATAGAAGCAGAAAGTCTGCAGAGGAAAACTCTGAGGACTTTCTGTGAAAAATGCTGTGGAAAAAAACGTGATGCGTTTCCGCCGCGGTCTTTTGTGCATCATTTTTTGGCTGTGCCTCTCTATGCGAGATGTTAGTCTAATCTTGACTAAACATGGAAAATCTTAGCAGAGCAAGCTACAGTGTTTCTGTAACTTCAGGAGTTGCACAAGCATCGTAGCCCACTGTGCTACACTGTTTCTGAGCCATATGAGGTCTTAATGTTTGCGGGACAAATTTTTCTTCATCATGCTACCATTTATTATTGTGTACAATGTACTGGGAAGCTGTAACAGAATTTAGAATGGGGTGGATTTGAAGAAAAAGTGCATTTGTGTGACTTTCTTAGGGGCTTCGTTTTACGGCATTCACTGTGCAGTCAACATGACATGTCACCTGTATTCTATGTTTCGGTACGATTCCAGGGATACCAAATTGATATGGTTTTATTTACATTTTAAGCCCTTAACCCCTTAACGACCTTGGACGTACTATTAAGTCCTGGGCGCTAGGTACTTCGCGCACCAGGACGTAATACTACGCCCGAGGCCGGCCGCCCGCTCACTATCTGAGCGGGCGGTATCGGAACCGGGTGTTAGCTGTATCTGACAGCTAACACCCTGCTCCATAACCCCCAGTCGGCCATAACTTCCGATCGGCGGTTTTAACCCCTTGGATGCTGCGGTCAAACATGACCGCTGCATCCAAGGGGTTCCGCCGTCTTGCCGAGCCCCCCCCCGGCACCCCCCCGCGGCGAGATCGGGGGGGTGCCGATATCTCTAATGTGCAGCCCGGGGTCTGCCAAGTGACCCCAGGCTGCCTGGAGCCCCCAGTACCTGGTTGATCCTGCCGAGACATCAGGAAGTCAGCGCTGTGTTTCCATAGCGCTGACTTCCTGTATAGGCTGTAAGACACGAGTATGCTCGTGTCTTGCAGTCTATAGTGCTGAGCCAGCAATCAAAGCATTGCTGGCTCAGGTGTCCTAATGGGACACAAGAAAAAGTAAAAAAAAGTGAAAAAAAAAAAATAAAGTATGTGAAAAAAATTAATAAAAGAATAAAGCCCCAAAAATTCCCTTTTCCTATATAAAATGAATTATATAAAAAATAAACCTAAAAATTAATAAAAACAATACATATTTGGTATCGTTGCGTCCGTAACAACCTGTACAATAAAATTGAAACCATATTTAATGTACACGGTGAAAGTCGGGGAAAAAAAAACGGAAAAAACCCGCCAAAAGTAACGATTTTTCGCCATCTCACCTTACAAAATATGCCATAAAAAGTGATCAAAAAGTCATATGTACCCCAAAACAGTACCAATAAAAAGCACAGGTTGTACCACAAAAAATAAGCCCTAAACCAACTCTCTAAACTGAAAAATAAAAATGCTACGCATCTTAGAAGATGGCGATGCAAAAAAAAATTAATTTATGTCCCCAAATGGGTTTTTATTCTGCAAAATTGGTATTGCATAAAAAAACATTATAAATGAGGTATCGCCGTAATGGTACCGACCCGCAGAATAAAGATAACATGTTACTTATGCTCTACGCTGCATGGTGAAAAATTTAAAAGATAAAACGCAGTGCCAGAATTGATGGGGTTGTTTTTTAATCCACCAAGAAAGAGTTAATAAAATTTATTTAATAAGTTGTAAGCACCTAAAAATGATGTCATTAAAAAATACATCTCACCCTGAAAACAACAAGCCCTCATATGGCTACATCACCGGAGAAATAAAGAAAATATAACTCGTACAATGTGAAGACAAAAACCCCAAAAATCGCCAAATCATTAGAGCATAACTGGCTGCGGCAGGAAGGGAATGTATAAGCTGTGCAAGCGTATATTAGGGTACACCCCAGATTTAGAGCTTACGAGGGATAATAAACCAGAAGTGACCCCCAGAGTGACCCCCCAATAATAGGAACTACTGGGGAAATAGTAGGGAATTTAGTGTACCCAATGTACTACGCACAGATTACATATTCACTTTTCCCCATCCGCTGTGCAGTCACGTCTGGCTTACTAATGCTCGCTACACCCCTTGATAAATTCATTGAGGGGTGCAGTTTTCAAAATGGGGTCATTCCCTAGGGGATTCCACTTTACTGGTACTTTAGAGGCTCTGCAAACATGACATGGCATCCAGATCCCAAACATCTGAATCTGCGCTCCAAAAGCCATATAGCGCTCCTTCCCTTCTGTGCCCTACTGTGTGCCCAAACCGCAGTTTATACCCACATGTATGACACTGGTGTACCCAGGATAAGGTACTTAATGTGATATGTGGATATAAACTCCTGTTTGGGCACAGCCGGGCACAGAAGGGAAGGAGCGCTATTTGGTTTTTGGACGCCATTGCACTTTTGCAGAGCTGAAATGCCAGTACAGTGGAATCCCCTGACATGTCACCCCATTTTGGAAACTGCACCCCTGAAGGAATTTATCCAGGGGTACAGTGAGCATTTTTAACCCCCAAGTGTTGCTATAATTTATTATCCGTAAATGAATAGGCAGCTGATGATGAAAGGTGAAAATGACAATTATTCCAGGAATACGACATTTCTGTGCGTAATATGTTGTGCCCGGCTTGTATCAGAGATGAACGCTCCAAAAGCTGTTGTGCCCGGGATCCCCGATCACCAGTTTTTGGAGTGTGTGTCTGTGCAGACATAAGCTGGGCACAACATATCGAGCACTGAAATGGCGTATCTATAGAAAAATTTAATTTTTAACTTTTCATTATCAGCTGCGCATTCATTTTTGGAAATTAAAAGAATGCAACACTTAAGGGTTAATAATGCTCGCTACCCCACTTGATAAATCCCTTGAAGGGTATAGTTTCCAAAATGGGGTGACATGTCTGCGGATTCCACTTTACTGACAATTCATGGTCTCTGCAAAAGTGGCATGGTGTCCAAAAAGCAAACTGTGCTCTAAAAACCAAAATAGCGCTCCGTCCCTTCTGTGCCTGGCTGTGCCCAAACAGCAGTTTATACCCACATATGGCATTGTTAAGTACGTTATCCTGGGTACACCAGTGTCATACATGTGGGCATAAACTGTCATTTGGGCACACAGCAGGGCGCAAATGTGAAGGAGCGCTATGTGCTTTTGGAGCGCATATTTAGATTGTTGTTTTTTTGGACGCCATGTCACATTTGCAGAGACCCTAAAATTGCCCCTACAAAATGGGGGTCACTTCTTGGGGAATTCCAATTTACTGGCACCTCCAGGGCTCTGCAAAAATATCATGGCGACCAGAAAGTCCCTCTAAATCTGTACTCCAAAAGCTAAAAAAAACCACAGTGCTCCTTCCCTTCTGAGCCCTGCTGCGTGCCCAAGCAGCAGTTTATACCCACATATATAATTTTTTTGTCCCCGGGATAGCCCACTTAATAGTTTTAGGAGTGCATGTCTCTGATGCCACAAAGTGGCCGCAACGTATTAGGCACTGAAATTGGATATTTCTTTAAAAACTTTAATTTTCACTTTATACATTAATTTTTGGGAAGCATTTTTAGGCTCTAAATGATAATACCCCTTGATACATTCCTTGAGGGGTGTAGTTTCTAAAATGGGGTCACTTTTGAGAGGTTTCCATTATATTGGTACTTTAGGGGTTCTGCAAATGCGACATGGCATCCAAAAACTATTCCAGCAAAATCTGCCCTCCAAAAGCTAAATAGCGCTCTTTCCATTTTTAGCCCTGTCATTTACCCATGCAGCAGATTACAACCACATATGGGGCATTTCTGTGTTCAGGAGAAATTGTGTAACGAACTTTGGGGTGCTTTTTCTCCTTTGTCCTCTTGTGAAAATGAAAAATTTGGGGCTAAATTGACGGTTTATTGGAAAAAAAGTAATTTTTCATTTTAATGTCCCAATGTTAATAAAATCTGTGAAACAGCTGTGAGGTCAAAATGTTCACCATACCCCTAGATAAATTCTATAAGGGGTGTAGTTTCCAAAATGGGGTCACTTTTTGGGGGTTTGTATTATATTGGTACTTTAGGGGCTCTGCAAATGCGACATGGCATCCGAAAACTATTCCAGCAAAATCTGCCCTCCAAAAGCTAAATAGCGCTCTTTCCATTTTGAGCCCTGCCATGTACCCATGCAGCAGATTACAACCACATATGGGGCATTTCTGTGTTCAGGAGAAATTGTGTAACGAACTTTGGGGTGCTTTTTCTCCTTTGTCCTCTTGTGAAAATGAAAAATTTGGGGATAAATTGACGGTTTATTGGAAAAAAAAGTAATTTTTCATTTTAATGTCCCAATGTTAATAAAATCTGTAAAACAGCTGTAGGGTCAAAATGCTCATTATGTCCCTTGATATGTTCTGTGAGGGGTGTAGTTTCCAAAATGGGGTCACTTTTAGGGGGTTTCCACTGTATTGGTACTTTGGGGGCTCTGCAAATGCGACATGGTACCTGAAAACTATTTCAGCAAAATCTGCTCTCCAAAAGCTAAATAGCGCTCTTTCCATTCTGAGCCCTGCCATGTACCCATACAGCAGATTACGACCACATATGGGGTATTGCTGTGTTTAGGAGCAATTATTTTGCAAACTGTGGGGTGCTTTTTCTCCTTTAACCCATTGTGAAAATGAAAACTTTGGGGATAAAGTGACATTTTAGTAATGTTTCATTTATACATCCCAGTGTTAGCAAAATCTGTGAAACGAATGTAAGGTCAAAATGCTCACTATACCCCTATATGAATTCTGTGAGGGGTGTAGTTTGCAAAATGGGGTCACTTTTTGGGGTTTTTCTTTGTATTGGTACTCTAGGGGCTTTGCAAATGAGACATGGCACCTGAAAACTATTCCAGCAAAATCTGCTTTTCAGACGCCCAGTGTCGCTCCTTCCCTTCCGTGCGCTGCCATTCGCCCAAACATCAGTTTACACCCACTTGTGGGGTATTTCCGTGCTCGGGAGAAATTTCATAACAAACTGTGAGATGCATTTTTTCCTTTAACCCTTTGTGAATGTGTTAATTTTAGGGCTAAATTAAGGAATTAGTGGGAAAAAATTAAATGTCTAAATTTCACCTCCATATTGTTTTAATTCCAGTGAAATTCTTAAAGGGTTAACAAACTTCCCAAATGTTATTTTGAATTATTTGAGGGGTGCAGTTTTGAAAATGGGGTGATTTATGGGGGTTTCTAATATATAGGCCTTTATAATCCTCTTCAGAACTGAAGTGGTCCCTAAAAAATTAGTTTGGGAAATTTTCTTGTAAATCTGCAAAATCGCTGTTACACTTGTAAGCCTTCTAACATCCAAAATAAATTACAGGACGATTAAAAGATGATGCCGATATAAAGCAGAGATATGGTAGATAATATGTATTAATGTATTTGGGTGGTATGACTATCTATCTGAAAAGCAGAGCATTTCACATTTTGAAAATTGCGATTTTTTTCAAAATTTCCATCAAATTTCCTATTTTTCTATAAATAAATACAAAAATATTCATTAGTGTTTACCACTAACATGAAGTACAATGTGTCACGAAAAAACAATCTCAAAATCACTTGTGTAAGTTAAGACGTCTCAAAGTTATTGCCATATAAAGTGACACATGTCAGTTTTGAAAAATGAGGCCTGGTCCTTAACGCACTTTTGGGCTGGGTCCTTAAGGGGTTAACAAAAATCCAAAACTGCAAAAAAAATTTTTTCTAAAAGTTGCCATATTCTGACACCCGTAACTTTTTTATACTTTTGTGTACGGGGATGCATAGGGTGTCTTTTTTTTTGCAGAGCCAGGTGTACTTTTTAATGATACCATTTTGGGGAATTTCTATTGCTTTGATCACTTTTTATTCAAATTTTTATTGAGGTGAAACAGTGAAAAAACGGCAGTTTGGCACTTTTAGATGTTTTTCCCACTACAGTGTTTAATGTATGGGAAAAATATTTTTATAGATTTGTAGACCAGGCGTTTTTGATCTCAGGGATACCTAATTTGTATGTGTTTCACAGTATTTACTGTAAGTACTTTTATATGTGTTCTAGGGAAAGGGGGGTGATTTTTTTTTGCATTTATTAGACCCCCTAGGGCTCTTGAACCCCAGTGGGTCTGATCACTAATGCAATGCATTACAATAATAATGCATTGCAATGCATTGCAAAATAACGATACTTCTTAATGGCAGTTAATGGCCAACAAGCCTGGGAGACTTCAGTAGGCTTCCGGCTGTCATGCCAATGGGACGCCAGCCCCGGAGCTTGCTCTGGGTGCCAGCGATCCCTGGCAAAATGACAGCATGTTTGATCGCGGCATCCAAGGTGCTAAAACTCCCGATCGTTATGGAGCAGGGTGTTACCTGTCATAACCAATTGGGGGTTTTAACACCTTGGATGCAGCGGTCAAACATGCCGTAGGCGCTCACGAAGGGGTTAAAGGGCTGTGACATCACAGGGCTGGCTGCTAATTGGCTGTACGCATGGCATTGTGGGTGATCCCGCATTCCCAGAGTTCCTTGACCCATGTCCTAACATGTACAGCATCCATTTTGAACTAAATGCGATTCGTTACCACGAAGATTCGATGTGAATCGAATATTTCCTGAAATTCGGATCAAATTCCACTTCTGCAGCTTCGATTCGCTCATCTCTGATTACGGCTGATGTTGGGAAGGGGTTAAAGACTGCAAGAAAGTCTTTTATGAAACTGAGGTATGCTTTAACTGCAGCATATAGTTTTGTTCAGTGAATAAAAATAGTGTCCAATATAAATTTGCTATACAGTCCAGCCTGCAGCTTAGTCACACCTGCTTATGAGGCATATCTGTTTGCCAGGAATCAGCAACTTTCAATTCAAGAGAACAGATTACCTCTATTGAATTCAGGTGATCCATTCAGTTCCATTGCCACGTATATATAAAATTGAGCACCTAGTCATGCAGTCTGCCTTTACAAACATTTGTGGAAAAAATGGGCCATTCTAAAGAGCTCATTGAATCCCATAAAATGCCACAATTACAACAAGTCTGTTTATTCAATTTCTTCCCACCTAGATTTTTCATGATCAACTAACTGTGAGTGGTATTATTGAAAACTGAAAGTGTTTAGGAACCACAGAAACAGTCACAAAGGGACAGACCATGTAAAGTTACAGAGTAGGTCGACAAGTTCTCATAGTGCATAAAAGTTGCCTGATCCTGCT
The DNA here is from genome assembly GCA_947044405.1 of Leptodactylus fallax. Classification (NCBI taxonomy): domain Eukaryota; kingdom Metazoa; phylum Chordata; class Amphibia; order Anura; family Leptodactylidae; genus Leptodactylus; species Leptodactylus fallax. The sequence goes on from CAMRHE010000021.1 coordinate 10,741,625, forward strand.
GGTTCAATTACTGTAAAGTTCCAACCTCCTCTGGCATTCACATCAGCTCAAAAACAGTTTGCTGGAAGTTTCATGACATGGATTTTCATGGTCGAACAGCTGCATGCAAGCCTTACTCACCAAGCACATTGCCAAGTGTCAGATGAATAATTCTGCAGCATAACATGACAATTTGGACAACTATATGATTCCAACTTTGTGCAAATAGTTTGGTGAAGGCCCTTTTCTCTTCCAGCATGACTGTTCCCCAGTGCAAATGACATGGTTTGGTGAGTTTGGAGTAGAAGAACTTGGAAAGCCCACACAGAACCCTGATGTCAGCCTCTCATTCAATATTATTGACCTCACAAATGCTCTTCGGGGTGACTGGGCAAAAATCCCCACATACACACCCCAAAATTTTGTAGAGTTTTAGCAACTCCATATTAATGGTTAGGGATTTAGAACAGAATATCATGAAAACTCCTGTAGGTGCAATGATTGGGTATCTCAATATGTATATTCATCTATATCTATCTACAAACTGTGACAGCTTAGGGGAATTACACTCAAAATGGCGGCTTGTCCTGGTCCGGACAGCGGTGGTTCGTGGTACTGGGCGCCGGAAAGATAGCTTTCAGATGGTCCAAGTGTAAAATAAAACGTGGCTTTATTCAGCTTATGCTTCGTTCACACCTGCTCTTGCTGTCCGTCCGTCGCCAATCCAGTGAAAATCTCGGCGAACTGGATTGGCGTCGGATACAGCTCCGGTCAGCGGCGCATTGGTTAAAAACCCATTCATTTGAATGGGTTTTTAGAAGCGTGGGCTGGGTGTGCGGTCCACACCCTCTGCGCTGCGAATCCTTTTTTTTTCGTCGGACACGAAGTCCTGCGTGTCCGACTTTGTTTCCGACGAAAAAAAAGGATTCGCAGCGCAGAGGGTGTAAGCGCACACCCGCAGCACTGCTTTAAAAAACCCATTCAAATGAATGGGTTTTTAACCAATGCGCCGCTGACCGGTCTGGATCCGACGCCAATCCAGTTCGCCGAGATTTTCACTGGATTGGCGACGGACGGACACCAAGCGCAGGTGTGAACCCACCCTTAACTGCAACATAACAAAAACAACAAACACCTAGGCCACAGTTAGGGCACTGACTCCTTGAGTCCCTAACTAGCCTCTGGGGGGCAATAAGAGCCTGACTTAGTCTCTGTAAGTCCTCTCTGGATCCAGCCCTCTTGGACAGAGCCTCTCTCTCTGTCCTCGCTGGTCCTGACTATTGCTCAGCTCCAGCAACAGTCCCCTGTAGACCCGAGCACTTCTGGCACAGACCGTCTATCTGTCCAGGTGGGTCCACCATCTCCTGCTCCCTGCAGGATACTCCAGACTACTGGAGTTACACGCCCCCCTCAAAGGCGTGGCTGAGAGCCTTTTCAGGGCTGGGCCTGGGTCGCTCAACAGCGCCCTCTGGCTCACATACTCACATACCCTCCCCCTCAGCTCACTACCCATGGGGTGAGCTACAATGGGACGAGACATCCTATGACGAAGTCCCTCTTCAACCAAATATGCCTGTTCAGTATCTCTCCAGAAGTCCCAGTCAGGCGGTCTTTTCTTCCAAATACTGCTCCGTCGAGTTCTCCGTTTTCTCATCACTTTAAAGTCCCAATCTGGCGGTCTCTTCTTCCAAATTCCACTCAGTCGAGTTTTCCTTTTTTTCAGCACTTTAAATGCTACGCCAAGATCCTGGCCATTCTGTACAAAGGCAAGTTCTCCTTCATCACCTTCAAAATTCGCCATACAAGGGATCACATCATTTTCATCACATTTCTCGCCGTACTCTTCAGCCATCCCATTGCATGACCTTGATCCCTTTAGTGAATAGCCGTAAGAATCTTCATCTTTACCTATCATGAATCCACAGGAGCTCAGAGACCAACTAACACGTACTTCATGCACATCAATGTCTTTAGAGTATAACTGTTTCACGGGTACTTTTTCCATAACCTTCATTACAAAGCAAACTTTGCCATCACCATCAAGGCTTAGAAGTTTAGGAGACATAGGCCGCTTGCTCTCTTCTTTGTTTGAGATACACAAGCTCTATACTGCAATATCTTCTCCTTCTGCACCAGGGCCATACCGTACACCCTCAGATAATAGATCACGCTGAACTACATTTTCTGGTATGTCTTTAACAACTATCACATCCTTGGTGACATGTAACCATCTCTTACTTCTACATGCAAATGACGGCTGCTCAGTCTCTGCATTAGAACCTCTACCACGGTTACTTTCATTAGTTAGGGACATAGTAACATTGTATCTCAGCCTCTTCTTGTTGCTATTAGCATCAGGCGGTAAAACAACTTCTGCCTCTTCTCCTCTTTTTGGGTTGACTATATTATTTCCTGACTCCCCCTTCACAGACAACATGGAGTCATTTTTCACCATTTGTCCACCCGACATTTGGCTAGAGACAGGCACAGCAACACCTTTATCCACAATGGCTTCAGACACTTTAGCTGTTGGGACAACATATGCGTGGTCAGTCTTCTTACGGACTCTTGTTCCACACTTTTGGTGACCCTTCACCTTATTTACCATCTCACAGCCCTCTAGGCTTTGGACCTCATTGGTTTGAAGCTGGACCCACTCTGTCACAGGCAATGTGTGACCAATCACAGTTTCTTCTTCTGTTAGACCTTCTTTGGCCTCCTCACAATTTGCAGGAAGTCCACCTTTAGCAGCATCTTCCTGGGGAACTATACCATCTACTTGACATTTTTCTGAATCACATGGTTTCATCATAATCTGATCATTGGTATCTATGCCGGCAGCTTTCTCTAATTCTAACGCCTTCTGTAGCGCACAAATCTCTGATTCCAGCTCCAGAACTGCCACATTTTTCTGAGCAGCCTTCATCTCAGTTTTTACTATTGCAACTTGCAGAACCTCCTCAATCTTCCTGACACCTTCTATGGCAGCAGATGTAGATGCCATCTCTTTATCCACTATGTCTCCTAATTCTAGGATATTCTGCAGCGTTCTTCTAACATTTGTCAGGTCAGCATCCTGGATGATATTTTCTGCTTCCCTCACTGTTCCCTGAATTATATTAAATTGATCCTCCAACATCTTCTGATAAAGCTTCTGCTCATCTGCAGACTTTTTGTCAAGTCTTTCATTCAAGTCCCGTATCTCAGTGGCTCTCTTATCTTGCTCTTGGTTGAATAAAAACTCTAGTTCTTGAATCATATTTTTCAGGGATAACAGCTCTAATTCTTTAGAGGTTAACAGGCTCTGCAGCGAGTCCTTCCCAGCTTCTAGTGCTGCCAGCTTTGAAGATAGGGCAGATGCCGACTGTTCAGTATTGGATAAAGACTGCTGCAATCGATCCAATTCTTCTCTTTTAGATTCCACTTTGGCTTTCAACTGTTCCATCTGAAACCCCAGCTGTTTCTTGATTTCCTCCTGCTTGTTCACTTGCACCTTTAGTTTAGCAACAAGCATTTTTAGATCTACAATCTCAGCAGACAAATTAGACAGATTTCCCTCAAACTGAATCTTCATGTCTTTTATCTGGAGGTCCAATTCTCTCTTGGCCTTTTCCAGCTTGTCATAAGCATTAGCTTTGTTCTCATACAATATCTGCACAGATTCCAGGTTTTTCTCAACTTCATCCTTGGAGCTAACCAAATCCTCCATTTCAGGGCGCAGTTGCTTGTTGAGCCTCTCTAACTCGGCCTTCAATTCAAGGGCCTCTTCTAGGGAGTGAGCCAAGGCAAGAGCTTTGGTCTCTTTTCCATGAGCCTCTGCTTCAGCACGGTCACGTTCTTCTGCATATCTAGCAGAAAGAGCCTTCTGTTCCCCAAGCAGCTGATCAAACTTTTTCTGCTTCCTTTCCAAATTTGACACCATCCGACGTTGATGATCAAGATCTACACCTACATCTTCTAGTTCCTGCTGCAGTCTAATTTTCATCTTCTCAAGTTTGTCATAAGCAGCAGCCTTCTCCTCAAATCGTTGATTTGTAGCTTCTAGCTCCTTTTGCAACTTTTCCTTTAGTTCTTCAACAGAGTCCAAGGACCCAATACTATCCTCTATTTTTTTCTTCATATCAGTGGCCTGAGCCTGTAGTGTTGAAATCCGCTTTGTCAAATCTCTTTTTGCTATCTCTTCTTCCTCTAGTTGCTCAAGGAAACCATTTTTCTCATCTTCCATTTGTTTTAGTTTTGTACTAAGGTCAAGCTTCTGCCGGGTTTCTTCTTGCAAAAGTTCCTGAGTGTCCTGAAGCTGCGATTCTAGTGTAGAAAAATCTTTGGAAAGTTTGATAAACTTGCTGTCTGCTTGAGAAAGAAGCCCTGTGACATTATTCAATTCTTCGTCTTTATTTTGCACCAAAACAGACAACGTCTCATTATCTTCACAAAATCCTGACAGCGCCCTCTCCAGGCTACATACTCTAGCTTTGAGTTCCCTTTCTCTTTGTTCCAGAACTCCAGCTCTGCTTTGCCATTCGTGGATTTCACTATTTAAGCGAACCTGATGCAAGTTTTGCTCTGACTGCAATGTCTGCAAAAATTCACTTCTCTCACGTTTAGCAGTTTCAAGGTCATCTCTTAATTTTTCAATGACACTCTCTTTGGCAATGGAGTCTTGGACATGCTGCTCCTTTAAATCCTGCAATTGCTTCTCAAGCACTTGCTTTTGCTCTACACTCTGTACAACTTTATTAGATAGAGCACATTTCATATCAGCAAACTCCTTCTTAGTGACACAGTCCATTCCAGGCAAACCCAGTACCACATTTTCACAATGACTAGGATATAAACTCTTTATAGTCTCAAGCTCTTTCTTCAACCAAAGGTTCTCTTTCTCTGATACCTCAAGTTGCCATTTCCAATCAGATATTTCAGCTTCATACAAGAACCTGTTGGCTTTAATCTCAACTTGAAGCTGCTGCACCATAACATTTTCATCTTTGGTGCTTTGACGCACTCCAATATGAGACATACAATCAGCAGGGACATATTCAATCATAAAAATGATTTACCAACTATTCGTAAAGACTTTCAAAATCTAGGAAAGAAAGTGAAGGAACTGGATGCGCAGGTAGTATTTTCATCAATTCTCCCAGTTGATGGTTATGGTATCAGGAGATGGAATAAAATACTAGAGGTAAACAAGTGGCTTCGGCAGTGGTGTAGAGAGCAAGGTTTTGGATTTCTGGACCATGGAGTGAATTACCTCTATGATGGACTCCTTGCTAGAGATGGGATACATCTCACAAAGCCTGGGAAACACATATTTGCCAGAAGACTTGCCACACTTATCAGGAGGGCTTTAAACTAGAAGAGAAGGGGATGGGAAGTAAAAAGAAAGACAAGAACATGCAGCTAAAGGATATACTAAACAAGGTTACTAGATGTGGTAATGAGGACCTAAGACAGGATACTCAGAAGGAAATTAAGAAAAAGGAAGTACCAGAGCGCAATCTGAAATGTTTTTACACAAATGCGCAAAGCTTGGGAAATAAACAGGGAGAATTAGAACTGATAATACAGAAGGAAAAATATGATGTCATTGGTATTACAGAAACTTGGTGGAACGATAAGCATGATTGGAATATACAGATGGAAGGATACAACTTATTCAAAAAAAATAGAACTAATAAAAGAGGGGGAGGAGTTGCATTGTATGTTAAAAAAGATCACATTTCCACGGAAATCACAGTTTTACAAAATGATAACTTATTGGAAAATATTTGGGTAACAATTCAGGGGAAAAACAACGATAAGGACATCATAATAGGTGTTTATTATAGACCACCAGGACAGACAGAAGACAGGGATGAGATTTTTTCACAGCAAATGACCACGCTTTCGAAGAAATTTGAAATTGTTATCATGGGAGACTTTAATTACCCAGATATTCATTGGGAAACTCACACAGCTACGAGTAAAAGCTCTATCAAATTTTTATCCTCTCTAGCAGACAATTTCATTGCCCAGTTAGTAGAAGAAAACACAAGAGGAACATCCATTCTGGACCTAGTTTTAACTAATAAGGAGGACATGGTTAAGGAATTAAGGGTAGCAGGGACATTGGGATTCAGCGACCATGCTATACTCGAGTTTGGGGTTGTAAGAAGAAGAAGACCTGAGAAGACAAAGACTAGAAGACTCAATTTTAGTAGGGCAGATTTTAGGGGCCTAAAGGTAAGGGTTAGTAGAATTCCATGGCGAAAATTACTTAAGCACAAAAATGCACATGAGGGGTGGGAAATTTTCCGTAGGGAAATCATTAATGCACAGGAACTAACAATACCTAGAAGCAAGAAAAATGGGAATCACCTAAAAACTCCAGGATGGATGACCAAAAAATTACATAACCTACTAAAAAAGAAAAAGGAAACTTACAACAAGTGGAAGATGGGAGCTATATCTAAGGGAGAGTATACAGCAGTTTGCAGACTCTGCAAGATAAGCATTAAAAAAGCCAAGGCTGAATACGAATTGAAGCTTGCAAAAGAAGTTAAGAGTAATGTAAAAGGTTTTTGGGGATATGTTAAGAGCAAAAGAAAAGTGAAGGAAACCATTGGAGTCCTAAAGAACGAAAAGGGTGAAAAAGTTAACATGGTGGATCAGCAAGTGGAGTTACTAAATTCATATTTTGTATCCGTCTTCTCCCAAGAAATGGATGGAAATATCAACATTAATGGTGATAGTGATGAGGGGAATGAGGACTCCAAGCTGATTATAAGTGAAGGTTTGGTAAGAGAACATTTAGCTAAGATTAAGGAAACCAAGTCCCCAGGACCGGATGATTTACACCCTAGAGTTTTAAAAGAATTAGCAGAGGAAATAACAGAACCCCTTGCAATAATCTTTAATAAGTCATGGGAGACAGGAGTGGTCCCTCTAGATTGGAAAAGGGCAAATGTGGTCCCCATCTACAAAAAGGGGAATAGGGACGACCCAGGAAATTATAGGCCGGTAAGTCTGACCTCGATAGTAGGAAAAATCTTTGAACAAATCGTTAAAGAACATTTAATTAGGTACCTGGATGGGAAGGCTTTAATTAATCAAAGCCAGCACGGCTTTATGCCTAATAAATCTTGCCAGACTAATCTTATTTCCTTCTATAATAAAGTCACTGAATGGTTGGACCAGGGGAATGCAGTGGACATAGTATATCTTGACTTTAGTAAGGCCTTTGATAAAGTATCACATAACATTCTTATTGAAAAAATGATCAAGTATGGCTTTGATAAAATATCAGTGAGGTGGGTTCACAATTGGCTTAATGATCGGGCACAACGAGTAATTCTAAATGGCTATACATCAAACTGGAAGAAAGTAAAAAGTGGGGTGCCGCAGGGCTCTGTCCTGGGCCCAGTACTTTTTAATATTTTTATAAATGATCTGGATGATGGGGCTAATGGGGAACTAATAAAATTTGCAGATGATACAAAGATAGGAGGAATGGCCAACACTAGAGAGGAGAGAGAGTGCATCCAAAAGGACTTAGACACACTGGAACAATGGGCTGAGGTGAACAAAATGGTATTCAACAGGGACAAATGCAAAGTTCTACATCTGGGTAACAGAAATGCAAGAAGCATATATAGTATGGGAGGAATAGTACTAAGTGAGAGTACAGGGGAAAAGGATCTGGGCATAATAATAGATCGCAAACTCAACATGAGTCAACAGTGCGGTGCGGTGGCTAAAAAGGCTAACCAAATTCTAGGATGTATCAAGACGAGCATTGTAGCTAGATCAAGAGAGGTAATTATTCCGCTGTACTCTGCCCTGGTCAGACCCCACCTGGAATACTGTGTACAGTTCTGGGCGCCCCAGTTTAAGAAAGACATCGATTCATTGGAGCAGGTCCAGAGAAGAGCAACCAAAATGGTGGAAGGTCTACAAACCATGTCCTACGAGGAGAGGCTAAAAGAATTGGGACTGCTTAGTTTGCAGAAGAGAAGGCTAAGGGGAGACTTAATAGCGGTATTTAAATATCTGAAAGGTTGTCACAGTGCAGAGGGATCTACCCTTTTCTCATTAGCAGAAGGAAGCACGAGAAGTAATGGGATGAAACTAAGGGGAAGGAGATTCAGATTAGACATTAGGAAAAACTTTCTAACAGTAAGGGTAGTGAGAGAGTGGAATAGGCTGCCACGGGAGGTGGTGAGTTCTTCATCAATTGAAATCTTCAAGCGGAAACTGGATAGGTATATAGCTGGGATGTTTTAGGAATTCCTGCTTTTGCAGGGGGTTGGACTCGATGGCCCTTGAGGTCCCTTCCAACTCAAACAAACAAACAAACAAACAACAGAGGTGCTTTAGACAAACTGTGTCACTTTCATGCAACCCATTATCTTTACTTGCATTCCACCTGATCTGTTCCGGGTTTTGCGTCTCTCTGCATTCAGACTGTTGCACTAATAAACCTGTGCATGACATCTCTGCTTTTTTACAAGCTGAAATTCTCTTTTTCTTGCCCATGGTTTACTAACAAAATTACACAATATTCCACCGCAACCTTGGGTTCAACCGGCAGCAACTTTTTTCTTGCTATCTTCTGCAGTCACATGTATTCAAACAGTTAACTTATGTGGCACTACAACAACCAGCATTTTCTTCTGTCTTCCACAGAAAACACCAACATGGCACAATAGCCTTTCACATAGACTGTTTGCAATATCCAGCTTCTATACACATTGCTCACTTTCTTGCCATCAGCAAACACTTCACAGACTTCTGTGCCACAGTATACACAAAGTCCATTCCCTGGATTCCTCTTCCAGAGTTTTACTTTCAACAGGTTTTACAAACACCTTGCTATGTTGCAATTCACTCACCCCCTCCTGGGTTTCTTCAGTTGAAATCACAGATTTCTTCCAGCTGTAGGCCACAATGCACACTTTGCAGTACTGCAATCACAAACCACTTGTCTTCCAGGACTTGCGTGGATCTCTTTATGCCCGCATTCTCCACCATATGTGACAGCTTAGGGGAATTACACTCAAAATGGCGGCTTGTCCTGGTCCGGACAGCGGTGGTTCGTGGTACTGGGCGCCGGAAAGATAGCTTTCAGACGGTCCAAGTGTAAAATAAAATGTGGCTTTATTCAGCTTAACTGCAACATAACAAAAACAACAAACACCTAGGCCACAGTTAGGGCACTAACTTACTCCTTGAGTCCCTAACTAGCCTCTGGGGGACAATAAGAGCCTGACTTAGTCTCTGTAAGTCCTCTCTGGATCCAGCCCTCTTGGACAGAGCCTCTCTCTCTGTCCTCGCTGGTCCTGACTATTGCTCAGCTCCAGCAACAGTCCCCTGTAGACCCGAGCACTTCTGGCACAGACCGTCTATCTGTCCAGGTGGGTCCACCATCTCCTGCTCCCTGCAGGATACTCCAGACTACTGGAGTTACACGCCCCCCTCAAAGGCGTGGCTGAGAGCCTTTTCAGGGCTGGGCCTGGGTCGCTCAACAGCGCCCTCTCGCTCACATACTCACAAAACATATATCTATATCTATCTACAAACAAACGCACACACAGGGGTGTCCTTTCTTACTTAAGCCCCATGGCTGGACATGTCCAGATATGTATTTTGCAAGATGATCTTTTTGGACACCTACAATAATGGACACAAATGGACACCTATGTGTCCGTTTTTTTAACGGATCAGTTAGTGACCATTTGTGTCCATTTTCATCTGTCAATTTTCAGTCCATTTTTGTGTTTATTTGGTTGCCATAACACCGAATGATGACAGAGAGAATATAAACACAGGAAGAAGAGCTGGCAATTCAGTCTGGAGCCAACTTTGGAGAGGAGAGTATTGTTTTGGTGTTCCATTTTTACTTGTGCTGCTGTGATTTTTGAAAATTCCTCCATCTTTGACCCGGCTGCTTTTTGATGAAGTGGAGAAGAATTGTCAGGCAGAAACGGCAAAGCTTTTGGCTTCATCCTATTACATCCGATTGCATGACAAGGGGAGAACTGTGCCAACATCCGGAGAAGTTCTACGATTACCTGCGTATGATTATTCCCACCTTATTTATTTATTATGCTTACTTGTTTAGCGCCATCAAATTCCGCCGCACTTTACAGACTTTGTCAGTGACTGTCGCATATAGAGCTCACAATCTACATTCCCTATCAGTATGTCTTTGGAGTGTGGGAGGAAAATGGAGTACCTGGAGGAAACCCATGCAAACACGTGGGAGAACATACAAACACCTTGCAGATGTTGTTTTTGGCAGGATTCGAACCCAGGACTCCAGCGATGCAAGGCTGCAGTGCTAACCACTGAGCCATCGTGCTGCCCATTAACTTCTCCATCAACTGTCAACCAGACTCCAGAGGGATACCGTGCTTACCCAGGAATAGCTAAAAATAACAAATTTATTGTTCACACAAAGGCATAAATCACACTACGCATTTCGGGGACCTCTGCCCCTTTATCAAGTGTGGAGATAATAATAATAATAATAGTCCTTTAATAGTCCCACAGTGGGGAAATTCAGTGTGTTACAGCAGCAAAGATAAGATAAGCAGATACAAATACAAATACAACATGTACAGGAATGTTCCAAGGTGAGAGGCATTACATTAATAGCAGACAGACAGATAGGAAGTAGCAGGGGGGGGGGGGGGGGATTTAACAGGCAGAGAGATATTTCAGTTCTCTGTATGTAATGATCTCCGCTTAGGTCGGTGTTGGTTGTACAGCCTAACCGCGGTGGGGAGGAAAGACTTCCGATAGTGCTCCTTCTCACACCTAGGGTGGAGCAGTCGGTCACTGACAGTACTGCCCAGCGCAATCACAGTCTCATGCATGGGATGGGAGTTATTCTCCCGCATGGAGCTCACCACGGACAGTATCCTTCTGTCACCCACCACCTGCACTGGGTCCAGTGGGCTCCCCAGGACAGAGCTGGCCCTTCTAATCAGCTTGTCAAGTTTATTTCTGTCCCTGGTTGATATACTGCTCCCCCAGCAGGCCACTCCAAAGAAGATGGCTGATGCCACTACCGAGTTGAAGAAAGTCCTAAGAAGTGCCCCCCGGATTCCAAAGGCTCTCAGCTTCCTAAGCAGGTAGAGCCTGCTGTGGCCCTTCCTGTACAGGGCCTCCATATGATCTGCCCAGTCCAGCTTATTATTAAGGAGCAGACCCAGGTACTTATAGGTGTTCACAATCTCGATGCCCGTCCCCAGGATGTCCACTGGTTTTGGAGGGCATCTGCCTTTACGGAAGTCCACCACCATCTCCTTGGTCTTCCCCGCGTTAATCTTCAGGTGGTTCCGGTGGCACCAGTCCACAAAAAACCGGTTCAGTTCTCTGTACTCCTTGTCATCATCGTCTGTGATGAGGCCTACTATTGCAGAGTCGTCAGAATACTTCTGTAGGTAGCAGCTGGATGAGTTGCACCTAAAATCAGCAGTGTACAGTGTGAAGAGGAAAGGGGCGAGAACCGTACCCTGAGGTGCCCCCGTATTACAGATCACGGTACCTGACACACAGTCTTGGGCTCTCACGTATTGAGGTCGATTTGTGAGGTAGTCTAGGATCCAGTTGGAGAGGTGGTGGTCCACTCCAGCAAGGCCCAGCTTGTCTCTCAGTAACCTGGGCTGTATGGTGTTAAAAGCACTGGAGAAATCAAAGAACATTATTCTCACTGTGTTCCCTGGTTTCTCCAGGTGAGACAGAGCCCTGTGCAGAAGGTGGATGATGGCATCATCTACCCCAATGCCCGGTCGATAAGCAAACTGGAGAGGGTCCATAGCGGGGCTCACTAGAGGGCGAAGATGTGTGAGAACCAATCTCTCTAAGATCTTCATCAAGTGGGATGTCAGTGCTACAGGTCTGTAGTCGTTGAGGTCCATAGGGTGAGGTTTCTTTGGAACTGGTACCACACAAGAAGATTTCCATAATTCAGGGACTATTTCCTGCCTCAGGCTCATATTATACATATATGTAATTATACCACACAGCTGGTCCCCACAAGTCTTAATTAGCCTTGCACTGATGTCATCTGGCCCTGCGGCTTTCCTCGCCTTGATCTTTTTCATCTCCTTCCTCACCTGGGCCCGTGTGAAGGTCAGACTGTGGCCAGATAAAGACAGATTTCTGGATTTACTGGTCTGTTGGGAAGTAGCCACATGGGGTGAATGGGGTGAAGTCATTGTGGTGAGGGGAGCTGAAGGACATTCTGGGGTGGGAGGAGCTGGTGTGTGATCAAATCTGTTGAAGAATAGGTTTAGTTCATTAAGCCAGTTAACATCTGCCTCAATCTGGCAGACCGACTGTTTATGACCCGAAATTGACTTAAGCCCCTCCCAGACCCCCCTTATGTCTTTTCTTTCCATTTGCTTTTCCATTTTTTCCTTATAACTGGCTTTTCCTTGCCTGATTAGATGCCTCAGCTCCTTTTGTACTTCCCTCAACCCCTCCTTATCTCTTGTCCTGAATGCCATCTTTTTCTCCTTAAGTAGTGTTTTTATATCAGCGTTAATCCATGGTTTGTTGTTGGAGAAGCACCTCACCACTTTTGTGGGTACTGTGTTGTCCACACAAAAATTAATGTAGTCCGTTATGCAGTGTGTGAGTCCTTCTATATCTTCTCCATACGAATCCTGCAGCACTTCCCATGCGGTTGTGTCAAAACAATCCCTCAGAGCCTCATCACTCTCCTCGGACCATATCCTCACTGTGCGGGTGACAGCTGGTTCTCTACGTACAAGTGGCTTGTACACAGGTCGGAGATGTACTAGGTTGTGATCCGATCTTTCCAGGGGCGGTAGGGCTGATGAGTTATATGCCTCCCTCACGTTGGCAAAGAACAAGTCCAGTGTTTTGTTGTCTCTTGTGTGGCAGGTTACATACTGTGTGAAACTGGGAAGTGTGGATGATGGAGAGGCATGGTTGAAATCGCCAGACACAAGAAGGAGGGCCTGGGGGTGCTGAGACTGTAACTGGCTCAGCGTGGCTTGTAGGACCTCACAGGCAGCGTCAGCTTTCGCAGAGGGGGGGACATATGCAGCTATCACGATGACATGTGATAGTTCCCTTGGTAGATAGAAAGGTCTCATGCTCACAGCTAATAGTTCAATGTCCTTACAGCAAGTTTGCTCCTTAATCACAATGTGTCTAGGATTGCACCATCTATTATTCACAAACATTGCCAGCCCCCCTCCTTTCCTCTTACCGCTCTCCCTTGTCCTGTCTGCCCGAAGGAGTTTAAAACCATCCAAGGAGACCAGAGAGTCAGGAGTAACTTCAGTGAGCCAAGTCTCTGTAAGTAGCATCATGCTGCACACCCGAAACTCCTGATGGTGCCTGGTGAGCGCTGTTAGTTCATCCATCTTGTTTGCAAGAGATCTCACATTGCCCATAATGATGGAGGGAACAGTTGGTCGGTAACGCCTCTTTTTAATCCTCTGAAGAGTTCCTGCTCTGCAGCCCCTCCCCCCGCTTTTTCTTTCTCCAGAGTTCTTGGGGGATGGGTGGGCAAATGGTATGCAGCCCTGTTGTTGTGACTCTAAGCTGCAGTAATTTCTCTCTTGTGTAGACAAAAGAAATGCCTGCAGACACAAGAGTCCCCATTTCAGCAGGACAAAAAGACAGATAAAAACAAAAAAAAAAGTATCACAAAGGTCCAATTCCAAGTCTTTGTTTCTTCATTTCTTCATAGTGTAAAGTCCATTAAGTAGAGAGATAAAAAACAGACAGAGAAAGAAAAAAAAAGAGAGAGAGAGTCTTAGAGCTGCTGACCAGGCAGCCACTTCAGCGGCGCCATCTTGGAAAAAAAAAAAAAAAAAAAAAAAAAAGAGATGCTACTATAGCTGAGTCTAAAACAACACTAACATCATTATGGCAGAGTGGACTTTTTTTCTCTTTTTTTGGACAGTCTTTTGAAAAGTCTCAATGATTAAAGTCCTGAGCACTGAAAATGAGAGACTTTATTCCTCAGCATGCTGACTGCTCCATTTTCAATGTTTGCAACTGCAGGGAAAGAAACCATAATAGTCACCTTTGCCTCTGCTTGTGTTTTGTAAATGCTTTCTGTAAAGATGGTGTTAGGGGAGGGATCCTCAGTGGTCAAAATGTACAAGTACGTTAAGGAAGCGTTCACACTAACGTTGGTGTCCGTCAGTAGTGTCCGTTGCTATTGTCCGTTACAAGATTTTAGCAACGGACACTAGATGAACCGTCAGAAATCCGTTAAAATTTCCATTCATTTTAATGGGTTTTTATATTGTGTCCGTTAGTGTCCGTTAGTGTCCGTTTACACACAATCTGTCAGAAGTCCGTTATTTTTTCGCGGACAAAAAATCCTACATGCAGGACTTTTTCTCTGTTTGAAAAAAACGGATTCTTGACGGACAGCAAGCATCTGTTATTTTTTTAACATTGAAGTCTATGGGTAACGGACTTATAACGGACAGTAACTGATAGCCATCAGTTACTGTCCGTTATTTTATGTCCTTTTACTTTCCCTGCGCATGCTCAGGAAGGAGAAACAAACAAAAAAAAAACTAACAGTGTCCTCAGGCACATGCGGTTTTACATACCGCTAGAAAGCCGACAGCGCGCTGAATTCAGCGCACTGCCGGCTTTCCCGGTATGTGCCCCGGGGCTGGAGATATCGGCGGTGTAAGTTACATGTTTTACTGTTAGAAGGGTGCTGCGAGGAACTCCCTCCCTGACACTTCTCTTCGTTCAGAGACTTGTACTGAGGGGGCGTTCCTCACAGCTTGAGCATCATCGCTGGGCTGTGAGGAACGCCCCCTCTCTCTCTGTTCTCGTCTATAGTGCTGTACTGTCAGAGGAACTCCCTCCCTGACACTTCTTGTTCGTCCATAGCGCTGTACTGAGGGGGCGTTCCTCACAGCTCAGCGTCATCGCTGGGCTGTAAGGAACGCCCCCTCTCTCTGTACTGGTCTATAGCCCTGTACTGTCAGAGGGGGCGTTCCTTACTGCCCGGCGATGACGCTGAGCTGTGAGGAACGCCCGCTCAGTACAGCGCTATGGACGAACGAGAAGTGTCAGGGAGGGAGTTCCTCACAGCGCCCTTCAAACAGTAAAAGATGTTAACTTACACCACCGATATCTCCAGCCCCGGGGCACATACCGGGAAAGCCGGCAGTGCGCTGAATCCAGCGCGCTGTCGGCTTTCTAGCAGTATGTGACATGAAAGGTCCTCTTTAAAAAACGGACACTACCCGATGCCTGGATTTGTGCCTAAAATGCACCATAACGGCAGTTTCTTGCCCCAATTGCCACTTTTTCAGACAGTAGATGGAGCTGGGCAGGAAACTAGGCGGGTGGTGGATGCCTTAGCACATCAGATTTCTCATGCCACTATAAAATGTCAGTCTTAATAAATTCCTCCCACTGTGCTTTTCTTGCAATTGTACTTGTTCTGAGAAATGCAGACAATCATTTTACAAGCTTTTCTCAAATAAAATGAAAATTTTTACTACTAGATTCATTGTCAATTGTACTGTCATACAGTAACAATCATTTAGTAAAGTGCTATTAATATCTTCTTTTTTTCCTTTATTTTATTTTGCCTTGATTTATTAGTTGTTTGGTGTAGTCCTTAATATATGATATTAAGAACATTTGAGTCAACAGAAAGTCAGAAAATACAGTAATACCTCTTACATTCGCGAGGTTAGGTTACAGAGCGGGTCGCGGATCGCGAGGAATCGCGAATGTTAGGTACAAGCGCTTAGAAGCGCTTACAAAGCCGATTTCTAATGTTTAACCCCTAAATATCAATAAACTTTACCCTACAGTACTGTACAGTATACTAAAGTATACTGTACAGTACTGTATATTAATACATTCATTCATTTTTCTTATACACTCACAGTAAAATGAAACTAATTACCGGGTACGTAACGAACAGGACGCTACTACCCAATAGCGAAGGTGTTTTTTTTTATTAAATTTCACAGATCTGAGAAAAAAAGAGCAAAATCTATATATGTTAGTTGCCAAAAAAATATCGCAAATCTGTGAATTCGCAAATTTGGAAACGCGAGTGTACGAGGTATTACTGTATTCAGTTTCAATGACAACAGCGACAACACTTAGGCTTAGAAATGAAATGCTTAGATTCTAACTTGCTCCCTTAAAAACCTGTATAGTATTGCAAGACATTATGCTTATAAATAATAAATGTAAAAAAATGAATGAATCTTAAATGATACATTTTCTGGAGAGCTGAGCAGAATCGGGTTGTAAGCTTTAGATTTCTTTGTACATGTATAAAAAATATCTTTTTAAATGAAGTACACTTTGGTAATATATCTTCAGTAACAGCTTTGGGTTATTTTTATTTGATATTTTTACTGCTTTGGTGCCAGAGGGGAAAGCTCTCTAATTTATCTTTAGTGCTTTCATATAAAACAAAACAACTCAATCTGTACATATTATAAATCGGAACAAAACTATTCACTCATCTCTATTAATAGCTTGAATGAAAAATCCACTCTAAAGGAAATGCAAAATCAATAGGTAGTTACAGTGCTAAAGCAACACGTAGAAAGGGACAAATGTGAAAATAACTTCTATGTATTTTGCATAAATAATTCTAGTACATTGATATTGTTTTCTTTGTCCTTGAACATGCCAGAGGTTTCATTGCCACACAGTCCCTATTGCTATAGCAGAATTATCATACTGAGATTAAGCCAAATTTAGGTTTTCATTTTCTTGTATCTTGGAGGTGAATGCTATGCAGGCACAAGTGAATTCTATTTATTTAGTTTGGAAATGCACTGTACATCAATGAATCAATAATCTGACCACTATTGGAATTTGCATTGATCATCTTCTCCCATGTTACCTAACTGGTGTTTAAAGCACTGTGTGCCACATTCCAAACACTATCTTCAGATTTGTGTGCACTTTATTGAGCTTATATCATTTGTATCATAAGCTTTCTAACAAAAATCTATCATTGTGAAGCTGAGGCTGAGATGGGCAGATTTCAAATATACCTATTATGTCAAGTATAACAGTATCCACATATATACCGTATGTATCTATACAATTTACTATATTGTTTAAAGTTACAGTATGTCATGTTTTGTACTGCATGTGTATTATTTGTATTGCTTTGTCTTTTATCACCTCTATTATTTATTATATTGTGATTGTCTCTATATCTGTAAACCTCTTAAAGAGAACCTGCCGCCATGAAAATAGAGTACTGTATAATGTACAGGCAGCATATTATAGCGCAGGAAGTAAGCAGATTGATATATAGTTTTGTGGGAAAAGATTCATATAACTTGTCATTTATCCATTTACCCTGTAATTTATCCGCCGCCACATATTTTCCGCAGCACTTTTTTACTGCGGCCCGCTATGTGGAGCTTTAGCCTAAGGCTAAGGCCCTAGGTGGCGTCCCGCAGCAAAAAACGCAGCAGCAACGTATTGTGGTTCTTCCTGCAACGCTTTGCACAGAAGGTTCACTTCACAGAGGTTTTCTCTGCAGACTTTCTGCTTCAATTATATCTATAGGGAAAATGCCGGCGTTTTTGGAAATAGCCGAGTGTCCACACCGTATATTTTTCCCGCAAAGTGGGGATGGGATTCACTAGAATCCCATATCCACTTTGCTGTGGCTATAAAACGCTGTGTTTTTTTCTGCGGCGTTTCCACCACATGGGGCTCCAGCCTAAAACAGTAATTGAGACAGAAGTACGGTCCTTTTAGAGAGTGACAGATCACTCAGAGGACTGCCCACCTGACTCAATTACTATTTCAAGCATAGAAAAAGCAAATATACAGATGGATAGATGGCAGGATATACTGAACCTTTTCCCACAAATCTTTAAATCAATCTGCTCAGCTCTTCCAGCTCTATAATACGCTGCTTGAAGATTTTACTACATTTTCATGGTGATAGGTTCACTTTAAGGCACATACAGGTTATGATTAGAGATGAGCGAATCTTTAAAAAATTCAATTCGGACGATTTGCCACATATTCCGTAACGATTCGATCCAAATTAATTCATGGCGAATCACGTTAATCCCTTCCTGACATCTACCCTAATAGTACTGAGCTGCCGTGAAGGACTTCCTGTAAACCACGGCGGAAGCATGGTGCACAAACAGAAACTGTCCTCTAACACCCCCGGTCGGAGCTGAGCTCCGATCGTGGGTGTTAACCCCTGAGATGCCGCGGTCAAAAATGACCGCGGCATCTCAGGGGTTTTATTATATATTGGGATCTGCCCCACCCCGTGATGTTTTCGGGGGGTGCCACTGCACCTAATCGGCAACCCAGGGTTTGACCAGTGACCCCAGGTCTGCCCCATCACTGTCCCTCGGCATACCTGGTTGATCCTGCCTTGAATGGAGACTGTCAGCCTATGCGTCTGCATGGGCTGACAGCCTCCTATACACTGCAATACTCGTGTATTGCAGCGTATACCTATTGAAGCAGTGATCAGAATATCTCTGCTTCAATCCCCTATGGGGGCAAAAAGAAAAAATGTAAAAAAAAAGTGAAAAAAAATAAGAGCTGGTGCTATTATTATACTCTGGGATCTCCTCAGATGATGTCATTACGCTGGCACGCTCCACATGACCGCTGGGGCCCAATCACAGGCCCCAGCAGTGAGGCCTGGGGAGCAGGACCTCAGTCACCGGCTGGAAGAGCTGGATGCACTTGCCCGGTTATGCCAGGTGCTGACGCCAGCCCTGTCGGCACCCCCCTGATCTCGCCGCGGGGGGAGGGGGGAATCCGGATTCGATGCGAATCGAATATTTCCTGAAATTCAGTTCAAGTTCCACTTCGTCAGCTTTGATTCGCTCATCTCTAATTCTGATCACAGATTCCGCTTTGTTGTCCATTGTATTTATGATTGTAATGGCTATATTAGAAGTACATGTTAACTTGAACATATTATTACTGTCAACCCTCCATGTATCATACCTAGAGGTGAGCAGGGAACTGCCAAGCAGACACTTCTCCCTGTGTCTGACGTTTTTTAAAACTATGGCCCAGATTTACTATTGTTGCTATGACTAGGAAATGGCTTAATCATGATGCATTTTTGGTGCAGTGTGACACATCTGTGAAGACTCAGAAAAATCTAGCTCCTTCTGACATCTCACATGAAGTTTTCACTTACCACTTAGCACTCTACAATGGGACAGGTTTGCTAATGCTGTCTAATTTTTATATAGTGTAAACTTAGACTAGGCAGTATTAAAAGGTGCTAGAGTTATCACAGCGTCTGATGCTGGATTGTAAATCCGATGCAATGTTAGTGTGTCTATATGATGAGGCAAGGTGTAAAAGTGTGTGAAAGACAATAATAAATGTGGTGCATACAATACTACATAGACCAGTTTTTTGGAACAAATTAAGTAAAGAATCTGGTATGTCTAGCTTAGCAAATATACCAGTTTTGCTTCATGCAACATTGAAAGCACAATCAAACCACAACCCTACCATAATAATATTAATAATACTACTAATACAACAACTCTTTTGTAATCCACATTTAGCAGCAAATTATATCAGAAGACTCTGGTCAAATGGTGAAATGTCTTATAGTGCTTGCCAAGGCCCAATAAAGATAAAGATAGACATATAAGATTTCTCAAATAAATCTTACACTATTACAGTAGTTTATTTCATACATAGTGCAAATTGTAGTAGCTAATGCTTACCAAATTCACATGTTTGAATTTATTTTGTTTCTAAGTATTGATTTGAGTTTCATCTACAAGGTCATTGCTAGGTTTTAAAAGACCCCCGAGTTTAGGCCGGCAGCTTTGCTTATGTGTTTGTAAAGCATTGCTGTTTAGTACAGCTGTGCTGGAGTTGAAATCAACAACAGTTTAACTATATCAAAGAAGTTGCTCTAAATCAATTAAAAAATAATTTACAAAAAAATGGCCTTGGGCTCTTAGTTGGAGACTTGGGGCCTAAGCCTCCGGTGAAGTAGCCCAGCATCACCATCTGTTTGGAAGAAATACTTCTTCAACCGCTACAGTTATTCACAAAGTAAATGTTAATTGCAGTTACTAAAAGCTTTGATGTAAAAATATTTTTGCAAAAGAAAAAAATATGCTAAACTTATACTCTAGTGTTCTAATTAAAAAAGCTTTTGACATTTCAGCATTGCAGCATTGTTTCAAGTAATTTTTTTAGAAAATGTGGCAAAAATAATTTAAAAAAAGGAAATGCAATGAGGTAGATTTACTAATGAATATGTCCCATAATTCTGTTGCAATTTGCACCAATATAGTGTCATACAGTGGGGAAAAAAAGTATTTAGTCAGCCATCAATTGTGCAAGTTCTCCCACCTAAAAAGATGAGAGAGGCCTGTAATTGACATCATAGGTAGACCTCAACTATGAGAGACAAAATGAGAAAACAAATCCGGAAAATCACATTGTCTGATTTTTAAAGAATTTATTTGCAAATTATGGTGGAAAATAAGTATTTGGTCAATAACAAAAGTTCATCTCAATACTTTGTTATATATCCTTTGTTGGCAATGACAGAGGTCAAACGTTTTCTGTAAGTCTTCACAAGGTTGGCACACACTATTGCTGGTATGTTTGGCCCATTCCTCCATGCAGATCTCCTCTAGAGCAGTGATGTTTTGGGGCTGTCGCTGGGCAACACGGACTTTCAACTCCCTCCAAAGGTTTTTTATGGGGTTGAGATCTGGAGACTGGCTAGGCCACTCTAGGACCTTGAAATGCTTCTTACGAAGCCACTCCTTCGTTGCCCTGGCGGTGTACCTGGGATCGTTGTCATGCTGAAAGACCCAGCCCTGTTTCATCTTCAATGCCCTTGCTGATGGAAGGAGATTTGCACGAAAAATCTCACGATACATGGCCCCATTCATTCTTTCATGTACACGGATCAGTCGTCCTGGTCCCTTTGCAGAGAAACAGCCCCAAAGCATGATGTTGCCACCCCCATGCTTCACAGTAGGTATGGTGTTCTCTGGATGCAACTCAGCATTCACTCTCCTCCAAACACGACGAGTTGTATTTCTACCAAACAATTCTACTTTGGTTTCATCTGACCATATGACATTCTCCCAATACTCTTCTGGAACATCCAAATGCTCTCTAGCAAACTTCAGACGGGCCAGGATATGTACTGGCTTAAGCAGGGGGACACGACTGGCACTGCAGGATCTGAGTCCCTGGTGGAGTAGTGTGTTACTGACGGTAGCCTTTGTTATGTTAGTGAGAGCTTTCTGCAGCTCATTCACTAGGTCCCCCCGTGTGGTTCTAGGATTTTTGCTCACCGTTCTTGTGATCATTTTGACCCCATGAGGTGAGATCTTGCGTGGATCCCCTGATCGAGGGAGATTATCAGTGGTCTTGTATGTCTTCCATTTTCTAATTATTGCTCCCACAGTCGATTTCTTCACACCAAGCTGCTTGCCTATTGCAGATTCAGTCTTCCCAGCCTGATGCAGTTCTACAATTTTGTTTCTGGTGTCCTTCCACAGCTCTTTGGTCTTCACCATAGTGGAGTTTGGAGAGTGACTGTTTGAGGTTGTGGACAGGTGTCTTTTATACTGATAACAATTTCAAACAGGTGCCATTACTACAGGTAATGAGTGGAGGACAGAGGAACCTCTTAAAGAAGAAGTTACAGGTCTGTGAGAGCCAGAAATCTTGCTTGTTTGTAGGTGACCAAATACTTATTTTCCACCATAATTTGCAAATAAATTCTTAAAAAATCAGAAAATGTGATTTTCTAGATATGTTTTCTCATTTTGTCTCTCATAGTTGAGGTCTACCTATGATGTCAATTACAGGCCTCTCTCATCTTTTTAAGTGGGAGAACTTGCACAATTGGTGGCTGACTAAATACTTTTTTTCCCCACTGTACATGCCTCACACCACATTTATTAATATTTTTTTTAATAACCACAACATGGTTTTGTGACAAGTTTTCCCAAAGTAACCTGCTAACTATGCTATTGGTATCTAAATGCAGCTCCCCAGAAGAGGAATTGCAGCTTGTTAAGAAATTGGAGATTTGTTAAGCATAGACACATCTGTATCATTCAACATGAGCCACTGTGACAGTGTTAGTATGTGTTGTAGATCGAGTTCACACAGGATTTTTTGGAATTTTAAAATATAAAAGGTTCCTGTGGTTTTAGACTGTGTCTTCATGTTGTGGAATTCATGTAGCTAAAACTATGTCAACATGCAAATTGGTAAAATCTTTAGACTGAGTGCAACTTGAAGAAATTTACATATCTACATAGGTTGAAAAAAGATTAAACCAGGGGAAGGCAAAAACCACTGTGTAAATTGATATTCACATGTCAGTGTTAGAAATGAGCAGACTGATTTGTAATAAACTGGTTCCTAAAAGTTTTGCTTTTTCATGAAACCGAAACTTCTCTATTCATCTGGAGTGAACTAAAATGGCTGCCACCATAAGTAACAGGAGGTAGAATATCAGATTAGGATTATAGGAGAGGAGAACTAGTCTGGAGCACAGTTTAGTCATATTTAACCCCTTGGGGACACAACATAAAAGTATCTTAAGGACCAGGTCTCATTTTTCAAAACTGACATGTGTCAATTTACACAAGTGATTTTTAGACTTTCCGTGAGACATTATACTTCATGATAGTGGTAAACATTGATCAATATTTTTGTATTTACAGTGCCTTGCGAAAGTATTCGGCCCCCTTGAACTTTTCAACCTTTTGCCACATTTCAGGGTTCAAACATAAAGATTGAAAATTTTAATTTTTTTGGTGAAGAATCAACAACAAGTGGGACACAATTGTGAAGTGGAATGAAATTTATTGGTTATTTTAAACTTTTGTAAAATAGAAAAAAAAAAGAAAAGTGGGGCGTGGAATATTATTCGGCCCCTTTACTTTCAGTGAAGCAAACTCACTCCAGAAGTTCAGTGAGGATCTCTGAATGATCCAATGTTGCCCTAAATGACTGATGATGATAAATATAATCCACCTGTGTGTAATCAAGTCTCCGTATAAATGCACCTGCTCTGTCATAGTCTCAGGGTTCTGTTTAAAGCGCAGAGAGCATCATGAAGACCAAGGAACACACCAGGCAGGTCCGTGATACTGTTGTGGAGAAGTTTAAAGCCGGATTTGGATACAAAAATATTTCCCAAACTTTAAACATCCCAAGGAGCACTGTGCAAGCGAACATATTGAAATGGAAGGAGTATCAGAACACTGCAAATCTACCAAGACCCGGCTGTCCCTCTAAACTTTCATCTCAAACAAGGAGAAGACTGATCACAGATACAGCCAAGAGGCCCATGATCACTCTGGATGAACTGCAGAGATCTACAGCTGAGGTGGGAGAGTCTGTCAATAGGACAACAATCAGTTGTACACTGCACAAATCTGGCCTTTATGGAAGAGTGGCAAGAAGAAAGCCATTTCTCAAAGATATCCATAAAAAGTCTCTTTTAAAGTTTGCCACAAGCCACCTGGGAGACACACCAAACATGTGGAAGAAGGTGCTCTGGTCAGATGAAACCAAAATCGAACTTTTTGGCCACAATGCAAAACGATATGTTTGGCGTAAAAGCAACACAGCTCATCACCCTGAACACACCATCCCCACTGTCAAACATGGTCGTGGCAGCATCATGGTTTGGGCCTGCTTTTCTTCAGCAGGGACAGGGAAGATGGTTAAAATTGATGGGAAGATGGATGGAGCCAAATACAGGACCATTCTGGAAGAAAACCTGTTGGAGTCTGCAAAAGACCTGAGACTGGGACGGAGATTTATCTTCCAACAAGACAATGATCCCAAACATAAAGCAAAATCTACAATGGAATGGTTCACAAATAAACGTATCCAGGTGTTAGATTGGCCAAGTCAAAGTCCAGACCTGAATCCAATCGAGAATCTGTGGAAAGAGCTGAAAATTGCTGTTCACAAACGCTCTCCATCCAACCTCACTGAGCTCAAGCTGTTTTCCAAGGAAGAATGGGCAAGAATTTCAGTCTCTCGATGTGCAAAACTGATAGAGACATACCCCAAGCGACTTGCAGCTGTAATAGCAGCAAAAGGTGGCACTACAAAGTATTAACTTAAGAGGGTCGAATAATTTGACACGCCCCACTTTTCAGTTTTTTATTTTTTACAAAAGTTTAAAATATCCATTAAATATCGTTCCACTTCACGATTGTGTCCCACTTGTTTATTCTTCACCAAAAAATTACAATTTTATATCCTTATGTTTGAAGCCTGAAATGTGGCAAAAATACTTTCGCAAGGCACTGTATTTATAAAAAAAATAGAAAATGTTTTAAAAATTTTGAAAAAAATTCACAATTTTCAAAATGTGAAATGCTCTACTTGTCAGACAGATAGTCATAGCACCCAAATACATTAATAAATATTATCTACCATATCTCTGCTTTATATAGGCATCATCTTCTTATCATCCTTTAATTTATTTTGGACATTAGAAGGCTTACAAATGTAACAGCAATTTTCCAGATTTACAAAAAAATTTCCCAAGCTAATTTTTTAGGGACCATTTCAGTTCTGAAAGGGATTTTAATGGTCATTATATTAGAAACCCCCCATAAATCACCCCATTTTTAAAACTGCACCCCTCAAATTATTCAAAACAGAATTTGGGAAGATTGTTAACCCTTTAAGCATTTCATGGGAATTAAAACAATATCGAGGTGAAATTTCAAAATCATTTTGAAGGAATTTATCAAGGGGTATGGTGAGCATTTTGACCCCTGAGCTGTTTCACAGATTTTATTAGCATTGAGGCGTAAAAATGTAAAATAACATTTTTTCCAATAAACCATCCATTTAGCCCCAAATTTTTAATTTTCACAAGAGTATAAAGAAGACAAAGTTCCCCAAAGTTTGTTACACAATTTCTCCTGAACACAGATACTCCATATGTGGTCATAAACTGCTGTATGGGTACTTGGTGGGGCTCAAAATGGAAAGGGTACTATTTTGCTTTCGGAGGGCAGACTGGAATAGTTTTCAGGTGCCATGTCACGATTGCAAAGCCCTTAAAGACCAGTACAATGGAAACCCCTCAAAAGTTACCCCATTTTAGAAACTACACCCCTCAAGGAATTTCTCAAGGGGTATTATCATTTTGAGCCCAAGAGTGCTTTCGAAAAATTAATGCACAAAGTGAAAATTAAAATTTTTAAAGAAATATGCCATTTCAGTGCCCGACATGTTGTGTCCACTTTGTGTCACCAGAAACATGCAATCCTAAAACTATTAAGTGGGCTATCCTGGGTACAAAAAAAGTCGTGGGCGTAAACTGCTGCTCGTGCACACAGCAGGGCTCAGAAGGGAAGGAGCTCTGTGCATTTTAGCTTTTGGAGTATAGATTTAGAAGCACTTTCTGGATGCCATGTTGTTTTTGCAGAGCCCCGGAGGTGCCAGTAAATTTGAATTCCCCAAGAAGTGACCATTTTGTAGGGGCAATTTTAAAGTCCCTTCAAATGTGACAGGGCGTCCAAAAACCAACAATCTAAATCTGAGCTCCTTCAGATCTTCGCCCTGCTGTGTGCCCAAACTGCAGTTTATGCCCACATGTATGACACTGTTGTACCTAGGATAACATACTTAACAATGCTGTATGTGGGTTTAAACTGCTGGCACAAGGGAATGACCGCTATTTTGTTTTTTGGAACACAGTTTTTTTTTTGGACATCATGCCACTTTTGCAAAGCCACAAAGCTGCTTTTTTTGGTCGGAAACAAAGTTGGACATGCAGGACTTTTTTTCTGATATTTAGGTCGGACTCACGGCGGATGGACTCCAGGTGCAAGTGTGAACCAACACTAAAGTGGAATCTACAGATATGTGACCCCACTTTGGAAAGTACACCCCTCAAGGGATTTATGAAGTTGCATCGCAAGCATTTTTAACCCTTGAATGTTGCATTTAATTTCCAGAAATGAATACAACGGTGATAATGAAAAAAATGCTCACTGTACCTCCAGATAAATTCCTTCAGGGGTGTAGTTTCCAAAATGGGGTCATGTGTAAGGGGATTTCACTGAACTGCATTTCAGGAGCTCTGCAAAAGTGTCATGGTGTCCAAATATGTGCTCCAAAAACCAAATAGCACTCCTTCCCTTCTGTGCCCGGCAGTATTTTATACCCACATATGACATTAAGTACATTATCCTGGGTACAACAGTGTCATACATGTGGGCATAAACTGCAGTTTAGGCACACTGCAGAGCAAAGATGTGAAGGAGCGCTATGTGGCTTTTGGAGTGCAGATTTAGATGTTTTGCATCTAGACGCCATGTTATGTTTGCAGAGCCTCTAATATACCAGAAAAGTGGAATCCCCATTTTGAAAACTGCATCGCTCAAAGAATTTATCAAGGGGTGACAAATGCCACTGCCACACTTTAGGTATAATAACAAAAAACGTCATTGCTTCTTCCAATATCAATGCCATGTTGGTATAGCATTCTACTCCCATAAATGGATCGTTTTTGACAGCTTTATATCTGGGAAGCCACTTTGTTTTCATCACTTTTCAACCATGCATATTGACACAAATTTTTCTTCAAAATAAGCCTGTTGCAATTGCAAGTCCCTAAAGGTGTAATTACTATGTAAAATCTTTCCTTCTTCCAATGTAACCATATGTTATATCCTCAGATCAAGCCAGACAAAGGTCATACTGACTGAAACATTGCACGTACTACTTTGTTCCTGTGCATGTCAAATATTATACAGATGTTTACCATATGATATGGCGTTGTGATGTGAAATTTTGAATATTACCTATATTCTTTGGAAAAACTAAAAACTAAATACAAGAGATTGTTTGATATAACACTTTTAAGGTGTGTGCTGTGATTTCTATCTTCTGTATAGCGGGTTGGAGAACCCCTCTACACGCACAACCACCACCACTGTTACTAAGTGTGCGGAACCGGTAATATACGTATCTACTTTGTTAATGGAATGGCATGAACAGAGTAATGACCACTACTTTAAAGTGAGAAACATTACTGTAATTGGTTGGTCATACAACCATCTATTCAGTCATCCTTTCTTTATACACAGTGACCAAAAACATGCAAGTCAAGTAGTATGTCAAGTTGCATCAATGCATTGCCAAACATGACGTACTACTATGTCATGTGTCAGGAAGGGATTGATATCTTCAGTTGTCTTCTATATCCTTACATTACTTGTTTTGTACGTTGAATATACCTATAAGAGTAATCTAGTCTCAGTTACCTTGGGTGGAAGGACATAATATATCAGTCTACAGATGTCAGGCAGAAAAAAAAATGAAAGTGCATGAACATAGGATAAGAGGGATACACCTTTACTAGATGTAATGCTAGATAATGCATGTGCATAGTTCATAGGATTTATGTATTGAAGACACTCCTCATACTAGACCAGACCCCCGGATAATGTAATTGTTGTTCACGTTTAACTGACACATGACAAAGAGGCCTGAGACTGGTTGGGCCATCTATCAATCACCTTATTGGTAAATTGATATGCCTGGTGCTCATTTATTGGATGGTTCTCCTTAATGCATGATTCAGAAGGCAACTTATTAGTTTACTGTCAGTGTTATACATCCTACATCTTTCCCATTCAGTAATATTGGGAAATACAGTTATGGCTGCAACTGTTGGCACCCCTGAGATTTTTCCAGAGAATGAAGTATTTCTCCCAGAAAATTATTGCAATTACACATGTTTTGTTATACATGTTTATTTCCTTTGTGTGTATTGGAACAACATAAAAAGTTGGAAAAAAGTGTGAACTCAATTGCTTCCTATAACCATCAACAAGCTTCTTAAACCTCTCAACTGGAGTTTTGGACCACTCTTCTTTTGCAAACTGCTCCAGGTTTCTCATATTTGAAGGGTGCCTTCTCCCAACAGCAATTTTAAGATCTCTCCACAGGTATTCAATGAGATTTAGATCCGGACTCATTGCTGGCCACTTCAGAACTCTCCAGCACTTTATTTCAATCCATTTCTGGGTGCTTTTTAAAGTATGTTTGGGGTCATTATCCTGCTGGAAGACCCTTGCCCTAGGACGCAAACCCAGCTTTCTGACAATGGGCCCTACATTGCGACCCAAAATCGTTTAGTAATCTTCAGATCTCATGATGCCTTGCACATAGTCCCAGTCTTTGAATCTCCACCATATTTGACCACTGGCACTGTGTTCTTTTCTTTGTAGGCCTCATTCTGTTTTCGGTACACAGTGGAATGATGTGCTTTACCAAAAAGCTCTATCTTGGTTTCATCTGTCCACAAGACATTTCCACAAAGATGTTGGCTTACTCACATACAGTTTAGAAAACTGCAGTCTAGCTTTTATTTTATGTCTCTGTGTCAGCAGTGGGTTCCTCCTGGGTCTCCGGCCATAGCGTTTCATTTCAATAAAAATGTTGACGGATAGATTGTGCTGACACTGATGCACCCTGAGCCTGCAGGACAGCTTAAATTTCTTTGGAACTTGATTGGGGCTGCTTATCCATCATCCGGACAATCCTGAGTTGCAACCTTAGATCAATTTTTCTCTTCCATCCACAGAGAATAGCTGCAGTGCCATGGATTGTAAACTTCTTGATTATGTTGTGCACTGTGGACAAAGGAGCACCAAGATCTCTGGAGATGGACTTGTAACCTTGAGATTGTTGATATTTTTACACAATTTTGGTTCTCAAGTCCTCAGAAAGTTGTCTTCTCCTCTTTCTGTTCTCCGTGCTTGGTCTGGCACAGACACAAAATGTAAAGATTGAGTCAACTTCTCTCCTTTTTATCTGATTTCAGGTGTGATTTTTATATATTGCCACACCTGTTTCTTGCCACAGGTGAGTTTGAATGAGAATCACATGCTTGAAACAAAGTTATTTACCCACAATTTTTAAAAGGTGCCCACAATTTTGAAAAGGTACCAACAATTTTGTCCAGCCCATTTTTGGAGTTTTGTATGAATTTATGTCCAATTTGCCTTTTTTCTCAGTTTTTTTTGTGTTGTTGCAATACACACAAAGAAAGTAAACATGTGTATAACAAAAGATGTGTAACTGAAATAATTTTCTGGGAGAAATACTAAATTTTATGGTAAAAATTCAGGGGTGTCAACACTTATGGCCATGACTGTATATATGAACTATGTAGGTCAGGGGTCTCAAACTTGCGGCCTGCGGGCCAACTGCGGCCCTCGGGACAATAGTTTGCGGCCCCCACCTCAATATCAAAGTTTATTGTTAGTGCGGCCAGAGTTTGATACGAATGGCACCAGGGGCGCACTGTCTGGGGGGCGGCATTTTTTACTATCTAATGTAAACCAGCCCAGGACAGGCCGCTTAAAAAAAAAAAACAACGCTGAGCGGGGCCTGTCCTGGGCTGGATTACGAGACCTCGACCACGACCGGACCCGGCAGGTTACGGAGCCCGCGGCCAGCTGGATATGGCCGGGCCCCGGACCATTATGATAGCGGTCGGGGAAAGTCTGGTTCCCCGACCACTATACATAATGTTATTGGAAAGGAGTTCTGGCATATTGCAGGCCCGTTTCCAATACATGCCAGCCCAGGGGAGGTGACTGAAAATAATAAAACACATATTCTCACCTCTCCTGGGCACAGCGTTCTCTCCGGCACTCCTCCATCATGTGACTGAGGCCTGTGATTAGGCCCCAGAAGTCACATGGAGCGCGGCCGCGTAATGACGTCACTGCGCCCCCACGTGACCGCTGAGGCCTAATCACAGGCCTCGGCAGCGACATCGGAAGAGGGCCTGAAGACACTGAAGACGGCAGGTTGGGAGAGAGGATGCCAAGGAAAGGTAAGGCAAGGTGAGTATGAATGTTTGTTATTTTTAATCACCTTCCCTGAGCCTCCGATTATTATACTCTGGGGTCTAAGGAGACCCCAAAGTATAATAATAGCACCGATGCGGGAGGGGGCTGTTGGGAGCTTATAATACTGTGTGGGGGCCACTGTAGAGCATATAATACTGGGTGGGGGCCACTGTAGAGCATATAATACTGGGTGGGGGCCACTGTAGAGCATATACTACTGGGTGGGGGCCACTGTAGAGCATATAATACTGGGTGGGGGCCACTGTAGAGCATATAATACTGTGTGGGGGCCACTGTAGAGCATATAATACTGTGTGGGGGCCACTGTAGAGCATATAATACTGGGTGGGGGCCACTGTAGAGCATATAATACTGGGTGGGGGCCACTGTAGAGCATATAATACTGGGTGGGGGCCACTGTAGAGCATATAATACTCGGTGGGGGCCACTGTAGAGCATATACTACTGGGTGGGGGCCACTGTAGAGCATATAATACTGGGTGCGGGCCACTGTAGAGCATATAATACTGGGTGGGGGCCACTGTGGGGGGCATATAATACTGGGTGGGGGCCACTGTAGAGCATATAATACTGGCTGGGGCCCACTATGGGGGGCATATAATACTGGGTGGGTACCACTGTGGGTAGCATATTATATTGTGTGTGGGGGGAGCAATGTAGAGCATATAATGCTGTATGGGGGCCACTGTGGAGCATATAATACTATTTGGGGCCACTGTTGAGCATATTTTACTGTTTGGGGACCCGTAACCGGTTCAGGGGGGGCCCCATGTCAAATGTTCGCCTTGGGGCCCAGCCATTCCTAGTTACGCCACTGCCCCGGAGTATTATAATCGGAGGCCCAGGGGAGGTGAGGGAACATAAAAACCAATGTACTTACCTCTCCTGCGATCGGTGTTACTCCGAGCAGGCTTGGGGCCTCTGGTGACGTCATTAGGTCGCGTCGCTGGCCCGATCACGTGACGTGTGTGCGCAATTAAACAGGGCCGAAAGCTGCAAGGAGTGCACCGATGTCCAGGATAGGTAAGTAACATTGGTTTTTATGTTTGTCACCTCCCCTGGGTCTCCGATCATTATACTCTGGGGTCTGAAATAATACCGTGTGCAGGGGCCACAATGGAGCTTAATACAAGTGCAGGGGCCACTAGGGAGCATAATACCGTGTGCAGGGGCCACTAGGGAGCATAATACCGTGTGCAGGGGCCAATATGGAGCTTATTACCGGTGTGGAAAACCTGATGCGGCCCAGCCTCACCCAGACTCCAGCGGCCCCCGGGTAAATTGAGTTTGAGACCCCTGATGTAGGTGATTGAGTGATCTTTGAATATATCTTCTCTCCCCCTCTCCCTAATATTTATTTTGGCCTATTTATAAATCTTAGGGATTGGTGGCAAAAAAAAAGCTGTATTTTATTGATAATAGTATAATATTTATTTGCTGATATGGTGTACGTAAAGGTGATAGTTAAATGGTGGTTGCTACATGGTGATGATGTGAACCAATGTATTCTCTGCTCGAAACAATATGTCTGCAGAGCATACCTTTATAATCCAGTATATGTTGAATTATGTCACATTTCTCTTTTTATGAATTCAACATGAATCTATGAGAAAAACTACTGTATCGTGTGTGTATCTCTGCATGAGATAAGAGGCACACTGAGCAGCGTTATGTCATTATAAAATCCTTCAGTGTTTAAGACATAGCCACGTACTTTAAAGACAAAATTGACAACATTCATCAGGAAATACCCCAGTCTCCATCCCTCCCTTGCTTCTCCTTGTGAACTCTCATTATTTAACCCAGTAACAGAAGAAGTCTCCCAGCTCCTTACTTCTTTATGACCTACTACTTGCACAAATTACCCTATGCTGCCATACCTCCTCTGGTACCTGTCACCAGCTGTTATTACTTACCTTACTTCAATTTTTAACCTCTTTCTTCTGCAATCTTTTCTTCCTCTTTCAAACATGCTGTCAGATCCCCTACTACAAACCTTACCTTAATTCATCCTGTGTTGCTAACTATTCACCTGTCTCTAACCTCTCCTTCATCTGTAAACTTCAGGAACACTTGGTCTATTCTTGCCTAATCCACTATCTCTCTGCCAACTCTCTTCTGGACCCCTTGCAATCTAGTTTTCGTGCATTACACTCTACAGAAATGTTCTCATGATAGCTAAATCTAAAGGGAACTTATTATTCACTTATTATTCTGGATTTCCCAGACCACCAAATCCTCTTCACTATGCTCCACTCTATTGGCCTCAGGGAGACTGTGCTCTCTTGATTTTCTTCCTATCTTTCTGATCGCTCTTATAGTGTATCATTCGCTGATGATATTTCTTCTGCTCTTCCCCTCGCTGTTGGAGTTCCACAGGGCTCAGTGGCTAAGTCCTCTGCCCACTTCTCTTCTACACAACCCCTACTGGACAAACCATCAACAGATTTGGCTTTCCATACCATCTTTATGCTGATGACACCCTATTATATATCTCATCCCGTGATCTTATCCCTGCACTACTACAGAATACCAGTGACTTTCTCTCTGCTGTCTCTAACATCATGTCTTCTCTTTATCTGAAACTAAATCTTTCAAAACTGAACTTCTTGTGCTCCCTCTATCTACTAACCAACATAACCCTGATATCTCTATTTCCATCTGTTGTCTCACTGTTTGTATTTGACTCAGACTTCTCCTTCTTCCACATATTCAGACACTTGCATGATTATGTCACCTGCCCCTCAAAAACATCTCCAGAATCTGCCTTTTTCTCACTGTGGAAACATCATAAACCCTCATTGTCGCGCTGATTCAGTCTCATCTTGACAATTGCAATTTTCTACTGATTGGTCTATCCCTTACTAAATTCTCCCCTCTACAGTCATGGCCAAAAGTTTTGAGAATGACACAAATATTATATTTTCACATAATCTGCTGCCCTTTGGTTTTTATGTGTGTTTGTCAGATGTTTTTATCACATACAGAAATATAATTGCATTCATATTATGAGTAACAGAAGCTTATATTGACAGTTAGAATGAGTTAATGCAGCAAGTCAATATTTGCAGTGTTGACCCTTCTTCTTCAGGACCTCTGCAATTCTCCCTGGCATGCTCTCAATCAACTTCTGGACCAAATCCTGACTGATAGCAGTCCATTCTTGCAGAATCAATGCTTTAATTTTGTCTGAATTTGTTGGTTTTTGTTTGTCCACCCGTCTCTTGATGATTGACCACAAGTTCTCAATGGGATTAAGATCTGGGGAGTTTCCAGGCCATGGACCCAAAATCTCTATGTTTTGTTCCCTGAGCCATTTAGTTATCACCTTTGCTTTATGGCAAGGTGCTCCATCATGCTGGAAAAGGCATTGTTGAGCGCCAAACTGCTCTTGGACGGTTGGGAGAAGTTGCTCTTGGAGGACATTCTGGTACCATCCTTTATTCATGGCTGTGTTTTTAGGCAAGACTGTGAGAGAGCCGATTCCCTTGGCTGAGAAGCAACCCCACACATGAATGGTTTCAGGATGCTTTACAGTTGGCATGAGACAA
This sequence comes from Leptodactylus fallax, assembly GCA_947044405.1. NCBI lineage: Eukaryota > Metazoa > Chordata > Amphibia > Anura > Leptodactylidae > Leptodactylus > Leptodactylus fallax. Next base: position 10,775,067 of record CAMRHE010000021.1, read on the forward strand.
GACTGGTGGTAGCGCTCACCTCTTCTTCTCCGAATAAGCTGTTTTCCAGATGTTCCAAACAATCGAAAAGGGGATTCATCAGAGAAAATGACTTTACCCCAGTCCTCAGCAGTCCACTCCCTGTACCTTTTGCAGAATATCAGTCTGTCCCTGATGTTTTTTCTGGAGAGAAGTGGCTTCTTTGCTGCCCTCCTTGAGACCAGGCCTTGCTCCAAGAGTCTCCGCCTCACAGTGCGTGCAGATGCACTCACACCTGCCTGCTGCCATTCCTCAGCAAGCTCTGCACTGCTGGTAGCCCGATCCCGCAGCTGAAACACTTTTAAGAGACGGTCCTGCCGCTTGCTGGTCTTTCTTGGGCGCCCTGGAGCCTTTTTGGCACCAATGGAACCTCTCTCCTTGAAGTTCTTGATGATGCGATAGATTGTTGACTGAGGTGCAATCTTTCTAGCTGCAATACTCTTCCCAGTTAGGCCATTTTTGTACAGTGCAATGATGACTGCACGTGTTTCTTTAGAGATAACCATGGTTAACAGAAGAGAAACAATGATGGCAAGCACCATCCTCCTTTTAAAGTGTCCAGTGGTGTCATTCTTACTTAATCATGACAGATTGATCTCCAGCCCTGTCCTCATCAACACCCACACCTGTGTTAATGGAGCAATCACTGAACCCATGTTAGGTGGTCCTTTTAAGGCAGGGCTGCAATGATGTTGAAATGTGTTTTGGGGGATAAAGTTCATTTTCTAGGCAAATATTGACTTTGCAAGTAATTGCTGTTAAGCTGATCACTCTTTATAAAATTCTGGAGTATATGCAAATTGCCATTAGAAAAACTGAAGCAGTAGACTTTGTAAAAATTAATATTTGTATCATTCTCAAAACTTTTGGCCATGACTGTACAATCTATCCTGAATACAGCCGCCAGACTCATTTTTCTGTCAAACCAATATAAAAAATACATCTACCTTGTACCACTGGTTGCCCATCCATCAAAGAATGCTATATAAACCTATAACACTCACCCAAAAATCCTTCCATAGTTCGCACCTCCCTATATCTCCTACCTTGTCACTGTCTACCACTAACCTTGATATAACCATGCTCTCCATTCTGCCAATGACTTCAGACTTACTCCCATCTCCAAGACTTTTCTTGAGCTGTATTGGTGATCTGGAATGCTCTACCCTGGACAATAAGATTAATACCCAAGTATGGCAGCTTCAAACATGTCCTAAAAACACATCTTTTTAGGCAGGCTTATCACACGCCCTGATCACATTATTCTATACCTCCTCACACTAAGTTAACATTTCTTATCCTAAGCTATCCTTTCTTCTCTATTCCTCAGAACTTGACCCCTTGATACAGAAGTTACCCTGCACTCCATGCACTTAGTATCTGTATATTCATAGATACCAGCTGGTGACGGGCTCATACAGCTTCATTTATATGACCTTATTTATAAAAGGAAGGCTGGACCATTGTACCTCTTGTGTCCCACTATTTCCTCATAGATTGTAAGCTCTCACAAGCAGGGCCCTCACTCCTATTATTTGATATGGTAATTATTTTGTCACATTGTAATGTAGTATTGTAATGTAGTAATTTAGTATTGCCTGTTCAAGTACCCTCTGATTTGTAAAGTGCTGTGGAATATTTTGGCACTTAATAAAATTATTATTATCGTATTATTATTATTATTATTATTATTATTATTATTATTATTATTATCATTGTTATTATAAAATGCTATAGGTACCATGTTACAGAACTGAACCAAACAAGTTCTGAATATGTCACTGTACACAGGTCCTAAGGAAATGATTGAATACTTGTTAAGTATATTATATATATATATATATATATATATATATATATATATCATATTTTTAATTTGACAGATTTTTGTTAAAAAGTTTTAAAAAAATGTATACCTACACCAATTGCTAGACATACTTATAGATATTATTTATGTAATGTAAAAAATTGTCAATTAAGTGTGAATGGCAGAGTGACCTGAATTATTCATATATCTTAGGCAAACTCATTTCACCTTGACTGCATGATCAAAGTCTTAGCTTTCATTTATATCTTAAGCTCTTTATAGAACAAACATTCGCTAACATACCTTCCAACAGGCACAATCTATGAATAGTAATAACAAACAAATGTGATCCTTTATAGAATAAGCAGAATGTTTGCCAGGATTTAGGGAATTCATGGTTATCGCTGCTGACTTTTGGAGATGCCATTAGTTCACTTTCAATCAAGATATTATCTGTATCGGCTTTGTATGCTTTTCCTTTATTTATGTGTTTAACCTATATTTATTTCTACTTCCTCCCACTACTGTACCCAATGAATAAACTTGCAGATCATTTGACCCATAACCATGTGCCTAGCTTGTGGAAGGCAAAGTAGATTGTTAGGGTAGGGACTGATGTGAATACAAGCATGCATAAAGACATTTTATATAATTCTGACAAGAATCAGCCAAGCAGATCAGATAGAAAAACGGGAGAATTGTCAAGTATAACAGAAGGTCAATAGGAGGCAGAGTTCAGACATTGTCAAAAAGCAATATGGTAGAGTAGAAATGAATTACAACATTCTCAGCAGACTAAGCTGTCATATATTATAGAGTAGTAATACCTGCAATTCAGCATCAGATGGGAACTGAAAAACTGTCCTTCATTGACATAACAACTTAGATGTGGCAGTAATGCTGGTTCATATAGGAAAGTGTGCTACAAGGCATGCATGATGCATATATCTTATATATATATATATATATATATATATATATATATATATATATACAGTACAGACCAAAAGTTTGGACATACCTTCTCATTCCAAGAGTTTTCTGTATTTTCATGACTATAAAAATTGTAGATTCACACTGAAGGCATCAAAACTATGAATTAACACATGTGGAATTATATACTTAACAAAAAAGTGTGAAACAACTGAAAATATGTCTTATATTCTAGGTTCTTCAAAGTAGCCACCTTTTGCTTTGATTACTGCTTTGCACACTCTTGGCATTCTCTTGATAAAAAACAGATCACAAATATAGCATAGCTCTGATTACAGGACCTATTATTGACCTAGGTTATTATAGGCAAAACCATAGCTCAGCATCTTATGCCAGGCTCAGGGTTCACAACACCCATCACAACCATAACAGATGAGCAACACCCTTGACTGACAACGTGGACTGTGGTATTAACCAACATCACTAGTCACTAAGTCGCCATCTACATGCCTTAGGCTTGCAGATGCATGTCTGATAACAATGAACAACACATTTTTACAAAAGTTTTGCTTCCTTGAAAATTTCAGGTGAGAATATGATAAACCCATTCAAGCTAAGCAGAAATATAATTTTGGATAGTCTGTATCACATAGAAATTTTGAGAAACATGAGATTAAGTGTTAGTGATTATGAAGCATGTAAATGTTACCAGCAGCATTAGTTCAAATGAACGAAAAGTGTTTTGCTGCTGATTTTCTTTTGTATTCAATGTCTGGTGCATCCCGTATTAGTGTCCAGCAATAGTCAGCTAGCATTGATGGATTCCAGTAGCCTTGATGATGTTTTTCCATCATGGCAATATCCTGGTGAAACTGTTCGCTATGTTCGTCACTGACTGCACCAAGATTTGCAGGGAAAAAATCCAAATGAGAATGCAGAAAATGAATTTTCAATGACATGTTGCACTTCATCGCTTTGTAAGCTTCAAGAAGGTTGTCAACCAATTTGATGTAGTTCGGTGCTCGATAGTTGCCAAGGAAATTCTCTGAAACATTCTTGAAAAATTTGCAAGAAATTTTCTCAGGCCCCACCAGCAGCTCTTCAAAGTGCTTGTCATTCATGATGTGTCAGATTTGTGGACCAACAAAAATCCCTTCCTTAATCTTGGCTATTCCTGGGAACATTTGTCTCAAATAATGAAAACCTTCTGCTTCCTTGTTCATTGCTTTCACAAAATTTTTCCCGAGTTTTATGTGAAGTGGAGACAGAAATATCATTGCTGGGTCCACAAGTGCTTTTTGTGCAACATTTTCCTACCCTGGAGTCAACTGGTTACGGATTGGCCACTTCCTTCTACTGTAATGTGACTGTTCAGCATGGCTGTCCCATTCGGAAATGAAACAGCAGTACTTGGTATATCTGAGCTGCAATCCAAGCAGCAGTGCCACTACTTTTAAATCTCCACAGATTCCACAACAGTTCCATGTTCTCATATGTTTCATTCATCTGTGCAGCATAGCCAACAGGTATTGAAGGATGAACATTACCATTGTGTAACAAGACAGCCTTGAGACTTAACACTGATGAGTCAATAGAGACGCCACTGATTAAACTCATGCACACAACCCAAAGCTCCAAAAAACCCATCAATGTCTGTGCAGAAACACAGGTTGTCAATATGTTCAAAAAATGTGTTAAGTCATCTTCGTAGCTTCGAAAGACAGAAACTTTTGTACCAGATGACAACAAATGCCATCCTTGAAGTCTTGAAGCCAGTAATTCTACATTTGCTTTTGACAAACGTAAGTCCCAGACCAATTCGTTCAGTTCTGGCTGTGTTATAAGATGAGGCTCACCAGACATACACGGCTCAAAGTCTGAATCAACTTTGTTCGCCATCTCTGACCTATGGAATGCAACATCTTCATCGGCTGCCTCCTCTAGGCTCCATGTCTCTGGTGGCTTTGGTACTGGAAGAGTGTCATCATGTGGCACTGGTCTCATATCTGACGTTAGATTGGGATATTCAATGCATTTTTTATTCTTAGCAGAGAAACCAGAGACATTGGTTTGACAGAATTAACATGATCCTTCGGTTCCCGCCATATCCTTGGGACAGCAAACGGCATTGACTTGCGAGAACCTCTCAGCCAACCTCTAAGATCAACAGCACATCTTGCACAACAGATGTGAGGAGTCCAGGATTTGTCTTGATCACCAATCTTGCATCCAAAGTACAGCTCTTAGGCTTTCATGATAAGAGCTGTCATTGTGCATCTTTGAGGCTTAAGCGAGTACTCACCACAAATGTAACACAAGGTATTGTGACTGTTCCGACACTGACGAGACATTTTAGCTATATCAGTTCCTACTGGAGAAGTTTATAGCTGCTTAGATTTGAAAGAACTTGCAGAATCTTTGCAAGCAGATATTACAGCCTCTCCAGGCAACGACCAGACATGTGTAGGTGTGCCTAGTCTGTAACAATTCCACTGCAGTTTTGCAACTTCAATGAAATGCAAGGAATTCATGCCTTTGCTTGCCTATAAATTACATAACAGCCCAGCACATATATTATGGATAATACTTGAACAGCCCGAAAATATGAAAAAAAAATTGCTAAAACAGAAGATCTCTGAAAAACGGTATGTGACAGGAAAATTGTGAGGTGATTTTAATGATCAGCAGCTCAAATTACATAAGAAACACTCAAAAGTGTTCAGGAAGCTAAATCTTCGTTGTCCAGTGTAATCTGCCATCCTAAGTAACCAGCTATAATTAAAGGCATTAATGCAATTACTAGTCACAGTTCCAGCAAAATTGCCAACCAATTTTATTATAATACAAAAAAATAACAAAAATAAGTAATAATCAAAATTGCACAGATGGGAGTGACAAGTCTGTTTCGGTGTTCAAAGTTTCATGTTCTCATCTAGAAAAAATAGAAAAATAAATTATAATCAATGGTCAAGTTTTAAAAAACAACTATGTATGTAAAATAAGTATAACCTTAGCTCCTTCGTATTGCACCAAACTTAGCCAAAGGTCAAACCAAACCCTATATAACCCCCAACACTTTAAAGTCCACATTAAGACCATGTGGCCTCAGAGTATTCAATTTAAGGTTCCATTCTAGTTCTCTTTTTTTTTTCAAAATCCCTACCCTGTCCCCTCCCCACCTGGGTGGTGGAACATAATCTATTATCTTAAATTTGAGATCAGATTCCTTATATTTATGTTCGGCAAAATGACTGTATACCAGTAAGTCTAATTTGCCTTTCCTGACCATATACTATGTTGATTCATCCTAGTTTTAAGATCAAGCATGGTCTCCCCCACATACCATAAATTACAAGGAAATTGTATTAAATAAATCACAAAGTCGCTGTTATAGGTCAGAAAGGGTTAGATATAATATTTCTTGGAAGTACCGGGATGTATGAACGTGTCACCTTTAAACATACAGGCACAATTCTGGCATGATAGACATGGAAAGCACCCTCTCTTCTTATGTCCTGTAATGGAAGATTGTAGAGTGAACCACCCTATCCCCAATATTTTGGGACCTTCTATAAAAAAGAGGCAAATTTTTAAACTTCTATGGTCAAACAACATTTGGATAAAATAGGCCAGTGTTTACAAATTACATAACCTATATGGATATGCCGAACAAAAATAAACAAAAACAATTGGCATAAATATAAATATTTTATTCAGATAACAAAAATGACACTAAAAACAATGTTACATAAAAACAATAATCATGGTAGAGGTCCCACCCAAACCAGAGGCATGGCTGCAATTAATTTCTGTATCAAAAATGGTACACACAGTACAAGTAGCTATAAAAAATAATATATATAAATATATGTTGCATACTAATGTAATATATATATAATGTAACACAGTCAATCACAGCAAAGTAATGTATAAGAGACTGCCAAACATAGTCACCTAAAGTAGTAAAGCTCTGCTTATGCAGTCAGCATTAGAAATGCAACAAATATAGAGAGTAAGTGATCACAAACATCCCACATGATACCCAAATGATAATCAACAGCAGTCACATTACCAAAAGCAGGATGGGACCTCCACCACAAGCCCCAACACGTGTTTCGCCCCTCTTAGCTTCGTCAGGGGGCTACCAGTATTTACAAATTACATTTGCAATGGATTGACTATTTTTAATAAACGTGGTGATAAAAGGAATCCTATTTTGGTCTCTACATTTCCTCTCTTGGCAAGTAAGGGATTGTCTATTATGAGTCATGGCTTTTCTTCTGTTTGTCTCTATTAATTTACGCGGGTAGCCCCTCTCTTTAAATTTATCCGCCATAACATCCATAGTTTCTTCCATATCCTGATATCACTAACATTCCTTTTCACTCGCAAAAACTGACTATAGGGAAACAAATTTATCTTCGCTTTAGGATGTGTTGAATTATGTCTAAGAAGGTGATTCTTATCAGTGGGTTTAGTGTACAAGATAGTCTTATGTCTATTCTCTTCCAAAGAAACCAGTACATTCAAAAATTGTATTTATGTATTGGGGTAAACCAGCATAAATTTCATATCAGGGTCTACAGTCTAGAATGATGGAGCTTAATGCTTCAATGTGCCTATTACGCATGCCCAAGGTGTTTCTATAGCTCGGGCATGCGCATTCTTAGAAGTGACCTTCTCCAATATGGTACTTAGTGTTTTTTGATCACACTGCACATGCGTTAGTCTGAGCTCCGGTCATGCACAGTTTAATAAGTATACATGCTGATATCAGCATGTTTATGAATATGGGAGACGCAGGTCTGCAGTAAAGTGTAAGTAATCGAATATTTAGCAAAAATACGTTGCACTTGCTGATTGTTTATTGATTAATTGGAACTATGTTTTTTTTTACTGTATAGTATATGAATTCACTATGAAATGAAATCTATTATGTACTATATGCACGGTCGCTTTATATTATAAATATGGGCATGATGTGATGATTTTATACTGTATGTATAACACTATATTCACTAATTGATGATAATTGAATTTGTATATTCACATGATGTATACTTAGCTGTAGGCACATTCACTTTGCTTGACAAAGGCTCAATGGAGCTGAAACGTCGCTATTACATAAAATAAACTTCACCCTTGTTTGATGCATTTTGGAGTGCTGCCTCCTTCCTTGGATATTTAAGTGGAGTTGATACCTGGAACTCTAGGCTGAGCACCCACCTATTTCTCGGGTGCTGCTGTGGATTTTCTTTATAATGTACATGCATTAGACTTCCTGTATTATTCATTTGATCTAATGACAGCAACTTCATATTAAGTAACTTTCAAATGTAGTAACTCACTGAAGGGAAAGAATACAAAATTACAAGTACATTTGTATAGCCATCTAATGGACACAACTACATACAATTATATACGGAATTAAAGCAATTCAGATACACTAATGTTTATTTGGCAGTACATGCAGCAAGATTCAAAAAACTTCAAAGACTAGATTTGAATTCTAAAGGAAATATTGATATAATAAAAGTTACATGATTTGAGGTAATTAAGTACCCTAATGCATTTTTAATGACAGGAGTAAAGAATTGTACAGATATAGATTATAGTGCAAAATATTCTTTTCAGGGAAAAATGTGTTTTCATATAACATGTCAATTTGTTTTATAACAAAAAATTTAATTATATTAAAATAATAATTTTGAAATATAAAAATAAACATAAGTAAAATTAAATATCAGCATTTCATTAAAATTTTGATTTAATAAATACATAATATACAAGGGTATTATACTGTGGTTTGCTGCATATTATTGCTGGGGAGTACTCACTGAAAATATGGAACAAATTCATCCTTTATGAACATGCCCTATATTTATGTTTTAACACTATTCCACAATACTTCAAATAAATTTTATGTTATCCACCAAAAAAGTATAGAAATACTCTATGTAAAATTGTTCATAGTACTTTAGGTAACAGGTCTGACATAGTTTGGTCCGGTACAGCAGTGTTTTCCAAATCATATAATATAAGTAAATGTCTCACCATCTTTTTTTTTTTTTTTCATCATTTATGGCCACAGTGAAGTTAATGTGGCCATAAATGGGACAGATTTCTTAAGATCTTCACTTTGTATACTTGTCTTAATCAGTTTTGTGCATTGGTGCAAGATGCACCACAATTATTAATACAAACAAAGCACATATAAGGGACATTAAAAAATCTCTCACAGGGTGATAACGTCACAGCAGCATAATAATAAAGTTGGACCCAAATAAATGGTTTTGGAATTGAGCAATGACAGGCACATCTCTATTGTTGGTATGAATGTAGGTGGTTCCAGCCAGACGTCAAACTTCAAATCTCATTACACAAATATGTTGAAGGTGCAGCAGGCCTCTAAAAGAATGCCACATGGCACAGAACCAACTAATGTAGTAAAAGGAATGACGTGTACAACAAAATAGGATTGGAATCTTCAATATGATGAACCAATTTGGATACTTTATTGACAAGTCTCAGGGGTAACCTGTTTTGGGGTACACAACCCCCTTTGTCAAACCCACATCATTAATTAAATTGAGTATTAGACAAAGGTCATTCACGTCTAGACACTTATCATTTATTCAAACTTCATTGATGTTTTATGTATCTTATGGATAATCTTTGGATAAGAATATGTGACCATGTGTTGGTTTTAAAAAGACCTGGAATAAGCTTTTTGGTGTCATAGATAACAATATTGTATATATTGACAAGTATTTTTTGATCTATGACATGGCACTATATATGATAGTACTATTGGCTGGGATCGCCGCTTCCCTGCTTTCGTCAATCATAATACTATTATTGAGGTCATTTTTCCCTCAAGATCTCGCAAGATCATGGAAACTTCATGCACGTGTGATAGGTACTTAATGCGCCTGCGCATTCCTAATGAATCGAAGCTGATACACCTTGTTTGGAGGATACATAAATAGATTTATCATACAGCATATTTACTACGATCCCCTGAGGAAGCCCTAATGAGGACGATATGCAGTGTCGGACTGGGATGTCTAGGGCCCACCAGTGGAATTGTTTCTAGGGGCCCACCGCTGGGATCACTGCAGATCAACTGTACCGAGACAACGCTACAGGTAATAACATGTTGGGAGCCGAGCTGCTTACCCACCATATGTTGTACACCACTGCACTACCTAAACACACCGCTACACTCTGTATGGCAAGCGAGCAGCATGGCTTCTAAAATTGTTACAATTACTTGTAGCCACACTGTCGTGGAGAAGCTGATCTGCAGAGGCCCTAGCTGTTGGACCCCTGCAGGTGTAATATTGATGGCATATCCTAAGGACAGGCCATCAATATTAGAAAGATTGTAGCAATCTATGTGACGGGCATGAGGTGTAAAATAAAAAAAAATAAATAAAAAAGCATACTCACCTGTCCTTGGTGCTCCGTTGTCTGCTGCCAGTATCCATTCAGTGTCATTCTGGCGTCTTCTTGCTGGGAGTCCTGCACCTCATATGACAGCTAAGACAAATTAGTTACCGGATTTCCAGAAATGAGGCTCCGCCGTGAGACCAAACAGACACAGATGGAGGACAGGTAAGTATCTTTTTTTTTTTTTTATTTAATTTTACACCTTCACTGGCCACCACAGGGGTCGCTCCAATTTATGGACAACCTCTTTAAAGGGGTTGTCTGGGCCTAATTTTTTATGGCCACTTCACTGGTCCCCCTTATAGTAGTGTTGGGTCATTACTTACCTGTCTGCTCCCTGGTCCCGCTCTGTCTCCCTGCTCCAGGTGCACTATTGTGATGTCATGAGCAGGAAGAAGCAGGAGGCGAAGGAGAACAGACAGGGGTAAGTATTGGTAGTTAGCTTGTAGTCCACAGACTCAATGTGGCCTATGGCCTACAAGTTGGGGAGCGGTAGATCAGGAAGCCTGTGGCTTCCTCCTCTACCAGTAGCAGAACAGGTAGACGGGTCGATGGCGCCACTTGTCCCCAGTTCTGCGATGAGGTTTTAACAACCGGAACGGCAGAACCCGTGAAAACCTGCTGCCTCTTCAGTAGAGGCGTAGCTAGGGGTTCAGCAGAGGGGAGGCAAACACATTCAAGTCTGCCCCCTGCTCAGGTATAGCGATATTATCACTATGCGGTGAACGTATAGTGGAATATAGTGGCTGTACACATGTCTGTGAAGACCATTTAAGTAAATACAGTACAGGAACAATGTTGTAACTTACAGGTGACGTCTCTGACTAATCGTTCACATTTCTCATCTCTTTCATCTGGACCGCCATGACCACTTTTTTCAGCTGTGACTTGTCTCTGTAAAGTTTGCAGCACAGACATCTTTGGCTCCTCACTTTTCCAGGCACCTGACCCACATTGTCCTCACTGACATAAAGTCCCCATCCTGCTGATATAACCTCCCACAGAATAAATAATACTTTAAATTAATAATATCTCTGAGTATCCCCTTAAATAGTGCCCCTTATTATTAATACCCCATGTGTTTCCTAATTAAAGGGGTTTTCCAGGTCAAGAATAAAAAAAAAAAAATGAGTGGGATTCCAACCCCCACTGATCAGCTGTTTGAAGGGACCATGGTACTTGTGTAGGCACCGTGACCACTTCTCTGTTTCCATTTTAGCATTTATTTCATAGTGGCCATGTGATGTAACTACAGCCTATAGTCCTATACACGTCTATGTGACAAGACTGTAATTACATTGTACGGACTCTATAAAACAGACAGCGTGTAATGTGAACAGACGCCATGGCCTCTTCAACCAGAGGAGGGGGATCCACTGATCTCTTATTGATAATCTGTCCTGAGGATAGATCAATAAAAATAAGCTGGAAATCCCATTTAATAAAGCCCAAGTGCCACCATAATTAAATTAATTGCCCACTTGTATTATGACCCCTGACATAAATACAGCCAACCCGTAATGCTCTTTATATAAATGATGCCCCTTTCTATAAATAAATGATCCCTTAAGTTCATAATGTCCCCTAATGAACCCTTATATAAATGTTCCTCTCCTTTATAGCCATTATGCCCCATAATTACCCTTCATATTAAAGGTTGTCCAGGACCTTTTTTGTTTTATATTAGGCCAGGGATGGTGAAATTTTTTTTTTTTTAAAAATCACACTCACCTGTCCCCAGTGCTCCAGTGTATTCCAGCGTGTTCCGGTCCTGCCACTCCTGTGTTTTCTTGTGGCGGAAGTCCTCGCTGCACTGAAACATCCCGTGTCCCTTTCCCCGGAAGAAAACACTAGAGCAGCAGGACTAGACCGAGCTGGGAGAAACCAAAGCAGCAGGGACAGGTGAGTGTTTTTGTTTATTTTTTTGCTTTTTTCACCTTCCCTGGGCTAATATACCCTAATACAACCCTTTTTAATGATTCCACCTTTTATAACCATAATGCCCCATAATTACCCTTTATTTAAATGATATAAAAGACTCCCCCTTTATACCTATAATGCCCCATAATTACCCTTTATATAAATTATTCCCCCCTTTATAGCTATAATGCCCCATAATTACCCTTTATATAAAAAGACCCCTAAAGTGGCTTGCGGGTTACAAGATAGCTCATCAGTAGGATGCATTTTAACTAGATCGGTGTCCTGGAGATGCCGGTCTAGTCTAAAGTACAGAGTCCCATGGGGGCCCCTGGAAGCTGAAGAGGTGAGGCTAAGAGCCGGATCGGTTAGAGGTAAGTGAATAGGGTCTGTTACTGGACCTCCACTGCCAATTATAAATAGCAGTGGAAGTCCAGTAGGACCCCGTAAAGGCACTGGGCCCACCCGGGGATTCATCGGTACCCCGGTGGGCCAGTCCGACCCTGGTGATATGCATGGGGCCAGGAGAGTAGAGATGACCACAGGTAGGAGCTATACCTGGATTTACATTTATCTGTGGATCTTTTTACTTTGCAGCCAAGTGCATGTAATATAATATATAAAACCCGAATATGCCATCCTCCATGGTAACTCTAGCTTTCATTTACAGTTGTGCTAAAAAGTTTACATACCCCGCCAGATTTTTATTTTTTTTTTTTTGGCCTTTTTTCAGAGAATATGAATGATAACACAAAAACTTATTCTCCACTCATGGTTAGTGGTTGGTTGAAGCCATTTATTGTCAAACTTCTGTATTTTCTCTTTTTAAATCATAATGACAACCAATAAAATCAAAATGATCCTGTTCAAAAGTTCACATACCCCAGTTTTTAATGCCGTGTATTGCCCCCTCTAACGTCAATGATGGCTTGAAGTCTTTTGTGGTAGTTGTGGATGAGGCTCTTTTTTTCTCAGGTGGTGAAACTGCCCATTCTTCTTGGCAAAAAAGTCTCCAGTTCCTGTAAATTCCTGGGCTGTCTTGCATGTACTGCGTGCTTGAGATCTCTCCAGAGTGGCTCAATGATATTGAGGTCAGGAGACTGAGATGGCCACTCCAGAACCTTCACTTTCTTCTGCTGTAGCCAATGACAGGTGGACTTGGCCTTGTGTTTTGGATCGTTGTCATGTTGGAACGTCCAAGTACATCCCATGCGCAGCTTCCTGACTGATGAGTGCAAATTTGCCTCCAGTATTTGCTGATAACGTGCTGCATTCATCTTTCCGTCAACTTTGATCAAGTTTCCTGTGCCTTTGAAGCTCACACATCCCCACATCATCAGTGATCCACCTCCATATTTTACAGTAGGAATGGTGTTCCTTTCATCATAGGCTTTGTTGACACCTCTCCAAATGTAACGTTTATGGTCGTGGCCAAAAAGTTAGATTTTTGTCTCATCACTCCAAATTACCTTGTTCCAGAAGTTTTGAGGCTTGTCTCTGTGCTGTTTGGCGCATTGATGCTGAGATTCTTTGTGGCATTTGCGCAGTAATGGCTTTCTTCTGGCAACTTGACCATGCAGCCCATTGTTCTTCAAGTGCCTCCTTAGTGTACCTCTTGAAACAGTCACACCGATAGTCTTCAGAGAGTCCTGTATTTCAGCTGATGTTATGTGTGGGTTTTTCTTTGCATCCTGAACAATTTTCTGGACAGTTGTGGTCGAAACTTTGGTTGGTCTACCTCACCGTGGTTTGGTTTCTGGGCATGTTATCAGGCCATAATCACCAGGGTATGTGAACTTTTAAACAGGGTCATTTTGATGTTTTTGGTTGTCATTATGATTTAAAAAGAGAAAACACAGACAATTGACAATAAATGGCTTCAACCAACCACTAACCATGAGTGGAGAAAAAGGTTTTGTGTTATCATTCATATTCTCTGAAAAAAGGCCAAAAAACCAAAAAATCTGCCAGGGTATGTAAACTTTTTAGCACAAATGTATATGTAATTTCTCAGAGGTATTAGTTATTAGTTGGCTCACATTGCACACATTACTTCTTTACCTTTATTGTTGAACTTTGGATAATATTTCTGCACATTATGAATGGTTGCTTATTGTGGTATAAAGACATATTCATTATTTATTGGGTCATGTGATACATTTTATGTATTTATCACGTTAATAATTGCTGTTATTATTTTTCTTTATTTGTTCCCCTTTTCTGTTTTCACAGAATATATAGTACAATACTTTTTTATATGTCTTAGGGACAGCACTCTAGGGAGAGTGGTATATATATCAACATTATGTCCCTCGGGACTTTGCACATTTCTATTACTGCATTATACCCCTGGACTGTCATCTACCTGTGGAAGCCCCCCCCCCCTTTTTTTTTTTTTAAATGTTTTTAATTTTGCGTGCTGAATAAAGTTTTGTTATATTTATTTTATTTTGAGGCTTGAGCGTCTTTTCATGGCCTACAACTGTTTTTCTTTAACACCTGTTCTAATGTTAAGCAAGGCCTTGATGCACCCCAATATTTATTTACTAGTGCCCACTATATATGTTTAGTGTAAACATAAAAAGCATCTGTAGACAGAATGTGATGATGAGTCCAATACTTCGATCCAATACTTCCATCAAATGTGCCTGCTCCAATATGCATTGCATCCGTCGCATAGCAAGAGGAAGCTTGTTGTCCTAGTCATTACATGGGGGATGCACAGAACCACAGTGCCCACACATGCGTTACATACATCATACACCAAACAGGACACTAACATCCCAAGTCTTCAATAGAAAGCATGCATCTCAAGGCAAGGCAGAAGCATCCTCATAGACACAAATTAAGCATTTTTTCAAAGAGTATCAGATTGCACCTTTGATATTATAAACATCACTTAGATAAATAAAACCTATGTGAATGCGCTCATGTACTTCTCACTATGTTAATAAGCACAAATATGGACATATTAAATAATTAACCTAATAAACACACTGTCATTGGTCTGGTGGGAAGTGTAGGTGAAGCAAGGCCCAACAGGTATATAACCATGGAGAGGGTTGGCTGTGCCATGCTTAGAGTGGATGTGAGTAATGGGAGCAGTGATGGCAGCTTGTGTAGGAAGTCTGTAGCTCCTGTAGGTGACTATTAAAAAATACTCTAAGTAATCCCCAGTCTTCGACTTGGAAGGAGGCTTGTTATGGTGCAGTGGTCTGCTAGAGTACTGTGTACCACTAGGGTTTAAATCAGTGATGTATGTGGTTTGACCATCCTCAATTGGACCCTTGGAGAGCTAGAACTTGATGCTACCTGTCTAGAAGTCTTTATGGTCTCTCAAATGTTTCACTGATTTTATTTTTATTGAGGACTTCTCTCTCATATAATCCAACACTCTATTGATAATGTTCCTATGCAGCTTGTGGAAATTCGGTGTAGCAAGTTGGTGGAGTGATAAATCAAGGACTCAGTTCAAGGATTATAACCTGCTGAGTATGCGACATATGATGTTAACACCACATGATCCCATTATTGAGGTTTCATGTGGCCCCTCCTACATGCCACACATTGGAGCTATGAGCTTGAAAATTAGATAATTTGAAGACTTTAGCAACTCCTGCTACTTCCTTGATTTGCATAACCTTATGACTTGTCCTTCTTAGTGCTGCAATTTCATTGTTGAGGTATTAACCAGCTTTTTGGTATTGATGGCCATCAAAATCTGTTCAGTAGAGATCTGACATCCTGCACTGAAATAATCAGCTGATCACAGCAGCCTCTGGTAGTCTCTGAGTGGATGGAGGCGGATGCACAAGGTTTTGACCATTGTGTATGGCCGTGCCAAGTTAGTGAACCTCAGCTCCCATTCACTGTTAACAACTGATCAGTGGGAGTTCCACTGATCTGATAATGACAACCTATCCTGAGAACAGGCCATCAATATCAAAAGGTTGGGAAACCTCTTTGAGGCCGGAGCACCACATGGTGTAAACGTGACTTTTTCGGTCACTGCAAGGTCAATGGGATTCTAGTAAATCCCATCCACACCTTGCTGAAAAATATGCACAGCAGATATGCTGCGATTTCCAAAACAGAATGTCAATTATACCTACGGAAATACTGAATGTTTCCCTGTAGGTGTAATGGAAGCAGAAATTCTGCAAAGAAAACCTCTGCAAACTTTCTGTGAAAAGCGCTGCGGGAAAAATCACAATGGGTTTCTTGCTGCGGTTTTACCCGCTGCACTTTTTTGCTGCGGTCCGCTACATGGGGCTTTGGCCTAAGTGTAGGTCAATTCTAAAAATAAGAATAACCTCACTCACATCTCCACATTACTTCTAATACATTTACTCATGTTACAATTTTCCCAGGTGAAAAAGAAAATGGGAAATGCTTAGTGTAATATTATGCAGATATTGCAGAACAAATTTAGAAAAGAACCAGATTACCAAAGGGTATAAGTGATATTATTAAACTAACATTTCTTTGAGATTAATGAATATAAAGTCTGTGATGTTATTCATTTTAAAGAGTTGAATAAAATATTTAAATTCCCAGAGAGATTCATATTTAAATTGCTAGAGAGGCAAATACAGTATTTAAAGGGTTTGGGGTTTCATATTCTTGTTAATTATTACATTTTTCTTGGATATTTATTTAAAGGAAACTTCTGGCAAATGTTTTTGTCTCTATTTTATACTCTCCACCCCTTTCTCTTATACCTAAGTAGTTTACATTTTTGCATATTGTTATTATGACAATTTATACTACAGTATGTGTCTTGGAACTTGCATAGTAAAGCATCACTGTGATCTAAGAGAAAAAAATTGCTCAGTCATTGATAATGGATTTTAATGGCTAAAGGTCATATTAGACGGGCCAATATTCATTGTTATTACTGTATATGCAACAAACCTTCCTAGGAACACGTGTTGCAGGTAAAAGCCCTTTCTAAGGGCCCTTTCACATGATTGCGTATGGTTCATAGAAAATGGTCCATGTGCGGGCTGTATTTCCAAATTATTATGCAAATGATATTTTTCTTTGATTTTCCTAAATGGTCGATGAAAATGACAGTCTGTATAATATTCTAATCTTCAACTGTTAAATCAAATTTTATTGGACAAACCTCCCAATGATAACATTTTTTTTCACAAATTACAATCCACTGTTCCAAATTATTATTATGCACATCAGAGTTTCTAATCATTTTATAGGTTGTAAAGAACTGAAATGCTCATTTATTGAATTTGAAGCATTAACAGGTTACATTTATTGAAATCAAAAGTTATTCCAATCAAAAACATCCTAACAGACCAAGTTACATGTTAACATAGGACCCCTTCTTTGATGTCACACATTCACAATTCTTGCATCCTTTGAACTTGTGAGTTTTTGGATAGTTTCTTGAATTTCTTTGCAGGATGTTAGAATAGCCTCCAAGAGCTCCTGTTTTGATGTAAACTGCCTCCCAACCTCATAGATGTTTTGCTTGAGAATACTCCAAAGGTTCTCAGTAGGTTAACGTCAGGGGAGAATGGTGGCCACACCATGCGCTTTCTCTCCTTTTATGTCCAAAGCAGCCAATGACTCAGAGGTATTCTTTGCTGTATGAGATGGTGCATTGTCATGTGTGAAGATGATTTTGCTACAGAAGGCACTGAACTTCTTTTTGTACCATGGAAGAAAGTGGTCAGTCAGAAACTCTATATACTTTACAGAGGTCATTTTAACACCTTCAGGTACCCTAAAGGGGCCTACCAGCTCTCTCCCCATGATTCCGACCCAAAACATGACTCTGCCACCTCCTTCCTGATGTCGCAGCCTTGTTGGGACATAGTGGCCATCTACCAACCATCCACTACTCTAATCTTCTGGACCATCCAGGGTTACATGGCACTCATCAGTAAACAAGACTGTTTCAAAATCAGTCTTCATGTATGTCTGGGCCCACTGCAAACATTTCTTCTTGTGAGGTGAAATTTAGGCATTTCATTTTTTTTCAATAATACGTTTATTTAATAACAATAATAATCTATATATATAAAACTCAAAATCTGTAGTAGCCCACTCTATACAAATCCACAGTTCTCACCTGATTTGGGTGAAATTTGGCACGCCCCCTCTCCACCCACAGGAGCAGAATACTGCGCACGTTAAATCTTGCTAGCGTCCCCCAGTCATCAGATTGGGGCCCCCGAAGTTAGGCCCTATACATATAATGGGGAAATGTTAAGGTGAAAGTGACAGTGCTGAAGGGAAAACAACAGTTGTGACTGACAGGGACGGATTATAGTGACGGCGCCAAAGAGTCGCTGCTAAAGGAGCCGCACCACCACACACAACACATAAACATTTCACAAACACCATACAAACATCACACAGACAGCACACATACACCAACCCACTAGCACAACACCACACAAATGCCATAACACACCACACAAACACCAGACTACACTAGACACACACAACACAAACACCACCCCACAAATACCACAACACCACTCCATAAATACCACATGCACACCACACACACACACACACACACACACACGAACGCAAGAACCAGACACGCACACAAACACACTGAGATGGATGCACACGGACGAACAGAGCACATGCGTACTCACACACACCTACCGCACGCATGGACACTTGCACTGCGCATACACAAACACATGGATCACATGCGCACACACACGCATACATATACACGGACCACACACGTGCATGCACACGCGCATACATACACATGGATCACACACATGCACACACACACACATACACGCACACACTGACAAAACACGTCTGGTATCCTTACTGGCTGCTTGCACACTACAGTATTTTTCACGGGCCTCCGGGCCATGGATTTAGCGGTTCCATAGACTTCTTTGTGCACAAAGCTGTGAATTTTGCAGGCTCCATAGAATGTTTATGGAGCTGTAGAATCCACGGCCCGGAGACCCATGAAAAATACTGTAGTGTGCAAGCAGCCTTACTGAGCAGCAATATTGGTCAGGCGAAAACTGCCTCATAGTAAGATTGTCATTATTGCTTACTATACAGGGAGCTTTCATCATTGAAGCTGCTGAGGAAGTGAAAGCTTAGCTCTGATTGGTTGCTATGGGCAACTACACAAGTCTGCCTGTGAGGCGATTTTCATTACTGAGATGTGAGCTCCTTCAGGTCATAGTAATATTGTGTGAGGGCTGCTCTTTATTTACTATTCATCCTATTACATCTCTTATCAGTGTCAGGTGAAGACTAAAGGGTCATAATACTAAGGACTGTTTTTTAAAATGCCGCCAAAAACGACCATCTATTGCGCAAGTTCATCCAAAAGCTAAGAACGCTAAATTGTGTCAAAGAGCTGAGACAAGTGAACAACGTGACTCACGGCTTAAAAAGAAACGGATGAGACAGGCTAAATGTAAGGCAGCTGAGACATCATAGCAACGGGAATGTCGTCTTCACAAAAAATCGGATAAAGCAGGCTGAAGCAAGGAATATGGAAACATCTGAGCAAAAGGATGAACGTTCTGAAAATGACCGCATACGACATATGCAACGTGTACAAAGATGTAGGCAGGCTGATTTGTGTTTGGAAGCATTTCACTACAACCCAATTCAAGACTATAGGTCACATCAGAAAGTCATAATTGGCAAAATGGACATAATATGCAAACATTGTCAAGCAAAGAAGTTTAACTTGGAATCGCCTGGTATGTGCTGCTCAAATGGCAAAGTCAGTTTGACACCTTTAGATCTACCTCCTGAACCACTTCTTTCATACATGTCAGGAACAACTCCCGAGTCAAAGCATTTTCTGCAAAATATTAGGATATACAATTCATCTTTCCAGATTACATCCTTTGGTACGACAGCTGGACTCCAAGAAGCAGGATTTATGCCAACTTTTAAAGTCCAGGGCCAAATATATCTCAAAATCGGTTCAATGATTCCTGTAGCAAATGAAGATCCAAAGTTTTTACAAATTTATTTTTTGGGAGACGAACAAATGCAAGCTGATAGACATTGTGAAGCTATACTTGAGACAAAAAAAAGAGATTGTGTTGAATTTGCAAAGATTTTTCCATCAGCACAATCAGTTAGTAAACCTTTTCGAAACAGCCTTAGAAAGAATGCCACGTGATGAATATCAAGTTGTAATAAGAGCAGACAAGACACCGTTTGGTGAGCATGAAAGCGATTTAATTCTCCCACTGTTAATGAAGTAGCTATTGTACTGGTTGGACAGGACTTTCAAAGCTGAGATATAATTATTCAGCAACGAAGCGACAATCTTCAACGTATTGCAGAAACACATAGATCATATGATGCTCTGCAATATCCAATAATATTTTGGAATTACCAAGATGGCTATCACTTTAATCTAACACAGACTGATCCCAACACTGCTAGGCCAACCAATAAAAAAATATCAGCTATGGACTTTTATGCCTACCAAATAATGATCAGACATGGGTCTTCTAACCACATTTTACAATGTAGGCAACTTTTTCATCAGTTTACAGTTGATATGTATGCCAAGGTGGAAAGTGAGCGTCTTTTGTACATACGATTAAACCAACAAAAACTTAAAGTGGATGAATACATTCATTTAAGGGATGCTGTTGGTAATCATGGCAACATGGCTGACATTGGGCGTATGTTTATTTTACCGGCTACATTTACTGGAAGTCCCAGACATATGCATGAGTATGCTCAGAATGCCATGACATATGTTCGGATATATGGTCTTCCTGATTTGTTTATTACAGTTACATGTGCTCCAACTTGGCCAGAGATAAAGGAAGAGCTTCTGAATGGTCAGGGCCCCTCTGAACGACATGATTTAATAGCAAGGTTTTTTAAACAAAAATTGATCAAGCTCATGGACGTAATTACAAAGTGTTACATTTTTGGTGAAAGTCAGTGTTGGATGTATTCAATTGAGTGGCAAAAAAGAGGTCTTCCACATGCTCATTTACTGATATGGATAAAGGATAAGATACGCCCTGATCAAATTGACAGTGCTATTTCTGCTGAGCTTCCAAATCCAGAAGAGGATCCGGTACGTTTTGAAACTATTTCTAAAAATATGATCCATGAGCCATGTGGGCCACTTAATCCAAGATCGCCATGTTTGAAGGAAGGAAAATGTACTAAAAAGTATCCTCGCAACATTCATTGTAGAAACACAAACAGGAGATGATGGTTATCCTCGTTACAGAAGATGGAAACCTGAACAGCGAGGATATACTGCAACAATCAGATTAATACGGGTTAAACAAAACACAGATCTTGAAATAGATAATCGATGGGTTATACCTTACTCTCCACTGCTTTCAAAAATGTTTGATGCGCACATTAACGTAGAATATTGTAACTCTGTTAAGTCAATTAAATACATTTGCAAATATGTTAACAAGGGCAGTGATATGGCAGTTTTCCAGCTACAGAATCCAAAATGTACATCTGATGAGATTATGCTGTATCAGATGGGAAGGTATATAAGTAGTAATGAAGCCGTGTGGCGATTACTAAATTTTCCCATCCATGAAAGACATTTGACTGTAGTTCATCTCAGTGTCCATGTTGAAAATGGACAATGAGTTTATTTTACTCCCAAAAATGCAGAGGAAAGAGCTGCTCGACCACCCAATACAACATTGACAGCTTTCTTTCTCCTATGTCAAGCAGATCCATTTGCAAGGACTTTATTATATTCAGATGTTCCAAAATATTATACATGGAATAAATCGAGAAAAGTATTTTGCAAGAGGAAACAAGGTGCAAGGGTCCCAGGATGGGACGGACGTTCCAGTAATGCTCTTGGATGTGTGTATACAGTGCATCCAAACAACGCAAAGTGTTACTACCTCCAATTACTGCTTCACACTGTCCGTGGGCCAACTTCTTTCACAGATTTGAAAATAGTGGATGGAGAGCTGTGTCAAACTTACAGGGAAATATACCAAAAGCATGGTCTGATCGAAGATGATCAACACTGGGACATGACATTGCAGGAAGCATCTGCCACTCGCTTTCCACTTCAACTAAGAGACCTGTTCGATATAATAATTCTAACCTGCGCACCTTCCAATCCCTGCGAGCTTTGGGACAAATACAAAGAATATCTTAGTGAAGATATTCTTAGAGTGCAAAGGAGAGTTAATCCAGACTTAGACTTAAATTTCACTGCTGACATATTCAACAAAGCCCTCTTGATGTTAGAAGAAAGGTGCATATCTATCAATAGTAAAACTCTAAAAGAATTAGGTTTGCCAGCACCAAATCAACCAGACTTTGATATTATGAACAGAGATATTCTGCAAGAAAAAAGCTATGATTTTGAAAAATGTAAAGAATTTGTCATATTAAATAAGCCTCTTTTGGTTGATGACCAAAGATCAGCCTATATGGCAATTATGGGTCAGATTTTCAGTGGAAATGGGGGACTATTTTTTCTAGATGCACCAGGAGGTACTGGTAAAACATTTTTAATTAATTTGCTTTTTGCAGAAATTCGCTCAAACAATTACATTGCCTTGGCTGTTGCATCATCTTGGTTTGGGGCCACTCTTTTTGGGGGGGGGGGGGGGGGTCTTCCGGTATGGGGGGGGCCCTTAAATAAGGGGGGGGGAGAACCCCCGGGGGGAAAAAACAAAGGGGGGGGGGGGGGGGGGGGGGGGGAAAAACGTAAAGAAATAGGTGGGGGGGAAAGTAGGGCGGGGGGGGGGAGAGGGGGGGGGGGGCGGGGGCGCGCCCTTTAATATATGTGGGGGGGGGGGTGTGTTTTGTGGGGGGGGTGGTGTTTTTTGTGGGGGGGTGTTGGGTGGGGGTTGCTGTTTTTTGGGGGGGGGGGCCGGGGGGGGGGGGGGGAAGAGTTTTAAAAAATTTTTTGTGTGTTTGGGATGTGTGAACCGAGAGCAAGGCAGGTGGTTTGGACTCCGCAACCAGAAATGAACGCACACGCGGTAGTTCAAGAAAAAAAAAAATAAATTTACTATAAGTTAGTTAAAGGTAAAATGACATGGATAAAGACAAGCAAAATATACAATATAGCATGAACAATTTCAAGGCAAATTCTGCAATGGTTTCTACTTTTACTCTGTCCACTTCTGCAGTATGGACACTGAATGAACAATATACTCCAATCTATCCCTAACTGACCCTGACTTCACATTTGGGTGCACCCCCTTTTTCCCCAGTGGTCCAGGTGGACCGCTTACAGTCCGTAGAAGCGCGCGGTGGGGCCCAAAGTCGATCCTTTCTTTTATAGTGAAGCGTCCTCCCCTCACGGTTATCAGGATCTTGGGAGAAATGAAGTCCTCTTTAACAGGGAAACCAAATTAATGCAATGTAATCCAACAGCAGATTCCACTCAGCACACTGACAGTCCTGCCGAATCCATACACTGAGCTGGGATGTAAGCCGGGGTTTAGCAGTTACTGTCCAGTACGTCAACAGCACAATGTCAGTCTCACTGATCAGCCACTGAGCACAGTTCCTTTCACGTGGACTCACTAGTCCTGTTGTCTCTTTACACTCTGTCTGTCTCTGGACCAAGATACAGCTTAGCTGTACAGAAAAATCTCCACACCAGTTCAATACAACATAGACACCTGTCTTCTCTCTTGCCAAGATGGCTGCTGCTCTCTGTCTCGTCACTTCCTGCTTCTCTGCTCACACTCTGTCTGCAGAACAGGCAGGCTGACATAAAAGGGGGGGGGGGTCTCACTCCAGCATCATGTCAAAATTACAATGGCTGCTGTCTTAAAGGAACAGAATCACAGAAATACATTCAACATTAACAATTTATACAGACAAATGAAGCTTAGAACAACATTGGCTGTCTCTTACATATTCCCCCCCCACTTTAAGATTGGCAGTCCCTGCCTATGACTGTATATCCAGAGGGTTGTACTTTTATGCACAGGGTGGTAGTATATCGATGTATGGCAGGCCAAACAAACTCATCCTGCGCATACCGAACAGGGGGAATACCAGCATTTGGCCTAGTGGTCCGTCTGAGGACCGGTGGTATATTATGGGGTGCTGCAGCTATGGGCTGAGAAGGACCAGCGGATTCCGCACCAGAGGGGGCACAGGCCGGAGATACAGCAGTCACAGGTGGAACATCCCCAGGAGCAGGGATCGGCCAACAATCATCCTCCTCGTTGGAGGCCCATTCCGCACCTCCATTCTCTGACTGTGGGAGCTCATTCACATTGGCAGGCCCATCGTGATTTGTCCCTTCAGAATGACACAGGCGCAACATATTTCGGTGAAGTACT
This sequence comes from Leptodactylus fallax, assembly GCA_947044405.1. Taxonomy (NCBI): domain Eukaryota; kingdom Metazoa; phylum Chordata; class Amphibia; order Anura; family Leptodactylidae; genus Leptodactylus; species Leptodactylus fallax. Next base: position 10,799,499 of record CAMRHE010000021.1, read on the forward strand.
CGAACACAATCAGTTCCTTCTTTCTGGACCTGGTACACTGGCCCATTCGCATACTTGCGGCCAACAACACGATACGGCAAAGCCTCCCATCTGCTTTCCAATTTCCCTTGGGGTTTCTTGACATGAACTAGCACCAGGTCGCCTGGTTGCAATGGTGCTTCTTGCACTGGGGTCTTATCAGGATGGGGATGTTCTTGCAGGCGCTGCCGCACCAATCGATGGATCGTCTCAAGTCTCTGCCGGTGCGCCCGCACCCAAGAGGTTGGATCCCTCGGAGGGAACCCATCCACATCATTCAACTGTAATTCTCCTATACTTCGCCCAGACCGCCCAAAGAGAAGTGTATAAGGAGAGTACCCCGTTGTAGAATGGACCTGATTGTTATAGGCCCACACCATTTCAGACAAGAACTGAGGCCACTGTAACTTCTTGTCTTCCTCCAGAGTCCGCAGCATCTGTAGCAGAGTTCTGTTGAATCTTTCACAGGCCCCATTTCCCTGAGGGTGGTATGGAGTTGTGTGCGACTTCTTTATCCCGTAGATACGTTGAACTTCTTTCATTACGTGTCCCTCAAAGCAGGCGCCCTGGTCGGAGTGGATGCGTTGGGGGCACCCATATACTCGAATGAAATCTTGGCACAGAGCACAAGCTGCTGACTCGGCTGTCTGGTCCTTGGTGGCGGTTACCACCGCAAATTTGGTGAAGTGATCCACCATTACGAGGCAATACTGGTGTCCGCTATTGGATGGGCCAACCATTAGATAGTCTATCATGATGATTTCTAAAGGTTCCTGGGTCACGATGGTTTGCAGGGGAGCTCTCTGTTCTATTGCCTTATGGATCTCACAAGTTCGACAGCTGCGGCATACTTCTTCGACCATTTGACGAAGACCAGGGCAGTAAATCAGTCGCTGTAACCAACGAAAGGTCTTCTCATGACCAAAATGTCCATTCTTATTATGAGCCTCAACTGCCAACGAGCGAGCCAGTTCACTAGGCACCACAATTTGGTATCGAATGTCGATCTCAGAAGGTAAATAGACCTTTCGGCATAGCACTCCATTTTTCATCTCCAACTTTTCCCACTGACTCAAAACAGATAATATCTCACGTGTCAGTCGTTCTCTTTCCTCTCTACAGGGCTTCTGGCCTTTCTCAACACACTTGATCATCTGCGCCAGCCCCTCATGGGTCTGTTGTATCTGTGCCCATTCCTGTCGTGAGGGACCAAAGAAAGGAGCCGTTTCAGTCCCCTCCATCTCAAACTGATTAGCGGCGGCCAAGGCCTGTGAAAATCTGCTGAAGTCGGGCACCTCCACATGCTCCAACTCATGATCCACGTCTACTGTGGGGGTCTGGGCGGTTACCCTAGAAAGTCCGTCAGCATTCTGGTTCTCTGTCTTGGACCGATACTTAATGCGGTAATTGAACTTAGACATTCGGGCTATCCACCTCTGCTCTAACGCCCCGAGCTTGGCATTTTCCAGGTGAGCTAGTGGGTTGTTGTCAGTCAGTACTAAAACTTCAGCACCGGTCAACTATTCAGAGAATTTCTCGGTCATGGCCCATACCAGTGCCAACAGCTCCAACTTAAATGAACTATAATTCTCGGGGTTTCTTTCAGAATCTCTCAAAGACCGGCTGCCGTACGCTATGACCCTCTCCTGGCCATCCTGAAGCTGGGAAAGCACTGCTCCAAGACCATACAGGCTTGCATCTGTATATAGCTGGAACGGCAAGTGGTAATCAGCATATGCCAAGATTGGGGCTGTTGTCAGTGCATCCTTCAATGCCTGGAAGGCTTGTTCTTGTTCAGGTCCCCACTTCACGGACCTGTTCTTTGGACCACCTGATGTGCCTCGTAGGAGAGCATTAAGTGGTGCTGCTACCTTGGCGAAATCCTTAATAAACCGTCGATAGTAACCGGCTACTCCAAGGAACGCCCTCACTTCTCGCAGGGTAGTCGGTATTGGCCAATCTTGAACAGCCGCTATCTTGTCTCTTGATGGTCTCACCCCTTCTCCTGATACGCGGTGACCCAAGTAATCAATTTCAGATTGGAACAACCGACATTTATTGGGTTTCAATTTGAGCCCATGTTCCCGCAATCTTCGAAATACTTGCCCCAACTGGTGGAGATGGTCTTCAAAGGTCGCAGAATACACTATAATGTCATCCAAGTAGATAAGAGTGAACTCAAAGTTGAAGTCACCGAGACATTTCTCCATCAACCGCTGAAACATTCCGGGTGCATTTTTCAACCCGAAGGGCATCCGGTTAAATTCGTATATTCCCATGGGCAAGATGAATGCCGTCTTCTCCTTGTCTTTTGTGGCCATCGGCACCTGCCAATACCCACGAGCCAGATCTAGTGAGGAGAAGTACCGGGCTCTCCCTAGCGCTAAGAGGGACTCCTCAATCCGTGGCAAGGGGTAGGAATCTCGTACGGTGCAAGCGTTTAACTTCCGATAGTCTACGCAAAATCGGATGGACCCATCTTTTTTTCTTACTAACACCACAGGAGCCACCCAGGGACTCTGGCTTTCTTGGATGATCCCACCCTGTAGCATCTTAGCTAACAGTTCTTTCACTTCCTGATACAACTGTGGAGGAATTTGTCGGTAGCGCTCTCTAATTGGAGGGGTGTCTCCTGTGGGAATCTCATGGTAGATCCCTGTGGTACATCCAAAATCTTCAGCATACCGTGCAAAGGTGGCTCGGTTCTCCCACAACAGCTCATCTACCTTCTGCACCCATTCCAGAGAACATGAACTTGCATCCATCTTCATCTGTTCTCGAATTGCACGGCCATTCCATTCAGAGGTGGGTTCCTCATCTTCTCCCATGGACACAGTTACGGTCCACTCATCCCTTTCAGTCGGCTTCAGCTGCATTGGAGTTACTTTCCTTACTTCCTCCGGAGTCACATAGATGTTATCCAGCAGCCTCCCTGGGGTCAGGTCCACACTCTGGTCCTGAGTGTTTACTCTTCCATTGCGAACTATTGCCAAGGAACGGGCCACTAGCGGATCAACACCTCCTTCGGCTGCCTGCAGTGGTTCTACCAACACAGCTATGCCCTCTAGTTTCCGACAGGTGCCTACGGGCATGGACACTATTGTCTCCCGACTGGGTGGCAGTGTAACTTTCGTATGCAAAGGAACTGAAATTCGAGCCAGAGGAAGCTGTGCATCCAAACTTTTCTGTAAGCCACATGTCCGGATTAGCCGCTGGAAAGCTGTTTGAGTAGGCCGATGGGTGGTGGTTTCTTTCCAATAACCGTGACCTTTCTTTTCAAAGAGGATCTGATCTAATTCTTTTAACACATTCATCCCCAAAATGACAGGGACCTTTACTTCATGTGACTCCTGTACCACCACAATGCCTTTCCTACCTAGATCTTGGCCACATACCCGGACATTCAACCAGGCCACTCCCACGACCGGAACTGGTAACTGGTTAGCTGCGACCACTCGTACAAATGTATGGGGATCATATTTCACATGTTGCCGGAAGTACCGTTCATAACAGTCTCTACTCAAGGTCGTTACTTGGGAACCCGTGTCAATCATCCCGGTAACCGGAATACCCTCCATTTCCACCTGTATGACAGGACTTGCAGCGATCAGGTCATCATCAGGGCATTCTTCCCACATAGTCTTCTTGTCAGTCTCCCCTACTACACGCCCTACAGCAGCAGGGGACTTCAGTTTAACGGCGGTCTCTCATAAGTTTGTCGCTGCTCTGGACATCTAGCAGCAACGTGGCCCATCCGTCCACACTCCCAGCAGCGTATCTCCCGTCGTTCTGGCCATCTGTTTGGGCCCCTTCGGTAAGCCCCTTCGATTTCTCCTGAGCACTGCACTAAATGATTTGGACCCCTTCGGTAGGTCCTATCCTCATCCCTCCAGCGGGGTGGTGGGTGATTCTGACTTGCTGGGTGTGGATGGCTCACCCTTTCATCTCCAGTCTTCTGGAAGTCTGCAATTTTCATAGAATGCTCATCACAACGGGTGTGCAAGTGTTCCATTTGCTCTTGCAGTTTCTGTATTACTGTGAGAATTTCTTTAACCGTCCCTTTTTCTACTGTCTCTGAGCCAGAACTAGCCCCCTGTGACAAAGTAACTCCAACTGCGGTCTGGGGCCTCGGGACCATACTATTGGCACGGGAGATGGCCTCTACCTGTACATCATGGAATTTAGCATCAGTCTCTCGTCGTATAAAATCCTGCATAGTCACAGTTAAACTGCCGTCACGTATCCCCAGGACAAACTGGTCACAGAGAGTCCGATCAGGGTTACAGAAGGCTGGCGAGCCCCCTCTTTCCTTCCCTTGAATATCTCGGAGCAGTTCTTGTAGGGCATTTGCATATTGGGAAAGGCTTTCATTCTCCTGTTGTACCCTCTGGAAGAACTGAGCCTGCAGAGACCCCAGCAATGCAGTTTCTCCATAGATGGTTTCTAGAATCTGAACTACTTGCTCAAATGTCTGCCTTTGTTCAAATGGCCTCAGTATCACCGTGGTCTTAGCATCCCCTTGTAATGTCAATATTGCTAGCTCTACTAGTACTTCTGGTGCGGTCTGGTACATTCGCTGTATCATTCGTATCTGTTCCACCCACATACTCACTGACATATTATTGCCATCAAATTTAGCTAACTGACTCATTATAGCCCCTGCTGGCATTCTTCCTCCAGCACCATTCTCCCTAACGGGTGCGTCACCGTCCATTCTGGTAAGCGGATCCTGCCGACTACGCCAATTTGTGAACCGAGAGCAAGGCAGGTGGTTTGGACTCCGCAACCAGAAATGAACGCACACGCGGTAGTTCAAGAAAAAAAAATATATATTTACTATAAGTTAGTTAAAGGTAAAATGACATGGATAAAGACAAGCAAAATATACAATATAGCATGAACAATTTCAAGGCAAATTCTGCAATGGTTTCTACTTTTACTCTGTCCACTTCTGCAGTATGGACACTGAATGAACAATATACTCAATACTATCCCTAACTGACCCTGACATCACATTTGGGTGCACCCCCTTTTCCCCAGTGGTCCAGGTGGACCGCTTACAGTCCGTAGAAGCGCGCGGTGGGGCCCAAAGTCGATCCTTTCTTTTATAGTGAAGCGTCCTCCCCTCACGGTTATCAGGATCTTGGGAGAAATGAAGTCCTCTTTAACAGGGAAACCAAATTAATGCAATGTAATCCAACAGCAGATTCCACTCAGCACACTGACAGTCCTGCCGAATCCATACACTGAGCTGGGATGTAAGCCGGGGTTTAGCAGTTACTGTCCAGTACGTCAACAGCACTACGAGTCTCTATATGTGGTATCCATATACACAGTCACAATGTCAGTCTCACTGATCAGCCACTGAGCACAGTTCCTTTCACGTGGACTCACTAGTCCTGTTGTCTCTTTACACTCTGTTTGTCTCTGGACCAAGATACAGCTTAGCTGTACAGAAAAATCTCCACACCAGTTCAATACAACATAGACACCTGTCTTCTCTCTTGCCAAGATGGCTGCTGCTCTCTGTCTCGTCACTTCCTGCTTCTCTGCTCACACTCTGTCTGCAGAACAGGCAGGCTGACATAAAAGGGGGGGGGTCTCACTCCAGCATCATGTCACAATTACAATGGCTGCTGTCTTAAAGGAACAGAATCACAGAAATACATTCAACATTAACAATTTATACAGACAAATGAAGCTTAGGACAACATTGGCTGTCTCTTACACATGTTCAGAAGCAAACTCTTACTACTAATATGCAAGTTCATTTGATGGGAAATACAACTGCGGACAAGTTTACACACCAGTTACTATGCCTTGGAAACAACAGGTTCCCTATTGATTCCACTACTGGTCTCATTTCCTTTCCGGAAGATTTTTGTGAAATGACATCTTCGGTAATGGAACTTATTGACCAAGTTTTCCCTGATATTTGTAACAATTTTAACAACCATCAGTGGCTTTGTGAACGTGCAATCCTAGCGCCTAAAAATGATAGTGTCAGCTCCATAAATCTACTAATTTAGGGAAGGCTGCCTGATCTAGCGACCACATACATGTCCATTGATTCAGTCATGGAGAGTGAACAAGCCATAATGTATCCATTGGAGTTCTTGAATTCTTTGGATCCTCCTGGAATGCCACTGCATAAGTTTACTTTAAAAATAGGAGCCACAATAATTTTGCTTGGGAACCTTGACCCACAAAAAATGTGTAACGGCACAAGATTGTGCATTAAAAGTCTCATGCTCAATGTTATTGAAGCCACTATTCTTATGGGAAACTCTAAGGGAGCAAATGTTTTCATTCCCCGTATTCCTTTGCTACCAAGGGACATGCCCTTCAATTTTAAGCGTCTGCAGTTCCCAATCCGACTTGCATTTGCTATGACTATAAACAAAGCACAAGGTCAATCACTTAAAGTAGACGGCATTAATTTGGAGAGCCCGTGTTTTTCACATGGACAGTTGTACGTTGCTTGCTCTAGAGTGGGTAACCCCAAAAATCTTTTCATATATGCACCTGAAGGTAAAATCAGAAAAAAAGCACTACAATAGGTAGTTGTTTAACTGTAAACCAATTTTACTCTTTTGTCCTTGAACTACTTATAGATTACACTGGAGGGAGGGACGAAGGGTTGCACTATGTTGTTAATTGGGTGTAAATGTTTGATATGTTTGTGTACGGTGCATAAATTTTAATTTTTGATAAAAATAGTTCAAAAATAGTTATAATAGTTTATACTACATAATATGTATTGAATATGTAAAATCAATAAAAATGTTGAAATAAAAAAAAAGTTGTTCACATCAATGTTACGACAAATAAGTAAAATGTGAAAATAATAAGAAAAATTTCAAGTGGAAAAAAAGCTTTACTGTAGCACTCTGAAAATGTCAATTTCAGTGTGACACTGAAAATTTTACTTTAGCTAGCATAACCAACAATTTAACATATTTTCTGCGAGCAAAGCCGCGGGTATTCTACCAGTAATAAAAATAATAATAATAATAATAATATATTTTATTTATATAGCGCCAACATATTCCGCAACACTTTACAAATTGTGTGGTTCAAGTACACACAAAAAGATACATTACAGAGTAATAGTCAATTCACACAATGGGACTGAGGGTCTTGCTCGCAAGACCTTACAATCTATGTGGTAGAGGGGGTTACACAAGTGGTAGCTGGGGACACATCGGAGGTAGCATTGCTTATACAATGGTCCAGACATTTTTGTGATAGAGGTTACTTTCATTACACATAAAAAGCTATATGAGCCATCACCAGTCAGTGTCCTTTAACATGCAGATGGTGCCTGGACATATAAAGTTACAGTCCGATACGGCATCATATCCTGCAGGGTAATGTGGGAGTGTGACCAGAGGAGGGTTTGTTTTAGGCATTCTAACTGCGGAAGGGTTTACATTAGGAATTGTGATAGGCCTGTCTGAAAAGATGTGTCTTTAGTTTGCGCTTAAAGCTGTAGATATTGGGAGTTAATCTAATTGTCGGGGGTAGAGCATTCCAGAGAAGTGGTGCAACTCGTGAGAAGTCTTGTATATGGGAGTGGGAGGTTCTGATAATAGAGGATATTAGTCTTAGGTCACTGAGTGAACGGAGAGCACGGGTTGGGCGATAGACAGAGATGATGGAGGAAATGTAGGGAGGTGTAGCATTATGGAGAGCTTTGCAGATGAGGGTGATAAGTTTTGAATAGGCAGCCAATGCAGTGACTAACACAAACTGAAGGCATCGCTGTAGAGTCTAGACTGGTAGATGAGCCTGGCCGCTACATTCAGAATAGATTGTAGAGGGGAGAGTTTAGTAAGGGGAAGACCGATTAGAAGGGAGTTACAGTAGTCAAGGCGAGAGTGAATCAGGGTGACAATAAGTGTCTATAATGTATTTGTGGTAAGGAAAGGGCAAATTCTGGAGATGTTTTTGAGATGAAGATGACATGATCGTGCAAGTGATTGGATTTAACCCTAAAATTAACACATTCACAATGGGTTAAAGGAGAAAATGCATCTAACAGTCTGTTATGCAATTTTTCCCGAGCACAGGAAAACCCCACATAAGTAATACTCCCACATATCATCTAGGCCCATCCACGTAGATAATACTCCTCCAATATCATCCAAGTCTTCCTCCCCATGCTACTGGTGTCTACTTTATTGAACTGTAAAGCTAGCTTCTCTCCCTAAACAACTCCCTCATGCACACTGTAGTAGGTGCATCTTCTATTCTCCTCCTGGCTCCCCTGTTCTAACTCTCTGCTGTCATTGGTTTTGAGAGCAGGATATAGGGGAGCCAGGAGGAGAATAGAAGACACATGTCCTGCCACATTTGCCTCAGCACTGTGTAGGGAGAGAAGGTAGTTATACAGTTCAATAGAACAAACAATAGCATGGCAAGGGGGCCTGTGGGCTTCTCTGGCTTAGGGGCCTAGTAGCAAGAATGACTGCTGAGACCCTTATAATTACGCCACTGCTGATCTCAGACCAACCACCTACACTAAAGAATACACAACCAATTCCCTCTCCAAGTATCAAGGAGTCAGACAGGAGTTGTAGTCTAATTTTATCCTGTATTCTACTTGGTAAGATTTGTATGAAACTCTCCCAAACTTCAAAACAGCTCTGCACTCTCTCCTTTACAGATGAATGCCTCCAACCAGCCCAGTACTATGTAGCGGTTTCCTATTTCCCCTAATACATTGATATTCTGAGAAGTTCACCCACTCAAAAATTCCACATTGAGGAGTGAATAGTAGAAAATTAGTAAAATAAGCTAGAGTGAAGTTCTTGACTAGGTAACAGAATCTCTGAATAAAGGGGCAGGTCCACAATGGTAAATATTATCATCCACCTAGACCACTGGAGGTTGGCCAAGTCCACAGGGCACAGAAAACTCCAAACAGCATTGTGCCAAGAACTATTTTATGCCATTTATGCAACTGTGCACTTGTCATTATGGCTGATGCTGGAACTTTAGGAGTCCCAAGGGGTTTAGGAGCTACCAGATCCTCGGGATCCTCAACTAAAAATATTCACTGGAGCTCCAGAGGGCAGAGTAAACGTTAGGGATCAGGGGATGCTCCTCTTCCTGAAGATAATAATGAATGTCCTTCACTGGAGGAGAATATGCCAGGTATGTGAAATAATTTATTTATTACTTTAAACCAATCTTTTAAACATTTTTTTTCAGCTTCTCTTAATTTTTGTCAGGAATTTTATACCAGAGACATTTACACCATTACCTCCAATGTTATTAGGTACTTCTAATTATTGGATTCAGGCAGCAGAGGGGTCACGTAGGTAGGTTTTAAGGTAGTGAATGTGAATAGAAAGGTGATTCTACCTCCTCCAAGACTTCTTCCAGGTACCACACATCCAGCCCCTTTCGTCATGGTATTTGAATGTGGCCTTTCCTCTGAATCAACCTGCTGCACCCATACCCTCGGAGGGGACTGAATGCTTAGAAGAGGTCCTTCTATGAAGATCCCACCATGCCTTCCAGGTTGAAATTAACAAGGGAGAGGCCTTGTTCAAATGTGTGATCTACATATCAAGGGGTGCCCCCTAGTCAGACACGATCCTAGAGCAAGTATTTTTAAAGAGGACCTTTTATCACCTCTACCAATTCTAGTTCTTAACATCTGTTAATAGGCACTGCTCAACTGATTCCCAAGCAACAAACACAGTTATTTTTGGTGCCTGATGTGCTATTTAAACTCTGTAATGTCAGAAGGGGATGTCAGTCAAGGGGTGTGATTCAGAACTCCAATCAGAGGCACCAAATGTCAGACCTCAGAATCACACCCCTTGCTTGCTCGTGCCTGACCCCACCCTACTGACAGTACAGAGCCTAAATAGCATACCAGGCACAAAAGCTAACAGCATGGTTTGCTCGAGAATGGTGGGGGCTATAGAAAAAATTCCAGCTACAACAGAATCAGTAGAGCAGCACCTATTAAATGATGTAAAGAGCTGGACTTGTTGAAATGTCCTTTTTAAGTATTTAATGTTTGGAAAGTTTTAAACTGCCATGCAGATAGCGCTGCAGAAATGTATGTAAAGCCCCAAGTGTGCATGCTCATTGGGGGTCTGGAGGAGGAATAACTGTCTGTCAAACAAGAATTTATACAAGAGCTATAATATTTCAAGTGCATGACCAGATTTACCGTTCTACTACCTAATAGACATGTTTGTGCTACAAGGAGAAAAAATGGTATTTCTTTTGTGTCAGTGGTAAAGGAGTAAAATACTTTGGTATTTTGACACCAAACATGGCCATTTGAAGGCAACCATAATCCTAATGTGGCCCTGAGTGAAAATGAGCTTGACAACCCTGATCTAATTGGAGCTGTTAATGATAATTCTGACAGTAGCGTAAATACATCAAATGTATCAAACAACAGCAAAGCGAATGCACCTCTACATTATAATATAAGAACAGAGAATCATATTATATCTATATAGAAATGGTAAAAGTGGTTGCACACAGCTTTCCCGGTATGCGCCCCAGTGCTGGAAATATCAGTGCTGCTAGTTTCATCACCAACATCTCTCCATTGTCAGAAGGTCGGGTCTTACAGCTCAGCATCATCGCTGGGCGGTAAGGAACACCCCCCTCCCCGACTATATACAAATCTATGAAAGAATACTATCAGAGGGGGTGTTCCTCACAGCGCAGCAATGACACTAGGCTGTAAGGCCGCCCTTCTGACAATGGGGAGATATTGGTGCCGAAATTAACAGCACCGATATCTCCAGCACTGTGACGCATACCAGAAAGGCCGATAGTGCCCTGAATTCAGCGCACTGTCGACTTTCTAGCGGTATATAATGCTACACATCTATGAAGTCGTGAAAATTCCTCTTTAACTCAAAGTATGCATCATCAATGAGACTCTAATGCAGGAACTGTACTGATAACATCAGCCCTGCATCATCAAAGTCCACATGTCTTTTACCCAGGAGCAAATCAGTTTTCAGGCTGACTGCTGTAATCCATAATGCCTTGTGATATGTAGATGCTAAGTAGAGGGAAAAAGGCAATTCAATCTCTACACACCTTCACTGGTGCTCTCCTCAATGTGAGAGATTCTTGTCCCTAACCCACTCATTGCCTACCACTAAGCCAGCCAATTCACTTTGCTCTGTACTGATGAAGGACAACAATCCGGAAACAGCGCTGTATGCAGATAAGTGAAATTGGCTTGGCTAAAATCCCTTTTGCTGTTTCGAGGCTCGGCGAGTCAAAAGCAAGTTGAGGATCTGTTACATCCAACAGAAGGCGCATGAGCTCCCCATCTCCTTTCCCATAATGCCTTGTGATATGTAGATGCTAAGTAGAGGGCAAAAGGCAATTCAATCTCTACACACCTTCACTGGTGCTCTCCTCAATGTGAGAGATTCTTGTCCCTAACCCACTCATTGCCTCCCACTAAGCCAGCCAATTCACTTTGCTCTGTACTGATGAAGGACAACAATCCGGAAACAGCGCTGTATGCAGATAAGTGAAATTGGCTTGGCTAAAATCCCTTTTGCTGTCCCAAGGCTCGGTGAGTCAAAAGCAAATTGAGGATCTGTTACATCCAACAGAGGGCGCATGAGCGCCCCAGCTCCTTTCCCATAATGCCTTGTGATATGTAGATGCTAGGTAGAGGGCAAAAGGCAATTCAATCTCTACACACCTTCACTGGTTCTCTCCTCAATGTGAGAGATTCTTGTTCCTAACCCACTCATTGCCTCCCACTAAGCCAGCCAATTCACTTTGCTCTGTACTGATGAAGGACAACAATCCGGAAACAGCGCTGTATGCAGATAAGTGAAATTGGCTTGGCTAAAATCCCTTTTGCTGTTTCAAGGCTCGGTGAGTCAAAAGCAAATTGAAGATCTGTTACATCCAACAGAGGGCGCATGAGCTCCCCAGCTCCTTTCCCATAATGCCTTGTGATATGCTGTAATCCATAGGCATCATAGACTGGTACTGGAAGTAGGGAGTCTTCTATTTATATCCTCTCTCTGTTGGGTGATGCTCCTGACAGTGTGGGAGATGTGAGATTGGGCAATGATTTGCTGTAAGAGTGGAGGGTTTTATTTATGGGAAAAATGCTGCTAACATTGGATTAGAGGTGGAAAGGAGGAAATTGTACCTGCCATTAGAAGAGGGGAAGGTTGGTGAATAATGCTGCTACCTGTAATACTGTACTGTGGTGTTTGGTGCTTCTGCTTAGGTATTTTGTACTGCACAGTGGTTTGTTTGGAACATCTGAGAAGGTATTTTCTACTAGACACTTGTATTATGTGCGATGCACTCTGGCATTTGGTTGTTCCATAGTAGTATTTGTTTGCTGGTGAGGCCTCAACATAACAACAAATTGACTGGCAAGACCTAATGTCGAAAGTTTGAGAAGGCATGGTTTATATCATTGTGGAACAATGAGTAGATCACATGGTTTTGTACCCTACTGGGACAAAAATAAAAAGCTAACTAAAATCAATAAATGTTTTTAAAAAATTAAAAAAAAAAAAAAAAAAAATATTCCCCAAAATCACTATTTTCTCATTTAAAAATGCATTATGTTAAAAAATAAACCACAATGCATATTCAATATCACCACTTCCATAATGACCATATGATAAATCTCATAATTTAACTTTCATACGGTAAACTTCATACAAATATTATGAAACAACATGAGAAATGTTGTTTGGTCACCTCACCTTCAAAAAATGGCATAAAATGTAAAAAAAATTGTTAAAAAATTTAGAAAAAGTGTGTTAAAGAGTTAAGATGTAACCTAGAATGGCACCAAAAAAATATAGCACTTTTAAAAAACAACAAGCACTTATTTAGTTGGAAAAATTAAAAAAGTTGTGGGTCTAAGAAGATGGAGATGCAAAAGCGTGATATTTCTCCCTAATAAAAGGGTTTTTGTATAAAATTAGTAAACAATAAAAAAACTATGAGTTAGGTATCGCCATAATTGTAATTACCTACACAATAAAGGTAACATGTTATTTATGACATATTGTAAATAGCACAAAATTTAAAATTTGATATTTAAATGTTTGTGGGTTTTTTATCACTCTTAGAAACACTTTATCCACCCTAACATATTGCTATTAAAAAATATAAGTCATCCCACAAAATTCTAGCCTTGACACAACTATACTGACAGAAAAATAAAAAAAGTTAGATAAAAATTTTAAAAATGAAAAAATGCCGTATCCTTAAATCCAAGACTGTGTGAGTTCTTAATGGGTTAATGAACTTCTCCAAATCATTCCTCACTGACCAGGGTATGCAAAATCGCAGTTTGGTAGCAAGTCCAACAATACAGGTAGAGTATTTTACAGATTTTACAGCAATGAAACCTAACAAAATTTAATGATCTATGTGAATATGGTTTCTGGATGCAGAGTTGGCTGTAGAGGAAAAACAAGCAAACATGTAAGAACTCTGGAAAATCAGACAAATCATGAAACCATTTCATATTTAATACATTACTGAGGCCATCTGGAGTTGTTGTCTCTGAAATGTTGATTCAATCCAGTTTCTTTTGAAAAGTTTACATTTAATTCTAAGCCTGGGGATATTTTCTATCTGCTTGAGAACCAACATTATCAAACAACAATGTTTCAGTCAAATAACTGTAAACAGAGACTGAAGAAATATCTCACCTATTAAAGAATTTGCTTAAAATACTACAAAACGTTAAAGGCAAAAATACACTCATTACATAGAAGGCAAATTCTAGATTCAGACACCAAGCCATTTGTGACATGCTACTGTCATTGTTATAGTCATTTTTAATAGATTCCTTTAGTAAAAAACTTTTCCCTACATAATTAAAGGGATATTCCCATCTCAAGAATCCTATCTATACTGCTAGCTTATGTAAATTCAAGAGTTTTCCTAAATACATTTCTTTAGAAATGCTGCTTCATTTGCCTGTTATGTGAAATTATTCCTCCCATTGTTTTTACAACCTTGTCAAGGAACCTGGCCTGGTATCTGATCTCAGGTTAGATGACAAAACTCACTGTTTTCTGGAGGAGAAGGGGGATGAGTTCTCTGGATTATTCTTGCTTTCAGAGCTGTTATCTCCTGCTCTTCAGGTCAGCTAATTGCAGTTTTCTAATAAAGTTTTGGACAGTGTCTGTTATCTCTCTATGTAAACAAAAAAATAACATTGAGTTTACTGAAAGTCCATTGTCAGTTCTGGCAGCATGTATAAGTTTTTTTTTTCTCTCCAAACCTTTGTAATGTAATATATGTTTACTGTGCATATGTCATCTGCTTTATTGTACATTTCTAGAAATCATAATAAACAACATCTCACGGTAAAGGCAATGTCTATATCTACTGAGATACTGAGATACTTTATAGTGTTCTGTCCATCAAACAGTCAAAGTCCACCCACCAGCTTGTTGAAGAATACAGGAAGTGAGAAGAAGAGACACGAAGCAAAGCTGCTGAGACAGGAAAATGGGAAAATCACTTTAAATTGCTTGTTGGTATATAACTCCCATTCTTATTTATAGAATAATTAACCTTACCTTATGGAATTTTCTTTTAATTTCTCAGTCAATATGCTACAGATGTATATAAATATATATATATATATATATATATATATATAGAGAGAGAGACAGAGAGAGAGATATAGATACAGATATACAGATGTATATACAGATATATACAGATATGCTACCTCCTACAGATGGGTAGTACTTTCTGTGTGTACAAAGATTTAAAGCCAAAAGGGTGTGTTGCTCCCCTTGGAACGGTACCTGAGTTTTCATGAAAATTTTAAATATGTGTAGGGTCTTGCTGGGCAGTCTTTATATCAGTTTTATGACTGTGTAAGCCTTCATACATGGTGTCCTATCTGTTTTTTCTGCTGCTAATGCCCCCATTTTGGCTTAAGCACGTTTTGCATTTTACTTTGAGGCTGTGGGCTTGTACAAAAAGGATCAGTCTGCCCCCTCCCCTATCCATTATAACTAGTTTGGTTTGCTTACATAAAATTTTTTCAGGAGTCACTGTTCGACTGCAAATAGCTTAAAAATCTCCAGGTGACTATCATATAAGAGATTCAGAAACAATGAATTGCAAATATAGAGCAGATATATTCCGATACCCACTACATTCTAGCATCTACTATGCAGGCATGACACAGGGAAAAAGCAATCTATGAGTAAGTAAAGCTGTGTGCTGTCTGTGAATAATATCTCATCAAGCAGCCACAAGTACATAAAAGTACATAGAAGACTTTTTTTTTCTTATATTATAAAATGTGAGATGCTGCAGAATCTTCAGTCCTAGTTTGTAGACATTTCTGTGCAGGCTGTGAATAGAATCAGCTCCTCCCATCTGCATTCAATGTGTGAAGAGAGAAACCCCCACCTCACTGTCTTTCTGTCTTTCTGCTAGGGAGCTACTTCCCTGGTTAACTTCCCGGTAAATTAGCTAGAAAGGAGACATCTAGAGGTTTTTCAGGCAAAAAGCAGCAACATTTTTAATTAAAGTGCATTACATGTTGGTCCAGAATCACATTCCCTATGAAATGAGACTAAGCTGTTTGAATAGCTAGTAACCCTTAAAGGGCGACCTCCCTATTACAATAGAACCAGAGGCATAGCTAGCGGGGGGAG
Organism: Leptodactylus fallax; assembly: GCA_947044405.1. Classification (NCBI taxonomy): domain Eukaryota; kingdom Metazoa; phylum Chordata; class Amphibia; order Anura; family Leptodactylidae; genus Leptodactylus; species Leptodactylus fallax. The sequence goes on from CAMRHE010000021.1 coordinate 10,815,194, forward strand.
GGGCAGAGGGGCGGCTGCCCCGAGCCCACTGACATTGTTGGGCCCACCCCGGGGCCGCCATTAATACATCTTTTACTTTGAACTAGATCGGTGTCTGCAGACACCGATCTAGTTAAAACACTTCCTACAACTTGACTGTCTTGTAAACCGCAAGCCAATACAGGCATGCGGTTTACATGACAACGAAAACACAGTCAGACGTCTGGTTCTCGACACAGGCAGCGCGATGACATCACATCCCTGCGCAAAGAGCGCGGAACAAGAAGAAAAAGCACCGGTAAGTCACTAAATGTTACTGCCCTGTATTCGCCTAAATCGTCTGCAGAGCCCTGTGTAGATCTGATATATACCGCTATACGGTCACCGTATAGTGATAATATCGGTATACCTAAGTTGGGGGCCCACTTGGACATGTTCGCCCCCCTGTGCTAAACCCCTAGCTACGCCTCTGAATAGAACCTAAGTACAGTTAAGTACAGAGATAGCAGTAACTTTGACTTGACCCAAGCTGTGCAGAATTGTAAGTGATAATTCCCAATTTAGTACAAATGTATGTACATGTACAATATGCTATCAGATCGAGATTGTTCCTACAAAACGCCTTAGATATATGTTATGGTAAATATGCAGGCATAGTATATGTTCTGCTGTAAATGGTAGTTGTACTCCTGCACTAACGGCTAGGGTTGGAGGAAAAGATACTAAATATATTAAATGTATATTATTATGTTTATGAGTATTTCTAAGTTAAATAGTTAATTATAATACTGTGGGAGTGATAGACTATGGGAATGATAGACATGCAGAGAGGGACAATGAAGATTGCAAAGGATGCCAGATGTGAGATGCTTGGCTCTTTCCATTAGCACAATAGACACTATATTAAGAATACATCAGTCAGAGGGTAAGCAAAGTGTTTTCACTTAGTATGGATTCTTACAATCTTAGTGCACTGCCATACAGGGTCTGTCACACTCTGTGCAGAAACACTGTTTCAGGAGAGAAAGCCTTTCTACTCAGTCCAGTGCATGCCAGTTTTTTTCTGGAAGAGTGAAGAAATCAGGCGATACCTTTTAGAGGCTGAGTATATTTATAAGTAAGCTTTCAGGAGTACTAGCTAGCTCCCTTCATCAGACATGGTGTGATACAAGAACTGAAAATTCACAGATTTTTATACACATGGTTTTCAAAGCATTTTAGAGTCCTTAAAAAAATGCAATCTAAGTAGAGAAGTTATTTACAACAGGTCAAAAAAACAGTCTGGAAACTTGTGGTGCGTGACGGAGGGATCAGTAATTCTTGCTGTTATCTGTTTGCTATCAGGAGGTGATTTGTGTCCCTCACAGTTCATACATAGTATGATTTGAAGCTGGCATGAATATTGAGTTCAGTTCATGTTTCATACATAGTGTGACATGAAACTGGCATGAATATTAAGTCCAAATTGCAGAGTTTGAAATTTTTGCATAAATTTGTACTCCATTTCTTTCCTTTTCTCCTGCGTCTTAAAATGTCCCATTAAAACCACAACCCGCAAATCTTCAATAGAGTGGTTTTCTCCGGAGAAATGTGAGCCCACTGGGAGATCGGTTCTGCTGTTATTAATATTGGATCTGTGTGAGTTCATTCGCTGACTAAGTCTCTGCCCTGTTTCCCCCACATACAGGCCTGTGGTGGGACATTGCACACACATTATGAGGTACACCACATTGGAAGACCTGCAGGAGAATGTTCCCCTAATTCTGTGCACCTGTTGTGACTGTGGGATAGGTACACTGTCAGTGGTGTGGATGTGCTTGCAGGTCATGCACCTTTTATGTAGGCAAGGTGAGGTGCCATTTTCAGTTGGGGCCTTCAGGTAAAAGGACTTATCCCACAAAATCCCAGACCGGGCTGCTTCTATATGCTCCCAAAGATACACAAAGATGGCAACCCTGGGAGGCCTATCATTTCTGGCATTGGGACACTGACAGAAAACATCTCAGGTTGGGTGGAAAATCTCCTAAAACCCCTTGTCAGGGATACTCCAAGCTATATCCAGGACACCACTGACCTTCTTAACAAACTGAATGCCCTGGGCCCACTACCTGAGGGTACCATTTTGGCCACCATGGATGTGGAATCCCTGTATACCAACATTCCCCACAAGGATGGAGTTGCAGCATGTCGGGTACACCTGGCAAAACAAAACCTCCCAACAGAACCAGTAAAGCAGCTCATACAATTCATCCTTAGCCACAATCATTTTACCTTTGGAGAGGATCTATATCTACAGCGAATGGGAACTTCAATGGGGACCAGATGTGCACCCCAATATGCAAATCTCTTTATGGCAGAAATGGAAGGAACATATTTATCAACATGCGCCACCAAACCTATGATTTACCTTCGTTATATCGATGATATCCTTGTCATCTGGACTGCGGGTGAGGAGGCCCTACTTCAATTCCATAATGACTTCAATGACTTTCACCCGACCATCAACCTTAAACTTAGCTATTCAGGGAGTGAAATTCACTTTCTGGATACCACAATATACATTAAAGACCACCGGCTACTCACATCAATATACCACAAACCCACAGACAGAACGGCCTACCTGGGAAACGACAGCTTCCACCCCAAGCACACAAGACAATCTATAATCTACAGCCAGGCTATACGATACAATCGTATTTGCTCCGACAAAACAGACCTGGACAAGCACCTCCTGGATCTGAGGATGAAATTTCTCAGATTGGGATACAAACCAAAAGTAACAGACAACCAATTGAACAAAGCGGCAGCCATTAACAGAGACAGTCTGCTCACATATAGAGAGACCCAGAAAGATGCCTGAGTGCCCCTAGAAGTCACCTACAACCCACAGCTGGAGATCCTACGAAGGATTGCCAAGGAGCTCCAACCTGTGCTACATAGGGACAACAGACTCAAGGACATATTTCCAGTCCCCCCTCTCCTTTCCTTTCGACAACCACCAAACCTGAGGCGTATTATCGTCCGGAGTGCCCTGAAGGCCCCAACTGAAAATGGCACCTCACCTTGCCTACATAAAAGGTGCATGACCTGCAAGCACATCCACACCACTGACAGTGTACCTATCCCACAGTCACAACAGGTGCACAGAATTAGGGGGACATTCTCCTGCAGGTCTTCCAATGTGGTGTACCTCATAATGTGTGTGCAATGTCCCACCACAGGCCTCTATGTGGGGGAAACAGGGCAGAGACTTAGTCAGTGAATGAACTCACACAGATCCAATATTAATAACAGCAGAACCGATCTCCCAGTGGCCGCACATTTCTCCGGAGAAAACCACTCTATTGAAGATTTGCGGGTTGTGGTTTTAATGGGACATTTTAAGACGCAGGAGAAAAGGAAAGAAATGGAGTACAAATTTATGCAAAAATTTCAAACTCTGCAATTTGGACTTAATATTCATGCCAGTTTCATGTCACACTATGTATGAAACATGAACTGAACTCAATATTCATGCCAGCTTCAAATCATACTATGTATGAACTGTGAGGGACACAAATCACCTCCTGATAGCAAACAGATAACAGCAAGAATTACTGATCCCTCCGTCACGCACCACAAGTTTCCAGACTGTTTTTTTGACCCGTTGTAAATAACTTCTCTACTTAGATTGCATTTTTTTAAGGACTCTAAAATGCTTTGAAAACCATGTGTATAAAAATCTGTGAATTTTCAGTTCTTGTATCACACCATGTCTGATGAAGGGAGCTAGCTAGTACTCCTGAAAGCTTACTTATAAATATACTCAGTTAGTCTCTAAAAGGTATCGCCTGATTTCTTCACTCTTCCACTACTTTCAATGGCTAACACGGTATAACATTATACTACTAACAGTTTTTTTCTGTCACTATCATACTAAATCCATCTGAAAAAAATCCTTTATGCCTCTATAGTAAATCCTAGGCATGCAGAGGGACCACAGAGGTCCAATGGACCCCTATGGCTTCTAACAAAACAAAGCCTAATACCATGTGCAGGAGCCTTCACTGCATGTAAAAAGTACATTCCAGCTAGATATGCTTTTATTATTTTGCATTTTTCCCCATTAAAGTCAGCAGGAAAAAGCCAAAAAAAAAATAGCATGCTGTGATAAAAGTAACAGTAAATAAAAAATACATAATATGCTTTCCATAAAGGTAAAAATTGCACTTAAAGATGTTATGTGTTAGAAGAAAATAATTTTGACTATTCATTCACATTTTACTGCTGTACTCTTACATTAAAAAAATTGCTAAAGTGATTTGGGGAAAAAATTTCAAATAGTCGTGAATAAGCAAGACTGCAATTATTAAATCAGAGGGAATCCTAAAAGCTTTAAAGACAAGTTCACATACATCACTTAAGCTAATTTGATTGACAGAACAAAAGGTAAAAATTATGCAATTTCTGTAATAGAAAAAACAAATTTATTGTCTTAAAATGTATGGCAGTAAAAAAAAAAAATCTTAAGAAAGCAAGATTTACCATTTGGAGTAAATGCTTTTTTTTTTTTTTTTTAATAACTTATACAGTTCTATATGAAGCACAGATGGTTTGGCTATGCCGCAGCATACATGTATAGAAACAGATTTATTTAATCTTATTTACAAATATGGTTCTTAGCTTTGTTTGTTTGCTATAGTAAATCCATTGCTTGGTTGTCTGCCTCAGTAGTCAGTTTTCTGGTATTTTTCCTGTTTTAGGCTAAGGCCCTAGGTTACGGAAATGCAGCTTTTTTTGTTGTAGATTTTGCTGCGTTTTTTTGAGCCAAAGCGAAGAATGGCTACAAAAGGAATGGAAAATATAAAGGAAGTTCTTATACTTCTACTTTCTGCTCAATCCACTCCTGGCTTTGGCTCGAAAAACCGCAGCAAAATCTGCAGCAAAAAAAGCTGCGTTTCCGCAACGTGGGGCCTTAGCCTTATGGATTCTTCTATGGATACATCTTTATTGGATTTTCTGTGTTTAACCTGTTTTACCTTACCCTGCTTTGATTATAATATTTATGTACTGAATGTGGCCTGACATTGCCGGATGTATGGGGCATGTGCACTAAAGCCGAGGTGTACTCCTCTGGCTTCATTGAAGAACTTTGCAGGTGCGGGGAGTACAGCGGCAGAGTGAGTATAAAGCTTTTTTATTTTTAATGCGGCCATGGATTGCGTTATAACAGAGTGATTTGGGATACTAAACCCCAGGTCCAGATGGAACTGTGGGTGGTTTAGTGTCCCAAATTGCCCTGACAGATTCCCTTTAAGGGTGTATCATTATGATGTACATGTACGTACAAATTGTACAGAAATCATTTTCCTGCTACTACAGGTGCATCTCAATAAATCAGAATATCTTTGAAACATTTATTTATTTCAGTAATTAAATTAAAAAAGTGACCTCCTATATTTTCTAGATTCTTTGCACACAGAGTGTTCTATTTCAAGTGTTTTATTTCTGTAAATGTTGATTATGGATTACAGGCAATGAAAACCCAAATCTAAGAAAATTAGAATATTGTAAAAAAGTTCAGTATTGTAAATTCAGTGTGTCACCTGCCAAGGTTTCCTAAGCCTTTAAATGGTCCCTCAGTCTGGTTCAGTAGGACACCCAATCATGGAAGACGCTGATTATGAATTGTATTACTGAATTACTGAAATGAATGAACGTTTCAAAAATATTCTAATTTATTGAGATGCACCTGTATATGTTACTTACTGACACAATAGGGCATATAATCCTGTAAAATCTCTTTAACCTTATGTATTACTAATTATAAATGAGTGTATTCTTTTTTCAGATCATTATATCCATTGTTTCATAACAATTGACCACTGATGTCACATCGTAATTTCGCCATTTAATAAAGTTTTGATAGCACAAGAATTTAGCAAAAATGTGAAAACTACCTTGATATTGCTGCTTCTCTGTGACTTTCTACAATGAATGACTTATGGCTCAGCACTATGCAAGGCTCTTTTTTCCATTTTGTCAGTTTTCGGTTTCTTTGGTTTTTCATTTTTTATGGTAGAAGGCGCATCATTTTTGTCTTCAGAAAATAGAAACCTTAATGACCCCAATATAAAGACAATAGAAACTGTAAGGATTTATCACGATAAGTTTCAAAGCCTAAATGACCAAAGCCATGATGCTAATATGAGCAGAGCTTAAAGTGTAACTCCCACTTTATTTTTTTTTATTTTTTTATTTTTTTGCCATTGTGTCAGGGGTAGTTTGGTGAACATTTTTGTAATATACTTAATTAACCTTTCTTATTTCCTCTTAATAGAAAACAGGTTCTAAAATTCTTCCTAGCAACCATCTAACTGTGCTGTTACCAGGAAAATCCGTAAACATTTGTATTGCCAGTATGCAGAGCTGCAGCATTTTCCAAAGGGGAATGGTCAATTCAAATGGCTATTTCTCCAGTGTTATACAACCTAAAAATTCTCAGCTTTCATATGTTGCCAAGATCACAGTAATCTGAGATAATGATAGTTAAAACACAGCTGCCTATAAAATCACATTCTCAACTAAAGCTGCAATCTGAGTAGAATGTGAAAACTGAGAATTAGATACAGTTTCACATGGCAGTTGCTATGTAAAAGCATGGAGAAAACAGAGAAGTAGGATCACATGACACTGGAAATCACATGGGCTTTCCCATAATTCCTTACTACGAGTCTTTATGAGAAAGGACCCGCCAATAATGAGGGACTAATAAGTCTAAAGCTACTAATAACTCAAAGGCAGTATAAAAAGCTCTGGCAGAAAGAGATGGTGGTCAATTTGTGGGGAGGGATAAGAGAAAAGTCAGACTGAGAGAGATAGGAAATAAACTGATAATACAGTTCTAGAGGAGTAGACTGGAGAAGAAGCCTTTGCTCTAATTCATTAATAGAAAAAAAATTGGATAGAAGAATGAGTCACTCTGTCTGTTAGACCAGCCAGGACTGTAGCACCAGTTGTCAGTGTGTGCTACTGTACTGCACTCTGCAAAAGTTACATCAATCAATCACAATCCTCAGAGTCAAATACAACCTATACTGTGACCAAGACCAAGAACAAATAATTTAGTCTTAAAGTCCTTCAATAAACTAGTAGTTACTGTACATATTTTTTTTTATTGAGTTTCCACTGTATAAAACAGGGGTAGGCAACCTTTTTTGTTAGGCGTGCCGATTTTAATTAAAAAATCAAAGATGAGGTACTTGGAGTGCTGGTCAATAATTGTAAGTCTGACGACCCCTAAACTAAAGTCATATACCACAAACCATAACACAGAAGTGCTGCCACCAGATGCTTTAGGACACATGCGTTTACTGCTATTTCCTGGGACGCTCCTGTACTTTCCGATTAGAAGCAATGAAAGTACATGTGCATCCCCTAATTAGTGGTAAATGTATGTGTCCAGGAGCACCGTATGACAGCAGTCTTATGGTGAAAACACACTATGTATCTGGATGCAGCTATATTCTTAGGCCACTAGAACTTTTAGTTTGATGTAAATCTGCGTTCACATGATGCAGCCCCTGCACACCGTATTATGTCCCATAGCGGCTCCTGAACATCGTATTATGTCCCATAGCGGCCCCTGCATACCGTATTATGTCCCATAGCGGCCCCTGCACACTGTATTATGTCCCATAGCGGCCCCTGCACACTGTATTATGTCCCATAGTGGCCCCCTGCACACCGTATTATATCCCATAGCGGCTCCTGCACACTGTATTATGCCCCATAGTGGCCCCTGCACACCGTATTATGTCCCATAGCGGCTCCTGAACACCGTATTATGTCTCATAGCGGCCCCTGCATACCATATTATGTCCCATAGCGGCCCCTGCACACTGTATTATGTCCCATAGCGGCCCCTGCACACTGTATTATGTCCCATTGTGGCCCCTGCACACCGTATTATATCCCATAGCGGCTCCTGCACACCGTATTATGTCCCATAGCGGCCCCTGCACACGATATTATGTCCCATAGCGGCCCCTGCACACGGTATTATGCCCCATAGTGACCCCTGGACACCGTATTATGTCTCATAGTGGCCCCTGCACACCGTATTATGTCTCATAGCGGCCCCTGCACACAGTATAACATTATAACTTTTATAATTTTCGACACTCACTAGCTATAATTATACTGTGGAGTCTCTTCAGACCCCAGAGTATAATAAGTGGAGGGCCAAGAGAGATGACAAACATAAAAAAAATGTATTCCCTTTTTCCTGCGTTCCGCAGCCGCTGTGTTCTCTTCGGGCGCTTCTGCCTGTAGTCAGAGACCGCTGATTGGTTCTCAGGGGTCACGTCGCGTCATTATGCGTAATGACGTCGGACGTGACCCCAGAGGTCCTGTCAGCTGTCTCTTACGTCAGACAGAAGCACCGGAAGAGCAGACAGCGGCTGCGGAGTGCAGGAAAGGTGAGTACATTGTTTTTTTTTATGTTTCATCACTTCTCCTGAGCCTCCGCTTATTATACTCTGGTGTCTGAAGAGACCCCCGAGTGTAATAATAGCAGTTTCGTTTCAGCCGTGTTTGGTCCGATCGAAACTGCTGGGTGAGGACTCGGGTCGCCGTGCCAGGGAAATATGCCTCGCGTGCCGCTCTTGGCACACGTGCCGGGGATTGCCGACTCCTGGTATAAAAGTTGTTCAGTAAAATTTGGCTTCCTTTCCAAACACAAAAAAACCCAGTGAAGTTATATCCTACACTAGTCCTTTTAAGGATAAGGCCCCACGTGGCATCCCACTACAAAAAAGTGCTGCAGGAAAAAACGTGGCGGCAACGCATTGCGGTTCTTCTTGTAGCACTTTTGACAGAAAGTTTGCAGAGTTTTCCTCTGCGGACTTTCTGCTTCAATTATACCTATAGGGAAACCGCCGGTGTTTCTGTAGGTATAATTGACATGCTGCGATTTCCAAAACCGCAACAGTTTTGAAAATTGCCGCATGTCTGCAGTGCGTATTTTTACGCAAAGTGGCGATGGGATTCTAGCGAGATTTTTTGCTGTGACCATAAAATGCTGCATTTTTTTTCGCGCCGTTTGTGTCACATGGGGCCCCAGCCTAAAATAGGCTTTTGTTGCATAAAAGTGTCTAAGTAAAAAATGACTGGTAAAGGGTGGAGTGGGATAAGATAGCAGAAGTAAACACCTGCGTTACATCATCCACCACTATCGTTAAGAATGTGGATGGCAGCCATGCAGCAAGTACTAGTAGCAGCATCAGGCAAGAGATGGCCTGTGCATATAGAGACATAAAAACATTCTTAAGGAAGCAGATGAGATTGTGGAATGTATGGCTCACTCATCCTCTCAGGCACAACAGTGACACTTTAACTTTAAGTTAGTGACCAGCAGCTTCAGTGCATTCCTCAACCTCTGCTGCCACTGCCACCATAATAAAATAAGCCATTGCTTCTTCATTTTTCAAACACCAAACCTTTTGTTACTCCCCAAAAAAGTGCTTGTAAAAGATTGCTTACGATAGCTTTGTGTGTGCATACACACCCACAGGCATCGGACTTCAGAAAGGGATAGTTTCTGGACTATTTTTTAATTTAAAAAACATAATCAAAAAATCTAACAGTGAAGTGTTTGTTCTAACAGGCAGTTTGTTGCTATCAACTTTCATCCGTTTACCCAAGTCTGTGCTCATGTTAAAGTGCTTGAAAAGTGTTAGATACAGTCCTAGAAGTCCTCAGAGCATCGTACACAACTTTTTAAGCCAATTTGCACTTTCAGATCAGACCTACTGTATATCAAACTTTTGGCCTAAACCTACTAAATTGTCATCTTCAGGGCTTCACTAAATTGAGCAATACATTTCTACAGCTAAAACATCAAATGCTAAACTGATAAGGAATTGATATTCTGTTAAAATATATAATATATTGTCTGGTATTGTTATCAAAATAAAACAACTCAATAGAAAAATGTCCCTCACTTTACAATAGCAATTCACCAAAAAAGGAAGCACAATTGTGTAAGAAGGGCTTCTCAAATTATTCAGCTCAGGCCTCACTAGTTAATCCACGGTGATGCTGTGGCCTCATGAATGGTGAACACTAACTAAATTTGCTACTGCACACCATACAACTTTAAAATAGGCATAAAATAGGTAAAACCATGTTATTAAAAAAATTGTTCAATTTTCAAAAAGATTTCTAACTGCATCACATAAATACAAAAAAGCAAACCAAAATATACTGATACAGAAGAGTTTCAAATATGCATACACTTGTCAAGATTTAGAAACTGTCTCCAAAGAGAAAAGGCTACACACCCCTTATTTGCAGGTCAAAAAGTGCAGACACAGTAGTGCAGCATAATGCCTCCTTAGTGGTCCTCAGTTCACCATGGCAATCCATTGGTGAACTGAGAATCTAGACAACAGGACTGAGTTACTGGCAATGGACACTCTAGATAGACAATTTGAAAAGAGGACACCAAAGGGGTACAATAATAAGCAAGTGACATTAATATCTACATATGGGAACATTTTTGTAAAGTGAGAAAACCACGGAAGAAAAATCTTTATGTCAACCTTTATGTTAACCAATTTGTACCAAATAGAATGTCACTGGAGGACACTCTGGTCATAATATATCACAAAATGCAAATTTAATAAAAGCACTTATTGGTAACATGTGCATAACTTGCTAAAATGCTTTGATCAATGAATATAGTAAACTAAACTGAAAGTGACGCTGAACTGCTCTTTAAAAGAAGCTGGTGCTATGCCATTTCTTTCTGTAAGGTACCAAGAAGACTGGAATAATCACAATGTCTATGGGCATTTTAATTAAATCCTCAAAGCCATATCAGATTCGGGAACTGAAGGCCTCTATATCAAGGTCACCTTTACTTATACTACAAATCAAGCAACAAGATTCAGTGCTCTATCTGATTAAAGCAATTTAATCTGTACAAGAAGAATTATCAGGATATTTCATGGGCATATGAACGATTCTCATGCTCTGTGCTTTACATTGAACTTATTATTTACTCATTTCTACAAGACTGTTCTGGAGTTTAACTTCACATTTTCCAATAAATGTAAATATATTTTTATGGCTGTAATAATGTCAGAGTATATTAAGATAGCGCTCAGGCATTGTGATATGTCTTGGCAATACCCCAGTTCCAATGGCCTAAGATGCGGACTTTAATTTTGCTTCTTGAGAAGCAATGTGCATTTGTAAGCTTGGCAATGTCATTATAGTTTCAATTATTTATCAAAAAATAGTAAACATTCCTCTGTGTATTTATTACATATCACAGAGCACATACTTATCTTCTATATGAGCAAGTTCCCATTGGTATTACATGTATATATTATTATTTTCTGTGCTTCCACTATCCACAATACAATAGAGATTCACCAACAAAATCAAATTAACATTCCCATCAGTTGATGCTGCACTGAGCTTAGAAAACAATATATTATTCTAAGAAAAAAAAATGATCTGGTTCCAAATGAGGACTGATTTCCATAACAATGCTTATTCAGGTTTGTTTTTTTCCCCCCCCGCTATTTTCTAGCATTTTTTTTTTTTTTTTTAATCCACAGCAAATTGGTGATGAGACTATATGGTAAGCCTCAGGTGTGATTATGCGTGGGCAATATAAGAAAATGTAATCTGTTTCCTCAAAAAATAAATTCCATTGAGAACTGGCAATAAAACAAATATGGAAAGATAATGTCTTCGCTGACTGACAGATACGGCGTTTAATTGCTGCAGTAGAATTCCATAGCAAGTATTTATGGCAGTAGTGATTTTTTTGTTGTTTATGTTGCTGGTCTGTTTAATCGCAGGGAGACAGGGTGCTTGTGTGAGCTGGAAGCAAATCGCTCTGTAGGTTAAAGTTTAAAATACATTAAATGCATTCAGAACTAGGTAAACCACTTAAAAGGAATAGGAAAATGAAAATAACCACAACATAGTGGTCAGATTAAGTGATTTATTGCAGCTACAAAATCCTCTCTAGATTTGGTCCTTGACATTAGTGCTGGCCCTCATCATTGCTACACATTTTACACATAGTGTATTCTCTGCCTGTGCTTGGGAACTGTTCCATTCTGTTCAGTGAAATTTTCAGATAAAATGTTCTGGCAGAATCCTAAGCAAGGTGAATGCAGAATGCATACAGATCGCATTGTGTAGCCTTGATTTTAAGCAGCAACAATTGCAAAGAAAGACAATGCCCTTGGCCAATGCTATACGTCTATCCAATTAACAATGGCATAGGGAATGATAAGGGGGTGGGGGAGAAAAATAGACTTTGAAAGAAGCTTGGTGAAGCCCATATACCAGTCATTTGTCCTCTACAAAACACTGCAAAATACATTTACTGCATATAAATGTAAGAATCATATATCATGCCATAATAACTCATATAAATTTTAATAACAGGAGTTTAGCTTTCTGTATTAATAAACCACCAATGGAAATGCATTATGCATGACAATGCCTTTGCTATAAAGAGGCTCAGACATCATTTAAATTAAAATGTTTGAATTCCTCTCTTAGAAATCCTGGTTAGCCAGTGACTACACCATCAAACAATATGTTATTCATCAGTGATCCAACTTAAATCAAGGCAAATATTGTTTTTTTACTTATTACCCATTATCTTGGTTGGGTGAGTACAGAGGTAGTCAACGTTTCCAGAAATTCCCTTGGGTCATTTAATAATAATGAATGTCTGTGAGATGATTTTTTTTAAGATTCACTGTTAATGTTAACTTTGAAAGCTTGAACGTACTTTGAAGGGACACAGATAAAACAACAATGGGGAGCTCTGCACTTACTGAAATCACACCACATTTTCTATCTCCTTTTATCAATTTTCATTTATGACTGAGATTCACAGTTGCTATTATACAATATATGCATCACTGGATATTTAACTGTACAAAACACAAAATTTACATAGCACATCCCAATATGGACTGGTGCAAACTGCTACAGCAGTAATACAAATACAGAAATTATAGTAGCACTCTGTAAACATCACCAAGACCTATGTAAGTAGAGCTGGAAATGCATTGCAGTTATTTGTTATATACACATAGAAATTTACTACTATTGGTTACTATCTATACATATAAGTTTGAGGTTCTTCGTATACATGATTGGTCAACCTTGCAAAAAGCCCATCTGCCATGACAAGGCGACCTCTTTCAGATAGGACCCTTCACTAAAATATACCTCTCCCAGACCCCGAATTGGTCTACAGTATGAATACAGAGAAAGTAGGATCCAGAGCCATGCTCCATTTCAATTAAAATAGAATTGGACAGATGGTCTTAAGTAGGATCTAAGAGTATGGTCTAGCACAAATAAATAGTTCTGTGCAAATGGAAGGAGTGCAATACAGAGGGAGCTCATGTACTATACAAAACACAAAACATTTAGACAACACAACCCAATGTGAACAGGTGCAAGCTTCTGTGGAAGTAATACAAATACAAAAAATGACCACGTTTTTGACAGCTGTTTTTCATCCATTCCATTTTGTTTTTTGATGGCCTAGTATCATCCGTTTTGCATCAATTTTTAGCTGTTAGTGAAAAAAATGGATTAATTTCATTGGTCTTTCTTTTTTGACCCATTGATCCATTTTTAACGGACATAAAACAGATGTCAAACCATTTTACATCAGTTAAAAATTGATCCATTTATTTTATTGGGTCCATATGTACATCAAAAAGGACAAAGATAGAGAAAATAAGTTTTTTTGACAGCCGTGAAAAATTGACTGTCAAAAAAACGAACATGTGAATAGACACATTGAATTCCATATGTTTTCAAAATGGATGTGTGACGGACAGTGCAAAAATGGACATCAAATGTCCGTTTTTCACAGCCGTGTGAAGTGGCTACTATAGAACACTAGATGCTCAAGTTATGCAGTTATTTGAAAGTGGTACTTTATAGGGATGACACTTTGTAGTTAACATTTACTTATTAAAGAGTTGTTTTGGGCTAAAAAATATTAGCCCAAGGATAAGGAGTTTATTAATATCAGATTAGTGTGGGATCAAGACCTGATCGGCTGTATTCAGCAGCTGGTGAAAAAAGAAAGGAGCAGGAAGCAGATAGCTCTGTTCTCTGTGCAGTAGCAGAACTGAGTCACTGCAGCTTAGCTCCCATTCAAATGAATAGGAGCTGATCTGCAGTAGCTTGATCTCACCACTATACAGAAAACGGAGCTGTCTGCATCCTGCTTCTTCCTCTGAGAACAGCTGGCTAATGGGTAGTGCCAGGTGAACCCTCACTCATCTGATATTGATGACCTATGATTAGGACAGAAAAACTACTTTACTGCAGAACATTTACAAGTTGTAGGAAAATCCATGTTGTAGAGATATTGAGACTAAAATGCATCACATTTTTCTCCGAAGAGTTTTTAATTTTGTTTTAGCTAAGTTTTTCTCTGCAGACTTTCTGCCCATGTTATACCTATAGGGAAAACACCAGCCTTTCCACAGGTATAATTTACAAGGTGTGATTCTTTTTTTTTTTTTTTTTGCCACATGGTGTCGCATGTTATACTTTGACCCATATCCCACTCACTTGTTGGCAAAGATACAAAAACTGTCAGATAGTGTCTAATAAAGGAGGTGGAAAGCTTCTATGCCAGTTTTCCAGATGTCATAAGGGTCAATGGGTGGTTGGCAAGCTCTTAAAGAGTCTATTTTGTACCTGGCTGTGCTATCTGGCACAGCCCTTAATCAGCACTTAAAGGGGTATTCCCATGAACATGACCATTTCTATATTTGTAGATAATTAAAAGTTAAACATTTTTGCAAGTATAAGTAGTTAAAAATTCTGCAGAGTTTTAAAGATTTTCTCTAACCATCTTAGTGGTGACAGTTTGTTTTCTTGAGTGGTTGCCAATGGATACGACCAAAAATTTTCTGTGGTCTGGGACTTGTCAAAAACCCAGCCATGATTTTCTTACTGTAGCTGGGTTATCAGGCATGTATCAGAAGATATCCCGGTCACAATATGGAAATCATGGCAGATTTTCGGACCTTAGAAGGTCTTGTATTCATGGTCGTATCTATTGGCAACCAATCAAGACAACAGACTGTCACCACTAAGATGGTTAGAGAAAATCTTTAAATCTCTGCAAAATGTTTAATTAGTTATATTTGAAAAAACATTTAACTTTTCATTATCTACAAATTTAAAAATGGTTATGTTCTTTGGAATACCCCTTTAAGTAAAGTTGATAGCTCCCTTTGTATTTATATACATATGGAAAACACAGCGGCATAATCATCCATATTTTGAAGAAATATTGGCCACTGATAATGAATACTTACAATACCTTTAGATCATAGAGTTCTGTGGCCACCAGCAATAACTTACTGGAGGCCAAGGATAGGCAATATCCTGGTAATGACAAGGGACCTAATTAGAGGTTTTTGCCCCAAATTACTGTAGGAAGGAACCTTCGTTTGCCTTTCATGATGCAATTACAACAGTTCAATGCACAATACAAGGAAGTACATTTATGAACTTTCATTCGGCGAAGGAATTTGGAATAGAAGAATATACATACTATGCCTATAATTAAGATTTTATAATACAATCTGCCCTTGTAGTCTACATTACAGAGGTGAGGTTATTCAATCTGTCAAGAATCAAATTAATTAGCATAAATCTACAGTTAGATTGAAGACATTAGAATTGTCAATTTGAAAGCATTTTTTTAAAGCAGGACACAGTATATGTCACTTAAGATATTACATTATAGATAGTATACCAGTGATGAGGAGGGTGTTATCTAGTGAAATTAACTAAAATAAATGGATGGAATCAAGATTATAATTTATCACCAATTATCTGATATTAATATGTATTTTCCTTTACCAGTGACTTTGACATGATCCATGAAGACACAGTACAAGTCGGTGAAATTGGAACAGAATGAAATATTGAAAATAAAGGGCTGTAATGATATTTACTCTTTATATTTTTTTAGATGCCAAAAATATATCATGTTTTTTCTAATCTGTTTCTATTTTCTCATTGTAGATTTTTTTATTCTACTTTCTGGGTATCATTGGGAGGGAGCTCCTCTTCTGATCTGTTAACAGCAATTTGGTGATATGCTTTACAGCAGCCTAATGACCATAGGTCGCAAGAGACTGCAATTGACTCACTGAGGTCTGAGGTTTTCAAGACATGCTCCTAGTAGATACTGGATGCAATGATAGGTGTTAATTATTTTATTTATTTTTAAATAGACATATCCTTGTTGTTTCTAATATCAAAGATAACTTGGGCATGATTGGAAATGGAATGTTTTCACCAAAAATGGATTTAAGAAGCTAACATACATACATGTTTATTTCTTGATATTGTCCTGAGTTACAAAAGTTCATGCATGACCAAAACGTTGCCTGCAATTTTATGATGCAGTGAATAATGTTAAGTTTTATTGGGCTCTCCTTTTATTTTCTATGATGTATCTGCAATCGAATGGAAGGTCGCAACAACTGAAGCACTAAAGGAAAACAAATGGTGCATGAGATCTATATCAATTAATTTCAGCACTAAACCATAATTCACAATGCAACTCATGATCAGAACAATATCAGTAGCCATAATTCAACTTGGAAAAATAACCATATGAACTAAAATGCTATATGTACAGATTTTGCAACAAGTTGCAGAGCAGTATGTGTTAGCGTTAATATCAATAGAATTTATAATTAGTCCCATTTTTCAGCAAAATGCAATATATAATATGTTTAAATTCTTTCTTCCACAATAACATAGCAGATATTTCCATTATAACCAAAAACATGCTTATTAGCACCTGCAGGAGTTTTCCTTTTACTAAGCAGTTCTTCAAAGATGTTAACGTGAATGTTAATATTGCTATATAGTAGGCCCAATTATTTTCTTATATTAATATTTAGCAAATTTTACCAAGCATTATTGTATTACTAGTCCTTCAACATTTGCTATTTTGTGGAGGAAGAAGACAATAGAACTTTAAAGTATGTACTAAGATGTATTATATACAACAAATATGCTCTATGAAATGTATATTATTATTATTATTATTAATAGTAATAATAATTTTATATACAGCTAGGTCCATAAATATTTGGACAGAGACAACATTTTTCTAGTTTTGGTTCCATATGTTATCACAATGAATTTTGAACAAAACAATTCAGATGCAGTAGAAGTTAAGACTTTAATTCAGTGGGTTGAACAAAATGATTGCATAAAAATGTAAGGAACAAAAGCATTTATTACACACAGTCCCTTCATTTCAGGGGCTCAAAAGTATTTGGTCAAATGAAATAATTGTAAATAAAATGTTAATTTCTAATACTTGGTTGAAAACCCTTTGTTGGCAATGACTGCCTGAAGTCTTGAACTCATGAAGATCGCCAGACGCCACTGTGTTTCCTCCTTTTTAATGTTCTGTCAGGCCTTTACTGCAGCAGTTTTCAGTTGCTGTTTGTTTGTGGGCCTTTCTGTCTGAAGTTTAGTCTTTAACAAGTGAAATGCATGCATGATTGGGTTGATATCAGGTGACTGACTTGGCCATTCAAGAATATTCCACTTATTTGCTTTATTAAACTCCAGGGTTGCTTTGGCTTTATGTTTTGGGTCATTGTCCATCTGTTTTATGTAACGCCGACCAATCAGTTTGGCTGCATTTGGCTGGATTTGAGCACACAGTGTTATGGTTCAAATGCAGTGCACACTCAGCTTACAGTGTAATTAAGACTTGTGGGGACCAGCTGTGTGGCATAATTACATATATGTTTAATATGAGCCTGTGGCAGGAAATAGTCCCTGAATTATGGAAATCTTCTTGTGTGGTACCAGTTCCAAAGAAACCTCACCCTAAGGACCTCAATGACTACAGAACTGTAGCACTGACATCCCACTTGATGAAGATCTTAGAGAGATTGGTTCTCACACATCTCTGCCCTCTAGTGAGCCCTGCTATGGACCCTCTCCAGTTTGCTTATCGGCTGGGCATTGGGGTAGATGATGCCATCATCCACCTTCTGCACAGGGCTCTGTCTCACCTGGAGAAACCAGGAAACACGGTGAGAATAATGTTCTTTGATTTCTCCAATGCTTTTAACACCATACAGCCTGGGTTACTGAGAGACAAGCTGGGCCTTGCTGGAGTGGACCACCACCTCTCCAACTGGATCCTAGACTACCTCACAAATCGACTTCAATACGTGAGAGCCCGAGACTGTATGTCAGATACCATGATCTGTAATACGGGGGCACCTCAGAGTACAGTTCTCGCCCCTTTCCTTTTCACACTGTACACTGCAGACTTTAGGTGCAACTCATCTAGCTGCTACCTACAGAAGTATTCTGACGACTCTGCAATAGTAGGTCTCATCACAGATGATGATGACAGGGAGTACAGAGAACTGAACCGGGATTTTGTGGACTGGTGCCAGCAGAACCACTTAAGGATTAACGCGGGGAAGACCAAGGAGATGGTGGTGGATTTCTGTAAATGCAGATGCCCTCCTAAACCAGTGGACATCCAAGGGACGGGCATCAAGATTGTGAAGACCTATAAGTACCTGGGTTTGCTCCTTAATAATAAGCTGGACTGGGCAGATCACATGGAGGTCCTGTACAGGAAGGGCCACAGCAGGCTCTACCTCCTTAGGAGGCTGAGAGCCTTTGGAATCGGGGGGGCACTTCTTAGGACTTTATTCAACTCTGTAGTGGCATCAGCCATCTTCTTCGGAGTGGCCTGCTTGGGGAGCAGTATATCAACCAGGGACAGACATAAACTTGATAAGCTGATTAGAAGGGCCAGCTCTGGCTTGGGGAGCCCCCTGGACCCAGTGCAGGTGGTGGGTGACAGAAGGATCCTGGCCGTGGTAAGCTCCATGCGGAAGAAGAAGTCCCATCCCATGCATGAGACCGTGATCACGCTGGGCAGTACTGTCAGTGACCGACTGCTCCACCCTAAGTGTGTGAGAAGGAGCGCTATCGGATATCTTTCCTCCGCACTGCGGTTAGGCTATACAACCAACACCGACCTAAGTGGAGATCATTACACACAGAGAACTGAAATATCTTTCTGCCTGTTAAATCCCCCCCCCCTCCTCTGCTACTTCTTATCTGTCTGTCTACTATCAATGTAATGCCTCTCACCTTGGAACATTCCTGTACATGTTGTATTTGTATTTGCATCTTCTTATCTTTGCTGCTGTAACACACTGAATTTCCCCATTGTGGGACTATTAAAGGACTATTATTATTATTATTATTAATGTCCACATATAATTCTGACTACTTTTAATTTAACATTTTTAGTGTGTTATGGTCTATATATGACCCATACTGTCAAAAATTAAGTAACAAATATAAGTACATATATAAGGAATACGTGTGCTAAAATGCCATTGAATTGTTAAATGTATAAACATAACAGCTAAACTAAACATTAAATAGCAGAACTAAAGTCATTCAATACACTGTAAACCTACTGTCTTAACTCTGAATTACATCTCCACTGCAAAAAGTGTAAATATATATTAAGACAAGGTAACATTTACATGAAATTATAGCATTATAAATTATATACCACTTAAAAGTACAAATGTAATACTATACAATCAAATGCCCATTCAGTCAAACAATGCCTGTGATCTCTAGATGGAACAATGTTAACAAATTAGCATGGTCAGTTTCAGGAAAGCATCATAAGATGGATATATAGAAACTCCTTTTTATGAAAAACTGACAGTTGTAATAATGGTTTATGTCATCTGTATCAGCCCTCTCAATATATGGCGAAGTAATGATGGCTAATGGGATCCATGTTGGCTCTCTACTATAGTAATAGATGACAGATGATAACGCTTGGTAGGTATCAACATTTTAAGTTCAACATGAACTTAATAAAATGAAACTATAAATAATTCTTAACATGGGCATAGCATATACTGTAATGTTCTGGATAGATAAATGATGTAAACTGTAGTGTGTTTATAAGGCAGATAGTTAATATATTTCCTTTCACACTTTTCCTTTGTTCCTTTTGTAGTCTTTTGATCTAACATGTAAGTTGTCAATACCAGCAATAACTTTAAAAAAGAAAAAGCGCAATGCTTCTTTGTAAATAATGTACAATAAAACTTTCACATCTTCAGAAAAATAGACCAATATATTGTACAAATCGAGAAGGCCAACATTTTCTGTCCTTGATAGAATAAGCTTTGTTCTTAGACAAGATTTACTGTAATTGCATAATTTCTTATCACTCACATTCCAAATATATCACATTCTTCTCTAACAATATGACACTTGTTAGAAAAGCTCAGTGCTTCTTTTCTTGTTACCCCTTCAAGAATTACTTGACAATAGTTTTTCTTATCTGTTATGATCTATATTTTTTAGCTCATAAAAGCTCAAATTCCATACACAGAATGAAATATTGTTAATTTCTACAATTTGATACATTTTTTCACAGTTTGGAATAATAATTTCTGGTGCAAACCCCATCCAAAAACCACTAGTGATAAAATTGTTGTGAATGTATTCTTCTTATGTAAGTAGTACATGTCATGAAAATCTAGAGCACTCCCAGTTAATAGGTTGCTATATGTAACAAGTTAAAGCTTCAAGTGCTCTTCTTGACATTACATTTACTACAAATTAACGGTATCTGGAAGCATAAAATGAGCATTCATCTTTTAAAACCATGTAATTTTTAGATCTGGCATTCTGTGCTTATTAAATGGACTTACCACTATTTTATTACACATGACCTATCCATAAAGATGACCTGTAGGCATTCCCGACATATCTGTTTTAGTAAATAATTGTATTCACTATAATGTAACAATTGTAATGCAACATCTTCACTTTGAACTCTGCTTTATGAACATATTAACAATGCGGTGTTACCAGATGGAGGTGTGTTATTGCAAACATTCATATAATCCATTAGGCGCTGAAAGAATGATCTGCATTGCTAACCTCTTACATGCCATGATCTAAAGAGACCACAGCATTTAAGCGGCTTGACAGCTGCACTGACACCCATATGCCTCCCCACAATACAATTGTAGGGTACAGATGGGTTCTGATGGAAGCCAGGGGCCTAACAATGGCCCCTATGTCTGCAATCTATGGAAGAATATTAAACAATGGCTTCTCTGTATGTGTGTAATAGGCATCTATAATACATTGCAACACAGAAGTTTTTTAGTGTACTATATAAGTCACCCTATAAAATTAAACTAAAAAGTAAAAAAAAAGCTTAAAAAAAAAAGGTAAAAAATATTTAAAAACGGAATAAAATAAAAAACTTAACAATACAATTTGTCCCATAAAAATTCTTTGGAGTCTCAAAAAGCAAAAAGTACACATATTTGGTATTGCCTCATCCATAACATCTTGAATGATAAAATTATGTTATTTAATCCAAATATGAAACACCTTAAAAAATTACAAAGCTATGCAAGAATTGCTTTTTGTTTAAATACCTCAAAAAATGAACTAAAAAATGATCATAAAGTCACTAGCATATCAACTGAATATTATCCATGTGATATATGCAGTAAAATATTTTCTACTGTTTACACCTCTCAAAATATGGCAACATAAAAACATGAAAATGTAAAACATAAAAAACTTATACATAGTTGTTATTGTCATAATTGTACTGACCCATAACATAGGTAATATAGTTAACGTTATTTATGCTGCATGATAAATATTGCAAAATTTATAATATGAAAAATATGTGAAAATGGCAGAATTGCTGCAGTTTTCACTTTATTGTCACAAAAAAATATAATATAAAAAAGTCACAACAGAATGTCACACTGTATAAATAGAAAACATTATGCAAGTCAAATTATACCATACCTCTAGAATTTTTTCTTCTTCCTCACTAACCCAACCACATCAAGGATGGCCTGACTCAAGAGAAGAAGAGATTAAAAAAAAAAAAAAAAAAGAAAAGAAAAACTCTTCTTCTTCTTCAGAAATCAATTTTAACCATGGATTCCAGACACAATGATGTTTTTTTTTAAAGCCTTTTTATCCTTTTAAAGGATACTTTCTTACATTATGTTTTATTGATCTGCCTTTTCCATTCCAGAAATGAGGGAACGCTTTCATTACACCAAAGATTTATTTATTTATTTATTTATTTATTTTTTAGCCGTAAGACTTCTGATAATTACAGTTATGCAAACCTTTTCTCCATCCAGTCTAGAGGTGTCACAAAGAATGAAAACAGTTAAATCTAAATGAATGTAACCGTGGCAAAAAAAAAAAATGCTGTGTTTTACATTACCTGCAAAGTGGATGGGATTCTGGCTAATTCCATCCCCACATTGCAGAAAAAACGCAAATGTTTTTGAAAATAGCAGCATGTCAATTATACCTACGTAAATGCTGGCTTTTCCCGTATAGGTATAATGGAAGGAAAACTCTGCGGATTTTCTTTGCCACGGTCTTTTCTGCAGTGTTTTTTGGATGCGGCTCGCTATTTTAGCCTTAATCCAAACATGGGAGACACTAAATTATTAAATTCACAGAAATTACATTGAAAAAAATCTTGTAAGATTCTTCTAATTCTGTTCTGTATCTACAGTTTCTTTTTAGGTATGCATATGCTACCCATATTGGAGTCAACCCAACAAATCCACTGACTCATAGGGGAAGATTTATTAAAATTGGTGTTTAGTACAGATGCAGGGCATAGCTAATTTCTGAAGAGGCTCCAGCCTCTTCATAAATCAGATGCACTACTGTTTGCCAAAATGGAGATCTACATCAGTTAGGAATTAGCGTAGCTTTCCATTTTAACTCACACCAGAAAACTATGCATATGTCAGGCCGATGCATCCCTACCCTGGCCCGCCCTACTCCACCCACATTCTCACAATGTGGTGAGTGAGATACAGAAAAGGTTGTGGTACACGTTTGGCGCAAGAAAGGGCCTTGTACCAAATGTGCGCCACAATATTATCCCTCTACGACCAGAAAACTGACGTAGAGGGAATGATACATTTTGCCCATTGAATAAACGTGAGGTAAATAAAATCTAGCATTAATTGAAATCTCATAGAGTTGCATAGGTATGGGCAAAACAAAAATATATAAAATGTAACTTTTATTAGTAATTTCTTCAGTGTACTTACGTCGTATATTCTGTGCATTTAAGTGAAAAAACAAGTGTAACACAGTGGTATAAAATCCCAAAATATTTGGACTCTATTCGATTTTTCCATGATAAGACCCCAATGTGGTGATATATAAAACCGCCCACAATTGGGAAAGATATAGCGCTCCGTAGGGCTGCATCAAAACAACCGTATTCGGGCAGAAGTATTCTATAAAGTTTGCTAGTAGCGCTGCACCTACTTGGGCTTAAGGGAATAGACTGCTTGTTTATGGACAGCTGCTGGTTCAGAGCCTTAAAGGGGTATTCCCATGAACATAACCATTTTTAAATTTGTAGATAATTAAAAGTTATAAATTTTTGCAGAGTTTTAAAGATTTTCTCTAAATATCTTGTGGTCACAAGTTGTTGTCTTGATTGGTTGCCAGCGGATACGACCATGATTGCAGGACCTTTCTAAGGTAAGAAAATCAGCCATGATTTGCTTATTGTGGCCGGGATATCTTCTCATACATGTAGTGTCCCTGCCTGATAACACAGCTACAATAATAAAATCATGGCTGGGTTCCTGACAAGTCCCAGACCATAGAAATTTTCTGCATTTGTGGTCGTATCCTTTGGCAACCGATCAAGACAACAAACTACCACCACTAGGATGGTTACAAAAAAAATCTTTAAAACTCTGCAGAATTTTTAACTACTTATATTTTCAAAAATGTTTAACTTTTAATTATCTACAAATATAGATCTGATTATGTTCATGGGAATACCCCTTTAACTGTTTATTAAGCTATTTTTCCAGTAAAAGCCTTACTGTATGTAGCTTAGTTTTTCACTGGTCCTGTTATATGTGAAGACTCAATGGATATATACCATTTATTTGCATACAGGATATCAACAGTTAGTGATATTTGGCTAAATAAGAGACACAAAAGGGAGATTAGTACATACCCTCTGTGGTTTGGATACTAGCAGCTGAACTAACTTACAGTGGCATGCAAAAGTTTGGACACCCCTGGTCAAAATGACTGTTACAGTGAACAGTTTAGCAAGTTGAAGATGAAATGATCTTTAAAAGGCATAAAGTTAAAGATTAAACACACTTGTCTATCATTTTAAGCAATATCAGTGTATTATTATGTTTGAGTACAATTTTAAGTGAAAAAGGGAAAGGAGTACCTTGCAAAAGTTTGGGAACCCTTGTAGATTTGTGTGCTCAGATAACTTGACCAAGGTCTCAGACTTTAATTAGCCAGTTAGGGTTATGGCTTGTTCACTATCATTGTTAGGAAAGGCTAAGTGATGCAAATTTTACAGCTTTATAAATCCCCAGCCTCCTCTATCCTTGTGCCAAAAAACAGCAGCCATGTGTTCTTCAAAGCAGCTGCCAAGCACTCTGAAAATGAAAATGGTGGAGCCCCACATAGCAGGAGAATGCTATAAGAAGATAGCAAAGCGTTTTCAGGTTGCCCTTTCCTCAGTTCCAAATGTAATTAAGAAATGGCAGTTACCAGGAACAGTGGAGGTCAAGATAAGGTCTGGGAGACCAAGAAAAATTTCAGAGACAGCTGCTCGTAGGACTGCCAGAGTAGCAAATCAGATCCCGCTTGACTGCAAAAGACTTTCAGGAAGATTTAGCAGACTCTGGAGTTATGGTACATTGTTCTACTGTTCAGTGATACCTGCACAAATATGGACTTCATGGAAGAGTCATCAGAAGAAAACCTCTCCTGGGTCCTCACCCTAAAATTCACTGTCAGAAGTTTGCAAAAGAACATCTAAACAAGCCTGATGCATTTTGGGAACAAGTCCTGTGGACCAATGAGGTTAAAATCAAACTCTTTGGCCACAATGATAAAAGCTATGTTTGGAGAAAATAGGCACAAAATTTCAGGAAAAGAACATCTCTTCAACCATTGAGAATGCGGGTGGATCAATCATGCTTTGGGGTTGTGTTGCAGCTAATGGCACAGGGAACATTTCATGGGAAGAGGGAAGAATGGATTTAATGAAATTTCAGCAAATTCTTGAAGCAAACATAACACCATCTGTACAAAAGCTGAAATTGAAAAGAGGATGGCTTCTACAAATGGATAATGATCCTAAACACATGTCAAAATCCACCATAGACTACCTAAAAAGGCGCAAGCTGAAGGTTTTACCATGGCTCTCACAGTCCCCTGATCTGAACATCATTGAAAGTCTGTGGCTAGACCTCAAAAGAGCAGTGCATGCAAGACGACCCAGGAATCTCACAGAAATGGAAGACTTTTTCAAGGAAGAATGGATGAAAATCCCTCAAACAAGAATTGAAAGACTCTTGGCTGGCTACAAAAAGCGTTTACAAGCTGCAATACTTGCCAAAGGGGGTGCTACTAGGTACTAACCATGCAGGGTGCCCAAACTTTTGCATCCGGTCATTTTCATTTTTTATTTTGAAAATGTAAAATATGAAAATATATTTTTTTTTCCCAAAAATACATTGGGAATGTAGTCATCTTTAATGTTATGCCTTTTGAAGATAATTTTATCTTCAACTTGCTTAACTGTTCACAATAACAGTCATTTTGACCAGGGGTGTCCAAACCTTTGCATGCCACTGTATCTCATGCATCAAACTCAGTTAGGGAGAATATTTTTTACCCTTCACTGAATAGTTACATCCTATGGAACACTGATTAGCTACAGCAGGGGAGAGATATTATATCATCTACTGAATAAAATACTTTGGGAACAATCTGTGTCTCCTTTTGATCAATAGGGGGTTAAAATTGGGTCCATTGTATCCACTAGGTGCTCGATGATGCATGAGCTCTAAGAAAACTTTATAGAATCCTTCTGCCTAAATACTAGTTATTTTGGTGCAGCCCTATGGAACGCTATATCTTGGCCAATTGTGGGAGGTTTTATATATCACCACATTGAGATTTTATCATTGAAAAATTTAATAAAGTCCAAATATTTTGGGGCCTCTACTCGGTTTGAACCAATTGACTTTAGGTTTTATATCACTGTGTTACACTTATTTTTGCAATCAAATGCACAGAATACAACGTCAGTGTACTTTCAAGAAACTACTAATAAAAGTTAAATTTTATTTTAGATATTTTTGTTTTGTCCATACCTATGCAACTCTATGACATTTCGCCCAATGAATGTTACATTCCTGAAACCAAATTTTATGCATTATGCTATCTCAAGGTCTGAGTTTCTCACAAACATCACAGTGTTTATCTTCAACTAATAAGTAGTTATTAAAATAAAAACTCATCATCCAAAAAAAATAATGCAGTTGTGTTGCTAAAAAGTAAAGTTCAAAGTTGGATAGAAAAAGTCTCCCAGATTCCGGAGGACTCTGCAATGAACTCCATTTTTATCCTATTTAAATGAATAAAAGACATGGTGTTCAAAGGTAGGCAATCAGTTTAAGAAAGCAGGTTTGTCCCCAAAATGTGCTGTATAAGGTAAAAAGTGAAGGCTTCAATCTGGATTGTAATTATTACATGACTAAATTAAAGCCTCTATATCCCAGAACTCTGTAAGTGATGGGTAATAACACTGTAAATAACACACAATTCTAAACTGAGGCCCCATATTCCAACTTAACCTTCATTGATGACACTAATAAAAAAGTTAATTTAAAATGTAAGTTGGGCACCCAGTGTGTTCCTATAGCTCAGTTATTATAGTTTCAATGAGTGCCTCAGCACACTGCTACTAGGGAAAGTCCATACACATTTGTATTGTGAATATGCAGAACTAAACCATTTACCAAATAGGGGGATGGCCACTTCTAATGGCTGTATATCTGGTTTTATACCACCAAGAAAAATGGTTCTGGTATCACAAGAAAGCTGAGATTCTCAGTTTTCATATGGCAGCTATATAATAGAGACTGAGAAACCACTAGTTAAAAACACAGTCAGTAATGTGATTTTTATATGCTGCTTTACTGTATATGCATTATAGCCCATGCATTCACTCAATAATTAAGTTTCTATGGTGATGCATTCTACTGTTACCAAACACAGCATTGTATGATAATATCAAGAATAACTTTTTATTATTTATCCATAGAAAATTGTCTCAAACATTTTGGCCATTGAGTATAAAAACTAACACAATACTGAAAACCTGGATCATTTGTTAATGACAGCTAATCAAATAGGTCAGGGAATAAAATGCATTATCTAACTGGTTGCTATAGTCAACTTCACTTCCTCTCTCCACTTGTTTTTGTACATGAGCCTTAATTTTTTTCTTGATTGGATATACAACCTTGATTAAAAAATAGGGATTTGATTAGCAAATGTTCACTCTAATTCTTTACTGATATTACAAAAATATGCAAATTCCTTGTAATACTGTAGGCTATTTTCTCCATATTTTTCTACATTATTAACAAGATTTTAAAACCAAACTACCCCTACAGTAACAATGGTACATCGCATATTCATATTGTATGATCCATGATATGCTCCTATTATGGTGATTAGACAGTGAAATACTATTATTGTGGTATTTTACCATACATACTAAATAAAGTTTCTTCAATTGTAAGTCACAGTTAGGTTACATTCATAAGGTTTAGTCAAGTAAAGGACTTTGCTGCAATTTGAGCAGTAGACTGGTCTTCAGTTCCAAATATGTCTCTATTATTCAGCTTTGGAGCCCCAATATTATTCATATGCAAAAGAGGAGAAAAGTTATTTGCCCAGGAATCTAGAGCTGAGACTGAAGCTGAAGCAAGATAAGGCATGTCCCCAAAGCATTTTCCTCATTTGCATATGCATAAATAAAACTGTGATTTACATGAAAATTGGGCTCCAAAGCTGCATAACAAAGGCATATTTGGAAACTGTAAAATCACTTCTACAAAGTACTGGGATCAGTTTTAAAACCAATTTACTGATGACAGACTCCCTTCAAGGCCTCATGCACACAGCCAAGCCACAAACAGTCCCTACAATTCCACATTGCAGAGCTTTAGGTACTATTTTTACTGCCATATGGTACAGTTTGTGCAAGACGGTATTTTCCCATAGAAGCCATTCTTCTGTAGTACATAGTTAAGCTAAACAACATGTGATGGAACATGACACAATCACAATGTATATACTAAATCTGAAGCACATAGAGTTATAGTATGCACCCATAGCTAATGATGGATGCAGTATTAATATTAATATCCTCATTGTTCAAAATAGATATAGCCTCAGTATGAGAGTGTGAAGAAACCCTTCTATTAAAATGACATTGAAGAAAAGTTCTAGTTCTGGCCTTACATTGAAGTTGTCAATTTTGTTATTTTATAGTTAGGTGAACTAATCTAGCAGTTCCAACAATTGCTGTCCTGGGTTATCTTAAAATCTTCAGAAATTAACCTAGTTATTCCATGATATGAATGAGGGAAGAATATAACAATGCATTACATGCCAGCTTTCACATTAAGGCGCCTGAAAAAGCAGAATAGCAGGGACTCTAGGAGCTGCTAACCATCCTGGGAACAGCCATTAATTGCCATTGTTTAAAAACAGAAATACAATGTAACTAAGAAGCAACTGAATAGAATTTTTAACACCCTGCAAAAGAAGACAACTGGAGGACTTGGGGTCCAGATCATTTATTATTTTAGAGCTTTTTTGGGTCATTTGTTTTGACCCAAAAAGGGTAACCCATTCTGAGCATAGCAGACAATCTATTACTCACCACCAAATAAATAATAGAGAGGTAATATGGGGAATTTTACGAAGGAAAAGGAATAAAAGGGACAACAAATAAATAAGCTTTAGACAATGTAATAAATTATTACTATTCTCACCATCCTTTAATTAGTATTATTCTATTGTATGTTTATGTTTATCACTATAGAATGCATTTTACATTTATGTGAAAGAGGAAATTGTATAATTGTTATGTCAGCCTGCAATAGATAATGATATTATGATATATCCCGGAGTTAAAATGTTAACAAAACAATGGGCAAAACCTCCAGCTCTTATTATTTTCTAGCAGTTCTTCATGAATCATGGTTTGAAAGAAAGTATTAAAAGAGGATTGTTTTTCATGTGATGTGAACATAAAAGGACAACATTTTTAGAGCTTTAGATTTCAGATTTAAGTGTTTCTTTGATGTTTTGGTTTGCATACTATCTACAAAGTAACAGGCATAGCAAATAACACAATTTTGTTATAGTATTCTTTTGGATTACATGGTAAAATGTTCTTTATGTGAATTGTTCTAGTAATAATAATGTAAGCTGCTACATACATTTGTGAACAACTCTGATGTTATTAAGCTGTAATATGTATATACTAAGACTGCCATCTGGAGTATATTACTGACACTACAACTGAAAGTCCCAGGAAAATAGTATTTTCCATAACTTTCTAAAACTATAAAGCCCTGTAATAAGGAGCAAAAACAATCCACATATAACAACGTTAGAAGAATACTATAGTAGTTATGCTATAGATCAAAATGGTAAAGTATAGACATATAGGACCATTACTATTCAATACTATTTGAGGTACAAATCAGTGCAGTGTATTCTTCAACAGAAATCCAAAAATGCAAAACTAATAGCTTTACTTTGCTATATATTCCCTGATGTGACTATTTTACTTATACAGGCTAAAGTATGTTAAAGGTTGTTCTTTAGGCATACCGTCGCCCAGTATACGGTGTGATACTGCAGTCCCAACAGCATTGCTCTTTTCAATACTAATATATAGAAAAAATATACTGTTAATGTTACAAATTCTTTTTAAATAGCAGGCATATCAAACAGTAAAGGCATGTAGTTGTCCTTTCATATAGGTTTGATCGTATGTATGTCTGCTTAGACTGAATGTAGCGTAAATGTACCCTTATATTTCTTAAAATCTGAGAGTGAAAGACCAATAGTTTCTTCAGTGGTTGTTTTCCTTAAATATTAAACTTATTTTTTTACCTCTGGTATGTATAGTCTTTACTTTAGTACTGTGCTATGGTAAAAGCAGTTGCAACAAATCGGGGGGTTCTATATAAATGGATAAATAGATAGATCTGGAAAACGATCAGGAATTGATACAGAAAGTATGTTGGAAAATTGTAACACTTTTCATTATATAAACAAAAAACATTTGTTGCTTAATATTGTTCTCAAACTGGACCACCCCTTTAAGTATTCAAAGTGAATGCTAGTGTCTCTAGTGACAGAGTCTAAAAGTGAAGCTGTCCTAGGAAAATCTATGAGTGACAAACACAAATAATGTGACAGTATGTCAATAACTATGAAACTTGGATACTTTTGTTTACTACAGGAATGTTTTTTGGTGTTTCAACAGATGTTAAAATACATTGATAAATTGATACCTTGGATCCTCAGCATCAGTCCTGTGCACCATAAAGTGTTCCTGGTCTGTCTTGTGTGTCAACTGAATTAGTACATTGAAATATTCCTATAGAAGGATGTACAGAAAAATCTATCAGGAATGTCATAGACTGCTCATAAACGTCTTTGCTAGATCCTACACTGTCCATATACAATGGCCAGCCACAGTGAATATAACAATGAGTTGGCATAAAGCCTGCTTTTTTTTCTGTTCTCACTAGATGTCATAGTCATCTGTGGCTGGGTTATACTATATGTGCTACTATAAAATCATACTTTACTTAGGCTTCCACAAGTAATCCTGTGAAGAATATGAATGTATGTTATATATATATATATATATATATATATATATATATTTATGTCCAAAAGTCTAAAACTTACTCTTTTATGGATCAATAGTGTATGCAATGATAAACTTTGTCATAGAAATGTGTCCACCTTTACCTTTGCTTGAATTTGGTCAGTGACTTACTGAATGATAGCGAAACCTTTGAATGGCTGCAATCCACAAGACAACCACTGTCTGGCCACACATAGACACATACAGGATATACATCTTCTGGCATAGTATTATGAGTTCATGTTTTTGGATGCCTCAGGCCATACATCTTGGGATACACGTGTATCAAGTATGAGTTAAGAGGAAAGGAAAATAAGGACATATCTGTACATGTAGTTAAAGGAAACTTCCTGTTTCTCCACATATCAAATGTCTCTTCCCCTAAATGCTGTCTATGACTGTCCAGACACTCTGCACTCACTGATATACAAACCAAATATGAAGGAATGAAAGTTGTCAGGGCATTACAAATAACAAGTATTCTACTTTCTCCCATCTGAACATAATTGAGAGCAGCTCAGTTTTTTCAGTGTGAAATTGTAGTTCTATTATCTTAACTATCTAGACATCACTAACCTGGCTATTTGTGTCGATAATTTGGCTATTTACATTGCTTTATCTGATACCTGATTCTGCCGTTATGTTAATTAAAGTCAAAGACCTGTGATTTACAGCTGCTCCTGTAGGAGTGATAAGTGCTGGATTCTCCATGCTGAGTGTATTGTCCTGGAGTTACCTGTGATAAGCAAAGCAATGCATACTAAGACTAAGGCCCCATGTAGCAGGCCGCAGGCAAAAGCGTTACGGAAAAAATCTGGAGGAAACGCATTATGGTTTTCCCCAGCACTTTATACAGAAAGCCCACAGAGTTTTCCTCTGCAGACTTTCTGCTTCTATTATACTTATAGGGAAAATACCAGCATTTCCATAGGTATAATTGACATGCTGCAATTTACAAAAATGCGAGCATTTTTGAAATCACAGCATTTCTGCTGCAGATTTCTATCTGCAATGTGTGGATGGGATTAGCCAGAATCCTGTATAGTGGCAAAGTGCCGTTATTACAGCTCAGATGTCAATGGGAACTAAGCTGTCTCTGTGCACAGTATAGTACAGGGAACCTCCCGACAAGCTGATCCATGCAGGGGCTGGCTATCAGTCCCCCACCCACTGATCAGATATTTATGGACTATGCTAAGGATTTAAAATAACATTCTGTGCTATGAAATATCATTATGTGGCACATAACATTGTGTGCAATAAAATGTAGCATATTGTGCCACAAATATCATGAGTCTTAGGATGGGTTCTCATCTGCGCTCGATCACCATTAGGGGATTCTGTCCCCCCATTCCGCTTGAGAAAAGCAGGGCTTGACAAAGCAGTGATGAACCTAACAATAGACTGTTTTTCTAACAATGAATATTATTTTGCGACACAGATATTCATTTTGTTCCAGAGGATGAACTTCTGTAGTTCTGTGATGTAATTACTACTACTTCATAACAGAAGACATAATTTTTGGGTTATTTCCCTTTGTCAGGCTGGAATAACAAATTATGAAACATAGTAGTAAGGGTAATGTCTAAGGGGCCATGGAGGAACATATTCAAGTGTGATGCTTGCAAGGGCATTTGACTCTGTGATGGGCCACTGAGGAACATTATTTTATATTGGGCCACTAGGGAGACATTATACTGTGTGAGGGCCATTGAGGGGGCATTATAATCTGAGCAGGTCAGGTATTTTTAAGCTTTGTTGATAGGGGCGCACTTATGAAACGTTTGCACTGAGCTCACCAATGTGTTATAAAGGCCCTGCTGTCATTATTTGTAGCTGTTACCAGTGGGTGTCTGCTGTATGACCTCCAAAGCCCACTAAGTACACCCTAACCAACAACTGTCAAAAAGGGGTTAATATAAGGCAGCAAACACCACACAATAAAAACAAGGGTCACACTAGTTGTAGGAGTACATGAGATAAATATACGTAAGATGTATAAAAAATTATAATTATTGCATAAATGAAGCATCCAGTCTATATTATAAACTCAGCTCCACATGGGAATATTAGTAATACATTGTTAATACCTATTGCATATATCAGAAATTGTAACTTAGTATGACAAACACAATAAAAACCAAAGTACAGTGTTCTAGAGACGACACTGGCTCCCACTCCTTCCTCTTAATCCACACGTCACCATAGTTTTTGTTCGTAGCTTGCTGACTTTATTGTTATACAGACTGTTTCAATAACATATATTAAAAATCTGTACATTTGTAATATTTGTGTACTATATGTCATTTGCATAGGTGCTATGGTTTGATCTTAAGTACATACAGATTTGAAATTACTTTTTTAAGCCCTAACTCTACAGGCGTGTTAACAACTGAAGAATCATTAGTTTTCACCACTTAGAATGGTAGAGTGGTGAATAGGTATAGAAAGTATATGTCTATAAGACTATTTAATGTACTATTTAATGTACAGGGCTAAGTCTTTCAGTCATAACTGTACTAAGGACAATACTTTCCCAGCATACTTGCTAAGAATTATAATAAAGAACATTTATTTTGTGATCCTACAAATCTATTGTGAACTATGGAATCTATCCAATCTAATTAAATGCTTATCAATAGATAGCCTCACTGAAAATGAAAAAAGGCTTTTCATTTTATATATTACTCATTTTAATAAAACTTTGCAGGATTAAGATTTATGATTCACGTTCCACATTTAAAAGAAAAAAAAAGCTCTGTTTCCTTTGAATGGAAACAACATATTAGTGCTAGGAAGTGGCATATCTTTTCATTAAACAGAAAATATTTCTATTTTTATTAAAAATGAAAAATTAGTTTTAAAATAGTATCAAAATGTTTAAAAAATAATTGCCCATTTTCTTTATGTTTTACCATACAGGAAAATACCTAGGTCCTAGGGACTCTGTATGCAGATATACGAGACCCAGGTCTTAAAGGGATTTTCCAAGAGTTTTAAAATAATGAATTATACTTAGGATAGATCATCAATTGAAGATCTGTGAGGGTCTGACAACCGGGACCCACGTGGATCAGCTGTTGTTGCTGAAGTGGCAGTAACACTCCCTGACTGCCATTTCTGGTTAACAGTCCATGTCATGTTCATCAGTCTAATGTCCTGTTTGACCGGAGCATCCAAGGTTGGAGCTCAGCTCTGATTGGGGGTTATGGAGCAGGGTGTTAGCTGTCAGTTACAGCTAACACCCGCCTCCGATGTCAGCATCTGTTAACAGGTGCAGCTCCATTGATTGTAGCACAGTTGGATTTTTTTCTTTAGTCCCCATGTTTCCTAAGCAATAAATGCAGTTAGTTTTGTTGCCTAATATGCTACATATTCTCTGTACTGTCAGGTGGGCAGTGTCAGGCAGGAGCAGGCAAGAGGGCATGACCCAGAGCTCCAATCAGAGTTAGACAGTGTCAGAGCTCAGAATTGCACCCCTTGTCTGCTCCTACCCAGAGTGAACCTAGCCTCTCTGCTGCCTAAGGAGAACTATAGAAAGGTGCTCCCTCCCCCCAAAATAGGCTATCTTTGGTTTATGACACAGTTTATGACCCCCTTTTATAACCCCACACAGTATATGACCCCTTTTTTAAAGCCCACACAGAGTGTATGACCCCCTTTTTTATACACACACCCCACCACCACTAAGTTTAGGACCCCAATTTTCACACACCACACCCCCACACAGAGTAGCGGACGATAATTTTTATTCACCTGCCTACGCTCCTGTCCTGGCCACCCTCCGCTGCTGCCTACAGGGTGTGCTATGATGCAAAGAGCTGGACTTGGCAGAGGTGGTGAAAGATTCTCTTTAACTAGAGTTCTGTGGGTTCCAGGGCCATTATACTGAAAAATATTCCCCCTGTAACCCCTTTGGAATAAGGTAGTAGCATTAGTCAATAACATAAGCCATATCCTCCCCTTCACATTTGAAGTTATTTTACTTCATTTGCTGCCTCAATCCTTCATATAAATCACACTGTCCAAGTACTGGAAGACTCCTACACTTCCAGCAATCCAGGAATGGATACAAAAAGTTGCCATATCTTTACATTGGAAGAACTGGGACATGGGAAACCTTTTCCAAATACAGGAGGTATCTGACTTTTAGGCCATCTAATTGATATTAATCTGATTTAATTAATATTGATATGTGTGATAAAGGATCCTCGATATCCTTCCCCTCTCATGCTCCCCTCCCCCCATTTCTTGTTCTGTTAAGGATATTTTTTGAGTTGGTTATGCCAATGCCTGTAGGGGCTAGTACAGTATAGATGAATGTGTTTCATTTGGAGGTGACAGATCACCCATCACTGAACAGTAAGCAGAACTTATGATTACACTCTTTTAGCCCCTCAGCACACACCTATACACCGTGCTTGACTATTTATTAGGTGTTTGGATGTCTAAAGCTATACCTCTAACCCACTATCAATGTTACTTTGCATTTGTAGTATTACTATTTGTGAATTGGCAGTTGCTTGAATCTATGTTAAACAAAAAAAAAAAAAAAAACAACATTAATAAGAGTTTTAAAACAAAATAAAAATATTACCCCCCTTTCCTCGCAATTCAATATTTAATAAAAGAGGAGGTATCCTGCTCTACAGACACAGCAAACCTCTTTCCCTATGCCTGTACGTTATTATTTTTTTAACATTTTTTTATTTATATAGCACCATTAATTCCATGGTGCTTGACATTTGAGGATTTACATACGGTACACAAATGTACAAAATAGATAATACTAAAAGTGACCAACTGGCACAGTGGGATAGAGGGCCCTGAATACTATACTGCTGCAAAAAAACCCTGGGCCTGGCCTGTTCCAAGTTCAAATCTGTAAAGCACTGAGCTGCACTGGAGACTATCCTGCTTCCACGGTCGGACTGGCCCACAGGGAACCGGTGAATCCACCGGTGGGCCCCGAGCCCCGACTATTAGTCCTCATGTCATGGGGGGCCCGATCGGGATCCTGACCATCCCGATCGGGCCCCTGACCAGTGGCGTAATGATCACGGTCACAGGGGGTGCGACCGCGACCGGGCTCGGTGGGGTATGGTGCCCGTGGCCAGTTGGAGATGGCCGGGCCCTGGACCACTATGATAGCGGTCGGGGAAAGCCTGGTTCCCCAACCGCTATACATACTGTTATTGGAAAGGGACCCTGGCATATTGCAGGCCCCTTTCCAATAGATGGTAGGGCAGGGCACCCAGAGGGGTGACTGAAAATAATAAATAGATATTCTCACCTCTCCGGGGCACAACGTTCTCTCCGGCGCTCCTCCGTCATGTGACTGAGGCCTGTGATTAGGCCCCAGCGGTCACATGGGGAGCGGTCGCGTAATGACGTCAGTGCGCCCTCACGTGACCGCTGAGGCTCAATCACAGGCCTCAGCAGCGACATCGGAAAAGGGCCTGAAGATGCTAAAGACGACAGGATGGAGCGAGGATGCCAAGGAAAGGTAATGCAAGGGGAGTATGAGTGTTTGTTATTTTTAATCACTTCCCCTGGGCCTCCGATTATTATACTCTGGGGTCTGAGGAGACCCCAGAGTATAGTAATAGCACTGAAGCGGAGGTGGGCTGTTGGGCGCATATAATACTGAGTGGGGGCCACTGTGCAGCTTATAATACTGGGTGGGGGCCACTGTGGAGCTTATACTCCATACAGTGGCTCCTTCATTTTTTTTTTAATTATGCCGGGGCAGGTGAAAAAAACAAAACAAAAAAACCCTCCAAATTTTCTCTTCTGTTCCCAGTGTCTCCCAGCGCAGTTCAGTCCTGCAATTCTGTTGTTTTCTTCCAGCTGAAGTTCCCTCTGCACATGACTACCTGTGACATCACATGACCCCTGAGGCCAATCAGCGGCCTAAGGGAAGGGACCTGGGACATCACAGCCAGTGAGGAATTCCGGCAAAAAGAAGACAGCGGAGCTGCAGGACTGGACCGTGCTGGGAGGACAGCGGAGCACCGGAGACAGGTGAGTATGTTTAGTATGTTTTGTTTTTTTTTGGGGGGGGGTAGGGGGGATTCACCTCCCCCGGACTAATTATAAAAAAGAAAAAAATTATAATGGACAACCTCTTTAAAGTGTGGCGCATTAGGGGGCCCTGGGGTATATTAAAGGGGTTGTCCAGGCATAATTTGTTATGGTTTATCCTCAGGATAGGCCATAGCTACCTGATCTGTAGGGGGCTGACCCCGGACCGATCAGCTTTGTGGAGCCACTTCTGATACCCGTACTGTACACAATACAGGGCCAGAAGCAGAAAGCTCTGTCCACTGTATAGGGGCTGGGCACCTTCACTGTGTCTCAGCACTTATTGAAGTCAGTAGGAGCTGAGCTGCAGTGAAGGTGCCGGACTGCTATACAGCGGATGGAACTTTCTGCTTCCGGCCCTGTGTTGTGTACAGAACGGGCTCCGGAAGTGGCTCCGAACAGCTGATGGGGCCGTATGTCAGCCCCCTACCGATCAGGTATTTATGGCCTATCCTGAGCATAGGCCATAAAAAAGATTAACCCTGGACAATCCCTTTAATATGCCCCACACAGTTTAATGTCCCCCCCCACAGGATGTTAGCCCCCATCACTGCTCCCACACAATATAATGGCCCCATCACTGTTCCCCATACAGTATGGGGGACCAGTGAAGAGGCCACTATGTGGGGGGACCAGTGAAGTGACCATAGAAAAATTTGGCCCAGACAACCCCTTAAAAGAGGTTGTCCATAAACTGGAGCGACCACTGTGGTAGCCACCAGGGAGGTGTAAAAATAAGAAAATTTTTTTAAAAAAAGCATACTCACCTGTCCCCAGCACCCCGTTGTCCCCTGCCTGTGTCTGTTCGGTCTCATGGCGGCGCCTCATTTCTGGAAATCCTGTACCTAATTGGTCTTAGAGATCACATGCAGGACTCCCAGCAAGGAGTCACCGGCATGAGACTGAATGGACACTGACAGCAGACAACGGAGTGCTGGGGACAGGTGAGTATGCTTTTTAATTTATTTATTTTTTACTTTACACCTCCCGCCAGCTACATGGGTTGCTCCAATTCCTGGACAACCTCTTTAAAGGATTTATCCATCTTTCTAATATTGATGGCCTGTCCTTAGGATAGGCCATCAATATTACATCTGCGATGATACAACAGCCAGGACCTCTGCAGATCATCTTTTCCAGGACAGTGCGGCTACAGGTAAAGGTAAGAATTCTTGGAGCCACGCTGTTCACTTGCCATACAAGGTGTAGCAGTAGGTTTAGGTAGTGCAGTGGTGCACATGGTTTAGTGGGTGAGCAGCATGGCTCCCGGCATGTTATTACCTTTAGCCGCCCTGTCTCGGTACCGCTGATCTGCAGGGGTCCTGATGGTGGGCCCCTAGAAACAATTCCACTGGTGGACCCTATACATCCCAGGCTGACACTGCCTGCTTCATACAGCCCCAGCATCAGACAGCTCTGCCGGCAAACCATGCTTGCAGGCACTTACAGTGCACTCAATTACCCTCTCCCCTGTCACTAGCTTACAGTCATTTAAAGTCAGCTACTGCTTGCTGGCCCAAGCATGATTTGGAAGATGCAGAAGATTAACTAGAGGTTTAGAACAGAGGGGGCAAACATATCCAAGTGGTCCCCCAACCCAGGTATACCAATATTATCATTATACAGTAACCATATAGTGGTTGATATAGCTCTGTACAGGGCTCTGCATACGATTTAAGTGAATACAGTGGAGGAAATATTTAGTGACTTAAATGTTTCATCAGTGACTATAATCGTTCACAATTTCCATCTCTTCCATCTAGAATGGACATCTATGACAACTCCTTCCAGCAATGACTTGCATCTGTAAAGTTTGCAACATGGAAATCTTTGGTTCCTTGCTTTTCCAGGCACCCGACCCACATTTTCCTCACCTATACAAAGTCCACATCCTGCTGCTACCACAATGATAAAATGTATAGCATAAAATTATATAAATAAATAAAAATAAATTATGCCCCCTGTGTGAATCTCCAAATTAATAATGCCCCCCAATGCCCCTTCATACTAATAATGCCTCTTGTATTAATAATGCCCCCTAATGACCCCTGTGTATTAATTTTGCCCCAATGATCCCTTATATTAATAATACCCCCTTATATAAATAATGCCCCT
The DNA here is from genome assembly GCA_947044405.1 of Leptodactylus fallax. NCBI lineage: Eukaryota > Metazoa > Chordata > Amphibia > Anura > Leptodactylidae > Leptodactylus > Leptodactylus fallax. Next base: position 10,854,297 of record CAMRHE010000021.1, read on the forward strand.
GTAAATTGTTATTGCCCCCAATAACCCTATTATTACTAAGACCCCTTAAATAATTTTCCCCCTATATTAATGATGTCCCTTATATCAACTTCACTTCCATAGCTCCCTCATATAAGTCATGTCCTCCCTTGTATTAAAATGTCCCCCAAAGTGTGCAAACAAAAAATGAAATACTCACCTAACTCCAATCTCCTGATGCACTAAGCCACCAATACCTCTTTTCTTGCTTTATTTAATTTGTAGGCCACAAGCCACTTTATGTACCTTGACCACAGAAAACAATAACTGCATCCCAGCACAAGAGGCACAATGCAGTGACGTCATCGTGCCTGCCTACACCAGAACACAGACATCTTGTTCTTTTGTCAGGCCATATGTGTGTCTCATACTATAAGGATTATGAGGATATAAAGATGTTGAGATGTCTGGTCAGTGGGCAAAGCCAACTTGTCAGCATTGTATGCATCGGGAACAGCCTGCCAATATAGTGCAGTAAGGCTTTGTTCATACCATTGTTTGAATCCTCTGCCAAGAATTCTGCCATTTGTGACAGCAACATTCACCATGCATCCCTATTTTTGCCATCAAAATTATCACAACCTAGACAGAACCCTAACAAACCCCATTATATGTCGGGGGAAGGAAGTTGTAAAACACCAAGTAGACATGATTTATGATGATTCCAGCCCAGCATTGTGGCTTCTGTTATGAAGATATGCCCCTAAATTATGGAGGTTATACACATTTTTCACTAAACTACATCTTTTAGTTGTAATGTAAGGTACATTATGCTTTTTAATCTTTGAAGTTAAGTCTTGCCACATTCACAGTCTAGCTTCCTACAGAAGATTGACGAGGTAATTTTTTTATTTGCTGGCAATGATTTTTTTTTTTCCTTAGGTTTTAGCAAAAAGAAAAAGGTGGTTAGTTGCATGTGGCTAGATTTAATGAGCTGCTGATTGATGTTATTCTGAGATCCCCTTTTAGGAGAGAGGATTTTCTTCATACGGTGTCTGGACACTGAATCACATCATTTTTATATAGCAGCACAAATCAATACAATGTTTTATAATCTCACTGTATTCAGAAACATGAAATAGGCAACATTAACATAATGGCATAGTATGAGTTGGTATATAGCTGTGTAGTATGTTGCTGGTTTGGGATAGTATGCTATGCTATGCAGAGTTATTATTTAATTATAGAAATATTTTATTAGCTATAATTACAGATTTGTATATTCTGGTCTGTATGGGCATTTCCAAAAAATAATTAGATTGCATTATGTAATGAATATAATTTTCACAGTTAGATTTTAGACAAATTACAAATGTTGAAACAGAATTATTCTAATTTGTTGTATATTGTCAATGTATTCATTTTAAAGAAGTTTAAAATACTCATGACTCACTAAAAAATGCTTACAAAAGTACAAAAGATATTACATGCCTTGACACTCAAATTGTCAAAAATGTGATGTGAGCGTCAAGAAAGAATGACTACGGGAGTTAGAAAGATAATAACTTTTTTTGTTGGTAAAATAATAGAAAACACTAACAATGGCATGTAATTGCATGAAATGATTGCAATGTTTGCCAACTCTTTCCTATCTTCATCATTATATATGTGTATAATATGCAAGCAGTGTTAAACAATAATAAAGAAAAAATTGAGTGATAAAATACTATTATGTTGAATGACCATTATTTAGGCTAGAACATAAGAAAAAGCACTGCCTATAAGGATATGAGAACAATGTGGATAGAGTTAAAAGTTTTAACGATGTCAGTTTTAAAAATTTTCTCCACTGCTGTTAACCTTCTTCAGGCTTAGGCTGCGAGCTGCAGCCAAAAAGCGCTGAAGTAAAGACAGCGAAGAAAATCGACATGCTACAATTTACAAAAATCACAGCATTGCTGCTGCGGACATTTTTCTTCAATGTGTGGATGGGACTAGCCATAATCCCATCTATTTTGCAGGTACTATAAAACGCAGCATTTTCGCAATGTGGGGAACCAGGCTAAGGCTAAGGCCCCACCTAATGAAACGCAGCTAAAAAATGCTAAAAAAAAAACAGCAGAAGCATTTTTTTCTGCAGCGTTTTCATTTCTTCATTTAGATTTTGCTGCATTTTTCTCTGCTTTTTTCCTTCCCCTATTAAATCTATAGGGAAAATGCTTGTGAATCTGAAGCTAAAATGAACATCCTGCCTTTTCAAATCACCTTTCCCCAGCTTTTTTTTCCCACGATGTGTGGATAAGATTACCCAAAATATCATTCACTTTGTTCACAGTGTTTTTATTGCTGCTATGTTTATACACAACGTAGAGCTTTAACCTAAATCAGCATCTGCTATCGGCAAGCCCACCCCTTTCAAGTAAATTTGCTTTTCTCTCTATAGCTATCATATATAACTGTATAACTTGCCTAGTTTAATTAGGATATGAGAAGAAGGCAACCCAACATAGAATTTATAGAAAACTCTCCAAATAAATCCTGGTCATAAAGTGGCCATATAGGTCATATAGATATTCTTGGGTTATATGGATTCTTTACATATAATAAACACTTCCCGATCAGTAGTCATTTTGTTTTCTTAGAAATTATTTTCTGTGTTTCTCCATTTTTAGGAACCTACAGTAGTTGTGGAGTCCTATACAATTGTTAGTCTGTCCTTAAAGAGGAACTTTCATCATTTCTGCCGAGTCCAGTTGGAATTTTTTCTCTAGCTCCTACTGTTCCTGAGATATCAGCCCTTTTATCTTTGGTGTCTCATATTTAGGCTCTCTATTTGTCAGGTGGGCAGTGTCAGGTAGTTGATGGCCAAGGATGTGATTATCAGCTTGACACTAAGCAGCATATGAGGCACCAAAAGTAACAGCATTGATTGCTCCAGAACAGTGGGGGCTAGAGAAAAATTCCAACTTTGCTGAAATTAGTGGGGCAGTGCCAAATAAGAAGTGCTAAGAACTGGAGTTAGTAGAGGTGGTGAAAAAAATGCTCTGAATGGTATAAAATAACAAAAGAAGTAATATCTACCTATATTATCAAATACCCACCAGTTTCTGTTCTCCCTTGTTCTTTTGATAAGGAAATGTGATCACTCAGACAGTCATAGACCAGTAATTAAAGAGGACCTTTCACGTCCTCATGTATATGCTGTTTTACATACTGCTAGAAAGCCGACAGCGCGCTGAATTCAGCGCACTGCCGGCTTTCCCGATATGTGCCCCGGGGCTGGAGATATTGGCAATCTTAGTTTCACGGTTCACCATCAGAAGGGCATTCCTGACAGTCTAGCTGCGCTGTGAGGAACGCCCTCCCTGACAGTATTCCTCAATAGCACTGTACTGGGGGGGGCGTTCCTCACAGCTCAGTATCATTGCTGGGCGGTAAGGAACGCCCCTCTATGTGTACTCATCTATAGCGCTGTACTGTCAGAGGGGGCATTCCTTACAGCCCAGCAATGACGCTGAGCTGTGAGGAACGCCCCCCCCCCCCAGTACAAGTCTATGGACGAGTACAGTTAGGGAGGGCGTTCCTCACAGACCAGCTAGACTGTCAGGAACGCCCTTCTGACAGTGATCCATGAAACTATGACCCCCGATATCTCCAGCCCCGGGGCACATAACGGGAAAGCCGACAGTGCACTGAATTCAACGCAATGTCGGTTTTCTAGCGGTATGTAAAACAGCATATACATGAGGACATGAAAGGTCCTCTTTAACTAAGTTGTACCAGTGCTGTGTTAAGAGGGACCAGGAAGTCAGAGAAAGGCACCAGGAACCTTCATATCAAAAACACCAAAAGAAAATTTATTGAATGGTCAGAAACTGTGGGAGAAAAACCGTGGAGCAGCACTTATTATGAAATGCTAAAAAGTGGAGTTGGTGGAGGTGGTGGAAGGTCCCCTAGAGGAATTGTCTGGTCACTTACAATTGAAAAAAAAAAAGCTGAGAATGGTGTAAAATAATAATGTAGCAATACCTACCTTAGCAAATCCCGACAGTCTCTGTTCAAACCGATTTGCTTATATCTAGTTATGAGTAATGGTTTACATCTGAAACATATCAACAATTGCAGTAATGGCTTTAACTTTGATCAAAAATAAACCTTTGAAGAAATTTGTATGATCTGCTGTAGTGCTGAACTTTTCATATTGGTAACTATGAAAAATATAAAGTTAAAACCTCAAGAGATATAATAACTATTTTCCAATAAATTAATTAGACATATGACTAATGAGCATAAATGATCACCTTATACAGATAACATTTTGAAGAAAAGATAAATGATCCAGGTTCAGTGGATATTATTTGCAAGTGTTTGCTGTGGGGCTATTTCAGAGAATAAGTAATGTCAATTATACTATATATTCTAGCTATACCACATATATATTTGAATGTCTTTAGCCATTGAGTAATAAATAATGTTTATTAGTTGTAATGGTAGTAATATTGATCAATTGTTGCAGTTCTTGTTTTATGAGGTTTTGCTATATGCCTTTAGCCAGTTAGTAATAGATAGTGTTTATTAGTTGTACTGGTAGAAATATTGATGTTTTTTGCACCCCTTAAAGTCTTATTCCCATATCGGCAAAACATGGCCAAGACTAAGGCTACATTACCACGACAGTGATTTCTGGTTGTGTGACACCTGTTTTTTTGACGGACGTCACATGGCAGCATTAGATTCAATACCAGTGAATGGGGGCTATTCAAATGACCGTTATTCTGATGGTCCATTGTAATGGACTGTCAAAATATAGGTAATTTCCTATTGTCCATTTTCACAGATCCTTCCATACACTCAATTGTATGAGGGATGTGTGAAAACATGTGCCCCTCAGGTGCAGGCCGGCCATGAAAATGGATGTTTTCACGGCCATTTTGCACCTCGGTCGTCTGAATGTAGCCTAAGAGAAATAGCAGGCTGCAAGCCCTGATCAATTGGGCAGAACTTAGATGAACAGCCGAATGGTACTGTTCTCTGCTGTTTCCATAACTCCTATAAAAATTAAGGGAAGCAATGGAAACGGCATAGCACAATAAGCTGTGGAGCTACATAAAAAGTACATCTCAGCTGTGGTAAACTGTTTCTGTAGCTTTCATTCACCTCTGTGGGACTTACAGAACAACATCCACCCATGCCACTTACGCTAGGTTCACACCTGCGTTCGGCTTTCCATTCCTCGAGTCCCGCTTGGGGACCCAAGAAATGGAAACCTAATCTGCTTAAAAAGCGGTTACCTACAGAAACCCATGGCCCTCATAGACTACAGTGCTTTGCAAAAATATTCGGCCCCCTTGAACTTTTCACCCTTTGGCCACATTTCAGGCTTCAAACATAAGGATAAAAAATTTTAATTTTTTGGAGAAGAATCAACAAGTGGGACACAATTGTGAAGTGGAACGAAATTTATTGGATATTTTAAACGTTTGTAAAAAATAAAAAACTGAAAAGTGGGGTGTGCCAAATTATTCGGCTCCCTTAAGTTAATACTTTGTAGCGCCACCTTTTGCTGCGATTACAGCTGCAAGTCGCTTGGGGTATGTCTCTATCAGTTTTGCACATCGAGAGACTGAAATTTTTGCCCATTCTTCCTTGGAAAACAACTCGAGCTCAGTGAGGTTGGATGGAGAGTGTTTGAGAATAGCAGTTTTCAGCTCTTTCCACAGATTCTCGATTTGATTCAGGTCTGGAATTTGACTTGGCCATTCTAACACCTGGATACGTTTATTTGTGAACCATTCCATTGTAGATTTTGCTTTATGTTTGGGATCATTGACTTGTTGGAAGATAAATCTCCGTCCCAGTCTCAGGTCTTTTGCAGACTCCAACAGGTTTTCTTCCAGAATGGTCCTGTATTTGGCTCCATCCATCTTCCCATCAATTTTAACCATCTTCCCTGTCCCTGCTGAAGAAAAGCAGGCCAAAATCATGATGCTGCCACCACCATGTTTGACACTTTGGATGGTGTGTTCAGGGTGATGAGCTGTGTTGCTTTTAGGCCAAACATATCGTTTTGCATTGTGGCCAAAAAGTTCGATTTTGGTTTCATCTGACCAGAGCACCTTCTTCCACATGTTTGGTGTGTCTCCCAGGTGGCTTGTGGCAAACTTTAAACCAGACTTTTTATGGATATCTTTGAGAAATGGCTTTGTTCTTGCCACTCTTCCATAAAGGCCAGATTTGTGCAGTGTACGACTGATTGTTGTCCTATGGACAGACTCTCCCACCTCAGCTGTAGATCTCTGCAGTTCATCCAGAGTGATCATGGGCCTCCTGGCTGCATCTCTGATCAGTCTTCTCCTTGTTTGAGATGAAAGTTTAGAGGGACTGTAAGAGACAGCCAATGTTGTCTTAAGCTTCATTTGTCTGTATAAACTGTTAATGTTGAATGTATTTCTGTGATTCTGTTCCTTTAAGACAGCAGCCATTGTAATTGTGACATGATGCTGGAGTGAGACCCCCCCCTTTTATGTCAGCCTGCCTGTTCTGCAGACAGAGTGTGAGCAGAGAAGCAGGAAGTGACGAGACAGAGAGCAGCAGCCATCTTGGCAAGTGTTGTATTGAACTGGTGTGGAGATTTTTCTGTACAGCTAAGCTGTATCTTGGTCCAGAGACAAACAGAGTGTAAAGAGACAACAGGACTAGTGAGTCCACGTGAAAGGAACTGTGCTCAGTGGCTGATCAGTGAGACTGACATTGTGACTGTGTATTTGGATACCACAGATAGAGACTCGCAGTGCTGTTGATGTACTGGACGGCACCTGCTAAATCCCGCTTTACATCCCAGCTCAGTGTATGGATTCGGCAGGACTGTCAGTGTGCTGAGTGGAATCTGCTGTTGGATTACATTGCATTCAGTTGGTTTCCCTGTCTGTTAAAGAGGACTTCATTTCTCCCAAGATCCTGATAACCGTGAGGAGAGGACGCTTCACTATAAAAGAAAGGACCGACTTTGGGCCCCACCGCGCGCTTCTACGGACTGTAAGCGGTCCACCTGGACCACTGGGGAAAAGGGGGTGCACCCAAATGTGAAGTCAGGGTCAGTTAGGGATAGTTTTGAGTATATTGTTCATTCAGTGTCCATACTGCAGAAGTGGACAGAGTAAAAGTAGAAACCATTGCAGAATTTGCCTTGAAATTGTTCATGCTATATTGTATATTTTGCTTGTCTTTAGCCCTGTCATTTTACCTTTAACTAGCCTTTATTAACTTATAGTAAATATATTTTTTTCTTGAACTACCGCGTGTGCGTTCATTTCTGGTTGCGGAGTCCAAACCACCTGCCTTGCTCTCGGTTCACAGGACGGCCGGGTCTTGGTAGATTTGCATTGGTCTGATACTCCTTCCATTTCAATATGATCGCTTGCACAGTGCTCCTTGGGATGTTTAAAGTTTGGGAAATCTTTTTGTATCCAAATCTGGCTTTAAACTTCTCCACAACAGTATCACGGACCTGCCTGGTGTGTTCCTTGGTCTTCATGATTCTCTCTGTGCTTTAAACAGAACCCTGAGACTATCACAGAGCAGGCGCATTTATACGGAGACTTGATTACACACAGGTGGATTATATTTATCATCATCAGTCATTTAGGACAACATTGGATCATTCAGAGATCCTCACTGAACTTCTGGAGTGAATTTGCTGCACTGAAAGTAAAGGGGCCGAATAATATTGCACGCCCCACTTTTCAGTTTTTTATTTTTTACAAAAGTTTAAAATAACCAATAAATTTCGTTCCACTTCACAATTGTGTCCCACTTGTTGTTGATTCTTCACCAAAAAATTTAAATTTTATATCCTTATGTTTGAAGCCTGAAATGTGGCAAAAGGTTGAAAAGTTCAAGGGGGCCGAATACTTTCGCAAGGCACTGTATAAAGAGGACCGCTGGGTTTCCGCCTGGTTTCTGCCCGAAAAATGCGAAAAAATGCAAAAAGAAAAGTCCTGCTTGCTGGACTTTTCTCTCCGCATTTTTAAAGCGGAATGGGGAACGAAATCCCCAAGCGCTCACCGAGAGCAGATGTGAACATGCCTTTAGCTATTTTTGTAAGACCCATGCTGCTTGTCCGGGCCTGTGGTCATAACCGTCATACTGTTTTATGGCTAGTCAGTCAGATATAGATAATGCTTGTTACTTGTTAAAGAATTAATAGTAATTGTTGAACCGCTTGTATTATGTTGCACTTTATACTAACTTTAGTCTCGCCAGTCATGAGGATAATTGAAGTAGTTTATTATTTATGTCTCTGAGTGTAGTTTGTACAGTATTCAGATAAAATATTGCTGGGAACTGTAATTATTCTGGGGTTCTTATTTATGTTTCACTCCATGCACCTGCATACTGACTAAGCTGGGATGCTAAGGTGCCAGAAGTTGCAGCATCGTCTTCAGCAAAACCCTTTTGCTTGTATATAGTAACGTAATCTTCAAGGACATACAATCTAGTTTTGTCCAGGTGCCTATCGCAGACATCTCTACAGGCCAGTACATATTGTGTCATATAGCAGCCCTGGTCTAAATGTTTGATCCTATATGCGACAGTTATGAGTACTCCATAGAGTACATTTTATTAACAGTGCTGCATGCAAATGATGTGTATAGCATTCATGGAATGATCTTTGAAACCAGTTTCTGAACTTCTCGTTCTCAGTAGTCGAAGGCATTCAATGGAAGTAGTCTACTTCATTGTTTAATGCTAAACATTTACCAGGCTTTTCTCAAGTGCGCCAGGCAATAACAGTGCTACAGATGTGATTTCCTGGTGATGTCCAGGGAGATGTCCACACCATATGTATTACATTTTATGGTAATTTGTCCAATTAATGTATTAGAAGATTTATGATGAGTTACACAGTTAATGGATAGTGTTCAAGATTGTAACCTTATTTTGTACCGTTTATCATTCATTTTATTTTATATATTTTTTTGTTGTTATTGGGCTGTTAAAAAACGTGTCACCAATAAGTTCCGCTTCTTCCAGGGTACAGTAAAGGCAAGATATGTGACCCTTAAAATAACAACAAAATTATGTAATCATGTATAACCAATGGTGGTGTGTGCTACCCTGAATACCTAACGATGCATGCACTAATAACAAGTAGAAGTGAATACAATTCAAATCAAAAGTTGGGGTTCTCATAACTTTAGAAATGGACAGCCTAGCTGTCAGAAGGGTTGGTAGGGCATATTCCCCAGGTGCTGGGTACAGGAGGTACCCCAAAAAGCCTTTTAGTCCAGGTATTGAAATATGGGTTAAGTTACCAGTTCTTTGCACCAAGTGAAGAACGATTTAACTACAGCTTTTTCAGGGCCCATTCATAGGGGAGATTAAGGTCAGTGCCCCATGTGGCGTCACAGAAAAAAAAATGCAGTGTTTTACAGTCACTGCAAGATGGTCTAGCGACTCCCATCCACACCTTGCGAAAAAAATACACGCTGCAAACATGCTGGGATTTCCAAAACCATTGCGGTTTTGGAAAACGCAGCATGTCAATTATACCTACGAAAAAGCCGGCGGTTTCCCTATAGGTATAATTGAAGCAGAAAGTCCGCAGAGGAAACCTCTGCGGACTTTCTGTGAAAGCACTGCGGGAAAAAACGTGATTCATTGCTGTCACTGTTTTTCCCGCAGCACTTTTTTGCTGTGGCCCACTTCGTGGGGCCTTAGCCTAAATTAGACTAAGTTGTCTGAAAAGTTTGTGGCCATTAAATTTGATAGGTGGTAGCTATTGAAAACTATCTCATATTACAAAAGTAATTCTAATTAATGCAAAATGCAATCACAGCAGCAACAAGTGCACTGGACAGAAAAATATACACGCTTGCATAAAGTATGCAAAAAATGTACAATATCTTCCTGTAATATTTCTAGGTTTTTCACACATCTATTCTGTTTTACTACTGGTAATCATATACATGAGACTATTGTATATCTAATGCAATTAGAATTTGTAAGCAACAGAATAACATTGATTACAGTGATCTCTGGTTTAGATTGGATTGAGAGTTACTGACTTTGCATGACAAGGGCCAAGGTTTTTAGCACAAGTTTGGATTCTCATTTCAGTATTAATAGCATGCTTCTTTTTCACAATTGATTTCCCCTGGTGATACTGATTCAGTATAATTACTTGCAGAAAACCATGTGTTTATGTCAAATATGTATTATAATTTTCCTTGAAAGAAGTTGGATTGAGTGCTTAGATTACAAATTAATTGGGTGATTTGCATGTTTATAACATAAACTACTGCAGCTAAAAAATGAATATCACAATGTAATTCTTCCATTGTTTATAAGACTATTGCTCATGACCTTAAGGTAATGGTGCATACTGTATATAGACATGAATACATTAAAAGTAAATTTCTAAACCAACAGTTGTATGAAGCTGCTAAGCATAGGCAGGACTGAGCCAACAACACTAGTGAATAACAATTCCCAAAGCAATGGGACAGAATGCTATTAATTTACTTTCCCTTCAACATAATTGTAAGATGATACAGCAACCATCAATTTCAACACTATCAACAATAGTGTATTAAAGAGGTTTTCTCGTGAATATAACCATATTTAACATTGTAGACAATTTAAATGGCCGCTAACTTTTCAGACAACTTAGTCTCATTTCATAGAGCAAGCGATTCTGATCAAAAATGTACCATATTTTTCGGACTATAAGACGCACTTTTTTCCCCCAAAATTTGCTATAACGGCAGATGCAGGGTCTGTAAAGATGATGGAAGCCGCTCTGCTGCAGAGCGGTCGCCATAGCTACCAGGTCTCACGCTGTAATGTACAGACTCGGAGCTAATGCCCATGATCAGACTCCAGTCTGATCGTGGGCATTACTAATTTAAAGCCCCCCCCTAAAGTAAAAAAGTAGCCCCTAGGGCCGGTCTCCACCAGCCCCGTACCTTTGAAGTTGCAAGACGGCTCCCATGCGGCGAGATCGCAGGAGCCGACCTGTTTCTGTGACAGCCGGGAGCCTTATGAAGGCTCCCAGGCTTGTCATAGGAATATTACTATTGCAGCTGGTCTATGATCAGTCTATGACCAACCGCAATAGTAATGTGCAGAATCTCCCATAGACTGCAATGATTACAGGTTCAAGCCCCCTGGGGGGGAAGTAATAAAATAGTAAAAAAAAAAAAAAATGTTAAAAAAAAATAAACAAAGTTCTAAATCACCCCCCTTTCCCTAGAATACATATAAAAGAAGAAAATTACTGTGAAACACATACACATTAGGTATCCCTGTGTCCAAAAATGCCCGGTCTACAAAATTATAAAAATATTTTTCCTGTACGGTGAACGTCATAGCGGGGAAAGAAAATCAAAAGTGCCGAAGTGCTGTTTTTTTCACTCTTTCACCTTTGATTTGAATAAAAAGTGATCTAAGCAATAGACATTCCCCAAAATGGTATAACTAAAAAGTACAGCTGGCCCTGCAAAAAAAGATGCCCTATGCATCCCCGTACAGCGGCAGGGTCACCTGTCAATGCAGCCTTGCAGCTGTTGCAAACTACAACTCCCATATACAGTGGGGAAAAAAAAGTATTTAGTCAGCCACCAATTGTGCAAGTTCTCCCACTTAAAAAGATGAGAGAGGCCTGTAATTGACATCATAAGTAGACCTCAACTATGAGAGACAGAATGAGAAAACATACCTAGAAAATCACATTGTCAGTTTTTTTAAGAATTTATTTGCAAATTATGGTGGAAAATAAGTATTTGGTCACCTACAAAGAAGCAAGATTTCTGGCTCTCACAGACCTGTAACTTCTACTTTAAGAGGCTCCTCTGTCCTCCACTCATTACCTGTAGTAATGGCTCCTGTTTGAAATTATTATCAGTATAAAAGACATCTGTCCACAGCCTCAAACAGTCACACTCCAAACTCCACTATGGTGAAGACCAAAGAGCTGTGGAAGGACACCAGAAACAAAATTGTAGAACTGCATCAGGCTGGGAAGACTGAATCTACAATAGGCAAGCAGCTTGGTGTGAAGAAATCAACTGTGGGAGCAATAATTAGAAAATGGAAGAGATACAAGACCACTGATAATCTCCCTCAATCAGCGGCTCCGCACAAGATCTCACCCCGTGGGGTCAAAATGATCACAAGAACGGTGAGCAAAAATCCCAGAACCACACAGGGGGACCTAGTGAATGACCTGCAGAAAGCTGGGACTAATGCAACAAAGGCTACCGTCAGTAACACACTACGCCGCCAGGGATCCTGCAGTGCCAGACGTGTCCCCCTGCTTAAGCCAGTACATAATCGGGCCAATCTGAAGTTTGCTAGAGAGCATTTGGATGTTCCAGAAGAGTATTGGGAGAATGTCATATGGTCAAATGAAACCAAAGTAGAACTGTTTGGTAGAAACACAACTCGTCATGTTTGGAGGAGAGTGAATGCTGAGTTGCATCCAAAGAACACCATACCCACTGTGAAGCTTGGGGGTGGCAACATCATGCTTTGGGGCTGTTTCTCTGCAAAGGGACCAGGACGACTGATCTGTGTACATGAAAGAATGAATGGGGCCATGTATTGTGAGATTTTGAGTGCAAACCTCCTTCCATCAGCAAGGGCATTGAAGATGAAACGTGGCTGGGTCTTTCAGCATGACAATGATTCTAAGCACACCGCACGGGCAACGAAGGAGTGGCTTCATAAGAAGCATTTCAAGGTCCTGGAGTGGCCTAGCCAGTCTCCAGATCTCAACCCCATAGAAAACCTTTGGAGGGAGTTGAAAGTCCGTGTTGCCCAGCGACTGCTCCAAAACATCAATGCTCTAGAGGAAATCTGCATGGAGGAATAGGCCAACATACCAGCAACAGTGTGTGCTAACCTTGTGAAGACAATGTGATTTTCTGGATTTGTTTTCTCATTTTTTCTCTCGTAGTTGAGGTCTACCTATGATGTCAATTACAGGCCTCTCTCATCTTTTTAAGTGGGAGAACTTGCACAATTGGTGGCTGACTAAATACTTTTTTTTCCCGACTGTATTAAATATTTTACCATTTTTTGCTTCAAAATTTTTTCCCTATTTTCCTCCTCTAAAACCTAGATGCGTCTTATGGTCCGATGCGTCTTATAGTCCGAAAAATACGGTAATGCACTTTAATTAGAAATGTGGCTGCTTTCTGCCTGAAAAAACCTCTCTAAAGTTCCTGCCACTAGGTGTCTCCCTAGCTAATTTGCATTTCACTCCTTTCTTACCAGGGAAGTCCGTCAATTGATACAAGATAGAAGCAAGATGTTTGGAGGGGGAGGTACTGTTCTGTCATCACACAGTGAACGCAGAGGGGAGGGGTTGATTGTTCTCACAGCTTGCATACAAGTTGCTCTGTATAAAGGACTGAAGATTCTGCAAATCTCACAGCTTAAAATGAAAGAAAAGTCTTCTATGAACTTGTATCTATTTCTGTCTGTGTTTGTTATTACGGATGGAATTTTGTTCACAGACAGCAAGCAGCTTTTCTGACTATGCTCATAGATTTTTTTTTCTTGTGTTTTAGCTGCTTCACTGTATGTATTTGCCCTGAATTTACAGTCCAGTGATCCTGGATCTGCTATATTATGGTCACTTGGGCTTTTCACAGCTAACAGTTTGTATAGTTATTCCTGGCAGAATTACATGTAAAACCACTAGTAGCAGTAGTAATGGATAGGGAATGGGGCAGACTGCTCTTTAGTGTACAGATCCAAAGCCTGAGAAACAAATGTAAAATGTGTCTCAGCCACATTTTGATTATTTGCAGTAGAAAAACTGCTAGAAATCCATGTATGAAGGCTACCCAGCAAAACCCTGTACATATTTCAAGTTTTCATGAGAACTCAGATACTTTTTAAATATCTACAAGTTAAGCATTTTGAGCATTTTGCAAATATAATAATAAATTAAAAAGTTTGCAGATTTTTAAAGATTTTCTGTGACCATCTTAGTGATGACCGTCTTTTGTGGGTTGCCAATGGATACGATCATGAATACAGGAACTTTCTATGGTATGGGACTTGGCAAAAACTTATCCATAATATATCATGGCCAGGTTATCAGACTGAGACAATGCCTGCATGAGAAGATAAACTGACCAAAATAAGGAAATCATGGCAAAGTTTGTGATAAGTCCCAGACCATAGAAAGCTCCTGCATTCATGATTGTATCAATTGGAAACCAATCAGGACAAAAGACTGTCACCATTATGATCATTTATTTATTTATTATGGTTACTTATATAGCACCATCATATTCCGCAGCGCTTTACAGACATTGTCAGTCACTGTCCCATAGAGGGCTCACAATCTACATTCCCTATCAGTATGTCTTTGGAGTTTGGGAGGAAACCGGAGTACCTGGAGGAAACCCACGCAAACACGGGGAGAATATACAAACTCCTTGCAGATGTTGTCCTTGGCAGGATTTGAACCCAGGACTCCAGCGCTGCAATGCTAACCACTGAGCCACCGTGCTGCCCAGATCACTAGAGAATTACTTAAAACTCTGAAATTTTTTTTTAATTATTTATAACTATCCACAAATTTAAATATGGTAATGTTAATGGGAAAACCTCTTTAAGTTTTAAGAAATTAGGTATGAATGTAGGTGGAGTATCAGCTCAGTTCTATGTAGCTGGAAGTCTGTTGTAAAACATTATACATGACCATAGGCAGGATATGAGACACAAAGACTTCAACTCTTCCAAAAAAAAATCTGCAAAATATATTACAGAATGTGGCAAACCAGTTTGCTACAGTTTAAGGGTGCACAGAGTCTGTATGTAACGTCATAGATTCTTCATGCACAGCCATACATGCTCTGTCATACTCTATGTTCAGAAATATTCTCCCCTAGAAGCAGAACAGGAGAGTCTTGAGGAGGTCTCCTTCTTCGGCTGGATCACTACAAGTAAGGCAGAAACAATTCTGTATGGTGCTGTGTTATATCAAACATATACATTATTACAATAGAAAACTTGTGTATCTCTAAGGCAGCCCTGCTACGTCTCTGTAATATGACCTTATGCAGTCATAGGTAAAGAAGTCTAGCCTATATCTCATATTGGGACGAATGAAATATGGAACCTACAAGCAAATGATTCTAATATACAGCAAAGCGCATATATCTTTTAATCCTAGACTATAAACCTGAATTGAGATACCTGATACTGGGTGTTCATGCAAGTCTGTATTTTGAGAATGAAAGATCGACTCCAGGCTATATTCATTCACACATCACATCACTTTGAAAAAAATGCTGCATTTCAACTAATTTTAATTTAAAATAATCTGTGGGGAAAAAAGTGACATCATTGCTACATAAAATTATAGTCTATTAAAAAAAAGGTTTTAACATGATGGAAGTTATATCATAATGAATCTCTGGTAAATCTATTTAAGATAACTGGACAAATGCCAGTTAGAATGTGTTATAGAACAATTTTGGAAGTAGTTGTAACCCAAAGCTTCACTGTGATCTGTTAGTTGAGTTTCAGACACTAGTTTGGGAAAATCCTCTAGATTTCAGTATGGCAGTTTATTTTCAACTGAGTTTTGCCGGGAAATCTAGCTAATATAAGAACTGAGTTTCCTTGCCTAAACTCGGCTGTGTGAAACCAGCCTTAGATCCTTTAATCTATTAGTTTTTACTGCTCTGTGCCCATTATCACTGAATGGTTCTGTAGGCATATGCAGGGACGTTTGAGGCAACTGATTTTTCTGTACAACAGCTTTGAGGTTTCTCTTTTTAGGTCTGGTTGCTATAATTACTGTCTTCAACACAAGCCTATGGCTATACTTGGATATTCTTTTTAGTTTCCTTCAGCACTTCAATGAGCAGAAACAAGTAGAAAGTATCTTTCAGTATCTTTCTGCTGTCACTAATCCTAAAAGACCAGCATATGGTAGATCATAATACTTCACAGTACTTTATTTTTTGCTACTGCAGAACTTACAATTTTGTTTGCTGTGTAACCTACCATATAATAATCATATGATATCATATTCTCTCATGTTATGTTTCTATAGTTTTTTTAATGTCACTGAGGTGAATGGCAAAGCAATAAAAATAAACTTCTTAAAGCCGAGTTGATATTTTTTCCCAAAAGTGCACAAAACACTAAATGTTCCACCAGGACGCCCTATAGTGGCTGGTATAGGCTCAGGTTTTGAACCCTTGTCTCAATATGTAGATTGGCTCTTGAGACCCATCCTGCCTGACATCCCTTCATATGTCAAGGACACAAACGATTTTTCATGAATCCTGGGTGATGTCGCTTGGGAGGAGGACCTCAAGTTAGCCTCTATAGATGTGGAGAGTCTCTACACCAGAATCACACATGATTCTGGAGTGGATTCTATAAAAAAAATCTTGGTTAATGGCAACAAGAGTGAAGATCTGACACACTCTTTTGTCAGTGCGACCCTATTAATACTTACTAACAATACATTTATGTTTAATGATAAGTGGCATATTTCGAAGAAATGTATGTATTTTTGTTGTCCAATATTTTTGCTCAACACATACACCTGTATTCACAATATGTGGATGATGTATTCATTTTATGGTCAGGGTCTGAAGAACAGTTTTACGATTTTGTCACTTACCTAAATACGACCAATACTATGAATATAATCTTCACTTCTAAAAATAGCAACTCTGTATTGATGTGTTAGTTACAGCTACCAATAGAGGTCTAGAGACTAAAGCCTTCAGAAAACCCACAGCTACTAACAGGTTACTACATTTTGAGAGTTTTCACCCACCACACGTGAAAACTGAGGTTCCTTATGGACAATTTGTGAGATTAAAAAGGATTAATAGTAGTGAGGAGGGTTTCCTTGAACAGGCAGAGGATTTGAAAAACCAATTGCTGCTTAGAGGTTACCCTGAAATCTTCATTAAACAGGCTTATGAGAGAGCCATGGCCCTAAATAGGGCAGCAGACCAAAAAGGAATAAGATACAGAGGTTTACATTAGATCAATTATTAGCAAGAATTGGGCACTCAGAGAAGATGACTGTTTTGCATGAAAGAGCAGTTAAAAAAAAATTCTTATTGCATTTAGACACAATAATAAACAGTAATACTGTGAAAGATCAAATTGCTAGGAGCAGCTTCTCTACTCATAAATCCAATGGGTTATAGAGGATGACCCCAGTGGGAAATTATAGATTTGGAAATTGCACTTTTTGTAACTATAATCTGAAAATTAGATACCTAAAGCTTGGTGGTGTTGAACGTGAGGTGAAGCAATTTATTAATTGCAAAACAACTTTCGTAGTATATATCATCTTTTGTTCTTGCAGCTTTTTTTTTATATATTGGTAAGACCATCAGGTGTCTATATGTTAGATTTAGGGAACACTTTAAATCAGTGAGCTATGGGGAGGGTTCTCCAAGGTTGATTCAATATATTAGAGAAGTACACAATGTCCTATGTTTCGCTGGCTTTGAGTAAGTCCCAGTACCACAATATGGTGGGGATAGACATAGGATACTGTTACAAAAGTAGGCGAGATGGATCCTCAGGGCTAATGGACTCAATGACAAAAATGATCTGAGTGTATTTTTATAGGATACCTGTGTTGCACCGGTTACATTGAATACCCTGGTAAAGTCCTGTATTCAATATAGGACTGGTTTAATAATAATAATAATAATAATAATAATAATAATAATAATAATAATAATAACTTTATTTATATAGTGCCAACATATTCCGTAGCACTTTACAAATCAGAGGACACATGAACAGACAATATGAGACATTACAATGTGACAAAGAAATAAACATATCAAACAATAGGAGTGCAGCCCTGCTCGCAAGAGCTTACATTCTATAAGGAGACAGGGGGACACAAGAGGTCAGAGGGCTTGTTTGCTACCATGGTCCAGCCATCTTTCAATAGAAAAAGTTGTGTAACTGAAGCTGTATGAATCCGTCACCAGCCGGTATCTGTGAATAAACAGATACTAAGTGCAAGGAGTGCAGTGTAACTTCTAGATGGAGAGGACAGGATCTCAGGAACAGAGGGGGAAGGATAAAAGGTGTTATTGTTTTACACCTCCACACACTACACTGTGATCAGGTCATCTGACCATACAGATGCGATTTTAGGGCAGTTTGAAAGCTGCTGTAGTTGGGGATTAATCGGATTATCTTGGGTAAAGCATTCCAGAGCACCGGTGCAGCTCGAGAAAAGTCTTGGAGGCGGGAATGGCATGATTGGATAACAGGGGATGCAAGTCTAAGGTCATTGGCAGAATGGAGAGGACGGTTAGGGTGGTAGACAGTGATGAGAGAGGAGATATAGGGGGGCTCAGCTCTATGGATGGATTTGTGGTTCAGTGTGATAATTTTATATTGTATTCTGTGATGGATGGGCAACCAATACAGTGACTGACACAAGGTAGATGCGTCTGTGTACCAGTTTGACAGAAAGATGAGTCTGGCAGCTGTATTCAGGACAGATTGTAGTGGGGAGAGTTTAGGAAGAGGAAGCCCAATTAGAAGAGAATTGCAATAGTGAAGACAAGAGAGAATCAGAGCAACAATGAGGATTTTTGATGTTTCCACGGTGAGAAAAGGGTGAATTCTAGAGATGTTTTTAAGGTGCAGGTGGCAAGAGCATGCAAGTGTCTGAATGTGTGGGGTAAAGGTGAGGTTTGACTCAAATACAATACCCAGACAGCGGGCATGCTGCCTCCGGGTAATAGTAAGGCCACAGACAAAAATGGAGATATCAGGGTTAGGTCGGTTAGTAGATGGAGGGAACACAAGAAGTTCAGTTTTTGAAAGATTCAATTTCAGATAAAGAGAAGACATGATGTTAGAGACTGCAGAGAGACAGACACTGGTGTTCTGTAGTAGTGCAGGGGTGATGTCACGGGATGAGGTATATAGTTGGGTATCATCTGCATAAAGATAGTATTGAAAGCCAAATTTGCGAATGGTTTGTCCAACTGGGGCTGTGTACAGAGAGAAGAAGAGGGAACCTAGGACCGAGCCTTGAGGAACCCCAACCGCAAGGGGCAGAGGAGAAGAAATAGCACCAGCGAATGATACACTAAATGAGCGTTCAGAGAGATAGGAAGAAAACCAAGAGAGAGCGGTATCCCTGAGGCCAATAGAATGGAGCATAGTGAGTAGGAGTTTGTGGTCTACAGTGTCAAATGCTGCTGAGAGATCCAGAAGAATAAGTAGTGAACAGTTCCCTTTAGATTTAGCAGTCAAAAGATCGTTGGAGATCGACCTTTGTGAGGGACGTTTCTGTAGAGTGTAGTGCATGAAAACCTGATTGTAAGGGGTCCAGAAGAGAGTTAGCAGAGAGATAGCGGATTAGGCGGGAGTAGACCAAGCGTTCCAGGAGTTTAGAGATGAAGGGGAGATTAGAGACAGTTCGGTAGTTAGCAGCACAGGATGGGTCAAGGGAGGGTTTTTTCAGTAGTGGGGTTATGACAGCATGTTCGAAGGAGGAGGGGAAGATTCCAGAAGAAAGAGAGAGGTTAAAAATTCTAATAAAGGTGAGTTGTAACAGTAGGGGACAGAGACCGGAGGAGGTGTGATGGGATAGGATCGCTTGTGCAAGTAGTGGGGCGACAAGAAAAAAGGAGCTGGGAGACTTCTTCTTCTGTTACCGGGTCAAATAATGAGAGTTCACAATGAGGAGCAAGGGAGGGAAGGAGACTCTTGCTGATTGGAGAATGGGTTATTTCCTGACAGATATTGTCGATTTTGTCTTTAAAGTACGTGGCCATGTCTTGGGCACTGAGGTCTGTCACAGGTGCCTGCACCTTTGGTGTGATGAGGGAGTGAAAGGTGTCAAAGAGTCGTTTAGGGTTATTGGTTTTCGTTTGTTGAGAAATATAATTGAAATAGAGATCCTAAATAATGGGTTCATGACTATCTTTCTTGTCTGTGACATGCTTTATATAGAATTTCCTAAAATAGGTTTCAATTGGTTTAAACAGAAAAACTTGAGGCTATGTATTTTTGTGAATGTTGTATGGTTGCTATATGTAGATATTTTTGGGTCTTTCTGCTTTTCTGCAAAATTAATCATAAATGCAGTGGCCATATATTGGGTGCTTTTATTTATCTTAAATGCCCTTTTCACTGTGTCTGTCCTGATGCAACCTTTATAATTAATTAATTTGAAACACTTTTGAATGTAGATACTGTATATTATATTAGACAGGATTTACCTAAGACAGAGTAATACACAGCAGACATCTGGTAGTAATGCCCATGACAAGAGGCCTCTTTTATCGCAGGCATTAACTATTTATAGGGCCCCCAATCGCTTCAACCCCCCAAGTGCTATCCATTGTATTACAGTCTGTGGTCCAAGAAATCTAAAGATCACAGGTTCAAGCCACCTTAGGGGGCTAAAAAAACCTTTTAGGCTGAAGCCAAACGTGGCACAAACACGTGGCAGAAATGCAAGTGCAAAAACCACTGTGTTTTACAATTTCCGTTGTGGTTTTTCCTACAGTGCTTTTTGACCGCAACGATTTCACCTTCCAAATAAAATTCAATAAAAAGTCATCAAAATGTAAGACATTCCTCAAAATGGTATAAATAAAAAGTGCATCATATGCCACAAAAAAGACACCTTACCTTACAAAGGTCTGTAAACAGAAACAGAAAAGTTATGGATGTCAGAATATGGTGATTTAAATAATGTTTTGCATTTTTCAAAGTTTATGTAAAGGTATTATAACATAACAAAAACTATATACAGTACAGACCAAAAGTTTGGACACACCTTCTCATTCCAAGAGTTTTCTGTATTTTCATGATTATTAAAATTGTAGATTCACACTGAAGGCATCAAAACTATGGTTTAACACATGTGGAATAATATACTTAACAAAAAAGTGTGAAACAACTGAAAATATGTCTTATATTCTAGGTTCTTCAAAGTAGCCACCTTTTGCTTTGATTATTGCTTTGCACACTCTTGGCATTCTCTTGATGAGCTTCAAGAGGTAGTCACCTGAAATGGTCTTCCAACGGTCTTGAAGGAGTTCCCAGAGATGCTTAGCACTTGTTGGCCCTTTTGCCTTCACTCTGTGGTCCAGCTCACCCCAAACCATCTCGATTGGGTTCAGGTCTGGTGACTGTGGAGGCCGGTCATCTGGCGTAGCACCCCATCACTGTCCTTCTTGGTCAAATAGCCCTTACACAGTCTGGAGGTGTGTTTGGGGTCATTGTCCTGTTGAAAAATAAATGATGGTCCAACTAAATGCAAACCGGATGGAATAGCATGCCGCTGCAAGATGCTGTGGTAACCATGCTGGTTCAGTATTCTTTCAATTTTGAATAAATCCCCAACAGTGTCACCAGCAAAGCACCCCCACACCACCACACCTCCTCCTCCATGCCTCACGGTGGGAACCAGGCATGTAGAGTCCATTCGTTCACCTTTTCTGCATCGCACAAAGACACAGTGGTTTTAACCAAAGATCTCAAATTTGGACTCATCAGACAAAAGCACAGATTTCCACAGGTCTAATGTCCATTCCTTGTGTTATTTAGCCCAAACAAGTCTCTTCTGCTTGTTGCCTGTCCTTAGCAGTGGTTTCCTAGCAGCTATTTTACCATGAAGGCCTGCTGCACACAGTCTCCTCTTAACAGTTGTTGCAGAGATGTGTCTGCTGCTAGAACTCTGTGTGGCATTGACCTGGTCTCTAATCTGAGCTGCTGTTAACCTGCGATTTCTGAGGCTGGTGACTTGGATGAACTTATCCTCCGCAGCAGAGGTGACTCTTGGTCTTCCTTTCCTGGGGTGATCCTCATGTGAGCCAGTTTCTTTGTAGTGCTTGATGGTTTTGGCCACTGCACTTGGGGACACTTTCAAATTTTTCCCAATTTTTCAGACTGACTGACCTTCATTTCTTAAAGTAATGATGGCCACTCATTTTTCTTTACTTAGCTACTTTTTTCTTGCCATAATACAAATTCTAACACTCCATTCAGTAGGACTATCAGCTGTGTATCCACCTGACTTCTGAACAACACAACTGATGGTCCCAACCCCATTTCTAAGGCAAGAAATCCCACTTATTAAACCTGACAGGGCACACCTGTGAAATGAAAACCATTTCAGGTGACTACCTCTTGAAGCTCATCAAGAGAATGCCAAGAGTGTGCAAAGCAGTAATCAAAGCAAAAGGTGGCTACTTTGAAGAACCTAGAATATAAGACATATTTTCAGTTGTTTCACGCTTTTTTGTTAAGTATATAATTCCAAATGTGTTAATTCATAGTTTTGATGCCTTCAGTGTGAATCTACAATTTTTATAGTCATGAAAATACAGAAAACTCTTGGAATGAGAAGGTGTGTCCAAACTTTTGGTCTGTAATGTACATTTGGAAGTGCTGTGATCATGCAGGCCAAGAGACTATAAGGAACATATCATTTTAAAAAATAAGCACTCATACATCTCTGTGAAAGGAAAAAAGTTATGGTTGCTGGAAGGCGGGAATAAAAAACAAACATGGAAAATCATTGTCAGAAAACTTTCATTTGTTAATAGTTATGTAAATGTAGATTAATTCTCTAATAACGTATTATTAACAAGACTAGACCAGTATTGGCAAAATAAAAGAGACTGTCCAACTCATATTTTATTATTTAATAATGCTGCTGAGGGACCCATTAAAAAAAAAAAAAAAACCTTTACTCACCTCTCCCAGGGCCTCAGCTTCCAGCACCGACAGCTCTGGTTTCCTGGCTGACATCACCATTGATGTCCCATTTGTGCTAGGGGACCGCTGTAGCCAAAGGCAGGCTCAGCAGTGACCTCTTCACAAATGACACATGTGTACTGTGATCACTGAAGAAGGCAAAAAGCATCCTTAGGAAAGTCACTGTGAGCAGACAACTATTGCTATTGAGCTGCTAGTCTGTTAGACAATAAAATTACAAAAAAAAGGGAATAGTAACTAATGCAGAGGTTATATAAGCAAAATGCTGTTGGAAGGTCAGATGGATTACCAATGGCTCCCCAGAATTTCAAGCTGGTCATACCAACCAATCAATAAGAAGTGTGGCAATGAAACAGAACTGGGAAACCATGCTCATATTTCCTGCTAGATATTAACATGGCTACTGACATCATCTTTAATACTCCTGAATTATGGAAGTATGTCTATGTAGGTCTCATACAGTAGTAGTTAAGAGGAGGCAGCATGACTGACGGGTACATGCTGAAAAATAGAAGATAGCTCTATAACTATTCATCTAGTATATTCCTAGCCATTTCCATGTAAGCTCTCAGGTTCATGACCCTTTAGCATTGCACATAAATTGTATGATTACTATTGTAAGAAACACTTTCATAGCTGATCAAAAGGACAAAAAATGTGTATGTTATTTACTTTATTACCTGCCATGAGATTTTCAAATGGCATGTTAAATTAAAAATCCAGAATATGATTTCTATGGCAACTGGTTTAATGTTTAATGTGGTAAGTCTCTCATCTTTATTCATTTCAAAGGCCACATTACAATCAGGTGACCTTTAAACCTGCCATGGTTTTCTTATAGTTTACATTAAAACACATGAATACTGTATGCAATACTTGTCTCTGAATCTGCTTGTTTCAGTTATGTAAGTTGTGGAAAAGATACTGTATGTTCCAATAAAAATAGGTCACTGAGTGGTTTCTTTAAGGAACTAGAACTTGGGTTAGTGACTGAAGACCTTGGATGGGAAGGTCACTCCCTTACTCCATCCAAGGTTTATGTCTAACTAAATTAAAAGAGACATCATTTAGGGCAGTGTGTATAGCTGTTGTGTATGGGAACTAGATTGATCTCTAGACTGAACAAGCTCTGAAACTCTGCTGTCTTCTGATGTACCCCAGCCATACAGACTGGTGAGATTAAGGCTACATTCATATCTGTGTCAAATTTAAAGGTGTTATGCCTCAAAGAATATTTATTTATTATCCTATGGATAGATGATAAATAGCTGTGGGATCAGTGGGACTCTGACTGCTGCAACGCCTCCAATTCTGAGAACAGGAGTGTTTTACCCACGTAGTGAATTCAGCTTAACTACAGCCGCAAGCAGAATGTTGGCATGCCCTTCCCTGGACAGGATGCGTGCAGGGCCGCTTTAACCATAGGGCCAACATTGCACTTGCACCGGGCCTTATGGTAGCGAGGACCCCCTTTGGATAGCAGGACAGTCCTACATTTGCTATCCCACTGTCCAGGGCAGTGGGTCCAGGCTACCCCAACTCATCGGCGTCCAGAGTTGCAGACAGTGATGAAGCAGGGAGTGGATGGCACCCTACTACATCACCCGGCCGCTTTCTTTGCTCCTGGTGTCCTGGGAGCAGGAGGTGCGACGTAGTGATGTCACTTAAATCGCTCCTTGAAGACTCTGGGACCAGAGAGAGGAGTGAATGGGGGAATGGGGAAAGGTGGGTATTAAGGTTTGTTTTTTTCTTTGATATATATACAGTGGGGGACACAAAACTGTGGAGGCAACCTGGGGTGGGGGAAAACATGATACTGTGGGGGCAACCTTAGGAGGCCATGTCAGTGTGGGGAGACATGAATTTGGGGGGCAACCTGGAGGGGGACATGAATCTGTGGGGGGCAACCTGGAGTGGGAAATGCATTTGTGGGAGGCAACCTGGAGGGGGACATGAATCTGTAGGAGGCAACCTGGAGAGGGACATGATACTGTGGGGTGCAACCTGTGGTGAGGACATGTGCCACCTAACTGGTGGCTGCAGTTAGGCTGAATTCACAACGGAGGTAAAACACCCCCATTCCCAGGATCAGCTATTTATTCTCTGCCCTATGAATATTCTTAATGGCAAAACCCCAATTAAAAAAAGTGTTGCTAGAAATACATTATAATCATATGGTTCTGCACTTAATTTAATAATCCAAAACTATAAACTGTATCTAAGACTAATTAAATTTTTAGTAGCAGAATAACCAATACTGTCCAAATATTATACAACTTGGGATGTAGACATACTACTGAAATATCTAATTTACATTCCTAATGTTACCATTTAACTGTCATATCAATTGGCACTGGCCCTTGCTGCAAGAACTGTCGAAATAACAATGATACATATTGAAAAGCCATGGTTATCCTCTATTCCATTATGTTAATCTTAAAGGTTCAACAAAAACATTACATATCAATAGCACTTCAGTTGAATTCGACTTAGCCAAAGACATAGAGCAGCCACATTATCTCTTGCTCAATCAATAGAAAAATACCAGCATCTATCGCCCTATTAAGAAACAACATTACACATCTATTACATGTAGACAACCTTACACAAAGTATCATCAAATACAATTTTAAGAAGGATGGATACTATCTGCAATGAGAAAAGCAGGGATTGATAAAAACATTTTCATAGCACATTGGGGGAGTTTCATCAATCCCTCTATGCCACTTTTATGTCATAGTTTGATGATATTGTGGCACACGTTTTGAGTAAGGTCCTTTCTTGAGCCAAACATGCACCACAACTCTCATTCTGCACCTCGCTCTCCACACTGTGTCAATGTGGGTGGATCAGGGCAGCAAGTGGGGTGGACTGGAGTGAGGAAGCATCAGCCTGAAATATTTATTATAACTATCAACAGCTTTCTGGTGTGAGTTATAAAGGAAATCTATGCCAGTTCCTAACTGGCGCAGATCTCCATTCTGGCACAAGGACGTGTTTCTGATTCATGAAGAGGCTGAATCCCACCCAACTACAGTATATACTCATGATAGCTATATTTAAAGGGAACCTATCACCAGGAAAATGCAGTGCTCTCTGCAGGCAGCATGTTATCAGGAGGAGCTGAGCAGATTGATATATAGTTTTGTGGGAAAGAATTCAGTATAATTTGTATTATATTCATTGAAATCTTTACTTTTCCTTTGCTATAAAGTCAGTCAAGGAGGTGGTCCTATCGGTGAATGACAACTCTCTTTGCATGCACAATCATAGAGGGGAAACTGTCAATCACTGATAGGGACCACCTCCTTGACTTCATAGCAAAGAAAGAACATGAATTTCAATGGACAGGCTATACTAAATCTTTTCCCACAAAACTATACCTAAATCTGCCCAGTTTCTCCTGCTCTGCAACACAATGTCTGCAGATTGCACTGCATTTTCGTGTTGACAGATTCCCTTTAAGTCTTAAACGTAGTTAATGATATCTAAAGTGTTTTATTTGTTTTATAGGAGTAAACAAAACTCAGAAGCAACAATTTCAACAGAACTATGCTGAAAAAAGAGTCAGAGCTCTTCAGTTTAAAAAAACAAAGTACATGTTTGAAATTGAAATACATCTTTTTATGAAATATACACAGGGCCGGTTTTAGACAAAGTGGGGCCCACACAGTATAATATGCTCTCCAGAGGACCCCCTCCCCAGTATAATGCTCCACAGTGGCCCCACACAGTATAATATGCTCTCCAGAGGGCCCCCTCCCCAGTATAATGCTCCACAGGGGCCCCACACAGTATAATATGCTTTCCAGAGGGCCCCCTCTCCAGTATAATGCTCCACAGGGGCCCCACACAGTATAATATGCTATCCAGAGGGGGCCCCCCAGTATAATGTTCCACAGTGGCCCTGCAGACTCCCATGCCCCGTTTGCCCCCCCCTAATGCCGGCCCTCAATATAGAGATAGTAGCCAGGGTTGTCCAGGTATAAAAAGAGGGTGCAAAGAATTCCATTGAAGTCAGGAAGATCGCCTGGCAGCCACGACCCCTCTTCAAGATTTATGGATGAAAACTTTAATATGGGCTTAAAAAAAACATAAAATTGAATGGGGAATTATTTATGTAAAGTGATAAAAATGTAAAAGGAGGCAGGTGCTCATAGCAATCTGGTGTCAACTGTCATCTGTCCAAGGCCCCTTTGAAAATCAAAATATAGACAACTACTTCACTGTACCTTCCCATACTGGCAGAAAAGAATGTAAAAATTAAAAACTAGCAAATCCCTGAGACTGCGCCAGATGAAGGACAATTTTCTACTGGTTTAATATAGGCTATGTTTGTGGCAACATTACAGCTCTAAATACCGTAATGACCTGAAGTAACTCTATCTCTCTCCTCCTGATACAGTCCTCTGATAATGGCTGATAACAGAGAGCAATAGTGAGTAAGTGGGGCAATCCTTTGATAATGCTGTATGTCTGTGAGGCAATTAAGAATGAAGGACCTGTGAATTTCTATTGCCTAATATGGGTCATGTGAGTTTTGTCCTCTGATAATTGATTGATAACAGAGAACAATAGTGAGTAAGTGGCGCAATCCTTTGATAATGGTGTATATGAGAGAGACTATTAAGATTGACTGACCCACAAGCTTCTGTTGGCTAATATGGGTCATGTGAGTGCTGTGTTGTGATAATGGCTGATAACAGAGAACAATAGCAAATAAGTGCTGCAATCCTCTGATAATGCTGTTTTTCAAGTGAAGGACCTGCAAGTTTCTATTGGTTAATATGGGTCATGTAATGTCATATGGAGGAGGGTCCTTTATATTGATGCGAGTGGTGCTGTATTTGCTCTTGTGAATTTCTTGGGAACAATAGGTCCTAGAGAGCTGAAAGAAGCATCTGATTTATCTATGTGTCAAATTTGGTGCAGTTTGGTCCAGTTATTTGGCTGTGCATAAAGAACAGACAACAGACAGACAAAAATTCATTTTTATATATAGAGAGATTATAAAAAATTAATAAATAAAGCAACTTTCTATAAACAACTTTCAGAATTGCTTTTGAATAAAATGTTTGTATACATCAAAAGTGTGAGGTATCAAAAAAATAACAGTAATAGCATTCTGAAATATTTCAGTTTAACAAACATGCTGCCGTGAGATGTGGAAACCTCAACAGTCTCAGTATCAGAGTATCAGAGGGTATCGGGAGGTCACTCTTCACCACTTTCAGTTTTGAAACGGCAGACACCTGCCCGACATCTGGCGGATCTCATTATAGTCAATGGAGTCCACCGGTATCTGTGTATAACCGCTCTACTGTATTAGTGATCCAGCTCTCCATTGTTTGGGTCCTCCAGCAGACTCAAACAAAGGAGACCACAGCGCTAGTGTGAACCTAAAGTAACTCTGTTTTCTAGTATGAAATAGTTGCAACAGTTCTGTGCAGGGAAAGAAGAGGGTGCAGGGTGCAGCAGTCCTGTACAAAATATTGAATCATTTATTTTTTTTTACTTTTATTTTTTTGTTATATATACTTTTTTGTTTTTATCACTTTCACTCTTTGGAAATTGCGTATTCACATATATTTTCACTTTTGATTTAATATAATTCATAAATACTGCACTTTAATATATTAATTATGAATTGTGTGTTATCAAGTTTTTTATGAAGTCACTCATTATATTATATTATTATATTACCATAGTATACTTTATGTATAATTCGCTTTATATAATACGATTATATTTTTCACTTTTGTTCACAATACATGTTGGTCCTCTGTGTGGGGGCCACTGTGAGCAAATAATACTGTGTAGGGGCCATTGTGGGCATATAATACTGTGTGGGGGCCACTTTCAGCATATAATACTGTGGGGGTGCCACTGTCAGCACCTAAGGGGCCACTGTGAGCACGTAATACTGTGTGGGAGCCCCTGCGGAGCACGTAATACTGTGTGGGGGGCACTGTGGAGCATGTAATATTGTGTGGTGGCCACTGTGGAGCACGTAATACTGTCCCAGTATTGTTTACATGCCGGCGCTGCTCACTCACCATGTTCTTGATAACTAAAGTTGTGAGTACTATAGTTGTATCCCTTTCAAGTATCTGAGATACTGCTGCAGCATCCGTAACCGTCACTATCAAGAATTCGCTCTAGGGAGGGGGGTAGGGGCAAAAGTTTGCACCGGGGCCCACAAGACTTTGGTTACGCCACTGCATATCAAGCATGGGAATCTATATCCAGCCCCATCAAGCTCCCAATCTCTAGGAGAGTAAATGGTTAGTAAACCTTATGAGGTATTAAATAAGACTTCTTTTGGAGTTGGCAAGAATGGTTATGATAGATAGGTTAGCGTATGCTGAGCAAAATAGTCTACACACCATTGATCAGGGAGCTTTGATTTGATATTTAGAAAGAAACCAACTATACATTGAATAAGGCAGACCAGAATGTTGCCAATAAAGATGTTGTTCAGAATTAGCTCCATTTTCTAGAAACAGCACTTTATCTGCCCATACAGTAAGCTGTATCCTACACATGGAATTAAAACACCTATGTGTAAGTGCATTGGGCTACAGTGCAATAACGTTCTTGTTGCAATTTTTTTGTGTGTGTGTCCATGTGACTGTCTTTGGGATGTCTGTATTGTATTGTGTACTGGGATGTTTTTTATTTCCAGATATCTAGAAGGTTTGACTGCAGCACTATTTTTGATTATATTTATAGGTAGCCATATCATCTGATACTACATGAGCATGTTTATGAGCACCTTGTACCGTTTACTCAAGAAGTCTTCAATTTTTCTTTCTTTCTTTCACTTTAACTATTGTCTTTTACTTGCTGGAGGCTATTTATTTCCCACATTGCAGTAACCTACTCTACTTGGCCTCATGTTCGATAATGGAACAAATATGTCATGTGTATGAATGTATTTGTAATGATATCTGTTACATTGAGATCACTTTGACCTTGCAGTTTATGTAACCTGTTTTGTTTATGAGGCTAAATGTTTTAATTATTTCTTCTTTTTCTTGTCTACTTTTGAAATTTCAATAAACTTAATTCTTGTTGCATGTATAAAATTCATGTGACTCATGATAAAAGAAATTCATAAATAGGATGCTAAAACATCTACCTCTATGAAACAGAAGCTACTTGGTCAGATGTTATAGCAAAGTCCACATGGACACATAGAAAAATTATTATTACAACTTTATTGTCATACATAATGCACAGTTGTCAGTCATCATACATAGTGATACAAAGGAAAATAAATTCATCAGCAATGCTTTTAGAAAATAGCACAACATGAGAAGTATCTAGTATCTCTTTATATATATAGCCAAAACTTCTATTTAAGATATCTGATTTTTATGATAAGAAAGCAAATGTGGTTGACAGTCAAAACTTGACATGGGGGATAGAAGAGCACTTCATTAAATTGTAGGTGAAAAACACACAACTACATTCCCACAAACTACTGCAGAGTTGAATGCAAGTGTAAGGGCATCTGCGTCAGTAAAAAGTGTCAGGTGTGCAATGCAAAAAAGATGATATCCATGGCAGTGCAGCAATAAGCAAACAGATGTTGTGCCAGTCTTTGCATACTGAGATGTGATCACAGAAACAAAAGATTTCAACACATCCATCAACTCAGCTCACACACCAGTACCAGGCATGCACCAACAATCATTCACCTTTGGAACTTTGTCAGGTCTGACATATCAAATCCCTAAAGCAAATAAATAGATTTTTAGAACAAGTAATAAACTTTATCAAAAGCATTACAAGCTACTTGACTAAGGTAAAAAGGACACATTACCAGTGATGGAAAATGTGTCACAAAGATCACTTCTATAT
The DNA here is from genome assembly GCA_947044405.1 of Leptodactylus fallax. NCBI lineage: Eukaryota > Metazoa > Chordata > Amphibia > Anura > Leptodactylidae > Leptodactylus > Leptodactylus fallax. The sequence continues at coordinate 10,884,891 of CAMRHE010000021.1, forward strand.
AAAAATAGAAGTGTTTGTGTTATTTTGTCCAACCCTTGTAGGTTCGAATGATCTACTGAAGTGGTTGATCTTCTTCTATTCACTCAATCTTCCACTCAATCATATCCCAACACATTCCACACACTGCTAATACACATCTCACCTCCTACCAAACTCTGCAATGATTGATACCTAACACTGGTCTCCTTCAATTAAAGAGTTAACATACTCTAAGAAAGACTATAAATTATTTACAGCATACAAGAACTAACTGAAAAGCTCAGGAAAACATAATGGCTCAGTAAGTAACAGTCCCTCAGTTTTTGCTTTGATGATATAAAACAGCAAGATTTGTTGTCATTGTAAAAAGTTGCATGAAAGCCAAAACATCTTAATAAGCCTTGTTGTAATTGTTCTGAAAATTGGCGCATGGCTTTAACTGATCCCTTTTTTGTTTTTCTGTTTCCTTAAAAGACAATAGGCACCATTAAGTTTTCTGTTCAAAAATGCTATAAGCTTCAACACAAAAAGCATGGTATTTACATAAATACAGGAAGATAAATAAGAAGAAGATAACATAGAAACATGCAAGACGGTGACAAATAGAAGCAAGAAATAACAGAAAGCTGAGGTGACCCACTATTTATATATATAGTGTATATATATATATAATGTATATATTATACACTTAGTCCTTTTCTCAGAGTCCCAAACCTGCCCACAAGCTTATAGGGTAAATTGACAGTTTGTGAATGAACAGGAAGATAATAACTAGAAAGTACCTTTAATAACATAGTACCATAGTAAATAAGTTTGGCCAACCTATAAATGTACCAAGTTGATCTAGAGAAAGTCTAAAAACCTCACAAGGTTGATGCCAATTGCAACATCAGAGGAAAAAAAATCCTTCCCAACTCCAGATATGGCAATTGGACTAAGTGGATCAACATCTTATCCCAAAAAATTCTAGCTCCATAACCTAAAATATTCCGACTTTTAAGAGAGGGATCCAGGCCACTCTTGAACTTATATAGGTACCAGTCATCACCACATCATGTAATAGTGAGTTCCATGACTATGGTAACACATTTTATCTTCTAGACTTAGAGGATGCCACATTGTCACAGTTACAGGCCTCAATATAAAGAGATATATCTGTACTGTCCATTCATATATTTGTTCTTTGTTATTAGGTTGCCCCTCAGCTGTCTTTTTTCCAAGTTTGATAACCTGTCCTTGTATTCTAATCCACCCATCCCCTTAATTACCTAATAATGATAAATATTTGATGATACTTCGACTCACCTTACCATGATCCTCAACTTTCGATGTTTACACAGAGCAAGAATATTATAGATGTATGTATTCTCTAGATCCTATGCCTTATGCTCTGGTCTCTGGTCACTGCTAGAAACCTGGACTATTGCCTCCATAAACATAATAAAAATGTATGACTCCTCTGGAAAATTCCAAGAGTTTTTGCCTATACACATAATGTGTGAGTGTGTTTTTTGTGTTTATTTTTGTATGTGTGTGTTTAATGTATATAGATATGGTCAAACTAAGCTCCAATTTGGTTAAGGATTCCTGGTTTGTTTCAAAATCAATTCATCACAATATCACTACATGCTAATAAAGCCTTGAAAGGCTGCAAATCACCCTCCTCCACTAAATGATCACACATAGACACAAATAGGATACTTGGAATATCATTTTGTGATAGCTTGTCATGAAACCATGTAGTCTTTAGAAAAGCAGCTTAAGGGCTCATGCATAGTGCACAGTCAGTGTGCTAGCCGTAAAAAACATTCATTTTTATGGCCCCATACCATGGCCATGAGCAGTGAGCAAAACTCAGGACAGGTCCTATTCCTGTCCATTTTGCAAACCGTGCTCATTGGCTCCAATGGATGGAACTGCGGAAGCAGGGCCAGTGCACTGGTGGCGCACAGATGACATCTGTGTGCCACCCATGCCGTTCAATCACGGCTGATGAAACACACACGCTCGTGTGCATGTCACCTAACTTGTGATACACACATCTGGAAATGTCCATACGGCAGGTATGGGAGGACACACACACATTTTGTAAGGAATTCATATTGTAATTGTAGCCCTGCCTCTGAAAATATTAACGTGTTTTAACACTTACTCAGGGGCGTAACTACCGGTGTAGCAGCGGTAGCAGCTGCCAGGGCTCAGGACATTATGGTGCCCCGCGGGCCCCCGATGCTTTTTTTTTTTTAATAGGCCATTACCTGCTGGAATAACCCCAGCAGGTAACGTGCCTTATATACTTACTGATACCCGGGGCCCTGCTCATGGCCGCCTGCGCTTCCGATTCAGAGGAGGCGGCTGTGAGCAGTAGCGGGGATCAGTAGGTAAGGCCGCGGGCCGAACCTCACAATCACTGCTATCATTATACTCCGGGGTCTTTTCAGACCGTTCAGACCCCGGAGTATAATAATTGGAGGCCCAGGGGAGGTGAGGGAACATAAAAAACAATGTACTTACCTCTCCTATGCTTCTCTAGGCTTCGGGCCTGTTTGGTGACGTCCCAGACATCAGCCGACGTCATTTTGCGTTGCGACGCCGGCCTGGTCCAACATTGAAGAAGGCCGAAGTAGCAGGGAGTGGACCAGAGCGAGGAAAACAGGTAAGTAGCATTGTTTTTTTATGTTTCGATCCTCCCCTGGGTCTCCGATCATTATACTCTGGGGTCTGAAAAGACCTCAGAGTATAATAATTGTTCATGGGTGGTCTACAATGGGGCATAATGCTATGTGAAGGGGCCACTATGGGACATAATACTGTGTGCAGGGGCCACTATGGGGCATAACACTGGGTGCAGGGGCCACTATGGGGCATATTACTGTGTGCAGGGGCCACTATGGGGCATGATACTGTGTGCAGGGGCCAATGTGGGGCATAATACAGTGTGCAGGGGCCACTGTGGGGCATAATACTGTGTGCAGGAGCCATTATGGCACATAATAGTGTGCACAGGAATGCGGTTTTTGGGGTGGGGGGTTGGAGAGGGCGATCCAGGGGGGAGGTTGGGGGCGGCGGTTCCTGGGGGCCCATGTCAAATGTTCGCCTTGGAGCCCAGCCATTCCTAGTTACGCCACTGCACTTACTGTAGTGTAATTTGAGAGTTAAGTTTATTCTGCTTACTCTTTATGCTTGGGGGAAGGGGTACAATACTAAATCTTTGGCCTGAGTGAATAAACACCTAGCAGGATGAAACAGTATAAAAAAAATTGTAAAATTTTATAGTAGATCTATCTAAAAGAAAGGCAAACATGATCTTTTCATTGGTTAAACATCATAAGTATTTTGTTTACCTTTAATAAATTTTAGAACACTTATAATAAAAAAAAATTTAGACGCTACAGCATAATAAAGTCATATAAATACAATTTACAATATGTTAAAATAGTGCCCTTACCAGCAATGTTGTGAAACAATAAAAACATAATAACCTATATAACAATGCATATTACTTTATTTTATTTCTGTTAGGTTTATTATATTTATCTTTCAATTTGTGTTTGTAATAGAAATATAGACATTATAAACCTCTATGGAAATTTGGAAATTCTAAAAATATTGCACTGCAGCAGTTCCAATTTGAAGAATAACAACATTATAATTGATGCACCGCACTCATCTAGGAATCAGCGTAGTCATGCATGAAATGTGTAGCAAGAAGTTTATGTTTTAGTATTGAGACAATGCATTAAAAAAAGCCCTACTTCCCTGGACTTCAGAAGAATAGCATTGATTGACAAAAATAATGAAACAAATATCTAATTACCAATTCAATTTTGTTTATTTGAATAGCTGGAATGAAAAGGTTTTAAATCAAATTGTGAATTCATTCCCTGTGGCAACTTGCTTTGCATTTTAAATACCTATTCTAGTTCATTTCCTAATAGAAATGTAAGGAAGTTACAGCTCTTAAACTACTGATTAAGTTACTAAATGGCAATTATTTTAAAGTTCAAAAGTACAATATTGCTCACATCTTATATTTTCAGATATTTTTTAAACCTGATAAAAATATGGCTTAGGACACAGATACCATAATCCCTTCACAAAATGCACAGTTCATATACCGTGTAGCCAGGAAGGAGGTCCCATATTACGCCATACTTGGACCTTGGCGCAAGATGATTCCAGTTTGGGAAATTAGTTTACTGCAAGTCCGTTGTCAGCATGGAATATGTAAGTGTTCTCCAACCCTGTATAATGTAATTACTGTGCATATTTTATCTGCATTATTATAGATTTATACTAATCACAATAAATAATCTCTCATGGTAAAGGCAATGTCTATATCTACTGAAGTACTTCATAGTGTCCTGTCCATCAATCAAACAGTCAAAGCCCACCCACCAGCTTGTTGAAGAAGTGAGAAGAGACTGCAAGCAAACTGTTCATAGAGCCTTAATGCTAAAACTAGCAATCCTAGAAAGAAGTTAAAACAAATCTGTCATTTTCAAAATGCAGTGCACTCTGCAGGCAGCATATTAGAGAGGAATATGATCTGAGCCGAGCTGATTTATAATTTGGTAGAAAAGTTCCAGGTCAACTTGTCATTTATGCAACTGAAAATCTGTTCTTTTTATGCATAGGAGTCCACTTGGTGTTATGTTCACTGTCTGGTAATCTTAACTTGTATACAGAGATAGCTGTCAATGCCTGATCAGGATCGCCCACTGGACAACTAAACTCAGAATGAGCAGAGATTTAAAGCATATCACCAATTATGAAGCAACTTTTCAGTGGTAAATATAACAGTGTTATATTTCTTCTGTTTCCATTTATCAAGCTAAGGTACAGTGGGGAAAAAAGTATTTAGTCAGCCACCAATTGTGCAAGTTCTCCCACTTAAAAAGATGAGAGAGGCCTGTAATTGTCATCATAGGTAGACCTCAACTATGAGAGACAAAATGAGAAAACAAATCCAGAAAATCACATTGTCTAATTTTTAAAGAATTTATTTGCAAATTATGGTGGAAAATAAGTATTTGGTCAATAACAAAAGTTCATCTCGATACTTTGTTATATATCCTTTGTTGGCAATGACAGAGGTCAAACGTTTTCTGTAAGTCTTCACAAGGTTGGCACACACTGTTGCTGGTATATTGGGCCATTCCTCCATGCAGATCTCCTCTAGAGCAGTGATGTTTTGGGGCTGTCGCTGGGCAACATGGACTTTCAACTCCCTCCAAAGGTTTTCGATGGGGTTGAGATCTGGAGACTGGCTAGGCCACTCCAGGACCTTGAAATGCTTCTTACGAAGACACTCCTTCGTTGCCCTGGCAGTGTGCTTGGGATCACTGTCATGCTGAAAGACCCAGCCACGTTTCATTTTCAATGCCCTTGCTGATGGAAGGAGGTTTGCACTCAAAATCTCACGATACATGGCCCCATTCATTCTTTCATGTACATGGATCAGTCGTTCTGGTCCCTTTGCAAAGAAACAGCGTCAAAGCATGATGTTGCCACCCCCATGCTTCACAGTAAGTATGGTGTTCTTTGGATGCAACTCAGTATTCACTCTCATCCAAACACGATGAGTTGTGTTTCTACCAAACAGTTCTACTTTGGTTTCATCTGTATTCACAAAAAAGAAAATCTAATGGGAGACACTGATTGCCAATTAAATATAAAACTTCACTTTTATTATCTCTTATATATATAAAAATGAGTTTCTGTCTGTCTGTCTGTCTGTTCTTTATGCGCGACCAAACGACTGGACCGATCCTCACCAAATTTGGCACACATGTACATCAGGTGTCCGGGAATATTTTAGACTGGGTCTCAGCTCTCTTGAACGTACCATTCCTGAGATACAGTATTCCCCAAAAATGACCAATATTAGCTAATACAAGCCTGCAAGTCTTTCACTCATATTCCAACTGCCATACACACGGTCACATGTCCCTTATCATCCAATAAGAGCTCGCAGGTGCTTACTCTCCTCAGGCACACAGGTTTCCATAGCAACCAAGCTATTTATGACTTGCATTAGTCCATAGCAGTTCGCAGGTCCTTAAATATTCAGTCATATCATTGTATCAGCCAATATAAGTTCACATTTAATTTACCAGGTTTCCATAACAACACAGCCATAAAAAGACTGTACCTATACTGGACTCAGTGGCGTAAATAGCAATGGCTGGGCCCCAAGGCGAACATTTGATATGGGACCCCCCCAGCAACCGCCCCCCCGCACAAACTGCATTCCTACACACTATTATGCCCCATAGTGGCCTCTGCACACACTATTAGGCCCCATAGTGGCCCCTGCACACACTATTAGGCCCCATAGTGGCCCTTGCGCACAGTATTCTGTCCCATAGTGGCCCCTGCATACAGTATCATAGTGGTCCCTTCGTATAGTATTATGCGCACTCCCCACTATCTCTTCAATGTTGGACCAGATGTCATGTGAGCCAGGCATGCATCTTGACTCATAATGACATCGGACTGGCCCACCGACGTCTGGGACGTCACCAAGGAAGCCCGAAGCCTGCTGAAAAGACCCCAGAGTATAATGATAGCAGTGTTTGTGGGGTTCATGGCCCGCAGGCCTTACATAGTGATCCCCGCTCCTGCTCACAGCCGCCTCTGCAGAAGGTGAAGCGCAGACGGCCGTGAGAAGGATCGGGGATCGGTAAGTAAATAGGGCCCGTTACCTGCTGGTGTTACACCAGCAGGTAACGGCCATTTAAAAAAAAAAACATCAGGGGCCCACTGGGACCCCTAATGTCCCAGGCCCTGTGGCAGCCGCTACCACTGCAACTTCGGTATTTACGCCACTGACTGGACTGCCATACTGGATTTCAGCATTCTTATAAATTGAAATGTTTTTAAACTACTCATGTCTCCTGCAGCAAAACGCAAGGCTGCTGCTCGAGCTAATGACAACTCTCAGCAGACCCAAGCCTGTCTCCAATCTGACAAGGCATTGTCAGTCACATGCACACAGCTACACTCCATGTTTCCATAACAACCCAGCCATTTTTCTTCACTGCTGTGGGTCAGCTTTAAAGGGCAGGGCGTTGTGGTTGACACTGTTACACAAGGTCACATACACACAGCTTTACTCCAGGTTTTCCATAACAACCGATTGCAGGTCTTTCACTGATATCCAAACTGAGATACACATGATCACATGACACTTATGGACCAATGGAAAATTTCAGGTTCTTCAGTCTTGACATACACACAGCTTTACACCAGGTTTCCATTGCGACGAAGCTATTTATGACCTGTATGAGTCAATAGCAGTTCGTAGGTCCTTAAATATTCAGTCATATGACGTGCATCAGCCAATATAAGTTCACATTTCATTTACCAGGTTTCCATAGCAACACAGCCATAAATAGACTGTACCTATACTGGAACTGCCATACTGGATGTCAAGTGCTAAACTGGCCAATTCTTATGGGGTCACTACACAAACAAAAAATTAAATATACCCGTGCAAAGCTGGATCCTTCTGCTAGTAATCCAATAAAATTTATATATTAATTCAGGGCACAATATAAAATCATACAAAACCGCCAAACACAGATAGTTAATTTGTCCTCATGAATTTACTACTGCTGAACTGTCTCTTTTGGGAAAAGGGTTGTCCTATGTTCCTACAGTTAGATTCAATGCTTTTACTTGGACTAAAGATATACACCTGTTTGCGAGAAAACTCAAATGGTGAATATTTCACAAGAAGTCAAACAGATAAATGTGAGGAACTGGGGTTGGAACAGTCTGATTTTGAGGGTCTTAGAGTATTGGAGGAGCTTCTAGAGGAATCAGAGAGAGACTCCAGCAAGGGTCCATTTACTGATTTAAAACCTATTAATAGAAAACAACCACCACCAGGAAATTTCACCCATGTAGATTTATTCGTACAAATGGTGACTGATGATTTAAAGCGTATTGAGTACAGTCCGGGTAATTATGTATCTAATTTGAGGAAGGAAGAGATGAGAGCCCTACTTTTGTTGGAGAAAGAGCATAATCTAGTATTGAAACCTGTCGACAAAGGGGGGAACATTGTGGCACTCGATAGATCTCAATATTTGGAAATGTGTTGGGAATTACTTAGAGATGAACACTGTTACAAAATCATTCCAAGGGAGACAGTGGGACAGTTTAATATAGAATTGAAGGAGATTTTGGATGATGCCTTATTGACTGGTCTAATTGATAAACAAGAAAGGGAATTTTTGTCGCCTCGGCATCCAGTCATGGCATGTTTTTATACATTACCTAAGATACATAAAGATGTGGTCCCTTTGAAGGGACGCCCTATAGTGTCTCAAATTGGTAGTTTGACCCAGAACATCAGTATTTACTTGGATAATATATTGAGACCTTTTGTCCTCGGACTTACATCTTACGCAAGGGACACTATGGACGTCCTGAATAAGATTGAAGGAATCACCCTTGATAATGATGTTTGCTTTTCAATTCTGGATGTCGAGGCACTTCCACTTTCTAATTCTTGCTCCCACAGTGGATTTCTTCACACCAAGCTGCTTCCCTATTACAGATTCAGTCTTCCCAGCCTGGTGCAGGTCTACAATTTTGTTTCTGTTGTCCTTCCACAGCTTTTTGGTCTTCACCATAGTGGAGTTTGGAGTGTGACTGTTTGAGGTTGTGGACAGGTGTCTTTTATACTGATAACAATGTCAAACAGGTGCCATTCCTACAGGTAATGAGTGGAGGACAGAGGAGCCTCTTAAAGAAGAAGTTACAGGTCTGTGAGAGCCAGAAATCTTGCTTGTTTGTAGGTGACCAAATACTTATTTTCCAGCATAATTTGCAAATACATTCTTAAAAAGTCAGACAATGTGATTTTCTAGATATGTTTTCTCATTTTGTCTCTCATAGTTGAGGTCTACCTATGATGTCAATTACAGACCTCTCTCATCTTTTCAAGTGGGAGAACTTGCACAATTGATGGCTGACTAAATACTTTTTTTTCCCCACTGTATGTCTAACAAAGCAGTCTATGGAGATCAGAGAGAAGGAAGCTGCTGGAAAAGACACATACACCGCAACTGCTAAACTCTGCTACACATTGTAACTAAGACAGTTTGGTTAACTCCACTGTAAGATAATTTGCTTCCACTATACACAATGAGGCAATAAATCAATTAACAAACCAGCAGCCTCCTAATCCTTCCCCCACAGATTTCTGTGGTGAAGATGGAAATGGATTTGGTGCTATTGAAGTTAAGAGTCTGAGTGAAGGTAAGGAGTAAGAAAGCAGCCGAATAAGTGGAAAAAGAAACCTATTTATTTAATAAGATATCTTACAAAGTTTCTTATAGTTACCCGTATTATTCATTATGAACTACATGTGCACTCGTTTCTCCTGGTTCCCAGCTCTGGACTGGGAAGACACTGGTACACCAGCTTAGTAAATGTCACCAGATCTACTAATTTATTTTACTTAAATAGCACCAACATATTCCACAGTACTTTACAGTATTGTCATCACTCACTATCCCAAGTAGAACATACAATCTAAATTCCATATCAGCATTTAAGCACAGGAGAAGATACAAATTCCATGAAGATGTTGTACTTGGCTGGTTTAAAACCCTGGACTCCAGCAAGGCAACAGTGCTAACCATTGAACCAACAGCCTATTTCTCCCATTGCTACATGCCCTATGTATGTCTTTGCCTTACAATATAAAATAAAGCTGGTTCCAAACTTGTACTATTTGCCTGCTTCATTCAATCCAAGGATTCAATCCCCATGCTCCCCCACTGACCTTACTCATTTCCAAAATAAGTTTCTTCGCTCCTTGTCAAATATACTAGTGGGACTAGAAAATGTAATTAAAACATGAAATAAAGTTTACAGAAAAAATTAGAAAAACCTCACGTAAATAAAAAAAATGTTTAAAAATTGCAGTATACAATATTTTATTTATTTAATATTTTGAAAAAATAAAAAGAATTGGTATTGCTGTATGCATAACAGCTATAGTATAAAATTAACACCTTATTTCTGTTTCCTGTTAAAAAAGTTGCATGTCCTACATGAAACATACTCTCCTACACCTACATCAGTGAAACAATAAAAATAGGTCTTTTTCATGGGAATGCAGCAACAGAAAAAAACCAACTATTTTGTTAAAAAAAAGTATTTTTATTCTGCAACAGTATTAAAATATAACAACATCTATGTACACTGGGCATTGCTGTAGCTGTAACAACCCATAGAATAAATGTAATATATTATTTCTACGGATATCTTTCAGTGAAGATAAGTCCAAGAAAGCAATAGTGAAAAGTGAAATTGCTGTTATTTTTCTTCCTCCTCCAAAAAAACTAATAAAAGTTATTTAATACAAACCCAAAATGCTTTCTATAAAAACTACAAATTGTCCTACAAAAATAAAAAAGTTGTGGCCCCTTAGCTTATAACCTACTTCTTCCTGTAACCATACTATGTAGAGAGACCACCAGTATATTGCAAGAGTTTATAGATTTAGTTAAGGACTTATTAACAAGTAGGGTTTACATTCAGACTCAATAAGCTTACCAATCTCTTTCATTTCTAGAGTACCTCTATGCAGATCTATCATTTTAGACACTAATTCACTAATTCATAGTTGTCACTATCTATATCCAATGGTTTCTGACCATTACTTTATCTTATGTTGAAAAACAGGTTCTTGATCTTCCACAATCCATCTCATCCTGTCAATAATTTCCTCCTCCTTTTCCTACTTCACAGTGATTGTAATTCACATGTATTTGCTTTATTTATCATGAAACACAGTCCTACTGCCTATCCAGCAAGAGTCATAACAGCCAGTTGTGATTTATGTTTAGGCCCCATGTTGCAAAAATGCTGCATTCTCGCCACTGCTGAAACACCGCGCCAAAAAAATGCTGTGTTTTACAGTACCTGCAAACTGTATCGGATTCTGGCTAATCTTATCCATACATTGCAGAAAAAAAATTCACAGCGGAAAAGCTGCGTTTTCAAAAATGCTTGCATTTTTAAAAATAGCAGCATGTCTATTAAACCTGCGGTAACACTAGCATTGTCTGTATAGGTATAATAGGAGCAGAAAGTCCGTCGAGGAAAACTCTGTGGACTTGTATGTGAAAAACGCTGCATTTCGCTACATGGAGCCTTAAAGTTGTTTTTACCAAAATATAAAATGCAAAACTCGTGAAGTCACAGTATGAGGGCTGTTTATAGAGCTGTCCTAGGCACTTTACAAGCTCACAACCTCTATTGGTAAGGCAAGCTAAAGTTGCCAATATGCTTTAAAGTGAACTGCTTCCTCCAAACTTTTCAATAAGCATACACGATCAACTGTGGTTTTGTTTTGTATGTTGACCTTGGAGAAATACAACTTTTTGATCACTTTAATATTTTAACTTAATAAAGTAATTGTAATGTATTGTGACAACTTGGGGGAATTAGTCTCAAAATGGCGGCCAACTCCTGGTCCGGACAGAGGTGGTTCGTGATACTGGGCGCCGGATAGATAGCGTTCAGACGGTCCAAGTGTAAAAATAAACGGGCTTTATTCAGCTTACGTGCAACATAACAAAACAACAAAAAAACCTATGCCACAGTTAGGGCACTAACTAACTCCTCGAGCCCCTAACTAGCCTCTGGGGCAATAAGAGCTTGACTTAGTGTCCATAAGTCCTCTCTGGATCCCAGCCCTCTGGGACAGACTGCCTCTCTGTCCTTGGCTGGTCCACCATTTCCTGCTTCCTGCAGGATACTCCAGCCTTCTGGAGTTACGCGCCCCACCCAAAGGTGTGGCTGAGGACCTTTTCAGGGCTGGCCTGGGTCGCTCCCTAGCGCCCTCTAGGTTCACATACTCACAGTATGTATGTAAAAGTAAGTTCACACAGAGTTTTTTGCAGGCGGATTTTTGAGACGGAAGCAGGGGTTACATTTATCCTGTTTGAGTTAGTGTTTTGTTTGCCAGTCTTTCGAGTCTTGATAGTATGATGCAATGTTTTATCTGATGTTTTCCTATTGGGTATTAATTTGAGATATTCTTATGGATGGTGTACTATAATTCTTTGTTCAAACTGCAGAAAGCTTTCTGACATGCTGAAACTGCAGAGAGAAGCCTTCTGATGTGCTCAAACTGCAGAGAGAAGCTTTCTAACATGCTCAAACTGCAGAGACAAGCCTTCTGACATGCTCAAACTGCAGAAAGAAACCTTCTGACATGCTCAAACTGCAGAGAGAAGCCTTCTGATGCGCTCAAACTGTATAGAGAATCTTTCTAACATGCTCAAACTGCAGAGACAATCCTGATGCACTCAAACTGCAGAGAGAAGCCTTCTGATGCGCTCAACCTGCAGAGAGAAGCCTTCTGATGTGCTCAACCTGCAGAGAGAAGCCTTCTGATGGGCTCAAACTGCAGAGAGAAGCCTTCTGATGTGCTCAAACTACCGAGAGAAGCCTTCTGATGTGCTCAAACTGCAGAGAGAAACCTTCAGACATGCTCATACTGCAGAAAAAAACTTTCTGACACGCTCAAACCACAGAGAGAAGCCTTCTAACATGCTCAAACTACTGAGAGAAGCCTTCTGATGCGCTTAACCTGCAGAGAGAAGCCTTCTGATGTGCTCAAACTGCAGAGAGAAGCTTTCTGATGTGCTCAAAATGTAGAGAGAAGCCTTCTGATGTGCTCAAAATGCAGAGACAAACCTTCTGATTCACTCAAACTGCAGAGAACTTTCTGATGTGCTCAAACTGCAGAGACAAGTCTTCTCATGTGCTCAAACTGCAGAGAGAAGCCTTCTGACGTGCTCAAATTGCATAGACAAGTCTTTTCATGTACTCAAAGTGGATACCACAATATACATTAAAGACCACCGGCTACTCACATCAGTATACCACAAACCCACAGACAGAACTGCCTACATGAGAAACGACAGCTTCCACCCCAAGCACACAAGACAATCTATTATTTACAGCCTGGCTATATAATACAGTCGTATTTGCTCCAACAAAGCAGACTTGGACAAGCACCTCCTGGATCTGAGGACAACATTTCTCAGATTGGTATACAAACCAAAAGTGACGGACAACCAATTAAACAAAGCTGCAGCCATTAACAGAGACAGTCTGCTCACATATAAAGAGACCCAGAATGAAGCCTGAGTGCCCCTAGTTGTCACCTACAACCTATAGCTGGAGATCCTACGAAGTATTGCCAAGGAGCTCCAACCTGTGCTACATAGGGACAACAGACTCAAGGACATATTTCCAGTCCCCCCTCTCCTTTCCTTTCGACAACCACCAAACCTGAGGCATATTATTGTCCGGAGTGCCCTGAAGGTCCCAACTGAAAATGGCACCTCACCTTGCCTGCAAAACAGGTGGAAGCCCTGCAAGCCTTCTGATGTTCTCAAACTTCAGAGAAAAGCCTTCTTACATGCTCAAACTGCAGAGAGAAGCCTTCTGATGCACTCAAACTGCAGAGAGAAGCCTTCAGACTTGCTCAAACTGCAGAGAGAAGCCTTTTAACATGCTCAAACTGCAGAGAGAAGCCTTCTGACGCACTCAGGCCACAGAGAGAAGCCTTCTGACGTGCTGAAACTGCAGAGAAAAGCTTTCTGATGCTCTCAAAATACAGAGCGAAGCCTTCTGACACACTCAAGCTACAGAAGAGACAGAGGATTATTGCTCAACTCCAGGGAAATAGGTTTGCAAAAAAACACTATTTTTTTCCCTGGTCCAAAGGCAGCTAGTGGAAAATACAGGTCTGCAAGATACTGGTGTTCTACAAGTGCTCATGACATAACTCTGTGAGGTTACAATTCAGGTATTCTGCATGTTATGAGCTGGTTTTATCTTCCCTGATGCAGCATAGGGACACAGTGTAAAAATATACATAATGAAAAAGCTCATGTTTATGAATCGTATGTTGCTTTTATCACTCAGCTTTGTATTTAATGTGTATAGTTAATGAATATGTAATCATAAGAGGCTGCATAAAACATGAACATCCTGCTCTTACTCCTGAGTACAGAAAACCAAGCAGAGCCACTATAATTAAAGCATAACTAAACTTTAGAATAACTTGTGATTTTCTGGCAGCATTAAGTTTTGGTTCCTTTCTGTGAAATCCTGCATTTCTTTATTCTTTCCCTTGTTCCTGTATTGATAGCTGTTCCTGCCTCTCATTGCAGTATGGGTGTATGGGTGTACAGCCACTTGTTTGATAAAAAGAAACTGAGGCTGGGGCTCTTCAATTCAAACAGCGATCTGTAAAATTTCCATAGATATCAGCAGTTAAAAATACAGTCAGAATTGACATATTGAAAAGCAGCTGCTTGAAGCACACTACCTTCAATCCTATTTTGCTTTTTAAAGGTAGCACTGTCGTCTTTAAATTATGACACCAAAAGCAGGTTTTATGTGCCAGAGATATAACTGTATGCAGTGACCCCCCTTCTAGAGTTTCTCTGCCTTATATATGACCCTTTCACCTAGTGTAAGCAGTGTCTTGACACTATCATGACAAAAATAGTGCCATGCAATCAAAGATTTAGTTATGCCTTAACCCTTTAAGGGCACAGGGTAGTTTAGATGTCAATACTCAGTGATTTTTTTTCCATCTCTGTCTTTGGAAAATACATAACTTTTTTTTTATTTTTCTGTCAACATAGCTATGTGACGGCATATCCTTTGTGCAAATTGTACTTTCATTTGGTACAAATTTTAGGTACATACAATGTTTTGATTAGCTTTTCTTAACATTTTTGTGGCGTCTGTGTGAAAAAAAATCTACAATTCAATCATATTTTTTTGCATTTTGTTTTTATGAAATTTGCTCTGCATTAAAAATGACATTGCAGCTTTGTCCAGCAGGTCATTACAATTACGGAAATACCATATGTATATTGGTTTTATTATTTTTTACTGCTTTTAATAAAAAAAAAAACATTTTTTTTAAAAAAAAATTTTTTGCCCGGGGCCACCATATTTTCTCCCCTTTAAATTTTTTTTTTTTTTTTTTTTTTCTGTTTTTTTTTTTTGGGGGGGGGGGTGGTCTTTTTTGTTATAAATTTTTTTTATTTATAAATGTTTTTTTTTTTTTTTTTTTTTTTTTTGGGGGGGGGGGGGAAAAAAAAAAAAATAATTTATATAAAAATTATTTTTTTATTTAAAGAAGAAAAAAGAGAAAAAAAATTGGGGGGGGGAGAAAATGAAAAGAAAAAAAACTTTTAAATATAAATTTAGTCTTTTATTTTTTAAAAAAAAAAATAAATTATATTAAAAAAAAAAAAAAAAAAAAAAAAAAAAAAAAAAAAAAAAAAAAAAAAAAAAAAAAAAAAAAAAAAAATAAAAATTAAAAAATTTAAAAAAAAAAAAAAAAAAAAAAAAAAAAAAAAAAATAAATTAAAAAAAAAAAAAAAATTTTTTTTTTTTTTTAATTTTAAAAAAAAAAAAAAAAAATCTTTTTTATTTATGACACAGAGTGCACTTGGGTGACACCAGAGAACAGCAGGAGTCCGTTGAATGGGTCAAAGCAAAAACAAGGTTTAATCAAAGCAAATAGTTAGGTTACAGAAAAATCTATTCCTAAAACATAGGTTAAAGTTAAACAGAAGATCAAGAAACAAATAGAATGAGAGCTGTTGTGAAAAGGTGTTAGTGCTCTCCCCCCACACTCCTAAAGCCTGTTTATAAAGGCTGAGAGAGCCTTACCCCTGTCCATCATAATTCCTCATATGGATAAGTTTTTGGTATGATCCTTCCATGGATACTGGATCATTCCCTATATGAATATAGTCCTAAATTTGGTTACTATGACGTGTTATGTGTTATACTGAGACCTTCCTTTTTCCATCTACTCAGCAGAGCCACTTTAACCATAGTCTGTCAAGAATGACAAGCCTCTCAAATGTTACTTCATGACCTTTTCCATTCTTAGACTCTAACTTTAGACTATAAGATTTAACATTTCCCCCTGATATATATATTATCTAATCCTAATTTACCCTACTCTAACTCATTTACTCATCACTCGTATCACATTCATATCACATTCACTCAAGGGTCATGTGATAACACTTTGTCAGAATGTTCACTCTTTGACTCAATGTTTATGACAGAACTAGTGTACTGATTTCTTTTTAACATTTCCTGTAGAATTCTGTCACCTTTTCCAATTTCCTTTTTTACTTATCTATGTATCTTCTTAATACTACACATTATAAAAATTTGATACAATATACATAACACTACAATAATAAATATAATAACAATAGGATTAGTTAATACATTTCCAACTGCCATTTTAGCTGATGACTTTGACCAAACACCAACAGACTTCTTAAACTTTTCCCACCACGATGATCCTGACATGGTATTCCAGTCATGTTCTATATCATCTAATTGACCTTGCTGATGTTTAAAAACTATTTCAGCCACTTTTAACTGTCTTGTTAAAGCTTCTAGTAGACCTTTATCTTTCTCAATCTCTTCTGTCCACATTTTCCACGGAAATTTATCAATTTGAGATAGATTATATTGCATTGGAAGAGGTTTCAAATAACTGCTATCTATGGAAGATATATTAAATCTTCCCATATTCATCTTAATAGCGTTCACATATCCTTCAATACAATATAATCCTCTAGTCAAATTTTCAGCATGTACACATGAAGGAAGGAATGCTGAAACATTTTCCTTTTCAGACATAATTTGTATACACACTTTCTTTTGACCAACTGGAGTCACAATATCATGTATACTATGTATATCCTCAATTCTAGCATGACATGTACTTTGATTATGAAAACAAGAATGATAGATAATCTTATCTTGTTCTGGTAAACAAATTACCTCGGAAGCAAAATGTAAACATGAAGAGAGGTCTAATTGTTCAATTGAATCTCCAATATATGCAAACTCTATAAATTCTAGATTATAATGGATCACTTGTGTATTACTTACAGGAACCCCTAACGAAGTTACTGGAACCAAAATTTTCTCATTTCCTGATATTGGGATTAGCGATGTACCAATACATACATTCTGACTACAACCCAACCACTTGTTTACCCATAACTCTGTATGACCTAAACTAAAATTGTATATTACAGGTAGATTTCTTAATAAACCCAACGGAGTAACACCACTTTGTAAAGTCTGAGCCATTATCTTTAAGTTAGTGGAATATTCAACCTGAATTTCCAGACAAGCTCTAGCTACTTGTGTTTCCTGTTCACTCTCCATTAATGCTAGAGTTGCATCCTGAAGATGTGACACAGAAGATCCTAATACAGTAACAGAATTTACAACCATCTTTTCCAAAAGTTGGTTTAAACTTTTTTGGACTTTTACTTCCTGTTTCCCTAGATAACCAATTGTTTCCAAATCTGAGAATTGATATTCATATTATTTATGAAACTCCCAACAGTCCCAATTCCCCCTAAAATACCTTCTACAACACCTCTTTTACTTCTTCTGGGTTTTGACATACTTCTACTAAACCATTGTTCTATTCCCTTTTCCATATTTATTAGGTGTTGTTTACACTGAGGATACCTTGAGGAAATTTTCCAATCTTACATATTAAATGTCCATATCATGGTCATAAATGTATCATTCCTCAAAAGAGGCTTAGATTGGAAATGATTAATCTGGAAAGGGCTAGACGGATTGAATTTGACTCCTGTACAAATTCTATCTGTAACTGACAAAATATTAACATTTACCGTTGCACATTGCTTCTTATTGTTAATATTTGTTATACAGCACTCATATATCCCTGAATCCTTGGGAGATGGTTTTTCCTGATAGAAATTGAATTTCTTATCTACCCACTTCACACTCCCGTATAAACCTCTATGAATTACACTTGTAGGACCATTAGAGAAACTTCCCAAAAATAGGCCCTCTTTAATCCATGTTAACAATGATTCTGGTGGTAACTCTAGTTTTGTGCTTCATTCTAAAGTTAAAGGATCTTTACCCTCTGGAATTTCTACTCTTTGTGGACTAACACTTATTTTGGGTGTTAAATTATTAGTCACTGTGAGATCAAAAGCTATTCTCACTTTTACAGGTTCCCTTGTTATTTGGAAATTCCACGTTTTTACCCAATATTCATTACCCTTACCCATAATAGGGAGATATACTGGATCTAAAATTTTTACATAATCTTGGGTGTAAAACCAAATTTCACTTTTTGATCTGCCTATTTTTCCTGATGATATCATATCATTTGTGATATCACCTGACCATACCGCAGATTCATTACCTTTTATTACTACACTCCAAGTTAATACTTCTGTTGATATACATTCCCATGAACCTGTTTTATTATTATGTATATAAGTTTCCTGTACTTGGTTTAGTGTGTTTTTGGGTCCTGCCTTAGCACTTAATGTAATGTTTGTATTATGTGTGAAATGTATTTCAATACAACATTTTGCACCATAACCTAAGCAAAGACTTCCTGTAATGTCCTTTGAATAGGCTTTTAAATGTTCTTCGAGCAAGTCTTTTAGCGTATAGCCTCTAGTTTTTCGTGATAGTAATACCGTCTTCACCACTTGGTCATTCCTGTTGTTCCCATTCTGCATTTCTTTCATCACAATGGCAGCCACAGTACATATCAGAAGGAAAGTTCCCATCAGGTAGCATTTCTTGAAACCTTTCTTTTGACTGCAACGAACCTTTGATTTTTCTACTTTCCCGTAGAGACATAGTTCTTCATTAAGGTTCATTTCCTAAAAAACCAAACAAGCAGTATCATTATTTTGAAACATATAGCTTGCATTGATCAACATGTACCCACAATTGTTGCTGTCTGCGGGTTTTTTTCCCTGTTTTGGATGATCTTTGCACCAAAATCATCACTTGTCCCACTGTATCGATAATTTCAAAAGGACCTTCCCAGTTACTTTCCCAAGGTCCACTCTTCTTGAGAGTTTTAATCATTACTGATGCACCTTTAACAAACTTTGAAGAGTGAGGTGGTGTCATGCGTTGCATTCTAGATGCTGCATGTGGAAGGATTGTTTGCAAATGTTTCTGTAATAACTGTAACCACCTGGACCTTGCTATGGCATCTTTTTGAGGTGTTGACAAAAATGGTTCATGTGGAAATATTAATGGTATTTTTCTTCCTGTCATTAATTCAAAAGGAGTATATTGGGTTGTAGAGGAGACCGTTCCTCGAATGCTCATCAATACAAATGGTATTGCATCAACCCATGTGTTTCCTTTATCCAACAACATTTTTGCAATTCTGGATTTAATGGTACAATTCATTCTTTCCACAATCCCTGCAGACTGTGGATGATAAGGTACATGGAATTGTTGTTGCACTCCTAAAATACTACAAACTGTGTGCATTATTTTTCCAGTAAAATGACTTCCTCTGTCAGAAGTGATCATTCTTGGGATCCCCCAAGTGCAAAACACATGATTTACCAGTGCTCTAGCTGTAGACAAAGCATCATCTTTTCTGACAGGTAAAACTTCTACCCATTTTGAGAACACATCTACCACTACCAATGCATACCTGAGTCCATGTTTACTTGTAGGTAACGGACCTATGTAATCAATCTGCAATGTAGACCATGGACCATCTGCTGGCGCAATTCTTTGGAGTGGAGGTTTTTGCCCTTTAGGTCGAGGGTTCACTTGAGCACAAATGAGACATTACTGAACAACTTTTTGTACAGTTTCCTCCATTTTGTCCCAATAAAATTTTCCCTTAAGAACTTCCAGCAACTTTTGCTGACCCAAATGACCTAAGCTCTCATGATTGTATCGGGTGAACTCAATCTGCAAATGTTTAGGTACAACAGGACGCAAATCCCCATTATAGTCATGACACAAAACCCCGTTTTCACAAACAAAGGGAGGTTTTGGATCAACCTGAGAAACCGCAAGAGATTGATCCTTTGCCTGTTCCTCTGCAAAAGAAGGAAGATGCGTGTCTGTTTTCCTAGCTGGTAAAGCTTTTAATTGTTCAGGTTCAATTACCACTGCTCCTGTTGAAGCAGCTTCCTTTGCTAGTGTGTCTGCCATAGAATTTCCAACAGTTAACTCATGATTTCCTTTCTTATGTGCTGGAACTTTGACCATAGCATATCCCTTTGGATTCTTTGAAGCTAATTCTACAATTCTCTTTAGTGTGTCACTGTGAATTAACACTTTGTTAGATGAGTCAACAAAACCTCTTTTCTCCCACACGGGTAGATAATCTGTCAGAGACCGAATAACATATGAACTGTCACAGTAAATAACCAAAGGACTTCTGTTTTCCTTTTCATCAACCTCTAACACTGTCCTGACAGCTTCTAGCTCTGCTCTCTGAGCTGAATAGTGTCCTGGCAATTTATGTTGAATTGCATATCCCCTCTCCGGATACCAGATGGCATATCCTGTGTAATACTTCCCATCAGTGAAGAACCGTGACAAACACTGCTTCATCACTTTTTTCTGCATCTCTTCTGAACAGAGAAGAATATGTCTCCTGGAATGTATGTATACATTCATGTGCCTGACCTTCATACTGCATCAGCTGGGGAAGAATATACTTGGCTTTGTGATCTACTTCAATTTGTTTTGGTGAGAGAGTTAACAACCAATGTGCAAATCTTTGATGTGATACTCCTGGAATATTTTTCTCAAGGAGAAGCTTTAATGTGGAGTGTGGTGTCTGCAAAATTAATTTGCTAAAGCCAACAATATGTTCAGTAGCTTTTACTGCAAAATGCACTCCCATCAAATGTCTTGCACAAGGTTCAAACCCTTTTTCAACCGGAGTGAGGATTTTGGAAAAATATCCCAAATTCTCCATTCCCCTGCTTGTAATTGCAGCAACACAGATGTCAAAGCTATTTCTGATGTGTGTACCTGCAAAGCAAAAGGAGATGATGCTTCTACAGTTGACAAGGCGGGAGCTGTTCGTAAAGCAATTTTTAGCTGCTCAAATGCTTCCTGTTCCCTATTTGTCCATGGACCAAATGAATCATCATG
Source organism: Leptodactylus fallax (assembly GCA_947044405.1). Lineage (NCBI taxonomy): Eukaryota > Metazoa > Chordata > Amphibia > Anura > Leptodactylidae > Leptodactylus > Leptodactylus fallax. The sequence continues at coordinate 10,905,903 of CAMRHE010000021.1, forward strand.
ACCTTTTTTCAAGAGATCATATAAAGGCTTTGCTTTTTCTGCATACCCTTCAATGAATTCTCTAGAAAAATTCACAATACCCAGAAAGTGTCTGAGGTCCTTATGTGACATTGGAATGGGAAGTGAAGCAACAGCTGCAACCCTATCCTGAAGAGGCATTCTCTTTCCTGGCTTAATGAGAATTCCTAAATACCTCACCTCACATTGCAGTAATTTACACTTCTTTGTGTTAAGCTTTAGACCAGCCTCATGTAAAAGAGTAAACAATTCAGCTAAGACTTCCAGGTGCTTTTCTCTGTCTTCTGTAGCCACCAAAATGTCATCAACAAATTGTTTTATATATTTCTGATTTGAACTTCTCCCTAAAACTTTTGCTAATGCTTGATGAAATATACTAGCTGACAAATGTGCACCTTGTGGCAATCTACAGAATACATATTGTTCATCCCGAAATGTAAAAGCAAACTTGTATTGACAACTTTTTTCAAGACTTAGACTAAAAAATCCATTACTTATGTCTAAAATTGAAAAATATTTTGCCTTTGCATCCAATTGTCCTAACAAATCTTGTGCGTCAGCAACAATTGGAGCTATATTAGGAGTATATTTGTTAAAAAGCCTTAAATCCAAAAGCATGCGATATGACCCATCAGGTTTCAAAACACACCATAATGGATTGTTTGTCACAGAGTTGGCTTTTCGTATGACACCTTGTTGAAGCAATTCCTCAATGATCTTAGACATTGGACCTATTGATTCTGGAGGTAATTTGTATTGTTTCTGGGGTGGTGGGTCTTTCCCTTCTACATTTACAAGCACATCTTTCATTGTTCCCACCTCATTTCTGTACTGTGCCCATAAAGAAGGAATACTTTCTACAATTTCTTTTAATTCAACATCTCCACCAGTGTCAGGCCAAACATGATCTGAAGGAACCATATCTGTTAAGCAAATAGTTCCAACCTTACTGTATTCACTTGGATCTATCAGTACTGGTTTAGAACCATCAACATCCCTCCAAATCACTTTGTTTCCTAAATCAATAATCCAACCTCGTTTGTTCATGACATCAGTTCCCAGAATGTTTTCTGAATTAGGACAATGCCAAATATCAATGTTTGTTTTTAAATATCCAGGGATTTCAAACATAACATCAGATACTAGTGTAGCTGGAACACCCCCACGACCGCTAAAGCCTACAATTGTACAAACAGGTGCCTTTTTGGATGGAAATAGAAGCTTATTTGTTACACTGAGCTGAGCTCCAGTGTCTATGAGGAAAGTGATCTTTTCACCCTGAAGAGATCCTGTTACATAAGGTCTTCCACATTCATCCAAAAATACTGGGGCTACATACTCCAAGGGTCGAGAGGTCGAATTCTTTCTTAGTCATGCTGATCCTACTGAATCGTCCTCTCTGTCAAACATGACACTATGTGATTTCCCCTTTGATCCCTGAATGGATAGTTCCCTAACCTGCCAGATTAAAGGTGCATAAGGTGATTCCTTTTGCTGTGAAGGATGAGGTGGAGCAGTGGGCACTAGACCATTCTCATTTCCTATATTTTGTGTTTCCCTAAGGAATTTCCTACACTGCCACTTTAAATGTCCTAATTTACCACAATGATAACAAGACATCTGACTTCTCTCCCAAGTTCCTTTTCCCTTTGGCTTTGAATGAGTACCCTTATTTAGAACAGGTGCAATCCTAGAGTTAGTCTGACTGTCCTGATTTACAGTAATTGATTGCTTATTTACTTTATCCTGGACTACAGAAATTTTTGCCTTCGTGCTAGTTTGTTTCATTGATCTTCTGATGTGATCAATGAACATTGATGCATCATGTAATGCAAGTTTCTCTGAAGCAATTTTTAGGGAAACAGGATCTAAATACTTAAATTTCTTCACAAATGCTTTTATCATAGATGATGGTTCTTCATCATCGTCTATACCCATGACCATCCTATATGCTTGCTCAAATTTCATTAAGAAAGCAAATGGATCATCATTTATGGTTGGCTTAAGAGAATCAAGTATATCTACTGTTGGTTCACTCTCTCCAGTTGTGAAAAAGATTAATTTCCTCAATCTATCTGATTCACTACTATGGACTAGCAGGCGTTGGATCTAACCTTTTAGCCATGTGAGATGGTAACCATACTCTGAATATTTAATTTTTTTTGTTCATCAGTAAGATTGAATTTATCTGTATTTGATTCAAAAATATTTGCATTGTGAAAAGCATCCATTTTATCATTATAAACTGGAATATCTTTCACTATTTTCATTAACTGATCATGAATTTTTAAAGTTAATTTGGCGGCTTTTTCATGCAATCTTCGTCTTTTAATTTCTGACTCCCCTAATCGTTCTATATCACCTGAACTTTGTTCTGGAACATAGGAGGGACTGCTTTCCTTGCCACTCTTTGTACTAACAGAAATCTTTTTTATATCATGGCGTAATCTTGATACTAATTGTGTCCTTGTTTCTATTTGATACTCTAAGTCATCTATGTGTTGTGCTAAAACCTCACAATTTGGACACTCATTATAATCTTCTTCCAAAGTCTGTGTATCAACACTATTTGTGCCTTTAGTGTTCACACATACCTTGTGTGTCTGTTGTTTGTCAATGAATAAAGAATTATAAACTCTAACCATATGTAACACATTTCTTAATTTCTTTTGTAACCTATCAACACAGATAAATTTCTTATCTAATCGCTGATTCTCTTCCTCACACTGCTTATATAGATTAGTCCAAAGCTGTGCATTAGTATGACTACTTACATACTTAAAATCTAATTTGCTCTTATTAGAATATGAAACAATGAACTCCATTACTCACTCAGTTACACGATCCTCTGTACTCGCTGTTCCTTTAAGGCAAAGTCTTCTGCTCTCCTACAGCTTTCCTCACTCAGGCTTCCGTACTGGAACACGTGCAGCTGGCAGCTGTAAACTTGGCTCACCGTAAAATACTTAGGAACTTTGCAAAGTCCTGAAGCTTGCACCATGCAACAAAACTCCCTCGTATCCCCCTTTTGCAAGCAGAAGGGATGAAAAAAAAAAACTCAGAGACCCCGACAGTCTGACTCGCCACTTGTAAAATACCAGCACACTCCTTGATTTATGACACAGAGTGCACTTGGGTGACACCAGAGAACAGCAGGAGTCCGTTGAATGGGTCAAAGCAAAAACAAGGTTTAATCAAAGCAAATAGTTAGGTTACAGAAAAATCTATTCCTAAAACATAGGTTAAAGTTAAACAGAAGATCAAGAAACAAATAGAATGAGAGCTGTTGTGAAAAGGTGTTAGTGCTCTCCCCCCACACTCCTAAAGCCTGTTTATAAAGGCTGAGAGAGCCTTACCCCTGTCCATCATAATTCCTCATATGGATAAGTTTTTGGTATGATCCTTCCATGGATACTGGATCATTCCCTATATGACTATAGTCTTAAGTTTGGTTACTATGACGTGTTATGTGTTATACTGAGACCTTCCTTTTTCCATCTACTCAGCACAGAGCCACTTTAACCATAGTCTGTCAAGAATGACATGCCACACAAATGTTACTTCATGACCTTTTCCATTCTTAGACTCTAACTTTAGACTATAAGATTTAACAGCAGAAAACACATTTTTTTTATATATTCAATATTTTCCTCTCTATATTTGAAGGGTTCCCCCCTTTTAAATTTTAATTTTTTCCTCTAAAAAGGGAACAATTTAAAAAGGGGGGGCGGAGCTTATAAAAAAAAAAAGGTTCCACCCGTCAATCAGTTCTTTGAAGCGGCCTCCAATTGTCACAAGCAGTGCTCAGAACGTTGTCCGGGGCAATTGGAGGGGTGGCACATTCAATAATAAAACTTTCCTGGCAAAAAATAAAAATAATTGAAAAACACCTTTTAAATGCAGGGGCTCTTTAAAAAAAAAAAAAAAAAATAAGCGGAATTTGTTTTTTAATAAACATTTTGCAACTTCTTCAGCCTGCATGTATTCCTACACATTTTAAGCTGGTTACGCTTGTCCAGTGCCAAATCTGTCTGACTGGTTCTCTGATCATTCAGTCTTTAGCACCTCCTGTGCGCTCTTCAGTAATCATGTAAGCTCAGTTTGGATCAAATCTAAGTTAGGATAGGTTGACACTGTTTTTGTTGCCCCACACTAGTTTTTTGATCATTTAGAAGCCTGCAATACCATCTGTTTAAGACCATATCAATCTGGTTCCTTTAAGGGGAAAAATTCAATAACGTACTTTATGAATTTAGTGTTTTGTGCATCAAAGTTGTCCTTTGATGCACAATCATGCATAGATCTTAAGCTGAATCTTTTATTGCAGCTCAATGTTTTATTTTAAGTTCTTTGCCAACTTAATTTACATGTTTTTTTCCTTATATTAATTGAACTTCCCATTATGTGATGAAGTTGTTAAAGTGTGATTTAAATCTATTTCAATTAGACTTCTAAATATGCTAATTGATTCATGCATAGTAATATCTGAGATTAAGATAGAACTTAATTTCTAATCAGTTTAGTATATTTGATAACTGATTACTGTTATCCAAATACTGTATGATTCAAAGTCACCCTGAAGCAGGTAGAATGCAAATTATCCACTGTAGTGGTAGTGATAATGCGTTTTCTAGATAAACTGTTGTGTAGGCCACACATAAAGTTACTAGTCCTTACTGCACAGTTGGATTGATGTTATAGCATTTGTGCCATGAAAATGATTAAAAAGTTTAATTAATCTATTAGTATAGATTAGATCTTTATCTAATCAGTTAGCAATGGCATCATGAGAAGACACATGAAATAATATCATAAAAACAAAATGCAGTCAATAAAAAACATGATTTGCTAGTACTGTATTTAGGCCTCTTCACATCACTTTCTCCTATCTTTCCTTCTTATCTTCAATTAAAAGGAGGATCAAATTTGGACATGAGAGGGGAAGGGGATACTTCTCATAAGGAAGGTAAGGATTCTCTTCTTGTAGACTCATACAGGCCAATCTCTCCAATTAATACAAATGCTAAGATTTAGGCTAGAACACTAGCTGCTTAGTCAAGAAATGTTTTGGAAGATTTTGATTCATACTGACCAAGTTGGAACTCGCTTCTACCAAGATATTCACCTAGCGTCTGAAAATTCTGATGAAAGGATAATAATGTCATTGGAGGGAGCCAAGACCTTTGATTCAATTGAATGTAGTTGTAACGTCCGCACCCGTTTGGACTTCAACGCCATCCTCCAGCCGCATGCTACGGCGCAGCAGGCGGATCCGGCTATAATTCCTTGCTTTAGGTTATTGTGTACCCTTTCTGAACACTGTCCTATTCCCTCACCTCTGTAATTGATTTTCCACCTCACCCATCTCTCTCACCTTTGTTTCCCTCTCTCCTCTAATAGTTAATCTCAGCTTTGCCTTGTGATTTACAGCCTATCTGCCAATCAACCCTGGGGCAGATTCTGACTTCCTATTTACAGCCCATCAGCCCACACTTGGTTGCTGGCTATTGCGTCTCTGATCTTGCAAGTGTTCTCTTTGCTATTGTACAGTGCCTTGCGAAAGTATTTGGCTCCCTTGAACTTTTCAACCTTTTGCCACATTTCAGGCTTCAAACATAAGGATATAAAATTTTAATTTTTTTGGTGAAGAATCAACAACAAGTGGGACACAATCGTGAAGTGGAACGAAATTTATTGGTTATTTTAAACTTTTGTAAAAAATAAAAAACTGAAAAGTGGGGTGTGCAATATTATTCGGCCCCTTTACTTTCAGTGCAGCAAACTCACTCCAGAAGTTCAGTGAGGATCTCTGAATGATCCAATGTTGTCCTAAATGACTGATGATGATGATCCAAAAGCAAACTTCAGATGGGCCTGGATATGTACTGGCTTAAGCAGGGGGACACATCTGGCACTGCAGGATCTGAGTCCCTGGCGGCGTAGTGTGTTACTGATGGTAGCCTTTGTTACGTTAGTCCCAGCTTTCTGCAGGTCATTCACTAGGACCCCCATGTGGTTCTGGGATTTTTGCTCAGCGTTCTTGTGATCATTTTGACCCCACGGGGTGAGATCTTGCGTGGAGCCCCTGATCGAGGGAGATTATGAGTGGTCTTGTATGTCTTCCATTTTCTAATTATTGCTCCCACAGTTGATTTCTTCACACCAAGCTGCTTTCCTACTGCAGATTCAGTCTTCCCAGCCTGTTGCAGGTCTACAATTTGGTTTCTGGTGTCCTTCCACAGCTCTTTGGTCTTCACCATAGTGGAGTTTGGAGTGTGACTGTTTGAGGTTGTGGACAGGTGTCTTTTATACTGATAACAATTTCAAACAGATTCCATTACTACAGGTAATGAGTGAAGGACAGAGGAGCCTCTTAAAAGAAGAAGTTACAGGTCTGTGAGAGCCAGAAATCTTGCTTGTTTGTAGGTGACCAAATACTTATTTTCCACCATAATTAGCAAATAAATTCTTTAAAAATCAAACAGTGTCATTTTCTGGATTTGTTTTCTCATTTTGTCTCTCATAGTTGAGGTCTACCTATGATGTCAATTACAGGCCCCTCTCATCTTTTTAAGTGGGAGAACTTGCACAATTGGTGACTGACTAAATACTTTTTTTCCCCACTGTATTAGGCCAGGGCCCCATGTAGATTTAGGTGCGGTGAAAACACCGTGGCAAAAACTGCTGCGTTTTACAGTACCTGCAAAGTGGATGGGATTGTGGCTAATTGCAGAAAAATATCCGCAGCAGACATGCAGCGATTTTAAAATCGCAACGTTTTTGTAAATTGTAGCATGGCAATTATACCTACAGAAACACTGGTGTTTTCCATATAGGTATATTAGAAGCAGAAAGTCCACAGAGGAAAACTCTGCAGACTTTCTGTGAAAAGCACTGCAGGAAAAACCGTGATGCCTTTCAGCTGCAATTTTTCTCGCAGCGCCTTTTGGCTACAGCTTGCTACTTGGGGCCTTAGCCTTAAAAACACAGATTGTTTCAGGGTTGCAAAACTCAATAACAGGCAAAAGATAAAGTGCAAGAAAAATGTCACTGACAGGGGTCTCCTCTTCAATGGATACCCATTTGTATCTGTGTTTTCATACCTATAGTCATATACGAATATCTCAGTAAACTTAGAAATCTGAGTTAATGCAAAAAGGAAAAACACTGCAGACCATCAAGAATTCCTATAAACCACTCTTTTATTCCATACATTCACAAGATAAAAAAAAAGGTGGTAAGCCTTCAGCCATACATTTTATAATGTTCTGAATCCTACTGTATGTCTGTAGAGTCTGAATTTTTCCTATCCAATTCTTATTTTTCTGCTGAATTGAAATAGCAAAGTCTTTCCGCTAAACTAAAAGTTAGCTTTCAAAAGGGTTAAAAAATAAAAGTCAAAGCTGAAAAAACTGTCCTTCATGAGCTACACAAAGGTATAATTTAAAGCAAAATTTCTATTTGCAAACTTGTGTCTTAGGTCTACAAGGAATACAATTAATGCAAAATCTGAATCTCTAAGGATATAATGTAAGTTTACAGAAAAAGGTGAATTTTATGATACTGTACCTAGTTGCCTCATTGTATTCTAATATTGCAATATATTTTCAAGAAAATATTGCAACTTCTTTCTCTGCTACAAATTGAAACTTATATAGTTCTGTCTCTTAGCATAAACAGTAACCATACCTCTATCTCAATGGAGATTTCAGGTATATAGCACTTCTTCATTTCAACTATGACTATTTTTTTTATTTTGTTGTCTCTTTTTATTGAATTCCACATACAAGTATATGAAAAGAAATAAAACAGCTAAAAGGGTGCTCCAATTTTTTTTATTATTTAATATTGTTGCTAGTGAATATACAGACATAACAAACAAGTACTCACCTGTCCCTAGGCTTCCATCTTTGCAGCAGGTCCATTCATTTGTATAGAGGACACACTGGTTGGCACACACTGTTGCTGGTATGTTGACCCATTCCTCCATGCAGATCTCCTCTAGAGCAGTGATGTTTTGGGGCTGTCGCTGGGCAACATGGACTTTCAACCCCCTCCAAAGGTTTTCTATGGGGAAGAGATCTGGAGACTGGCTAGGCCACTCCAGGACCTTGAAATGCTTCTTACGAAGCCATTCCTTCATTGCCCTGGCGGTGTTCTTGGGATCATTGTCATGATGAAAGACCCAGCCACGTTTCATCTGCAATGCCCTTGCTGATTGAAGGAGGTTTGCACTCAAAATCTCATGATACATGGCCCCATTCATTGTTTCATGTACACGGATCAGTCGTCCTGGTCCCTTTGCAGAGAAACAGCCCCAAAGCATGATGTTGCCACCCCCATGCTTCACAGTAGGTATGGTGTTCTTTGGATGCAACTCAGCATTCACTCTCCTCCAAACATGACGAGTTGTGTTTCTCCCAAACAGTTCTACTTTGGTTTCATCTGACCATATGACATTCTCCCAATAGCCTTCTGGAACATCCAAATGCTCTCTAGCAAACTTCAGACGGGCCCGGATATGTACTGGCTTAAGCAGGGGGACACATCTGGCACTGCAGGATCTGAGTCCCTGGCGGCGTAATGTGTTACTGATGGTAGCCTTTGTTACGTTAGTCCCAGCTTTCTGCAGGGTCATTCACTAGGTCCCCCCGTGTGGTTCTGGGATTTTTGCTCACCACGGGGTGAGATCTTGCGTGGAGCCCGTGATCGAGGGAGATTATCAGTGGACTTGTATGTCTTCCATTTTCTAATTATTGCTCCCACAGTTGATTTCTTCACACCAAGCTGCTTCCCTATTGCAGATTCAGTCTTCCCAGCCTGGTGCAGGTCTACAATTTTGTTTCTGGTGTCCTTCCACAGCTCTTTGGTCTTCACCATAGTGGAGTTTGGAGTGTAACTGTTTGAGGTTGTGGACAGGTCTTTTATACTGATAACAATGTCAAACAGGAGCCATTACTACAGGTAATGAGTGGAGGACAGAGCAGCCTCTTAAAGAAGAAGTTACAGGTCTGTGAGAGCCAGAAACCTTGCTTGTTTGAAAGTGACCAAATACTTATTTTCCACCATAATTTGCAAATAAATTCTTAAAAAATCAGACAATGTGATTTTCTAGATATGTTTTCTCATTTTGTCTCTCATAGTTGAGGTCTACCTGTGATGTCAATTACAGGACTCTCTCATCTTTTTAAGTGGGAGAATTTGCACAATTGGTGGCTGACTAAATACTTTTTTTTTCCCACTGTACATGTGCTGCAGCTTCTGAGAACTTACCTACATTGTTTTTAATATATGTGAGTATAAAATTTAGGGTTAGACTGTTTCAGTAGAGTATAACGGGATCTTTTGGTGGGCTGCATAATATTATGGGCTTCCAAGTTGCAGTAGAGGGCAGCCATATTTGGAACTGACTTTGAAGTTAATCTAATCTAAATTTTATCAATTTATTAGAATTTATGAATAATATGTTCTGTGTGTGCATTGACAACAACAATGTTTACAATGGAAGGAGGGGAGGATGGGAGCTAAGAATCATTGTCACTCACAATTTGAATCAGGTTAGATCTATCATAACATTTCACTATGAAAGACTAATTTCGCCAACTTCGAAGGCACAATGTGCGTGAACGCTTGCACATCAAGAATGCAAATGCAGTTCTGTGTATTTTATTTCTGTCACTGAATCTCCTCCTGCTTTCTGTAGCTTATTTAGGGCTATAACCAATTCACTTATAGTGTTTTCTTCACTTCAAATGAAGACTATATGTTGCATTATGTGCCCTCTACTTTAAATAATAAAAATATTATCAGTCATATGACAGTGTGCCAAGCATATTATACTAGACACAGACATCTCAGTTGACATTTCATATTCTAAATCATTTATATTGGTGGGGTACATAATAATGAACATTTTTAGTACACAATGTCTCAGCTGCTATAGAATTTTTAAAGAGTTAGAGGACGTTCACACTACCGTTGCTAATGTCCGTTGCTGTCTTCCGTCATGGGATGACAGCAACAGATATTAAACTGTCACAGAGAACAGCTGCAATGTGGACTATGATATTCTGCAGCAGCAGGAGGACAGTACTGTGTATTACAAGTGGTAGCTTTTGAAGAACCTCTTCTTAAGGCAGGGTTCACACTACCGTTGTAGTCCGTTATGAAGGTGTCCGTTAAAAAAAAACAAAAAAAAAAACGGACACCTATCATAACGGACACTAACTGATGTAATGTGTCCGTTTTTTTAACTGATCCAATTAATGGTTCAGTTAAAAAAACAGATACATTAGCATCAGTTAGTGTCCGTTTTTTAACACTGTCCGTTTTTTTTTTTTTTTTTGTTTCTCCTTTCTCAGCATGCGCAGGAAAAAAATGGACATAAAATATCGGACAGTAACTGATGGCTATCAGTTACTGTCCGTTATAAGTCCGTTACCCATAGACTTCAATGTTAAAAAAAATAACGGACACTTGCTGTCCGTCAAGAATCCGTTTTTTTCAAACGGACAAAAAGTCCTGCATGTAGGATTTTTTGTTCGCAAAAAAAAAAAAACGGACTTCTGACGGATTTGGTGTAAACAGACACAAACAGACACTAATGGACACAATATAAAAACCCATTGAAATGAATGGAAATTTTAACGGATTTCTGACGGTTCAGCTAGTGTCTGATGCTAAAATCTTGTAACGGACAATAGCAACGGACTCTACTGACGGTCACCAACGGTAGTGTGAACGCCCCCTAAAAACGATGCACTACAGAAATATGCAGTGTGTAGTAGCACCATTGATGTTTGTATAACCATCAGGTTCTGACAACAAAATACAGTATAATGTTTCTATAAAAATTTGTTACAGACATGTCAAAACAAGACGTTATTGACATATATTAAATAAATATAGTAATTGGTTAATCTGATAAACGTGTTTTCTAGGTTAGGTATTACAATTGAGTAAAATCATGGCCTAAATCTAAACGGCTAATTGATAACATTACTGTATCCCCAGCACATGATGCCAAAACTATAATGAAAGTATATATACAGTATATGTTTATATTCTCTCCGAGAAATATAAATAATGATAATGACTTGTTATTGTATGTCTCATGTAATGCATAAAACAACTACGCAGGGAAACCAAGTTCCCACCTTTAAATCTTCAAAACCGACTATATATTTACTTTACATTTTCATAGGTTACCATATAGCCTTGGCCTGACAAACTATTATTACAATAGAAAACATTTTAATGTGAGCTTAAAAGCATGTATGAGATAAAACTCTTCAGATGGCTTTGAAAGAAAGTGGCACATAAAGTGAATTTATTTTCCACTTTTCAGTAAATGTGTAGAATATTATTTATGTTGATATTTTCCAGTCAGTCACTATTTTATTTCTCCACATTTTTTCCTGCTGTAAGCAGATCATGTACTTTTCTTCCATTCATTTCTCTTGTGGACTGAATGGTATTTACAGGATGTTCACAAAGTTGAACATAGGTTATTTTCCAATCTCTCCATTATGTATTTTAGACTTTGGACTGGAAACATTTAGTAAAAGTGCAGTATAATTTGGGTCTATCTTTTTATTTTTTGCTATTTGTTCTTTCACTGAAATATTCAGTGTACTTTGTATCATATATTGGTATTTCTAATCCTGGATCTTATTCATTCTAATTTAAATTGTAACTAATTCTAAATTTTCTGTTAGGTAATTCATCATTACATCAGATTTCCAAAAAATCGAACCTTTCATTTATATATCACATATATCCCATACTTTTTTGTTTCCCCCTGTGCATGCTGCATCTGAAGTTTGCAGTTCTCTTTGAGCTGGTGGATAGAATATAGTTGCCATACACTGTACACAGTACCTGGAGGAATCTCTCTCTCTCTCTCTATCTGCGGCGGCGCAGGATGCGTGCTCAGTTTGATTCCTTGTTTAAGATTCTTGTTGCTCAGTCTGAACACTGTCCTAGACTATGTAATTGATTTTCTACTCCACCCATTTCAGCACCTTGATTTTCCTCTGCTCCACTAATAGTTAATCTCAGCCTTTCCTGTGTGATTGACAGTCTGTCTACCAATCCAGTCTGGGGCGGGTCCTGACTTTCTATAAACAGGTTGTCAGCCCTCACATGCTTGCTAGCTATTGATTCTGTTTTGTGACTTGCCCTGCTAGCTCCTTTTCTGCTATTCCCTGAATTCCTATTTCTGACCTCTGTCTTTGTTTTTTGGCTATTCTCTTGGATTGTGATTTTGTACTGCATTGCTCGACTGTTACCGACCCCTTGGCTTGCTCACTCTGCTTCTGTGTTTTGTCTTGTCCTGTTCTGTGTGACACTTATATTAGGAAGGGACTGATCGACCGGTTGCTGGCTGTCACCTAGGACAGATCGGGCAAGTTATCCAGGGACAGTGGGGGGATTCAGCTTTAGGGCTCACTGTCTTCTTGTGCCGCTCCCCCCAGGGTTCTGCAGCGGCACTGGGGAATTGCTCAACTGGCAATTCCCTTACAATACTTATGTTAATAAACCAATTTGATTGTGATGCAAAGCTCATATTTAGCTGCAGATTCAGACTAAGCCTATAGTTCTCTTATCTACTATACTTCCTTCTCACTCCTCCCTCTCCCAGGAAGAAGCATTATTCTGTGAAAAGATATATTACAAAGTTTCTTATAATCACCTATAATCATCTTCATGCAAAGTTTGATGAATCTATAGTGCCTATTTAAGGATAAACCACCAATATGAGATCAGTGAGGGTCTTTCACCAAGCATCCTGTTAGGTAATTCACCATTATATCAGATTTCAAAAATTCGAACCTAGAAGGTCACATGTCCAAACACTATTGCATGAAAACAACCAACTACATGAAGTGAGACTTATTGCACTGAAAAAAAAAAACTACATGGCACCTGAAGTAAGTCGAGTAGAGATGAACCTAATCTGGTTGATACAGTATTATGTAGTGAAAAATTGGTTTAATGTAGCAAGTGAATATTCAGTTCTTGAAGTTGATATTTTCAAAGCAGTAAAAATGGCAAGCATAAATATATAAGTGACTTTGACAAAAGCCCATCCCCTCCTATCAGCTGATGGCAAAAACACAATTTATGGAGATGGAAGCAGACAGTACACTGAGGAGTGGACAAGCCAGATTACTGCAACTCAGCTAGCATTCGCTTAAATGGGAGCTGAGTCAAAGAAACCACTGTGCAGTGGATGAAGATGTCTGCTTTTGTCTCTAAGCACTAGGGGAAAGTTATGAAAGTATCTAAAACAAAAAGTGTATTCCAATCACAACAAATTACAGTGAGACTTTTATCTTACATTCTGCCCTTAGAAATAAAAGTTATAGTATGATCATTGGCTATGGAAAGCTAAGGTTGTTTTTTTCTTTTAGACAGATTCACAAATCTGACTCATTGGGGGATTTATTTACCCATCTAAGTGAGTTTTATGGAGTAGATGTGTGTAAATTTGGCACATCTTTGGTGAACGCCCCCCCCCCTTTTTTTTTGCTCCAAGGATGCTCCACATTTCTGGTTCTGCCCCCTGCTCACCATTTTTTTTTTATAAAAGTGGGTGGAGAGGAGCAGAGACCAAGGTGGGTCAGGTGGGGAAAAATTTACTGTAACTCAAGCCAGATAACTGGCATAAGTTAAACCTGAACTCTACACCAGCTCCTGACTGGCATACATTTCAATTCTGGCACACATAAGCGCACCAGAATTATTAAGAGACTGAAGCCTCTTAATAATTCAGATGCATTTTGGGCCATCCAGGGAATTAAGGCTGTAGTAGTTAATGCCAGTCTTAATAAATTCCCACCACTGTGTTTTTGCTGATGCCATGGCTGCTGATCAAGTTGATCAGTTGGGGTACCAGTATCACGGATCTGATATTGATGACCTATCCTAAGGATAAGGTAGGTTATCAATATAAAACTCCTGGAAGACTCTTTTAAACATTCATTTTAGTCTTCAATCTACTTTTCATTAGCTTAGTTTAAGAAGCATGTCTATCTCTTAACAACAAGTTAAATTTGTATGCAGCAAGTTGCAATGCTATGCGTTCTGACACCTTTCTATCATAAACAGCATTCATTTTGTCAGCAATTTGCGCTACGGAAGCTCTTCTGTGGAATCTGATCAGACAGCTAACATTTGCTACCCATATGTGCATGACCTTTTAAGTTCACTGTTTATCCTTCCCTGGATTAACCGCTGCACATGTCTAGACATCAATATTGAGCTTTTGTCACAGTCACTTACATGTTTATGCTTGCCATTTTTTTTGCTTTGAAAACATCAACTTCAAGAACTGAATATTGAAATGCTACATTAAACCAATTTTCCACTACATAATACAGGATAAACCAGATTTGGTTCATCTCTATTCGACTACCATGTAGTTTTTTTTCAGTGCAATAAGTCCCGCTTCATGTAGCTGGTTGTTTTCATGCAATAGTGTTTGGACATGTGACCTTCTAGTACAGCTTTGGCTCTCTTGGAACCTAGCCTTAAGCAGGCACTAAAAAAGTACCCAGTCACAGGTTTTGTGTACTTTTTCACAGTGGAAAAAACAACAAAAGTGGTCCAAGGCGAGCAAAGGCAATCCAGTACCATAAAATGGAAAAGGGCCTTAATATACCCAAACACAGCAGGTGCCTGCTTTATTATAGCAGCAAATTATGACAAAGCCAATACAGGCTCTTAGATGCCACGGTCAATTGCGACCACAGGAGTGGTATTAAACACTTATGGGGAACACCACCACGGCTCTTCTATGTTCCCCCATACACATGGATGACACCACACACCAGGGATTTGGCTCCTCGGCACCTCATGTTACAGAAAGGTGGCTGGGGGATTATAACCCTGTATGTCTCTTTAGCTTTCTTTTGCTTATAATGACCTATTCACTGGCTATCTAATACTAATCTTGTCAGATTCATTAGCTGCCTACTTCTTTAGTCTTACCTTGCTACTGATATACAGTGCTGGTCAAAAGTATTGGAACCCCTGCAATTCTGTCAGATAATACTCAATTTCTTCCAGAAAATGATTGCAATCACAAATGCTTTGGTAATAATATCTTCATTTATTTTGCTTGCAATGAAAAAACACAAAAGAGAATGAAAAAAAAGTCAAATCATTGATCATTTTACACAAAACTCCAAAAATGGGCCGGACAAAAGTATTGGCACCCTCAGCCTAATACTTGGTAGCACAACCTTTAGACAAAATAACTGCAAACAACCGCTTCCGGTAACCATCAATGAGTTTCTTACAATGCTCTGCTGGAATTTTAGACCATTCTTCTTTGGCAAATTTCTCCAGGTCCCTGAGATTTGAAGGGTGCCTTCTCCAAACTGCCATTTTGAGATCTCTCCACAGGTGTTCTATGGGATTCAGGTCTGGACTCATTGCTGGCCACTTTAGAAGTCTCCAGTGCTTTCTCTCAAACCATTTTCTAGTGCTTTTTGAAGTGTGTTTTGGGTCATTGTCCTGCTGGAAGACCCATGACCTCTGAGGGAGACCCAGCTTTTTCACACTGGGCCCTACATTATGCTGCAAAATTTGTTGGTAGTCTTCAGACTTCATAATGCCATGCACACGGTCAAGCAGTCCAGTGCCAGAGGCAGCAAAGCAACCCCAAAACATCAGGGAACCTCCGCCATGTTTGACTGTAGGGACCGTGTTCTTCTCTTTGAAGGCCTCTTTTTTTTTCCTGTAAACTCTATGTTGATGCCTTTTCCCAAAAAGCTCTACTTTTGTCTCATCTGACCAGAGAACATTCTTCCAAAAAGTTTTTGGCTTTCTCAGGTAAGTTTTGGCAAACTCCAGCCGGCTTTTTTATGTCTCTGGGTCAGAAGTGGGGTCTTCCTGGGTATCCTACCATAGAGTCCCTTTTCATTCAGACGCCGACGGATAGTACGGGTTGACACTGTTGTACCCTCGGACTGCAGGGCAGCTAGAACTTGTTTGGATGTTAGTCGAGGTTCTTTAGCCACCATCTGCACAATCTTTCGTTGAAATCTCTCGTCAATTTTTCTTTTCCGTCCACATCTAGGGAGGTTAGCCACAGTGCCATGGGCTTTAAACTTCTTGATGACACTGCGCATGGTAGACACAGGAACATTCAGGTCTTTGGAGATGGACTTGTAGCCTTGAGATTGCTCATGCTTCCTCACAATTTTGCTTCTCAAGTCCTCAGACAGTTCTTTGGTCTTCTTTCTTTTCTCCATGCTCAATGTGGTGCACACAAGGACACAGGACAGAGGTTGAGTCAACTTTAATCCATTTCAACTGGCTGCAAGTGTGATTTAGTTATTGCCACCACCTGTTATGTGCCACAGGTAAGTAACAGGTGCTGTTAATTACACAAATTAGAGAAGCATCACCTGATTTTTCAAAGGGTGCCAATACTTTTGTCCACCCCCTTTTTTATGTTTGGTGTGGAATTATATCCAATTTGGCTTTTTGACAATTCTTTTTGTGGTTTTCCATTGACGACAAATTAAATGAAGATATTATTACCAAAGCATTTGTGATTGCAATCATTTTCTGGAAGAAATTGAGTATTATCTGACAGAATTGCAGGGGTGCCAATACTTTTGGCCAGCACTGTATGTTATGTTACTGATATACTTTTGAGGCAGTCCAGTGGTCACAGATTGTCCTCCGGACACATGACATTTCCCTTTTCTTTCCTGGTCAGGTGTGTGTCATCTACTGTGACTGGTGGATTTTGTGTCTCATCTATATATATATGACAGCTGTGACCATTAGTGTGTATTCCCATAAACATAATCATTTTTAAATTTGTAGATAATAAAACGTAAAAAATTTTTGCAAATATAAGTAATTAAACATTCTGCAGAGATTTTAAGAATTTCTATAAATATCTTGTGGTGACAGTCTGTTCTTTTGATCGGTTGCCAGTGGATATGACCACGAATGCAGGACTTTTCTAAGGTCATAAAATCAGCCATGATTTCCTTATTGTGGCCAGGATATCTACTCATACATAGTGTCCCTGCCTGATAACCTGTCCACAATAAGAAAATCATGGCTGGGTTTTTGACAAGTCCCAGACCACAGAAAGTTTCTGCATTCATAGTCATATCCATTGGCAACCAATCAAGACAACAGACTGTCACCACTAAGATAGTTAGAGAAAATCTTTAAAACTCTGCAGAATTTTTAACTTCTTATATTTGCAACAATGTTTAACTTTTAATATAGATATGATTATGTTCATGGGAATACCCCTTTAAGTGAGGTGGCTGTTGCATATGAATATCCTACTAAAAACAGGAAGTGTCAGCAAATTAATTGGCTTAGTGGCCAAATAAATGCAAGTTACTTCAGGATTTGTTTAGTTTTTTAAAAGAAAGATAAGAACATGGAAAACATAAAAACCTCACCAAAAATTCTTACTAGACTATGTTTAACATAAAACCTGATGGGCAGCATGGTGACTCAGTGGTTAGCACTGCATCGCTGGAGTCCTGGGTTCGAATCCTCCCAGGCACAACATCTGCAAGGAGTTTGTATGTTCTCCCCGTGTTTGCGTGGGTTTCCTCCTGGTACTCCGGTTTCCTCCCACACTCCAAAGACATACTGATAGGGAATGTAGATTGTGAGCCCTATCTGGGACAGTGACTGTCAAGGTCTGTAAAGCTCTGCAGAATATGATGGCGCTATATAAGTAAGCATAATAAATAAATAAATAAATAAAACGTGATTTTCTGGTAACACATTCCCTTTAAATGAAACACATTAAGAAAAAAGAATGTACGTTGACACAATCTTTCTAACATGAAAGAACTTGAAAAGCAAAGTGCATATTTGTGTGTATAAGACGTTATATGCTGCAGGAATGTATTACAGTTTTTAATAGCTTAAAATAGCTAAGGCTGGTAGCAAAAGCTATACAGTATCTAGGTATACCTCCTACACAACACTCTTGTAAGCTATCACATACTCCTATATCTATTTATCAGCTATATGAGCTATACATAATATGTAGCTATACAAAGCAAGGACATCGATAATAATTTCACATATTTATAGTAAACAACACGCACATTGATAATAATTTCACATATCTATAGTAACCAACTCCCACAGAGTACTCACCCAGAGGCAGTTTTACTATTTTTTGCAGCTAAGGAATAACTCTCATCCTCAAAGGTAATCTGTCTAATGCTGGATCTGACTGTAATATCACCATTAACAACAAACCCAGCCTATCATAGTATACATACAGCTGTATGTTGCATATCTGGAGTCTCATGCTGCTGGAAGCCACCTGCATGTATTAAACTAGTGCTCCACAGCTGGGCTTAGTCTCATTCTCTCTATAGTTTTTTTTTTTCCCTCTGGCTCTAAATACTGACCAATCTTCTACTGATCAATGCTATATCATTTAAGAAATGTTGTATAGTAAGTGTGAATGACATGACCCCTAAAAACTAAGCTACTGTCTGATGTAAGTCAATAGTTTTTTTGCACAAAATTATTCTTAATCAATGGCAATGGCACACAAACGTCAGCCATAATATGATTATAACGTAATAGTGTTACTATAATGTAATTTGACATTAGATCCTTTTTATCTAGTTATACATTGAGAGTGTGGTACAGAATTTCATGTCTTCACACTGGCTTTGTCAAAAGTATTGAATATTTAACAATCAAAAAGACACATTGACCATAGCTGAGTGAATTCCCAGTGACCTATTGATCACGTATTGATTTAATGAAGTGCTGTAATCATATTCATTAGCATCATTTTTCCATTAAATTTAGATGCAATGTATAGAGTTTTCACTTTGATCATGTAGCATCAAACATGCTGCAGACAATTTTTATGTAGCTAGCTTTGGAGCCCCATTTTCAGTAAATCACTCTATTCATATGAAAAGAGAGGAAACATTCTTTGGGGTGTGTCTTAGGCTAGGTTCACTCCTGCAAGCAGCACTTTTCTCTATGCATTTTCCGCCCTTTCAGGCGGAAACCAGGCAGAAACTCGTCGGAAACCATTATAGTCTATTGGGTCCATGGGTTTCCGAAGGTAACCACTTTTTTAAGCAGAGTAGGTTTCCGTCAGGTTTTGAACGGAAACCTGAAAGCAGGTGTGAACCTAGCGTTAACTTGCTTGGGTTTTGGTCTCAGCTCTACATTCCTGAACAAAGCAATATTCCACTCATTTACATATGAATAAAACAGTGATTTACATGAAAACAGGGCTCCAAAGCTGAATAACAGAGGTGTATTTGAAAAGTGCAGAATAACCTCTACAAGGTATTCAGATTAGGTTTATAACTAGAGATGAGTGAATCGAAGCTGCAGAAGTGGAATTCGATCCGAATTTCAGGAAATCTTCGATTTGCATGGAATCCGGATTTCCTGAAGCTTCGCGGTAACGAATATTTAGTAAGAACTTTTGAGACATCAGTCGGTCACAAGATATTCTCTAGTGATGTGATTGGGTAGGCGTGTCTTTGCTTGTTAGCAGATCCTTCCACATGAATAAAAGTTGTCCGTGCTGGAGAGAGAGAGAGAGAGAGACATGACCACAGCATCCAAGGGCTTCCGCCATTTTGCCGCCCACCCGCCCACCCCGGCTCTCTGCAGACAGGAAATAGCTGTTTATTCGCAGCAAATTAATTTGGATCGAATAGAATCATATTGGAAAATTCGGCGAATTTCTATTTATAACCAATGTTCCTTATAAACTCATCAATCTGGAAATCTGGAAAGTAAACATGCTAATGAGGCAAACAAGTTCAATTACAGTTATAACTGTCTATAGCAGGGGTGGGCAATTAATTTTCCCATGGGGCCACATGAGAAATTGGAATGGTTTTAGAGGGCCATCATCATGCACAGTGGACGGGTCCAAAAATAAAATGAAAGTACGCGCATGCGGTATATGATCCCCTTTTCCTGGCCCATCACATGGTATATGACCCCCTTTTTCTGGCCAATCACACGGTATATAATCCCCTTTTTTAACCCCCACATGGTATATGACCCCCTTTTTCTGGCCAATCACATGGTATATAACCCCCTTTTTTTAGCCCCCACAAGGTGTATGATTCCCCTATTTATAGCCCTCACATAGTTTATGGCACATTTTATACCCCCCCACACAGCATATGATCCCCCTATTTATGGCCCCCACACAGTTTATGGCACATTTTATACTCCCCCCCCACACAGTATATGACCCCTTTTTTTAAAGCCCACCCTCATTATATGACCCCTGTTATCTCCCAGCCCCCACACAGAGTAGTAGCCGATACTTTTTACTCACCTGTCCACGCTCCAGTCCTGGATGCCCTCTGCTGCCGCCTCCAGGGTGCGCTGCTGCCGACGTTGAAGAAGGTCGGGACACTGTACGTAGCGTCACAGCATTCTTCAGCATTGTGACATCAGTGTAGCACCGCCTAGAGGAGGCAGCGGAGGGCAGCCAGGACAGGAGCGTGGACAGGTGAGTAAAAAAGTATCGGCAGCTGCTTATTGCAATAACACAATACATACAATGCCCAGGTCTGGTCGATAGGGTGTATTATGTTTTAACACCTACTATTTCCAATGCACACAACTTAGAGGGAACATTGTTTATAACCTATTTACTGCTGACAGACTCCCTTTAACCTCTTTCCACTGCAGGCATTTTTCGATTTTCGTTTTCGACTCCCCCCACCTTCCAAACCCCGTAAGTTTTATTTTTCTGTTTAGTGCTATATGATGGCTTAATGTTTGTGGGAAAAATTGTACTTTGTTTTTATGGCATTTACTATGCAGCCAAATTGACATGTCAATTGTATTCTATTAGTC
This sequence comes from Leptodactylus fallax, assembly GCA_947044405.1. Lineage (NCBI taxonomy): Eukaryota > Metazoa > Chordata > Amphibia > Anura > Leptodactylidae > Leptodactylus > Leptodactylus fallax. The sequence goes on from CAMRHE010000021.1 coordinate 10,926,789, forward strand.
GGTACGATTCAGGGGATACCAAATTTATGGATTTTTTTTTTTTTACGTTATAACCCCTTAAAGAAATCCAAAACTTTGCAAAAAAAAAAACAAACAAAACATTTCTTGAAGTTGCTATATTCTCACACCCAATATCTTTTTATATTTTTATATTTCTGTGTACAAAGATGCATAAGATGTCTTTTTTTGAGGGGCCAAATGTAATTGTTGGCTATGAGGTGAATGCAGTGGAAATGGAAAAACCCGCGTTTGTTCAACTTTCTTACAGGCTTTGTTGTTATGGTGTTTACTGTGCAGCAAAAATGACATGTCCACTGTATTCTCTGGATCGGTATGATTCGTGGGATACCAAATTTAAAGAGTTTTTTTTTTACGTTGTAACCCCTTAAAAAATCCAAAAATTTGCAAAAAAAACCAAACATATTTTGGATTCGCTATATTCTGACACAACCATAACCTTTTTATATTTCCATGTACAGAGATGCATAAGGCATAAGGCCAGATGTATTTGTTAGGCTCTATTTATTCTATCACGTTTTTTACCTCTAATTTTTACATCTGTTTAAAGGATGCAAAAAAAGGACGCAAATGGATGCAAACTGGAAGTGATCTGTTTACATAGACATCAATGTTAAAAAAAACCCATCAGTTTCTGTCTGTTTTTTTAGACGGACACAAAGGGATCTGTTTTTTTTAACACTGATGTCTATGTAAACAGATGACTATTAGTTTGCATCCGTTAAACGGATGTAAAAACAGATGTAGAAAACGTGATCTGAACAGAGCCTTAATTATACCATTTTGGAGAATGTCTGATATTTTGATTGCTTTTCATTCAAATTTTTATGGGATATGAAACTGCAAAAACATGTCGGTTTGGCTCTTTTGATTTTTTTTTTCTCGCTACGGCCTCCGCCATATGGGAAAAATGATTCTATGCAGCTCCCCTCTGACCCGGCAGTCATATGATCCACAGGGAATCAGAGACTGTTAGAGCTGCTGGGTCCTAGAGGACCCAGATCAGCTCAGCAGTCATGGGCTAGAGCAACCTTCAGCACTCCAGCTGTTGTAAAACTACAACTCCCAGCATGCATACCTTCCCTTCTGTTCTTGGGACTGCTATGGAAGTGAATGAAGCATGTTGGGAGTTACAGGGGAAATCAGCCCCCCCCCCAACAACAAAAAAAATTGTGTTCAGATGCCCCCAAAGTTCTATTATGACCTTATGGGGACACAATATAAAAAATAAATAAAGAAATAAAAATTAAAGTAAAATAATAAAATAAATAAATAAATAAATAATACACCAATACCAAGCCTACATCACAGATTGCAGCCTCACCCCTGACAACACAATACAAAATAAAAATTACCGTAACGGAGAGGAAAAGATTTTAAAAAGTTTTTTAGTAGCCCTTTGTGCTATTAAAAAGAAAAAAAATGAAATGTGAAAAACAGTCATATTTTTCCTACTCTTTTCTTTATACTTTCCTGCATATATAAAAAAAAATAAAAAACATGCACAAATAAAAACAACATGCAAATAAAGCCCTATGTGTCACCAAAAAAGACATAAAAATTAGTTGAATAAACCAAATGATAAAAATGTTATAGCCCTTAAAACTACACATACGAAAAAAACAGAAAAATGTGTCTGGTCCTGAACCAGAGAAATTGTCCTGGTACTGAAGTGGCTGAAGAATTTTCTGACCTAAAATCAAAAAAGCTAGCTTCATTGCTGAAACAAAACCACATACCTGTTAAGGTCTTGCCAGACATAGAAATACCCTCACACCACTGCAGGGGTCTGGGAGGAAGGACAGAGACAAGTGAGCCCTAATCTCACCCCAGCCACTGTCCCTTCCTATTGCCTCAGTTTACCCTAAGCGGTAAAAGGACAACTCGAAGACGAGCCCTATACTGGGTAAAGTGACACACAGAACAAGACAAACAACATAGAAGAATGGTAAACAAGCCAGGGGTCACAACCAGAGAAGCAAACGTGGTACCAAATCGAAATCCAAGAGAGTAGTCACAAGGCAAGCCAAAGGTCAGAGATAACAGCAAGGTAAAAATCAAAGGTACAAAGAAAGCAGGCAAAGTCAGTGCAATAACCAGCAACTTGCTGTGAAAGTGACATCCTGTATATAAAAAGTCTGGGCCCAGCCCCAGACCTGATAGGTACACAGGCTGTCAATCACATAGGTATGGTAAAGAGTAACTCTATGCGGTCCAGAGAGAAACAATGCTCAGAACACGGGTGTGGCTGGGAATCCATTACACAGCAAGGAAACTAGGACCGCGTTCAGACTAAGCATCCAAAATCCTAAGCAAAGAATCAAACTGAGGACGCCTCCTACTCCGCAGTGTGCGAGCAGAGGGTGGCGCAGAGACCTGAATAGGCAGAGACATAACAATACATCTTATATCTTTTATTCTGGCTGAAAAAGTATCCCAGTGGGCTCAGTCATGTGCCCAGTTTGTTCACATCCAGGACTTCTGGCCACATTAAGGTCTTCAGGAAATTCTCCAAAACCAGAATACATGGCCCTGGCACGAAAGCCCCTCTGGCACAAATGAGGTAAAGAAAACCAGTTGGAGGCATCAGAGAATTACAAGTCTTCAGCGTATAGTAACATTACAGACAAGAGAGCAGGCAGGTAACACAAACTACTACACCGGGGGGTGTATGTATGATATCTAAAATTGACATATTAGACTGGCACCCCACGTAGCATGAACACCACAGTTTGGCCATGATGGAAAACCCACGGCATAAAAACACTATGTTTTACAGTCTCTAGTGAATCCCCGCTACACATTGCAGAAAAATAAGCAAATGCTGCGATTTCCAAAACTTTTGTGTGTTTGGAAATCACAGCATGTCAATTACACCTATGAAAATGCCGGCCGTTTCCCTATAGGTATAATTGGGAAGCAGAAAGATCAAAGAGTTTTCTTCTGCAGATTTTCTGGAAAAGCAATGTGGGAAAAACCGTGATTCGTATCCGCTGCGTTTTTCCTGCAGCGCTTTTTTGTAGCATGGTATTTATAGCATGTAATAGTTTATTATTGTTATTAATAATTTTTTATTGACAGATTCTGTAGATATGTGTGATGCCATTGATTGTGTTAATAAAGAGAAACCTACTGAATATGCCACCAACCACTGACTCTCGTTGAACTAATAGAGAATCAGGATTCTCTACATACAATTTGAGTAGTAACTTTAATAAAGAAAACACAGAACAACTGAGCACATTTATATTTTGTTTTAGATTAACTGCCTGAAATTATTCCCTTTTTTCAATGAATGTTCTACATATATTTTAATGGGATATTATAAAATTATATATTTTTCTGAATAAGGACATATTTTTCATGGGCTTTTGTCTTTCAGATCCAAAAAACAGTAACTAGCACAGTTTCTATCATTTATATACTTTTAAAACGATACAAATATTATTTAAAACCATTATCTTTGCTGCCAGGTTTCCATAAAACATCAATGCAAAATTTAAGAAGCTACATAGACTACAAACCAAATGATAATAAAATGAATTTATTATAAAAGCATAAGCATTTCAATTTAAAAGAAAAATACTAAACAGAAATAAAACCACATTCAGTCTGTTCTTTATGTGTTGAAACAGAAATTAGAAATATGAAATGATATTGCTTCAGTTAAATGGATCTGCAACTATAATTTCCAATTCCTGGAATTTATTCAGCTTGAATGCTATTTTACACACCACAAACTCTAGCTGTCCTTTTGTTCAAAAAACATGTCTTTTTCTATAAGTCATTTTCATTCTGCAAGGTAAATTATGTTTTTTGTTTTTAAGTAAAGCCGAAATTTCTTTTATGTAAACGGGAACTAATTAAACACTGATCTTCAACTTTTATACCTTGTATGAAATTGATAAGCCCTATAAATGTGGTCACTAATGTTCTTCACATTTCATTGTTTTAATTGAAAAAGTAAAAACAAATCACATGAAAGTACCATACAGCAGGATATATAACAGACAATAGTATGTGTCTAAAATCACGTAAGAAATTACAAAAAACATACCCAAAGGCTGAAATTTAAATAACTAATGTATCATACTGTGCAACATCAAATAGACCGCTGAAATATGGAGAACATTCCTAAGTTCCTTGGCTGGCAGGAAGATAAACATAGGTAAAGTAGTAGACCTGTAGGAGCAACAGGTCAGGTATGCACTATCATAGAGAAAGAAGAGTGTCCATCATTTGTTCACCACTCATGGCATGTGTAAGGGGGTTACATCGAAAACGCGTAGGTATTTTTAGCGGTTGTGACTTTTATTCGGAGTTTTTTTCCCATGTTGAATTAAAGGATTTTTCTTGCTTCACTATTGGATCCTCTTACTTTTCCTGCATTGTGACCACTGGGCTTGGCGTTGTTCCTGTGCACCCAGAGTAAGTCTGCAGCTGCAGCTGGTGAACCTTTTTATCAGGAGTATAATAATAAATAATAATCATAATATTATTTATATACATATAAATACAACATATTCAGCAGCACTTTACAAATCAGAGGACACATGAACAGACAATATGAGACATTACAATGTGACAAAGAAATAAACATATCAAACAGTAGGAGTAGCAATAGGACCCTGCTCGCAAGAGAGGGCTTGTGGGATACAATGGTCCAGTCATCTTTTAATAAATAAGGTCATATAACAAGCTGTATGAGCAGTCACGAGCTGGCATCTGTAAATATACAGATACTAAGTGTAACTTCTAGATGGAGGGGGCAGGATCTAAAGAATAGAGGAGGAAGGATAGAATAGGATAAGAAATATTAGTGTAGTGTGCGGAGGTGTAGAACAATGTGATCAGATCATGTTATAAGCTTGCCTAAACATAATCTGATTGTCTGGGGTAAAGCGTTCCAGAGCACCAATGCAACTCAAGAAAAGTCTTGGAGACGGGAGTGGGATGTTCAGGCGGTTAGGGCAGTAAACAATGAAGAGGGACGAGATGTAGGGAGGTGCAGAGCTATGGATAGATTTGTGGGTGAGTGTGATAATTTTATATTGTATTCTATAGTGGATGAGAAACCAGTGCAGTGACTGACATAAGGTAGATGCATCTGTATACCAGTTTGACAGTAAAAAGGAGTCTGGTGGCTGCATTCAGGACAGATTGTAGAGTGAACAGTTTTTGAATGTGTTAGGGGGTCTGTCTCTGTCTCACATTGCTGTACTGGTTTTAAATAGCTTGTTTTGTCTACTTGCCAGTCTCTGCGATCTGCTGAAGTTTGCTCTTGGAACTCAACCATAACACTTTTCTTCTGCCTAGGATATTATTGAGCAAAAGCTGATTCATAAAGCATATATGTACAGGGGACATGGCGGACAGCAATGTATCAGCATATCATGTCTTACAGAAGTAGATGATGATAATAAATTGGGAATAGAAGTTGAAAGATCTTATCAGAGACAATGGTGTAAGAGGTGACTTCCACTAAAAAATGTCAAACTTTATTGAGCTTCTCTGGGCATTTCCTACTGATATATACAATTCTTTCATAGTTGATTATAGAATTAACCCTACATTTTTATGTATAACTTTTGGGGATCATCTGCTCGAGAGCAATGGTTTTCCTGGTTATGAATAATGTTTCTTTAAGTATAATTTTAGAAGTTCAGCTCCAGGGGTGTAGACAACTACTTGAATCAACAAGCTTGTTATCTAGTTCTAAAAAGCTTGTATGAATGGGCACTCCCACATCATGTGCCAAAAATCTGCCATTGAGAACTTGCATTTATGACATTGTGGAGTGAGTAGTTTTCTATTTTGTCTAGTCATAAAGGAGTAAGGTAACTTATAATTGTATAAGTTTGTTAATATTGGCAGGCGATTTAGTACATATAGCTAGGATTCCATAAGATTATTGGAGCACAAATCATCCAGCATCTGTATGCGATATTGTGAATAGAAAAGTGAATCTTGGGAGGTTTTCAAGTGCGCAACACCAATATTGTGCCATAGGACTTTCATATAATATATTAGCCTCAGACCAAACCTTCTACTCAATATTATAAATATTTAGGTGGTTTAGAGTCACTCCTAGGTTCTCGATTAAAAGTCACAACCTAGGGAGATTCAGATAATGTGTTAAATGCCTTACAGATGATGATGATTAGATGATGACAAATCTGGCAAGGGCATTCCCAAAAGTTGTTTGGGTGTTCGTAATTTAGTTAGTTGGAACTCAGGTCACAAAGAGCCCTATATGAAAGTGATAGGGAAGTGTCAGGGCATGATAAAGCTATTTCAGCTGTGACACAACCAGCAATAGTTTATGGTACAGATGCCCCAAACGTAAGAGTAACTGTTTCCTAAGGATGCTGAAGAAGTTCAAGAGGACATGTGGCCATTTTCCCTCCCGATTGACAAGGCACCCCTGGCAGGTCTCCATGGCGCTCATGGGAATTACCATCTTACACAGATGACTAGAGACTCTATGACCAATGTAAATATTAAGGATAAAATTGGAACTGTTTCAGTGATATGTCATCACAGGTTGTTCAGGTCCTGTGGTTGGGGGTCTGATACACTGTGTCCTTGATATAGCCCCACAGAAAGAGGTTGCAGGGTCTTAGGTCTGGCGATAGTGGAGGCCAACACACCATCAGTGAATTGTTGTTTCTGGAACTTCAGTATGTGGTTTTGTACTTACTTAGAGGGGTGCCCCTTTCTAGCAGAAAATAAGGATCAATTTGTTATTAAATATGACAGAGGTTCTGAGATAATAGGAGGAAGATACCATGAAACAGTGGAGTCCATATCCGGGGATATGGTGGCACTAGAGATGGGTGAACCAATGTGATACAACCTAGATTTGACCCAAACATTCCAAAACTAAATACTTTGTGATCTGTCTAGGGCAAACCAAAAGACTGTTTCAACATGCATCGCGCAGCAAAAATACAGAGGAGACACGTGTCTGTGACATTGGCTGAGGTTCTGGCATCACCTGAAATCACCTGACATCCTCTCAGCCAATAATGAGTAGTAGGTGGAGACCTTATAGTGTTGATGTCACATACATAATATAAGATTTAATCAGGTAAAGACAGAGCCAGTTTAGGATGTGTTCAAGCTTAGAGTCACAAGTGCTATCATCTTTACTGTATGATCCAAAGCAATAGCTCCATTTGCTGGAATCTAACAGCAACAGAATATAGTTGGAGGAGGAGAAGTGGAATTAAGTTTAGTTACATTTAATGAATTACAGGAAGACAGGCAGAGAAATGAAAGGAGTGGAGGGAGGAAGAATTTCTGCATTGTGCTGGGAGCCACCACTGTCACCACTCAGACAGACATGTCCTGCAGTCTGGTCCATCATACTATTCCATAGTGTACTGCCACTCATGTTGCCACAGCTACCATCATTGCCACCACTTAGTCAGTCCTGCGGCCTGGTCCATCACATTCTACTATACAACAATGTTGTTGCCACAGTGTTGGCATAAAAAAAAATTATATTGAAAAATGTCTTATCAAAGTTTGTTAAAATGTCGCTTTTTAACACCTTGCCCCAGTTGTCTGCTTTTTATGCAAAGTTTATTGAAAAGTTAGAGACCATATAATGCAGATAAGTGACATGGAAAAGGAAGTTTAGTTGTCAGTAAACCTAACTGGAGCAAAGTGTCAGTCAGCTTCTACAAAGGCAAATAAGATTATGTAATATTTTAAAAGGAGCATAGATGCATACACACGTGGACAAAATTGTTGGTACCCCTCGTTTAATGAAAGAAAAAACCACAATGGTCACAGAAATAACTTGAATCTGACAAAAGAAATAATATATAAAAATTCTATGAAAATGAACAAATGAAAATCAGACATTGCTTTTCAACCATGCTTCAACAGAATTTTTAAAAAAAGAAAACTCATGAAACATGCCTGGACAGAAATGATGGTTCCCTTAACTTAATATTTTGTTGCACAACCTTTTGAGGCAATCACTGCAATCAAACTAATCCTGTAACTGTCAATGAGACTTCTGGACCTCTCAACAGGTATTTTGGCCCACTCCTCATGAGCAAACTGCTCCAGTTGTCTCGGTTTTGAAGGGTGCCTTTTCCAGACGACATGTTTCAGCTCCTTCCAAAGATGCTCAATAGGATTTAGGTCAGGGCTCATAGAAGGCCACTTCAGAATAGTCCAATGTTTTCCTCTTAACCATTCTTGGGTGATTTTAGCTGTCTGTTTTGGGTCATTATCCTATTGCAAGACCCATGACCTGTGATTGAAACCAAGCTTTCTGACACTGGGCAGCACATTTCTCTCTAGAATCCCTTGATAGTCTTGAGATTTCATTGTACCCTGCACAGATTCAAGACACCCTGTGCCAGATGCAGCAATTCAGCCACAGAACATAACAGAGCCTCCTCCATGTTTCACAGTAGGGACAGTGTTCTTTTCAAGATATGCTTCATTTTTCCATCTATGAACATAGAGCTGATGTGCCTTGCCAAAAATTTCGATTCTTGTCTCATCTGTTCATAGGACATTCTTCCAGAAGCTTTGTGGCTTGTCAACATGTAGTTTGGCAAATTACTTTTGTCAGATTCAAGTTATTTCTGTGACCATTGTGGGTTTTTCTTTCATTAAACGAGGGGTACCAGCAATTTTGTCCATGTGTGTAGATGACATGAACACTGTACTACCACTTTACAAATGAGACCACAAATACAATATGCTACACAATTTTGAGCACCAGTATACAGTATGCTTGAGTTGATTCAAAGACTGGTAACCAAAGTCAGAAATTGAATGGTTGTACTACAATGCCCATCGTCATGAAAATGATCAAAATAAGGTTTATTTAGGTTAGGATAAAGTTAGCCCAGGATGACCTCATAAATATGTAGAAATATATCAAAGGTCAATTTGGAGATCTCTCTCATGGTCTCTCATATAGGAATGTAACTATAAAAGGGAGGCATTCACCCTTTCCACAGGAAAGAAAATTTTACACCAAAAACGGGAGGAAGGGAGCTCTCTACTATAAGAGCAGAGACTCTCGTATATTGTTATTCCCTCTGTATGACAAAAACTTTTAAAATAAACAGTTGAAAAAAAAGAGCAGAGACTATGAAACTCTCTGCCAGAGGAAGCTGTCATGGTAAATTCCCTACAAAAGCATTTGTTAAACCTAACAATATCATAAGTTATTGTTACTAGGTAGAGATGGGATATTGATCCAGAGATTTATTCTGATTTGTATTCATATGAATATAGTCATATTTGGAGCCAGGATGGATTTTTGTGTTATTACCAAAATAAGAAAAATTGGCTATACAGTATCTCATAGTTTTTTTTATTCTGGATCGACGCTGCAGAATAACAGACTGAACTGGATCTTAGGTCTTTTTTCAGTCTTACAGAATGTGCAGGAAAAAATGTGTCTGATCCATAAAGGCCTCACTTTAACATTTTCAGAAAAGGATATGCAGCTAACGTCTTGGTGCCAGATGTCACACAAGACCCTCTGAGGTTTTGTGGAGCCCATACCTTGGTGGGTTTAGGTGGCATAATGGGGACCTATACACAATTTTAGGCATGTTGTAGAAACAATGTTATGTCAAGGTTATATTACATCAAGGTTCAGTGTGAACATACCTATGCATTGAGACAGCCCAATATTTTACTTAGCCTTCTTACCATTTTCTACCTATATATTGAAAAAAATGTATGTTATTTTCTATGCTTTGATATATATTTTGAAAGGCCTATGGGGAAGGTTATGTTAGATTCAGCTACTCTTGTTTTGTAAGAAACTCAGATGCATCTAGTTTCAAATGTCAAATCAAATGTTAAACATTCTGTGTTCTTACAAAACAATGGTGTGGATTCACTGATTCACTGGAGTTTTTTTTTTCTGTGACAGTAAAATAATCCTAAGAAACCTTAATTACTTAGTAGTTGTGCATACAGTGTATAGAAAATGACTACATAAATCAGAAATTCAACTTTAACAGATATTGTACACCATTCTGTTAGCAAATAATAGATGAAGGCAAAAGTTACTCCTTCAGAATTAAAGATGTAGCAAAGGGTAATTACTGAATTGCTTAGCCTGATTTTTTTAGCCTGTAGTTCTAATGTTAAAGCGTTTTCTGGGCTAAAATATTGATGACCTTTCTTAAGAACAACTCAAGTGAGAAAGTCCACCAATCGAATATTGATGTCCTATCTTTAGGATAGGTCATCAATATTTTTAACCTGGAAAACCCCTTTAACATCAGTACTAGAGACTAGCAAAATAATGAATAGCAGTAACATTAGCTAACATGCATAAACAATCACAGACCCAGAACAGTTTTTCCCAGTCTAAAAAAAAAAAAATTCCCTACTTTCTTTCCCTTGTCTAGTAACCCCTTACCACATCATGGTGTGCATTTATGCGAGTGGGACATAAAACAATGTGCCATACGTTGATGGTCCATGACTAAGAGCTGAGTCTGGGTCATCAGCAGCAGGTATCAGCTATAACACTCTACTTCAGTTAAGACTTTTAGAGAACCATGAAGGAGGATAGCTGAACATCTTAGTGATACCTCCAATAGTTGTGACAAATGTATTGCCAGAAATATTCGAGAATACCACAATGAAGATCCTAGAGCAATTAGCTTCTCAGCAATCAAATTGGTCTGACTTTTCCCTAGGGGACTTGAATGGGACTGTTATCTCCTACAAAAAGAGAGTCAATGGATTTATAGATTTACATCTTTTGATCCTTATGGTTTAAACAAATCCATTTTATTTGTTAGTGTTCTCTGGCCCTAATAATTATTTAATAGTGAATGGTTTGCTGTTACTGTACAGTCATTCGGCAGAGATGAGACTCGGAAATTAGTACTTCATCTGTACTTCTGGTATTTATTTATCTTTGATCTAGTATTTTAGGACAGTTCTAATCTTGGTTGGAAATAGTAAAATGGTAAATGTGGTCAACATTGAAAGATAGTGCTAGTAGTATTACTGCATGTGAGGCCTCTTTATTAAGTTATTATTAATATGTAAGGTAATAAATTATGCAAGCAAGTTACAAATTATGCAACAGTCTGTACTGCAGTTGTTAACATCATATAAATTGATATCAGTTTTTATTGAGATTATTCTTTGGTATGCTGTTACATGTTATATTCTATTTCAGTGACATATTCTGTTGTGATGCTATTTAGACACTCTAATTGGTATTTTGTCATATATGTCTTTCATATGTGCTTCTTCGAACATTTGTTCCTTATTTTAGAACATTGGTTCTGCTACTTTAGGAAATATTTTTTTTATACTCCTGCTAATTTCCTCATGATGTTCCCTTTATGAGAAGGCAACTCCTTATACAGAAGCCTATTATTGGTTTAATTCTTATATACCCCTTCTTGTCCCTTATTATTTTATACACACCTCATCAGCATATTATTGTCGTAGACATCCCATTTCTAGTGTTATTCCTTTGTTTGTGCAATGAAACCATATTTTCTCCTAGTGATTGTGCCAACCTTCCCTGTGTTTCTTTTTGCAGGGGTTGCTTGTCTGGGAGGTCTGACCTCCAATAATTATGTGCTCCCTGCTCAGGTACGCCCTTTGCTGAGTAAAAGATTAGACATATGGGATGGTTACTCGAATTATGCCTTCTTAGGCGTTGCCAATAGAGGTCCATTATGATGTGTACCTTGTTAAACATGGGAATAAATCTATGTGGAGGTGTGGCAATCATGACTCTAGAGGGTTTGCTGTTGGAGGCTTGGCCAATCCTATTAAGAAGACCCCTCATTATGGGATGTCTGTTTTGCCTTTTTTATGAGTATGAAGTACACAACTCCTTAGCACACTTGCAGGAAGTACTGGATGATGACAAATCATGTGGTCTTCCAATGTAGCTATGTTTCAGAACGGCATTTCACCGTAGCCCCTTGGCTATCACATAGCCTCATCAGCCATTTTATTACTCCTGAGCCATGACTTGTATCAAGTTAACATAATACCAATTGTTGCTATTTTAATCATAACATGTGATCATCATAATGCCACAACTACCTGCTAGGATCAACTTGTTATCAAAACTGCCATATATATTAATAGGTTAGGCAGAAATGTATGTTAGTAGAACATCTAGTTTTAGATGTTGTACTGTTCCCTAATTAACCGCTTTGTTGGGGAAATGCATTGGAACTTTGTAGATTGTAAATTTTTGTAGTAATTTCTTAGTAGTAATTGCTTTAATATTATTGAGGAGTATAGCACTCTATTTGTAGTTAAGCTATATGAAGTTTATAATATTAGGTGTGCACTTTATACCCTAAAGGTTTCCTGAGTCTGGTGATTGGTACCACACCATTCTACAATATTTTAGGATACCTCTATTGGTATTATTTGGTCTTTAGTGTTTATGGATCAATAATTGCAGTTCTTTCATGTGATGATATAACAATTTTAATTATTGCCTACTAAAAGTTATGTTTTAATTGTTCCTTCTACGACATGAGTTAATGGGTTTGTCAGCACTGCACCCCTGTCAGCATCCTTGTAATGTGATTGCAAATTGCCATGTGTAGTCGTAGCAGCAGAGAGACTAATCACGGTTGCCCCCCCCCCAATCCAGCATCTTTGCACACCCAATAGATCCTGCCAAAGGTTCAGTAGCATGTCTGTCAGAGTTAGGCTGACAGACATAATACACTGCAATACAGTAATAATGTACTGTATTATATCAGAGATTAAGCCCCCAAGGTGTCAAGTTCCAAATATTAAAAAACAAACAAATTACCGTCTTCCCAATTAAAAAAATTGGTTTATTATGTACAAAAATGAAAAACAAAAAAAAATCCTCAAATAGTTTATATATAGATAATGCTGCGTCCATAATAACTGTACTATAAATGTAATGCACTCTTTATCCTGAATGGCAAACACAGTTAAAAAAAAAAACCTGTCTTTTGTAACCTTGCCATAAACAATGGCAAACAGTTGTAAGTACCCCAAAATGGTACAAAAAAAACTACATCTCACCCCGCAAGACACATTTCCACATGGTTCTCTCAATAGAAAAATAAATAATGTAATTGTTGCAGATTATGACAGCACTAAAACAAATGGTTTGTAAAAGTCTGTAAAAAAATGAAAAAACAAGCTTTTTATGCAATAGTAGTAAAACATAAAAAACAATATAACTTTTGTCTCATTATAGTTATAAAGACCTGCCGAATAAAGAAAACTGTTTATTTATGCTGCATAGAACCAAATTTAAAACGTAAAAACACAATGGCAAAATAGCTGATGGATAATTGATGTGTATCGCAAAACAGTGCCAGTGAAATAGCCAAATGAAGGCTTATTTTTACAGGATGAAGGGTAGTTTTTAATGTGACTATTTTGGGGTACATAAAATGTATCATATAACGTTCATTGATTTTTTTTTTTTTTTTGCAAGGGAGGTGGAAAAAACAGTTCGGCCAGTTTTGTTTTTCCAGCATTCATTATTTGTTATAAATACCATGGTAAATTTTTTCTCTGATTAATACAATCCATAGGTTTTTATGTTTTAGTACTTTTGCACAATAAAAAAACTTTTTCAAAAAACATTTTTTTTTCTGTTACTACATTCCAAGACCCATAACATTTATATTTCTGTCCACAGAGCTGTAGGAGATATGTGTTTTGTTTTACTTTTTTGTGTAACAAGTTGTAGTTTTCATTGTTACTATTTTGGAGTAATTTTGGCATTTTTGAAAGTTTTTACCATGTGGTATACAGTACATAAATTGTTAACTTTATCCTTTGGGTTTATACAATGACAGCAATTTTAACATTTATAACTTTTTTTGTTTTATTACATTTTGCTCAACACCAAATTGTACAAATGAGTCATACACATCTTAAAGCATATGAAAATTGTCATCATAAACTACATTATGGTAAATTGAGACCATAACCCACCAAAAAAGAGGTCTGTATAAAGTCCATGCATAATACATAACAAGCACCGACAACCCCATATCAATAATGCATAGTAAAAACTGGTAATTAATGCTAAGCATATATTGCTTGTTATTTACGCGCTGTTGTTATTTATATATTATGCATTGATTTTATACAGACCTCTTGTTACGTTTTTGTGGGTTCTTGTCTCCATTTCCCATGATGAATTTTATAATAATAAATTTCCTATGTGTTAAATAAATATGTATATGAATCATTTGTGTTGTGTGTGGTTTTCACATTATGTTTGTGTACATAGTTCAGTGATTTGAGTTTAATTCAACCAGGTGTTTGAGCCTTTTGCACAATAAACAGATTACAGATTATTTTTTGTTGAATTTTGTTTACATATTTTAGTCAGACTAGAAGACTTGGACTTTATTCACTTAATAATAAACTGCAGTACGTATGTAATACAGTGTAATATGCCTCCCACTAATGTGCTGATAGGTAGTCTATTAATCCTGCCTTAGGCAACACATTGACACACTGACCAAACTGCACACAGAAGGAAGCCCCCTCCTACTGAAACCAGTTAATGACAGCTAGGAAGTCACTTTGGTCATTAGAGCAGATTCTCAACTGTCATTAGACAGCTAAACATCCATTTCACCAAGCATAGGACATCCATGCCATGCTTCTAAAACAGTTTATGGGTAGATTTAAGACCCTTTAGGGTAAATTCTCATAGCAGATTTTGCATAGCAGGGTCTGACATGCAGGATCTGATGCATTTATACAAAGCAACTTTGTATGCCTCATGAAATTGATGGCACATAGACATATATACAAAGCAGAAAAATAATATGGCCATGTGAATAAATGTCTAAAGTTGTATAAAATGTAAATGCAAGATTAGGTTCTATTCTGTTTTTTTTTTTTTTTTTTTAATTAAGAAGCTATAATAATTGCTTGCAAAATGTGCAGTGTCCCTGGAATTTGACTAGGATTCTTTAACTCAAGCTACAGACTTAGCAAATTCAGGTAAGTCAATTTAACGGGCCAGTTTGTCATGTAAGACTCACAATGTTTGTGTGTGTGTGTGTATGCGTGTGTGTGTGTGTGAGAGAGAGAGAGAGAAGAATACTAACAAAACAATTTTTGAACTATTTCAACTCAGCTACATTATATGTTAAGGATAGATAGCATGCACATAGTTTACTTTAATTTAGCTATAAACTTCTTTGTGCGCACCAATTTTTGTAAAAATATGTCTTTACTATTTGCATTGTCTTTTTAGTGTGGTGATACTAATGTGAACTATATGCTAAGCAAATGGGTGAAGTGATTTATCGCCTTTCTGCTGACATAGAGTTCTCTCTATTTAAACTTCCCTTTGTCTGCACATTATTGAAAATGCTGTTTCTTGTTAATATTATCTTTTCAACTTAGTCTAATGGTTTGGGCCTTGAAAATAAATGCTTGATTTTCCAAACATAATGATATAAATATACCATCTACATTGACTATATTATAAAAACACAAGCATTCAGATTAACAAATCTTAAACAATACTGCCCTCTACTGTCATCCAGATCAATGACATTTTGATCAGAGATTGACATTTCATTAAAAGCTGAGAAAGAAAACAGCATTATTTAATGATTTACACAATTCAGTTGCTAATTAAAATAACTTCCAAATTCTGCTTCAACAAGCAACGCCTTGAACAATACTGTTTGCTTTTTCAGCAGTCAGCACTACCAATTAATTAAATTGACATATACTGTAGCATGGTTACTTCTGGATGTATCAACAAACACCAAGTTGCCTATACATTCAGCAGTTTTACATTTTTATATTTAGCACTTTACATTACAGTATACTGCACAGCTATACATCCTTTGTGTGCTGCCATACAGAGAAAAGTATCTCTGTAAAAATTAGTGTGAATTAGTTCCTGAATCTATCGCTACAAAAGCACAAAAATAAAAAGATGTAGGGTTAGGGAAAATACAATTTGGGACATGGGCTTAAGCCACAGCCTTTAACCGCAACTCTCTATCTTTAGTTTATGGTAACAGCTGGAATTTTTACTCTGGCCCCCATGTTAAATGAGGAATTAGTGCTGTTAGTTTTGGTGCCTGATATGCTAATTAGGTTCTGTATTGTCAAATAGGTAGTCTTTGGCCAGAGCAGATTAGAAAGGGTCAGAGAGCTATGAATCACGCCCCCTGCCTGCTCCTGGCAGAGACCACCAACTTAACAGTAGACAGTCCAATTAGCATATCCAACTGCTCTGGAATCGGTGGAGCAGCATCTATTAAAGGATACAAAGAACTGGAGTACAGGGAAGTAGTGTAAAAAGTCCTATGCATCCCCATATACTTTAACTTTTTCCATGTATGTACTCATTTTTTGTAGTTGTAGTTTTAAATCACGAGATTTCTTTCAAGAAATGTTTGTGGGTTTCAGCCTTCTGGCTCCTTTCGTGCCAAACTTGTTAAGCATGAATTAGAAGTGCTATTATTATACTCTTAAGACCACAGAGTATAAAAAGTAGAGGCCAAGGAGAGGCTATTACTATTTATTTTTAGAGCAACATTAATTCCATGGTGCTGTACATTTCAGGGTTTACATAAAATACATAAAACACACAAAACAAGTACAATACTAACAGTGACCAACTGGTACAGTGGGATACATGGAATAGGTTACAATCTATGAAGGAAGGGACAGTAGGTGAAGGTAGAAGCTGTTCAGATGGTGATGGTGTGGTGGCAGTAGTGTAATTGAACGTTGTAGGCCTTCTTGAAAAGATGTGTCTTTAAGGTCTTCTTGAAGTTTGTGATTGTGGGGGACATTCATATGTGTTGTGGTAGTGAGTTCTAGAGTATGGGGGATGCCCAGGAGAAGTCCTGGAGGCAGTTGTGTGAAGAGTGGATAAGAGCAGAGCAGAGTAGGTCTTGAGAGGATTGAAGATTACGTGTGGGTAGGTAGCAGGAGATTAGGTCAGAGATGTATTGAGGGGACAGGTTGTGGATGGCTTTGTATTTCAGCTTTAACATTTTAACCCCTTCTCGACATCCACTGTACTATTACAGCAGATGCTGTTTTTTTAAAGATGGCTGCTGCTCTGCCACCATAGCTACCAGGTCACCTCTGTATTCTATAACGGAAACCCGGCCCTAATATCTGTGTTCATAGTTCACTCTGATCGCATGCATTGCAGGCCAGGACTCACCGCAACAAAATGGTGGGGACCGGCCCCGTACCTTTATCGTTCCAGCCAGCTCCAAGATCGTGGGAGCCGACCTATTCTTCTAACAGCTGGGAGCCTACTGAAGACTTACAGGCTTGTCATAGGCATATTACAATTGAGGCTGGTAAAGGACCAGCTTCAATATTAATGTAGCGAATCTCCCATAGACTGTAATACAGTTGTATTGCAGTCTATGAGACTTATAATCAAGTTATTGCTGGTTCAAGCCCCCTAGGGCGACTATTAAAATAGTTAAAAAAAAAAAAAAGTTTTAAAAAATATATTAAGAAAAAACCCCTAAAAGTTCAAATCACCCCCCTTTCCCTAGAATACATATAAAACTAAAAAATTACTGTGAAACACATACACATTAGGTATCCTTGTGTCTGAAAACGCCCGGTTTACAAATATCCCAAAAAAATATTTTTCCCCTACGGTGAAGCGCCGTTTCTTTGCTGTTTCACCTCTGATAAAAATTTAAATAAAGAGTCAGAGGCTACACATTACAAAAGCAATCCACTTTCTTCTTCAGGCATAGAAGATGTCTGAAGTAGAAAGCGGACTGCTTTTGTAATATGTGGGAGACATGTTCATTTGTATATGATTATTATTTGGTTTTGAACAATAAATACCTGTTGTTACTATTGGTTCAGCTGTGGGAGCTCTCCCACACTTTTATATTATTTAAAGGCAATACACCAGGGAGTGCCCTATTGCCTCTTATTTTTTTACAGAATAAAGCCCCACTGTGATGTCACAATGGCTTGTTATGAAGTCAGAATACCCCATTGTGATGACACAATAACCCAGTGTGTAATCAATCCAAGGAAAAAAGGTTTAAATGGCATGAAAAATATAAAGTTATAAAACTACGACTAAAACAAACCCAATTGCAAGTTATAAACAAAACAAGTAAAAAAAAGCCCCAAACAAAGACATAGAACAAAGACATAATACATAAGGTTTAAATAGCCAACTAAAGAACTAGATAAATTATCCCATTCAATACAAATATATAGTTAATATAAATTAATATACAAATACATGACATACAAAAAATTAAAAATCTAATAAAAACTAATTAACATGTTTTTTAGTTGATTATAATTTACTAACTACAACTGAAACCAGCCAATAGCAATATATAAACAAAACAAGTAAAAAAAAACACCCCAAAACTCCACTGTGTGAACAAGGACTAAACTCACAAAACATCAGTTTTGTTTTTTCAATAATTTTATTTAATCCATCAGGAATTTATGTTTGCATATCCAAAAAGACTCTTGATTTATAAGGGTCTAAAGCCTGTTCTTGACATTAAAAAGAATTTGTTCAAGAATGGTCAAAGCAAGTATGATTCATTGATTTGTGTATTGTATAAATTTGTCCGGACAAAATATGTTTTTATAATGTCTTTATTGATATTATATTTGTGTTTGTTAAGGTATATATTCATTGCCAGTATGGTACATCTCACATATTGGAGACCACATTGACATTGAAATAAAGAAATAACAAAAGTAGAAGTGCAATACAGATTTCAAAACTAAATGTTTCACCAGAAACCTGAGATCACCTTGCATTTGTCACAAAGCTCCATTGTGATTTCAGGATACTCGATTATGAAGTCAAAAATATTAATTGTGATGTTACAATGCCCTGTGATGTCAGAAATCCCCATTGTTATATCACAATGCTCTATTGTGATTTCAGAAAACATTATTGTGCTGTCAGAAATCCCCATTGTGATGTCACAATGCTCTATTAATAGGCCAGTAAACCTTATTGTGATGCCACAATGCCCTTGTTAGGAATCTCAGTGTGCTAAACAGCTAGCTGCTGTTTCCTTAAGGATACTGTGCCAACATGCAGTTTCTGCAGTTCCAATCAGCAGCTAAGGAGGGATATTTAAACTCTGTTCCTGCGCACCCAGGTGCCTGCTATTAGTTTGTACTTTAGTAAGGCTCTGAACTCTGATTGTTTGTGATGGATTGCTGTATTACTGACCATTGTTACTAGAAATTTGCTTGTTTTCAGATATGAACTCTGACGATACCTCTTGGCTTGACCTTTTGGCTTGAACATGTTCTCTCTTCTGATTCATCCCTCTGGTTTAAATCTGCTTTGTGAGTTTGTTGTGGGTTCTGGTTTGAATTCAGTTTGTAGACAGTTTATTTCTTATACTATTTTCTGTGGTGATAGCTTAAATCCAAATTCAGCAGAAGTCCATCTGGCACTGATGAAGATGATTAGGTACCCAGGATCCTGTAAACCAGATGCAAGGTCTAACCCAGATGTTCCAGGATTTGGCCGTGAAGATTCAACAGCATGAGAGATCACAACCTCAAGTCCCATTGGCATCCACTGTTCCCATAGAACCCAAAATAAATCTTCTAGACAGGCTTCTGGTTATCAGAAATCTTTTTCCAACTTCTATTCTTTATCAGTGGAATCATTAAGCTTTCTGTACTTGTTGGTCAACTGTCCGCTATCCTCATCTTTGGATGAAGCTATGACACTAGCTATTCATCTATACTGGCATTTACAAGAACACAAGGAGTGGTATTTGGTGTTCACTCTTCTCCCTCAACTCAAATACACTCTCGAGTCACACCCAGAATCTATGCAGTTAGGATCCACAATTTCAATTTGTGACAGAAGATTATTCTCTATGTTTATACTGCAGAGATGCTGGTCAAAACTGTCACAAGCATCTGGCTCTGGAAAACTTCAGCGTCTAGGTGGTTTTTGGGAAGACCACACAGGTGATCAGGTATTTCCCAATATTTCTAAAAAAGAAAATTCTTTTATAAGTTAAAATACCGTAGACAGGCAGAGGGAAAAATTGTAGATGGCAGGTACCTGCCACTGAGGCGGCTGGTATCTACAAGGTGACTGGCTGGAGTATGGGTCCGGGAGTTGTTGCAAACCCAGGCCTATACTCCAGTCCTGGTTTTGCTGGGTGACCCAATTATTCAGCTATTAAAGAGCTGAGGCTTCCCAAGGGAAGTGGGTGTGGCCATCTCTTGCATGAGAAAGCTGTTGAACACACTGCCCTGTTTGTCTGGAGGAGAAAGCCCAAAATCACCTGGTATATTGGTGAGAAAACTCTGGGGAATTATTTTCTTTGTATCCTGAATTAAGGACAATTTATGTTACTTGACTATGTGCCTTCATGCTGAAGCAAGCTGTTTGATTTATGAACTGGTGGACTGTATGAACTGCTACTAATAAAACTACAACTGTGAACTGGAACCTACACCTCCATGTGCCTGAATTACCTAGTAACCAGCCTACCCTGAAGGTCCCGTATCTACAATACTTTTTCATGATAATGTCATTTCTGGTAATGCTTTTGTTGACTGTGGTTCAGCCGCCAACTTTCTGGACTCACAGGTTGCTCAGATGTTAGGTATACCCTTGATACCACTCACAAGTCCAGTCAGTGTGACCACAATTAATAACACACCTGTTACCCAGTGTGCTCTTAAATTTTCCACACCTCTGGTGACTATTGTTGTAGGTACTATACACTCTGAGTTCATTTCCTTTTTTGTACTTGATCATTTACCTACAGATTTAATTATGGGTTTTCCTTCATTAGAGACACATAATTCTATAATTGATTGGAGACAGGGGGATGTGGTTCAATTTTGAATGTTTCAAATCTTGTATATCTCTGAACATTGCTTCTGTTACTCCGTCCCTGCAAGATTTTATTCAAGATTGTACTGATGTTTTCTCTGAGTCTGGGGATGATTTGCTTCTGCCTCAAAGATCATATGATTGTGCTATTGATCTTCTCCCTGATTCTAAACTCCCCAAGGGACAGTTATACAATCTTTCTGGTTTGGAAAGACAGGCCATGAAGTATTATATTAAAGATAGCCTTTGCAAAGGCCATATCCACCCTTAAACATCTCCGGTGGGTGCTTGGTTTTCTTTGTTAAGAATAAAGACGGAGGATTGAGACCATGTATTGATTATCATAATTTAAACAGAGTTACAGTTAAAAACCAGTACCCTCTTCCTCTAATCCATAACTTACTAAATCAAATCTTTGGAGCAAGGAGGCTCTCCAAGCTCGATCTACAGGGATCTTACAATCTTGTATGAAGTCATAAGGGGGATGAGTGGAAGACAGCCTTTAATACTCCAGAGGGTAACTGTGAATATTTGGTCATGCCATTTGGTTTGAGTAATACTCCTGCTGTTTTTCAAAATTTAGTTAATGATAGTTCTTGGAATTTTATTGGACATGTTGTGATCTTCTCATGTTAAACACCTAAGGTCAATTCTCCAGGTACTCAGAGAAAACCACTTGTATGTTGCAATTGTAAAGTGTCTTTTTAGTGTACAAGATCGTACTTTTTTGAGTTATATTTTGTCTCCTTCTGCAATCCGCATGGATCCAGCCAAGGTTCAAGCTATTGTAGATTGGACATGCCCTACCTCTCTTAAAGCTTTGCAGAGATTTTTGGATTTTGATAATTATTGAAGGAAATTTATTCATAATTTTTCTTTCATATCAAGACCTCTTACTGACCTATCTAACAAAGAGAGCTGGCTTAGTTCATTGGAATACAGATGCTATTTTTTTTGTAACCTACAGACCAGGGTCAAAAAATGTTAAGGCTGATGCTTTGCCTCAAAGTTTTCGCTCTTTTCAAACCCCTGAGCCTGAACCAATGCTCTCTGAAGGCATTGCTGTTTCTTCTGATCTTGCTTCTGAGATCAGAGAGCATCAGCAATTAGTTCCTCAAAATACCCCGGGTGGTAAATTATTTGTACCTCCTCAATCAAGACTTAGATCATTGAAGAAATTACATGATTTACTTTTGTTTGGTCATCTAGGAATTTACGGTACTAAAAGACAAGGTTCTCATCTCTACTGGGGGCCAACAGTGTCTCATGATAGCATATCACAATTTTTTCATTCTGTTTAGAGTATGGTGCTGTGTGAAGTGAAGAGAAAATGAGAGTGGGGAAGGGTCACTTCAAACTGCTATATCTTTGGCATTATAAATTGAAGAAACGTGCAGCTGCATATAAATATTCCAATCCCAACTATGTTTCCAACCAGTGATATCTCTGTAAGTCTTTGATTTAATGAGATTCTCCTCTTTAATATGATACCAAAAGCAAGTTTCTACAATTTATAGTTCCTGAGATGTAGCCGTTTGATGTGACCCTCCCAACCCTCATTCTTTCTTCTCCATAGAGCTCTGTGTGTGAGGCTGAATACAGAGACAAATGCAAACAGGCAATCAGATTGAAGAAAATGAGCAGAACAGCTTAATAAGTGGTGAAGGAACCAGATCTCCTTAATAAGATGTATTACAAAGTTGCTTATTACTTATTTATGAGAAGTTGTTTAGAACTTGAGGTACGTTTTAAGTACAATCAATTTATGACAGAAGTTATTAAAAGAGGGTTATTAAATAAAAATGAAAAAGAATACCTCTGTATTTCAAACTTACAAATTCCTATTTTTTATTACTTACCCAAACTTCACAAATCTCTTATGCATCTCCCAAGACATCCCATTGTATCTGGGATAGATTCTCTGACTTCTCATTTGTCCCATCTTCCAGATTTATTTCTTCAGGAGTTTGTATTGAATGTGCCCTCTTATTTAAGGGCCTCTTCCAATTCATTTATCTATTTGATTGACTTGAGACCACTTTCTGAGTTTTTGTTTGTTACACTCAATATCAGTGCTTTGTTCTCAAAGAACATGAATTAGGCATACAAGCTATAATTGATACTTTGCAGGAACAGTCTAAATTTTCCAGTGCACAAATCATGTTTTCAGTGAATAGTATTAGATTTATATTGACCCATAATGTTTTTACATTTGAAGGAAATATCTATCTTGAGAGGAGGGACTGTGCATTGGGGACTAATTTTCACCCAGTTAAGCTAATTTGTTTATGGGGTGATTTGAGTCCCATTACATTTCACATTGATGATTTATATATTATATGGATGAGTCCACCATTCATTTCCTCTTTAGAATGTTTGGATTTAGTGATGTTTAAGACAGAAGATTGTTTAATTGCCACATTTTATATACAGGTTAATACTAATAGTTACAGTGGGTACGGAAAGTATTCAGACCCCTTTAAATTTTTCACTCTTTGTTTCATTGCAGCCATTTGCTAGAAGTAAAAAAGTTAATTTTATTTCTCAATAATGTACACTCAGCAACCCATCTTGACAGAAAAAAACCAGAAATGTAGATATTTTTGCAAATTTATTAAA
The DNA here is from genome assembly GCA_947044405.1 of Leptodactylus fallax. Lineage (NCBI taxonomy): Eukaryota > Metazoa > Chordata > Amphibia > Anura > Leptodactylidae > Leptodactylus > Leptodactylus fallax. The sequence goes on from CAMRHE010000021.1 coordinate 10,950,289, forward strand.
AAAGAAAAACTGAAATATCACATGGTCATAAGTATTCAGACCCTTTGCTCAATATTGAGTAGAAGCACCCTTTTGAGCTAGTACAGCCATGATTCTTCTTGGGAATGATGCAACAAGTTTTTCACATCTGGATTTTGGGATCCTCTGCCATTCTTCCTTGCAGATCCTCTCCAGTCCCGTCAGGTTGGATAGTGAACATTGGTGGACAGCCATTTTCAGGTCTCTCAAGAGATGCTCAATTGGGTTGAGGTCAGGGCTCTGGCTGGGCCAGTCAAGAATGGTCACAGAGTTGATCTAAAGCCACTCCTTTGTTATTTTAGCTGTGTGCTTAGGGTCATTGTCTTGTTGGAAGGTGAACCTTCAGCCCAGTCTGAGGTCCAGAGCAATCTGAAAGAGGTTTTCTTCCAGGATACAGTGGGGAAAAAAAAATATTTAGTCAGCCACCAATTGTGCGAGTTCTCCCACTTAAAAAGATGAGTAGAAATAAATAAAAAGAAAAAGAAAAAACAGCGCAGAGTGCTAATAGTGTAAAACCAAAGGATGATAGATATCAGAATACTGATACAAATTGCTCACCTTGGTGGGTTGTGATCAGCTCACAACAACTTAGTAGGCATGTAGAATCAGATTATCTTCATTGGGACCTTGTGAAGCAGCTGCTAGCCTCGGAACCGTGGTATGAAGCACGTGTGGAAGAATCCAGATGCAGGTAGAAAAGAGGAGGTAGATGAGCGCTGGTCCAGAATAAATGTAGTCTTTAATCCAATTGAATAAAACACACGACGCGTTTCGGGACAAGCCCTTTTTCAAGTGTGCACTTAAAAAGATGAGGCCGGCATGTAATTGACATCATAGGTAGACCTCAACTATGAGAGACAAAATGAGAAAACAAATCCAGAAAATCACACTGTCTGATTTTTTAAGAATTTATTTGCACATTATGGTGGAAAATAAGTATTTGGTCAATAACAAAAGTTCATCTCAATACTTTGTTGACCTAGTGAATGACCTGTAAAAAGCTGGGACTAACGTAACAAAGGCTACCGTCAGTAACACACTACGCCGCTAGGGACTGAGATCCTGCAGTGCTACACGTGTCCCCCTGCTTAAGCTAGTACATATCTGGGCCGATCTGAAGTTTGCTAGAGAGCATTTGGATGTTCCATAAGAGTATTGGGAGAATGTCATATGGTCAGATGAAACCAAAGTAGAACTGTTTGGTAGAAACACAACTCGTGGTGTTTGGAGGAGAATGAATGCTGAGTTGCATCCAAAGAACACCATACCTACTGTGAAGCATGGGGGTGGCAACATCATGCTTTGGGGCTGTTTCTCTGCAAAGGGACCAGGACGACTGATTCGTGTACATGAAAGAATGAATGGGGCCATGTATCGTGAGATTTTGAGTGCAGACCTCGATCAGCAAGGGCATTGAGTATGAAACGTAGCTGGGTCTTTCAGCATGACAGTGATCCCAAGCAAACTGCCAGGGCAACAAAGGAGTGGCTTTGTAAGAATCATTTCAAGGTCCTGGAGTGGCCTAGCCAGTCTCCAGATCTCAACCCCATAGAAAACCTTTGGAGGGAGTTGAAAGTCCGTGTTGCCCTGCTCTAGAGGAGATCTGCATGGAGGAATGGGCCAACATACCAGCAACAGTGTGTGCCAACCTTGTGAAGACTTACAGAAGACGTTTGACCTCTGTCATTGCCAACAAAGAATATATAACAAAGTATTGAAATGAATTTTTGTGATTGACCAAATACTTATTTTCCACCATAATTTGCAAATAAATTCTTTAAAAAAATCAGACAATGTGATTTTATGGATTTGTTTTTTCATTTTGTCTCTCATAGTTGAGGTCTACCTATGATGTCAATTACAGGCCTCTCATCTTTTTAAGTGGGAGAATTTGCACAATTGGTGGCTGACTAAATACTTTTTTTCCCCACTGTATCTATGTACTTGGCCGCATTCATCTTTCCTTCAATTGCAACCAGTCGTCCTGTCCCTGCAGCTGAAAATCACCCCCATAGCATGATGCTGCCACCACCATGTTTCACTGTTGGGATTGTATTGGGCAGGTGATGAGCAGTGCCTGATTTTCTCCACACATACCGCTGAGAATTAACGCCAAAAAGTTCAATCTTTGTCTCATCAGACCAGAGAATCTTATTTCTCATAGTCTGGGAGTCCTTCATGTGTTTTTTGGCAAACTCCATGCGGGCTTTCATATGTCTTGCACTGAAGAGAGGCTTCCTTCGGGCCACTCAGCCATAAAGCCCCAACTGGTGGAGGGCTGCAGTGATAGTTGACTTTGTAGAACTTTCTCCCATCTCCCTACTGCATCTCTGGAGCTCAGCCACAGTGATCTTTGGGTTCTTCTTTACCTCTCTCACCAAGGCTCTTCTCCCACGATTGCTCAGTTTGGCTGTACGGCCAGGTCTAGGAAGAGTTCTGGTCGTCCCAAACTTCTTCCATTTAAGGATTATGGAGGTCACTGTGCTCTTAGGAACCTTGAGTGTTGCAGACATTCTTTTGTAACCTTGGCCAGATCTGTGCCTTGCCACAATTCTATCTCTGAGCTCCTTGGGCAGTTTCTTTGACCTCATGATTCTCATTTGCTCTGACATGCACTGTGAGCTGTGAGGTCCTATATAGACAGGTGTGTGCCTTTCCTAATCAAGTCCAATCAGTTTAATTAAACACAGCTGGACTCCAATGAAGTGAGTATGAGTAGATGAGTAGAAATGAGTAGAACCATCTCAAGGAGGATCAGAAGGAAATGGACAGCATGTGAGTTAAATATGAGTGTCACAGCAAAGGGTGTGAATGACCATGTGATATTTCAGTTTTTCTTTTTTAATAAATTAGCAAAAAATTCTGTTTTTTTTTCTGTCAAGATGGGGTGTTGAGTGTACATTAATGAGAAATAAAATGAACTTTTTTGCTTTTAGCAAATGGCTGCGATGAAACAAAGAGTGAAAAATTTAAAGGGGTCTGAATACTTACCGTACCCACTGTATATATATATGTTTAGTTTCAAAAGTATTTATTAAATGAAACAGGAGATCCAGTAAACATGTCGTATAACAGTGAGCAAAAAGGCCATAGGTGTAAAGAATGTATGAAACATGAAATAAAAATAATACATGCAACACTAATAAGGTAAGCTATAAGATTTAAAAATGTTTTCAACAAAAAAAAAAAAAATAATCAAGAAAGGAAAATGGGGGTAACGCTGTCTCTTACAGGAGAACCTGTGTCTTAAGGGGGAGACTTCAAACTTGGGGGGGGGGGGTCATCGTCCTGATATTACAGTTGTAGACAGTACGAAATGTGTCCAATTGGAACCAATTAGTCTATGTGCCTTTGAACCAACCTATGAATGGACAGCCACAAGCGTAGGACGAGGGGACAGGTCCACTATACATGGTGAGTGTGTTCTTTGGTTTGACAGCCCCTAAAGCACATAGGAGAAATCTTAGGGTATATAAGGTGCAATTTATCTGGGATCAGATAAGTAAAATGAAGAATTTCCAAAGATGGCAGCAGAAGATATAGGGTGGGCGGACACGTGTGGAGACCAAAGCAGGGCTTGAAGCAAAGCTGGCGCTACCAGGGTTGATTCTAGCGATACCCACTGCAGGCAATCCGTGGTGTTATAGATGGAGCATAATTGCGATAATCTTGCTGCAATATAGTAGTTGTACAGGTTGAGGACAGAGACACCTCCCATCTGTTTATGATAATGCATTACGCCTCTCTGTATCCGTGTTTTTTTATAAGGCCAGATGAAGCGGAAGATTTCTCTCTGCAATCCTGCTAGGGAGGAGAAGGTCACCAAAGTCAAGATTACTTCATCCATCATTGTTAGTTAACATAAGAACTATTGTGTAACATAGTTAAATATAATTTGAGGAGAATTCCCAGAAACTATGTAAAATCCTATATTTGTATGCCAGTAACCCATCCCTAATTTACGTAATATGATTGATTACTACTGTTGTTTTATACCCTATAAAATAAACGACCAGTTGTCTTCCAACAGGAGATCTCTGGCAGTTGCTGAACAATTCTGTGTCGTCTCTGTCTTATTTGCTTATACACCGGTACCGGTTACCTAATCTACCTGGGAGTTTTTTTCCGCATTAACAAGAGGGTGTGCGAAAATAGTAGAAGATTCTCAGCAGGGTAAACATTTTAATTGTGCGAATTCTCCCGACCCAAGAGAATGTATAACAGTGCCAAGTGGTGAGATCCTTTGCCAACTTTGGAATCTGGATGGCATAGTTCCATTGAAAGTACCTACTATCTAGTGAGTTTCAGTTCAGAGATTGATTCCCAAATTGTGAATATATTTATCTTATGTCTGGAAACCGAAATTTAGAGATATAAGTTTCCTGGTTGCAGGAAGGGGGAAGTAGGGGGGTATTACAGTGCATAATTTCTGATTTAGATGCACTAAGTTTAAGGCCAGAGAGTTGTGTTAAACATGAGAGGGTATTGAGCAGGTTCCCAGAGGCTCAGCAGGGGTTTGGTAATAGCGAGCAACATGTTATCCGCAAAGAGATTAACTTTAAATTTGCCTCTCCCGATGTACATGCCCGTAATTTCAGGGTTTGAACGTAAGGCAATCTCTAAAGGCCCTTTGGCTAGGGCAAAAAGTGTGGAGGGTAATGGGCAATACATATATTAATAGGTATCAGTGCCTGCTGGAAATAGCTAGTTATCCCCATAAATCAGAGGTAACCCCATGACAGTCTGTGAAAGGCCTTTTCAATGTCTAGGGCCAGTAACGAGATGGGTAAGTTCTGATGGCCAGCTCTGTGTATAATATTACAAAGTTTCCACACATTATCTGAGGCTTGTCTATCGGGGATAAATAAAACTTGATCAGGATGGGAGTAAGCAGTTCAGACAGGAAGTGAGGATAGAAAAAAAAAATCTTAATATTTAAATTCAAGGGGGGTGGGGTGGTACTTTCTTTACCACTTTTATGGACGCACTCAGCATATGGGGAGAGTATTGATTTATATCTCTTATCTCTTATATATATAAAAATGAGTTTCTGTCTGTCTGCCTGTTCTTTATGCATGACCAAACGACTGGACCGATCTTCACCAAATTTGGCACACAGGTACATCAGGTGTCCGGGAAGGTTTTAGACCTGGTCTCAGATCTTTAGGACGTACTGTTCCTGCGATACAGTATTTCCAAAAAACTGACCTGAATTAGCCAATAGAAGCCTGCAAGTCTTTCACTCATATTCCAACTGCCAACACACGGACATGTCCCTATCAGCCAATAGAAGCCATAGGCTTGCCCCACGCAGCCTCCCCCGGGCCCCAAAAACCCCCCCCCCCCCCCCCCCCCCGGGGGGGGGGTGGGGGGGGGGGGGGGGGCCACAGGTCACATGCCACAGTTTTACACAAGGTTTCCAAACACCACCATTTCGTCCACAGGTTATCTAAGGGCCAGGGTAGTGGATAGCTCCGACAGTGCTGCTTAAAAAAGAGGAGTCTCACCAAAGGCACACAGTACATCAGGTGCAGGTTTAATCCACTCCAGAGTTTCCGAAAAAAGACCCAGCCAAAATTGAATTCTTCACATATCCGCTGATACCGGGGGTTGGTCATCTTTAAAGGGGCAGGGCACTGTGGATGACACTGTTACACAAGGTCACATACACACAGCTTTACTCCAGGTTTCCATAACAACCAATTGCTGGTTTTTCACTGATATCCAAACTGAGATACACATGATCACATGACGCTCATGGACCAATGGAAACTTGCAGGTTCTTCAGTCTTGACATACACACAGTTTTACACCAGGTTTCCATAGCAACCAAGCTATTTATGACCTTTATTAGTCAATAGCAGTTCACAGGTCCTCAAATATTCAGTCATATGACGTGTATCAGCCAATATAACTTCACATTTAATTTACCAGGTTTCCATAACAACACAGCCATAAATAGACTGTACCTATACTGGACTGCTATCCTGGATAACAGCATTCTTATAAATTGAAATTTATTTAAACTACACACAAACGACATACAGTGACAATTCTTATGGGGCCACTACACAAACAAAAAATGAAATTTACCCATGCAAAGCTGGGTCCTTCTGCTAGTTTCTTATAATATTGAGATGAAAACCCATCAGGACCCATGGCTTTACCATTCTTAAGGGTGTCAATTGTTAAGCCTAATTTCTCTTTAGTGATTGCCTTCTTGAAATTGGTGGCTTGGGCGTTTGTTATCGCAGGGATTGTGTATATACATTTATATGTCTTTTTTAATTGAGTGTTTGTATGAGATTATATTCATTAATTTTGACCACATATTATGTACAGTACCTCACATATTGATTGTGGAACAATTTTATTTGTACTATAATGGTTTAAAGGGTACACGAGTTTTCATGAAAAGTTGGCATATGTGCAGGATTTTGCCATGTTGTCTGTATTATCACTGTAAAAGCCTTCATAAATGATGTTCTATTAGTTTTTCTGCTGGTAATAATCAAATTATGGCTGAATCACAGTTTACATGTGTCTCTCAGCCAGGGAGTATATACAATAAGCAGCAATCTGTCACCCTCCCCTATCCATTGCTGATAATGTTATGCCATACTGCAAGGAGTAACTATACATTGCAAACAAGTACCTGAGAAGTGACCATAATATAGGGGATTCAGGAACACTGGCCTATAAATACAGGGCAAATATATGCAACCAACTATAAAACAAACTATGATCACAGTCAGGAAAGCTGATTGCTCTTTGTGAAAAATATCCCAATCATAATCACACAAGCAGCCACAAGTAGATACAAGTACATAAAAGACTTTTCTTACATTGTAAGCTGTGAGATTTGCAGAATCTTCAGTCATTTGCACAAAGCAACAGTTTTCATACATGTCTGTGCAGGATGTGAGGAGAGTCAATCCTTCCCCTCTCCATTCACTGTGTGAAGAGAGAAAAGGACTGCCCTCTTCACTCACTGAGATAAGCAAGAAAAAATGGAATGTATTTATGGACGAACTTCCTTGGTAACAAAAGAGTGAACTGTAATTTAGCTAAAAGAGAGACAGCAACATTTTTAATTAAAGTGCATTACATTCTGGTTCTGAATCACATGCTCTATGAAATGAGACTAAGTTGTCTGAAATGTTAGTGACCATTTAATTTCCCTGTATGGAGAGGATTATTTGTTGGTTCAAATGTCTTTGATTCATTACTGTGTTGTCTGTGCAAACTCCACCCTTTCATTTTATTCATTGAAGTCTTTTTATATTCTGTTTCTGGTTATATAACTCTTTCCCTTACGTCCTACAGCAGCACAATATGGGGTATTTCTCCCCCTGTGTGTTGTTTAGGACAGGTGGAACTTTTAATTAGCACAAAAATGTGCTTACTAACCTGCCCTATAAGAGGGCACGAGAGACCTCCCTCACCTGTGTTTTTTTCTGTCCTGTGTGGGACAGGTGGAGGAGGTCTCTTGTGACCTCTCTAGAGTTAAGGGGTTTTTTCTTACCTTGAGGTGGTCGTTTCCTTCTGTTGCCGGCCTGCGTTCCTTCTTCTCAGTGCTTCTGTCGGTAATTCTTCGGCCGGCGGTAGGCTTCGGCCTACCCGGAGGGTACGTCGGACTTTGCGACGGCCGGAACCCTTCTCTGTGTCCGGGTTCCCGTGCTGACGGATTTCGCCGGACTCCTTCGCGCCTACTTCCGGTTCTTGGAAAAAGTGCGGTAAGTTTGGAAATTTAAAATTTAAAGGCAAAATATAGAATTGATTTTTGCTGCTTGTTGTTTGAGCCTCTGACTTAGGCTTTTGCTCCTCTATGTTTCATTATGGCATTTGACCCATTTTGGTGCTATAGATCTCAAGAAGGTAAGTAATATTTATTTATTCTTGTTCATATATTATATGAATGGTCCCTTATTTAGACGACTGGCTGATAAAAGCCAGTCAGTGTCTGTTCTGCTCCAGCATTTACAGATTGCCATATCCCTGCTTCAAAGCCTGGGATGGCTCATAAATTGGGAGAAGTCAGAAGTCGTCCCCTCAACCAAAAGGAAGTTTCTTGGTTACTTCCTAGATTCAGACCGGCTGGAAATCTCCTTGGCGACTGCAAGGAAAAAGAAATTAATTACAGCGGTTCGGCAACTTTTCAGGAGGCCGAGAGCGTCCATCAGAACTTTGATGAAAATCCTAGGTCTGATGTCATCTTCCATCATGGCGGTTCCTTGAGCCTTATGGAATCTACGTCCTCTTCAGATGGAAATCCTAAGAATTTGGGATCGCTCTCTGTCCGGTCTCAACAGGAGGATTCGACTCTCCCCCAGGACCCGTCTTTCTCTCAGATGGTGGTTGCACCTCAAGGACGGAAGGTCCACGGTCCAACCTCGGTGGACCCTGTTGACTACAGATGCATCCCTTACGGGATGGGGAGCCCATCTGGACGGAAACTCCATAAAGGGAGTCTGGAGCGCTCCAGAAGGAAGGACGTCGTCCAACTGGAAGGAGCTCAGAGCTGTGTACCGTGCCTTACTCCATTTCTCTCCTCTTCTCAAGGGAAGAGCAGTCAGGATTCGCTCGGACAACATGACGACGGTATTATATGTGAACAGACAGGGAGGCACCAGATCATCATCCCTCCTCAGGGAGGCAGATCTGATTTTTTCCTGGGCAGAGAAAAATCTGACCCATCTAGCCGCGGTTCACATCAAGGGCTCCCTGAACTCAGTAGCGGATCGGTTGAGTCGGGGTCGTGCCGTATCAGGAGAATGGTCACTCAATCCAGAAGTGTTTCATCAGATTACCCTGAAATACGGTCTACCGGAGATAGACCTCATGGCAACCCGATTCAATGCCAAGGTGGAGACGTTCTGTTCCCTGTACCAGGAGGACAATCCCTTGGCAGTGAATGCCCTGTCCATCCCTTGGAGGTCCAGGCTGTCATACATTTTCCCTCCAATTCCTATGATACCCAGAGTATTGATGAAAATAAGAGAGGACCAAGCCTCTGTAATAGCCATCATTCCATTCTGGCCAAAAAGAGCTTGGTTTTCCCAGCTCATGGTGATGAGTCGAGGGATATATTAGAGGCTTCCCCCCACCCAGAACCTGGTTTCCCAAGGATCACTGAAGTGCCAGGATCTGAGGAGATTCAACCTGACAGCCTGGAGGTTGACCAGTCCCTACGAATGTATAGAGGACTGTCAGAAGCCGTCCTAAAGACGCTTTCCTGTGCTAGAGCTGAATCCACCAAAAGGAATTACCAGAGGACGGCTAAGATTTTTTTGGAGTGGTGCTCCAAAAGAGGCGTTGATATTTCTAATCCTTTGACTTCTGATGTTTTGGATTTTCTTCAGGATGGCTTGGACAGGGGCCTTGCCCCTGCTACTTTAAAGGTACAGGTATCGGCTTTATCCGCCCACTTAAACAGACGGTTGTCCCAGGATTCCCTGGTTGCAAGATTCCTTAAAGGAGCGGCGAGGCTGAAACCTGCGGTATCTTCTCCTATTCCCCAATGGGACCTTGCGACGGTCCTTTCAGGCCTTTGTGGTCCTCCTTTTGAACCTCTGGAAGCTACGGAGCTAAAATTTTTAGCCTTTAAAACTACTTTTTTGTTAGCCATCACATCTGCCAAAAGGGTAGGAGAGCTACAGGCGCTCTCCTCCAAAGAACCTTATATTGTATTTTTTTCGGATAGGGTCCACCTTAGGTTTTTGCCTGGCTTTATCCCTAAGGTTCCTTCACGTAATAACTATAATCAATTGATTTCTTTGCCTGTTTTCCTTCCGGATCCATCCTCAGAAGAGGAGTTTAAACTTCATACTTTGGATGTGGTGAGGTGTCTGCGAATTTACTTATCGCGGACACAATCTTTCAGGAGAGCTGAAAATCTCCTAATCAATATGTATGGTAAAGACAGAGGTCTTAAAGCTTCCAGACCCTCCTTGTCCAGATGGATTAAGGAGGCAATCAAAATTTCTTTCATTGCTCAAGGGTTGCTTCCTCCAGTTTTTTGTACAGCCCATTCGGCCAGGGCTGTGTCGACTTCTTGGGCTGAGAATCGCTCGCTTCCACTGGATCAAATTTGTGCGGCTGCTTGTTGGTCATCCCAGCTGACTTTCGTCAAACACTATCGTTTGGATGTCCGCAGTTCCGAGACGACTGCCTTTGGCCAGACAGTTCTTGAGGTTGTAAGGCGAGGAAACCCTCCCTAGGGGAATTACTTGCTATATCCCCATATTGTGCTGCTGTAGGACGTAAGGGAATCATTGATTATATTGTTAATCTGTTTTCCCTTAGTCCTAACAGCAGCACAAGGCTTCCCTCCCTAAAATCTTGTTTCTTTTACTTTATAATTTACACAGGTGAGGGAGGTCTCTCGTGCCCTCTTATAGGGCAGGTTAGTAAGCACATTTTTGTGCTAATTAAAAGTTCCACCTGTCCTAAACAACACACAGGGGGAGAAATACCCCATATTGTGCTGCTGTTAGGACTAAGGGAAAACAGATTAACAATATAATCAACGATTGTTCAGTGCCAGGTCACACAGGCTTGAAAAAGGAAACATTTTTGACTTCCGAAATGTGTTGCTAATGGTCCTGGTTTAAAATTATTATGAGTAGCTGCATGTCTTACTTGGGCTTATTTATGTCAGTGTGCTTTTTTAATATATTCTTTAAGTAAAATCCATTTTTTTTCCGTAAGACTAGGGAGACTGCACTGCAGAAACCACTGAAAATCAGCAGAGAGAAAAGTCCTGCATGGAGGACTTTTTCTCTGCCAGTTTCAATATAAAAACAGCGGAAACTTGATGGACACCCGGTGGACCTGAACAGCGGAGACATTGTGACTACATTGTGCTCTTTTGTTTTGTCTGAAAGCCCCATTGTGATGTCACAATGCTCTGTTTTGTCATTACAATGATGTGTTAATGTCCCAATGCCCTATTGTGATGTCATAAATCCCCATTGTGAAGTCAGTATGCTGTAATGTGATGTCACAATGCCCCATTGTAAGCCCTACTGTTATGTCACATCCCACTTGTGATAACTGAAAGCTTCATAGTGTTGTCTAAAAGCCCCATTTTGATGTCACAATGCCTCACTGAGATTTCACAAATCCTTATTGTGAGACACAAAAACTGACACCAAGTATCTACAGATGGAGTTATATGAAGCGCTAACACCAAGGAATGCAGTAGATCAAATGACAGAATGAAAAAGTGTTTTATTGATCCTTAAAAACACTAAAATATGTTAAATATAGCGTTTTGGCAGACATCAACCACCTTTCTTAAGCCTGACTTGCACAGCAAACTGCCGAAGATAAATAAGATAATGGAGGGATCAATTAGTAATTAACATTATGATGGGCATCAGTATTAACAAATCACAGTCCTAATCCTTAATACATATCTGAAAATATAATATAACTTATCCTAAAAGTACATAAATAATGTAAACGCCATAAGTTATAATTGTGACTTATTATATAATTTTTTTAGTATGCAGAACAACAGAAAAGCAAGTAAGCTGTGTGGAAGACATCTTATTAAATAAGCCATATGGAAGACAGGGACATGATGTCACAATGGTCGACTGTCATGTCACAGCTCCTTATTGTGATGTGATAATGCCCTGTTTCAATGTCACAACACCCAAATTTGATGTCACTATGCCCTTCTGCACTGTCAATGGTTTATTGTGATGTCACAAAGCCCCATTATGCAGAAGGTAAAAAAAAAAAAAAAATAGGCCACACAGAGTGCAACTGCACAATCAAGTAAAACTGTGTGCTACCATCATAGGCAGGAGCAGTAGCGAACATGTAGATATGCTGGAGAATGTACTTATGAGTGTCAGCAGAGTTGTGCCTTATCTACACAAATTATCTGCTGAAAAGTGCCCCCCACCCTTTAAACTCATGTTAATATGTTTGATTTTATGTGTATTGCACTAAAGGAGTTCCTTGTCTGTTCTTAACCTACAGGATTACATTGGTTGTTGGTGCCATACATCTTCAGCCTTATAGAGGATCCACAGTTCCTCTAAGATCAGCAAGATCCCTTATTTGAGTTTGAAAAAAAAAACTGTGATATCTGTACTTTTTAATTTAATTTTCTGCACAATCAAATTGAACTGTCTGTTACCATCATAAGAAGAAGTAGTAGTGAATGGGTTGATATGCTGGAGAGTGGATTTATAAGCTTCGATCAAAGTTGTGCCTTAGTTGTACAACTTCATCTGGTAAGAAGTGTTCCTGATCCTCCCCCTCTCTGCTCATGTCAGCGTGTGTGTTTTTATCTATATTGCACTAGGGAGTTTCTTGTCTGTTTATTATCAACAGGAAAGCCCCATTGTTAGTGGTGGAACTACTGCCTCCAGGGGGATGAAGGAAGAAGCAGAGGTGCCCGTGGGTAGGATCGGGGATTGGTAATCAGGGCTGCGACACTGAGAGTGTTTGGTGGAAATATCTCGTGAGGTTCTCCTGGTGAATTTGTTCAGACCAAACAGGATCAAAACAAAACTGCTATTGGAGTCTCTTCAGACCCCAAAGTGTAATGAGCAGAGGACCAGAGGAGGTAAGTAAAAACAACATTAGATACCATATCTCAGGCCTTGGCAGTCATGTGGGTCAGACCGGCGTGATGACACATAATGACACAGGCGTAACTCTGCAATTTGGACTTAATATTCATGCCAGTTTCATGTCACACTATGTATGAACTGTGAGGGTCACGAATCACCACGTGACAGCAAACAGATAACAGCAAGAATTACTGATCCCTCCATCACAGCCCACAAGTTTCCAGATTGTTTATTTTTTTACCTGTTGTAAATAACTTCCTTACTTATATTGCATTTTGTTTTGTTTTTTTTAAGGATTCTAAGATCCTTTGAAGGTCCATGTCTTTAGGGTATAAAAAAAAAATCTGTGAATTTTCAGTTTCTTGTATAACACCATGTCGGATGAAGGGAGCTAGTTCTCCCGAAAGCTTACCATCAAATATAGTCAGGTAGCCTCTAAAAGGTATCGCCTGATTTCTTCACTCTTCCACTTCTGAATCAACTAGAAATTTTTGGAAAATTCGTAACGAAAACCATAGGGGCCACTATGAGACATCATACTGTGTGGAGGGGACACTATGGGATACTATACTGTGTAGAGGACACTATATGACATTATACTGTGTGAAGGGACCACAGTGGGACATTATACTATGTGAAAGGGCCACTGTGGAACATTATGCTATGTGGAGGGCTACTTTGGGACATTATACTGTGAAAGAACCACAATGGAACATTATACTGTTCACTATGGGACATTATTCTTAAAGGGGTTGTCCAGGGATTGGACACACACTGGTGGTGGCCTAAAGTTACTAGCACTTACTATATGGGGGCCTGTAAACGGGCACTTACTGCATGGGGGCCAATAAAGGGGCAGTGTACAGTGTGGGGGTAAGTAAAGGAAGCATTTACTTTGTGGTGGCATAAAAAGGAGGCAGCAAACTGTATGGGTGGCAGTAAGGCAGCAATATAGAGTTCCTTGATGCTGTTCGCTAGTGTTCTCTAACAAACCACTGAGGCCTTCACAAAACAGGTGTATTTATACTGAGACTAAATTACACACAGCTGGACTCTATTAACTAATTAAGTGATTTCTGAAGGCAATTGATTGCAGTGGATTTTATTTAGGGTATCAGAGTACAGGGGGCTGAATACTTTTGCACATCACACTTTCAGATTTTTATTTGACTAAAATTTTAAAAACCATGTATCATTTTGGTTCCACTTCACAATTGTCTGCTACTTTGTGTTGGTCTATCACTTAAAATCTCAATAAAATACATTTAAGTTTGTGGTTGTAAGGTGACAAAATGTGAAAAAGTTCAAGGGAATGAATACTTTTGCAAGGCACTGTAGCTATTAGTCATAGTCATAGACCAGCCTCAATAGCTATATTGCATGACAGGCCTGGGAGACTTCATTAGACTTCTGGCTGCCATAGGAACAGGATGTCTCCCACAATCTTGCCGTTTGGGAGCCGTCCTGCAATGGTAAAGGTACCGGAACGGTGGGGACTGGCCCTAGAGGGCTATGGGCAGCTTTAAGAGGGCATAACTGAAAGCACTGCCCATGATCAGAGTCTCTTCTCGGAGGTATTAACTCTGGGTCTCCTTTGTGCAATAGCAGCTGCCATCTTTAAAGACCCGTCATCGGCCGTACTATTATGGCGGATGTCGGTAAAGGGTTGAGTGACATATATCAGATTTTGAAAAACGGGACTGTGTCTTTTAGGGGTTAAGGTATTGTTGTGGCATTGATTATCTAGCTATGTACATGGGTGACCTAGAGAGATGTGTTAACTCGCCCAAGTTTCCCGGGCGTCTCCTGTTTTCAGGCCCCCTAACCCTGCTGGCATCATTAGTATTCCCTGCGATATCAGTTCAGTCTTATGAATATTAATGAGAAGGCTGCTAAGAGATACCCATCCAGTTAAAGACTTATTCTGTTTAAATTTTAATTAGGTTTTACCAGGGTGTTGCACTTGGGATATTGTATATAAAAAGCTGTTACCCTAATGCTTGAGCCATGGGCTCCACTATTTTTATTAAGCGACTTTTGTCTGACTCAAAACTTCGATAGTATTTTTCTTTCAATGAATAATGTTTTGATATATAGAGTTATATAACTCTATACACCAGTAGATTGTAAAATTAAACAATATACTGTATTTTTTAAACACATAGGGACTATTAGGGATTCAGACAGGGGCAGACTTGGGACTGCCCTTGTAAGAACATGGGAACCTAACTGCTCTGAGGTATGGACCCAGACAAGGGCTCCAAGTCTAGCAATTTTTATAAATGTGTACTTACAATAACTGGTAACAAGGCGCTGGAATTGTGTTTTGTGGTGTATGTGTGTATTATATCATTTTTGTGTTGACGTATTGGAGCAGAAGTTAAGTTTTAACTGATACTTCACCATTACTGTAATATACACTTTTCACACAAAACTTCAAGCCCAATGCCTCTCTGTCTGTCTGACAATGTGCATAATACGTCTTTAACACTAGTGGAGGGAATTTCTGAACACTTCCAGAGTGCTCAGAGGATACTTTTCTGTTTCTAATTATGCTATAGCCTCTCCTTTTTATGCTGCTATTTAAAAATATGTTGCACATAAAATAATGGAAATGATATGGTGTTTCTTAAGACAATTTAGCAAGGGTGGGATTTGTATTTCTAACAGGTTCTGTGGGAAAGATGGGGGGAAGAGGTGAAAATTTTATTGGAGTGGGAAGCATAAGATGGCTCCGCTGAAGTGGCTGCCTGTTAGGCAGCTCTGAGACTCTCTCTCTCTTATTTTTCTTTCTCTATCTGTTTTTTTTATCTCTCTACTTAATGGACTTTACACTATGAAGAAATGAAGAAACAAAGACTTGGAATTGGACCTTGGTGATACTTTTTTTTTTTTATCTGTCTTTTTGTCCTGCTGAAATGGAAACTCTTGTGTCTGCAGGCATTTCTTTTGTCTACACAAGAGAGAAATTACTGCAGCTTAGAGTCACAACAACAGGGCTGAATACCATTTGCCCACCCATCCCCCAAGAACTCTGGAGAAAGAAAAAGCGGGGGGAGGGGCTGCAGAGCAGGAACTCTTCAGAGGATTAAAAAGAGGCGTTACCGACCAACTGTTCCCTCCATCATTATGGGCAATGTGAGATCTCTTGCAAACAAGATGGATGAACTAACAGCGCTCACCAGGCATCATCAGGAGTTTCGGGTGTACAGCATGATGCTACTTACAGAGACTTGGCTCACTGAAGTTACTCCTGACTCTCTGGTCTCCTTGGATGGTTTTAAACTCCTTCGGGCAGACAGGACAAGGGAGAGCGGTAAGAGGAAAGGAGGGGTGCTGGCAATGTTTGTGAATAATAGATGGTGCAATCCTAGGCACATTGTGATTAAGGAGCAAACTTGCTGTAAGGACATTGAACTATTAGCTGTGAGCATGAGACCTTTCTATCTACCAAGGGAACTATCACATGTCATCGTGATAGCTGCATATGTCCCCCCCTCTGCGAAAGCTGACGCTGCCTGCGAGGTCCTACAAGCCACGCTGAGCCAGTTACAGTCTCAGCACCCCCAGGCCCTCCTTCTTGTGTCTGGCGATTTCAACCACGCCTCTCCATCATCCACACTTCCCAGTTTCACACAGTATGTAACCTGCCACACAAGAGACAACAAAACACTGGACTTGTTCTTTGCCAACGTGAGGGAGGCATATAACTCATCAGCCCTACTGCCCCTGGGAAGCTCGGATCACAACCTAGTACATCTCCGACCTGTGTACAAGCCACTTGTACGTAGAGAACCAGCTGTCACCCGCACAGTGAGGATATGGTCCGAGGAGAGTGATGAGGCTCTGAGGAATTGTTTTGACACAACCGCATGGGAAGTTTTGCAGGATTCGTATGGAGAAGATATAGAAGGACTCACACACTGCATAACGGACTATATTAATTTTTGTGTGGACAACACAGTACCCACAAAAGTGGTGAGGTGCTTCTCCAACAACAAACCATGGATTAACTCTGATATAAAAACACTACTTAAGGAGAAAAAGATGGCATTCAGGACAAGAGATAAGGAGGGGTTGAGGGAAGTACAAAAGAAGCTGAGGCATCTAATCAGGCAAGGAAAAGCCAGTTATAAGGAAAAAATGGAAAAGCAAATGGAAAGAAAAGACATAAGGGGGGTCTGGGAGGGGCTTAAGTCAATTTCGGGTCATAAACAGTCTGTCTGCCAGATTGAGGCAGATGTTAACTGGCTTAATGAACTAAACCTATTCTTCAACAGATTTGATCACACACCAGCTCCTCCCACCCCAGCATGTCCTTCAGCTCCCCTCACCACAATGACTTCACCCCATTCACCCCATGTGGCTACTTCCCAACAGACCAGTAAATCCAGGAATCTGTCTCTATCTGACCACAGTCTGACCTTCACACGGGCCCAGGTGAGGAAGGAGATGAAAAAGATCAAGGCGAGGAAAGCCGCAGGGCCAGATGACATCAGTGCAAGGCTAATTAAGACTTGTGGGGACCAGCTGTGTGGTATAATTACATATATGTATAATATGAGCCTGAGGCAGGAAATAGTCCCTGAATTATGGAAATCTTCTTGTGTGGTACCAGTTCCAAAGAAACCTCACTCTATGGACCTCAACGACTACAGACCTGTAGCACTGACATCCCACTTGATGAAGATCTTAGAGAGATTGGTTCTCACACATCTTCGCCCTCTAGTGAGCCCCGCTATGGACCCTCTCCAGTTTGCTTATCGACCGGGCATTGGGGTAGATGATGCCATCATCCACCTTCTGCACAGGGCTCTGTCTCACCTGGAAAAACCAGGGAACATGGTGAGAATAATGTTCTTTGATTTCTCCAGTGCTTTTAACACCATACAGCCCAGGTTACTGAGAGACAAGCTGGGCCTTGCTGGAGTGGACCACCACCTCTCCAACTGGATCCTAGACTACCTCACAAATCGACCTCAATACGTGAGAGCCCAAGACTGTGTGTCAGGTGCCGTGATCTGTAATACGGGGGCACCTCAGGGTACGGTTCTCGCCCCTTTCCTCTTCACACTGTACACTGCTGATTTTAGGTGCAACTCATCTAGCTGCTACCTACAGAAGTATTCTGACGACTCTGCAATAGTAGGCCTCATCACAGACGATGATGACAGGGAGTACAGAGAACTGAACTGGTTTTTTGTGGACTGGTGCCACCAGAACCACCTGAAGATTAACGCGGGGAAGACCAAGGAGATGGTGGTGGACTTCCGTAAAGGCAGATGCCCTCCAAAACCAGTGGACATCCTGGGGACGGGCATCGAGATTGTGAACACCTATAAGTACCTGGGTTTGCTCCTTAATAATAAGCTGGACTGGGCAGATCATATGGAGGCCCTGTACAGGAAGGGCCACAGCAGGCTCTACCTGCTTAGGAAGCTCAGAGCCTTTGGAATCCGGGGGGGCACTTCTTAGGACTTTCTTCAACTCGGTAGTGGCCTGCTGGGGGAGCAGTATCTCAACCAGGGACAGAAATAAACTTGACAAGCTGATTAGAAGGGCCAGCTCTGTCCTGGGGAGCCCACTGGACCCAGTGCAGGTGGTGGGTGACAGAAGGATACTGTCCGTGGTGAGCTTCATGCGGGAGAATAACTCCCATCCCATGCATGAGACTGTGATTGCGCTGGGCAGTACTGTCAGTGACCGACTGCTCCACCCTAGGTGTGAGAAGGAGCGCTATCGGAAGTCTTTCCTCCCCACCGCGGTTAGGCTGTACAACCAACACCGACCTAAGCGGAGATCATTACATACATAGAACTGAAATATCTCTCTGCCTGTTAAATCCCCCCCCCCCCCTGCTACGTCCTATCTGTCTGTCTGCTATTAATGTAATGCCTCTCACCTTGGAACATTCCGGTACATGTTCTATTTGTATTTGTATCTGCTTATCTTATCTTATCTTTGCTGCTGTAACACACTGAATTTCCCCATTGTGGGACTATTAAAGGACTATTATTATTATTATTATTATTATTATTATTATTATAAAAGTGGTGCGTGCAGAGCACAGTGAAAATTTTCAGTACATTCCCCCTTTTGGAGCTCTCCACAGCACCTCCTATCACCCAGAGGGTTTCCCTTTATCACAAATTAATGTTCCCAATGGGACACGACTGCAGTACTTAAACCTGCCACAACACATTGTACAGTGAGTTAGTATAGTGACATTAATGATAAGTACTGTATGTTGTCTGGTAACAGCTGATCTGCAGGGGTCCTGGATATCAGACCCCTCAGATATATTATTTATGGCCTATGCTAAGGTAGCTTCATTACTTTTCCTCCTAATGTCCTGAACAGTTTAATGTCCTCTCAGTGTCCCCCATACAGAATATCGATCCCCATCAGTGTCCCCACACAGGATACTGGCCCCCATCATTACCCCCATACAGTATAAAAGCCCTCATCAGTGTCCCCATACAATATAATCATTACCATCAGTGTCCCCATACAGTATAATGGCTACCATCAGAGTCCTCATACAATATAATGGCTCCATCAATGTCTACATACAGTCTAATAGTCCACATCACTCATGTATTATACTAGCCCAATCAGTGTTCCCAAAAAGTATAATGGCCCCCATCAGTGTCCACATACAGTATAATGGCCTCTTTCGGTGTCTCTGTACTTTATAATGGCCCCAATCTGTGTTCCCAAACTGAATAATGGCCCCCTGCAGTGCCTCTACGTGGGGTGAGTATTAGCTCGGTAATCACCACTCACTGCTCCTTGGCCCCACTTGTTTCTACTCTGGACACATTGCTGTTATATGTCATGTACAACTGTAGCCGGAAGGAGAGGGCAGGGCCGGGGAGAGGATAGGTGAGTAATGAACTGACACTTACCTCTCACTCCCTGCAGCAAGTTAGAAAGTGGTAGAGTAGGAAGCCTAAGTCTTCCCGGTTTACCAGGGTCTGAAATGGATCTGTGATCTGCCAATATTTTTAACAACCAGTTCAGCAGAACTAGGGAGAACCATCTGTATCCCTTGTTTTTCCAAGTAAAGTCAATAGAAATACACACCAATATAAGCTAGCTTGTTATTCAGTATGTATCTTGAGCATTATTGTCGGTGTTTTGCACGCTTTTTTTAGCTGAAGAAATTGCAACACCCACAGGGGTATAACAACAGAAGTCATTTTGTTTGTCAAGTCAGCTGACATTGCAAGCAGAGTCCCAGCTACATCTGGCAATATGCCAGACACCCCAAGCAGAGCCAGCATTAGGTTTGATGATGCCCTACGTAGAATCTTTTTTTGGTGTCCCCCATCCATTGTAAAAAAAAATATATACCTTAAGGGCTGGCCTATTTTGGGTCTAAAGGAATAACCATTTGTTTTTCATCACTGAATTTGAAGTCATAACTTTTTTATTTTTTCATTGACCTGACCATATGGGGGCTTGCTTTTTGTGAAATGAGTTATTGTTTTTACCATTTAGGGATACATTTACTATTGTGTGTGTATGTGTGTGTATGTGTGTGTGTGTGTGAGGAAGGGGGTGAAAAAAGGAATTCTGCCTACGTTTTTTTTTTACCTCTTTGACTTATTTTGCTGCAGCTAACAGAATTTCATGTCATACATGAATGCCATCGCAAGGGTTGGATGGGATGGACAGGTCTTAATAATCCTGGTTTTATTTTACATTTCATTTTTCTATTAATAAATTGTATTCTCTATATCTTACAAAAAATTGTCTTTGTCTTTTTTTAAATGTTTTTATTTCATTAATGGGTTTTTAAAAAAAAATAAAAAGTAAAAAATATAAAAAGAAAATATGTCACATAGATTCTTATGACTTTGAGGATCATGGTCAGTAAACTCAGTATTACATGGTTATATGGTTGCCAAAATTTTCCCGAATCTAATGTAAAACTGCCTTTCAATGGGCATTCCCATGTCAGCCCTCTATAGCTGAAATGTAAATACCTGTTCATATGAAACAACAAACTTGTACATGGCATCAGTCACTGCCATCAGGCCCACAGAGATGTACCTGTTATAGCTGAAGTAATGTGATCCTGAATGCGGTGGCTGATTTACACACACATGCTTACAACATGTCAACAGAACCTATGCAGTGTTAAAAATTGACCATAAATTGAAATCTACCTGCAACCAAATCTCCTGGGTGGGGCTGGCCATCGAAATGAGCTGCAAATGCTGCCAGATTATGTAGCATGTGCTACTTATAATTCCATTCTAAATATAATTCATTACTTTCACCAGTTGCCAAAAATCTGAAAGAGAGGAAGAAAAAAAAATAACCCTTTCCCAACATCCACCTACTATTATGGCAGATGTTGGGTATTTAAATATGGTGGGCGCTCAGGAGCTGAGCGACCACCATGGCCACAGGATCTCCTCTGTATTATACAATGGATACCTGATGGCAATGACAGTGATCAGTGCGGTAATTGCAGTTATTAACCCCCCTAACGACTTGGTCAAACATGACCGAGATGACATTTTCCCGGCAGCGCATGGGTGACGCCATTTTGGTGTGGATCGCTGGGGAAGCCTATTGAAGGCTCCCAGGATTGTCATTCCATGAGTTCTATTACAGGCTGCTCTAGGCAGCCTGTAATAGAACCAGAGAGATTTTACAATACATTGCAAAGCATTAGCATTGCAGTGTATTGTATTAGTGATCAGATTCTCTAGGGTTCAAGGGTCTAAAAATAGCAGTAAAAAGTTTTAAAAAATAAAATTAAAAATTAAAAAAAAACCCTTTCCCTAGAACACATATAAAAGTAAATAAATAATGTAAAACATGTAAACATTAGGTATCCCTGTATCCAAAAATGCTCAGTCTATAAAAATATTTTTCCCATATGATTTGTTTTCAGCTTCTGAGTACATTGCATCGAATATTAAATGGTACCATCGCAAAGTATAATTTGTCCAACAAAAATTAAGCCCTCATATGACCCTCATACAATATGTGAATGGAAAAGTAAAGTTTGGAAGGTGAGGAGTAAAAAAACAAAAATTGAAAAATGACTGTGGTGGGAAGGGGTTAATCAATAAGCAATTTTACAAGTCTTGACTAGACCTGCTAATAACAAATAGATTAATATATATGTCAAGAAGGTAATAACTTAAAACAAAAAAAATTATTAATTTTGCAATGACAAAAATTTACTGCAAAGTGATAAATGGCCTCTCCACGGGAGTGATGGACCTCTACATATTTGTCTTGCTTGCGCAGGTGTATGGCCAGTAGATCGACTAGATTTTGAAAGGCCTCCATAAGCATTCGGATGAAACTTCTCAAAATAACTGAAAAGTAAATACATGGTATCATAATTTATTTGGAACAAAGTAGATTTGTGATGAATCAATTTGCTCTTCTATCTGCTGAACATTTTACTATTACAAAGTGTCATTTCCCTTATACCACTGAGAGTGTACTATGTAGCATCATTCCAACAATTATTGGTATCACAAGTGGAAATTACATATTATTTTATCTTCATTTCTTCTCAGATATACAGTTACTCTTACATACAATTGTACAAATGTTACGTGGCAGGGTTCTTTCACCTCTTTTGATTTTATGTACACACGTGGACAAAATTGTTGGTACCCCTCGTTTAATGAAAGAAAATCCCACAATGGTCACAGAAATAACTTGAATCTGACAAAAGTAATAACATATAAAAATTCTATGAAAATGAAAAAATGAAAGTCATGGAAGAGTGAAGAAATCAGGCGATACCTTTTAGAGGCTAACTGAGTATATTTGATAAGTAAGCTTTCAGAAGGCATGTTTCAGCTCCTTCCAAAGATACTCAATAGGATTTAGGTCAGGGCTCATAAAAGGCCACTTCAGAATAGTCCAATGTTTTCCTCTTAGCCATTCTTGGGTGTTTTTAGCTGTGTGTTTTGGGTCATTATCCTGTTGCAAGACCCATGACCTGTGACTGAGACCAAGCTTTCCGACACTGGGCAGCACATTTCTCTCTAGAATCCCTTGATAGTCTTGAGATTTCATTGTACCCTGCACAGATTCAAGACACCCTGTGCCAGATGCAGCAAAGCAGCCCCAGAACATAAAATAGCCTCCTCCATGTTTCACAGTAGGGACAGTGTTCTTTTCAAGATATGCTTCATTTTTCCATCTGTGAACATAGAGCTGATGTGCCTTGCCAAAAATTTCGATTTTTTTTTTTTTGTCTCATCTGTCCATAGGACATTCTCCCAGAAGCTTTGTGGCTTGTCAACATGTAGTTTAGCAAATTCCAGTCTGTCAGATTCAAGTTATTTCTGTGACCATTGTGGGTTTTTCTTTTACTAAACGAGGGGTACCAACAATTTTGTCCACGTGTGTATATGTGTAATGTTTGTATATCCAACAGGCACTGTATTATATTCTTGAACAAGGTCTATTAATTGAAATGTCCAACTTTTGAGACTATGGTATGAATTTGAACTTTGTCACTTAATTTATGCCTTGATTTTGGATTATCATTGGTACCGAGACAGTGCAGTTTGCGGTATTGTTTACATCACCATGCAAACTGCAGAGGTGAGTGTGGGTATTGCAGCGCTGTCCCATTGAAATCTATAGTAACACTAGCCGCTACAGTTTGTATGGCGAGTGAGCAGCGCGGCTCGCGGTATTATTTACAAACTGTAGTGGCAAGTGTAGGTATAGATTTCAATGGAACATCGCTGCAATACCCACACTTACCGCTACAGTTTGCACGGAGATGTAAAGAATACCGCAAACTGCGCTGTCTCAGTACCAGTGACCTGTGTGGTTCCCGTGTGTTGGACCCAGCAGATCTGATATTGTTGGCCTATGCTAAGGATAGGCTATCAATGTTAGAAACCGGATAACCCCTTTTAAGTGAAATTGCATGAAATTGGAGTTCATTGAATTTTTCTTTTCCTGAAGTTTCTGTCTTGTTTCTGTGTATATATCAGAAGGATACATGTATTTATTTCAGACAGAAATCTACAAATGGATTTAAAAAAACAAGATATTGTTTGAAAGTCTGATAGCCGAAAGAATCTTGCTGGTTCCCAGATGTGCTTTGCTGGTGCTATGTTATCTGCAGGCGGCTCAATTTTTGATTTTTTTTTTTTTTAAACAGTGTTTATTTAATTTAATTTTTTTTTTTTACAAAACAACATTTTTGCTGATTCTGTTCTGATTTTGTTGCTGCATCTATTTGATGCTAAATATGATGGACACTGTAGGTGTCTAACATCCAACTGAATCAGTGATGGGTAATGACGTTCAATATAAACAGAAATCATAACTCAACTGTGAATAGAACCTTACTGACTAATTATTTAGTTCAACAAGAACTGATGCAACTACCGTATTTTTCGGACTATAAAACGCACTTTTTTTCCCCCAAATTTGGGAGAAAAAAAGGGGGTGCGTCTTATAGTCCGAATGTGGAGTGTTTTGGCAGGGGAGGGCGGAGGAGCGGGGTCACAGCATCACCCCACTCCTGCCACCGCTGGCTTCCTGCAGCGGGAAGAGTGGGGCGATGCTGCAGGCCCTGGGCTAAGTAGGTGTCCCGACAGTGTGAACCTCCTGGCATCCGCCGTGCTGAACAAAACTCTCCAGGATGTAGGCGTATCAATATCCAAATATGCCATAAAGAGAAGACTGCATGAAAGTAAATAAAGAGGGTCCACTGCACGGTGCAAGCTACTCATAAGCCTCAAGAATAAAAAGGCTAGATTGGACTTTGTTAAAAAAAAAAAAACATCTAAAAAAGCCAGCACAGTTCTGGAAGAACACTTTTTGTACAGATGACCAAGATCAACATCTACCAGAATGATGGAAAGAAAAAAGAATTGTTGAAGGCGTGGTACAGCTCATGATCCAAAGCATACCACTTCATCTGTAAAACACGGCGGAGGCAGTGTGATGGCTTGGGCATGCATGGCTGCCAGTGGCACGGGGTCACTACTGTATATTGATGACGTGACACTGGACAGAAGCAGCCGGATGAATTCTGAGGTATTCAGAGACATACTGTGTGCTCAGCCAAACTGATTGGTCGGCGTTTCATAATACAGATGGACAATGACCCAAAACATAAAGCCAAAGCAACCCAGGAGTTTATTAAAGCAAAGAAGTGGGATATTCTTGAATAGACAAGTCAGTCACCTGATCTCAACCCAATTGAGCATGCATTTCACTTGTTAAAGCCTAAACTTCATACATAAAGGCCCACAAACAAACAGCAACTGAAACCCGCTGCAGTAAAGGCCTGGCAGAGCATTAAAAAGGAGAAAACACAGCGGCGTCTGGTGATGTCCATGAGTTCAAGACTTAAGGCAGTCATTGCCAACAAAGGGTTTTCAACCAATTATTAGAAATTAACATTTTATTTACAATTATTTCACTTGTCCAATTACTTTTGAGCCCCAGAAATGAAGGGATTGTGTGTAATAGATGTTTTAGTTCCTCACATTTTTATGCAATCATTTTGTTCAACCCCCTGAATTAAAGCTGAAAGTCTGAACTTCAGCTGCATATGAATTGTTTTGTTCAAAATTCATTGTGGTAATGTACAGAACCAAAATTATAAATATGTCTCTGTCCAAATATTTATGGACCTAACTGTATGTTAAGGATAGGTTATCAATACTAACATAGTTGACAAGAATGGATAAAGACATGTTGAAGACACAAGTTCATCAAGTTCAGTTTATAAACCTACTAAGCTGATCTAGAGGAAAGGAAAAAAAAAACACATGAGGCAGACACCAATTTCCCAATCAATACCCTTCCAAACTCCAATTATGGGGAATGGACTACTGTAAGTGAATGGGTATTTTGTCACTCATTCTGAATAGAGCAGTGGTCAGGCAGCATGTGCACTACACTGTTTACTTCCATACAACTGCTGCAGATAACTGAACAAAACACCACCATTCTCCTCATAGGTGGGGTGTCAGCGGTCAGCCCCCTTTAATGTGCAAGTTATCCCCTATCCTATATATAGGGAGATAACATCCTCAAATAGAAAATCCCCTTTAACCATCCGGTTACCATTCCAGTTTTCTACTGGTGAGAGCCCTAAATTCCCTACAGTAATTCCTCAGGATAACTAAGTGCCAAGAGACACTAAGGTATCCAGGAAAGGGTATTGCTAACAAAACTGAACAATTGGAATTTGTCTCAGACCAACTAAAATGGCCACTGCAACATGCATTGCGGGAAATTATTACACTCAGGGGTCCCTTCAGACGTCATGATGCATTGCGTGCCCAGGCGCATGATCTCACAGGCCTCAGTGGTGACACCAGGCGCATGATCTCACTTAGGAGACGTATAGAGAGCGCCAGATGCTGCGAGGAGGCCTAAAAGGGTGAGGTACCATGAAGAGACCCCAGAGTATAATAATTTCACTTACAGTTCGTACCAAATTTGTTTGACCCAAAATGAATCAGGGACCCGAGCCACCTGAACCCAAAAAGTTACGAATCTTAGGAGGTACGCTCATCTCTACTAGTAGTTAAAATATAATTTCTTTTTTAACCTGTAGAAATAAACTAAACATTTTATAGAATTTTTTTTTTACTTCATGGTCAGATAATCTTTGTTCTAAATACTTAAGCAAATTGCACTGCCTTTAAATAATACATATAATTTGTAACTAGGGCAGATGTGTACAGTCCCCAGAGTACAAAGGAGGACTTCATGGCCTTCACTTAAACGACAGGTGTAAGCTAAAAAAAAGCTAAAAGCTAACTGGAAAACTTTTTGAGTCTTTTCTTTACTAGATTTATATGTAGTGTTTACTATGGATCATTTTATCCTTTTATCATTTATATCCTCTGTCAAGGCAAACAAACAAGAATCAGAACTATTACCTGATCCCTCACAGAGTAAATGCCATGTATACCTTTGCAGCTGTGTTTTTTTTTTTTTGTTTTTTTTTTAATGCATAGCATCAACTTTGCAGATAGTGTTGATTAAGAATATCATACTGTTTTGTGGTTGCTAAACTGCCTAGAAGTACTGCATAACACAGGGGCGTAACTAGGAAAGACTGGGCCTCAAAGCAAACTTTTGACTGGGACACCCCCCCTTCCCACACACACACACACAGTATACAGTATAACATTCCCTAACATGTCTTTAATGGCCAGCACGCAATATATGGGCCCCCTTTACTCCCCCCCCCGTACAGTATATTACCCCCTACACTGGCCCCCAAACAGTATAATGCCCCCTTTACTTGAAGTAATACACAGTATTCTGCCCACTGTAATGGCTTTGACACAGTATACTGCCCACTTTACTGTCCTCAAAGTAACTGTCCCCTTTATTAGACTTCATTTATTATAATGCCTCCTTTACTGGCCCCCACGCGATAATAGTCCATTTTAGTGGCCCCCACATACAAACTGCCCTCTTTATTGGCCACATACAGTATATTGCCTCCTTTACTGCCCTACACTCTAATTGCCCCTTTACTGGTCTCCATTCATTATGCTGTCTCTTTTATTGGCCCCCACACAGTAACTCTTGCCTTTACTGGCTCCCATACATTAATTTCCCAATTTACTGGACTCCACAGTGGCACATTAGGCCAGCTGGATTACTCCAACAGATAACTGCCAATATTCACTTCCCCATCCCTGTGCCTGCCCACAGCCGCCTCCACTTTGGCATCAGCCTTTTGCTATAGATTATGTTCCAACACTGAACAACATTAGGATGTGATGTCCAGATGTTGTTCAGCATTGGGATGGAATGTGCAGGATCTTTTGGCGAAGTGGAGGAAGCCATAAGCAGTATCGGGGATGGGTAAGTGAATATCAGCTATTACTTACTGGAGTAATCCAGCAGGCAATAGCCTATTAACAAATGTACACATATTGCATGTTGATTAAATATTTTATACATTTCTGAACCATTATAATTAATGGCATATACGGCTGACTACATATATTATATAAAGAAAGAACTCATATACTCTATGTCGATAAATGTTGGGAGTTGCACTCTGCAGCATCCCAGAGTGCTACTGCTTTAACTCTGCTGTACTGTTCGCATGTACTATACACTTGTACTGTTTCGGCTCAATATGACCTGACCTATTAAAATGTAGATTTTAGCTACTGTGTTTTTTTTTGAATACCTATTTCATTATTAAACTGTATGTGAACATGGTTGATCATAAACAAATGAAAAATGAAATTAAAACTTAATTTTTATTTATTTTTTTCAGAAAAAGGTTACACGGGCTGTTTGCAATTATGTTAGCTTTATAGCATTCTGCACACAAATAACAAACATGCTTATTTTAATTTACTATAACTTTAAATCTAACTAAATATAACTTTATCTTAACATATTTTTATAAAACAACAAATGAAAAATAACAAAACGTCAGTTTTTCTTTTTTATCTATAAAAAGTTTCAACAGGTTCATTCATTTTTACAGTGTGCACAATAATAAAACACATGTCCTTTACAAAGATATTTTGCACACCCAGCACGTCAGATTTGTTTTATTGTCACAAGAAGATGGACAGAAGCTACAGCTCTTCCTTTTTTGGCTGGTAGCTGTGCTGGTGGAGGCCGTGGAGTCTCTTTCTTGAGCATGCTGCTGGACACTCTTCACAATGGCGGCTGCTCCTTCACTTCTGGGATTTACTTTTCTGGCTTCGATATACGGCCTAACTAGGGATTTTCCTAATTCTTCAATAAACATTCTTCTTTTATGCAGCTTATTTCTGTTCCAATTGGGGTCGATTTCTCTCCATAAAACAAATGCATTGTATGCCGAAACATCCAGAATGTTGTAAAACATTATCATTGGCCAACGATTAGTTTTGCGTTTGCATGTGTATGTTGATATTGCTTGATCTAGTGTATCAACTGCCCCTTTTGTGGCATTATAATCTAATATCATGTCCGGACTTTTGTCTTCTCGATTACTTATTGCATTGTCATGGTGCATTGTGCTCATTAGAATTACCTGTTTATTTTTTTTGGGAACATAAGCACAACTGTTGTATCTTCAGTAAAGTAAAAAGTAGAACTACAGTATACACTTCTCTTTTACTAAGGATACCTTGCGGCAGTTCTGGCTTGTTTTTCCTTATAATACCCAGCATAAGGTAAGTTGTCTTTTTCGCAACATCTGGCCCAGTTGGTAGGATGTGAAAAAGTTGTCACATGTGACATTTAGTCCTTTTAGTCCATGAGTCAAATCGAGAACAACTCACATACCCTGATTTTTTTCAGCTCTTTCTCCAGGGTTTCTTCCTGTATACACTTGAGCATTTTGAACGTATGAACTTTTGCTGTCACAAAGTGTCCATACCTTGTCCAGGGTGCATCTGTATGTGTGTGATGGGGGCCTGAAACAGACCCTGTTCAAATCTGTACTCAATGCTCATCCATGCAATCAATATATCACAGCAGTGAGAATACACCCCCTCCTAAACAAACATTCACTCTGCTTTGTCACAATGGCACACATTAGTTTACTTCATGGCACAGTAACAAAAACTTTACACTATGCACCCTTTTGAATAATGAGATGAAGTACACAGGAAAACAAATAAATTTTGCAGGCAGAAATAATTAGTGACCTGTAAAACTGTTTGGGTCATACTGACCCAAACAGTACAAGTGTAACAATCAGCGTGTAGCAAAAAGTAAACAACAAAAAAAAAACACTCATAGTAAGAACCCCTCAAATGAGGAAAAGTCAATTAATCACAAGTTTCAGATCCGCATGAAAAATAATCTACAGGGTCTCAAATTTCATTTTGGGTCATATAGACCCGAGCAGAACAGCAGGGTTAAAGGGGTTGTCCGGGATAAATGGAAATCCCTACACTAATCTAAACACCCTCCTACTTTCTAAATAACATAATTAATCAAAAATGTATAGTTACCCATATCCCATGGACATTTTCTGATTATCTGATGATGATCCTTTTCCCTATTTCTGGAAATGGATCGTCACTACTACCCCCCCCCCCAATCCACTCCATCATACTTACCTTCCAGCCTTCTTCCTGCTGGACGGCTCATCCTTCTTTTCTGACTGCTGCTGCTTCTCCAAGCGCTGCTCTGCGCACTGTTGCCGATAAACCACCTCTACTGCGCAGCTCCCACGCATGCCTAGTAGAGGTGCATAGTTGCTGAAGAGTACAGAGCAGCACTGGGAGAAGAGCACGCACCTGCAGTATCAATAAAGAAGGAGGGGCCATCGCGCAGGAAGAAGCCATGGAAGGAAGAGAGGTAAGTATATAATGGGGTCGGGAGTTGGGCTGAGTAGGTAGGGAAGGGCTAGTAATGGGCAGGATAGCTAGAGACAGGGAGGGGGGTGTATGGGAGGGAGAGAGAGAGAAGAGAGAGGGAGAGAGGAAGAGGGGGAGTAAGGTGAGAGGGGTTAGTGTGGAAGTTACAAAGCAGGAAGCTGAAGATACCAGGAGCTCCCAGAGACACCCAGAAATCTCTCAAAACACTGCTAAAGGTATATGGGTGCATTTATTAACCCATTAATAGCACTAACAGACATTAAAAAAAACAAAAAAAAACATTTTTTGCCCGGGAAACCTCTTTAAGTGTTTGTCTTTTGTGCCTCTGGGTTGTGTTGGTATGTCCTGTCCTCTATGTTTTATGTTCTATGTCACTGTAGTGTATATTGTTTGCAGCTTTCCCTTGCTATTTTTCACCCTCTGTGTTCAAACCTTTCCCTTGGTTCAGCCCTGGCCAATCATAGGCCACTGGGCCGGGTTTTCGGAGGCCTAGGTCTCCAGGGCGACAATTGAGAACTCAGTCTTGTGCCAGTCTAGCTTGTCAGCAGTTGGTTGCCTGCTTTGTGCAGAGATACTCATCAGCACTGAGACTGGACCTCAACGGCTGTCCATACAGCCTCTAGGAGGAGAGATTGCTTGCCCCAGGCTCATCCAGAGACAGCCCTGAGAAGGGAGTTCAGCTGTCTGGACTTTTGGACACCATGCCAGGAGGAGCAATGGAGGACACTGACAGGAGGAGTTGACTCGGGCCTAAGCAAAGGTAACCAGATCCCTGTCAGGAATCCCTGCACTACTGTCCCCAATATCCCTAGCTGGGAGTGGCACGAGAGGAGTTGTAGTTGGAGGAAAAGTCTGCCAGAGTCTGTATCATCATCCCTGGGCACCCTCCTAAGACCAAGTCTGGGGGAATTGGACACTGAGGTACTACTACCCCCATTTGGAAGCTGCTATTGTACCTTTTCTCCAGTTGCTGAATAAAGCTTTTATCCTGTTCAACTGCATCTGCTGGTTGCCTGAGTCATGCCTGCCTTACCATCAGTGCCCTTCCGAACACCATCACACCGACTCAGAGAGGAGAGGTCCCCTCTCCAACTGGAAGCGCCCTGGGGGAAACTACTACCACCACCATCCAGGTAATGCTGCAGGACCCCCCTCAGCGTTGTCCAGCCCAGGAGCGGGGCTGGGGTGCGTGGTTGAGTGTGCTCGGCCTAGAAGGTGGCACATCATCCGCCACTACTACTCCCATCCTCCCTCCCTCTATCTGGATTGTGGCAACTACATTATTGACTTCATTCAGGTGTTTCATTCAGTACCATTGCCTCAGGTGGTTTATAAAAATAAAGCACTAGATCTGCCATGATTAACTGTGAGTAGTATTATTGAAAAGTGGAAGCATTTAGGAGACACAGCTATTCAGCCATGAAGTGGCAGACCACATAAATTTACATAGCCCTAAGGGAATAGTGCATAAAATATACAAACACCCTGGTAACTTAGTAACCACAAAGTTCCAAACCTTCTCTGGCCTTAACATCAGAGCAAAAACTGCTTCATGACATGGCAAGCAGCTACATACAAGCCTTATATCACCAAGCACAATGTCAAGTGTTGGATGGAGTGGTGTAAAGCATGCCGCCAGGGGACTCTGGAACAGTGGAAGCATATTTTGTGAAGTGATGAATGACACTTCTCTAACTGACAGTCTGATGTGGTCTGATTGCCAGAGATATCACTGGTTGAAAACAGAGTCCGGATTAGGATATTCATATGCAGCTGTATAATATATATGATATAAATATCCCAATTCCGACTGTATTTTAAACCAAATTGTAAAAAACAGGCAGCACTCCGTAGTAAAGTGAAGAAAAAAGTGGGTTTATTGCCCCATGCGACACTTCGGCTCTATAGTGAGCCTATATGAACAAAAAATGGGCCAATAACCAATTAACAAAAAATGTGCAGGACAAGCAATAAATCAAAAAACAAAATCATGCCCACACAAAAGTAAAAATAATTAACAAAGTTTATTAACAAATAAATAAAATACAAATAAACAAACACATGATGGAATACAGGAAAAAAACAATAAATAATGTGTAAGATGAAGATGAAAGAATCCTGAAACAACATACCTAAGACAACCTACAAAGGCATGAAGTTCAGGGTATCAGATAAATAAATAATCATGGCAAAGCACCTTCACAAATGCACTTGAGATAATCTGAAATAGCATATTCAAATACCGCTTAGCAAATTTATTGATTTTTATTTGCAGCCATTGGTTGAGACATTACCATCATACATTAGTGACAGTAACGACATGCTCTGTAAGATCGACGGTATTCATTTGGAGAGTGACATTTTTAGAGGCAGTACAGACTTTTATTCAGATGTCTGATATTGAACAAAGTCTAGGTGAGTTTTTAGTAAAACTTCTTGAGTTTGTACTCACACACAATTTTTTTATGTTTGGTGACAGTTTTTTCCTACATCTCCAGGGAACCTGGAATGCTAAGAGTGTGCAAAGCAGTAATCAAAGCAAAAGGTGGCTACTTTGAAGAACTTAGAATATAAGATATATTTTCAGTTGTTTCACACTTTTTTGTTTTAAGTATATAATTCCACATGTGTTAATTCATAGTTTTAATGCCTTCAGTGTGAATCTACAATTTTTATAGTCATGAAAATACAGAAAACTCTTGGAATGAGAAGGTGTGTCCAAACTTTTGGTCTGTACTGTTATATATATATATATATATATATATATATATATATATTATTTTTTTTTTCTTTCTTTGTATCTATATAGCAGACATCAATTTATTATTATTCAGGTGTGTTCTGTGGCATTTGATTGGTGGGGTGGGGTTTAAATAATGATGCATGTGTCCTTACAAACATACCTCCGGACGAAGCTGTAGGCGAAACGCGCGTCAGGTTGCTTGTGCCTTAGGTATGCTGTTTCAGGATTTTTTTCATCTTATAATATATGGTTTTTTAGCACCTCTCTACATTTAAATCTATGGTATGACTTTAGAGCAGCTTTGGTTGCATTTGAATATGCTATTTCTAATTATCTCAAGTGCATTTGTGCAGGTGCTTTGCCATGACTATTTATTTATTTGATACCCTGAGCTTCATGCCTTTGTAGGTTTTCTTAGGTATGTTGTTTCAGGATTCTTTCATCTTGTAACATATGGTCTTTTAGCACTTTTCTATATTTAAATTTATGATATGACTTTAGAGGAGCTTTGGTTGTATTTGAATATGCTATTTCAGATTATCTCAAGTGCATTTGTGAAGGTGCTTTGCCATGATTATTTATTTATCTGATACCCTGAACTTCATGCCTTTGTACACATTATTTATTGTTTTTTTCCTGTATTCCCTCATGTGTTTGTTTATTTGTATTTTGTATTTTATTTATTTGTTAATAAACTTTGTTAATTATTTTTACTTTTGTGTGGGCATGATTTTGTTTTTTGATCTATAGTGAGCCTGTATCAAGCAACACAATAGTGATGGTATGCAAATATGAATAGGGTGTGCAATATCAATCAATCAGAAGTGACAATCTAGCAATCAGATAAAAAAATATATAAAAATTGATACACAATATATCATACATAGTACCAGGAGAGGGAGTAGACGGAGACACTGACAACATAGGGCCTCAGAGGATTGCCACTCGGGGCACGAAGTACAGAAAGAAACTACCGTGGTAAATATATCCTCTAAGACTTTAACAGATTCACAATTAAGCTTACTTAACAAAGGTTTATCCTATTGCCCTACTACACATGTGGACTGGTTCAAACTTGAATTTGATTTGTTATAATTCTTTAGGAATATTAAACTTAAATGTTGGTTTCATGGACGTAGTTTTGAGACTAGATTTAAAAATACAGAATCGTGTCTGAGACAATTTGATTTGTATAACAAAAGTGATTTTGTCCCTCCCAATGTTCCACCAGTTATAGAGGCCTTTATTAATGCGGTAAAGTATGACATTGATATTCTTAAATCTAATTTACGTTGTGAAGGTTTTATACGTCCTAATCTGACAAAGGATGAAAATCAGGCCCTCATGGAACTTGTCCATGATGATACGGTGATCAATAAGCCAGTTGACAAGGGCGGAGCCGTGGTCATCATGGACACCAGTTCATATGTAAAAGAAATTCACCGACAATTAGATGACACCAGGATATATAGGAGATTATCTGGGGATCCAAAATTTTCTATCATTAGACATATTACTATTGTATTAGATACTGCTAAAATAGCGGGTATAATTGATGATGACTTATATGAATTTCTGTTAATTAAAAAACCTAGAACACCAGTCATATACATACTACCAAAGATCCATAAGACATTAGTGGATCCACCAGGACGACCTATCGTCTCTGGTACAGAATCAGTTTTTAGCAATATAGCCATTTTTTTAGATAAGATCTTGAGACTATTTTCTGTTATGACTTCTTCTTATGTCTGTGATACTAATGATTTTCTCCAAAAATTATCCAATGTTGTAATTCCTGCATGTGATTCCATTATTTTAGCGTCTTTTGACGTTGTAAGTTTGTATACATCTATTGATCATACTAGGGGGATCCAGATGGTTGAATCCTTTTTGAGGGATTCTACATATACATCTGATTGTCAGACTTTTATTTTGAATTTATTGGATATCGTACTAAGAACTATTTTTTATTCGGTGACCAGAATTTTGGTCAGATACAAGGGACCGCTATGGGGTCTAATGTCGTGCCGGTCTACGCAAATATATATATGAATGGGCTGGAAGAAAGGTTCATCTATGTGTCCCACCACCATGAACATGTTCTTGGTTGGTGGCGATACATAGATGATATTTTTCTAATCTGGACTGGAGGTAAGATTTTATTTATGGAATTTTTTTTCTTATCTTAATACTATTGATCCTACTGTTACGTTTACACAGGTGCATTCTACTGAATGTGTACAATTCTTAGATGTTCTAGTTCAATACACAGAGAATTCCTTTGTCACCAACCTATATACCAAACCAACGGATGTCAATAGCATGTTACACTTTAGGAGTGGACATCCACGTGGCATGATACATAATTTACCATCTGGACAATTAAGGAGGGTTAAAAGGATTGTGAGTAACCCTGATACTCTCAATAAATCATTGGATATGATGGAGAGGAAATTTTTTGAGAGAGGATATCCACATCAGGTAATTCAGAAACATAGACATAAGATAGATAAAATCTCTATATTAGAGTTATTGAATTTGACACAAAGGGATTGGAAAGTTTCACGTATCCCATCTGTAACTACATACAATGAGGAGAGTAAAAAAGTGAATGCTGTTATACGTAAACACTGGCCCATGTTAGGCCGTCGTATCTCGGATATCCCTGAATTTGGCGCTCCTCCATTGTTTTCATATCGTAGGGCTCAGAGCCTACGTGATAAACTGGTGCACTCTGATAATGGTTCTTTTAAAAAGAGTACACAGACTTATATTACTAAACAGAGACTGGGTTGTTACCCATGCCTTGGTTGTGTGAACTGTGGCCTAATGTTGAAAGGTCCACACTTCACACACCCGATTACAAATAGAGTCTATCAAATCCGTCACCATTTGCACTGTAATTCCGATCATGTCATCTACGTATTACAATGTCCATGTAAATTACTCTATGTCGGTGAAACCACATTAGATTTTAAAACAAGAATTAATCAGCACCGATATACTATTAGAAAAAAGAAATTAGATTTACCAATGCACGCAATACAGAGAAGCAACTCAAATTTACTATTATTGATCATGTGGCACCAATGAGACTGGGAGGTGATCGCACAAAAAACCTTAAATTGAGGGAACTCGAATGGATTTATAGATTAGACACGCTGCGACCTAAAGGCCTCAATGTGGATTTTTCCACCTCAGGTCTGATTTAGATGACTTTGGATTAGTTGGCTTGCCCATATAAATTACCTTGGTCTTCCTCTTTGTATCCCACTCTGTATACTATTAATAGAATTGATGGTTTTATATCACTATCTCTTCAACTATGTTTTTTGTCTTTTTAGTGACGTCTTATTCACTGATCACAACTTCACCACTCGCACTATATGTAGGATTGAATGACCTCTAAGGAAGAATACTTGTTACTTGAATACATCCAGACTTATGTCATTTTACATACTTTTGTATATTTCTTTATTAATGCCCTCAGCGTATATGTATATGTATTTTAATAGATGGAGACCCCATTAAAGTTGTGTGGGTTTTTTTTGCTGTTGTGATTTCCACATACTGCTTTTGTTTTATCTTGACCCATTAGAGATTTCTCTGGGGTCATTATCACTATAAAAAGTGGGGTTAACATATATAGAGCACCCATGTCTACAACGTGAATTCGGAGTGCTAATGTCCCCCCTCTAGTATGGACACTAGCCCATGATCAGGGTTGTTGTTCCAACACTAGTTACTCTAGACTGCCTTTTCACCATCTATTGAACCTTAGGGTCTATAAATATGAGATTATATTCTATGAATAATGAATAATAATATGGCCATCTTCTAACTTTAGGGTGTGACATATAGGCACGTGTTCACACTGATAGGCGGCCATCTTGCAGGTTTTATGTGGTCTCACATATCTTTATATACATTATGGACATATTGTCTTGCTTCAGTACATTCTTTATACGTATATTATTAGAATTTGGGGCAATCCATCTAATTTAGAGCGCTATGAGTCTATTTATGTGTTTAACAATTCTTTATAGTATGTAGCACTGGTTTGAGGTATTTTACCTTTTCCAAGATGGCGCCCGCTATCTTTAGCGGCTATTGTGCATGCATGAGACATTAAGCACTATTCAATATATATACAACTTCATTATACTTTCGCATATGCGCAGTAGACGTTTCTACACTCTGACAGGGCATGGGGACTATGTTACACAGGCTTCTGGATGGTATCAGGTATTTACATATTATATATCTATACACCTGCTGGTTATTATTCATTATCATAGATGTTTCTGTTTTTCAGGTTCACACCTGATCTTCTACACTTGTTTTTTATGATAGCACTTGTATTTTCACATATACAGTACAGACCAAAAGTTTGGACACACCTTCTCATTCCAAGAGTTTTCTGTATTTTCATGACTATAAAAATTGTAGATTCACACTGAAGGCATCAAAACTATGAATTAACACATGTGGAATTATATACTTTACAAAAAAGTGTGAAACAACTGAAATTATGTCTTATATTCTAGGTTCTTCAAAGTAGCCACCTTTTGCTTTGATTACTGCTTTGCACACTCTTGGCATTCTCTTGATAAGCTTCAAGTGGTAGTCACCTGAAATGGTTTTCACTTCACAGGTGTGCCCTGTCAGGTTTAATAAGTGGGATTTCTTGCCTTATAAATGGGGTTGGGACCATCAGTTGTGTTGTTCAGAAGTCAGGTGGATATACAGCTGATAGTCCTACTGAATGGAGTGTTAGAATTTGTATTATGGCAAGAAAAAAGCAGCTAAGTAAAGAAAAATGAGTGGCCATCATTACTTTAAGAAATGAAGGTCAGTCAGTCCGAAAAATTGGGAAAACTTTGAAAGTGTCCCTAACTGCAGTGGCCAAAACCATCAAGAGCTACAAAGAAACTGGCTCACATGAGGACCGCCCCAGGAAAGGAAGACCAAGAGTCACCTCTGCTGCGGAGGATAAGTTCATCCAAGTCACCAGCCTCAGAAATGGCAGGTTAACAGCAGCTCAGATTAGAGACCAGGTCAATGCCTGGTTGTGTATTGTGTATCAATTTTTATATATTTTTTTATCTAATTGCTTGATTGTCACTTATAATTGATTGATATTGCACACCCTATTTATATTTTCATACCATCACTATTGTGTTGCTTGATACAGGCTCACTATAGAGCCGAAACGTTGCATGGGGCAATAAACCCACTTTTTTCTTCACTTTACTACGGAGTGCTGCCTGTTTTTTACAATTTGTTTTGAATGGGATACTACCTTTTCCCAGTGGTGAGCACCCATATTTATGTGCATATTTTACTGGTGCGGTCATTCATTGTATTGCTGTATTTTAAACCAGTGATATCTCTGAAAATAATACAGATGATAGTGGCAAATGAGAGAAGAGAATCTCCTCTTCCATATGACAACAAAAGCAAGATCGTATGTTTTATAATGTCCAAGATATGATTGTTTGAAGTGACCCTCCCCTACCCTCATTTTCTATACGTTTTACAGAGCTCTGTACTCCAAGCCTGGACTCCATACATAGTAACATTCAGTGAGAGGCAGAAACTGCTCTCAATACAGAAGCAAGGGGAAAGAGTGAAAAAAATGCAGGATTTCACAGAAAGGATCCAAAATTTGTTAATAAAGTTATTACAAAATTTATTAATGACAGAAATAATGCCAGAAACTCAAAAGTTGTCCAGAAGTGTAATTACACTTTAACAATAAAGCAATATTTTTTATTTTTTCATCATTATATTCCAAGAGACAGAATATTTTTTTTATTTTTAGGTCAATTGTACAGTGCTGCGGAATATGTTGGCACTATATAAATAAAATGGGTTATTATTATATTGGCTTGTTTTTTTGAAGGATTGAGTTTTTTAGTAGAACCATTTTAAAAACACAAATAATTTAATGAATAACGTTTTTAACTCTTTGTGAGAATGAATGGGGAGAAAAGAACAATTCTGGACTCCTCAATGTACTGTAAAAATAACATTCCAAATGTCTGAATACAATTATGCTGATATCCAGTATCTATAGATTTTGTAATGTTTTACTACTCTGACACAAAAAATTATTTGCTTTTGGGTTGCCAAAAGTTATGGGTCTCTGAATATAACTTTTTTTATTTTTCCACTAATGCATCGGTGTGAAGGCTTTTTTTTTTTGCAGGAAAAGTTGAAGTTTTATCGGTGTCATTTTGGGATTCATGTGACTTTTTGGCAGGAGCTGGCTGTCAATTACAGCCGGTCTCCCACAGTGATTGTGTGGGCTCTGCTTCTAAGCCCACATAATCACTGCCAAATACATGTAAAGGGGAATGTGCTAATTAACATTTCCCAACATACATGTACTTGATAATAGGGAAAAAGGTTACCCAGTCAAGTCCTTTGCACAGTGACATGGGCCAGATGTTACTCCAAAACGGAAATGTCTTGAGCAAGTGGGAGGTCCTGGCATTAGCTTAGCTGCTATCTAGCGTTCTGGTGAACTCAATACCTAGATGTAAAGTATACTCCACAATAGGTCATCTCTGCACACAAAGTTTGCTTTGTTGTTTCATTATCCATTGACAAAAGGAACACACAGAGTGACTACACACAGTCTTTTAGAACCTGGTAAAGTCAACGTTCAATTTTACACTTGAAGTGCATGCTAACACTAAATCCAAAGTCCTAATTGCAACTACTAAACAGTCTCTGGTTTGACAAAAAGTGGTACTTTGTGGGCTAGTGGAGTCCTGGAGGGAGCCAAGGATGATAACTAAATGTTGATACTGAAGGAAGGGGCTTGGTGATGCAATTCCCAACACTACCACTAGATGTCAGCAGAGTTTTATTACCTTGTTCCTGTTCCCTCCACTGCACAAAGAGGGTACAGCCATAGCTCAGGGTTTTTACTCAAACACCTGCACTCTGCTGCACTGATCCAAGCAATGTTCTCAAAACTTTCTAACCAGGGCCGTAACAGCAAAGACTGGGCCTCATAGCAAACTTTTGACTTGCCCCACTCCCACACACACGGTATAACGCCCCATTTACACACAGTATAATGGCCCCTCCACACAGTATAATGAGCCACAGTGGACCATGCACACAGTATATTATATTCCATAGCTGCCCCTCCACACAGTATCATGACCCATAGCGGCCCCTCCACACAGTATAATGTCCCATAGCAGCCCTTTCACACAGTATATTATATTCCATAGCTGCCCCTCCACACAGTATCATGTCCCATAGCAGTCCCTCCACACAGTATAATGTCCCATAGTGGCCCCTTCACACTGTAT
Organism: Leptodactylus fallax; assembly: GCA_947044405.1. NCBI lineage: Eukaryota > Metazoa > Chordata > Amphibia > Anura > Leptodactylidae > Leptodactylus > Leptodactylus fallax. The sequence goes on from CAMRHE010000021.1 coordinate 10,990,301, forward strand.
AATGTCCCATACTGGCCCCTGCACACAGAATAATGTCCCATACCGGCCCCTCCACACAGTATAATGTCTCACAGCAGCCTCTCCATACAGTATAATGTCCTTTAGTGGCCCATCCACACAGTATAATGTCCTATAGTGGCCCCTGCACATAGTATAGTATCCCATAGTGGACCCTCCATACAGTATAATGACCCATAGTGACCCCTTCACACACTATAATGTGACATAGCGGCCACTTCACACAGTATAATGTCACATAGCGGACCCTCCACACAGTATAATGTCACATAGTGGACCCTCCACACAGTATAATGTCACATAGTGGCCATCCGCACAGTATAATGTCACATAGTAGCCCCTCTACACAGTATAATGTCACATAGCGGCCCTCCACACAGTATAATGTCACATAGCGGACCCTCCACACAGTATAATGTCACATAGTAGCCCCTCCACACAGTATAATGTCACATAGCGGCCGTCCACACAGTATAATGTCACATAGCGGCCCTCCACACAGTATAATGTCACATAGCGGACCCTCCACACAGTATAATGTCACATAGTAGCCCCTCCACACAGTAGTTATTACTAATTGCAACTTAGATCTCGTGGATGTTGCCCTAATAGCAGCTGCTATGTTTGCTACCCTGGTAATTATTCCCATATGGGTATTTTCCAGAACACTTATTTTTTTTTTTTAACTATACAGCCTGTGGGACACCCACAGTTTTTTTGAATGGGAATTGCCTTGAGCTATTTACATGATTCCTTTCAATATATATTTAGTCGGTTTCCCAGTGTAATCAAGGTGCCATAAGCAAAACATTTTATTGTACTGGTTCTAAGCCTGCTCCCCCAAAGTTAAATTACTCCCCTTTGGAACTGGGCAGTTGCCTATTATTTGCATTTTTCCAAGGCCCTACACTTTCCAAGATACTGTGTTTTCTCCTCAGCCTTCCTCACTTCCTCTATCCCCTTCTTTATAACTTTAGCGCCAACATATTCTGTAGAACTTTACAAATCAGAGGACACATTAACAGACAATATGAGACATTATAGTGGGACAAAGGAATAAAACATGTCAAACAATAGGAGTGCAGCCCTGCTCGCAAGAGCTTACATTCTATTAGGAGATAGGGGGACACAAGAGGTCAGAGGGCTTGTTTGCTACAATGGTCAGCCATCTTTTAATAGAAAAGGTTGTGTAACTGAAGGTGTATGAACCCATCACCAGCCAGTATCTGTGAATAAACAGATACTAAGTGCATGGAGTGCAGTGTAACTTCTAGATGGAGGGGCCAGGACCTGAGGAACAGAGGAGGAAGAATAAAAGGTGATATTGTTCTACACCTCCGCACACTACACTGTGATCAGGTCATGCGATAGGTCGGTCCAAACAGATGTGATTTTAGGGCAGTTTTGAAGCTGCTGTAGTTGGGGATTAATCGGGTTGTCCGGGATAAAGCGTTCCAGAGCACTGGTGCAGCTCAAGAAAAGTCTTGGGGACGAGATTGGGATGTTCGGATAACAGAGGATGCAAGTCTACGGCCATTGGTGGAACAGAGAGGACAGTTAGGGCGGTAGACAGTGATGATAGAGGAGATATAGGGGGGCGCAGCGCTATGGATGGTTTTGTGGGTCAGTGTGATAATTTTATATTGTATTCTGTGATGGATGGGCAACCAATACAGCGACTGACACAAGGTAGATGCGTCTGTGTACCGGTTTGACGGAAAGATGAGTCTGGCGGCTGCATTCAGGACAGATTGTAGAGGTGAGAGTTTAGTAAGAGGAAGCCCAATTAGAAGAGAATTGCAATAGTAAAGACGAGAGAGAATCAGAGCGACAATGAGGGTTTTTGATGTTTCCACGGTGAGAAAAGGTAGAATTCTAGAGATGTTTTTAAGGTGCAGGTGGCAAGAACGTGCAAGTGTCTGAATATGTGGTGTAAAGGTGAGATATGAGTCAAATACAACCCCCAGACAGCGGGCAACCCCCAGGCCACAGACAGAAATGGAGATATCAGGATTAAGTCGATTAGTGGATGGAGGGAACACAAGAAGTTCAGTTTTTGAAAGATTCAATTTCATATAAAGAGAAGACATGATGTTAGAGACAGCAGAGAGACAGTCACTGGTGTTCTGTAGTAGTGCAGGGGTGATGTCATGGGATGAGGTACAGTGGGGAAAAAAGTATTTAGTCAGCCACAAATTGTGCAAATTCTCCCACTTAAAAAGATGAGAGAGGCCTGTAATTGACATCATAGGTAGACCTCAACTATGAGAGACAAAATGAGAAAACAAATCCAGAAAATCACATTGTCTGATTTTTTAAGAATTTATTTGCAAATTATGGTGGAAAATAAGTATTTGGTCACCTACAAACAAGCAAGATTTCTGGCTCTCACAGACCTGTAACTTCTTCTTTAAGAGGCTCCTCTGTCCTCCACTCATTACCTGTAGTAATGGCACCTGTTTGAAATTGTTATCAGTATAAAAGACACAACCTCAAACAGTCACACTCCAAACTCCACTATGGTGAAGACCAAAGAGCTGTGGAAGGACACCAGAAACAAAATTGTAGACCTGCACCAGGTTGGGAAGACTGAATCTGCAATAGGCAAGCAGCTTGGTGTGAAGAAATCAACAGTGGGAGCAATAATTAGAAAATGGAAGACATACAAGACCACTGATAATCTCCCTCCATCAGGGGCTCCACGCAAGATCTCATCCCGTGGGGTGAAAATGATCACAAGAACGGTGAACAAAAATCCCAGAACCACACGGGGTGACCTAGTGAATGACCTGCAGAAATCTGGGACTAACGTAACAAAGGCTACCGTCAGTAACACACTATACCACCAGGGACTGAGATCCTGCAGTGCCAGACGTGTCCCCCTGCTTAAGCTAGTACATATCCAGGCCCGTCTGAAGTTTGCTAGAGAGCATTTGGATGTTCCAGAAGAGTATTGGGAGAATGTCATATGGTCAGATGAAACCAAAGTAGAACTGTTTGGTAGAAACACAACTCGTCGTGTTTGGAGGAGAGTGAATGCTGAGTTGCAGCCAAAGAACACCATACCTACTGTGAAGCATGGGGGTTGCAACATCATGCTTTGGGGCTGTTTCTCTGCAAAGGGACCAGGACGACTGATCCGTGTACATGAAAGAATGAATGGGGCCATGTATCGTGAGATTTTGAGTGCAAACCTCCTTCCATCAGCAAGGGCATTGAAGATGAAATGTGGCTGGGTCTTTCAGCATGACAATGATCTCAAGCACACTGCCAGGGCAACGAAGGAGTGGCTTCGTAAGAAGCATTTCAAGGTCCTGGAGTGGCCTAGCCAGTCTCCAGATCTCAACCCCATAGAAAACCTTTGGAAGGAGTTGAAAGTCCGTGTTGGCCAGCGACAGCCCCAAAACATCACTGCTCTAGAGGAGATCTGCATGGAGGAATGGGCCAACATACCAGCAACAGTGTGTGCCAACCTTGTGAAGACTTACAGAAAATGTTTGACCTCTGCCATTGCCAACAAAAGATATAAAACAAAGTATTGAAATGAACTTTTGTTATTGACCAAATACTTATTTTCCACCATAATTTGCAAATAAATTCTTTAAAAATCAGACAATGTGATTTTCTGGATTTGTTTTCTCATTTTGTCTCTCCTAGTTGAGGTCTACCTATGATGTCAATTACAGGCCGGCCTCATCTTTTTAAGTGGGAGAACTAGCACAATTGGTGGCTGACTAAATACCTTTTTTCCCCACTGTATATAGCTCGGTATCATCAGCATAAAAATGGTATTGAAAGCCAAATCTGCTGATGGTTTGTCCAATTGGGGCTGTGTACAGAGAGAAGAGGAGGGGTTTGACTTGCAACTATTTAGCATATGATTAGTTATGCAGATTCATGTAACTGCATTGTTACTGTTTTGCTCCTGGTAGTGGAAAAATCTTTTTATTCTTGAATACTACAAATTACAACCTTTTCTCACATTCTCTAATAGCTCAGTGTGTTATTAGGTTGATTCCCAAGAGAAAAGTCACTGGTTCAAATCAAAGATCAGCCATGAAGAAGATTTCCCAAGAAAAGAGAAACAGCATCATCCATCTCAACGATAGTGGTCTCTTGGTCAAGAAAATTGCCAAACATGTAAGTGCCATGACAGTTAGAAGAATATGAAATTAAATCCATCCATCCATTGAAAAGCCAAGAGGTGGACTTCCAGGCAAAATATCGGAGTTAACAAGTCGACTAATCACAAGGTCTATCAGTTCTGGTGCGACAAATACAGCAGTGGAGGTAGTTCGTATGCTTCGTAATGGTGTGATCAAAGATGTGCATGCAAGCACCGTATAACGCGCGTTACACAAGCCTGGAATGGTGGCCCGAAAAAAGGTGAAGAAGCCTTGACTGCAATATCGTCACAAGAAAGGTTGGCTTGAGTTTGCAAAAAAGTACGAAACGTGGACAGTAGAAGATTGGAAATGGGTGATTTGGAGTGATGAAACGAAAGTCAATAGACTGGGCTCTGATGGGTGCAAATGGGTCTAGAAGAAACAAGGGAAAAGGGGGCTAACAGATCGAAAAATTGAAGGAACTGTCAAGTCTATTGGAGGAAGCCTGATGATATGTAGATGTTTGGCAGCCAAAGGTGTTGAATACTTGACTGGGGGGTTTCAATGCTGAGCTATATGTGAGTATCCTACAAGACGAGTAACTTTGTACACTCAAGTACTATGGGTATGAAAAAGATGACATAGTGTCCCAGCAGGACAACGATCTGAAGCATACATCGAGATTAGCGAAGAAATGGTTCAATGACAATGAAGTAAATGTTCTGGATTAGTTCCCCCCTCCCCCCCGACCTCAACTCAATTGAACACTTGTGGGTAAAGTTGAAGAAAAAGGTGTATTTGTACTCAAGTGAGCCGACCAGTATGAACCAACATTGGGAACGTGTAGAAGAGACCTGGGATCAGATTTCGGTCAAGACATGCTTGAATCTGATCAAGAGCATGCCCAGAAGGATTCAAGCAGTGTTGAAAGCCAAAGGTGGATTTACAAAATAATAAAAAATTTAATTTAGATTTTTAGGAGCAAAACAGTAACAATGCAGTTACATGACAAAAATCTGCATAACTAATCATATGTTAAAAACACTACTTCAAAAGTTTAAAAATTTCCTTATTTTTGAAAGAAAAGCACAGTTTTTTTCAATGAAGATAACATTAAATGAATCAGAAATACACTCTATACATTGTTAATGTGGTAAATGACTATTCTAGCTGCAAACATCTGGTTTTTAATGCAATATCTACATACCAGCAACCATCACTTCAGTGTTCTAATGGTACATTGTGTTTGCTAACTGTGTAAGAAGGCTAATGGATGTTTAGAAAACTCTTGAAAACACTTGTGCAAGTATGTTAGCACAGCTGAAAACAGTTTTGCTGGTTAGAGAAGCTATAAAACTGACCTTCCTTTGAGCTAGTTGAGAATCTGGAGCATTACATTTGTTGGTTCGATTAAACTCTCAAAATGGCCAGAAAAAGAGAACTTTCATGTGAAACTTGACAGTCTATTCTTGTTTTTAGAAATGAAGGCTATTCCATGTGAGAAATTGCCAAGAAACTGAAGATTTCCTACAACGGTGTGCACTACTCCCTTCAGAGGACGGCACAAACAAGCTCTAACCAGAGTAGAAAGAGAAGTGGGAGGCCCCGCTGCACAACTGAGCAACAAGACAGGTACATTAGAGTCTATAGTTTGAGAAATCGACGCCTCACAGGTCCTCAACTGGCAGCTTCATTAAATAGTACCCGCAAAACGCCAGTGTCAACGTTTACAGTGAAGAGGCGACTCAGGGATGCTGGCCTTCAGGGCAGAGTGGCCAAGAAAAAGCCATATCTGAGACTGGCTAATAAAAGATTAATATGGGCAAAAGAACACAGACATTGGATAGAGGAAGTTTGGAGAAAAGTGTTATGGACAGACAAATTGAAGTTTGAGGTGTTTGGATTACACAGAAGAACATTTGTGAGACGCAGAACAACTGAAAAGATGCTGGAAGAGCGCCTGACGCCATCTGTCAAGCATGGTGGAAGTAATGTGATGGTCTGGGGTTACTTTGGTGCTGGTAAAGTGGGAGATTTGTACAAGGTAAAAGGGATTTTGAATAAGGAAGGCTAACATTCCATTTTGCAACGCCATGCCATACCCTGTGGACAGCACTTGATTGGAGTCAATTTCATCCTACAACAGGACAATGACCCAAAGCACACCTCCAAATTATGCAAGAACTATTTTGGGAAGAAGCAGGCAGCTGGTATTCTATCTATAATGGAGTGGCCAGCGCAGTCACCAGATCTCAACCCCATTGAGCTGTTGTGGGAGCAGCTTGACCGTATGGTACGCAAAAAGTGCCCATCAAGCCAATCCAACTTGTGGGAGGGGCTTCTGGAAGCATGGAGTGAAATTTCTCCAGATTACCTCAGCAAATTAATAGCTAGAATGCCAAAGGTCTGCAATGCTGTAATTGCTGCAAATGAGCATTCTTTGACGAAAGCAAAGTTTGAAGGAGAAAATTATTATTTCAAATAAAAATCATTGTTTCTAATCTTGTCAATGTTTTGACTATATTTTCTATTCATTTTGCAACTCATTTGATAAATAAAAGTGTGAGTTTTCATGGAAAACACAAAATTGTCTGGGTGACCCAAAACTTTTGAATGGTAGTGTAGTTGCAAGTCAAATTTACGTAAGAGATAGCCAAGATGATTGTCCATAAAATGATGAGATATGGAGCCTAAAAGTCAAAAGCTCAAAACATTGTTACCCTTTCGCTCTCCAGTGTATGTTATATGTTACTATTACTGATGTAATGTGTTGTCATCATATCTGTCGACTAAGCCATTTTACCTATTGGATTTGATTTTAGGGTTCCTGTTTACATGCTCATGTTCCCTATATCTCCACCCCATGGTTTTCACTTTCTCCTATGAGGAATCTTCCTAAATTATCCACCTAAGAATCTAGCCAACGTGCATTAAACTGCCACACATCTCGTCCTACTTTATTCTTTCTTTCACTGTTCTTTTTTCACCCGTTATCTTGCTCTCACTTCTTACTTTTTTTCTGATGAATCTCTTTATGAGGAAGCATTTACATGTAGTGTTTGTCCTGCAAACCCACCTTTACTTAAATAAGTCTTTCAAATTATCCAGCCCATGGTTCCTAACTTCCTAACATAGATTTACATTCTAACCAAAAATCCAGGGGCATTAGTATACTGATCTGTCCTTCCCTTCCATGGGAATTTCTCACACTTATGGGGATGAATGATCTTTACCTATTTAAAAACAGGGAAAATCTGGAAGTTCCTATATGTTTTTCAAAAAATAGTCTCTAAGCACAGCAGACAGAATTACCTACCCCTGTGCTTCACAGTCCACTGTCACCTAGTCAACAGGATTAATTTCCTAAATTGTTCTATCCCCTATAAATCATCCCCTTATTGCTAAAACATTTTGAAGTCAATGAGCTATACTCAGCCTTTACCTCATTTCTATGGGTTGGCAAGCATCCTTGGATTGTGATTAGGAAACTCATGTTCCCCAAAAAATGGTTGGTGGGGGGTGGGGTGTGTGGGGCTCACCTATCCTTGGCGTCATGTTATATTCTGTGAGGCCACTTTGAAGCATTATACAGGGATCCCCTCTGGAGAGCATATTATACCGTGTGGGGCCAACGTGGAGCATTATATTGGGGGGCCCTCTGGAGAGCATATTATACTGTTTTGGGCCTCTGTGGAGCATTATACTGGGGTAACCTCTCTGAGCAGTATATTATACTGTGTGGAGGCCATTCTGGAGCATGTTATACTATGTAGGGTCACCGTGGAGCATTATTCTGGGGGGGCCATCTGCAGAGCATATTATATTGTATGGCACAACTGTGGGGCAATATTCGGGGGGGGAACTAAGGAGCATTATACTAGGGGACCCTCTGGGGAGCATATTATACTGTGTGGGGCCTACTTTGTAGCATTATACTGGGGGGACGCTCTGGGGAGCATAATATATTGCGTGGGGCCAGTGTGGAGTAAAATACTGGGGGAGCACTGTGGAGCATTATACAAGGGGGGGCCCTCTGGGGAGCATATTATACTATGGGCCACTGTGGAGCTTTATACTGGGGGGAAGGGGCAGTGTGGGGAGCCTATTATACTGTGTGGGGCCACTGTGGAGTGTATTATATTGTGTTGGGCTTCTCGGGAGCATATTATACTCCGGGGCTTGTAGAGCATTATACTGGAGGGACTGTGGGGAGCATATTATATTGTGGGGGACCACTGTGGATCATTCTACTGGGGGAACCCCTCTGGGGAGTATAGTATATTGTGTGAAGGTTATTGTGGAGCATGTTATACTGTGTTAGGTTATATTATACTATATGGAGCATATTATATCGTGTGGGGCTGCTGGGGAGCATATTGTACTGTCTGGGGCCACTAAGGTGTAGTATACTGTGTGGGCCACTGTGGAGTATTATACTCTGTGGAGCCTTATATACCATATGGGGCCACTATGGGGGGCTCAGGGGAGCATTTTATTCTCTGTGGGGCCACTGTGGAGCATTATATACCATGTGGAGAAACTGTGGAGGGCTCAGGGGAGCATTTTATACTGTGGAGCATTATATACCATGCGGAGCATTATACTGTGGGGGGGGGGCTCAAAATTCCTGCTGGCAGCCCTGTGTGCTATGTCTGCATCAAAGCTCCCTCACTATAATCTTGCACATACGTGTATTGCTCCACGGCCATGTCATTCTCCATATAGTACTGTGCATGAACTGTACATGGAGTTATTGGGGCCTGCCTACTGGGAACATACTCAGTAACACCAGATAGTCAGCACATATGTAAGACTTCAGTGAAGGAGCCGTGGTGTAGGCTATTAGCAGGAAGCTATTGGGTGGGGCCCCAGGATAAGTTCCTCTGGTGGACCTAAGGCCCTTCAGTCCGACACTGTATAACGGAGAACTATTATATATAAGGGTGGGTTACTATATATAATTGGGAAACTTAAATATGAGGGGGCTATTATAAGGGGGAACTATTATTTATAAGACGGGCTATTATTTATAAGGGGGAACTATTTATAAGAGGCCTATAAAAAGGGGGAAACTATTATATATAAGGCATCTATTATAAGGGGAGAGCTATTATTTATAAGAGGGGAACTATTTACAGTGGGGAAAAAAAGTATTTATATTTATAGTCAGCCACCAATTGTGCAAGTTCTCCCACTTAAAAAGATGAAAGAAGCCTGTAATTGACATCATAGGTAGACCTCAACTATGAGAGACAAAATGAGAAAACAAATCCAGAAAAATCACGTTGTCTGATTTTTAAAGAATTTATTTGCAAATTATGGTGGAAAATAAGTATTTTGTCAATAACAAAAGTTCATCTCAATACTTTGTTATATATCCTTTGTTGGCAATGACAGAGGTCAAACGTTTTCTGTAAGTCTTCACAAGGTTGGCACACACTGTTGCTGGTATGTTGGCTCATTCCTCCATTCAGATCTCCTCTAGAGCAGTGATGTTTTGGGGCTGTCGCTGGGCAACACGGACTTTCAACTCCTTCCAAAGGTTTTCTATGGGGTTGAGATCTGGAGACTGGCTAGGCCGCTCCAGGACCTTGAAATATTTCTTACGAAGCCATTCCTTCGTTGCCCTGGGATCATTGTCATGCTGAAAGACCCAGCCACGTTTCATCTTCAATGCCCTTGCTGATGGAAGGATGTTTGCACTCAAAATCTCACGATACATGACCCCGTTCATTCTTTCATGTACACGGATTTGTCGTCCTGGTCCCTTTGCAGAGAAACAGCCCCAAAGCATAATGTTGCCACCCCCCATGCTTCACAGTAGGTATGGTGTTCTTTGGATGCGACTCAGCATTCACTCTCCTTCAAACACGAAGAGTTGTGTTTCTACCAAACAGTTCTACTTTGGTTTCATCTGACCATATGACATTCTCCCAATACTCTTCTGGAACATCCAAATGCTCTCTAGCAAACTTCAGACGGGCCCCGATATGTACTGGCTTAAGCAGGAAGACACATCTGGCATTGCAGGATCTGAGTCCCTGGCGGCGTAGTGTGTTACTGACGGTAGCCTTTGTTACATTAGCCCCAGCTTTCTGCAGGTCATTCACTAGGTCCCCCCGTGTGGTTCTGGGATTATTGCTCACCGTTCTTGTGATCATTTTGACCCCACGGGATGAGATCTTGCATGGAACCCCTGATCGAGGGAGATTATCAGTGGTCTTGTATGTCTTCCATTTTCTAATTATTGCTCCCACAGTTGATTTCTTCATACCAAGCTGCTTGCCTATTGCAGATTCAGTCTTCCCAACCTGGTGCAGGTCTACAATTTTGTTTCTGTTGTCCTCCCACAGCTCTGTGGTCTTCACCATAGTTGAATTTGGAGTGTGACTGTTTCAGGTTGTGGACAGGTGTCTTTTTTACTGATAACAATTTCAAACAGGTGCCATTACTACAGGTAATGAGTGGAGGACAGAGGAGCCTCTTAAAGAAGAAGTTACAGGTCTGTGAGAGCCAGAAATCTTGCTTGTTTGTAGGTGACCAAATACTTATTTTCCACCATAATTTGCAAATGAATTCTTAAAAAATCAGACAATGTGATTTTCTAGATATGTTTTCTCATTTTGTCTCTCATAGTTGAGGTCTACCTATGATGTCAATTACAGGCCTCTCTCATCTTTTTAAGTGGGAGAACTTGCACAATTGGTGGCTGACTAAATACTTTTTTTCCCCACTGTATAAGGGGGGTATAAATGTTAAGTGGGCTTATTTATAAAGGGGGCTATTAGTGATAATGGGGACTATTATTTATAAGGGTAACTTATTTATGAGAGGGCTATTATTAATAAGGAAGCGGTATTATTTTTACGGGGTGACTGTTACTGATACAGGGCACTATTTATCATTTATAAGGGAGCTATTACTAATAAAAATGCATTTTTATTTATATGCAGGGCCTATTATTTATAAGGAGACGCTATAATAACTGATGACTGGGTGCAAAAATCTATTAGGTGGTGCAAAGGTGCTCATTTGAATTGTGTGTGGGAAAATGGGGGTTGTTATTACTTTTTTGTTGGCAGAAAGGAGGCGTTATTATAGGGGTTGCCAATGGAAGACGATGGTGTTGTTTGCATATCAGCATTTGGAGCCCCGCTTTTAATTTTGCCCAGGGCCCCACTTTGTCTAAAACCGGCCCTGCCTATAACTGAGGTCCTCCAAGGCCCTTATCAATTTTGTGGCCCTCCGTTGAACTTTTTCCAACTATCAGACATCTTTTCTACAAACTGAACTGCATATTCCAGATGGCGCCGCACCACTGATTTATATAGTGGTAATATTACTTGTCCCACAAGTCCGTACTCCTTTTAATACATGATAATTTCCTACTGGCCTTAGAAACAGGTGATTGACATTGCATGCTGTTATTTAATCTATGATCTACAAGTACTCCCAGGTCTTTCTCTACCAGTGACTCTCCCAACTTTACTCCCTCTAGGACCGTGATGGCGAACCTATGGAACGCGTGCCAGAGAGGGCATGCAGAGCCCTCTCAGTTACCACGCGTGCTGTCACCATGATCGCTCACTTATGGGGAATCCGGTACAGGATTCCCTGTTAGTGAGCAATCGCTTCTTTCAGCTGTATGTGCAAATGCACATACAGCTGAGCTGTCAGTGTAGGCAGCAAGTCCGCGGCTTACACTGATTGCAGAGTGTAACCTCTGACCTGACGCAGGCGTGATGTCGTAAGTCATCAGCGTGCGATCAGAAGAAGGAGGATGCTCTTCGTGGGACTGCAGCTCTTAGTGAGACTAGGTAAGTAGCATAAACTACTGTGTGGGGGCCTACTGTGAAGCATAAACTACTGTGTGGGGGCCCACTGTGGAGAATATACTACTGTGTGGGGCCCCACTGTGAAGCAAAAACTACTGTGTGGGGGCTCACTGTGAAGCATAAACTACTATGTGGGGGCCCACTGTGGAGCATATACTACTGTGTGGGAGCCTACTGTGAAGCATAAACTACTGTGTGGGGGCCCACTGTGGAGCATATACTACTGTGTGGGGCCCCACTGTGAAGCATATACTGCTGTGTGGGGCCCCACTGTGAAGCATAAACTACTGTGTGGGGGGGCCACTGTGAAGCATATACTACTGTGTGGGGGCGTACTGTGAAACATAAACTACTGTGTGGGGGCCTACTGTGAAACATAAACTACTGTGTGGGGGCCCGCTGTGAGGCATAAACTACTGTGTGGGGACCCACTGTGAAGCATAAACTACTGTGTGGGGGCCCACTGTGAAGCATAAACTACTGTGTGGGGGCCCACTGTGGAGAATATACTACTGTGTGGGGGCCCACTGTGGAGCATAAACTACTGTGTGGGGGCCCACTGTGAAGCATATACTACTGTGTGGGGGCTCACTTTGAAGCATAAACTACTGTGTGGGGGCCCACTGTGAAGCATAAACTACTGTGTGGGGGCCCACTGTGGAGCATATACTACTGTGTGGGAGCCCACTGTGAAGCATATACTACTGTGTGGGGGCTTACTTTGAAGCATAAACTACTGTGTGGGGGCCCACTGTGAAGCATAAACTACTGTGTGGGGGCCCACTGTGAAGCATAAACTACTGTGTGGGGGCCCAGTGTGGAGCATATACTACTGTGTGGGGGCCCACTGTGAAGCATAAACTACTGTGTGGGGGCCCACTGTGGAGCATATACTACTGTGTGGGGGCCCAGTGTGGAGCATATACTACTGTGTGGGGGCCCAGTGTGAAGCATATACTACTGTGTGGGGGCCCACTGTGGAGCATATACTACTGTGTGTGGGCCCACTGTGAAGCACAAACTACTGTGTGGGGGCCCACTGTGGAGCATATACTACTGTGTGGGGGCCCACTGTGAAGCATATACTACTGTGTGAGGGCCCACTGTGGAGCATATACTACTGTGTGGGGGCCCACTGTGAAGCACAAACTACTGTGTGAGGGCCCACTGTGGAGCATATACTACTGAGTGGGGGCCCACTGTGAAGCACAAACTACTGTGTGAGGGCCACTATGGAGCATATAATACTGTGTGGGTGTCCACTGTGGAGCATATAATACTGTGTGGGGGCCACTGTGGCGTGTATAATACTGTGTGGGAGCCACTGTGGGCATATAATACTGTATGGGGGCCACTCTGGAGCATATAATACTGCATGGGGGTCACGCTGGAGCATATAATACTGTCTGGGAGCCATTCTGGAGCATATAATACTGTCTGGGGGCCACTTCGGAGTGAATTGTACTTTCTGGGGGCCACTGTGGAGCGCATTGTACTGTGTGGGGGCCCTTCACTATTTATATCACACAGTATCTGTTTTATAGCAGACATGTGATGTTATTACAGGCTGTAATAACATTACATAGTCACTATAAAACAGATCCTGGTTAATTTAAGGTTAAATTGCAGTATTGGCACTTTGCGATAAATTAGTGGGTTTTTGGAGTTTGGGCACTCGGTCTCTAATCACTGCTCTAGGACATATGCTGTATACAGATTATTTTTAACCAGATGCATAACATTACATTTATCCACATTGCCATATTCCATGTGTATGCCCAAGCCTGCTTGTAACCTACATATATCCTCAATAGACTGTACTGTACTATATAGCTTGGTGTCTTCAGCAAAAATAGAGACAGTGCTATTAATCCCATCTTCTACATCTTTAATAAATAAGTTAAATAAAAGTGGACCCAGCACTGAACCATGGGGTATACCACTTATAACAAAGGACCACAATCACATACTCCTGTATATAGTCCCTTAAGAGTCCCTCAAACAATTTCCTCACAATGGATGTTAAGCTCACCAGTCTGTAATTACTTGGGGAAGACCTAGAGCCCTTTTTGAAAATAGGTACATTAGCCTTGTGCCAGGCCCTTAGCACTATACTACTGTAGTCAGTAAAGAATTCCTAAAATTAAGAACAAGGATAGATAATTGACTGGTCTGAGTTCTTTAAGAACCCGTGGATGTATTCCATCTGGACCCATAGCCTTGCTCATGTTTAATTTGTTTAGCTTGGTTTGAACCATTTCTATTTTTTTTTCCAGTTTAGTATATTTGTGGATGTATTATCAGCATTGGTGGTAATTCTATTCTTCTGTATAGACAGAGCTAAAGAAACCATTTAGTAGCTCTGCTTTTTCTTGCTTCCTGATGACTGACTCTTCATTTCCATTATTTAGGGGACCTACTTTTTCTGTCCTTGTTTTTTTTGTATTTAAATATTTAAAGAATTTTGGGGGGTTAGTTTTGCTTTCCATAGCTACCTGCCTTTCATTGTATATTTTAGCTGATTATATTTCCCTTTTACAGATTTTATTATTCGCTTTATAATTCTCAAAGGCTGCAGCTGACCCTTGAAATTTATATTTTTTTAAATGCCCATTTTATCGCCATTTTAACCGTAGCTGTAAGTTGGGGGGGGGGGGGTCATTTTAAGACATTTATACTTGTTCTCTATGAGTATACATTTTGCTATATACTTACTCAATGCAGATTTAAATGTCTCCCACTTAGCCTCTTTATCACTATCTGACAATAGCTGCTCCCAGTCTATATATTGAAGTGCAGCCGTTAACCTGGGAATTTTTTTTTTTTTTTTTTAAATTGAGTGATTTTGTCCTCACAACCTTTGTTTGTTTTTGACAATTTAGGTAGAATCTGATTAGATTATGGCTACTATTACCAAGATTTTTACCAACAGTGACATTTCCAACAAGTCTCACATTATTAGAGTTGATCAGATCCAGCAAAGCATCCACTCTAGTTGGATCTGCTAAAAGCTGGACCATAAAATTGTCCTGCAACAGTTGATATATCTCTGCTTTGAAGACAATACAGAACCCAATCAATATGCAATTCTCAGGAGCTTTACCATTGGGGGAGCTGTATCTGTATCCTTAGTGTCATATGAAAGTTGAGAATCAAAAAGCAAGCTTCTCCATTTTATATTGCCCGAGATTCACCCCACCCTCATTTTCTCTTCACTTCAGACAGCCCAATACTCCTACACAATGAGAAGCAGGGAGAGTTCTAAATAGATAAGCAAGGGAATGAGTGAAAAATGCAGGACTTCACAGAAAGGAGCCAAAATTTCTTAATAAAGTATATTGCAACATTTATTAACAGAATATCAAAAGTTGTCTGAAACTTTAGTTACGTTTTAATGGTCCAAGGGACCCTGGCCATGACATAGTAGCTCCAGTTCTTTGCTGCTGCTCTATTTGTCTACCAGAATCTTTGAAGAGACCCCACAAGAGAGCACAGAGTATACTGTAATAATAGCACATCCAGTTCAACCAAAACTTGCAGACAAACAAATATTCACAAGACAAAGCACATAAAGTTCACCCATCACTATTGATGACCTATCCTAAGTATTTGAGTCTTTGGAAGCCCCTTTTAAATACTGGCACACCAGCCAAAAAGGCTGATCATTCCACGGTCTAGTTGTCAGAACCCTAATGATCAGGTACTGATAGCTTACCCTGACAAAAGGACCAATTTTCATTATGAAAATTGCTCAGGGGCAACCCCTTTAAAGGTTCACTTATTTTTTTAAAACAACTACATTTACTAAAACACACATATCAATATAGCTGACAGATCTTCCTTTAATCCCCTTCAGGACTAGGCCTAATTGTATCTTGACCCCTTCGGCACCATGACGTACTATTACGGTATTGTGATTGCACCCAGCTGTATTATGACTGTGCCATCTAAGGGTTTCCTTGTCATGTTCTGACCGGCTCGTTCTCCAAGCAGATTCTGCCTGACAAATCTCATTGAAATGAATGGGAGGCGGAAAATACCACCTTTGCAGAATATCTAAGTTACAGAAAACTCTGCCCTACTCCAGCCAAATTCAAGTAAGTATTTTAATGGACATCTTTTTGATGTTCTGCAACACCGTTTGCAGAGTGTAGAAGAAACTGCAAAAAGTAAGTATTGGAATTGCACATTTCTGATAATGGACAGGCTGATTGTTGGTCAACGGAATATAATATATTGCATTATCTAGTCTTGGGAAGGGGTCACATTGTAGAATAGCACAATACAATATCATATATTTCATAAGCCATTTTAGAGCTATGTGTAAAGCACATTGTAAATGGTACAATATCATATACTGCAGCAGCCATTTTAGGCCTGGGTGTGAAGCACATTGTAGAATAGCACAATATCATACACTGCATTAGCCAGTTTAGGCAGATGTGTAAAGCACATTGTAGTATTGCACAACATAATTTCTATATATAAAATAATAATTTGAGATATTTTTATATAAATTAATATATAATATACAGAATTTATGTTTTTACTTATGGGGTTATCTTTTTTAATGAATTATTTTTAAAAAATCGTATATTTTGTGTACAATATATAAACCCTCAAATGTAAAGCACCATGGAATTAATGGTGCTATATGAATAAACAATTATAATAAATTTCGATGTTTTCATTTCACAGTCTTAAAAATGCCACCATGAGCCCCATATCATTGTATGGATATGAATGTCCCACACCTTATCGAAATGGTGAGTATACTCCACATGCACAAGTGTTACTCATTCTTGGGTTAGTCCTTGTGACATACACCAGTAGTTCACAAACTTTCTGAAGGTGGGACCCACTTTTGTTAAAGATTTTTTCCGGGGACCCCTCTCTACCATACATAGCTACATTACATTCAAAGTTGAAGTATTATGACTTTTTTTTATTTAGTTTTTGTTCTTTTGTTCTTTTATGCAGGTTCATTCACATCCATGCCTGTAGGAGAAAAGTGTTGAGGCATATGCTGATCTGCCAGGGCCTTTACCCTGAATGGGACAAGTTTGATGCAGAGGAGAAGTGGTGAGTATAATCTTTGTAGAAATCTTTTCTAAAATGACATTTTCTTTCTACCAGATTAATTTATTTCAATTTTGCCAAATTTCTAATAAGATATCTAATAAGGATATCATCAGGATCACTGGAAAATCCTTCTTGAAATATATGATCCTGAATGCAATGGCTGCTGCACATGTACATGTTTACGGCGGTGCCTATGCATCTGGGGAAAATGACCACAGACTGAAAACCTGCTGCTGCCTGCAACCAAATCTCCTGGGTCGGACTTGGCATCGATATGGGCTGTACGTGCTGCCAGATCACGTGGCATGTGCTCCTCACAAATCCAGAGATGGTGGATTTACCAACCCAGAATTGGGGGTGTAGGGATGCATAATTCTCCCCAGTTGCTAAAAATTTTCAGGAGAAAGAAAACTAAAAATTATTAACATGTAATGACATACTGTATTTTCATACTTGTGATTGTAAATAAATTCACAAATCAAAAAGTAGAAACCTTGTTCTAAACAGTTAATTGGGCCTCATGAACAAAACCATATTTTTTAATTGTATCATATGCAATTATGGATCTGCAATAGAAAATAAAATATGGGCACAATCATTTCTGGGGACCTGTACACAAATCTGTAGTTTTTGCAGCTTTGTGAAAAGCCCATAGAAAATAGACGCAAAATCTGCCTGTCCATTTATGTGGATATGAACATTCACTCTAGTGCAGGGGTAGGCAACCTTTTTTGTTCGGCGTGCCGATTTTAATAAAAAAATCAAAGATGAGGTATTCGGAGTTCCGATCAATAATTGTAAGTCTGACGACCCCTAAACTAAAGTCATATACCACAAACCATAACACAGAAGTGCTGTCACCAGATGCTTTAGGACACATGCGTTTACTGCTATTTCCTGGGACGCTCCAGTACCTTCCGATTAGAAGCAATGAAAGTACATGTACATCCCCCAATTAGTGGTAAATGTGTCCAGGAGCACCGTATGGTAGCATCCTTATGGTGAATACACACTATGTATCTGGATGCAGATATAGTCTTAGGCCACTGGAACTTTTACTTCAATGTAAAACTGCGTTCACATGGTGCATTTTTGCACAAAAAAAAAAAAAATGCCTGTGTTTTCTGAGCAAAAGCACATCCTTAATGCAGAAAACACACAGTTATACAGAATAATGTCCCATAGCGGCCCCTGCACAAGGTATTATATCCCATTACAGCCTCTGCACACCATATTATGTCACATAGTGGCCCCTTCACACGGTATTATGTCATATAGTGGCCCCAGCACACGGTATTATGTCATATAGTGGCCCCAGCACACGGTATTATGTCACATAGTGACCCCTGTACACCGTATTATGTCACATAGTGGCCCCAGCACTCGGTATTATGTCACATAGTGGCCCCTGCACACAGTATTATGTCATATAGTGACCCCAGCACACGGTATTATGTCACATAGTGACCCCTGCACACTGTATTATGTCACATAGTGGTCCCAGCACTCGGTATTATGTCACATAGTGGCCCCTGCACACAGTATTATGTCATATAGTGACCCCAGCACACGGTATTATGTCACATAGTGACCCCTGCACACTGTATTATGTCACATAGTGGCCCCAGCACTCGGTATTATGTCACATAGTGGCCCCTGCACACGGTATTATGTCATATAGTGGCCCCAGCACACGGTATTATGTCACATAGTGACCCCTGCACACCGCATTATGTCACATAGTGGCCTCTGCACACCGTATTATGCCACATAGTGACCCCAGCACACGATATTATGTCATATAGTGGCCCCAGCACACGGTATTAGGTCCCATAGCAGTCCCTGCACACGGTATTAGGTCCCATAGCGGTCCCTGCACATGGTATTATGTCCCATAGTGGCCTCTTCCCACAGTATTAGGTCCCATAGCAGTCCCTGCACACGGTATTAGGTCCCATAGCGGTCCCTGCACACGGTATTAGGTCCCATTGTGGTCCCTGCACACGGTATTAGGTCCCATAGCGGTCCCTGCACACGGTATTAGGTCCCATAGGGGTCCCTGCACAACGTATTATATCCCATAACAGCCTCTGCACACGGTATTATGTCATATAGTGGCCCCAGCACACGGTATTATGTCACATAGTGACCCCAGCACACGGTATTATGTCATATAGTGGCCCCAGCACACGGTATTAGGTCCCATAGCAGTCCCTGCACACGATATTAGGTCTCATAGCGGTCCCTGCACACGGTATTATGTCCCATAGTGGCCTCTGCTCACGGTATTATGTCCCATAGCCATCCCTGCACACAGTATTAGGTCCCATAGTGGTCCCTGCACACGATATTAGGTCCCATAGTGGTCCCTGCACACGATATTAGGTCCCATAGCGGCCCCTGCACACGGTATTAGGTCCCATAGCGGCCCCTGCACACGGTATTAGGTCCCATAGTGGTCCCTGCACACGGTATTAGGTCCCATAGCGGTCCCTGCACAAGGTATTATATCCCATAACAGCCCCTGCACACGGTATTATATCATATAGTGGCCCCAGCACACGGTATTATGTCACATAGTGGCCTCTGCACACCGTATTATGCCACATAGTGACCCCAGAACACGGTATTATGTCATATAGTGGCCCCAGCACACGGTATTAGGTCCCATAGCGGTCCCTGCACACTGTATTAGGTCCCATAGCAGTCCCTGCACAAGGTATTATATCCCATAACAGCCCCTGCACACGGTATTATGTCATATAGTGGCCCCAGCACACGGTATTATGTCACATAGTGGCCTCTGCACACCGTATTATGCCACATAGTGACCCTAGAACACGGTATTATGTCATATAGTGGCCCCAGCACACGGTATTAGGTCCCATAGCGGTCCCTGCACACTGTATTAGGTCCCATAGCGGTCCCTGCACACGGTATTAGCTCCCATAGCGGCCCCTGCACACGGTATTAGGTCCCACAGCGACCCCTGCACACGGTATTAGGTCCCATAGCGGTCCCTGCACACGTTATTAGGTCCCATAGCGGTACCTGCACACGGTATTAGGTCCCATAGCAGCCCCTGCACACAGTATTATGTCCCATAGTGGTCCCTGCCCACGTTATTAGGTTCCATAGCGGTCCCTGCACACGGTATTAGGTCCCATAGCGGTCCCTGCACACGGTATTAGGTCCCATAGCGGTCCCTGCACACGGTATTAGGTCCCATAGCGGTCCCTAGACACGGTATTATGTTCCATAGCTCTCTTCAAACCCCCGAGTATAATAAGTCCAAGAGAGGTGACAAACATAAAAAAAAAAAAATGCTACTCGCCATATTTTGCGCTCCGCAGCCGCTCTGTTCTCTTCGGCGCTTCTGCCTGTAGTCAGCGACCGCTGATTGAGTCTCTGGAGTTACGTCGCGTCATTATGCATAATGACGTCAGACATGACCTCTGAGGCCCTGTCAGCTGTCAGAAGCGCCTACAGATCGCACAGCCGCCGCAGGGATCAAGGTGAGTATCATTGTTTTTTATGTTTCATCATTTCTCCTAAGTCTCCGCTTATTATACTCGGGGGTCTGAAGAGACCCCACAGTATAATAACAGCAGTTTCGTTTTGGCCATGTTTGGTCCAATCGAAGCTGCTGGGTGAGGACTCCGCCGCTGTGCCAGGGAAATAAGCCTCACATGCCACTCTTGGCATGTGTACCGGGGGTTGCCGACCCCTGCTCTAGTGTATGGGTCAGTGAAAATTTCAGAGAGCACAAAAATAGCAATCTGTTTGCCATCTGTTTTGTTTTCAATGACACATATGGTTGTGGACATAGGCTAAATTTTTAGTTAAAAAAAATGTAAAATAACAAATTAAACCAAAAAAATAATCACCACAATGTGTTGAGCAGCCTTTCCATTGGAGTGATGGCGCTCCTCATAGGGTTATCCTCCTGGCGAAGATGCTCTGAGATGATACCATCCAGGCAATAATAAGCCTCTACTGGCATCCGGCAGAAATTAAGAAATTTCTCCAGGTATCTGTAAGAAACACCTGATATAACACCAGAAACACTGTGAGAATAATGTTCTTTGATTTCTCCAGTGCTTTTAACATCATACAGCTGGGGTTACTGAGAGACAAGCTGGTCCTTGCTGGAGTGGACCACCACCTCTCCAATTGGATCCTAGACTACCTCACAAACTGACCTCAGTATGTGAGAGCCCGGGACTATGTGTCAGATACCGTGATCTGTAATACGGGGGCACCCCAGGGTACAGTTCTTGCCCCTTTTCTCTTCACACTGTACACTGCAGATTTTAGGTGCAACTCATCTAGCTGCTACCTACAGAAGTATTCTGATGACTCTGCAATAGTACGCCTCATCACAGACAAAGATGACAGGGAGTACAGGGAACTGAACCGGGATTTTGTCGACTGGTGCCAGCGGAACCACCTGAGGATTAACGCTGGGAAGACCAAGGAGATTGTGGTGGACTTTCGTAAATGCAGCTGCCCTCCTAAACCAGTGGACATCCAAGGGACAGGCATCGAGACTGTCAACACCTATAAGTACCTGGGTGTGCGCCTTAATAATAAGCTGGACTGGGCAGATCACATGGAGATCCTGTACAGGAAGGGCCACAGCAGGCTCTACCTGCTTAGGAGGCTGAGAGCCTTTGGAGTCCAGGGGGCACTTCTTAGGACTTTCTTCAACTGAATATTTATTAAGATCTTCAATAGCAGGACCATTTCTCTCCTCCTGACTTTTCCTGATCTGCAGTGGCTCTGGTTCAGCCCAGGGCCCTAGAGCTGCCTGACATGTGTCTTATCCAAGGATGATATCTAAAATAGCCTCTGAAGACAGACGGCTTGGCTAAATACAGGTGAGAAATAATCTTAAATTCCATGTCAGATTCCATGTCAAATTCCACTACGGTTTTTGTCAAGCAGAATCCACTTCTGCTTGGCAAATTCACTGTCAAATTCAGTGCCTAATTCCTCCATGTGAACATACCCTAACACAGCGATAACTCTCTGAGTAATGTGGCAGATTTCTCCTGTAGTCCCATGTAACACCACAGGTAACACAGTGATAACTATGTAACTCAAACAGCTATTACGTTGTGTTATCTGAGGTGTTACATAGCACTGCAGGTGACATCTACTACATTATCTTCACTCAGAGAGTTATCGCTGTTATTTGAGGTGTTACATAGGACTGCAGGTGTACTATGTAACACCACAGATAACACCATAATAACTCTGAGTACAGATAATATAGTATACATAAATATATATATACCCATATACAGATTTTGCAAAGATTAACAACACAGTGGCATACAGTGTTAACGCTTTCAATAGGTTTTCAATGGCTCTTTCAATGAGTTTTCACACACACACATACATGCTGTATATATCTATAGAGAGAGATAGTAGCACTACTACTATATAGATAAATATATATAGTAGACCTAGCGCATACAAAATCCGGCACATGCAAGTGTGTCTATTAACATGTGTGTTTCAATTTACATCTGGCAAGTGGGGCCTGAGTGGGTAGGAGAGGGTACCTGCATGCTTGGGTCAACTCCCTGGGTCAGGCGGCGGGACAAGATTTACTAGGAAAGAAGCAACTGTAGGCTGGCCCTAGTCATGGCACATCCTACTACACCAATTCCACTCTGTTACTGTAAACTCAGCAAACACTAGTGAGATAGGTGTGGTAGGAGTGTGCCATAGACTAGGGCCTGTCTACCTCTGCTTGCTTCTTTCCTGGGCATAGCACCTTTTCCCTGTAGTAGTGTGCACCCTGGCATTTCAACTGAATTGAGGCTCTCAGGAACTTACACGTCTGCACAGCTGCACACCTTATAGTGAACACTGCACATGCCCCATATGACTGGATTGCAGGGCTATCAATCTATTCATTTCTATGTGCTTGCAGAAGGAAGGTTCAGTGCACAGCTTGGCTATCTGGCAGTTCCATATAACAGAATGGAGTGGGAACATGAATATTCAACCTGCTACCCCTGCCACTCAAGCGCACCTGTCTAACGCATAATGCCATGCTTATTTTCAAGGGGTCCCTATGTTTTCTTAGGGAGATGTTGCCTTTGCAGGCCATCTTACAGTGGCATGCTCTACTAGAAATTCTAGGAAAAGAATATGCAAATAAGTTCTCCTTGATTAAAAAACTCTTGCTAGCACTCCCTTTTGAAAGGTAGCTCTTTATTAATCAATGATTTTTTCTTTTGAAACCTAGAGACTTTGGGGCAGATTTATTAAAATGGTCTAAAACAAAACTATCTTAGTTGCCCATGGCAACCAATGACAGTGCAACTTTTATTTTCCAGGAGCAGAATATAAAATGAAAGCTGAGCTGTGATTGGTTGCTGTGGATAGCCAAGACAGTTTTGCTTTTAGACCATTGTAATAAATCTGTTCTATTGTCTGGGAATAAAGTCAAACCAGAACATCTCTTCCAAAAGGAAGAGAAACTCTTCTGCTGACAATCTTTATCAGTACCAAGCAGGGTAATGGTTTGGCTGGGTCAAATGGGTTACTATGTCTCCTTAGGGAAACATTGCTTTTTCAGGCCACTTTACGGTGTATAGAATCTAATAGACCATGCATGTGTGACTGCAGACTAAGTATACTGCCTTGCTGATCTGAACAGTTATCACCAAATCCCCTCTTCTGCTTATACTTGTTTCCTTAAATATCACCCTACCTGGTGCTCTACATTTTTTAATCTACTAATTTGATTTTTTTTTTTCGTGCCAAGATCTATTTAGTGTCTGTGCTTTGTACAATAAAAACTTGCACACCTGCTTTAGATCATTGATTCCAGATGGACATTTTGTACACTCTCCCTGTGTTAAAAGGTTTCACTGTATACGTTTTAGCATGTTTGATCTGATTTGAAACCTTTGCATTTGTTGGTATGTTACAACTTATGTACATTGTCACCCTTGACTCCCGTCTGTATACCTGTTAGTATAAGTACCAAGCCACAACGTAAAACATCACTTGTTGTTATGTGTATTAGTGATCTAATTAAGTAACATGTTTGCTTTATTGGTTCCACATGTAACAAGACTGCATATATATATAGATATATATATATATATCTATATATATATATATTTCTATATATATATATAGATATATATATATATTACGTTTTTAGAATTGTCATAGTATTCAACTATAAAGAAGCTGAGACGTCGATGACGAGTCCTTGTAAGCATGAGATGGCAGGAAGTGAACCTTTTTTTTTATCCACTTAACAACTGCACATACTTGTTTTTACAGCGGCTTTAAAAGTAGCTGCATGGAGGTTGGTGCAGCTGCAGGTTGGGTGCTCAGCTGTCACAGACCCGCTAGGCTCCCAATATACAAGGCAGGGACCTTTCTTTACTGCTTCTGCCTTTTTGATCTCTGCATACACAACGCTGTACATGTGTACAGGGCCGGTTTTAGACAAAGTGGGGCCCTGGGCAAAATTAAAAGCGGGGCCCCAAATGCTGATATGCAAACAACACCATCGTCTTCCATTGGCAAACCCTATAATAACGCCTCCTTTCTGCCAACAAAAAAGTAATGACAAGCCTCATTTTACCACACACAATTCAAATGAGAACCTTTGTACCACCTAATAGATTTTTGCACCCATTCATCAGTTATTATAGCGCCTCCTTATAAATAATAGTCCCTGCTTATAAATAACATTACACCAATATCAGTAATAGCTCCCTTATAAATGATAAATAGTGCCCTGTATCAGTAATATTCCCCCTTATCAGTAACAGTCACCCCGAAAAAATAATACTGCTCCCTTATTAATAATAGCCCCCTCATAAATAATAGTTACCCTTATAAATAATAGTCCCCATTATCACTAATAGTCCCCTTTATAAATAAGGCCACTTAACAATTATACCGCCCTTATAAACAGTTCCCCTCTTATAAATATCTCCCCCTCATAATAGATGCCTTATATATAATAGTTCCCCCTTATAAATAATAGCCCGTCTTATAAATAATAGTTCCCCCTTATAATAGCCAACTCATATTTAAGTTTCCCAATTATATATAGTAACCCACCCTTATATATAATAGTTCTCCGTTATACAGTGTTGGATTGAAGGGCCTTAGGCCTAACAGAGGAACTTGTTCTGGGGCCCCACCCAACAGCTTCCTGCTAATAGCCTACACCATGGCTCCTTCACTGAAGTCTTACATACACACGGACAAAATTGTTGGTCCCCCTCCCTCGTTTAATGAAAGAAAAACCCACAATGGTCACAGAAATAACTTGAATCTGACAAAAGTAATAATATATAAAAATTCTATGAAAATGAACAAATGAAAGTCAGACATTGCTTTTTAACCAGGCTTCAACAGAATTTAAAAAAAAAAAAAAACAGGCCTGGACAGAAATGATGGTTCCCTTAACTTAATATTTAGTTGCACAACCTTTTGAGGCAATCCCTGCAATCAAATGATTCCTGTAACTGTCAATGAGACTTCTGCACCTCTCATCAGGTATTTTGGCCACTCCTCATGAGCAAACTGCTCCAGTTGTCTCGGGTTTGAAGGGTGCCTTTTCCAGACGGCATGTTTCAGCTCCTTCCAAAGATGCTCAATAGGATTTAGGTCAGGGCTCATAGAAAGCCAATTCAGAATAGTCCAATGTTTTCCTCTTAGCCATTCTTGGGTGTTTTTAGCTGTGTGTTTTGGGTCATTATCCTGTTGCAAGACCCATGACCTGCGACTGAGACCAAGCTTTCTGACACTGGGCAGCACATTTCTCTCTAGAATCCCTTGATAGTCTTGAGATTTCATTGTACCCTGAACAGATTCAAGACACCCTGTGCCAGATGCAGCAAAGCAGCCCCAGAACATAACAGAGCCTCCTCCATGTTTCACAGTAGGGACAGTGTTTTTTTCAAGATATGCTTCATCTGTGAACATAGAGCTGATGTGCCTTGCCAAAAATTTTGATTTTCGTCTCATCTGTCCATAGGACATTCTTCTAGAAGCTTTGTGGCTTGTCATAGTATTTTTATATATTATTACTTTTGTCAGATTCAAGTTATTTCTGTGACCATTGTGGGTTTTTCTTTCATTAAACGAGGGGTACCAATAATTTTGTCCACGTGTTACTGAGTATGTTCCCAGTATAGTCAGCCCCTATAGTACTGTGTAGGCCCCAATATCTCCATGGCCAGTTCATGCACAGTACTGTATGGGGAATGACATGGCCATGGGGCACTACACGTAGGTGCAAGATTATAGTGAGGGAGCTGTGATGCAAACATAGCACACAGGGCTGCCAGCAGGAATTTTGAGCCCCTCCCCCACAGTATAATGCTCTACATAGTATATAATGCTCCGCAGTATAAAGTGCTCCCCTGAGCCCTCCACAGTTTCCCCACATGGTATATAATGCTCCACAGTGGCCCCACACAATATAAAATGCTCCCCTGAGCCTCCCATAGTGGCCCCGCATGGTATATAAGGCTCCACACAGTATAATACTCCACAGTGGTCCACACAAATAGTACAATATGCTCCCCAGCAGCTCCACACAATATAATATGCTCCATACAGTATAATATGCACCCCACAGTGCCCCCAAGTATAATGCTCCACAGTGGCCTAACACAGTATAACATGCTCCACAATGGCCTTCACACAGTATAATATACTCCCCAGAGGGGTTCCAACAGTATAATGCTCTACAGTGGTCCCCCACAGTATAATATGCTGCCCACAGTCCCCCCCAGTATAATGCTCTACAATGGCCCCACAGAGTATAATATAATCCCGAAAAGCCCCACACAATATAATACACTCCACAGTGGCCCCACACAGTATAACAGGCTCCCCACACTGCCCCTTCCCCCCAATATAAAGCTCCAGAGTGGCCCATAGTATAATATGCTCCCCAGAGGGCCCCCGCTAGTATAATGCTCCACGGTGCCCCCCCCCCCAGTATTTTGCTCCACAGTGGCCCCACGCAATATATTATGCTCCCCAGAGTGTCCCCCCAATGTAATGTTCCACAGTAGACCCCACACAGTATAATATGCTCCCCAGAGGGCCCCCTACTATAATTCTCCTTAGTTCCCCCCCGAAAAATGCCTTACAGTGGCGCCACGCAATTATAATATGCTCTGCTGATGGCCCCACTCAGTATAACATACTCCAGAATGGCCTCCACTCAGTACAATATATTGCCCAGAGAGGTTACCCCAGTATAATTCTCCACAGTGGCCCAAAACAGTATAATATGCTCTCCAGAGCCCCCACCCCAGTATAATGCTCCACGGTGACCCAAAACAGTATAATATGCTCTCCAGAGCCCCCCCCCCCAGTAAAATGCTCCACGGTGGCCCCACAAAGTATAATATACTGGAGGGCCCCCCTCTGGAGAGCATATTATACTGTGTGGGGCCACCGTGGAGCATTATACTGGGGGGGGGGGTGCTCTGAAGAGCATATTATACTGTTTTGGGCCACTGTGGAGCATTATACTGGGGGGGCCCCTCTGGATAGCATATTATACTGTGTGGAGCCACTGTGGAGCATTATACTGGGGAGGGGGTCCTCTGGAGAGCATTTTATATTCTGTGGGGCCACTTTGGAGCATTATACTGGGGGGCCCCTCTGGAGAGCATAATGCTCAAAAGTAACCCCACAGAATATAACATTCTCTCCAGAGCCCCCCCCCCCCCACATTATAATGCTCCACAGAATATAACATGCTCTCCGTAGGGCCCCCTCCCCAGTACAATGCTCCACAGTGGTCCAAAACAATATATATGCTATCCAGAGGGGCCCCCCCAGTTTAATGCTCCACAGTGGCCCTACACAGTATAATATGCTATCCAGAAGGGCCCCCCAGTATAATGCTCCTCAGTAGCCCTACAGACTCCATCAGTGCTATTATTATATTATACTATGGGGTCTCTTCAGACCCCAGAGTATAATAATCGAAGGCCCAGGGAAGGTAAGGGAAAATAACAAAGTTATACTCACCTTGTCTTACCTCTGCTCGGCCTCCTCGCGATGCTCCGCTATCCCCGCCGGCGCTTCCTCTTCTCTGCGGCTGACGTCACGCGTTGTGGACGTCACCCCTGAGGCCTGTGATTGGGCCTCAGGGATTACGTGAGGCAAGCTGTCAGCACGCCCCACGTGACCGCTGTGGACTGGCCTCAGCGGTGATGTCCGGAACGCCAGAAGATGACGTCGGATGCAAGGACAGGTGAGTAAAAATGTTTATTATTTTTACTCACCTCAGTAAGGGGCCCTGCGGCGCTGGGTCCCTTGATGTTATTTATATGGCCGGGCCTGACTCCGGGATCCGGAGTCATCAGGCTCCGGATCCCGGGGGCCCCTTTGGGGACGGGGCCCTGGGCAATTGCCCAGTTTGCCCCCCCCCTAACGCCGGCCCTGCATGTGTATACAATAGAAGTAGCACGGCTGTCTCTATTGGTCCTAACAATCACATGATCACCAGGACAACTGTTAAATTACAGAGTTACTGTGTGAAACTGCATCGAGCACAGCCCTGACTGTTATAACTATCATCTCATTAGGCAACAAATAATAAAATAAAATAAAATTAAATAATAAAATCAATTAAATAAATTTATCATGTTCCATCAGATTTGTTTTTTTAGTTAGTATGGTCAAAATACAAAAAAAAAAATAAAAATAAATCCTATCCTTGACACAATTCCATTATTAGGCCATGTTAGAAATCAAAATAAATGTTAATAGACATACACTGTATATCCTGTTTTATGGTTCCTTATATGATTTAAAAAACAGTTTAAACTTCAAACATTTGTTGTCTTTTATAAAAAAAAAAAAAAAAAAAAAAAAAAACATGCGGTATTGAGGGATAAAATATGTTTCTTAAAGAGATGCTCTGGTTCACAATTCTAATTTTCCAGTAAAATACCTTTTCTCCTCCTTTTTAATATTTCTTCTGCTGTTCCTCCAATACCCAGTCTCCTCTTCATTTTTGTAAAATAACTTCTAGCTTCCCATACTACTTTATACACAATGCCCTTTGGAAGTTTGAGACACTTTGCCCAACTCTTGGCTGGACCACTGGAGAGTGTCTAAGACTACCAAAGCCTAATGTGCATAGAGCAGTTTGAGAAGCAGGTGGCCATTCTCAGGGGCGCACCTCTAATATGGCGAAGTGAGGCGGCCTCCTCAGGCGGCACTATCCGTCACTGTTTGAAGGAGCGGAATTTTTACTATTTATTTAACATAAACCAGCCCAGGAAAGGCCGCCCAGGACAAAGCTGAGTGGGGCCTGTCCTGGGCTGGCTTACGAGACGTCTGCAATGACGTCATCGCGCCTCCTGCGCTGAGACGCAGACATCCTATGAGCGGCAAAGAAGAGGAGGCGGCAGCTCCATCAAGGGATCGCAGGTAGGTGAGGATAACTTTTTTTTTTTTTATAAATAGGCCGTTACCTGCTAGAGTAACCCCAGCAGGTAACGGCCTATTTACTTACCTACCCCTGCGCCTGCTCGCGGCTATGAGCAGGAGCGGGGATTGGTAAGTGAGGCCACGGGCCTCAAATACTACTATTATTATACTCTGGGGTCTGAAAAGATAATAATAATATAATAATCGGAGGTCCAGGGGAGGTGAGGGAACATAAAAACCATTGTTACTCACTTCTCCTGTGATCCGGTGTTACTCCCTGCAGGCTTCGGCCCTCTGGTGACATCAGGTCGCGATGCCAGCCTAATCCACGTGACGTCTCTGCGCAACTAAACAGGGCCGAAAGCTGCAGGGAGTGCACCGGTGCCCAGGATAGGTAAGTACCACTGTTTTTTATGTTTGCCATCACCTGGGTCTGTGATCATTATACTCTGGGGTCTGAAAAGGGCTACTGTGGAGCATAATACCAGTACAGGGGCCACTATGGAGCATAATACCGTGTGCAGAGGCTGCTGCGGGGCATAATACCGTGTTCAGGGGCCACTATGGAGCATAATACTGTGTGCAGGGGCCACTATGGGGGCATAATACCGTTTTCAGGGGCCACTATGGAGCATAATACAGAGTGCAGGGGCCACTGCAAGGCCTAATACAGTGTGCAGGGGACGTTGCGGGCTATAATACCATGTGCAGGGGCCGCTGCGAGCCATAATACCGTGTGCAGGGGCTGCTGTGGGTCATAATACCATGTCCAGGGGCCGCTGCGGGCCATAATACACTGTGTAATACTGTGTGCAGGGGCTGTTGTGGAACATTATATTGTGTGTAAATGGGGCATTATAAACAGGGGCTATGGTGCCTGTTTATATCATACGCTGTTTATAGTGACCGTGTGATGTAATTACAGTCTTGTCACATAGACATGTATAGGACGAGGCTGTAGTTACATTACATGGCCGCTATGAGATGAATGACACTATGTAAACAGAGAAGCGGTCATGGAGCTTACACAGGTACCATTCAAACAGCTGATCAGTGGGGGTCCTGGGTTTTTGAGCTCAACTGATTAGTTTATTAATGACCTGGAAAACCTTTTAATTAGTTAACACCTGGGGCATTATTAATAAGGGGCACTATTTATACAGGGTACACATGGACATTATTAATATAAAGATGCACTTGGGAGTATTATTCATTATGGTGGGTTATATCATATATTGTATAATTGGGGTAGCAGCAGGATGGGTGTGCAGGTGAGGACAATGTGAGTTGGATGCCTGGAAAAATGAGGAGCCAAAGATGTCTGTGTTGCAAACTTTACAGAGACAAGTCACAGCTGGAAGACGTGGCCATGGCGGCCCAAAGGGAAGAGAAGGGAAATGTGAAGGATTAGTCAGAGACATCACCTGTAAGTCACAAAATGTTACTGCCCTGTATTCACCTAAATGATAGAGGATAAATACCTGATTGATGGGGGTCTGTCTGCTGAGACCCCCACTGAGCCTGAGAATTGGGCTATTTTCCCCCACGGGGTGGGAATTCAGTCTGACTGCAGCTGAATATAGGCGTGTCACTTGGTGGATGTACGAACCCACGTGGCTCTCATTCACTTCAATGGGAGTGCCAAAGATACCCGAAGTCCAGTACTCAGCTATCTGTGGCACTCCTATTATAGAGAATGGGGGCCACGTGGGCTCGTCCATCCACCAAGCAGAAGATGTGTGAAGTTATTTTCATTGTTAATGCCGTGTTGATCTGATACTGAAGTAATGCAGTAAGAAGAATTCTTAAAAACTGTTTTATAACTTTGTATATTGTGTGATGTTGACAGCGTGTGAAGCTAGTAGCATGGAAACTCAAATTTTTTTTTTTTTTGGTAGGGGGGAGGCGTCTTTCTATAGTCCGCCTCAGGCAGCAAAGAGGCTAGGGTCACCACCGGTCATTCTACAGAAATGAAGAGAGGACTGGGAATTGAACAACACCAGAAAGAATAAGAAAGGGGGCACAAGCTATATTAACTCTGGATTATGCAATTATTGGTAACTTTGTATTGTGAACCAGAGGATCACTTGAATCTTCACTGTGATTTTGTGCTACATTGTTTTTATCAACTGTTACTAGGCTACATTCACACATTCCATTTTGCACGGCCGTCTTGTATCCGAGGGGCGGCCGTTTTCACGGATCAACCATACATTACAGTGTATGGAGGGAACAG
Organism: Leptodactylus fallax; assembly: GCA_947044405.1. NCBI lineage: Eukaryota > Metazoa > Chordata > Amphibia > Anura > Leptodactylidae > Leptodactylus > Leptodactylus fallax. The sequence continues at coordinate 11,022,034 of CAMRHE010000021.1, forward strand.
TAAAAATGGGCAAAAATAGAAAATGAACTATATTTGACAATGCACTGTCAAAACAACGGTCATGTGGATAGCCCTGTTCACAGACATTGAATTTAATGCTGCCGTGTAATGTCCGTCAAAAAAAAAAAAAAAAAAATCAATCATTATAGACATTCTTCACTATAGCTTTAGTTGGCATAGGTCTTTAGGGCATTTGCCCATAGTGCCTCAACTGATTTTTAAAAGGTGGCATTAGAACTATGTAATTACTATTCTTTACATTCTATATACACTACCGTTCAAAAGTTTGGGGTCACCCAGACAATTTTGTGTTTTCCATGGAAACTCACACTTTTATTTATCAAATGAGTTGCAAAATGAATAGAAAATATAATCAAGACATTGACAAGATTAGAAACAATGATTTTTATTTGAAATAATAATTTTCTCCTTCAAACTTTGCTTTCATCAAAGAATGCTCCATTTGCAGCAATTACAGCATTGCAGACCTTTGGCATTCTAGCTGTTAATTTGCTGAGGTAATCTGGAGAAATTTCACCCCATGCTTCCAGAAGCCCCTCCCACAAGTTGGATTGGCTTGATGGGCACTTTTTGCGTACCATACAGTCAAGCTGCTCCCACAACAGCTCAATGGGGTTGAGATCTGGTGACTGCGCTGGCCACTCCATTACAGATAGAATACCAGCTGCCTGCTTCTTCCCTAAATAGTTCTTGCATAATTTGGAGGTGTGCTATGGGTCATTGTCCTGTTGTAGGATGAAATTGGCTCCAATCAAGCGCTGTCCACACGGTATGGTATGACATGGCGTTGCAAAATGGAGTGATAGCCTTCCTTAATCAAAATCTCTTTTACGTTGTACAAATCTCCCACTTTACCAGCACCAAAGCAACCCCAGACCATCACATTACCTCCACCATGCTTGACAGATGGTGTCAGGCACTCTTCCAGCATCTTTTCTGTTGTTCTGCGTCTCACAAATGTTCTTCCCTGTGATCCAAACACCTCAAACTTTGATTCGCCTGTCCATAACACTTTTTTCCAATCTTCCTCTGTCCAATGTCTGTGTTCTTTTGCCCATATTAATCTTTTCCTTTTATTAACCAGTCTCAGATGTGGCTTTTTCTTGACGACTCTGCCCTGTAGGCCAGCATCCCTGAGTCGTATCTTCACTGTAGACGCTGACACTGGCGTTTTGCGGGTACTATTTAATGAAGCTGCCAGTTGAGGACCTGTGAGGCGTCGATTTCTCAAAGTAGAGACTCTAATGTACTTGTCTTGTTGCTCAGTTGTGCAGCGGGGCCTCCCACTTCTCTTTCTACTCTAGTTAGAGCCTGTTTGTGCTGTCCTCTGAAGGGTGTAGTACACACCGTTGTAGGAAATCTTCAGTTTCTTGGCAATTTCTCGCATTTCTACCATTTTTGAATGGTAGTGTATATTCCCACTTATGGATATCTTTAATGTATTTGAGTTACCTTATTTTGCCTGTTTGTAACCCTGGTGCTTTGAAGCGAATTATGTGCAAGCTGCAAACATGAACAAGATCTCTACTTACAAGCTATCGCTGGGATCGCCCCTTTAAATACAAGATTTGAGAAGGAAGAAAGTTTATTATGCTTCTAATGGGTTGATGAAGCACTGCATGTGCAGAAAGTTACACTCAGTACCCAAGAAACAAAAAGATTGGGCGTGATCATACTGAAATATACAGAGAGAACTGATATACAGAGCTCAATAGGACATGATTACTATTATGTGAGATCTTCTGGGAATATGTTTAAATATAAGTGGAAAGTGATCAAATGTGTTTCCCTTTGTTTCAAAAATATTAAAGAGAAAACAGGTAGCCACAACTCCAAAATATCCTGTGCAGGGAGAAAGCATTATGTGACATCAGTTTTCATTACAAATATGACCATACAGAATGTGTTCAGTTAAGCAAAGAGATTGGGTAGCTTGCAGATTTATTAGTTGAGTAAGGCATAATAAAACGGTTATATTTTCCTGTATGCTGTTGACATGTCATAACTTTGTCCCTGGAAGTTACGTTTTTTTTAGATATAGTAAATGGGAATGTGTCACCAAAAATGACCTACTTCTTAAACCATGTTTTTATCTTAAACATACTTTTAAACAATTTTTGTTTTTACATTTTCCTTATCTATCTATCTATATATTTAAGTGCTATATCCTGCATTTTTCACACGGGCCATTAAACCTAATACTTAATATATAAACTAATGATGGACTGACACTTGCCAATTCTGTAGGGGTTTTCTTTGCAGCACTCATCTCATTTACATCACAGACAAGACAGATAGTATTACAAAAGTAGTAAACACTCTATGGATAACTTCAAATAACACCCATCATTACATCCACTACTGACAATAGATTGTGTTATGGCTGATCTACTCCCCCTTCCTGCACAGAGCATGTCTAGAAAATTCTCAAATACACCTCAATGAGCCGGCTCCAGACTATTGTTGCCTATGGCCATGACTATGCTGTAAATATTGTGAGTTGTCCTGCACTCTGTGTTTGATAGTATGGTGCCAGCAAAAGGCCTGTTACGACCAACAGTTAAAAAAATAACAGATTTACGGCACTTAAAATTATATATACAATTTAAAAACATTATTTCCACGGAATGTGAAATCCAGGCATAATTTGGCATAGTAAGATCAGGCAACCTCCCCATTAAGAAGATATACATACAAGATTTCCCATCATTCCTAAACATTTTGGGCGATTGACCAACTGTATTGCAGTCTATGGCACAAGTAATTTAAAATTTGCAGGTTCAGGCCTCCTGGAATATGGGGGGGGGGGGGGGGGCTAAAAAAAAAAAAGTTAAAATACATTTTTGAAAAATATTTAGTCAGCATCTTGGAAACTATTCATTTTGGCCAGGGACAAACGGGGCAAGTTTGCAGTGAGTTAGCAGCACTAACCTACTGTGATGTACAGAAGCAGCAGTGTAATGGGTGGAATTAAACTAAAGCTTGTCCACACACCACAGAAAAAACCTGCAGCACAAGACACTTTGCGGTTTAGAACCTGCATCATGTCAATTATTACTGAGTTTTCTGCCTTTGTATTGCAGAGGTTGAAAGTCTGGCTAGTCCCCCAGGAATCATGGTTGAAAGCTGTAGAGTAAAACAGCCGATTATTGCTGGTGTTGGCTAAGGACAGAAAGCAGCAGACCAGTCCTATATGTCCCTAGCCTTAGCAAGGAGAATAGCAACATCCGGTTATCAATGTATTCATAGATTTACAAAAGTAAATAAATGTTACAATGCACAGTTGTAAGAAAAGTTGTTCCAAAATTATCACATAGAAGGCTATTATTTACTAAGACATGTCCATTTTAGCTTTTCTCTCATGTCCCCTACTATTCCTAAAGGATGTACAAAACTTTTGAAACATCTATTGGCCTCTGCTAAACTATCAATTCCTAAGCACTCCTTCAAGATAAAAAATCACTTGACAATAACACAGTCAGTATTTTCCATCATGGTTTGTAAGGCAAAACCGAGAGTGAAACCTACGCAGAAGTGCAGATCTATCTATTGTACTTTTTCTCTGTTTGTGTTCCATTCACAGTTTCTGGCTTACGAATACTGATGAAAACTGCTGACCAAAAAAAATTCCATATTTAAAGGTAACCTGTCACCATGAAAATGCAGTCCAGTCTGGAGGCAAGATGTTATAGAGCAGGAGTTGAACAGATTGATATATAGTTTTGTGGGAAAAGAATCAGCATAACTTGTTATTTATCCATTTAGTTTTTTTGTCCTTTCTATGCTTAGAAAGAGTAATTGAGTCCAGTGGGTGGTCCTAACAGTAAATGACCATCCCCCCTATGATTGTACATACAGAGATAGTCATCAGTCACTGATAGGACCACCCACTGTGCTCAATTACTCCTAAGTACAGAAAAATAAATGGATAAATGACAAGTTATACTGATTCTTTTCTCACAAACTATATCTATCTGCTCAGCTCCTTCTGCCCTATAACATGCTACTTGCAGATTGCACAGCATTTTCATGGCGACTTCCTTTTAAAGTGGCCTTAGATTGATATAAAAGACATAATACACCTCTTTCTATTGATTTGGTTAACCATTAGTTATTGCATTACACTGAAGCCTCACTTAGGACAACACTACACTAAAACATAACATTGGAGCATACATTATAATTAAAGGGGTTCTCTAGAAAAATGCAGTGCAATCAGTTTTGTCACAAATCTGCAAAAATATCTGCATGTGTTACATGTGGATTTTGTCTCAGATTCTGTAACAGACGGATTTTCCTACAGATACCAGCCGTGGTAACAGAAAGCAATAGTCTGGAGTCAATTCGCTGAGGTCTATGGTAAAGTTTTTTAGACATGCACTGTGTAGGGAGGGGAGTAAATAAGCTACTACATCTTCTAGTAGTGGATGCAGTGATAGATGTTATGTGATGTTATCTAAAGAGGTGTTAACTTCTATTGTAATACTGACTATTTTGTTTGTGATGTAAATGAGGTCACTGCTGAAAAAAAAAAAAAACCCCACAGAATTAGTAAGTGTCAGATTTGGTTTAATGGCAAGAGTGAAAATTATAAGATATAGTATTTTTTGTAAAAATATAGATATCCTATATTTTTAGTCATATGGAAAATTATAAAAGATTCTAATTTTTTTTAAAATATGTTTAACATAAAAACTTGATTTAAAAAATAGATCATTTTCTTGAGACACATTCATCTTTCATATGAACAGACCTAAAAATGCAGTTTTTACTGTAAGTAACTTGATTATGTCATCGAGCAATTGTGTGCACTACCTTGAAACTTTCTTTTTGTTAAAGAATGTAATAAAAAAGAGAAAGGAACAGAGATCAATGTATGGTTACCAGATGGTATTAGTTGCTATCTGAATCAAGATCCAATGTTCAATCTTTAACATGAAGTCTTTGACAAATCTGTATACAGCCATGTTGCTTGTATTTATTATCTTAAACCAAGTACATGCATTGTTTATGGATGCAGATTATATTAAACATTTTAAAACATTACTTAAGCTTGTAAAATAGATAATATTCTGCATTAAAAATTATTTACAAAACAATTCACATGCACTGTGTTATACATTCACTGTATGTATTTTACAGTAAATTAAAATGGTAAACTATGAGAAACTTTTTCACTGAATCATTTCTGTATATGTTTTAGACCAATTTTTCTGAATTTCTCTTTGGAACCCTTTGAGGAAAAAGTAGTTTCCACTTTCACACTTTTTACATAATCCCATGAAAATTCTATGGTTGGTTCTAGATATTCTTTGTTTAAAACTTATTTTTAGTATAATAAAGTATGAAATACTTTCTACAAGGCTTTTGTATTTTCCACAATAGACATTTTTATTCATCACATACATATTTCAAATGCTCATGAAGGGGAAAGGGGAAACAAAAATGTATCTAATTTGTTTTTTTATAAATTTCCCATGTGTTTTCAAATTATTCTCAAAAACAGAAACGATACTACTTATGAGCTAGGGCAAGATATAAGAGTCTACAAGTTTTACACTTAGGCACTGGCTAGTTGAAAGTAATGTCAGCATAGAGACACTGTATGTATATTTTTTATTTTACACTAACACAAATACAAATAAGTAATGGAGGCTGAAAATAATGTAAAATGCAACATTATGATTATAAATGCTACAACCTAGCACCTACAACCTATATCTAGAACATGACTGAGATAAAACAAAAACGAAACAATGAATTGAACATTGGTAATTTCTTACACATGGAAACTAATATGAAAAACCTATCAATCCAATTTTTTGCTTCAAATGATGAGTGGTGATTTTAGGTTAATGTGAAATAACATAAAACACAATATCACACATACTTTACAGCATGACCTGAGCTATGACAGCTGTGGGGTAGGCAATGTTTGCATACTATACCAAACTGTGACTCAAGAGTAAGACATTTTGCTTATTTATTAACTGATATAGAAAAGTGTAAAACAATAGGTAAGATGGTAAACATAGAATTTATTGTAGAGATCATATAATTTTGAGTTAGTTATGTATAAAGTAGTCTCAAATAACAAAAATTGATGTCAATAGGAAAATTGTATAAGCAGCTAGTCAAAGGGTACATAATTCACAGTATTATTATTCTGACTCCATCTACCATAATTTTTATACTTTCTTGTAAATGTTGTATGTGTGTTGGATTACCCGGTGTTGGGCTTCTAGGATATTTTTCTGGCTGTGTGGATGTGTGTGACTGTGCCTTATAAATGAAATTTCAATTATTTTGTGGGCTATATCATTACCCTATAACTTTACATATACTGTACATTTTTGATGACACCAGACTGACACATATTTCTCCCTTTCTGTGTGCTCCCAGACAAGAAAACTTTTTCCCCCCCCTCACCTTTTAAGGACCATATATTTTTTATGATTTCAACATAGCCATATGAGGGCATGCTTTTTGTAAGATGAATTGTATTTTAATGGCATTCACTTAACCGACATGTTAACTTTATCCTGCAGTACAATTACAGCAATACCAAACTCTTATAAAAGTTTGAAAAAAAAAAAACTGCTTAGTGTCACCATATTCTGTCAATTTTGCTTTATTTTGGTCTAAGTTACAAGAAAGTTTATTTTTTTGCATGGCAAGTTGCAGTTTTTATTGGTATCATTTTGGGGTACATACAACTTTTTGATTTTTGGAGGGATCAAAGAAAATAAAAAACAGCAAATAGGACACTGTGTTTTTTTTTGTTATGATGTAACGGAGTTGTATATATACCAGCAGAGATACTGATTATATTTATACACCCTCACTCTAAGTGACTAACCTCTTAGGTGCAGTGGTTGCTATTGAACATAGCATCTGAGGGGTTAAATATCTGTGATCGAATTTATCTTTTATCATGGACTTCTGAAGGGTTTCATCTGTATAACACAGTCAGCACCTGCCACTTATGAAGTGGACTCAGTTCCTGAGCCCGCACCATGTTCCTACTGCCCACATCCACTGTCAGGCTAAGGCTACATGGTGATTTTTGCATGAATAACAATCACCATGTCGCCCTTCACTACTGTTAATGAAAGGATTCGCATTGTTACCCCAAGGGTGCCGTGACTGTGACACAAAAAAGACCAGATATTGTTCCCAATTCAACTCCATTCAATATTAGTGAAAGAGTCTCAGGACTACATGACAATCTTTGGTCACAAGACTGGAGTGTAGCCTAAAAGTCCTACAGATGTGACCAACTGATTAAACTGGTGTAATTTGAGCCAAAATGTGTAAGGCTAAGGCCCCATGTAGCGGGCCACAGCGAAAAAGTGCTGTGGGAAAAAGCATGGTGGAAACATATCATGGTTTTCACAGAAAGTCTGCAGGGGTTTTCTCTGAGGACTTTCTGCTTCAATTATACCTATACCTGTGGAAACGCCAGCAGTTTCCCTATAATTGACATGCTGCGATTTACAAAACAGCGACGGTTTTGGAAATTGCAGCATTTCTGCTGTGCGCATTTTTCTGTAATGTGTGGATGGGATTCGTATTTGCAGGGACTATAAAATGCCTTGGAAGCAGGGCCGCAAAATCGGACAGGAACCTGTTCCGTATTTTGCGACCTGGACTGTCGGCCCGCACACGTGACTGTGTCATTCACGGTCATGTGTACCGGCCCATAGAAATTAATGGGTCAGTGTGCTATCCGGGAAAAACCCAGATAACACACTGACCAGACATATGGTCGTCTGAAAGGGGGATTAGACACATTTGTAACTTGCATCAAAAGGAGGCCTGACTTTGTGGGAAAGTGGCTTAAGTTTCATTGCTGTATGCCAAACATGCATCAAAATTTAGATGCATGTTCTAGTGTAAACTAAGCAAACTAAAAGGAGAAATAAAGTCATACTATAAAGTCTTATAATGCATCAAATTTATCATCCAGCACCAGAATCTATGATAAATCTGTTGCATTTTATGAATTTTAAGACTGTCTAGTCTGGGGGGGGATTCCAGCCTTAGGCTGGAATCCCACATGCTAGTTTTGTGCCAGTGTTGTTTTTTTTTTTCAATAAAAGCTAGAAGTATATTCCAAGGAACAGAAAAACATAAAGGAAAATGTATAATTCTACTTCCTGCTGGATCCACTTGTAGATTCTCCCCAAAAAGCTATATTTCAAACAGCTTCTCACACAGCAAAAAGACTGTATGTGTATTTTCTGTTTTATAGAGTTCAGTGCACATGAACCCGTTATGTTAATAAAGTTTTGATGGTCAAAAACAGCTTTGCGGTAATATCTTATAAATTTGAGCATTACAGATAATATGGATTTTATAGAAATCATATCATCATAGAAAAACCTCAAACATATATAAAAAAAGGTGGACTACATTGAAAAATATATTTTTATCTCTCTTTAAAATTGTATTTAATATTCCATTATAAAATATTTTCACTATCACTTATTTGGTTATTTTATGAACACATTAACAAAACATACACATTTACAAACCTACGCAACACATCTGTATGTCATTACGCACAAAATTAAATGTAGAAAAAAAAATCTGGGGGGGATTAACATTGTCTGAAAGAAACACAGTCTTTGTTGCTCTCAGCAACACATCTTTGAGCGTGGTGACATACTATGTACCTGGATTTGCCTATAACTGCCACGTAGCGAATTACAAATAAAAAAAAAAAAAATGCAGTAAAAACAAGCTGTATTTTATTTTGCAGCGTTTTTCAATGAGTTGTTGCTGCATTTTTGTCTGCATCTTTTCTTCCCATATTCGATATATAGGGAAAATGCTGGCGATTCCACAGCTAAAACTAGCATGCTGCCATTTTCAAAAACCCAAGCCTTTCCACGGCTCTTTTTTTTCTGCAATGTGTGGAAGAGATAAATGAAATCTCCTTCACTTTGCTGGTACTGTAAAATGCAGTGGGTTTTTTTTCCCACTGTGTTTCCGCTGCAGCCAAAAATGCTGTTTCCACTTTAGCCTTAGGCTGTGTTTACACAGCACTTTATTACTGTAGAACTGCATACAGTTTTTCATTACAGTAATGAGTAGCACGTTACTATACATTTCACCTGTATGCTAACAACTATTAAACGGACTGTCAAAAAATCGGTCATGTGAATAGCCCCAATTCACATACAGTGAATGTAATGCAGCTGTTTGACGTACGATTATTGTCACGTGAGTGTGCATGGTAAACGTGCTAGTCATGTTTTTTTTTCATTAGACTAGGTTTACACTATTCTTTTTGGCTGAAGAACTGCAGAGTTTTTAACTGCAGTAATACCTAGCACATATTACTGTGCATGTGACCTGTATGCTAACAACCATTAGGCTATGGCAACACAGCGATATCTGTCGCATGACTTAAAACCACAATAAAGTCGCACAACAAAAAAAAACATTCATTTCTATGGTGTCGCAAGTGACATGCTGCGACTGCGACACGACAGTCACACAAAAATACAACTTTGTCCAATTTCAATGTCGCAACACCACTTTCATAGAGCAACTACAATTGCTTTCTTTACAATCTTTGCTGACATTTTGCATGCTGTCCATTTTTTAAAAATTCATGTGTATTTGTGCAGGTGTGCACGGTTAACTTTAAAGTTTTTTTTTTTTTTTTTAATAAAAAGACAAGCAATCGCAGACACATGCAAAAATGGCATTACGCGACAAATGTTGCCATTTGGCCCTAGTCTTAAACTGAAATCTTCTAGTTTTCTGGCTGTTAGCATACAGTAACATGTGCTACTCATTACTGCAAAAACCGCATGCAAAAAAAACAAAAAAAAAGGCGCAGTGTAAACCCATCCCCATAACTGCAGTCAGTTCTGGGGCCACAAGTTCTTTCCTTTATAAGTAAGTGGCACATTGATTAATTCCAGGCTATTTCTCATTACTGATTGAGGTTTTACTACTAACGAGGCCAGTAATGAGAAATAGCTTGGAATTAATCAGTGGTTCACATACTTATAAGTGGTGCCATCCATTTTCTTACCATTGTGTGCAGTTAGAACTCCATCCAGGTCCATAGTGTGGCTCTTACCTGATAGCTGAATTCAGAACATGGTGTGTCACTGCTCTAAGAAGGTATTGTATAAACCCAGCCTCATTTCACATATTGTTCTTGAAAATGGTAGTTATGCTGTTTGCTGTGGGCAATAAAAAGCTTGTCTTTTCATGAATCCATTGAGTCCAATGTGTTACTCTTATCCTGTGTTGATCCAGAGGAAGGCAAATAAGCCTTTGTTTATAATGACAAAGTAGAGATTTATTAAGCAAAATGTCAGAGTTCTTGTGTAACATGTCAAAAAAGCTGTGTGCCCCACTTATCAAGCGTGTTAAACGTTTCTATATCTAGTAAAATGTTGTGATACAAAAAAAACACCAAGTGGTGTAATGTTAGTCTAACAATATACTAGATGTATCAAATGGCATAAGACACTCAGACAAGACAGTCTAAACTGCACCAGATCTCTCAATCTAAAACTTGGACACTAACTCTGAACCAATATTCTTAGATGGAAAATCTGCAATAATAAAGCAAATGTGTTAAAAAAAAAAAAAAAAAAACCCTCTTGTGTTAAGTACCCACAAGACTGCAGGAAAAGCTTTATATTGCTGTTGTAGCTATATTACAATGTGGTCCTGTCAGTAGTTTGGATTAATACCAGCAACGTACTGAATATTTTAATTGAGAAAATCCTATTTATTAAGCTTGATCAGAGTATCATGGATAAAAAGATTTTTGTGATAAGACTGTACAAGTAGATTATGGGATGTGATGGGTTATTAACTTGTAACCAAGCATGTCTGATATCATACAGTTCTTTTGTTTTTGACTGTCTTCCATGTAATTCCAAGAGTGGGTTCTATTGAATATGAAATCTAAAGGAAGGGCTCTTATTGCGCTCTCCCGCTATATTCACCTCTAGCATCAGCTTAAACTGCATTACAAAACTACAGTGGCAATTTTCAAAGTCACTATGTGACACCATCCTTATAAACTGTTTGAAGGAAGCAAACACTTGCTGCTCCTCCAAGCTAGACTAGCACAATGCAATATAGTTGTCTGTTTCATGCAGAAAACTATTGTTTTGCTTTTTCTAAATACAGGCACATGTAATAACTTCTAGCATTAGTCATTATGCACAATATACAGTTATTACACTGCAAACTATACAGCCCATTTATAAGCAATGGTGTATTACTATAAAGGCTCACATGGGTCTTCCAGCAAGTGGCACTGATATAACCATGCTTACATGGTGCTTTATGCTGAAGATCTGCATGCAGTTTTTAATTGCAGTAATGCCTAGCATGTTACTATGCAGTTTACCTGTATAGTAAAGGTCACTAAATGTGTACTAATATGTGCTATTTGTTACTTTAAAGGGTTTGTCCAGTTTCAACAAATATTGTCTTATAATGCAAAATTGTACAACTTTCTAGTATACCCTGTATCAATTCCTGTTTTCTAGATCTCTGCTGGCTGTTGTTCTTTGTCCAGTGGGTATTTATTGAATCTAGACAATCCTCTTAAACTACATGCATTTATTTAAGCAACAAAGCACTATTTTGTTACATAAATTTACAAACTCTTGTGGTGGTTAATAAATGTTTCAAATGGTCTTGCTATGGATTATCAGAGTAGCTTGACTAAGTCTCAATCTACCTGTGTGGCTTGTCCGTGGAAGTGACCAAACCGATAACATATATGCAAGTCTTATGAGAGAATGGACATGGTAATATAGCAATGACTTGCACATGTGAAGAAGCCTTTAATGAGTTAAAGATGGCTACTGACTCACACGTATAGTGTATACACAATGTGACCATGCTTTCACATTACTATACTTGGACACACTGAAACCTTGCTTATTCCTAATGCATAGAAACCTTATTTCCTGTCTGCTTACAGCTTTAGTTGTGCTACAAGGTGTGTAGTATTTGGTGTCTCCTCCCGCATGGCTGTAGGCCTACTGTGTCATGTACAATCCAGGGTGCCGCGTGTGTCCCTGACAGCGTGACCGGCTCTTATTTACTACACGTCGTCCCGCGGGTTTATCCGCCAGGATGTGAGCGTGTTTACATGAATCGCTGTGGTCCCTGGCTGCACGTCCTTGGTCTGCACACACGTGATGAGCCAGAGGAAACCACATGATGATTTCCTATTATTCCAGTGTCTTTTTATAAACATAGTGCGGGTGGTTGGTCACACAAGTGAGCCCGGCGAGGCGACCCCTGCGTACTGGTGCACCTGCTGGCTGTGTATTGAGTGTGTATTCGTGTAGTATTCCACACATACACAACCCAGGCGAGGGTCGTGGGAACACGTTGTGTTGTGTATTTGCTGCCGCGTCGTCTTCTTCTGTGGACTCGTAGTACTGCGCGCATATGTGTGTAGTAAGGGGGCGCAGCACTTCCACTGTGCTCTGAGCGCTGGCGGCCCGCTGATTGGCTGAGCGGCGGGTCGGAAGTCCATTTTTTTTTTTTTATGCTAATGACCAAGCTGGGCTTGTAGATATTTACGTTCATGCGGGAGCCGCCCTTCATTCACCCACATGGTCGGATTCAGACATCATTCGCGCCACTTTCGCGATCGTATTGATAATGGGGAGTCGCTCTCCCTCCGGAGGGGGCTTGTGAGGTGAGTCCGAAGCGCTCGCTCTGCGCCGCTGTGGGTGGGGGGGCTGGATGTGAGGCTTGTTTGCTTGCTAGGCTTTAGCGCTTCCCAGAGGTGGGAAGCGTGTGAAGATGGAGGCTTTCCTCCGCTAGTGTGCAGCGCTGTAGTGAGTGCTCGGCGCTGTGCCGCCACCACCGCCTGTGTGTTTATCATAGTAGAGGCAGAGCGCATGGCAGCCGCGGCTCTCCCATAGTGCGGAAGAATGAGGGAGATTTGAAACGCGTGCTGCAGTGCTCTCCCTCCTCCTGCTGCAAGTCAACACTCGGGAGGGGGCCCTGTGTGTATGGCATGCTCAGGCCGAAAGTTTACGGCTGAACAAAGCAGTCCACGAAGCCGCGGTGTAGGCCGTGTGGCCGGCCTGTAGGCATACGTTAACCCTCGCAGTCCTCTATTGTCTCCGGACACGGTGCCATTGTGCCCGCTCTCCCGGGTATTGTCCGGCGGCCTGCTCAATCCCCCAGGGACAAAGCCCTTTGTGTGAGCGCAGCGGGTCCCGGAACTTCCCGCACCCCCACTTATCCTCACGCACAGGGTCATTGTGTGAGGTGCGCGGAATCGCGGCATGTCGTGACCTTCTCCCTCCCCGTCGCCGTGTTTGTTTACATCCCGTGCAGTGTGAGGGGAGTCCAGGCCGCGCTTATTGTTAATTAGGGAAAGCGGCAGTAACAGCTGAGGGGACTCTACGGCGCCATGTTAGGCGGGAGAGCGAAGTGTGGGGGAGGGGAGGCCACACAGTACATGTACATTAGTGCTGCGCAGGATAGTGCTGAGGCCTCGCGTTAGATGCCTGGCTTTCTGCCGCAGCTTCACCTCACTCTAGTAAAGTGGGAGGGGGCTCCACAAGCCTGGGGAGGAAGTAGAGGCCATAGGAGCTATGGCTGCTGCTCGGCTTCGATGTGAAATGGCTTGTGTGTATTGTGAATAAATCACTGGCGCATTACTGCGCAGCCTTGTGCCTCCCTCGTTTCCCAGGGTTCGTGTGAGGTACTCTATCTGTATACGCATAGGGCTAGGCTGTTTGTGCAGCGCCCCTAGTGGTTATGGGCAGAACGGCAGCAACACGTGCTGTTTCCATGAGGGCCGCAGAGGCGCAGCTCCCCGCAATGTCCTCCCTCATTCCCCAAACAGGGACTCCCCCCTAAACCGCCATCCGGGGTGCAGGGCCCAGCACGTGCTACGCCTGCAGGGATCCAGTGTATTCTGGTGCTAAGTGCCGGCTCCTCACCACGCTGTGCGTGCATGCTCACCACAAAGGAGCAGTGCACCGTGTCACATGTCGTGTAGCTCCTGAATACTTTAAAGCTGGTGCTCCCCAGTCATGTGAGTCATCAGATAGGCCCTTACAGCAGATTGCTCATTGTGGTGTAGTCATCATGATTCATTGTGGTTTTGTGATGCTTTAGCCCTACTACACCTGATATTTGTAAGGGGCCAATTGTAACGTACTGGGTGGCCTACAAGGTTTTATCTGAAAGTAGGGTTTGTATCTTTAATATCGGTTTTATTAAATGACAAATGTATTGCTTCTGTTCATTTTGCCGTAATTGTACACTTTTATCTTTCAGACTTTTGAAGGTCAGGAACCTTGGTATCTCTTAACAGTGCCAGTGGTAATGCCAAAGTGCTTACAGTGCAGGTAGTTATTAAGACAACCTACTGCAGTGAAGGCACTTGTAGCATTATGTTGGCAGAGGTTGACGGGTCGGTGTTGTCAGGTATATGTCTGTACTTTTTGTTCTAAGGTGCATCTAGTGCAGATAGTGACGTAGATTAGCATCTACTGCCCTAAATGCTCCTTTTGGCATAAGAAGTGCTGTTAGTAAGCTGTTACCATTGTAAAACTCAAAATAGTTTGGAGGCTTCATGCAGTCTTCTGTAAGTTTTGCATAGTTGCACTACAAGAAGAATTGAGTTGTGCAAATCTATGCAAAACTGATAGTGGTCTGTGCTGCCAACTATGCAACTTGACTGGAGAGATCTGAATTTTGGCTTTAGCAGTGCTAAAGTGCTTATAGTGCAGGTAGTGTTTAGTCTTCTACTGCATCATGAGCACTTGAAGTACTACTGGCTGCAAGTCTACTACTAACCTGTATTTTCTTTGAGTCTAACCTGTTCATGAGGTGTCTCATGATTAGTTTTGCAGGTTTGCTTTCAGCTGCTTTAAGGCTTGCTGTGCAAATCCATGCAAAACTGATCATGTCACCACTTACTGCTGGACACTATAAAGAAGGATATACCCCTTTCTGTGCAGGTTGGGATTGACTGCAATGCTGTGGTTATTGATGTGGTATTGCACTTGTCCCGGCCTGTTGAGGATAGTTGGGATTTATCTTTTATTTTGTGAATGTAATACTGATATTGTAAACTATAAAGATGTGGTTATTTGAAAAATGCTCACTAATTCTAAATAAAACTCTTTAGCATGTGGTTATCTAAATATTGTCATAGGATGCTTTTATAGTTAAGGCATAACAATTAAAATCAAATGGTCTCTTCAGTGTCTGCAGACTGTCTTTGACACTTGTAGTGGCACCATTGGCTTGCTAACTAGAGACTTGCAGTACTGTCTAGATATTGGTATACTACCCTCTGACCCTTCCACTTATTGAAAGGATTCCTCTTAGCTTGTCTACATTTATTAGTAGTGCAGCTAGGGTATTGAACGCAAGTCACTTATCAAAGGTTTTATATGAAAGCATTAGTGTGTGTGTGTGCGTATACATCATATAATTTTGTTCTGCTGGAAGCCACTCCCTGAAGGAGAGGTTACTTGGCTCATCAGTTATTGTGTAAGAATGTTAAATGCCTTAAACGAAAGCTGTTTAAAGCGTGGATTGAAGGGTTTCCAGTTTCAGTGAAATGCACATTAGAAGATACCTGTTTAATGTATACATTATTTTCGTTTCTTACTTGCTATAAACTCTAACTAAAACTACATAAACTACTTTGCAGCAATGTCTTCACTCCATAACAGGATTCATTAGCCCATTGACATCTTGTAAGACTGTCATGTGCTGTGCACCTAATATAACACCAAAAAAAACTGGGCATAGGTTCTCCTGTAAACAGCATATTACTTATTTGTGACTTATGCTAAAGGAATAGAGAGGTATGTTTATGAAGGGACTTTAAAGTCACTTGTGCAAAATTTGATAAATATGTTAGACAAATCATGCACATCTAGAAGTCTAGTCACAGCTCTCCTGAAATGTGACACTAGGTTCACCATAGAGTTGAGCTCTTCATCATTCAGGTCTGCTGGGGTAACCTGAATAACGGGGAGATGGACTGGTGTTTCAATAGTATACGTGGACACCCCCCCCCCACCACCACTGACTATAATGCGGTTTTCAAAATTGAAACGCAGATGTGAACCCAGCCTTGATCCACTCTCTGTTTCCCACTGACTGGAGTGTGTGTGTATAGGGGTGTGTGTGTGTGTGTGTGTGTGTGTGTGTTATATATATATATATATATATATATATATATATTATTTTTTATTTTTTTTTACACTTTACTGTCTGTACAACTGGAGTACAGACAGGCAAAATGCACTCTTAAAAATAAAAAACTGATTTTTTTTTTTTAACACCAGTATTAACTGCTGGCTTGATAAGTCCATCCCAAAGTACATTTACAGCAAAAAGTTGAGTAATGGCCCTTCACTTAATGTGAGCACTGGTCTTTAGACACTAGGCAATCTGTTCTAGTACCACAAGAAAGGAGACCAAGTTTATCTGAGCCAGTTCTGGGAGGTGGTCTCCTGGTAGGAGTCTAGACATGGGCTTGTTGGCTTCGGAGAATCCCAGGCAATGATTTGACAGCATACAAACTTAAATTGTCTGATTCATGTGAACAAGTAATATCAAATATTCAAGGTGTCTTGGTGGAACAATCCCTTGTGTTTTGCTACTACAGCTCTTAGTTGTACAGCAAAGACACCATTGGCAGGGCACTTTACTCCGTGTGTGCATGACCAGTGCTGTGTAAAGGGGTAGTTGGTCACAACCCCCCCCCCCCTCCCTGTTTTTTCTAAGACTCTACTAGATAATGCTTTTGCATCCATTTAACGGATGTGAGACTCACAGATGCAAACAGTTCATTTATGTAGACTCCAATGTTAAAAAGACCAAGTTTGTGGCCTTCACAAACAAGCTGATATACCATACTCATGTGTCCATCCAAAAAAATAACTGTTTTTTAATTCTTATCTATGTAAAGTGATGGCCAAATAATGTAAACATTTGTTCTGACTGGAGCCCAATAACGTTTCCCAGTGGTAGCCTATTCCCTCCCTCCCCACACTTTCATCTCAATCATTTCATTCTGTGATACTGGCTTCATGATGGGGCAGAGTTTGCAATGGGGGAGGCTATTTGCAGCTGCCAGCTCTTGATTTTGACAAGGCTTAACATAGCATAAGCATAAAGGTGGCTTTCTTGGGGCTCTCTAATACTTAAGATGAAGTTGAAGAATTTGACTTGACAGATGCAATATGGCAATCCACTTGGCTTAAAAGGAAAAATACAATTGCATGCATGGTTCTGCCAAGTGATCACATTTTTCACTGTAGGTGCCACTCTTTAAAGAGGTTGTCCAGGATAAAGTTTGATTCATATCACACTAAGGCTGAGTTCACATCTGCATTCACCTCTCCGCACAATCAGTTTTTGAAACTCTCAAAAGATGACTTCAAATTGTTTTAAAAACCATTGACGTCAATGGGTTGTAAAAACATCCGCAGGTGTGACTGGAGCATTTCCATCTGGTATCTGCTCTTTTGAATGGAGGAAAGTCAGACTTGCAGTTTTTTGGTATTTTTTTTTTCTTTTTTTTTTTTTTTTTCTTCATTCAAAAATAAGACTTGCAGACAGCAACTTTTTTTTTTTTTTTTTTTACATTGCAATTTTCCATGAATCAGTCTGTCCATTTTGCAATCAGTTTTCCCTCTGCACCTGCTCAGAATGAAGAGGTAAGGGGAAAAACAGATTGGTCAAAAAACAAACACTTTTTTTTTTATGCTGAAGTACATGCAGTTTCTACAAGGAGTAGCATGTGTAACTTTTGTATTTCACCTGTATAATATCCAGAAAACCAAAGAGCAGTGGCTTACTATGTACAAATGCATTTTATAACAGTTGGATGCTTTCCCTTATAAGTGAAACACTGATTAATGCCAGGCTATTTCTCCTTAGGCTGGATTCAGTTTTTTAACATTCCAGCATACACTGTATGAACAAAGACTTAGGTTGGGCTTCCATGGTGGTTCTAGTTACATAGAAACTGCATTTGTAAACAGACTTGCTTATTGAAGTTCTGCTGCTAATTAGAAGTGGCATAAAATTAGTATTTCACTTGTTAGTGGCAGCACTTGTGTCAATCTACCTTAACATATAATTCTACATTTGAAAACTTGTTTGCCTAAAATCACAATGAATAATGCCTCCATACAACTGTTTTTAACCACTTCCATACCACCAATAGACTATATACAGCCAGAAGGTGGTTGCCTTGTTCTGCAAGGATGTACCGGTGTGCAAGCACAACTCGGCAATTGCACAAAATCGTGCTGTTGCTGAAACGGGGAGTTGGCTGTAACTTCAGCTGGAGCTCCCAGGGAGAAGACAGGGAAGGTTTATATACAGTGCTCAATGGTCGCCACAGTCTTGTCTCCCTTCTGACCAGCCGGTCACATAATCCTACTGGACCCAGATCAGCTCTGTAGTAACGTGCAGGAGGCTGCAACTGGGGCTAAATGTACCAGTTAAAGGGGAAATCTGCCTCCCCCACAAAAAAAAATCATGTCACCAAAGGTCTTATGACCTTATGGGGTCACAATGTAAAAATGAATAGAAAATTTTAAATACGCCAATAAAATGCCCCTATTATAGGTTATAACCCCACCCTGACGACACAATAAAAAATAAAAATTACCATAACAGAGGAAAAACTATTTTATAAAGTTTTAGTAGCACTTTGTGGTGGTAAATGAGAAAATACATTTTCCCTCACTTATATTTTCCTGTATATATAAAAAAAAAATTAACACATGCAAAAATAAAAATATAAAAATAAAGCGCATTTGTCACTGAGACAATTAGTTGTATATGATAAAAATGTTACAGCCCTCAACCACATACAAAACAAATGTGTGTGGACCTGGACCAGAAACTTGCCCAGTACAGAAGTGGTTAATAAAGTGTCCAATACAGTGGGTTCTGTAGTGCTCTATGTTTCTGCTATTCTAGCTATCCCTCCTGGTCTATGATCAGCTACAATAGTAATGTACAGAATCTCTCAGACTGCAAAAAACACTTGTATTGCAGTCTATGGGACTTGCAATCAAATCGGGCTAATAAAATAGTAAAAAAAAAAAAATTGTTCTAAATCACCCCCTTTCCCTAGAATACATATAAAAGTAGAAAATGACTGTGAAGCATATACACATTAGGTATCCCTGTGTCCAAAAAAAAAATATATATTTTCCCTGTAGGGTGGCTGCCTTTTTTTTTTTTTTTTTTTTTTTTTTTTTTTGACTTGAATAAAAAGTAATCAAAGAAATAGACAGTCCCCAAAATGGTATAAAGTACACCTGGCCCCGCAAAAAAATGCCCTTTGCTTCCCCTGTACAGCTGCAGGGCCACCTGTCAATGTGGGCTTGCAGCTGTTGCAAAACTACAACTCCAATATAGTAAATATTTTACCACACTTTCCTCCTCTAAAACCTAGATGCATTTTATTGTTTTTAATGTGATAACTTTTATTTAAAAAAACTTGACATAAAGATGCCATACCCAGTTCATACAGAAATACAAAAGTTAAAGGTATCAATTTTGTAAAGTGGTGAAGAAAAAAAAAAGCCACTTAGCTTTTTTTTTTGATCTAGAGAAATGGGGGTGATTTTAGAATTTTGTTTTTAATTAGAAAAAATATTTCCAGACAAATATCCCTGCCCATCACCTAGAACCTTGCACATACAAAACACTGCAATACATTAGTGTATAGTAAAATCTACTGACCTCTGTGTAGCAGCACTATAGTAATAGGTTTCTGGTGTCATGGCGCCCTCCAGCAATCAATGTCACCTAGACATTTCATATGTTGATTTGATGCAGCATTTAGTGTTAACAGCCAGACTTGGTGCCTGTACTGATCACAGCGTGTGCTAGCTGTATTATAATGCCAGAATCCACTGTATCTGGAGGTAGCTCAGCTCATGAACCCTCTCCATACAGCCCCTCACATTATCACGTACATGTATGTGACTTGCATGAAGGGATTAAACATGGCAAACATTCAGGAGCTGAGTGGCTGCCATTTCTGCTGGGTCTCAGCTGTATTACCTTGATAGCTGTCAAGGTCAAATGTGGCCAAGACACTTCATCACAGGGGCAGCGATATGTTACAGTGACTGCCGGGAACCTATTAAAGAGTGAGGCTTGCCATTAGTATGGTTTTATAGAGGCTGTTAAAAGTGGCCTGTAATACACTGCATTTTGTCTTGTACTGATCAGACTGACTCTGATTTGGGTTATAATCATTCAGCTCTCCTGAATGCTATACACCACTTGATTGTTGCTGTGCCCCTGATTTGAGAGGGTAAAAAAACTGTCCACCCATTCAAAAGCTATGGCTCCCAGAAGGTTATATGTAACCTAGCTCTGACTTCTCTGTGGGTAGGAACCTATGGTTCTCTGAGAAATTCTGTCCCAACGTCCAGTCTAATGGTATGGCAGAATCTGGGTCTAAAGATGGCAGCTGATCTGATGCAGAGCAGCTGTCAAGGCCACCAGGTCTCTGCAATATTGTATAGTGGAGACCTGGAGCTGATGCCTGCAGTCAGAGTTGACTCTGGTCATTGCTCTGTTATATTGCCCCTGAAGTGCCCAGCATCCCCTGCCAGCCCCATACCTCTTGCCTTGCAGGACTTCTCCCACATAGCAAAAGCAGGAGCCATTCTATTACTGGAACTTCCAGGAGCCTTATGAAGTCATAGGAATATAGCTATTGAGGATGGCTATGCAGAGAATCTCCCATATACTGCACAACCCATAGATGGCAATGCAACTGCATTACAAGCAAAAAAAAAAAATTGCAGCTTCAAGTCCCCTAAGAGGGGCTAATAAAACTAGTTAAAACTTTTGTTTAAAAATAAACTCCAGTCACCCCCTTTACTTGGTTTTTGAAATAAAAATGAACAAATTATATATCAAAAGGACCAAACTTTTTTTTTTTTTTTTTGCAGTTTCACTTCCCATAAAAAAAATTAAAGGGGTATTCCCATGAACATAATCATATCTATAATGGTAGATAATGAAGTTAAACACTTTTGCAGATATAAGTAGTTTAAAACTCTACAGTGTTTTTAAGACTTCCTCTAACTTAGTCTGTCTTGATCTGTTGCCAATGGCTACAACCACTAATGCAGAAACTTTCTATGGTCTGGGACTTGTCAAACCCAGCCATGATTTTCTTATTATCAGGTAGGGACACTACATGTATGAGAAGATATCCTGGTCACAATGGAAATCATAGCTGATTTTCTGACTTTAGAAAGATCCTGCTTTCATGATCGTATCTACTGGCAACTGATCAAGACAACTTGTGACCACAAGATATTTAGAGAAAATATTTAAAACTATGCAAAATGTTTCATTACTTATAGTTGCAAAAAAAGTTTAAATTTTAATTATCTATAAATTTAAAATGGTTAAGTTCGTGGAATACCCCTTAAACAAGGCTGTCAAAAAAAAAAAAAAAAAAAAAAATCATTCCCCAAAATGGTACAAGTACATCTGCCCTAGACAGACTTTATGCAGCCCCGTAAACTGAGAATGTTGCAGATGTCAGAATATGGAGACTCCAAGAAAATGTGTTTTTTTTTTTTTTTTTTTTTTTTTTTTTTTTTTTGTTTTTTAGGGTCAAACTTGGTATAACTGGAATTATACCAATATACACAGTACAGGCAACATGTCACTTTGGCAGCCCAGTGAATGGCATAAACAAACAGTACAATTTTTTTGTTTTGTGGAGGGCTTTTCAGCTTCCCAGTACATCATACAGAACACTAATGGTACCATTACAAAGTACAACTTATCCCACAATAAGTGCTTGTATGTCTCTGAACAGAAAAATGTTATGGCCGTTGGAAAAAATGGTGGCTTGGGGGAGGGGTTAAGACACTTCAAGGATCAAATGATGGATGGCATTTGGCACTTTCTAATCAGTTAAATTTTAAAGATATATTGTCACCAACTATAAAGTGTAAACTGTAAATTTGGAATATTGAATGGTACTATATATATAGATAAGATATATATATATATATATATATATATATATATATATATATATATATGTCCTGCCAAAAATTCTCCAAGACATGTTAACTGTTTTGACTTGAAGTGTTTCAGGGCATCAGACCCCTGAAACATGTTGTGCCTTCCAATAAAGAAACCTCTATTACAACATTTTTACTGTGACCAAGGACCATCACTTCCAAGAGCACAGACGGTCCAGTTCCTCTCCCTGGGTGACACCACCTACTTTTTATGCACTGAAAAAATTTAAGGTCTCATGCTAACATGGCCTTGGAAGGAGGGGAGTAAAAAAAACAAATGCAAGCTTCTTATATTTACACAACCACTTCTGGACCACCCATAAAGTGTATGTGTGTGTGTGACACACACACACACACACCTACCTGGAAGTGGCTTGTTCTGCAAGGATGTAGTGGTACATCCTTGCAGTTTTCAGCAGCTGCATGAAATCATGCAGCTGCCGAAACTGGGGGCTGGCTGTAATTAAAGCAAGAGCTCCCCTAGACAAGACAAGGGAACAGCTCCTACAGGACCCAGATCAGCTGTAGTGTTAGCTCCAGTTTCAGGAGGAATACAGCCTTCTGGCCATATGTATTGGCCCTGGTTACAGGGAAACTAGAAGTGATCAGCTGCTGTATAATGCAAATGATAAAAATGTTATAGCCCTCTAAACTGGACATATGCATACAACCAAAAAAATGTCTGGTCCTAAACCAAAAACTGGCCTGGTACAGAAATGGTCAAAGTGGACTTTTTACATCCTCATAGGTGTGCAGTATTATATACCGCTAGAAAGCCAATAGTGCTCTGAATTCAGCACACTCATTTTTCCTGGTATGCATTCCAGTGCTGGAGAAACCTGCTGTTAGTTTCAGCACCAATGTCTCTCCACTGTCAAAAGTGGGCCTTACAGCCTACCATCTTTGTTGGGCTGTTGAGAACACCCACCCTGACTTTTTTTTTTATTTTATTTTTTTTTTTCCATAGAATTATACATGAACTCTGCACAGTACATCACTTAGGCCTACACCTGAATACACAGATCTTCATTAAATTGCCAGGACTGGAAGGAACAATCTGCTTTTAGGGCAGGGCCACATGTGATAACACAGCGTTTCCTAGTACCTGCAAAGTGGATGGAATTTTGACTAATCCCATCCACACACTGCAGCAGATTTAGTTATAAAAACTCATTTCTCTGCATTTTCAAACGCCTGAATCTGAAAATCACAGCATGTCAATAATGCCTGCAAAAAAACTGGTGGTTTGCCTATAGGTATAATGGAAGAAAAGTTGCTGAGAAACTCAGCAAAATTTGCTGCATGGGTCCTTAACCCTAAGCTGGAAATGTTACAGCATCGACCTATAAAATGTAGGTTAAAAAAAAGCATACCTCCGGACGAAGCTGTAAGCGAAACGTGCGTCAGGTTGCTTGTGCCTTAGGTATGTTTCAGGATTTTTTTTTCATCTTATAATATATGGGTTTTTTTTAGCACCTCTCTAGATTTAAATCTATGGTATGACTTTAGAGCAGCTTTGGTTGCATTTGAATATGCTATTTCTAATTATCTCAGGTGCATTTGTGCAGGTGCTTTGCCATGACTATTTATTTGATACCCTGAGCTTCATGCCCTTGTAGGTTGTCTTAGGTATGTTTCAGGATTCTTTCATCTTGTAACATATGGTCTTTTAGCACTTTTCTATATTTAAATTTATGATATGACTTTAGAGGAGCTTTGGTTGTATTTGAATGCTATTTCAGACTATCTAAAGTGCATTTGTGAAGGTGCTTTGCCATGATGATTTATCTGATACCCTGAACTTCATGCCTTTGTACACATTATTTATTTTTTTCTATATTCCCTCTTGTGTGTTCATTTGTATTTTATTTATTTGTTAATAAACTTTGTTAATTATTACTTTTGTGTGGGCATGATTTTGTTTTTTGACTTGTTGCTTGTCCTGCACATCTTTTGTTAATTGGTTATTGGCCCATTTTTTGTTCATCTATAAAATGTAGGGATTACACACAGTGTACCCCCTAAAAATATTATATTTCTTAATGTAGACAACCCATTGACTGAAGTGTATTCCTCAGGTTATCAATGGCCATGTCCACCTTCATGTGCCTGAGTTTTAGGTGCAAATCTATGTTTTAATGCATTCTCAAAAGTAAACTCACTCAAATAGTCAAGTCGTACATTCAATTACTCAACACATGACTAGGCCATTAATCAAGAAATCACAAAACCAGATATTTGATTTTGGTTCAGTTATTGCAATATTCATCACTTCACCTGCATTTTCATTCATACCAAATGCATCCGAACCAAAACTATTACTCTGGGTTCTATTCAGACAATGGTGTATAAGTAGAGGCCCAGAGGTGATCAAACAAGTCAAACCTCTCCTGAGCTCCAGCATGACTCCCTCTTTCAGTATTATGACATGTCAGACTGACGCCTGTGTTTGGATCTGAAGAGTCCCTAGAGTATAATGGCAGTTTAACTTTGGACAGTGGTAATGATATGAGGAAGGGGGAAATATACAGTATATGTGAGCACTGCTTGCCTCTGGAATCAACTGGAGAACAGATTCATCCAAACTGATGAGTTGTAGGTTTTTTTGTTGTGTTTTTTGTCTTTGTTTTTTTTTTTTTTTCAACTTTACAGATAAAAGGAAACGCATTTCAACATTGTACCAATGTTTTCATCAGGCCAACTAAACAATAATACACAGGTATAAATTGTTTAGTTGGCCTGACAAAGACATACCATATATTTCCTCCTTCCTCGTATCATTACCACTGTTCCCTTAGGACAGTGGTCCTGGGGTTGAGAAGCAGCATACACCTGGACACTCTTCCTGTGTTGTATCTCCTATTTTTGTCAAGGTGTTAAACACCACCTAGAAGTGCCAATGTGGTCAAATAAAAAAAAATATTTTTAATAGCTGAGTTGTCAAACATAAAAAAAAAATCTCTTTACTTTTTTTTTATTTTCATATGCACACTGTAGCAGGGGAGGAAATCAAAAGGGCCAGGTGTGTCATCTCATAAAAAGCTATCAATAATCATTCCCCAAAATGGTATAACGTAAGTAAATCTGGCCCCACAAAAAATGCCTTGTGTCCCTGTATAAAAAGTTACAGGTGTCAATCCAAAACTCTGCAAAAAAAAAATTAACCTCTTCATGACAGCCCACTGTATGTCGGCAACTTGCTGGGCATTGTGCAGAACTGACGTTTATATACTGCCCCTGCTAAATTGGGGATTGGGTCTCCCCAAGGGTCAGGAAGTCTGTGAGCACAGCACTAATAGCTGCTGGTGTTCAGAGACATATCAGGACCTGAAACTATCAGGGAACGTTTGTTGAAGTAACAAACATTCCCTGATAGCTAAATTTTAATAAAGCAAGGAAATAATGATTTTTCACCATCTCACCTTTATATAAAAAAAAAAAAAAAAAGCTAGAAGTCATATGTAACCCTAAACAGTACCAATAAAAAGCTCAACTGAAAAAATTAATACGAAGCGCAAAAGGAGGAGAAGAAAAAAAATATATAGTTTGCGTGGGTTTCCTCCCACACTCCAAAGACATACTGATAGGGAATGTCTGTAAAGCGCTGCAGAATATGATGGTGCCATAAAAGTAAGCAAAATAAAAAGATATATAAATTCCCCCCCCCCCCCCCCCCCCAGATGGGTATGTTTTGCAAAACTAGTAGTGCTTAAAAAATGTATAGATAAATGAGGTGTCACTAATTGTACTGACCCAGAGAATAAAGGTAACTTGTTACTTATGCTTCATGGGGAAGAAAATTAAAAGGTAAAAAAAACCATACCAGAATTGATGGGGGGGGGGGGGGGGGGGTTGGGTTTATATCCACCAAGAAAGTTAACAAAATTTAGAAGTTATAGGCACCCAAAATTTTTATAAAACATCTCTTACTGCAAAAAAAACCCTCATGGCTACATCACCAGAAAAATTAAAAATATAGCCTGCACAATGTAGACAACCCCCCCCCCAAAAAAAAAAAAAATTAGAACAAAAGTTGCAACATGAAGGGAATGTGTAAGCTGTGCAAGTGTATATTAGAGTACACCCCAGATTTAAAGCTGTATTACAAATGGAAAAAACACCAGAAGTGCCCAGCCCAATCAGCTACTGGGGAAATACAGTGGGTACAGAAAGTATTCAGACCCCTTTAAATTTTTCACTTTTTCATTGCAGCCATTTGCTAAAAGCAAAATTAATTTTATTTCTCATAGTACACTCAGCCCCCCATCTTGACAGAAAAAAAACAAATGTAGATATTTTTGCCAACTTATTAAACTGAAATATCACATGGTGATAAGTATTCAGACCCTTTGCTCAATATTGAGTAGAAGCACCCTTTTGAGCTAGTACAGCCATGAGTCGTCTTGGGAATGATTAAACAAGTTTTTCACATCTGGATTTGGGGATCCTCTGCCATTCTTCATTGCAGATCCTCTCCATTTCCGTCAGATTGGATGGTGAACGTTGGTGGACAGCCATTTTCAGGTCTCTCCAGAGATGCTCAATTGGATTGAGGTCAGGGATCTGGCTGGGCCAGTCAAGAATGGTCACAGAGTTGTTCCGAAGCCACTCCTTTGTTACTTTAGCTGTGTGCTTTAGGGTCATTGTCTTGGAAGGTGAACCTTTGGCCCAGTCTGAGGTCCAGAGCACTCTGGAAGAGGTTTTCTTCCAGGATATCTCTGTACTTGGCCGCATTCATCTTTCCTTCGATTGCAAAAAGTCGTCCTGTCCCTGCAGCTGAAAAACACCCCATAGCATAATGCTGCCACCACCATGTTTCACTGTTGGGATTGTATTGGGCAGGTGATGAGCAGTGCCTGGTTTTCTCCACACATACCGCTTAGAATTAATGCCAAAAAGTTCAATCTTCGTCTCATCAGAGCAGAGAATCTTATTTCTCATAGTCTGGGAGTCCTTCATGTATTTTTTGACAAACTATGCAGGCTTTCATGTCTTGCACTGAGAGGCTTCCTTCGGGCCACTCTGCCATAAAGCCCCGACTGGTGGAGGGCTGCAGTGATAGTTCCACAAAGTCAACTTTCTCTCATCTCCCTACTGCATCTCTGTAGCTCAGCCACAGTGATCTTTGGGTTGTTCTTTACCTTCTCACCAAGGTTCTTCTCCCACGATTGCTCAGTTTGGCTGTACGGCCAGGTCTAGGAAGAGTTCTGGTCGTCCCAAACTTCTTCCACTTAAGGATTATGGAGGCCACTGTTCTCTTAGGATCCTTGAGTGCTGCAGAAATTCTTCTGTAACCTTGTCCAGACCTGTGCCTTGCCACAATTCTGTCTCTGAGCTCCTTGGGCAGTTCCTTTGACCTCATGATTCTCATTTGCTCTGACATGCACAGTAAGCTGTGAGGTCTTATATAGACAGGTGTGTGCCTTTCCTAATCAAATCCAATCAGTTTAAACACAGCTGGACTCCAATGAAGGAGTAGAACCATCTCAAGGAGGATCAGAAGGAAATGGACAGCATGTGAGTTAAATATGAGTCACAGCAAAGGGTCTGAATACTTATGACCATGTGATATTTCAGTTTTTCTCTTTTAATTTGCAAAAATATCTACTTTTGGGTTTTTGTTTTGTTTTTTTCTGTCAAGATTGGGTGCTGAGTGTATATTGAGAAATAAAATGAACTTTTTTGCTTTTAGCAAATGGCTGCAATGAAACTGAAAAATTTAAAGGTCTGAATACTTTCTGTATCCACTGTAGTAGGGAATCTGGTGTTCCAAATGTACTCCACACAGCTTATATAGTCACTCTTTACCATCCGCTGTGCATTCACATCTGGGATACTAATGCTCAATACACTGCTTGATAAGTTTTGAGGGGGTGCAGTTTTCAAAATGGGGTCACTTCCTAGGGAACAGGACAAGGTATTCAGATACTAAACCTCTAAATCTGCACTGCAAAAGCCACACAGCACTCCTTACCTTCTGCACACTGCTGTGCCCAAACTGCAGTTTATGCCCACGTGTATGACACTGTTGTTCCCAGGATAACATGTCATATGTGGGTATAATCTGCTGGCATCCAGAAAGTCCTTCTAAATCTGTATTCCAAAAGCTAAAATAAAGCACACTGCTCCTTCCCTGCTGTGTGCCCAAGTAGTTTATACCCACAGACTACTTTCTACCTGAGAGCCCACTTAATAGTTTTAGGAGTGTATGTCTCTAACACACTGGGTGCAACATATTGGGCACCAAAATGGCATATTTCTTTAAAAATTTCAACTTTCACTTCATACATTAATTTTTGGGAAGCACTATAGGGCTCAAAATGATATTCCTTGAGAGGTGTAGTTTCTAAAATGGTCACTTGTTGGGGGTTTCCATTGTATTAGTACTCTAGGGGCTCTGCAAATGCAACATGGCGCCTGAAAACTATTCCAGCAAAATCTGCTTTTCAAATGTCCAGTGCCACTCCTTACCTTCTGTGCACTGTTGTGTTCCTAAACATCAGTTTACACTCACATGTAGGGTATTTCTGTGCTCAGGAGAAATTGCATAACAAACTGTAAGATGCATTTTCTCCTTTAACCCTTTGTGAATGATTTAGCCCTAAAATTAACACCATGTATCGCAGAAAAAAAAATGAAGTGTCTAAATTTCACCTCCATATATTAACTTCTGTGAAATGCTTAAACCCTTAACAACATTGGACATACTATGTTGTGGACACTTGGTACTTCGCACAACAGGGCGTAATACTACGCCCTAGGGCAGCCGCCCGCTCACTATCTGAGCGGGCAGCATTATTTATTTTCATTTTTTTTCCCACCAAGAAAGTTAATAAAATGTATTCAATAAGTTATAGGCACCCAAAGATGTCATTACAAAACACATCTCACCCCGCAAACAAGCCCTCATATGGCTACATCACCTGAAAAATAAAATATAGCTTGTACAATGTGAAGACAACCCCAAAAATCGCCAGATCACTAAAACATAACTGGCTGCAGCAGGAAGGGATTGTATAAGTTGTGCGAGCGTATATCAGGGGACAAACCAGATTTAGAGTTTGAGGGAAAATAAACCAGCAGTGACCTCCCAAATAATAGGAGCTACTGGGGAAATGGTAGGGAATTTGGTGTTCCCAATGCACTCCGCACAGCTTACATATTCACTTTCCCCATCTGCTGTGCGGTCACATCTGGGATACTAATGCTCACTACACCCCTTGATAAATTCTTTGAGGGATGCAGTTTTCAAAATGGGGTCACTCCTTTAGGGAATCCACTGTTATGGTACCTTACAGGCTCTGCAAACATGACATGGCGTCCAGATACCAAACATCTGAATCTGACCTCCAAAAAGCCAGTGCCCCTTCCCTTCTGCGCCCTGCTGTCTGCAGTTTATGCCCACATGTATGACACTGGAGTACCCAGGGTAACGTACTTAATGTCATATGTGGGTATAAACTGCTGTATGGACACAGCCGGGCACAGAAGGGAAGGAGCACTATTTTGGCTTTTGGATGTCATTGCACTTTTGCAGAGCTGAAATGCCAGTAAAGTGGAATCCCCTGACATGTGACCCCATTTTGGAAACTACACCCCTGAAGGAATTTATCCAGGGGTACAGTGAGCATTTTTAACCCCCAAGCATTGCTATAATTTATTATCCATAAATGAATACGCAGCTGATTGTGAAAGGTGAGTGACTTTTTTTTTTTTTTTTTTTTTTTTTTTTCCAGGAATACATCATTTCAGTGCATAATATGTTGTGCCCAGCTTGTATCAGATGAATGCTCCAAAAGCTGTTGTGCCCGGGATCCCCGCTTAACAGTTTTTGGAGTGTGTGTCTCTGCAGACATAAGCTGTGCACAACATATCAGGCATGGAAACGGTGAATCTCTGGAAAAAAATGTTGTTTAACTTTTCGTTATCTGCGCATTCACTTCTGGAAATCAAAAGAATGCAACACTTAAGGGTTAATAATGCTCACTACACCACTTGATAAATCCCTTGAAGGGTGTAGTTTCCAAAATGTGGTCACATGTCTGCAGATTCCACTTTACTGGCAATTCTTGGGCTCTGCAAAAGTGACATGGTCTCCAAAAACCAAACTGCTCCAAAAACCAAATGGCGCTCCTTCCCTTCTGTGCCCTGCTGTTCCCAAACAGCAGTTTATACCCACATATGGTGTTGCGAAGTACATTACCCTGGGTACACCAGTGTCATACATGTGGGTACAAACTGCCATTTGGGCACACAGCAGAGTGCAGATGTGAAGGAGCACTATGTACTTTTGGAGCACAGGTTTAAATTGTTGTTTTTTGGACACCATGTCACATTTGCAGAGACCCTAAAATTGCCGCTACAAAATGGGGTCACTTCTTGAGGAGTTCCAGTTTACTGGCACCTCCAGGGCTCTGCAAAAACATGGCATACAGAAAGTCCCTCTAAATCTGTACTCCAAAAGCTAAAAAACAGTGCTCCTTCCCTTCTGAGCCCTGCTGTGACCAAGCAGCAGCCCCCCCCCCCCCCCGGGATAGCCCACTTAATAGTTTTAGGAGTGCATGTCTCTGATGCCACAAAGTGGCCGCAACGTATTCTGAGACGTGGCTATTTCTTCAATTTTCACTTTTAGGGGATTTCCATTGTTTTGGTACTCTAGGGGCTCAGTAAATGAGACATGACACCTGAAAACTATTCCAGCAAAATCTGCTTTTCAAATGTCTAGTGTCGCTCCTTCCCTTCTGTCTACTGCCGAATGCCCAAACATCAGTTTACACCCACATGTGGGGTATTTCTGTGCTCTGGAGAAATTGTATAATAAACTGGGTGATGCATTTTCTCCTTTAAACCTTTGTGAATGTGTGAAATTTAGGGCTAAATGAAGGGATTAGTGGAAAAAAAAATGTCTAAATTTCACCTCTACCGTTTTTTAATTCTTGTGAAATGCTTAAAGGGTTAACAAACTTCCCAAATGTTGACTTGAATTTTCAGGGGTGCAGTTTTGAAAATGGGCTTATTTATGGGGGGTTTCTAATATATAGGCCTTTATAATCCCCTTCAGAACTGAAGTGGTCCCCAAAAAAAAAGTTTGGGAAATTTTCTTGTAAATCTGGAAAATCGCTGTTACACTTGTAAGCCGTCTAGCATCCAAAATAAATTAAAGGATGATTAAAAGATTATGCCAATATAAAGCAGAGATATGGTAGATATTTATTAATGTATTTGGGTGGTATGACTATTTGTCTGAAAAGCAGAGAATTTCACATTTTGAAAATTGCTTTTTTTTTTTATTATACATACAAAAATATTGATTAGTGTTTACCACTAACATGAAGTACAATGTGTCACGAGAAAACAATCTCAATCACTTGTGTGTTAAAGCATCTCAAAGTTCTTGCCACACAAAGTGACAACTGTCAGTTTTGAAAAACAAGGCTTGGTCCTTAACACACTTTTGGGCTGTGTCCTCAAGGGGTTAAAGGATTAATAAACTTCCCAAATGTTTTGAATTATTTGAGGGGTGCAGTTTAGAAAATGGAATGATATATTGACGTTTCTAATATATAGGCCTTTATATTCCCCTTAAGAACTGCAATGGTCCCAAAAAAATTGCTTGGGAATTTTTCTTTTAAATCTGGAAAATCACTGTTACACTTATAAGCCTTCTAATGGCCAAAATAAATTAAATGACTATTAAAAGATGATGCAGATACATAGTAGATAAAATGTATTTGTGTTCTGACTATTTGAAAAGCAGAGCATTTCACATTTTCAAAATTGCATTTTTTGCCTAAAAATATATATTATAATATAATATACTTTTTTTTTTTTTTTTTTTTATACAAAAATATTGATCCATGTTTACCACTAACATGAAGAACAAGTGATTTTTGAGATTGTACAAAGTTAAAGCATCTTAAAGTTATTGCCATATAAAGTGACACCATGTCAGTTTTGAAAAATGAGACCTGGTCATGAAGGTACTCTTAGGCTCTGTCTTGAAATGGTACCAATAAAAAGCACAGGTCATCCTGCAAAGATTAAGCAGCCCCCAACCAGCTCTGGCAACAAATTATTTTTGCATCACCATCTTCTGAAAGCATAACACACTTGGTTTTTGTGTGTGGTTTTTATTTTTATTTTTTTTTTGCGCCAAAGCCAAGAGTGGCTACAAAAGGAATGGGAAATATATAAGAAGTTCTTACTACTTCCTTCTGCTCAATCCACTCCTGGGTTTGGATCAAAAATCTGCAGCAAAATCTGCATTTCTGCAATGTTGAGTCTCAGCCTAAAGGAGCGATAAAGCTTAAAAGCAGTGGCTGAAACTGTCAGACTACCAGCTTTGGATACAGGGAAAGGGAGATCTAATGTCAATAACTCTAACGTGTATAGATTAGTTACAATGTAAGTAGCTGCTGCCTTGGAGTATATCCTTTTCTGGGCTGTACGTGTCATAGCACCACATGAATACTTTCTCTCTTGCATATTGTCACCAGGGTTTTTAATGTAATAGGGGGAGTCAGCAGTATGACCACAAATCTGTCGCCTTAAAATTGCAAAACTCTCTTGAAATTGTCACTTTATTTCATCCATAAACTCAAAATCTGCAATAAAGATTACTGACACAACTCTTGTAAAGTTACACAAAAGTTGTCACAAGACCTTGTATTGTATGGGTTCATAAGACTTTAAGTTTTTATCGCTTTTTGAGAGGTGAGTTGAACTGTGAAAACAAAGTAAGACTTGTAGTATAAATAACATTCTAACCTTATTTTATGTGGTACAAATTGCACATGTGGGCTTTTTTTTCTTTTAACAAGGGGAAGAGTTAGAGTATCATTAGAAAAAACACTAAAGATAAAGGCCATTCTACACTTTTTTTTTTTTTTTTTTTTTTTTTGTAGGGTTTAAAGAGGTAGTGGTTTAATCACTCATACAACTGTAAAATGGTTGAGTCTTGGTGGAATAAAAGGCTGTTTTAGAAGAGTATAAAGGGTATCTTACAGATTCCCCCGTCCCGTGAAGCATTGGTGTCACAGAACAAAGATAACAATAACAATAATACAGCAGCTAAGATAAGCAGATACAAATACAACATGTACAGGAATGTTCCAAGGTGAGAGGCATTACATTAATAGCAGACAGATAGGAAGTAGCAGGGGTGGGGGGGAGGGATTAACAGGCAGAGAGATATTTCAGTTCTCTGTGTGTAATGATCTCCGCTTAGGTCGGTGTTGGTTGTACAGCCTAACCGCGGTGGGGAGGAAAGACTTCCGGTAGCGCTCCCTCACACTTAAGGTGGAGCAGTCGGTCACTGACAGTACTGCCATTGCTATCACAGTCTCATGCATGGGATGGGCCTTCTTCTTCTGCATGGAGCTCACCACAGACAGTATCCTTTTGTCACCCACCACCTGCACTGGGTCCAGTGGGCTCCCCAGGACACAGCTGGCCCTTCTAATCAGCTTGTCAAGTTTGTTTCTGTCCCTGGTTGATATACTGCTCCCCAAGCAGGCCACTCCAAAGAAGATGGCTGATGCCGCTACCGAGTTGAAGAAAGTCCTAAGAAGTGCCCCCCGGATTCCAAAGGCTCTCAGCCTCCTAAGCAGGTAGAGCCTGCTGTGTCCCTTCCTGTACAGGGCCTCCATTTGATCTGCCCAGTCCAGCTTATTAAGGAGCAAACCCAGGTACTTATAGGTGTTCACAATCTCGATGCCCGTCCCCAGGATGTCCACTGGTTTTGGAGGGCGTCTGCCTTTACGGAAGTCCACCACCATCTCCTTGGTCTTCCCCGCGTTAATCTTCAGGTGGTTCTGGTGGCACCAGTCCACAAAATCCCGGTTCAGTTCTCTGTACTCCCTGTCATCATCGTCTGTGATGAGGCCTACTATTGCAGAGTCGTCAGAATACTTCTGTAGGTAGCAGCTAGCTGAGTTGCACCTAAAATCAGCATTGTACAGTGTGAAGAGGAAAGGGGAGAGAACCGTACCCTGAGGTGCCCCCCGTATTACAGATCACGGTACCTGACACAGTCTTGGGTCTCACGTATTGAGGTTGATTTGTGAGGTAGTCTAGGATCCAGTTGGAGAGGTGGTGGTCCACTCCAGCAAGGCCCAGCTTGTCTCTCAGTAACCTGGGCTGTATGGTGTTAAAAGCACTGGAGAAATCAAAGAACATTATTCTCACCGTGTTCCCTGGTTTCTCCAGGTGAGACAGAGACCTGTGCAGAAGGTGGATGATGGCATCATCTAACCCAATGCCCGGCCAATAAGCAAACTTGAGAGGGTCCTTAGCGGGGCTCACTAAAGGGCGAAGATATGTGAGAACCAATCTCTCTAAGATCTTCATCAGGTGGGATGTCAGTGCTACAGGTCTGTAGTCGTTGAGGTCCATAGGTTGTGGTTTCTTTGGAACTGGTACCACACAAGAAGATTTCCATAATTTAGGGACTATTTCCTGCCTCAGGCTCATATTATACATATATGTAATTATACCACACAGCTGGTCCCCACAAGTCTTAATTAGCCTTGCACTGATGTCATCTGGCCCTGCGGCTTTCCTCGCCTTGATCTTTTTCATCTCCTTCCTCACCTGGGCCCGTGTGAAGGTCAGTCCTACAACAGTTTCTAACCACAAAGGAATATAACATTGACAAGGTGGAAAGCCTCTAGATCTTTCATTTGTAGGATTAAATTATTTGCTCTTATTGTAAAGTCAAAGGAGGTCCCCTTATCCCAATTAAGGTCCTGCAAAGGCTGATGACCCTTGTAACAGTTTGGGGTTTTGAAACTGTTCTCCTCTGCAGCAGACATTCTGGTGTAGTCTTAATAAAAGTCCTGATTATATATATATATATATATAATATATATATATTATATAATTTTTTTTTTTTTAATTTTTTTTATGGTCTGTCTTCTAAATGAAACAAAACTGTCACCCAAGGGACCCATTAGCCAACGTGTACCCTCAGGATCTATTGTCTGTCAAGACACTTATGTCTGAGTTCACATATGCATCAGCAACAGACCAGAACGATACACTTTCAGATAATTAAACTAAGGATAAGTATGGCTTTTCTTTAGGAAAAAACAGAAGCCTTTCAGGCAGCACCAATGAAATGCCAAATGAACAGGCAGCTCTTTTTGCTAACACTTAGTTCAATAAATAACAGGACTTTCTCTCGCACAACTGTACAGATTTCTCCTGATTAAAGACTGTTATGGATCAGCAGCAGATCACTCTCTTGGTCCCTTGCACACTTCTTGGCCAGAATAAATATCATGTAAATAGTGTACAAATATATACCAAGATCCTAATGGCATATGTAAATCAAATATCTCTAAGTGTCCCCCCCCCCCCCAAGTTGAAGTAGTTATAGAGGGGGTTATATATATATTATACATATACACATTTATTTTATTTTTTTTTGTAGCCTCTGTCTAAATTCTGAGGAATCCATGAAAACTGATGCAAAATGGATGTGAAAAATTAAGAATTTACAGTAACTGTGCCCCCTGGTCTGAATAGAGCCTTTCAGAGACCTTCCTTTCCATTTAATAACTTGGTTGCCTGCCTTTGCATACTCTACTTCTACTATATCCATGTTAGAATATGGAGCCCAAAACTTAAATTCCTTATTCTAGGGTATAGTCTTACAAGGGAGGGGCAATATTACTTTGGAGATCAACACTGAGTATTGCTGCTTAATCTATTGCAGGCTGCCTGAGGGATGGGGAATTTATATATATATATATATATTATATTATATTATATTATATTATATTATATTATATTATATTATATTTATATATATATATATTTATATATATAATTTAAATTTTTTTTTTTTTTTTGGGCCAACTACACCAATTCACTTTCTGGTGGGGAGAGCTACAGAAAAATAACTGTCCCAGAATAACTGAAGTAGCACCTGAATGTCACTTCTGTACTCCCATCACTAGCTCTAGCCCTGCCAAAACAAAACTTATGTACATTAAAATACAAAAAAAAATTAACATAATGGAGTCTGGATAGAATAGTTTTCAGGTTTGCAAGGTACCAGAACAGTGGGAAAATCCCAAAGCCACCCAATTTGGGGAAACTAGGACCCACCCACTCCATAGAACTTCAGTGGGTATAGTGAGCACGTTTACCACACATCTGTTGCTTAGAAACTGCCCATGAAAATGACTTTTTTTTTTTTTTTTTTTTTTTTTGCTTTGCAAGTGGTTAAAGGAGAAAATGCATCAAATACAGAATTTTCTGACAAGTTCCTGTAAACCACTTTTTGGGTACCTGTCAGGGAACCAAAAGGTATAGTTAGGTATGCATAAATTGGGAGTACAACTTGTGCAGTTACAAATGAGGTAGGAGTCATTAAAATTATCCAGCTTATTATAAAATCATCCAGGGAGATGTGGTGCCTTTTAAAAGCTATTTTTCATGCACAGGCTAGGCTGTTTAGGATAGGTCACGTCACACAACTGTATGTGGCATCTTTACGAATCCTCCTTTTGCAGCATACTACACATTGCTTCTGAGACTTCCTTTTTCTCCCAGTGGAAGGAATTTCATTTAGAAAGTGTTGGCCAGGTACAATCCAAATGCCCTCCCCTTCCAAAGTGCTGGAACTCTACACTACCAGATTTAAAAAAAGAAAAAAAAAAAAAACACTCCCACCCCTGGAATTCCAGGAATGTCCCCTGTTGCACTACTGAATGGTAAACCACAAAGGAGTTGTGCACTACCAGATTTTTATACTAGGCCCTTGTTTCTTTTCTCATGGTGTTGTAAGGTGATCCACCCCACCATTAATAATTTTATTTATATAGCACCAACATATTCCACAACACTTTACAAATTGTAGGGTTCAAATACAGACAAAAAGATTCTTTATAAAGAAAGTCAATTCACACAATGGGACTGAAGACCCTGCTCACGAGAGTTTACAATCTGAGGTAGAGGGGGTGATACAAGAGGTAGCAGGGGTAGCATCAGAGGTAGTATTGCTTATACAGTGGTCAGACATGATAGGTTACTTTCATTACACATATATATAAAGCTGTATGAACCGTTACCAGTCAGTGTCCTTTAACGTGCAGATGGTGCCTGGATGTATAAAGTTAACCTGATTACAGCATCATATCCTGTGGGGTAATGTGGGAACGTGAACAGAGAAGGGTTTGTTTTAGGGATTCTAACCGCAGAAGAGTTTACATTAGGAATTGTGATAGGCCTGTCTGAGAAGAAATTGGAAATGCCCAGAGGGGAAAAACTTATGTATCAATAAAGGGAACATACCTCTTTGAAAACAAAACCGCATCATGGGATTGAGCTCCAAAGCTGGATATGTCTTTTATCCAAAGTATCCAGGAAAAGCTCCCTTCTCTTTGAGATGGGAGTATTAATATATCTCATGGCTAAAAAGGCTGACTGCTTCCTTAAGTTCCTGGGATGCAGCAGCATAATTTAAACCAAGTATAGCTGCTACTTATACAGCCAGAACCCCACTTGTAAAGCTAGATTAATTTAGAATCTGTTAAATTCAGTTACTAGGTAATAAACTTCTTATATCCCTACCCTCAGGAAGGCAGCACAGTTTGCTGCAGATGCTGAAGCTCAAGACCTGGTCAGGTAAACTGGCTTCCAAGAACAGACTGGCCTTCCTTGTGAGGGGGAATTTCTCTTTGGATCAGATTGATTGGTTTTATTTCTGGTCATGACCCATAAGAAAAAAATAAAGAGGAGATAGGTGGGGATTCTCTAAAAATAAATCAAAAGGGCTATTGTTCACCTCTAAATCCCAGAATGCTAATATATAACAGTGACTCCAGGGACCAGGTGGGGTGTAGGCTGACAGTTTTAGCTGCCTGAACAAACATCTCAAATGCTAGTGGGCCCTTGGCCTTATTTGTAAAGGTTGGAGATCAGATGTCCTCCTCTAACCAGATTCAAGGTGCCTGCTCAAAGATTAGAATGAAAAGACAGCAGGTTTTTTTTTTTTTTTTTTTTTTTTTTTATTCTTCCCTTTTCAGAAGCAAAAATTCTTCCAGAAACTGGGGTAGTGATGTATGTTCTGCCAGATCAGAGGGTTGAAGGCTTTTATTCAGATAAAAAAAAAAATAAATCTCTACTAAATCTTAAATCTCAAACCTTTCAATTTCTTGTGTACCGCAAGTTCAAGATTGAGACTGTAAAATCTGCAGTGAATATTCTATTCCCAGATTTCATGCCATCAATAAATGTGAAAGATACCTATTATCCCATCTTCAAGGAGCATCAAAAGTTTGAAACTCCTTGTCAGAGTAAACTCGTTAGTCTATCATTTAGCCCTGCCATTCAGAATCTCCATGGCCCCAAGAATGTTTACAAAAATGTCAGAAATGGCAACACACATCAGGGAGAAAAGAGAATTATTTTCATACCACACATAGACAATTTTTAATAGTAGGAAAATCTCCAGTCCCTCTCTGGTCAGATGAATATTGTACTGTCCATCTGGATGCTGGGATGGAAAATAAACAATGAAATCCTCTCAACAAAGGTAAAAAGTTTTTGGAAGTCTCTAGATTCATCAGATGCAACTTTTCTTCCCCTAGGCAAGGCCAAGATTGTCGGGTCAAAAGCCCCTCTGCACGTATCTCAGAATGTTTTTCAGACTGCAGAAGCAAAACTCCTTTCCCTGACAACTAAAAGGTATCAATCCGGTAGCAGACATCAACAGTATCTGCAAAAAGATCATCATATAAATCTAAATATATTATAAATATAAAACGGGTCAGTAAATTCTACAGAATGGGTCAACCCAGTGGTGATAGATGCTTATGTTTAGCTTATGTATTTCCACCCATCTCCCTTGTTCCAAGAGTGGTAAAGAAGATTTGAGAGAGAGTACAGGATGAGTCGTATAACCCCTTTGTCCTAGGAGGGCTTGTTTCATGTGGCTACAAAAAATGTCCTTAGCAGACCCATGGCTTCTTCCAGAGCAGGTAGGCCTGCTTTTTTTTTAAGATCCAGTAAAACTTTCTCCGAGAAAAGGTTTATACATCTGAACCTGGATTTTGGGAGGACTCTCCTAGCAGAGAGTGATTTCTACACTCCTAAAATCTAGATAGGTAAACTTTTGATGTAACTGGCTAAGAGCTTGGAATGCCTTTCTAAAATTCCTCCTCTTTATATCCCTGAGATTTTAGTGTGTGTGGAGAGGGAGAGGGATTTTATAGCCCCTCCGACAGTCAACAGCGATCTTGGTCCAGCTTCTCAGCCCATGCTATCCCTCCAGAGTTCCTCAGAGGTCCTGATGCACAACAATTCCGAACCTGAGCTCTGATTCCCCTGCTGTCAGTGCCTAGGCGAAGTGCCGTTACTGATTAATATTTGGGCCGTCTCAGCTCGCTTAGTCTCACCCCTCCCAGTTTGCCGTCAACTAGTGGCAGCCCAGGCAGAATTGAGAGATCTCACAAACCATACGGTGCAGTCTCTCTTTCTTTATATATATATATATATATATATATATATATATATATATATATATATATTCTCTATTTTTTTTTACGCACACACTACTATGAATAGGGTAACAAGGCACATGCTCTACTAGCCAAAATCCTGAGACTCCTGCGCTTCCTCAACTCCTCCCATGTTGTACAAGATGCCGGAGTTCTCCCTCAGCATCACCCTGACACTATTGCGGCAACCTTCTGTGATTATTATGCTAAGCTATACAATCTCCCTGCTGGAGGATCCTGCTGGAGTCAGGAGCGATGATCTCAATCCCTCCAAAGCAAGTGGGTTTTATTCAAATCTTTTTGGTATCCAATCCCAGTGGAATCTGCAGAACCATCATAAATCTCAAATCTCAAACCTCTCAAATTTCTAGTTTATTGCAAGTTCAAGATGGAGACAAGAACATCAGCAATAAGCCTGTTATTTCCAGACTAGTACATGGCATCAATTGATTTGAGGGATTCTTATGTCGCCATCCACCATCAGAGATGCCTGAGATTGGCTATGAATGTAAGCACAGATCTGTTTCAGGTTCTACCCTTTGGCATATCCATGGCACACACAACTTTCACATAAAGTGAAGATGGCTGCCCATATCAGGGAAAAGATATTTGTTCCTTATCTGGATATAATTATTATATTTATGTTTTTTTTTTTTTTTTTTTGGAGATTCTCTGGAATACCTTGCTGGTCAAACACACTTGTCTACAAATTCTAGGAGGAAAGATAAATGTAGACAAATTATCTCTAATTCCTACAAAGGTCAAGAAATTTCCTGGAATTCTGCTAGACTCCTTAGTAGTTCTCTTCTCCGTATAATAGACAAGGTATGAATAGTGTCCCAGATGACTTAGCCTCTTTTCCAGAACCCAATAGTGACTCTCAAATCTGCTATGTTGGAGCTGTATCTTTTGTATTTGTATCTGACTGCCTATATTCCAGCTGTAGGTTGGTTTCAGCCCCACACCAGATGTCAGGATTCTATTCAGCTGCTATACATTTTAAAGCTATAGTGTCAACCTGGGAAGCTTCTGTAGCTTTAAAAGCCCCTGGGCTTGTGCAATTAGCAGTTGAGGAGGCATATATGTCTCCTCCCTCCTGACTCAGGTTACGTGATTGTGTGTATTGGATTACTTTTCTGACCCTCGGTTTGTTTTCTGGTTATTCTTTTGCCTGCCATTGATTTACCCATTCCAATTTGACCCAAGGCTTTCTATTGGATATCGCTTTTGTCTCCTGATTCTGCCTCTGACTCTTCCTGGTTTTGACCCTTTGCCTGGACGATTATTCTCCTGTTTATGATCTGCCCTGCAAGTTAATTGTGGGTTCTGGTTTGGTTTCAGTTAGTGGAGCATTTAGTTCCTGTACAGTTTCTGGTGGTGATAATTTGGACACCTTGGCCTTGCGACTGGAGATGAAGGCGTTTTGGGGGTCTATCTCTCACAATACTGTGCTGGTTTTAAATAGCTTGTTGTTCTGCTTGCTGTTATCATCCGTTTTCTGCAATTTGCCCTTGTATCTCAACCATAACGCCAGAGCTCTGCAGATGGACATTCTTTGGAATTGGGACAAGAATTATCACCTGAGACAGTGGAGTCTTTGACGTGCTGGTTTCAGATGGAGAACTTGAGCAAAGGAGTACCTTGGTTGTTCCAGGACCATTTCCTGGTAACTTCAGATCTGAGGTCCTCTGCAGGTTCAGTGGAATCCAAAAGAAGACCATTTCCACAAATGCAAAAGAAAGGCTGGCAATTGGGAGGGGTCTCCCAACGTCCATACCACAGTTGGTAGCAAGGAACGTTAGAGTGTTGTCTGACAGCAGTTGCTCATGTAAATGATGGGGGAGGGGAGGAGGGTCTCTCATCCTTCTGTCCACTCAACATTCTGCCCAAAATAGAGGTGGGAAAAGCATACCATTTGTCCACTCCTTCCACCCGTTTGCATTCAAAGTACACATTTATCATATGAAAACACTAGAACATTCTCCATGAAGCATTTCCAAGAAAACTTCCTCCCATGTTTTAAATGGCCAAAAAAAAACTCCGAGACCAACTGGTCAAAGCAGACATTGGGTCCAATGTTAAGTTACCCAGACAACTCTTCCCTAACACCCCAAAACATGGAACTTTCCCATGTTTATCTTGCCTACAATGTTCTAACATACTCTGTGGATGATATATATTATCCCCCCCCCCCCTACCAGGAGAAACCTACAAGGTTAGGGAATGCTTTACATGCGAATCCAATTTTGTGGTATACCTCATTAAGTGTCCGTGCGGTCTCGCATACATTGTGGAGACTACCCAACATGTGCGAGACTGCATAAAACATAAAGCCAACATACGATGCCGGAATCAGTTATTAATTATCCCTTTTCACTTCATACAACATAATCACACAATAGAACAATTGAGGTTCCAGGTACTTGAACACGTTCAAGCCCCACAACGTGGAGGAAATAGGATCCAGATGCTTAAACGCAGGGAGGCATTCTGGATCCATCGATTATAAACAATGGAACCACTTGGACTGAACAGAGAATATGAGATCCTCTTTTCTGTGATCAAGGACTATTTGAGATATTTAATCTATATAATCCAAAATGATAATCACAATAATACAGAAATTAATACATAACTTTTAATTAATTAAAGTTAAAAATCACAACAACATATAACCACCCTAAAAGCAGCACAATTAAATAGTCCTCAAAATATCAAAAAAAAAAAAAAAAAAAAAATATATATATATATATATATATATATATATATATATATATATATATATATTTGGAGACAAAAAAAGGCAAACAAAATAAGAGTAGATAGATAGATAGTTATATATATATATATATATATATATATATATATATATATTTGTTTTGAAGGGATTTGATAGGGATAGTTTATTCTAGGGCCAGGTTCCAGTCGGGGGCACTTGCTATTTAGGGCGGTGGCCCCGAGTTAGGACTTTAGGGTCCATTTAGTGTTTTATATAGGGTGTTATAGGGATAGTTTAGATACAGGTGTTTCCTTATTTAGCCCATTGTTACTGGTGTTACTTTTGAACCGTGGACTATGTCACCCCTCTCCCCTTCTGGTATTTGCTTCAGCAACACAGGCATCATCTGAATCACGGTACGTGTCTGGTTGGTTTTTCCTATTTCAGGCTGCCGTGCCTGTTTTGTTTGCCTTTTTTTTGTCTCCAAATTTATTTATTTATTTTTATTTTTTTTAATATTTTGAGGACTATTTAATTGTGCTGCTTTTAGGGTGGTTATATGTTGTTGTGATTTTTAACTTTAATTAAAAGTTATATATTAATTTCTGTATTATTGTGATTATCATTTTGGATTATATAATTTTTTTTTTTTCGGATAATCTATTGTTGTATACGACCTGTAAGGTCTTGGATTTGTTAGATATTTAATCTAAGCTGTATTGAAGGGATGCTATTGGTATGAATTTTTATAAAGTTATTATAATTATTCTATGTTTTATCAATAGGGTCCGTCACTGATGCTACTAATTTAATGTCTTTTACTCATTAGATATGGTAGAATCTAAATCGGCTGACTGATAACTATACACCAGACTTAGTATCCTTTGACTTTCCACTTCTAAACCGACCCCCATCTTTTGCCTGTTTTATATTAAATGTCCACCTATAGTGTGTGTGTATATACATACATATATATCTTTTACACTGTTCACGATAATTAACAACATCTTTATTCCTCCCATCTCTCTCCTCGATCATGTATCTTCAGTAACTCACTGCTTTTCCATTAATTCAATAGGGCAACACATCTCTCCTGTCAGTGGCTGTAACCACGCCTTCACTGTTTATATATCTCATGCAATGACAAGCTCCGTTGG
The DNA here is from genome assembly GCA_947044405.1 of Leptodactylus fallax. Lineage (NCBI taxonomy): Eukaryota > Metazoa > Chordata > Amphibia > Anura > Leptodactylidae > Leptodactylus > Leptodactylus fallax. The sequence continues at coordinate 11,065,517 of CAMRHE010000021.1, forward strand.
TTATTCCCTCATACACCACTGAGATGAGCTTTTTTTTACATGGGAATTAGATAGGCTAATAGCGTGACATCAACCATGCCCATGTTGACGTCTCCTCCCGCACAATGACGTCCGGCAGGAACTCCCCCTGTATACACGATATGGAGATCTATACATTACTCGCCAGTCCCGTTTTATACTGTGCAAGAGTGCCTTTGGAGGCACCAAGTGGCGCCCACACTATCCACTAGATTTAAAGATGGCGCTGGCACAACAGACCAGCGCCATCCATCTATACGTGACCAATGCATTACACAGCTCCACTTATCACCAACAGTAAGATCCTTACATTTATTGAGGTAGCACCTACTATTTACCTTATTTTAAACATCACCATAACATACCTATACTTAATCCACAGCGAACACGAGGTTACCAGGTGCTTCTACACCTTCAGCAAACGCATAGATTGAGCCAGTATGTACCCTACCTCTTATTACTTACAATACCTTAATTCACTGTGGGTCTCTCATATTATTATACTCTGTACCATCCTACAGCTCATTTGAATAGGAACACAACTACCCTAATATACTATGGGAACCTTACTGAGCTAACCACATAACAGTGGTAGGTACATCCACTTCTGCCTTTGTTTGTCTCCTCATCATACCATATGTTTCACATGTCATATGTCTCACATATTATGTTTCACCTTAATTTACAGCTTGCGCACAACTATCTTGCATTCCAAATATATCGTACACTCAGTTGTGTACTTACTTTACTTACCTGGTAGGTACATGGCTGTGACGTTCATCCCTAAACATAACCTACCAGTCTTTATATTTTGGTTATTCTGATATATCTATTTTTTCGATCATACTGTACTATGGCTACCACTTTCCTTTACTTGACACCCCTAGATACCATGGCAACAACGCTGATGACTAATGCTCATAACACCATTGTATGCTGGTTATTATATAAGTGCCAAACAAGATGCCAATTTCTGCTCAACATTTATATTCTATTTTGAGACTCTGTATATCTTGTCTGTTGATCTTTATTACTAGGATTATATTGTTTTGATGTGCACTTTGATACTCACTATATGTCATATATTTTGTAGAGTCTGATGAAGGCCACTAGGCTGAAACGTCAGTCACTACTCTGCGTGAATTTTGCCACATGTGAAAAATAAAATTCCAACACTTTTTGAAATATATTCATTGAAGTGGAAATCCTTTATATTTCAGCCTTCTGTCCCTCACAGCATTACAGCTAAAGGGATGCAAAAAATGGATAATCTTAGCAGGTACAGACTGAATCAAGGGGAATGGTGCCTCAACAAAATATTCATCAAGATCATACAATTATGGGGCAAGCTAGAGAGACTTTTCCTCCAGAGCAAACAGGTATGCAAATTCTGCTCACAAACTGAACAATCCAACAGCATCTGCCGTCCTTCCCCATCTCTCTAATGCCAAAAGTCATAAAGAAGGTCCAAGAGATCTAAACAAAGGTCATGCTCTTAGCTCCATTTTGGCGCAGGAGGGCTTGGGTTACCTGGCTTCGAAAGAGGTCTACAGCAGATCCTTGGGTACTTCTGGAACAGGAAGAGTTTCTCTTTAAGGGTCCACCATCTGCAGATAAAAAAAAAAAAAAATATATATATATACACCTCTCAGCTTGGCTACTGAACTGAGACTTTCAGTAAAAGGTGGTGTCTACCTGGTGTCCGTCCGCCCAGAAAACCCCAGGGATTTATCTTAGGATTTCAAATGCCTTTTTTAAATTCCTAAGCATTAGGGACAGTTCTAGTCGCCCCCCCGCCCCCTTGGCGAAAATCGTTTTGATCCATGCTAAAGGTTTAGATCTGTGGTTAGTGTCCTGTTTCAAGTTAGGCTAGCTGTATATCCCTAGGTTGTTAGTTTTAAAGCAGTATCTAGATCTAGAACAGCCCAGATATCTAGTTATCATTTAAACATAATATTAACTGGTTTTTGCAAGGGTATGTTTGAATCCATTGAGATCTCAATTGAACTTCTATACCTGTTGGTGGGTTGTTGTTTTTTTTTTTTTTTTTTTTTTTTTTTTTTTTGTGGCCATAACCTCACACTTAATGAGTGTCTCCTACTCCTATCTTTTCCTCCTGATACGGAAATCCTGGTTCATGGTTATTCTCAGGCCCTATCCAACTTTTTTTTACTGAAAGTTGTTTCTCAGTTTCATTAATCGCAAGAAATCATACTTTTGTTTTGTGACACTCTGAGAAATGACAGGGAAAAATTTAATTTTAGGGCAAGCTGTGCCAGGAATGGAAAAAAATCTAGGGGCTTATTTTTAAACTTGCAGGCGAAAACAAGGATATTTCACAAATTTCTACAAATCTGAGTGCCCTCCTTTTTGGTTGAAAGCTCACTCGATTAGGTCTATTGCCACCTCTTGGACAGAGAGAAGACATGCACCCATTGAACTGATTTGCAAAGCAACTGTATGGTCCTCTCCATCCACCACCTTTAGTCACTATCTCTGGAATCTGGGGGAATTTCTGACCTATCCCTTGGCTGCAAGGGCCTCCAGGCTCAAATCCCTCCTTTTAATCCTTTTCTTCTCTGATTATATCTCTGTGCGTGCTGTCATGGGGGAAGGGAAAAATGCAGATTATACTTAATGGTAACTTGATTTGTGATTGGGCAAACCAGGTACTGAAATGATCTATTAGGGGTAAAAACTGGGGTCTTCTGGGGGTGGGCACTGTTCACTACATGTATAATGAACGAACCAAAGTATGGCCTCAAAATGCATCCTGGACATTGCGTTTCAGTTTAATTGGTCTGTGTCACCATAAGGTCTATTAGACCATCAGAGAAAAAGTTAGTTTTAAAAAAAAAATTAAGAAAAAAAAAAAAAAAAAACTTTCACTGAGTCCTGTGTTAAATTTGATCTCCAGGCTGCTTGTGTACTCTGGGCTCTGGGGCACACAATTGTCTTGATCTGGAGTCCAAATGGGCCCACTATTTTCTGGGCTTTCTAATGTGGCTATGTCACTCCTTTTGGGGGTTACAGGCTGAGGCCCCATGTATTAGAAACGCAGGTTTTATTTTTGCAGATTTTACTGCAGTCTTTTGAGCCAAAGCCAAGAATGGCTACAAAAGGAATGGGTAATGTATAGGAGGTACTTATACTTCTATCTTCTGCTCAATTCACTCCTGGCTTTGGATCTAAAAAATGCAGGAAAATCTGCATTAAAAAAAATTGCATTTCCACAACATGGGGCCTCAACTTCAAATGGCATTGGTCTAAGGCAGTGATGGCGAACCTGTGACATGCCAAGACATTTTAGGTGACACACATCAGCAGCTACTTATTGTTTTATTGCAATAAGCTGCTGATAATTTTTACTCACCTGTCCATGCTCCTACCCTGGCCGCCCTCCGTGACCTCCTCTAGGTGGCACTACAGTGACTGATTGCTACAGCACACCCTGGAGGTGGCAGTGGAAGGCAATCGGGACTGGAGCGTAGACAGGTGAGAAAGTATCGGCCAATACTCTGTGGGAGGATGAAAAGGGGTCATATACTGTGGGGGGAAGGATTATGAAAGGGGGTCATTAATAGGGGGATTATATGGTGGGGGGGTAAAAAAAAAGGTCATATACTGTGGTGGGGCAATAAAAAGGGTCATATAGAGAGAGAGTGTGTGTACATACCATGTGATGGGCAGGAAATACATATAATACAAATATATAAAGTATAACTTTTCACTAGAGCTACAAATATCACAAAATTATAGATATTTCTAGATGTGACATCGTACCAAAGATAAGCTATGTTTTTTTTTTTTTTGTTTTTTTTTACAAATTTTGACACTCTGAGCTCAAAAGGTTAGCCATCACTGGTCTAGGGCATCTAGTAGGGGTCCTTCCTCTTCTTCACTGGACGAGGAGAATGACAAAAAAAAGTGTTTCACCATCCAAACAGTCTTTATCGGAGGCGAGGAGATCTGGGTCATTTTCATAGGAGGTGTAAATGTGTTTATGCTAACACATGTATATGCAATATATTACAATAAAACTATACAGCAAAAACTGTATATAAAGAAAATATATACCCAAAAAATAAGGCATATAAAAATATACTAAATTTGCTGCAACAGTCAGCTATTTATTTATTTTTTTGGTACAATTGGAATTCTCTAACTACATCAAGAATTTCCTAAAACAAAGCCTAACTAATCTTATGCAAACTTCCCTGACACTAACACTAATTTGGTGTAAACCTAACTAAGGTGACAGTTCCCTTACGCTAAGCCTAATTACAGTTAGTTACCCTAATGGTAAATGGTTTCCTGACACTAAAACTACTACATTCCCTTGCTCTACCTAAAACTAGATAGATATAGATTTATTTATTTATACTTTTAATCCTTTTTTTTTTTTTACAAAAAAAAAAAAAAAAATCAAAAATCAAAACAAAACTCAGGAGTGGGGCACAGAACAAATACACATAGACAGATGGGGCGCAGGTGGTACAATGAGGAGAAGGTGGTGGTGATGGGCACAGATATGTGGTGCACAGGAGACACGCAGCAGTGCTGAAATATTGATCATTTAATGAACACAGGTCAGATTTTGGCAAGACAAAAGTTTTGTCGCCTTGTCATATAATGCACCCAATCCTAGTTTAAAGCCTCACCTGTGCTCACTAATTGATCGGTTAATTAGTGGTTGTGTATAAAAAGAACTCCAGAACCCCAGACCTTCACTTGAACTGCAACTTCACCTCTGACAATATGCCAAAAATCAACCCTGCGACCAAAGCCTTGATTATCAAGAGCCTGAAGACCAGATCCACTGCAGAGATGGCTGGCACCTTTAATGTGTCTCTGCGTCAAGTACAAAGAATTAAAAAAAGATTTGAACAGACTGGAGATGTTTTTGACAAGCCCAGGTCCGGCAGACCCTGCAAGACAACTGCTCAGGAGGAACGTTTGTTGGTTAGAAAATCAAAAGCCAGCCCCTCTTCCACTGCAGCAGAGCTCCAACAGGCCTGGTCACCTCAAGTCCCTGTGTCAACTAGAACAGTTTGTAGGATTCTGTCTCGAAATGGCCTCCATGGTCGAATCAGTGCCCAGAAGCCAGCACTAAACAAAAGGCAATTAAAAAACGTATGGCATTTGCCAAGGCCCACAGCCTGCTAAACGGATGGACACTGGAAAAGTGGCAGAAGGTGGATTTCTCAGATGAATCTTCAGTTGAATTACACCACAGCCGCCGCAAATACTGCAGGAGACCTACTGGAGCCCGTATGGATCCAAGATACACCCAGAAAACTGTTACGTTTGGTGGTGGAAAGATCATGGTCTGGGGTTACATTCAGTGTGGGGGTGTGTAAAACATTTGCAAGGTGGAAGGCAATATCAATAGCCTAAAATATCAAGAAGTATTAGCTTCCTCTTACATTCCCAATCATAAAAGGGGTCAAATTTTGCAGCAGGATGGTGCTCCATCTCATATATCTATCTCTACATTAAAGTTCCTCAAGGCAAAGAAGATCAAGGTGCTCCAGGACTGGCCAGCCCAGTCTCCAGACATGATCATTGAGCATGTTTTGGGTAGGATGAAAGAGGAAGCTTGGCAGACAAAACCAAAGAATCTTGATGAACTCTGGGAGGCATGTAAGACTGCATTCTTTGCTATTCCTGATGACTTCATCAATAAATTGTATGAATCATTGTTGAAACGCATGGATGTAGTCCTTCAAGCTCATGAAAGTCACACAAAATATTAAATATGGCTCTAATAGCACCACAACTTCATTCACCAATGTTATGAAACATATCTTTGTTTTTGAACAGAATTATTGGTTTGATTTTCACATTACTTTATGTTTGCGACAAAACTTTTGTCTTGCCAAAATCTGACCTTTCTGTGTTCATTAAATGATCAATATTTCAGCAGTGAAGCCAATTTATTTTCTTAACCAAAAAAATCATTTGGGAGGGTTTCAGCTTTCATATGAGTCATTTCTAAAACCAATGGATGAATTTAAAGTCAGGTTATAAGCTTTTGATTCCACAACATGGATAAGCGACAGAACTGCTGTCAGGGACTGTAGGTGAATATTGGTGATTGGAACTAATAGGGAAAATGGCACAGAATAAATCGCAGCTCAACACCTAACTCCTGCTCTCAATGACTCACAAAACAACAAATCCAACAGATCCATTGAGGGTGGGTACAAGGAGTTAAGCCAGTGTCTGACATCCCCAATTTGCCACTATTGGTCAGTAGTCATTGACTAACCAATAGCAGCGATTGTAGGGTGACTAGCATTGTGAACCTATGATAGGCTGATTCCCAGACACAGTGCTTCACAGTAAACGGCAGCAATCCCAGATTGGCGATCACCACCATTAGTCTCATACTGGTCAGTGATTAATGGCTGAAATCATCATTTTGGGACCGCTGGCATTTCGAACTGGCTAGCAAGCTATGATGGCCTGCTGTCCCAGACAGCAGTCCTCACAGCTTAAACTAATTAACACCAATGTGGGACCACTGCCACTTGTCACTGACCAGCTAGCTTTGATGGTTTGCTGTCTGGGACAACAGCCATCACAGCTTGAACAGGTGATCAAAGGCAAATGATTGCAGTCCCACATCAGCAATCACTGCCATTAGTCTCGTACTGGTCAGTGACTAATGGCAGTGATCGCTAATGTGGGCCACTGCCATTTGTAATCTGACCAGATACCTGTGATGTCTGCTGTTTCAGACAGCAGCCATCACAGCTATTTCACAGCCAGGGCACAGAGGATGGCGCTCAGAAGCCACGCTACAAGGCGCAGTTCATTAAATCGTGGTTTAAGCTCTCTGTCTCATAGTTTTCTCACTCTAGGGTCAGCAACAGTCCTCGCAAGCTGCTCCCCAACACACTTCTCACTCTCCAAAAACCTAAGTAAGTTTTTAATCACTCTGCACCAGTGGGAAAAACAGTCTCCAGATTAGATTAGGTTTATTAGCTGGTTAGGGATATATTTCCCTTGCAATATTTATTGCCTCAACCTGCTACACCCTACATAAAAGAAATTGATCTTTCCATGATGTGTCTTAAGAGCAGAGGTTTTCTTTCAGTGTTGAGTAGTTAAAGGGTTAATTCAACACAATTTATTTAAAATTGTTGCAAGTGGACCAATAACAAACAAGTACATAACAAACAAGTACACTCCTCTCCCTTGACCTGTCTCCAGCAGCGACAGATCTGTTCATTTGTATACACATTTCCAAGCAATTTGTGCAAGATGACCGGTGCAGCCAATCACAGGCCTCAGCAGTCACCTCTTTGCAAACTGCACATCACAAAAGTCACATGCTGTTTGTGTACAGGGCAACACTGAGGTCTGTGAGTGGCTGCTGTGGTCCACTCACACAAACTGTATGTCAATGGTGACATCAGTCAGGGGACCTGTATACAGAAGCATGGATTTGCCCCTACTGAAAATAGGCCTGGGAAGAGGTGAATACTAATTTGTTACATTTATAGGCCCACTAGCAGCAATATTAAAAAAAAAAAAAAAAAAAAAAAATGCGTTGGAACATCCCTTTAAGACTTCCATAGAGACTAGCGTTTGAGAAGGATTGTTCCATCACAGACATGATATTCTGCCACAACAATATGCAGTAGCACTAACTGGGCATCATGTAACTCAGTATTTGAGCACTTTACTAAAATCTTTTATAGTAAAGTTGAGAGTGTTTGTTTGTTTAATTATCTGGTAATTCCCCCCCCCCCCCCAAAAAAAAAAAAAAATGTATATTTCCAATTGCTCTCTTACAGCACTAAATACATGTCCAAGGTGGTTGGTTATATGGAAGGACATGGTATATGAAGGACAAGTGTTAGTCATGTAACAGTGGTATAGAATGTCTAGAATAGAAATGTCTGGTTGAAGCTCCAAGTCTTTTTTGCCATTAGGATAAACTCTTTAAGGCTAGGTTCACATCTGTGTTGGAGTCTCCACAGACTGGTTTCAGTATAAAACTGGCGGACACCCGGCAGACCCCATTATAGTGTATGGGGTCTGCAGGTGTCCACGGGTAACCTCTTATTTTCAGCGGACGTGCTGTCTTTCAGGTCCCATGTGGAGAGCCAAACACTAGTGGGAACCTAGCTTAAAATGGTATAATTCAAAAACAGTTGAGTGTGCCCTAGAAACTCTCCTCAGCTTCTTGAAGTTTGAATTTCTTTTCCATAACTACCAAGTTCAGACTTATGGTGCATAATAAGAGATTTTGTTTTAGGGGCTGACTTGTCACTGGCCAATGTGCTCGCACAATTTGGTCAAAATGTGTGTTAAGAATCTCAATTTCATATATTTATACAGCAGACATAGCAGTAATGCTCTTTGCTCTAGCAAAGTGCTGTTGCAACTTTGTGTTTACACTTGTGTTGCAGCTATGACAGCATGCATGAGCTATCTTGTTTGGCAGTACTGAATAATTTTTCGTTCATTGCATTGTGCCTATGGAGGTTTGGCTGACTCCATTTTGGCCATGTATGCCATCCACCTGTCTAAGGCTGGCTTCAATTAGCACATAATATGGTTGAACTACACTTCTTAATTTATTGGAGGCCTAGACCCAGAAAGTGGTGAGTCTTTGTAGTGTAATATGTCCCATAAAAGATTAGCTTGTCACTTGATCAAAATGTGTGCTAATAACCGAGTAGTAATCTTAACTGCAAGTAAATACAACTGCTGCTTACTGGAGCTCACCTTCACCCCATCTTCTAACATTGCAGGGATGCAAACCAAACTGAATAGTTCAAATAGGTGTAGGCAGCAAATGGCAAGATGACAGTGTCTTGTCACTTACACCCACACTATGTGATTGGTGCAGCAGTGTCCATTCTACCTCCATGATGGGCTACCCTTATGAACCTGGGACACAGATGATGTAGCCCTTTAAACCAATGAAATTGCAGCTTGTTGCTGCAAGAATCATAGTGCTGATGGCACTGCAGTGCCTGCTGTTGGTAGAAAGAAAACAGTGGGGTGATCTGCCAGAGAAGGAGATGGGGTGCAGGACTGCTGCTCCGATCTAAGATACCAATCTATAAAACAGTGTGAGACAGTGGGGGGGGGGGGGGGTCGGACCATTTGGATATTGGTACTTTCTTTACTGGAAGCATAAACAGTAATACGGGCTAGGTGACTCACAGGGTGATATGGGTTGGTTCAGATAATGTGATCTGGGGTCAGAATGAACGACCCGTAAGTTCAGCTTGAATCAATGCATGGATGAAATAATTTCCTGGACAACCAGTTTAAAGAGGACCTTTCACGGTCTCATGTATATGCGGTTTTACATACCGCTAGAAAGATGACAGTGCACTGAATTCAGCGCACTGTCGACTTTCCTGTTATATGCCCCGGGGCTGGAGATATCGGGGGTCTAAATTGCACCGTTCACTGTCAGAAGGGGCGTTCCTGACAGTCTAGCTGCGCTGTGAGGAACGCCCTCCCTGACTGCGCTCGTCCATAGCACTGTACTGGGGGGGGGCGTTCCTTACAGTTCAGCATCATCACTGGGCTGTAAGGAACGCCCCCTCTCTCTGTCCTTGTCCATAGCCGAGTACTGTCAGAGGGGGCGTTCTTTACAGCCCAGTGATGAGGCTGAGCTGTAAGGAACGCCCCACCAGTAAGTCTATGGACTAGTACAGTCAGGGAGGGCGTTCCTCACAGCACAGCTAGACTGTCAGGAACGCCCTTCTGACAGTGAATGGTGAAATTTAGAGCCCCAATATCTCCAGCCCCGGAGCATATACAGGTAACGGGAAAGCCAACAGTGCGCTGAATTCAGTGTGCTGTCAGCTTTCTAGCGGTATGTAAAACCGCATAAACATGAGGATGTGAAAGGTCCTCTTTAAGTTTAGTGGGCAGTGTGAAGTCTGCAGGAACTTTATCTTTTTTTTTTTTTTTTTTTTTTTTTTTTTTTTTTTTTTTTTTTTTTTTTAAATGATATATAGTGGCATAAAAAATTTAAAAAAATTCTTCAAATATATCTTTAACATAAAGTGTGAGTTAGAAAATGTAATTAACTGTTCAACAGGAATCAAATATTTCCCAAAACAAAATAATTGCATACTATACCAACCCATAATATCCTACAATATTAACTACATAAAAACTGTGCAGTACATGCAAGCAATGTAAGTACAAGAACTGAGTAAATGTATATCAAATACCAATACATACAGATAACTGCCTGCCCCAACGTACATTTCACTCCCACACTGCTTCTGGGGATACCAGATGGTGTAGTAGGTCACATTTATATAATGAGCCACTAATAACAAACACACAACTGCTTGGGATAATGATATATGTGACACATATCTATAGCTAAGATAGCAGCCACCACATGGATGCCTCAATTGGCAGGAAGTGTGTTAATTGGAACACCCACTACTATTGATCTCAATCCATCAGGAGGAGAAAAGGAATGGATTGAGATCAATGGAAGTGGGTGTTGCAATCAACACATTCTCTCTGTCATGTGATCAACAGTAGTAGTGTGTTAACTGCAACACCCTTCTATCATGTGAAGTATCCATGTGGTAAGCCATCTTAGCTATAGGTATGTCTCTATACCAAGGGAACTCAACTACTTTTAGTACAGGTGTGATGACCAGGGTCTCCCATCAATTAAACGTCTGCGCTGAACACATCCAATATTTACTCTATTTTTCGAACAAAAAGATGTGTCTGACTATAAGACACACAAGAAAATCAGGAAAAAAATATTTCCCAATGTGGCATTATAGTGTGTGTGTGTGTGTGTGTGTGTGTGTGTGTGTGTGTGTGTGTGTGTGGGGAGGTGCACATGAGCATTATATGGTGTGTGTGGGGCACTAATAGAATGTTAGTGCCCCCACACAGTATAATGCCCCATCATTGCGCCTCCTCATGGTATGCTCCTCAGTACCTCCCCCACACATAATTTAACATTAACAGCCGGCGGTAGATACATTTCTCCTGCCGCTGTCCCCAAGCCATGATCCCTTACACTAAGTGGCAGCAGGGATCGGTAATTGGCCCTGCTGCCTGCACAATGTGGAAAGACAGCAGGGATGATTAGCAATCCTTGCTGCTGCTAGTGCAAGGGATCAGGGCTTGGGGACAGTGGGTGGGAAATCAAGGTTTCTACAGGCCACTGTCCTAATAAGAGTTGGGAGACGGGTCCGGACAGTTGGCAGATGTGGTCTGCTATTTTGAGTATCCCTGATCTATACTTTATGAAAATTATGAATCATCTTTATCTGAAGTACAAAAATCATATATACGGATTTGACTGATAACTTAGGTGAAATTGAAAAACAGAATCAGAAAGCTCAGATATTGTATTACAAGAAATGCCTTCCACATCTTCTATAGTTAATTTTTTTGAATCGCCAGACCCCATGTGTAATTCGACCACTAAATTTGTTTCATGAAAATGCACCCAATCAATCTGATATACAGTAAGATGCTAATCATACACTTCTCAAGCGCACGGTTTACAGTAGTGCATTTCAAAGAAAATGACTGTCTCATCGTGTAGAAACACTAACGTTTTTTCTTCAACATGCATGTGTTTATTACTGGGTGGATGGCTCACAAAACATATGTGTTCACACATTCAAAGAACATAATGATAACTTGTATCAAGAATCTGTGTCTGATATTTGTCTGCAGAAAAAAATGTAGACCTTGAAATGCTGATCAACGTCAACTTAATAAATAGACAAAAACAAAAGGTACAACAAAGTCCTTTGTAAGGCTAGTGTAGCCCTATTTGGGGGGGGGGTATGAGTATTATCCCTCCCGCAACAGACTCTGGCGCTGACCTGTGTGTATAATGGGACCTGAAGCCTTCGCTGAAGGGAAGAGTGGGAACATATATGAAATATATCAGTGCCTCCACCCAGGATAGAGCCTCTGTATTACAGGGAGGATCTCTTCCTGGGACTTACCCATGAGGTACAGTTAGTAGCCTTAACAAGGATCACTGTACTAATCTCACAGTCTGAAGAATACATACAGATACCACATAAGGTTATAACAGTAGCTTTATAAGAATCAACAGGGTAATAATACATACATAAAATATACTCAGAACACAGCAGTACTACAACAACCAGCAAGTCCTCAACCGTCTTAGGTTATATACCCGGGTATATATATAAATATATAGCAAGAGTCCAGTGCACAATACCTCCAGGCAACAGAAGAGATGCAGGGGCCCCTGTGGATGACTGTGTATCCTCGGATTCTTCCAGGAGATGACAGACAGCCGATCAGGAGATGATGATGATGGTGAGATTCTTCACAGGCAGCAAACAGGGCGACGGTGACGGCAGTAGATGCAGGCCTGACTACCCTAACACTGAGTCCTTAACCTGCCAGCTAAACTACTAGTGCCACCGGGCCTCTAACTAGCTAGTTGGCCTTCGGAAGCCTAACCTATCACTGCCCTGAACTATATATATATATATATATATATATATATATGGATCCCTAACTACGGTTACTAGCTAGGTCCTGTGAGTATATAGGGGGTAACACATACCTAACTATATACTGTGAAGTAAAGAGGAACAAGTGGCTCTTAGACTCCCCCAGACACAACATGTCTGTCTCAGCAGCTCTGCTCACATCTCTCCCCCCAGCAGCTCTGCCTCACATGTGTCTGACTCACTGTATTTACAAAACAAAACTTGCACTAAATGCCTGGGGTCTCTGAAGCCAAACTGCAGGGGCAAAGAAGCCAGATACATTATATACTAGTAGAAATGGCAGTTCCCTACACTAGGTTCACACCTGCGCCTGCTCTCCACTGGGGGATTCCGTTCCCCATTCCGCTTGAAAAATGTGGAGAGAAAGGCCCTGCCAGCAGCGCTTTTCTCTCCACATATTTCACCCTTTTTGGGCAGAAGCCCGGGAAACCCCATTATAGTCTATGGGATAGTCTTTTTTAAGCGGATTAGGTTTCCGTTCGGGTGGTCCCCAAGCGGACCCTGAACGAAAACCTGAATGCAGGTGAGAACCTAGTGTAAGCTAATGTTTATCTACAGTGGGAACGCCAAGTATACTCATGTTTTACTAAATGTAGATTTTGCTGCGGTTTTTTGAGCCAAACCCAGAAGTGGATTGAACAGAAGGTAGAAGCATAAGTACTTCTGATATATTTCCCATTCCATTTGTAGCCATTCTTGGCTTTGCATCAAAAGAAAAGCGGAGCAAAATCTGCAACAAAAAAAATGCATTTCAGCAACATGGGGCCTCAGTCTTAAAGGGGTTGTCTGCTAAATGTGCACTGCAGGACCTTTCCAACTCCACATTCAACCTTGACGGAACCAGGCTGAATGTGGTCGACACTCTCATATTTTTTTTTTTCTATGTGAGTGTCAGAGATAACTAAAGTACAGCACTCTATCTCTGGTGTTCCCACTAAAGTGACTGCCACCAGTCTGGCTGTGCTCAGGTTGAATGTGGGATGGAAGAAACATTCTACAGTACTCACTTAGTGAGACAACCCCTTTAAATCATAACCATTTTCTAGAGTTGGCAATACTGTGTAGTAAATGTGATCTTGCCCTCAAAAACATGGCAATTAATTAATACTCATAAGTCAATAAAGAAAAAAGCATACTAAGCAAAACAAGCTAATTCTAATAGCATGTAAAACAAAAAAAATAACCCAAAGCATACAAGCAGCTGTACAGTTAAAGGGGTTGTCCGGCATAAACTAAAACTCTAACACTAAGCTAAAACCCCTCCCCCTGCCTAAATTTTAGTTTACTCCCTTTTAAAAAAAATATATATATATATTTACCCATATGCCTGGGCACACTTTCTATTTTTCTGGTGATGTTACTTTTCGCTGTTTCCGGAGATGGGAGGTCACCAGTACTCCTCTTACCCCGTCCCCATCATACTCTACTATGCTCATGTCCTCTTCTTTTGCGGGGTGTCACTACTTTCACAAGGTATCCGGTGCCTGCGCAATAGAATGCCGTGAAAAGCAAAGAGAAGCAGCGTTCTATTGCACATGCGTTGTAGGTCCGCTGCTTCTTTTCGCTTTGTGTAGGCGCCAGCTCCCAGGTGCGGGCAGAAGAGGGGACAGCAGTACCGATGAAAGTCATCTCCAGGACGAGAAGACAAGTATAATGGGGTGGGGGTTGTGGGACGGAGTTAGCCATCTAGGTAGGTAGGGCTAGTAGTCTGTGGGCTAGCTAGGGAAACGGGGGGGGGGGGGGGGTTGTGAGGGAGGAAGTGAGAGGAGTATCTGAGTGAACTGCAATGCATCATGGTAGTTGTAGGCTAAAACAGCAGGAAGCTACCCATGTAAACAAATGCAAAGGATATAGGAGTTCCCATAGAAAACCAGAAATCACTCTAAAGGTATTTGGGTGCACTTATTAACCCATTGATAGCACTAACAGACCTTTTTTAAAAATAATTTTTTTTTTGCCCGGAAAACCCCTTTAAGTGTAGAAATGGATAGCACTCAAGATGTTGCAATCAAAAAGCAATACAGCATAACTTTGATATGTCAAGGGAATAAATGTATTTGAAATACATTGCAGTTTATGCTAGGTTCACACCTGCGATTGGGGTGTACCCAAGCGGACCCCCTGAACGGAAACCTAATTTGCTCCAAAAGCAGTTACTTGCAGAAACCCGAGGACCCCATAGACTGTAATGGGGTCTGCTGGGTTCCCGCCTGAAAAGGGCAAAAAATGTGGAGAGAAAAGCTCTGCTTACAGGACTTTTCTCTCTACATTTTTTTACTAGCAGAATGGGGAATGGAATCCCCAGGCGGAGTTCAGGCACATGTGTGAACCTAGCCTTATCCTAGATTTAACAGTAAAACTGAGGCAAGCAAGGTATGAAAATTTCATTTCTATTTATGTAGATTTTTGAAATTGAAAGACCAGTTTTCGAGAATGAGAAAAAAAGAGATTGGTTTCCTTAAGGACTCATTTTCAGATCGAATAATATTGGTAAATCCGTTCAATGAAATGATTGAAACAGTGCTGGTTGAGCAATCTGTGAAGGCGGTACTTAAAAACCATTTACCACAAATGTCAGTAAAAAAAAAATGATGCCTGAATTGGCTAAAGCTAAGCTTCCTCCTGACTATCTTAGAGGACCTTTCATATCCTCATGTATATGCTGTTTTACATAATGCTAGAAACCCGACCGTGCTGTATTCAGCGCACTGCCGGCTTTCTCGGTATGTGCCCCGGGGCTGGAGATATCGGGGGTTGTAGTTTTACGGTTCACCGTCAGAAGGGCGTTCCTGACAGTCTAGCTGTTCTGTGAGGGACGCCCTCCCTGACAGTATTCCTCCATAGCCCTGTACTGGGGGGCGTTCCTCACAGCTCAGCATAATCACTGGGCTGTAAGGAACGCCTCCTCTGACAGTACAGCGCTATGGATGAGTACAGAGGGGGCGTTCCTTACAATGCTATTGGACACCTACTGTCAAGGAGGGCGTTCCTCACAGCGCAGCTAGACTGTCAGGAATGCCCTTCTGATGGTGAACCATGAAACTAAGACCGCCAATATCTCCAGCCCCAGGGCACATACCGGGAAAGCCGGCAGTGCGCTGAATTCAGTGCGCTGTAGGCTTTCTAGCGGTATGTAAAACACCATTTACCTGAGGACCTGAAAGGTCCTCTTTAAGTGTTTTCAGTATCAAGTATTTCATGTTGTTATAGACCAGGCAACAACCAGCATTGAGGGTAGATTTTCCGAAAATGAAACCTTTATTTGTGATCTGTCACAATTAGACCCAAGAAGGTTTAACCAGGTAACACAAAAAGACATTACATTTGAGTCTTTGAAAACAGTAGCTCAGTTGGCAAATTGTACAACTTAAACTTAAGCTTCTAAGTTTCCAAGAGAACGATGTCACTCTGAAAAAATGTTCCCTGCTGCAATAGATGTGATTGAAGCTGATGATAAAAGTGATGGTAAGAATGACTTCAGTGGTGGTCTGAAAACTGCCTGACCTTTATATGATCATATATAAAGTATAGAGTTTTATATGATCATAAATTGTATACTACTACATACAGTTGTGCTTAAAAGTTTACATACCCCAGCAGGATTTTTGGCCTTTTTTCAGAGAATATGAATAACACAAACACTTTCTCCACTCATGGTTAGTGGTTGGTTGAAGCCTTTTATTGTCAAACTTCTGTGTTTTCTCTTTTTCAATCATAATGACAACCAAAAACATCAAAATGACCCTGTTCAAAAGTTCACATACCCCAGTTCTTAATACCGTGTATTGCCCCCTCTAACATCAATGACGGCTTGAAGTCTTTTGTGGTAGTTGTGGATGAGGCTCTTTATTTTCTCAGATGGTAAAACTGCCCATTCTTCTTGGCAAAAAGTCTCCAGTTCCTGTAAATTCCTGGGCTGTCTTGCATGTACTGCGCGCTTGAGATCTCCCCAGAGTGGCTCAATGATATTGAGGTCAGGAGACTGAGATGGCCACTCCAGAACCTTCACTTTCTTGGCCATGTGTTTTGGGTCGTTGTCATGTTGGAACATCCAAGTACGTCCCATGCGCAGCTTCCTGGCTGCTGAGTGCAAATTTGCCTTCAGTATTTGCTGCTAACGTGCTGCATTCATCTTTCCTTTAACTTTGACCAAGTTTCCTGTGCCTTTGAAGCTCACACATCCCCACATCATCAGTGATCCACCTCCGTGCTTTACAGTAGGAATGGTGTTCCTTTCATCATAGGCCTTGTTGACACCTCTCCAAATGTAACATTTATGGTTGTGCTCAAAAAGTTCGATTTTTGTCTCATCACTCCAAATTACCTTGTTCCAGAAGTTTTGAGGCTTGTCTCTGTGCTGTTTGGCGTATTGAGGGTGAGATTCTTTGTGGCATTTGCGCAGTAATGGCTTTCTTCTGGCAACTCGACCATGCAGCCCATTTTTCTTCAAGTGCCTCCTTATTGTGCATCTTGAAACAGCCACATTGAGTTTCAGAGAGTCCTGTATTTCAGCTGATGTGTGGCTTTTTCTTTACATCCCGAACAATTTTCCGGGCAGTTGTGGCCGAAATTTTGGTTGGTCTACCTGACCGTGGTTTGGTTTCTGGGCATGTTATCAGGCCAAAATCACCAGGGTATGTGAACTTTTGACCAGGGTCATTTTGATGTTTTTGGTTGTCATTATGATTTAAAAAGAGAAAACGCAGAAGTTTGACAATAAATGGCTTCAACCAACCACTAACCATGAGTGGAGAAAAAGTTTTTGTTATAATTCATATTCTCTGATAAAAGGCCAAAAAACCTGCCAGGGTATGTAAACTTTTAAGCACAACTGTATGCAAAGCTTTTATAGTATATAAAGCACTGTTTACTCTGGCCTATACTCAGGTTTCCTGTGAGAGGGTTTTTAAACTCCAGACTGTTCATAGACTATATACGTCCGGGCGATCCATCTGTTGTTCTGCAAGGATGTACACTTGTACATTCCTGCAGTTTTCAGCAGCTGCCCGATATCGTTCAGCTGCAGAAACGGGGAGCCAGCTGTAACTACAGCCGGAGCTCCCCTATAGAAGGCGGGGAAGATTTATCATCCCTGCCCTCCTGATCGCTGTGTACACAGTGCTCAATGAAAGTGCTGTGTACACAGAAGACCCATATCAGCTCTGAAGTCATGGGCAGGAGGCTGTATTCCTCCTGTAACTTGGGCTAAGATATCAGCCCCAGTTACAGGGGAAATCCGCCATGACCGCTTCTCTGTTTACATAGTGTCATTCAACTCATAGCGGCCATGTAATGTAGCTACAGCCTCATCTTGTACATGTCTACAGTATGTGACAAGGCTGGAATTGCATCACATGGTCACTTTAAACAGACAGCCCCATTTACACACACTATAATGTTCCACAGCAGCCCCTGCACACAGTATTATGCTCCATAGTCGCCCCTGCACACTGTATTATGCCTCCTTTATGCACTCCTTGCAGCTTTCGGCCCTGTTTAATTGCGCACACACGTCACGTGATCAGGCCGGCGACGCGACCTGATGACGTCACCAATGGCCCCAAGCCTGCTCGGAGTAACATCGGGTCGCAGGCAAGGTGAGTAGCATTGGTTTTATGTTCCCTCACCTCCCCTGGGCCTCCGATTATTATACTCTGGGGTCTGAAATGTCTTACCGATGCCCACGGCTGCTCACAGCGGCATCCATTTCCCTTTCTGCGTCCCATAGCAGAAGGGGAAGCGGAGGCGGCCACGAGCAGACGAGGGGTAGGTAAATAAATAGGCCGTTACCTGCTGGGGATACTCCAGCAGGTTACGGTCTATTTATATGTAAAAAAAAAAGTTATCCTTCTACCTGCAATCCTATGATGGAGACGCCGCCGCCTTCTCTTCTTGTCCACGACGTCTGTGTCTCAGCGTAGGCGGCGCGATGATGTCATTGTATCGACGCCTGCGCTGAGATGCAACGTTTCGTAAACCAGCCCAGGACAGGCCCCGCTCAGCTTTTTTTTTTTTTTTTTTTTTTTTTTTTTTTTAAAGCGGCCTGTCCTGGACTGGTTTATATTGAATAGTAAAAATGCCGCCCCCCAGACGGTGACGGACAGTGCCGCCTGAGGCAGCCGCCTCACTTCGTCTCATTAGCAGTGCGCCCCTGACTTTAGATTTCAATGACATTGTTGCAAAATCATCTTCTGTTTTCCAAAAGCTGTTTCTGTAAACTAGTTGTGCAGTATTGTATTCTTTGTGTATTTATTACATTAAAATTCTATTTGAAGTTACATTTTGTATTGTGCAGTTCCTGTACACAGATTAAGGCTGGGTTCACATCTGTTCAGGAGACTCAGTTGCAGAAACCACCGAAAATCAGCAGAGAGAAAAGTCCTGCATGGGGGTTTTGAAATGGCAGACACCCGACGGACCCCATTATAGTCAATAGGGTCTGCCCGGTGTCTGCATGTAACCACTGTTTTAGCTGTCTGTGCCTCAATCAGAGAGCCTGGCGCTAGTGTCAACCAAGCATAAGTAACAAAAAAATGGAAAACCCATCATGGATCCTTCAAATGACAGATGCTGATGAACCCCTTTGACTATAATGAAGTCCATCAGATTTCCATTGTGGTGGTCGTCACTTTTTCTGATAAAACAGCGCAGTGTGCTGTGCTATTTTGTCTGGGATTTTTTTATGATCTGTGTGTTGGAGAATCCTAACCTGATTCAGAGGTGAATGTACCCCAAGTTAAAGTTTATTTATATTTATAAAATGTTTTGCTTTATTTAAAGGTATGCTAAATTTATTCAAAATGTCTCTAAGGCTAAGGCCCCACGTTGCGGAAACGCAGCTTCTTTTGTTGCAGATTTTGCTTCGTTTTTTGAGCCAAACTTAGGAGTGGCTACAAAAGGAATGGGCAACCAAAAAAGCTGCATTTCTGCAACGTGGGGCTTCAGCCTAAATCAGATTAGAAATCCTCCACTCTGAATGCCCATCTCTGCCCCTTTCATAGAGGGGGATTAGAAAATAGTGTCTTGGGAATAATCAACCTTTTAATTGCTCTTATGCAGCGTGCACAAGAGACCTGAAATTTAATCTACTCAGATATTTTTCCAACAAAGTTAGTAAGAAATATACTTCAAGTAGCTCTAGGTTAATGGATATGCCATATACCTTGGGACCTGTAAGGGCAAAATGGTCCGTGAATTACCAGGTCTTTATTCAGATAGCATGGAAATGGAATCAACCATAGATCTATTTTTCACCAAATAGAACAAACGGTTCCATCAGGATAGTCCCAAAGCCCTAAATGCCTTTTCCCTTTCCACTCCTTCCAAAACTATTGAAGAAGGTCTTGGACAATTAATCATCTGTGATCCTAATGTATCTTTTTTGGGCCAAGAGGACATCCGTCTCAAATTTACAGCAAGTTTTTCCTGTCCTTTTTTGGAATCCAGGCCTTTCCATTTATACGTCTTCTGGTCAGCTTGATATAGCTGTAGTGTTAGATTTTTTTATTTTTATTTTTTTAAGCTTTATTTGTAAATATTTCTGAGAACCAGCAACCTTTTAAAAGACCTAGTATCAGCTGTGTCTTCCCAAATATTATCTGAAAATTCTTGGGTACAGAAATAGACCAAAGCTAACTCCAGGACTCATCCACAATTTTGTCCTTAGGTTCCCTTTGGGACATAAAGGAGATTATCATTTATAAAACCTTTAATTGTACCAGTAAAAAAAAAAGTGACATTTGCTGCAATGGTCACTGTTGAAAAAATATTTTATGAAACAGTCTTTTCCTTGCCCTTTTCAATGACCTCAGTTGAACCCTTGGTTGAAGCTTCCATATGGTCCTCATCTTTAAAACAGCCTTCCTGTTAACCTTTGCCTATAGAATTGGAGAGATTAGAACCCTTGTCTCTAAACCTCTCTTTTTGACAGTACTAGAAAATAGAATTATATTTAAAGGGGTTGACCACTTTCAGACCAATATTGAGACAAAGGTTATTGTTTATATAATATTTTATAAAATTTTCCAGCATACTTTCTGTATCAATTCCTCACAGCTTTCTATATCTCTGCTTGCTTTCATTAATTCTGTTCATCAAAAAACATGAGTAATTGATACAGAAAGTATATTGGAAAATTGTAGAACTTTTCATTAATATTTTTCTCAATATTGGACTGAAACTGGACAACCCTTTTAATAGGCTTCTGACTGTTCTGTGATGTATTTGTTCATATATATAATTTTTTTTTTTTTTTTTGGAGCACTGCACTAGAGCATCATTTGGTTGGATTAACGACCCTCCTGCTATAATAGTATGCTGTTATTGGGGGGATAGACTGCAGAAGCTGCTAATCTGACTAGAGAATGCCCCTCATAACTATCATTTCCTTTTGTGCTAATCCAAATTGGTAATGTGGCCCCGTGTGCCTGATTTTTTTACATCTAGTTCTGGCTTTGCTGGGACAAGAAGTGCACTACAAAGGTTAACAGAGTATTGCATACATAGGAGTTTCCTAGTATTTTGTAATGCCCTGCTAAATTATCCTTTTAAGGACATGTTCTGAAAACACCTTAAAGACCAGGCCCCATTTTTGAAAACTGGCATATGTCACTTTGTGGTAATAACTTTGGGGCACTTTAACTTACCCGAGTGATATTGAGATTGTACTTCATGTAAGGCTAGGTTCACATCTGCACCGGAGTCTTCGTTGGAGTCTCCGCTGTAGAAACCACTGAAAATTGATGGACTGAAAAGTCCTGCACAGAGGATTTTTCTCCATCGGTTTCAGTATAAAAACAGCCGACACCTGGCAGGACCCCATTGTAGTCTATGGTGTCCACAGGTAACCACTGTGTTAGCTGTCCAGCTTTCCATGCGCATGTGTGATCCTAGCCTTAGTGGTAAACCTTGCACTTTGTAAATGTTTCTAAATTTCCTATTTAATAAATTTCAGAATGTGAATTGCTTTGCTTTTCAGACAGTCCTGAGCCCACAGCGCATATTGTCACATGCCATGGGGCCAGAGCACAGCTGGAAGCCTGCCGCTTCTCTCCTGCAGTGTATTGCATGATTGTTGAGAACCCGGTGCTAATTAATTCTTGATGACCTGATTCTGGGTCAGGGTGTTTGTGTGTAGCAGAGTAGTGGTAATCTTTGGTCAATGTTTTGCACTTTATTGAATAATTGAAAATTTGCAAAAAAATTACGATTTTCATAATATGAAAAGCTCTGTTTTTCAGACAGTCATAACACCTAAACTCATTAATAAATACCATCTATCATATATGTTGGCATCATCTTTTAATTGTCCTTGAATTTATTTAGGATGTTAGAAGGCTTACCAGTCCAATAGCAATTTAACAAATTTACAAGAAAATATCTCAGACCCATTTTTTAGGGACCACTTCAGTTCTGAAGGGGATTTTAAAGACCTATATATTAGAAGTCACCATAAATTCAGAATGTGGTAGGATTGAAGAAAAACTGTTTGTGTGACTTTCTTACAGGTTTTGTCTTTTATGGTGTGCACTGTGTAGCCAAAATGACAAATCACCTGTATTATATGGGTCGGTACGATTCTGGGAATACTAAATTTATATAGTTTTTGTTTTTAACCCCTTAAAAAAAATCCAAATTTTTGCCCAAAAAAAAGTCACCATATTCTGACACTCGTAACTTTTTTATATTTCAGTGTATGGAGAAATATAATACACATAGGGCATTTTTTTAATTTTTTTTGCAGGGCCAGATGTACTTTTTAATTCTATCATTTGGGGGGGGAATGTCTATTGTTTTGATTTTGCTTTTTATTCAATTTTTTTTTTTTTTTTTTTTTTTTTTTTTTTTGAAGCTTGTCTACTAGACATTTTTCGGATACAAGAATACTTATGTATGTATTTAACAGTTTTTTTTTTGTTTTTTTTGTTTTTTTCTTTGTGTTCTAAGGGGAGTGGGGGTGATTTGAATTTTTTATTCCGTGTGTAAAATATATATATATTACACACCCACACACCGGCTTTTGTATTACAAGCTGCATAGAGCAGCCTGAAACACAATGGGCTCTTGGCTTTCATAGCAACTGATTGCCAGTCCCGGATCTCTTTCCAAGCACTGACGACCTACAGAAGAATGCACCTCCACAAAAATGGCACCTTGCAGGCATTAGCACCGGGTCTTTGCTGTATAATTGAATAACTGCCATATTTAAATACCCTCGATGTTGGGATTAGTTTTCAGTAGTATAATGTTGTACCGTGTTAGCCATTGAAAGTAGTGGAAGAGTGAAGAAATCAGGCTACCTTTTAGAGGCTAACTGAGTATATTTATAAGTAAGCTTTCAGGAGTACTCGCTCCCTTCATCAGACATGGTGTGATACAAGAACTGAAAATTAACAGATTTTTATACACATGGTTTTCAAAGCATTTTAGAGTCCTTAAAAAAAATTGCAATCTAAGTAGAGAAGTTATTTACAACAGGTCAAAAAAATAGTCTGGAAACTTGTGGTGCGTGACGGAGGGATCAGTAATTCTTGCTGTTATCTGTTTGCTATCAGGAGGTGATTTGTGACCCTCACAGGTCATACATAGTGTGATTTGAAGCTGGCATGAATATTAAGTCCAAATTGCAGAGTTTGAAATTTTTGCATAAATTTGTACTCCATTTCTTTTCTTTTCTCCTGTGTCTTAAAATGTCCCATTAAAACCACAACCCGCAAATCTTCAATAGAGTGGTTTTCTCCGGAGAAATGTGCGGCCACTGGGAGATCTGTTCTGCTGTTGTTAATGGTGGATCTGTGAGTGTTCATTCGTTGACTGAGTCTCTGCCCTGTTTCCCCCACATAGAGGCCTGTGGTGGGACATTGCACACACATTATGAGGTACACCACATTGGAAGACCTGCAGGAAAATGTCCCCCTAATTCTGTGCACCTGTTGTGACTGTGGGATAGGTACACTGTCAGCGGTGTGGATGTGCTTGCAGGTCATGCACCTTTTATGTAGGCAAGGTGAGGTGCCATTTTCAGTTGGGGCCTTCAGGGCACTCCGGACGATAATGCGCCTCAGGTTTGGTGGTTGTCGAAAGGAGAGGAGAGGGGGGACTGGAAATATGTCCTTGAGTCTGTTGTCCCTATGTAGTACAGGTTGGAGCTCCTTGGCAATCCTTCGTAGGATCTCCAGCTGTGGGTTGTAGGTGACAACTAGGGGCACTCGGGCTTCTTTCTGGGTCTCTCTATATGTGAGCAGACTGTCTCTGTTAATGGCTGATGCTTTGTTTAATTGGTTGTCTGTCACTTTTGGTTTGTATCCCAATCTGAGAAATTTCATCCTCAGATCCAGGAGGTGCTTGTCCAGGTCTGTTTTGTCGGCGCAAATAACGATTGTATCGTATAGCCTGGCTGTAGATTATAGATTGTCTTGTGTGCTTGGGGTGGAAGCTGTCGTTTCTCAGGTAGGCCGTTCTGTCTGTGGGTTTGTGGTATATTGATGTGAGTAGCCGGTGGTCTTTAATGTATATTGTGGTATCCAGAAAGTGAATTTCACTCCCTGAATAGCTAAGTTTAAGGTTGATGGTCGGGTGAAAGTCATTGAAGTCATTATGGAATTGAAGTAGGGCCTCCTCACCTGCAGTCCAGATGACAAGGATATCATCGATATAACGAAGGTAAATCATAGGTTTGGTGGTGCATGTTGATAAATATGTTCCTTCCATTTCTGCCATAAAGAGATTTGCATATTGGGGTGCACATCTGGTCCCCATTGAAGTTCCCATTCGCTGTAGATATAGATCCTCTCCAAAGGTAAAATGGTTGTGGCTAAGGATGAATTGTATGAGCTGCTTTACTGGTTCTGTTGGGAGGTTTTGTTTTGCCAGGTGTACCCGACATGCTGCAACTCCATCCTTGTGGGGAATGTTGGTATACAGGGATTCCACATCCATGGTGGCCAAAATGGTACCCTCAGGTAGTGGGCCCAGGGCTTTCAGTTTGTTAAGAAGGTCAATGGTGTCCTGGATATAGCTTGGAGTATCCCTGACAAGGGGTTTTAGGAGATTTTCCACCCAACCTGAGATGTTTTCTGTCAGTGTCCCAATGCCAGAAATGATAGGCCTCCCAGGGTTGCCATCTTTGTGTATCTTTGGGAGCATATAGAAGCAGCCCGGCCTGGGATCTTGGGGGATAAGTCCTTTTACCTGATTCTGGATCTGGACTGGAAAATCCTTGATCATACTCTTTTAGTTCTTTCATATAGGCCTCTGTGGGATCACTTCCAAGTTTGGAGTAATGGATGGGATTTGACAGTTGCCTGTTTGCTTCCTGGATATAGTCTGAGGTGTTCATTATGACTATTGCGCCCCCTTTGTCAGCTGGTTTTATTATTATATCCTGATTTTCTTTCAGTGATGTAATAGCCTTCTGTTCCTGCAGGGTTAGGTTATGCACCTGTTTCTTTTGTTTCTCCAGGATTTCTGATTTTACTTTGCTTCTGAAACAGTCAATATATTTATCCAGTGCTGCATTAGTTTTCAGCTACCATGTCTCATTTGCAGAACCCCTAATGTTTCAGGACAAAAGAACCCCCCCCCTCAAAAGTGACCCCATTTTGTGAATTACACCCCTTAAGGAATTTATCATGGGTATAGAGAACATTGTGACCCCACAGCTGTTTCACAGATTTTAATAACAATGGGAAATGATGATAAACTGCTCTACAAATACATGGTGGGGCTCGGACTAGAAAAAGCGCTATTTATCTTTTGGAAGGCAGATTTTTCTAGAATAGTTTCCAGCTGCAATGTCTTATTTGCAAAGCTCCAAAAGTGACCCCATTTTGGAAACTACACTCCTTAAGGAATTTATCAAGGGGTATAAACAGCATTTTGACTCCACATCTGTTCGCATATTTTTTTCCCCCAATATAATGTCCCTTTTAGACCTAAATTTTTCATTTTTAGAATGGGTTAAAGGAGAAAATGCGCTCCACAATTTCATACACAATTTCTCCTGAGTAAAGAAATGTACAACATGCTGATGAAAACTGCTATTTGTGCACATAGCATGGCACCGAAGGTGAGGGGTGCCTTTAGGCTTTTGGAGGGCAGAATCATTTTCAGGTGCCATGACACATTTGCAAAGTGTGCCCATGCAGTGGAAAGTACCAAGAAATGAACTCATTTTGAAAACTGCATCCCTCAAAATATTTATCAAAGGATATAGTTATCCCTTTGAGCCCAAAAATGAATGTGCAAAGTGAAAATTGAAATTTTTAAAGAAATATTTAATTGACCTATATGTGTCATCAGAGACACACACTCCTAAAAATTTTAAGTGAGTAATCCTGGATACAAAGTTGTATATGTGGACATAAACTGCCATTTGGGCACAAAGCAAGGCACAGAAAGGAAGGAGCACCTTGCTTTGGGGTTTTGGGGTGTAGATTTAGAAGGACTGGTTTATGGACACCATGTTGCTGTTACAGAGCCCTGGAGCTGCCAGTAAAGTGGAATTGCCCAAGAAATGACCCCATTTTGTAAACTAGTTTATCAAGGGAAATAGCAAGCATTTTTTAATCCTAGTGTTGCATTAATTTATTTTCCAGAAAAGTTAATTGCATTTTTTCCAGAGATGCATCATTTCAGTGCAATATGTTGCACCTACCTTATATCAGCAGATAAATCTGTTAACAGGTTATCCTGGGTAAAACAGCATTTGGAGTGTTCATCTGATAGAAGCTGGGCATAACATATTGCACACTGAAATGATTTATCTGGAAAATTGCTATTTTCACTTTCCTCCATCAGCTGCACATTTTCTGAAAAATTAATAACAAAACACGTGGGAGTAAAAATGCTCATAGCACCTCAGCTAAAGTCCTTGATGGGTGCCGTTTCCAAAATACATATCAGGGGATTCCACTTTATTGGCATTTCAGCTGCTCTGTAAAAATGGTATGATGTCTACAAAAAAAACAGTGTAAAACTGTTCCAAAATACAAATAACTTTGGGCACAGAAGAGAAGCAAACAGTAGTTTATACCAACATATGACATTAAGTGGAGAATCCCAGCAGTGACATAACTAGCAAAGACTGGGCCCCATAGCAAACTTTTGACTTTTTGGGGCATAGTGCCCCATTTTTTGGCCCCCACACAATATAACACCCCATATACACACTATAATGTCCCGTAGTGGCTCCTCCACACAGTATAATGTTCCTTAGTGGTCCCTGCACATAGTATAATATTCCATAGCAGCTTCCATACAACATTATGTTCCATCATGGGCCCAAAGGTGTTCATTGCAAATATTGCAAAAACTTTGCGTTCTGCAGAACCCAAAATGTTTGTGGTACAACACCCACAAACTAATATTATAAACTGCCGTCTTTTCAGACCTCAGAGTATAATGATTGGAGGTCCAGGGAAGGTGATAAACATAAAAACCAGTGGTACTTTACTCTCCTGGGCCATGCCTCGACTCCCTCCTGTTTTCAGTCCTCTTCAAAGACGTCACAGACATCAGTTATATTGAACTGACCCATGTGACTTCTGTGAGGTCAACATAGAGGCCTGAAAACAGCAGGGAAGTTGGCACCGGAGCCCAGGAGAGATGAGTAACACTGATTTTTATGTTTGTTCACCTTCCCTGGGCCTCCAATCATTATACTCTAGGGTCTGAAGAGACCCCACAGTGTAATAATAGAAATATTTGGGGTTCGCTCAACAAATACTCTTGCTGCAGGTCTGCGGCCTTACTTACTGATCCCCACTCCTGCTCACAGCCACCTCTGCTTCCCCTTGTTCACTCCAGGGGGCCCCAGAATAGTGATATGAGATGCATAGGGAAGCGGAGGCAGCTGTGAGCAGGAATGGGGATCGGTAAGTAATTAGAGCCCGCCTAAGGTTGAGAAACTCTGTGGCAGCCACTACAGCAGTACTTACACCTATGTATCCCAGGTACAACAGTGTCATACATGTGGGCATTTGATCACTTTGTATACCATATTTTGTGAGGCATTCACCATGCAGATTAAATGTTTTAGCTTTATTGTACAGATTGTTAGAGATGAGGCGATAACAAATATGCATTTTTTTTTTTTCATTTTACATAATTTTAAATATTATGTGTGTGTGTGTGTGTGTGTGTGTGTGTGTGTGTGTGTGTGTGTGTTTTTCTTATCCTACTAAGGGACTTGAACCAGCAATCTGATCATTAGTATGCACTGCAATACCCATGTATATTGTAATATATATAGGCTGTCAGCCTATGCAGATGTATAAGCTGACAGCCTCCATTCTGGGCAGGATCAACCAAATATGTGAGCTCTGGCAGACCCTGGTCAGGCTCCAGGCTGCCCTTAATGGATATTGGCACCCCCTAAACACACACACCACAGGGGAACGGTGCCATTAGAGACACCATAGCTGCAAGAACCCCTTAGATGCCGCAGTTATGATCGACGGGTTCTCGGCTCTCAATATCTGCAGCTGAAGTAGCAGCAGGTACTGAGAGGGGGAGAGAGGAGAAGCTTCTTCAACCCATTTTCATATCCTAATGCTGCATTGACTTTGTAATTTGACTGTGAAAAGGCTATGCAGCAACAGGAACTGGTTAAGAGGGAAAGACACCTTTTGTTTATATTCATATGTTAATATATTGTATTTGGAAGTTTGGAAAGACTGACTAAAATTCTCTCTTACACCAACTAAAAAACATTTAGTAAATAGGAATGTTTTCAATTTCCGAATATATTCTAATTTAATTTAACATTGAATAAAAACTATAATCCAGATACTACCATAGGAAGTCTAGTGACTTAGTATGACATAGTATGGTGCATGCTGCCATCTATTGGCAGTTATTTGTCTAATTTAGCATAGGAAAAGCTGTTTTCAGTAGTGTTTTTCCTTTGTTATTCTGTTCCATACTTTTTGCAGAGCTATGTAGAGAAATGTTTGTGATTGAACTTGTTCATTTTTAATTAACTTTCGTGATTTTTCTAGTGGCAAACAGTTGGCATCAGTTAAGCCTTTGCTTTGTCAGGAACCTTTTGTTTTGGCCAGACAGGATACCCTTAACATGGTGGTATATATTTGCATTTATTTTTGTAGAAAAAAAACTGTAAAAATGTATATGCATTTTTAAATCAATGTTAATCATTAACATTGTAAAACATCACCAAGAAACTCCATAATTGGTCTGCAGAGGTACACAATGCATAGATATTGAATAAAATAAAAAATCACTTTATTAAAGCAGAAAAAAATACATGAGATTAAAAACACAGCACCAAAGTATATACTTCATAAGATGCTATTGGGACACTATGATAAGTGTTGTCCATGTCCCCTTCCATTTCCTTCAAGGTATTGTATATCTAACAATACTGTACACCTCCCTTGTAAATTACAGGTTGCCGAAATATTGCATCAACTAAAACATAGGGACTATTTGTACTGTCTCTAATTGCAATTTGTGGGAGGGAGGGGGTTGCATATGAGGGAGCTACCCCCACAGTGTCTTTAGTGCTGTTGCAAGTGTTAGTCATTTTATGTGGTTTTATTTCTGTTTTAATTGATTTTTTGAGCTGAGCAAACCTTTCTAAATTTAGGTTCGCTCTGAACCTGAAGCACAACATTTTTTAAAAACGTGTGTATGATACTGAGTGCTCCTAGGACCCTATCGTACTATGGTGTAACTCTGTAAAGCAAACACAGCCTTAGTAATGTGACTATGGGTAAATGGATGGTAGCCATTGGTAACAAGTAGACTGTTTAAAACCATATAGCACTGTAGAATTTTTTTGTATGCTTTTTAAAATTTTGTTTGCTTTTTGTGATTTGGTAAGGAATATATAGGAATACTATAATTTTATAGTACCACTACTATGTACTGTAATATATATATAACTTCACTGGGTTTTTGTGTTTGGTAATGGGAGCAAAATGGTCAAATTGTGCTAGATGCACACAAGAAGAGTGCCATGACTAAATTCTGTTACTGAACACAGTACATATTAAATTTGGATGTTTTCACTCTGAGAATTGTGAATGTGATTGCGGCATCTTCTGTATCATAGTAACACTAGCACATCTCTTCACTGGTGCTACTGCTGCTCTAGCAATGGACAGACAGAATTGAGCAGATTTATTAGAATTATTTAAAATCAAAACCATTTTAGTTGCCTATAGCAACCAATCACAATGCAGCTTTCATTTTTCAGGACCAGAATATAAAATAAAAGCTGTGATCTGATTGGTTGCGATGGGCAACTAAGACTGTTTTAATAAATCCTTCCTTCGTATCTCTATCAATTAAATAAGTGTTCTTCTTCATTTCTAATACTAAACTTCCCCAGAACCCCCGCCTTTTATTATATCAATTTCATTCTTTCTACAACACTGTTTCTCTGTCTCAACACAAAATGGAAACCTTCCTTCTGCCTGGACTCTTTAGACTGCTTATGAGTAATCCATGATCTATAGTTACTCATGATCGGCAGTCCCCTTTTCATGAGCTGCTTACCATTCTTTTGTGTGCCCCTCTACATAGCTATTTTGGTGTTGAGAGTGAGTGTATGTGTGTGTGTGTGTGTGTGTGTGTGTTTTATTTTTTTTTACGTAACTTTTAAGTGGTGCTATGAGCACCTTGGTTTATAGTAAAATGCAAAACATACTTTTTTTTTTTTCTATACAATTGCTATGTGTGGATTGTAAAACGGAAAAAAGATTGTACTTTATACATTTTTAAAGTCCATTTTTGGTTATGGCTTCAAATACTGCATATAAAAACTTTATCAAAAGCACCCTCATAAGAGCTGAGAAAACAATTTAACCCTTTCATGACTAAAGGGCTGATTTATAAAATGTATATATTATGTTTTTAAGTTGATTACAGGGGTTGCCCAGGATAAATGGAAATCCCTACACTAATCTAAACACCCTCCTACTTTCTAAATAACATAATTAATCAAAAATGTATATTTACCCATATTCCTGGGGCAGTCATGTGACTATGCTGGTTATCCGGTGACTATCCGTTTCCGGAAACGGATCGTCACTACTACTCAACCCCACCCCACATCCACTCCATCATACTTTACCTTCCAGCGAGACGGCTCCTCCCTCTTTTCTGACTGCTGGCGACACTATTATCCCAGCGCTGCTCTGCTGCCGATAATCCACCTCTACTGTGCAGCTCCCATGCCTGCGCAGTAGAGGTGGATCTTCGCTACAGAGCAGCGCTGACACAATTGCATGCGCCGGCAGAATCAGAAAAGGATGGGCCGTCCCGCAGGAGGAAGAGAGGTAAGTATATAATGGGGTCGGGCTGAGTCGGTTGGGAAGAGCTAGTAGTGGGCAGGATAGCTATAGAGACAGGGAGGGGGGAAGTGAGGTGAGAGGGAGTTAACCGATTAATAGCACTAACAGACCTTTTTTTTTTTTTTTTTTTTTAAAAAACAAACATTTTTTGGCCGGAAAACCCCTTTAAGTGATTTTAATTTTTTTTTTTTTTTTTTGTGATAGGCAGACAACTGTTATTTTAGTAGCACTTACTTAAAAAGGAAATAATTTATTTATATATATACAGTACAGACCAAAAGTTTGGACACACCTTCTCATTCCAAGAGTTTTCTGTATTTTCATGACTATAAAAATTGTAGATTCACACTGAAGGCATCAAAACTATGAATTAACACATGTGGAATTATATACTTAACAAAAAAGTGTGAAACAACTGAAAATATATCTTATATTCTAGGTTCTTCAAAGTAGCCACCTTTTGCTTTGATTACTGCTTTCCACACTCTTGGCATTCTCTTAATGAGCTTCAAGAGGTAGTCACCTGAAATGGTTTTCACTTCACAGGTGTGCCCTGTCAGGTTTAATAAGTGGGATTTCTTGCCTTATAAATGGGGTTGGGACCATCAGTTGTGGTATTCAGAAGTCAGGTGGATACACAGCTGATAGTCCTACTGAATGGAGTTTTAGAATTTGTATTATGGCAAGAAAAAAGCAGCTAAGTAAAGAAAAATGAGTGGCCATCATTACTTTAAGAAATGAAGATCAGTTAGTCCGAAAAATTGGGAAAACTTTGAAAGTGTCCCCAAGTGCAGTGGCCAAAACCATCAAGCGCTACAAAGAAACTGGCTCACATGAGGACCGCCCCAGGAAAGGAAGACCAAGAGTCACCTCTGCTGCGGAGGATAAGTTCATCCGAGTCACCAGCCTCAGAAATCGCAGGTTAACAGCAGCTCAGATTAGAGACCAGGTCAATGCCACACAGAGTTCTAGCAGCAGACACATCTCTACAACAGCTGTTAAGAGGAGACTGTGTGCAGCAGGCTTTCATGGTAAAATAGCTGCTAGGAAACCACTGCAAAGGACAGGCAACAAGCAGAAGAGACTTGTTTGGGCTAAAGAACACAAGGAATGGACATTAGACCTGTGGAAATCTGTGCTTTGGTCTGAAGAGTCCAAATTTGAGATCTTTGGTTCCAGCCACCGTGTCTTTGTGCGACGCAGAAAAGGTGAACGAATGGACTCTACATACCTGGCCCCCACCGTGAAGCATGGAGGAGGAGATGTGATGGTGTGGGGGTGCTTTGCTGGTGACACTGTTGAAGGAATTGAAGGAATACTGAACCAGCATGGTTACCACAGCATCTTGCAGCGGCATGCTATTCCATCCGGTTTGCATTTAGTTGGACCATCATTTATTTTTCAACAGGACAATGACCCCAAACACACCTCCAGACTGTGTAAGGGCTATTTTACCAAGAAGGAGAGTGATGGGGTGCTACGCCAGATGACCTGGCCTCCACAGTCACCAGACCTGAACCCAATCAAAATGGTTTGGGGTGAGCTGGACCGCAGAGTGAAGGCAAAAGGGCCAACAAGTGCTAAGCATGGAAGACCATTTTAGGTGACTACCTCTTGAAGCTCATCAAGAGAATGCCAAGAGTGTGCAAAGCAGTAATCAAAGCAAAAGGTGGCTACTTTGAAGAACCTAGAATATAAGACATATATTTTCAGTTGTTTCACGCTTTTTTGTTAAGTATATAATTCCACATGTGTTAATTCATAGTTTTGATGCCTTCAGTGTGAATCTACAATTTTTATAGTCGTGAAAATACAGAAAACTCTTGGAATGAGAAGGTGTGTCCAAACTTCTGGTTTGTACTGTGTGTATGTGTGTGTGTATGTATATATGTGTATATATATATGTATATGTGTGTGTGTGTGTAAAATTTGTTTATAGAAATACACATTTTAATAAACTTTTTAATTTATTTTATTTTAATATATTGTGGTTGGTTTTATTTCTATAGTCTGAGTTTTACATTTCATTTTTCATTTCTTTGTACAGAGTATCTTGAAGAAGACTCAAGTAGCTGCAGAAACCATAGCAGCCCTCCTTCCTGCATCCTTGTAAGCATTACATGAAAAGAGTTAAATTAATGGCAGTCATACCTTCTTGACTAAGTGTAGGTAGGTTTTATTGTCCAGAAATAACTGTTTTATACCAACATACTTGTGGTGTTTTTTTTGTCATTTTTTGTTGCCTTGAATTAATGTTTAAAACCTAATCTGAAATTCATGCCATGTTGTAAAGATTAAGGAGAAATGTTAATCATTTCAGAACAGACATAGAAGTGTAGGATGCATGTCTCCGAATTGACCACTGCATGGTGCTACAACGTAAGGCATGAAGTTGCAGCATTTGAGTTATCGGTTGAGATTTATTTGCAATGTGTTTCTATTGTATTACTATGGAAAGTAATATATAGTATGCGTATAAACTCCTTTTAAAGAATATTTTTGTAAATAGTAAGTTTGTAATCAAAAGGAAAATATATGCTTTTAAAAGACATATCCTGGTCCTAATGAGTTCATTATGATGTGAAAGCTGAAATTTAAAACTGAGTAGATTAAACTTTTTTTTTTTAATTTTATTTATGTATAAGATTTAAATGGGAATAAAACATGAAGTGCAATTCCCATGTCACAAGTCTCCTGTCCTTTTTGTTTCACAGAAATATGTTATGATGTTGCCTCATGTATTTACCTGACCAGTCAAGGTTTGTTGTGGAGATGCTTTATCCATGCACTCTTAGACTGCAGTTAAGTTACATGACACAGACTTTATCTTATATAGATGATTTAACAAGAAAGGTTAGGGATGTTTTATGCTATATATAAATAAGGCCTGTTGCTATAACACAAGATTGAGCCCACTATGCTTTTTTTAAGTCATAGAACGCTTGGCACAGTTTGGCCCATCTCTACTAATACAGCTTTGTACAGTACATTAAATATATATAATAGAGTTCCCTTGTTACTATCCCCCTAATTGAGAGTAGAAAAGCACTTTGCTCATCTCTAGCTGTGGACATCCATTAAATAATTAACTATCATCTATTTGATCAAGTAATAAGGCAGTAAAATGCAGATAGATCTCCTTTTGTAGTATGTTCAGGAGATCCAGTCTCTCATATGTTAAGATCAGTTAAACCTCAAGGTTCAAGAGAGCTATAAGGAGGGGGCAGAATGGGCTTACTGTGCTGGTGGTGCTAAGGGGATCTTGCATCATCTTGTATGCAGAGTATGCACCTCTAGCCTTAGTAAGGCTATATGCTGTGTGTGTGGTTTGTGTATTTAACATTGTTATAGACACACATATTATATACATAAGCCTTTCCACCCTGGCTTCTGATTAAGCTTAGAGTGCTCTAACTTGGCTATCTCCAGTGAACTTACTACAGTGGAGATAGTTTTAATTTCTGTATAGTGAGCTTAGAACAATGCTAACTAATTACTTAGACCGTTCTACTATCTCCATTATTACAGAACTATTAGTGTATGGATATTAGTTTATTATTAATTATTATATATATCAAGGTTTTAGAAGTATTAATAAAAGTGAAGTTTTATTTATCGAATACCTAAGTCATTATAGTCATTTTTCAACACTTCAATAAGCTGTTGTTGTAAATGTCTTAAATCTGATTGGTGCTGATCTATGCTGAGACTGGTCTTCCAATTGTCCTCATGAGGCATGTGGAAAGAAACAGCTGCTTGGTTGATTCTGAAGTACATTTGATGTGGTAAAACAAAAAATACTAACACTTTAAGGGGAAATTAATCTGGTATTACATACAGTCTTGATCTACTGTACATGTGAGTGAAAATGCACCTTATCTATTACAAGACATATTGTTCGTAAATGGTCACTAACTTTCCAGACAACTTAGTCTCATTTTATAGGGCATGTGATTCTGGACCTACATGTAATGCACTTTAATTAAAAATGTGGCTGCTTTCTGGCTGAAAAACCTGTCTAAGGCTAAGGCCCCAAGTAGCGGGCTGCAGCATTTAAAAAGCACTACAGGTAAATCCGCAGTGGCAGCACATCGCAGTTATTCCCGCAGTGCTTTTCACCGAAAGTCTGCAGAGCTTTCCTCTGTGAACTTTCTGCTTACATTATACCTATAGGGAAACCACCGGCGTTTCTGTAGGTATAATTGACATGTTGCAATTTCCAAAACTGCTTATTTTTTCGCAATGTGTGGATGGGTTTCGTTTGCAGAGACTGTAAAATGCTGGGTTTTTTTGTTTGTTTTTTTTTTTTTTCTGCGGCGTTTCCGCCATGGCCAAACAGGCCACGGCCTTAAGTTCCAACCACTAGGTGTCTGCCTTCTAGCTAATTTGCAATTAACTCCTTTGTTGCCAGGAAAATACATCTTTAGGTACAAGATAGAGGCAAGAAGGAAAAGCAGTGAGTGGAGAAGGAGGTGCTTTTCCCTCTTCACACAGTAAATGCAGATGTTACGTGTTGATTCTCCTCACAGCACCTCTGCAAACTGCTGTGTGCAAAGGACTGAACATTCTGCAAATCTCAGTTTACAATGTAAGAAATTTTTTTCTATGTACTTCTGACTGCTTGTTTGATTACAGATGGGATAGTATTCACAGACAGCGAGCAGCTTTCCTGATTGTGCTTATAGGTTTGTTTTTTTCCCCCCTTTGTTTTGGTTGCTTGTATTTGCCACTTATTTGCCATGTATTTACAGTTGTGTTACTAGATCTCTTATATTATGGTCACTTGGGCTTTCCTCAGCTATTTGTTTGCTATTGTATAGTTACTCCTGGCAGAATAGCAGAACAGCATTAGTAATGGATATCAGAGGGGGTAGACTGCTCCTTTATTGTACACAGCCCTTGGTTAAGAGAGAAATATAAAATGTGTTTCAGCCATAATGTGATACTTAGCGGCAGAAAAACTGATACAAAATCATGAATGAACGCTTATACGTTATACCAGTTTCTGTCAGGAGGTCACGTACTCTCTCACTAGAGCCTATCCACTTTTTGGAAAAGTGGCGAAGGTGATCTAAAAGTAAAAAGACACACATTTTGGAACAATTTATTTATTTTTAACCAGAAACCTGACATGACATTATTTGAAAACTTGATATGAAAACTTTATTAATTTCATTTAAAAAGGTACAATAAGACACTTCAGTATTAATAGCTATACAAAAGTTCTACAGTATATACATTTACATTTTCCTATACTTAAGAGTGTAATACAAATTGATACATTTAGTATAGCTTATTTATCATTTACCACAAATCCTTACCCATTCTTCACAGCCAATGGGGCTCCTGGAACTTTAATTAACATATGATGATGGTTTTCTTAAGGGGATCAACAATGGGTAGAATAAAATTACTGCTTTCCTAGAATGTTGGAGCATGGAGGACAGGGCTGTGTGAGGGAAAAAGGAATGATGTTACTTCTACTCTGGTAGTAGCAAGTGGAACACAACCCGATAGATCTAGCAATCCATACTAGCTCAATTGAGTCCCTATCAGTGGGTAAGAAAGCATTTCATACAATAACCTTTGCATGATTCAACATGTTACATATGGGCAGTAAGTTTTATCCAGTCTGTGTGTGTAAAAGTCAATGAAAAGACATGCACACATTCATGCCTATCCAGTTTTCTGCTTAATAAAATCTCTTCTAAAGTTATGGGTTGGGCAAGTGTTTAAGCATAAATAAAATATTAAAAGTTTTAATATTAGGCAGTCCCAAGCCCCCTTTGTATTTGGCGTGATATAATATCTTAATTTCCTATTCCTCCAAACACATTTTCTAAATCTCTCAATTGTTCTGATATCCTTATTTTTAAAGGGAATGTGTCCTTATGAACTGGGGACTTAGTGTCCCAAATCTTCCAAATGCTATTTGCAGCCACATTAAAAATAAAAAAACAAAAAACAAAAAAAACTTTCCACTCTCCTTTCGCCTGTACTCCCTGCATCGTTGCAATTCAGTGAAGCTAGAAGAATACACCTAGGCTTTAGTGCGTATGTGCCAGACCTTGGACACGTGCAGTTAAGCTGGGGTGTACATATCTAGCTTGACTGAAGAACAGTGTAGGCCTGGGAGCACCAGAAATGAGTTTGATGAGATTCATCTCTAGGTAAGAATAAAGTGTGTGTGGTGTGTTTTTTTTTTTTTTTTTTTTTTTTTTTTTTTTTTATTTTGATAATGCAGCCGCAGATTGCATTTTTAAAGAGTTATTTGTGGAACCTCTGACCCATAAAGATCTGTCAGAGAATTAGTACCCCAAATTGCCCTGATAGGTTTCCTTTAAGTAAGGTTGACCCTGCATTGACCTTTCAAAAATATACTGAGCAAATAAATGTCATTTTAGCAGGTGCATCTCAATAAATTAGAATATTTTTGAGAAGTTCATTCATTTCAGTGATTCAGTAATTCAATTCATACTCAGCGTCTTCCATGATTGTGTGTCCTACTGAACCAGACTGAGGGACCATTTAAAGGCTTAGGAAACCTTGGCAGGTGACACACTGAATTTACAATACTGAACTTTTTCACAATATTCAAATTTTCTTAGATTTTGGTTTTAATTAGCTGTAATCCATAATCAATATTTACAGAAATAAAACACTTGAAATGGAACACTCTGTGTAAAGAATCTAGAAAATATAGGAGTTCACTTTTTTAATTTAATTACTGAAAGAAATAAACGTTTCAAAGATATTCTAATTTATTGAGATGCACCTGTATATTCGTTAGCTATATACCACTACTTAAATGCCTAAAATGTTATCACAGAAAAATGGTGTGTTTTTTTTTTTTTTTTTTTTGTTTTTTGTTTTTTTTGCAATTAATGATTTCTCACCATGCCTAGATCCAAAGAGCACTCAAGTTATGAAGCCTATAAGATAAAAATCAGAGTTAGACAACAATTACTCCACTGACAAGATCATTTACAAGTGGAGAGGAGGGACACATACAGGGGAAGATGAACTAAATAAAATAAAAATTCACCTAATTTTTATGTGTTTTAGACACTAACAGGTTCTCCGCCTTGTCTGATGGGTGGGTGGGGTTTGTTGAAAATGAAAGGAGCCCAGCATACAAAACTGTGCATCAGACGATGCATCAAAATATTGTCGGAAACTAAGCCAACTAATGGTGTAAAGTTGGACTAGAAAGCCTAAAAGTGTGCTAGATTTTCAAAATCATCAGGCACTTTGGAAACTCTAGTGCAGTTTGACTTTGACTGTCTAGTCTAACTTTGCACTGGCTAAACGTTATACAGTATGTTTACCTGGCCCACTGGGTCCTGTGTCTGTTTCTTCAATCACCATTGTAACCCATTGTTTGTGGTCATATACAGTATGAGAGCTATTTTTCCCTGGAGCCAGTGCATACATAGTACAGCATGTGATGGTGCATGGTACAATCGGACACCAAAAAAAGTGTGTGATTCTGTATGAAAGTAAGAACAACATGACTTTCTTCACCTATTTGGGTGTCCTTGTACAACTCAATACAGTAAAACTGTACTATGGGTACATGCATGAGGTTTCAGGAGAAGCATTGAGTATTCAAGGAATGAAGCTAAAATGGATCTTGCCACAGTGAACAACAAAAACTAAATAAACAAAAAAAACAAAACACAACCCCGTATATACTGTTTTTGGTCATTTCACCGTATATGTACCTACTGTATTGTATGTGTACATTGTATAACATGTTGTCGCTAATGGCAAAGAGAAATCACATATCAAAGTAGCTGTTTTTGCTTATTTATTGAACCAAACAAATAGGCCAAATTCAACTTTGGAGTGCGTGATTTCTCTTTACCATATGTTACACGTGTGGGAACCCGTCACTGCACCCAGTTTGTACATCTGAGTGTGCTGTTTAATTCTGATATATTATCACTAAAGCACTAGAAAACATTAAAATTGTACACATATTTTTCTGTCACTGAGTGACAGGTTGCAAAATGTTTGTGTAACATAGGATAATATTGATGTGTGTGGGTTTGAAGATGTGTTTCATAGATTTTACTCATTTAGATTTTTTTTTTAATTATGCAAGTGTATTATCTATATATAAATGTATGTATACAGTCATGGCCGTAAGTGTTGGCACCCCTTAAGTTTTTCCAGAAAATGAAGTATTTCTCCCAGAAAATTATTACAATTACAATGTTTTGTTATACACTTGTTTATTTCCTTTGTGTGTATTGGAACAACACACAAAACAGAAAAAAAGAGCCACAAATGATATAATTTCACGCAAAAAAACTCCGAAAATGGGCCAGACAAAATTACTAGCATCCTCAACTTAATATTTGGTTGCATACCCTTTGGAAAAAATAACCAGAATCAATCGCTTCCTATAACCATCAACATGCTTCTTACACCTCTCAACTGGAATTTTGGACCACTTTTCTTTTGCAAATTGCTCCAGGTCTCTCATATTTGAAGGGTGCCTTCTCCCAACAACAATTTTAAGATCTCTCCACAAATGTTCAATGGAACATAGATCTGGACTCATTGCTGGCCACTTCAGAACTCTACAGTACTTTGTTTCCATCCATTTCTGGGTGCTTTTGAAGTATGTTTTGGGTCAATGTCCTGCTGGAAGACCCATGACCTATGACACAAATCCAGCTTTCTGACACCAGGCTCGATATTGTGACCCAAAATCATTTGCTAGTCTTCAGATTTCCTGATGCCTTGCACACAGTTAAGGTGCCCAGTGCCAGAGGCAGCAAAGAAATCCCAAAACATCTTTGAACCTCCTCCATATTTGACTGTTGGTACTGTCTTATTTCTTTTGTAGGCCTCGTTCCGTTTTTGGTAAACTGCAGAATTATGTACTTTACCAAAGAGCTCTATCTTGGTCTCATCTGTCCACAAGATGTTTTCCCAGAAGGATTTTGGCTTACTCATACATTTTGGCAAATTTCAGTCTAAATTTTTTTTTTGTCTGTGTCCGCAGTGGGGTCCTCCTAGGTCTCCTGCCATAGCATTTCATTTAATTCAAATGTCTAGGTATAGTTTGCACTGACACTGATGCACCCTGAGCCTGCAGGACAGCTTGAATTTCTTTGGAACTTGTATGGGCCTGCTTATCCATCATCCGAACAATCCTGCATTGCAAGCTGTCATTTTTCTCTTCTGTCCACGTACAGGGAGATTAGCTACAGTGCTATGGGTTGTAAAATTCTTGATTATGTTGCGCACCGTGGACAAAAGAACATAAAGATCTCTGGAGATGTACTTGTAACCTTGAGATTAAGGACTTGAGAACCAATGCTTAGTGTGACACACATAGACACACAATGCAAAGATTAAGTCAACTTCTCTCCTTTTTACAGGTGTTACTTGCCACAGGTGAGTTTGAACCAGCATCACATGCTTGAAACAGTTATTTACCCACAATTTTAAAAAAGTGCCAACAATTTTGGCTTGACCATTTTTGGATTTTTGTGTGAACTTTTGTCCAATTTGTTTTTTTTAGGCTGGGGCCCCACATTGCAGAAATGCAGCTTTTTTGTTCCAGATTTTGTTGTGGTTTTTTGAGCCAAAGCCAGTAGTGGATTAAACAGAACTTATTATTATTATTATTATTATTATTATTATTATTATTTATTATTATTATTGTTATTTATATAGCCTCATTAATTCCATGGTGCTTTACATTTGCGGATTTACATACAGTACACAAGATATACAAAACAGATAATACTAACAGTGACCAACTGGCACAGTGGGATAGAGGGCGCTGCCCGCAAGGGCTTACAATCTATGAACGTAGAAGCATAAGTACTTCCTATATATTTTTCATTCCTTTTACATCCACTTTTGTCTTTGGCTCAAAAAAACGCAACAAAATCTACAACAAAAAAACTGTGTTTCTGCAACGTGGGGGCTTTACTCTGTTTTTTGTGTTGTTCCAACACACACAAAGGAAATAAACATGTGCATATCAAAGCTTGTGTAAAGATGCTTAGCACTTGTTGGCCCTTTTGCCTTCACTCTGCGGTCCAGCTCACCCCAAACCATCTCGATTGGGTTCAGGTCTGGTGACTGTGGAGGCCTGGTCATCTGGCGTAGCACTCCATCACTCTCCTTCTTGGTCAAATAGCCCTTACACAGTCTGGAGGTGTGTTTGGGGTCATTGTCCTGTTGAAAAATAAATGATGGTCCAACTACTGTAAATGCAAACCGGATGGAATTGCATGCCGCTGCAAGACGCTGTGGTAACCATGCTGGTTCAGTATTCCTTCAATTTTGAATAAATCCCCAACAGTGTTACCAGCAAAGCACCCCCACACCATCACACCTTCTCCTCCATGCTTCACAGTGGGAACCAGGCATGTAGAGTCCATTCGT
This sequence comes from Leptodactylus fallax, assembly GCA_947044405.1. Lineage (NCBI taxonomy): Eukaryota > Metazoa > Chordata > Amphibia > Anura > Leptodactylidae > Leptodactylus > Leptodactylus fallax. The sequence continues at coordinate 11,106,789 of CAMRHE010000021.1, forward strand.
TCACCTTTTCTGCGTCGCACAGACACGGTGGTTGGAACCAAAGATCTCAAATTTGGACTCTTCAGACCAAAGCACAGATTTCCACAGGTCTAATGTCCATTCCTTGTGTTCTTTAGCCCAAACAAGTCTCTTCTGCTTGTTGCCTGTCCTTAGCAGTGGTTTCCTAGCAGCTATTTTACCATGAAGGCCTGCTGCACACAGTCTCCTCTTAACAGTTGTAGAGATGTGTCTGCTGCTAGAACTCTGTGTGGCATTGACCTGGTCTCTAATCTGAGCTGCTGTTAACCTGCGATTTCTGAGGCTGGTGACTCGGATGAACTTATCCTCCGCAGCAGAGGTTACTCTTGGTCTTCCTTTCCTGGGGCAGTCCTCATGTGAGCCAGTTTCTTTGTAGCGCTTGATGGTTTTGGCCACTGCACTTGGGGACACTTTCAAAGTTTTCCCAATTTTTCGGACTGACTGACCTTCATTTCTTAAAGTAATGATGGCCACTCGTTTTTCTTTACTTAGCTGCTTTTTCTTGCCATAATACAAATTCTAACACTCCATTCAGTAGGACTATCAGCTGTGTATCCACCTGACTTCTGAACAACACAACTGATGGTCCCAACCCCATTTATAAGGCAAGAAATCCCACTTATTAAACCTGACAAGGCACACCTTTGAAGCGAAAACCATTTCAGGTGACTACCTCTTGAAGCTCATCAAAAGAATGCCAAGAATGTGCAAAGCAGTAATCAAAGCAAAAAGTGGCTACTTTGAAGAACCTAGAATATAAGACATATTTTCAGTTGTTTCACACTTTTTTGTTAAGTATATAATTCCACATGTGTTAATTCATAGTTTTGATGCCTTCAGTGTGAATCTACAATTTTTGTAGTCATAAAAATACAGAAAACTCTTGGAATGAGAAGGTGTGTCCAAACTTTTGGACTGTACTGTGTGTGTGTGTGTGTGTGTGTGTGTGTGTGTGTGTGTGTATGTGTATATGTATGTATGTGTGTATGTGTGTGTGTGTATATGTATATATATATGTATATATATATATATATATATATATATATATATATATATATATATATATATATTTTTTTTTTTTTTTTAGATATTACTCATTTTAAAATTTTTTATTTTTTTAATAAGCTCTCCAAATCCAAATACTGTCCTTGGAAACTAATAGGTGCAAGTCTTGATGACAGCATCCAGACCAATATTATTTGCATTCTGAACTAGACACTGCTGTGCTGCTTAAACCTGGTGATCAATGTGTTCCTGCAGCATGGTACTTGTCTAGGTGTGACCAGCCTCTGGTCAAGTCTCAATGATGGGTGGTCAAAAATATGCTGTACCTCTGCAGATTAGCACACTACTAGCTGCAGTACAGTACATTTGCATTACATCATTGGGAAGGGTTAAGATAGACTTTGTCAGAAATAGTGTGTGTCTGTGTGTTGTGTGTGGTTTTTTTTTTTTTTTTTTTTTTTTTTTTTAAACTTATAACATTATTGCACCCAATTTCTGCATCTGAGAGCCTCAGTAACCCCCCCCCCATAAATTTAAGGGGGAGGGGGGTTGGCAAAGAAACATGTAAAACTGGATGCAACTCTTGCTGGAACTTGGGATCAATGCAAGATAGGAAAACTAATGCATTTGTCAAGTTGCATGTATCTTTTATGTACAGTTGATTTGTAAGCAGGGAAAAGAGACAACTTCAAAAATTGGTAACTCCACAGTGCCCCTACAAAAAAAAAAAAAACTCTCCTCATTTCTGTTCCATTCTGCCTTTAATGTTGTGATGAAGCCATCTTTGGTCTACAGCGGGAGCTGCCTGTATCCCAGTGCAAATGGAATGATCTTGCTGCATGCACCGAAAAAACTCATAGGCTACTGTCCTATATTGGGCTGTGGGAGGGTGAATGTAAGGGCAGCACTCTCATACCCTGATGCAATATTCAGTATTTAAAGGGAACCTGTTAGGTGTTTTGTCATTCTTAAACTGATCCCAGTGTGAGTAGAATCAGGTAATGACCTTTCCTATAGTGTCCTTACTAAGATTTCTGTTGCTAAAAAGTCAAATAAGCAGCTTTTAAAATCTTAGGGAAATTTACCCTAAATAGTCATGGTGGTGGAGAGCAGCTTCATCTAGTCATGTAGTCATTGCACTAAATCACACCATGTGAGGCCAGAAGTTATGTAGGGTATTAGGTTGATGTCTACAAGGGACATGTCAATAATCACACAGTGTTGTTTAGCACGATGACTTCGTGACTAGATTCCTGCCCTCCATGACTAGTTAAAGTAAATTTGCTTTAAAAGCTTATAACTTGACATTTTAGCAGAAGAAATCTTAGTGAGGGGCACTCTAGGAAAGATGCTACATATGCTGGGACCAGTTTAGGCTGACACATCCTCTTGAACTGTGTCTTGAAGCTGCTGAGACAGGTGACTGTGGCACTCAGCTCAGGAAGCCATCGCTTATATCGGCCATACCTTACATCCTCCTCTAATGAAACTTGTTGGTCATTGAGGCAGGAAGTGATGCCCTTTGACATCATGTGAAGTGTTTAACATGACTGTAGTCATTTTCTTGTCACATTGTATCTGCTGCATATGTCAAATGTTGGTTTGCCACTGTGAAGTATAGGTTACGTTCCAGTATCATCATATTAGGCTATAAGGTTTAACATTTTGTTTGTACTGTCCTGTGTATTCCCTGTTTGTGGAACACTGCAGAGCATTATAAAACAATATGAACATCTAATATTTTAAGTGTATAGAATATTGTCAAATAAGGGGTGGGTCAAAGAATGATCACAAATTACTATAAATAACATATATTTGGGGTTAATAACTTCTCCTTTGTTCATTGAATTACTTTGGGGATAAATGTTAGTACTACTGGTAATGAAAATATATTAAAATATAATGACTTTAGAGAATTTTGGTTATTAACAATACATATCGGAACATCAATGTCTATTTCGTGTCACTCAAGAGAATTTTTCTGTGAAGTGTTATGAATGCAATAGAGAATGTAATCTTCATATTTTGTGGAATAAAAAAAAATGTAAAATTAAATTAATTAGCAAAAAGGCCAATGAATTATCAATGGAATTTAAAGCAAAACTTTTATGTTCAAAAATTATTCCCAAGGGTATAATTAATTAGCTCACTCATTAAAACAACACTTAACACCTCTAACTTTTTAATTAGTAAAGTACTCCCAAGATGAAATTTGTCATATGCTAAATATTTTTTTGTTTTTACTTATTCCCTACATGTTAGTCTATTAACTTGCATGTCTTATGCATTTATGATTAATACTTTGCATTTAGATTTTTTTTCATACAAAATACCAAATTTAAAATGTAATTTTGTATAATATACTAAAACCAGTTACAAAGACACTGCAAGTACAGTCTACTTGAGTCTTTACAAGACAAGCCATACTGTTTCTTTTATTCAGCCTGCATTAACATTTTCTTTAACTATTAAACTCTGGATATTTACTGCTACAGAATTTTACTGTATTATGATATAGCTACTAGAAACATACAATTGTTTAACTTGTGTGTGGAAAATGGTTGTCTACTTGCTACAGTATTTAAAATATATATATTTTTTTTTCCTATTTGCAGATGATGGTCAGATTCCTATGTCACTTTAATACTTTTGTCAGGGGCATGTGGTCATAATGACAGTGTGTGCCTAAAAATACATGGGTGTCCCCATTCAAGCCACTGTTCCCATCAAGTAGGATTTAGTATTGTTGTAGTCATTATGGCACTACCCCTCACACAAATCAGACGAGTATGTGTCCTTAGAATCTTCCTCTGCTCACTTCAGTGTATAAATTCTATTGTATTGTAATTGCTGCCACTATTCTAGCCATTGTTGTAGTCAAAGGTTGAGTCTCCATGACAATATTTTTTTTAGTAATAATCTTTCAAGTATTATTTGAAACTGTTAACATTGAATATCTTTAAAATATTGCTTTACCAAGTTTTTAAAGTACAGCCTTTTCTAATTTCAAGCAGCCTATAGTATGGTTCCAAATGTAGATAGAAGCATAAGGGATGTGGATGAGCTCTGAACATTGTGAACTTGAGTTTTTAGGAGGTGTTGAATATTTTCAACTGTAGTTGGTCTTTTACTGCATGATATAATATGATTTTGCTGGGTGTCACATGTCTAGTTTTATAAAATATGAAATAGAAAATATGTGGGCATGGAGGATGATCTGTGTAGTTACAAATGTCTTATAGATCTAACTGGAAAACAAGAGATGTATAAATAAACATTCTTCCAAAAGTACCCGAAATAGCGCTGTTGTAACTGTATATGCAGAACTTTTATACCATAGTCAGTTTAATAGAAAATAAAAAGTTACTAGTTTTGACTGAACAAATATGTTTATTTGAATACTGGTACAAACAAACATTGTTTCAGATGAAGTATGCGAGTAACATTTCAGTGATGCATTATTTTGTTCGTGTGTATAAAAGAGTGAGCAGATGGCAAGATTATTACTTTTCTAACAAGGAATTCATCATCATCTTCTAGTCTCAACTGAAAACCAACACACATCTCTTTGACTCATACAGACTCTCTGGTAATTAGAACATTTTACATAGATTAATTGCAATTAATAATGGAACATTACTGAAGAAACATTTAGTGATCATCCAAAAGATTTGTTGTCACTTTTAATCTTACAGATCAGTCTCAGCATCTCTGACAATATTTTTAAAGTAATGAGAAAGAGACAAACCACAAGTACAAAGAAATATGTGAGGTAAGAAGATCTTTTGGGTCTACAGTGCACTTAAAGCAGTATTCCCATCTCCGCTTTCCATGGCTGAGATTGAAAATAACCATCTGACTGGGAGATTGAGGTAGCTTTCTTATAGAATAACTTGCAGAATAGACCCCCACTGATCAGGAGAATGGGAGTGTTTTGTCCACTGTTTTGAATGGAGAGGTGGTCAGTCAGTGCACAAGTGCACAAACCACTCCATTCATTTTAATGGAAGTGCAGGAGATTGCACTTCCAGCGCTCCCATAGAAATGAATGAAGCACTGATCATGGTACAAAACCACTGCTCTATTCAGAAGGAGGAACAAAACACTTAAGTTCTCCTGATTGGTGGGGTTCTCGATGGTCAGACCCCAAAATCATATACAGAAAGTATAGTGGAAAATTGTATAACTTATCATTACATTATCAAGTAATTATTTACTGAAACTGGGCAAACCCTTTAACTCTGCTACAATACATTGAATTCTGCTACTTACACTGCTACACCACTGTTGTATGTCTTTCAGTTCAGACTTTTTTCAGAATCATTGGCTAATGGCTAAAGAACCTACCACACCCTGTGTGTGATCATAACACAGATCCCATTTACTTACAGTGAAAATAATGAACTGTAACTTACTGTATGAAACTAAGAAAAATAGATAGTGGGGGAAAAAAAGTATTTAGTCAGCCACCAATTGTGCAAGTTCACCCACTTAAAAAGATGAGAGAGAGAGGCCTGTAATTGTCATCATAGGTAGATCTCAACTATAAGAGACCAAATGAGAAACCAAATCCAGAAAATCACATTGTCTGATTTGTAAAGAATTTATTTGCAAATTATGGTGGAAAATAAGTATGTGGTCAATAACAAAAGTTCATCTCAATACTTTGCTATATATCCTTTGTTGGCAATGACAGAGGTCAAACATTTGCTGTAAGTCTTCACAAGGTTGGCCCACACTGTTGCTGGTATGTTGGCCCATTCCTCCATGCAGATCTCCTCTAGAGCAGTGATGTTTTGGGGCTGTCGCTGGGCAACACGAACTTTCAACTCCCTCCAAAGGTTTTCTATGGGGTTGAGATCTGGAGACTGGCTAGGCCACTCCAGGACCTTGAAATACTTCTTACGAAGCCACTCCTTCATTACCTTGGCGGTGTGCTTGGGATCATTGTCATGCTAAAAGACCCAGTCACGTTTCATCTTCATTGCCCTTGCTGATGGAAGGAGGTTTGCACTCAAAATCTCACGATACATGGCCCCATTCATTCTTTCATGTACACGGATCAGTCGTCCTGGTCCCTTTGCAGAGAAACAGCCCCAAAGCATGATGTTGCCACCCCCATGCTTCACAGTAGGTATGGTGTTCTTTGGATGCAACTCAGCATTCACTCTCCTCCAAACACAACGAGTTGTGTTTCTACCAAATAGTTCTACTTTGGTTTCTTCTGACCATATGACATTCTCCCAATACTCTTCTGGAACATCCAAATGCTCTCTAGCAAACTTCAGACGGGCCCAGATATGTACTGGCTTAAGCAGGGGGACACGTCTGGCACTGCAGGATCTGAGTACCTGGCGGCGTAGTGTGTTACTGCCAGTAGCCTTTGTTACGTTAGTCCCAGCTTACTGCAGGTCATTCACTAGGTCCCCCGTGTGGTTCTGGGATTTTTGCTCACCATTCTTGTGATCATTTTGACCCCACGGGGTGAGATCTTGCGTGGAGCCCCTGTTCGAGGGAGATTTTCAGTGGTCTTGTATGTCTTCCATTTTCTAATTATTGCTCCCACAGTTGATTTCTTCACACCAAGCTGCTTGCCTATTGCAGATTCAGTCTTCCCAGCCTGGTGCAGGACTACAATTTTGTTTCTGGTGTCCTTCCACAGCTCTTTGGTCTTCACCATAGTGGAGCTTGGAGTGTGACTGTTTGAGGCTGTGGACAGGTGTCTTTTATACTGATAACAATTTCAAACAGGTGCCATTACTACAGGTAATGAGTGGAGGACAGAGGAGCCTCTTAAAGAAGAAGTTACAGGTCTGTGAGAGCCAGAAATCTTGCTTGTTTGTAGGTGACCAAATACTTATTTTCCAGCATAATTTGCAAATTCTTAAAAAATCAGACAATGTGATTTTCTAGATATGTTTTCTCATTTTGTCTCTCATAGTTGAGGTCTACCTATGATGTCAGTTACAGGCCTCTCATCTTTTTAAGTGGGAGAACTTGCACAATTGGTGGCTGACTAAATACTTTTTTTCCCCACTGTACACTAAAAAATAACCTTTATTTAAAGTACACTAAAAAAAGCCAACAAGCTATTGTAGTCAAAAAATAGCTAAAATAAGAATGTGAGCACTAATAAAGTCATGTGCTGAATTAAGAGGGCTCCCTCTAGCATTAGTCAATTACTATTGGGATGCATTTATTTTTATTCCAGCATCCGCTAAAGAGAACGGTCCAAATTAACAGGTGTCCTGGACTAAAAGAGTAACCAGCAAAATTTATTCTGTCACCCTGTAATATTTGGGGAGTAATGCATCAAACTCAGGATGTCTTGGCTACTGAGCTGCGCATGTAAACTCCTCTAGAACCCCCCCCCCCCCTCATATTGTCATAAGATCTCCCCTAGGAGCTAGCATAAATTAGATGTACTGTGCAACCATCAACCAAGGAGAGCTGAGAAATTGCACCTCTCCTCATAGTGCCATAAGATCCCCCCTTAGGTGCTAGCGTAAATTAGATGTACTGTGCAGCCATCAACCAAGGAGGACCCAGGGTCACATGGGGTTAATGTTATATGAAGGTGCAGTCAATATTTGTCAATGCACCTCCCATAGATACAGCACCGACTAACTAGGGGGATCCGTTTAAGTGCGGAAAACTGCTTTTATTTCTGACATTACCTACTAGGCATTCGTTAAAGTGCAGATATAACGACATGTTTTGCCGGAACAACAGCAGCAATGTCGCTGGCGGGTGTGTGTGCGCGCGTACACAATCTGCGCCACGAAAAGCTGTGTGGTTTTTTTTTTTTTTTTGTTTTTTTTTTTTTGTTGGCTTTTTTTTTTTCCCCCCGTCAGAAACAAAGTCCTTCGTGTCCGGGAGGAAAAAAAAAAAAAAAAAAAGCTGGCTGCTTCGCGGCGCAGAGGGTGTAAGCGTGCACACACCCGCCCTTTTGCTTTCAAAACCCATTCAACTTGAATGGGTTTTGAAAGCAGTATTAGCTATGCTAAGCTGACGGCGATTGTGACACATAAAAACAAAACGCACAACCGGCGACGACGAGACACTGCTGGCGAAAGAAGACTATTTATCAGTGGAGGGAGAAGAGGGGGGACGGAGTAGGGACACCAGGACTACGAGAGAAACAAACTTCCGAACTTTAACGATCCGCAAGCCGAGAATGTGCACATTACCTAGGTAAAGTGCGGAAAACTCCTGATTCCGCACTTTAATGGAGCAAATCAGTGTGCACTTTACCTAGGGAATGTGCACATTCACTGATTTCACAATATAACGGTAACACATATATGCTAATCATATACATCTGTCACAACTAGATGTTAAATAGTGCTGGATGTACTGTGAATTATTTTTAATTAAATCGGACAGATAATGCATAAATAACCAACATAAATACAGTGTGTACCAAGTCGTAAGCATTTATAGTTGCACAGCTACGTAGTAGGTGTAGCAATATAGCAACAGGCTAAATTGATGCCATAACAAGTGCATACTGGATCTATGAGAGTAACTTACTGTATGGCGCAGCAGCAGCATTATGCTGGGATGCTTCCATATATTGTCCTGGAAGACATGACTAAAATTAATGCAGCACGGTACACAGCAAATCAAGGAGTGTCTGCCTACAAGGAATACGTTTCATGTGGTTTGAGTTTAGTCTAAGTCCCATTGTAATGGTGTTTTTGTTTTTTTTTTGTTTTTTTTTAAATTTTGTATTAGGTTGGAACCAAAAATGCCGTTTTTGATGGGGCACTTATTTCAGCTGAAGCAGTGAGTGATAATAATGCAAGAAGTATAAAGAAATTACTTTTTGAGCTATTATTTTTTTTTTATTTTTTTTTTTTAAATCTGCTCCTGCCTCGGGATTAAAAAACTGCTGCCCTCTGCAAAATATTTTTTGTTAAAAAAAAAAAAAAAAAAGTTAACAAAATCCACTAATTGAATCAAAAGATATACAATATGCATATCATATATCACTAGAAGCTGACTACAATTAATGATCAAGATATGTTTTATAAATACTAATGAAATCCTAAACTCTATGATAACAGGAAAGTTCATACACTCTAATGTTTTGCATTAACGGGAAAAAAGAAAAGACATCAAGATATATATTTGAAGGCCAGCATGTTGCATCTGATAGAACATTGCACAGCTGGAAACTGTGTTTTATCCTTCCCAATCACTAGCCTAAAGTGATTGCAGAAGATGGTGTTGTGACTGTTAATGGAAAAAGTTAAAGTATTTGCTCTACTTTTCTTTATCAAGTCAATTGATATTGATTATCCCAAAACTATGAGAAACTTTTCTATTACATCTATAAATGCAAGTTCAATTGTGGGTAAGGCTGAAGACACACTTCGGGGCAGATTCATCCTTACACTGCTTTTATGGTGTAAACAAAAGTTGCCTCACTAATAATTTGTAGCATAACTGATAAAACCTATGCCAATATGATCTGCCATAGATTCCTGCTGAGGCGCATGGCCCTGTGCAGGATGCCTCTGATGAATCAAACAAATCTACCACCATCTCAGAGATCGGTGCAAAATGGGGGGAAATCATCAATCCTTCTAAGCCAGTTTTCTCGCATAGACAGATGATATTGTGGTGCACATTTGGTGAAAGGCCCATTCATGCACCAAACATGTGCCACAAGCCCTGATCTACACCTTGCATGCCACATTGTGTGAATGTGGGCGGAGCAGAGTGGGTCAGGGATGCCTCAGACAGTCAGATTCAGTATAACTCATGCCAGTTTTCTGATGGGAGTTATAATTGTAATCTATGACAGTTCCTCACTGGCATAGATTTCCATTTTTGCACAGGGATATCGTCACAAATTTCTCGGTCCCTGCATCAGTTGGTCCCTTTATTAAGACTGGCTTACAATATGTCAGTCTTAATAAATCTTCCCCAATATGTCTCCAACCTTAGAAACGTCCATTTACTTCTATAGTTCTAATTCAAAAGTAACTGTGTACTAACATTGACCTAAAAGTATTATAAAATGTCGACATATGGTAATCATCCAAGAAAAAGAAACTAGAACGACACATCTGGCAGGCCTGGATTCATGTATCACTCTTAGCACATGGAGAGACCATTCTACGTTCTGTGGTCCTCAACCTTTTTAAAGACATCCCATAAATGCAATTGTAATAGAACAGAAAGAGAAGGGGGCATTCACTGAGGTATTAAAAAAAAAAATTCCCAGTTTTATTCCATTTAGGGTAAAATACAAACAGCAGATGGAGACAGGTGCCAGCAGCTCTCAGCAACAGCCATTTCGAGCACTGATGTGCTTCATCTGTCGCTGCTACTAGTTTTTATCATACCTTGGTGAGTGCCCCCTTTCTTTCTGTTCTATTGCGATTGCATATTATAAAATGTTTTTCTTGCCTTACTATGACAAATGAAAATAGCAATACATAAGACGTTACAGAAATTTTTTTTTTTTTCCAAAAAAACTGTTTTAAAGAACTGAATTAATGGTTGTATTAACAAGACATTGTTCATGAAGTCCTTCAGTGTTTTTCTCTGCAAGAAAAAAACTCTTGAAATCAGTTGGTTTTGCTGTGGCTCACCTGTAGGTTTCTCTGTGCCCCCCCCCCCCAGCTGTCAACCCTTGAATTACAAAAGGTTAAAAAGTGACAGCAAGGTTTTAGTCACAGCATGTAGATAAGATTTGTTTCAATTTCACAGGATAGTGGCAGCTTAGGGCCGGTTCACATCTGCGTTTGGGTTTCTGTTCAGGGAGTCCACTTGGGAACCCCCGAACAGAAACCTATACGCATAAAAAGCGGTTTACCTGGGAAGCCCGCGGACCCCATAGACTATAATGGGGTCCGTGTGATTTCCGCACGACACAAGCTGAGAGAAGTGCTGCAAGCAGCACTTTCCTCTCCGCATGTTTCCGCATGTTTCGTGCGGAAACCACACGAACCCCATTATAGTCTACGGGGTCTGTGGGTTTCCCAGGTAAACCGCTTTTTCAATGGATATAGGTTTCCATTCGGGGAGTCCCCAAGCAGACTCCCCGAACGGAAACCCGAACGCAGATGTGAACCAGGCGTTACTTGCGTGATTACTACTTGTGCGGATCTAGACTAATATCCCTACCAGTTTTGGGATAAAAATAAATTGCAGGTTTAAGTCCCATAATGGAACTAAAAAAATAGTATTTAAAAAAAATCTGCATGCTTAAAGGCATTAAAAAAAAATCTAAAAGAATGATGCCAGAATTGCAGCCACCGCAAAACCATTATAAAAAGCCACCAAACTTGCAGTCTACTCCTATGTGTTAATGCCCCCCAAGAATGGTGGCGCCCATTGAAAGTAATGACTTAGATACTGCAATCAGCTCACGTGGTTAAACAGCAACAATTGATAGCAATGCCAATAATGAATGTTATCAGCAGGTTTCTGTTGCACCCGCCATATGTTTGGCAAATATCGCTAAGGGGTTAATGGGTAAGTGAATTGAACAGTGTGATGAAACTGTAGGAGATAATAAAAGATTGCAGTAATATGGTTATCTGATTATACTTTATAATCTTCTCTTTAATTGCAGACTAAACATATATGATAAATCTTCAACAGACGCTTTTTTTTTTTTTTTTTTTTATTAATACTGTCCTGCTGGATTTGATTTGCTAAATGTTTACTAAATTAGTAAATTACTGCATTGGTATATAAATGAATTTGGTCAATTTTCAAATACTAGGTATTTTTTTTTTTTTTTTTTTTTTTAATGATTTGAAAGCAAAGGCAGAAATTGAATGCCCATATTCATAAAAAAGGTTGGGTCAGTACTGATATATTTTTAACCCTTTAAGAACCATGCTGATTTGTGGCCCTTTTTTCATATTTTTGATGACCACTCTCTTAGTAATGCTGACCATGGGGCATATATAAGATGTTAAATATTTTATATATCTCTTATATAAAAATGAGTTTGTCTGTCTGTTCTTTATACGCGACCAAACAACTGGACCGATCCTCACCAAATTTGGCACACAGGTACATCAATTGTTGGGGAAGATTTTAGACTTTGGGTCTCAGCTCTCTAGGACGTACCATTCCTGAGATACAGTATTCCCCAAAAATGACCTGCATCAGCCAATACAAGCCTGCAAGTCTTTCACTCATATTCCAACTGCCATACACATGGTTTCATGTCCCTTATCAGCCAACAGAAGCTCGCAGACGCTTAGTCTCCTCAGGCACACAGGTTTCCATAGCAATCAAGCTATGACCTGTATTAGTCAATAGCAGTTCGCAGGTCCTTTAAATATTCAGTCATATCATGTGTATTAGCCAATATAAGTTCACATTTAATTTATCAGGTTTCCATAACACAGCCATAAATAGACTGTACCTATACTGGACTGCCATACTGGATGTCAAGTGCAAAATTGGTCAATTCTTATGGGGCCACTACACAAACAAAAAATAAGCCGGGTCCTTCTGCTAATATATATATATTACACAGTATATGTTTGTCTGTCTGTGCTTTATGTGCAACCAAATGATTGGACCGATCCTCACCAAATTTGGCACACAGGTACATGAGGCGTCCGGGAAGATTTTAGACCAGGGCTCAGCTCTCTAGGATGTACTGTTCCTGACATACAGTATTCCCAAAAAATGACCTGCCTTAGTCAATACAAGCCTACAAGTCTTTCAATCATATGCCAACTGCCATACACACGGTCACATGTCCCTTATCAGCCAATTAGAGCTCGCAGGCGCTTACTCTCCTCAGGCACATAGGTTTCAATAGCAACCAAGCTATTTATGGCCTGTATTAGTCAATAGCAGTTCGCAGGTCCTTAAATATTCAGTGATATCACGTGTATCATCCAATATAAGTTCACATTTAATTTACCAGGTTTCCATAACAACAAAGCCATAAATAGACTGTACCTATACTGGACTCAGTGGCATAACTAGGAATGGCTGAGCCCCAAGGCGAACATTTGACATGGGGGCCCCCCCACTGGCAACCGCCACCGCACAAACCACATTCCCGCACACACTATTATGCCCCATAGTGGCCCCTGCACACAGTATTATGCCCCACAGTGGTCCCTGCACACAGTACCCATGAACCATTATTATACTCTGGGTTCTTTTCAGACCACAGAGTATAATGATCGGAGACCCAGTGGAGGATACAAACATAAACAATGTTACTTACCTCTCTCTGGCTCCAACGCACTCCCCACTTCTTCAATGTTGGACCAGACGTCACGTGAGCCAGGTATGCGTCACGATGCATAAAGACGTCAGAGTGGCCCACCAACGTCTGGGATGTCAGCAAGGAGGCCTGAAGCCTGCTGGAGCATAGGAGAGGTAAGTAACTGTTTTTTATGTTACCTCACCTCCCCTGGGCCTCCGATCATTATACTCTGGGGTCTGAAAAGACCCCAGAGTATAATGATAGCAGTGGTTGTGGGGTTCGCGGCCGTGGCCTTACTTACCGATCCCCGCTCCTGCTCACAGCCGCCTCCACAGAAGGTGAAGTGCAGGCGGCCATGAGCAGGAGTGGGGATCGATAAGTAAATAGGGCCCGTTACCTGCTGGTATAACACCAGCAGGTAGCGGCCTATTTAAAAAAAAAAATCATCAGGGGCCCACCGGATCCTCTAATGTCCCGGGCCCTGTGGCAGCCGCTACCACTGCTGCCCCGGTATTTACGCCACTGACTGGACTGCCATACTGGATGTCAGCATTCTTATAAATTGAAACGTTTTTAAACTACTCATGCCCCCTGCAGCAAAACACATGGCTGCTGCTTGAGCTAATGAAAACTCTCAGCAGACCCAAGCCCGTCTCCAATCTGACAAGGTATGTCACAGACAATGTTCAAAAAAATATATGTATAAACACAGGCCAACTCCTGTATCTGTATCCTGATCTCGTCTGGATCTTGTTTGTTGTTGCACGGAAACCGTCCCTCGGTTCAAGACTATTTGCCAAATTGAAGGACTAATCCAATGGAATCCAGCAGTAAAAATGAAAAAAGTTCCAGAATAGGTAAAAATATAAAACATAACTTTTATTTACTCCATACAAAAAAAGGGTATTGTAATGTCAAATCATACGGTGAAAGATCAATCCCATAAAAAGCCTATGCATTTCAGGACTCAAGCTGGTCCCTTACTCATGGCATATGCTTTAAAAGTTTCACCGTTTAAATCTCCTAGGTATTACTAAAACACACCCATTACACTAATTACCAAAAATAGATGCACATGTTAATTTTTGGGTGTCAATGTTACTTTGTCCGGAGATACCCAAATGAATCTTATATTATGTCAATCTGCGGACTATATTACACTATCAAAAGATTAATAACGTGTAATATAAATCCTAATCTAAAATGTCAGCGTTGTATCTTAAACTATTTGTGAGATCAACGCAGGAGAAAAAAGAGAAAGAAAAGAAAAACTTTTATCTTTCCTTGCACCTAGTTAACACAACAGGTCATCAATTAGTATTCACAGTATTATATCAAAGATATCAAAAAAATAAATAAATAAAAAAAATTATTATAAATAATTAGATATACAATGAACTTGTTACTGAAAATGTTCTCCAATTTCAGAATTATGAAGATCTTTTTAGCATTAAGTAAGACACATATATTTAAAAAAACCCGCTTATGTGATCTGCAGAAACTGAGTGAAAAACACATGGACTCCATTATAGTCTATGGAATCCGCGGGTTTCCCAGGTAAACCGCTTTGTATGCGTATAGGTTTCCGTTCAGGGGGGTCCCAGAAAGTAAACCCGAACGCAGATGTGAACCGGGCCTTAGAAATATTTTTTAAACGTTCGTTCATTTCAGTAATTCAATTCATAATCGGCAGTCTTCCATGATTGTGTGTAGTACTGAATCAGACTGAGGGACCATTTAAAGGCTTAGGAAACCTTGGCAGGTGACACACTGAATTTACAATACTGAACTTTTTTACAATAATCAAATTTTCTTAGATTTTAGTTTTCATTACCTGTAATCCATATTCAACATTTACAGAAATAAAACACTGGAAATAGAACACTCTGTGTTTAAAGAATCTAGAAAATATAGGAGGTCACTTTTTAAATTTAATTACTGAAAGAAAGAAATGTTTCAAAGATATTCTAATTTATTGCAATGTGTGTGTGTGTGTGTGGGCGGATGCTACGAGGGGCTGCCTGGAAAAGCACTGACACTCCCACAACCAGGGAGTAGAACCAGGAAGTATTGCATGAGCCTGAAAATATGAGGAATAGTAAAAATGGTCCAAAGACCCACAAAGGCACTCCGTTTTTCCATTCATATAACAAGTATTTTTTTTGCTTTTAATCATATTTTATTA
This sequence comes from Leptodactylus fallax, assembly GCA_947044405.1. Lineage (NCBI taxonomy): Eukaryota > Metazoa > Chordata > Amphibia > Anura > Leptodactylidae > Leptodactylus > Leptodactylus fallax. The sequence goes on from CAMRHE010000021.1 coordinate 11,122,199, forward strand.
GCCTGGGAAAACCCCTTTAACTTTGTTCTGAAGGTCTGCACAGTTATGGGAGTGCCCAATATTTTTTAATTGTTAGTAGGTGGAAATTTTTGAGAACTTTTTTATTTTTTCTCCTGCAGAATGAGTTGACATTTCCATTGGTACCATTCTGGGGTACATATGACTATTTGATTTCTTTGTTATATTGTTTATAAGATTGAAGCAAAAGCAATTTTGGCAGTTTTTAAAAAAAATAATTTTTACAGTGTTTACTGTGTGGGTTAGTGTGGTGATTTAATGGCTTGAATTGTTACAAAACCCGCAAAAACCAAATACGTGCTTTTTTTATTTATTTTTTTTATTATGAGTTTTATGATTTTGGGGGTCACAATGGATGCGACATAGAATGGGGGTAGACCGTGGAAATTGAGGGGTTAAACCGACACAATGTTATCACCAACTGTGGCTGTTGCAGTAGGAACCTAACTGTCCATTATAATCAGTCTCCCGCTGCAAACATGCTGGCACACCTGCTGTGCCAGTGCATACCAAATGGCATACAAGTACGGCATACTGCCTTAAGTGCCTCTTGGAGATGATGTACCTGTAACTGATTCTGGATTAAGGAGTAAATGGATCCCTATTTAACATCAGTCATTTTCATATATGTGTATGGGGTCACAGAATTGGGTAAATTAAACACTACTGTTTTTCAAAAAAAGACAGCCACGACCTGTTTACTTAACCACTTCCATACCAGGCACATTTTCAAGTTTTTTGTATGTGCGGTTTTGGAGGGCTATAACATTTTTATCATTTGCGTTATTCAACTAATTTCTGCGTCTTTTTTTTCAGTGACACATGGCTTTATTTTTATGTTTTTATTTTTGCATGCGTTTTAATTTTTTTTTTTTTTTTTTTTTATATCCGGTAAAATATAAATAAAAAAGAGGGAAAACGTATCTGTTTTTTCACTTTTCATTTTTTTTTATTTAATAACACAAAGTGCTACTAAAAAAAACTTTATAAAATAGTTTTTCCTCTCCATTACGGTAATTTTTTATTTTTGATGGTGTCATCGGGGGTGGGGCTATAACCTGTAATAAGGGCGTTTTATTGGCGTATTTATTTTTTACATTTATTTACATTTTTTTTTTTTTTTTTTACTTTTATATACATTGTCCCCAAAGGTCTATTATGACCTTATGGGGACACATCACTTTTCTTTTGTGGGGGGAGGCTGATTTCCCCTGTAACTGGGGCTGGCACATTTAGCCCCAGTTGCAGGAGGAATACAGCCTCCTGTACGTTACTTACACATAACTATAGACCTCATCTGGGTCCTGTAGGACCCAGCAGCTCTAACACATGCTGATCCCGGCGGATCACGTGACCTCCGGGTCAGAGGGGAGCCGCAAGATGGCGGCGCCCATAGCGCCGTATATAGCACTCATTGAGCGCTGTATACACAGCGATCGGGAAGGCAGGGAAGGTAACAAACCTTCAGATTTTTTTGTATGTGCGATTTTGAGGGCTGTAACATTTTTATCATATGCGTTATTAAACTAATTTCTGCATCTTTTTTCAGTGACACATAGGGCTTTATTTTTATGTTCATATTTTTGCATGTGTTTTTAATTTTTTTTTTTTTATATCTGGGAAATATATAACAAAAAAAGGGGGGAAAAAACGTCTTTCACTTCATATTTTTTTTTATTTAATAACACAAAGTGCTACTAAAAAAAAAACTTTATAAAATAGTTTTTCCTCCATTACAGTAATTTTTATTTTTTATGGTGTAGTCAGAGGTAGGGCTATAACCTGTAATAAGGGCATTTTATTGGCGTATTATTTTATTTTTTTATTATTTTATTAACTTTTTTTACATATATATATATATATATATATATATATATATATATATATATATTTATTTTTTTTAATTGTGTCCCCAAAAGGTCATAATAGACCATTGGGGGACATCTGATTAATTTTTTTTTTTTGTTGGGGAGGCTGATTTCCCCTGTAACTGGGACTGGTTCCTTTAGCCTCAGTTGCAGGAGGAATACAGCCTCCTGCACGTTACTTGCACAGTACTATACAGCTGATCTTTTTTGTCCTATGGGTATCCTTTTTAATTAAGTTATTTAATAAAGAAGAAATTTTAATACGTCCTATTGCTAGGCTACGACTCACCTACCATACCTTTGCTGACTTTGTTCATATAGGCACGTAAAACCCTATATTACATATACACCTTTTCTGATTCTGGATTAACCACTTCTGAACTGCCCATTGGGTATATACGTCTGGAAGGTGGTTGTCTAGTTCTTCAAGGACGTACTGGTACGTCCAAGCAGAACTCAGCAGCTGCACAAAATCGTGTAGCTACTGAAACGGGGAGCCGGCTGTAACTTCAGTTGGAGCTCCCAGAGAGAAGGCAGGGAAGGTTTATTACGTTCCCTGCATTCCTGATTGCTGTGTATACATAGGACAGAGGACAAAAAAGATAACAACCAAAACACATAAATAGAATTTTAACCACTGCAGCGCCAAAGTATTTTTCCTGGATATTGAGGCAGACCAATATCTCAGCAGTATGACTTAGCAGTGTAATGTCTCTTTAAATTACTGTTTAGCACAATGTAAAAGATTCTATATTTTTCAGCTATGTCTTTTTACAGTTGACAGCACTTTCAGCAAGCAGCACTTAAAACTAGGGCGCAATCATCATTGATCATTAGCAGCATGGTGACTCAAATTGGCTTTCTAATGTCAGAAGCACCAGAGAGGCTATACAGCCAATTTGTTGGCTACCGGAAGCCTCCCAGAGTGACAACAAGACTATGTGCCTGCTTTCAAATTCAACACCTGACTCGTTTCTAAACTATTTTTTATCTGCTAGTTTTTCATCAGAGGTGCTTAATCATGAGAAAAGGATCTAGTATTTTAGCTTATTATAGTATAACCTTGCCCAGCAGACCCTCCCACTCCCTCCTCGGCACTAATATGTGGCGGCAAGAATTTTAAGGCTAAAAACCCTGCCCATTTAGAAGGCATCCAGCTAATCGCCGTTTACTAGAGAAACAGCTGATAAAACAAGGCTGGATGCCAGTGGGGTAAACGACTCTGCGCATGCGTGCAGATATCCAATCAGAGGGCAAGGCACAGGCCTGCCTCCATAAAGGAACTGCCCATAGTAGGGCTTGACAAAAAACAAAGGATTCATATACAAACACTGAGCACTGGCGATCATAAACATCGGGATGTCATAAGCAGGTAAGTATAAATACAAATATCACTCTAGAGATCAAGAAGGCAAAATAGAAAGGGATCCAAATACATGATCGAAGATACCCAGAACATACATAATACCATAATAACCCGTGAATAACTCCAAAAATTGGTCTAGATGTCAACAATTCAGACACATACCGGTACCATTGTATTTCTACTTTATCCCATATTCAGTTCAAACTGCAAAAAGAGCAAATAATGGACCACAAAACGCCAGGATAACACATATCCAGTGAGAATAAAGGGGACTACACGAACAATCAGCCTCTTAAAAACTGTAAACATGTAAAAGAAAAGGGGGGGGGGGGTTTGTAACAAAAATTTGGTAAAAAACAGAATAATAAGGTAGAGGTAGGGAAAATATCGGATACTAGATGTCATTAAACACGACCATTAGACCAAAATTAGAAGTCCTTAACCACAACATTTAAATAAAACATGCATAGGAAATTCCTTCATTTAAAAACCCCATGGTTTCATGGTGCGTAAAACAAAAGTCCAGCGAGCTTTCCGTTGTAACAGTTTCTGGTCAAAATCCCCTCCTCTAGGTAATGGGTTCACTAATTCAATTCCTTGGAATTCCAAAAGTGTGTAATCCCCCCCCATGCTGTTCACAAATATGTCATGCTATGGGGGTATCATCCCCCTCGATCAATGTTGTTCACATGCTCCCTGATCCTCCAGCCAAACTCCCTTTTCGGTCTTCCCCACATATTGGAGTCCACAGGAGGAACAGGTCGCCAAATATACCACCCCTTGTGTTTTACAGTTAATAAAATTTCTGTTTATATGCCACTTCAAGGTAGTGTTACTTTTGAATGATTTACTAGTTTTTATAGAGCAACACGCCCGACACGAACCACAAGGATAGGTACCCACAATTTCCCTGGACTGTTTTTCCAACCAGGTATCTGTTTGCAATGGTGAAAGATGGCTGTGAACCAGCTTATGTTTCAAATTTGCACCCCTTCTATAGGTCACCAAAGGGTGATTGCTCAACAAAGAACCAATGTCTGGGTCAGATCTTAAAATATCCCAGGAATTTTTGAGGATTTTTAGAACCTCTCTATTAGCCCCATCGTATGTAGCTATGATCCGTAGATCATTTCCTTCCTCCTTTTTCTGGGGTTGTAACAACCGACCCCTATCCAAGGCCACGGCTGTTTGATGGGCTTTCCGTAACACAGAGTCAGGGTAACCTCGTCGTTTAAATCTGTCATGCAAGTCCCGTCCGGCAATCTGATGCAGGAACTGTCCCTTAGGTATTCCACGTCGTAGGGGACCTGGATGCCAGCTGTCCCATTTAAAGAGTAAATGGATCCCTATTTAACATCGGTCATTTTCATATATGTCTTTGGGGTCACAAATTCGGTTTGGTTTCAAAAATTCGAATCGGCAACTTCGCCGACTTTCCAAATACGATTCTATTCGACAGCTATTTCCTGTCTGCAGAGAGCCGGGGTGGGCGGCAAAATGGCGGAACCCCTTGGATGCCGTGGTCATATTTGACCGCGGCATCCAAGGTGTTAAAACCCCCGATCGGTCCGTGACTCCACGGGTACCCTTCAACACCACCCTGACGCTCTGGCGCTGGCGTTCCACTCTTACTATTCTAAGCTGTATAACTTACCCCCCCCCCCCCGCGAGCACTACCCCCTGGGGATGACTCAACACTGCTAGAAGACTATTTAAAGGATTGTTGTCTCCCACGCCTGCCTCCTGAGGCCTTGACTTCCCTAAACACTCCCATCACCAGGGAGGAACTAGAGGGGGTCCTGAGGGACCTCCCAAATGGGAAAGCCCCGGGCCCAGATGGGTTCACTTACAATTATTATAAGGTTTTCCAGGGTGAACTTTCTGCTCATCTATTGTCCCTCTTCAATTCCTTCCTCTTAGGCTCCCCCATACCCCCGACTATGCTCTCCTCACTGCTCACATTGGTCCCTAAACTGGGTAAGGACTTGCAGGACTGTGATAATTATCGACCGATTGCTTTGCTGAACGCGGACCTGAAACTCTTTACCAAACTCCTAGCCAATAGGTTAAATGCTTGGCTCCCTCTGCTTGTCCATAAGGACCAGGTGGGATTCATCCCCTGTCGTCAGGGTGGTGACAACACCAGGAGGACTGTGGATTTGGTGGAGGTGGCCAATCATTATTCTACCCCGGCCCTTCTCTTGAGTCTGGACGCTGAAAAGGTTTTCGACCGCATAGATTGGTCGTTTATGCATGCTACGCTTAAGGCGTTCGGGCTCACGGGACCTTTCCTCACAGCTATCCAGGCCCTCTACTCCCTACCCACAGCAGCAATCAAGCTTCCCCATGCATCCTCGCCCTTCTTTCCTATTCGAAATGGCACTAGGCAGGGTTGCCCCCTGTCTCCCATCATATTTGCCCTCTGCATTGAACCGCTGGCAGCCAAGATTAGGCGAGACCCTAATATCAAGGGGATCATGGTCCAGGATAAGGAATTTAAGGTCTCTCTTTTCGCAGATGATGTACTCCTCACTCTCACCTCCCCTCATACTACCCTTCCAAACTTGTTGCGCTTGCTGGAGACCTATAGCGATCTCTCAGGATACAAGGTGAACCCTGCAAAGACTGAGGCACTCCCACTCAACATTCGACAGGACCTTCTCCTTCTCCTCCGCAGTAATTACGATTTCCAGTGGCGGGAGTCCTCTATCCGCTACCTGGGAGTCCATATATCCACCTCCTACGCGACCCTCTATTCGGCAAACTACCCGCGGTTGTTTCGTGAGTTAAGAGCCCTATTGCACAAATGGCAACCCTTACCCATCTCCCTTTTAGGGAGAATTGCCGCGGTCAAGATGACTCTCCTTCCGAAGCTACTGTATTTTTTCGAGACACTCCCGGTTGTGATTCCTCGGGGAGAATTACGGAACCTGCAGAAAGCTATTTTTCAGTTTATCTGGCAGGCAAAACGACACCGAATACCCAGATCTGTTATGCTGGCGGATAGGGGGTCTGGGGGTATGGCTGTCCCACATCTGCTACATTACTATTGGGCGTCCCACTTGCGCCATATCCCACTTTGGGCGGCTATGCCAGCATATACTAGATGGGTGCAGATAGAGAAGCTCTGGCTGGCTCCCATGCACCCTAACGCGCTTCTGTGGGTTGGCTCTCCCCCCCGCTCCCCCTGCCTCGTACCTGCTGGGCCCTATTCGGTTTACTAGATCTATTTGGTCTGCCTGTCGTACTAGATTCTCCCTGATGTCCCAGCACTCATCTATGGTCTCCATATTATACAACCCCCTTCTCCCGGAAAGCCTGACCTCTGCTATGACTAAGGTGTGGTCTAAAGCTGGTCTTTACCGGATTGCGGACATGGTTGATCCTGGAACCTTGGAACTCAGGTCCTTTGCCTACCTTATAGCTAACCAAAACCTGCCAGGTTCTGAATGGTTCCATTATTTACAGGTGGTTCACTTTGTCCGCTCCCTCCATGGGTCCCTTAAAGTGTCACTGCCCACCGCTTTTGAAAAGATTTGCCGTGCAGGTACGTCCACTAGGGGCCTTATATCCTCTATTTACCAACTTCTTACCTCACAAACTACAGGCTCCCCAGTTACCCATATGCTTAAAGGGGAGGAGGCGGTGGGTAGACCCATCTCCCAGGAACAGTGGCGGATTGTATGGTCTCGGGCCCAGAAATCATCTCAGTGCATTACATTTCGGGAAGCGCAGTATAAGTTGTTGATGCATTGGTATCATACCCCGGCTCTCCTCCATGCTTTAAACCCATTGGTTCCCCCATGGTGCTGGCGCTGTGGAGCTGCGGTGGGTACCCTGCACCACATCTTTTGGACGTGCCCTCTCATCCTGGGTTTCTGGAGGGAGATCAGGACTTTGACGACTGCTCTCTTTTTGCAAGAGGTCCCTCTTGACCCTCTGGTCTATCTCCTGAACCTTCTCCCCAGGCACCTGAGCAATAAGTCATCCAGGCTTTTCTTGCACCTTTGTACTGCAGCTAAAATTCTCATAGCTAGAAACTGGAAGAAAGTGAGTCCCCCATCTGGTCTTGAACTTGTGGCTAGAGTGAAGGATGTGAGGAGTCTTGAATGCCTGACCGCGGGCCTAAACAACTCACAGGAGGCCTTTGGGGCTATCTGGGCGCCCTGGGATATGTATTGTACATCACAGGGTCTCTGATCTCTAGTCCTCTTCTCCCCTCCCCTTCTTTCCTCTGCTTCTACCCTTGTCTTCTTAATCCCTTCATCCCTCCCCTCCCTTGTTTACTGTCTAATTTGAATGCATATTGCTTAAGGGAGAAGAGGCGGATAGCCTCTACCTACCTCATTGTTTTCTGCTTGTTTGATCTTTTTTCTCTTTATACCTTGTTAATGAAAAATTTTTTTCAATAAAAATTACAGTTAAATAAAAAAAAACCCCCGATCGGTTATGGAGCAGGATGTTAGCTATCAGTTACAGCTAACACCTTGCTCCATAACCGATCGGGGGATTTAACACCTTGGATGCAGCGGTCAAACATGCCGTGGGCGCTCGCGAAGGGGTTAAAGAACTGTGACATCACAGGGCTGGCTGCTGATTGGCTGCACGCATGACATTGTGGGTGATCCCGCGTTCCCAGAGTTCCTTACCCCATGTCCTAACATGTACAGCAGCCATTTTGAACAAAATGTGATTCGTTACCACGAAGCGTGAGGAAATCCGGATTCGATGCGAATCGAATATTTCCTGAAATTCAGATCAAATTCCACTTCATCAGCTTCAATTCGCTTATCTCTAGTCACTATGTATGTATGTATGTATGTATGTGCAATGTTTGTTTTTTTTTATTTTGGTTCGTTTTGTTTTTATGTTTGTGCTTCATGGGAGACACATTTTTAAAAAAAATACAATCACACTTTACATTTTTTTTGTTTTTAATGTTTCAAATTTCCATTGTAACTAGGGTAGCTATACCCAGTTACAGAGCAAAACAGTCTTTGGCAGAGCACAAAGCTAATCTGGGTTTCCTAAGAACCAGCAGCTCTGTAGTGCTGGGAGTCGCCCAGTGATCACAGAGTCCACTAGGATCAGCAGTTCTGCCATTTTTTGTATGCACTACATAGCACTCAAGGAAAAGGCAAAAGCAGCTATAAACCCCTTCTATATTTTCCCCAGACAGCTGGAGACCTGGTACACTGCATAAGCTTTAAACTGGCATAGAATGTCAATTTAACCCTAACAGGTACCAGGGCTCAAGAGAATCCACAACCTTTGTACCCTCTATAGGCCTCTTTTTTTATCTGATTGAAGACCTGACCTTCTTCTAAATAATAAAATGAAATTTAATATGTCTAACCACTAAAAACTATAACCACTTTAAAACCATTTGAGTGGTAAGGGAAAGTAGTTATTCAGTATTTGTATTGAAAACTAAAAATTTTATACCTGCTAAAACAATTACAAAAACTGGGGAATTTACGTCACTGTGATAAATAATATCCCCTACTGATACTTTATAATGATTATTCTTTGCTTTAATTTCTGTATGCAATAATATTGTAACTAAAGTTTTCTATTAAATGTTAGCACTTGTATACATGAGCATAGCTTAGCTAACTATCCCTCTTTTATTTTTGCCAAAAAAGAGAGCAAAGGATCCAATTGGTGAAATTACATTCCTTCTAACTAGAAACCATATATAGATTCACCAAACAGCCTGGTTATCTTGACACCAAAAGTTTATAAGACCTATGTATGAGTAGCATTATTGTTCTTTATTTACTATCATTTTCTGAGATTCAGAATACAATTTTCCTGTTCTACAAAATACAGAATACTTTCCTTATCATTGAAAACATTCAAGGTCATGCTCACTGATCATGCCATATGTTGCTTTATTTATTTATTTTTTTATGTTGATGCCTAGATGAATGAAATAATAGATTAGTGTAATTAATGGGTCCCAGAGAAGATAGCTCTTCTATTAAAAAAATTAATTTATGATAAGCCATTGGATAATTGGTAGAAAAACAAAGTTTTTAGACCTAAAGTCACCTACACAGGGACAGCTGTCTATCACATTGACAGAAAATACAGAAGACTTACTGGGACAAGTAGTTTAACATTCTGTTGTTTTTGCATTACTTTTTATTACTAATTTAACTCGTCATCTTAAAGGGCCTATTAAAGATGATATTGAAGGGTTATTATATGTGATAAATTAAAACAAATTTTAAGAGAATTTTATTTTTCACAAGATGTACTAAAGTCACTGAAGCTAGCTTTTATTGCCTATTATTTGAAAAGAATGAGAAAGCAGCTACTTGTTTTAGCAATAGATAGCTACTGTAAGTATAAAGCTGTTCACACTCCTTCAACAGACTTTCATCAATTATTCCTCTTGACTTCCCCCATACACATCTATGCTTGGCTCAGCTAAACTATGCATGTACTTTCAGTGGGGAGAGTAGTTTGCTGTTGCCATGTACTTGATGACTTATGGTGATGGTTGGTTATCTCACGGAGGAACAAAGAATTAATCAGAAAAAATGTCACCATGCCAAATTCTTTGTTCCCTCCACATCATTAGTCAGGAGGCCCCCATACACAAAAAGGAGCTTTCCAAGACCAAAATTAATTTCTGCACATTTTTTGGTTTATTTAAGACCACATACAAATGTCCTACCCTTTTTCAGAATTATGTGAACACAGACCCTGTTGCAATCACTTCATTACTGGTTCTGACAATGTGCAGTCCATTATGTAAATGAGTTCAGTTGTTCACTCCCACCATGAACGAGATGTCATTACTCATGATATCATTATTTGTCTAAACTTTGCGAGGAATAGGTGGTGGCTGGTCCTGATTATGTGAGAAGCTGGCACCTGCTTCACACATCTAGATAATGGCAGCAGAGACAGTCAGGCAAACACATAGTAAATTTATTTTTTAACTCTTCAAGCCTTTCCCCTGACTCTCTTGGACAGACATCCTACCATGACTGGGGGGAATGTTTTATGGACACTGCATGGCAGGCAACATAGTAGATGCATAGGGAAAGTGAAGGAGAGGAACAACATGTGTCCCCCTCCTCTGCAACAGATGTGAGTACTTGATCATCAGCATCATGCTGGGTTCTACTCAGGCTGTGTGAACACTGCATTTTTGCCCAAAAAAATAGTTTTCTAAAAACACATGTGCAGGTTTTTAGAAACACATGCAGTTTTCCAATAAAACCCAGCCTTACTGGGAAGTATTGTGTTTTCCAATGTAAAAATTTCTTCAGGTTACGAAAGAGAAATCTATCACTGGGATCCAGATCTGGACTGTAGGGTGAATGGTTAAGCTCCATGAATCCGCATTCCCTGATAGCAACTTGTGATTTGCAAGACTTGCATACTTGTAAGCTGGCGCATTGTCATGAAGAAGCAACACACATGCTAACAGCTATCTACGGTATTTCTCTTTGATTGCCTTACAGAATGTCTATTTGTTGAAGCATAGGTATCTCCAGTAAAACAAAAAAACAACAAAAAACACTTCCTGTATCCCAAAAAACTTTTGGCATGACTTTTCCAGCTGACTGCTGCACACAAAATTTCTTTGGAGTTATTGACTCCTTGTGCATCCATTGAATGGACTCTTGCATGGTCTCAGGATCATGGTAGTGGACCTATGTTTCATCACCTGTAACAATCCAAGTCTCCTCGATTTTCTTTAAGCATGTCTAAATTCTCTTTGCTAAATTGCTTGCAACATGTATTTTGCTAAGGCGTCAACATTCTTGGCACCCACTGAGAACTGACCTTTGACATAAGCAAAACATCATGAATTATACTGGAAACTGTATCAAATGAAATGCCTAATTCATAAGCTATTATACAGACTTTGACCTGACAGTCTTCCAAAATCATGGCCTCCACTTTATGGCACATTTCCTCTGAAGATGCTTCGACAGGTCTACCTGAATGGGGTCATCTTGTATTGATTCCCTACCCCATTTATACTGCTTGGACCAAAACTGTGTCGGACTGGGATGTCTAGGGCCCACCAGTGGAATTGTTTCTAGGGGCCCACCATCAGGACCCCTGCAGATCAGAGGTACCGAGACAGGGTGGCTAAAGGTAATAACATGCCGGGAGCCATGCTGCTCACCCACTATACCATGTGCACCACTGCACTACCTAAACCTACTGCTACACCTTGTATGGCAAGTGAACAGCGTGGCTCCAAGAATTGTTACCTTTACCTGTAGCTGCACTGTCCTGGAAAAGCTGATCTGCAGAGGTCATGGCTGTTGTATCATCGCAGATGTAATATTGATGGCCTATCCTAAGGACAGGACATCAATATTAGAAAGATGGATAAATCCTTTAAAGAGGTTGTCCAGGAATTGGAGCAACCCATGTAGCTGGCGGGAGGTGTAAAGTAAAAAATAACTAAATTAAAAAGCATACTCACCTGTCCCCGGCGCTCCGTTGACCGCTGCCAGCGTCCATTCAGTCTCATGCCGGTCACTCCTTGCTGGGAGTCCTGCACCTCATGTGATCGCTAAGACCAATTAGGTACAGGATTTCCAGAAATGAGGTGCCGCCATGAGACCGAACAGACACAGGCAGGGGACAACGGGGTGCTGGGGACAGGTGAGTATGCTCTTTTTTTTTTTTTTTTTTTTATTTTTACACCTCCCTGGCGGCCGACACAGTGGTCACTCCAGTTTATGGAAACCTCTTTTAAGGGGTTGTCTGGGTCAAATTTTTCTATGGTCACTTCACTGGTCCCCCCACATAGTGGCCTCTTCACTGGTCCCCCATACTGTATGGGGAACAGTGATGGGGCCATTATATTGTGTGGGAGCAGTGATGGGGGCTAACATCCTGTGGGGGGAACATTAAACTGTGTGGGGCATTTTAAAGGGGTTGTCCAGGGTTAATCTTTTTTATGGCCTATGCTCAGGATAGGCCATAAATGCCTGATCGGTAGGGGGCTGACACACGGCCCCATCAGCTGTTCGGAGTCACTTCCGGAGCCCGTTCTGTACACAACACAGGGCCGGAAGCAGAAAGCTCCATCCGCTGTATAGCAGCCCGGCGCCTTCGCTGCAGCTCAGCTCCTACTGACTTCAATAAGTGCTGAGATACAGTGAAGGTGCCCAGCCCCTATACAGTGGACAGAGCTTTCTTCTTCTGGTCCTGTATTGTGTACAGTACAGGCATCAGAAGTGGCTCCATATAGCTGATCGGTCCGGGGTCAGCCCCCTACAGATCAGGTATCTATGCCCTATCCTGAGGATAAACCATAACAAATTATGCCTGGACAACCCCTTTAATATACCACCCAGGGCCCACCTAATGTGCCACACTTTAAAGAGGTTATCCAGTATAATTTTTTTTCTTTTTTTATAATTAGTCTGGGGAAGGTGAATCCCCCCTACCCCCCCAAAAAAAAACATACTAAACATACTCACCTGTCTCCGGTGCTCCGGTGTCCTCCCAGCGCAGTCCGGTCCTGCAGCTCCGCTGTCTTCTTTTTGCCAGAATTCCTCACTGGCTGTGACGTCCTAGGTCCCTTCCCTTAGGCCGCTGATTGGCCTCAGGGGTCACGTGACGTCACAGGTAGTCATGTGCAGGGGGAACTTCAGCTGGAAGAAAACAGAACTGCAGGACTGAACTGCGCTGGGAGACACTGGGGACAGGAGAGAAAGTTTGGTTTTGTTTTTTTTTTTTTGTTTTGTTTTTTTCACCTGCCCCGGCGTAATAAAAAAAAAAAAAATGAAGGAGCCATTGTATGGAGTATATGCTTCACAGTGGCCCCCACCCAGTATTATAAGCTCCACAGTGCCCCCCACACAGTATTATATGTGCCCAATAGCCCCCCTCCGCTTCTGTGCTATTATTATACTCTGGGGTCTCCTCAGAGTATAATAATCGGAGGCCCAGGGGAAGTGATTAAAAATAACGAACACTCATACTCACCTTGCCTTGCCATCCTCGCTCCATCCTGTCGTCTTCAGTGTCTTCAGGCCCTTTTCCGACGTCGCTGCTGAGGCCTGTGATTGGGCCTCAGCGTTCACGTGGGGGCGCACTGACGTCATTACGCTGCCACGCCCCATGTGACCGCTGGGGCCTAATCACAGGCCTCAGTCACATGACGGAGGAGTGCTGGAGAGAACACTGTGATCAGGAGAGGTGAGACTATCTATTATTTTCAGTCACCTCCCCTGTGCTGCCATCTATTGGTAAGGGGCCTGCAATATGCCAGGGTCCCTTTCCAATAACAGTATGTATTGCGGTCGGGGAACCAGACTTTCCCCGACCGCTATCATAGTGGTTGCAGTCGCACCCCCTGCGACCATTACGCCACTGGTCAGGGGCCTGGACGGGGCCCCATGACATGAGGACTAATAGTCGGTGCTCGGGGCCCACCGGAGGATTCACCGGTTCCCCCATGGGCCAGTCCGACCCTGGACCAAAACTTTACTTGGTAGTAGGAAGGTGCATCATCACCACATACAGAAATCATTCTTTCATAGATTTAGGCTTCTTTTCTTCTTTGTCACTGAGCAATTCTCCAAATCTATCTATTTCTTTGTAGACCCACACTGTACTGCACTTGACACCCTGTCACTCTGTGCTTTCTCCAGACTGAACTGCTACTGTGTGTTGCATGTCTAGACATGTCTCAACCTGCACAGACTAGCTCAGCTTTCTAGCACTGACAGAACATTCTAAGGTAGATAACTTACTTAACACCCTTTTATACAAACACATATATGATGCATGTGTAAATATATGTATACATGTATGTGTATATAGGTAAATATGTCTATGCACATACTCACAGATATATATAAATATGTGTGTGTGTGTATGTATATAGCAAGTCAGGAAGAGTTTTACACATCAGAAGGTGTACTGGGCGTTCATGAAAAAAACACTCCCATAACCAGGAAGTGTAAACCAAGAATTATTGCATGAGCCTGAAATTATGAGGAATGGTAAAACACACACAAAGCTACTGTTATGCCTTTTCATTACTATAACAAGCATTTCCTGAATTTAGTCACATTCTCTCAGTCCCGGAAAACCTCTTTAAAGGGATTCTATCACTGGGAAACCCATTTTTCACTAACACCATGTTGGAATAGCCTTTAGAAAGACTATTCTTCTCCTAATTTATTTTTCTGCTCCGCGCAGCCGTTTCTGAGAATTTTCATTTTTCTTTATACAAATGAGTCTTCAGAAAGCACAGGGGGCGTCCCCTGTGCTCAAAGAAGACGCCCTACCGAAGATTCAGCACCGCCTCTCCTACTGCTGACGCCTCTCCGCCGCGCCATCACCCGTCGAGTCTCTGTTCTGGATCCAAATCCACATGAAAATGGCCGGCTTGACATGCGCAGTTGGCTCTGTCCAACGCGAAATGGCAGAGCCGACTGAGCATGCGCGGGATTTGAATCCCGAACATAGACTAGGCAGCTGATGACGCGGCGGAGAGGCGTCAGCAGAAGGAGAGAGGCGGCGCTGGATCTTCGGAAGAGCGTCGTCTTTGAGCACGGGGGACGGGGTAATCACAAGGCCCGAAGCTTTGAGTAACACAACAGACATGAAGGGAGAGCAGGGAAGGAAAAAGCAGACGTCGCCGAAGACTCAGTCCTCTTCTTCCTCCTCCTCACCGGCCAGGATATCCAGAATGGCATAGTCCCACTGCAAGCTGTGGATAAGCCTGCAACAATCCTGGTAGGTGATGTTCTCTCTTCGCAAAGTGAGTCTCTTTCTGGCAAACCAGATAGTGTCCTTGAAACAGTTCACAAGTCGCTAGGCCTCCAGAATGTCGCTCTCTCTGTGAGTTCCCTGAAAGAGCCCATACAACACCGCGTGGTGTGTCAGGCCCCTCCTGGGTACACAGTCCTCGAAGTCGTCGTCCAGCTCGTCCAACAGGCCTTGAGCAAAACGGCACTCCCAGAAGACGTGCAAGGATGTTTCCTCCTTGTAGGGGCACTGGGGGCAGTACCTTGTCTTGCTCAAGTTGCGGGCATGCATGAACGACCTGAGGGGCAGACCCCCTTGGTTGGCCATCCACGACAAATCCTTATGCCCGTTGGTCAGCAGATTTGAAGAGACATTCTCCCAAACGACCTTCATAGCATCTGCTGTGAGTCCTGGAAACTCCTCCATCACATCCCTAGCTCAGATGAGCTTGTGGATGGTCTTTGGCTTCCACAGATCCAGTTTCAGGCCCTCCAGTTGGAACTCCCTCACAAACTTGGGCACATCTGCGTAAAACTAGGGGACGGTCCAGTTGTAAGGGACGGAGCTGTCCCACTTCTCCCAGCCGAGCCCTCTCCAGAGGGGGAGCAGGAACAAACGAGACATGGCCTTCCCCGCAGATCCGTTGACTGTTCTGAGGGTTCTGCGAACACAATCACAAACAAAAGCCGATCTTAGAAGGGTTGGAATATCAGGGATTCCCTTACCTCCTTTGAGACGGTCCTTGTACATGACGGTCCGCTTCACCCTGTCCATCTTGGAGCCCCACACGATGTAGAAGACAGTCCTGGTGATGGCCCGCGCCACTGTTGCCAGTGGAGGCCAAGCCTGTGCGGTGTACTGGAGCACTGGCAGGATCTCATTTCTCAGGACGAGCGCCTTCCCCTCGATGGTAAGCTGACGTAGGCTCCATAGCCCGATTCTCTGGTTAAACTTCTTAAGTCTTTCGTCCCAAGACTTCAGGGCGGCGCCTTCCTTTCCGAACCAGACTCCCAAGATCTTGATGAAGTCTGGCTGCACTGTGAAAGGAAAGACAGCAGGGGAGGCCAGGTGCCATTCTCCGAAGAGCATGGCCTCTGACTTTCCACAGTTCACCTTAGCTCCTGAGGCTTGGCTGAAGCGTTCGCAGGTCTGGACGAGTGTTGACACCGACGCCTGGTCAGCACAGAAGACGGTCACATCATCCATGTACAACGAACACTTGACTTCGAATTTTCCTGGACCCGGTGCGATGATACCTCTGATCTCTCGATTCTGCCGGATAGACTCTGCGAACAGTTCTATAACACAAACAAAAAGGATAGGTGACAGAGGACAGCCTTGTCTGACCCGGGAGCACACCGGAAAGGGGTCAGTCTTCCAGCCGTTCACCATCACCGAGCTGTGGATGTCAAAATACATCAGGTTAACCATACGACAAAACCACTCACCTATACCAAGTTGGCGGAGAGCTTTTGCCATGAAAGTGTGAGAGACACGATCGAAGGCCTTCTCCTGATCCAAACTGATCAGGGCCGCGTGTGCACGGCGGTCTCCGATGTAGTGCAATGTGTCTCTCACCAGGGCTAGGCTATCCGCTATCCTCTGACCAGGAATGGCGTAGGTTTGGTCCGGGTGGATGACTCTGCCAATGGCAGCCTTCAGTCTCGTTGACATTACCTTAGCCAGGATCTTGTAGTCCACGTTGAGGAGCGAGATGGGACGCCAGTTCTTCAGGTCGCATCTTTCCCCCTTTTGCTTGTACAAGATCGTGATCAATCCTTCCCTCAGTGACGGCGGCATCGTACCCTCCACCACCATCTCCTCATAGAGATCTTTCAGATCCGAGCAGATCAGATCCCTCAGAACTACATATAGCTCGGCCGGGAGACCGTCACTGCCCGGAGTCCTTCCAACCCTAAAGGATTTAGCGGCAGCGAGCACTTCCGCCACTGTCAGAGGGGCATCCAAAGTCTCAGCACCTGTAGGATCAAGAGTGTTAGTGATACCTGACAGGAACTCTTCCGCTGCATCTTCATCAGTGGGTTTCAGGGAGTAGAGGTCGCGGTAGAAGTCGTGGACGACGCCCATCACTTCCGTCTTCCCCCTTCTCATGTTGCCGTCTCCATCCCTCATCACTGTAACAGGCGTGTGGCCTGAGTGGACCTTTCTGAAAAAGAAAGAGTTACATTTCTCACCCTTCTCCAGATGCTTCACCTTGGAACGGAAGTTGATCTGCCGTGATTCCTCCTCAAAGTGCCTCTTAAGACCCCTCTTGGTATCCTCCAGCATATCCCTGACGTCCCAGCCACAGCTCTCAAGATCTTGAAGGGAACACAGCTCGCGCTGCATCTCCTTCAGGTCACCCTTGCGCCGGGCCGCCTGCTGATGACCTCTCGCCTGAAAGAAACAACGGATGTTAACTTTAACATATTCCCACCAATCTGACAACCTGCTAAAGGAAAATTTGTCGTTACGGAGGCACAGATAAACATCTCTAATCTCCTCCAACAACTCCTCATTTTCCAACAGAGAGCAATTCAACTTCCAGGAACAAGGGCCGGGAGGAAAACCGTTGCCCACAGTACCCTCAAAGAGAATGCCCCTGTGGTCAGAGAAGAAACAGGGGATCACAGAGTGGCTTACCTGTGCCCTAAGAGAGGCCTCGGCCACCATCTCGATCAGCAGTTTAGATGTTACATCCAGCTTGGCTGTCGCAGAAGAGCTTCTTCCATCTCCCTCCACAGGACAGTTGAAGTCCCCGGCCAGAAAAACTGCCCTGGTGGTAGCAAGCTGAGTGCGCAGGATCTGGAAAAGCTCCAGTCGCTCGTTCTTCACCACGGACAGTATCCTTCTGTCACTCACCACCTGCACTGGGTCCAGGGGGCTCCCCAGGACAGAGCTGGCCCTTCTAATCAGCTTGTCAAGTTTCTTTCTGTCCCTGGTTGATATATTGCTCCCCCAGCAGGCCACTCCGAAGAAGATGGCTGACGCCACTACCGAGTTGAAGAAAGTCCTAAGAAGTGCCCCCCGGATTCCAAAGGCTCTCAGCCTCCTAAGCAGGTAGAGCCTGCTGTGGCCCTTCCTGTACAGGGCCTCCATATGATCTGCCCAGTCTAGCTTATTATTAAGGAGCAAACCCAGGTACTTATAGGTGTTCACAATCTCGATTCCCGTCCCCAGGATGTCCACTGGTTTAGGAGGGCATCTGCATTTACGAAAGTCCACCACCATCTCCTTGGTCTTCCCCGTGTTAATCTTCAGGTGGTTCCGCTGGCACCAGTCCACAAAATCCCAGTTCAGTTCCCTGTACTCCCTGTCATCATCATCTGTGATGAGACCTACTATTGCAGAGTCGTCAGAATACTTCTGTAGGTAGCAGCTAGATGAGTTGCACCTAAAATCTGCAGTGTACAGTGTGAAGAGGAAAGGGGCAAGAACTGTACCTTGAGGTGCTCCCGTATTACATATCACAGTATCTGACACACAGTCTCGGGCTCTCACGTATTGAGGTCGATTTGTGAGGTAGTCTAGGATCCAGTTGTAGAGGTGGTGGTCCACTCCAGCAAGGCCCAGCTTGTCTCTCAGTAACCCGGGCTGTATGGTGTTAAAAGCACTGGAGAAATCAAAGAACATTATTCTCACAGTGTTCCATGATTTCTCCAGGTTGAGACAGAGCCCTGTGCAGAAGGTGGATGATGGCATCATCTACCCCAATGCCCGGCCGATAAGCAAACTGGAGAGGGTCCATAGCGGGGCTCACTAGAGGGCGGAGATGTGTGAGAACCAATCTCTCCAAGATATTCATCAAGTGGGATGTCAGTGCTACAGGTCGGTAGTCGTTGAGGTCCATAGGGTGAGGTTTCTTTGGAACTGGTACCACACAAGAAGATTTCCATAATTCAGGGACTATTTCCTGCCTCAGGCTCATATTAAACATATATGTAATTATACCACACAGCTGGTTCCCACAAGTCTTAATTAGCCTTGCACTGTTGTCATTTGGCCCTGCAGCTTTCCTCACCTTGATCTTTTTCATCTCCTTCCTCACCTGGGCCCTTGTGAAGGTCAGACTGTGGTCAGATATAGACGGATTTCTGGATTTACTGGTCTGTTGGGGAGTAGTCGCATGGGGTGAAGTCATTGTGGTGGGGGGAACTGAAGGACATGCTGGGGTAGGAGGAGCTGGTGTGTGATCAAATCTGTAGCACAGGAAATACTGTATATATAAGCAGCTACACAAAAACTCTTAAGCATTAGTTTTTCAGGTTAATACTCCATCACACTCCATATTGGATGAGTAGAGCAGAAAAAAACCTTAAAATAACATTTTTAAAACAAATGCTTAAATAACAGATTTTTTTTTTTCAGATTTGCAAAGGTGAAATCAATGCTTTACTGTTAAGACAGCAGTTTGTATGTATTTAATGATAAAAAATGCAAACTCTTGCACAAAAAAACACTTAAAAGATTTTTCATTTCAGAACTGACTGTCAGTAAAAAGTATGTTCCCTCACTCCTATCTCTGATTTCTATTACTAATCTGCCTGTAATTGCTTAAATCTGACTAAACTCTCCTATTCCTAACTATTGATTGCAAATTAGTAAAATTTTCGAAACTATGCTCTGTTTGATGCAGTGAGATGAATCACAGATCCTCCCCTATCCCCACCATTACTGTTATGCCTTATGTTCAAGCGTACAGCACTTATATAGTGTATGTGACATTAGCGCTGTAAGGTATCACTGTCTATTGGCTGACAGACTGTCAGCTGATGTCAGGTGGTACTGGAATATCACATCAGTGACTCACAGATGTGTCTTTTGTATTTCCTGCACAATAAGTGTGGGGTGGCCATTTTTGTTTGTCCAAGACAAATTAGCATTTGTTTGATTTCGTTAAAAACCAAGCAATTTTTGGAATATGTGGGTGGAACCCGTTTTGTGACGAATTGGTTCGCCCATCTATTTTCTACATTTATATAATAGTAAAGTCATTATAACCACGCAATAACAGTTAACCACTAAGCCACCAATCTGCCATAGGTTTTGGATGGCTAAAATGAACAATGTAGACCATTTTATGTTGACTGTTGGATACTTTTTATAACTTAAGTAAGCAAGGCATCACCTTTGGAAACAGTGGCCGCTAACTTGTAAATATTGGAGGGCTAAATAAATGTCAGAGTCACAAATCAGACAAAGAGCAACACTATAAAATGGGATGCACACCATTTTATTCCTCCTGTATGTTTTTGCATTGTAGCTCTGTGTGCTCTCATTGCTTGCTGTGCAAACACACAAGTACCCTAAGAAAGCTCTCATCTTATTTTAAATTTTTAAGCAAAAATCAGGGGTGGATGCAAAAACAGAAGTAGAAGTGCTCCTATTATATATCCAACCCTGATAAATTCTGGATAAAATGAATATACATGTTCCCCTTTCTGATGGTAGTTTGATATGTATGTCATATAAATATTTCAAGCCTCCAAAAAAGTTTTGGCAAACAAAAAAAACAAACAAACTACAGGATGCATAAAATTGAAATACAAATAAGATGGAAGGGCATTTCATAGTACTAAAGACAGAAAGATAATGGTACAACAAACGTGGAAAAATCAATGCATCAAATTAGTAGAATTAATTTTATCTCTTGCATGTCTGGGGTGGTTGACATGGTTTTTAAATAATGTATGCATTGACCTAATTACATAAATATTGATTTGTTGTGCATGAATACTTTCTAAGTCTTTTCATAATCACAATGTCGATATTTGTTGCAAGTAATAACCTTACATTTAGACTTGGTAATTATAATTGATGGAAGAATGAAGTAAGCTTATGGAAAATAAACTAGGTGGTCTGCAAACAAAGCACTAATATATCAATATAATTGACATTTTTGGCAGAAACATGCAACATATTTTGTCCTGGCTTTACATTTTTGCTTTAAATAAAGCAAACTAAACATTTCTCTGACTAGGAGAACTAGTGCCTAGAGGTTCATAATAAAGAAAAGAATATTTTTCCATTATCATGTTGAATTCTAAATATACTATATTTCACATACAGTGCAAGCACTGTGTGCTAGTTCAGAAGTTCATGGTGTACTGGTTTAAAGTCATTTGAAGGCTATGGGATTAGGGAAAGTGTATAAGAACCCAAGCTGAGAACATGCTATTGTTGGAAAGTAGATGCATATCAAATGGAAAAAATAAATAAATAGATCCAGGAGCCATGTAAAAATATTAACATAGCCACTATGTATGCATTGTACAGTCACTGGAAGGACATGCAGAATAAGGGCACACACAAAAAATAACCTACAGTAGGAAGCAGTTGGTGGTAATTCAATGGTACTGGTATATATGTGCCATGATGAGCAATGTACAGGCTGTATTTGTATTTGCCCGTCTATGGGGGTCGGAGAACACAATGACAAACATTTGTAATGCACTTTCTCACACAATCGGCACAAAGCATAGGGAGCATTATGGAATAGGGGAACACAGGCAGTATGATGATGATTTTCTATTTGCTGGTAGTTACAAAGTTTAGTCTATTTGACTGGTAGGTGTAGAGAAATACAGATGATGCAGGTATGCTTAACTAGAGAAATAGCCCAGAATCCCCAGTTGTAGATAAGAAATTTGTTCAAATGGTGTTTTTGAAATGTAAGATTTATGGCTTATCCCCTTGATGTGGAAGATGTGAAAGTTCTATGTTCTGTGCTATATATGTGGTTATATTTGAAATGAAAGTAATGATGGCCACAATGCTTTGGCCTTTGATATTATACTATGTGGGGGCCAAATAAAGGGATTTTTTTGATCTGCCAGTGTGGGGGCATGCCCTAATTAGAAGGGCCCACCACGCAACCAAAGATAGCCGGGTTGTGTTTTTTTTTCTCCTTAGGCCACCTTTCTATAGTTTGCCTCAGACAGCAGAGAGGCTAGGTTCATTCTTGGGCCTGAACTAATACAGGTGCTAAAATGTAGCCACCTCATGGACAACTCAATGTGCCCTTGTTATCAAATAATCCAATGGCAGTAGTATGAACTATCAGGTGCCTATGCATATTTCTGTGCACGGGCACATTATACTGGCATACATAAACATGCTAATATATTGTAATTATATATGTAATTGAGTGCCGCATGAAGGCTCAGTGATTAGCACATCTGCAAGAGTTTGTACAGTGCTGGCCAAAAGTATTGGCACCCCTGCAATTCTGTCAGATAATACTCAATTTCTTCCAGAAAATGATTGCAATCACAAATGCTTTGGTAATAATATCTTCATTTAATTTGTCTTCAATGGAAAACCACAAAAAGAATTGTCAAAAAGCCAAATTGGATATAATTCCACACCAAACATAAAAAAGGTCGTGGACAAAAGTATTGGCACCCTTTGAAAAATCAGGTGATGCTTCTCTAATTTGTGTAATTAACAGTACCTGTTACTTACCTGTGGCACATAACAGGAGGTGGCAATAACTAAATCACACTTGCAGCCAGTTGAAATGGATTAAAGTTGACTCAACCTCTGTCCTGTGTCCTTGTGTGTACCACATTGAGCATGGAGAAAAGAAAGAAGACCAAAGAACTGTCTGAGGACTTGAGAAGCAAAATTGTGAGGAAGCATGAGCAATCTCAAGGCTACAAGTCCATCTCCAAAGACCTGAATGTTCCTGTGTCTACCGTGCGCAGTGTCATCAAGAAGTTTAAAGCCCATGGCACTGTGGCTAACCTCCCTAGATGTGGACGGAAAAGAAAAATTGACGAGAGATTTCAACGAAAGATTGTGAAGATGGTGGCTAAAGAACCTCGACTAACATCCAAACAAGTTCTAGCTGCCCTGCGGTCTGAGGGTACAACAGTGTCAACCTGTACTATCTGTCGGCGTTTGAATGAAAAGGGACTCTATGGTAGGATACCCAGGAAGACCCCACTTCTGACCCAGAGACATAAAAAAATCCAGGCTGGAGTTTGCCAAAACTTACCTGAGAGAGCCAAAAACGTTTTGGAAGAATGTTCTCTGGTCAGATGAGACAAAAGTAGAGCTTTTTGGGAAAAGGCATCAACATAGAGTTTACAGGAAAAAAAAAAGAGGCCTTCAAAGAAAAGAACACAGTCCCTACAGTCAAACATGGCGGAGGTTCCCTGATGTTTTGGGGTTGCTTTGCTGCCTCTTGCACTGGACTGCTTGACCGTGTGCATGGCATTATGAAGTCTGAAGACTACCAACAAATTTTGCAGCATAATGTAGGGCCCAGTGTGAGAAAGCTGGGTCTCCCTCAGAGGTCATGGGTCTTCCAGCAGGACAATGACCCAAAACACACTTCAAAAAGCACTAGAAAATGGTTTGAGAGAAAGTACTGGAGACTTCTAAAGTGGCCAGCAATGAGTCCAGACCTGAATCCCATAGAACACCTGTGGAGAGATCTCAAAATGGCAGTTTGGAGAAGGCACCCTTCAAATCTCAGGGACCTGGAGAAATTTGCCAAAGAAGAATGGTCTAAAATTCTAGCAGAGCATTGTAAGAAACTCATTGATGGTTACCGGAAGCGGTTGTTCGCAGTTATTTTGTCTAAAGGTTGTGCTACCAAGTATTAGGCTGAGGGTGCCAATACTTTTGTCCGGCCTATTTTTGGAGTTTTGTGTAAAATGATCAATGATCTGACTTTTTTTTCATTCTTTTTTGTGTTTTTTCATTGCAAGCAAAATAAATGAAGATATTATTACCAAAGCATTTGTGATTGCAATCATTTTCTGGAAGAAATTGAGTATTATCTGACAGAACTGCAGGGGTGCCAATACTATTGGCCAGCACTGTATATTCTCCCCATGTTTGTGTGCGTTTCCTCCCGCACTCCAAAGACATACCAATAGGGAATTTAGATTGAGCCCTGTACGGGTCCATTTATGGGTTAAAAAAAAATAGCCAAAAGATAAACATTTTTAAATACCAAATGTATTTTAATCACACATTTACAGTATTATAACCACAACTTTTTTGGCATCCCATAACAAGTTCTATAAATACATATACCTTTTTTAGGCCCAAATCTGAAGTGAGTGTTAGTTGTAATCTACAGCGGAAACACTGCTGTCATAGCCATGTAACCCATCAGATATAATTGTTAATGCTAACAGCAGCACATAAGCAATTTTACAGAGGGTGGGGGCATATTTCTGTAAGTCCATCTGCTCCTCAAGGTGATCGCAGGGTACTGATGGATTGTGATGGCTGTCATGGGGTAACAATGGCCCAAATGTCTTCCCTCTACATTGATGTCTTCACTAAAAAGACGGTTGAGATTTACCACCCCACTGGCCTGATGACTGTCCTATAAATTTGCTCACTGGGACAAGTCCTCCTCAGGGCCAAGTTCACCCATTGTCTCTATCAGAGACCCAAGCAATAAGTCATAAAATGTTAGAGAACCAACCTGGAAAGAGGATTCATCATTGTTTCTGGGCTACATCATATCTGACCCGGAAAGCAATCTGTTGTACTAGACTGGCCTTATACACAGGGCCTTAGTGCTATTCAACGTTTCATGGTGCAATATCACATGGCTAGAAGTGTGGAGATGATCCTCACAAGATAGTGGCTACTCACTCCTTCTTATGTCATGGTGACTTTGCTGCGAAACCCTCTTACAGGTCCTGGGGTGGGACAGACAGAGGTTTCTCCAAGGAACTCTCTACAGAGAGTCTCCTGTGTGTTGGAGTTTCGGGTTACCCTTGATGGTGGGTGCGAATGAGACAAAGGAGCCATAGCTCCAGTTAGACTGGCAAAGCTCATGACACAGTTTACTTAGCAGGTTCTTCCAGGAACACAAAGGCAAAGTTCATATACAGAAATAGTATCCACATTTATGGACACTCTACATACATCGACAGAATTGACATCTGCTTTTGCAAGGTATGGGGTCCGATGGTGTGGGACAGCCTATCTTGGCCTAACTACTAGTAGCTAACCTAGAAAGCTAAAAGTACTCTCTCAAATACATCTACACAGTCCTGCAGCTATATATCTACCATCTATTTGTAACAGTAACCCCAGCCTTTAGCCAGTTTTGGGCCTAAATAATGTCTAACTCAACCCACCTTCTAGAAAACCTGGAGCAAAAAGATGCTCCTCTTTACTCAGCAATGTAGGAAAGGCTTAACACTTCTCAAGCCAGCATAAAGCTTGAAAAGGGCAATCAACATCAAACAGTATAAAAAAGTTAACTTTAATGGGTTATCCGGTTTCTATCAATACTAGATCTCTAGGGTTCTGACACCTGGGACCCCTGTGGGGCATTAGTACTTAAGTCTTTGGGGCAGTGCTGAAATATCTACACTTACCACTACAGTTTTTATGGCAAATGTGTGGCATGACTCTCCCACACTACCTAGGTCCCAGTATCAATGATCGATGGGGGTCCCAGGTGTTGAACCCCTGCAGGTCTAATATTGATGACTTATCCTAAGGATAATATATTTTACTATAATTTGGGGGATACTGCAATGTTTTTTTTTTTTTTATTTATTACCTAATTCTCCTCATGATGAGCGCTTCCAAATCTGTCTTGACCAAAAAATAGGGTGAATGGAAATAATTGGACCCTGCTGCTCCTGAACTGAACTTCACAAAACTATTTTACCTGGAAATGGGTGCTTCCTCCATGTTAAAGCAGTCCATCACAGAAAAGTGCTCTTATGTTTTCTATGTAGCACC
Organism: Leptodactylus fallax; assembly: GCA_947044405.1. Classification (NCBI taxonomy): domain Eukaryota; kingdom Metazoa; phylum Chordata; class Amphibia; order Anura; family Leptodactylidae; genus Leptodactylus; species Leptodactylus fallax. The sequence goes on from CAMRHE010000021.1 coordinate 11,147,927, forward strand.
TATGTTGGTGAAGGACACCCCCCCCCCCTTCAGATTTAAAACATGCTGGCCTGCTTGTGCCTCTGCCTGTTTCTTACTTCCCCAGCAACATATTGCCATGGATTTTGTTATGGATGAAGGTAACAAGCTTTGTAAACCACCGTAACCTAAAAAGACAGTCTTCACAAAGAGACTTAGTACCCTGCTTATAACATCTAATGAGTCATATCTATAAGGATCTCTCTCCTCTAACTCTCTCCTTAGACTTCTATTGCTTGCTGCTTGAAGCTTAACAGATTTCTATGTACAGATTAGATCTGGAGCAGAAGGAGGGAAATAAGTGAAGGAGAAACTTTTCTTTAACAAAATAAAATAAAAAGTTTACTGTTGTTATTTGTGCTATTGATTTGTTAAATAAAAAAATGTTTTAAATGTTTAGGTATGCTTTAAACAGATCCAGACCACCCATTAACTATATTTCCGGGCAGTCCACTCTTAACGTACCTTTATGTCCTTGCCGTGTTAAGCTGCTGCGCGAAATCGTGCAGCTGTAGAACCAGGGAGCCAGCTGTTACTATAGCCGGACCTCCCATCTGACCCGGCGATCGAGTGATCAACCAGGGGCCAGCAACTGTAGAAGCTGCAGGGTCTTAGAGGGCTCAGATCAGCTTTGCAGTTCAGGATAGGAGGCTCCTTTAACTGGGGATAAATGTATCAGCCCCAGTTATAGGAGAAAGCGGCCAAAAAAGAAGCAAAAGCAATATTAAAATGTCTCCAAAGGTCTATTGTGACCTTAGGGGGGCATGTAAGAATAGACAAGAAAAAAAGACAACCGTAACTAAGAGGGAAAACTATTTTAAGTTTTTTAGTAAAACAGTGTTTTGTTTTTTTTAAATAACTAAATAAATAAAATGTGAAAAGTGAAAAACATGTTTCCCATTTTTTGTTTACATTTTCCGGAATATAAAAAAAACTTTGAAAAATAAAAATAAAGACTTATGTGTCACTGAAAAAAGATGAAAAACAATTTGAATAATTTGTATCATTAGTGCACTGATCAAGAGCATTAAAGCCCCCAGTCCCTTGGACAAAGTTGACTGAGGTGTAATTTTCCTGGCAGCGCATGGGCACCGGCAAGTCTAATAAATACAGCAAAAAGAATATAAAAAGATAAAAATAGAAAATTTCAATCACCACATTTCCCTAGAACACATCTAAAAGTAAAAAAACTAAGTGAAACACCTACACGTTAGGTATCCCTTTGTCGAAAACACCCGATCTACAAACTTTACAAAAATTAATTTTCATATAGTGAACGCCATAGCAGGAAAAAAAAAATTAAGAGCCAAACCGTCTTTTTTTTTTTTTTTTTTTTTTTTTGCTGTTTCACCTCGCTTTTTAAAAATTTGAATAAAAAGTGATCAAAACATCCGAAACAAAATAGTATAATTAAAGAGTAGATCTGACCCCTCCTTATGCATCCCCGTACATGGGAAATATAAAAAGTTATGGGTGTCGGAATATGGTGACTCCAAGAAAAATTTTTTGTTTTTTCTTCACAGTACATTGTACAGAATATTAAATGGTACCATTATGAAGGACAATTTGTCCTGCAAACATTAACCCTCCCACGGCTCTGTGAACAGTATAGTAAAAAAGTTATGCTATTTGGAAGACATGGAGTCAAAAACGAGAATAAAAAAATACCTGTGTTGGGAAGGTGGCGTTTAGGTATAGTGTAAATGTGACATTTTTCAAGCTAATGTCATAATGTTTATGTACCCATGTATATGCATAGAGACAAAAGACTGCAGACATCCTGTACACTCTACTGACTCAACTGTGCATGTGTGTTTCAAACAAAATGGCTCTGTCCTTTAGCAGAACAAAGTCAGCTATAGTTCATTAGCACATCTATAAAACAGGTGTTTAAAAGAAAATACTCTTTAATTTGGAACATACTAGAATAAAATATTTTTCTTTCTATACTTTTTAATTCATATTTCAACTCTTGAATGTTAGGAATATTTTTTTCTAAACTAACTTATTTCCATGATGGTTACATTTGATTGTAATTGTATAATCATTATGCCTAAAATAAATGTTTGTGTATGAAAATGCTTTTTCCAATTTGTATGTAATTTAATGGAACACTGAGTTTTGTTTGTAATAATGCTTGGTACCTGGGGGAATAGAATAATAGTCCAAATGTGTTTGAATTTTATGTAAAAGTCAATAACATAGGATAACGAAAGTGTGTTTTAAAAATATACATTTTGTAAATGTTAGGGCAAAAACAACATTTTTCTATTGGAATTTTGTTTTGCTCCTATGTATGTGAATACTGCTGTTGCAATAGATTTTACAATATATTTTTACAATAGTCAATCTGATTATACAATAGAATTTTATCCATCATATAGTTCAGGAAGAATGGAAACATAATCAAGTATGTAACAAAAAGTAGATGAAGGCTGGGGCCCCATGTGGCGTAAATCCCATGCCCACTTTGCTGTAAAATATGCACAGTGGACACGCTGCAATTTCCAAAACCGTTTTGGAAATTGCAGCATGTCCATTATACCTACGGAAACGCTGGAAGTTTCCCTATAAGTATAATTGAACTGGAAAGTACACAGAGGAAAACTCTGCGAACTTTCTATGCAAAGCACTGCAGGAAGAACCGCGATGCGTTGCCACCACGGTTTTTCCCGCAGCACTTTTTTGCCGCGGGACGCTATGTGGGGCCTTAGCCAAAGACATGTTTTGACCAAATTCATGTTATGTCTCATTTTCCTCTAGTTGACCCAAGGCATAACAAATTCAACACTGACCTATACCATTTTCATGAACTTGCATTCCAAGGCCTTATTTACATGTCAGCGTTTTGTAAGCCTAAATTGGGAATGGGGACTACAGAGATAAGGCATAATGGAAAGATTTGCTCCTAATTTATGCTTACAAACACCAATTTAAAGAAACTGACCAAAATACTGGCATGTGAATAAGTCTAGGTTTCCATGTAGCATTCATGGATTGGCATGGATTCAAATAAGAGTTGCTTAAAAGTGCTTCCATATTTTCTTTCTGCAGCAACCATTCGAAAACCTCATCTTGGCTGTGGTGTGAACACTACATGGAGACCCAGCCTAAACCTATTTAGTCAGCTAGTGAAAGTTATCTCTTTAAGTATAAAACCTGTATATTCATTGATGGCTAATATTACACTCTTCAGGGTAAAATACATTTAATGCAGCAAAATGCCTGAAATAGTCTGCATTTCTGTTGCTAACACTTGGAGACAGAGAGAAGCATGTAAGATATTTTCCAATCTGTATTTTAGATTTGTAATATTTTTTATAGTGATAATTCAATAATACATGATCTTCAGGGGCACATTCATAAACTATGATTAATCCTCAATGTAAAGTGTTTATTTTACCTTGTGCCTGAAAAAAGCAAGATATTGATTGTATATTGAAACCTCTGGTTCACTGGTTACCTTAGAGACATCCCACATATTAAAATGACAGCACTTCTGTGTGTACCCTGTCGACCTTGGAAATACCTTTACCAGTACAGAAATCAATGGGAAATCCAGGCAAATTAATTTTGGATAAGGCATCATAGTTAAATAGTCTGTCAGATAAAGTAATGGTCCTATTGTTCCTAAATACACTGATATTAATCTTTGTAACGTACATTACTTACCAAAGGCTGTATTGAGTGTTTTTATGAATAATATTTGCAATTACAGCACTATTAAAAATGACACGCTACTGTGATACCCCTTCTCAGATTTTTTTTTTTCAATGAATGTCACTGCATGTTCCTGAATATTAAAGCGACTGTACATATTATAAGCATGCATTTTAGAAAGTTTGCACATGACAAGGGTCACTACAGAAGCCAGTGATTGGCTGCAGCACTGACCTGAATTATGTAAGCCATGTCATTGCTGCAGGACCACTGAGGACCAGGCAGCAACACTGGATTTCACAGGTAATACATTTTAATTTTTTTTTTTCTATTTTATACATTTCCTTCCTTTTATGCAAATTTATTTTTGTCCTAGACCATCCTTAACATGATATCCACCTATAAGTACAATTTACTTGACATTTGTTTTCCCCCGTATTTGCAACTTACTGTAATCTGTGACTACAGTTTAGATACAGTGCCGAAAGGGAGTCTAAAGTAGACCCATGTTCTGTTCCATCATGGCTCAAACTGCTGTGTTCCCTTTCCTACTATAGCTCAGCCTCATCAGATAGGCTGTGGCGCATAACAAAAGTGTTTTACAGGTTTACCAGGTAATTCATGCATACCAAGCTGGTCATGGACGTTAAAGATGAAGACTGAAATCCCCGCTCCTTCCCTGACCTCCCCTTATCTGTCTTTCAATATAGCTTCAGGCCTGTGATTCCTCTCCTCTTCCCCTTCTTCTCTCTTCCCCACCCCTTGTTGTTTTGTTGATATGTTATGTAAAGCTTTATTAGAATCTTGATATGGTCCAGGATTAGTGTAGAATTTGTGCCTTTACTGTATTTTATCCTTTTCGTGCTCCATGGTATGCATGGGATTTATTGTACTGTGTTCCAGCCTGTAGTATTGTCAGCCAATACCACAAGGACAGAATGGTTATATATTTCCTACTAACTATAGTAGGAAAGGATAGGTCATCAATGAGAGATCAGCTGTGTGAAGGGGTCACAGTGCTTGTGACCTCTTTACTGTTTGAATCAGATGGCTTGTGATGTAATTACAGTATCATACCATTCACTTCTATGGGACAAGGCTGTAATTACATTGCATGACTGATATGAATCAAGTAGTGTGCAATGCAATCAGTGAAGATGTTGTGGCATTTACACAGATGCATCAATCCTTCCCATGTGTGTGTACATGTACCACTTCTAGGTCTCTCATCTATCCTGAGAATGAGGATCCTCTGCATCCCAGTTAACAAATCCATAGAGGAAGTGATCATGCATGCGTACATCTCTCTACATTGTATACTTTGAAGGTGACAGAAACTCTAAAATATTTCAGAACTTCCCTAAATTCATCTCCATCTCATGTCATCCTTTCTGGAATGTTGAATAGAGAGATAGGGTACCCCATTCTATTGACATAAAGGGGTCCCAAAGGTATAATATCTACCTATCAGACATTTTATAGAATATCCTGGGGAACAGAGATGTCCATCCCTCATTCCATTTAAAATATGCGGAGAGAAAACTGAGTGGAAACCTGGCGGACCCCATTATAGTCTATGGGGTGTGTGGGTTTCCGCGGGTAACCGAAGAACAGAAACCCGAACACTAGTGTGAACCTAGCGTAATCTGGATCTATTGACAGATGCATCTCCGCTACTGTCAATTGTACACCCTTGATCTGACCCATGCAAAAGTATGATACACTGAAATATTTGCTTATGAATGGAGAATATAGCTAATGGATTTGAATGTAATGGATGTACAATGTAGAAGCCCATTACCAGAAAAGACCACAGTTTGTTCCATGGTTTCACCAAAGGCAGAGGAGCTACCATAAATGACCTGTTCCCCACCTTTGCCTTATACTATTGCATTTCTATGTCTTACATCTTCTGGTTTAGGGATGGAAGTGGAACCAGCTTATACCTATATGTGTTAGACTCTAATAGTTGAGCCTCACAAATACCTGTGTAACTCACTAAAACATCTATCATTGTGCAATCCTGAAATACAAAACAAACCAGTATAGAGTTCCTGTTTCCATCATGTGGTAGAGGTGGGAAAACAAGTTTCAGTGGTGCCTGACAATCTACTGTCATCTTTCAGTGTGGATTATTATGTAGCAACCTATCAAGAATGCAGCCTGGCTTGGTCTTCAGGATGCAGCAAAATTTTTTTGTCTTATTTTCTCAACCCTGCCTCACAAAACTTTTTGATGTTTTGATTTACACACGTGGACAAAATTGTTGGTACCCCTCGTTTAATGAAAGAAAAACCCACAATGGTCACAGAAATAACTTGAATCTGACAAAAGTAATAATATATAAAAATTCTATGAAAATGAACAAATGAAAGTCAGACATTGCTTTTCAACCATGCTTCAACAGAATTTTTTTTTAAAAAGAAAACTCATGAAACAGGCCTGGACAAAAATGATGGTACCCCTGAAAATAATGTGACCAAAGGGACATGTTAAATCAAGGTGTGTCCACTAATTAGCATCACAGGTGTCTACAATCTTGTAATCAGTCAGTGGCCTGTATATAGGGCTACAGATACTCACTGTGCTGTTTGGTGACATGGTGAGTACCACACTCAACATGGACCAGAGGAAGTGAAGGAAAGAGTTGTCTCTTGTCTCAGGAGCTTAGAAAGAAAATTATAGACAAGCATGTTAAAGGTAAAGGTTATAAGACCATCTCCAAGCAGCTTGATGTTCCTGTGACTACAGTTGCACATATTCAGAAATTTAAGATCCATGGGACTGTAGCCAACCTCCCTGGATGTGGCCGCAGGAAGAAAATTGATGACAAATCAGAGAGAAGGATAATACGAATGGTAACAAAAGAGCCCAGAAAAATTTCTAAAGAGATTAAAGGTGAACTTCAAACTCAAGTAACATCACTGTCAGATCGTACCATCCGTCCGTTTGAGCCAAAGTGGACTTCATGGAAGACGACCAAGGAGGACACCATTGTTGAAAACAAATCATAAAAAAGCCAGACTGGAATTTGCCAAACTCCATGTTGACAAGCCACAAACTTCTGGGAGAATGTCCTATGGACAGATGAGACAAAAATCGAAATTTTTGGCAAGGCACATCAGCTGTATGTTCACAGAGGGAAAAATGAAGCATATCTTGAAAAGAACACTGTCCCTACTGTGAAACATGGAGGAGGCTCTGTTATGTTCTGGGGCTGCTTTGCTGCATATGGCACAGGATGTCTTGAATCTGTGCAGGGTACAATGTAATCTCAAGACTATCAAGGGATTCTAGAGAGAAATGTGCTGTCCAGTGTCCGAAAGCTTGGTCTCAGTTGCAGGTCATGGGTCTTGCAACAGGATAATGACCCAAAACACACAGCTAAAACACCCAAGAATGGCTAAGAGGAAAACATTGGACTATTCTGAAGTGGCCTTCAATGAGCCCTGACCTAAATCCTATTGAGCATCTTTGGAAAGAGCTGAAACATGACGTCTGGAAAAGGCAGCCTTCAAACCCGAAACAACTGGAGCAGTTTGCTCATGAGGAGTGGGCCAAAATACCTGTTGAGAAGTGCAGAAGTCTCATTGACAGTTACAGGAATCGCTTGATTGCAGTGATTGTCTTGAAGGGTTGTGCAACAAAATATTAAGTTAAGGGAACCATCATTTCTGTCCAGGCCTGTTTCATGAGTTGAAAAGCAATATCTGACTTTCATTTGTTCATTTTCATAGAATTTGTATATATTATTACTTTTGTCAGATTCAAGTTATTTCTGTGACCATTGTGGGTTTTTCTTTCATTAAACGAGGGGTACCAACAATTTTGTCCACGTGTGTATGTAGCCATATGAGGACTTTGTTTTTTGCAACATGATTTTCTTTTTGATGGCACCCATTTAGAGTACATTTAATGCATTCAAACAATTAGTTTTAGGTTTTTTGTTGGAGTAGTGGAAAAAAAAAAACAAATTCCAGAATTTTTTAGGTTTTAGCCAAGCTTTTTTTTGTTTCTACAGTATTCACTGTGGGCTATAAATGACATGTTTAACTTAATTCTATGTGTTGATATGCTCATAGTGATACTCCCATTTTTTATCATTTTTATGCTGTACTACTTTTGCATAATTATTAATTATTCTGTTGCCATATTATGACAAACACATTTTTTCTTTTTTTGGAGGGAGGACAAAAACAGCAATTCTGTGTTTTTTTTGTTTTTTTTTACTATTTGTAATTCACTGTTCACTGTGCAGGTTTAATAATGGGATAAATTTATAGTTTGGTGTTTTGTTTTTATTTTATCTTTCTACTGTATATAATCAATGTGTAAAGCCGAGAAATGTGACTATTTATTTTTTACATATTAAAATATTTCACTTTTTTTTTTTTTTTGTAATATTAAGGAGCTCAAACATGTAGTCAATCGATTACATGAATAAAAGTATTGCAGTGTATTATATATGCCACTTTCAAATTGATAGCCAGCCTATTAGACTCTCTTTTTTTTCTGAGTGGGACTAAAACTTCTGTAGATGGCAGACCCAGCCATTACAGTACCAGCCAACCTCCAGCTCTCATGGTATCAAAGGGGGATCCAGGTGGGTGATAGAGGTAACATCCTCACTCTGTCCAATTGCTTAGATGCCATGGTCACTATTGAAACTACTAGTTATCTTTGATCTTGTCAGTTACAGCTAGAACCTCCCTCCTTCCGCTGATGGCATAGTTACTGCAGTATTGATCACAAACTGTCCCTTGCTTATGGTGTTAAGGGGGATAAGAAAACTATCCATTTGTTTTGTTTAAATATATTTAACATTTGTTAAAAAAAAACAAAAAACATTTGAATACACTTTTATGTCTACACTGTGTGATGTTTCCTGCCATCTTACGGGTCAAGGTGCAAATGCAGTTTTCTTGCATGGCTGTTATTGTGAACAACAGAATTCTATCTGTAAAATGACCAAAATTAAAAGTATTTGAACCTTTGTCTTGAGGATCAGGGTGCAATGATGGCAGTATTATGTCAGTATTTTGCATATGTATTTTTAAACCAGAGCAGGAGTGGAAAATAAACAAACATATAATAGTTTTTTTTTACCTTATTGTGCATTAGACCCGCTCTTGGTTTTAGCTTTCATGTAAAATAGCCTTACTCACTTCCACTTCACAAGTGGCCTGTTAAGTATTATACTGTTAGCACAATACTGAAGTTTGTACAGTATTTGTTTTACTTTGTGGTTCTGTCTTCGTAGCTCAGTTACTTCCTTTTGCACCTGCAAAGCAATTTTTACCTTCGAGTTCTGCTCCTGCATCCTCATTCCAGTCTACTCCATGTCTGGTTTTGTGTCTACCCTGTCAATGCTGTTGCGTTCAGCTGCCGACTTGTGACTATTCTGGGTATCTGCCTAGAGCTAAATCTACATCTTTGTAAGAGATTAAAGGGTGAAAACCAGGGATCCTGTAGATGCCACTCCTCAGTTTAGCCAGAGCAAAACTGTTACAGGCAAAGGATCCATACTCAAGTTTTGAAAAGTCAACGCATGTAGTCATTTGATAGCTTGCTCAATGACCGTACCTTGTGTCACAAAAATGTAAGTGTAATATAGTCAACAATAATTTTCCTCTCATCGCTAACAATCAAAGATTAACCCCTTCATGCCACCGCCAATTTTTCGTTTTTGCATTTCCATTTTTCCCTCCCCGCTTCCAAGAGCCATATTTTGTTCATTTTTCAGTTCACAGAGTCACATGATGGCTTATTGTTCGCGAAACAAATTGTACTTTGTAATGGCACCATTTAATATCCTGTACAATGTACTGGGAAGCTGGAAAAAAAATTCAGAATGAGATGGAATTGGGGAAAAAAATGCATTTGTGCCAATTTCTTATGGGTTTAATTTTTACGGCATTCATTATGTGGTAAAAATGACGTTACCTGTATTCTGCGGGTCAGTATGATCGCAGCGATACCAAATTTATATAGTATTTGTAATGTTTTGATACCTTTTAAAAATTAAAAACTTTGTAAAATAGAAAAAAAAAAGTGTTGCCATATTGTGATACCTGTAACTTTTGTATATTTATGTGTATGGAGCTGGGTATGGTCTTTTTATGCGGGACAAGATGGCGTTTTTATTGATACCATTTTGGAGAAGGTCTGATGGTTTGATTTTTTTTCCTCCGCTACACCGTTCACCATATGGGATAAATATTTTAATAGTTTGGACATTTTTGAGCGCCAGGATCCCTAAAGTGTTTGTTTACTTTTGTTTATTTTTATATGTGATATAGGGAAAGGGGGTTAATTTAAACTTTTTTATATTTTTTGTGTTTTTTTTATACTTTAAAAAACTTTTTTTTTTTTTCATTTACTTTTATGATCAGACCCCCTAGGGACCTTGAACCCTAGGGGGTCTGATCGCTCATACTACCATGTTTCTCCGAAAATAAGACAGGGTCTTATAATATTTTTTGCTCTGAAAGATAGGTTAGGGCTTATTTTCAGGGGATGTCTTACTTTTTTCCATGAACAATAATCCACTGACCAGACTCCCTTATACCCAAAACAATTTAGAGTTGGCAAGTGCTAATGTTGGATGGGCTCTCACACACCGATCTGTGTCACTCCTGTCTCAGGCCCCTTGCCATTGCAGCAGCATTCCACTGCAGCCAAGTGTAACAGTTGGCTCCCCCTGGTGACCAAAGGCAGCCACAACGTTGTCATGCCAGCGGTACTACCAGATCTGTGTGTGAGAAATCAGCATTACTGGTAGTCAACCGTTATTGTTGTGGAGAACTAACCTACTAGCGCCATCTTGTGCAGATAGCTCCCTTAAAGTCAATTTGCGATTTTCTTTGGGGTGCAATTCTTTTGGGGGTGTCTACTTTCTATTGGGGGTGTCTTCTTTCCTTGATGAGGGGTCTACTGTATCTGTTCTACTGTATTCTATTTACTTTCTTACATGTATAGCTGTCTGGACACTTTTTTTTCTTTAATGAACTGTAGCTAGGGCTTATTTTCGGAGTAGGGCTTATTTTCAGAGAAATACGGTATTCACTGCAATACTAATGTATTGCAGTGAATAGTAAAATCCCTTGCCGCCTTTGACATGCTGCCTATGGCAGTGTGTCATAGATCTAATGTAATGACAAGACTGGGAGCCTTCAATAGGCTCCTGGCTGTCATGACAACCGATCGCCACCCTCCGATGATATTCTGGAGGGAACGATCGAGATAAAATGGCAGCGCCCATGGCGGTCACGTTTGACTGCAACATCTAAAGTGTTAACAGCTGCGAATGGTGTCAGCACCGATCACAGATGTTAGCAGCAGGTATTATACAGCCAGCGTCCTCCGTTTTATGGAGAGCGCTCTGCTCCTGAGCTCTCAACATACACTCCTTCACACTCAATCACGTACATGTACGTGATATTGCGTGAAGGGGTTAAAGTGTCAAAACCAATTTTCTTAGTCACCAAAAAGGTAATACTTATAAGTGTGTTATGGTTGGTTAATTGTACACTAAATGTATGAATGTTATCCCAAGTTTTCTTGTTCTCTGCTTTTTTTTTTTTTCTTTTTTTTACAGTATATTATTGTATTAAATAAGTCAAAGATTACTACACTTTGGAACTCAAAGAAATAATCTGAATATATTTCCAAATGGAATTACATTTAATTTTACACACTGTAATAAAATATATACTCATCATAATTTCCTATAAGAATGTCCATTAAATTGTGTTTTTTCTCTAATTATCAGAGCTAGTGATTATGGCACTGATAATTACTCAAGGGAATCTTTAAAACATGGACAGCTGTTCGTCCTTTATGGGAGGATCGACAATCTCTAAATCACAAATGGCATTATAGGAATATATCTACTGCTCTTCTGCCAGTATTTATTCACATCACATCATTTTAAGAGGTGAAATTGAAATGAAGATAATTTTACTTAATAATGAAAAAAATACTGGGAAAATGATTCATTGTGTATGGTTCTACTTTGCGCATGAAATTCCCTAATTATTAATACATCAAATGCTCAATTCACACCAAGTTTTTGCATACAGCTGGGAGGATGGGCCAATAAAAAGATCTAGATCTAGATGTATAGTCTACAGTATCCAAAGAACTTTATGGCTCAAACACACGCAAAAAGTGTCAATAACCTACCAATGTCAATATTGTACAACCTGAGATGTACCTCACAATAAAAATCAGTGATAGTTAAAAGCATTTGAGCAGTTTAACAGGCTAGCAGAGCCTCTTCTAGGTTATTTGACATCACAATCTCTCACGCTGACGTGGATTCTGTGACTCTTCTAGCATGCTGTTGCCGCAACCCAGTCGGATGAGACCGGAGGATGGGAGTAGTACTGGCGGATGCTGTACCACTTAGCAGGCCGAGCACGCTCCCAAGCAGCTCCAGTCCCACTCCTAGGCCGGACAAAGTCGAGGGGGGGTCCTGCAGCACTACCAGATGGTGGTGGTAGTCGTTCTTTCCCCCGGGGCACTTCCAGTTGAAGAGGAATCCCTCCTACCTGAGCCGGTGTGGTGTTGGTCGGAAGAGCCCTGATGTTACAACAGGCACGACTCAGGATTCAGCATTGCAGGTAAATCAAACAGCCTTTTATTTAGGAAACTGTCACAGAAGAATAACAGCAGCTTCTTGATGGGGGTCGTAGTACAGTGTCCAAACCCCAGCCTTGGTTCTAGGAGGCCTGACAAAGAACTGGAACCTGAAGACTAGGCCCGAAATAGTCCTCCTGAATGGGGCTGTGCTGGCTAACCGTTGGCCTCAGTGCAGCTTGTGGGGCAGGAAACCTCTGCACACCCTCACTCTTCCACTGCTCACACTAGACTGACTGCTCTCAGACCAAGGGTTACCGTGGAGACGAGGTCTCCCAGAACCCCGCCCAGTGGCCTGTGATAGGCCAGGGCTAACCAAGGCTAGACTTGAACACTGCAGGGGAGAAATAACAGGGAAAGCTGCAAACAGTGACACTTAACACAGAACAGAACTTACAGACATAAAACCCAGAGGCACACAAGACAAACACATAAATGCAGTAGCGCTCTGGGATGCTGCACTGTTCTTCTCCAATGACTTCATATATACCTTTAGTATACACTGCATGCCAGCATTAAATTTTCTCTTCTATAAAGTGGTTCCCTAGAGGGTTGAAAAGAAGAACATGTTTGAAATAGTCCCTAATAGTCCCACAGCACCATGTCAGTGGTGATAACAAGTTCTCTTTAAAACATGAAGAATTTTCCTTGCCCAAAAGGATTTTCATGCTAAAGCAGAGGAAAAACTATAAGAGGGAGGAGGGCTCAGCAAGACATTGATATTGGTTGACATACATGGCAGAATAGGAAGCAGTTGGCTTCCTGCTCTGCCACTCTGTAACTTGTAACTTACAGGTATCCATGACCACAAACAAGATGTCTTCTTTCCGGTGCAGAAAAGCGCAATGGCATCACAGAATTGTTACTGCTGTGCTGGGACGCAGACATCTAGTCTGTGGTCAGGATGCCTGCAAGTTAGAGCAGGAAGTCAGAAGATGTGTCGTCGGCGGCTCCATGCATTAAGGGATCGGAGGCAGGTAAGTATATAACTTTTATTATTCGTGGCAATTTATAAGATGCATATTATATTATAAATGGGATACTATATCGGTTATAACTGCCACCTATAGTAAATTATATATTATAGTTATAATATGCCACTTATAAAATACCACTTGATATAAAATACCAGTTATAATATGACATTTTATGAGTAGCATATTATATGTGGCATTTTATATTATAAATGGCGTAAGTTATAACTTATAAGATACCACTTATAAGTCACTTATAAAATGCCACTTATTACATATTATAAGTGACATGAAGAGGCATCATTTATATAAGGTAGCCTTATTAATATAAGGGGGGCAGTATTTATGTCAGGGAGTATAATATAAGTATTAATTACGGTGGAACTTGGGCAGAATTTTATTAAAGGAGTTGTTCAGCTTATTTTTTTTAAATTTTTTTTTTATTAATGATCAATCTTTAGGATAGGTCATCAACAAGTGATCAGTCTGGGTCTGACACCTGGGACCCCCACTGATTTAGCTGTGGTTTCTTCATTGTTTACATTGCACACTATTTTATAGTGCTATGTAATTACAGCCTCATCTCATAGAAGTGAATAGGACAAGGCTGTAGTTGCATAGCACAGCCAATATGAGACAAACAATACTGTAGAGTGCAAACAGAGAACAGGTCATGGTGCTTGCAGAAGCACTGCAATGTCTTCAGACAGCTGATCAGTGTGGGACCTAGGTGTTGGACCACCACTGATCTTTTATTGACGACCTATCCTCAGTATATGTCATCAATAAAAGATCAGTGGTGGTCCTACAGCTGGAATAACCCTTTTAATGAGGGGGAAACACAGGGAACTTTATTTGAAAGAGCACACACGGGCTTTACTAATTTAAGGGGCACACAGGGATATTATTAATTTAAACATGTATGCAGTGGGTATTTTTCATTTTCAGGGGATGTTTATATTATATATTTTATTACTGTCTTCTTCTGTGCAAACTCCCCATCCTGCTGCTAACCAATGTGGGTCAGGTGTTTGGAAAAGTGAGGAGCCAAAGATGTCTGACTTGTCTCTGTAAAGTTTGCAACACAAAGCTGAAAGAAGTGGTCATTAGGGTCTAAATGGAAAAGACAGGAAATTACAGCCAGAGACATCACTTGTAAGTAACTATGTTTCCTGCACTGTACTCACCTAAATTATCTGCACAACCTGTGTAGAGCTGGTACCTACCACTATACAGTCACTGTATAGTGATAGTATTGGTGGTACCTGGGTAGGGGGCTCACTTGGATGAGTAAGATGAAGCCTATTAAACCAGCAGCACAGTTAGATAGGTCAGGATCAGATGAATGTAACAGCTTTTTCGTCATGAAAATTCTTGCATCCATTGCCAAGATATTCATAGTCTGGTTCATTTGGGACGGCTCCATTGCTGCAAAATGCTATGTCCCACACTGCTGTGATGTTCCAGGCAAAGGAAGAACCTTGGCCCTGTTGCAAAAAGAAGGGGGGAAGTAGGGCATATTAGAGCAGTGTGGAGTGTAGCAGCTTGGAGCAAGGGAGACACCTTCGGTGCTCCAGATTGCTCATTTGCATATTGTGAAATAAATGAATGTCTCTGTAACAGAGGCATAAATTTTCATGGGGAAAAAAAGCATCGCTTTCAGATGAGTCTAATCTAGCTATCTTGCTAGTTGCTGGTTTACCCTGGTAATTCGGTGTCGTTTTTGTCTGGTCTGCTCTTTAAGCCATGTCAGATCTCTAAGGCTGTGTTCACACTGAGTTTTTTGGCAGTGGATTTTGACGCGGAATCCGCCTCAAAAAACGCCTCCCATTTATTTCAATGGGAGTCAGTAGCAGTTTTTTTTCCTCTAGTGTTTTTTTCCGCTAGCGGAAAAAAAAAGCAACATGACCTATCTTCAGGCGGATTCCGCCTGCGGTGTCCGTGGCTCAAGACTCCCTCCTGATTAGGCCCATTCATCTGGGCCTAATCAGGAGCGGGATGCCGCGACGGAATGCTGATGCACTTCATCGGCATCCCGTCGCGGCAGATCGCTCTGAAAATTATTTTAATTTTCCGCCGTGTGAACACACCCTTACTTGGTAATTGTTCTGTCCTCCTTATGTGTGTGAAGCATAAGTTGACATGCAGCTAAACTCCCTCCTAGTAATTAATTGACTCTGGAGCGAACTTTAACTTTTATTACAAGGATAGGGTGAAACTGGGAAACAGAAAGATAATGCATTTACTAATGCATACAAGCATGTAGAAACACACTATAACACAAACCAATGTATACACAGACATATGCATGAAGTACAAGATGTATACAGTATGATAGTACAGAGATGAGGAACATCCATAGACATAAACTGTACATGTGCTCCTGAATGGTGCTGTCCTAACTGTAACAAGCATGGTCTCCAGCTATAGTAACTGTGGGCTGGGAAATTACACCAGGAGACATGCAAACATAATAATGTGCATAAACACAAACTATAATGCTGGATTACAACTAGAACATACCAGCGATGCTACTGTAGGTCTAGACGAGGAGGATGGGAATGGATGCTGCTAGCTGAACAGCAACTTCCAAGTGAAATGGCCACTGATGATCTGACTTGATGGGGTCATTAGGTCATAGGTGGGAACTACAGTAGCTCTAGTGGGACATACAGGGAATAGTATGATAATTTGCCCATGACTATATTTGCTATTTATGTGCTACATTACCACCAATACAAGACTATTCTAGATATTACAACCTGGGGATTTTCTGCAGCAAAGTTCAAATCTCTATTTCCATATGGAGGCAAATAGTGATTAGAAAGTCCCTAAGGCTCCACACCTTGTTTTAACCAATGTGGATTGCGGCTTTGATAGTCCAGTGCCTAAGCTCAAATGCAGCAGCATCAGTGTGGCTTCCCCAAGTAAAAAGACATACATACCCCCAACATTTTAATTTTAAAAGAGCAGCACTTCTAGTTCATTGTGTGAAAGGTCCATTTGTTCATGCGCACCTATACACCACAATAATTTTAAATGTACACATTAACACAAAAATTATATCAATGTGAAATTTTTAAGGTTCAATATCCTTGTAGAAACCAGGCACTTTTTGAAGGAATTTAGTCAGTTCAATTAGTTTATAAGTTGAGACAGAAAGGAAGGGTAGAGGGGTTTCAGTCAAATGTAAGCACTGTCTCTCCAGAAGAGGAAACCTTGGGTAATATGTTACGTCTGTTCAAAAAGTTTTCATTTGTTACCATGTACAGAAATCAAAGCAGCGGTTTGTGCTCCAGAGCTGCTTTTCCTGCTTTAGCTACAGTCAGATAGGTAAAAACCATTGTCAGCTGTTTTAGAGCAAAGAAGAGTTCTTATACTGAGTTTCAGGTGCCTGTGTATACATAGAGCAAATGCTAAAACACTAAGAAGAAAACCAATATTGCGATTGTACTGTATTTTAGGGTTTTCTCATTTTATTGTCTGTTCTTTGAAGGGAATCTGTCTCCAGGGAGCTCAGAATCAAACCAGCCACATTGCATAGTATGGGAAATTATGTTGAGCACCATCTTACCTTCACATAGTCCAATAGATGTACCATTTCCTTGAAAAAGTCTGTTATCATATATAATCCTATAGTGGATCAGAGCAACAGATTTCAATGATAGTAGTGTGCACGAACCCTTAGGCAGTTGTAGACATAACTAGGAGAACTCTTTAACTACCATATCTGTACATGCCAAATTTTATTAAGAGACTCAATGGGATGACCAGGGTTTCCTACTCACCTCCTTGTTATCCAGGACACATGTGCTTGTTCCTTCCTAGGCTATAGTTTGTGGGTTAAAAATCTGAGAGATGCTGCAAATGTAAATAGTTGTATCCTTTCAGTCTTCAGACTGTTAGAAATAAGCAATGATACACTTTCATAAGAAGGCAAAGCTAAGTATTAATATTACAGTATGTCTTTGTGACATAATGGAAATGCAGAATTTCAATTTTTCTAAAAAGGTAAGAAATACATTTGTAATAAATATGCACCTTGATTATCATAGAAAGCCATTTGTTTCTGTTCACCAGCTCTGTGCACTGTCCATCTCATCACTGGCAGGATTGTATCCTATACAGGAGAAGAATGTCTAGAATCTGATAGGCAATTATACAGCGTGTGGTGACTCCACTCCACATTTCCCTATCAGCCTTGTTCCTAGATTGAGGCAATACAATGTACAGCACGTCTCACTGTGTCTCCAGGATTTCTGCTGGCAGCTGGGTCAGGGAGCTTGGGTAGAGCAGAGCTGCATGCACTATGCACAGTAGCCTGGCACAGTGTGACATCTGTAGAACAGAACATATAGTACAGACAGGTCACATATATAGCACATAGTGCAGGCACAGGTTAGCTTATAAAGCTGTGATCCCTGCAGCATACTACACCCTGGCTGCACACTTCACATCTGTCTACAGGAGCAAGCAAGGATCCTGCTGCTGTTAATGAAAAGTTTTCTGCCATTTGTGAAAGGATGAGTAAAAAGGCTCTGCACCTCTACCAACTGCTCTCATAGGGTCTGTTGGGTTGGATGACATTTATTTGTTATTGCAGTGCCAATAAGGAACTGGGAAGTGTTTATTTTTCTGGTAAGAAGACTGGGATATTTTGGGAATTCCTAATATTGGATTATTAGCGCTTACACCATGATTTGGATCTGGGGACCTATGCTACTGTCACTTTGCACAGGGGCTGATGTGAAAGCTGGTAGCTGCAATGAGGTCAGACAGGCATATAGTGCTAAGGGATTCAGCCTGGCCAATGTCCCCTACCTAGAGATAGCAGGTAAGCATAAGCTTTCATCTCCCTTGTCCCATCAAGCAATATATTATACTGCTGTGCTTGTGTTTTCTTTGTGCACTTTCTGAAATGTTAATCCCTAATTGTTCTAGATGTTGTGTTTTCACAATTGTATATTTAAGTGTTTTCTTTATATTACAGTTTTAACTTGCCATTGTGCCTATTTGCATGTGGTTTCAATGCACTTTGGCATATTTATAGGCATGAACAGTCATGAAGTATATTCTACACATTTACCATCAATACTCTTGTGACTAAGTGAGGGAACAATGCTGACAAATCTCAATATACTTGTAACTGACACAAAATGATTGGACTAATAGCTTGTATTGTGTGTATTGTTGGCTTATGATCCAACACTGCATGTTATGTTATTTGCAACGCTGTGCAGTTAGTGGTAATCTTTGATGTCAATGCTGAAGCAGGGTAGACACCTACTGCAAATAGATTGGGATGTTTCAGATATCAAAGTGCTACAATGATATCCAAGAAGAAATATTCTGCATCATTTGGTTTAGGAATATCATTCGATTTATTCTGGATCTGATCTGTTGTTGTTTTTCCTATTTTTCAAGAATGAACAAAGCACATCAATTATATTAACATAATCTTCATTTTTAGTCAGTCACTTTTTTGGTCCAGTGCTGATAAATGGCTCTTGAAATTTTACTTTGGACATATGTTCATGCTCTTTAACTGGCCATTAATACTACTTATATCATTACAGAATTAGATGCAATTTATATAGTATAAATATCTCTAGATAAAAGATTGCTTAGTCTTCACATGTATTGAAATATGGCAATGATACAGTATAAATCTGAAAAGTAAACTGTAGGATAATGAAGACTTAAAAACATAATGCACCACTTTGCACATTGACAGCAGTAAATGACAATCTTATATGTGCATGTATTTTTACCAGATATACTGAGTGATCTAGCCTGCTGTCTTCTAACTCCGGTCCAGTGCACCAGGTTGGGTTTCCCTAATGTATTTGCTTTGTGTGTGTGTTCATCTCCAGATAATGCTGAGTTGCACTTTGGAGAGCTGCTGTGCACTCTTTCAGTAATTAGGATAAACTTAGAGTTGCTGAAATGGATGTGATTTCCTGAAAGCCTTTACTACTGTGCATATATGTGTCAGATAAAGTACTGTACCGTGTACAAAGAATAAGTACTCTATTTCCACCAGTTACATTTTTCTATGTATATCATGTAGTAAGTAAGTACTCTTATAATAAAAATATGTATCGCTTTTCTCAAGCCTCAGACTTCAGGTTTTCAAATATTCCTATGCTCTAAACTGATTTGAGATTTTCAGGGCCTGTCCAGGTGCATTAAGGATGATAGCCTATTAATTACATAGCAAAAAAGCATGAGCCACCCTGATGTATGATATCTGTACCCACCTGGCATAAGTGGCAGCACTGGTAAAACACCCACTGACAAGAATAAAGCTTTAGTCTAAGGCCCCACATATCGAAATGCAGCAAAAAAAGCCGCAGAAAAAAACGTGGTGGAAACACATCACATTTTTTTCTGCAGAGTTTTTCATAGCATTTTCTCAGAGTTATCCTCTGTGGACTCTCTGCCCCATTATACCTAAACGGAAAACGCCAGCATTTCCACAGGTATAATTGACATGCTGCGATTTTCAAAAACGCGGCTTTTCCGCTGAAGATTTTTTTTCTGCAGTGTGTGGATGGGATTAATCAGAATCCCATCCACTTTGCAGGTATGGTAAAACATAGCGTTTTTTGCCGCTGCATTTTTGCAACATGGGGCTTCAGTTTTAGAATTTTATCCTGCACAGTGCCACTGCTGACTGAGCACTGTGCAGGTACTGAAACCTAACCTCATTTACTTGAATGAGGCTGTTACAGTTTCCTGTACTGTGGGAAACATAATGTTGGACCCTTCTGATTAGGATATCATAACATATATCCTCACAATGTCATAATTTCATACAATAGTAGAATCCCTTAAACAACTAAGGCTATGTTCACATCTCTGTCAGGTATTTCGGCATGTCCAATATAGGAGCAGAACAACAAGATAGCAGAGGTACTGGATTAGTTGTAGGGCTAATACAGAGTTCCCCCTTTGACAAAAATATGGTCCATCTTGTTTCCATTTGGAAGTTCAGCATTTTATTAGGCAAGATAATGCAGATTGCGGCATTACTATGTCCAGCTTTTTCTGCACAGATGCGAATGTGACCTAATTTGTTATAGCCTTCTGGACCCTCTGATGTTGTGCACCAACCATGTCTAATATCATGTCAAAATTAGCCAATAGTGGATTGAAAGGGTTGTATCCAAAATAAGTTACACCCTATCCATGGATAAGTGACAACTGCTATATCAGTGGTGGTCTGACTGCTGGTACCCCCACCAATCACCAGAATTGGGGTTTCCATGTCTTCGATTCCCCAGCTGGTGGTCAAGCCTCCTCACTGTCACTCCATCAGTCTTACAGAGATTGAATAGAGTATAGATCGTAACACTTAACATCTGATGCTGTTAATATTCTGATTGTCTACAAGTTATATACTTCCACTTCAGAGAAAGGTATATACGAAGTTCCTGTAACTCATGTAGGTAACGGAAATTATTGCCCTATATTTCTCTACATTTTCTCTTTTGTAATCTAGCCTTCTTTTTTGGCTTAGTTAATGTTATTTGAACTGCTACACATGGATATAATTTTATCGTGTATGATGTAGTTATAAACCCAGCATGTCAAGTAATGTCAGGTGCACTTCTGTTATAGGACGGTGCCTTTAAACATGAAGATGCTAATAAGATGCTAATATTCTCCAGTGCAGTACTGTTAATTACATGGCAAACATCGTATGCAAACAAGTGTTTTCAACATCATCTTGAATATTTCATATGAATGCCATTTCCCACACTGCACAGACTTTCACATGTCATTTATTTAATATGTGGTTCTATTTGCCCATGCAATTTGTATAACATAATATAGTATACAAACTAAGCATAATATATCACAAAAATACTTTGTTGCAGGTTAAAAAATAGAATTGCTATTTTTATCGAAAGTCCTTTTAGTAGCAGCTTCATGGTTCGTAGCAAATATTCAAATATGGACAAACAGGCATTTTCTATCAGTAACTACATTAATAAGACTACACGACAAAAGAAAAAAATTCAGGGTTACAATTATTGCAACAGGAGTCTATGTAACTGGCTTTGGGATCAAATTGTTATTTGGAGAAGAGACAATTGACTGTAAAAAAAAATTGTAAATTTTCATGATGAGGCCTATGTGGAAGACAACCATATGATACAGACCATATTACTAATCTTTTTAATATAGTTGTAAAGAAATACAGGAGAAGGTTTGATAAACTTTTCCTTTCTGCAGATGACTAAAACGTATGTAATAGGGTTTATTTTCTGGAGGGGCTTGTAACATGGAAATAATTTAGTTTTACTGGATAAATGATCCAAACAATGGAAACTGCTCTCAAATCATTCCAAATTTGAAATAGTAGCCTGCAATAGAAATGTCGTTTTTTTGTAATGCATTAGCATTGTAATGCATTGCATTAGTGATCAGAACCCCTGGGGTTCAAGACCCCTAGGGGGTCTAATAAATGCAAAAAAAAAAAAATATATATATCAAAAATAAAAAAAATATTAAAAGTTCAAATCACTGCCCCCCCCCCCCCTTTCCCTAGAACACATATAAAAGTACTTAAATATTGTGAAACACATACACATTAGGTATCTCTGTGTCCAAAAATGCCTGGTGTACAAATCTATAAAAATATTTTTCCCGTATGGTAAACTCTGGAGCAGGAAAAAAAAATCAAAAGTGCCAAACCATAATTTTTTCACTGCTTTGCCTCTCATAAAAAATTTTAATAAAAAGGGATCAAAGCAAGAGCAATTCCCCAAAATGGTATAACTAAAAAGTACACCTGGTCCTGCAAAAAAAGACGCCCTATGCATCCAAGTACATGGAAGTATAAAAAAGTTACGGGAGTCAGAATATGGCGACTCTTAGAAAAAAATTTTTTTTGCACAATTTTGGATTTTTGTTAAGGGGTTAAAATGTAAATAAAACCATATAAATTTGGTATGCCCGGAATCGTACCAAAACATACAATACAGGTGACATGTCATTTTGGCTTCACAGTGAACGCTGTAGTATAATGTTGTACCGTGTTAGCCATAGAAGGTAGTGGAAGAGTGAAGAAATCAGGCGATACCTTTTAGTGGCTAACTGAGTATATTTGATAGTGAGCTTTCAAAAGTACTAGCTCTCTTCTTCAGACATTGTGTTATACAAGAAACTGAAAATTCACACACTCTTTATACACATATAAAACATGGATCTTCAAAGGATCTTAGAATAATAAAATGCAATATAAGTAGAGAAGTTATATACAACAGGTCAAGAAATAATCTGGATAACTTGTGGGGCGTGAAGGAGGGATCAGTAATTCTTGCTGTTATCTGTTTGCTATCAGGTGGTGATTTGTGACCCTCACAGTTCAGACATAGTGTGACATGAAACTGGCATGAATATTAAGTCCAAATTGCAGAGTTTGAAATTTTTGCATTAACTTATATTCTCATTCTTTCCTCTCCCTCTCTGTCTTAAAATGTCCCATTAAAACCACAACCCACAAATCTTCAATAGAGTGGTCTTCTCCGGAGAAATGTGCGGCCACTGGGAGATCTGTTCTGCTGTTATTAATGGTGAATCTGTGTGAGTTCATTCGCTGACTAAGTCTCTGTCCTGTTTCCCCCACATAGAGGCCTGTGGTGGGACATTGCACACACATTATGAGATACACCACATTGGAAGACCTGCAGGAAAATGTCCCCTTAATTCTGTGCACCTGTTGTGACTGTGGGACAGGTACACTGTCAGCGTTGTGGATGTGTCTGTAGGTCTTGTACCTGTTTTGCAGGCAAGGTGAGGTGCCATTTTCAGTTGGGGCCTTCAGGGCACTCCAGACAATAATATACCTCAGGTTTGGTGGTTTTCGAAAGGAAAGGAGAGTGGGGACAGTGAATGTCGTAAAAACGAAATCTATAAGAAAGTCACACAAATGCACTTTTTCTTCAAATCTACCCCATTCTGAATTTTTTTTCCAGCTTCCCAGTACATTGTACAGAATAACTAATGGTAGCATCATGAAGAAAAATTTGTCCTGCAAACATTAAAACCTCATATGGCTCTGAGAGCAGAAAAATAAAAAAGTTATGGGGTATGGAAGGGGGGGGATGAAGTGCATGGACCCCAGAAGATGCACTTCATCATAAATTAGGCTCTAACTCTGGTAGGGCAGGGACTATCAAGACTGTTGTGGTAAACGTCAGTCTTGATAAATGAGCCCCCCTATGTTTTTCTGGGTTGGAGTATGTATATTCATATGCTTTCAGACATTTGCTCAGGATGACTCTATTCAGATTAATCTACCTGTTTATAATTTTGTAAATTTCATTCAAATCTTTTTTTTTTTTTTTCAAATTCTGTTTCAACTATACAATACAGAGAATAGTCACATATATAGCATCATACAGAGTTCACATAACAAATATCTTTTATAAAAAAAATTTTCACTAAAGAAAGACAGGTATTCGGTGACATAACTGTAAGACCAGAGATATAAAATTAGATATACATTAACATCAAAAACTCTGGACCTTGAAATTTCATTCAAATCTGATAACATTATGGCCAATTTCACACAACTACATTTTGGTGAGTATTTGTTAGCTTAAACAATGATTGACTCCTAAACATGGAGGAGATAGAAATCTCCCTATTTTTTTTTATCTGTAGTTTCCGTTCTTAATTTTCTTTTACAAATACTGATGCAAAATACAGACCGAAATACAGTGTGGCAGATTTAGTAATACTCTCTAAGACCTACAGTTTATTCATACAACCGAGTTTCTGTGGACGTGTTGTATTTTATCATAGACCAGCCCCACAGATTCGCTTTCATGCAACTGATTTGTCCATTGATGTGAATAGGGCAATGAAAAAACTGACCCCAGATGGATCCAAGAAAAACACAGCTGAAAATTGAGTCAGTTTTGTGAATAAAAGCAGTGTCACCTTAGACAATAGTCTAAAAATGTGCCAGATTGTATGTATATAAACCTGAGGAAGTCACACTTGGCAGGAAACGTGTTGGTTAATATATGAGTGGTTGGTGTGTGATGTGTGTGTAAAGGAGCACTGCACAGTACCCATATTTGCTAGAATCAGATTATCTGAATTAAAGAAGTTCACTTATCTGTTCTGAGGAGAGTACATGTATTGTTTGCACCCGGATGGAGGCAAACTGAGAATGGGAGTAGTACAACGGTAGGCCAGACTCTCAATCAAGCTCCTTCAGCCCACCTCTTAGGTGGGAATAGAAATGAGGGGCGACATCAATGTACCTGTTCCCCAGGGAACTTCAAATTGGAGAGGGAGCCAATGGTGTACGGAAGGGCCCTGATGGTAATCACAGGAACAACTCAGGATGCATTAGTGCAGTTGAACCAATATGAATTTTACGGAGACAATTGATATCACATCCAGCTTCCTGATAGTTGTAGTCATTGAATTCCACTGTGGTGGCTGGTCTCAGACTTCAGATGAGGGATGCCCAGATTTATGGATGGTATTTGGAGCATTTTCTACGCAACAGTAATAGAAAGTCTCTACCTCTCCCACTATAGCTATGGAGGATGAATTAAATGAAGTCCCATGATCCCAGATACCTTAAGATAAATGAGTCCTGGCTGAAAGGTTCTGCAAACCACAACTTCTCTATTGGCACTCTACTTTCTGTCTATGAGGTTGACAACTTTTCTTTCCTGTCTCGGGCGGTATATGGCTGCTGGGCTGATGGATTCTCTTCCCTTAGGAGCTGCAATGAGCACATATCATGTGATTTTACCTGCACCACTTCTAACACACAACTAACCAACAGTTGCCGAAGACTTCCAGTCTCCACCCCTAAGCCTAGGCCACTGATTGGCCAGGGATAAACCTTGTCCTCTAAAACAGAGATGTGCCTATTCACAGTAGATTACTACTGATGAAGGGGGGAATTAACATATAAGGAAGCTGCAAATCATAAAGTAAAAAAGGAGAAATAGACATAAAATAATTAGTTACATAAAGTACACAGTGGCACAAACAATAAAATGAAATAAAAACAGTTTTAAGCAGTGTACACTGGGATGCTACAGTATCGTGTTTCAGGACCAGAGGTAGCTGGCAAACCGCTGAAAGATTGCCCCATAAAGCTGCTGTGAATGCTGTGCCTATCCAATCACAACCACACTAGGTGAGTGCAGACACACATTACTCATTTCTGCATGTTTATTGCATCCTTCACAGTGGTGCTCCTCTGTTCTCTTCTAATCCTATTTTGATTATAACAATTGACACATTTCCTTTAAACCTTTCCTGACATCCGCTGTAATAGTATGGAAGATGCTGTGATTTTTAAATATGGCACTATCCCCCTTGGTCAAAGCTTTGGGTGGGGTGGATCGCAGGCCCCCAGAACAAGATCTGGGACCGCCGATCCATTGCCATGACAGCAGCAGCCTATTGAAGGCTCCCAGGATGGACGGCTATACACTTCTATTACAGATTGTGCTATTCATGTTCATGTTTTAGGCAACATTGTGAGTGAGCTCACTCCCTTGGATGAAAAGCAACCTAACACATGAATGGACTCAGGACGCAGGATTCATGTTAGTGCTCACCTTTTCTTCTCTAGACCATTATTCTTTCAGGTGTACCAAATTGTCTAAAGGGAGAACCAAGGAGAGATGAGAACTCTTGTGAGCCAGAAGAGAATCTGACCTGATCTGTCAGTCATGCTTTTTGGGAAGTAAATACCGCAACAGAAATGGCACACTGTCAGTGAGTCTGTCTTGCCATCTAAAAAGCTGGAACATCTCTGATTAGAAAACAGCCATCACCCCTTCATGGGAGCAAATACCACAGCAACTTATCGTTAGTGGAGTTTCAATTTACAGAATTTTGAGAAATTTTGGCACACAGTCAGTGTGCCTAGCCTGCCTGCTGAAAAGCTGGAGTATCGAAAACCAAGCCACAGAAATTTTTATTCTTCTTCTCATTACCTAAATGTACTGCAAATGTTTCCTGTAAGATGTATATCAAAGGGATGACAGCACTGATGCTGTAGTTGTCCTGGTTACTGACTCATTTGGTGGCCTGAGCCTCCTCAAAGGGCTTCAGAAGGCGACTTGCTTCCCTCATAGATGCCAATGGAGGATTTTAAAATAACAAAATAACACAATGTCTCTGAGGTTTGCTTCATGCAGTAATCATTAACTGCCTTCTGCTACCCAAGCAGGTGCTCTAGCATGTGCCACACAATGATGCATGGTGCCATGAAATAAGGGGGGGATAGTGGAAGCAATGGCCTGCCAAGGTGAAGTTGGGGGTCGGAACTGGTCCAGTGAGGAAGACCTGGAGAAGGCAAATGGGTCTCGCCTGGTGTTGAAACTGGGCCTGCACCTATAGAGTGGTATCAATACTAGCACTTTGCCCTCCTAACTTTCTGGACAGTGGCCACTGCTGCTCAAAACATTGACTTAGTGGGCCGTGAAATCTATGCATTATCCCATAATTTCTGTTCCGCGTTGACAGTGGTGTGCACCCTTCCCTGCGTGGGCATTCAGGAATTATAGGAAAGGCCCACATGGCGATATCAAACAGCTCTCCTATAAAGATATAATGGCAGCTAGGTGTTATCCATCAAGATGATGTACATGCCATCAGTTGGCAAAACACTTTGGAATCCACTAAGTGCCACGGCACTTCCAGTAACTTGGACAGGTGCTAGATAAAGTTGCAAAGCAGCCAGATGGCTAGACACATATTGCTGTTTCTTGGACATATATTCCCTTATGGATGTTTGTGGGCATGGAGGAAAAGGAGAAGCAGACTGAGAGGTGTGGATGTGGCCTGCCTACAAATAAGATCTCATGGGAAGGAGTTGGAATCTTGCTTACTTTGCCTTCCTGTGCCACTGCCAGTTCTATTTTTACATTCTATTGATGCCATTTCATGTGAGTATGGAGAGACCTATTTCCTATATGTTTGCCTGCACGGCCATGGCTAATTTTCTTGAAGATCTTGCACCTTGCCATGGATTTGTCATTTGGTAATGTACAAAAAAATTCCCATACAAGAGATTACCACAAGTAACTTCTACTGCCAACCCCAGCAGCAGTGTAAATGTGTCTGACAGTGCCACCACCTGAGCTTACCTTAGACCTATCACAGGCAGGTTTTTTGGATCCTCTGTCACTATTACCTCCAAGTCCACCTCTGCCTCCTATATATCCAAAAAAACTGTCTGTTTTTCATCCAACTCCTCAAGGAGGGGAAGGCTTGGGCTAAGAGGAATATCTTTTGGCAGATGCCACATGACTACTAGGAAATGGGATCTGTGTCAGTGAAGATGAAGACATGGTTAACAGTGAAGAAAGGCAATGTGGTAAATTGTGTTACAACAGCAGAGAAGGAGAAGAAACACACAGAATACCGACTCAACATTTGTATATAATGATTTTCAAAAATGTTATCTTTATTCTCAGGAAGTACAACAACCCTGCAGCTACTGGTGGGGCTGCTAAGACCAGATGTAGTTTTGTTGTTGCCACCTACATTTTTATTGTTAGTAAAAGTACTTGTACTGGAGCATTATATGACAGCAACACAAGTGTTTCCTCCTCATCTTCCTTTTAATGTGTCCCCTGTTTTTTTTTTAGTCTTGAAGGGGTAACCTGGCCAGTATTAGACTATAACACTCTGTTGGTCAGCTGGGATTTTTGCTGTGAAACTGGCAGTTTTTCAATATTGGTGAACAAAAAGCACGATTGCCAAAAAGATCCCCTTAAACTGAGATTTTGCATTACAGACTAGAACACACTGAATGAGTCAGCTTAGATTTTTGCGAAAATGACAGCTTTTAGGTATTGGTTAACAAAAAACATTATTGCAAAAAATAAAAAATACACAAAAAATGAGATTTTGCACTAAAAGGATTGACTTTGTCAGTGAAAACAATGTATGACAATGGTCTTGTTTTTATACTAGCAATGTATTAGCAGCAATTGGTTTGGACCATGCAGTGATAACACATCTTTCCCCTAGCTTCAGTATCACAAAATGTCTCTTCCTGCCCACAGTATCTTATATTTTGAATGTGACATCAGTACTGTAACCTCTCCACTAATCACTCAAGATAGGCTGAGAGGCTGTTAGATGATTTCAGAAGTCAGTCTAGATCAGAGGCCACATGATCCTCCTTCTCTTTGCATTTCTATTTCGTTTTACATGTGGCTGCAGTCATTTTAGTTGACTGCAGCCACATGTTTAGTTTAGATTTAAGACAAATCACAAAAGTTTTGATTTTTTTTTCAAAAATCAAAACTCTTGAAAAATTCAGATAATAAATTGTATTTATATAGCGCCAACATATTCCGCAGCACTTTACAAAATGTAGGGTTCAAGTACAAACAAAAAGATACATTACAGAGAAATAGTCAATTCACACAATGGGACTGAGGGCCCTGCTCGCGAGAGCTTACAATCTATGAGGTAGAGGGGGTGACACAAGAGGTAGCAGGAGTGACATAGGAGGTAGCATTGCTTAAACAGTGTCAAAACATTTTAGTTAAGAATCAGTTTACTCATCTCTAGTTATCATTTCCAAGTTGAAGATGGCTACATCTGTATCACTTTGCATTTGTAGATACCCTTCAGAAAGTTTATCTGAGTTGCTTTCCCTGATCAGGACTGTGCCCTAATAGTGCAGAGTTAAGAAACTGCTAAGTACCCAACACTAAAGAAATGAATACCAAGTAAACATTATCCATAAGTACTAACATATTTTTAGTCTGTAACTGGACATTTACTTTTGAAGTATTTACTAGAGAAGTATACATCCCCAGGGGAATCATTAAATGTAAGAAGAACAAGGACATAATTCAAGTTATGGCAAAAGGTTCTTTAAATGTTGTTCAAAAGAGAAATACAATGATACATGCATATTTAAATTACCTGTACATCTAAGAAAGTTTTGATGCGGTCCAATTTAAAGGATTGGCTTGTAGACAGTATGGCAGCAGTAAGAATTAATTTAGTAAATTATTTAACACACTTAGAATTCATACAAGGTTAAAGTATGCAAAGTGAACATTTAAAAATTGTGCATTGTAATTCAAGCTATCAAAGCTTTGCTTGATGACTTGACTATAAAATTATTACTTGTCATTTTGTTTGACTGTTTTGAGGATGTAGAGAAAAATAATGTCACACAGGAAGCCACTCTATAAAAAACTTGCACCTGTGCTCACAAAAAATGGAAAATTGCACATTGTGAAAATACTACAGTTTTACACCTAAATAGATAATATCATCTATCTATAGATATAGATAGGGACGACATCTGCAAGGAGTTTGTATGTTCTCCCCGTGTTTGCGTGGGTTTTCTCCAGGTACTCCGGTTTCCTCCCACACTCCAAAGACATACAGATAGGGGAATGTAGATTGTGAGCCCTATATGGGACAGTGACTGACAATGTCTGTAAAGTGCTGTGGAATATGATGGCGCTATATAAGTGAGCATAATAAATAAATAAATCTATCTATTTATCTATCCATCCCCATTGACCCTGAAGAGCATTTGTGTGAGCAGACACTGATGTTTGACAAAAGGGTCTGCCTCACAATTTCTCATCTAGTTCATCCCAAAGGTGTTTGGAGGTTAGAGATTTGAATGGGTCAATGAAGTTCTTCCACAACAAACTCACCCAACCATGCCTTTATGGTCTTATGCACTGGAGACAAACTGGAATAGAAAAAGGTTTTCCCCAAACTGCTCCCACAAAGTTGGAAGCATACTATTTCCCTTCACTGGAATTAAGGGCTCTATGCAAACTCCTGAAAATCAACCCCGTAGTATTATTTAACCTCCACCAAATTTTACAGTTTCACAGTAGTCAGACAGGTAGCGTTCTTGTGGCATTTGCCAAGCCCAGACTCATCCATTAGACTGCAAGATAGAGAAGTGTGATTTATAACTCCACAGAACATGTTTCCACTACTCCAGTGGTGGTGTGCTTTACAGCACTTCATCTGATGATTGCTATTGTGCTTGGTGATGTAAGCCATGCACGCAACCGCTCAGCCATAGAGACCACGGAATGACAAGCATCGGATGGAGTGCTGTCATGCTGTTAAGCTTGTGTTGCAGTTTTTGTGCTGACTTTTATGCACCTCAGTTCTAGGCAACCACACTCCGTGTAACTTTTCATGGCCTGACAATTTGTGGATGAGTTGCTGTGGTTCCTAAATGTTTCTACTTTTCAATAATACCACTTAAAGTTTACTTTTTGCAACAGTGACCTCTTACAGAATTATATTCAAATCGGTGCGCTCTTGAGAATGGCTCATTCTTTCACAAATGTTTGTAAAGGCAGGCTGCATGGCTAGGAACTGGATTTTTTCACCTCTGACAACTCAGACTAATAGGTGTGTCCCAATACTTTTGTCCATACAGTGTATATCTGTGTATGTGTTTATATATATATATATATATATATATATATATATATATATATATATACACACACTACCGTTCAAAAGTTAGGATCATCCAGACAATTTTGTGTGTTCCATGAAAACTCACACTTTTATTTATCAAATGAGTTGCAAAATGAATAGAAAATATAGTCAAGACATTGACAAGGTTAAAAATAATGATTTTTATTTGAAATAATAATTTAATAATTTTCTCCTTCAAACTTTGCTTTCGTCAAAGAATGCTCCATTTGCAGCAATTACAGCATTGCAGACCTTTGGCATTCTAGCTGTTAATTTGCTGAGGTAATCTGGAGAAATTTCACCCCATGCTTTCAGAAGCCCCTCCCACAAGTTGGATTGGCTTGATGGGCACTTTTTGCGTACCATACGGTCAAGCTGCTCCCACAACAGCTCAATGGGGTTGAGATATGGTGACTGCGCTGGCCACTACATTACAGATAGAATACCAGCTGCCTGCTTCTTCCCTAAATAGTTCTTGCATAATTTGGAGGTGTGCTTTGGGTCATTGTCCTGTTGTAGGATAAAATTGGCTCCAATCAAGTGCTGTCCACAGGGTATGGCATGGCGTTGCAAAATGGAGTGATAGCATTCCTTATTCAAAATCCCTTTTACCTTGTACAAATCTCCCACTTTACCAGCACCAAAGCAACTCCAGACCATCACATTACCTCCACCATGCTTGACAGATGGCGTCAGGCACTCTTCCAGCATCTTTTCAGTTCAGCTGTGTCTCACAAATGTTCTTCTGTGTGATCCAAACACGTCAAACTTCGATTTGTCTGTCCATAACACTTTTTTCCAATCTTCCTCTGTCCAATGTCCGTGTTCTTTTGCCCATATTAATCTTTTCCTTTTATTAGCCAGCCTCAGATGTGGCTTTTTCTTGGCCACTCTTCCCTGAAGGCCAGCATCCCTGAGTCGCCTCTTCACTGTAAACGTTGACACTGGCGTTTTGCGGGTACTATTTAATGAAGCTGCCAGTTGAGGACCTGTGAGGCGTCGATTTCTCAAACTAGAGATTCTAAGGTACTTGTCTTGTTGCTCAGTTGTGCAGCGAGGCCTCCCACTTCTTTTTCTACTATGGTTAGAGCCTGTTTGTGCTGCCCTCTGAAGGGAGTAGTACACACCGTTGTAGGAAATCTTCAGTTTCTTGGCAATATCTTGCATGGAATAGCCTTTATTTCTAAGAACAAGAATAGACATTCGAGTTTCACATGAAAGTTCTCTTTTTCTGGCCATTTTGAGAGTTTAATCGAACCAACAAATGTAATGCTCCAGATTCTCAACTAGCTCAAAGGAAGGTCAATTTTATAGCTTCTCTAACCAGCAAAACTGTTTTCAGCTGTGCTAACATACTTGCACAAGGGTTTTCTAAACATCCATTAGCCTTCTTACACAGTTAGCAAACACAATGTACCATTAGAACACTGGAGTAATGGTTGCTGAAAATGGGCCTCTATACACCTATGTAGATATTGCATTAAAAAACAGACGTTTGCAGCTAGAATAGTCATTTACCATATTAACAATGTATAGAGTGTATTTCTGATTCATTTAATGTTATCTTCATTGAAAAAAACTTTTCTTTTCTTTCAAAAATAAGGAAATTTCTAAGTGACCCTAAACTTTGAACGGCAGTGGGGAAAAAAAAGTATTTAGTCAGCCACCAATTGTGTAAGTTCTCCCACTTAAAAAGATGAGGCCGGCCTGTAATTGAAATCATAGGTAGACCTCAACTATGAGAGACAAAATGAAAAAACAAATCCAGAAAATCACATTGTCTGATTTTTAAAGAATTTATATGCAAATTGTGGTGGAAAATAAGTATTTGGTCAATAACAAAAGTTCATCTCAATACTTTGTTATATATCCTTTGTTGGCAATGACAGAGGTCAAACATTTTGTGTAAGTCTTCACAAGGTTGGCACACACTGTTGCTGGTATGTTGGCCCATTCCTCCATGCAGATCTCCTCTACAGCAGTGATGTTTTGGGGCTGTCGCTGGGCAACACGGACTTTCAACTCCCTCCAAAGGTTTTTTATGGGGTTGAGATCTGGAGACTGGCTAGGCCACTCCAGGACCTTGAAATGCTTCTTACAAAGCCACTCCTTCATTGCCCTGGTGGTGTGCTTGGGATCATTGTCATGCTGAAAGACCCAGCCACGTTTCATCTTCAATGCCCTTGCTGATGGAAGGAGGTTTGCACTCAAAATCTCACGATACATGGCCCCATTCATTCTTTCATGTACACGGATCAGTCGTCCTGGTCCCTTTGCAGAGAAACAGCCCCAAAGCATGATGTTGCCACCCCCATGCTGTACAGTAGGTATGGTGTTCTTTGGATGCAATTCAGCATTCTCTCTCCTCCAAACATGACGAGTTGTGTTTTTACCAAACAGTTCTACTTTGGTTTCATCTGACCATATGACATTCTCCCGATACTCTTCTGGAACATCTAAATGCTCTCTAGCAAACTTCAGACGGGCCCGGATATGTACTGGCTTAAGCAGGGGGACACATCTGGCACTGCAGGATCTGAGTCCCTGGCGGTATAGTGTGTTACTGACGGTAGTTTTTGTTACGTTAGTCCCAGTTTTCTGCAGGTATTCACTAGGTCCCCCTGTGAGGTTCTGGGATTTTTGCTCACCGTTCTTGTGATCATTTTGACCCCATGGAGTGAAATCTATGAACGAGAGAGATTATCAGTGGTATGACTTGTATGTCTTCCATTTTCTGATTATTGTTCCCGCCGTTGATTTCTTCACACCAAGCTGCTTGCCTATTGCAGATTCAGTCTTGCCAGCCTGGTGCAGGTCTACAATTTTGTTTCTGGTGTCCTTCCACATCTCTTTGGTCTTCACCATAGTGGAGTTTGGAGTGTGACTGTTTGAGGTTGTGTCTTTTATACTGATAACAATTTCAAACAGGTGCCATTACTACAGGTAATGAGTGGAGGACAGAGGAGCCTCTTAAAGAAGAAGTTACAGGTCTGTGAGAGCCAGAAATCTTGCTTGTTTGTAGGTGACCAAATACTTATTTTCCAACATAATTTGCAAATAAATTCCCAAAAAATCAGACAATGTGATTTTCTAGATATGTTTTCTCATTTTTTTCTCTCATAGTTGAGGTCTACCTATGATGTCAATTACAGGCCTCTCTCATCTTTTTAAGTGGGAGAACTTGCACAATTGGTGGCTGACTAAATACTTTTTTTTCCCCACTGTGTGTGTTTATATATATATATATATATATATATAACTGTATATTCCTTTTAAATTTTTGGTTCTTAATTTCAAGTCCAGAGATGCACATTCAGTGCTATTTGCTTTTTTAAAATACTGTATTTTAGACAATTCATGAATATTTCATTTCTCATATTGGTATAACATTTTGGTTGTAAATGAATATAAAAGGATCATTTTATCAAAAGGCCAAAACCGCTGAGCTGTACAGTTTTAGAAGTATTTATTATTTATTTCTTTTTTTATATCTGTTCTAAAGTTTTCAGTTGCTCTTCTTTGACCATTGCTTTGTTCTGCATAAGTAAGCAAGACAGTTAATCATTAGCTAGTTACTCATTGTTCATAAATTATTAATAATTACCATTTTTCCCAAAAAAATAAAAGGAACCGTTTAAGAGTTTTTGTATATGACAGCCTTGAGGGTGTCTCCACTTATTTCTTGCCATATGACCAATTACAGAATTGCAAAACTGTATGCATTTACACCAAATTGCCTCAGTTCTGCAATGCATTTTTTGGGGAGCCTAGCTTTTGCAGGTGAAATGAGTTGCTGGTAGAAAACTGCATCACAGTCAGGCTATGTTCACATCTGTGTCACAATCGGTATCGGAGAGTATGTCGCAGTGTCAACCTGAAAATCAGTGATGGAAACAGTCCTGCATGGAGGACATTTTGATCTGCCAGCTTCAGTTTTAAACAATCCGTCAGACTCTGTGTATAACCGCTTTTTTTGCAGTCTGCCTATCCATTATGCTAGTCCTCCGACAAACCAGAACAATGGTTAGGCAATGGTTAGTGTGAACCTAGCGTTAAATGTGGGTGGTTCAAAAATATTTATGACCTTTAGGATAGGTCATCAATTGAACATCAGCAGGGGTCCAACACCTAGGACCCTAAGTGTAGGTCATCAATTGGTAGGCTTGTAAAACACCTTTAAATCTCTTTAAGTAGATATCTGGCATCAATGTGCATTTTGTTCTTTCTTACTATTCTTATGTGTTGCCACAATAAATAAATGTTTCCTGATCTCTTTGTGGGTAGCGTGTAATAATAATAATAATTCCTAACCTATGTCTGTCTTATGTCAATGAACATGAATGTTCTGTTATAAAATGAAAATTCATGTTATTATTTATCAGTGATAGAATTTAATTGGTTTTTGCTATCACTATACTACTATAGCTATGGTAAAATTATATGCTGTAATATTAATGTCCAGTTTGGATTTATATATTTGCAAGCTCATTTAACAAAGAAATAAAGCACAAAGGTAAGAAAATAATAGTACTGTATGAATTGTCTCCCATTGTAACTATTGTAATGATTTACTAATTAGCCTACACATTGCCAAGCTAGCAAACTTGTTTTATATGTGACTAATAGACTCATTTTCTTTGATAATAATTTTACTAAATGCTGTAACCCTGCCAAGAAG
The DNA here is from genome assembly GCA_947044405.1 of Leptodactylus fallax. NCBI lineage: Eukaryota > Metazoa > Chordata > Amphibia > Anura > Leptodactylidae > Leptodactylus > Leptodactylus fallax. The sequence continues at coordinate 11,183,384 of CAMRHE010000021.1, forward strand.
GTATTCCTTTCATCATTCTCTCTTATCTTTGTTTCCAAGTCCTGTATCAAGACCTTTTCTGTATCAAGACTTTTCCCTTGCTTTACCTGTTCCCTTTAATGTTGCTGCTTGTTCTCACTGAATACTTTAAGTGATCCCTGAAAACATGACTCTTCGGGGGAACTAATCATAGTCACTAAGTGTCCTTATTTTAAAGTGCAACTAAATATATTGTATATTATTATACAAATCCACACCACTGCTCATTACCAAAATGTGCAACCTGTTTAAGTTTTAAATCGAATTGGAGCTCTGGTGCCTCCCAGCGCGATCCGGTTTTCTTGGTCCATTGATGACATGTGACGGAAGTCTCAGCCACACGTGACTGCTGAGGCCAATCAGCAGCCTCAGCGAAGGGCATGTGATGTCACTACCTGTGACATTGCGGGTCTCTTCCTGACGCCTGCTGAGGTAGCTGATTTAGCCTCAGCTGTCGCGTGACCACTGAGGCCATTCAGCGACTTCAGCGGAACTCAGGAAGAGACCCAGTAGAAGATGCCGGAGAAGAAGGACGGGAATGCATCGGGAGGACACTGGAGCATCGGGGACAGGTGAGTATGATTTGGCATGAAAAAAAAAAATGCCTGGACAACCTCTTAATGGTTTGATTGGAGTGATCCTCTAAGGGAGATTGTTTCGAGCCCAGGCCACATTGTTGAAATGCTCGATCACATGCACTGATGTAGGGCTATTAAAGCCCAGTTGGTGCAGTCTTTGCACATGGCTACCTTGGGTCGACACAGTAAAGTAAAGTCACCAAGTCGACCCACTGGGATTTAATGAGGACAGAGAGCACCTCTACCAGATAAAAATGGCTTATTTCTGCTGATAAAAGCACTGTCTGTGTTGCGTAGCTTTAAAGGGTACCTGAGTTTTCATGAAAGGTTGAAATATCTTCAGGGTCTTGCTGGGCAGTCTGTTCTATGACTGTATAAGACTTCATACATGATTTCCTATCTTTTTTTCTGTTGCTAATCATCATATTATGACTGAAACACATAGTACATTTCTGTCGGAGTCTGTGGGTGTGTACAAAAAGAAACAGTCTGCCCCCTCCCATATCCATTGCTGATGCTGTTCTGCCAGGAGTAACTATACAATTTCAAACACATACCTGAGAAAAGACCAAATGTTCAGGAAGACTGGACAGCAAATACAGGTCAAATACAAGCAACCAAGCAAGCAGATAAAATACATGAAAAAAATCTGAGTACAGTCAGTAAGGCTGCTTGCTGTCTGTGAATAACATCCCATCTGTAATCTCACAAGCAGCCAGAAGTGGATACAAGTACAGAGTAGACTTTTCTTACATTTTCTGGAACCTCAGTCTTTTGCGCACACCAGCAGTTTGCAGATATGTCTGTGCAGGCTAAGAGATGAATCACCCATCCCCCCCCCTTCCCTGACATGGGTGAAGAGGAAAAAGAGGGCCCCCTCCTCTCACTTAAATAGGCAGGATGGAATATATCTAGGGATGGAATTGTTTAGTAGCAAAAGAGTGAACAATAAATTAGCTAGAAGGGAGACACCTAGTGGTAGGAGCTTTAGAGAGCTTTTTCAGACAGAAAGCAGCCATATTTTTAATTAAAGTGTATTATATGTTGCTCCAGAATCACATGCTCTATGAAATGAGACTAAGTTGTCTGAAAAGTTAGTGACCATTTAATCCTTGCCTGACTCTGCAACCCCCCCCCCCCCCCCCCGGCAGCAAGTAATCTGTCGCAGAACATGTTTCACAAAGAGGACAGTACTGATGGCCATTTTGTTTTTTTAAATCATACCCCTATACACAAACTTATACACCTTACCAAGGCATCTTTCAGGGCAAGTTCTCTGATATGGTTTTTGCCCATTTTCCAGAGAACCCTTTTAAGACATCAACTTACTTGAGTCATCTATTCACAATCTATAGTTAAAAAGTAACATTTTTGGAAAAGATTTTCCAATTTTAAAAGTTGGCTGCTAGGGAACCAAGTGCTCCTTCCAGGTGTATAAAAATGTAAAAAATGTGTGGTAGAGGGCTGCAAATGGCTGAAAAAGCGAAAGACCTTATACTCACCTCTACCAATCCCCCTGCTAGTGCCATTTACACTGTGGCCTGGCCTCACTGCCCACTTCCTGCACCTATCCAGTAGCATCAGGGAATGGCTGGATACCGCTGCCCAGTTAATCAATTGCTGAGATGGGTAACTAAAAACAACTGCCATTCAATTGATGAACAAAACCTTTATTAATGCCTGAAATGTTATGCTATTAAAGAGAACCTTTCACTATTTTCACCACTTCAAGTTCTTGGCATCTATTACTAGACACCACTCCACTGATTCCATCACAGTTAGAATTCCCTCTCTAGCCTCCATTATTCCAAATCAACAAGCACAGTTTGTTTTGATGCCTGATGTGCTATTTTAGCTCTATAATGTCAGAAGGGCGGTGTCAGGCAGGGACATGATTCAGAGCTCCAATCAGAAGCAGCCAGTGTCAGAGGTCAAAATCACACTCCTAGTTTGCTCATGCCTGACACCACCCTCTTGACAGTACATATCAGGCGTTGAATGCTCCCCTTCTCTCTGCACCCTTGCTTTTGTTTGTGTTAAATGAACTTCTTGGGGCACCCAGGGCATCTCTGTGCCTGCTCATGCACACATTTTCATCTATGGTTGCCACAAAGCACGGTTTCCGAAGATAAAGATGGACAGGTCACATTATGCAGCAGGTGAAAATGGGTGCTCTGGCAGATGTGGACATGCCCCTTGTACACTGCACAGCTCTTTTTCATATACTGTAGATGAAGTCATTTTTCTCAGCAGAAAGATTGACACAAAAAAGATATGTTCACTGTTAGACTAGTGGCCCCAACAGCAGCATATAAGGTTACATTCACATTTGCTCTGGAGTCTCCATTGTAGACTCTATTGCAGAGTTCGCTGAAAATCAGAGATGGAAAAAGTCCAAGGAGGACTTTTTCTTCCATCAGTTTTAAGTTTAGAAACAACAGACACCTGACGGACCCCATTATAGTCATTGGGGTCCACCAGGCTTGGTGTGTAACTGCTATTTTAGTGGTCTGCCTCTCCATTGTTCGGGTCCCCAGACAGACGATGGATATGCAGCACTAGTGTGAACCTAGTGTATGTGGTTTAGAAGCAATTTTGGTGATGTTAGGCCAGGGCAAAAACCGCAGCATTTTACAGTCACTGCAAAGTGGTTTTAGTAAACTCCATCCATATATTGAAGAAAAATACACGCAGTGGAAATGCTGCGATTTCCAAAACCGTTGCATTTTTGGAAATCGCAGCATGTCAATTATATCTATGTTAACCCCGATGTTTTCCCTATAGGTCTAATTGAAGCAGAAAGTCTGCAGAGGAAAACTCTGCGGACTTTCTGTGAAAGGTGCTGTAGGAAAAACCTCAGTGTGTTTCTGCCGAGGGCTTTTCCGCAGCACTTTTTCGCTGCTGCCCCCTACGTGGGGCCTTAGCCTTAAACTCCCTTTTAATAGTCACTCTGTAGGTATTAATATAGTAGTTTGTGAGGTAGGGGCACAAAACCGTATCTTTTCAGTGGGTGAAGAAAAGCCTAACCCAATGTACACTCATGTGCATTTGAGTTCTTACATTGGTAATATGGTGGTCAATAATGGTTTTATTTTGTAATAATGAGGTTTATTATTTTTACATTTGTGTGGAATTAGGTTTAAGGTGGTTTTAGATAGCATGATAAATTAATAGTCCTCCATTTATTATGTACAATAATATGGTCTTAAATTATTGTATTAATCGAAATCTGTTTTGACACACCTGATACAACTCCATATTCTTCAAGAGTGAGTTACATTTTTTCTTTTCTTTGTTTAGTAAACTTTAATCATACAGTATTTTCATGGGATGCCATGTATCATTGTATGTTTAGCGTTGGCTTCTCATGAACAATGCATTTCATAGAATGTACTTAATATATAATATAGTTTCCAACTCTATATTGATGAGTTGTTCAACTGTATCAATGGAGTTAAAAATACACAAAATATAGCTTAGGGACAGCGCATTCCTGGATCTTTTTTCTTAACTTGGTGCATAGAACATTTAGAGTATTATCTAGTAATATAAACAAATGTGGCAGAAAATGGGTCATGAAATAGTTTAAAAATATAAAAAAAGACATTAAATATTTTATGTGTAATAAAGAGCTAATGTTGAATGAGGTTGGACTGACTTCTTGGACATTGCTGCTGTATATCCACTAGGAGACTCTGTAACGCAAGCAGAATTTTCTTTACAGCACTGAACTTGTATTAAAATGAATTTGTTGTTTTTATTTCTTATTGAATGTCATGAGATTTATGCAGTGGTTCATAAGTATTTTGTGCAATTTGAATCTGGCTATGGACCCATTAAAAAACATTTATAGAGAGATTAATACATGATACAGACTTAGTGCAGTGATAGGTATAAGAGTGTGCATACATATGTTAGTATAATAGTGTGAACATTTACATCTAAATATGTAGATGCATGCACTTCACAAAAATCTGAAAATTGTAGGGGTGGATGCAGTTAATTTCAATATCCAAAGCCTTCATTTTTCCTTGTTGTTTTATGGGTTTTCACATGGCAAGACTGACACAGGAGTATTCACAAAGCCCCCCTGCTGAACTCTCATGTGTCAGGGGTTATCGGATGACAGCTGCCTCTTCTGATCACAAATCATATATAGTCTCTGATATATTTTGTTTGAAGCTTCATGTCAATGTTGTAAGAAGAGGCGTGCAGAAGCATACTGTCAGTCTTGGCTCCAAATTATGCATATTTAGACACTCTCCATGTGGTATCTCCAGGTGAAACCTCTTTAAGCTGACCACCCCAAGTTGGCCCAGAAACAGGGCCGGTTTTAGACAAAGTGGGGCCCTGGGCAAAATTAAAAGCGGGGCCCCAAATGCTGATATGCAAACAACACCATCGTCTTCCAGTGGCAACCCCTATAATAACGCCTCCTTTCTGCCAACAAAAAAGTAATAACAAGCCCCATTTTACCACACACAATTCAAATGAGAACCTTTGTACCCCCTAATAGATTTTTGCACCCAGTCATCAGTTATTATAGCGCCTCCTTATAAATAATAGTCTCTGCTTATAAATAATATTACACCTTTATCAGTAATAGCTCCCTTATAAATGATAAATAGTGCCCTGTATCAGTAATATTCCCCCTTATCAGTAAGTCACCCCGTAAAAATAATACTGCTCCCTTATAAATAATAGCCTCCTCATAAAATAATAGTTACCCTTATAAATAACAGTCCCCATTATCACTAATAGCCCCCTTTATAAATAAGCCCACTTAACAATTATACCCCCCTTATAAAAAGTTCCCCTCTTATAAATAATAGCTCCCCCTTTATAATGGATGCCTTATATATAATAGTCCCCCTCTTATAAATAATAGCCCATCTTATAAATAATAGTTCTCCCTTATAATAGCCCCCTCATACTTACGTTTCCCAATTATATATAGTAACCCACCCTTATATATAATAGTTCTCCGTTATACAGTGTCGGACTGAAGGGCCTTAGGCCCACCAAAGGAACTTGTTCTGGGGCCACCCAACAGCTTCCTGCTAATAGCCTACACCACGGCTCCTTCACTGAAGTCTTACATATGTGCTGACTATCTGGTGTTACTGAGTATGTTCCCAGTATAGTCAGCCCCTATAGTACTCGGCAGGCCCCAATAACTCCATGGCCAATTCATGCACAGTACTGTATGGGGAATGACATGGAGCACTACACGTATGTGCAAGATTATAGTGAGGGAGCTGTGATGCAGACATAGCACACAGGGCTACCAGCAGGAATTGTGAGCCCCCCCCCACAGTATAATGCTCCACATGGTATATAATGCTCCACAGTGACCCCACACAGTATAAAATGCTCCCCTGAGCCCCCCATAGTGGCCCCACATGGTATGTAAGGCTCCACACAGTATACTACCCCTTAGTAGCCCCAGACAGTGCTATATGCTCCCCAGCAGCCCCACATAATATAATATGCTCCATACAGTATAATATGCACCCCACAATGCCCCCCAGTGTAATGCTCTACAATGGCCCCACAGAGTATAATATAATCCCGAAAAGCCCCACACAATATAATACACTCCACAGTGGTCCCACACAGTATAACAGGCTCCCCACACTGTCCCTTCCCCCAGTATAAAGCTCCACAGTGGCCCATAGTATAATATGCTCCCCAGAGGGCCCACACTAGTATAATGCTCCACAGTGCCCCCTCCAGTATTTTGCTCTACAGTGGCCCCACGCAATTTATTATGCTCCCCAGAGCGTCCCCCCAGTATAATGTTCCACAGTAGGCCCCACGCAGTATAATATGCTCCCCAGAGGGCCCCCTAGTATAATGCTCATTAGTCCCCACAGTGGCCCCACGCAATTTATTATGCTCCCCAGAGCGTCCCCCCAGTATAATGTTCCACAGTAGGCCCCACGCAGTATAATATGCTCCCCAGAAGGCCCCCTAGTATAATGCTCATTAGTCCCCACAGTGGCGCCACGCAATATAATATGCTCTGCTGATGGCCCCCCTAGAATAATGCTCCACAGTGACCCCACTCAGTATAACATGCTCCAGAAATGGCCTCCACACAGTATAATATACTGCCCAGAGAGGTTTCCCCAGTATAATACTCCACAGCGGCCCAAAACAGTATAATATGCTCTCCAGAGCCCCCCCCCCCCAGTAAAATGCTCCACAGTGGCCCCGCACAGTATAATATACTGGGGGGCCCCTCTGGAGAGCATATTATACTGTGTGGGGAAACCGTGGAGCATTATACTGGGGGGGGCTCTGGAGAGCATATTATACTGTGTGGGGCCACTGTTGAGCATTATACTGGGGAGGGGGCCCTCTGGAGAACATGTTATATTCTGTGGGGCCTCTATGGAGTATTATAAAGTGGGGGGGCTCTGGAGAGCATGTTATATTCTTTGGGGCCACTGTGGAGCATTATACTGGGGGGCCCCTCTGGAGAGCATATTATACTGTGTAGGGCCACTGTGGAGCATTATATTGGAGGGCCCCTCTGGAGAGCATAATGCTCCAAAGTGACCCCACAGAATATAGCATTATCTCCAGAGCCCCCCCCCCCCACATTATAATTTTCCACAGAGGCCCCACAGAATTTAACATGCTATCCAGAGGGCCCCTTCCCCAGTATAATACTCCACAGTGGCCCCACACAGTATAATATGCTATCCAGAGGGGCCTCCCAGTATAATGCTCCACAGGGGCCCTACAGTGCTATTATTATATTATATTCTGGGGTCTCTTCAGACCCCAGAGTATAATAATCGAAGGCCCGGGGTAGGTAAGGTAAAATAACAAACAGTTATACTCACCTTGTCTTACCTCTCCTGGGCCTCCTCGCGCTGCTCTGCTATCCCCGCCGGCGCTGGCTTCTTCTTCTCTGCAGCTGGACGTCACCGCTGAGGCCTGTGATTGGGCCTCAGCGATTACGTGAGGCACGCTGTCAGCACGTCCCACGTGATCGCTACGGCTGAGGCCTGGCCTCAGCGGTGATGTCCGGGACGCCAGAAGATGACGTCGGACGCCACGGACAGGTGAGTAAAAATGTTTGTTATTTTTACTCACCTCAGGTTCCGGATCCTGGGGGCCCCTTTGGGGACGTGTCCCTGGGCAATTGCCCAGTTTGCACCCCCTAACGCCGGCCCTGCCCAGAAAAATAGTATTTCACAGGGATGGTCCTCTCGAACAAACAAAAGTCTACAGAATGCAGGTTAAAGTGTCTAATAAAGTCAGTAAGCATGCGCAGTTCCCCCATCAGCAGTGGTGGTTGCTGTGGGACCTGCAACATTAAGGGGACCACTGCTCGTATCCCCCAGCCCAATACCTGGCATCACGATTCTTGCTACCGCAGGCATTTGCTGCATTGCAATACTAGGGGCCCCACATTCCCCAGTGCGGCACTCACTTCACTGCCCCCTCCCCGTACAGGCTGCCTATGCTGATCAGCATAAGGAAAATCTGTCCTCCTCATGTTGCTCAGTGTCCTCGCGCTGAGAGGTGGAATCTGACTGTGAGGTCACAATGGAGCATGGAAGCAGCAGCATATTGTGCTAGTTCAGAAGTAAACAAAATCTTTACTTTTCTAATTCCTGATGGGCAGATGGGAGTGTTTAGGTGGGCGATTGATGACAACTGCATTAATGGAACCATTGGTGGTGGACCAGTGCCACAGTCAGTGCCAGTGAATAGTATTGTTCATACTTAGAGTTCCTGAGTTTTCATGAAAAGTTGAACTATCTGCAGGTTCTTGCTAAGGAGTATGTTTTCTGACTGTATATACCTCCTGTCCTATCAGTTTTTCTGCTGCATAAAGTTGCAGAAAATTTATCATGCCACATGTGCCTTTTTTGGCTTTTGCCATCTTGAAAAGTCATGTACCCTATTTTGGGGGGTTTAGCTCAGTAGTAGAGTAGGTGTTTGGTAGACAGGAACACAGGCCCAGGCTTCTTAACAAAAAAAAAAAAAAAAAAAAAAAGCTTCTATTTATTTTGTGCATGGCAAACAATGGACAAACTTAAAGGGAGTCACTATCACTGCCCCCTGGCTACTTTAAACCACTCCCATAGTGCTGTACATGCTGTTAGCAGAATAAGTAGAAAAGGCACTTATATTCTTTATTCAAATGAGGATCTTGGAGCACAGGGGAGTTTTCTTCTATTACTGAGCACTAGAGATGAGTGAATTTCTCAAAAGTTCGATTCGACAGTTCGATTCAAAGTTCAAAAAAAAAATTTGCTTCGATCCAAATTACTTCGCGGCGAATAAACAGCTATTTCCGGTCTGCAGAGAGCCTGAGTGGGTGGCAAAATGATGGAAGCCCTTGGATGCCGCGGTTCGTTCTCCATCTCTCTCTCTCTCTCTCTCTCTCTCTCTCTCTCTCTCTCTCTCTCTCTCTCTCTCTCTCTCTCTTTCTCTCTTTCTCTCTTTCTCTCTCATTCTTCCAAGATCCTCATTTGAATAAAAGTTCTTTTTCTAAGCATCCCTGGGGCTCAGAAACATAAAGGTATAGTTTTATTCTGCTAACAATGGAATAGTTTTTTTTTTCACAAGGGGTAAGCTTTGGCTCAAGTACATTGCAGGGTGTTCTTCCCTATTGACTTCTTGAGACATGAAAGCCCCAAGCCCTACATCTGAAGCATAAGTCTGGACTATGAACTACTTTGTAAAATGAGGTGCTACCAACACCATCTTCCTACACAATACAAGTTTAAGCTCTGTGAATACCAGTTCAGCCTCTGGAGTCCACATAGCCATGACTGACTTTGTACCTTTTGTGAGCTCAGTTAAGGGGGCAGCTACCATGGCAAAATTAGCCACAAAATGTCTGTAATATCCCACTACGCCTAGAAAACTTTTCACTTGTTTCTTTGTTAGTAGGCCTGGCCAGTTTTGTACCGCCTCCACTTTATTATTTTGAGGCTTGATCAGGCCCCTTCCCACTACATAACCCAGATATTTTGCTTCTTCCATCCCAATAGCACATTTTTGGGGGTTGATAGTGAAACCAGCTTTCCTGAGGGGGGTCTACCACTGCATGGACCTTATTCAAGTGACTCTCCCGATCGCAGCTGAATATCACAATATCATCTAAGTATTCGGCTGCATACTTCTTGTTGGGAATTAGGATTTGATCCATTGCCCTTTGAAAAGTATCCGGAACCCCCTGGAAACCGAAGTGCATTCTCACATACTGGTAGCATCCCTCAGAAGTGGATAAGGCTGTCTTTGCCTTAGCATCTTTTGAAAATGGGATTTGCCAGTAGCCTTTTGTAAGGTCTAGTGTTATAATGAAGCGAGCAGGCCCAAGCCTTTCAATGAGTTCATCAACCCTAGGCATAGGGTAGGCATCAAACTCAGAAACCTCATTGAGTTTTCTATAATCATTACAAAAGTACCATTCCCCAGTGAGTTTTAGTACTAATACTATCGGGCTTCACCACCCACTTTTAGATTCCTCAATCGCACCCAATTGTAACATCTTTTTAACCTCTTGTGAAACCACTTCTTTGCAGGCTTCAGGAATTCTGTAAGGCTTCACATTTACCTTTAACATGAGCCTCAGTGAGTATCTCATGCTCAATAACATTGGTGAAAGCTGACAGATCAGTGAACAAGTCATTATTTTGTTGCAGGAACTCTTTGCACTGCTGCTTTTGGGACCCTGAGAGGGTTTCTGCAAGGGTAACATTTTTTATGCCTGTTTTTTGGGCTGGCAGGGACCTAACTATAGCACCCTATCTTTCCAAGGTTTTATTAAGTTGATCTGATATAGCTAGCTGGTTGGAACACAGTAGCAGATTCTGTCTGGTGATTGTTCAGCCTGGGGGAACATACAGAGCAAAGGATCTCCTTCCAGTCTCTTACTCCGAGACACCACACCCTTGCCTTGTTCACCATCTTAAATCTGTGAAGGTAATAAGGAAACCCCTGAATAGAGTATAGGAGCCACCTCCCCACAAGGTCTGTGGTTATTCCTAAAACCTGGATTACTTCACCAAGGCAAGAGTCCTCAATGACACATACAGTGCCTTGCAAAAATATTCATTCCTCTTGAACTTTTTCACATTTTGTCACCTTACAACCACAAACGTAAACATATTTTATTGCAATTTTAAGTGATAGAACAAAACAAAGTAGCACATAATTGTGAAGTGGAACGAAAATGATACATGGTTTTCAAAATTTTAATCAAATAAAAAAAAAAAAAAAATCTGAAAAGTGTGACATGCAAAAGTATTCAGCCCCCTGTACTCTAATACACCTAAATAAAATCCAGTGTAATCATCTGCCTTCTGAAGTCACTTAATTAGTTAATAGAGTCCAGCTGTGTGTAGTTTAGTCTCAGTATAAATACACCTGTTCTGTGAAGGCCTCAGTGGTTTGTTAGAGAACACTAGTGAACAAACAGCATCATGAAGACCAAGGAACTCACCAGACAGCTCAGAGATAAAGTTGTGGAGAAGTTTAAAGCAGGGTTAGGTTATAAAAACATATCCCAAGCTTTGAGCATCCCAAGGAGCACTGTTCAATCCATCATCCAAAAATGAAAAAAGTATTCTACAACTGCAAAACTACAAAGACATGGCCGTACACCTAAACTGACAGATTGAGCAAGGAGAGCACTGGTCAGAGAAGCAACCAAGAGGCCGATGGTCACTCTGTAGGAGCTGCGGAAATCCACAGCTCAGGTGGGAGAATCTCTCCAGAGGACAACTATAAGTCGTGCACTCCACAAATCCACAAATGGCAAGAAGAAAACCATTGTTGAAAGAAAGACATAAGCCCCTTTTGCAGTTTGCCACAAGCCATATAGGGGACACAGCAAACATGTGGAAGAAGGTGCTCTGGTTAGATGAGACCAAAGTTGAACTTTTTGGCCTAACTGCAAAGCGCTATGTGTGGTGGAAAAGTAACACTGCTCATCACCCTGAACACACCAACCCAATGTGAAACATGGTGGCAGCATCATGCTGTGGGGAGGCTTTTCTTCAGCAGGGACAGGGAAGCTGGTCAGAAATTATGGGAAGATGGATGGAGCTAAATACTGGGAAATCATGGAAGAAAACCTGTTGGAGGCAGCAAAAGACTTGAGACTGGGAAGGAGATTACAGCAAGTCAATGACCCTAGACATACAGCCAGAGCTACAGTGGAATGGTTTAGATCAAACAATATTCATGTGTTAGAATGACCCAGTCAAAGTTCAGACCTAAATCCCATTGAGCATCTGTGGCAAGACATGAAAATTGCTGTTCACAGACGCTCTCCATCCAATCTGGCTGAGCTTGAGCTATTTTGCAAAGAAGAATGGACAAAAATCTCAGTCTCTAGATGTGAAAAGTTGATAGAGACATACCCCAAAAGACTTGTAGCTGTAATTGCAGCGAAAGGTGGCTCTACAAAGTATTGATATAGGGGGGCTGAATACTTTTGCACGTCACACTTTTTTTTAGATTTTTTTTATTAAAATTTTGAAAACCATGTATCAACTTTGTGTTGGTCTGTCGCTTAAAATCTCAATAAAATACATTTAAGTTTGTGGTTGTAAGGTGACAAAATGTGAAAAAGTTCAAGGGGTATGAATACTTTTGCAAGACACTGTATACCCCATCCACGATTCTACCCCTTGGATTGCTACAATAGTTAAACTACCATGGGAAGGTTGTATTATCTATTGAGAAATTATTTTTTAGCTGATAAATAGTTTCTATCTACAAATCTGTTGTCTTTTTCTTTCAATTCAACTGTATCAGGAAATCAATAGCTCTTTGCTCTGCCTTCCTCTATGTTGAACTCCATGAGTTATAAACAGTAGTTTATTTGTGTGACACACATGCTGCCTGTTCAGTTGGACCGAGTATCAGTTTCTGTCCTCTTCTATATGACTTAGAGGCAACCCAGCAACCAATTGACTTATCTAATGTATCACATTTCAATTGACAGTTTGACAGTTGATGCTTCTTGGATTGTAATGACAATTTCCCCAGACATGAATGCATTACTAATCAGCAGTACTGAAGGGCACATGTGGACTGGATTACTTATTGTACATGCAAGATGTGAAGCATTTTTATTTTGCATGCTTTGCATGTTGTTGCTGTATAATCTGTATTGCATAAAGACTTTTTAAGCAGATTTAGATAGAGGTGAAATCCTGCTTGTCTATCCTTATACTTGTGATCCTTTTTGATGTAGCATTCAAAGTTAAAAAGCAAATGCAGATTGTGATTCTTAATGGTTTCTTAAAGAGAACCTTTTGCTATCTCTGCCAAGTCCAGCTTTTTTAATAGGTGCTGCTCTGCTGATTCTGGCACAGTTGGAATTTTTCTCTGACCCCCACCATTCCTGAGCTATATGTGCTGTTAGTTTTGGTACCTGATATGCTATTTAGGTTCTGTGCTGTCAGGAGGGCAGTGTCAGGCAGAAACAGGCAAGAGGTATGAAACTGAGCTCTGACACTGTCCACCTCTGATTGGAGCTCTGACTCACACCCCCTTTCCTACCCCTGCTTGACATTGTCTACCTGACAATAAAAGCTTAAGGGGATTGTCTGGGCCAAAAAAAATATTTTTAAAATTGGCCAGGGGAGGTGAAAAAAAAAAATTATACTCTCCTGTCCGGTGACCTCCTAGCGCGGTCCGGTCCTGCTGCTTTGGTGTCTTCTAAAAGTGATCGCCATTTGTGACGTCCCAGATCCTTTCTGCTGAAGCTGCTAATTGGTCTTGGGATCAGACCCCGGGATGTCACAGGTAGTGAAGTCACATGCCCTTCGCTGAGGCCGCTGATTGGCCACAGCAGTCACGTGTGGCGGGAACTTCCTCGGCAACACGGTGGCTCAGTTGTTAGCATTGCAGCCTTGCAGCACTGGAGTCCTGGGTTCGAATCCTGTCAAGGACATCTGCAAAGGAGTTTGTATGTTCTCCCCGTATTTGTGTGGGTTTCCTCCGGGTACTCTGGTTTCCTCCCACACTCCAAAGACATATTGATAGGGAATGTAGATTGTGAGCCCTATGTGGGACAGTGACTGTTAATCTCTGTAAAGCAATACGGAATATGATGGCGCTATACAAGTAAGCATAATAAAATAAAAATTATGGTTTCCAATAATTGGCAAAGACTGACTTCAGCTCCGAAGAACACAGTTTAAGTTCAGTTTGCTCTGTGGTTACCAGTTTACAGTATTTTCATCAGTTTGGAAGGATTTAGTGTGGCCTTGTGATATTGGGTGAGAGTGGGGTGCTGTGTGTAGTATACTGATCTGATAGTATGAGTGTGACCAAAAGTCTGCTAGCCAGCATGATACACAACATGTAACAATTTGACTGCAGCTTATAGTGCCTTATTTGTGTGCAGTTAGAATACTAAGCAGTCACTCCTTTCCAAAATGCTACGCTTGTGAGTATTTTCAACATGTGCATCCTTAATCGTTGTTAATTTTCTGTATCCTGCTGTTAACCAGTATTTTAACTTGCTGATGTGTCTGTAAGCATGGTGTTTTTCAGTGGTATGTTGTAAATTTGATATAATTTTCAGTGGTTTGCTTTTCATTGCAGTGGACACAATGTGATACCACAGAGGCAGCTCCAGAATTGTGAATCCTCCTGAAGTTTCCCTAGTGATCACTGTAGAGGCTTCATTTGTCAGACCCATCATGATCAGCTGATTGCCAGTGGATCCTTAGCTAGTGAAAGGATTGCTCAGATGCAACTACACCATGAATACTGCACTGTACATGTAATACTTCTATAAAAAAAAAAAAAATCTATAATTACCTATACCGCCCCAGGGACACTTTCTGATAATAAGGTGATGTTCCGTTTCACCGCTTCTGAAATGGAACGTCACCATTACTCTCTCCCCCCCCCCCCCCTCCAACCCCATCAATACTTATGTGTGTTCCTGTCCAGGAACAGCTCCTCCCCTCTTCCTCTCAGCAAGCGCTTGTGCAGTCTGCAGGTGCCTGCGACACATACACAGTAGAGATGGCACTTCATCTCCACTGCGCAGGCGTCACAGGTACTTCCGGTCTGTGCACGGGATAGGAGAGTGGAAGAGAAGCATCTCCAGCCTGCGCAGAGTGAAGGAGAAAGGAGGAGCAGTTTCCCAGAAAGGAAGATAGATAAGTATGATGCGATGGGTGGGGTGGGGCTAGTAGTGGGCGGGATATTGTTAGGTGGGGACTAAGACCCTTGGGTTATGTTGCCGTAGTTCTAATTAAATAAGGAAGAAATCACGAGCTCGGGAAACAGACACAGACACTGAAAGTATCAAGTGTTGAATGCTTCGATTTATTGGTTGGTAGAACAAGTTTATATAGGAAACACAATAATCTATATTTAGCCTTCTGTTACGCTGTTCTATATGTCCAAAAGCCGGTTTAAACCAGTCTCAGAGTTGTGCGTCAAACAGGGACATTTCTTAAAGTCAGCACAAGGCCACATGACATCTGGGGTCAAAGATTAGGTTCCTTGCAACATAAACATAAGCATGTCTGCATCCTGTATAGATATGTGATCCGGAACTCATAATGAGCTTGCTTCACTCTTTTGTTTCCCTTATCAATATATATATATTAATATATACATTTTAGCAAGTAAAACATGTTTAACCCTTACAATAGTTTAACTAGGGAGAAAGGGAGGGGGTGTAATGGAGTGAGAGAGGAAGGGGGGCAGTGAGAGGGAGGTAGTATGGAAGGTACACAAGTAGATACACAGCAGGAAGTTACACCATGTAATCAAATGCAGAGGATACCAGGGGCTCCCACAGACACCCAGAAATCACTCAAAACACTGCTAAAGGTATATGGGTGTACTTATTAGCCCATTACTAGCACTAACAGACCTATTTTAAAAATATTTTTTTGCTCGGAAAACCTCTTTAAGTGAAATATTGTGCCTGTATTGTTTGATAACGTCTACATTTGTAAAGATTCTTTCAAAATCAAGACATGTGGTTATGATAGAAACTTTTCTCATTGAAAAGCTAGCACACTTAACAAAAGTAAGTGTATTATTGGGGAGGGCAAGGGAAATAAACAGAAGAGACCTTTTTCTGAATTACCGCTCATATACTGTATATCAAATACTTTTTTTTTTTTTTATTTCCCTAGTGACTGCTGCATTATACTGATAAGCTTTGAGATATTTATTAAGGCTCATTAAATCTTACACTGCAATAAATAATTAATAGAGGTGATTGAAAAGACAAATATTCACACTGCATTGATGTGCAAAAGTTCAGTAGCTCTTGGGATCTCACTAGTTTCCATAGCAATTATGAGGGTTCCTTTACTATACTATATTTTGTGCCAGAAATTGGGATTTTTAAGTAATTTCAAAGTCTCTATTTGCCTAATTTATCAGTAAATTCTAAGCATATTGCTTGTGTTTAAAATGAAATCCTAGCATTGCATGTCACACGCACTCTTCCTCAATTATATTTTTCGGTTAAAGAGGACCTATCTCCATCTCCACTAATTCCATTTCTTAGCATATGTTTATAGCTGCTGCTCCATTGATTCCAGCACCAGAATTTTCTCTCTAGCCCCCACCATTCCTAAGCAATCAATGCTGTCAGTTTGGGTGCCTGATATGCTTTGTAGGCTCTGTACTGTCAGGAGGGCGGTGTCAGGCAGGAGCAAACAAGGAGTGTGATTTTTGACCTCTGACACTGGCTGCCTCTGATTGGAGCTCCAAATCACAGCCCACTGCCGGACACTGCCCTTCTGACATTGCAGAACTTAAATTGCACATCAGGCATCAAAACTAACTGTGCTTGTTGCTTATGAACGGTGGTGACTAGAGAGAAAATTCTAACTGTGCTGGAATCAGTAGAGCAGCACCTATTAACAGATGCTAAGAACTTGAATTGCGGAGGTGGTGAAAGATCCTCTTCAATAGCATAACATTTCAGGCATTAATAAAGGTTTTGTTCATCAATTGAGTGGCAGTTGTTTAGTTACCAGTCTCCGCCATTGATTAACTGGGCAGCGGTACCCAGCCATTCCCTGATGCTACAGGATAGGTGCAGGAAGTGGACAGTGAGGCCAGGGCACAGTGTGAATGGCACTAGCAGGGGGATTGGTAGAGGTGAGTATACGCTCTTTTGCTTTTTCAGCCATTTGCAGCCCCACCACACTTTTTTATACACCTGGAAGGAGCAATTTTTAAATTTGGAAAATCTTTACAAAAATGTTACTTTTTAGCTATTGATTATGAATAGTAAGTTGATGCCTTAAAAGGGTTCTCTGGGAAATGGACAAAAACCATATCAGAGAACTCACCCTGAAAGGTGCCTTGGTTAGGTGTATAAGTTTGTTTTGTGTATAGTGGTATGATTTAAGCAAACAAAATGGCCATCAGTACTATCCTCTCTATGAAACATGTTCTACGACAGATTCCCTGCTGTCGTAGGGGGCTGAGCCAGGAAGGGCTTAAATGGTCACTAACTTTTCAGACAACTTGGTCTCATTTCATTGAGCATGTGATTCTGGACCAAAATGTAATGTACTTTTAGTTAAAAATATGGCTGCTTTCTGCCTGAAAAACCTCTCTAAAGTTCCACTAGGTGTCTCCCTTCTAGCTAATTTCAGATCACTCGCTAATTAACAGGCACTCTTTTTGTTACTAAGGAAGTCCATCCCCTAGATACATTCAATTCTGTCTTGCTTATCTCAGTAAGCGTAGAGGGCAGTCCTTTTCTCTCTTCACACAGTGATAGGAGAGAGGAGGGGTTGTTTCTGCTCATTGCCTTCACAGACATGTCTGCAAACTCTTGCTATGTGCAAAAAACTGAGTATCTTGCAAATCTCACAGCTTGCATTTTTCAGGTCTTTGTTTGCAATTGTATAGTTACTCTTGGCAATATGGCAGAACAGCATCTGCAATGGATGGGAGAAAGGGACATATCCTTATTGTATATGCCCCCTGGCTGAGAGACAAATGTAAAATGTATTTCAGCAATAATTTGATTAACAGCAGAAAAACTAATAGGACATCATGTATGAAAGCTTATACATGATATACTGTATATGAAACAGAATGCCCAGCAAGAC
This sequence comes from Leptodactylus fallax, assembly GCA_947044405.1. Lineage (NCBI taxonomy): Eukaryota > Metazoa > Chordata > Amphibia > Anura > Leptodactylidae > Leptodactylus > Leptodactylus fallax. The sequence goes on from CAMRHE010000021.1 coordinate 11,201,076, forward strand.
TCTGCACATATTACAACTTTTCATGAAAACTCAGGAACTCTTTCTATTCAGGCTGTTTCACAATCATCTTCAGAGAAGCAGTCACAGTCAATGTGACTGAAGCCCTGTCAGACTGATACACAGCCTTAACAGAAATGATCGATGTTAGGTCCAGGCCTTGACTCTGTCCCCTGTAGCAGCAGACAACCTGTCCTTGTTAATTTCTAAGATGGGTTTTACACACAGAACAGTACTAGTGGCTGTTTTGTTTATCATCATCATACTTTTATAGGCAACACGAGCTCCTACATATTAGTAAGGGTAGGTAGCCAGGCATAACTTGATGCTCCTGTGCCCCAACGCAAAATCTATAATGATGCCTCTACTTACCCTGCGCTATTTAGAATAGTGGTATATTTTATGTAGGAGATTTTAGTTTGTAGAAACTGTTACTGCAGCACCCCTTATAGCTATGCCCCTGTATCTTTAACCCCTTCCCGCTGGTGACATTTTTTGATTTTGGTTTTTGACTCCTCGCCTTCCAAACTTTTTTATTTTTCCGTTCACAGATCCATATGAGGGTTTAATGTTTGTGGGAAAAATTGTTCTTCATAATGGTGTCATTTATTATTCTCTACATAATAATCTTTATGTACTGGGAAGCTGGGAAAAAATTCAGAATGGGGCGGAATTGGAGAAAAATTGTATTTGTGTGACTTCTTACGGGCTTCGTTTTCACTCTGCAGAAAAAATGACATGTAACCTGTATTCTATGTTTTGGTATGATTCCATGGATACAAAATTTATTTAGTTTTTTCATTTTAACCCCTTACCAAAAATACAAAACTTTGCAAAAATAATTTTTTAATTAAAATTGCCATATTCTGACACCGGTAACTTTTTTTATATTTCCATGTACGGGGATGCATAGGGCGTCTTTTTTTGCAGGACCAGATGTCTATTCCTTTGATCACTTTTTATTAAAATTTTTATCAGAGGCAAAACAACAAAAAAAACTACAGTGTTTTTTTTCCCCGCTGCGTCGTTCACCATATGGGAAAAATATTTTTATAAATTTGTAGATTGGGCATTGTCGGATACAGGGATACCTAATGTGTATGTTTTTCACAGTAATTTTTAACTTTTATATGTATTCTAGGGGCGAAGGAAGGGCGATTTGAACTTTTAATTCTTATGATTTTTTTATATATATATATATAAAGTACATACATAGTGCCTTGCGAAAGTATTCGGCCCCCTTGAACTTTTCAGCCTTTTGCCACATTTCAGGCTTCAAACATAAGGATATAAAATTTTAATTTTTTGGTGAAGAATCAACAAGTGGGACACAATTGTGAAGTGGAACGAAATTTATTGGTTATTTTAAACTTTTGTAAAAAATAAAAAACTGAAAAGTGGGGCATGCAATATTATTCGGCCCCTTTACTTTCAGTGCAGCAAACTCACTCCAGAAGTTCAGTGAGGATCTCTGAATGTTCCAATGTTGTCCTTAATAACTGATGATGATAAATATAATCCACCTGTGTGTAATCAAGTCTCTGTATACAGTGCTGGCCAAAAGTATTGGCACCCCTGCAATTCTGTCAGATAATACTCAATTTCTTCCAGAAAATGATTGCAATCAAAAATGCTTTGGTAATAATATCTTCATTTAATTTGTCGTCAATGGAAAACCAAAAATAGAATTGTCAAAAAGCCAAATTGGATATAATTCCACACCAAACATAAAAAAGGGGGTGGACAAAAGTATTGGCACCCTTTGAAAATCATGTGATGCGTCTCTAATTTGTGTAATTAACAGCACCTGTTACTTACCTGTGGCACATAACAGGTGGTGGCAATAACTAAATCACACTTGCAGCCAGTTGAAATGGATTAAAGTTGACTCAACCTCTGTCCTGTGTCCTTGTGTGTACCACATTGAGCATGGAGAAAAGAAAGAAGACCAAAGAACTGTCTGAGGACTTGAGAAGCAAAATTGTGAGGAAGCATGAGCAATCTCAAGGCTATGGCACTGTGGCTAACCTCCCTAGATGTGGACGGAAAAGAAAAATTGACGAGAGATTTCAACGAAAGATTGTGCGGATGGTGGCTAAAGAACCTCGACTAACATCCAAACAAGTTCTAGCTGCCCTGCAGTCCCAGGGTACAACAGTGTCAACCCGTACTATCCATCGGCGTCTGAATGAAAAGGGACTCTATGGTAGGATACCCAGGAAGACCCCACTTCTGACCCAGAGACATAAAAAAGCCAGGCTGGAGTTTGCCAAAACTTACCTGAGAAAGCCAAAAACTTTTTGGAAGAATGTTCTCTGGTCAGATGAGACAAAAGTAGAGCTTTTTGGGAAAAGGCATCAACATAGAGTTTACAGGAAAAAAAAAAAGAGGCCTTCAAAGAAAAGAACACGGTCCCTACAGTCAAACATGGCGTAGGTTCCCTGATGTTTTGGGGTTGCTTTGCTGCCTCTGGCACTGGACTGCTTGACCGTGTGCATGGCATTATGAAGTCTGAAGACTACCAACAAATTTTGCAGCATAATGTAGGGCCCAGTGTGAGAAAGCTGGGTCTCCCTCAGAGGTCATGGGTCTTCCAGCAGGACAATGACCCAACACACACTTCAAAAAGCACTAGAAAATGGTTTGAGAGAAAGCACTGGAGACTTCTAAAGTGGCCAGCAATGAGTCCAGACCTGAATCCCATAGAACACCTGTGGAGAGATCTCAAAATGGCAGTTTGGAGAAGGCACCCTTCAAATCTCAGGGACCTGGAGAAATTTGCCAAAGAAGAATGGTCTAAAATTCCAGCAGTATTGTAAGAAACTCCTTGATGGTTACCGGAAGCGGTTGTTCGCAGTTATTTTGTCTAAAGGTTGTGCTACCAAGTATTAGGCTGAGGGTGCAAATACTTTTGTCCGGCCCATTTTTGGAGTTTTGTGTAAAATGATCAATGATTTGACTTTTTTTCATTCTCTTTTGTGTTTTTTCATTGCAAGCAAAATAAATGAAGATATTATTACCAAAGCATTTGTGATTGCAATCATTTTCTGGAAGAAATTGAGTATTATCTGACAGAATTGCAGGGGTGCCAATACTTTTGGCCAGCACTGTAAATGCACCTGCTCTGTGATAGTCTCAGGGTTCTGTTTAAAGCGCAGATAGCATCATGAAGACCAAGGAACACACCAGGCAGGTCCGTGATACTGTTGTGGAGAAGTTTAAAGCTGGATTTGGATACAAAAAGATTTCCCAAACTTTAAACATCCCAAGGAGCACTGTGCAAGCGATCATATTGAAATGGAAGGAGTATCAGACCACTGCAAATCTACCAAGACCAGGCTGTCCCTCTAAACTTTCATCTCAAACAAGGAGAAGGCTGACCAGAGATGCAGCCAAGAGGCCCATGATCACTCTGGATGAACTGCAGAGATCTACAGCTGAGGTGGGAGAGTTTGTCCATAGGACAACAATCAGTCGTACACTGCGCAAATCTGGCCTTTATGGAAGAGTGGCAAGAAGAAAGCCATTTCTCAAAGATATCCATAAAAAGTCTCGTTTAAAGTTTGCCACAAGCCACCTGGGAGACACACCAAACATGTGGAAGAAGGTGCTCTGGTCAGATGAAACCAAAATCGAACTTTTTGGCCACAATGCAAAACGATATGTTTGGCCTAAAAGCAACACAGCTCATCACCCTGAACACACCATCCCCACTGTCAAACATGGTGGTGGCAGCATCATGGTTTGGGCCTGCTTTTCTTCAGCAGGGACAGGGAAGATGGTTAAAATTGATGGGAAGATGGATGGAGCCAAATACAGGACCATTCTGGAAGAAAACCTGTTGGAGTCTGCAAAAGACCTGAGACTGGGACAGAGATTTATCTTCCAACAAGACAATTATCTCAAACATAAAGCAAAATCTACAATGGAATGGTTCACAAATAAACGTATCCAGGTGTTAGAATGGCCAAGTCAAAGCCCAGACCTGAATCCAATCGAGAATCTGTGGAAAGAACTGAAAACTGCTGTTCACAAACGCTCTCTATCCAACCTCACTGAGCTCGAGCTGTTTTCCAAGGAAGAATGGGCAAGAATTTCAGTCTCTCGATGTGCAAAACTGATAGAGACATACCCCAAGCGACTTGCAGCTGTAATCGCAGCAAAAGGTGGCGCTACAAAGTATTAACTTAAGGGGACCGAATAATTTGGCACGCCCGACTTTTCAGTTTTTTATTTTTTACAAAAGTTTAAAATATCCAATAAATTTCGTTCCACTTCACGATTGTGTCCCACTTGTTGATTCTTCACCAAAAAATTAAAATTTTATATCCTTATGTTTGAAGCCTGAAATGTGGCAAAAGGTTGAAAAGTTCAAGGGGGCCGAAAACTTTCGCAAGGCACTGTGTGTGTGTGTGTATGTGTGTATGTGTGTGTATATATATATATATATATATATATATATATATATATATTATATGTATATGTGTGTGTGTATATATATATAATTTATTTTTTTTTTTTATTTTTTTTTATTGCATTTAATAGACCCCTTAGCAGTCTGATCACTAATGAAATGCTTTACAATGCTAATGAATTGCAATGCATTGCAAAACACCAACACTTATATTACAGGCTGCATAGAGCAGCCTGTAATAGAAGTATATGCAGACAAGCCTGGGAGCTTTCAACAGACTCCTGGCTGGAATGGCAACGGAAAGTCAGCCCCGGATCTCGGTGGAGGGAGCCTTAATGCCCACGATCACTGCAGGCACTGCTCAGCTCATTTTGCATCACTTTTTCATCAGTTATGTTTTATAATTTTTGATGGCCTAGTTTCATTTGTTTTGCACTTTTGTTTCGTTGGTCTTTATGGACTCAACCCACTGATCCATTTTTAATGGACATAAAACTATCAGTCCATTTTACATTCATTAAAAATGGTTCCATTGATTTCTATTGGGTCTGTGTGTCAGAGAAAACAAAGATAGAGCATGTCAGTTTTTTGATGGCTGTGAAAAATGGCCAGTCAGAAAAAATGGACATGTAAATAGACACACAGAATTCAGTGTCTTCTAAAAACGGCTGTGTGATGCTAAATGGACATTTTTCACTGTTGTGTGAATAACGCCTAAGACTGTCTCAGATCTCATAATCCTACTCCCTTTGTCTAGTGTAGCCAAATATCACATATAGTGGGGAAAAAAAGTATTTAGTCAGCCACCAAGTGTGCAAGTTCTCCCACTTAAAAAGATGAGAGAGGCCTGTAATTGACATCATAGGTAGACCTCAACTATGAGAGACAAAATGAGAAAACACATCTAGAAAATCACATTGTCTGATTTTTTAAGAATTTATTTGCAAATTATGGTGGAAAATAAGTATTTGGTCACCTACAAACAAGCAAGATTTCTGGCTCTCACAGGCCTGTAACTTCTTCTTTAAGAGGCTCCTCTGTCCTCCACTCATTACCTGTAGTAATGGCACCTGTTTGATATTATCAGTATAAAAGACACCTGTCCACAACCTCAAACAGTCACACTCCAAACTCCACTATGGTGAAGACCAAAGAGCTGTGGAAGGACACCAGAAACAAAATTGTAGACCTGCACCAGGCTGGGAAGACTGAATCTGCAATAGGCAAGCACCTTGGTGTGAAGAAATCAACTGTGGGAGCAATAATTAAAAAATGGAAGACATACAAAACCACTGATAATCTCCCTCGATCAGGGGCTCCATGCAAGATCTCACCCCGTGGGATCAAAATGATCACAAGAACGGTGAGCAAAAATCCCAGAACCACACGAGGGGACCTAGCGAATGACATGCAGAAAGCTGGGACTAACGTAACAAAGGCTACCGTCAGTAACACACTACGCCGCCAGGGACTCAGATCCTGCAGTGCCAGACGTGTCCCCCTGCATAAGCCAGTACATATCCGGGCCCGTCTGAAGTTTGCTGGAGAGCATTTGGATGTTCCAGAAGAGTATTGGGAGAATGTCATATGGTCATATTAAACCAAAGTAGAACTGTTTGGTAGAAACATAACTCGTCGTGTTTGGAGGAGAGTGAATGCTGAGTTGCATCCAAAGAACACCATACCTACTGTGAAGCATGAGGGTGGCAATATTATGCTTTGGGGCTGTTTCTCTGCAAAGGGACCAGGACGACTGATCTGTGTACATGAAAGAATGAATGGGGCCATGTATCGTGAGATTTTGAGTGCAAACCTCCTTCCATCAGCAAGGGCATTGAAGATGAAACGTGGCTGGGTCTTTCAACATGACAATGATCCCAAGCACACCACCAGGGCAACGAAGGATTGGCTTCGTAAGAAGCATTTCAAGGTCCTGGAGTTGCCTAGCCATTCTCTAGATCTCAACCCCATAGAAAACCTTTGGAGGTAGTTGAAAGTCCGTGTTGCCCAGCGACAGCCCCAAAACATCACTGCTCTAGAGGAGATCTGCATGAAGGAATGGGCCAACATACCAGCAACAGTGTGTGCCAACCTTGTGAAGACTTACAGAAAACGTTTGACCTCTGTCATTGCCAACAAAGGATATATAACAAAGTACTGAGATGAACTTTTGTTATTGACCAAATACTTATTTTCCACCATAATTTGCAAATAAATTCTTTAAAAATCAGACAATGTGATTTTCTGGATTTTTCTCATTTTGTGTCTCATAGTTGAGGTCTACCTATGATGTCAATTACAGGCCTCTCTCCTCTTTTTAAGTGGGAGAACTTGCACAATTGGTGGCTGACTAAATACTTTTTTTCCCCACTGTACTTGACAATAGAATGACTAATTAGCATATTATGCAATGAAACGAACTGCACTAGTTGCTCAGAGATGGGTTTTTCTGTCATTCCCACTCTGAATTGCGGAATTCCACTTTGCAATACAAATTTAATTGTTTAATGGCACTATTTAGGGGTGCATACAGTATAATATATTCACTGAATTACATCACTTTGTGGGGGAGCGGAGTAAAGAACATTATTTCACAATTTTTTTTGTAAATGGAGTTTTTTTACAACATAAATTTATCTTAGACATAGCTATGTAAGGGCATGAATGTCATAGGGCACATGTAGTTTTTATTAATACCAAACTGAAGGTGCTTATATGGGGTAAGTAGGCGTGCATACATTTTATGTTTAATCAAATTTATTAAAAATTTTTCAATAAGAACAGAAAGGAAAAAAAAGGGAAGGGGGTACAATGCTATGGCATCAATATCAGTTACAACAATAACAGGGGGGGGCACGCAGGCCACCTTATTTATGGAGAAAGCACAGTAGTAAAAGTTTGGGCAAAAAGGCCAACGCAGCCCACCACAACAGAATCAGGGATAAATAACACAATGGCAACTAAAATGACTATAACTTTAGGTGGGTGATAGCTGAAAAAACTAGAAAGTCAACTGTAGAGAGCAACCACAGGGCCACCCACCTAACAGTAAATTAGGACAAACAACAAGAGGGGGGGGACCAAAAGGAGTACACAGGTGTACGAGACTTATGAGACCAAGGACACGACAAGGACAGGGGGGGGGACACAGGTGGGAGGGGGTAGAAGAAGGAACAGAAGGGGGAATTTAGTAATGAAGAGCAGCTAGACACTGCACCAACAGAAAAACAAAGCAACCCCAGATCAAGAAAAGAAAGAAAAAAACTCAGAGGACTCCTGAAACACCACCCACGGCCACCAGAGGGACTCAAATTTGGAGGGGTCGGGCGAGTCCTCAGCCACCAGGGCCTCCATTCTCCTAATAAGGAGAAGCTCCTGAAGAAACTCCACCCGGGTAGGCACAGCAGTGCTACGCCAATGCCTGGGGATAACTGTTCTGGCGGCGGTGAGGAAATGTCGCAAAAGGTCTTTTTTAACGGCAGAAACCCTCCCCAGTATAATGGAGAGAAGTGCGAGCTGGGGTGAAGGTGTAACAGATCTGCCACTCACTTTAGCATAAAGCTCAAAGACGGCATCCCAGAAGGGTTTAAGGGCCGCGCACTCCCACCAAATATGATATAAGGTGCCTTTTTCGAAACCACAGCGCCAACACCGGTCAGAGACGCCAGGGTAGATCCTATGTAAGAGGTCAGGACAGCAGTACCAGCTGGTCAGTATTTTGTAATTCTTTTCCTGCGCGCCACAGGACAGTGGGAGTTTGTGTACAGGTAGGATTTATCCCAGTCGGCAGTAGAAAGGCAAATACCAAGGTCAGACTCCCAGGGGCCAATGTAGGAAGGGGGCCCAGGTGTAGCGTCTTGGAGGAGAATGCCATAAAGAACAGAGAGGGCGCGTGGAGTAGTGTCAGTCTGGGAAAGGGCAAGCTCCAGGTCAGTTAAAGAGGATGAGAGCGTGGGAAGCAGGGAGAACCTGCGGATGAAGGTAGTGAGCTGACCATGTTCCAACCAGAACAATCGGAGATTGGGATGAGAGGCTTGCAATTGTAACAGAGAAGGAAGAGAAGTGCTATCCATGACCTGATGCAAACGAACATCATCCCTAGCCAACCAGCAAAGAAATCTGTAGGCGGAGCAACCCGGTGGGAACATGGGATTTCGGAACAGAGGGCTGAGAGGGCCCGGGACCCTGGCTATGCGACCACCCACGCTTATGGAATCCCAGGTCTTGAGGAAATGAGAGGATAAAATGGAGTGTCTGATAATACTGGGGCGAAAGTGAGACTGAACCCAGGGCAGGGAGGGGAGATGAGCTGACAGTAAGTCGGCCTCTATAGAGACCCACTGCTTGTCTGCCCCGCGATAGCGCCAGTTAAAAAGGCGCAACAATACTGTCGCGCGATAGTATATTCTAGGGTCGGGTAGGCCCGCACCGCCACGATGTCTACGGTGCGTCAATGTCCGGAAGCGTAACCTGCTTCGTGACGCTCCCCACACAAATCTCCCAAACAAAGTCTGGGCGCGAGCAAAAAAGGAGCGTGGTATTGGAATGGGCAGAGCTTGGAACACATATAATAACCGGGGCATGACATCCATTTTTAGCGCGTTGGTGCGACCAAACCATGAGAGCATGAGGGAACCATATTTCCACAAATCCGTCGAAAGGGATTCAAGGAACGGTAAGTAATTAAGGCGGTAGAGAAGGGAGAGGTCTGAAGGGATGTGGATCCCGAGAGATTTAATGGAAGTGCAGTGCCATTTGAAGGGAAATTTGTTCGCAAGGAGGGCTGCTTCTGCTGGGGGCAAGGTGATATTGAGGGCCTCACTCTTAGAGAGAATTACCTTGAAATTACTCAGGTGGCCAAAGCGACGGAACTCACGCAGGATGGACGGAAAGGAAACGCGCGGCTGAGAGATGTATAGGAGGAGGTCGTCAGCGTATAAAGCCGTTTTGACCTGGCGGTTGCCCAGCTGCACGCCATGAACACTAGGACAGTTCCGTAAGGCAGTCGCTAGATGTTCCATAACCAGTGCATATAAAAGAGGAGACAGGAGGCAACCCTGTCGCGTGCCATTTCGGACTGGAAAGGAGTTGGAGAGAAGCCCGTTAACCCGCACCCGCGCCGACGCGTCGCCATAGAGGGAAAGCACCTTACTCAAGTACCCTGAGCCAACTCCAATTTGCTGGAGTGTTGCCCGCAGGAATCCCCAATGTACACATTCGAACGCTTTTTCAGCATCTACAGAGAGCAAGCACATGGGGGTATCAGTAATGCGTGCCGCAGAGATCGCCAGGAGCGTCTTGCAAATATTGTCCCTGGCCTCGCGGCCTGAGATAAAGCCAACCTGGTCAGTGTGAACCAGGCCCGGCATCAAAGGGGACAGTCGGTTAGCCAGCAATTTGGCAAATAGTTTAATGTCAATGTTGAGCAGGGAAATCGGGCGATAGCTGGCACAACTGGACGGATCTTTCCCAGGTTTGGGGAGGACTGTGATAAGGGTCAATAGGGATTGATAGGCAAACGGAGTGGTGTCGTCAACACTGTTAAAGACACGGGCCATTATTGGAGAGAGGAGTTCTCGGAAGAACTTGTAAAATCTGGGGGTAAACCCATCAGGGCCCGGGGATTTTCCCGAGGGGGAAGATTGAATGACAAGGGAGACCTCCTCTTCAGAAAAAGGGTCCTCAAGAAGCGCTCTATCCGAGGGAGCAATGGTGGGGAGAGAGGTCTCATCGATGTATTCCCTGATTTTCTCATAAAGAGAGTTCGGGGCAAGATCAGCATATTGTCCCCGAATATTATAGAGGTCGTGGTAAAAGGAGCGCAATGCCTCTGCTATGTCTGCTGGGTTATGAACCGATCTCCCAGTGCCTTTATTAATCCTAGGAATGTACGTAGTATTGCGAGGGTGTAGGCGACGCGCGAGGGGACGACTGCACTTATCCGCAAACTCGTAGTAATGTTTCCGAACACGGTCACAGAAAAGCATGGACATTTCGTCCAGGTGGGCTCGGAGCTCCTCTCTAGCATTGAGGAGCTCCGTGAAGTCTGCCTGAGAGCAAGACCGTTTGTGCAGCACTTCAAGGGAATGGATCTTGGCTAGCTGCGCAGAGACCCAGGCCGCCCGCTCCTTTTTAAGGCGTGCACCATGTTTAATCAAAACTCCCCGGACCACGCATTTTAACGCTTCCCATTGAAGAGGGGGTGATGTAGAGTCCTGGGCATGATCAAGGCCAAAGTTCCTGATCGCAGCACCGACGTCCTCCCGGCATGTGTTATCTTTTAAAAGGCTATCGTTTAAACGCCAGGTAAAAGGACGGCGTGCGAGTCCCGTAATCTCCATTGATAAAAATACGGGCGAATGGTCCGACCAAAGGGCGGAACCAATCTGTTCTGTGGGGGCCCAAGAGAGGGCATGATGGCTGATCAAGAAAAAGTCAATGCGGCTATAGGAGTTGTGCGCAGGGGAGTGATACGTATAGTCTCGCTCATTAGGATGTAGGATGCGCCACACGTCGACCAACTGGGAGTTATGGAGGGCAGTCTTAAGGCTACGCAGGTGGGACTGAGAATGGGGAGGGCGGGGTGGGATAGAGTCAAACAAAGGATCCGATACAAAGTTAAAGTCGCCCCCGAGAATCATGACCCCCTCACCGAAATCAGACAGTTTGCCGACCAGGTCCCTACAATACCGTAATTGTCCCTGATTAGGGAGGTAGCAACCCGCTATGGTAAGAACTGTACTCGCGATGCGCAGTTTAAGAAAAACAAATCTACCCTCAGGGTCAATCAGAGTGTCTATTACCTCGTGATGCAGAGACCTATGCAGAGCAATAGATACTCCCTTGGACTTGGCGGCCGGGTTGGCGCTGTGGAACCAAACGGGGAAATGGCGGTTGCGGATATCCGGTACGTGGCCTTCCTTGAAGTGAGTCTCCTGTAGAATAAGGATATGAGAATGTTTCTTGTGAAGTTGGTACAAAATCTGGCCGCGTTTTTGTGGGATGTTAAGTCCTCGTACATTCAGTGTGCAAATATTCAGGGTAGACATAGTTAGACAGGGATGGGGAGGGGAGACACACTTAGGTAAAGGAAAAACTAACGCAAACTATCACAAATTAACACAGCTATGAAACAAAATCTTAACTGACTAAACAGTAAGGTGGTGGGGTGAACCACCACCAAACCAGGTGGGGAAAAGGCAAACAATGCCAAAACACGTGCTACACAGTAGCTCGGGGAACGAGCTTTCCAAAAAGGAGCTACTCCCCCCGGACCCCCAGGCCACGCCACTGTAAAGATAACTGCAATAACAAAATAGGCTGACCGGGAAAAACGATGTACATAAACAAAAATGAAAAAAAGAAGAAAAGAGGGGAGAAGGGAAGGAAGGGTGAGAGAAGGAGAAAAAAAAAAAAAAAAAAAAAAAAAGGGGGGGGGGAGGGAAAAGAAAAAGGAAGGAGAGATAATAACAGTACTCACTGCCCTTCAAGGGGGCGGACGAGAACCCCTGGGGGTTGCGGAGAGGCTTTCTCACTGGCAGGCGAAAGGAACAGTTCAGTGTTCAAGTTGGAAGGGCTTGATGGTCCCGTGTCAGTGCTGTAAGTGTGGAAGCTCGGTCGCGTCGGCGGCGTCTGGAACGGCGCTGAGACTGTGCTGGTTGAACTGATTCTGAGGAGCCAGGTAGCAGTGGCCAGTCCAAGATCTGTACCGTAGGAAGACCAAGAGCATCTGTGAAGGTAGGAACATCGTCTGGACGAGACAAGAAGATGATGCAGCCATCCCGCCGGACCTGCAGGCGGAAGGGGAATCCCCAGGAGTACGGGATCTGGTGATGGATCAAAAGGTCCAGAAGAGGCTTCAAGGCACGCCGTCTAGCAAGAGTGAGTCTGGACAGGTCCGGGAGCAAGCTGATGGGAGCATCCTGGAAAACAACTTGGCGGGTGTCCCTGGCCTTCCGCATAATGGCCTCCTTGAGCTGGTATCTGTGCACCCGGCAGATAACGTCTCTAGGGTTAGCAGAGTCCAGGGGGCGTGGGCCCAAAGAGCGGTGCGCCCGGTCCAACTCGAGTGGGGAGTCAGGAGGGACCCCCAGGAGGGAGTTAAAGATACCACGTAGAGTGGCGTCCAATTGCTGGGGTTCAATGACTTCAGGGAGGCCCCGTACCCTGATGTTATTCCGTCTGTTCCTGTTCTCGAGGTCGTCCATGAGATCTGTCAGATGGTGTAATTGGTGAGTATGAGAGAGCAATATGGAGTCATGGGTAGATAACTGGGTAGAAAACGAAGCGGCGGAGGCCTCCAAGGTATCCACTCTTCCCTCTAGTGATTGTACCGTGGCACGGACGGCTGACAGTTCTGTTTTGTATGACTGCTCCAGACGCGCCACATATTCCTCCATGTCAGACTTTGTAGGGATGGCACGTAGGTGGGCGCTCAGTTGACGCAGTTCAGCCAGGGTGTCGGAGCAAGCACCAGAGAAAGAAGGACCACAGGTTGCAATAGTCCCAGTGAGGTCTCCCGCACTCTGACCAGCAGAGGCGGGGGCTGTGACAGGAGTTGTTAACAGAGGAACATGAGGCAGGTACGGGGCTGCTGAGGCCGATAACTGGCTCGGAGGGGCCGTAGTGGAAACCGGGCAGGGACTGCGGGTGGCAGGGGCGCCCAATGATGATGTAGCCAGCTGTGGCCCAGTGCCAGGAGGGGTAAAAAGAGGGGCCTGCACCACAGACTTCAGTGCTGTGGTGGGAGTAGATAAGGCCACAGACCAGGGCAGAGTAGATGTCTCCCTACCTCTTGCTGGGTCCAGGAGAGAGTGCTGCAGCGGTACATTGGTGGCTGGTGGACGGCGGGGGACGGCGGTAGCGACGCCCAGTCCTGCCCCGCGGTGATTGACAGCGGGGAAGCGGGAGCTGAGCGGAGCTCAGACTCCCGCAAGATCCAAGGCTCCGGGGGGCTGATGGAGCAGGCCCCAGTCGTTGGTAGGGGCCGAGGCGCCTCTATCTCTGGAGCTGCTGCGGCCGCCTGCTGTGAGTTTGCGGAGGTGCCGCTTGAAGAGGCGACGACATCGGGCGCCATCTTAGAGGACACCTGTTGTAGGCCGGGAGCGGCCGGGCCCCGCAAGTATTTGGCCATGGTGGACTCCGTGGAGGCCCCAGGAGGGGTTAAAGAGGATCTGGAGGGTAACCGCCGGGACTTGCCCATGGTTCCGGGGGCAGAAAGTGATCCGGTCAACTGGATCAGCGTCGGTCCGGGTAAGCCAGAGAAGGAGCTGAGGGAAACACAACCTCACTCCTCCATAGCCAGGCCACGCCCCCGTGCATACATTTTAGTTAGGACCTGGCGTAGATTTGTATTATAATTCATGCAAGAAAACTGGCCCTGTTTCTCCATGCCCCACTCTGCCCTCATTCGCACATTGTGGCGACCGAGGTACAGAATGCAGGTTGTGACGCACATTTGGCACATGAAAGGACCTTGCACCAAATATGTACCACAATATCGTCCTTCTAAGTCAGAAAACTGGCATAAGGGGATTGATAAATTTTCACAAATGTACCAAAATAAAAAAAACACACCAAAATCATATGTAAAAACCTCAAAAACATGTGAAGGAGTCTTATAAAAATCATTCAACATTCCAATTTTCCAGCTCTAAAACAGCCTTATAACATTACATTTTCTTTTCCATGCTTGACAGAAGACATGGGGGTTATTTATCAATGATGCAATTTTTGCACCTTTTTCACTTGCCTGTTGTTTTCGTCTTGAAAATATATGCACCTATTTTATTAAAAAGGAGCACTTGCATCATAAATCCATGGCAGAAAAGCAAAGTGACAAACCTGATGTAAAAGTATTCAAAATAGGTACAAACACATGACAAATCTATGGTACAGAGCATAATACTTAGCATAAAAATGGAAGAAAATAAGCACAAGTGCCTCCTCCCAATAAGTGCTCCTCCAGCATCTTTTCATGCTTTCCTTCTCTCGTGTTCTCTTCTTTAATACAAGCATCTCAGTCAAGACTTTCATTATACTCTATTCCATCCACTTTCCAATGTATTTTTCATTTTGAGATTTTTAACCCTTTCTTTCTGTTTACCATTTTCAAACACTATTTTCTTTGCAATTTTGTCCATAAAGCCATGACACCAAGATTTTTTTTTTTTAACTATTTCAGGTGACACTGATTTTGCTGCTTCAATTTATGGAATCTGACAACATAGGACCTGTAAGGCATCTGTTTTTGAAACCGCCGTCTCTGATGTACTTATCCTTTTGTTTAGTGGTATATGAGAGTCTTTGGTTTGTTTCCTTTTTTTATCTTATTAGATATTGTTTTCCCTTCTCTCTTAAGACTGTAAAGAAAATTTCTATATGGAATCTTCCAAGCAATCTGCCAAAATGTCAACACACAAAGTAACTTGAAAATAGGACTTTGCAATGATTTGTGGAGAATAAATTATATAGTGGTCATTGCAAGCCACAAAAGTCATGGTTTGCTAAATTATTTTTTTAATTAATGTAATGGTACCTTTAATCATCATTTTTTTTTAAAAAAGTTCTGATAAAAAAATACAAAATTCATTCAATTTTTACATACAAATATTTTGGTGTATGTCTTTCAAGGATTTTTCATATTGCTAATGACACCCAGACCCTGCACTGATCTACTGATTTGCCTCCAGTCCCTGAAAGCTATAGAGATGGATAAACATGGAAGCAGCTTTGACTTCTTCAGGTAGTATGACCAGAGCTGCAGTACGCCAGTACCACCGCGATACAGTGGATGGAGTCTGCAGCTCTGGTCCTATTACTTGAATATATGAGCAGAGGTGCTTCCAGCTCTGTCCATTGCAGTAGCTTCCAGTGCCAGAAAGCATGTTGGATCAGCTGATTTTTGTAGAGTCTGATCCCCACCCATCAGATCCTGGGATAGGTCATCTGCTGAGGGGCCCCACTTAGCGTACATGGCATGATTTTGCCATGGCAAAAACTGTGTTGTTTTACAATGCCTGCAAAGTGGATGGGATTCTGGATAATCTCATCTACACATTGCAGAAAAATATCCACAGCGGACATGCTGCGATTTTAAAAAATGTTGCGTTTTTGTAATTGTCAGTTATACCTACGGAAATGCTGGCGGTTTCCATATATGTATAATTGAAGCAAAAAATCATCAGTGTAAAATTCTGCGGACTTTTCCCACAGCGCTTTTTGGCTGCTACTCACTATGTGGGGCCTTAGGCTAAGGACCCACGCAGCAAATCACTGTGGAAAAGACCGCGGCAGAAACGCATTGCATTTTTTTCCGCAAACATTTTTTAAATCGCAGCATTTCCACTGTGGTGTGGATGGGATTAGCCAGAATCCCATCCAGCATTTTTGCAACCTGGCCTTAGGGTAAATCCCCATGGGGTGGAAACGCAGCGTTTTTTGTTGCAGATTTTGCTGTGGTTTTTTGAGCCAAAGTCAGGAGCGACTTGAAAAGTAATGGAAAATGTAAAGGAAGGTCATGTGACCTACATATACTACATTTTTTGCCTTTCTGCTTACGGTCCGTGGTCTTAGTCTAATCGATGTCTTCATCCTGGATGCCAGCACCCCAGCCCCCTTCTTCATTGCGTGTGCCGGCCGCCCACGCATCAGCAATACACCTCCTCTTTGTGATGGGTGACTGGTTCTGGCCGGCGATGACGTCCAGGGTCCGAAGCTGAAAGGAAGCAAAAGTATGTGTAATGGGGCTGGGGGATGGGTCAAAGAGGAGGTGCCAGTTGACACCTCCATAGAGTGGGCGTTAGGGAATCCTGCCAACATGTATCGCCGTATAATATGGAATGTGCATGCGCAATCCATATTATACTATGCAGGGGCCACTGTGTTGCATAATACTGTTTATGTATGTATGTAAGTACTGTAATGTGTTTATAATTACCAAATACCAAAAAAAGCATCAAGAATTCATTGCTGTCTTGAAGCTTTCTCTGTGTGACTGTAATGATGATCTACAGTAGTGATTATGATATTACAGCCAATAGCACTAGCAAACCTTTTTTGAAAATACATTTTTTTTGCCTGGAAACCCCCTACAAATGCACTCTTGACTTTGGCTCAAAAAAACGCAGTTTCCAGAAAGTGGGGCCTTAGCCTTAGGCTAAGGCTACATATAGCAAAACATACTGTGAAAAAATAAAAAAACGCAGCAGAAAGCAACAGTTTTTGCCACTGCATTTCTTTCTCCTCCTTTATAAGTCAATGGGGAAAATGCAGCATTTTGGCAGATAAAATTTACATGCTTTATTTTTGATACACGCATGTGTTTTTGAAAACACTGCATTTTGCACAGCAGTTTTTTCACGATGTATGGATTAAATTAAGCGAAATCTCATTCCCTTTCCTAGAATCATAAAACACTGCATGTTTTTCCACTGTTGCACCATTTTTCACGGCTGTTTTGAACCTGAGGGGAGCCAATTTTTACGGAGGGATCCATGAAGACAGACAAAAACAGAGTCAAAATATCAGTCACGTGAATAGCCCTCGTTAACAGTGAAATTAATGCGGCCATGTGACACCCTATATTCATGCAAAAGTGAAAAATAGCTAAGTCTAAGGCCAGGGTTCCACGTGGTGTAAACGCCGCGGTTTGGCTGGGAGCGGAAGCACTGCTGCAAAAACTGCTGCGTTTTAAAGTCCCTGCAAAGTGGATGGGATTCTAGTGAATCCCTTCCACACATTAAAGAAAAATACCCACAGCGGCAATGCTGCGATTTCCAAAACCATTGTGTTTTTGGACATCGCAACATGTCAATTATACCTACGGAACACTGGCAGTTTCCCTATAGGTAGAATTGAAGCAGAAAGTCCGCAAAGGACAACTCTGCGGACTTTTTGTGAAAAGCACTGCGGGAAAAACCGCAATGCGTTTCCGCCACAGCATTTCCTGCAGTGCTTTTTCGCTGCGACCTGCTATGTGAGGTCTTAGTCTTAAGATGTTTTCAGTACTACTGAACACAGATTGCTGGAAGGCTAGTGATTAGAAGCTATGTAGTAAGTAGCAGCTGAAATTTGGCATTGAATGCAAAGAAATGATAGTGAAGTAATTGCACAATGAAGCTATAATTGTTAATTTTCCAGATGAATTATAAGATTTTTGACACACAGCCAACCATTAATGGGAAAATATGAAGAGTATCCAAACTTGCAATATCCTTTAAATGTAGTGCAGACCAAGGCATACTTAATATAAACACAAATGGACATTTTTTTTTTACTTTGCATAAGCTTTACTAATGATGCATCATTGTATTTAATGTACTTTATATGTTGCTTGAAAATTTTCCTAAGGCTGCTTTCACACAACTGAGTACTGTAATCATCATAGAACACTATTTTGCTGGGAGACAGGGATTCCTAGCAGCACAGATAACTATAATTAGAGATGAGCGAAGTATTTAAAAATTCGATTCGGCAACTTCGCCGAATTTCGCGATATGATTCTATTCCATCCGAATTAAATCGCGGCGAATTGCGTACCAAAAACAGCTAGCTATTGGCTGCAGAGAGCCGGGGTGGGTGTCAAAATGGCGGAACCCCTTGGATGCCGCAGTCATGTTTAATAATAATAATAATAATAGTCCTTTAGTAGTCCCACAATGGGGAAATTCAGTGTGTTACAGCAGCAAAGATAGGATAAGCAGATACAAATACAACATGTACAGGAATGTTCCAAGGTAAGAGGCATTACATTGATAGTAGACAGACAGATAGGAAGTAGCAGGGGGGAGGGGATTTAACAGGCAGAAAGATATTTCAGTTCTCTGTGTGTAATCATCTCCGCTTAGGTCGGTGTTGGTTGTACAGCCTAACCGCGGTGGGGAGGAAAGACTTCCGATAGCGCTCCTTCTCACACTTAGGGTGGAGCAGTCGGTCACTGACAGTACTGCCCAGTGTGATCACAGTCTCATGCATGGGATGGGACTTCTTCTTCTGCATGGAGCTCACCACGGACAGTATCCTTTTGTCACCCACCACCTGCACTGGGTCCAGTGGGCTCCCCAGGACAGAGCTGGCCCTTCTAATCAGCTTGTCAAGTTTATTTCTGTCCCTGGTTGATATACTGCTCCCCCAGCAGGCCACTCCAAAGAAGATGGCTGATGCCACTACCAAGTTGAAGAAAGTCCTAAGAAGTGCCCCCCAGATTCCAAAGGCTCTCAGCTTCCTAAGCAGGTAGAGCCTGCTGTGGCCCTTCCTGCAGCATCTAAGTTGTTAAAGCCCTGGATCGGTTATGGAGCAGGAAGTTACCTGTCAGTTAACACCCTGCTCCTTAACCGATCGGGGGGGATGTAACACCTTGGATGCAGCGGTCAAACATGCTGTGTGCGCTCGCGAAGGGATTAAAGGGATGTGACATCACAGGGCTGGATGCTGATTGGCTGCATGCATGGCATTGTGGGTGATCCCGCGTTCCCAGAGTTCCTTGCCCCATGTAGAGCAGCACTTTTGAACTAAATGTGAATCATTACCACGAAGTGTGAGGAAATTTGGATTCGATGCAAATCGAATATTTCCTGAAATTCAGATCAAATTCCACTTCTGCAGCTTCGATTCACTCATCTCTAACTATAATGCCAGGAATCCTGCTACCGGCGTGTGTTCGGGTCAGTAAATCTGTGGTAGCGTGAGCAAGCAAAGATACATTTTTAGGAATCGCCTACAGTATATTTCGATTTACAACTAATTTCAGCTGAAACTATATAAGGGTTTTGGACGTACAAAGTCAAAGTAAAGGATTTATTGTTCATCAGCCATTTGATTGCAAGCCTTATCCAGTGAACCCCACATAAAGGTAGTATCAAATATGGAACCGTGACATAAATCATACTACTGAAAGAGACAGAATAGTTACCTCATGTTAGATGACAAACTTGCACTAAATTATTTCATTACCTAACATCAGATAAATATGGCCCCCCTTTAAGTGACACCACAGGAAGCCCAGGTTTATATTTATTTATTTGGAGAACTAAGTCATACAGTTTTCTAATTTACAACGGTTAAAAATACTTCTTAGGGTAGGTTCACATCTGCGCTTGGTTCTGTCGTTCGGGTCCACCGGAGGAGACAGAGAAAACGGAGAAAAGTCCTCCATGCACTACTTTTCTCTCCATCGATTTTTTTGTGGTTTCTGTGGTAGTCTCTCCAATGGAGACTCCAGCACAGATGTGAACTTAGCCTTATATAACTTTCTCTTACAAGTATAGAAGGACCCTGTCTCTTAACAATCAAATGGTATAGCCTATGGAAATATCCTTTGTATTGCATCCTTGACCTAGCTGTTTAGAAATAAACATGGAACTGGTTTTATGACCTGCTCCCTCACTCCAATGTGTACCATTATGGCAACAGGACATTTATTTAGTGTTTATTCATTTACACAATGGATACATTTTGTGAGTTTTCAGAGATGAAAATACCCGTACAACAGTCAAACTATTGTATAAATTCCATTGATGTTAATATTAGTTACAGAAACAGTGCAGCACAGCAAGCTGTGCTGTTTTCATAACCCCTGGGTTACATAAAAATTGTGTAGTTCACTGTACTATGCTGTTTCTGTTGCTAACAATCACTTCTATAAAGGGGGCGTTTATATAAGGGTGATTGGCTGGGATGGGAATACCACTTTAAGGCCGGGGCCCCAACTGGCTTAAATGCTGCCGCAAAAATTGCTGTGTTTTACAGTCACTGCAAAGTGGATGGCATTCACATTGCAGAAAAATATGCGACGCTGAACGCGTAACTTTAGCCTAAGTCCCATTCATATTAGAAGAAACATATATGAGCATTGTTTTAAAATCATGCATATTGAAAAATGTCACTGTTCCATATTTGACTTATTAAATAGTTATTAATTGTCTTATTTTTGAAACTGTGTTTTGTTATTCTGGTATGTCTAAAAGTCTGAAATCTGGGAAGTCACTAAACTGGATGCTGTGTATAATGACTGTAAGCTGCTCACCGAACAGTCAGATCTTACAAACAGACTTGTATAAAATCTGAGAGTTTAGTTAGGAAATGACAGAGATATGTACAGAAAGTTCAGTAAATCTGTGCACTTACTGCTCTGGCAGGATCTCCTAGCCACATCTACTATGTACAGAGAAGCAGTGACAACTGATGATGGGCAGCACGGTGGCTGGTGTTCTGCCTGTGTTTGTTTGCTTGGGTTTCCATTGGGTACTCCGGTTTCATCCCCCATTCCAAAGGCATACTGATAGGTAATTTACATTGTGAGCCTTTCTAGGGACAGTGAGTGATGACAATATCAGTAAAGTGCTGCCAAATATTTTGGTGCTATATAGGCAAGAAAAATAAATAAATAATGCTGGGAATTTTGCCTATTTTTAGTGAGTTGGATTATTTGGCTCCACTTGCTAAAAAGAGCCTTCTCTTTTGGTTCTTAAACTCCTCTTCATTAAATGTTACTAACTGTTGAAAGAGCCAGCTTGCAGACACACACCACTAGAAGCAACTCTACCAAAGACCTGAGGAGATGAAGATTCATCCCCATTAACTCCACAGCTCTGCTGTATGGTGAACTCAGATGAGGGCCCTGTATCTAGTAATATGAAAGGGCATTGCAGTGGATCAGTGGGGCACTGTGGAGTATCTGTATCATTGCCTAAACCCATATGAAATGTACAATTAACCCCTTCCTGCTCTGCGCCATACTATTACATTGCGCTGAGCATATAGTTAATGCTCCTGTGCCTGCAGCATTATTTACGACATTCGTAACATAGCCGTGGGCCGGAACCAGCCGCCGGAGTCGGAAGATACTCCAGTTCCTGCGGATTAATCCCTTGGATGCCGTGATCAATAGCGAACACGGCATCCAGGGGGTCTGGGGGCAAGATGGCCCCCCTGTCACCCGTCAGACCCCCCACGATAAGATCGCAGTTCTGAGGGGTTGCCATGGCACCTAGACGGCTGGGCCATGGCCTCCTGACTGCCTATGCACAGTTCCCATAGGAACTACTGTGCGATGTACTGCAATACTATATATTGCAGGACATTAGATGGGATCTGAGATCCCATCTTCAAGTCCCCTTGTGGGACAGGTAAAAAGTGAAAAACCACAAACACATAGTAAAAACACGCAAAAATAAATAAATAATAAAAAGTAAAAAAAAAAAAAAAATACCTTTTATATTTCCAAAAATATATAATGTAAAAACCAACAAACATGTCAGGTATCCCCATGTTTGTATCCCCACTAGTCCACACTATCCAAAAATAACATTATTTATCCCGTACGGTGAACACCGTAAAAAAACAAAAAAAAAACGCAATGGGCAAATTAACAGCGTCGTCGCTGTGCTGTGAGGAACACCCCTCTGACAGTGGGGAGATATGGGTGTCGCAGCTATCGGCACCGATATCTCCACCACCTGGGCACGGGAAAGCCAACAGTGGACATGAAAGGTCCTCTTTAAGGGGTTAAAAAAAGCTGTTGGTCTAATTATGGGGGCATCTTATGTTTCTGTGCCTCCTATAGTCCTTAACATGAGGTATATAAAACAGAGTATCCTTTTAATATAGTATACAATACTATTTCTGTACTTTTCTGTGTATTTAACTCACTTATCTCAAGAATTTACATCTGCCATGGTAGGTGGTGCAAGTCTGGAGTCTACAGAAATGTCCATGACTTTTGACATCACTGCATTAATGCTCCTGCACTTGCAATCTAACAGAGGCAGGTTGAGTCCCTGGTTGTCAGAGACAGATTTGGACCCTGAGGTTAATGCAGATGTGGTTTATAATGGCTTCTAGCTTTTATTTTTGCATACTACATTGTGTTCAATGAGCACTGTGTAAAGAATAAAGGAAGCATTATGGAAATAAATGACTGTCTGCCCTTTTACTGAATTAAGTACTTTTGGTTACCGATTAAGTTCTATTAGTAAATACTTGACATCATGTCAGTTCTGAGGTGCATATATTCTTTGTAGTTGTCCATTAGTAATACCACAGCTTCAACTTAGATTGCAAAACATGTAAGACCCAGTTCACATCTGCGTTCCGGTTTCCGTTCGTGGAGTCTGCTTGGGGACCCCCGAACGGAAACCTATACGCATAAAAAAGCGGTTTACCTGGGAAACCCACGGACCCCATAGACTATAATGGGGTCTGTGTGGTTTCCGCTCGCAGCACTTTCCTTTCCACATCCTTTGTGCGGAAACCACATGGACCCCATTATAGTCTATGGGGTCCGTGGATTTCCCAGGTAAACCACTTTTTATGCGTATAGATTACCGTTCGGGGGGGGTCCACAAGAGGTCTCCCCGAACGCAGATGTGAACTGGGGCTTAGATGTTACAAAGAGCATTTAATGAGTTACCTCCTGATGTTTTCTAATACTATTAGAATGTGTATCCAAACATCAGCAAACCTATCATGCCTACGCATCCTGGCAAAGTTTACAGTTTTCATGTCATGTAGCCAGTCTAAGCTGATACTACCTTTCAGGCCGGGGCAAAACGTTTCAAAAACGCTGCGTTTTATATTACTTGCAAAGTGAATGTCTAATCCCATCCACACATTGCAGAAAAAAATCTGCAGCAGAAATGCTGCGTTTTCAAAAATGCAATCACAGCATGTCAATTATACCTACTGAAACGCTGGCGTTTTCCGCATAGGTTTCATAGGGGCAGAAAGTCCACAGAGGAAAACTCTGCGGACTTTCTGTGAAAAACGCTGCAGAAAAAAACAATGCATTTCCTCTGCTGTCTTTCCCTGTGTTTTTTTGCAACAATTTGTTGCGTGGGGCCTTAGCCTCACCATGGACCTTCTGCTAACCTTGAAAACTTGGTGCTTACCTGTATGTTACAGGGACCTTTGTATCCAGAGATAAATTAGGTATGCAGAAAGAGAGCATACAACTTCATGCATGAACGACTGATTTAAACCCTGCCTTGACACTTTTATTATGCATCAAAATATAGTGATCATTCTGCAAATGTGCCATTAAATATTATTTTTGTGCAGTCTAACTTTATTATAAATTCTGAAGAACAAGACCGTGAATAGAAAATAGCATAAAGGTCATGTGTGGAAATAATATCTTATCATTACAATACCACATGGATTGGAATATGGCTTATAAAATATTGAATATAATGTGTAATATTGTATTTCTCCATTCACTTCAGGTGAGCATTGAAGGCTCTAATAAGGAATTCTAATACACTTTTGAGACTTCTTTCTCCTCATTTTTCAACCTTTAATTTACTCAGTTGATCTTCCAGAAAATAAAAAAATGATTTTCCTTTATGTTATGCTAAACTTTTATCTTTTCTTTTACACCGAATTCTTTTTTTTTTTAAAGATAATTAGCGAAGTCATTCCAGAACTGAGAGGTAAATCTCATCTCAATCTGCACAACCTTTTCAGATAAGTATTAAATTCAAGCTTAATCCATAAACTACTTCATTTGCAGAGTCAAAGGCAACTATGGGGGAATATAGTGAGCACTTTTATAAAGCTTTAATGCAAGTTCTTATTATTAGGCACACTTTTATAAAACGAAGTAAGAAACATGCACATATAAAATAACCCTTAGGGCATTGCAAGTCTAATCAGGCAACATATGTTTGCTTGTAAAATTACTACACACAGATGCTAGTTAAGGCACAGTTACTACTCCGATAATTTATCAAATTAATTTAGTCTACAGGATCCTTATAAACGATAAAGTGCAGCATTGTTGTAAACCTATAATTCTCATACACTAGGTAGCATAAGAAAGCTTACTTATAAATATACTCATTTAGCCTCTAAAAGGTATCGCCTGATTTCTTCACTCTTCCACTACTTTCAATGGCTAACACGGTACAACATTATACTACTAGGTAGCATAAACAACCATGCCTACCAAAGAAACATGCAACAACCTATTAGGAATGGCGATATCATGAATAAACACCAAATGTAATGAAAATATCAAAAAGTCATTTTATTTCATACAAGACATACATTTTTTTGTAAAAACAAGATGTGTCATAAACACAAACAAGAGGCAAGGTCACAGCTTTCTCAAGCAGGCACATCACAAAGAAAAGATAATATATATATATATATATATATATATATATATATATATATGTATGTATCACAACATATGCAAAAGTCCAAGAAGCATATATATCATATCATATCATGCACAATGCACAGAACATAGTTATTGGACAACTGCATATATATGGCACATCAAAAACATTATTTCAAGATCTTCCACATGAATAACATTCACTGAAAAGACATGTCAGACGTGTTCAGTAAATAGTGTGTATATATACTGTATGTATATATATATATATATATATATATATATATATATATATAGATATATATACAGTGTATATATATCTTTTATTTATATATATATATATAGATATATATACAGTGTATATATATATATATATATATATATATATATATATAATATATATGGTAAACATTAGTCACCAAAATCAGTCAGTCTTACCAATGAACAAATATAAGTGCAGCCCCCTGACGAAGCGGGGGCAAAATGTGCGTAAGGGCTGCGGGTGGAGGTCACGGTGTTCCCTTGCATACTTATATTTGTTAATTGGTAAGACTAACTGATTTTGGTGACTAATGTTTACTATATATATATGTGTGTGTATATATATATATATATATATATATATATATATATTATATACTGAATATGTCTGACATGTCTTTCCAGTGAATGTTATTCATGTAGAAGAGCTTGAAATAATGTTTTTGATGTGCCATAGATATACAGTTGTCCAGTAACTATGTTCTGTGCATTGTGCATGATATGATATATATGCTTCTTGGACTTTTGCATATGTTGTGATACATACATATATATATGTTTTCTTTGTAATGTGCCTGCTTGGGAAAGCCGTGACCTTGCCTCTTGTTTGTGTTTGACACATCTTGTTTTTACAAAAAAATGTTTTCTTTTCTTGTATGAAATAAAATGACTTTTTGATATTTTCATTATATTTGGTTTTTATGTTATTTATTCATGGTATCGCCATTCCTAATAGGTTGTTGAATAAAGTGCAGCATTGCCTATATTAGGATATACAAAAGAGACATCATCATCAGTTATGCACATGATGTGATTGACAGCTCCAATCCCAAACATTTAACATCCCTATGTCACCTCACTGCTAGCCATTGTGGTCACTGGGGCTGACTGCTTAATACTGTTAGTCCAGGCCCTGGTCTAAGCCTGGTCTGGTCATACCTGGACATGTCTAGCCATTTAGAAATACAGTATATGGGAAGACTCATCTATTTACAGTGGCTTGCAAAACTATTCATACCCCTTGAACTTTTTCACATTTTGTCACCTTACAACCACAAAATTAAATGTATTTTATTGAGATTTTAAGTGATAGACCAACACAAAGTAGCAGATAATTGTGAAGTGGAATGAATATGATACATGGTTTTAAAAATTTTAATCAAATAAAAATCTGAAAGTGTGACATGCAAAAGTATTCAGAGTACAGTATTCTGCTGTACTCTGATACCCCTAAATAAAATCCAGTGTAATCAATTGCCTTCGGAAATCTCTTAATTAGTTAATAGTCCAGCTGTGTGTAATTTAGTCTCAGTATAAATACACCTGTTCTGTGACGGCCTCAGTGGTTTGTTAGAGAACATTAGTGAATAAACTGCATCATGAAGACCAAGGAACTCACCAGACAGGTCAGAGATAAAGTTGTGGAGAAGTTTAAAGCAGGGTTAGGTTATAAAAACACATCCCAAGCTTTGAGCACTGTTCAATCCATCATCCAAAAATGGAAAAAGTATTCCATAACTGCAAACCTACCAAGATATGGCCGTCCACCTAAACTGACAGATCAAGCAAGGAGAGCACTGGTCAGAGAAGCAGCCAAGTGGCTGCTCTGGAGGAGCTGCAGAAATCCACAGCTCAGGTGGGAGAATCTGTCCACAGGACAACTATAAGTCGTGCACTCCACAAATCTGGCCTTTATAGAAGAGTGGCAAGAATAAAACCATTGTTGAAAGAAAGACATAAGAAGTACCGTTTGCAGTTAGCCACAAGCCATATAGGGGACGCATCAAACATGTGGAAGAAGGTGCTCTGGTCAGATGAGACCAAAGTTGAAATTTTTGGCCTAACTGCAAAGCACTATGTGTGGCGGAAAAGTAACACTGCTCATCACCCTGAACACCCCACTGTGAAACATGGTGGTGGCAGCTTCATGCTGTGGGGAGGCTTTTCTTCAGCAGGGACAGGGAGGCTGGTCAGAGTTGATGGGAAGGTGGATGGAGCTAAATACAGGGCAATCCGGAAAGAAAACCTGTTGGAGGCAGCAAAAGACTTGAGAATGGGAAGGAGATTCACCTTCCAGCAAGACCAATGACCCTAAACATACAGCCAGAGCTACAGTAAAATGGTTTAGATCAAAGAATATTCATGTGTTAGAATGGCCTAGTCAAAGTTCAGTCCTAAATCCCATTGAGCATCTGTGGCAAGACATGAAAATTGCTGCTCACAGACGCTCTCCATCCAATCTGGCTGAGCTTGAGCTGTTTTGCAAAGAAGAATGGGCAAAAATCTCAGTCTCTAGATGCGCACAGCTGGTAGAGACATACCCCAAAAGACTTGTAGCTGTAATTGCAGTGAAAGGTGGCTCTACAAAGTATGATATAGGGGGGCTGAATACTTTTGCACGTCACACTTTTATTTGATAAAAATTTTGATAACCATGTATCATTTTCATTCCACTTCACAATTATCTGCTACTTTGTGTTGGTCTATCATTTATATTCTCAATAAAATACATTTAAGTTTGTGGTTGAAAGGTGACAAAATGTGAAAAAGTTCAAGGGGTATGAATACTTTTGCAAGGCACTGTATGTGCATACACAAATACTGGTTGCTGACTGATTCATGCAGCTTTATATGTACTACCTTGTTTTGTTTTGTTTTTTAAGGAAGATGGTTGGAAGTGTACACCATAAGCACTTTTATCTTTTGTATCAACATATTCCGTCATAGTGCCTCTGTCCAAACTGTTACACTAGAAAATATTTTCCTTTTAACATTTCTGACTTCAAATAAATATGTTACTTAGTTTATGGAAAATGAAACACAGTTGTTGTGGGATTGATTCAGCGTCCTATAAAGCCAAATTAGAGACATTTAGCAAAAATTGCGTTTCAATGAAAGTTTGATCTCTTCTAGGAAAAGTGAACAAGAATCTATTTGACTGCATCAATAGACTGATTTTTTTTTCCAGGAAAAGAGAAAATAAATCACCGGCTTGAAACACACTCTGCAAAATAGAGTCTACTGTTACACCAAACTTGATGGAAATATTACAAAAACTATAAAAGAAACTAAAAAAAAACTATCAAATGTAATGCTTTTTCTCAGCATGGTAGTGTATGAGCTGCAGCAGTAAGCGCTATTTGTGGGAAGACCATAAATGATTCTGTTTCTCTCTAGACACTGTGTCCTTTCTTGTTAACAGGCTGAATTCAAGCTGAAAATTATTTCATTTGACAATATGTCACCATCACAAGGATATTGTTCCAGAAATGGGTTTGCTTTTTCATTTTAGAGCTTCAGCTGAATAATGGAGACATTAGCAATTTGGCACCATTAATTACCACAACTTCCTCATGGCACTAGACTTCTTGATGGGATTGTTACATGGTACCCAAGAGAGTAGCCATTTAATATCTGAAAAGTACTAAAAGGAAATGCAGGTATCTTCTAAAATTAGGAATATCTTGTAGAGTCTCAGATTTAATCATTCACTATATTTTGTTTAGCTAAGTTGAAGAACATACAACTCTTTAGACAATCTATCCATTTGTTATTGAAGGTTTAATAGTACCATCTTTGTAAGGCTTAAAGATGATGACCTGCTTTGAGAATATCTGTACAACAGTTACAAGAGGAATGCGGCTTCCTGAACTACATTGCATAGATGATCTGAGTCCTCATCCTCATAGATGATCTGCCCCTGCAGTTCCCGGCTCCCCGCAGATCAAATGAACCTGTGACTGTTGATAAAAAAAAAAAGTTCCTGTAGGCTAAAGCCCCACGTAGTGATTTCCAAAAATGCATGCTGCGGGTATTTTTTGCAATGTGTGGATGGGATTCCACTTGGCAGGGACTGTAAAATGCCGAGTGGGGCTTTAGCCTTAAAGAGTAACTTTGCTATTGATCTCTTGAAAAAAATCAAACACAGTAGAAAATTGTGCATAACACCCACTCCACAAACATACTGTATATTGAGCACCCAGTAGTCTGGAAACCTTACTAATATAGCATTTAATCTAAGCATTGCTGTATTTCTAATAGAGGCGATAGATTATCCTTGAACATCCCCACACCAGTGGCCACACTGCAATGATGTATGGATCCTATGCACCAGTGTTGGTTGTTATTCAAATCAAAGAATGTAGCAGCACAGCCTTGCCCTATATTCACATGACCTGTGAAACTCTGTCCAAGTGCTGACCAGATTTACTGGATTGAACAGTATGTCAGGAGCAGGACTCTTAGCATCATAGTTATCTATGATGTTAGGAGTCCCTGCCTCACAGCAACATATTGCCCTGTACTGTAATCGGTATGGGACAATATGTTGCTAGGAGGCAGGGACTCCTAGCATCATAGATAACTATACTGCTAGGAGCTCCACTCCCGGCATGAAGTTCAGACCGGTAAATCCGACCAAAACACATGGACCAAGTTTCCCAGGTGAAACTCTGTTTTGTGAATCTAGCCTTAGGCTAAATTCAGACGTACGTGGGTGAAAACAGCTGTGAAAAACAGCCATTTTTCCATGGCCATTTTTCACCCAAAGGTGTGCCTGTTTTCACGGATCTCTGATACATTGCAGTGTATGGAGAGATCTGTGCAAACAAGCAAAAATAGAGCATGATCTATATTTTGACTGGCCATTACCACGGACCATCAAAATATCAATCATGTGAATAGCCCCCAGTCACAGGTTAAAAAAACAGCCTTCAAATGGTCAGTGTTCATTGTCATGTGAATATAGGGCAATTGACAGATTGAGATGAGTCGAAGCTTCTGAGATTATACCAGTCCTCTATACAATATCAGGTACACAGAGAATGAAGCAGTACTCCAGTATAAATCAAATCCTAGGAGTTTGCTTGAAAATGGTTCTATAGAGGAACTGAAATGTAGCTTTACACTGGGAATATAAAAAAATCTTTCCTTGGATTTGCTTTACAATGGAGTGCTGCTTCCTCCTTTGTGTACCTAGTATTGATGCTTTCTAGTGAACCTTTGGATGCTGCTACTGGCATATGAACATTTGTGTCTGTGTGCTAATGTGCTTATGTTATGCATAACCCCAGTGAAATTAGAGTGGAAATAAATATATAAAATGTGTTATTTTTTTTATGCATGTATATATTGTAGGGATAAGCTCACTTGGTGCGGGTCGGCAATGGCAGAGTTCACACAGGCAGCAGGTTTCAAACTGTAAGGGTGCTTTTATTCAAATGCTTCAGCACAAAAAAGCACCGTGCAAACAAAACAAACCTAAGCCTGTCCGGCTATAACTATACAACAGGATGCCTTAGGGCATGTTCACACGACGGAAAATGAAGAGGAATTCCTCTTCATTTTCCGCCGCCAGCATTTTCACCGCGGACTAGCCACAACGGGATGCCGATGCAGTGCATCAGCATTCCGTCGTGGCATCCCACTCCTGATTAGGTCCAGATAAATGGGCCTAATCAGGAGGGAGTCTCGAGCCGCGGAATCTGCAGCAAGATCAAGCAGGATTCTTCTTTTTTCTGCGTCCTGCTGCGATCTCTGCCTCCCATTGAAAACAATGGGAGGTGAATTCCGGGAGGAGTCTGCTCTGGATTTGGTGGCAAAATCCACGGCGAATTCCTCTTTGTGAACACACCCTTACTAACCCAGTGCAGGCCTAATACCTGACACCAAACACAGTAGCAAATTGTGCATAACACCTAGTCCAGGGGTACTCTCTTTCTCAAGCTGCAAAACTGTTAACCCTCCTTTTACCAGGCTTCCTTCCCCACTAATGAATATCAGGAAGCCTCACCTGAGAACACCTGGGACTAGGGAAAAACCCGTAGTGAACTACGGGTGTGGACTGGAAGACTCCCACTGCCAACCTGTCCTCCAGTCCAGGAAATCCAGTACATATAACTTAAACAAAGAGCCCCAGCAAACTATGTTCTGCTAAAGCAACTTGTATCCTTCTGGATTTCCGCTACCCTGCCTGGCTGAGAAAACCAGATGAGATATAAACCCCGTCCACAATTTTACCGTACACTTTACCACAATAATGTAAATTCATGTTTCATTATTTGTATATATTCATTGTCTGTATATACATATATGTTTGAATTTCTATCAAT
Source organism: Leptodactylus fallax (assembly GCA_947044405.1). Taxonomy (NCBI): domain Eukaryota; kingdom Metazoa; phylum Chordata; class Amphibia; order Anura; family Leptodactylidae; genus Leptodactylus; species Leptodactylus fallax. Next base: position 11,231,974 of record CAMRHE010000021.1, read on the forward strand.
CTGACACATTGGTGATTGTAAAAATTCCATATTATTGAATTTTAGTATTTAAAGATATAGTATAGAATTCATTGTCTTACTAACTGTGTCTTTTAGACTAATGTCTGCTTGTAACTTTGAATGGACAATCCGTAATTCTAACAAATGACTTTAACATCAGAACATTGTGGTCCGTATTGTTAGCAGATACATTAAGGTTTACATAATAAACAATCACATTCAGTAATCCCATTAATGCAATTAAAGTTTAGTATTACACTGTTATAGAGGAAAACTTCTGATGTTATGAATCACATTGCATTACAAAGATCATGGATGTAAACAGGGTTCCAGTAGGTAGTTCTAAGCCATGGATGTACATTAAGGATTCAGTTGATAGTAAATAAGATATGCATATTACATTTTTTGCAGTGTAAATCTTTACAATTAGATTCATACAGTAAATCTTGGTTTACTAATGTCAATAAGACTTGTCTCAGTTGTCCATTTAGTAGTATAGAAGTCAATGTTGTGGAAAAAAAAAATAGCTTTTTTCCTCGTAATAAAGATGTCTTTGCAGAATCTTTTATATGCTGTTTATGTGCCACAATTGTGGCCACAATAGTTATTGACAAACTTTTTTTAAACCAGTATTTCTGGCAGATGAGATAGATTCCAATGTGATCAATTGACTATTTGTAGACTTCAATTTACATTGATCTTCCTCTGACTACATAGAAATTGGACAGAAATCTGTACCTGTAATCTGAATATAATGACGTTTCCATGATTTGCAGCCACACACACAATAAACAGACTAAATACAGCAATATACTAGAGATTATTTTTTAGAAAACTGTTAAAAAGCAATTTACATGTTAATATTTAATGACTTAATGAAGCCTTCAAATTTAACCAGCTATTTCCAAATGAAAATGCAAGTGCTCTTAATATAACGTTGAAAGCATTTGTGTCATTATGTATTATCTGGTATCTAATGACCATGATTTCGTACCATTAAGATGAACTTAGAATTTATTTGGTACTTAGTTCACTAAAAACTTAATGTACAAGACTTATTTATTTCACATTATATTTCTAAATATTTGTACTGTTATAAGTATTTTATAACAACATAGGTAATTTATCCCTATTTAATAATAAGAGGGGTATAGGGCATTTAGATATGGTGAATTACTTCACAGTGTTCATACAGTGGAGCTTTTGCTGATTATCAGAAGTAATTTTCTTCCTGAAACTGACACAATATTGGTTCAGTGGGGTTAAATTGTCAAAAAGGGATATTTTAAACCTTTAGAAATTGTATAGTGGTAGGCTACATATACACAACAGTGAAAAAAATTTAACTATCAGTTTTTAATGTCCATAATTTTATATCATTTTTTAATTTCCTCCTTGCATCAGTTTTTAATCAGCATTAAAAAAAAAACTGATGAATTTCATTGGTCTTTTTTTTTTTTTTTTTTTTTTTGACCCAACTCACTTAACGTCAGTGAAACTGATACATTGCCCCCAAAAAAGAACATTAGAAACTGATCACTTGTATTGTATTCACCAGGACCAAAGAATGGACAAAAAAAGGACGTCTTGTTTTTTGTTTTTTTTTATACTCCTTTTATTGAAAATTGTAGAACAAGTTGTTCAATACAAAGAAGTATTACAAAAGAAATAACAGAGTAAGTGCAAATAGTCATGCTGTACACCAAACAAAGGTAGACATAGACAACCAGAACAGTGCTGCAAAGCCCATAACATAGCAAAAAGAAGACACATAAATAGTCCTGAAGGAAGTACAGGCATGGGAGCCAAGAGGAAGACTGTATGTAGTCCGACCTGTAGTGGGTGAGAGCAAGGAACTCAACAGCACCAAAAGAAAATACAGTTTAACACACTCAGGAATTTGCAATCAGAAATAGTCCCAAAACCAGTAAAGAGGCCAAAAACGCAGGTGAGGCCTTGGGTACACCAAGCATTATCTCCTATTTAGGGAACAGCGCACTAAGGGCCGTGCAAAAAGACGGGCCTGTGTATAAAGTCAGTGCTGAATTGCACCAGGGACTCCAGACTTTTTGGAATTGTTTAGGGCAGTCCCTAACTTTTATATACCATTTGATTTATATGGTAAAAATTAGTGGAAGAGTGAAGTGATCAGGCGATACCTTTTAGAGGCTAACTGAGTATGTTTGATGGTAAGCTTTCGAGAGTACTAGCTCCCTTCATCAGACATGGTGTTATGCAAGAAACTGAAAATTCACAGATTTTTTATACCCTAAAGACATGAACCTTCAAAGGATCTTAGAATCCTTAAAAAAACAAAATGCAATATAAGTAGAGAAGTTATTTACAACAGGTCAAAAAATAAACAGTCTGGAAACTTGTGGGGTGTGACGGAGGGATCACTAATTCTTGCTATCGGTTTGTAGGTGACAACTAGGGGCACTCGGGCTTCTTTCTGGTTCTCTTTATATGTGAGTAGACTGTCTCAGTTAATGAATGCCGCATTGTTTAATTGGTTGTGCGTCACTTTTGGTTTGTATCCCAGTTGAAGAAATTTCATCCTCAGATCTAGGAAGTGCTTGTCCAGGTCTGCTTTGTTGGGGCAACCACCAAACCTACGGCATATTATTGTCCGGAGTGCCCTGAAGGCCCCAACTGAAAATAGCACCTCACCTTACCTGCAAAACAGGTGCAAGACCTGCAGGCACATCCACACCGCTGACAGTGTACCTGTCCCACAGTTACAACAGATGCACAGGATTAGGGGGACATTTTCCTGCAGGTCTTCCAATGTGTTGTATCTCATAATGTGTGTGCAATGTTCCACGACAGGCTTCTATGTGGGGGAAACAGGGCAGAGACTTAGCGCATGAACTCACACAGATTCACCATTAATAACAGCAGAACAGATCTCCCAGTGGTTGCACATTTCTCTGGACAAGACCACTCTATTGAAGATTTGCGGGTTGTAGTTTTAATGAGACATTTTAAGATGCAGAGGGAGAGGAAAGAATGGGAATATAAGCGAATGCAAAAATTTCAAACTCTGCAATTTGGACTTAATATTCATGCCAGTTTCATGTCACACTATGTATGAACTGTGTGGGTCACAAATCACCACGTGACAGCAAACCGATGGCTAACACGGTACAACATTATACTACTATCAATATGGTAAAAATGAGTCTGCTAGTTTTTTTCATATTGATAAGGAGGGAGGGCATGGGGAGCCATCCAGTGTAAGGCAATGGCTTTTCCAGCCAAACAAAAAGATTCCAGCAAAAGGATATGTGGATGGTAATATATAATATGATTGTGTATTATTGTCCTCACTTCCTGATTGTTTATTTTGTTATATTATTGTATTAGTCATGCATGATCAATTGTTTAAGTTTTTTTCTTACTATGAAAACTGAATAAATTTTATTAAGTATAAATAAGTGAAAACTTTGCAAACTTTCTGTAATCATTTTAGTGGTGACGGTCTTTTGTTTTGCTTGGTTGTGACTGGGTTTCTCAAAAGTACCAGACCATAGAAAGTTCCTGCAGTTATTGTCACATACACTGGAAACTTATCAAGGCAAGACTGTCAACAATAAGATAGTTACAGAAAATATTTAAAACTGTGCATTTTTTGTATTTGCAAAAGTGTTTAACTTTTAATTGTCTACAAAATTAAATATGGTAATGTTTATGGGAAAACCCCTTTAGGATAAGGCCCCACACTGCTGAAATGCAGCTTTTTTTTGTTGCAGCTTTTGCTGCATTTTTTTTAAACAAAGCCAGGAGTGGATTGAGCAGAAGGTAGAAGTATTAGTACTTCCTATATAGTTCCCATTCCTTTAGTAGCCATTCTTTAATTTGGCTAAAAAAAAAAAACGCAGTCAAATCTGCAACAAAAAAGCTGCATTTCCGCAATGTGGGGCCTCAGCCTTAAGGACCTTAGCAAACATTTTTCCTTCTCTCTTCATGTGTGTGAGATATTCGGGAATAGTTGGGGTATTGTTATTGAAGACACATCTATAGTTTTGAGTGGAGTTGAGATTTTAACTAAGAGGGGTTTTCTCATAATAAGTCTTGATGGCATGTCAATTTTATTTTTTTCATCTTTTTCACAATATATTAGGTATGTTTTATGTGGGATTCAGTTTTCATTAAATATCAATAAAAAAGTACATTTGTTATGTGAAAAAACATGCATTTAAATTGTTAGAGGCATAGTTATGGGTGCTGAGAAGTAGAGAAGTTGCACCCAGTCTCTGGTAGGTGCCCACTATTCCCCTGTTGCATAAGATGACGTGCAATAGAAATGGCACATAAAAGTTGCATAGTAGTCAGATTTTGCATTGGTGCTCAGTAGCTTCACATTAATGTATATGTAATCTGTTTTAAGCATTGAATCCTGCTTTCATCTGACTACTGGAGCAACTACCTAAAAATTCCACATCACTCTCAAATATTAATGCTTGAAAAAAATTATTTATTCCACATATGTCCAAGCAAAAATAGATAACATATTTCAACCCATGAGGATAGTGGTAAGAAAGGGATGGTTTTGTTCATCTGAACCTTACTTGGCCAAGTCACTATAAATAAAGAAACAAAACAGAATTAGATTCCCTAGAAAGGAACCAAGAAACAAATGAAAATCAAATGAAACATACCAATATTATTATATCCAACAAATGCATAAGAGATAGCAGGACAACTGCAACATCATATGGGTTAAATCAGTCTATAAATCATAAGGAAGTGAGGGACTCCTTGATAACCTTTAATCATTGAGTGACAAGATAATCATACATGTTAAAATCCATAAAGGTAATCCAAAAGAATGTCATAAAATCAAGGCATGACTAAATAATGAGGCATTATATGCCCCACATCAGAACCATATACACTGACGAGCAAAAGGGTAACAATGTTTTGAACTTTTGACTTTTAGACTCCATATCTCACCATCCACTACAGCTTTAAACGTGAGATTACCATTATTTTATAGACAATCATCTTGGCTATCTCATACATAAATTTGACTTGCAACTATTTAGTTATGCAGATTTGTCATGTAACTGCATTGTTACTGTTTTGCTCCTAAAAATCTAAATTTTAATTTTTATTATTTTGTTAATATTTGGAAAATCCACCTTTTGGATTTCAACACTGCCTGAATACTTCTGGGCATGCTCTCGATCAAATTCAAGCATGTCTCGACTGAAATCTGATCTCAGGTCTCTTCTACGCGTTTCCAAAGTTGGTGCATACTGGTTGACTCACTTGGGTACGAATACAGCTTTTTCTTCAACTCTACCCACAAATGTTCGATTTGGTTGAGGTCTGGGGACTGTGGAGGGGCCAAGCCCACACCTCTACTTCATTGTCATTGAACCATTTCTTCGCTAATCTTGACGTATGCTTCGGGTCATTGTCATGTTGGAACACTGTGGTGTCCTTTTCATTCCCATAGTACTTGAGTGTATGAAGTAACTTGTCTTGTAGGATACTAACATATAGCTCAGCAATAAGACCACCATTGATCCTTGTCAAATATCCAATGCCTTTGGCTGTGAAACATCCCCACATCATCCAGCTTCCTCCACCAAACTTGACAGCTCCTTCAATTTCTCTGTTAGCCCCCCTTTTCTCTTGTTTCTTCCCATCAAAGACCAATCTATTGACTTTCGTCTCATCCCTTCAAATTACCCATTTCCAATCTTCTACTGTCCACTTTTCGGACCTTTTTGCAAACTTGAGCTGACACTTCTTTTGACAATATTGAAGTTGAGGTTTCTTCACCTTTTTTCGGGCCACCATTCCAGACTTCTATTGATGAGCTAGATGATGCTGTTTATCTTTTCTTGGGAAATCTTCTTAATGGCTGATCCTCAATTTATCCAGTGACCTTTAACTTAGGAATCAACCTAATAAACCACTGAGCTATTAGAGGAATGTGTGAACAAGTTGTTTTTTGTAGTATACAAAAAGAAAAAAAAATTCTTCCACCGCCAGGAGCAAAACAGTAACAATGCAGTTACATGACAAGAATCTACATAACTAATCATATGCTAAATAGTTGCAAGTCAAATTTATGCATGAGAGAGCCAAGATGATTGTCTATAAAATGATGGTAGTCTCACATTCAAAGCTGTTGTAACGATGCTAGTTATCAGATCTGGAGTCCAATTGGTGAGGCTAACAGTACAGTGCTTAAATAGTAAGAGATGCAAAAATAGTACCTTAGGAGTAGAAGTAACCGTGGTCAGATTATGCAGAGTTCGGTACAAAGGATCAGTAGATCAGCCATAGTCAGACGTATGCAGGAATTGGTACCCAGGAGCAGTAGAGTAATGGTGAGGATCAGGGCAAACAGGAAGCAGATAGCCAGAATAATCAGGCACAGGATGGAGTAAGCTGTGGGTTTATATAGGGACAGCTACCCTGTGATTGGCCACAGAGCAGGTGAGATTCATAAGTTAATCACTTCAATAGAAAGGACCAGACTCAGCAAAGCATAGAACAAACAGGCTTCTACAATGGCATAATCGTCAAGGCTGCAGAACATGGCCGGAAAGTCAAGGGTTCAAGACCCAGCGAGCTCAGTTCCTGACAGCCGTAGTGGATGGTGAGATATGGAGTGTTATCTCAAGGGAACAGATGCTAGAAATAGGGAAAAAAAAAAAAAAAATCAAAAATAGGGGATCTGTGTCAGAAATGGGGATACACATAAAGGGAATTATAGATGTAGCACTAAAATGCTTCAAGACATAAAATTTCAAACAAACGACTGACAATCAAATAATTATTAAGGGCTAGTATACTAAGTACATTTATTGCCATTGAAATGGACTTTCATAAATCGCTATTGAGGGTTATGTGTTTATAAAAAAAAAAAAAAAGTCCTATACCAGTCAATTAGGCATTTAGAAAGAAATCACAGTCCCCTTTAAGAGATAAAGGATTCTCTCTGTTTTAGATATTAAACACGATTACAACCTCTGCATGGTACCTAGATATTTTCTGGAACCAAAAAACCACAAATTAGAAATATGTCTAAACTTCACAAAGTGCTGCGGAATGGATATCAAAATGTGAATGCTAATTCGAATGTCAATCAAGGACATGAAAGCATAGAAAAACCAAATTCAGCATTGATACTGTTTGAAAAGGAATGAAATAACGCAATTGAGTCCTGTGTGCTCCCCCATATGCAGAAGATATCATTGATGAATCAATACCATATAATTGCATATTGCTAAAACAATGGATGTTGGTAGATCTTTTCATCCTATATCACTATCATATATGCATTAGTGTAGGAAGGTGCCACATTGGACCCCTTCGCGGTACCCTTCCTCTGTACAAAAAATTGGTCACCGAACAAGAAATAGTTGTCACACAATATAAGTTCAAGCAGCGCATGACAAAATTCCTGTTGTAAGTGATTTAAGGAAGATATATTAGATAAAAAGCGGGCCGCAACAGCAATACCATTCTGATGTTCTATGTTGATGTATAGACAATTTAATCAAACGTTAGGGTAATGTCACCTAAAGGTATCCTCAACAGGTCTAATTTATGTAGGAAATCAGGAGTATCCAAAATAAAGGATCAAGAGCGTTTAATCAATGTGGTGAGAACCTTGTAAAGGTAAGCAGCTCGTAGAGACTATAGCTGCTTCCCTTACCTACTAAAGGTCCCCTGGAGGATACTGCAGTCTTTTATGAATTTTAGGAAGTACATAAAAAAATGGGTATAATTGGAGCAAGTACAGCATTCTAATTTCTAACAGTGAAAGGGTTAATGTATTTAATTGTGACCATTAAATGCTTTAACATTTCACTAGTTTTGTGCAATAATTGACCTCACAGTAAACACCTGTGCCATTCAGCACAATTCCTCAAATAATTGTACCATATAGGGGTCTTTAAGAGAAGGAAAAACAAACTGTATAAGTAGTGTAAAGATAATGATATTTTTATTGATATTCAGATCAGCCAAGTTCACAATGATGGGTCTGATTTGTCTGCAGCTTGATGCAAATGTTTTGACTCTTCCCTGGAATCCACTCCCAATATTTCCCCTTTAGCCGTGATTGATATTTTCACATTCTGCCTGCATCATGACTGTCTGTAGGCACGTCTGGCAGATCAGACCCCACCCCTGATGCAATTGCAGGCTGGTTTGCATATCTATGAAAAGAGGATTATCTCTACATTGTTTTATTAGTTTGTGGTCATATAGGTATGTTTTTATTCCTACTAAAAAACCCTGCGTGGCACTATTTAGTTTGGGAGGCATTTTGGACCTGACAGACTCTATTTTAAGTTGCATTATCTTTAACAACCTGTTTACAATATGTGTGGCTAATCTGGCTACAGTGACTTCCTCCTAGTATTCTGCTAGTACTGGCTACATAGTCTTGCTATATTGCACTACTGAAGACCATCATTAAAACATCCAATTTGTTCATTATGTAAACAGAGCAATCCATGAACACATTTTACTCAAATGGAATTACAAGTCATGTCAGCGTCACATTGAAAAGAAATGGAGTGAACAATGACGTTTCCACATGACAGCTTGACAATGTAATTGTAAACTAAAAAAAAATAACACAAAACAAAAATCCTTCTCAATTATCAACAACAAGAAGCTGTTAAGAAAAGAAAAACATAAGTGCCAAATGTATCGCTTGTCAAATGTGCTTTAATGGATTAGTCATTCCACACTTAGAAGTGAAGTCAAAGTCTGCAATGAATGATCAAACCAGTTGATGTATTGGATATTGCATTTATTTATTAATATATAAAAGATCTTTTCATACTGAAATGTTCTTTGTACATTATTTCCAGATATTTCATGACCAGAAATGCATATTTTATATTCGTTTTTATTCATTTATTCAAATTGTTTTTGCAAACTTTAAAACATACACCAACTTCATAGGGTTACACAGCATATTTACCCTCTATCCATAGGATAGAACATAAATAGCTGATCCGTGGGGGTCTGACCACTGATATCCCCACCGATCCTGAGAAAAGGGGTGTTTCACCCCCATTGAGAAATCACCCCGAATGCAGTCAAGCTGAATATAGGCATGCCCCTGCTTTACGGAAACACATACTCACTCCAATGGGAGTGCTGGAGATTAACAAATTGATCAACTGCCCTTTGGCCTCCACCATCCACAATTTAAGGATCATTCTAAAAACCAAACCTTACCAATTTAAACATGTATTTACTATAGTTTGTTCAGAATATTAGCTATGGCCTGCATACAATATCAAGATCATACCCTCAACTCTGCCAGTCTGTCTTTCTGTAGCTGTTTGTGTATGTGGCCTACTTATGGATCTTTGTTGTACTATGCCATATTACAGACTTGAAACATTTAAATGTAGATAGACAAGTTATAGGTTCAAGTGTTTTTTCATATTAATAAAGATTGACTGTATAAATGAAAACTTTTACTATTTTCTAAAATACAGTCAATGAAAAAGTTTGGGCACCCCATTAATCTTAATCATTTTAGTTCTAAATATTTGGGTGTTGCAACAGCCATTACAATTTGATATATCTAATAACTGATGGACACAGTAATATTTCAGAATTGAAATGAGGTTATTGTACTAACAGAAAATGTGCAATATGCATTAAACCAAAATTTGACCGGTGCAAAAGTATGGGCACCCAACAGAAAAGTGACATTAATATTTAGTAGATCCTCCTTTGCAAAAATAACAGCCTCTAGTTGCTTCCTGTAGCTTTTAATCAGTTCCTGGATCCTGGATGAAGGTATTTTAACCACTCCTCTTACAAAACAATTCCAGTTCAGTTGATGGTCGCGAGCATGGACAGCCCGCCAAATTATCCCACAGATGTTCAATGATATTCAGGTCTGGGGACTGGGATGGCCATTCCAGAACATTGTAATTGTTCCTCTGCATGAATGCCTGAGTAGATTTGGAGCTGTGTTTTGGATCATTGTCTTGCTGAAATATCCATCCCCGGCGTAACTCAAATTCGTCACGATTCTGTACATTATTCTCAAGAATCTGCTGATACTGAGTTGAATCCATGCGACCCTCAACTAACAAGATTCCCGGTGCCGGCATTGGCCACACAGCCCCAAAGCATGATGGAACCTCCACCAAAACAGTGGGTAGCAAGTGTTTCTGGAATGCTGTGTTTTTGACGCCATGCATAACGCCGTATGACCAAACAACTCAATCTGTTTCATCAGTCCACAGGACTCTTCCAAAATGAAGCTGGCTGTCCAAAGGCGCATACCCAGGCGACTCTGTTTGTGGCGTGCTTTCAGAAACGGCTCCGCATCACTCTCCCATACAGCTTCTCCTGTGCAAAGTGTGCTGTATGTGACCGATGCACAGGACACCATCTGCAGCAAGATCATGCTGCAGCTCTGGAGGTGGCGGGATTGTCCGACGTTCTCACCATCTCTTCTCTGTCTTCTGATATTCTGGCCTGCCACTCTGGGCTTAATAAGAACTGTCCCTGTGGTCTTCCATTTCCTTACTATGTTCCTCACAGTGGAAACTGACAGGTTAAATCTCTGAGACAACTTGTATCCTTCCCCTGAACAACTATGTTGAACAATCTTTGTTTTCAGATCATTTGAGAGTGTTTTGAGGAGCCCATGATGCCACTCTTCAGAGGAGATTCAAATAGGAGAACAACTGCAATTGGCCACCTTAAATACCTTTCTCATGATTGGATACACCTGGCATGAAGTTCAAAGCTCAGTGAGGTTACAAAACCAATTGTGTGCTTCAGTAAGTCAGTAAAAAGTAGTTAGGAGTATTCAAATCAATAAAATGATAAGGGTACCCAAATTTTGCACCGGCAAATTTTGGTTTAATGCATATTGCACCTTTTCTGTTAGTACAATAAACCTCATTTCAATCCTGAAATATTACTGTGTCCATCAGTTATTAGATATATCAAATTGAAATGGCTGTTGCAAACACCCAAATATTTAGAACTAAAAATGATTAAGATTAATAGGGGTGCCCAAACTTTTTCATTGACTGTATATGCTTCAAGCTAAAAAGCTTGAGTTCAAAACATGTATGGGCGCATGTTACTATGGACTACATGTTTTAATGCGGAAATCACATGTTGAATAGTATAAAAACAGACATTGATGACTACCAAATAGACATCCTAGGAGATATGGTGGAAATAGTTCAATAAGGTGTAAGATATACTACAGATTTAATGCATAGAAAGTGTTATCAGATGCTTAATGCTTTGTTTATGCGTTACAGGTTTGGTGTATAACTTGTGAAAATACATTCAACACATCTGAATGGGATTTTGTCTGCAAGTGTATCAATTTTTGTAAAGTCCAATCAGATACATGGAGCAGTCAATTATATGTCTACAACAAATCTGTGGACAGATAAATAGAAAGAGCTTATGTTCAGTTTCATTGAGATCATTACTTGTCTCCTGTTACTTCTGCCTGACATGCAGTGTATCCCAATCAATTGTTGTTCTGGATCAGTAGAGCTTGTAGATCCAAACCTGCTGTTGTGTTGTATGCAAGGTGTATGGGTGACAGTGTCCTTGCTTTATTACCCCATGTCTTGTGCTATAGGAGAAACAAATCTTTTCATGTTCTTTCTTTCCTTGCTAGGCATGTGTTTTTTTTTTTTTTTTTTTTGCTGACTATTGCCTTTGGCTCAAAAAACAGCTTTTAAGCTAAGGTCCAACATAGCGAATCACTGCTAAAAAAACGCACCGAAAATGCATTGCCTTTTTTTCCGCAGCGCTTTTCGTTGAGTTTGTATTCCATTTTTCTCTACTTTTTTTTTCCTCCCCATTTAAAGCTATAGGGAAAATACTTGCGATTCCGCAGTTAAAATTTAAATGAGTATTCCCATGAACATAACCATATCTATATTTGTAGATAATTAAAAGTTAAACATTTTAGCGAATATAAGTAATTAAAAATTCTGGAGAGTTTCAAAGATTTTCTCTAACCATCTTAGTGCTGACAGTCTGTTGTCTTGATCGGTTGCCAATGGATAAGACCACAAATGCAGAAACTTTCTATGGTCTGGGACTTGTCAAAAACCTAGTCATGATTTTTATTGTAGCTGGGTTATCAGGCAGGGACACTACATGTATCAGAAGATATTCTGGCCACGATAAGAAAATCATTGCTGATTTTCTGACCTTAGAAAGATCCTGCATTCATGGTCGTATCCTTTGGCAACCGATCAAGACAACAAGACTGTGACTACAAGATATTTAGAGAAAATCTTTAAAACTCTGCAAAATGTTTAATTACTTATATTTGCAAAAATATTTAACTTTTAATTATCTACAAATTTAAAAATTGTTATGTTCGTGGGAATACCCCTCTAACATGCTGCGTTATTCAAAAATGCATGCGTTTTTGAAGAAGCAGCTTTTCCGCAGCTCTTTTTTTCCATAATGTGCGGATGAGATTAACCAAAATGTTATTCACTTTGCTGGTATTGTAAAAGCAGTATTTTTTCTGCAACGTGATGCCTTAGCCTTATGGCGCATTACAATGGATCCCACCCCTAAGCCAGCATGCCCCAACCTCACCTGGCACACAAAACCTATTCAAATATGTCATTTATTCTAACCCAACCCATGACCACCCCTTTTCTTACTACTTTTTAAGTATAAAGAGCAAATGAAGTAATTTAGAAAGTAGAAAAATATCTAATTTGGTGAATGTTCTGAATTGATTTTTAAAAAGTAGTGTCAGCAAAATATAATAATTTGATTATATATATATATATACAGTACAGACCAAAAGTTTGGACACACCTTCTCATTCCAAGAGTTTTCTGTATTTTCATGACTATAAAAATTGTAGATTCACACTGAAGGCATCAAAACTATGAAGTAACACATGTGGAATTATATACTTAACAAAAAAGTGTGAAACAACTGAAAATATGTCTTATATTCTAGGTTCTTCAAAGTAGACACCTTTTGCTTTGATTACTGCTTTGCACACTCATGGCATTCTCTTGATGAGCTTCAAGAGGTAGTCACCTGAAATGGTCTTCCAACAGTCTTGAAGGAGTTCCCAGAGATGCTTAGCACTTGTTGGCCCTTTTGCCTTCACTCTGCGGTCCAGCTCACCCCAAACCATCTCGATTGGGTTCAGGTCTGGTGACTGTGGAGGCCAGGTCATCTGGCGTAGCACCCCATCACTCTCCTTCTTGGTCAAATAGCCCTTACACAGTCTGGAGGTGTGTTTGGGGTCATTGTCCTGTTGAAAAATAAATGATGGTCCAACTAAACGCAAACCGGATGGAATAGCATGCCGCTGCAAGATGCTGTGGTAACCATGCTGGTTCAGTATTCCTTCAATTTTGAATAAATCCCCAACAGTGTCACCAGCAAAGCACCCCCACACCATCACACCTCCTCCTCCATGCTTCACGGTGGGAACCAGGCATGTAGAGTCCATTCGTTCACCTTTTCTGCGTCGCACAAAGACACGGTGGTTGGAACCAAAGATCTCAAATTTGGACTCATCAGACCAAAGCACAGATTTCCACAGGTCTAATGTCCATTCCTTGTGTTCTTTAGCCCAAACAAGTCTCTTCTGCTTATTGCCTGTCCTTAGCAGTGGTTTCCTTGCAGCTATTTACTGAATTTCACCATTCTGGACTGAATTTCCCCATTGTGGGACTATTAAAGGACTTATTATTATTATTATTATTATTATTATTATTATTATTATGAAGGCCTGCTGCACACAGTCTCCTCTTAACAGTTGTTGTAGAGATGTGTCTGCTGCTAGAACTCTGTGTGGCATTGACCTGGTCTCTAATCTGAGCTGCTGTTAACCTGCGATTTCTGAGGCTGGTGACTCAAATGAACTTATCCTCCGCAGCAATGGTGACTCTTGGTCTTCCTTTCCTGGGACGGTCCTCATGTGAGCCAGTTTCTTTGTAGCGCTTGATGGTTTTGGCCACTGCACTTGGGGACACTTTCAAAGTTTTCCCAATTTTTCGGACTGACTGACCTTCATTTCTTAAAGTAATGATGGCCACTCGTTTTTCTTTACTTAGCTGCTTTTTTCTTGCCATAATACAAATTCTAACACTCCATTCAGTAGGACTATCAGCTGTGTATCCACCTGACTTCTGAACAACACAACTGATGGTCCCAACCCCATTTATAAGGCAAGACATCCCACTTATTAAACCTGACAGGGCACACCTGTGAAGTGAAAACCATATCAGGTGACTAGCTCTTGAAGCTCATCAAGAGAATGCCAAGAGTGTGCAAAGCAGTAATCAAAGCAAAAGGTGGCTACTTTGAAGAACCTAGAATATAAGACATATTTTCACTTGTTTCACACTTTTTTGTTAAGTATATAATTCCACATGTGTTAATTCATAGTTTTGATGCCTTCAGTGCGAATCTACAATTTTTATAGTCATGAAAATACAGAAAACTCTTGGAATGAGAAGGTGTGAATAAACTTTTGGTCTGTACTGTATATATATATCTTTGTCCATCAAAACAGCATAAGTAACCATCATGCGAATAACTCCCTTCCATGAACTTGAATGGAATGACACAGCTGTTTTTCATGGACATTTGATCTCTGAAACATGGCACTGTTGAGTGAATAAGGACTTATGGTGTACACACGTCATATTTTTTTAAATCCATTTTTAAACAGACATTAAAGATTGATGAAACAGTTTTTAACCCTTTCCCAACATGCACTATACTATTATGGAGGATGTCAGGTCTTTAGATATGATGTTCTGATTGGCTGCCATAGCTGCCAGGTACCCATCAGGAATGCCTGTGATCAAAGTCTACTATGATTGAGTGCATTAATCCTCTAGATCCCACTAGAGGGCTAAGGCATCTATTCACCGGCAGAGCATGAGTGCTGCAATCTTTCGTGAGAACACGGTCTGCAAGAAGATTGGTTATCTGTTGCCTCGACACCCGGGAACTTATTGAAGACTCCCAGGACTGTCATTACTATAGGTCTATTACAGTCTGCATATTTAATAAAATAATTTAATAAAAAGCGACCAAAACATCAGACATTTTCCATAATGGTATAAAAAGAAAGTACATCTGGCCCAGCAAAAAAAATGCCTTATGCAGCCCATTATATGGAAATATATAAAAAAGTACAGATGTCAGAATAAGAATCCACAGAATACAGATAACCTGTCAATTTGGCAGTGAACTCCATAAAAATTTAGTCTATAAGAAAGTCGCAATACAGTACAGTTTTCTCTAATTCCACCCAATTCTGAATTTTTTTGTAGCTTCCTAGTACATCGATCAGAATAGTAAATGTTACCATCATGAAGTACAATTTGTCTTGCAAAAATTAAACACGTACAGAAAAACAGAAAAATTTAAAATGGCTTTTAGAAGAAGGGAACAAAAAGTGAAAATCGAAAAATCACTGTGCTGTAAAGGGGTTAACGTCTACTTTCCATCAGTTTGTGAGCTATTTTTCCATTAGCTTTCTGGCCGTTGGTTTTTAATGACTATTTTGCATTGAACTTCTATGGTCCTTTTTTTTTTTTTTCTTTTACCCACCACACTCATCCGGAAAAACGGATATATCACCCAAAAAAACTAACATTAAAAACTGTCTCCATGGACTTGTATTGGGTGCATCAGGCTGGAAAAACAAAGATAAGACTCCCTATTTTTTGACTAATGTTATTCACTTGCAGTTATAAAAACTGTATACCCATTAACTCCCATTTTTCTAAAACGGATGTGTAATGAAAGTATGCAAGGGGCCTAACTGTTTCATATTGATCCAGTATTACAATGCAAGTTTAGTGACATCACAAGATCTCAGTCAGGTCCGTGTTCTGTTTTGTAATGATTATCTAGGAAAGCTAATGGGACAGATTTATGAAACTGGCTAAAAGGAAAACTTTGTTAACTGTAGCAACCAATCCGTGCACAGCTTTAATTTTTCAAGGCCAGTTGGTTGCTATAGGCAACAAAGACTGTCTTACTTTTAATGTTGTGAGTATGTGAACCAGAGGGCGCTATTGAGCGACCCAGGCCAGAAAAGGACCTCAGCCATGCCTTTGGGTTGGGGGCATATCTCCAGAAGGCTGGAGAAACCTGCAGGAACTGTGGAACCAGCTGGACAGATAGATGGTCTGTGCCAGGAGGGCTGGGTGTTTTTTTATTTGTTTTGTTATGTTGCAGTTAAGCTGAATAAAGCCAGTTTTATTTTACACTTGAACCATCTGAACGCTATCTTTCCGGCGCCCAGTACCACGAACCACTGCTGTCCGGACCAGGAGTCTGCCGCCATTTGAGACTAGTCCCCCCAAGTTGTCACAATGTCTAAAGAAAGCATATAGAAAGAAGGGAGAAGAAAAAGTTATTGAACATGATGTTCTCCAGGTTTTGACCTCCTGTGCCATTGCAATGCTGGCAGCTTTATAGAAAATGCTCTGCACTAAATATATTTGTCAAGCCCATTATTTATAGGCTTTGGAAGGTAATCACCATAATGCAATCAAGACATAGAATTATGCAAAGGTCAAATGACACTGCCAAATGATTACAAGAGAAATCTAATCAGCGCTTTCACTCAGGATATCCAGTATCCCTGGAATGAGCAGAAAGCAATTCTTAGTATTAGTTTCCCAGTGTACACTGATTTACAGTGGCTCACAATATGCATACCTACATAGTCATTGTGTACCACATTAATTACCAATGCATAATATGTGGGCTAAATGATTCATTATTGTAGTAGAAAATGGATCAGGTACAGTAACATTTAAGGTTAGCATAACATAGAATATGGACCACTGCAACTGTTGATTCCTAAGGCCATCCAAGAAATCATTAACCCATTAGTGACTGACGAATAGACTTTCTACAATGGTCATTAATATGCCTTATTCTGTCACAATTGTACGCCAGCTGCAATGGAGTAAAGCGGGGTCTCCTATATGCTCAGGTACCTGTTCCTAATGCCTGGTATTGGTAAACAGCTGATACCAGGTGTTTAACTTCTTAGATGCCTTGGTCAATAGCGACCGCGGCATCTAAGGGATTTTACAGGGAGAGAGCTCCTTTCTGGAGGCATTGGAACCCCTGTGCACAAGATTGCGGGGGTCCGATACCTTTACATGGCAGCTGTGAGCCTACTGAAGGCCCCCAGGATTGCCTGTGTAAAACATTGACCCAGTGGGCCCTGAAAATTCTGTATTGTCCTTGCCCATAATTGCTACTCCACTTGTTAACAGTGGTTTTCATCTTTCCCAGCATGGACATTCACAAGGAGAGGCCTAAATAGAGATATTAAGCAGGGATAGCTTTCCAAGAGAAATAATGGTGACTAGGTAATCTCACCATCAGTTGGCGAAACACAGTGGAATATATTCAGCAACGACTGCACTGCCAGTAACTTGATCAGGTGCGAGTTAAAGATGCAGATTGCTGTTTACTGGACACACTTTCCTTTATGGATGATGACTGACATTGGCGTGGAGTAGGAGAAGCAAATAAAGATGATAATGATAATGATGACCATGTGCTAGGTGCAGATGTGGCCAGAATAGAATCTTGCTCACTTTCCCTGTCAGTGTCCCTGCCAATTCAATTCTGCAAAATGAGCTGATGACTGGAGAACAGAGAGACCTAGTTCCTACAAGTGTGCCTCCACGCCCATTGCTAATTTTCTGCTTGCAGATGCCGGGAGGTTCACACCACTGGGACACCCTCTTAGCGCAGGGCCCGCAGCATTGCCCCACTTCTCCCGCTGCAGGAAGCCAACGGCGGAAGGAGTGGGGCAATTTTGTGACCCCGCTTCTCCGCCCCCACCAACACTCACATTCGGACCATAAGACGCACCCCCATTTTCCTCCCAAATTTTGGGGAAAAAAAGTGCGTCTTATAGTCAGAAAAATACGGTAATTAATCCTTTTATTTTTTTTTTATTACGGTATTATTCTAAAATGTAATGTAGGTTATTAATTATGTTACAGCTGAGGATAGATATTTACTTGGACCAATTTTAGGGATACTAAGCAATGTTTTAGCAGCAGGCAAAAATCATGGGGCCAGCATTGCATCCTCACTAAGGCACAGAGGAGATCAGAAATATTTCTGACCTATTATGTGGCATTAGAGAAGAAGTACATTACTGTACATTTCTAACAGGTAACTAACTCCTGTGAGCAAGAGCATTGTGCCTATGGTAACCGTAACTCACTAAGCATTTGAACATACAGAGATATCCAAATGTGATTATATTGGTTGAATAGGAATATAATCTCTAGCGTTTGAAGAATTTTAAGATTTTCCACAGAATTAGCCAGCAAATGGTTATACAAGATGTACTTGATATATCCACCATTTGACGTGGGCAACATGATAAATTAATGATCCACATATTACAAACCTGAAACACATTTTGTACATCAGTCTAATATCTATAAAATTGCAGTTTATTGAAGACTTCTCTGGGGCTCCGAAAAAGGACAATGTATCCCTACATCAGCAACACATGGTATATACACTGGATACAGTGGTGAACCTAGCCTCTTTGTTGCCTGAGGCGGACTATCGAAAGACACCCCCCCCCCAAAAAAAAATAAATAAAATTGCATTTACATGCTGTTAGTGTCACACATTGTTATTGTAGTACAATAAACATACACAAACTTATGAAACAGTTTTTAAGAATTCTTCTTACTGCATTACTTCAGTATCAGAAATCAACAACACGGCATTAACAATGACAATAACTTCTGCTTGGTGGATGGACGAGCCCACATGCCCCCCATTCTTTATAATAGAAGCGCCACAGATAGCTGAGTACTGGACTTCGGCTATCTTTGGCACTCCAATCGAAGTTGAATGAGAGCCACACGGGTTCGTCCATCCACGCTTATATTCAGCCTGGGTACGGTCAGGCTGTATTCCAAACCAGTGGGGAAAAAAAAAAAAACAATTCTCAAGCCCAGTGGGGAGTCTCAGATGACAGACCCCCCATCAATCAGGTATTTATCTTCTATCATTTAGATGAATACAGGACAGTAACATTTTGTGACTTACAGATGACATCTCTGACTAATCCTTCACGTTTCCCTTCTCTTCCCTTTGGACCACCATGACCACTTCTTCCAGCTGTGACTTGTCTCTGTAAAGTTTGCAACACAGACATCTTTAGCTCCTCACTTTTCCAGGCATCCAACCCACATTGTCCTCACCTGCAACACCCATCCTGCTGCTACCCCAATTATAAAATATATGATATAACCCACCCATAATGAATAATATGCCCAAGTGCATCTTTATATTAATAATGTCCGTGTGTACCCTGTATAAATAGTGCCCCTTATTAATAATGCCCCAGGTCATTACTAAACTAATCAGTGGGACTCAAAAACCCAGGACCCCCACTGATCAGCTGTTTGAATGAACCCTGGTATCTGTGTAAGTGCCGTGACCGCTTCTCTGTTTACATAGTTTCATTCATCTCAGAGTGACCATGTAATCTAACTACAGCCTAATCCTATACATGTCTATGTGACAAGGCTGTAATTACATCACAGGGTTACTATAAACAGACAGCGTGTGATATAAACAGGCGCCATAGACCCCCATACAACTGATCAGAGGTGGGGTCCACTGATCTCTTATTGATATTCTGTCCTAAGGATAGAACATCAATAAAAATGAGCTGGAAAGACCCTTTAATAAAGCCCAAGTGCCACCTTAAAGGGGTTGTCCAGGATAATCACTTTTTTAATATGAGGCTGGGGAAGGTGCTCCGGTGTTTCCCAGCGCGTTTCAGTCCTGCTGCACTAGTGTTTTCTTCCCCACACCACTGTGATATCCCGTGTCAGTGACCTCAGTGGTCATGTGCAGTGGGGACTTCCGCCAGAAGAAAATACCAGAGAAGCAGAACCAGACTGCAGTGGGAGACAGAGCAAAAGGAACAGGTGAGTAGGTGTTTTTTTTTTTTCAATACAGTATTACACGGCATATGCCTCATAGTGGCTCCTGCACACGGTATTATGCTCCATAGTAGCCCCTGCACTCAGTATTATGCTCCATAGTGGCCCCTGCACTCGGTATTATGCCCCATAGTGGCCCCTACACACGGTATTATGCCCCATAGTGGCCCCTGTACTTGGTATTATGCCCCATAGTGGCCCCTGCACTCAGTATTATCCTCCATAGTGGCCCCTGCACGCGGTATTATGCTCCATAGTGACCCCTGCACTCAGTATTATGCTCCATAGGGGCCCCTGCACTCGGTATTATGCTCCATAGGGCCCCTGCACACAGTATTATGCCCCACAGTGGCCCCTGCACTTGGTATTATACTCCATAGTGGCCCCTGCACATGGTATTATGCCCCATAGTAGCCCCTGCACACAGTATTCTCCATAGTAACCCACCCATGAACTATTATTATACTCTGGGGTCTTTTCAGACCCCAGAGTATAATGATTGGAGACCCAGGTGGTGACAAACATAAAAACCAGTATTACTTACCTGGGCTCCGGTGCACTCCCTGCTCTCGACCCTCTTCAATGTCGCACAGACCGACGTCGCCACATAATGATGTCAGCCTGGCTCATGTGATGTCACCAAAGAAGGCCGAAGCCTGCTGGGAGTAACATCTGATCGCTGGAGAGGTGAGTATCATTGATTTTTATGTTTATCACCTCCCCTGGGTCTCCGATTACTATACTCCAGGGTCTGAAAATACCCCAGAGTATAATAATAGTAGTATTTGGCCTCACTTACCGATGCCCGCGGCTGCTCACTCTTCTGCGTCCAATAGCAGAAGGGGAAGCGGAGGCGCAGGTGCGGGGATCGTTAAGTAAATAGGCCGTTACCTGCTGGGGTTGCTCCAGTAGGTAACGGCCTATTTATATATAAAAAAGGCCGCTGCCTCCCCTTCTTCACCCGCGTCTAAGCGTAGGAGGCGGGTCATTGTATCGCTGCCTGCACTGAGATGCAGAGATCTCGTAAACCAGCCCAGGACAGGTCCCGCTCAGCTTTGTTTTTTTTTTTTTAAGCAGCTTGTCCTGGGCTGTTTAATGGTAAATAGAATGTAAAAAATGCTGCCACCCAGACAGTGATGGACAGTGCCGCCTGAGGAGGCCGCCTCACTTCGCCTCATTAGAGGTGCGCCCCTGACTGGACATTATACATGCAGAATAAAAACAAGCAGGTTGTGTGGCAAAAAATGGCTAGTACACAATGTAGGCCCTATCTTAATCCTACTGGTAAAAGTATATGATGAAGAAAATTTGGGATAGGCATAGTGGACCTCCTTTAGTAAAAACTGAATTAAAGAACTGGGAAAGATAAAATTGGACTTTTATAACAGCTCTGTTACTGGTTGCAATAGAAAACACTATCATTGCAGCTTTTAGACTTGAAATCAGGTATTGGTTGAGTAGTATACAGTATCTCCCTAGAGAATGCTATATATGCATAGCTAATCTTCAATCATGTGAACAGTGGTGTAAATACCGGGTAGCAGTGGGAGCGGCTGCCACAGGGTCTGGGACGTTAGGGGGCCCGGTGAGCCCCTTATTTTTTTTTAATAGGCCATTACCTGCTAGTTTAACAGCAGCAGGTAATGGGCCCTATTTACTTACCGATCCCCGCTCCTGCTCAGGGCCATCTGTGCTTCCCATTCTGCGGAAGCAGACGTGGCTGTAAGCAGGAGTGGGGATCGGTAAGTAAGGCCCCTGCGAACCCCACCAACACTGCTATCATAATACTCTAGGGTCTTCTCAGACCCCAGAATATAATGATCGCAAGCCCAGGGGAGGTGAGCAGGGCCACTTTAACCATAGGGCCAACGGTGCACTTGCACCGGGCCATAGCAGAGCAGGGGCCCCCTTGGGACAGCGCGGGACAGTCCTGCATTTGCTGTGTCAGTCAACGAGTTGAAGACAGTGATGTATTTAGTGGGGGGGGGGGGGGGGCTGGAGGGACGGTGGCCTGACTCTGTGGGTCCCACAATCAACATATGCATGTGTTGCAGACAGCTTGCAGAATGGCACACAGGATGGCGCAATGACGTCATGGCATTGCGCTTCCTGTGGTGAGACATCCTGTCTGTGCACCTCGCAGAGAAGAGAGACGGCGACAGCGGAGTAGCAAGGGATTGCAGGCAGGTGAGTAAAATTTTTATATTTAATTTTTTTGGGTAGTTCCTATATATAGCGGCATCAAAGGTCACATTAGGGGACTTATTCCTATAAGGGGAGATCATTTACAGTGGGTAAAAAAAGTATTTAGTCAGCCACCAATTGTGCTAGTTCTCCCACTTAAAAAGATGAGGCCGGCCTGTAATTGTCATCATAGGTAGACCTCAACTATGAGAGACAGAATGAGAAAACATATCTAGAAAATTACATTAAATCAATAAAAAAGAACTACTTTAAAGTAAAAAAACAAGACTTCCCTTCTATCCAATAAACTGCAAACTAACATCATTATTCTTGCAGGAAGTTATCAATGTCAAACCAAGCCATGTAACTGTTGTGAGAACATAAACCAACAAAATAAACTTTTGGCAGATCTACAGTTGAACTTTTTCAAATCCTCACATCAACTTGTGGTCTTCAGTATATCAGGAGGACTACTATGATGTTACTCAAAACCAAGAATATGTTTTGATATCACAAAAGGATATTTAGAATATAGTGTCTCAAGCACGCTGTATTAAAAAATTTGTAATTTCTCCGACATCCTTATAACCCCAATGGAAGAGATTGTGGGTGATGTATATAACCAATATTAGTCCCTTAAATGCAGCAAAATGTATGGGAATGTGGTACACAACATTTTCTGATGCAAGGGCCACATTATTAGGACTGCAATTAAATTTAAGACATCAGACATATTGATAGTATATACCATTAATATGTGATATTTCTAGGACTTATACTTAGAGAGAGAATGTGGGCCTCTTGCAACCTTATTTATCACTCTAGGGAAAAGGAATTAAGGTCAGCATGTATATACAGTGGGAAAAAAAAGTATTTAGTCAGCCACCAATTGTGCAAGTTCTCCCACTTAAAAAGATGAGAGAGGCCTGTAATTGACATCATAGGTAGACCTCAACTATGAGAGACAAAATGAGAAAACAAATCCAGAAAATCACATTGTCTGATTTTTTAAGAATTTATTTGCAAATTATGGTGGAAAATAAGTATTTGGTCACCTACAAAAAAGCAAGATTTCTGGCTCTCACAGACCTGTAACTTCTTCTTTAAGAGGCTCCTCTGTCCTCCACTCATTACCTGTAGTAATGGCACCTGTTTGAAATTGTTATCAGTATAAAAGACACCTGTCCACAACCTCAAACAGTCACACTCCAAACTCTACTATGGTGAAGACCAAAGAGCTGTGGAAGGACACCAGAAACAAAATTGTAGACCTGCACCAGGCTGGGAAGACTGAATCTACAATAAGCAAGCAGCTTGCAGTGAAGAAATCAACTGTGGGAGCAATAATTAGAAAATGGAAGACATACAAGACCACTGATAATCTCCCTTGATCAGGGGCTCCACGCAAGATCTCACCCCGTGGGGTCAAAATGATCACAAGAACGGTCAGCAAAAATCCCAGAACCACACGGGGGGACCTAGTGAATGACCTACAGAAAGCTGGGACTAACGTAACAAAGGCTACCGTCAGTAACACACTACACCACCAGGGACTCAGATCCTGCAGTGCCAGACGTGTCCCCTTGCTTAAGCCAGTACATATCCGGGCCCGTCTGAAGTTTGCTATAGAGCATTTGGATGTTCCAGAAGAGTATTGGGTGAATGTCATATGGTCAGATGAAACCAAAGTAGAACTGTTTGGTAGAAACACAACTCGTCGTGTTTGGAGGAGAGTGAATGCTGAGTTGCATCCAAAGAACACCATACCTACTGTGAAGCATGGGGGTGGCAACATCATGCTTTGGGGCTGTTTCTCTACAAAGGGACCAGGTCGACTGATCCGTGTACATGAAAGAATTAATGGGGCCATGTATTGTGAGATTTTGAGTGCAGACCTCCTTCCATCAGCAAGGGCATTTAAGATGAAACGTGGCTGGGTCTTTCAGCATCACAATGATCCCAAGCACACCGCCAGGGCCACGAAGGAGTGGCTTCGTAAGAAGCATTTCAAGGTCCTGGAGTGGCCTAGCCAGTCTCCAGATCTCAACCCCATAGAAAATGTTTAGAGGGAGTTGAAAGTCCGTGTTGCCCAGCGACAGCCCCAAAACATCACTGCTCTAGAGGAGATCTGCATGGAGGAATGGGCCAACATACCAGCAGCAGTGTGTGCCAACCTTGTGAAGACTTACAGAAAATGTTTGACCTATGTCATTGCCAACAAAGGATATATAACAAAGTATTGAGATGAACTTTTGTTATTGATCAAATACTTATTTTCCACCATAATTTCCAAATAAATTCTTAAAAAATAAGACAATGTAATTTTCTATATATGTTTTCTCATTTTGTCTCTAATAGTTGAGGTCTACCTATGATGTCAATTACAGGCCTCACTCATCTTTTTAAGTGGGAGAACTTGCACAATTGGTGGCTGACTAAATACTTTTTTTTCCCCACTGTATGTAAGGTGCATAGAAAATATAAGTCATTGGGAGTATTATTACTATAGGGGAAGATCATTTATGTAAGGGGGCTTAAAGAATATAAGGGGCCCACACATATATATATATATATTCAGCCTCCTTATGTAAATGTAAAAGATTATTCATATAAGGGGGCTTAAAGAATATAAGGGACATTATTTATAAAAGGGGTTGTTGGGAACATTGTGAATATAAAGGGTCATTAGAGGGCTTTATAAATATAACTGGGGTCATTAATATAAGGAGGCATGAGGAAAGCAGTGTTTATGTCAGGGGGCATAATATAAGGGGGCAATTGGGCAGTATTAAATTAAGGAGCACTTGGACTTTATGACAGGGCTCTTACAGCTCATTTTTATTGATGATCAGTCCTCAGGATACATCATCAATAAGAGATCAGGGTTATGACACTTGGGACCCCACTGATGAGCTGTTTGAAGGGGCCATGACGCACGTGCAGGCACGGTGACCCCTTCTCTGTTTATATTGCACACTGTACTGTTTTATAGTGACCATGTGATGTATAGGATGAGGCTATAGTTACATTGCATGGCCACTAATAATAATTATAATACATTTTATTTATATAGTGCCAACATATTCTGCAGCACTGTACAATTTGTAGGGTTCAAGTACAGACAAAAAAGATACATTACAAAGAAAGTCAATTCACACGATGGGACTGAGGGCCCTGCTCATAGAGCTTACAATCTATGAGGTAGAGAGGGTGACACAAGAGGTAGCAGGAGTGGCATCAGAGGTAGTATTGCTTATACAATGGTCAGACAGTTTTGTAATAGAGGTTACTGTCATTACACATATATAAAGCTGTATGAGCCATCACCAGCCGTGTCGTTTAACGTGCAGATGGTGCCTGGACATATAAAGTTAGTCTGAAACGGCATCATATCCTGTAAGGTAATGTGGGAGCGTGAACAGAGGGTACATTTTAGGGAATCTAACTACGGAAGGGTTTACATTAGGAGTTGTGATAGGCCTGTCTGAAAAGATATGTCTTTAGTTTGTGCTTGAAGCTGTAGAAATTGGGGGTTAATCTGATAGTCCGGGATAGAGAAGTGGTACAACTAGGGAGAAGTCTTGTATACGAGCGTGGGAGCTTCTGATAATAGCCACTATGTAACGAATGATACAGTGTAAACAGAGAGTGCTCATGGTGCTGTGGTCCCCTTCCAACAGCTGATCAGCGGGGGTCCCGGGTATCGTAACTTCAGTGATTTTTTTTTTTTTTTATTGAAAAAGGAGCCAAAGATGTTTGTGTTGAAAACTTTACAGAGACAAGTCACAACTGGAAGAAATAGTAGTCATGGCGGTCCAGTCTAGATAGAGACAGAATGAATGATTACAGTCAGAGACATCACCTGTAAGTCATGAAATGTTTCCAGTGCTGTATTCACCTAAATTGTCTGAAGAGCCCTGTGCAGAGTCTGTAGTTACCACTATACAGTCATAATATATTGATAATATTGGTAGACCAGAGTTGGGACCCCCCTTGGATGTATTTGCCTCCCCTGTGCTGAACCCTTAGCTATGGGTTTGTCTCAGACTAAAGACAATGATGAAGCAGGGGGCCATCCGCTCCGTGAAGACTCTGGACTAGAACAGCAGGGGAGTGAGAAAAGGTGAGTATTGGTGTTTTTTTTTATTTTTGTTTGGTAAAAGAGGGTATGAAGGATCTCGTCCTACCGAAGACGCCTTCGGCACACCTGAGATCGCTTCATTTACCTCACACTCACCACCAGTGAATGTTCTGTGCTGATAGGATAATACAAAACGAGCTTTCTAAATTTTATATATTGTGACAGCTTGGGGGAATTAAACTCAAAATGGCGGCTTGTCCTGGTCCGGACAGCGGTGGTTCGTGGTACTGGGCGCCGAAAAGATAGCTTTTAGACGGTCCAAGTGTAAAATAAACGTAGCTTTATTCAGCTTAACTGCAACATAACAAAACAACAAACACCTAGGCCACAGTTAGGGCACTAACTGACTCCTTGAGTCCCTAACTAGCCTCTGGGGCAATAAGAGCTTGACTTAGTCTCTGTAAGTCCTCTCTGGATCCCAGCCCTCTTGGACAGACTGCCTCTCTGTCCCTGGCTGGTCCTGACTATTGCTCAGCTCCAGCAACAGTCCCCTGTGGACCCGAGCACTTCTGGCACAGACCGTCTATCTGTCCAGCTGGGTCCTCCATTTCCTGCTCTGTGCAGGATACTCCAGTTCTCTGGAGTTACACGCCACCCCCCCCAAAGGTGTGGCTGAAGGCCTTTTCAGGGCTGGGCCTGGGTCTCTCAACAGCGCCCTCTGGCTCACATACCTACAATATTTATTAACTCCTAGACACTTAACAGATACAGAGAATACATGTAGCGGTTAGCAAGCAAATACAAGTGGAAAGCAACATGACACGGTGCACAAAATATAAATTGGAATAAACAAAAAAAGGAAATATTACCAACACAAGCCTGTGAATGGTTCTCTGGGCTCCAGATGTTAAGCTCAGGGCGCGTACTTAAAGCAGTCCAAAAGCATGCGCCTGGGCATGCTATTCCAGTGGCAGCACCCCCGTGGCTCTGGGCAGTGCTATCTAGGTGCCTTTCAGCAGCAGAAGGCCATGTGGCCCTCACATGACAGGCTTTTGTGTTTTCCCTGCCCCCGCCCAGAGTGACATCACTGGGGAGTGAAGTTACACCTACCGGCTTGGAGCCTCTAAACTAAAAAATGGTCCTGATTCCACACCAGGTGACCAGATTGTCAGGCAAGTGGTATGATGGGACTCGGGGTGAGATCCCCATTGTTTAGACCCCAAGGATGACACTCCAATTCCCTTTGGGTAGGGAGTTGAATGTCTGGACCTGTCTCGGGCTCACAATGGTGCTATGATTAGACTGACCATGTGCGTCTTTCTCTGGGGCATTTACATAATTTATCGAGGTAACTATTGGGTGCCCCCATTAGGAGATATGAGCATAAAACTATGATCTCTCTGATCTATAAACGGTGTCAGGCTGGCTAGCTGTAATGTGGTTGAGCAGGAAACCTCCTGGTGAGAGGTTGAGTGTTGCAGGAGTGTGTTAATTACTCGGGACAATACAACAGAAGGACTGTAATTAACCTGCAATAGGGATCCAGCTTCATTTAGCTGAGTTGAGGGAGTTTGAACAAATGGTCCACACAGGGGGAGGGAAGGGGTCGGCTAGATACATATTTGTACAGAAATACATATACAGGAGTCCCCGATCATCACAGAGGGACATAATATTGTGTGCAGAGTGTATCGGAGCCAGGGAGAGGAATGCCATTTTCCTGAACACTCAATAACGGGGATTTCTTTCCCGAAACACATAGTGTGTTGGATATAATAAATTTGATTTTAACAATTATACGTCTGGAAGAGCACGGTTCATCTATGACCCAAATCTTGCCTGGATCTGGGGTCCGGTCCTTTCTGCAAGGAACCAGGGAGAGGTAAATAACACAGTTTTTTATGTTTGTATCCTCCCCTGGGTCTCCAATCATTATACTCTGGGGTCTGAAAAGGCCCCAGAGTATAATAATTGTTCATGGGTGGTCCACAATGGGGCATAATACTATGTGAAGGGGCCACTATAGGGTATAATACTGTGTGCAGGGGACACTATGGGGCATAATACTGTGTGCAGGGGCTACTATGAGCATAACAGTGTGTGCAGGGGCCACTATGGCGCATAATAGTGTGTAGGAATGCGGTTTGTGCGGGGGGGGGGAGGTTGCAGGGCGGGATGGCCGGGGGGCGCTATGTCAAATGTTTGCCTGGGGGCCCAGCCATTCCTAGTTACGCCACTGCATGTGGATATGAATCTGCTGCAAGAAAACAAAGCAGTAATCAGGACTAATTACAAGAAACTTTATTGGAGGGGCCACGATAGAGAAGATGACTTGTGATGAGCTGAGTCTAGATTGAAGAATGTCATAAGATAAAAGACGACAGATGATCGTGATAGAGCTTGTTACGAAAGGTGAACAACTTTCTCATTACAGCTCATAATAAAGTGTGAACAAGTGATGGAAAATCTCACTGGTAATCGGCAGGGCAATCACAAAGTAAAATCTTCTTAAGATGAGTTTATGAAAGACACTTAACATTTCAATCACATTAAATCACAATTTAATAGTGTCAACTCCTAACTCGGTAATGATTATTACTGCTTATTATACAATTTTTTATCAGATCTTAAAATGCTATTAAATATTAATTTGTATCATCTACTTGGAACCATTATTAAGAAACTATAATGATTTAAATAAGATGTAAAGTGTAACTTTCTTATATTGTGAATAGTTGTATCACATGCAGCTTTTTAGGTAGCACAGTGGCTAAGAGGGTAGGTAGGTTCTGCAGTTAGTGTGAGTTTCATCAATGTACTATGGTCGTGATGGCGAACCTATGGCAAGCATGCCAGAGAGGGACGCTGTGAAGCATCTAATACTGTGTGTGGGACACTGAAGCATCTTATACTGTGTGGGGGACACTGAAGCATCTTATACTGTGTGGGAGACACTGTGAAGCATCTAATACTGTGTGGGGGACACTGTGAAGCATCTAATAGTGTGTGGGGGGGCTTACTGTGAAGCATATACTACTGTGCGGGGGCCTCTGTGAAGAATATAATACTGAGTGGGGGCCACTGTGGAGCATATAATACTGTGTGGGGGCAATTTTGGAGCATATAATACTGTCTGTGGGCCACTTCGGAGCGAATTGTACTGTCTGGGGGCCACTTCGGAGAGCATTGAACTGTGTGGGGGCCCTTCATTATTTATATCACACAGTATCTGTTTTATAGCAGACATGTGATATTATTACAGGCTGTAATAACATTGCACGGTCAATATAAAACAGATCCTGGTTAATTTAAGGTTAAATTGCCGTGTTGGCACTTTGCGATAATTTAGTGGGTTTTGGGTTGCAGTTTGGGCACTCGGTCTCTAAAAGATTCGCAATCACTGTACTATGGTTTCTTCAGACACTCCTTAAACATACTTATTGATCAACTGGCTTTCTTGAAAATTGGCTACAATATGTGAGATAAAGTTGGAAAATTACATGGGGTTCAGTGGGGTCAGGGACTGATGCCAGTAACAATCTCTGCACATTGATGTGTATGATAGGAATATGGGTGCTACAGAAGCATAAAGAAATAAACTATTGAACTGTCAGAAATAACGCCAAACGCCCATTAAGATCACACATCACCCACAACATAATATGTTTAATGGTAATAGTAATAAAATGCCAATAGAACATGCTACTTTATAAATTAACAACTCTGGAATGTGACAGGTTGAGTCTTCTCTGGCACAGTAAAGTTTATCACCTATTACTTTCAGCTTAGGATATCACTATAGAAATATATTTGGCACATCTGTAAAATATTGCTATCACAAAAATACTCTCCAAAGTGTTATCCTTTCTTGAATTCACATTTTGCACTCAACTATGATATGATACATGCTGTTCAATAATAGAATTATGTGGATATAACTTGTACATATTGTCTTCTTTGCTTTGGACATGATGTGAGGCTCCAATTTAGAATTTATACTTTAGATACTTTGTTTCATACTTTTCATCATTCTGTGATCTTGCATGTAATTGAATGAAGCTGCAACACCAGCCCCTGGACAAAAATAGCATTATTTATCTTTAGTTAGGACAAGGCACTGAATTGCAGATGCAAGAACATTGTGTCCTAGGCTAAGGCCACATACTGCGAAAATTCAGCATTTTTGGCAGTTGCAAAAACTTAGCAGAAAAAAGCTGCGTTTTATAGTAACAACAGTATGAATTAAATTTTGTGTAATCTCATCCAGACATTGCAGAAAAAAATGCTGTGGAAATAGTGCATTTTCTAAAATGTGTGTTTTTGAAAAACATGTCATGTTAATTTTACCTGTGGACTTAAGATGGAGTGAGGAAGGAAAAAAAATTAAACTTAAAAGGACTGGGGAAGGTAAAAATGAAAAAAGCCATGGAAAAGTAAAAAAAAACACCAAAAGTTTTTGCTGTCTTTTTTCCGCAATATTTTGTAACTGTGGTTCTGCAATATAGACTTAGGCCGGGGCCCCATGTTGCGAAAACATTTTGGCTGTGGTAGAAACACTGTGGCAAAAAACACTACATTTTTCGGTACCTGCAAAGTGGATGGGATTCTGGCTAATCCCATCCACACATTGCAGTTTTTGAAAATCGCAGTATGTCAATTATACCTACGGAAACGCTGGAATTTTCCATATAGGTATAATAAGGGGAAAAATCCGCAGAGGAAAACTCTGTGGACTTTCTGTGAAAAATGCTGCGGAAAAAAATACAATATGTTTCTGCTATAGTCTTTTCCACAGAGTTTTTTTGGCTGTGGCTCGCTACTTGGAGCAGTAGCCTTAGACTGCCTTTGTATAGTGTATTTTTTTTAGTAATTTTTAACATTTTTTCGGAGTATTTTTATCGCAAAATGCATTTGAAAACCCCGGAGATAGATGTTACTGATTATTAAGTAAGAAATTCTGAATCATGAGATTCAGACAATTATGTCACTGTGATTTTTTTTCTTCTTTGGTGTGTTTTTGTTTTTTTTTTTTTTTTTTTTTTTACCAAAAGCAGTATGCTCTGGGTCTGGCATTTTGTTAGGTGTTGTTTTCTAATGATTTTATTACAGGATTAAAAACACCTGAAAAAAACACTGAGAATCAAAATGCCATGCTCAGAAATGCCATAAAACAATTAAGCAATACTGACATTTTTTTTAAAAGAAGAAATGTCAAGGAAAAATGTGGTATAGGAAGTCTAAAACCTTATTATTTAACTGTGATGCATGTGCTTCATGTAGTGCAAATTTCTTTATCTCCCCATGTGTCATTTTTGAAATAAGGGACTTTTCTGTTAGGCCTTATTCACATGTCTGCATTTCAGGTACATATGGCGTTCATTTAAATGTGTTTATTAAGAAGTCAGTGTATTTTTCAGATTTAGGGAGCTTGTGCTTTCTTTTTTAATGGATGCTGATGCATCACAGATGCACCACACCAATGAAAGTCTATGGGTCCTTGAAAAAACATGAATGACATGCACAGACATACAAAATATAGATGAAACAAAAAATAAAGTTGATCTGCTTTTCACATATGAGTAGGGTGGGATACTGTCCAGGAAAAGTACGGACCAAACATGTCTGTGGACGTGTTAATGAGGCTTTATAGTTTAGACACTTGTTACAAATAATTTGCTTCAGAATGTTACATGAGGTGTTAGCATCTATAAGAAAATAGTCAAATAATGAAAGTTGTCATCTTAGCCCTAAATGGAACTGTGTACAACTTAAGCCTACCCTTTGTTCTGAAAAGCCTCACCCCCTTGTCAAGGCACAGAAAGGGCTAGGCTAGGGTCACATGTTGCAGAAACGCAGTGTTTTTAGCTGTTGCATAAATGCAGCACCACCCCCCCCCAAAAAAAAGAACAAAAAAAAACCCACCCTGCTTTTTACAGTACCAGCAACGTGCATGAGATTTTGTGTAATCTCATCCACACATTACGGCAAAAAAATTCTGTGGAAACCGTGTTTTCAAAAAGTGCAGCTTGTTAGATTTACCTGTGGAAACACGTTTTTCCCATTGACTTATCTGGGGTGGAGACGGTAAAATGAAAAATGTAGAAGAAAAGTAGCAAAAAAAAAAAATGCAAGCTCTTTTACTGCATTCTTTTACACTGCGTTTACAGTGAGTAAGACACAGCTATGTGCAGCATTGTGAAGCAACACAGCCTCGCTGGTATGGAGCCACAAAACCTCTATATGCTTCAGTACTGGCTCCATTGTGTGGTGCAAAGTATGTACAGATTTTCTCTATTACTAACACTAACTAATACTTCTAGGAGAAAATATCTTTATACTCTACATATGGGGCATTCCACATTTTTTCTGGTGGATTTGGAGATAATTTGGCAAATAAAACATTTGGAAGTACAGCTGAGGCTTCCTGTACTTCAGTAACTGCTCCATACAAAACAAAGGCTGCTGGATATCCGCCATAGACATCTCACAGTGAACCCACGTGTTTTTTTCCACAGTGTTTCTCACAGAAAGTCCGCAGAGTTTTCCTCTGCAGACTTTCTGCCAATATTATACCTATACGGATAACACCAGCATATACATAGGTATAATTGACATGCTACAATTTGCAAAAACGAGAGCATTTTTGAAAACGTAGCTTTTCCGCTGCTAATTTTTTTCTGCAATGCAGGTATTGTAAAACTCTGCATTTTCCAACGTGGGGACCCGGCCTTAAGAGCTCTTTCTTCTGTCTTGCTCCATCCTGATCACTGCTGTCAACCTGTGCTAATGTTTAACCACCTGTAAAACCACCTCTCATGACAGGCCGGGCCCCACATAGCGAAAACATTGTGTTCTGGCCAAAAAACCCCCACTGTGTTTTATAGTACCTGCAAAGTGGATGGAATTCTGGCTAATCCCATTCAAACATTGCAGAAATATATCCGCAGTGGACATGCTGCGATTTCAAAAACCATTGTGTTATTGTAAATGGCAGCATGTCAGTTATACCTATGGAAATGCTGGCATTTTCTGTATAGGTATAATTGAAGTAGAAAGTATGCAAAAGAAAACTCAGAGGACTTTCTGTTAAAAGTGCTGCGGGAAAAACCGTGATGCGTTTCATTACAGTTTTTTCTGCAGCGATTTTTCGCTGCAGCTCGCTACATGGGGCCTTAGGCTTAGTGTGACTACAAGTCTGAAAACCAATTTAGGACTTTGCAGTGTTCATTCTTAAGACAGAATAGTTCTCTGCTGAAATATAACTAGTAACAAGTGACATATTCTCACATCATTTCTGTTAAGAACATATCCTATCACTGACCGTACCAAATAGAAAAAAAGCAAAGGTACAGCAAGATGAATACATAATTGATATAGAATACAAGCTCTTTTATACTACACTTGGCAGAAAATTATTTAGAGGCAATACTGGCAAGTCATTGTTGATTTGCTGAAGGCAGTGGCACATTATTACATTACCCAGACTCTTGGCAAAATAACTGAAAATGGAAAAGATATGAAATTAAATATATCTATTGCCATAATCCAACATGCAATTTTACAACAAACAGAACATCATCTGGAACATTCATAATTCAATACCTAATGACCCAGAGACAGTGCCTGGTATAGGGAAGTATTGAGAGCATGAACTAAATATTCAGCTGGTATAGCTTTGTTCTATTCAGAAACAATGTCTGTATGAAGCCTGTATTTACACAACAGTGAAAATGGGTCGTGTGATGATGGCTGTCACACAGACACGTTAATATCACTGTATGTGAATGAGGGCTATTCACATAACTGACTTTTTGACGGTCTCTCAAAAAATAGTTCATATTCTATTTTTGTCCATTTTTACTGATCTCTTAATAGAATCAAATGTATGAAGGATCTGTGAAAATGGACACCCCTCAGTTGCAAGACGGCCATGAAAAAGGTACATTTTTCACAGCCATTTTACAGAATGTTTATGTGCATCTAGGCTAAGATAAACCACTTAGTATCTGCAAAACATTTTTGCTTAGCTTATCCTTAGTTTACTTAATGGAGTCCACCAGTTTCAGCACAGAACCCTCCAGTAAACCCAGCATAGAACCCTCCAGTAAAATTCCAGCTGGTAAACAATAGCTATTAATAAAGGGAAAAAAATCATTATGGAGTCCAATGTACAGTTACATGCTATCTTAGCTGCCCCCATTTACAAATTTATAAAACTGCACTGATACACTTCTTAAACTTAGGCCCCTTGCAGGCGGCCGTGGGTTGGCCGCGATGTCATCCATGTGCCGCCTATGCATCGGCCGTGCTTCTGCAGCCCCATTCATTCAATGAATAGGAGCCGCGAAGCACGGTTGCAAAACCGAACATAAGTAGGACCTGTCCTGAGTTTTGCGGCCCGGACTATCGGCCAACACACAGATCCGTGTAACACACGGTCAGATTGTCTCTTTCCTATAGTTCCTCCCAGTAGCCTGCTGACTGGCTTTATAGCTATTTGAACTGGCATACATACTCGCACAGTGGCAGGCCTCATGCAGCAGCACTGCAAAATGATTGGTGTTGATAGTCCCAGCAGTGATAGTGAGAATCTGGGGCCCCAGAAGGCAGGATAATGGCCGGCCTGCCTCTGCAGCTAGATGTTATCTCAAATCACAGAGGCTAATAGCCATTCCAGAAAAAACAAAAGTAGCCTCACAGCAAGAAATGGTCAAAAACAAAAATCAAAAATTCTAAAATATAACTTTTAATAATCTAAGTCCTAAAAGAGTATCTGAGTACAGTATGAATGTGCACCAGTAAAAAAGAAACCCATATGTCTGGAAGGACTGTTGCATCTTTCCTCCAGCCATTGACGTTTCTGGATTATGAGTCATGGGGAAAGCAAAAGAATTGCCCACGGATCTACGGGAAAAGGTAGTTGAACTGTATAAAACAGGAAAGGGATACAAAAAGAAATCCAAGGAATTGATAATGCCAGTCAGCAGTTTTCAAACTGTGATTAACAAATGGAAACTCAGGGGCTCTGTAAAAACCAAACCACGGTCAGGTAGACCTATCAAAATTTCGTCCACAACTGCCCAGAAAATTGTTCAGGATGCAAAGAAAAACCCAAGCATAACATCAGCTGAAATATAGGACTCTCTGAAAACTATCGATGTGGCTGTTTCAAAATGCACAATAAGGAGGCACTTGAAGAAAAATGGGCTGCATGGTCGAGTTGCCAGAAGAAATCCATTACTGCGCAAATGCCACAAAGAATCTCGCCTTCAATACGCCAAACAGCACAGACACAAGCCTCAAAACTTCTGGAACAAGGTAATTTGGATTGATGAGACAAAAATTTAACTTTTTGGCCACAACCATAATCGTTACATTTGGAGAGGTGTCAACAAAGTCTATGATGAAAGGAACACCATTCCTACTGTAAAGCATGGAGTTGGATGACTGATGATGTAGGGATGTGTGAGCTTCAAAGGCACAGGAAACTTGGTCAAAGTTAAAGGAAAGATGAATGCAGCACGTTATCAGCAAATACTGGAAGCAAATTTGCACTCATTAGCCAGGAAGCTGCGCATGGGACGTACTTGGATGTTCCAACATGACAACGATCCAAAACACAAGGCCAAGTCGACCTGGCATTGGCTACAGCAGAAGAAAGTGAAGGTTCTGGAGTGGCCATCTCAGTCTCCTGACCTCAATATCATTGAGCCACTCTGGGGAGATCTCAAGCGCTCAGTACATGCAAGACAGCCCAGGAATTTACAGGAACTGGAGACTTTTTTGCCAAGAAGAATGGGCAGTTATACCATCTGAGAAATATAGAGCCTCATCCACAACTACCACAAAAGACTTCAAGCTGTCATTGATGTTAAAGGGGGCGATACACGGTATTAAGAACTGGGGTATGTGAACTTTTGAACAGGGTCATTTTGATGTTTTTTATCATTATGATTTAAAAAGAGAAAACACAGAATTTTGACAATAAATGGCTTCAGCCAACCACTAACCATGAGTGGAGAAGAAGGTTTTGTGTTATCATTCATATTCTCTGAAAAAAGGCCAAAAAAACAAAAAATCTGCCAGGGTATGTAAACTTTTTAGCACAACTGTATATACAGTAATAATAAACTGGATAGTTTGTTAAAAATGTACCTAGTTTATTGACTGAGATGCTGTACACTGCCTCTCTGTATGTAGTGAAGTGCAGGGATTTAATCTGATTTCCAAATTTGGAGTTGGGAAAGAAATCTTTCCTCGAATATTGTGTAATTGGTATCTGCCTTCCTCTGGATTAACACTGTAAGATTATATGTTGAACTTGATAGACTTGGATTTTACTAATCCTTATTAAAGGGATTATGCCATGGAGAATCTTTAGGCTAGAGAATAAATTACTGATTGGTGGGAGACGGACAGTTGAGATCTCCACCAATGGGAGCGCACATTTTAGTTTTTACCAGTTTTTTAAAATTTTCTTGAATATGTCAATTTAGTTTGACTTGTCCATGGTTTGTTGATTCCTTTAAACATCAGATCCCTCAAATAGTGTTTTGTAAAAATATGCATGTGCTGTATCTGATAAGAGAAACCTAATAAATGTATTGGAGCTATTTCAGTGATTTGGCTGTTATGATGATAAAATGTGACTCCATTGTGATCTGAAACTATTCTGAGAAGCAGCTGCTATCCTTAAAGTATGCTAAATATGAATATGTGTTCAGATTTATGATGAGCATCATATTTGTGGCTAGGAGCTGTTTTTATTTATGAGCAGCTCATCTGAAGTGACTTTAAAGGGGTTGTCTAGGGACAAAAAATGTTCTGCTGTTTTGCAAATATAAATAAGTAAAACTTACTACCATAGATCAATTATGAAAACTACACCATTGGAATCAGTTCAGACTTCTCTCATGGTTCTGCAACTGAAGCTTGTTCTGCTGTTCTGACATAGGTAAGCCCCCCCCCGTGATAGATCAGCCAGCTCCCTCGCCTATAGGCAGGCAAATGTTTGAAAAAAAAAGAAAAGAACAGTACTCAGTCTTTGAATACACCCAGTTCTATCACTGTGGCTTTTGTCCGTGCTATTTCATGTCCCCACCAGAACAGAACTGTCCTTATTTTGTACACTTTTTAGGAGACTTCAACTTACACTTTCTTGATTGCTTACAGTATACATTGCACTACTTTTTTTTAATGCAATGTATTATGCCATCTGTGTGGAATTAACAGGCTGGCTTAATTAGTTGCGGTTGCCATGTAACGACATATACACTTTGCGATTGTCTTCACAAGCAGGTGCCTAATAAAGGGAGCACCTATAAGGTTACCATCCAGAATCATAGGTTTTCCGATCCTGGGCATCAGGATCAGGTTCCCAGATGTGAGTATACAGCTGGGCACCCACTTCACATGGCGCGGGGGACCCTGCAGGTTTCCAATGTACATTACATATAAAATTAAATGCACTGGAATAAGACCAGTTAGAGGCCAACATAAAAAGTTGATTGGTAGGTCACAAATGTGTTAAAGGGGTATTCCCATTTCAAAGATCCTATCTATACCACTAGCTTATGTAAATTCAAGAGTTTTCCTAAATACATTGCATTAGAAATGCTTTGTTTGCCTGCTATGTAAAATTATTCTCTCGGGTTGGCTGTCTGGACATCTGATACAGTTTATTGCAGTTTGCTGATCACAGTTTAGTTGTCTCTGTATGTAAACACAAAGATAACATTGAATTCACTGCAAGTCCGTTGTCTGGGAGCATGTAAGTGTTCTCTACAAACCTGTGTAATGTACTGTGCATATTATTTGATCTGCATTATTGTAGATTATAATAAATAATCTCTCATGGTAAAGACAATGTCTATATCTATTGAGGTACTTCATAGTGTCCTGGCCATTAAACAATCAAAGCCTGCCCACCAGCTTTCTGAAGAATACAGGAAGTGAGATGAAGAGAGAGCAGGCAAAGGTGCTGAGAGAGAGATGGAAGAACCCCTTTAAGGCTAAGGCCCCACGCAGCAAGCCGCAGCGAAAAAGCTCTGCTGAAAAGACCTCTGCGGAAATGCATCGCATTTTTTGCCAAACATTTTTCACAGAAAGAAATAGTTTTCCTCAGTGGACTTTCTGCCCCTAAACAGAAAACGCGTTTCAGTAGGTATAATTGACATTATTATTTATGCTTACTTGTATAGCGCCATCATATTCCGCAGTGCTTCACAGATATATTGTCAGTCACTGTCCCATATAGGGCTCACAATCTACATTCCCTATCGGTATGTCTTTGGAATGTGGGAGGAAACCCATGAAAACACAGGGAGAACATACAAACTCCTTGCAGATGTTGTCCTTGGCAGGATTTGAACCCAAGACTCCAGCGTTGCAAGACTGCAGTGCTAACCACTGAGCCACTGTGCCGCCACGCAACAGTTTTTTAAATCGTAGCATTTCCGCTGCAAATTATATTTCTGCAATGTGTGGATGGGATTATCCAGAATCCCATCCATTTTTGAGGTACTGTAATATGCTGAGTTTTTAGCCGCAATGTTTCCCCATGGCCAAAACACTGCGTAATCGCAACGTGGGGCCCGGCCTCAGTGGGCCTCGAGATGCATCTGCCATCAATATCAGTTTGCAGCAGTATTTGTGAACTCAGTTTATCAGTCCAATATTGTAATACACATTCAAACTTTTAAGTCTGCTGTCTAGTATGGAGATCAATGGCGCAAGTGCAGCAGATATCTGTTTGTATACACTGGGACCTGCCCAGAGTGTAGTGAACAGATCAGTTACACACCGTTAGTATGAGGATGTTGAGTGCACTTCTAACACAATAATGTGTATGCTCAGAAGAATCAAGAAGCCACATAATCAGGACACACCTTTGTGGGGTCCCCTATGTGTGGCACAACTCATATAAAACGGCACTTCTTGTCACTTTATATATCAACATTCCATGTGGACATAATTGTTAAGATTATAGCATTCACATCTGAATGGATTTCTATTGCACATTAGCCCCTTCCTGCCAAAACCATTTTTGTATTTTATTCCTTCTTTCCAAGAGCCCTTTTTTTTTTTTCTCCTCTGTTCACAGATTTGTATGAGGGCTAATGCTGGACAAATTGTTCTTACTAATGATATCACTTAATATTTCATACAATATACTGGGAAGCTGAAAAAAAAATCAAAATGGAGGTAGAATTAGAAAAACTTCAGTTGCACCATATTCTTATGAGTTATGTTTTACAAAGTTCATTGTGCAATAAAAACGATGTTCTGTGGGGTGTAATGATCAAAGAGATACCAAATTTATATACTTTCTTTAAGCCACAGTATTCTGATATCCATAACATTTTTTTTATATATTTCCACACACAGAGCTGTATAAAAAAATCTCTTTCTTGCAAGGCAAGTTGCAGTTGTTTTTTTTATACCTTTTGGTGAGTGCCTGATGTTTTCACTACCTTTTAATCAATTTATATGGGTCTCAAATCAAGTAAATTTACATTGAGGACCATTAGACTACATGCACACAAATGTAAAATGTGGTAAAACGACACAAACAACACTTGGATGACATTTTTGTCCCTCTACATTCACTTCCTTCAGTGAGCCTTGGCCACAAAATGGACAGGTATAGGACCTGTTCTGAGTTTTGCCCCTGGCTCATGAATCTGGGATAATACATGTGTGTGTATGGGGCCAGTGTGCTAGCCATGAAAAATATAGCTAGCACACTGCCCGAGCACATGATCATGTGCATGAAGCTTTAGTGTCATTATTAAAATATCTAGTGGCAGATCATCTTTTCTTCAATACTTATTTAAATGATTTATCTGCTTATCGAGAGTTTAGTATAGTACTGTGTGCTTATAATATTATAGCTGCTGAAATAAATTCTTTGGCTATGTCATTTTCTCACTGACCTTTAGAAATATGTATTAAGCTGGCCACATATTAGAAAGGATTTAAGTCACAATTTTGCATGAAAATGCTATTGCATTTCTACCTTATCATTTCACATAATTGAGTCTAGCCAACAGGTATTTGAAAACTGAATGCATCCCATAGTTCAAACAAATTTAGTTGCTAATGCAAAATTTTATGAAAACGTATCAAAATAGAATTAAATCTCACTTATTAGTAAAGTCTCATAGATCCTTTTAAAAATATGTAAAATAAAAACAGAATGGCTGTTTTAAAATCCTCCTTAATGGAAATTTGGCAGAATTTATCATGAAAAATGAAAAGCCATAGATATACATGTACATACCTGGAGTGAAATATCAGTCTGATCAGACAAAAGACCTAATTAAAATTGTAAAGTCTCAGAATTGAATCCCTTGGCGCAAAAGTTCATACATGCATGTTATAGAATGCATTAATGGGATTTTCCCATCTTCCCTTCTCAACCTTTTGTCAGCTGTCTCTTTTTCTCCCTACCTGTATTGTTCAGCAAGCTAGTGGACAGACTTTGACTGCTAGATGGACAGAACACTATGAAGTACCTCAGTAGATATAGGCATTACCTTTAGCATGAGAGATTTTTTATGGGGTCCCCAGGTTTCCTTATGTAAACCGCTCTCTCTGTGTATAGGTTTCCATTCGGGGGGGTCCCCAAGCAAACTCTCCTATACGGAACCGAATGCAGATGTGAACCGGCCCTTAGGCCCCACGGGCGTCCCGCAGCAAAGGCGCTGCGGGAGAAACCGTGACAGGATCGCATCACGGTTCTTCCTGCAGCGCTTAGACAGAAAGTTTGCAGAGTTTTCCTCTGCGGACTTTGTTTCAATTATACCTATGGGGAAACCGCTGGAGTTTCCGTAGGTATAATTGACATGCTGCGATTTCCAAAACCGTGCTGGTTTTGGAAATTGCCGCGTGTCCACAGCGCGTCCACAAAGTGGGCATGGGATTCACTAGAATCCCATCCACTCTCTGATTGTAAAACGCCGCAATTCGTTACGCCAAGTGGACTCCGGCCTTAATCTTTAACGTTCCTCCACTAGGCTCCCTCTTTGTTAATTTGCTCTAACTCTCTTTCCTGGGAATGTCTGTCTTTAAAAC
Source organism: Leptodactylus fallax (assembly GCA_947044405.1). NCBI lineage: Eukaryota > Metazoa > Chordata > Amphibia > Anura > Leptodactylidae > Leptodactylus > Leptodactylus fallax. Next base: position 11,273,317 of record CAMRHE010000021.1, read on the forward strand.
CACCAGGATCAAGATGGGAACACAGACAGTGGAGGGGGCAGGGAAAGGTCTTCTTCACATCCTTTGTATCTTTTGACACTAATCTGCTGTTCTGTGTTCCCTGCTTGTGCATTGCTCAAAGAGTGTGCAGCTCTCACAGCAAGTGAAAAGAGATTCTATCTACTCTACTAGCCTTTTGTCTTATTGCTGATGGGATGTTAGTCATAGACATCAAGCAACTTCCTTGTGCTCAGATTTCTCTTTTTATGTATCAGGGATATCTTTAGGTGCATCATAACCTGGATTTGTGGTCCAGTGTCCCGGAATCTCCTATATTCACTTGGCTTTGCTCACATTTGTTTCTATGTTACAGTTACTTGTGGCAGAATTACATGTAAAGAAACCAGAAATAGTAATGATGGATTGGTGTGGACAGACTCTTTGCATGGTACCTGACACCTTCCTTTGAGAGAAATAAAAAATGTTATGTAGCCATAAGGGGGCTAGCAGCAGAAAAAAAAATCACAAGACAGCATGTATGAAGGCTTAGACAGCCATAGAACTGATTGCCCAGCAAGACCCACATATTTCAACAGCTCACCATCATTAATGGGCAGTGTGGAATACTTGCACTGTAAAGTATAATTCTATAGAATGTTCCTCTCCTTCCAGTGATAATGCGAGGCAGTGGGGCCGGCCCCTCTGACGGTGCAGTGATATCAGTAATCCAGACTAATGGCCCCAGTATCTGTGGAAGCAGGCACGTACCTCAAAACTTAAAAGTGTGCAGAAATCAATACACTTCAGCTTTACAACAGTATATAACATGTCACATCTTAGGGGACATGAAAAGTCCCCTTTAAGTATTGCATTTTTGTGAGCAATACTTTGTGGCAGATTTATCAAGCAAAATGTTCCAGAATTCTGGTGCAATTTTCACTGAAAAACTAGTGTTTTAGACACTATTTTGACACGCTTACAACTAGCCCGAAAAAGGTTTTAAAAGGGAAGGGAGTGTGACTTCACAGAAAGTGGGCATGGCCTAAGTTGACACATTGTGTGCCAAACATTGGTGACTTTTCTGGTGCAAACTAACCCAACTAATAAGAGGTGTAATGATAAACCAGATAGTCTTATGTAATAGATTTATCAAACAGCATTGGAAACTTTGATAAATCTGGTGCAGTTTGATACGGTGTAGTCTAAGTTTGCGCTGTCTAACCTTTAAATAGTATTAGTAAGTCTACCCTATTATATAAACAGTTGCCTCATCCAAACCAACCTTTTCAGAGTACAGCCGCTATTAAGAACAGCTTGTTGATTTTGGCTCGAGAAACTGGCTACCGTTAATATTTCCCCACTTCAGCAACATGGCTCTCCATTTAACACTATAAAGTCTATATAACCTAACTGGGTATATGGTAAGGTGGTAGCCTCCTAAAACAATCCCTTTAATATAAACGCTATGTTCTCCTGTTATTGCTCCAATGTATCTAAAATACCTCTTACCCCTCAACACGCGTGAGTACCTGGGTTCGTAGGATAACATGAAACATGCTTTCTTATTTTTATACACAGTGGGGAAAAATAGTATTTAGTTAGCCACCAATTGTGTAAGTTGTCCCACTTAAAAAGATGACAGAGGTCTGCAATTGACATCATAGGTAGACCTCAACTATGAGAGAAAAAATGAGAAAACATATATAGAAAATCACATTGTCTGATTTTTTAAGAATTTATTTGCAAATTATGGTGGAAAATAAGTATTTGGTCAATAACAAAAGTTCATCTCAATACTTTGTTATATATCCTTTGTTGGCAATGACAGAGGTCAAACGTTTTCTGTAAGTCTTCACAAGGTTGGCACACACTGTTGCTGGTATGTTGGCCTATTCCTCCATGCAGATCTCCTCTAGAGAAGTGATATTTTGGGGCTGTCGCTGGGCAACATGGACTTTCAACTCCCTCCAAAGGTTTTCTATGGGGTTGAGATCTGCAGACTGGCTAGGCCACTCCAGGACCTTGAAATGCTTCTTATGAAGCCACTCCTTGGTTGCCCTGGCATTGTGCTTGGGATCATTGTCATGCTGAAAGACCCAGCCACGTTTCATGTTCAATGCCCTTGCTGATGGAAGGAGGTTTGCATTCAAAATCTCACGATACATGGCCCCATTCATTCTTTCATGTACACAGATCAGTCGTCCTGGTCCCTTTGCAGAGAAACAGTCCCAAAGCATGATGTTGCCACCCCCATGCTTCACAGTAGGTATGGTGTTCTTTGGATGCAACTCAGCATTCACTCTCCTCCAAACACGACAAGTTGTGTTTACACCAAACAGTTCTACTTTGGTTTCATCTGACCATATGACATTCTCCCAATACTCTTCTAGAACATCCAAATGCTCTCTAGCAAACTTCAGACGGGCCCGGATATGTACTGGCTTAAGCAGGGGGACACGTCTGGCACTGCAGGATCTGAGTCCCTGGTGTCCCGTAGTGTGTTACTGATGGTAGCTTTTGTTACGTTAGTCCCAGCTTTCTGCAGGTCATTCACTAGGTCCCCCCGTGTGGTTCTGGGATTTTTGCTCACCGTTCTTGTGATCATTTTGACCCCACGGGGTGAGATCTTGCGTGGAGCCCCTGATCAAGGGAGATTATCAGTGGTCTTGTATGTCTTCCATTTTCTAATTATTGCTCCCACAGTTGATTTCTTCACAGCAAGCTGCTTGCCTATTGTAGATTCAGTCTTCCCAGCCTGGTGCAGGTCTACAATTTTGTTTCTGGTGTCCTTCTACAGCTCTTTGTTCTTCACTATAGTGGAGTTTGGAGTGTGACTGTTTGAGGTTGTGGACAGGTGTATTTTATACTGATAACAATTTCAAACAGATGCTATTACTACAGGTAATGAGTGGAGGACAGAGGAGCCTCTTAAAGAAGAAGTTACAGGTCTGTGAGAGCCAGAAATCTTACTTGTTTGTAGGTGACCAAATACTTATTTTCCACCATAATTTCCAAATAAATTCTTAAAAAATCAGCCAATGTGATTTTCTGGATTTGTTTTCTCATTTTGTCTACCTACCTTTAGTTGAGGTCTACCTATGATGTCAATTACAGGCCTCTCTCATCTTTTTAAGTGGGAGAACTTGCACAATTGGTGGCTGACTACTTTTTTTCTCCACTGTATTTATTAGCAGAAGGACCCGGTTTCGCACAGGTATATTTCATTTTTTGTTTGTGTTGTGACCCCATAAGAATTGGCCAGTTTTGCACTTGACATCCAGTATGGCAGTCCAGTATAGGTATAGTCTATTTATGGCTGTGTTGCTATGGAAACCTGGTAAATGAAATGTGAACTTAAATTGGCTGATATTGACTGCAGTTTCCTGCAGGTCTTCCAATGTAGTGAACCTCATAATGTGTGTGCAATGTCCCACCACAGGCCTCTATGTGGGGGAAACAGGGCAGAGACTTAGTCAGCGAATGAACTCACACAGATCCAATATTAATAACAGCAGAACCGATCTCCCAGTGGCTGCACATTTCTCCGGAGAAAACCACTCTATTGAAGATTTGCGGGTTGTGGTTTTAATGGGACAGTTTAAGACGCAGTAGGAAAGGAAACAATGGGAGTACAAGTTTATGCAAAAATTTAAAACTCTGCAATTTGGACTTAATATTCATGCCAGCTTCATGTCACACTGTGTATGAACTGTGAGGGTCACAAATCACCTCCTGATAGCAAACAGATAACAGATCCCTCTGTCATGCACCACAACTTTCCAGATTGTTTTTTGACCGGTTGTAAATAACTTTTCTACTTAGATTGCATTTTGTTTTTTTGTTTTTTTAAGGACTCTAAAATCCTTTGAAGACCATGTGTATAAAAATCTGTGAATTTTCAGTTCTTGTATAACACCATGTCTGATGAAGGAAGCTTGCACTTCTGAAAGCTTACTTATAAATATACTCAGTTAGCCTCTAAAAGGTATCGCCTGATTTCTTCACTCTTTCACTACTTTCAATGGCTAACATGGTACAACATTATACTACTATCAACTTGTGTAATAGTGTCATACACAGCGCCCTGCCCCTTTAAAGCTGACCTACAGCAGTGAAGAAAAATGGCTGGGTTGTTATGGAAACATGGAGTGCAGCTGTGTGCATGTGGCTGACAATGCTTTGTCAGATTGGAGACGGGCTTGGATATGCTGGGTTGTTTCAGCAGCTCGCTGTTGTCTGTGACATACCTTGTCTGATTAGAGACAGGCTTGGGTCTGCTGAGAGTTTTCATTACCTCAAGCAGCAGCCATGCATTTTGCTGCAGGGGGCATGAGTAGTTTAAAAACGTTTCAATTTATGAGAATGCTGACATCCAGTATGGCAGTCCAGTCAGTGGCATAAATACCGGGATAGCAGTGGTAGTGGCTGCCACAGGGCTCGGGACATTAGGGGTCCCGGTGGGCCCCTGATGTTTTTTTTTTTTTTAATAGGCCGTTACCTGCTGGTGTAACACCAGCAGGTAACAGGCCCTATTTACTTACTGATCCCCGCTCCTGCTCACGGCCGTGAGCATTATACTTTGTGGTCTTTTCAGCAGGCTTCGGGCCTCCTTGGTGATGTCCCAGATGTTGGTGGGCCAGTCTGACATCATTATGCATTGCGATGGATGCCGGGCTCACGTGACATCTGGTCCAACATTGAAGAGGTAGCGGGGAGTGCGCATAATACTATATAAAGGGGCCACTATGATACTGTGTGCAGGGGCCACTGTGGGGCAGAATACTGTGTGCAAGGGCCACTATGGGGCCTAATAGTGTGTGCACGGGCCACTATGGGGAATAATAGTGTGTGTAGGAATGCAGTTTGTGTGTGGGGGGGGCGGTTGCCGGGGGGAGTCTCATGTCAAAGGTTCGCCTTGGGGCCCAGCCATTGCTAGTTACACCACTGAGTCCAGTATAGTTACAGTCTATTTATGGCTATGTGTTATGGAAACCTGGTAAATTAAATGTGAACTTATATTGGCTGATACACAAGATATGACTGAATATTTAAGGACCTGCGAACTGCTATTGACTAATACAGGTCATAAATAGCTTGGTTGCTATGGAAACCTATGTGTCTGAGGAGAGTAAGTGCCTGTGAGCTCTTATTGGCTGATAAGGGACATGTGACCGTATGTATGGCAGTTGGAATATGAGTGAAAGACTTGCAGGTTTGTATTAACTAATGTTGGTCATTTTTTGGGAATACTGTATCTCAGGAACAGTACGTCCAAGACAGCTGAGACCCAGTCTAAAATATTCCCGGACACCTGATGTACATGTGTGCCAAATTTGGTGATGATCGGTCCAGTCATTTGGTCGCACATAAAGAACAGACAGACAGAAACTAATTTTTATATATATAAGAGATTAACCCAAGTGTGTCGGTACTAGCCACTAAAGTATACAGAATACACATCAGTGGATGGTCAAGCAAGTACAGGTAAAAACAAGGAATACAGTACAAGAAAATAAAATGGGATTAAAAGAGAAAATGAATACCAAACGAATCTGTAGTCTGGTTCACTGAGGCCTCCAGCTGTTAGTCCCAGGGCACTTCCTTAAGTCAACAACACATCTATCCTCACACCTCTCCCAGGATCAGAACTTGCCTCTCTCAGGGGCTCTGTAAAAACCAAACCACGGTCAGGTAGACCAACCAAAATTTCGGCCACACTGCCCGGAAAATTGTTCGGGATGCAAAGAAAAACCCAAACATAACATCAGCTGAAATACAGGACTCTCTGAAAACTATCGGTGTGGCTGTTTCAAGATGCACAATAAGGAGGCACTTGAAGAAAAATGGGCTGCATGGTCGATTTGCCAGAAGAAATCCATTACTGCGCAAATGCCACAAAGAATCTAGCCTTCAATATGCCAAACACCACAGAAACAAGCCTCAAAACTTCTGGAACAAGGTAATTTGGAGTGATGAGACAAAAATCAAACTTTTTGGCCACAATCATAAACGTTACATTTGGATAGGTTTGAACAAGGCCTATGATGAAAGGAACACCATTCCTACTGTAAAGCACGGAGGTGGATCACTGATGATGTGGGGATGTATGAACTTCAAAGGCACAGGAACCTTGGTCAAAGTTGAAGGAAAGATGAATGCAGCACGTTATCAGCAAACACTGGAGGCAAATTTGCACTCATCAGCCAGGAAGCTGCGCATGAGATGTACTTGGACGTTCCAACATGACAACGACCCAAAACACAAGGCCAAGTCGACCTGTCATTGGCTACAGCAGAAGAAAGTGAAGGTTCTGGAGTGGCCATCTCAGTCTCCTGACCTCAATATCATTGAGCCACTCTGGGGAGATCTCAAGCGCACAGTACATGCAAGACAGCCCAGGAATTTACAGGAACTGGAGACTTTTTGCCAAGAAGAATGGGCAGTTTTACCATCTGAGAAAATAAAGACCCTCATCCACAACTACAACAAAAGACTTCAAGCTGTCATTGATGTTAGAGGGGACAATACACGGTATTAAGAACTGGGGTATTATGAACTTTTGACCAGGGTCATTTTTATGTTTTTGGTTGTCATTATGATTTAGAAAGAGAAAACACAGAAGTTTGATAATAAATGGCTTCAACCAACCACTAACCATGAGTGGAGAAAAAGTTTTTGTGTTATCATTCATATTCTCTGAAAAAAGGCCAAAAAAACAAAAAATCTGCCAGGGTATGTAAACTTTTTAGCACAACTGTAAATATATACAACCATAAGTCCTTGCTGGATGACTGTAGTATCATAATAATATATTCCCTTTGATGATTTACTGGAGTCATCCTGTCTACTGGAAAAGCTAGAATATACATCACTCCAGGATTTCCCCTGCTGAGTTAACGAGGTTTACACTTGTATGCAAACAAGGGATGGGTCTTTGACTGCAGACATTAGGTCTGTGAGGATCTCAGGGCATAGAAGGTGTGATAACAGTCAGTCACAAATGGAATCCATATCCAAGATTAATCCCCCTTGGCTGATCTTGTACCACAACAAGTTATAAATTTATTATAGAGAAGGAGTAGAAATCTGATAGATCTGGCACTTATATTAAGTTTTGGAGTTGGAAAACTGATTGTAATAATGTAAATAGCAGGGTAAATAAATTGTTGATCTTGAAGAATCTCAGAAGTTTACAGCTAACATGTGACCCTCTGAAGGACCACTGTGTTCTTAGTATATAACCATTGTGTCTGTGTACTGCTTTTTGTTCACTTTATATTCTGTATGTTACTTTGCAGAGAAGGGAAAATAATGGTTGTCATTTTGAATGCACTTCCATCTCCAAATGTTGTAGTTGCTAACAATACATCTAAAATAGAAGTAAGAATGAATATAAAGATACTTTCTATTGAATGTGTTCACATCACCACCAGACATGCATCATTGAATGCTTTGTTTGTCTCATAACATGTAGTATGAGATCTTGGAATTGTTGCAGTTTTCATTTACTTTTTATTATAATAAGTTTACTTATGTAAACATCATGTTGTTTTTAACATATATTCTCATATTCCGGATGACAGACTATGCTAATATTTAGATACTGTAACCTATAGAAGCATAGAAAAGATTTGCAGTAACATTGATGTTTTGGTACTATGCAATGATGATACAAATTAAGACTAACAGATGCTCTGCAGAGAAATAAGAGAAGCTTGTAAAAGATACACTTGTCGTTTCTCTTAGTCTTTGAGAAATTGATGGAGTGAAGCAAAATTGACTGCCAGAATCATGGAGAAGAGTAAAATGATCATTGGTAGAACATGGTGTTACAAAATTGTGCTGAGCTGTAAGGTTGTAAATGGTAGAGACATATAAAGTTGAGTCCTAGAGGAACAAAACATTCTTTCAACCATGCTGGTCTATGGAATTACTGATTTCTCAATCATTCAACTTCAAATCTCATAGGTAATATATAAAGATACTTAAAAAAAAACCAAAAAAAAACACCAGGCTAAAAAATAAAGATGCTAGTATTTCTTGAAGCTTTTTTCTGGTTTTTTTTTGTGTAAAGATACAGAGCAGGGTCGCTCACTGACTGCTGAGGTACACACTGCATAAATGTCACCAGTGCAGCATGGAGACAGAGAAGACAAGAACAAGCAGTAGTTTTCTCTCTCCTATCTGCTGGAGGATGTCAGTGCTGCACTACTAAGGCTAAATTCACATCTGTGTTGGAGTCTCCGTAAGAGATTCTGTCTAAAATTGGAATGACTGGGAGCTGAACACAACCTAGCGTAGGTGGAGAAACAGTCATTCCACTACACCGCCAATCGGTGCAAACAGACTGGAGTTGGGTCAGCTGAACAACTGAACTGTAGGTTGTTGTGATCCTTGAAAAAATGGGGGGTTGGTTTGTAGTGGAGTATGCAGTGTGGAGATGGAGGGCAGTTGTGAGGAGACAAGATGTCCAGCAGTAAGGACAGACAGGAAGAAAGGCTGTCTGCAGTGTAGCTTTAGCAGTCTGAGACAGACAGTGTAAGGTAAGAAAACTTTACACTGTGCCCAGTGGCACATCTTCCATGAGGCCGTTCTTTATAGCATAAACTGAGGGGCAGCATTCTTTTTTTTTAATCGTCCGCCACTTATTGTATTATTCAAATAGCTAGCAGCCGATAATTTACTCACCCATTCATGCTCCTGTCCAGGATGGACACTGTTTCTGTCTATAGGCAGCGCTGCACTTACATCACACCGCTGAAGAACGCCAGAGTGCTACGTTCAGTGTCCTAGCATTCTTCAGCATTGGGTACAGTGGCCCTGGAGGTGGCAGTGGAGGCTGGCCTGGTCAGGAGTATGGATGGGTGAGTTTAATGATTGGCCGCTACCTATTGCAATAATACAGTAGATTCCGACCAAATATATTACTGTGTAGGCGCCATAAAAAAGGAGGTAATATACTGTGTTGGGGAAATAAAAAATGTGGGTCATATATTGTGTGGGTGGCCAAAAAAATGGGTGTCATATACTGTGGGGTGGCAAAAAGGGGGGGTCATATACTGTGTGAGGACCAAAAAGAAAGGGGGTTTTGGAGCTTGTGTGTTTATCATTTATTTATCTTACTTGTAACTGTCAGTCACTGTCCCATCACTAACAATCTAATTTATCTCATCTAATCTAAATTCTATCTATCTATCTATCTATCTATCTATCTATCTTTGCTTCTTCTTCTTTCTGTTATACAACCCCCAAATGAGCATCTTGATGAAAACTGACACTGACCTCTATTTCATATTTCACAAATAGACTGGGGGAAATTTTACCAGATTTACCTCTCCTCATAAAAACATCCACCAAACCTAAGACATTTCCCAGCCAAGACCTGTACCCACATCTTATCAATAAATACAGTCCACATAACTAACATACAACTGGCACATTTTCATGTCTGTCCTGATCCTCCAATGTGATGTATATGATATTGTGTTCTAACTAGCCACCTAAATTATTCTATATTAGAAACTTACACCCAAAAAGCTACAACCCAGGATGAACCTCTTAAATATTGTGCCCTTTTCTCTGAGCAATTCATTGGTAAACTTGCCTAAAGGGGCCACAGTGCTCTGAAAGCTTACAGATGTATTTTTTTGTATCACTCCTTAAAAATACTTTTTCTACACAAAAGTATTTCACATGACAAGGGTTATTAAATGAATGTGAATTTCATTGGGATGAATTTTCTTGGTATTCCTCATAGATTGCAATATGGAAGAATAATCCTTTTAAATGTCTCAGTATTTGTTACCTACAACATAATTCATCCCACTTTATTAGAGTGTGAATAATAAAATAGAATGGATAAAGTACAATTTCTGTAAAATCCATATTGTCAGCCTGTGGCTTAAAAACTCCTGAACCTTAAGGTATCACAGGACAAATATGCTGTCCTCGCCAAATTGGTGTAAATGAGCCATGTGACAAATGATATACAGTGCATGTCAAGGTTATTGGTTTTCGAGCACTGCAGTGGAAACCACTGAAAAATGCATCAGCAATAATTACTGATGGGAAGCAGCACAACAATCTGAGATCCTGAAGCTCGTCCCTTGGCAGTATATACATAAATATGTTGGGACCAATAAAACTGGAAAATGCTGAAATTTCATTAATATTCAGATGGAATTAATATGTAGAATTTTTTAATATTCTTCTATTTTTTTTTTTTAAATAAATGATGCTTTCTTTAGAAGTATGTGGTATGTCAGGTGGATTTCCTCTTATATACCTATGATATACAATGTAAATACAGTGTGAATACAACCTAAAATCTTTGCTAAATAAAAATGAGAAAAGATGAATTTGATGCATGTATCCTTTTATCCTAAGTAACTATGTGACAACTTAAATATGAACTGATGTGGATTATGTTGGCACTATATAAATAAAAAGTATTATTAGTATTATTAAGGAGCTACATTATATTATTCACTTAAATACATTTTTCTCAAGTTTTTATAGAGAAGGATCCCTTAAAAGGGGATTGAATCATAGACTTTATTTTAAAATTGTATAGTATCAGATTCTTTTTCACTTAGTAAATGGACAAGAGAATCCCTTGTCAAGAACTGCTTCATAATTAAAAGAACTGGCTATTAAGCTCAATACCAAAGGTAGTGGAATAAAAGCGTTGGCTGAATAGGTTTATGCTCTTTTAGAAATGATTTTTCGAAACATTGGTTGTGGTCCTCAAAAGTGCTTCCACAAATGAGGTAGCTGTATTGAAACTCCATTTTAGTTCACTCTCTAATCTCTCTTATAGAACCTGGTGGAGGAGAGGGTGGGAAGAAAGGAAAGTTTTAGATAATCATGTGTGTAGGGCTAAGGCCCCACATTGCGGAAAATCAGCTTTTTTTATTGCAGATTTTGCTGCGTTTTTTTGAGCCAAAACTAGGAGTGGATTGAGCAGAAGGGAGAAGTATAATAGCTTCATATAGTGGCTTGCAAAAATATTCATACCCCTTGAACTTTTTCACATTTTGTCACCTTACAATCACAAACTTAAATGTATTTTATTAAGATTTTAAGTGATAGATCAACACAAAGTAGCAGATAATTGTGAGGTGGAAGGAAAATGATACATGGTTTTCAAAACTGTAATCAAATAAAAATCTGAAAAGTGTGACGTGCAAAAGTATTCAGCCCCCCTATATCAATACTTTGTAGAGCCACCTTTAGCTGCAATTATAGCTACAAGTCTTTTGGGGTATGTCTCTACCAGCTTTGCACATCTAGAGACTGAGATTTTTGCCCATTCTTCTTTGCAAAATAGCTCAAGCTCAGCCAGATTGGATGGAGAGCGTCTGTGAACAGCAATTTTTCTTGTCTTGCCACAGATGCTCAATGGGATTTAGGTCTGGACTTTGACTGGGCCATTCTAACACATGAATATTCTTTGATCTAAACCATTCCACTGTAACTCTGGCTGTATGTTTAGGGTCATTGTCTTGCTGTAATCTCCTTCCAAGTCTCAAGTCTTTTGCAGCCTCCAACAGGTTTTCTTCCAGGATAGCCCTGTATTTAGCTCCATCCATCTTCCCATCAACTCTGAGCAGCTTCCCTGTCCGTGCTGAAGAAAAGCATCCCCACAGCACGATGCTGCCACCACCATGTTTCACAGTGGGGATGGTGTGTTCAGGGTGATGAGCAGTGTTACTTTTCCACCACACACAGTGCTTTACATTTAGGCCAAAAAGTTCAACTTTAGTCTCATCTGACCAGAGAACCTTCTTCCACATGTTTGCTGTGTCCCCTATATGGCTTGTGGCAAACTGGAAACGGTACTTCTTAGGTTTTTCTTTCAGCAATGGTTTTCTTCTTGCCACTCTACCATAAAGACCAGATTTGTGGAGTGCATGACTTATAGTTGTCTTGTGAACAGATTCTCCCACCTGAGCTGTGGATTTCTGCAGCTCCTCCACAGTGACCATGGGCCTCTTGGCTGCTTCTCTGACCAGTGCTCTCCTTGCTCAATCTGTTAGTTTAGGTGGACGGCCATGTCTTGGTAGGTTTGCAGTTGTAGAATACTTTTTCCATTTTTGGATGATGGATTGAACAGCGCTCCTTGGGATGCTCAAAGCTTGGGGTATGTTTTTATAACCTAACCCTGCTTTAAACTTCTTCACAACTTTATCTCTGACCTGTCTGGTGAGTTCCTTGGTCTTCACTCTGTTTGTTCACTAGTGTTCTCTAACAAACCACTGAGGCCTTCACAGAACAGATGGATTTATATTGAGACTAAATTACACACATCTGGACTCCATTAACTTATTAAGTGACTTCTGAAGGCAATTGATTGCCCTGGATTTTATTTAGGGGTATCCAAGTACAGGGGACTGAATTCTTTTGCATGTCACACTTTTCAGATTTTTATTTGATTAAAATTTTGAAAACCATTTATAATTTTCGTTCCACTTCACAATTATGTGCTTCTTTGTGTTGGTCTATCACTTAAAATCTCAATAAAATACATCTAAGTTTGTGCTTGTAAGGTAACAAAATGTGAAAAGGTTCAAGGGGTATGAATACTTTTGCAAGCCACTGTGTATATTACCCATTCCTTTTGCAAAATCTGAAACAAGAAAAAGCAGCTTTTCCACAAAATGGAGCCTTAGACAAGAAGAAAAACGCTGCATTTTACAGTACCACTGTTTTAATTTCATCCATACATTGCAGAAAAAAGAGCTGCGGAAAAGCTATTTTTTTTTTTTTTTTAAATGCAGCATGTTAATTTTGGTTGAGGAATAGAAATAGTTTTCTCTATAGATTTAATAGGGGAAGGAAAAAAGCTGAGAAAAACGCAGCAAAACTCAATGAAAAATGCAGTAGAAAAAAATGTGATGCGTTATATGATTAGCTGATCAGAGATGCCCTGTCTTGGCATCCATTTCTCTGTCAGTAGCATGTTATGGTGGCCATTTATATAGATGGTTGTCAAAATTATTCAAGAACATGCAGCTTTGCTAAAGTAACTCTCTGTTTTGGTATGGAAAATGTTTTTTTTGTTTTTTAAATATAATTATAATTTTATTTATATTATCATTATTAAATAATAATTATACTATCACTGTTGTCATCAAAAATTGCAATACAATACATGTGAATGGGGTTATTCACATGAGAGATTTTTTTGTTTGTCTGTCTTATTTTTACCCGTTTTCAAGGATCACAAATCTATGAGGGGTCTGTGAAAATGGGTACCCCTTGGATGCAAAATGCCTGTGAAAAATTAACCCTTTTCTCTGCCATTTTGCTCATCGGTCATGTTAAAATAGCCTTACTGGATTACTTGAAGAAGAAATCCAGCTGAGAGAAAATAACTTCATACAGTTCAGTTTCTCTGTGATAGAACTGAGATACACTCCCACCTTTGCTTGAGATATACACATAGTAACAGAGGAAGGGGAATGGGAGCAAGTATAGCTAAGCTCTACTCAAAGCTTCTGCATGGTCAGCCTTTCCAGTATTTATTGCCACGGGAAGTATACAGCTGCATACATTTTTGTAACAGCAGTATTTGAAAATGCAGTCACCTATCCTTTCAAAAGTTGGGGCTATATGCCCATAGTGAATTACTTTGTGCTGGCGCAGCAATAATCTAGTAATTCCAAAATAAAAATATAATAAAATGCTAAGTGACCAAATATTTCCCTGCAATCTTGCTGCAAATGTCTGAAAGTGACATGTATTGTACAAACTCCTTTAGTCAGCTTTAATTAATCAAGATAGCAATATATGGAAATATGTCAGGAAAGCAAGCGTCAGGGGATTGTAAGCAAAGATATGTCAAAGACAATAAATGTAGCAACAAACTATGGACAAATCTATTGTGATGGAAATGGTGCAGTCAGCTTTGGAGACATAGCATTTATGTCCATTAGAACTTATTCCTAAATCTTTAAACAAGCTCTTGTCCCCATACAGATTATATAGTACTCAGAGTAAACTTTTTATCACTTATTTGCTGGAAAAAATTGGGCGATCACTTTGTATAAAAATGAAATTATTTTTATGCCACCCAACCATACTGTCAGGGACTATTTTCCCTGTTAAGGACACATTATAGACGTCATAGACATATATAATAATGTGCTGATATCATAGAATCAATGTTATATCAAATCCACATGAATTGCTACTTTTCAATAGTTTTGTGTCCTTTAATAAATCCTATACACCAGCTAAAGGCAAGAGATGTCCTAAACAAAATGATAGTCTTTCTTCTTGGACGTCATAGTGATGATGTCAGTGGGGCAAAGTGCACATATTTGCTACTGATATACATGAAAAAATGCAGGGAATATTTTGTGATCTAAATGCTTCTGGTTTAGGCAATTATGTTAAATTACAAAAAGAAAGAAGGAAATGTGATTTTCTCTCTATTATTCCCATTTAATTCACTAAATAAAACCTAACAATTAAAAAGATCTCACTACCACATTAAAGCCCAATCTATGCCCCCTCCCAAAAAATATACATATATTTCGCCAAAGTGGTAAAAAAAAATACATACTGTATATATTAACCATTTGAATGTTTAATTCAAATAAGTGAAATTCTGCTCTGAATATTTGGGCATTAGAACTCTTGTTCTTGAAAGTGTTGAATGGCAATTATACCCCTTTATACAGTAAAGAATATTGAACGATCCTTATTAATATTGTTAAATGAAGCCAACCCTATCATTATCCCTGGATATATAGTCAGTTAATAGAAAATCTTGCATTTTTATCATACATTTCTATTCACTTTTTGCTTTTAACTTTGTTACAGACTAATTTCCCCATTTTTTTTTTCGTTTTCTTGCTGTTACTCACAGCTTTACCTAGTACAGGTGCATCTCAATAAATTAGAATATCTTTGAAACATTCATTCATTTCAGTAATTCAGTAATTCATTTCATAATCAGCATCTTCCATGATTGTGTGTCCTACTGAACCAGACTGAGGGACCATTTAAAGGCTTAGGAAACCTTGGCAGGTGACACACTGAATTTACAATACTGAACTTTTTCACAATATTCAAATTTTCTTAGATTTGGGTTTTCATTACCTGTAATCCATATTCAACATTTACAGAAATAAAACACTTGAAATAGAACACTCTGTTTGTAAAGAATCTAGAAAATATAGGAGGTCACTTTTTTAATTTAATTACTGAAAGAAATAATGATATTCTAATTTATTGAGATGCACCTGTATTTGGTTGTACAACAAATTTTGATAAATATTGGCACATCTAGTTTTAGAAAATTTTTCTTGCTTCACTTGAAAAGGGGAGAATTTACTGGAAAGGTGGTTTGACTTATACATGGCAAAATGCCCCAAACTGCACCTAACTTATGGGGTAAAAGCCAACTAATATGTGATATAAGCCTAGATTGTCTTAAGAGCCACAAAAATTATCATCCATCATTTCAGACTGCCTGTCTAATGCACAAGAGAGTGAAAAACAGACCTGTAACAATGTCTGTTTTTACAACAATTGGAGTCAATGGTTGGTTATTTATCTCTTGCCCCTTTTTTGGCCATATTTTTAGACTCGCTTTACTGTGGTGTTTATTTATGATGTCGGTGCACCTCCTCTTAAATGTTGTCCACATGTTAGTTAGTTTAGATGCACCCTTTTAGACCATGAGCACTTTGCCCCTTTTTTGTTCAAAAAGGTGCAATTGCTTAAAAATTGTGCAATTGCCCCTTTTTTAATGTTTTCTGACTTGATGGGCTGTTTTACACTGCCTATGGACCGGAGTGCATTTTTAAAAAAGGCGCAAGTCATAAATGCACAGTGAAAAGGATCTCCATTAAGGCCACAAACCGTTTTCTCACCAAAAAGCAAAAGTGGCGAGGGCAGCATAACACCTGGAAAAAAAAAGGAGCAAATGCTTCACAAATGAAGCATAGAGCAAAAAAGACTTCAAAAAGGCACAATTTACACAAAAACAAGGCGCAAGTAGGTTAACCGGTTAAGGACCGGGCCTAAAAGTGACTTATGGACATGGCCTCATTTTTCAAAACTGACATGTGTAACTTTATATGGCAATAGCTTTGAGACGCTATAACTTACACAAGTGATTTTGAGAATATTTTTTCATGACATATTGTACTTCATGTTAGTGGTAAACATTGATCAATATTTTTGTATTTATTTATAAAAAATTAGGAAATTTGATGGAAACTTGGGGGAAAAAAATAAATAAATAAATAAATCACAATTTTCACCAAAATACATGAATAAATATTATCTACCATATCTCTGCTTTATATTGGCATCATCTTTTAATCGTCCTTTAATTTATTTTGGATGTTAGAAGGCTTTACAAGTGTAACAGCGATTTTCCAGATTTACAAGAAAATTTCTCAAACTCATTTTTTAGGGACCACTTCAGTTCTGAAGGGGATTATAAAGGCCTATATATTAGAAACCCCCATAAATTACCCCATTTTCAAAACTGCACCCCTCAAATAATTCAAAACAGCATTTGGGAAGTTTGTTAACCGTTTAAGCATTTCACAGGAATTAAAACAATATGGAGGTGAAATTTAGACATTTCATTTTTATCAAATAATATATTCATGTATCCCTATAATTACACATTCACAAAGGGTTGAAGGAGAAAATGCATCTCACAGTTTGTAGTGCAATTTCTCCCGAGCATAGAAATACCCCACATGTGGGTGTAAACTGATTTTTGGGCACACGGCAGCGCAGATTTTGCAGGAATAGTTTTCAGGTACCATGTCTCATTTGCAGAGCCCCTAGAGTACCAATACATTGGAAACCACCCAAAAATGACCCCATTTTGGAAACTACACCCGTGACAGAATTTATCAAGGGGTATAGTAGGCATTTTGACCCCACAGCTATTTCACAGATTTTATTAACATTGGGATGTGTAAATGAAAAATTACTAAAACATCACACACCACAGCTTGTTACACAATTTCTCCTGAACACAGAAATGCCCCATATGTGTTTGTAAACTGCTGTATGGGTACATGGTGGGGCTCAGAATGGAAAGACTTTTGGAGGCAGATTTTGCTCGAATAGTTTTCAGGTGCCATATTGCAATTGCAGAGCCCCTAAAGTACCAATACAATGGAAACCCCCCAAAAGTGACCCCATTTTAGAAACTACACCCCTCAAGGAATTTCTCAAGGGGTATTATCATTTTGAGCCTAAAAGTGCTTTCCAAAAATTAATGTACAAAGTGAAAATTGAAATTTTTAAGAAATATGCCATTTTGGTGCCCAATACGTTGTACCCACTTTGAGTCATCAGAGGCATGCACTCCTAAAACTATTAAGTGGGTTATCCAGGGTACAAAAAAATTATATATGTAGGTGTAAACTGCTGCTTGGGCACACAGCAGGTTTCAGACGGGAAGGGGCACTGCGCTTTTTAGCTTTTGGAGAACAGATTTAGAGGGACTTTCTGGATGCCATGTTGTTTTTGCAGATCCCTGGAATTCCCCAAGAAGTGACCCCATTTTGTAGGGGCAATTTTAGGGTCTCTGCAAATATGACATAATGTCCAAAATCCAACAATCTAAATCTACGCTCCAAAAGCCACATAGCACTCCTTCACATCTGCACCCTCCTGTATGCAGTTTACGCCCACATGTATGACGCTGTTGTACCCAGGATAATGTACTTAATGTCATATGTGGGTATAAACTGCTGTTTGGGCACAGTCTGGCACAGAAGGGAAGGAGCGCTATTTTGATTTTTGGAGCACAGTTTGGTTTTTGGACACCATGCCACTTTTGCAGAGCCCCTGAATTGTCAGTAAAGTAAAATCTGCAGACATGTGATCCCAAACTACATCACTGAAGGGATTTATCAAGTGGCGTAGCGAGCATTTTAGCAACACTTGGAGGTTAAAAATGCTCACTGTACCCCTGGATAAATTCCTTCAGGGGTGCAGTTTCCAAAATGGGGACACATGTCAGGGGATTCCACTTTACTGGCATTTCAGGAGCTCTGCAAAAGTGGCATGACGTCAAAAAGCTAAACTGTCTAAATCTGTGCTCCAAAAACCAAATATCGCTCATTCACATTCTGTGCCCAGCTGTGCCCAAACAGCAGTTTATACACAGATATGACATTAAGTACGTTATCCTGGGTACACCAGTGTCATACATGTGGGCATAACCTGCAATTTGGGCACACAGCAGGGCGCAGATGTGAAGGAGTGATATGTGGCTTTTGGAGTGCAGATTCAGATGTTTGGTATCTGGATGCCATGTTATTTTTGCAGAGCCTCTAAGGTACCAGAAAAGTGTAATCCCCTAAGGAGTGACCCCATTTTGAAAACTGCACCCTTCAAAGAATTTATCAGGGGGTTTATTAAGCATTAGTATCCCAGGCGGGAATGCACAGCGCATGGTGAAGAGTGAATATGTAAGCTGTGCGGAGTGCATTGGGAACACCAAATTCCCTACTATATCCCCAGTAGCTCCTATGATTGGGGTGGGGGGGGGTCACTCTGGGGGTCACTTTTAGTTTATTTTCCCTTGTAAGCGCTAAAGTTGGAGTGTCCTGTGATATACGCTCGCACAGCTTATACATAACCTTCCTGCGGCAGCCAGTTGTGTTCTAATGATTTGGTGATTTTGGGGGGTTTTGTCTTCACATTGTACAAGCTATATCTTTTTTATTTTAGTGGTGATGTAGCCATATGAGGGCTGATTTTTTTGTGGTATAAGATGCATTTTTTAATGACACCATTTTAATATGTTAAAAAAACATCAAAATAATAAAAACATCATGAATAATATATTAACTTTTTCTGGGTGGATTAAAAAAAAAAAAACATGAATTTTGGCATTGGTTTTTACATTTTAATTTTTTTGCCGTGTGGTGAACAGCATAAGTAACATGTTACCTTCATTCTGCAGGTCGGTACGATTGTGGCGATACCTAATTCATATTTTTTTTTATGCGTTAATAATTCCGCAGAACAAAAACCCATTTTTGGACATAAATCAATTGTTTTTGCATCTTCTGAGATGCGTAACATTTTTATTTTTCAGTTGACAGAGTTGGTTGAGGGCTTATTTTATGTGGGAGGACATGCGCTTTTTATTGGTATTGTTTTTAGGTGCATATGGATTTTTGATCACTTTTTATAGCATTTTTTTGTAAGTGAGATAGCCAAAAATCATTACTTCCAGCGTTTTATTTCGTTTTTTTTTTTTTTCAACGTTCACCATGTACGTTAAATATCATTTCAGTTTTATTGTACAGGTTGTTACGGATGCGGCGATACCAAATATGTATTGTTTTTATTAATTTTTAGGGTTTTTTTTATATATGAAAAAGGAATTTTTGGGGCTTTATAACTTCATTAATTTTTTTTTTTTTTACACACTTTATTTTTTATTTTTTATTTTTTTTTTTTTACTTCTCCTATAAGGAAACATGAACCAGCAATGCTTTGATCACTAGTTCAGTATTATAGACTGCAATACAAAGCATACAGTATTGCAGTCTATACAGAAAGTTCGTCTATGCAGACGCATAGGCTAACTTCCTGAGGTCCCCGCAGGATCAACCAGGTAGTGGGGGCTCCAGGCAGCCTGGGGTCACTGACCAGACCCCGGGCTGCAGAAACTAGATATCGGCACCCCCTGATCTCGCCACGGGGGTTGCCAGGGGGCGGCAACATGGCGGAACTCAGTTCCGACTGGGGGTTATGGGGCAGGGTGTTAGCTGTCATTCACAGCTAACACCCGCTCCTGATCTCGCTCACAGTGTCTCTGAAGTGCCGGGCGTAAATTTACAATTAGGCGGACTTTAGAGACCAGGTCGTCAACCGGTTAATAAATGTGCCCCAATGTGTATATACATGTCCCTTTTTTTTAACTGACAGTGAAAAACATCAGGCAAAAAATAGAACATGCCCTATACAATACAAGTCTATGAGTCAATTTTTAACATCTGTTTTCTAGGCAATGTATCAGTTTCACTGACATTAACCACCGGCCCGACCATAGAGTATATACGCCCGGAAGTGGCTCTCTTGTTCTGCAATGATGTACCGATACATCCTTGCAGTTTTCAGTAGCTGCACGAAATTGTGCAGAGTTTATTACCGTTCCTGCCTTCCCGATCGCTGTGTACACAGTGCTCAGAGCCGGCAGTCACATGATCCCCCGAGATCAGAGTCTGTAAGAGCTTCTGGGTCCTACAGGACCCAGATCAGCTCTATAGTTATGCACAGAAGGCTGTATTTCTCCTGCAACTGGGGCTAAATGTACCAGCCACAGTTACAGGGAAAATCAGCCTCCCCCATCAAAACAATAGAGTTCAGATGTCCCCAAAGGTCTATTATGACCTTATGGGGGCATAATGTAAAAATAAATAAATAAATAAGATGAATAGAAAAGTAAAAAAAAAAATGTAAATAAAAAATAAATAATATGTCAATAACATGCCTTTATTACAGGTTCTAGCCCGAACCCAGACGACACCATAAAAAATAAAAATATTTTCCCACATATAAAAAAAAAAATTAAAAAACATGCAAAAATAAAAACAACATAAAAATAAAGCCCTATGTGTCACCGAAAAAAGATGCAGAAATTAGTTGAATAGCGCAAATGATAAAAATGTTGTAGCCCTCAAAACCACACATACTAACAAAACCTCCTGAACCAGAAATTGGCCCGGTACTGAAGTGGTTAAAAACAGATGAGTGGGTTGGGTCAAAAAAATGGATGACAAACTGATTCAAAACAGATGTTAGAGGATAAATAGCTGATTGGTGGGGGTTTGACTGCTGAGACCCCTACCAATCACAAGTGTTTTCCCCAACTGATCACAGCCAGACTAAATATAAGCATATAAGCATGTCACATGATGGATAGCTCTCTCAGTAAAGCACTCAGCTATCCCCAGCACACCCATTGAAGTGAATAGAGGTGCAGGTTCATTTGTCCATCAAGCGATACGCCTACATTCAGCCTGGCCGCGGTCAGGTTGTGTGCGCAATGGGAGGAAAAGCCCTCCTTCTCAGGATCAGTTGGGGTCTCAGCGGTCAGACCCCCTTCCCAATCAGATATGTATCCTTTACCCATGAATAGAGGATAAATACTTTTTGTGGCATAACCTCTTCAATGTCCGCTTTTTTTTTCACTGTTGTGTACAAGTAGCCTACGTTTACAAATTCTAATTAGTAAATATGGATCAATATTTTTTCTATTCTGCATAGAATAAAAGCAAATTGAAAAAAGTGAAAACTAAAAATTGAAAAGTGAAATTATTGCTAGTCAAATGTGCAGCTTAACTTCATGCTTTAAACTTTTCTAAATTACAGATTTAGTTGTTTTCTTTGACATTCACTACATAAAACAAATCAGTAACTTCTTATTTGTACCTGGCAGAAAACCACAAAGCATATGAAAAGTAGACGCTCTCTCTCTTTTCTGTTCCTGCACATTGCTGGCCATACTTCACCCAACTAAGCATACTTTTTTTCCCGTACAATAATAAAGCATAGGTATGCATATGACCCAAAATATCTACAATTAGCTGTAAATTTTAAAACAATTTCAGCTTCTCATTTCACGCTTCAGTGTTTTTCCTGAGAACACAGTTATGTAGTGGAAGTGAAATGTGGCTCAAGGGCAAAATTCCACAGATTTATCTATCATGCATAGTTTATTCTTTTTTTCAGGCTATTGCTTAAATGATTTACACAGCCAGCCAAGACCACTTAGTGTTTGATTTTAAAAACAATGAACCTGGCATGTACTACGTGTATGCTTGCATCTACATAACATTGTCCAAAGAAATATACCAGCTGTGTGGTCAGGACTCAATATGTGATTCAGTATTATTACATAGTCCCTTAATGATAATGCTACGTTCTACGGTGGTAATTAATGGTCTTTATTCTCCAGTATTTTCTTGTATGGTAATCTAACATAACAATTGTACTGTTTTGGATGATCATCTATAAGAGAGAACAGTATTTTTCTGTTCTGTCGTCTTGATTGTCAGAAGGACAGAACTTTAGGCTGAGGACACACATTGTGGAAAAGCTGTGTTTTTTTGTTGTTGTTGCAGCCAATGTCAAGTGTGGCTTTGAAAGTAATGGGAAACATATAGGAACACTTATGCTTATCCCTTTTTGCTAAATCCATCCCTGGCATTGGCTAAAAAATGCAACAAAATCTGCAGCAAAAAAACACAGCTTTTGTGCAACATGTGGCCTTAACCTACATTCAGACTATCGTGGGTGAAAATGGCCGTGAAAAACATAAATTTTTCATGGCAGTTTTGCACCCGAGGGGTGACCATTTTCACAGATTCCTCATACATTGCAGTGTATGAAGGAATCCTTGAAAATTAGCAAAAATAGAACATGACCGTCCGGTTACAACGGACGGTCAAAATATTGGTCATGTGACTAGCTCCCATTTACATGACCGCAGTGAAATTAATGCGGCCTTGTGATGCCTGTTAAAAAACAACTGATATGTCGTGTGAATATAGGGTTAGTCCAAATCTGGTTGCACACGAATGAATAGGAGACGCGGAAACAGGGCCGCAAAATCGGACAGGAATAGGACCTTTTCCATATTTTGTGGCCCAGACTGTCGACTCGCACACGTGACCGTGTCATTCACGGTCATGCATACGGGCCCATAGAAATGAATGGGTCAGTGTGCTATCCAGGAAAAACCAGGATTAGCACACTGACCAGTCATACGGTCGTCTGTAAGGGAGCTAAATGAGATCTCCTGAGGAAGCAGTGATGCAAAATGCGCGTCGAGGTGCTGGGACACGCAGTTTAGTGGGGTCACTGCAGGACATTTAAACCATTATAGTGCTGAACATAATGGGAATAAACTATATGAACTAAGCAACCATGGAATATTGATAAATTATATTGTAGTGTATAGGTGAAAAGTTTGTAATTTATTTATGACCTAGTCATATATTTGGTGATTAATTATTTCCCTATACAGTGATATATCTATTGCTGAAGGACTACATGTATTTTATGGATTTTATATGGTATTAACTTTAGACTTAAATTATAATTTAAGAGATAAAATAAATAGATATAAAATAAGATTTGTAATTCTTTGGAGTGAGCACTCTGGTTTATTTGTTTGTAGGTATATGGCATTATACACGCAGTGACACTGAAAATGATCTGATTTCACTTCAATATAGGATTAAATGAGTCGTGTGTCTAGAATGATGGCAGTGAATTTACTGCACCTTTTATTGGTCCTAGCAAATGTGGTGTTGTGAGCAAAATGTTTGGTAACTGGCCTCCAAGGCTCATTTCAGAGCATGAGTAAGAAACATGTTTTGTTTTTTTTCTTAAATGTTTTTCTTAAGAAAAAAAGGCCCCGCGTTGCAGAAATGCAGCTTTTTTTTGTTGTAGATCTTGCTGCTTTTTTTTTTTCTGAGCCAAAGCCAAGAATGGCTACAAAAGAAACAGGAAATGTATAGGAAGTTCTTATACTTCTACCTTCTGCTCGATCAACTTGTGGTTTTGGCTAAAAAAAAAAAACACAGCAAAATTTGCAAAAAAAAACTGCGTTTCCGCAACTTGGGGCCTCAGTCTTTGGCTGCAGTGGAAGTGCAGCAGGAGAAGACACTGTGTTTTAGATCGGGGCCCCATGTGGCATAAACATTGTGCATTAGCGAATCCCATCCACACATTGCAGAAAAATGCCGAAGTGGAAATGCTGCGATTTTCAAAACCGTTGCATTTTTGGAAATCTCAGCATGTCAATTATACCTATGAAAACGCTGGCGTGTTTCCCTATAGGTATAATGGAAGCAGAAAGTCTGCAGAGGAAACCTCTGCGGACTTTCTGTGGAAAGCGCTGTGTGATAAACTGCAATGCGTTTCTATGGTGGTTTTTCCTGCAGCACTTTTTCGCTGCGGCCCGCTACATGGGGCCTTGGCCTTACAGTAGCAGAACGAGATATTGGTCAATCTTATCCACACATTGCAGAAGAAAAGAGCAGCGGAAAAACTGCTTTTTAAAAATGCAGGAAAAGCTGTGGAATTGTGAGGAAAAAAGCTGAAAAAAATGCAGCAAAAACTCTGCAGAACTCGTGATTCTGCTATGCATAAACAAAAGTATAGTGTAATTTTTACTTCATTGCAACCTTATACTAAGCCTAAATTAAAGCTAATATACACTGACTTACAGAGACAAATTCCTTTAAAATTCTGATCGCATGCCTTATTTAGATGCATTGTTAGACATATACTGTACTATATATCATTGTGCTAATTAATGTGACTACAGGTGCACTAAATAACCCTTTTACTCGCTCTCCCTGAGCAGCCTGAAATTTATGAAATTAGCTAATAACAATTCTTACTTCATGCAGACCTGTCTGCTGTGACATATAGCTAATTACTGAATATCTGTCATAGCTTCTAAATTATTCATATACCTAAATAGAATTCAATAATTAAAGACAAACTCTACTTAGAGCATTATAAATGTCTGGAAACAGTGGCAGAATATCTAAAAGAATGCATATATGTAGCAAGAAATAAGATATACCTCTATAAAGTAGTGAATGTAAACTTAATAACAAAAATATATAGTGAAAATTGGACAAGATGGAGAGATAGCAAAGATAAAAATACTGAAAATAAAATGTAATCATGGCCTCTCAATGATAAGGAGAAATTTAGGGATCTATGAAGATGACTCATTGAGGCCAGTTTACTAAAATCATCAATTTTTGCGCAAATTCTAATCTACTTGTGAGCTGGAGTGAGATGCTCCAGAATTATTATGAGGCTCTGAGGTCATAATAATTCTGGTGGATTATTACTGGCTGGTGTAGATTTTAGCTGTAACTCATGCCAGTTTTCTGGTCCAGATTATAGTACATATGTTGTAGCCAAGGCATCCCCTCAGATGATAAATCAGCCCCATAGAACAATCTTCTTCAAATTACTTACATTTGCAGTGGCCTTTCATATATGTAAAAAACTTTTTTTTTTTTTTGTGTACACTGGTAGCAAAAGTATTCTATGTTTGATGGTGAGCTATAATACTGTTTCAGGCATGGTTACATTTTGTTTTGCATTGATTTTATGTTTAGACCAGGGGCCCACATTGCGAAAACTCCTCGCTTTAAAGTACCTGCAGAGTGGATGGGATTCTGAGTGCTGAGTGCACGCACTGTTATCTACAGCTCTGCCGATAGGACAATCAGTTCAGCTTTCAGTTTGCAGAACAGAAAGAAAACACTGAGTCTGTTCTCTCCTCTGCAGCATGTAAGGTTTTTGTTCTCTCCAACCCTGTGTAATGTAATATACATTTACTGAGCATATTATTTGATCTGCATTTACATTCAATTTCTAGTAATCATAATAAATAATCTCTCATTGTAGGAAAAGTCTATATTTTGATACTGTAAGGGAAATGCCTGTTGAACAATTCCCCAGTGGCTGATGCTGAAACCAGGAAGGAAGGGAATGACGGAGACAGTGAGTCCTAAACTGAACCCACCCCCTGTCCCTGCCTACTTGACTCACTTCCCTAGGTGACAGCGGACAACTGGGTGCCAGTCCCTTCTTAGATAAGTGACAACACAAAACGCAGACAAGACAAATAACACTGAAGGAGTCAGCAAACCAAGGGTTAAAGCCAGAGAGACAAAGAAGTACCAAATTGCAATCCAAAAGAGTAGGCACAAGAAAGCCAAAGGTCATAAGTCAGTAATAATATACAATAGCAAGAGAAACGCTTAGCGAGGACATAGTCACAATAGCCAGCAACAAAGTGTGGGCTGATGGGCTGTAAATAGGAAGTCAGAACCCGCCCCAGGATTAATTGGCAGATAGGCTGTCAATCACAAGGCAAAGCTGAGATTAACTATTAGAGGAGAGAGAGATACAAAGGTGAGAGAGATGGGTGTGGTGGAAAATCAATTACAGAGGTGAGGGAATAGGATAGTGTTCAGACAGGGTACTACAAGAACCTAAAGCAAGGAATGAGAGCCGGACACGCCTCCTGTGCCACAGCCTACGACCGGAGGATGGCGCAGAGGCCCGAACTGGCAAAGACGTTACAGATACTTCATAGTGTCCTGTTCACCAAGCTAGGGGGGAGGTGGCTTTGACTGTTTTATAAAGAATACAGCAAGTGAGAAGAAGAGACAGCAGGCAAAGCTGCTGAAACAGGGAGTTGAGAAAACCGCTTTAATGCAGAAAAATGTTGTCAGTCCTGCAGCACTATTCTTGTCATAAAAATTCCAGAACTACAGCAGAAACCTGATAAATCCCATAATAAGGCAATATGGTCCATCAGGATTCATCAGTATCTCCTGTACTTGTAAATAGATCTGGCATCTAGCTGTCATGACTACACTATAAGCAGAAACTATGACACCAATGTGATCATAACCCAATATAAACAATAATAATATTTGGTAAGCCACATTTAATATTCATGTAACTACTTTCAACATTATCCAGTAAAATCGAAGAAATCCTCATTCAATCATCTCGGAACTTGCAGTTGTATTTTACAAGAGTCCTGAGGGATCAAATAAATATTCCATCTTATAGCAAGCTGTGCTATATATATTATGACATCCCTTTGTTGATTTCTTTACAACTACTTATAATTATGATTTTTGAGAGCAATATTTATTATAATTAAAGAAAAAACAGTATTTTTTTCCAAACCAGGTGTGCCAGTTCAATTAATTAGTTTTTACTTCTGAACAGGGAATAGAAAATGACAAAGTAAAATGATAGAGTAGATTGTTAAGCAAAAGCTACAAGCAGATTAGTTATGCTTGATATCCTTAGCCCGGAGCTGAGAAACTGCATGAAGATGTAACAGCCTTTAAAATTCTCAAAGGATTGACAAAGTGGAACAGACAGATTTATTTGATGTGGTGAGGTCTAGCAGAACTAGGGGCTATGTGATGAGCCACAGAGATGTATATAAAAACATGAGAAGCCATTTGTTCCCATCATGGGGCATACACCTTGACACTACATCATAAGCTCTGTATACTTCCTCTAAATCTATATTTTAATCACATTCTTTAATAATAACATTTCCAGGCAATCTAAATACAAATATTTTTTTTCCAATTTGTCTTACCTTGTAGTACAGTATGAAATGCAAAAATCATGGATATACTTTGCCACCATGGTTGTTTACTGCATTACTGTTATACTCTTATCAATCATTTACCTTTTGAGTTTATTGATGCACTAAGTGGTTAATAGGATGCAAAGGCTACAGAATAACCTGATCCAACTTTACACAGGAGTGATAATAAATTCTCTTTTATCACCTGACTTGTAAGATGAATTGGTAATTTCTTTATACTAGTTATTGTACTAAAAGAGCATCTTTGAGTGTTTAAGAATGAATATCTATAAATGTGAATAAAATTGTACGATTTTCAATGTTTATTGTTTTCCTAGAAATTTATTGTAAGAGAAATTATCCAAGGGTTCATATTGACTACCTTTCTTTAAGATAGGTGATCAATATGAGTTTGTTGGGAGCCCCATTGAATGGGAGCTGAGCTGTAATATCACAGCTGTCTGCATCTGGCTTCATATACTGTGCAAATATCAGCTGATCAGTGGGGGTGTCAGATGTTGACCCACACCAGTCTTATTCTGATAACCTCTCCTAAGGATAATCTTTTTTTCATGTACATTTATATAACATTTCTGCTTTATATTACTTGTTTTTGCAGAGCAATTATGTGCAATTCTTGTTTATCATTGCATGAATTTTGACAATTTTAGCATAAAATAGATGATACTGATCTTCTAGACTTATGACCTGACATAAAAATAGGTCATACAAATCCATAGTACAGTGTCCATATCCACTGTGTACTCATACCATACCTCCAAGAATCTGTGAAGTTATGCTACTTTCATCTTTACACCAGGTGTCAGTCCAACTTAGATCTATAAGAAATCAATGGCCGAAAAATTGCTGCAAGCCCAACTGTGATTTCAGTTAGAAAAAAATAAAAAATTGACACCTGATGGACTCCAAAATAATCAATGGCTTCTTGGGATCGCTTCTTGTCTGCTATTTTCAGAGTCTGCTTTTGTACATTTTTCTGTTTTTCTGGTCCTCCAATGGACCAGAACAGTAGACTTCCTGGTGCAGATGTGAACCTAGTGTCACTGGTGCTGGCGAGCAGCAACTCAAACAAGATGGCTGCTCCCATATTCAAGTGCAGTCTATGCAGTAAAAAAAAAAAATGTTAGGGAGAAAACCTGATATGAAAGAACGTTTCAGTAAATATGTTTAGATGGCAAAAACCCACTGTGTTTGAGTTTTGCCTTTGGAAATGTTGTCAGCTACTTATCACCGTCTCCACAACAGAAAACTGTCACTTTTATGAAATAGCGATAGATGCCTACAAAGTGACAGTTTCAAATCTGTTGTCAAGCACCTTAAAAGGAACAACTGGGACGTGGCAAATATGAGCGATACTGAGCCTGTGCTTTAATGCTATTTTACTATGAATAGTCTGTATAATGCTCCTACTTTTTTACCATATGATTTTAGGGTTCAGATTGGGAATTGGAAGTAAATATCCAGGCGGCTATCAGTGTGACAGTTTTAGATAAACTGTGCCTAACTAAAATATATTTCAGTTTATAACTGGTATCATTTACGCAAGATAAATTACATAAAAGATGATGAATCTGGTGTGGCCAGTGGCCCAACCCACAGAACACCCTCATCACAACACTTTTTTGGAAATTGCTGAGGGCAATGTAAAAACAGCACTTAATACAAAATTTTGTCAAGTGCTGTTAAAAAGTCATAAATTCAAGGTTTGCCACTTTTTAACTCCACTTTGCTGGTGGAGAGCCTATGTTCCATCATTTTGGATCTCACAACTGGACATTTTGTAGTTGTTCACAATAGAAACTTCTATCTATACTATTATTGTTTTTTTCAGAGCTTTGAAGTTATAGCAGTAAAGCATGAACTAATTTTCTCTCTACTTGAAGAGTTTCCTCATAACTGTGTAAAGAATATTCACAATACTTGATAGTAATAAGATAATTCCACTTCATATGATTTTAGCTTTTATTAAACTAATTGCGCGTTTTTAGCAGAGTACTTGAAGGTCCATTTGCACTTGCCGATTATCAGCTCAACAGGATAACACAATAATTGACCATTATAAATGACAGAATTGTTCTTTTCTGACCAATGAAAATATTGTTCATAAGTTAGAAAAATGACAATTCATGTGTGAAATTTTCTGTAACCTACATGCTCCGTGTGTAAAAATGTTATGGTTAAGTTGGACATTGAAATCTTTTAATTCTATGTGCGAGAAAAAAAAAAACTATATAGCCAATATCCCAATAACTGATATCCCAATATTGAATTATTGTCATTTTAACAATATCTGTGCTGAAACTAAACATTGTAAACCTGTGTTATGCATGTACAGTAGTATTGTATGAAGATGCAATGGCATCTTCAGGCATTGCATTGGCCTTTCCAATGGGAAGATCAGAGTGACTGTTTTTAGAAGTTCTGGCTGAAAAAGCACAACACACAGGTCATGGTTTCACCGGGCATCTCATGGGAATTTCACAGAAATTTTGCAGCAGTTTCAAAGAACACAGGTAACAGCTTCTTCTGACAGAATTAGAGTTGCCTTCTTGCATAAAAACACCAGTGTTCCTGTTCACATCAGGGATATTGCAGGTTCACGTGGCTCCTTCTACTCAAGGCTATAGCAGGGAAAAGCTGCAGTTCCACTCTCTGACTCACATGGTCCTGCAACAGATACTCTGCAATAATGTGCCAGAGTTTGTCTTGATTCCCTAAAAGGTGCCTTAAAAATCCTAATAAAGGCTAAGGCCCCATGTAGTGAGCCGCAGCGAAAAACATGGAGGACTTTCAACCTCAATTATACCTATATGGAAAACACCAGTGTTTCCGTAGGTGTAATTGACATGCTGCGATTTTCAAAAACAGAATCCCATCTGCAATGTGTGGATGGGATTAGTCGACCAAATTGCTGCATTTTTGCAACGTGAGGCCCCAGCCACAGGGAGTTTTTTCCAGCCCCAGTGTAATAGAAAATAAGCACGGAAAAACACCATCCACAACACAGCCTCCAGGCACAACAGAGTTCTGTCCATAGGATTTTCCTGAGGCAGGATCCCAAGAGCAGCTATATTGTAGGGGAGACGTGACGCTGACACACAGAAGAAGTGGAAAGTCCTAGGATTGGTGAATGCTGAGAATCGTACTTACTGTTCACTTTCTGGGCCCCGTCGGTAACCAATGGAAACACTCATTGATTACCAGTCCACTCTTCCCCTGAAGCATCATTCACAAGAGTAGTGGCTGCCTAGATTCAGCAAGAGGTGCGGTTTTAAATGTAAAACTGCCCCCATGTGTACACCCCTGATTGCACCACTTCCTACCCAGAATGCACCAGAGGAAGAAATAGCACAATGACTGAGCAGTGGCAGTTAAACTCGCTGCAATTACAGCTGAAAGTCTTTTGGGGTATGTCTCTACCAGCTTTGCACAGCTAGAGACTGAGATTTTTGCCCATTCTTCTTTGCAAAATAGCTCAAGCTCAGCCAGATTGGATGGAGAATGTCTGTGAACAGCAATTTTCATGTCTTGCCACAAATGCTCAATGGAATTTAGGTCTGGACTTTGACTGGGCCATTCTAACACATGAATATTTTTTGATCTAAACCATTCCACTGTAGCTCTGGCTGTATGTGTAGAGTCATTGTCATGCTGGAAGGTGAATCTCCTTCCCAATCTCAAGTCTTTTGCAGCCTTCAACAGGTTTTCTTCCAGGATTGCCCTGTATTTAGCTCCAACCATCTTCCCATCAACTCTGACCAGCTTCCCTGTCCCTGCTGAAAAAAACATCCCCACAGCATGATGCTGCCACCACCATGTTTCACAGTGGGGATGGTGTTTTCAAAGTGATGAGCAGTGTTACTTTTCTGCCACACATAGCGCTTTGCATTTAGGCCAAAAAGTTCAACTTTAGTCTCATCTGACCAGAGCAACTTCTTCCACATGTTTGCTGTGTTCCCTATATCACTTGTGGCAAAATGCAAATGGCACTTCTTACATCTTTCTTTCAACAATGGTTTTCATTAATACCAGTGATCTGCAGGGGTCCCAGGTATCCTCAGTCAAAAACTGTACTTTTTTTGTATTGAAAAACATAAATGATTGCTCAATTACTGTATATTCATTTTAAACAAAGGGATATGCACACTATCACATACTAGGATGTGATGTGGGTACAGCTGTCAGGGGTTAACTCACTCTACTCACTCAATCTAGTATTCACCCTTCACTCAGGTTGCAAATTCACTGTAACTCACACCCCAACACAGTCCACGCTCCCCAGATACATACTGCCACCAATGGCTTTGATAGGTTTAGTAGGAACCATACTCACAGATGCACATGTCTCTTTAATAGTCAGACGCAAACACACTTGAAAAAGGTAATGGGTTCATAGAGCATTCATGGATGACCATTAAATTGAATGATTTTGATATGAATTAATACCAAAGGATTTAGTGCTTATGTATTAAAAAAACAAATGGTGACAAAATGAGCAAAACAGTTATACAAATAAAAAGGAGAAAAGATAGAAAAACCTTGTAAGTTTTAGGCCTTCTGGTTCCATGGAGCTTGGAGGGAAGATGAGATGCCCAACACCCAGCTCAACTGGCTCTAAAGGTGTAACAGTATCCTGTACCCGCTTCCCCCACCCCCGTATAAAGTGGGGCGTTGAAATGTTTCTTCTCTGTTATCACTGATTCTGGGAAAGCTGGCTTCCCCATACCTCTTCCCGCACCCTCTCTGATGTCCAGGAATAGTTTTCTGTGTTTGGAAATTTCCAATCTCCTTTATCTGTTGTGTGCTACTTCAAAGAGAAGTGCCCAGACCCTAGGTGATAAGCTGCAGTATAAAATAAAAGTGGCTTTTATTCAGCTTAAACTGCAACGTAACAAAACAATAAACGCCTAGGACACAGTTAGGGCACTAACTAACACCTCGAGCCCCTAACTAGCCTCTTGTTCACTTGAGCAGCCAGACTAATGCTCCACTCAGCAAAAGTCCCCTGTGGCCCCAGCCCCTCTGGCACAGACCGTCTATCTGTCCAACTGGTCCACCATTTCCTGCTCTGTGCAGGATACTCCAGTCCTCTGGAGTTACATGCCACCCCCTCAAATGTGTGGCTGAAGGCCTTTTCAGGGCTGGGCCTGGGTCGCTCAACAGCGCCCTCTGGCTCACATACCTACAATACCCTCCCCCTCAGCTCACTACCCATAGGGTAAGTTACAATGGGACAAGACATATGTCGCCGTCCCTCTTCAATGCTATACACTTGTCCAGTGTCTCTCCAGATGTCCCCATCTGGCGGTCTCAACCTCCAAGTTCCAGTCAGTCGAGCCTTCCGTCTTCTCACTTTAAACGCTATGCCAAGATCCTGGCCATTCTGCGCAAAGGCAAGCTCTACTCCATCACCTCCACAATTCGCCACACAGGGAATCACATCATTTTCATCACATTTTCCATCATAGTCTTCAGCCATCCCATTGTATGACTTTGATCCCTTTAGTGAATAGCCGTAAGAATCTTCATCTTCACCTATCACGAATCCACAGGAGCTCAGAGACCAACTAACACGTACTTCATGCACTTCAATGTCTTTAGAGTATAAATGTTTCACGGGTACCTTTTCTGTAACCTTTATCTCAAAGCAAACTTTGCCATTCGAGACACCATATGAGGCTCTTCCACCTGCCCACAGGAAGGCAAAACTCTCCATGGTGAGAGAAGTGGCGCTCAGACGATCCCGTGGCATTTTGAAGTGAAGATCACAATTATAAGTGTCGAGAAGAACATTAGTTTCATCCATTTTTTCATCTTCCTCTTCCACCGGTGGCTGTGGGGACTTAGACCTGTTGTATTTGTTTTCTTCAATACACTCGAAGTAGCCACGGCCATGATCTTCACGTGGTCTTTTCACACCACATTTCTTATCATTTTGATCTTTGCCATCACCATCAAGGCTTAGAAGTTTAGGAGACATAGGCCGCTTGCTCTCCCCTTTGTTTGAGATACACAAGCTCTGTACCACAATATCTTCTCCTTTTGCACAAGGGCCATACAGTACACCCTCACAAAATAGCTCACGCTGAACTACATTTTCTGGTATGTCTTTAACAACTGCCACATCATATATTGGAATGGTTTCTGTATAATGCGTCCGCACCTGTACGGCAGCCGGAGAACCACTTCCATACTCTAGTCTTATCTCCTCTCTCTCATACACACAACTTTCGGGAGGCATGTTACGATTCTGTGATAGATTGCAAGAATCTTCGTACCAACCCCTTTCTGACAGTACAGGAGCTGGTGACATCGTCATCTCAACATTCTCCAAGTTATTTTCATTCAATGTGCTAACACCGGAGGACTGGGATACCAAGTTTTCAACATCACAGTTTTTTTACTGTCAGTACCCGGATGCTTTTTGGTTACATGTTCTGGCTGCCTTAATGGCTCTGCTTTCTCTGCCTCTAAAACCTTCTGTAGCGCACAAATCTCTGATTCCAGTTCCGGAACTTTCTTCACTGCCACATTTTTCTGCACAGCCTCTATCTCAGTTTTTACTATTGCAACTTGCAGAACTTCCTCAATCTTCCTGACATCTTCTATGGCAGCAGATGTAGATGCCATCTCTTTATCCACTATGCCTCCTAATTCTAGGATATTCTGCAATGTTCTTCTAACATTTGTCAGGTCAGCATCCTGGATAATATTTTCTGCTTCCCCCACTGTTCCCTGAATTATATTGGATTGATCCTCCAACATCTTCTGATAAAGCTTCTGCTCATCTGCAGACTTTTTGTCAAGTCTTTCATTCAAGTCCCGTATCTCAGTGGCTCTCTTATCTTGCTCTTAGTTGAATAAAGACTCTATTTCTTGAATCACATTTTTCAGGGATAACAGCTCTGATTCTTTAGAGGTTAACAGGCTCTGCAGCGAGTCTCTCTCATCTTCTAGTGCTGCCAGCTTTGAAGATAGTGCAGATGCCAACTGTTCCGTATTGGATAAAGACTGCTGCAATCGATCCAATTCTTCTTTTTTAGATTCCACTTCGGTTTTTAACTGTTCAATCTGAGAAGTGCGCTCTTCCAACTTTATTTCTGATTCACGCTTCACTTGATCCATCTGAAACTCCAGCTGTTTCTTGATTTCCTCCTGCTTGTTCACTTGCACCTTTAATTTAGCAACAAGCATTTTTAGATCTACAATCTCAGCAGATAAATTAGACAGGTTTCCTTCAAACTGAATCCTCATGTCTTCTGTCTGGAGGTCCAATTCTCTCTTGGCCTTTTCCAGCATCTCATAAGCATTAGCTTTGTTCTCATACAATATCTGCACAGATTCCAGGTTTTTCTCAACTTCATCCTTGGAGCTAACCAAATCCTCCATTTCAGTGCGCAGTTGCTTGTTGAACCTCTCTAACTCGGCCTTCAATTCAAGGGTCTCTTCTAGGGAGCGAGCCAAGGCAAGAGCTATGGTCTCTTTTCCACGAGCCTCTGCTTCAGCACGTTCACGTTCTTCTGCATATCTAGCAGAAAGAGTCTTCTCTTCACCAAGCAGCTGATCAAACTTTTTCTGCTTCCTTTCCAAATTTGACACCATCCAACGTTGATGATCAAGATCTACACCTATATCTTCTAGTTCCTGCTGCAGTCTAATTTTTGTTTTCTCAAGTTCGTCATAAGCCGCAACCTTTTCCTCAAACCGTTGATTTGTAGCTTCTAGCTCCTTTTGCAACTTTTCCTTTAGTTCTTCAACAGAGTCCAAGGACCCAATACTATCCTCCATTATTTTCCTTCATGTCAGTCGCCTGAGCCTGTAGTGTTAAAATCTGCTTTGTCAAATCTCGTTTTGCTATCTCCTCTTCCTCTAGTTGCTCAAGGAAACCATTTTTCTTATCTTCCATTTGTTTTAGTTTTGTACTAAGGTCAAGCTTCTGACGGGTTTCTTCTTGCAAAAGTTCCTGAGTGTCCTGAAGCTGAGATTCTAGTGTAGACAACTCTTTGGAAAGTTTGATAAACTTGTTGTCTGCTTGAGGCAGAAGCCCTGTGACATTATCCAATTCCACCTGTAGTCTGTTTGCCTTGTCTAGCAGCTCTGCTTGAAACCTGTCCCCTTCTGTGACTTTTAGTTGCAGCTCTTGAAGTTGAGTCTCTACTTCTTTGTGACTCTCCTGTAAGGTTTGCACTTTCTGAGCATGGACAGATGACATCTCCATCAATTCTTTGTCTTTATTTTGCACCAAAACAGACAATTTCTCATTATCTTCACAAGATCCTGAGAGCGCCCTCTCCAGGCTACATATTCTAGCTTTGAGTTCCCTTTCTCTTTGTTCCAGAACTCCAGCTCTGCTCCGCCATTCGTTGACTTCACTATTTAGGCGAACTTGCTTTAGTGCATGCAAGTTTTGCTCTGACTGCAATGTCTGTACTACAGATTCTAAATCACTCTCTTGGTCAGAGACATGCTTCCTCAGCTCTGCAATTTCATTTTCTTTGTCAATTAATGCAGCCGAAAGTTTTTCACACCTCCTCACTTGGTCATCCAGACACTCTGACTGACACTGCAAAAATTCACTTCTCTCACGTTTAGCAGTTTCAAGGTCATCTCTTAATTTTTCAATGATACACTCTTTGGCACTGGAGTCTTGGACATGCTGCTCCTTTAAATCCTGCAATTGCTTCTCAAGCACTTGCTTTTGCTCTACACTCTGTACAACTTTATTAGCTAGAGCACATTTCATAACAGCAAACTCCTTCTTAGTGACACAGTCCATTCCAGGCAAACCCAGTACTACATTTTCACAATGACTAGGATATGAACTCTTTACAGTTTCAAGCTCTTTCTTTAACTTAAGGTTCTCTTTTTCTGATACCTCAAGTTGCCATTTCCAATCAGATATTTCATCTTCATAAATGAACCTGATGCTTTTAATCTCATCTTGAAGCTGCTGCACCATAATATTTTCATCTTTGGCGCTCTGATGCACTCCAGTATGAGACATAGTCATAGTCATAGACATACAGTCAGCAGTGACATATTCATTCATAGAACAGAGTTGCTTTAGAAAAACTGAGTCACTCTCATGCAACACATTATCTTTACTTGCATTCTACATGCTCTGTTCCAGGTTTTGTATCTCTCTGCATTCAGACTGCTGCACTAATAAACCTGTGCATGACTTCTCTGCTTTTTTACAAGCTGAAATTCTCTTTTTCTTGCCCATGGTTTACTAACAAGATAACACAGTATTCCAAAGCAACCTTGGGTTCAACCGACAGCAACTTTTTGCTATCTTCTGCAGTCACATGTATTCAAACAGTTAACTTATGTGGCACTACAACAACCAGCATTTTCTTCTGTCTTCCACAGAAAACACCAACATGGCACCATAGCCTTTTGCATAGACTGTTTGCAATATCCAGCTTCTATACACATTGCTCACTTTCTTGCCATCAGCAAACACTTCACAGACTTCTGTGCCACAGTATACACAAAGTCCATTCCCTGGATTCCTCTTCCAGAGTTTTACTTTCACCAGGTTTTACAAACACCTTGCTATGTTGCAATTCACTCACCCCCCTCCTGGGTTTCTTCAGTTGAAATCACAGATTTCTTCCAGCTGTAGGCCACAATGCACACTTTGCAGTACTGCAATCACAAACCACTTGTCTTCCAGGACTTGTGTGGATCTCTTTATGCGCGCGATTCTCCACCATATGTGACAACTTGGGGAATTAATCTCAAATGGCGGCTTTCCTGGTCCCGACAGCAGTGGTTCATGGTACTGGGCGCCAGAAAGATAGCATTCAGACGGTCCAAGCATAAAATAAAAGTGGCTTTTATTCAGCTTAAACTGCAACGTAACAAAACAATAAACGCCTAGGCCACAGTTAGGGCACTAACTAACACCTAGAGCCCCTAACTAGCCTCTGGTTCACTTGAGCAGCCAGACTAATGCTCCACTCAGCAAAAGTCCCCTGTGACCCCAGCCCCTCTGGCACAGACCGTCTATCTGTCCAACTGGTCCACCATTTCCTGCTCTGTGCAGGATACTCCAGTCCTCTGGAGTTACACGCCACCCCCTCAAATGAGTGGCTGAAGGCCTTTTCAGGGCTGGGCCTGGGTCGCTCAACAGCACACTCTGGCTCACATACCTACAATATATATATATATATATATATATATATATATATATATACATAAAAATATAATTCACTAATAATACATACAAGTAAGGTTCTTTCATCACAAACACTTTATGGGCAAAAGTATTCAGAATCTGCCACCAGACTGTGGGGCAGTGGGAGTGTGTTCTGTAAATCACACTTCTCTATCTCACAGTCTGATGGACTACTCTGGGTGTGGGATATGCCTGACTTCATTGTGCCAACTGTAAAATTTTGTGGAGCAGTGATAATGCTGTGAAGTTTGTTTTCCAGGAGTTGGCCTAGGCCTTAGTTCCAGAGAAGGGAGACGTTAATGGTTTGG
This sequence comes from Leptodactylus fallax, assembly GCA_947044405.1. Taxonomy (NCBI): domain Eukaryota; kingdom Metazoa; phylum Chordata; class Amphibia; order Anura; family Leptodactylidae; genus Leptodactylus; species Leptodactylus fallax. The sequence continues at coordinate 11,310,971 of CAMRHE010000021.1, forward strand.
CCACAATACATTATGGACAATTGTATGCTTCCAGCTTTGTAGGAACACCTTTTCTATTCAAACAAGACTGTGCCCTAGTGCACAAAGCAAGGTCCATAAACAAATGGTTGAGTGAGTTTGGTGTGGAAGAACTTGTATGACCCATACAGAGCCCTGACTTACCCTCTATTCAACACCTTTGGGATGATTTTGAACAGAAATTGCAAGACAGACCTACTCATCCAACATCAGTGCCAGACCTCACAAATGATCTTCTAGATGAATATGCAAAAATTCTGTTTTACCTACAAAGGCTGATTCAACTCCATATTATTGCCTATGGATTTATAATGGGATGTCTGAAATATTCCAGTAGGTGTAATGTATAGGTGCCCAATACTTTTGGCAATGTAGTGTATGTGTAACAAAATTTTCTAAGGAGGTGCCTTGGGTAATGATAGCCTATAGGTATGTTAGAAGTATACACCATAGACAGACATAGTGCCAAAGCAAATTGTAGCCTAATCAATGATTTTCCAAATTCTATCCACATGTAGTGGAAAAACTCTACATTCGGATCATGCTGCATATTTTTTAAATCCACAGCATACTTGTTTTGTAGCAAAAACTTAAAATTTTCACAGACGATTTAACACTTGTTCTTGGTCTATCAAGAAATGTCATAGAGTATGTAACTACAGTATTTTCCAAATGGAAACTTTTTTTAAGGTTTAGTTAAGTGGATCAATTACAAAAACTATACACTTGGCATTCACTTTATTCATTTTATTTCTAAAATTAAAGTGGATGCTTGTTTTTCACTTTTTCTTTTGACAGACCTAAAATTGTGTTAAAGTATGTAAAAAAAATTACCTAAATATTTGGAAATATATTTCATTTACTTCCAGCACTTTTCACACTGTAAAAAAAAAAATTAGATGTAAAATATTCTTGATGTCTGCACAATAGAAGGCCACTATACAGTATATGTCATGTATACTGTCAACTGTATGAACAAATGTGATGTGAGCCAAGTACTATTATTACTCTATGGGAAAAAATGTCACGCATCTAAGCATTCGTGTGTAGCTGCAGGCCTAATGCCGATAGTAGCAAACATATCTGCTGGCTTGTTTATTTGCCTTAAATGGTTTTTCCTATAACAAATAATAATAATGAAATGTCTATATCTTGGAGAATATTCTGTCCCCAGTGTTAGCTTTTCTACTTGCCCTTACTTGTGCTTATTTAATTACCGGTTCTCTAGAGCTTTAACAAACCTCATATATTCCTCTGGCCTAATTCCTGCTAATACTTAAATTTTGAAAGCAATAGGTCCTATCTCTAATTAATTGAGTGCTGACACATTTAACGCCACACGGGGATTTTCAGCAGGGTCTATTCATAGCTTAGTAGATTTAGGTTGTATTACCTTTTAATAGGACAACTAAGTGATTACTCTCCATTTACACCTTTCACTTAATTAACCCCCATGCCTGCTTTCCAAACTGTATACTGTATACACGGTTTATATTGCAAAATGTTCATGTGCTAGTTTACAATAGGGCGGAATTGCTGTTGCGGTTGCAAATTGTCCTTAAAAGTGTGCCAAAATATGGGAAAATTGTCCCACTTGCTCAGAAAAGGTGGTGTGGCTTCAGGGGAAGGACATGTGGGTTTGTGGGAAAAAGGCAGAGCTTAAGTAATCAAGAAATGTTCCAAATCACTGCAAAATTCTGAAGTAAAATTCTGACTCAATGTAAGCAAAGGAAAAGGTATACATATAAATTGGACGGTCCACACAGCACCAGATTTATCATGCAGTATCAGCCACTGATATATCTGGCACATTTTCTGATTGCCTCAATTCTCATTGTCTATTAATAAATGTAGACCACTGTTTTATTAGTTATGTCTCCATCCGTTGAGCTGCATGCCTCAGTGTACTTCCATAGACAATATATAGGGTATCATTATCAGTCTTCCTTAACATACAGTTTTTTGTTTTCTGGGAGCCTTGCAAAATGTGTAATGAATTTCATGCATTTGTTTGGAAGCATTTTTTTGGTGATTTTATTTAGCATACACATTTTACATGCATTTTTTCAGGTGGTTTTTTTTTCTCTGTAAAGCCTATAGGAAATGCTTGAATAAGGCTACATTCAGATGACTGATGTGCAAAATCGTCCATTTTCACAAATGTCTTGTAACTGAGGGGCGGCTGTTCTCACAAATCCCCAATACATTACAGGTTATGAAGAGATCCGTGAAAAATGACTAAGGCCTTAGTTGCGGAAACGCAGCTTTTTTTGTTGCAGATTTTGTTGCGGTTTTTTGAGCCAAAGCAAGTATGGCTGCAAAAGGAATGGGAAATATATAGGAAGTTCTTATACTTCTACCTTCTGCTCAATCCACTCCTGGCTTTGGCTCAAAAAACCGCAACAAAATCTACAACAAAAAAAGCTGCATTTCCGCAACATGGGCCTCAGCCTAAAATAGGATATGACATATCGGTCTGTTACAATCATTAACATTGAATTTAATGCTGCCATATGACGTCTGTTGTGTGAATATAGCCTAAAACAGAAAAAAAAAAAGCCAAAATCCTGTAAAAGCATACAAATGCAACTAAGAAATCCAAAAAAGGATGTATTTTATGATATATTAAGACAAGTTAAGTACTCCAATCTATGGCACTGTTGTGTATTTTAGCTATCACTTGTACCAGTTTTCTGTCATAAGTTATATTAAGTCTGTTGGATCGAGGCATCTCTGCCGTGGCGTGTATTGAACTCTGCCCTGTCCTGCCCACTTTTTACAAAACTGGCATAAAATTGGCAAAAAGTTGTCACTTTTTTATGCAAAAATGGCGTGTGCCAAAAATATAAACTGGCATACAAAGCATTATACAGTGGGGGAAAAAAGTATTTAGTCAATTATTTTAGTATTGTACAAGTTCTCCCACTTAAAAAGATGAGGCCGGCCTGTAATTGTTATCATAGGTAGACCTCAACTATGAGAGACAAAATGAGAAAACAAATCCAGAAAATCACATTGGCTGATTTTTTAAGAATTTATTTGCAAATTATGGTGGAAAATAAGTATTTGGTCACCTACAAACAAGCAAGATTTCTGGCTCTCACAGACCTGCAACTTCTTCTTTAAGAGGCTCCTCTGTCCTCCACTCATTACCTGTAGTAATGGCACCTGTTTGACATTGTTATCAGTATAAAAGACACCTGTCCACAACCTCAAACAGTCACACTCCAAACTCCACTATGGTGAAGACCAAAGAGCTGTGGAAGGACACCAGAAACAAAATTGTAGACCTGCACCAGGCTGGGAAGACTGAATCTGCAATAGGCAAGCAGCTTGGTGTGAAAAAATCAACTGTGGGAGCAATAATTAGAAAATGGAAGACATACAAGACCACTGATAATCTCCCTCAATCAGGGGATCCACGCAAGATCTCACCCCGTGGGGTCAAAATGATCACAAGAACAATGAGCAAAAATCCCAGAACCACACGATGGGACCTAGTGAATGACCTGCAGAAAGCTGGAACTAACGTAACAAAGACTACCATCAGTAACACACTACGCCGCCAGGGACTCAGATCTTGCAGTGCCAGACGTGTCCCCCTGCTTAAGCCAGTAAATATCCGGCCCCGTCTGAAGTTTTCTAGAGAGCATTTGGATGTTCCAGAAGAGTATTGGGAGAATGTCATATGGTCAGATGAAACCAAAGTAGAACTGTTTGGTAGAAACACAACTCGTCGTGTTTGAAGGAGAGTGAATGCTGAGTTGCATCCAAAGAACACCATACCTACTGTGAAGCATGGGGGTGGCAACATCATGCTTTGGGGCTGTTTCTCTGCAAAGGGACCAGGACGACTGATCCGATTACATGAAAGAATGAATGGGGCCATGTATCGTGAGATTTTGAGTGCAAACCTCCTTCCATCAGCAAGGGCATTGAAGATAAAACGTGGCTGGGTCTTTCAGCATGACAATGATCCCAAGCACACCACCAGGGCAACGAAGGAGTGGCTTCGTAAGAAGCATTTCAAGGTCCTGGAGTGGGCTAGCCAGTCTCCAGATCTCAACCCCATAGAAAACCTTTGGAGGGAGTTGAAAGTCCATGTTGCCCAGTGACAGCCCCAAAACATCACTGCTCTAGAGGAGATCTGCATGGAGGAATGGGCCAACATACCAGCAACAGTGTGTGCTAACCTTGTGAAGACTTACAGAAAATGTTTGACTTCTGTCATTGCCATCAAAGGATATTGTTATGTCTCTGCCTGTTCCGGTCTCTGTGCCACCCTCTGCTCGCACACTGCTGAGTTTGATTCTTTGCTTAGGTTTCTGGATGCTTAGTCTGAACGCGGTCCTAGTTTCCTTGCTGTGTAATGGATTTCCAGCCACACCCATGTTCTGAGCATTGTTTCTCTCTGGACCGCATAGAGTTAATCTTTTCCTTGCCTGGGTGATTGACAGCCTGTGTGCCTATCAGGTCTGGGGCTGGGCCCAGACTTTCTATATCCGGAATTCACTTTCACAGCAAGTTGCCGGTTATTGCACTGTCTTTGCCTGCTTTCTTTGTACCTTTGATTTTGACCTTGCTATTATCTCTGACCTTTGGCTTGCTTTGTGACTACTCTCTTGGATTTCGATTTGGTACCACTATTGCTTTTCTGGTTGTGACCCCTGGCTTGTTTACTATTCTTCTCTGTGGTTTGTCTTGTTCTGTGTTGTCACTTTACTCAGTATAGGGCTTGTCTTCAAGTTGTTCTTTTATCATTTAGGGTAAACTGAGGCAATAGGAAGGGACAGTGGCTGGGGTGAGATTAGGGCTCACTTGTCTCTGTCCTTCCTCCCAGACCCTAATGGATATATAACAAAGTATTGAAATGAACGTTTGTTATTGACCAAATATTTATTTTCCACCATAATTTGCAAATAAATTCTTTAAAAATCAGACAATGTGATCTTCTGGATTTGTTTTCTCATTTTGTCTCTCATAGTTGAGGTATATCTATGATGAAAATTACAGGCCGGCCTCATCTTTTTAAGTGGGAGAGCTTGCACAATTGGTGGCTGACTAAATACTTTTTTTTCCCCACTGTATATCAGATCCACTGTTCCCCATTTTCTAATACTGTGTAATATATAGACGGTGTTAACTTACACTAGACAGTCTAAAGATGAACCTGATTTATCATGGTGATGCATGCTATGTGAAAGATTTGGCTCATATAAAGGCTGGTTCACTTTTTAGCGTTATTTTATGTCAAAAAGAGACTGCATTTCATTAATCTGGTGTATTTTAAGAATCTATCTATCCACACATACTTTACAAAAGTGTGTAGTAAGGCATGAAAAGTGTCTTTATCTATAATTAAATGTGGCGCACATGGAATTCTGACTCTGATTTTGTATGGTAAATTTGCCCCACTCTTTGTTGTGCACTTCATAATTCTTTTTGATTTACAGCAGATCAGGTCACAGTGCATTGTTTCCTAAAAATATTATGTGTAAAAGTACCGTTCAGACTAAAGGTTTGTTCACATCTGAGAGGGGGAAGCTCACAGAGTCAGTTCATTTCAGAGATGGAGGCTGTCGCAGAGTCAGTGAAAAATTGTGGATGCATAAGTCCTGCATGCAGGACTTTTTTGCGAAGCAAAACAATGGGTACCTTACAAGATACCTGATGAGTCCCATTATAATCAATAGAGTCTCTCAGGAGCTTTTGGTGTTCGTCATTTAACATATCCGTTCATGGCAGGATTTTCGTTTCTATTGCGATGGAATATTTCCAATGGAAATGCAAACTTCCCTTCATGGTTATTTTAATAGTCTCCAAAAGAAAATAATTTTTTACCTACTTTTACAGTAGCAACATCACAAAGAATATTATAATGACCATCGATTAATGAATATATAAACAATATGAAGCAGGTCACTGACCACAGATTTACAGATATTTAACAAATTAATGTAATGAATGATAGTATTGCCATCAAAGTACAATTTTGTGTAGCTGTTGAATTTGATACCAGCCAGGTCCTATAGAAAACCATTGATTGCAATAGAGAAGAGAGAGTGACACATGACATTGCAGTTCAGTAGCTGTAACTGAACACTCGAAGCTTTCATTATGAAGCATTCACCCAAAACATACTATGAACTAGCAAACATGCTGAAGTTGTATGATCAATAGTAAGCATTTAAGGTTCTTTTGCTATCTACATACTAGTCTTTTGTTGGAATCATTATATTTATTTTGTATTAATTAATTAATTAAATAAATGCAAAACAAAATATACATTTTATGGATTAGAAGATTGGAGCATACATGATAAATGGAAATGTGGTTAGATTTTATCTATTTTATTCTACTGGGGAAAAAAGCATTTTTGCCATTTGACTTAATCCTTGTCTCTAGGCTTTAAGAAAGTTTTAAAGGATTTAGAAGGATCTAATATAATTTGAACTAGAAAACAATATTTTTTTGAGATTTGTAAAACTGTCTAAAAGCAAAACTGCCTTTTGTATTAATAATTTTGCTTGTTTATGTAGAACCGACATATTCTGCAGCGCATTACAGATATTGTGATCACTCACTATCCCTAGTAGGGCTCACAATCTAAATTAATCAGTATATCTTTGGAGTGTGGGTGAAACCCATGCAAACATGGGGAGAACATACAAACTCCTTGCAGATGTTGTCCTTGGCTGGATTTGAACCCAGAAATCCAGTTCTGCAAAGCAGCAGCGCTAGCCACTGTGTTGCCAATGTAGCAACCAATCAAAGTGTAGATTTGATTTTGTATACTGCTCTTGAAAAACAAAAGCTGTGCTGTAATTGGTTGGTATACATATTCATAAATCAGTGCCAAAAATATAAAATAGGAAGGAACCTTCCATCTGTATATGTAATACTGTAGTCTATCATGACTGATACAAATGAAAAGTGTTCTCTGCTTATCAGTCATTATGTAGTTCCTTGTTCTAATCCTCTGACAGATCAAAGCAACGGACTGTAGTATGAACCTTGCCTAATAGAGGAATGACACAACTTAAAAATTCTAAAAAATTGAATTATTATTATATCGTAGGGAATTCAAGTATTTACCAAAGTAAACATGAAAGGAGTAGTCACAGTTAAAGAGGACCTTTGACCACCTCCACCAATACTAGTTCTTAGCATCTGTTAATAGGCACCACTCCACTGATTTCATCCAGCAGAGTTGGAATTTTCTCTCTAGCCTCCACCATTCCCAGGCAACAAGCACAGCTAGTTTCGATGCCTGATGTGCTATTTAAACTCTGTAATGTCAGAAGGGCAGTGTCAGACATGGGGTTCAGAGCTCCACTCAATGTCTGGCAGTGTCAGAGCTCAGAATCACACCCCTTGTCTGCTCCTGCCTGACATCGCCCACCTGACAGTACAGAGCCTAAACAGCATATCAGGTACCAAAACTAACAGCATTGATTGCTCAGGAATGGTGTGGGCTAGAGAAAAAATTCCAACTTTTACAGAATCAGTGAAGAAACAGCTATTAAATGATGTAAAGATCTGGACTTGTTGGACGTGGTAAATGGTCCTCCATAAGTGGTACAGAAGGACAATTAAGCTGTCCACAAAAACATCAGCATGTTCTTCTATTTCACTGATGCTGATGCATCATGGATGCATCACATAAATGAAAGTCTGTGAAAAAACAATGGATGACATCTGTGTGTCATCTGTTTTTCAAGGGGCGAAGACATTCAAAATGTAGAAAATAAAAATTAAAAAAGTCTGACGTGATGTGAAAAGCGTATCAACCACAGAGAGCGCACCATCTGCAACTGAGCAGGGTGGAGTGCTGTCCATGAAAAGCACAGACCATGTATACAGACATATGAGCAAAGCCTTAGCTTACAAGCACACAACCGTGGTGCAAAATAGCTGTGAAAACATCATTTTTCACTGCCTTTTTTGCACCTGAGGGGCAGCATTTTCATGGATTCTTCATACGTTGCAGTGTATGTAGGGATTTGTGAAAATGGACAAAGAGCATAACATATATGTTGACAGTCTGTGACAATGGTCCATAAAATTATCATTCATTTGAATAGCCCTTATTCACCGATTAATACAAATTAATACAGCCGTATCACAGCTGTAAAAAAAAAAAAAAAAAAACAGCTGTCACATTGCCAATACTCATGTGAATATAGGAATAGTCTTTAATGGGTTCAAGTTACACAATTTCCTTTCTTGTAAGATTAAAGTGTCAATAAACATACTAAAAAGTAATATGCATAGATTATAGTGGCAAAGTTCTAAAAAATAGTCTATTATATAACACATAAATAAAGAAACTCTAAAGTACTTAGTGACTCAGATGGAAGTTGTCCAAGGGCTGTCTATCACTGTTCTCTGTTAAGTATTATTTGGTATGTATTTGCCATCAACTCAACCTCTATGAATGATTCACAAGGACAGCTGGGTCAGAGAGTATTGAAAATGAATGGTCCCTCTGGGAAGCCCAATAACAGAAGAGTTATCCAATTACCAGTCGGTTTGCAGGACATTCATTTTTTAATTTATTTTATAGTTATCACATATAATTGTGATGAGATTTAGAATTTTAAAGAAAGATTTCCGCATCTTCGTATTTTTGTGTGTTATACAAAACTATGACATATAAATATTAGTGAATCATTTGTATTTGATTCGTAATTGCAAACTATGCAATTTTATTGCCAGAAATGTTCTGTTTGTATAGTTTTTATATTGTGTTTATGTCTTGTTCTAGTAGTCTCACACAGCCTTAATACGGTCACATTTAGCATTCTTAATATGATAAGCAACAACTAGATTCTCCTGCAATTCCACTGAAAAAGCTTAGAGCACTGTAGAAATCTATGATCAAAGATTACGGTAAGGTCACATGCACACAACACAATAAAACAGACATTAAAAATGGATGAGACGAACTGTAATGTCCATTTTCCATCAATGTGTCACATTTTTCATAAATTTCCTGGCAGTTCCAATAAAAATACGGACATATGTATGTCCCCATCAATTCTCATTTTTGTAAACTCAGACATTCGTGTGCATGGGGCCTAAACAGGGCAAGAGGGATCCATGTGCTGATGGTAAACTACAGCCATATAAAGGCAGGGTCAGATCAACCTAAAGTGCATTATTATTTCACATGTATGAAACACTTTCACATATACAAATTTCTGAAATGAATGTTTATTAATTCTAATGCTGACTACAATAAATGCGGTAACAAAATTATTATGCCTGAAATATCTGTTGTATTTTCTTTTCTCTGACAGGGGAACATCTTCGAGTATGTCCTCAGGAATATACATGCTGCACAACTAAAATGGAAAATAAACTTAGTCAGCAAAGTAAATTGGAGTTTGAAAATCTTGTTCAAGAAACAAGTCATTTTGTCCGCACCACATTCATATTGTGGCATAGAAAATTTGATGGTAAGTGGTTTGCCTGCAAAATAGTTTGCTATGGATTTGATCTATTATCTTTTTCAACACTCTAGAATTTTATATTAGTTAGCTCTGTTTCAAAATCTGATTTCCTCCTAGTAAGATTCTGGATTATCAGGTAGTTCTCTGCAGAAAAAAAAATGCAAACGTTTTAGTCTACAGCAGGTTAACACACAATGTGTGTTACCTGTTATTACTTTCTTCCCCACAGCTTTCTTTTTGATATTTCCTTATATGACAGTTGTGTGATGTGATATGATGTCAGGAAAATTTATTAAGATAAGTAATAATGATACGTCACATGGTGGATCACAAGAAGAGGTGCTCAGAGAGGATTATTCACCCATACAGTAAATAACGCAAGTGACTCTGGCACTCAATTAATTGCTCAAATGTTCCAGTTTTATTACATCTGCATAGTCAAAGATGAAACGTTTCAGTCAGCACATTCTGACCTTCATCAGTTATCGGATGTAGGATGGAACATGGTTATAGGGTGAGAGGCAAATGGTTTACAGCCACCTGTAAACTTATTTATTAAATTTAAATTTATCAAGCCCTGTACTCCAGAATTCTCGTGTGAACCCCCCCCCCCCCCACAAAATAAATATTTGAGCTTATTTACAACATATTGCTTGTTTATCTCACTTACTCCACTTTTGAAATGTGGGTGAGAAGGTGGGTGTGATTTTCCTCTCTACCTCTCTCTACACCAGATTTATCAAATGTGACTTTTTAAAAAGTTGCAAAAATATTTGCAATCTCACCTCAGTGCAGTAACGGGGTAATGTAGAAAGTGGAAAAACCTCTGGACAGAATTCTTAGCCTTCAATAACTGCTAAATTTATCAAACAGCATGCAACATTTGATAAATTTGGCAAAAATTACAGCAAATATATTCCAGCAAAATTGACTTTACAAAATCTTCTAATGATACATTTTTTTCAGTATATGTAATGTACAAAGAATATTGCATAAAAGTTTTTATTGCTGCTATTGTAGTGTAAAAAAATGGAGATGTTCTGTATTACAATCCAAGTCTGTAAATCCATACAAAAGACTGGCCAATCACATATTTGTTGGCTGAAAGTGTGCATGTGTTCTTAATAGGGATAGGGGAGTACACTGCTTCCAGACACCTCTAGTGGCAGCTTATTTCTCTGAACACTAGACTGTCAGCTAGTCCCACTGAGTTGTGAATATTCGCTGACATACATCTACTGTACATAGCCATCTTAATACTTTACTCTGTTCAGATGTTGATGACTTGCTCACCAATCTAGGTAATCTTCAATTGCTTGATTGGTCTCAGGTGACTGCTCACAAGATTGGCACGGTCAGTAGAAGAAGTCGTGTAACCACTACTTACACTGTATTCACAGTACTTATATTGATCAAAGAATATTCAAATGATCTTCTATAAGCAAAATCAGAGTTTCCGGTCAGTAGAGAGCACTCTACTCTACTTATCATTACAGCGTAGGTTAGTAGATTAGTAGAGTTGAAGAAAAAGATGTATTTGTACCCAAGTGAGTCAACCAGTATGCAGCAACATTGGGAATGTCTAGAAGAGACCTGGGATTAGATTTTGGTCCATACATGCTTCAATCTGATCAAGAGCATGCCCAGAAGGATTCAGTCAGTGTTGAAAGCCAAAGGTGGATTTACAAAATACTAAAAATTAAAATTTAGATTTTTAGAAGCAAAACAGTAACAATGCAGTTACATGACAAGAATCTGCATAACTAATCATATGCTAAATAGTTGCAAGTCAAATTTATGTATGAGATAGCTAAGATGATTGTCTATAAAATGATGGTAGTCTCACGTGTGAAGCTGTAGTGGATGATGAGATATGGAGCCTGAAAGTCAAAAGTTCTAAACATTGTTACCCTTTTGCTCGTCAGTGTATAAGATGTCCATAAAGTTTTTTTAAAAAGGGAGGTGGCTAAGAGTTCCATGTATACAGCCCCAGAATCAAAGTTCGTTTTCTATGTGCTCTGCCTTGCATCTAGATAAAAAAGGACATTTAGAAGAAGTATTGGAAGAAAAGATTATTGATTTATGTATAACAGCGCCCTATGCTGCTGCCAAATGTAATTTTCATCAGTATACTACAGTCATGGCCAAAAGTTTTGAGAATGACACAAATATTATATTTTCACATGATCTGCTGCCCTCTGGTTTTTATGTGTGTTTGTCAGATGTTTTTATCACATACAGAAATATAATTGCATTCATATTATGAGTAACAGAAGCTTATATTGACAGTTAGAATGAGTTAATGCAGCAAGTCAATATTTGCAGTGTTGACCCTTCTTCTTCAGGACCTCTGCAATTCTCCCTGGCATGCTCTCAATCAACTTCTGGACCAAATCCTGACTGATAGCAGTTCATTCTTGCAGAATCAATGCTTTAATTTTGTCTGAATTTATTGGTTTTTGTCTGTCCACCCGTCTCTTGATGATTGACCACAAGTTCTCAATGGGATTAAGATCTGGGGAGTTTCCAGGCCATGGACCCAAAATCTCTATGTTTTGTTCCCTGAGCCATTTAGTTATCACCTTTGCTTTCTGGCAAGGTGCTCCATCATGCTGGAAAAGGCATTGTTGAGCGCCAAACTGCTCTTGGACGGTTGGGAGAAGTTGCTCTTGGAGGACATTCTGGTACCATTCTTTATTCATGGCTGTGTTTTTAGGCAAGACTGTGAGAGAGCCGATTCCCTTGGCTGAGAAGCAACCCCACACATGAATGGTTTCTGGATGCTTTACAGTTGGCATGAGACAAGACTGGTGGTAGCGCTCACCTCTTCTTCTCCGAATAAGCTGTTATCCAGATGTTCCAAACAATCGAAAAGGGGATTCATCAGAGAAAATGACTTTTCCCCAGTCCTCAGCAGTCCACTCCCTGTACCTTTTGCAGAATATCAGTCTGTCCCTGATGTTTTTTCTGGAGAGAAGTGGCTTCTTTGCTGCCCTCCTTGAGACCAGGCCTTGCTCCAAGAGTCTCCGCCTCACAGTGCGTGCAGATGCACTCACACCTGCCTGCTGCCATTCCTCAGCAAGCTCTGCACTGCTGGTAGCCCGATCCCGCAGCTGAAAGACTTTTAAGAGACGGTCCTGCCGCTTGCTGGTCTTTCTTGGGCGCCCTGGAGCCTTTTTGGCACCAATGGAACCTCTCTCCTTGAAGTTCTTGATGATGCGATAGATTGTTGACTGAGGTGCAATCTTTCTAGCTGCAATACTCTTCCCAGTTAGGCCATTTTTGTGCAGTGCAATGATGACTGCACGTGTTTCTTTAGAGATAACCATGGTTAACAAAAGAGAAACAATGATGGCAAGCACCAGCCTCCTTTTAAAGTGTCCAGTGGTGTCATTCTTACTTAATCATGACAGATTGATCGCCAGCCCTGTCCTCATCAACACCCACACCTGTGTTAATGGAGCAATCACTGAAACGATGTTAGGTGGTCCTTTTAAGGCAGGGCTGCAATGATGTTGAAATGTGTTTTGGGGGATAAAGTTCATTTTCTAGGCAAATATTGACTTTGCAAGTAATTGCTGTTAAGCTGATCACTCTTAATAACATTCTGGAGTATATGCAAATTGCCATTAGAAAAACTGAAGCAGTAGACTTTGTAAAAATTAATATTTGTATCATTCTCAAAACTTTTGGCCATGACTGTATATAAGAAATAAAGTCCCAAATTCTGGATAGGAATGCTATATAAAGAAAGCTAGTATGAAATATATATTCTTGAATCTTGTAGGCACCAAAATTCTCTCTTGTAAGATTCTGATAATCTAATGTAAAACTGACAGACAGAGCCACCACCCCATGAATATCTGAATGTTTACTAGTGATAGCAGTTTGGTATTGCCTGGTCAGCTCTGCCAGAGGTACATTGCATTAAAAAGGACTTGTCATCAGGTTTCAAAAGTCCAATGACATACATTATCTGATAAATGGATAGTTGAGGACCAGAACCACAGATAAACCAAATCCATAAATAAATGGAGTGTGGAAGAAAATCTGCGCTTACTAGGATGTCGTAGGAGAGTCCTTTATTATTACCAGAAGGCACAACGCATTTCAGAGTGATAAATTACTCCTTTTTCAAGTGCATAAATTGGTGCATACAAACCATGGCTAAAAATGCCAAGTTTAAATAGCAAAGACAAAAAATAGACACTCCCAGTGGGAGTGTTCTCACCATACAGCAACAACAAGCAAAATGTATATTAAAAATAAATTTTGTTCAGGTTCAGTGAGTAAGATAAAATGAGAGCAACATTATTAAAAAGATACATGATATTGTAAGAATAAAAGCAAGATTTCAGTAAAAATACCATGTAGGGCGTCCACGTGTTACAAATTGTGCATGTCTAGTTAAAAACCGCCAAGGGAAGCCTCTAATAGGCTGACTATACTACACTAGGTGCTGCGCTGTGCTGTATTTTTGTATTTTTTGATTGGCACATACATCATCTGAGCAATTTTCTTTCTTGTATATCCAAATCCATTCAACCATTCCAAAGATTTAAACCCTGGTAGTGTTTATGCAAATGAGGGTCTTTTAGCCAAGTGGGTGTTAACACTGAGTGACATACAATGTTACTGCCAACTTGACCAATAGACCCTCATTTCTATAAAAACTAACCGGACTTATATCTGAAGGGATTTGTATAAACAAAACACCAAAATTCTTAAGCGTTTATCAAATGAGTTATGTCATTGGGCTTTTAGACCTTCTTTAAAAAGTGTCTATTGCATCCTCTATGTTTTGAGTAAAGTAGGTATCACCATCATGATATGTCGGATTCTTTCCTGTTAGAGAAGTAGACTATATAACTCTCTGTTGCACAATGTTGTGCTGGTTGACTCATTGAAAAAGTTGACAGGGGGCCTGGATGCTGATCTTGAAAGTTAGTGTTACAAGTTATAGTTCTGAATATGGGATGTTAAACCAGGGATTTATTCTGATTGCCATATTTGGAGTTGGGAAACAATTTTTAATATGGGCAATTGCCATCCACTTCATTGGTTTTATTTTGCCTTCCTCTAGATCAGCATGGAAGAAATAGGTTGTACTTGATGGACCTTTAAATTTTTTCATTCTTATCAGCTCTATGTAAAAACATGTAACCCTCCCTGCATGAGTTGTACTTCATTCCTGACCCTGTATTCATCTGAAAACATTATTCCTCAAATTGAGGGTGATGAAATGTTCATCGTCAATAGTTTTATTGACTCCGTTTATGATCTGAACAGACAATATTAGTGGCATATAACTGAATGTGATGTAGTGGACAAACTACACAAATTTCTGTAGTCTGGAGGGAAGTATGCTATGCTTAGTAATGATAGATACATTTAATTTTAACTTCATGAAAAACATGGTCTCTGAGTCTGTGGAATGTATTGAAATCTCACAAGAGCTAATTTACAGATTGGGCAAAAACATTAATTGACAGCTATACAGACTCATCATAATGTTTCTCTGTGAAGTAGTTTTTTCTGTGATAAATTAAAGCAATAGAAATCAAAATTTCTATAAAGATTGCACTTCAGTGCTGGAACAGAGCAAAGTAAACATCATATATTTGTTATATAATAAATTGTCATTACACCATGTGGAGTGATTTATCTAGATCTCCTAAGAGATATAACACTCGCAACTCAAGAACTTTTATGGAGAGAAACAATAAAAAATCTCTTTTGAACATAAAATTGATTCTTACTGCTCTTAATGTAAAAAAAAAAACCTGCTGCTTAATGCTTAGAGTGTGCATATTAGCCTACTGCTGAATGGATCTTTATTATTGGCCCACACAGAATGGAAATAATTTATTTTCCAGAAAAAAGAACATTAAATTGTTGCCACAAATTTGTGACAGTAATCTAGAATCACCAGGGAATTTATTCAACCTTGCAATTAGGCCTGCAAGCTCTAACTGGCTTCTTGTTCTTTTTCACAGATTAATTTTATTGAAATTCACGATCTAGTGATTTTTGTGCTATACTTAAAGGGGGAACTATCATTAAATGCCATTAAAATGTCTGCATAAAATTAATCACAATGGCACTTTTATATTTGTTTGCAAAGATATAAACCACCAATTATTAAGAAGGCTTTCTATCCAAAAGATTAAATTGGCAACATATTAGTAAATCAGAAGTTAGAGCAGTAGCCAATGTTTGGCAGTTATTATGCTGTATATACTTACAGAGGTATTTTAGATTTTAATATCAATAGTACATCAGTTATGGGGCCAATTTTTGTAAGAGGCACAACTGGAAGCTCTACGTACTGTGAGTATGTGAACCAGAGGGCGCTATTGAGCGACCCAGGCCCAGGCCAGAAAAGGCTCTCAGCCATGCCTTTGGGTGGGGGGGCGTTTCTCCAGAAGGCTGGTGTGAAAGATCCTCAGTGCGCCAAACCGCTTTGGCTCCCACCTGAGTCCTCTTTCATATAAAACCACACTCACCGCCAGTTAATGTCGGGTTCACCAGATAAATACAAGACAAGCTTTCTAAATTTTATATATTTATTAACCCCTAAATGGGTCGGTATTAACATCTAACATATACAGTTCAGAACAGATATGCAGATATATGCAAGCATTAACAGTTACTAGTTAGAAGATACAGTACAAATAAAATAAAAGGGATAAAGGTGAAATAGTTACTTTACCACACATGTCCTTGATGTGGTTCTATAGTCCAACACTCACCAATGGCATGTGTGAGTCACCAGTGGAGGCTTCTCAGCCTTAACTCCTAGCATGTGGCATCAATAGAATAATCCCGCCTGCATGCTTTTCACAGTCTCTCAGTATTAGTCCAATAGTCTCATCACAAAAATCTCCTCATGGTGTTCGCTTGTAATCCCAACACAAATATCTTTTCAGGGTTAGTCTGTGATGGTCTGTCTGTAACAACTCTGTATTCTGTGAGGGTCTCAGCCCAATCTTCATAGCATAATCTCCTCCCACAGACCTCTTACCTCATCTTTTATACCCTTTATGCCACCTCCCAGAATGAGGTCATCGGCAGCAGCAAGTCTGATTGAATAATGCAATCAAGTCCAGATTCTTTGTATATGGCTGATCCAAGTGAAAGGATACAATGTTATCAGGCAGGTCTGATCAACAGCCCAGGCTTGAACAATGCACTATTGTTTCTTTGATCACTCAGGGCTGTATAGGAGTACGATGGAGCCCTATTGTTCCAGTGTTGCCACTACTGCCAATATACACCTATGGTTATGGCGGCGTACCTTATGAGTAAATGGAACTAGAGAGAAATACGCTACCCAGAGACCAAAATACATTCCCGAGCCACAGCCACACTTAAGCAGAATCATCACACCTCCCCCTTTAAATGAGGCTTGTAGGAAGTAGGGGCCTGTGCCCCTCTTCTGAGAGCACCTCTGCCGCTTCACCGCGCTGGGATAGGCCGTCTGCATTGCCATGGGCCCGGCCGGGCTTGTGCCGAATGTCGAAATTGTATTGCTGGAGCACCAGGCTCCAGCGCAACAATCACCCATTCTGACCTGCGATACGCTTTATCCAGATCAGAGGGTTGTGGTCCGTCACCACGGTGAAGTGGAGCCCATACAAGTAAGGCTGCAGATGCTGCAGGGCCCAAACAATTGCCAGGCATTCCTTCTCCACTGTGGCGTAGGCCACCTCCCGCGGCAGAAGCTTTCTACTGAGCTACTGCACTGGGTGCTCTTGCCCCGCGGAGTCAATCTGGCTCAGCACGGCACCGAGACCGTAGGTGCTGGCGTCGGTCTGTAATACAAGTGGACGAGATTCATCGTACGCTTGAAGTACAGGACCGCTTGCCAGGGCTGCCTTCAGGGCCTGGAAGGAGTGCTCACAGGTATCCGTCCATTGGACGGTTTGCGGCAACTTCTTCTTGGTGAGGTCTGTCAGAGGAGCAGCAAGGGCACTATAGTTCGGGACGAACTTCCTGTAGTACCCTGCTGTGCCCAGGAAAGACATCACCTGTCGCTTGGTCCGTGGGGTTGGCCATGTGGTGATTGCCTCCAGCTTCTCAGGCTCTGGCCTCAAGGTTCCCCCACCCACCCGGTGTCCCAGGTACTGGACCTCACGCATGCCCAGCTGACACTTCTCTGGTTTGATGGTCAAGCCCGCGTGGTGAACCCGCCTCAACACCTGCGCCAGGTGTTGTAGGTGTTCTTCCCAAGTGGAGCTAAAGACGGCAATATCATCCAGGTATGCAGCTGCAAACCCTTCACATCCCGACAGCAGGGAATTGACCATCCTTTGAAAAGTGGCAGGGGCATTTTTCATGCCGAACGGCATGACAGTGAATTCATACAGTCCGAAGGGAGTGGTAAAGGCCGACCGTTCCCGTGCCTCTGGGGATAGGGGAATTTGGCAGTATACCCGGCTCAAGTCCATGATGGACAAATACTGGGCCTTACCTAACGAGTCTAGTAAATCGTCGATGCGTGGCATGGGATACGCATCATCAACTGTAACCGCATTGAGCTCCCTGTAGTCCACACAGAACCGGGTGGTCCGATCTTTTTTAGGTACCAGGACTACAGGCGAGGCCCATGCACTGTGGGATGGCTGAATCACCCCCATTTCCAACATCTCGCCGATCTCCTTATGTATTTGGGCCCGTACTTCCGAGGAGACGCGATATGGCGGTCGCCGGATAGGGGCATGATTCCCGGTATCCACGTGGTGGATGGTCCGGTCAGTTCTCCCTGGCTTTCCGGAAAACAGACCGGGGAGGGCACACCGAACACTGTTAAGTTGTGACCTTTGGGTCTCAGTCAGTAGGGGGTTTAACTGCGCTTCCTGGGGTGTCCTTCGCTCCCCCAACTGAGTGAGCATGTCCACAAGGTCCTCCTCTTCGCCCTCCTCTAGCAGACTACATACGGGAAAGGCAGTGGCTTCCCTGTCATGATAATCTTTCATCATGTTAACATGGAAGACCTTGTGCCTGTTCCGGCCTGGGTCAATGGTAACCAGGTAGTTGACGCAGTTGACCTGCCAGTGCACGACGTATGGACCAGACCATTTGGCCTGAAGCTTATCCTTAGGCTCAGGGACTAGGACCCATACCT
The DNA here is from genome assembly GCA_947044405.1 of Leptodactylus fallax. Taxonomy (NCBI): domain Eukaryota; kingdom Metazoa; phylum Chordata; class Amphibia; order Anura; family Leptodactylidae; genus Leptodactylus; species Leptodactylus fallax. Next base: position 11,329,571 of record CAMRHE010000021.1, read on the forward strand.
TCTGTCCCGGCTGGTATATCCTCTCGCGAGCATTCTGATCATACCAGCGTTTCTGGTCGGTCTGAACCTGGACCATGTTGTCATGCACCAGCTGCGCCATCATCTGCATTCGGTCATGGAATCGCAGGACATACTCCACGACTGGCACACCCTGGATAGCGGCGTCTCCTTCCCAGGACTCCTTCACTAGAGCTAGGGGCCCACAGACACGTCTCCCATACAAGAGCTCGAAGGGGGAGAACCCAGTTGACTAACATCCGAAGCATCTGCTTCAGTGTGCCATTGAACCGTTCACACAGACCATTGGTCTGCGGGTGATACGGGCTGGACACCAGATGTTGCACCTCGGTTATCTTACACAGGCCTTGCATCAGGGCAGACATGAACTGGGTACCTTGGTCTGTGAGCATCTCTCTGGGAAACAGAACATGGGAGAAGATGCCTACCAGAGCCTTGGCCACTACATCAGCCCGGGTAGAGGACAGTGCGACGGCTTCTGGTTATCGAGTAGCGTAGTCTACTACCATTAAGATGAAGCGTTTACTGGAGTGGCTGGGGATGGACAGGGGTCCAATAAGGTCCACAGCCACTCGCTGGAAAGGTTCGACTATGATGGGCATAGGCACCAGCGGAGCTTTGGAGCTTTGCCCCGCCTTGCCCATCCTTTGACACGTGTCACATGAACGGCAGTATCTAGCTACGTCCTTCCCCAGATTAGGCCAGTAGAATAAGTGGCTAAGGCGAGATTTGGTCTTGGCAATCCCTAAGTGACCGGCCAATGGAATGTCATGAGCGATCCGCAACAACTCTCTCCGGTAAGGTTGGGGTACCACTAACTGTCTCTCATTTAGCTGACCTTCCTTCCCCTGGGTGGGTATCATTTCCCAATATAGCCTCCCTTGATCCCAGTAGACTCGGGCCTTGTCAGACTCTGAGGGTGGTTGAGCGGCACGCTCCCTCAATATGGCCAGACTAGGGTCAGCTTGGACAGCTTCTCTGAACTCTTGGCTGGAGTGAGACAAAAAGAGGTGCATGTTGCATAGCTGCCGGACCTTTCCGGCTCTAGGGTGGGGGAATTTCTCAAGGCGGTCTCAGTAATGCGTCCGAGCGACGGAGGGACCGGTGCAGAGGCTGGAAGGCTTTCCACCCCTTTGGCACTTTGACTGCGGGTAACCACCGCAATACCAGCAGTCCGTCCTACATCCGGACCGTCACTGAGAGCCCAGAGAGACACCGAACCACCTGGTACAACATCCGCAGTTTCATGGCAGACATTTGCAATATCATTAACAGCATTCCTATCATCATTGGTTCTATCACACTGAGCTGGAGGGAGGACTGGCGGACATAGAGACACAGACTGGGGAGGTGAGGCCCCCGCAGATGTGGACGGGTCTACAGCCCAGTCCTCACTCAGCTCCTTTACACCTACATTAATCCCAGATACATTAGAATTAGCATTTTCACAGAATGTATGAGGAGACATTTCAGAGGGAGGGTTACCAGCCCCCTCTGCAGGTATTCCCACAGGTACAATAAAATTAGCATCTTCACAAACTGTATGAGGAGACATTTCAGAGGGAGGGTGATTAGCCCCCGCTGCATATTGGCACACCATAGGCCCCAAATCTGTCCCCAACAGTACATTGGCAGGCAACTCAGACATCACTCCCACATCCCGCATTCCTTTCCCTGCACCCCAGTCTAAATGAACACAAGCCATGGGTACAGTAAAACGTTCCAATCCAATACCCCGTAGGGTCAGAGTTTTCCCGGGAATAATACTGTCTGGGGGGACCAAATCTGGTTGTACCAGCGTGACATCTGCCCCAGTGTCCCGGAATCCCATCACCACTTTGTCCCCCACAGTGACCTGCTGACGGTTAGCATTAAGCTGGGGCCCCTCCCTCGCAACTAGATACACAGATGGGCCGGCCGCTGTAGTTTGGGGAGCAGGGGGGTTCCTAGGGTGGTTGGGGCAGTCTCGTTGAAAATGTCCCGTTTGATTACAGGCATGACACCGCCTGATCTCTCCCTGGGGTATGAGAGAGGTCGCCGGGGAGCTCAGAGCTCTAGGGGCAGGGGACGTATAGGAACCACCCGGGACAGAGTTTGGCCTACCCCACCTGGAAGCAGAGGGCTGTGGTGACCTCCAGCTTGGTTCAGGATTCCCTGGGACAGATTGTGTCTTACCCCTCCTCCAGCCGTCGCTGGCAGGTTTCCACGGCAACTGGTTGGCAACATAACGATCCGCCATTGCTGCAGCTGTTTCAAGGTCCTTGGGCTCTCGGTCCAAGAGGTATTTTTGCACTTCCTCGGTACAAATGTTCAAGAACTGCTCTTGAAGCATGAGGTCTGCAAGGCTTTCTTGCGAGGTGACGGGCTTGCCCTCCGTCCACTCCCGGAACCACACGCGCAGCTGGGCCGCTGTATTCTCATGGCTCTCTGAAGGCTTTTTCTGCAGTCCTCGGAACCTTCGACGGTATAGCTCCGGCGTGAGTTGGTACCTCCGGATCAGCGCTGCTTTAACAGACTCATAGTCCTGGTCAACTGGCAAATTGGCGTAAGTGTCCAGGGCTTTTCCCCTCAACCGGGGAGCCAGGTAACGGACCCAATCCGTCTGTGGTAGCTGATACTGCTTACACAATTTCTCAAAGGCCCGAAAGAACGAGTCCAAATCCCCGTTTGTTTCAAGGATTGGAAAGTCCTCGGATCAGAGCCTTGGTACTTGGGCTTCTGGAGTTTGTGCAGTGACAGACGGTGCCTGCTGGGAGAGCTCCATTCTTTTGAGCTCAAGCTGATACTGCCGCTCTCGTTCTGCAGCTTCACGATCGGCCTGCCGTTCTGCTGCCTCACGATCGGCCTGCCGTTCTGCGGCCTGCCGTTCTCGTTCTGCAGCTTCACGATCGGCCTGCCGTTCTGCGGCCTGCCGTTCTCGTTCTGCAGCTTCACGATCGGCCTGCCGTTCTGCAGCTTCACGATCGGCCTGCCGCTCAGCCTGCCGTTCTCGTTCTGCAGCTTCCTGAAAGCAGCACAACACCTGCAGGTATGTGTTAGGGTCACTGGTGCCTACTTGCTGCTGTGCCGTTTGCCAGTATGAAGCCATTCCCATAGCAGGGCTGGGGCTACTGGTCCCTCCTGGTGAAGTAATCCTTGGGACCGGGCTGCTTGCTGCGCTTCCTGGCCTAGCCCCAAAATCAGGACTCTGCTCGATTCTCTGCATGGCTGTGGCTGCCTCCATTTCAGCCATACGCTCAGGATCTCCAAAAGCCTGGTTCAGCAGTTCTGGAGATCTGCTTCTGAGCCCACTAGCCATCCACTGGTATTTGCCAAATAAAAGATAGGATAGAATACAAAGAGTAGGGAGGGGAACAGCACTGTATCAAACTTTCACTGTATCTTAATGCTTGCTTTAATACCGAGCTTGTCTCATAGGATTACCATAATTCCCAGCATGTGAGTGATAAAGGTCACCAACACACGCCGTTTATCCTAAGATCCCACTACGCTGCCACCAATGTGAAAGATCCTCAGTGCGCCAAACCGCTTTGGCTCCCACCTGAGTCCTCTTTCATATAAAACCACACTCACCGCCAGTTAATGTCGGGTTCACCAGATAAATACAAGACAAGCTTTCTAAATTTTATATATTTATTAACCCCTAAATGGGTCGGTATTAACATCTAACATATACAGTTCAGAACAGATATGCAGATATATGCAAGCATTAACAGTTACTAGTTACAAGATACAGTACAAATAAAATAAAAGGGATAAAGGTGAAATAGTTACTTTACCACACATGTCCTTGATGTGGTTCTATAGTGCAACACTCACACATGGCATGTGTGAGTCACCAGTGGAGGCTTCTCAGCCTTAACTCCTAGCATGTGGCATCAATAGAATAATCCCGCCTGAATGCTTTTCACAGTCTCTCAGTATTAGTCCAATAGTCTCATCACAAAAATCTCCTCATGGTGTTCGCTTGTAATCCCAACACAAATATCTTCTCAGGGTTAGTCTGTGATGGTCTGTCTGTAAACAACTCTGTAGTCTGTGAGGGTCTCAGCCCAATCTTCATAGCATAATCTCCTCCCACAGACCTCTTACCTCATCTTTTATGCCCTTTATGCCACCTCCCAGAATGAGGTCATCGGCGGCAGCAAGTCTGATTGAATAATGCAATCAAGTCCAGATTCTTTGTATATGGCTGATCCAAGTGAAAGGATACAATGTTATCAGGCAGGTCTGATCAACAGCCCAGGCTTGAACAATGCACTATTGTTTCTTTGATCACTCAGGGCTGTATAGGAGTACAATGGAGCCCTATTGTTCCAGTGTTGCCACTACTGCCAATATACACCTATGGTTATGGTGGCGCACCTTATGAGTAAATGGAACTAGAGAGAAATACGCTACCCAGAGACCAAAATACATTCCTGAGCCACAGCCACACTTAAGCAGAATCATCACAGCTGGAGAAACCTGCAGGAGGCAGGAACTGTGGAACCAGCTGGACAGATAGACGATCTGTGCCAGGAGGGCTGGGGTCCACAGGGGACTGTTGCTGGAGCTGAGCAGTAGTCAGGCTAGTTAGGGGCTCAAGGAGTCAGTTAGTGCCCTAACTGTGGCCTAGTTGTTTGTTGTTTTGTTATGTTGCAGTTAAGCTGAATAAAGCCAGTTTTATTTTACACTTGGAAGGTCTGAACGCTATCTTTCCGACACCCAGTACCACGAACCACCGCTGTCCGGACCAGGAGTCTGCCGCCATTTTGAGACTAATTCCGCAAGTTGTCACAGTACATATTGGTTTCTGAAATCGCATTATTTAGTATTTAGCAGTATTTCCAGAAATAGTGCCACTTTTATCCATGGCCTGTGTATGGTATTGCAAATTTTTCTGATCAAACTCTTTAAGGCTAAAGTTCCACATAGCAAAATACAGCTGGAAAAAAATGCAGTGAAATCAATCTATAGGGAAAATGCTCACGATTCCGCAGCTAAAACTAACATGCTGCGCTTTTGAAAAAGCAGCTTTTCTGCAACAATTTTTTTCCGCCATGTGTGGATCAGAATAACCAAAATCTCATTCACTTTGCTGGAACTGTAAAAGGCAGCATTTTTTTCTACTGTATTTTCTCTGTGTTTTGTCTGTGTTTCCGTAAAGTGTAGCCCAAGGCTAGATTCACACAACCGAGTTTCACCGTGAAACTCAGTCCATGTGCTCACCGGATTTACCGGCCTAACCTTCATACCGGGAGTGGGACTCCTAGCATCATAGTTATGTGATAAGAACGAGACAGTATGTTACTGGGAGGCAGAGGATCCTGGTCTCATAGATAACTATCATTCTAGGAGTTCCACTCCTGGCATAAAGGTCAGGCCGGTAAATCCGACGAACACATGTGTTTGTTTTAGTAACTAATTGTATTTTAATAATAATTAACAATTGTGAAGCCTCTTCTCTTAACACTCTCTTTGTATTGTTCTTCCTAAAAATTCATGAAAAATTGACAACTGGGTGTTATCAAGTGGAAGTATTTTCTTCCTACTCTTAGATGAAGGTCACACATTGCAGAAACAGTGTGTTTGGCTTTGGCTGTTGGTGAAACCCAACAGCAACCACAAAAAAACACACAAAAATATGTTCTACATTAACTGCAAAGCGAATGAGATTTTGTGTAATCTCATCCATACATTGTAGAACAAAAGGATGCGGAAATTTTCAAAAATACATGTATATTTGAAAAATGTAGTATGTTAATTTTACTCTGTGGAAATGCTGTGTTTTTCCCATAGACCAATATGTTGTGGGAAAAACACAGCAGAAAAGCTGTGAAAAATACATGGGCTTTTTTAAATGCATATTTTGGAATGTTTATTAGCTGTGTTGCTACATGTGGCCTTAACTTTACACTGTTTTGTGTTGATGGTGTCAGACTTTGTAGTGGTTCCCCGTTCACACGGGGAAGGGTAAAACCCAGCTGTCAGTTTATTCATAAAATTCTAGGAGGAATCAAAGGAACAACACAATGTAGTGTTCTAAGAAAAAATTCTACAGAGTTGGTATTTAATGGGAAATACAAGGATTTATCTATACAGACATGTTTAGAGAACATGAATTTAGAGATCAATCTGTTTTCAATCTTAGACAAAGTCCACACAGTGCAACATGCTAGAGAATTGCAATTTTGCAGTGTGCTTTCTTGCAAGCTGCCGCGGCAAAATCCACCTGCAATTAGGTTGTTTTTGCTGCTGCTCATCTAAATTACAAAGGTGGAATTGTAAAAGCCGCAGCAATAATTAACATGCTGCATGTTTGCAGCTAAGGCTCCATGTAGCAAACCACAGCATTGTTGTCTGCAGTGTTTTTTTTTCTGCAATGTGTAGATGAGCTTAACCAAAATCTCATTCACTTTGTTGGTACTGTAAAATGCAGTATTATTTCCCATGCATTTCTGCTGCAGCCAAAAACACTGTGTTTCCGAAATGTGGGGCCTTAGCCTAAAGGCAACTTTGCTCTTTGTGTTTTAGGCTAAAGCCCCACATAGCGGGCCGCAGGAAAAATCGCTGCGGGAAAAACTGTGGCAGCAATGCATCATGATTTTTCCCACAGCGCTTTCACAGAGGTTTCCTCTGCAGACTTTCTGCTTCAATTATACCTATATTGAAACTGATGGTGTTTTCGTAAGTATAATTGACATGCTGCGATTTCCAAAAACGTAATGGTTTTGGAAATTACAGCTTGTCCGCAGCGCATATTTTTTCGCAAGGTGTGGATGGGATTCGCTAGAATCTCATCCACCTTGCAGTGACTGTAAAACATCGCGGCCTCAGAATATTCCACTTCTTTGCCTTAGAAAACTCCTGGGTTGCTTTCGAAGTATGTTTTGAGTCATTGTCCATCTGTACTGTGAAGCTCCGTCCAATCAACCTTGCTGCATTGGGTTGAATCTGAGAAGAAAGTATATCCCTGTACACTTCAGAATTCAGAAGTACCTCTATATAAATATATATTTCAGTATATAATGTATTGACATATACAGACATTTCTCTATATACAAATACATTATACAGGGAAAGAAATACACTATTGAGAGAGAAAAGTGAAGAGGTAAGAGAAATAAAACTCACATTGAAACCAATTGAGCTTGTATATGTCTATCTATCTATACATACAAAAAACCTCCACTGAAGCTAATGAAGATCAGTCAGTAGAGAAATAGCTTAGCATGCTTTGTATGTATCATGTCCTGGTTTGAATACTTAAAGGGAATCTGCCAGGGCAATTTGGGACACTAAACCATCCACACATCCATATGGACCGGGGGTTTAGTGTCCCAAATCCCCCTGTTATAACGCAATCCATGGCCGCATTAAAAATAAAAAAGCTTTATACTCACCCTGCCGCTGTACTCCCTGCACCTGCGCAGTTCTTCAATGAAGCTAGAGGAGTACACCTCAATTTCAGTGCACATGCCCTGCAATTGTGCAGTGAAGCTGGGGTGTCCATCTTTGGCTTCACCAAAGAACAGCGCAGGCGCCAGGAGGCGTGCCAACGAAGAAGCTCATGAATAAACCGGACTGTTATTGCTGAACAGCGTACATCGGACCCTTCTTTAGGTAAGCATAAAGGTTTTTTATTTTTAATGCGCCTGCGGATTGCATTACGACAGGGCGATTTGGGACACTAAACCCCAGGTCTATAAGGACCTGTGGGTGGTTTAGTATCCTAGATTGACCTGACAGATTCCCTTTAATAATCTTTAGGTTGATGAAGGATCTCTCGGTAACTTCCTCATTAATATTCACGGCACTGAGGTGACCTCACAGAGCAGTGAATACTAATGAGGTAGCAGCTGGGTGAAAAAAGTTATTCATTGGGTGACCGGGTGAGGGGACCTGAAAACCGGGAAAGTCCTGGGAAAACCAGGTGAGTTGATATGTCTGCTGTCATACTGGAAAAATACCTTAAATCTTATTCAGTCTCTGGATCCTCCAGGTATACAAAAAAAGAGATAGCAATGTGACCACGGCTTCTATATAAATATACAGTGCTGGCCAAAAGTATTGGCACCCCTGCAATTCTGTCAGATAATACTCAATTTCTTCCAGAAAATGATTGCAATCACAAATGCTTCTTGATGACACTGCGCACGGTAGACACAGAAACAGTCAGGTCTTTGGAGATGGACTTGTAGCCTTGAGATTGCTCATGCTTCCTCACAATTTTGCTTCTCAAGTCCTCAGACAGTTCTTTGGTCTTCTTTTTTTTTCTCCATGCTCAATGTGGTACACACAAGGACACAGGACAGAGGTTGAGTCAACTTTAATCCATTTCAACTGGCTGCAAGTGTGATTTAGTTATTGCCACCACCTGTTATGTGCCACAGGTAAGTAACAGGTGCTGTTAATTACACAAATTAGAGAAGCATCACCTGATTTTTCAAAGGGTGCCAATACTTTTTTCCATCCCCTTTTTTATGTTTGGTGTGGAATTATATCCAATTTGGCTTTTTGACAATTCTTTTTGTGGTTTTCCATTGAAGACAAATTAAATGAAGATATTATTACCACTATTACCACTGTATATATACAGTGCTGGCCAAAAGTATTGGCACCCCTGCAATTCTGTCAGATAATACTCAATTTCTTCCAGAAAATGATTGCAATCACAAATGCTTTGGTAATAATATCTTCATTTAATTTGTCTTCAATGGAAAACCACAAAAAGAATTGTCAAAAAGCCAAATTGGATATAATTCCACACCAAACATAAAAAAGGGGGTGGACAAAAGTATTGGCACCCTTTGAAAAATCAGGTGATGCTTCTCTAATTTGTGTAATTAACAGCACCTGTTACTTACCTGTGGCACATAACAGGTGGTGGCAATAACTAAATCACACTTGCAGCCAGTTGAAATGGATTAAAGTTGACTCAACCTCTGTCCTATGTCCTTGTGTGTACCACATTGAGCATGGAGAAAAAAAAGAAGACCAAAGAACTGTCTGAGGACTTGAGAAGCAAAATTGTGAGGAAGCATGAGCAATCTCAAGGCTACAAGTCCATCTCCAAAGACCTGAATGTTTCTGTGTCTACCGTGCGCAGTGTCATCAAGAAGTTTAAAGCCCATGGCACTGTGGCTAACCTCCCTAGATGTGGACGGAAAAGAAAAATTGACGAGATATTTCAACGAAAGATTGTGCGGATGGTGGCTAAAGAACCTCGACTAACATCCAAACAAGTTCTAGCTGCCCTGCAGTCCGAGGGTACAACAGTGTCAACCCGTACTATCCGTCGGCGTCTCAATGAAAAGGGACTCTATGGTAGGATACCCAGGAAGACCCCACTTCTGACCCAGAGACATAAAAAAGCCAGGCTGGAGTTTGCCAAAACTTACCTGAGAAAGCCAAAAACTTTTTGGAAGAATGTTCTCTGGTCAGATGAGACAAAAGTAGAGCTTTTTGGGAAAAGGCATCAACATAGAGTTTACAGGAAAAAAAAAAAGAGGCCTTCAAAGAAAAGAACACGGTCCCTACAGTCAAACATGGCGGAGGTTCCCTGATGTTTTGGGGTTGCTTTGCTGCCTCTTGCACTGGACTGCTTGACCGTGTGCATGGCATTATGAAGTCTGAAGACTACCAACAAATTTTGCAGCGTCATGTAGGGCCCAGTGTGAGAAAGCTGGCTCTCCCTCAGAGGTCATATGTCTTCCAGCAGGACAATGACCCAAAACACACTTCAAAAAGCACTAGAAAATGTGAAAATGGTTTGAGAGAAAGCACTGGAGACTTCTAAAGTGGCCAGCAATGAGTCCAGACCTGAATCCCATAGAACACCTGTGGAGAGATCTCAAAATGGCAGTTTGGAGAAGGCACCCTTCAAATCTCAGGGACCTGGAGAAATTTGCCAAAGAAGAATGGTCTAAAATTCCAGCAGAGCATTGTAAGAAACTCATTGATGGTTACCGGAAGCGGTTGTTCGCAGTTATTTTGTCTAAAGGTTGTGCTACCAAGTATTAGGCTGAGGGTGCCAATACTTTTGTCCGGCCCATTTTTGGAGTTTTGTGTAAAATGATCAATGATTTGACTTTTTTTTCATTCTCTTTTGTGTTTTTTCATTGCAAGCAAAATAAATGAAGATATTATTACCAAAGCATTTGTGATAGCAATCATTTTCTGGAAGAAATTGAGTATTATCTGACAGAATTGCAGGGGTGCCAATACTTTTGGCCAGCACTGTATATATATCATATTAAATGTTGTGATTATACTGTATGTCTCTGTGAGCCATGCACCTAAATACATCTGCACATTATGTGCATCACTGTACAGTTGCTATGGAAACAGGTTTTAAGACCTGTAAGATCATAAATGTCACATCTACAAAAAATTGTGAAAGACAGTGTCAGCTATTTTTTCCCTTGATCTACAGTCTGATAGCAGTAATGGTTCTAGAAGTATTAAAAATTGAATGGCAGTATAGACCTTGTTCTCACTGAGGTTATTTTATAATGTTGTTGTTAGGATTCTCACTATGCATTCTCCACACTACAGCACTACTCATTGTTGCTTTAAGGTTGCCATTCCGACATGTGAAGCTTTCACTGACTCTGCAGTTAGTCGGAGCTCTGAGACGCTAAGCTAAGCCAATGGGCAGCTGAGGAGGGATTATTAACTTCCCATGTGCCTGCTATTAATTGTAACTAGCTAGGCTCCTGTGCTCAGAACATATCTGTTGGTTTGCTGTACTCCTGAGTTTGGCTTGCTTTACTGGATATCTGTCTGTTACTGATTTCGCTTTGACTGTTAACTTTTGAACTTGACCTTAACTTGGACAGGTTTATTCCTTTGGTTCTGATTTGGATATTATGTTGCTTTTCTGGTTTGATATGGCTTGTGAGGTTTTTTGCTGCTGTTTACTGGTCTGATTTTAGTCTTCAGTTGCACCTATCTTTTATACTAGCTACTGGTCTGATAAACTTGGTCTAGATCAAGCCAAAACCATCCAGCCTCACAGTCAACTTTGGTGAGGACAACTGGGTCCCAGAAACACTGCACAATGTGGAATGATGGTAATGCACAGCAAAGATATAGAGGTGAGGAGCCTCACTTACTTGCTGAGAAAAGTAAGCAGAATGAGTTGAGAAAAGTAATGTTAGCACGGTATACATAGGAGACTGAAGCTCCCCACACTTGCTGTAATCTAACGCTAGGTTCCCATGGCATAATTTGAAGATGATTTTGGTGGAATATGCCCTCCATTGTTTTCAATGGGAGGCAGCAACAGGCAGTTCTTTTTTTGGGGAGGAAGCTGATCTTCCACAGATTGTATGGCTAATTCAGCCACATAATACATAACATGAGGCTCATACTGATCATTCTCCTTGTGGCTACGTTTTATTTCTACCTGCTCTACAGGGCCAAAATTTGGAGAGGAATCTGAGTTGGAAGTCTGCCCACTTCAAATTAGTCTCCAAATTCTGCTGTGTGAACCTGTGTGAAGTGTTTTTATTTCTGGAGACAAATTTCACTTGACAACTGGAAATGAAAGCAATTCAGATAAATGGGGATATCTAGTGCCAAGTACTTTGAAGTACTTTTCAGGCAGAAACATTTTTTCAATAAATAATTTCCAACATTGGCCACCTAAGGGTCAGAAGAACTTGCAGCTGATTTTGAAGCAGCTAGCAGAAAAAAAGAAGCATCTGCCAGGGATTAGAGATTGTTAGAGGTCCTAGAGGACCCAGATCAGCTCGGCAGTTATGGACAAGAGGGTGCATTCATCCTGCAACTGGGGCTATCAGCCACAGTTACAGGGGAAATCAGCCCTACCACCACCAAAAAATACTTTTAAAATGCTCCCAAAAGGTCAATTGTGACCTTATGGGTACACAATGTAAAAAAATAAAAATTGAAAAGTAAAAAATAAAAATTAAAGTAAAATAATTTTAAAAATAATACGCCAATAACACGCCCACATCACAGATTCTAGTCCTACACCCATTGAAACAATACCAAATAAAAATTACAGTAATGGAGAGGGAAAATTAATTGAGGCCGGGGACCCACATTGAGAAAACGTAGTGTTTTGGCCGCAGTGGAAACGCCGCGGGAAAAAAAACGCTGCCTTTATATAGTACCTGAAAATTGGATGGGATTCACTCAGCATGTCAATTATACCTGTGGAAACACTGGTGTTTTCCAGGCATAATAGGGGCAGAAAGTCCGTAGAGAAAAACTCTGTGACTTTCTGTGAAAAACAATGCAGAAAAAAACGTGATTTCCTCCACGTTTTTTTTGCAGCATTTTTTTCCTGCACCTCACTATGTGTCACTGAAAACAGATGCCAAAATTAGTTGAATAAGCGAAATGAAAAAAATGTTATATCCCTCTAAACCACATGTACGAACCCGAAAATGTGTCTGGTTCTGGGAAATTGACCCGGTACAGAAGTGGTTAAAGGGGTTGTCCAGAATAAACCAAATTTGGTAAGGAGACCAGGGGAGGTGAAAAAAAAACCTATGCTCACTTGTCCCCAGTGCTTCGATATCTCCCACCACAGTCCGGTCCTGCTGTTCCTGGTGCTTCTTCTGGCGGAAGTCCCTGGCACATGTGACTGCTGAGGCCGATCAGCAGTGTCAGAGGCCTAAGGAAAGGAACCAGGGCATCACTCGTGTCCTCGCACTCCCGGTCACATGTGGGGAGGACTTCCACTAGAACTAGTGCTGGGTGATGTGGGACTGGATAGCGTCACGGGACACCTTAACGCCAGGGACAGTTGAGTGTTTTTTTTTTGCTTTGTTTTTTTTTTTCACCTTCCCCGCCATCGAGGAAAAAATCTTTATGTACTGGATAACCCCTTTAAGATATTAAATCTTTAAGTATTGGTTCAAAAATATCACATATTCTTTGAGAATGCAAATAACTAGATATCAGTGCAATGTTTTGGTCATTATTGCCCTTTATGAAGCATATTGTTCCATATGTTGTGGATCAAAAAACAGGTAGTCGATCCTGAAAAAAGCTTGGTCAGAAATGCAAGCTTTAAAATCAAGATACAGACAGAGTGCTGTTCAATATTCATTCTTTTGCTGGAGATGATAATGATAACAATGTTGACCATATGCAATGTGTGGATATGGCCTGCCAACAAGGAAGATCATGGGGAGAAGGAATAGAATAGTTTTGCTCACTTGGTGCCAATGTCAATTCTATTTTTCATGTAAGTGCGGAGAGTTCTATTTCCTACACATATGCCTGCAAGGCCATGGCTAATTTTCTGCTTGCAGATCTTGCACCTTGCCATTGATTTGTCATTTGGTAATGTTCAAAAAAATTCAGATATAATGGATGACTGCATGAAGCTGTTGCCACCAAAACCAGTAGCATTGGAAATGTGGCTATCAGTGTAACCACCACCACCCAGGCAGGTCTTTTGGATGTTGGGGCTGCACATTGGATGGAATCCTTACTATTGCAGCTGCTACCACCCTCCTCCTCTTATGTCTTACCTCATCATCGGATTCAGTAATGTCTCAGATTAACATGGTGCATTACTCTTTATTGGGGGGACCAAAAAAAAAACCATTAACAAACAGAGATTTTTTAGATAAGCAGAGATTTTCATGGTTTATTGGGTGATAAAAAAAAACTTTTAACAAATACAGATTTTCTGCAGATTAGCAGGCTGTGTCACATTGTTTATTAGGTGAACTTAAAAAGAACCCCGTTAAGAAACAGATTTTTCAAATTAGTCAGGCTGTAAGACCAGAAGTAGTTTTCTGTTGCAACCCATATTCTTATGTTAGTACTTGCACAAGTGTTTCCTCCTCCCCCTCCTTTTGCCTGTCCCCTGCCCTGTTTTATTACAATCATTTTACTGCATACTACTTAATTAAATCCCTTAGCAAACTCAGATTAACACAGTACATTACTCTTTAATGGGTGAGCACAAAAAAAAACCCCTTAACAAATGGAGATTTTTCAGAGTAGCAGACTGTGTCACACTGTTTATTAGGTGATCAATAAGCAAAGAGAAATGGAGATTTTTCAGATTAGCACAGTCAGAGTTTTGCCGTTAGAATGGCAGTTTGTATGTATTTAACAAAAAAAAATTAAACTCTTGCCTAAAAACTCACTAACAGGACTGATTTTGTCAGCAAAAATAATGTAAGACACTCTTTGGACAGGGTTAACTGTCCATTGTCTGTATTACTGCAGCAGTCTGGCTCACTCAGCACAGATTTTCTTCCATTACTCCTATCTATGAGTTCTTTCACTATCTGCCTGTAATTGATTAAATCTGACTAACCTTTAATTAGTTTGCTTACTTGTATAGTGCCATCATATTCCGCAAGTGCTTTTACAGTCATTGTCAGTCATTGTCCCACAGGACTGTGGATAGGATAGGATAGTATAGTATATCTTTGGAGTGTGGGAGGAAACTCAAGCAAACATGGGGAGAACATACAAACTCCATGCAGATGTTGTCCTTGGCAGGATTCAAACCCAGGACTAACCACTGAGCCACTGTGCTGCCCCTTTGTTCTACTTCTCTTATTCCTATGATTCTATTGCAAGTATTGCTGCTGTCAGTGTTGTGTATTGCAGAACAAAATGGAGTAATTGCTTTGGATCATGTGTGATGAATAACACATTCATCCCCCAGTTTCACCATCAATGAAATGGCTTATGTTCCTGAACAGAGCGTCTTCTATACTGTATGAGACATTGACACTGTAAGGTGTCCACCTACCACTGACTATTGGTTGAGAGGCTGTCAGGTTATGTCAGGTGACACCAGTATGTCACAGTGACTCGCAGACATGTGTCTCTTCAGTGTTTTTACTGCGCAATGCATGTCGTGGTGGTCATTTTAGTTAGTCTGAGACAAACTGCGAATTGGTTTTGTTAAAAACTGAACAAATAGTCTGGTCGAACCAGGCCCGGAACAAATCAGTTCACCCATCTCTACTAAGTACTCTCCACTCAATGTACCCTTGAGGTGCACCTTCCAAAGTGTGAAAATTTAGACTTTAACTTTAGACTGACATGCGCCTAATGCAGTTTAGACAATGCTGCTCTTGTTTCTGTAGTTTGGTTGTTTTGCATCTTTCAACCAATGACCACAGTTTTGTAAACTGCATCTAAACAATATTCATGAAGTTTTTGGCATGATTTCCAGTATGGCAAATGTGCAAGTATTCGGCTTTCAAGTGTCAAACAGAACTTCAAACCTATACGATCTCTTTTTCAAACAGTAAAACGCATACAGTAATAGATGATACCTTGACACATAGAGTTACTCTACTGTAGATATGTACTCTGGGGATAGACAAATGTGCACTTCTGCTTATGTGAACTATGACTTCTGTCACTTTGTAGTATCCTTGTAGTGACTTGCAATGTGTTATAACTTTTTATAAAATTCAATAATAATGATATAGTTTTAAAATCATAACTATTCTGTGTGTTTTATAAAACCTACTTGTGTTCTGTTAATCTAATTTACTTGGTCATTATTTTATTTCCAGCTCAGTAGAATTTTAGCTGACACCATGAAATCTTTTGGGGACTAATAGCTTTATTTTTCTCAAAAATAATATGGAATAGATTTTCAACAAATCATCTCTAGTTTGTGCTGTGAAACTGATGGCAGAGGGGTTTCAGTGTAAATAAAGCTGTGCAGACAACCATGAAATTGAGAGAATTTCTGAAGCCTGTGGGAAAGCTAAAGCTTGGGACCTCAATATGATGTGACTCTCTCAGTTTACTGATTTGTCTCCTCAAATTGTGGAGACATGAAAGCAATCAGAAATAACTATCAAACTAGCCACTTAAAAATGATCACACATAAAAGAAACTGCTATAATATCCATAGTAATCTTTGAGAATATTTTTATATTTCAAGAATTTTTACAGATATTATTTTGGAAACCATTTTATTGAAGTGGCAGAGTAGCTTACATTGGATACTGTCACTAGGGTTGGCTTAGCTACAATTTTTATTATAAAAAAAATAAAATAAAAGTACATGTCTGTATGCCTGTCTATGTTGCCATCGCCTGTAAATTTACAGTAAACTTTTCTTTCCCTAAGGGCCAATGTACATGAATATAGTATCTATATGTGTTGTACAAATCGTACTAATATATAAAAGGCACATATAAATATCTAGCAGTGAGCACATTGTAAATGTATCTATAAAATTTAAAAATGTATCTGTATAAAAAGTATCTATTCTAGAGTGATCTTTGTTGGTCAGGCACCCCTGTTGGAGGGTAATAATGGTCTTCAATTTACACTATTTGTACACATTTTGTCTGACTGTGGATTTGTGGTGTCCAAATTCTTTAGAGATGCTTTTATAACCATTTTCAGCCTGATGAGCATGAACAACTCTTCTTCTGGTCCTCAGAAATCTCATTTGTTCATGCCAGGATACACGTCCATGAACATGTTGTGAAGAACAAACTTTGATAAATCCCCATTCTTTAAATAAAACAGGTTGTCCACTTATACCTGATTGTCATCCCATTGGTTGACAACCCCTGACTCTAATTTCACCTTCAAATTATCTGCTAATCCTAAATGTTCACATACTTTTGCCACTTACATATATGGTACATTGGACCATTTCTTCTATCAATAAGGCTATAGGCATGACGCCATCACCTAGTAAGAGATAGCAATGTAATACAAGTCCATAAACACAGTGAATGAGCTCTTGCAATAATAACACTAATTACACCATTACCCCTATTTGGTTAGCCCATGCACATTATATAACCTGGTTAAATAAGGTCACGTGGTGTGTGTGTGTGTGTGTGTGGGTGGTGGGTGTGTGAAGGGCATGAATACACTGCAGATGAAACATTTCTTCTCGAAACATTGCCATTTCCAAAATGGCAGTTAACAACAGAAGAACTAGTGATGACATGCCCAGAGGTCAGAGTGGTGGCATCCAGGTGGCAGAGTGATGGCAATGGTCAGAGTTTTCCAGAGCTTGTTGCATTTTTTCCACACAACAGACTTTATTACCAGTCTATAATAAAGCTATAGATCTAATTTGGCCTTTTCTAGACCACATTAATATATAATGGCTACAATTATGACTATCCTGGTTTAGGATACAGACTCGTGTACAGAGATGTACATAGATGTATACTATGCCTTTGATTTCACTCAATATATATTGTAGACAGAAACAGGCTTCCTCACACTCCATATGTATGAAACATTGCTTCTAGGGGAGAGTATTAGAAAACACACAGACTATGACATCTAGTAAAGAGCTGTACAGGGTCAGTGTACAGGTCTCTGCCATGTATTTGAGTCCCAGATTTCATGTTAAACTTATTTCAACGTATTTCTACAGCAAAGTTATTCTAATTTTCAGTCCCCGGGACTAACATTAACGTCCATCGCCCTTTTATAATTGCCACTTAAGAGGGGCAACTAATTTTACAACTTGTATACTTGGTGATCTCTTAAAAAACTCAATATGGCAAAATTCTATAGGATTATACGATGCTTATCATAGCGTTAGACATACTAACTGGACAGCAGAGAGCAGACTTTAATAAAAGAAGGATGAGTTGTATCTTCTCGTACTAAGTTGTCAGCAATACACTTACATGACACATAAAGTGCTCTGTTATTGCAAGATTTAAGAGAACTGCAGAAATACAGTACATGCTGATTTAGTGTTCCACTGATAAAACTGCTCACTTTGTGTGATATGCCATTTGTCATGGCTCCTTATCAAGTCATTTCAGCTGTACCAAAATGAGGTGTCATAATTACTTTAGTCGCTTGTGGCAAAGTTATGTCAATGTCAGGCTTTAAAGTGCTGTTGTCTTTCCAATTGTGTGCACTCTAAACTACTCTGCTCAATGTCTCATTTAAATCAGTTTTTGATGGCTATACAAAAACCTTCAGTCATGTATGGTCCCTTCTTAGTGTAATAACAGGCAGAGCACAGATGCAGTTTCTCTATACTGGAATTTAGCTCTTCATATTCTATATTTGACAATATCAGAAAAGTCGATTTAATATTTCGTCAGTGTTCATAAAAACATGAACATATTTTTTATTCGCTTACTTCTTCCCTGCTACCTATATCAATACTTCAAACCTATTCTTCTATGTCACCTGTAAACTGGCCTTTAAAGTTTTCGTGGAAACTTTGTGTTATATTTATTATTTGCCTAAACCATTTGGAACAATGTTTGTTGGGGGATTATTAGGACACTATTACCTATGGGGTGGACATCCAGCCATATGGTTGCCTTCAACGAGCTATAAATGTGACTATGCCTAACTGGCATTGCTACATATATGCAGTTGCCTAATTTCTAATGGCCCTTTGAAGACAACCATAAGACTAATGTGGCCCACTTGGCAAAAATAACTTTGACACCCACTGTGTGAATAGTGATTTAGACTCATACAAAGTACATGCCAGGCCAGTGCAGGCCATTGTTTCCATTGGGACATTGCAGAGGTACAGCAGTTATCACATTTTTCATGTGCCTGTTTTGAGCATGTTTTATAGTAGTTCCCCCTAAATTACTCTCAAAAGCTGTATGATGTAATGGGCAAATAGAAAGGCAAGCAGCAATTGCTTCCAATTTCCTCTAAGTATAAAGCTGGCGATACACATTAAATAGCTGTATGAATTCTGGAATTCCCTCTATACACATACATGTTTGACTTTTCTGGCCAGTGCATGTGTACTAAATAGCAGAAAGGAGAAAGACACGCCAGGCATGATTGTCAGTAGTTTATCTTTCTGTGAACAAGTATTGGGCAGTTTAATCCACCAGCCTGATCCTTATCGCCTTAACATCTGTCATCCAGAGCAGACCTGCTATCCCTATGCACGTTAGACAGTTGGACTTGAACAATATACATCTAATGTGTGTATACTGCTTCATGCTCATTCTTTGTTATACTATCCATACACATTTATCCATGCAGTTAACTTTAGCTGCATCCATTAAATTAGGTTCTTAGTCTCAACCTGCAAACATACAAAGACCTATAAGTGCTCAAACATTCTGGTTGTTATTAGGTATTATTTTTACAGCATTTTGAACAATTTTACCTGATAAATATGTGCATATCAGAGGAAATGTTGTGAGTGGGACATATTTTTATTAGCCAGATTAGAGCGCTATTAAAATTAGTGTAATTGTATACTGACATATATCCTTATGACAATGCAATTAATTGGATTATGTAGATTATTATGCTAAAAATTAAATATATCAAATACAAAATTATTTTTGTACATATCATTACAGTTATTTGTGCAGGGCTGGGTATCATGTCCCCACCAATCTTAAATTAATGATAACGCCTTTTAGACTAAAGCCCCACGTTGTGGAAATGCTCCTTTTTTTGTTGCAGATTTTGTTGCATTTTTATGAGCCCAAGCCAGGAGTGGATTGAGCAGAAGGGAGAAGTATAAGTACTACCTATATACAGACGTGGACAAAATTGTTGGTAACTCTCGTTTAATGAAAGAAAAACCCACAATGGTCACAGAAATAACTTGAATCTGACAAAACTGGAATTTTATCAAACTACATGTTGACAAGCCGCAAAGCTTCTGGGAGAATGTCCTATGGACAGATGAGACAAAAATCAAAGTTTTTGGCAAGGCACATCAGCTCTATGTTCACAGGCAGAAAAATGAAGCATATCTTGAAAAGAACACTGTCCCTACAGTGAAACGTGGAAGAGGTTCTGTTTTGTTCTGGGGCTGCTTGGCTGCATCTGGCACAGGGTGTCTTGAATCTGTGCAGGGTACAATGAAATCTCAAGACTATCAAGGGATTCTAGAGAGAAATGTGCTGCCCAGTGTCAGAAAGCTTGGTCTCAGTCGCAGGTTATGGGTCTTGCAACAGGATAATGACACAAAACACACAGCTAAAACATCCAAGAATGGCTAAGAGAAAAACATTGGACTATTCTGAAGTGGCCTTCTATGAGCCCTGACCTAAATCCTATTGAGCATCTTTGGAAGGAGCTGAAACATGCCGTCTGGAAAAGGCACCCTTCAAACCCGAGACAACTGGAGCAGTTTGCTCATGAGGAGTGGGCCAAAATACCTGTTGAGAGGTGCAGAAGTCTCATTGACAGTTACAGGAATCGTTTGATTGCAGTGATTGCCTCAAAAGGTTGTGCAACAAAATATTAAGTTAAGGGTACCATCATTTCTGTCCAGGCCTGTTTCATGAGTTTTCATTTTTTTTAAATTCTGTTGAAGCATGGTTGAAAAGCAATGTCTGACTTTCATTTGTTCATTTTCATAGAATTTTTATATATTATTACTTTTGTCAGATTCAAGTTATTTCTGTGACCATTGTGGGTTTTTCTTTCATTAAACGAGGGGTACCAACAATATTGTCCACGTGTGTAGTTCCCATTCCTTTTGTAGCTATTCTTGGCTTTGGATCAAAAAAACGCAACAAAATCTGCAACAAAAAAAGCTGCGTTTCTGCAAAGTGGGGCCTCAGCCTTAAAGTGATTTTATTAGTAAGAAAATATCCAGTAAAAACACATTTTGGGGTTCATATCCTTCTTTAGTTACAGTAGATATATCGATTGATGCAGAGTCAACACTAGTTAAACGTAAAAATGGTGCCAAATAATGGTATCAGAGGACTTCCTATGCTACATAAGACGGTAGTCCAAATCATAAGCTTGCACATGCTTATAGAAGGGAAAGGTTGCTATGATGCGGTTGGTCACCAAACCAGGTGATGGAATGCACAATGGACCCCACTCATCTCTGCACCGGTATATTAATACTCTCTGTTCAGTTTTTCAAAGAAGAAAGGGAGGTTGTGTATTAATGTGGCTCCTTCCATTGCAATATCTGGGGGATTTAAGTGATTGACTGTTTCCATAACGCTCAAACTACAATGGAAAAAGACATATACAGTGGGGGAAAAAAGTATTTAGTCAGCCACCAATTATACAAGTTCTCCCACTTAAAAAGATAAGAGAGGCCTGTAATTGACATCATAGGTAGACCTAAACTATGAGAGACAAAATGAGAAAACAAATCCAGAAAATCACATTGTCTGATTTTTCAAAGAATTTATTTGCAAGTTATGGTGGAAAATAAGTATTTGGTCACCTACAAACAAGCAAGATTTCTGGCTCTCACAGACCTGTAACTTCTTCTTTAAGAGGTTCCTCTGTCCTCCACTCATTACCTGTAGTAATGGCACCTGTTTGACATTGTTATCAGTATAAAAGACACCTGTCCACAACCTCAAACAGTCACACTCCAAATTCCACTATGGTGAAGACCAAAGAGCTGTGGAAGGACACCAGAAACAAAATTGTAGACCTGCACCAGGCTGGGAAGACTGAATCTGCAATAGGCAAGCAGCTTGGTGTGAAGAAATCAACTGTGGGAGCAATAATTAGAAAATGGAAGACATACAAGACCACTGATGATCTCCCTCCATCAGGGGCTCCACACAAGATCTCACCCCCGTGGGGTCAAAATGATCGCAAGAACGATGAGCAAAAATCCCAGAACCACACGGGGGGACCTAATGAATGACCTGCAGAAAGCTGGGACTAACGTAACAAAGGTTACCGTCAGTAACACACTACGCCGCCAGGGACTCAGATCCTGCAGTGCCAGACGTGTCCCCCTGCTTAAGCCAGTACATATCCGGGCACGTCTGAAGTTTGCTAGAGAGCATTTGGATGTTCCAGAAGAGTATTGGGAGATTGTCATATGTTCAGATGAAACCAAAGTAGAATTGTTTGGTAGAAACAAAACTCTTCATGTTTGGAGGAGAGTGAATGCTGAGTTGCATCCAAAGAACACCATACCTACTGTGAAGCATGGGGGTGGCAACATCATGCTTTGGGGCTGTTTCTCTGCAAAGTGACCAGGACGACTGATCCATGTACATGAAAGAATGAATGGGGCCATGTATCGTGAGATTTTGAGTGCAAACCTCCTTCCATTAGCAAGGGCATTGAGATGAACTTTTGTTATTGACCAAATACTTATTTTCCACCAAAATTTGCAAATAAATTCTTAAAAAAATCAGACAATGTGATTTTCTATATATGTATTCTCATTTTGTCTCTCATAGTTGAGGTCTACCTATGATGTCAATTACAGTCCTCTCTCATCTTTTTAAGTGGGAGAACGTGCACAATTGTTGGCTGACTAAATACTATTTTCCCACTGTATATACATGCTGACCTTAATTCCTTTTCCCTAGAGTGATAAATAAGGGTGCAAGAGGCCCACATTCTCTTTCTAAATATAAGTCCTAGAAATATCACATATTAATAGTATATACTATCAATATGTCTCATGTCTTAAATTTCATTGCAGTCCTAACAATGTGGTCCTTGCACCAGAAAATGTTGTGTACCACATTCCCATACATTTTGCTGCATTTAAGGGACTAATATTGGTTATATACATCACCCACAATCTCTTCCATTGGGGTTATAAAGAAGTCGGAGAAATTACAAATATGTTAATACAGCGTGCTTGAGACACTATATTCTAAATATCCTTTTGCGATATCAAAACATATTCTTGGTTTTGAGTAACATCATAGTAGTCCTCCTGATATACTGAAGACCACAAGTTGATGTAAGGATTTGAAAAAGTTCAACTGTAGATCTGCCTAGAGTTTATTTTGTTGGTTTATGTTCTCACAACAGTTACATTGCTTGGTTTGTTGGTTTGACAGTGATAACTTCCTGCAAGAATAGTGATGTTAGTTTGCAGTTTATTGGATATAAGGGAACTCTTGTTTTTTTACTTTAAAGTAGTTCTTTTTTATTGATCAGCTATCCACAGGATAAGTCATCAGTAAAACTTCAGTGGGAGTCTGACCCCTAGCACCCTTTCTGGTCTGCTGTTTGAAGGGTCTGTGACTTTTGTACCTGACCCCTTGTCTGTTTCAAGGCACTTGTGCAATGTAATTACAGCCTTATCTTCCTAGAAGTGAGTGTCTTTATTGTCTTTCCTTGTACCTAGTAATATATTTGTAGAAAACTGTATATTGCAGCGGTCTTCTATTGTAATTTCATAGTTTACCTAACAAGGACTGAATGATGTTTTATTACAGCTGGAGAGACACAGGTTAAAGAACACACAAACTCTAGTCTCTAACCAGCATGACTAGATTGTTTTCAATTAAACAATGGCTCCTTTCCAGAGGCGTAGCCAGTGGTAGGGAACCCACTCTGGGGCCGTCGCAAAAATTTTAACTGTATCGATGTCTACAGGACACCCAAATAAGTATTTGGTCAATAACAAAAGTTCATCTCAATACTTTGTTATATATCCTTTGTTGGCAATGACAGAGGTCAAACATTTTCTGTAAGTCTAAACAAGGTTGACACACACTGTTGCTGGTATGTTGGCCCATTCCTCTATGCAGATCTCCTCTAGAGCAGTGATGTTTTGGGGCTGTCGCTGGGCAACACGGACTTTCAACTCCCTCCAAAGGTTTTCTATGGGGTTAAGATCTGGAGACTGGCTAGGCCACTCCAGGACTTTGAAATGCTTCTTACGAAGCCACTCCTTTGTTGCCCTGGCGGTGTGCTTGGGATTATTGTCATGCTGAAAGACCCAGCCATGTTTCCTCTTCAATGTCCTTACTGATGGAAGGAGGATTGCACTCATGATACATGGCCCCATTCATTCTTTCATGTACATGGATCAGTCGTCCTGGTACCTTTGCAGAGAAACAGCCCCAAAGCATGATGTTGCCACCCCCATGCTTCACAGTAGGTATGGTGTTCTTTGGATGCAACTTAGCATTCACTCTCCTCCAAACACGACGAGTTGTGTTTCTACCAAACAGTTCTACTTTGGTTTCATCTGACCATATGACATTCTCCCAATACTCTTCTGGAACATCCAAATGCTCTCTAGCAAACTTCAGACGGGCCCGGAAATGTACTGGCTTAAGCAGGGGGACATGTCTGGCACTGCAGGATCAGAGTCCCTGGCGGCGTAGTGTGTTACTGACAGTAGCCTTTGTTACGTTAGTGTGGTTCTAGGATTTTTGCTCATTGTTCTTGTGATCATTTTTACCCCACGGGGTGAGATCTTGCGTGGAGCCCCTGATCAAGGGAGATTATCAGTGGTCTTGTATGTCTTCCATTTTCTAATTATTGCTCCCACAGTTGATTTCTTCACACCAAGCTGCTTGCCTATTGCAGATTCAGTCTTCCCAGTCTGGTGCAGGTCTACAATTTTGTTTCTGGTGTCCTTCCACAGCTCTTTGGTCTTCACCATAGTGGACTTTGGAGTGTGACTGTTTGAGGTTGTGGACAGGTGTCTTTTATACTAACAATGTCAAACAGGTGCCATTACTACAGGTAATGAGTGGAGGACAGAGGAGCCTCTTAAAGAAGAAGTTACAGGTCTGTGAGAGCCAGAAATCTTGCTTGTTTTGTAGCTGACCAAATACTTATTTTCCACCATAATTTGCAAATAAATTCTTAAAATATCAGACAATAAGATTTTCTAGATATGTTTTCTCATTTTGTGTTTCATAGTTGAGATCTACCTATGATGACAATTACAGGCCTCTCTCATCTTTTTAAGTGGGAGAACTTGCACAATTTGTGGCTGACTAAATATTTTTTTTCCCCACTGTATGTAAGGAGTTATTAACCTCTGGGTTGTTGGGTTGTCTTATTGATTTAAGGGGGCATACATTAGTATTATTAATTAGGGGGGACACAGAGGAATTATTAATTGAGGGGCACCATTAATTAAAAGGGATTGTGCCAGATCATAAATTTTAATGCAAGCAGCGAGGAAGGGTTATAATGTATTTTTCCCCTTTTTACCTGTGAGGGCAGCTGTCACCTTTGTTTGTATATAGAGCGGCTGCAGTGCTGATGTCACGTCGGCAGGATCACAGTAACACTGTATACTGCTGTACTGTTGAGAGGGGTGATTGGCTGCAATGGTGACTGCGGCAGCTGTTCTGTATACAAATAAAGCCATGAAGGTGAGGACTGGCCCAGCACAGAAACAAAGGGGAGGATGCAGGTAAGTGTATTTTTACACTGTAGTATTACTCAAGTGGGCACAAAGTAGCATTATTAATTTAAAGATACACACGGGGTATTATTCATTTATAGGTGACTTTTATATTATGTTCGGTAGCAGCAGCATGGGGATTTTGTGTAGGTGAGGACAATGTGGGTTGGGTGTCTGGAAAAGCAAGGAGCCAAAGATGTGTGTGTTGCAGACTTTACAGAGTCATGGCCGAAAGAAGTGGTCATGGCGTGGCGGTCTGCTCCAGATTGAAGAGACGAGAAATATGAATGATTACAGTCTGAGACATCACCTATAAGTCACTAAATTTTTCCCATACTATATTTACTTAATTCATTTGCAGAACTTCACTATATCAAAATAACTGGGTTGGGGGTTCAATCAGATATGTTTGAACCCCCATTCCGAACCATTAGCTACACCTCAGCTCTTTCTTTAACAGGTGGTAGCAGGCTATAGCACAGCTTATGGCATAGCATGAACTCAGTTTATGTGGGGCATCATGTCAGGTTCACAGTGACCAAGTGAACATGCAGGTCCATCGCCCAACTTCAGTCAGGAGATGCATCAACATAGGGACAGAAACAGGAGATGTAATACAAAGCTTGGTGGCTGCATTTCCATCACTCACTTCCTCTTGTCCTCTGCTAGACTTTTGCTTTATAGAACAACGCAGAGTAAAATGTGCAGAGAAGTGGTGTTCTGTGAAGGTTTCACTCTATTAACTTTCACAGCT
The DNA here is from genome assembly GCA_947044405.1 of Leptodactylus fallax. Taxonomy (NCBI): domain Eukaryota; kingdom Metazoa; phylum Chordata; class Amphibia; order Anura; family Leptodactylidae; genus Leptodactylus; species Leptodactylus fallax. The sequence goes on from CAMRHE010000021.1 coordinate 11,355,391, forward strand.
GCCTATGATTCCAACTCATTTATATATGAGATTACTGTAAATAATGCAAATCTCTGATTCACTCCGCAAAATCGGTTTAAGAGTCAGCATTAATGATTTTAATTCTGAACTCAGTTAGAAAAAGATCTAACCTATCTCAGAGAAATCACTTTAAGTTGTTTGGGTTGTGTACAAATAAGTATTTTACTCCTTATGTTAAGATTATTTTTATTTATGAAGTCACTCGTATAGATAAGAAATGCTAGGCCCACTGGAATGGTATCTTTCCACCATCATTCAATGTGCCAGTGCCATGTTGTTTCCTTGGCAGGCAATGCCATTTCCTAGTAAGAACTGCTGAATTTCATCCAAATTATTTTTTTAAGTAAACAAAACATAATGGAATAAAAAAACCAGTTCATAATTTATTTGATTTTATATTTTTACAGTATTTATTACATTTACATTGATTAATGGTGGAATGATATCCAAAATCAAAGTTATGGATCATGTCAACTATGGAGCGAAATTAAGTTTAGAGGAGGACAAATCTCTATGTAGCAAATATAATTAATATATGCCTTTTTATTAGAACTTTGTAAAAATGTTAGAATGCAGTAAATGTAGCAAAACAATATAAATGTAGCAGGGCAAAAAATGTTGGCAGATAACATCATGCCTTATATTCCCTCTACCCATACAGTTGATTAACCTTAGGGAGCAGCTGATAATTGATAGATTTTTATTTTAAATTGCATGGTATTCCCCACTGGAATCATGACAAACTACCTGTCAGTTTTCATTTATATGATGGGATGAAAAACAATAAATGTCTCCATGTTGTGCCTTGCTTCAGTAACTGCATTAACACTTAAAAATTCACACTATGCCTGTAAGTTTGTTCATATTTTATTGTAAACCAAATTGTATCACTCTATGACTTTTGCATTATATATTTACAGAATATTTAGAGACTGGCTATGTTTCTCTATAGTGTTCAATGTATGAAGTTGGTCAGCACAGACACTAATAGTTAATAAATGTTAGAAATTAACACCTACAGTATATATAGTTACACAGTTAATATGGTTGAAAAAAAGGAATATGTCCATCAAGTTTAACCAGGAGATGGGAAAGGGCATGACATTCTATGCATTTCCATAGGGCATCAATGCTATTTTTCTCTAAAAAGGCATCTAATCCTTTTTTGAAGCTGTCAGCTGCGACTTCTGTGACCAGCTCCTTGGGTAGGCTATTCCACAGATTCACAGTCCTTACAGTGAAGAAGCCTTGCCAGCTCTTGTCCTTAAACCTTTTTTTCTCCAGACGGAGGGAGTGCCCCCTTATCTTTTGAGGGGATTTTACATGAAACAGCTTTTCCCCATATTTCTTGTATGGGCCATTTATTTATACAGCTTTATCATATTTCCCCTTAAATGCATCTTCTCCCGACTAAACAGATTCAACTCCTACAGTATAAACTCTCCTCATAACTGTGGTCCTCCATGCAGTGGTGAACCTAGCCTCTTTGCTGCCTGAGGCAGACTATAGAAAGACGCCCCCCCCAAAAAAAAAATTGAGTTTCCATACTACTAATTTAACACACTGTTATCGCCGCACAATATACACAATACGCAAAGTTATGAAACAGTTTTTAAGAATTCTTCTTACTGCATTACTTCAGTATCAGATCAACAACACGGTATTAACAATGACAATAACTTCACACAACTTCTGTTTGGTGGATGGACGAGCCCACGTGGCGCCCATTCTCTATAATAGGAGCGCTTGCCGCAGATAGCTGAGTACTGTACTTCGGCTATCTTTGGCACTCCTACTGAAGTGAATAAGAGCCACACGAGTTCGTCCATCCACCAAGTGACACTCCTATATTCAACCACAGCCAGGCTGTATTCCCACCCAGTGGGGGGGGGGGGGTGATGATTCCGCTTAAATATGGCTATAACTCAAAGATGTATTTTGATCTCTGGGTATCGTATCTCCCTCCTACTTCCCTTTACTCATAATGTGCGCAGCCCTAATCCTAGGTGTATGGTCAGTAGTGGCAACATTGTGACAATAGGGTTTTGTATCCATCCCAGAATGGCTCCATTGTATTCCTACATAGACCTGGGTGATCAAATAAACATGCATTGTTCAGCCTGGGCTGTTGATCAGATATGGCTGATAACATTGTATCATTTCACTTGGGCCTCAGCTTCTTACAAAGAATCTGGACTTGAGTGCATTAATCAATCAGACTTGCCGTCGCCGGTGACCTCATTCTGGGAGGTGTAATTAAGGGTATAAAAGAGGAGGTAAGAGGTCAGTGAAGGAGATTGGGCTGAGACTACCACTGGGAGATTACTATGAAGATGCTACTATGAGGAGAGGCTGCTGTGATGAGTTGCTCAGAGGCTGGAGTTAATGCCGCTGCCTCCACTGGTGATCTCCACATGATATGTGTGAGTGTTGGACTACAGAACCACATCAAGGAGATGTGTGGTAAAGTAATCATTTCACCTTTATTCCCTTTTATTTTATTGTACTGTATATTGTAACTAGTAACTGTTAATGCTTGCATATATCTACATATCTGTTCTGAACTGCATGTGTTAGATGTTAATACCAACCCATTTAGGGGTTAATAAATATATAAAATTTAGAAAGCTTGTCTTGTATTTATCTTGTGAACCCAGCACTCACTGGCAGTGAGTGTGGTTTTTTATGAAAGAAGTCTCAGGTGTGGGCCAAAGCGGTGTTGGCGCACTGAGGATCTTTCACAGTGGGGAAACCCAATTCTCAGGCTCAGTGGGGATCTCAGCAGACAGACCCCCATCAATCAGGTATTTATTCTTTATCATTTAGGTGAATACAGGGCAGTAACATTTTGTGACTTACAGGTGACATCTCTGACTAATCCTTCACATTTCCCTTCTCTTCCCTTTGGACCGCCATGACCATGACCACTGTATAAATAGTGCCCCTTATTAATAATGCCCCAGGTGTTAACTAATTAATAGGTTTTCCAGGTCATTAATAAACTAATCAGTGGGATTCAAAAACCCAGGACCCCTACTGATTAGCTGTTTGAATGAACTGTGGTACCTGTGTAAGCGCCGTGACCGCTTCTCTGTTTACATAGTGTCATTCATCTCATAGCGTCCATGTAATATAACTACAGCCTCGTCCTATACACGTCTATGTGACAAGACTGTAATTACATCACACGGTCACTATAAACAGACAGCGTATGATATACAGTATACAGGCGCCATAGCCACTGTTTATAGCGCTCCATTTACACACACTATAATGTTCCACAGCAGCCCCTGCACACAGTATTACGGCCTACAGCGGCCCCTGCATACTGTATTATGCCTTGCAGCGGCCCCTGCACACGGTATTATGCTCCATAGTGGCCCCTGCACACTGTATTATGCCTTGCACTGGCCCCTGCACATGGTATTATGCTCCATAGTGGTCCCTGCACACTGTATTATTCTTCATAGTGGCCCCTGCACACGGTATTATGCCCCGCAGTGGCCACTGCACACGGTATTATGCCCCGCAGTGGCCACTGCACACGGTATTATGTTCCACAGCAACCCCTGCACACAGTATTATGCTCCCTAGTGGCCCCTGCACATGGTATTATGCTCCATAGTGGCCCCTGCACTGGTATTATGCTCCATAGTGGTCCCTGCACAGGGTATTATGCTCCACAGTGACCCCTGCACACAGTATTATGCTCCACAGTGACCCCTGCACACGGTATTATGCCCCATAGTGTCCCCTGCACATGGTATTATGCTCCATAGTGACCCCTTCACTGGTATTATGCTCCATAGTGGCCCCTGCACACGGTATTATGCTCCATAGCAGCTCCAGCACACGGTATTATGCTCTATAGTGGCCCCTGCACTGGTATTATGCTCCACAGTGGCCCCTGCACACGGTATTATGCCCCATAGTTGCCCACCCATGAACTATTATTATACTCTGGGGTCTTTTCAGACATTAAAACCAGTATTACTTACCTATCCTGGACACCGATGCACTCCCTGCAGCTTTCGGCCCTGTTAATTTCGCACACACGTCACGTGATCAGGCCGGCGACACAACCTGATGACTTCACAAGAGGGCCCAAGCCTGCTCGGAGTAACATCGGATCACAGGAGAGGTAAGTAGCATTGGTTTTTATGTTCCCTCACCTCCCCTGGGCCTCTGATATACTCCAGGGTCTGAAAAGACCCTGGAGTATAATAATAGTAGTAGTATTTGAGGCCCACGGCCTCACTTACCGATGCCCGCAGCTGCTCACAGCGGCATCCACTTTCCCTTCTGCGTCACATAGCAGAAGAGGAAGCGGAGGCGGCCATGAGCAGATGCGGGGTAGGTAAATAAATAGGCCGTTACCTGCTGGGTATACTCCAGCAGGTTACGGCCTATTTATATATATATATTTAAAAAAGTTATCCGCACCTACCCGCGATGCCTTGATGGAGCCGCCGCCTCCTCTTCTTGTCCACGACGTCTGCGTCTCAGCATAGGCGGCTTGGTGACGTCATTGTATCTCCGCCTGCGCTGTGATGCAGACATCTCGTAAGCCAGCCCAGGACAGGCCCCGCTCAGCTTTGTTTTTTTTTAAAGCGGCCTGTCCTGGGCTGGTTTACATTAAATAAATAGTAAAAATGCCGTCCCCCAGACAGTGACAGATAGTGCCATCTGAGGCGGCCGCCTCGCTTCGCGGTGTGCCCCTGTCTCCATGTCCCTTATCAGTTTTGTGGCCCTCCGTTGAACCTTTTCCAACTCTAAAACATTCTATGAACTGGTGCCCAGAACTGAACTGCATAATCCAAATGGGAGCCACACCAATGATTTATAAAGTGGTAATATTACATTCCTGTCCCACGAGTCCATACCCTTTTTAATACTTGACAACATCATGCTGGCCTTAGAAGCAGCTGATTGACATTGCATGTTGTTATTTCATCTATGATCTACAAGTACATCCAAGTCCTTCTCCACCAGTGACTCTCCCAGCTTTACTCCCCCTAGAACATATGTTGCATGCAGATTGTTTTTACCCAGATGCATAACTTTACATTTATCCACATTGAACCTCATTTGCCATGTGGATGCCCAAACACTCAGTCTGTCCAAGTCTGCTTGTAACTTACCTAAATCCTCCATAGGCTGCACTGTACTAGCTTTGTGCCATCTGTAAAACATAGACTGTGCTATTAATCCCATCTTCAGGGGCGTAAATACCGGGGTAGCAGCGGTAGCAAATGCCACAGGGCCCAGGACATTAAGGGGCACGGAGCCCTGTGGCAGCTGCTACCGCGAACTCCAAAAACACTACTATCATTATATTCTGGGGTCTTTTAAGACCCCGGAGTATAACGATCGGGGGCCCAGGGGAGGTGAGGAAACATAAAAAACACTGCAACTTACCTCTCCTGCAGTCCGGCAGGCTTTGGGCATGTTTTGTGACGTTCCAGATGTCAGCCGACGTCATTATGCATTGCTACGCCGGCCTGGATCACGCGAGATCTGCTCCAACATTGAAGATGGCCGAAGTAGCGCACCGGAGTGCACTGCAGCGAGGAAGAGGTAAGTAGCATTGTTTTTTAAGTTTGTATCCTCCCCTGGGCCTCTGATCATTAAACTCTGGGGTCTGAAAAGACCCCAAATATAATAATCGTTCATGGGTGGGCCACTATGGGGCATAATACTGTGTGCAGGGACCACCATGTGGCATAATACTCTGTGCAGGGGCCACTATGCGGCATAATACTGTGTGCAGGGGCCACTATGGTGCATAATACTGTGGGCAGGGACCACTATGGGGCATAACACTGTGCGCAGGGGCCACTATGGAGCATAATACCACGTGCAGGGGCCACTATGGTGCATAATACCGTGTGCAGGGGCAACTATGGGGTATAATACTGTATGCAGGGGCCACTATGGGGCATAATACTGTGTGCAGGGACCACTATGGGGCAAAATACTGTGTGCAGGGGCCACTATGGGGCATAATACTGTGTACAGGGGTCACTATGCTGCATAATACTGTGTGCAGCGGCCACTATGCTGCATAATACTGTGTGCAGGGGCCACTATGCTGCATAATACTGTGTGCAGGGGCCACTATGGGGCATAATACTGCGTGGAAGGACCACTATGGGGCATAATACTGTGCGCAGGGGCCACTATGGGGCATAATACTGTGTGCAGGGGCCACTATGGCACATAATAGTGTGCGCAGGAATGCGGTTTGTGCGCGGAGGGGGGGTTGGAACAGGCGGTCTGAGGAGGGTGGGCTGGGGGCGGCGGTTCGGGGGGGAGCCCATGTCAAATGTTTGCCTTGGGGCCCAGCCATTCCTAGTTACGCCACTGTCCATCTTCTATATTATTAATAAATAAGATAAATAACAGTGGACTCAGCACTGAACACTGGGGTACACCACTTATAACAGAGGACCAGTCTGAACTACAGTCATTGACCACAACTCTCTTACTCCTTTATCCAATTACAAATTATGTTTTCCAAGCCAATGAACCCGATTTTACCCATTAAATATCTATGAGGGACAGTGTCAAACACCTTTGCAAAGGCTTCAGGAACACTACAATGGCTTGCAAAAGTATCCATACCCCTTTTTCACATTTTGTCACCTTACAACTACAAACTTAAATGTATTTTATTGAGATTTTAAGTGATAGACCAACACAAAGTAGCACACAATTGTGAAGTGGAACAAAAATTATTAATGGTTTTCAAAAATTTAATCAAATAAAAATCTTAAAAGTGTATAGATAGTATATATTCTCAACAGTGGCCCCCATACAGCAGTATATGCTCCACAGTGACCCCCATACAGCATTATATTCTCCACATTGCTCCCCCCCACACACAGTATAATATGGTCCACAGTGGCAGCACACACAGTATAATATGCTCCACAGTGGCCCCCACACAGTATTATATGCTCTACAGTGGTCTCCACCCATTATTATATGCTCCACAGTTGTCCCCACCCAGTATTATATGCTTCCCACAATTGCCCCCACTCAGTATTATATGCTTCCCACAGTGCCCGCCACTCAGTATTATATGCTCCACAGTGGCCCCCACACAGTAGTATATGCTCCACAGTGGCCCCCACCCAGTATTATATGCTCTACAGTGGCCCCCACCCAGTAGTATATGCTTCCCACAGTTGCCCCCACTCAGTATTATATGCTTCCCACAGTGGCCCCTACTCAGTATGATATGCTCCACAGTGACCCCCACACAGTAGTATATGCTCCACAGTGGCCCCCACCCAGTAGTATATGCTTCCCACAGTTGCCCCCACTCAGTATTATATGCTTCCCACAGTGGCCCCCACCTAGTATTATATGCTCCACAGTGGTCCCCACCCAGTATTATATGCTTCCCACAGTTGCCCCCCTCAGTATTATATGCTTCTCACAGTAGCCCCTACTCAGTATTATATGCTCCACAGTGACCCCCGACACAGTAGTATATGCTCTACAGTGGCCCCCACCTAGTATTATATGCTCTACAGTGGTCCCCACACAGTAGTATATGCTTCCCACAGTTGCCCCCACTCAGTATTATATGCTTCCCACAGTAGCCCCTACTCAGTATTATATGCTCCACAGTGACCCCCACACAGTAGTATATGCTCTACAGTGGTCCCCACCCAGTGTTATATGCTTCCCACAGTTGCCCCCACTCAGTATTATATGCTCCACAGTGGCCCCCACACAGTAGTATTTTCTCCACAGTTGCCCCCACCCAGTATTATATGCTCTACAGTGGTCCCCACCCATTATTATATGCTTCCAACAGTTGCCCCCACTCAGTATTATATGCTTCCCACAGTAGCCCCTACTCAGTATTATATGCTCCACAGTGACCCCCACACAGTAGTATATGCTCTACAGTGGTCCCCACCCAGTGTTATATGCTTCCCACAGTTGCCCCCACTCAGTATTATATGCTCCACAGTGGCCCCCACACAGTAGTATTTTCTCCACAGTTGCCCCCACCCAGTATTATATGCTCTACAGTGGTCCCCACCCATTATTATATGCTTCCAACAGTTGCCCCCACTCAGTATTATATGCTCAACAGTGTCCCCCACACAGCAGTATATGCTCCACAGTGACCCCATCCAGCATTATATGCTCCACATTGTTCCCACCACACACAGTATAATATGGTCCTCAGTGGCAGCACACACAATATAATATGCTCCACAGTGGCCCCCACACAGTATTATATGCTCTACAGTGGCCCCCACCCAGTATTATATACTTCCCACAGTTGCCCCCACACAGTATTATATGCTTCCCACAGTGGCCCCCTCTCAGTATTATATACTCCACAGTGGCCCCCACCCAGTATTATATGCTCTACAGTGGCCCCCACAGAGTAGTATATGCTCCACAGTGGACCCCACCCAGTATTATATGCTCTACAGTGGTCCTCACCCAGTATTATATGCTTCCCACAGTTGCCTCCACTCAGTATTATATGCTCCCCACTGTAGGCCCCACCCAGTATTATATGCTCCCAACAGCCCCCTTCCTCTTCGGTGCTATTATTATACTCTGGGGTCTCCTCAGACCCCAGATTATAATAATTGGAGGCCCAGGGAAGGTGATTAAAAATAACAAACTCTCATACTCACCTTGCCTTACCTTTCCTTGGCATCCTTGCTCCATCTTGCCGTCTTCAGCGTCTTCAAGCCCTCTTCAGACGTCGCTGCTGAGGCCTGTGATTGAGCCTCAGCAATCACATGGGGGTGCATTGACGTCATTACGCGGCCATGCCCCATGTGACCGCTGGGGCCTAATCACAGGCCTCAGTCACATGCGGAAGAGTGTCAGAGAGAACGCTGTGCCCAGGAGAGGTGAGCATATGTATTTATTATTGTCAGTCACCTCCCCTGGGATGCCATCTATTGGCAAGGGGCCTGGCAATATGCTATCATAGTGGTTCAGGGCCCCAGCCATCTCCAGCTGGCCACGGGCTCCATACCCCGCCGGGCCCAGTCGCAGTCGCAACCTCTGTGACCGCAATTATTACGCCACTGGTTAGGTTATAAAAACATATCCCAATGTTTGAGCATCCCAAGGAGCACTGTTCAATCCATCTTCCAAAAATGGAAAAAGTATTCTACAACTGCAAATGTACTAAACTAACAGATCGAGCAAGGAGAGCACTGGTCAGAGAAGCAGCTAAGAGGCCCATGGTCACTCTGGAGGAGCTTCAGAAATCCGCAGCTCAGGTGGGAGAATCTGTCCACAGGACAACTATAAGTCATGCACTCCACAAATCTGGCCATTATGGAAGAGTGGCAAGAAGAAAACCATTGTTGAAATAAAGACATAAGAAGTGCTGTTTGCAGTTTGCCACAAGCCATATAGGGGACACAGCAAACATGTGGAAGGAGGTGTTCTGTTCAGATGAGACTAAAGTTAAACTTTTTGGGAAGATGGATGGAGCTAAATACAGGGCAATTCTGGAAGAAAACCTGTTGGAGGCAGCAAAAGACTTGAGACTAGGAAGGAGATTTGCCTTCCAGCAAGACAATGACCCTAAACATACAGCCAGAACTACAGTGGAGTTATTTAAATCAATGAATATTCATGTGTTAGAATGGCCCAGTCAAAATCCAGACCTAAATCCCATTGAGCATCTGTGCCAAGACATGAAAATTGCAGTTCAGTCTGGCTGAGCTTAAGCTATTTTGCAAAGAAGAATGGGCAAAAATCTCAGTCTCTAGATGTGCAAAGTTGGTAGAGACATACCCCAAAAGACTTGCAGCTGTAATTGCAGAGAAAGGTGATTCTACAAATTATTGATATAGGGGGGCTGAATACTTTTGCACATCACACTTTTCAGATTTTTATTTGATTAAAATTTTGAAAACCATGTATCATTTTACTTCCACTTCACAATTATCTGCTACTTTGTGTTGGTCTATCACTTAAAATCTCAATAAAATATATTTAAGTTTGTGGTTGTAAGGGGAAAAATGTGAAAAAGGGGTATGAATACTTTTGCAAGCCACTGTATATCTACAGCTCCACTCTGTCCAGACTTCTACTCACCTCTTCATAAAAGCAAATCAGGTTAGTCTGACAACTTCTGCCCTTAGTAAAACTATGCTGTCTGTCACATACTCCTGTATATAGTTGCCTAAGAGCCCCTCAAACAGTTTCTCCACAATGGATGTTAAACTCACTGGTCTGTAATTTCCTGGGAAACCCCTACAGAGCTTTTTGAAAATCGGCACCACATTTTCCTTGCGCCAGTCCCTTGGCACTGCATCAGTCATTAGAGAATCACTAAAAATTTAGAATAGGGGTTCAGCAATAACTGGACTCAGTTCTTTAAGTACTTGTGGGCATAATCCATCTGGACTCTGAGCCTTGCTCACATTTAATTTGTCTAGATTGGCTATGTTTATCCAGTTTAGTATATTGGTATATGTATTACTAGCATTGGTGACTCCTACATCAACTACTCCCTGTTCTTTTGTATACACAGAGCTAAAGAACCAATTAGTAGCTCTGCCTTTTCTTGGTCCCTGGTGACCGACTCTTGATTACAATTATTTAGGGGACCTACCTGTTCTGTCCTTTGTTTTTGTTTTTTAATTGATATTTTTTTTTTCCTTTACTTAGCCACCTGCCTTTCATTATATATTTTAGCTGTTTCTACTTCCTGTTTTATAGATTTTAAGTTCTTTGTAATTCTCAAATGCTACAGCTGACCCTTCAGATTTATATTTTTTAATTGCCCATTTTTTGTTTATCACCCTTTTAACCATAGCTGTAAGCCATGGCGGAGGCGTTAATTTAAAACATTTATACTTGTTTCTTATGGGTATACATTTTGCTATATACTTGCTCAATGTAGATTTAGATGTCTTCTATTTAACCTTTGTATCACTATCTGACAATGGCTACTCACAGTCTATATTTTTAAGTGCAACCCTTAACCTGGGAAAATTTTTACAATTGAGGAATTTTGCTCTCCTAACCTTTGCTTTTTTACAATTTAAGAGGAATCTGATTAGATTGTGGTCACGATTACCAAGGTTTTTGCCAATAATGACATCTCCAACAAGTTAGAAATGATCAGATTCAACAGAGGATCCCCTGTAGTTGGATTATCTACAAGCTGGACCATAAAATTGTAATCCAACAAGTTGATGAATTCCCTTCGCTTTTCAGATGACACAGAACCATGACCCCAGTCAATATTTGGTTAGTTAAAATCTACAATCTACTATCAAGACCACTGTACCCGCATGTTCCGCCCACTCAATTTTCTTATACAACTGATCGTCTAACTCCTCAGTTACAGTTCGTACGGAAAGTATTCAGACCCCTTTAAATTTTTCACTTTTTGTTTCATTGCAGCCATTTGCTAAAAGAAAAAAAAGTTCATTTTATTTCTCATTAATGTACACTCAGCACCTCATCTTGACAGAAAAAAAAAACTGAACTGAATGCTGCTTCATTTGGCTGCTATGTTAGATTATTCCTTCCATTATTTACACATTGTTTCCCTGGTGCTCGGCCTATATCTGTTAAGACAGGACAGAGGATGAGTCGCTGCTCTCTTTGGGGCTGAGTTCAATTGCTGTTATGTACAGTTCTATAATCTCTCATTGTAAAGACAATGTCGATACCTATTGAGATACAGTGGGTACGGAAAGTATTCAGACCCCTTTAAATTTTTCACTCTTTGTTTCATTGCAGCCATTTGCTAAAAGCAAAAAAAGTTCATTTTATTTCTCATTAATGTACACTCAGCATCCCATCTTGACAGAAAAAAAAACAGAAATGTAGATATTTTAGCAAATTTATTAAAAAAGAAAAACTGAAATATCATATGGTCATAAGTATTCAGACCCTTTGCTCAGTATTGAGTAGAAGCACCCTTTTGAACTAGTACAGCCATGAGTATTCTTGGGAATGATGCAACCAGTTTTTCACATCTGGTGATTTGGGAATCCTCTGCCATTCTTCCTTGCAGATCCTCTCCAGTTCTGTCAGATTGGATGGTGAACGTTGGTGGACAGCCATTTTCAGGTCTCTCCAGAGATGTTCAGTTGGATTGAGGTCAGGGATCTGGCTGGGCCAGTCAAGAATGGTCACAGAGTTGTTCCGAAGCCACTCTTTTGTTACTTTAGCTGTGTGCTTAGGGTCATTGTCTTGTTGGAAGGTGAACCTTTGGCCCAGTCTGAGGTCCAGAGCACTCTGGAAGAGGTTTTCTTCCAGGATATCTCTGTACCTGGCCACATTCATCTTTCATTCAATTGCAACCAGTCGTCCTGTCCCTGCAGATGAAAAATACCCCCATAGCATGATGCTTCCACCACCATGTTTCACTGTTGGGATTGTATTGGGCAGGTGATGAGCAGTGCCTGGTTTTCTCCACACATACCGCTTAGAATTAACATCAAAATGTTCAATCTTCGTCTCCTCAGACCAGAGAATCTTATTTCTCATAGTCTGAGAGTCCTTCATGTGTTTTTTGGCAAACGCTATACGGGCTTTCATATGTCTTGCACTGAGGAGAGGCTTCTTTCGGGCCACTCTGCCATAAAGCCCTGACTGGTGGAGGGCTGCAGTGATAGTTGACTTTGTGAAACTTTCTCCTATCTCCCTATTGCATCTCTTATCTCCTATCTCCCATGATTACTCAGTTTAGCTGGACGGCCAGGTCTAGGAAGAGTTCTGGTCGTCCCAAACTTCTTCCTTTTAAGGATTATGGTGGCCACTGTGCTCTTAGGAACCTTGAGTGCAGCAGAAATTCTTTTGTAACCTTGTCCAGATCTTTGCCTTGCCACAATTCTGTCTCTGATCTCCTTGGGCAGTTCCTTTGACCCCATGATTCTCATTTGCTCTGACATGCACAGTAAGCTGTGAGGTCTTATATAGACAGGTGTGTGCCTTTCCTAATCAAATCCAATCAGTTTAATTAAACACAGCTGAACTCCAATGAAGGAGTAGAACTATCTCAAGGAGGATCAGAAGGAAATGGACAGCATGTGAGTTAAATATGAGTGTCACAGCAAAGGGTCTGAATACTTATGACTGTGATATTTCAGTTTTTCTTTTTCAATAAATTAGCAAAAATATCTACATTTGTTTTTTTTCTGTCAAGATGAGGTGCTGAGTGTAAATTAATGAGAAATAAAATGAACTTTTTTGCTTTTAGCAAATGGCTGCAATGAAACAAAGAGTGAAAAATTTAAAGGGGTCTGAATACTTTCCGTACCCGCTGTATGTTGGGGGGGTCTATAGATTGTGTCATTATGCCATTATGCCTTATGCCATTCCACCCATAATTATTCCATATCCACACAATCTTGACTCTCCTTTGCCTCTTTCACACTCACTTTCATGCCACTTCTGACATATATACACACTCCACCTCTCTTCCTTCTAGCCTTGTCTTTGCGAAAGAGTGTAAAACCCGGAATGTTAACAGCCCAATCATATGAGGAATCTAGCCATGTCTCAGCTATAACAACTACATCCAATGTTTTCCTCCTAAACCAGGGTCTCAATGTCCCCCAGTTTGCCTGCTAGGCTTCTGGTATTTGTGAACATACACTTTAACTTGTGATCCTAGTTCACACGTTTATTTCCAGATATGTGAATTCTTGACGTGTTATGGCCAGATTTGTATAATAAATGGATCTTCCTATTAACTGTTCTAATCCCCCCACCACAATCCTCTTCTCCACTCAGCACTATAGCCTGTCCCCTCTCTGATCTATCTACCCCATGCATTTATCTCCCTAAGCTCCCGCTGCCTCTCCTGTGTAGTGCAGGGCACAGGCAGTATTCCAGAGAATACAACCTTGGAGGTCCTTCCTTTCAACTTGGGGCCTAGTTCTTTAAAATGATTCTTAAGGAGCCCCACTTACCATTTATTCTATCATTGGTACCCACATGGACCATGGCAGCTGGGTCTTCCCCAACCCCTCCCAGAAATTTATCCACCTGTTACAACACATGCCGAATGCTGGAACAGAGAGACAGCAAACCATTCGGCTGAGCCATACCTGGCGACAAATTATTGTATCCATCTTCCTGATTATAGAATTCCCTATAACCATTAACTGCCTTGGCCTACCTGAACTACAGCCCTCCCCCCAATTACTAACTTGAATGTTAGTTAACCAACTGTTAGGGAGAGCAGTATCCTCTAGGGCTGCTATTTTTGAAACTGATATCCTCATATTGTCACCTAACTTGGCAATTTTGTTTGTATGAACAGAAACAGGAGTGGCCTTACTTTTCAAGGAGACCCTTCCACCCCTTCTATCTTTTTATGTATTCACCCAGCTACTTACCTGGTCTTCATGCTGTCCCTCCGGCTCTCCAACTTCCATATCTAACCCACTGTTTGCTCAGTGAGCAGCATGCTCCTCTCAAGATTGTCAGTTGCCCTCAGTGTTACATTCTTCCAGATCTCTAATTTGAGCTTCCAGATGGGCAAATGCTCACATCTGCTACATTAGTATTCACCCTGGAACTCATGTTCCAGTAGTGCATACTCATAACATACTGTGCACTGAAGTAAATGTTCAATCTTGCTAGCCATTATCCAAATTGCCATAAACTGTTAAAGTATTAAAGTAAAGTAAGTTACTTACAGGTATGTTCACTACTGCTTTTAACTCCCCTTTTTAACTCCACTTAGACAGCAGCCACTTATTGAAGCAAGCACAGCAGTGCAAATTGTACCTGAAATTTCATACTACTGTGACTATAGTAGCAGTCATAGTAAAATAAGTAACTTAGCAAAAGCTTTAGACTGGCATGGAAAAATACTTGAAAATAAGGATGCTTTCAGAAATAGAAATGTTAATAGTTTATTTTTTGTCAATTAACACAATTAAGTGAATGAACAAAAGATAAATATACAGTCATATGAAAAAGTTTGGGCACACCTATTAATCTTAATTATTTTTAGTTCTAAATATTTGGGTGTTTGCAACAGCCATTTCAATTTGATATATCTAATAACTGATGGACACAGTAATATTTCAGGATTGAAATGAGGTTTATTGTACTAACAGAAAATGTGCAATATGCATTAACCCTGCTGTTCTGTTCGGTTCTACTATACACATATAATGTTCCGGTCATTTTTGACCAGGCCTATTAAAGTCTGGATTTTTAACTAATTTAAGTGTTTTATTTGAATTTCTTTTGCACTATTATACTGTATGTGAACATGGTTGTTCATAAACAAATGAAAAATGAAATCAAAAACTTAATTTTTATTTTTTTTGTGTCAAAAAATGTTACATGGCCTTATTGCATTATTGATGCATATTGCACATTTGCACAAAAAAAAAAATCTTTATAAAACTGTAAACTATAACGAATAACATCAAACTGTATGTAAATATATATATATTTTTTTTTTAAAAAAACAAAAAAAATAAAGTCTAGTTTTTTCTATATAAAATGTGAAATAAGGTTCAAGGTGCTAAATTTACTGTTTGCATTCATCACAAGTATAATTTACATGTCTTTTGCATAAGTACTTTGCAGATTTGCAACATATCACATTTGATTTGTGATTACTTGATGTTGGACAGAAGGCGCATCGTTTCCGTTTTAGGCTGGTTGCACTGCTGGTGGAGGCTGTGGGTATCGTCGCAGAGATAGCGGAAGCCCTTGGTTCACTTTCTTCAGCAAGCTGTTGGATCCTGTGGACAATGGCTGCAGCTCCATCATCTCTGGGTGTTACTTTTCTTTGTTCTTTCTTTGTTGTATGGGCTAATCAGTGATTTTCCCAACTCCTCTAAAAAAAATTCTTCTTTTATATAATTTATTTTTGTTCCAATTTGGGTCTATTTCACGCCATAACACAAATGCATTGTACGCCGACACATCAAGAATGTTGTAAAAAACCAACCATTGGCCACCGATTAGTTTTGCTTTTACAGGTGTAAGTGCCTATGAGTTGATCTAGAGTATCAACTGCCCCTTTTGTGGCATTGTAATGTAAAGGACCTAGATAAATTGATAAATAGTAGTAGATGAACTATATAGACCAAAATGAAATTATAACCCCTTTATTTTTTTTTTAAAATGGCTGGAGATTAGTATAAAAGGCTATCGGTCATTTTTGACCGAACAGTACAAGTGTAAAAAAAGACGTGGAGCAAAAAGTAAACAAAAAATAAATAAATAAAAACTGCTATTAGTAAGAACCCCTCAAATGAGGAAAAGTCAATGAACCACAAGTTTCAGAACCACATAATGAATATTTTAAAAAATATCAAATTTCAAATTCGGTCATCTTTGACCGAACAGAACAGCAGGGTTAAACCAAAATTTGACCGATGCAAAAGTATGGGCACCTCAACAGAAAAGTGACATTAATATTTAGTAGATCCTCCTTTTGCAAAAATAACAGCCTCTAGTCGCTTCCTGTAGCTTTTAATCAGTTCCTGGATCCTGGATGAAGGTATTTTTGACCATTCCTCTTTACAAAACAATTCCAGTTCAGTTAAGTTTGATGGTCGCCGAGCATGGACAGCCCGCTTCAAATTATCCCACAGGTGTTCAATGATATTCAGGTCTGGGGACTGGGATGGCCATTCCAGAACATTGTAATTGTTCCTCTGCATGAATGCCTGAGTAGATTTGGAGCTGTGTTTTGGATCATTGTCTTGCTGAAATATCCATCCCCGGCGTAACTTCAAATTCGTCACTGATTCTTGTACATTATTCTCAAGAATCTGCTGATACTGAGTTGAATC
Source organism: Leptodactylus fallax (assembly GCA_947044405.1). Classification (NCBI taxonomy): domain Eukaryota; kingdom Metazoa; phylum Chordata; class Amphibia; order Anura; family Leptodactylidae; genus Leptodactylus; species Leptodactylus fallax. The sequence continues at coordinate 11,372,205 of CAMRHE010000021.1, forward strand.
CATGCGACCCTCAACTTTAACAAGATTCCCGGTGCCGGCATTGGCCACACAGCCCCAAAGCATGATGGAACCTCCACCAAATTTTACAGTGGGTAGCAAGTGTTTTTCTTGGAATGCTGTGGTTTTATGACGCCATGCATAACGCCTTTTTGTATGACCAAACAACTCAATCTTTGGTTCATCAGTCCACAGGATCTTCTTCCAAAATGAAGCTGGCTTGTCCAAATGTGCTTTTGCATACCTCAGGCGACTCTGTTTGTGGCGTGCTTTCAGAAACGGCTTCTTTTGCATCACTCTCCCATACAGCTTCTCCTTGTGCAAAGTGTGCTGTATTGTTGACCGATGCACAGTGACACCATCTGCAGCAAGATGATGCTGCAGCTCTTTGGAGGTGGTCTGTGGATTGTCCTTGACTGTTCTCACCATTCTTCTTCTCTGCCTTTCTGATATTTTTCTTGGCCTGCCACTTCTGGGCTTAACAAGAACTGTCCCTGTGGTCTTCCATTTCCTTACTATGTTCCTCACAGTGGAAACTGACAGGTTAAATCTCTGAGACAACTTTTTGTATCCTTCCCCTGAACAACTATGTTGAATGATCTTTGTTTTCAGATCATTTGAGAGTTGTTTTGAGGAGCCCATGATGCCACTCTTCAGAGGAGATTCAAATAGGAGAACAACTTGCAATTGGCCACCTTAAGTACCTTTTCTCATGATTGGATACACCTGGCTATGAAGTTCAAAGCTCAGTGAGGTTACAAAACCAATTTTGTGCTTCAGTAAGTCAGTAAAAAGTAGTTAGGAGTATTCAAATCAATAAAATGATAAGGGTACCCAAATTTTTGCACCGGTCAAATTTTGGTTTAATGCATTTGCACATTTTCTGTTGACAATAAACCTCATTTCAATCCTGAAATATTACTGTGTCCATCAGTTATTAGATATATCAAATTGAAATGGCTGTTGCAAACACCCAAATATTTAGAACTAAAAATGATTAAGATTAATAGGGGTGCCCAAACTTTTTCATATGACTGTAAATCAAATGAATATTTGATGTGACCACCTTTTGGAGGAAGAGTCCTGGTTTTGATGATATGGCCACCAGAGCCTTGATCTCAACATTACAAGTCTGTCTGGGATATATATGAAAAGACAAAAGAATTTGAACAAGATCTGTGGTCAATTGTTCATGATATTTGGAACAATCTCCCTGCCTGCTCGGTTCCCACTGTGTACAAGGGTACCTAGAAGAACTGATGACAGGCAAGGGGTGGTCACACTATATATTAATTTGGTTTAGATTTACTTTTTGTTCATTTCATTTTGGTAACACAAATACAAAGATACAGTGCATGACAATTCCTATGTTCTACTCCTATTAATTAGAATTAGACCTTGCACAATACTTCCTGCATCACACCCAATGTTAATTTGGATAGAAAAACCTAATTATAATGGCATTCTCACTTAAAAAAAAATACCCTACACTGACCCAAAATTGATCATGAACAAAAGTCATGTCCATATGTTCTATTTGGGAAAACCCAGTCTCTCCCTTCCCTCTCCCTTTAACAGCTGAAAAATGAGCGACTTTCTATGAGTGCTCTCATTCTGGTGGACTTGAGCCATCTTGTATTACATGAATGGCCACCCGTCTGAATTTCCCCATGTCATACTACCTGTGGCAGCAGACGAAATGCCTCATTTGTCATGACTATTCCTGCCAAAGTCAAATGTTTTTGTCATGCTGTTTTGCCCCCATTTTGGAAGGAATGTGTTTGATAAGACAAGCTTAATGCACTTGATGAGTACCTTTAACATTATTTGCCATTTTGATTAATATTAACTATTAAATGTCAATGTCATCTGCTGCTGTAAAAGGATGAGTTTGAAAGTACCATAAAACTCATATTTAAAACAAGTAAATAAAATTGTCTGAAACTTGCAAAAGACTGCAAACATTGAATTGACTGATTAAGGGTACTATGGACTCTTGAATGATTGAAGGAATCAAATCCTTGAAAACAAGGCAGGTTCCAAACCTTAATACTCATTTAGATACTTTATTCTCACTGGGCCTGTTGTGTTCTTGGTAATGTAACTGTGTTGTTTGCATTTCGGTATATTTTCTTTGTGATCAGATTACTGTATGTACATCATGCTTATTTGAGATATTAAGATAGGCAGGGTGTTTTTGTGTCACAGTTAAGCTGTATTTGCCTTCATTTTCGTGTGTTGTAATGTTGTAAAGCGTGCTGAAAATCTAATAAATTATTTAACATAGTTCAAAATGGATACTTTGAAATTACAAACAAATATCCCCTGGTTCAGTCTGTTCACCAGTAGTTTTGGTTCACAGATGTCGATCAAAACAGCCTATTTTAATTCACAATCTAATTATTTCTCTAACTATTTAACTGTAAAATATAGTCAATATTAGAAAGGTACAAAGACTTGCAGATTAAAATCAAATTCTTTAAAATTAAACGATAACTTTAAAGGCCCCAGTAAATAAGGGCAGGGGGCAACTAGGAGTCCACAATAATAGAGATAGTTAGTGTATTACTTGTAAAGTAGTCTATGTATTGTTATATAAGGTATATTTACTGACATCAAGCAGAGATTTTAAAAGTGTCAATTAATTAAAAACACTAACTTAGAAAGTCTCATCTCCCCCCCCCCCCCCCCGTCCCTTGTAAATTGCAAGCCCATGTGGTCAGGGCTCTATTTCCAATACATGTCTGTCAATCATGTTATTTTATGTGATATCTAAAATACAATGACTCAGTCATGAACCTGCTTTTTGTAGTTGTGCTTAGTGACCAATGTGAAAGTTACAAGAATACAGGATTTTTTTTCTCTATTAACAATGACATGCCATATCACAGACAGTATTACAGTATGCTTCTAAAAGAAAATAATGCTGCAAGCAGAGGTAAATGAAGACCATTAATAATACAGCAATATACAGTAGTTATAGTATAATACCAGTAAGTGATGCAAGACATTGCTGTCTATGGGAGATTCTCTACATAGATGTTGAGGCTGGTCTTAGGCTCAACACTAAAGGTACGGAGGCCATTTTTTAACTTTAGGGGATTGTCCTGGCCTGCAATGCCCGTGTTCATAGTGAACTCTGATCACGGGCACTAGCGCCAGGTCTCCGCTGTATTCTAACCGATTGCTATGGCAGCCACGCTGCAGCAGAGCTGTAGCCATCTTTAACCACTTCCATACCAGATGCTTTACCCCCTTCCAGACCAGGTACTTTTTTCGGTGACACATAAGGCTTTATTTTTATGTTTTTATTTTTGCATGTGTTTTAATATTTTTTATATCCGGGAAAATATAAACAAAAGAGCAGGGAAATTGTGTCTGTTTTTCACTTTTCATTTTTTTTTAATTTAATAACACAAAGTGCTACTAAAAAACTTTATAAAATAGTTTTTACTCTCCGTTACGGTAATTTTTATTTTGTATGGTGTCATCGGGGGTGGGGCTATAACCTTTAATAAGGCGTTTTAATAAGGGTGTATTATTTTATTTATTTTTTTAATTATTTACATTTTTTTTTTTTTTTACTTTTCGAGTTTTTTTTTTACATTGTGTCCCCATAAGGTCATAATAGACCTTTGGGGATATCTGATCACTTTTTTCTTTCTGTTGCGGAGGCTGATTTCCCCTGTAACTGCGGCTTGTACATTTAGCCCCAGTTGCAGGAGGAATACAGCCTTGCACATTACTATGTGTAGGACCCAGCAGCTCTAACAGACTCTGATACCAACGGATCACATGTCCGCCGGGTCAGAGGGGAGCCACCAGATGGTGTATGGTGTATACACAGCGATCGGGAAGGCGGGTAATAAACCTTCCCTGTCTTCTCTCTGGGGCTCCGGCTGAAGTTACAGCCAGCTCCCCATTTCAGCAGCTGCACGATTTCATGCAGCTGCTGAGTTCTGCTTGGATGTACTGGTATTTCCTTGCAGAACTAGACAACCACCTTCCGGACGTAAAAGCCCAATGGGCGGTCCGGAAGTGGTTAAAGACCCAGCATTTGCCATACTATTACGGCATATGTCGGGAAGGGGTTAAATGAAGCAGTGATCAGGAGTATAGCAGTTTAATGATAATGTGAACAATGGTTCATCCCCATACAGTTTGCATATGCAGACGTGCTGCTGAACATAGATTTTGTTGTGTGCAAAAAAGATGTGATCAGCCACACGTGAGCATTTGCTCAGTTTTTGGCTGGCTGCTGCCATATTTACATGTGGCAAAAATGTTTCATACAGTTTTGAAAGTGACAAGAAAAAAATCCATGGCTAAGAAGAATCATAAAATAAACCAAATTTATTGACCTCTTCCCATTTTTTGATGGACTCGTACATCATGTAGACAGTGATTATACACAGTAGGGGAGTTGTAATTTGCAGCCATCTTCATGTATTAATAGATTTTTAACCTTCTGGTATATTCACTTATAAATGATTTCTTGCAAAAATGTCTGTGATTTTATCTAAATGGAGTTTTTCATATATCCATGCACATGCTGCAGGAACAGCTCCATTTACATGTGTGGAATGGAATTTCGGTAGCAGAAATCTCTGCAACAAATGCAAAAAGTAAAATGTGTACATGCATGCTAAACATAGGGTGGTCTATTGAAGAGAAAAATAGGGTTGGTACTGGGTTAAATTGATGTAGGAAATATAACAAATGTCTTTGTGTAGAGACTTTTAAATGTGCCTTATGAAGGGACCTTTGTTGTTTGTTTTCTAGTAAATAAATGTACAGTATATATGTAATTTAATATGACAAAAAAGTGTGTAAAACTGATTCTCTTAACATATATATATATATATATATATATATATATATATATATTTAATAGGAGCCATAAAATGTTGAAGAATCATTACCAATGTGATCTATTTTTTTTTTTTTTTTTTGTACAAAACATTCGTGTATAGAATTCCAGCTGAAAGGTGGCATGTGCAAATCTGATAAATTTGTCACAGATTTTGCCTGTTTGGTATAATAATAATAATAATACATTTTATTTATATAGCGCCAACATATTCCGCAGCACTGTACAATTTGTAGGGTTCAAATACAGACAAAAAAGATACATTACAAAGAAAGTCAATTCACACTGTGGGACTGAGGGCCCTGCTCTCAAGAGCTTACAATCTATGAAGTAGAAGGGGTGACACAAGAGGTAGCAGGGGCAACATCAGAGGTAGTATTGCTTATACAATGGTCAGACAATTTTGTAATAGAGGTTACTGTCAGTAACCTTGTATAGTTTAGTGTTGTTTCATTTTCGTCAGGAGTAATATTGTAAGTCTGTTCTTATGTCTCCAAGTAGAACAAGCATCAATAATGTTGGCTTTGCTGGGTGGCTTCAGATGAAAATGAAACATGACATATTCAGGGTCATGTTATGTAATTTGTTGAAGAAATCTATGTAGCTGTAATATATAATAATATTAAAAATGACGGTCAATAAAAATGATGGATCAAATTCCTTTATACATTTCTCTAAGATGTTGGACTAAATCTTAGAGTGTAAGTACTCTCACGAGACATCAGGCAGTTAGGATAACATGCTTTTCTGAGGGCCAGTCAGGCCAGCTAGACGACCTGATGTGATTTTTGGAAGATTTTGGTATTTTCACACTTGTGATTTTATTCCTATCCATTAACTTCAAGAATCAATTTGCACCACATTCTTAGGCCTTATCCTCATAGGAATTAACACTTGTATGCTCTTCTCATCTTTACTGACAGTTATGACAGTTAAAGGCTAACTATGTTTCTTTCCACAAGAAGCATTTACTATGTAATGACTAAACCTGTAGGTACTAAAACTGTCATCTCTCCTGTTAAACACAGTACATTAATGATTACATGAGTGTACCCACATATGCAACATTAACTCTCAGCTGTCACTTTATATTATTTATATGACCTGAAATAGTATGTTTAAGTCATTCTTCTGAGTAATGTCATTGAAAAAATAAGAGGCATTTATTAAATTATTGAGTGTGTGTTAAACAAAATGTGCTGCAGAATAGTGTTATGCAATAATGTTGTCCTTCAGTATATATTGAGCATTTAGATCACAGCTGTAAACTTCTTTTTGTCTATTTATATCTTATGTAAATGAAAGATCTAGCATTACTTACCCCAACATTTTTTTTCTTAAAATACAGTGAATTACCTGAAATTTGGACATGTCAAGACACAGGTGTTTCCTCTAGATTCCTCCATAAGGTCTTCTGCAAACACTACAGTAAAGGCACAGATTCTACACTGTACTATACATCCTGTAAGATATCAACATTCTAATAAAGCTTTATCCATCAGTGAGCAAAACAACTTGGGTGAAAGGAATAGAGGAGAAATCACAGAAAGGGTGGGAAATCATAGGCCCAAAGCTTTATTGAAAGACAGACACACTAAGTGTGGAGGGGGAACGAGAAGAGTATCAATCTTCTCCTTGATTGGGGAATCTCTGCCCAGGATGTGGACCAGCATGCAGCAATCATTGATGAACATCCTCTCCTAGTTCTATAACTAGGTATTTTCTGGTTGCAAAGCGTTCTTAGCTTCATGGATAGCCCCAGTGTTTTATATCCCAGGGAAGAGTCCATAGATCATTGAGGTGAACTCTAGAATTCTCCTGAGTCTCTGAGTTGATTTTCCAGGGTGTCCCACAAGAGGTGCAATGGTGTGCCCTCATCAGGGAAGAGGAGGGTACTCCTTTGTTAGATGAAAGACTGTTGACTGAGGTCAGCAGGGGTGCTTTGTCTCATTGAAGAGACCACCATATCAAAGAGTGGATACTAAGAAGCCATGTATTCTTCCATAGGAATTCTGGGAAAAGATTAATTTTCTTTGTTTAAAAAGATAAAATAAAACTTTGCCTATAGAGCCACTTTCAAAGAAGTCATCTGACACGGCTTTCTTTTTCTGACTAGGAAATCTAAATCTTTGTAAAATAATGTTATCTATTTCAGCTGTCTTTCTAGTGTGTCCTTTTACAATAGATTTTAGTGTATTGGTATATTTTTTTCAGGTGTTTTTTCAAGTTCTACAAAGAATCTTGTGGGAACATGCTAAACACTACAAAGGAGCAGAAACAACAATATAGTGTTATCAATCATTTCTATTAATGTCAATGTAATATCTAGAAGCAGTGTTTTTTTATATAGAAAATGGCACCAAAACACGATGAAAAATGCTGTAGAATGATTTGCATGAATCCAGCCTTGTATACAGCACTTGAAAAGCAGCATAACTGCGTGGACAAAAGCAGATCTCCATCATCCTGTGTAATTTGGCTATAACTTCTTAATTACTAGTATATGACTATTGTGTGTAGAAATGCCCTAAAAGGCTATGTTCACATCTGCGTTGGAGTCTCTGGAAACTCCATCGCAGTGTGCATCAAAAATTGCTGGACAAAAAAAAAATCTTTTTCATCCGTCGATTTCCGTTTTAAAGAACGGACACTCAATGGATTCCACTATAGCTAAAAATAAAACTAAAATTAAATAGAAAAAATATTATTTATTATTGGCTAAAATGAATTGCTCATATAATATAACTATTGTTGTAATTCATTTATTGAAATTGAAGTGTAATATTTATATCTGTGTACTGTAGTACAGGATTGCACAACCCACAGCCACATTGCCCCCAGTTGAGGCATGCACCTCACTGGACACAAGCATACAAAGACACATGCAAGCAGGCAATCAGTTTTGTCTCTGGCTCGCTGAATAAATGTAAGGGCATGGCCACACACTCCAACAATTGGATGAATTGAAGCTCGCCACCACTGTTCCAGTAATGAGAATTTTCCTTCCCATCAGCGCTTTGCTCATTGGTTGTTACAGCTCTTTGCACACAATGAAGACTGTGTTTTAGCACAGGATCCTGTATTAACTAATGAGCACTTTCCACGATAATAAGGGGAAACCCCTCATAAGTTACTGTATGACTCTGACTCAAATCACACAGACACAGAGAAGGGAAGCACACATTTTTAATAGGAGGTTATTGGTAGGTATTTTTTTTTCCTTTAATTTTGAATTCAAAAACTTACAAAAGACATACCCCAAATAACCAAGATAATCTCTTAAACCTCCCCTCCCATTTCCACTTCTCCAGCAGGTATTTAATTTGATAAAAAGTACGTTATAAACAATTATTATAAAAAGAGCCAACAGAATGCTCCTTCCCCATTTGGCCAGAGTGCCCGTTCCCCATACCAGACTATCCTTTCCCCATTTTGGTGTCCATCACTTTACTAGCCAAAAGAGAGCATCATTCTGTGCTCTGGTGTCTGGCATTTTAGGCTGAATCTGATATGGAAACTAAAAAACCTGCAAATCCAACATGCTCGTATTCACCATGCAGTGTAAATGGCATGTTACTATCATTTTGTTGTTGCCGCTATGTGTTACTGCTTTACAGGATCCATGACATCTTTATTTTAATCCAGATTCAACTTCTTTTAAAAAAGGCTGTAATGTTTTAAAATAGAAAATAATTATTACTTGCTTTCTAGCTTAAAGGGGTATTCCTACCAACATAACCATTTTTAAATTTGTAGATAAAAGATAAACATTTTTGCAAATATAAGTAATTAAACATTTTGCAGACTTTTAAAGATTTTCTCTAAATATCTTGTGGTCACAAGCTGTTGTCTTGATCGGTTACCAGTGGAAACGACCATGAATGCAGGACCTTTCTACTGTCAGAAAATCAGCCATGACTTCCTTATTGTGGTCAGGATATTTTCTGATACATGTAGTGTCCCTGCCTGATAACCCAGCTACAATAAGAAAATCATGGCTGGGTTCCTGACAAGACAGAGATAATAAAAAGTTTCTGCATCTGTAGTCGTATCCATTGGCAACTGATCAAGAATACAGATGTCACCACTAAGATGGTTAGAGAAAATCTTTTAAACTCTGCAGAATTTTTAACTACTTATATTTGTAAAAATGTTTAACTTTTACTTATCTACAAATATAGATATGATTATGTTCATGGGAATACCCCTTTAAGCTCTGTGGCATTCTGTAGGTTGATCTTTGCAATGGCAATCTCTGGCTTCCTATTTGTCATTGCTATAGGACTGCACTATAAAGTCATAAACTTTATATATACTCTATAATGCCAGAAATATTACAGTTTTCTTGCAGTAAAGCCACAAGTAAGCATTTGAGTAGTTTATAGGCTATGTACACCTTTCTGACAATTTTTAATTATTTCATTATATCTGTTATTGGCTAAAACACATTTCCTTGCTTTTCTCAATGCAACTAGCGCTCATATACAGAAGTTCTAATTGCTGTGTTCCCTTTACAAAGAAATCTGATGACGTACGTTGTGTGACTGTTATCTTTGTTCTCCTAACTGCTCATAAACACTTAACTAAGCTGAAATCTTATCAATAATTCATCATAAATGAATATTTATGAGCAGTTAGGAGCACAGAATGAGCTTTCAGATACATCTCCCTGTAAAGGGGGCACAGCACCCTTGAACTATATGGAAGAGAATTAACACTGCAGAAGGAAAGGTGAGCGTTTTTTTTTTCAATAAACCGATAAAAGTTATAATGAAATAATTAAAAAAATGACCCTGGAGGTGTACATAGCTTTTAAGTTTTATTGTGGCTTCTTGAATTTGAACAATTTGAATTTTTTTTTAGTGTGGCCCTCAGACCAAAGACCTATTGTTTCAATCATATTTTTAATTTTATTAAACTTATTTGTTAAGAATGTTTGGTGAAGTTGTTTGTCTTTTTTTTTTATAAATTCTTTATTTATATCAAAAATAGAAACACAAACAACAAACCATGTAAAGGCGGCCTCCACATAAATGAGGCCGGGAACAAACTGCAAAAGAAAAACCACTGACAATCCGCTGATATCACATAAGGGAGATACTTCCAGAAAAGTATGCGTAAAATCAGAGGGAGGGAGAAAGGGAAAGGCAGAAGAGTAGAAAGGGGAGAACAGAAGCGAGAAAGTTAAAGGAGAGATGACGGAGAGGATAGGAGGGAGTGGAGAGAGGAGGAATAGGAAAGGAGAGAAGAGAGAGAAAAAGGGTGGGGGAGAACGGAAGACTGGGTCAGGAGGTCCAGCAGCCCCACCAACGGAAGTACCACCCACAGACTCCAGTTCAACGTTCAATGCACCAGGTCCCTGTAATTGGTGAAGTTGTTTTTCATTGTCCATGTTATTATCTATATTTAAAAAAATCCTAAAAAATAGTCCAAAGTAGATTGTGACTTCCTGTCTCCTAGAGATGGACCATGGGCCATAGGTACAAAAGGTCATTGCAGATTGCACAGAGGGGAGAGTAGATATGCTATGAAATCACCTCTTAAGACTGGTGGATTTTGTGTCTTATCTACATACAGTGGGGAAAAAAAGTATTTAGTCAGCCACCAATTGTGCAAGTTCTCCCACTTAAAAAGATGAGAGAGGCCTGCAATTGACATCATAGGTAGACCTCAACTATGAGAGACAAAATGAGAAAACATATCTAGAAAATCACATTGTCTGATTTTTTAAGAATTTATTTGCAAATTATGGTGGAAAATAAGTATTTGGTCACCTACAAACAAGCAAGATTTCTGGCTCTCACAGACCTGTAACTTCTTCTTTAAGAGGCTCCTCTGTCCTCCACTCATTACCTGTAGTAATGGCACCTGTTTGACATTGTTATCAGTATAAAAGCCACCTGTCCACAACCTCAAACAGTCACACTCCAAACTCCACTATGGTGAAGACCAAAAGAGCTATGGAAGGACACCAGAAACAAAATTGTAGACCTGCACCAGGCTGGGAAGACTGAATCTGCAATAGGCAAGCAGCTTGGTGTGAAGAAATCAACTGCGGGAGCAATAATTAGAAAATGGAAGACATACAAGACCACTGATAATCTCCCTCGATCAAGGACTCCACGCAAGATCTCACCCTGTGGGGTCAAAAATCACAAGAACGGTGAGCAAAAATCCCAGAACCACACGGAGGGACCTAGTGAATGACCTGCAGAAAGCTGGGACTAACGTAACAAAGGATACCGTCAGTAACACACTACACCACCAGGGACTCAGATCCTGCAGTGCCAGACGTGTCCCCCTGCTTAAGCCAGTACATATCTGGGCCCATCTGAAGTTTGCTAGAGGGCATTTGGATGTTCCAGAAGAGTATTGGGAGAATGTCATATGGTCAGATGAAACCAAAGTAGAACTGTTTGGTAGAAACACAACTCGTCATGTTTGAAGGAAAGTGAATGCTGAGTTGCATCCAAAGAACATCATACCTACTGTGAAGCATGGGGGTGGCAACATCATGCTTTGGGGCTGTTTCTCTGCAAAGGGACCAGGACGACTGATCCGTGTACATGAAACAATGAATGGGGCCATGTATCGTGAGATTTTGAGTACAAACCTCCTTCCATCAGCAAGGGCATTGAAGATGAAATGTGGCTAGGTCTTTCAGCATGACAATGATCCCAAGCACACCGCCAGGGCAACGAAGGAGTGGCTTCGTAAGAAGCATTTCAAGGTCCTGGAGTGGCCTAGCCAGTCTCCAGATCTCAACCTCATAGAAAACCTTTGGAGGGAGTTGAAAGTCCGTGTTGCCCAGAGACAGCCCCAAAACATCACTGCTCTAGAGGAGATCTGCATGGAGGAATGGGCCAACATACCAGCAACAGTGTATGCCAACCTTTTGAAGACTTACAGAAAACATTTGACCTCTATCATTGCCCACAAAGGATATATAACAAAGTATTGAGATGAACTTCTGTTTTTGACCAAATACTTATTTTCCACCATAATTTGCAAATAAATTCTTTAAAAATCAGACAATGTGATTTTCTGGATTTGTTTTCTCATTTGGTCTCTCATAGTTGAGGTCTACCAATGTCAATTACAGGCCTCTCATCTTTTTAAGTGGGAGAACTTGCACAATCGGTGGCTGACTAACTACTTTTTTCCCCCACTGTATACATGATAGCTGTAATCATCAGTGTGCAGATAAGTGAGGTACCTGCTGCAAAGAGTTCTCCTACATAGGAAGGGTCAGTATATTTTGGCTTAGTGGCCAGAGTCAGTACTGCATGATTTTTAGATATTTTTTAAAATATCAATTATAACTTGGAACATTTTTTAAAATCTCACCAAAAATCTTTAATAAAATAGCTATTTTTTGGGACACTTTACCTTCAAATATACAACCAATATTCTTTGTGTTCCATACAATAATCGTACGTGTGCAAACATAAATCTTATGGCCCTAATGATATCAAGTGGCAGCCATCACTATTTGCTGGTACAAGACATATTTACTGAGTAAGTGTAACTTTTTTGTTTTGTATAAGTCATTACTTTAGGTCATAAGGTAACCAGATTAACTTGTCCTTAATAGGCTTGTTATTTATTGGGTTATCAAAGTTACTGCACCTTGTAAGCAGAATAATTATGATCAGATATATGTCTGGTCAGGAATGGAGACCTTTTCAATAAAAGATAAAAATTCTTGTATAAACTATAATATTTTTATCATCTAAAATATAGATACTTAAAACATTTATCTGTTGAAAGTGGTTTTCAGGGCACTGGAGTTTGTTAAAATGGAAGTAAGATGCCATGAATTTGACAATTTAGCAATATCATGTATAATTGAATATCTGACCTCAATTACCCTGTGTAGAGAAAGATTTAATTACCACTGTTGAAAGATTTAGCATATTCTGTTATGTTCCTGTCTAGATGATAGTTTATGATGTTTTTATTTGATCAAGACTATCCCCTAATTCATAGCACTTTCTATTTAAAATTCTGGTCTTAACATATTTAATGCTTTATTGTTTATGTTCACATTTGAACCACATATAACAGATTATAGTTGGGTATATTTTATATTAAAAATATTTAGTTTTTTTTAAATCTAAATGTATCTACTGCTGGTTCTGAGTTACAGCCTGGATTACAGTATCTTGCCATGCACATAATTGCCAGCATTGGCCCTGCTATATATTAACACTTTGGCCATTTGAATTTAGCAACAAAGCACCCAAATTCAATAGACCAATGACCGATAGCAGTCGTAGCTCTGTTATGCTTTTCTTTTTTGACACTGCCACCAATTAACATTACTTATTATCCTTGTACTATGACATCACTGTGCTGTAGCAGCTTACAGCAGCGGTGAGTCCACTGTGTTTTTTTCTCTACCTCTGTCACCAATGTATTTATGGTCCCTATTTTGTGATATCATTGTGCCACTACACAGGGATAAATAGATAAAAATCCTTTTCACCTGCAAAAATAAATTTGTTCTTTAGTTTCGCTATTAAATATTAATTCCTCATTTCTGTCTACATGACCTTCTTTATCACTTGTGGGTATAGAATGCTACTTTTGGTATGGACATCTGTATTACTGCTTACTCCAAGTTTGAACCTTTATAACACTATTACATCCTGAGTTTGTGACAGTGGTTAATCTAGGTCCGTGATGGCGAACCTATGGCACGCGTGCCAGAGAGGGCACGCAGAGCCCGCTCAGTTGGCACGCGCACCGTCGCTATGATCGCTCACTAACGGGAAATCCAGTACAGGATTCCCCGTTAGTAAGCGATCGCTTCTTTCAGCTGTATGTGCAAATGCGCATACCGCTGAAAACTGTCAGTGTAGGCCACGGTCCGCAGGATCGCTGCTTACACGGTAGATGCTACATCAGTAAAGGCTAAATATTGTACTCCGGAAGGACCTTCTGACGTCATAAAGTCACATGACAGGGTAGGCGTGTCTTTACTTCAAGAAGGTCCTTCTACATAAAGAAAAATTGTATCCTGAGCAGTGGAGGAACATGAAGAGATGTGGGGTGCGGGGTGTAGCGTGGGGGGAGAGATGTGGGGTGCAGGGTGTAGAGTGGGGGGAGAGATGTGGGGTGCAGGGTGTAGTGTGGGGGGAGAGATGTGGGGTGCAGGGTGTAGAGTGGGAGGAGAGATGTGGGGTGCAGGGTGTAGAGTGGGGGGAGAGATGTGGGGTGCAGGGTGTAGAGTGGGGGGAGAGATGTGGGGTGCAGGGTGTAGAGTGGGGGGAGAGATGTGGGGTGCAGGGTGTAGTGTGGGGGAGAGATGTGGGGTGCAGGGTGTAGTGTGTGGGGGGGGGATGTGAGGTGCAGGGTGTAGAGTGGGGAGAGATGTGGGGTGCAGGGTGTAGTGTGGGGGGGATGTGAGGTGCAGGGTGTAGTGTGGGGGAGAGATGTGGGGTGCAGGGTGTAGTGTGGGGGGGAGAGATGTGGGGTGCAGTGTGTAGAGTGTGGGGGAGAGATGGGTACAGGGTGTAGTGTGGGGGGGATATGTGGGGTGCAGGGTGTAGTGTGGGGGGGATGTGAGGTGCAGGGTGTAGAGTGGGGAGAGATGTGGGGTGCAGGGTGTAGTGTGGGGGGGGTGTGAGGTGCAGGGTGTAGTGTGGGGGGAGAGATGTGGGGTGCAGGGTGTAGTGTGGGGGGAGAGAAGTGGGGTGCAGTGTGTAGAGTGTGGGGGAGAGATGGGTACAGGGTGTATGTGGGGGGGTATGTGGGGTGCAGGGTGTAGTGTGGGGGGGGAGACGTGGGGTGGGGGCAGGGTGTAGTGTGGGGGGAGAGATGTGGGGTGCAGGGTGTAGTGTGGGGGGAGAGATGTGGGGTGCAGGGTGTAGTGTGGGGGGAGAGATGTGGGGTGCAGGGTATAGTGTGGGGGGAGAGATGTGGGGTGCAGGGTGTAGTGTGGGGGGAGATGTGGGGTACAGGGTGTAGTGTGTGGGGGAGAGATGTGGGGTGCAGTGTGTAGTGTGGGGGGGAGAGATGTGGGGTGCAGGGTGTAGTGGGGGGAGAGATGTGGGGTGCAGGGTGTAGTGTGGGGGGAGAGATGTGGGATGCAGGGTGTAGTGTGGGGGGAGAGATGTGGGGTGCAGGGTGTAGTGTGGGGGGGAGATGTGGGGTACAGGATGTAGTGTGGGGGGAGAGATGTGGGGTGCAGGGTGTAGTGGGGGGAGAGATGTGGGGTGTAGTGGGGGGGGGGAGAGATGTGGGGTGTAGTGGGGGGGTAGAGATGTGGGGTGTAGTGTGTGGGGGAGAAATGTGGGGTACAGGGTGTAGTGTGGGGGGAGAGATGTGGGGTGTAGTGGGGGGGGGTAGAGATGTGGGGAGAGATGTGGGGTGAAGTGTGTGGGGGAGAAATGTGGGGTACAGGGTGTAGTGTGGGGGGAGAGATGTGGGGTGCAGGGTGTAGTGTGGGGGGTGAGATGTGGGGTGCAGGGTGTAGAGTGTGGGGAGAGATGTGGGGTTCAGGGTGTAGAGTGGGGGTGGGGGGAGAGATGTGGGGTGCAGGGTGTGTGGGGGAGAGATGTGGGGTGCAGGGTGTAGTGTGGGGGGGAGAGATGTGGGGTGTAGTGTGGGGGAGATGTGGGGTGCAGGGTGTAGTGTGGGAGGGAGATGTGAGGTGCAGGGTGTAGTGTGGTGGGGAGAGATGCGGGGTGCAGGCTGCATGCAAGAGGGGGGAATGGGGGATGCAGGGGAGGCAGGTTAATTTAAGGTGTTGCCGTGTTGGCACTTTGCAATAATTTAGTGGGCTTTGAGTTGCAGTTTGGGCACTCGGCCTCTAAAAGGTTCGCCATCACTGGTCTAGGTATTCTCTTAATTGGCTTATTACATATCAGAGTTCATGTTTTGTTTTGTTTTGTTTTGTTCCTAAGGGTTTATTTTTCTGTGTCACTTAATGCTAGGTTCACGCTAGTGTCAGTCTTTCCATTGTCCATTGGAGGACTAGAACAACGGATAGGCAGATTGCTACAACTGTGGTCACATACGGAACCCGACAGACCCCTTTATCTATAACAGGATCTTTCGAGTGTCTATACTTTAAAACTAAAACCGCCACACGAAAAAGTTTGACTTTTGGTCTGCCGATTTTGGATACATACTGTGGCGGAGTCTCCAAACAGAGACATCAATGCAGATGTAAACCTATTAGATCAGATCAGATTAGAAAAAAGTGATATATCTCACTATATTTCTGCTTTTAATAAATTAATTCCTTTTAGGTAGGCATAAAATATTGTGCATTGTGCTTTGAACAATAGATGATGTTACAGTTTATCTATTCCTCTTCCTGCACAGAGCAAGCCCAGAAAATTATCCCATAGATAGTGAGTCAGCTCCAGATTATTGTTGTCTGTGGCCATGACGATACTGTAAAGCAGGGGTTGGCCACCCCTGGCACGCATGCCACTGTTGGCACGCATGGCATATTTTGCTGGCACGGGACCTGCAAGCATTAAATTGCTGCTTCCCTGCCCACCAATGAGAAGAGTGAGGAAAGCCCAGGAGGCAGAGCCATGTGCATCCCTACAAAGAGGAGGAGGAGAGGAGAGAGAGGAGAGGGAGTGCTCCATTCAGCAAAGTGAAAGTAAAAAACCAGGTAAATGCTGGGGTTACTAGTCTTATTAATGTCAGGCATGTGGGGTTATTAATTTAGTTTTAGTAACTCCATGTGCCTCACATTAATAGCAATTAATCCCATCATGTCCCGTACATTAACCCCTGTGTGCCTCATCTAGAGTTACTAATATGTGAGACATATGGAGGTACTGATAAAGGAGCTCAATAATGAAGATACTTGATTATTACCTCCATGTGTCTCACATATCAGTAACTCTTATGTGAAGCACACAGGGGTTAATGTGAGGGACATGATGGGGTTAATTGCTAATAAAGGGGACCTTTCATGTCCTCATCAAAGTGCGGTTTTATACACCGCCAGAAAGCCAACAGTGCGCTGAATTCAGCTTTCTTGGTATGTGCTCCGGGGCTAGAGAGAAATTAACGGCACTAATATCTCCCCACTGTCAGAAGGGCGTTCCTTACCTGGGCAGTAAGGAACGCCCCTCTGACAGTACAATGCTATGTTAGAGTACAGTCGGCGGGCATTGTTTACAGCCTAGTGATGACACTGGTCAGTAACATACGCCTTTCTGACAGTGGGGAGATATCGGTTAATTTATCTCCAGCCCCGGGGCACATACCCGGAAAACTGTCGGCTTTCTAGCGGTATATAAAACCGCATGTGCATGAGCACATGAAAGACACCCTTTAAAAAGTGGACCTATCATTAGATTTTGGCATTAGCAGCAGCACTTCTCACTACAGCGCATGTGCAGAATTTGCATACGCTGTAGTGAGAAGTGCGGCTGACGCAGCAAAGAATAATAAGAAGAGGATATCTTCACATGAAGGGGCGTGCAGCAGCAAGAGGAAGTGGAATATTGGATATGATGGTGCTGTGCTCAGCGCCCCCGGTGCTCCGTACACAGAATTAGCATATAAGAATAAAGTAGTTCTTTCAAAAACGATGTTGGAGAAAAGATAAAGAAAGGTAGGGATAGAATAGCCTTTCTAAAGGCACATGGAGTTACTAAATTGTAATGCACATGATTATATACTTGTGGATAGAAGTACGGAGCCATACATTTCAATGGGCCCATACACATAGATGTCGTTTTTACGGCTGTGTGTCTGGGCCAATTTGAAGAGCTGCAAAATATAGAGCAGGTCCTATATCTGTCTGCATTTGCAGCCCTGTCAATTCATTTTTAATGCATAGGTCAGTGAAAACCACATCCATGCCGTTTGTGTGCAGGAAGCCTAAGGCTGAGGCCCCACGTTGCGGAAACGCAGATTTTTTTTATTGCAGGTTTTGCTGCAGTGTTTTGAGCCAAAGCCTGGAGTGGTTTGAACAGAAGGTAGAAGTATAAGAGCTTCCTATATATTTCACATTCCTATTGTAGACATTCTTGACTTTGGCTCAAAAAAACGCAGCAAAATCTGCAACAAAAAAAGCTGTTTTTCCACAACATGGGGCCTCAGCCTAATGGTGTTTCTTTTCAGGTGGTGACACACTCTGTACCCAGGTGTGACTATAGCCAAATCCAGTCCCCGGGCACCAGTGCTTTCACTTTTGGGTAAGTGTGACACCCATTAGTTACTGGATGTGGTTTTGCTGTCACTGCACTGCCAGGAATTAAATGTGGCTGAAATTGATCCGCTTTTCACTTACAGTGAAAGTACTGGTGGCCCAGGAGTGCAACATTCAGGTACATAGTGTTTCACCATCCTACAGGTGTTACCTCACTGCTCCCAGTCATATACATTTACCACTAATTGTGGGTTACACATGTACTTACGTTGCTTCTAATGGAAAAGTACAGGTGTATCAAGGCAAAGAGCAGTAAACGCACGTGACTGGAAGCACAGTATGACAGCACCCCTATGCTGTGGTTTGTGTTATATGACATTAGTGTAGGTGTCGTCAGCTTTACAATTATTGCGCGGCACTCCGAGGACCTCATCTTTTGATTTTTTTATTTAACTCAGCACACCAAACATAAAAAGATTGCCTACCCCTGCTGTAAAGCATATCACAAAATCTTCAAATATAGAATTAAAAATTCTACAATCACTCTATAGAAACAAGTTAGAAAAAAGTGATATATTCCACCATCTGCTTTTAATAAATTAATTCCTTTTATGTAGGCAGAAAGTATGTGGCATTGTGCTGTGGAAAACACAACGTTAATATTCCTTAAAAGTTCTCATCAACAGTTTAATGTCATAAACTGATATCACATAAAGGCTAGATCTTTGGTGCTACAGTGCTGGCCAAAAGTATTGGCACCCCTGCAATTCTGTCAGATAATACTCAATTTCTTCCAGAAAATGATTGCAATCACAAATGCTTTGGTAATAATATCTTCATTTAATTTGTCTTCAATGGAAAACCACAAAAAAAATTGTCAAAAAGCCAAATTGGATATAATTCCACACCAAACATAAAAAAGGGGGTGGACAAAAGTATTGGCGCCCTTTGAAAAATCAGGTGATACTTCTCTAATTTGTGTAATTAACAGCACCTGTTACTTACCTGTGGCACATAACAGGTGGTGGCAATAACTAAATCACACTTGCAGCCAGTTGAAATGGATTAAAGTTGACTCAACCTCTGTCCTGTGTCCTTGTGTGTACCACATTGAGCATGGAGAAAAGAAAGAAGACCAAAGAACTGTCTGAGGACTTGAGAAGCAAAATTGTGAGGAAGCATGAGCAATCTCAAGGCTACAAGTCCATCTCCAAAGACCTGAATGTTCCTGTGTCTACCGTGCGCATTGTCATCAAGAAGTTTAAAGCCCATGGCACTGTGGCTAACCTCCCTAGATGTGTACGGAAAAGAAAAATTGATGAGAGATTTCAACGAAAGATTGTGCGGATGGTGGCTAAAGAACCTCGACTAACATCCAAACAAGTTCTAGCTGCCCTGCAGTCCGAGGGTACAGCAGTGTCAACCCGTACTATCCGTCGGCGTCTGAATGAAAAGGGACTCTATGGTAGGATACCCAGGAAGATCGCACTTCTGACCCAGAGACATAAAAAAGCCAGGCTGGAGTTTGCCAAAACTTACCTGAGAAAGCCAAAAACTTTTTGGAAGAATGTTCTCTGGTCAGATGAGACAAAAGTAGAGCTTTTTGGGAAAAGGCATCAACATAGAGTTTACAGGAAAAAAAAAGAGGCCTTCAAAGAAAAGAACACGGTCCCTACAGTCAAACATGGCGGAGGTACCCTGATGATTTGGGGTTGCTTTGCTGCCTCTGGCACTGGACTGCTTGACCGTGTGCATGGCATTATGAAGTCTGAAGACTACCAACAAATTTTGCAGCATCATGTAGGGCCCAGTGTGAGAAAGCTGGGTCTCCCTCAGAGGTCATGGGTCTTCCAGCAGGACAATGACCCAAAACACACTTCAAATAGCACTAGAAAATGGTTTGAGAGAAAGCACTGGAGACTTCTAAAGTGGCCAGCAATGAGTCCAGACCTGATTCCCATAGAACACCTGTGCAGAGATCTCAAAATGGCAGTATGGAGAAGGCACCTTTCAAATCTCAGGGACCTGGAGAAATTTGCCAAAGAAGAATGGTCTAAAATTCCAGCAGAGCATTGTAAGAAACTCATTGATGGTTACCGGAAGCGGTTGTTCGCAGTTATTTTGTCTAAAGGTTGTGCTACCAAGTATTAGGCTGAGGGTGCCAATACTTTTGTCCGGCCCATTTTTGGAGTTTTGTGTAAAATGATCAATGATTTGACTTTTTTTTTCATTCTCTTTTGTGTTTTTTCATTGCAAGCAAAATAAATGAAGATCTTATTACCAAAGCATTTGTGATTGCAATCATTTTCTGGAAGAAATTGAGTATTATCTGACAGAATTGCAGGGGTGCCAATACTTTTGGCCAGCACTGTATAATCCATAGAAGTTTACATAGTGTATATGGTACATGTTCCTAAAATATTTGGAAAATGAATTTATCCCTCCTGTTTAGCAAAACACTAAACCACTTTTGGAACATTCATAGTCAACATCACATTGCTGTTGAAATATATTGCTTACCCGATGAAGGACATATTGTTGATAACATAAATTTTATAGTTATTTCTGAAGAAGGACTTAATACAAATTTATCCTTATATTCGTGTCATCACTCTTAAATATAAATTCTAACATACTTTTCGGTTGATTACTAGCCTTTATTCATACTACCATCCTCTTTAGGAAAAGTTTATATTAAACCCTTAGGACCTTATCTATAACTGGTTTACTTTTCTGTTAGTTTAGCTATATGAGGAGTTGTTTATACAGGAAAACTTAATATTTTAAATGCCACCATTTTATGTTTAAAATATATTAACCATTTTTGTGGAAGGTTGGAAAAAACGGCAATTTTCCCATTGTCTTGTGTATTACAATTTTTTATTTCATTTATTTTTCTGTTGTTGCTAAAAATCATAACTTTTCTATTTTTGCATTCAATGTATGAGAACTTCTATTTAGTGGTGCAATTTTGGGGTGCATGGGAATTATTGATTATTGTTTTTGGAGAAGGCTAGATGGGAAAATTTTATTTCACAGATTTTTCACATTTTTATTATGTTTACATGTGTTTTTTTAAATACATTTACTAAATGAAACCAATTTTAATGTAAAAATGGTTTTATTTTTTGTTACTTGGAATTTTTTTTTACATTTTATTTCACTTACTCTAATTTATTTTGTAAGCCTGAGTAGGGGACATTACATCATGATTGTTTGATTGACAAGGCAATATTGTCTTATTATTGCCTTTTGTGAGTCCCCCACCTGCTAAGACAACCATCGGCAACCCATGATCACAGTGCAGTGCCAATGGAAAATAAAAGGGAGCTTCTGTAGACTGCTTAGATGCTGTGGTTAACATTTATCACTGCATCTAATTAGTTTAAAAGTCAAGACTGTCATTATCACCAATGTTGGCTTTTTGAGCAGTAGCCCAGCTGTCAATTACCATTGAGTTGTCACAATGATCATGTGGGCACAGATTCTCTGATCATCATGATGTAACTGTACATCAAAGGTCTTCACCTACCTCAGCACCCTGATGCACAGTGTTAGAGTAACTCTATAGTTAATCTTATATGTTAATCTCATATAGTCATACATATATACTCATTATGAACCTATGTTTGAGAAAGACTTTGTAGCTTCATATTGGCCATGACCTTGCCCTGTTATTTTCCATTTTTGCACGTTTTCTCATTTTTATGCACAGTAAACAATTTGTACTGCCAACTTTTTGAGACAATGAGACCAGACAGATATGGGTGAGGAATGTGAGGGAGTCAAAATTACTTCATCCATCATTGCTAAGTAATATAAGAACTATTGTGTAACATAGTTAAATATAATTTGAGAAGAATTCCCAGAAATTATGTAAAATCCTATATTTGTATGCCAATAACCCATCTCTAATTTACGTAATATCATTGATTACTACTGCTGTTTTATATCCTATAAAATAAAGAACCAGTGATCTTCCAACAGGAGATCTCTGGTAGTTACTGACAAATCTGTGTCGCCTCTGTCTCATTTGCTTATACACCGGTACCAGGGTTACCTAATCTACCTGGGAGTTTATCCGCGATATCAACAGTTATGTTGAGATCTAGGAAGGGTTAAGCTTTCCACATTGTGGAAATGCAGCATTTTTGGCTGCTGCAGAAACTCTGGAAGTCCTGCATTTTACAGTACCAGCAAAGTTTATGAGATTTTGCAGAAAAATTTTGCTGTGTTTTCAAAAACACTGTGTTCTTGAAAAACGCAGCATGTTAATTATAGATTTGATAGGGGAAGAAAAAACATAGCAAAAATTCAATGAAGAATGCTGCAGAAAAAAAAATGCAATGCGTTTTCACAGCTTTTTTTTTAGCTGCATTTCGCTATATGGGGCCCTTATCCTTAAAGAGGACTTGTCATCACTCCTGAAATGTCTGTTTTAGCATTGCATTCATCATTAAACAACTGGAGCATATTGTGGAATTTATTTTCTTAGAAGTGTGTATTGTACTGTTCCTATTATTCCTTCTGAATATTTATGACAACTTAGTGTTAGCATTCCCCTTGCGAACCTCTGAAGATTTGTTTTGTCTCAGGTACAGACAAAGAGATCCTCTGGTTCGTTTTGGTCCAATCTTGTTTGTATAGAACTGGAAGTGAAATCGTTATACTCTGGGGTCTCTTCAGGTGACATGGGTATGCCGAGCATCATGACATCATGACCCTTGGCCTGCCCATGTGACCGTTGGAGCCCAATCAGAGGCCACAGCAGTGACCCTGGGCAAGTGACGTCCAGACACCACAAAGAGACCTTGAACAGGTGAAGAAAGGTGAGTGTATAAATGTTTTTTTATTTTTTTTTTTCACCTCTCCTGGGCCTTCACTTATTATATTATGGGGTCTAAAGACTAACCCTTTTAGCACTGTTTGGACAGTGTCATAGTGTGTAAGGACACACAACAACTGGTATTACCCAGTTGTCAATTTTGTTTATTATATTTTAGGAAGAATAACATATGAAAAGCAATATGGAATTCAAAGAAAAGATGCTCTAGATTTCATATTTCATTAAGAAATATGTATCTGCAAAAAAAGACATGCCAGGAGAGCTGACAGATATTCTTTAGCAATAGTGAAAGAAAAATTTCCTTGGGCGATGTCTGATTATTGCAGCTGCTTCTCCTTCAAGTGATGGGACTTTGCCGAAATACATGGCCATTGACAAGAGTGGCAATGACAAACATTTGTACAGAGTCTCAAGGAGCGTGGTGAAGTAGGAGAGTTTGCGGCTGCCATACAGGCACATATCCCCAATACCCACAAGGGTCAGTTGTTTTACAGAAAGCCAATTTACTTATCAGTGTATTTTTGGCATGTAGGAGAATAGTGGAGTACCCAGAGGAAACCCATGCAAAAACAGGGAGCACATACAAACTCCATGCAGAAAACCCTTTTGGATTTTTGGAATCATTTCAATGTATTACAAGAGCAGTGTATACTTAAATGATGATAAAATAGTAAACACAGTAAATGATAATAGTAAATGAAATCCTTAACATAAATAGTATTTACACTTGTTTATTCACTGTACCTTATAAAAGCTTTGTTCTCCCTCTACACACTGTAACAATATACCTTATATGTATTAGCAGCTCATGACATTTACCAACATAACAAATTTGCCTCAATCCAGAAAAGATACCTGTTGTTGACTATGTCTCCCTTGACCAGTAATAGTTATGAGGATACCCTCCAAATAAGCTCCTTCCAGAAATATAAAGGTTTAAAAATAACAACTTAAAGTAAAAAAAAAAAATCATGACCTCACTTAATTAAAAAACAGAGAAATATACATTCCAGGTTTTTTTTTTTTTTTTGTCATTAATGTTCTATAGGATTTTTATTGATGTAAATTTATATAATGGTTTCAGGTTTTATTTATAGCGAAAAAACATTCAAATAGTTTTAAAAGTATTTAGATCCTTTAGTTTTTTCTCCTTAAAAGCTGAAAGTGACTTTCTGCTACAAGATAAACCAGAGATTTCAGAGTCTTTTTTTTTTCTCTTTTGCTTATTGTCTTTACCTGCTAAATATCACTGTTTTATGACTTACTAAAAGTAATGAGTAAAAATGTCATTTTTCAGTATATTCTGTCATTGGCCGGATAAACAAATATCTGTTTTTCTAGACTGCGGCACTTACTACTATATGTTATGGATAAGAATACTTGTCTTTCTTTTACAGGTTTAGAGTCTTATGAATAGCTAATTTTTAATCAGACAAGTATGGAAACATGACAATGCATCTGAATCACTATACGCTATAACTCTGCAGACTTTCTATGGTGCAGGTGTTTATATTCTTAACTTTAACTTCTAGATAAAACTACCTCCTGTCAACTACAGGTGCATCTCAATAAATTAGAATATATTTGAAACGTTTATTTCTTTCAGTAATTCAATTAAAAAAGTGACCTCCTATATTTTCTAGATTCTTTACACACAGAGTATTCTATTTCAAGTGTTTTATTTCTGTAAATGTTGATTATGGATTACAGGTAATGAAAACCCAAATCTAAGAAAATTAGAATATTGTGAAAAAGTTCAGTATTGTAAATTCAGTGTGTCACCTGCCAAGGTTTCCTAAGCCTTTAAATGGTCCCTCAGTCTGGTTCAGTAGGACACACAATCATGGAAGACGCTGATTATGAATTGTATTACTGAATTACTGAAATGAATGAACGTTTCAAACATATTCTAATTTATTGAGATGTAACTGTATATTATATGTACTATATAAGCAATCCCTACCCCTATTTTCTGGCTACTCATCACTGTGATATTACCTTCATTATACTTCATGAATGACTGTGAATGAATGTATCTCATCAAGAAGTCACGAGAATTTATGGCAAACAGATAATATTAAGGATAAAAACAATTGTTTATTGGTATGCATTAAAAAGTGTAATCCCAGACTAGGATAAAAATCACATAACCAATGCCTCTGATGAAAGGCTATGGAAACTTCAAAGAAACAGGTTTGGTCTAGACAACTAATAATCCCTGGGATCAATTTTTAAATATCCCAAGTCACTTCTGATTCGACTGCATGGTGATTGGCTGAATGGGCATTTTCAGTTGATCAGAGGGACCAGGAAGCAGAAACCAGCAGAGAACCCCAGCAGCATTGGAAAAGGAGAGGTAGGATGACTCAAACAGTGGCAGAACTGGAAGAATGGGTTTGCTTGTAGTCTGTTACCATGGAAACGTAGATCTGCTTAGAAACTGTATACATCAAACAGTATACATTCTATGCATCATTAGTTTATCTGTATTTTAAATGTAGTGGAGATATATAAAAGATATTGTTTGTACACGTATACTGTAGATACTTTAAGTGTTTTCTAGTGCATTAAGACAAAAAGAGTCAGGAGATTTATCCAAATACCCATCACAATCTTTGTAGATACTGTTGCTTGTACAATATTATTTTGGTAATGCAATATATCGTTATGTTTTGGCTATATCAAACAGTCTGAAAGAAAAAGTCCAGACAGTCTTTAAACGGCACTTTACCAGTGGTCAGTGGCTTCAGAGAGGCATAAAGTATAATCCCTCGAAACTAAAGTGGCTGTTATTTCCTGCTAAATCTTATCTTCCAGTTCATCTCCCTGTTTCAGTTCAAGGACACAAAGACATAGTTCAGACCAGTCTTTAAAAACAGCAAATGTTGAGGTTTACTATACTCACAAATGAGTGTAAAGAATCCAGTCGAGAAGAAGTCAATCCAGCTGAAACTTTAGTCTGGCAGTAACAAACAGCACTCTTCTCCAAATACATTTTAACTGTATTTGGTATGACTATGAGTTATAATTGGTATGAGTATAATAAACCACAACGTTTACTGCTTTTAAAGTTATAGGCTGGTCTGTACTATGTCTTTATTTTCTTGGATTGAAACAGGGAGATGAAATAGAAGATCAGATGTAGCAGTGGACAGTGGCGTAATGATCGTGGTCACAGGGAGGGCGACTGCGCCCAGGCCCGGAGGGGTACGGGGTCCACAGCCAGCTGGAAATGGCCAGGGCCCTGGACCGCCATGATAGTGGTTGAGGAAAGCCTTGTTCCCCCACCGCTATACATATTGTTAATGGAAAGGGGCCCGATCAGGCCATTCCCATTCCCATTCCCATTTCCCTGGGCCCCTTTACATTAAATGCCAGTCCAGGGGAGGTGTATAAAAATAAAAAAAATACTTATACTCATCTGTCCTAGGCTGAGCATCCGCTCCGAGTCTCTTCCTGTGGTAGATGCTAAATCCTAGTGAGCTAAAGGACCTTTGATAATGTCATGACCATGTGATCAGACTCTTGTGTGGGTGGAGATATTCTGGATTGTACTGGACATTGTGGTGTTACACAGGAAGCTACTGGGGGTGGAGACTGATGGATGGAGGAGAGAAGAGAACATGTGTGAGCAAGAGGGGGACATTGTGGTGCAGGCTGCGTGTGAGCAAGAGGGGGGAATGGGGGTGCAGGCTGTGTGTGAGCAAGAGGGTGACGTGGGAGTGCAGGTTGTGTGTGAGCAAGAGCGGTATATGGGGGTGTAGGCTGCGTGTGAGCAAGAGGGGGGAATGGGGGGCAGGCTCTGCTCGGGGGTGGGCACTGTGAGCACATAATACTGTGTGAAGGCTACTGGTGAGCACATAATACTGTGTGGGTGCCACTGTGAGCATATAATTCTCTGTGTGGGCCACTGTGGAGCATATAATACTGTGTGGGGGCCACTGTGAGCATATAATTCTCTGTGGGGGCCACTGTGGAGCATATAATACTGTGTGTGGGCTGGAGTTGAGCACGTAATACTGTTTGGGGGTCACTGTGGCACATGTAATACTGTTTGGGGGCCACTGTGGAGCACGTAATACTGTTTGGGGGCCACTATGGAGTACGTAATACAGTTTGGGGGCCACTATGGAGCACGTAATACAGTTTGGGGGCCACTGTGGAGCACGTAATACTGTTTGGGGGCCACTGTGGAGCACGTAATACTGTTTGGGGCCACTGTGGAGCACGTAATACTGTTTGGGGCCACTGTGGAGCACGTAATACTGTTTGGGGTCCACTGTGGAGCACGTAAATGTTTGGGGTCCACTGTGTGGGGTCCACGTGCGGAGCATGTAATACTGTCCCAGTATTGTTTACATGCCAGGTGCTGCGCTGCTCACTCACCGTATTCTTGATAACTGCAGTTGTGGGTATTAAAGCTGTACTCCTTTCAAGTATCTGAGATATCGCTTCAGCGCTCGTAACCGCCACTATCAAGAATTCACTCTAGGAAGGGGGTAGGGGACCCCGGCCAAAAGTTTGCACCCACAAGACTTTAGTTATGCTACTGGCAGTGGATGACAACCACTTCAGCCTGAGGGGATAATCCTTATTGCCTCTGGTGTCACAAACCTGATTTGTTCCAGTTTGCAGGATTTTGATCACTGTAATACTGCAACAGTGTCGGACTGTCCCACCAGAGTAGTACACACTAATGGTCTACCAGACAACATTGAAATTTGAAGAGTACTTTGGTCTATTTCCTAGGGGTTGTTGGAAAGAGGGGGCCTCAGAATCATTTTATCTGGTAGGCCCAAAGAACTTCAGTCCAACACTGTACTGCAGGGTAGCTCTATTCTGGAGGAAAGTAGATTCTGTTTATTGCTGCCTTTTCTGGACCTGGTGAGACAATTGTAGATATATACAATAGTTTGTGGTACATATTATATATTTATATGTGAATGGCAGTGGGGTAATCTGATGATCTCGAAAAAAGTATAATTTCAAAAGTATAATTGTGATGTGCACAACCTGTGCCACAGAATAGATTTGACTTGGGGTTATTTCATATGTCATTGTCTAAGTGATCCCCTGGTATTCACCCTTTAATCCCCTATATGACCATCTCGAATTTGCTGCAGGGAAGCACCAGGTTACTACCTTTAGTAGTAGTTTCCTGCAATATGGATGTACAAAGTTCATGCAATATGGTGAAACAGGCAGAATGTCAAAATGTAGGGTCAAAATGGAAATCAGGGAGAGGCGAAACAGAAGAAATCAGAATACACATTAAACAACTTTCTATTCTATTCAACTTAATTCGCCAAAATGTTCAACTTTTCATTGTTTACAAATTTAGATATAGTTATGTTTGTGGTAAAACCTCTTTAGACTAATGTCCCATGTAGCGAAACACAGCAAAAGATGCAACAGAAAATAACGTGGCGGAAACGCATTGCAGTTTTTTCCACAGTGTATTTCATTGTTTTCGCAGGCTACTCATTGAGGATATTTATAGGTACCTGAGCTCTCTAGAGGAAGGACCTTTATGAATGACATATGATAAGGAGCAGGATGGTTGGTATTTTGTCTCCCCTGCAAGAGTGGTTATGTCATGCTCTCATTTTGGACTATAGAGCTCCACATGTTACATAACTGAGAGGAACTATTATATTACATCAGTATAATAGATATCAAATAGAGTGACCCACTTGGCCCATCCTCAGGCAGCTCCTTATATGCCTAGTAACTGCCTGTGAGTATACATAAGGATATATTACTGTATCAACCTTGATCTTTGGGATGTATTGGATACCTTTATACTCTATTAATATATCCTTACATATCCCTGCATGAGAACCTGGCCTAAAACATTTCCTGTTAGGGTTTATTGAGGACAAGTTTGCAAAACACTGCATTGCATGAAAGTTGCCTTTGGAATTTCACGTCATTTCTATTTGCAGAGAAAATGTAATCTTTTTTATAGATACGATATGCATTGTTTATTCCTATTTTTTACCATCTAAGTTCTAATGTAAAAGAGAAAACCCTTTTACAACTTGAACTGTTTTTAATGATAATTTAATTGTACTGCATATCTTTGTCTTAGGAAATTAAAGAAACCAAAATAAAATGATGTTCTTGATAGATGTAATTCAGGCATATAAATAGAAATTTCAGATGAGAATTTGTATCACAACACATCAGACCTATTTCCTGGTCCCATTACATTTTCAGTGCTTTTATTTATCACAATAAAAGTGACATTGACTTCTCTTTTGGAATACTTAAATGGGACTTGTATATGTTTAAAACTCTAGGCAAGAAAATTACTGAAGATGGAAATGAAAAGAAATAGAAATATATTCATTTTATTAATCTCTGGCATAATAACATTTCTTAAAAAGGATTTACTGGTACACAGCCAAGTACATATGAATAGCTTCAGGCTAATTTTGAGTCTGCAGTTTCTGGAGGAAGGCCAAGTCTTTCCACAAAATAGACTCCCACCTGATTCCTCTGAAAAATATTATTGACTGTAAATACAACTATTATTAAACACACCCGCTGTTAAATACTTATATTCTTGCCTATTACATCTGAAATTGATAAGTGAGGAATTATTGCTTTAAAATGTATTCTTATTACGTCAGTCAGTTGTTGAGTATACAGTATATACATTTATACCTGTGAAAGAAAGGGAACTTTTTTAAAAATAAAACATTACTAGATAATACATTACCATTTTTATAATTAGGAAAGGGGATGATACAGCTTGTTAAGGATGATGGGCCATACCAATTTTTATTTGGGCGTTGGATGGCTGTATTGTTTGCAGATTGCATAGAAGTATTAACAGCCATTGAGTTATAGTATATAGTTAGGTCCATACATATTTGGACAGAGACAACATTTTTCTAGTTTTGGTTCTGTACATTACCACAATGAATTTTGAGCAAAACAAATCAGATACAGTTGAAGTTCAGACTTTCAGCTTTAATTCAGTGGGTTGAACAAAATGATTGCATGAAAATGTGAGGAACTAAAGCATCTATTACACACAATCCCTTCATTTCAGGGACTCAAAAGTGATTGGCCAAATAAAATAATTGTAAATAAAACGTTAATTTCTAATACTTGGTTGTTCACCCTTTGTTGGCAATGACTGTCTGAAGTCTTGAACTCATGGACATCACCAGACGCCGCTGTGTTTCCTCCTTTTTAATGCTCTGCCAGGCCTTTACTGCAGCAGCTTTCAGTTGCTGTTTGTGGGCCTTTCTGTCTGAAGTTTAGTCTTTAACAAGTGAAATGCATGCTCAATTGGGTTGAGATCAGGTGACTGACTTGGCCATTCAAGAATATTCCGATTTCATACAGTCTTCTCTTTATGGTAGATTTGGATATTGATATGCCTACATACTGGAGAGTGTTGTTCACTTGGTTGGCTGTTGTGAAGGGGTTTCTCTTCATCATAGAAATTATTCTGCGATCATCCACCACTGTTGTCTTCTGTGGCCGTCCAAGTCTTTTTGCATTAATGAGTTGACCAATGCTTTCTTTCTTTCTCAGGATATACCAAACTGTAGATTTTGCCACTCCTAATATTGTAGCAATTTCTCGGATGTTTTTTTTTTTCTGTTTTCGCAGCTTAAGGATGGCTTGTTTCACCTGCATGGAGAGCTTATTTCACCACATGTTTTCTTCACAGCAAAATCTTCCAAATGCAAGCACCACACCTCAAATCAATTCCAGGCCTTTTATCTACTTAATTGAGAATGATATAATGAAGGAATTGCCCACACCTGCCCATGAAACAGCCTTTGAGTCAATTGTCCAATTACTTTTGGTCCATTTAAAAACAGGGTGGCACATGTTAAGGAGCTGAAACTCCTAAACCCTTCATCTAATTGTAATGTGGATACCCTCAAATGAAAGCTGAAAGTCTGGACTTTATGTCCATGTCCATTATATAACTATAACTTGAATATGTTTCAGTAAACAGGTAAAAAAAACAAAATTTGTGCCAGTGTCCAAATATATATGGACCTAACTGTATGAATATAAACTTTGACATTGACGAAATGTTCACACAGGGGACTGTGAAGCAGATTTTGAGGCAATCTTCAGCTTAAAAATTCTGCTATATAAACATCCACTCAAACTCGGGACAGAGAGCCAAGACTAAGGCCAGTTGAAAAACCACCATGTGCTTTTTGCCGGCCGTGAATTAAAAGCACGGGCGGCGCACGGGTGACATGCGAATATCACCCATGTGCCGTCCGTGCATGGGCTGTGCTTCCCCAGCCCCTTTCATTAAATTAATAGGAGTCACGGAAGCAGGGCCGCAAAATGGGACAGGAATAGGACCTGTTCCATATTTTGCGGCCCAGTCTGTTGGTCCACACATGTGACCGTGTCATTCACGGTCATGTGTACAGGCTCATAGAAATGAAACCTGGATAGCACACTGACCGTGCACACGGTCGTCTGCAAGAAGCTTAAGTCTTGAGTTTCTCTGATGGGTGTCCATGGAAATTACACTTATACAATTGGGATCATCCGTGTAAGGCATGTACCAGGCAACAGTGGTGATTCTGTGACAGAAATTGCAGTGAGATTGGACATGATGCTTCTTTTTTTTGTAGGCAAAATGTGTTAACAGCTCACCCATTCTGCAACACACAATTCCACGCACAGAAGTGTTAGCGGGGGATTATATGACCTCCCCTTGTTTCATCAAGCAGTGCTACTGAACAGAGGAGCCTAAGGGAGAGAGCCACAACAAATTGGCACAGATCACTACCAATGCTTTCCTTCCTCAATAAATCCTCATTTAAAATACAGTATATTGTGTGCTTACTAAAGTTGTCTTTAAAGATTTTGAAGAACTGTGATAAATAGGACAAAGCCTAACTGATGTTTTATTTTTATGAATGTGTAATATTCTTCATTTACCTTCTTTTTATCAGAAAACAGCCTTTGGCTAAGGACCCGCATAGCGAGCCGCAGCCGAAAAACGTTGCGGAAAAGATGCATCCTCTGCGGACTTTCTGTCTCTATTATATATATGTGGAAAATGCCAGCATTTCCATAGGTATAATTGACATGCTTCGATTTACAAAAACGCAACGGTTTTTGAAATTGCAGCATTTCTGCTGCAGATTTTTTTCTGCAATGTGTGGATGGGATTAGCCAGAATCCCATTTACTTTGCAGGTACTGTAATACGCAGTGTTTCCAACGTGTGGCCCCAGCCTTTAAACTTTCTTCTTAGTAACGCTGTAACTGAGTGTTAGTAATTAGAGTCTGTTTCATGCACACTGTGTATAGTGTGTACTATATACAGTGTGCTCGGCTAGCATAAATTGCAGAGCCAGGATCCTTAGTTTCTTCTACACTTCCTAACATCCATATATCATTATATACTGCTTATAACTCCTTTTATCCCTGTCTAATGCTGATGGCTATTTCGCTATTATAAGTTCTGCTTTGTTCAGCTGCCTTTAAAACATTTCCCTGCTGGCTAGATAGAGGAAGCCTGTTTTCTAATAAGAAGTGACATAGGTTAATAAAGAATATTAGAAAGATCTTCCCAATACACCCCCTACACAAGAGTAAAAATATAATGAAGTGTGAAATAAATGAAACACTACTTCATGGCATGTTAGATAACCTAAGTATCATTCTAATGCTTTGATAATTGCAATAATACCAGTTTGTTTGTTTTTTGTTTTTTTTTTAAAAACCCTTTATTTTATTCTGTTTGAAGATATAGTAACCTATCAGGTCTGATCCAAAGGTATCTCTGGCACCAAGACATTTACAGTCTTTTAATCCTGTGAATTGCACAATGGTGCCTCCATGGATCAGACTTGTTTTTCAAGCACATCCCATATATAATACATAGGCTTAAAATCTGCTGAATTTGGAAGTCAAGTCAAGGTCTTGAATGCTTCATAATGTTGATCAAGCCACACCTGCAGTATGACCATATTGTGCAGTGTGACAGAATGAATAAATCTGCTAAAAGGGGCTAATGCCATTAGGTAATACCATTGCCAAGATGGGTTGTGCTTGGTCTCCACCAGTTTTTAGGAGGATGTACATGTCAAAGTATCATCTACATCCTTAGGATCTTAGGTTTCCCAGCAGGTTTAACACTGCTGTCGCTAATTTGTCTTTTCCCTATAGTTTATTCTGGTGGCATTTACTCCCAGGTAAGAATTGCACATGAAGCTGGGCTTCTGCATAATCTAAAGGAAAATGTGATTTATCAGACCAGGCCATTTTCTTTCATTGTTTCAAGGTCCGGTAGCATTAACCTTTTCAAGATTCGTTTAGCTTTGGGTCTCAGATTTGTTTCAGGTCAAACAAGTGTGGTATGAGCCACACCTTAAATTTGCTTAAAACATTGAATTTCAATGTGAACTGTATGTTATTTTCATATGTGTCTTTGATTCAATAAATTATTTTTTGTAAAAAAAAAAAAAAAAATTGTATATAACACTGTCAGGGCTACTAGGAATCTATCTATCCAGTTTCTAGATCTCTAAGGTAAACAAAGACAAAGTTATGTCAAAATGAAAGTGACTTGTATGTCCATTGAAAAAACACATGGTAAGGAGAGGATACAAACTCCCGAGTTTAACCATATACTGCACTTCCTCTCACTTTTACAGTACATATTTTAACCTTTAAAATGCTCCAAAAATGCATCCAGAAATGTTGCAAAAAAGCAATGGTTTTGTTGATAAATTGTAACTGCTACAGGTTTGTTGTTATTTGGGGGAAAAACTGTGTGCCTAGTTGAAAGGTGATGAAGAATTGGCTTTTCAACAAAAAAAAAAAGAAAAGAAAAAAAAAGCCACCAAAAATTATCCCATTATGGGAGCAGTATACCACACCAACATTGGATTGGTATTGGGAGAAGCAATGGTGGGGCAGTTTGTTTTATTATCTTCATATTATTCCGACAGAGTAGCACTGGCAAGTGGCACTTCCAACTATAGAATTTGAAGAAAATTTTGTGGCACGTTGTCAGCATGCCTGCCACTTGAAAAGTGAAGTGATAAAGAATTTACTCCATAAAAAATCTGCCAAAAACAACACTTGGGAGGCAGAAAAGAACCTGGATTATCCTGCTGGTTATCGCTTTATGGAAGCACATACCACATCACCATCAAGTTGGCAGAGTGGCAATTTACAGAATTTCAAGAAAAATTTGGGGCACACTAGCAGCATGTCTGGCCTGGGCACTAGCTGAAAAAGCTAGAATATATTCTGAAATGGAAAGGATTCTATGACCCTGAGAACAAGACTTGGGAGGCAGAAAGGACCTGTATTATCTAGCCATATATCCCTGCATGGGAGCACATGCCACAACATTGTATTGGCAGAGTGACAATTTATATGATTTCAAGAAAAATTTTGGGTACACCATCAGTGTGCCTACTGTCTAGCCTGCCAGCTGAAAAAGCTGGACTAGCTTCCAAAAGTGATCATGTGGTAGAAGTTCTTTTTCCTCTCAGTTATTTTCTCCATTGTGTCTGTGGTTTGATTAGATGTAGTAATCATTCATCATATACTGCTGCTCAAGCTGACACTCTGGAAAGGATTTTAATGACGATGAGAACAGCACTTGGGAGTCAAAAAAGAAAATGCAGTATCCTGCCATTTATACCTAAATGAGACCAAATGCCACATCAAAATTATGTTGGTGGAGTTGCAATTAACAGAATTTTAAGAAAATTTGTAGCACACCATGAATGTGCCTGCCATTTGAAAAAGTAATAAAGAATTGAGTGTAAAAAGACCACCAAAAAAAATCCTTTTATGGGTGCACATGTGTCACCAAGTAGTGACAATTTATATAATTTCAAGAAGAATTTGAGGCACACTACCAGTGTGCCTACTGCCTAGCTTGCTAGCTGAAAAAAACTGGACTATGTTCCAAAAGTGATCATGAGGTAAAAGTTGTTGTTCTTTTTCCACTCACAGTTATCTACTCCATTGTGCCTGTGTTTTGCTGAATGCAGTAATAATTCACAATATACTGCTGCTCAAATTAATGCTTCAGCATATGCAACAGCGCCACTCAACATGCACTACACCTTACAACCATGAAATGAGGGAAGGGAGTGTAAGCAGTGGCTTGCTCTGGTGAAGTTGGGGGCGGGAAATGATCCAGTGTGGAGGACCTGGAGGAGGTGGATGGGTCCCATCTGGTGCTGAAACTGTGCCTGCCCTGCACCCATTATGTGATGTTAGTACTAGAAAGCTAAGGGACTTGCTGCACTTCTATACTGTGACCTATGACGCTCAAAACATTGACCCAGTGGGCCATGAATGCTATGTATTGTCCCTCCCCATAATTGTTGTTCCACGTATTAACGGTGACATGCATCTTTCCCCATGTGCAAATTTACAAGGAGAGGCCCACATGGCAAAATCAAGCAGGGACAGCTTTCCTTGAGAAATAATGGTGGTTAGGTATTCTTCATCAAGTTTTATCTGTAATAGAATTATCATTTGATTCAGTAATGTCTTCATCACTTTTTTTGTGACTCATCATAGCAATGGGATTCCTCTATGCCCTTACAATTCGTAAAAGATTACCCCACAGCACCCTTACCAGCAAAACTACCAGCAGCACACACCCTACTACCTCCACCAATACTCATGTCTTCCACCTCTACTTCATAAAAACACTGGCAGTTCTCATCCAACTCAAGAGGAAGAAGAGAAATTCTTGGGCTATAAGGAATATCTACCTCAGCCGATGCCACATGACTACTAGAGAATGGGATCTGTGTCAGTGAAAAAGACATGGTAGACTGTACAGAAATACAATGTGGTAAATTATGTGTTACAACAGAGGAGAAGGAAGTACACACAGAACACACTAAACGTGTGTTTTACTGCTTTCAAAGACATCTTTATTCTCAGTAGCTATTGGTGGGGCTAGCAAGACCAGAAATAGTGTTGCTGGTACCATCCACATTCTTATTGTTAGAACTTGCACAAGTGTTTCCTCCTATCCCCTGTCCTGTTTTTTACAAGTCATTTTAATGCACACTGCTTAATCATTATAGTGATTGGCAACAATTCTGACTGTATTTTAAGAAAAATAGCGAAGCACTACAAAGGTTGACCTGGTCAGTGACTATTATACTATGAGACTAGAACTCCGTCAGTCAGCTTGTATTTTTTTTTTTGCTGTTAAAATGGTGTCAGTTTGTAAGTATATTGGGTAACCAAAAAAAACCCCTTAACAAACCGAGATTTTTCCAGATTAGCAGGCTGCGTCATATTATTTAATGGATGAGCTAAAAAAACACCTTAAATTACTGAGATTTTTTTTTTTTTCAAAGTAAATGTTTATTACTTTTTCAAGGAAAGTAAAAGAAGATAGGTACATGGGTTAGTCAAATATCAATCCTGAATGTAAAATAATATAGCATCATATATAGTAACAAGAATATCTAATGTGACAGAAAGTTGGGTACCAAGTAAAAGGGGAGGGTTCCTGAGTGGGAGTCATAGAAAGAAACAGGGAGGGGAGGGGGGAGGGAAAATAACAACACAATTGCATACATAGGTTTAAGGATATAACTGTATTAGCAGTTCCAACCAGGGAGATTTAGCACCGGGCTCTCCAATGTCTGGATCAGTTAGGGAACCCAAATGATGGAGAGCCGAACTACTACAACAGCGATTACACACGAAGACCAGCAATCTCCATTGACTATAATGTGGTCTGTTGGTTGTCTGTCATTTTTAAACTGAAAGCGGCAGAGAAAAAAGTCTTCTGTGCATGACTTTTTTTCTCCGCCGATTTTTGGCAGTCACACCGACAGAGTCTGCAATGGAGACTCTGACGCAGATGTGAAACCAGCCTTAAAATACTCTATTGAGCAAAAGACTTAGACAAAATTAGATTAATGGCAATGAAAGAATTAACTGTTCTTTGTGTATTAGTGCAGTCTGCTGCTGTCAGGCTCACAACAACAGCACAGATATACTCCTTTACTCCTAATATCTATGATTTCTATTACTAATGTGCCTGAAATTTGTTTAAATTTGACTAAACTCTCCTATTCCTAAGATTCTCTAACTCAATTGCTTGCCATTGTAAGCTTTTTCAGAACTGCTTTATGATGCAGTGAGATAAATCACAGATCCTTCCCTACTTCCACTATTACAGCAATGTTTCTGTTTCAATATTACAGCACCTTATATAGTGTATATGACCTCAGCACTGTAAGGTGTCCACTACCACTAACTATTGGCTGAGAGGCTGTCTGTCAAGACAAATTGATACAATTTGGAACACTCCGGTTGAACCTGGTTCATAACTAAACTCGGTTTTCTCATCTCTGCAGCAGCTATAGACAAAATTACATTATTGGCAATGAAAAGGTTAACTGTTTTCAGTGCTCTCTGTATCATGCAGTGAGATGAATCACAGATCCATCTCTACATCCACCATCACTGCAATGTCTCACAGCATTATAAGGTGTCACCTTCCACAGACTATTGGCTAAGAGGCTGTCAGCTAATATCAATTAGCACTAGAATGTCATAGTGGCTCACAAGACACATGTCTCTTCTGGATTTTTTTCTGTGCAATACATGTGGTGGCAATGGCTATTTGTCCGAAATGGATCGGCATCTGTTTGGTTTTGTTAAAAACCGAACAATTTGGAATATTTGTTTCAAAACCAGATTGTGACGGTTTGGTTTGTCCATCTCTACTTTTCAGCAATTTTTACTATAGTAGATTTTCTGAGCGACCTGATTGACTAGCTTTCACTCCCCATGTACATCAATGAGTCTTAGGTTGGTTGTTTTAGGCTGTTGCTGGTTTAGTGTTTAACCTTCCCTTCAACACTTTTTACAGGTAGTAACCACTGTATACCAGGAGCACCCCATAAGCCCTGCTGTCAGTATACTGTACATAAGATGTTAATTGAAA
This sequence comes from Leptodactylus fallax, assembly GCA_947044405.1. Lineage (NCBI taxonomy): Eukaryota > Metazoa > Chordata > Amphibia > Anura > Leptodactylidae > Leptodactylus > Leptodactylus fallax. Next base: position 11,410,002 of record CAMRHE010000021.1, read on the forward strand.
TTGGTTGCTATTAATATGTGCAGTAATGAGTAAAATCAATAGATAAGATATAACCGGACTAGCATGAAATACTAATTATGGTTTAGTTAAGGTGCAATTATAGAAATAAATGGTCACTGCAAAACTATTTATTTCCAGAGATAATTTCTGCTTCTATTACCAAATACATTTTAAGAACATTTAACTGGATCATTTTTACAAGGTATAACTATAATTTATGAATAGAAATGAAGAACATTCAGTTATCTAATCTTGACTATTAATATGCATACAATAAAATATAGCTGTGTGTAGGGCAAAAATTTACCATAGTGGAAAAATCATTGAAAGCTTCATTTGTAATATACAGTATTTTTAGACAAACACAAGTATATTCAGACACATTTTTATTAACATTAATATACAAGCAACAAAAATCAAGTACTTGTTTATAATTGGACAATTTTCTGCACAAGGTGCAAAATTTTTTCTTTATATTAATAGTGGATGCAATGGACACAGCCTAAAAGTACCTTAAGGCTAAGACCCCACGTAGTAAGCCACAGCCAAAAAGTGATGCGGGAAAAACCACGGCGGCAACACATTGTGTTTTTTTCCAGATTTACAAGAAAATTTAATTTTGTGAAGGGGAATATACAGGCCTATATATTAGAAACCCCAATAAATCACCCCATTTTTTTTTTTTTTTTTAAACTGCACCCCTCAAATAGTTCAAAACAGTATTTTGGAAGTTTGTTAACCCTTTAAACATTTCGCAGGAATTAAAACAATATGGAGGTGAAATTTAAACATTTAATTTTTTTCAATAATACATTTATTTAGCCCTAAAATTAACACATTCACAAGGGGTTAAAGGAGAAAATGCATCTCACAGTTTGTTATGCAATTTCTCCTGAGCACAGAAATACCCCACATGGGGATGTAAACTTACAGTGGGTACGGAAAGTGTTCAGACCCTGTTAAATTTTTCACTCTTTGTTTCAGTGCAGCCGTTTGCTAAAAGCAAAAAAGTTCATTTTATTTCTCATTAATGTACACTCAGCACCCTATCTTGAAAGAAAAAAACAGAAATGTAGATATTTTTGCAAATTTATTAAAAAAGAAAAACTGAAATATCACATGGTCGTAAATATTCAGACCCTTTGCTCAGTATTGAGTAGAAGCACCCTTTTGAGCTAGTACAGCCATGAGTCTTCTTTCACATCTGGATTTGGGGATCCTCTGCCATTCTTTCTTGCAGATCCTCTCCAGTTCCGTCAGGTTGGATGGTGAACGTTGGTGGACAGCCATTTTCAGGTCTCTCCAGAAATACTCAATTGGGTTGAGGTCAGGGTTCTGGCTGGGCCAGTCAAGAATGGTCACAGAGTTGTTCCGAAGCCACTCCTTTGTTATTTTAGCTGTGTGCTTAGGGTTATTGTCTTGTTGGAAGGGGAACCTTCGGCCCAGTCCGAGGTCCAGAGCACTCTGGAAGAGGTTTTCTTCCAGGATCTCTCTGTATTTGGCCGCATTCATCTTTTCTTCAATTGCAACCAGTCGTCCTGTCCCTGCAGCTGAAAAACATCCCCTTAGCATGATGCTGCCACCACCATGTTTTACTGTTGGGATTGTATTGGGCAGGTGATGAGCATTGCCTGGTTTTCTCCACACATACCGCTTACAATTAACGCCAAAAAGTTCAATCTTCGTCTCATCAGACCAGAGAATCTTATTTCTCATAGTCTTGGAGTCCTTCATGTTCTTTTTGGCAAACTCTATGCGGGCTTTCATATGTCTTGCACTGAGGAGAGGCAGCCACAGTAATCTTTTGGTTCTTTTTTACCTCTCTTTCTTCTTTACCCCTCTCACCAAGGCTCTTCTCTGATGATTGCTCAGTTTGGCTGTATGGCCAAGTCTAGGAAGAGTTCTGGTCGTCCCAAACTTCTTCCATTTACGGATTATAGAGGCCACTGTGCTCTTAGGAACCTTGAGGGCTGCAGAAATTCTTTTGTAACCTTGGCCAGATCCGTGCCTTGCCACAATTCTGTCTCTGAGCTTCTTGGGCAGTTCCTTTTACCTCATGATTATGATTTGCTCTGACATGCACTGTGAGGTCTTATATAGACAGGTGTGTGCCTTTCCTAATCAAGTCCAATCAGTTTAATTAAACACAGCTGGACTCCAATGAAGGAGTAGAATCATGTCAAGGAGGATCAGAAGGAAATGGACAGCATGTGAGTTAAATATGAGTGTCACAGCAAAGGGTCTGAATACTCATGACCATGTGATATTTCAGTTTTTCTTTTTCAATAAATTTGTAAAAATATCTACATCTCAGTTTTTTTCTGTCAAGATGGGGTGGTGAGTGTACATTCATGAGAAATAAAATTAACTTTTTTGCTTTTAGCACATGGCTGCAATGAAACAAAGAGTGAAAAATTTGAAGGGGTTTGAATACTTTCCGTACCCACTGTATGTTTGGGCGAATGGCAGCGTACCAAACAGAAGGAGTGCGACTGGGTATTTGAAAAGCAGACTTTGCTGGAATAGTTTTCAGGTATGTTTCTCATTTGTAGAACCCCTAGAGTACCAATACAATGGAAACCCTCCAAAATTGACCCTATTTTGAAAATTACACGCCTCACAGAATTTATCAAGGGGTATAGTGAACATTTTGACCCCACAGTTGTTTCACAGATTTTATTAAAATTGGAATGTGTAAATGAAAAATTATTAAAACGTCAATTTATCCCCAAAGTTTTCATTTTCACTAAAGGTTAAGGGAGAAAAGGTTCCCCACAGTTTGTTAAACAATTGCTCATGAACACGGAAATACCCCATATGTGGTCATAATCTGCTGTTTGGGTACTTTGTGGGGCTCAGAATGCAAAGAGCACTATTTGGCTTTTGGAAAGTAGATATTTCTGGAATAGTTTTCAGGTGCCATGTTGCATTTGCAGAGCCCTTAGAGTACTAATACAATGGAAACCCCCAAAAAGTGATTCCATTTTGGAAACTACAGCCTTCAAGGAATCTATCAAGGGGTATGGTGAGCATATTGACCCAACAGCTGTTTCACAGATTTTATTAACATTGGGATGTGGAAATGAAAAATTACTTTTTTCCAATAAACTGTCAATTTAGCTCCAAATTTTTCATTTTCACAAGAGGATAAAGGAGAAAAAGCTCTCCAAAGTTTGTTACACAATTTCTCCTGAACACGGGAATACCCCATATGTGGTCGTAATCTGCTGTAGGGGTACATAGTGGGGCTCAGAATGAAAAGAGCGCTATTTGGCTTTTTGGAGGGCAAATTTTCCTGGAATATTTTTTAAGATGCCATGTCGCCCCTAAAGTACCAGTACAATGGAAACCCAAAAAGTAACCCCATTTTGGAAACTACACACCTTATAGAATTTACAAGGGGTATGGCGATCATTTTAACTTCACAGCTGTTTCACAGATTTCATTAGCATTGGGACTTAAAAATTAAAAATTACTTTTTTTTTCCAATAAACCATCCATTTAGCCCCAAATTTAGCCTCTAAAGTACCAGTACAATGGAAATCCCCAAAAAGAGACTCCAATTTAGATACTACACCCCTTATGGAACTTCCCAGGGGGTATTATCATTTTGAACCCAAGTGCTTCCCAAAATTAATATACAAATTGAAAATTTCAATATTTATAGAAATATGCCAGTTCAGTGCCCAATATGTTGTGCTCACTTTGTGTCTTCAGAGACATCCAATCCTAAAAAACATTAAGTGGGCTATCCTGAAAAAAAAAAAGTTTGTCTATATGGGCGTAAACTGCTGCTTGGGCTCACATCAGGGCTCAGAGCAAAAGTAGCACTGCACCTTTTAGCTTTTTGGAGTATAGATATAGAGGGATTTTCTGGACACCATGTTTTTTGTAGAGCCCTGGAGGTGCCACTAAATTGGAATTCCCCAAGAAGTGACCTCATTTTGAATGGGCAATTTTAGGGTTTCTGCAAACATGACATGGCGTCCAAAAACCAACAATCTAAATCTGCACTCCAAAAGAACAATCTAAATATGTGCTCCTTCATATCTGCACCCTGTTGTGTGCCCAAATGGCAGTTTATGCCCACATGTATGACACTGTTGTGCCCAGGATAACATACTTAATATCATATGTGGTTATAAACTGCTGTTTGGGTACAAAAGGGAAGGAGCGCTATTTTTGTTTTTGCAGCACAGTTTGGTTGCCAGTTGCCAGTAAAGTTAAGTCTGAGAGCTTAATTGAAAAAATAAAATTTAATTGAAAAAATTATTCCATTAAAGGGTTTTTCCAGGAATAGCAAATAAATAAATAAACATATCTTTATCAATAAAATTATGAATATATATATATTTTTTTTTAAAAAGCATCAAATGCTCTTTTTTTTTATAGAGCGGCTATCACTATTTTATATTTAACCAGGAACGGTCGTGTGTCACAAGCCTATTCTAGAATATAAATAGATTGTGTGCAGTTGAGCCCTGCAGTGGGCGAGGCATAATACTGGACATTCTTACAGGATTTTGAAGGCATGGACCACAGCTGCAGCATCAACAAATCACTGTGAAAGGAAAATCTTTCCTTCAACCATTCCACCATAAAACAATGATGTGGTGATTCAATTTTCTTTGGGGCAGATTGGCCCGTGCCTCATGGAAGAATCTGTAAGGTCAACAAGGTTCAAAAGTTTACCCAAATCCCTTCCCTTAATCCACATCCTCTCCCATGCTTTATTTATTAAATATCACCTTTCCACCATTCAATACATTTGATTAAAGAGATTATCTGGAAATAGCAACTGTGGTTGCAGGATGAGCAGCTCACTGCCAAACTATAAAGTGGTAGAAGACACCCCCTTGTAAGGAGTTGCCTTAAGTATGTGACTGACATTAAGTGACAACTTTAAGATATGCCTGTGTGCTGTTGTGTGCATGGGTTTGTACTCTTTGCAGTTCAGTTCATTATATAATAAAGTTTCACCGTGTTTTGCAAGCTTTGCTAATGTAAATGCCTATGACCCACTGTGCACTGTGTATTTTGAATGCAACTGACACCACAGTGGGAAGTGCCTTTTCGTGTTTCCCAAAATGTAGCTTATGAACTCTGTGGCTTGATGCTTCATTGTCATGCTGTAGGAGTTTTTGCATGTTTTTCAGGAGTCTGGTCCAGAGGCTCAGTGCAGTCAGTCGGCAGTGAACATACCATTAGGCTGAAGCCCCACATAGTATAAATGTCATGATTTGGTATTGACTGCAAAGTGTATGGGATTCTGGCTAATCTCATCCACACAGTGCAGAAAATAATCCACATGGAAATGCTGCAATTTCAAAAACTCTTGTGTTTTTGCAAATTGCCGCAAGTCAATTCTTTATTTATTTATTTATTTATTTATTTATTTTTAAATAAATAAGCTGGAGGGTTCCTTATAGGTATAATGGAAGCAGAAAGTTTACAGAGGAAAACTCTGCAGACTTTCTGTGAAAAGCGCTGTGCTCATTACATGGGGCCTTAACCTAACCTAGGATTTCCCAAAACCCAACACAGTGAACAATAGGGGTAGCCTGAAGTGGCAGGATTCATGACAGCTGAGCTCAGTCCCTGTGTGAACTGGAACAATGTTGTGTGTTGCTGCAGCATTATGACTCCAAAGCTGTCTGAAGGGGCTGTTACCTGCATTCTGTGAAACTGCTGTGAAAAGTTTGTGAACTGCTGAACCAACAAATACCTAAAGTAAATAGCCCAGAGAAACCTGCAAGTTGTAAAATAGAAGTTTGAGATCTGAGCTCTGTAGGGACTATATGTAGAAACATCTTGTGACAAACATTTGTGTCACTCTTGACAGATCTAATGATGGTATAAGATGCTGAGAGGTTATAAAATTATCACAACACATCATAGTAGCTCAGTTTGGAAGTAGGCTCATGTAAGGATTTGTCCAGAGCTATGGTAGATCATGCGTACCCTTGTCCATATGAGGGAGACAGGGTTATAAACAGGGACAGATTGGGAACTTAAAGTGGCTACACATTGTGGGCTGGTCCAAACTGGATGAAGGTAGGGCCAGCACAAGTAGGGGGAATGCAGCAATGTCTTTAACTAAATAAAATATACCTTTAATACTTTTACTTACCCCTCTGTTCCCATAGTGGTACTTGCTACTGCTGCCGCTCAGTCACTGTTTTGGTCTCATGCACTGTTTTTGTCATGTTACTGTTTAAAGTGCAAGGAAAATTCCCGGTAAAGTACAATGACAATCTGCCCCTGGTGAAAGAGTACATTTCAACCTTTAAAAAGAAGCCTGGGTCTGATAGTGGGAGGAAACTTCAACCACACATGTTCTCTCATTCTCTATTTTCTATTTCTATTTGAGTTGGAAGGGACCTCAAGGGCCATCGAGTCCAACCCCCTGCAAAAGCAGGTTTTCCTAAATCATCCCAGCTATATATTTATCCAGTTTCCATTTGAAGATTTCAATTGATGAAGAACTCACCACCTCCCGTGGCAGCCTATTCCACTCCCTCACTACCCTCACTGTTAAAAAGTTTTTCCTAATGTCTAATCTGTATCTCCTTCCCTTTAGTTTCATCCCATTACTTCTCGTACTTCCTTCCGCTAATGAGAATAGGGTAGATCCCTCTGCACTGTGACTACCTTTCAGATATTTAAAGACCACTATTAAGTCTTCCCTTAACCTTCTCTTCTGCAAACTAAACAATCCCAGTTCTTTTAGCCGTTCCTCGTAGGACATGGTTTGCAGACCTTCCACCATTTTGGTTGCTCTTCTCTGGACCTGCTCCAATAAATCGATGTCTTTCTTAAATTGAGGCGCCCAGAACTGTACACAGTATTCCAGGTGGGGTCTGACCAGGGCAGAGTACAGCGGAATAATTACCTCTCTTGATCTAGATTCAATGCTCGTCTTGATACATCCCAGAATTTTGTTAGCCTTTTTTGCCACAGCACCGCACTGTTCCTTCACAGAGAATATTTTTCATACATACACTCTCTGTGTAACTGTTTTCCTTTGCTTTTTTCCTGTTTTTCTTCCCATGCATTTTATTCTTTGTATTATTTTTGTGTGCATTAAAACTTCATTTTTGTTTTTATTCCACGTCACAGACTCTATCAATTTTGCTGTTACTCATCCTAGTGCATTTCTCATATTATAAGCTTCAAGTGCCAATATTTTACAATTGGCCAGCCAGCATAGTCGTTTTTTTCCTGGACCTTTCAATTGAAATTGTTGTGTGCTTTTTTGACCTAGCTTCTGGAAGCTCAATATACTGGGGACCTGGCTGCTCTGTTCATCCCTTTGGGTGGGCTGGCGTGTCGGGCGGTGCAGTGTCAGCACCAGGCAATGTCATAGAACACTCTCTTTGGCTGTTCCACATTGAGATGCTGATGTTGCAGTCATGGTCCATGCGTTCAAAATCCTGTGAGGCTGTTAGATAAAATAAATATCAAGGAAGGATGGCCAGTATCAAGCCATCCCTTAAACGCATATAGATTTTGAGCTGCATGCAAACACATACAATTTACATTCTAACATGGGTTTGTAACAAGGAATGACCACCATTTTCATTTACAATGAAACCTGTTAAAGATATGTATAACTTCATTTATAAAGGAAAGTTTTTTTTTTTTCTATTTTTGCTTTTCCTGAGAACCCTTTTAATTGTTAGACTGAGTAACTCACAGGGCAAAATTTTTCACTCAGTGCTAGTTAGTGTTGAATAACTTTTTTTTTTTTTTAATAAATGAAGTGACCTTTAGAATTTTATCTCAATATGAAGATTACCCCCAACAAAATCATGAGTTTTCCTTAAGCCATATTTAACTCTTTCTACAGAATTCCCAGTCATGATCTCTATTACTTATATACATTTACAGTAAATATTCAAAAGAATACTGATTTGTTAAGTCGGAATACATTTATTATACCTTAGACTGAAATTGGAGATAAATGTATTTTTCAATATCTCAAGAAGACAGTGTTGGATCAATTTCTAATTCCACTGACCTTAAAGAGAAATCAATACTCTTTCAAATAATGTTTTAGTGTCACATAAATTATATAAAGCAGGTCTGGAAGATAAATGCAACAAAAGCAATAACCTGGGTAAATTCTTTTTTTTTTTTTTCTTCTTAAAATAAAAGGAACATTCCTGGATTTGTGCACCTTCAACATCAAAAGTTATGTTAATTCACAAGAAATTGCACTGCACAAATGCTTACTAATTTTTGTAACTTTCTGCATGTTGCAGTAGTTTTTCTGGAATAAATATGTAAGTTAAAAGTAGATGTTGTAGAAATTTCTGCAACTGAAAGTCCTGTACATCCAAATGAGTGTATTTTCTGCCACATGTGCATGGATTTATTAATAATAATAATAATAATAATAATAATACATTTTATTTATATAGCACCAACATATTCCGCAGCACTGTACAATTTGTAGGGTTCAAGTACAGACAAAAAGATACATTAGAAAGAAATAGTCAATTCACACAATGGGACTGAGGGCCCTGCTCGCAAGAGCTTACAATCTATGAGGTAGAGGGGGTGACACAAGAGGTAGCAGGGGCGGCATCGGAGGTAGCATTGCTTATAAAATGGTCAGACAATTTTGTAATAGAGGTTACTGTCATTACACATATACTGTATAAAACTGTATGAGCCGTCACCAGTTGTGTCCTTTAACATGCAGATGGTGCCTGGACATATAAAGTTAGTCTGAAACGGCATCATATCCTGTGAGGTAATGTTGGAGCATAAACAGAGGAGGGTATGTTTTAGGGATTCTAACTACGGGTTTCCATTAGGAGCTGTGATAGGCCTGTCTGAAAAGATGTGTCTTTAGTTTGCGCTTGAAGCTGTAGAAATTGGGAGTTAATCTGATTGTCTGGGTTAGAGCATCCCAGAGAAGTGGTGCAACTCGTGAGAAGTCTTGTATATGGGAGTGGGAGGTTCTGATAATAGAGGATGTTAGTCTTAGGTCACTGAGTGAATGGAGAGCACGGGTTGGGCGATAGACAGAAATGAGGGATGAAATTTAGGGAGGTGCAGCTTTATGGAGAGTCTTGTAGATGAGGGTGATACGTTTATATTGTATTCTGCAATGAATAGGCAGCCAATGTAGTGACTGACAGTTTTGTATTTGGATTTCTGTAGATCTTATTTGGATTTCCGTAGATCTTATATAGATAATTTGAACAGAAACTGCAGAGATTTTTTACAAACAAATTTTCAACAAATTAGCAGTGTATCAACAAATCAAGTGCATTTACTCTACCCCAAGAACTTAGGAAGCTAACTCTATGGTATCACAAATTCCAGTACAATGCCATATTTTAAAGCCAGAGTAACTCCATGTGTTTTGTACAATGCTCCTTTGGGTGCCCTGTGTAAGACTAATCTATTGTAGAAGCAATTCTTGAAATGGAAAAAGCAGCTTTGGTTACTTATTTTGGTTGATTATTCTTAGTATTCCTTTCATAACCAAAATATTGAGAATGGAATCTTGGAATATTAACAGCGCCACAGAAGATGATATTTACTTCACAAAGCTTAAAGTGGATTTTTGAGTGCGATACTAAATAGTGATGGCTTATCACATGATTTATAATATTCTAATTTTGCTGAGCCACAATTACCCATACACTTTCTGTCATATTAGACAGACTCACTGGAGAAATTCAATAGACAAATATGAGTGGATTAAGTAAAGTATAATGAACATATTTAAAGTGTTACCTTCATTTTGTTACTGAAGGCATTAGTTGGCATTTTCATTTCTACTATTTCATGTTTAATATGATTTTTTGATGACAAGGTAACTTTTTGGGAGGTCATGTAACCAAAAAGTATCAATTCTGGCATTTTCAGTTTTTCACAATATGGGAAAAATGTTATACTTTTATTGCTCGTGCTGTTGTTACAGATGTGGCAATACTAGGTATGTATCTGTTTTCAGTTAATAAAGGACTTGGTAAGAGTAAATGCAATTTTTACTTTTTTTTATTTTTCTTAGCTCTTTTTAACTGTTTTTACGATTTTTCTGTTCCACTAGTGGACTTGAACATCCTTATTTCTTTTATAATACTTCTCAATGTTTCTGTATTCCAGTGTATTTTATCTGTCAGTGTAAAACAAACAGGAGTTTATTAAACACTGTATCTGGCAAGGCCTAAAAGGAGCAGCACAGATTATAATAAAGGCAAATAGGGTTATAGCCCTGGGTCCGAGGCTGCAAGTGGGCCCAATGGTAAGTGAATGCCCATTTGCTTCCATTATAATCCAACCTTATAATCAACTTATCAGAATCTGTCACATCTTTTTGATTGTTGCTGATGTAGTGACAAGGCATACATAAATCAATCTCCTTGTTTTCATTTTATGGTTGCTCTACATTTTGACGGATGTTCTGACAAAAAGTCCGGTGTGGATTGTAGCTAGTACATGTACTTAAGAGGTTTTTTGGAAGGTGGTTGTAGTAGACGAGGAAGAAAATCTGAATGATGAACATAATTTTGAAATAAAGTTGAAATCAATTGACTTTAATGTATGATATTCCAAACAGAATGCCTATAAACTATTTAGAAGCAAATGCAGCAAAATGAGGTGAGAAAACAAATAGTTTTGTCCAAGTGACCACATATAACAAGTCACTCTCTACTGTATCATTCTTCATAAGTGTGATCTACTTGTAGGAGCACTTGTAGGTCTCTATAACTGTTCTTTTCAATGTACCATAGAGCAGCCACTTAAGATTGTAATGGAGTGTCTTTAAGGATATTATGCCATGACCCCACATTACTTCTTTAAATTATTTATTTTAAAATAATGACATTGGGTGCCCCACAATTTTCATAACCAGCCAAATGAAATAAAGCAACAGCAGCTTTGCATTACTAGGGTGGGAAGATCCACAGTTTTGGACATTTCCAGCTCAATAATACCATCCTATACCTCCTTGTACCCGACTATCACTTTAGATGATAAGGTATTGGATTGTGTATAATAGAAATAGGAAAAAGGATGGAAAAGGGGCAGTGGAAAATAACAATTAACTTTTATTAATATATCACTAAACATTTCTCATTATCTAAAATTGATAGATTTAAACAGGAGTGAACAGTCCCCTACTTGCCACTTCTCAGGGATTAATTTGTGTAAGATCACAAACTAATCCCTAAGAAGCATGTATGGTATTTATATTGTAATGCACACAATATCTCCCATACCCCTATAATTAAATAGGCAAGAGTATAGAAAATATTCTGTGTGTCTGATTAGAAGTATCAGTGTGCACCCTCTATATGCTGGATAATACTGACAGGTGGGTGAGGAAGCTATCACGAAACACAAATTGGGGTGGTGGTCAGTGTGGTCACAGGATTCCTGGTCTGATGGCTGATTGGTATTTACTTTGAAATTTGTTCCATAATGGATTATATTTGAGAAGCCTATTGTTACAATGTATTGCAATTGTTTTGCACATTGCACATTGCACTTATGCACTTTTACAGGTTGTTATTATTATTTGCTGTTACTTGTTTATATCTAGTTTGTGAATTTATTTATTCTTTATTTATTTGTTTACTTTGGTGGGTTATTGATTTAGACATATATTGATTTATTTATTCATGAATTTCAATGGGCTATGATATATGATTACATTTTGTTGTGTGCATCTTTATGTGTAAAATGTAAAATCATGTTGTGGTTATGAATTTGCCATCTCTGTGTACCACAATTGTTTTTAATTGTTTTTATTCTTGCAACATTCTGAAATGGATTAATTGGTTAATAAAGATGAATTTTGAATTACATATGATTTATTGTATCTGAGAATTATTATTGATTTTCTAAGTACTGGATTGTGCCCAGCTCTTCCCAGTACTCCTGGTGGAAGTGGTTCAGGGTAGTAAGGGAGGAATGGAGCAGTGGATACAAGAGACTGCTGGCTCTTCATTTCTTTTGCTGATCTGCACTTGCTTTTCAGATGAATATGGGAACCACCTGGCAATTCAAATGAAACGTCAGCTCTGATCCAAAGGATCACAGGTGTATTGCATTAATGTGATCTGTCTGTGATGTTTAACTTTGCTGCATCCATATAAAAATTAAAATCTCAGTTTGTTAGTGATAAAGTATACTCATTTCCTAAAATTATCAATTTAACTATAGAATCAAACTTTCTTATCTGTTCTAAATCTTATTTGTTTTACATTACGTTAATGCAAACTATCTTTTTCCAATATATATCTCAATGCATATTTCAGTCTTTCCCACATCATTTTGCATTTTAAAATTTACATTAAAAAACTGAATAGCTTTGTAAATACATTGCATGGCTTATCTTGTGCTGCTTTGTACTGAGCACTGAGCTGTATTCAAAATTGTTCCAATATCCCTTCCTGTCTTAAAGTCTACTAGCAGCTTGGTAATCTGCATTCTGAAAACTGTTGTCTTCGCATAAAACAATATGCTGATGTGCAACCCATTATATTATATGAGCTTAGTGAAGTCAACTTTCAATAACAACCATTAGAATTTTGAATACAGCTTTGGAGTATAATACAGGCTGTAACTTAGAATTAGTTAAAAACCAATAATATCATGGAATGGCACATATAACTCCTGGGCAGCTGAGTCAGACGTACAGAGACCCATGGAGAGGGCACATACAATGCACAGCCGCAGCACCCTGCAGAGCAGATCAGGAAACTTACAGGAGGCTCTGTTCTGTGTGTGTTTTCTTTTACAGTGGCTGATGCTGGATGAATTTGGTGCACCTTTAGACTGTCTAGTCTAAATGTATACCGCCTTTTAATTGATTTACTTTCTGCCAACAAGTCTAGGCCAGGATTGCAGTAGTAAATCTGCTTAAATATGTTTGTGTACATGTGTGTAGTACGTCTATATGTGTATAATATGAATATGTGTGCTTTATATGTATTTGTGTGTGTAGTTGATATGTACATACAAATTTAGCAAAATGTACAGTGGGGAAAAAAAGTATTTAGTCAGCCACCAATTGTGCAAGTTCTCCCACTTAAAAAGATGACAGAGGCCTGTAATTGACATCATAGGTAGACCTCAACTATGAGAGAAAAAATTAGAAAACATATCTAGAAAATCACATTGTCTGATTTTTAAAGAATTTATTTACAAATTATGGTGGAAAATAAGTATTTGGTCAATAACAAAAGTTCATCTTATATATCCTTTGTTGGCAATAACAGAGATCAAACGTTTTCTGTAAGTCTTCATAAGGTTGGCACACACTGTTGCTGGTATGTTGGCCTATTCCTCCATGCAGATCTCCTATAGAGCAATGATGTTTTGGGGCTGTCGCTCCCTCGATCAGGGGCTCCACGCAAGATCTCACCCCGTGGGGTCAAAATGATCCCAGAACCACACGGAGGGACCTAGTGAATGACCTGCAAAAAGCTAACGTAACAAAGGCTACCGTCAGTAACACACTACTCCGCCAGGGACTCAGATCCTACTGTGCCAGACGTGTCTCCCTGCTTAAGCCAGTACATATCCGGGCCCATCTGAAATTTGCTAGAGAGCATTTGGATGTTCCAGAAGAGTATTGAGAGAATGTCATGGTCAGATGAAACCAAAGTAGAACTGTTTGGTAGAAACACAACTCGTCGTGTTTGAAGGAAAGAGAATGCTGAGTTGCATGCAAAGAACACCATACCTACTGTGAAGCATGGGGGTGGCAACATCATGCTTTGGGGCTGTTTCTCTGCAAAGGGACCAGGACGACTGATCCGTGTACATGAAAGAATGAATGGGGCCATGTATCGTGAGATTTTGAGTGCAAACCTCCTTCCATCAGCAAGGACATTGAAGATGAAACGTGGCTGGGTCTTTCAGCATGGCAGTGATCCCAAGCACACCACCAGGGCAACGAAGGAGTGGCTTCGTAAGAAACATTTCAAGGTCTTGGAGTGGCCTAGCCAGTCTCCAGATCTCAACCCCATAGAAAACCTTTGGAGGGAGTTGAAAGTCTGTGTTGCCCAGCGACAGCCCCAAAACATCACTGCTCTAGAGGAGATCTGCATGGAGGAATGGGCCAACATACCAGCAACAGTGTGTGCCAACCTTGTGAAGACTTACAGAAAACGTTTGACCTCTGTCATTGCCAACAAAGGATATATAAGATGAACTTTTGTTATTGACCAAATACTTATTTTCCACCATAATTTGTAAATAAATTCTTTAAAAATCAGACAATGTGATTTTCTAGATATGTTTTCTCATTTTGTCTCTCATAGTTGAGGTCTACCTATGATGTCAATTACAGGCCTCTGTCATCTTTTTAAGTGGGAGAACTTGCACAATTGGTGGCTGACTAAATACTTTTTTTCCCCACTGTAACTGACAGCAGGGTAAGAGGGGCTGCAGGTGGAGGTAACAGTGTTCCCTTGTATACTTGGATTCACAGTATATTTGCTTATTGGTAAGAAAGACTGATTTTGGTAACCATTTTCTATCCAATATATATACCATTTATTGAACATGTCTGACATGTCTTTTTAAATAATATTACTCATGTGGTATACTTTGAAGTAATGTTTTTTATGTGTCATATATATGCATTTGTCCAGTTACTATGTCCTGTGAACTGTGCATGGTATAATATATATTTTTGGATTCATGCATGTGCTGTGATACATATATATACATCTTTTTTTCTGTGACGTGCCTGCCTGGGAAAACCGTGACCTTGCCTCTTGTTTGTGTTTATGATACATTTGTTTTTATGCTTTTCATTTCTTTTCTTGTATGCAATAAAAGGATATTTTTTTGATATTTTCATAACATTTGGTGTTTATGTTACTTATTCCTGATCGGTTTTTGTATGTGTCTTTGATAAGTATGGTCGTTGTTTATGGTACCTAGTGTATGAGATTTATAGGCTTATTATTGACATAATGCATTAACAGAACTGTGGTGCAGAACATTAACTCAGCTTTGTTATGTCCTGTGATAAGATAAAAATTACTCAATAGCAAGTTATCAATGTCAGTGTCATTTATACTCTGCTCCATCTCTATGTGCTTAATGCATAAAATATACATGCAGGTGTAAAGAATATATATGTGTGTAATGCATGTGTGTAATGTATACTGTATACCCTGTTTGTGTAATGTTTACGGGTGAACTCTTTATATGTTTATGTATATCTCTTAGGTATATACAGTACAGACCAAAAGTTTGGACACACCTTCTCATTCCAAGAGTTTTCTGTATTTTCATGACTATAAAAATTGTAGATTCACACTGAAGACATCAAAACTATGAATTAACACATGTGGAATTATATACTTAACAAAAAAGTGTGAAACAAGTGAAAATATGTCTTATATTCTAGGTTCTTCAAAGTAGCCACCTTTTGCTTTGATTACTGCTTTGCACACTCTTGGCATTCTCTTGATGAGCTTCAAGAGGTAGTCACCTGAAATGGTCTTCCAACAGTTTTGAAGGAGTTCCCAGAGATGCTTAGCACTTGTTGGCCCTTTTGCCTTCACTCTGCGGTCCAGCTCACCCCAAACCATCTCGATTGGGTTCAGGTCTGGTGACTGTGGAGGCCAGGTCATCTGGCGAAGCACCCATCACTCTCCTTCTTGGTCAAATAGCCCTTACACAGTCTGGAGGTGTGTTTGAGGTCATTGTCCTGTTGAAAAATAAATGATGGTCCAACTAAACGCAAACCGGATGGAATAGCATGCCGCTGCAAGATTCTGTGGTAACCATGCTGGTTCAGTATTCCTTCAATTTTGAATAAATCCCAACAGTGTCACCAGCAAAGCACCCCCACACCATCACACCTCCTCCTCCATGCTTCACGGTGGGAACCAGGCATGTAGAGTCCATTCGTTCACCTTTTCTGCGTCGCACAAAGACACGGTGGTTGGAACCAAAGATCTCAAATTTGGACTCATCAGACCAAAGCACAGATTTCCACAGGTCTAATGTCCATTCCTTGTGTTCTTTAGCCCAAACAAGTCTCTTCTGCTTGTTGCCTGTCCTTAGCAGTGGTTTGCTATCAGCTATTTTACCATGAAGGCCTGCTGCACACAGTCTCCTCTTAACAGTTGTTGTAGAGATGTGTCTGCTGCTAGAACTCTGTGTGGCATTGACCTGGTCTCTAATCTGAGATGCTGTTAACCTGTGATTTCTGAGCCTGGTGACTCGGATGAACTTATCCTCCGCAGCAGAGGTGACTCTTGGTCTTCCTTTCCTGGGGCGGTCCTCATGTGAGCCAGTTTCTTTGTAGCGCTTGATGGTTTTGGCCACTGCACTTGGGGACACTTTCAAAGTTTTCCCAATTTTTCAGACTGACTGACCTTCATTTCTTAAAGTAATGATGGCCACTCGTTTTTCTTTACTTAGCTGCTTTTTTCTTGCCATAATACAAATTCTAACACTCCATTCAGTAGGACTATCAGCTGTGTATCCATATGACTTCTGAACAACACAACTGATGGGCCCAACCCCATTTATAAGGCAAGTAATCCCACTTATTAAACCTGACAGGGCACACCTGTGAAGTGAAAACCATTTCAGGTGACTACCTCTTGAAGCTCATCAAGAGAATGCCAAGAGTGTGCAAAGCAGTAATCAAAGCAAAAAGTGGCTACTTTGAAGAACCTAGAATATAAGACATATTTTCAGTTGTTTCACACTTTTTTTGTTAAGTATATAATTCCACATGTGTTAATTCATAGTTTCAATGTGAATCTACAATTTTTATAGTCTTGAAAATACAGAAAACTCTTGGAATGAGAAGGTGTGTCCAAACTTTTGGTCTGTACTGTATGTATATGCATGAATTATGTGTACCTGCATAATGTATACATAGTATATGTATGTGCATTAAGCATTAAGACATCACATTTACTGAAATCAAAAGCTATTTCAAACAAAAACATCTTAACAGGCCAAGTTACATGTTAACATACTGTAGTATCCCTTCTTTGATACCACCTTCACAATTCTTCAATGCATCCATTGAACTTGTGATTTTTTGGATAGTTTCTGCTTGAATGTCTTTGCGGGATGTCAGAATAGCCTTCCAGAGCTGCTGTTTTGATGTAAACTGCCTCCCACCCTCATAGATCTTTTGCTTGAGTATTCTACAAAGATTTTCAATAGGGTTAGAATTCTGAGTACAATGGTGGCCACTCCATGAGTTTCTCTCCTTTTATGCCCATAGCAGCCAATGACTCTCAGTTATTCTTTGCTGCATGAGATGGAGCATTGTTATGCATGAAGATTATTTTGCTACAGAAGGCACAGTTCTTCTTTTTGGTCCATGGAAAAAAGTGGTTAATCAGAAACTCTCTATACTTTGCAGAGGTCATTTTCACACCTTCAGGGACTCTAAAGGGGCCTATCAGCTCTCTCCCCATAATTCCATCCCAGAACATGACTCCACCACCTCATTGCTGACGTTACAGCCTTGTTCTATCCATCTAGTTCATCCAGGGTTGCACAGCACTCAGTAAATAAGACTGTTTCAAAATTAGTCTTTATGTATGTCTGGGCCCACTGCAACCATTTCTGTTTAGAGGTGGTCGAATAGTAGGTTTAGTCACAACTGCAAGTCTTTGGAGGATCCTACACCTTGAGATTTGTGGGATTTCAGAGGCACCAGCAGCTGCATGTGTGCTTAATATGTAGTGTGTAATGCATTTGGCATGTGTAATGTATATATGCAAGTGTAAAGGTGAAAAAAAAAAAAAACATACTCACCTGTCCCCAGTGCTCTGGTGTCTCCCAATGTGGTTCGGTCCTGCAGCTCTGTTGTTTTCTTCCAGCAGATGTTCCCGCCGCATGTGACCGCTGAGGCCAATCAGTGGTCTCAGTTCAGTACATGGGACGTCACTATCTATGACATCCCCAGGTCCCTTCCTCAGGCCACTGAGGTTGCTGATTGGCCTCTGTGGCCAATCAGCAGGGACAGGTGAGTGTTTTTTGTTTTGTTTTTTCACCTCCCCAGCCTAATTCAGAATAAAATTAACCTGGACAACCCCTTTAAAGATGTTTTGTGCTTAGCATAAACATTGATTCAAAATGTGTGCAATTGTTTGTGCCTATCCATTTTTTACAATAGCCTGTACAGCCTCTTTAATTTATGTGCATATTTTAAACAATGTGTTATGTAATGAGTAGGTAATATCTCAGTCAGAGCTGTGGGTTGAGGTGTAAGTTGCTACAATGGTATGACTATGCATGTAAATCTTTATACAGTATTATGGGCAAAATATGTTTTATTACAGTTCAACATTTTTTATTCTTGATATTTATATATAAGGTTTCTATTTAATATTCATTTTAACTATTCATTATTATCTTAATTATTATAAGAATTTTATGATTTGATCTAATGTTTATTATTGGTCTTTCTAGAATTTTTCAAATCCCTTCTGGAGAATGCAGAAAAATCTCTTCATGAAATATTTGTAAGGACGTATGGTTTGCTTTACACACAGAACTCAGAAATATTCCAGGACTTATTTACTGAGCTAAAACTCTACTACACTGGAGGAAATGTCAACTTGGAAGAAATGCTGAATGATTTCTGGGCTCGCCTGCTAGAACGTATGTTTCAGCTGATAAATCCTCAATATCATTTTTCAGAAGACTATCTAGAATGTGTCAGCAAATACATTGATCAACTAAAGCCATTCGGAGAAGTACCTAGGAAACTGAAAGCTCAAGTTACTAAAGCTTTTGTTGCAGCTCGGACATTTGTCCAAGGTCTAACTTTAGGCCGAGAAGTGGCCAACAAAGTATCCAAGGTAACAAAATAGAACATATTTTTGCTTGATACTGAGATTTTTTTGTCTTTGGCTGGTTTAACACTTATTAAGTATAACGAAGGAATCACGCATGTACAGTACAGACCAAAAGTTTGGACACACCTTCTCATTCCAAGAGTTTTCTGTATTTTCATGACTATAAAAATTGTAGATTCACACTGAAGGCATCAAAACTATGAATTAACACATGTGGAATTATATACTTAACAAAAAGTGTGAAACAACTGAAAATATGTCTTGTATTCTAGGTTCTTCAAAGTAGCCACCTTTTGCTTTGATTACTGCTTTGCACACTCTTGGCATTCTCTTGATGAGCTTCAAGAGGTAGTCACCTGAAATGGTCTTCCAACAGTCTTGAAGGAGTTCCCAGAGATGCTTAGCACTTGTTGGCCCTTTTGCCTTCACTCTGCGGTCCAGCTCACCCCAAACCATCTCGATTGGGTTCAGGTCTGGTGACTGTGGAGGCCAGGTCATCTGGCGTAGCACCCCATCACTCTCCTTCTTGGTCAAATAGCCCTTACACAGTCTGGAGGTATGTTTGGGGTCATTGTCCTGTTGAAAAATAAATGATGGTCCAACTAAACGCAAACCAGATGGAATAGCATGCCGCTGCAAGATGCTGTGGTAATCATGCTGGTTCAGTATTCCTTCAATTTTGAATAAATCCCCAACAGTGTCACCTGCAAAGCACCCCCAAACCATCACACCTCCTCCTCCATGCTTCACGGTGGGAACCAGGCATGTAGAGTCCATTCGTTCACCTTTTCTGCGTCGCACAAAGACACGGTGGTTGGAACCAAAGATCTCAAATTTGGACTCATCAGACCAAAGCACAGATTTCCACAGGTCTAATGTCCATTCCTTGTGTTCTTTAGCCCAAACAAGTGTCTTCTGCTTGTTGCCTGTCCTTAGCAGTGGTTTCCTAGCAGCTATTTTACCATGAAGGCCTGCTGCACACAGTCTCCTCTTAACAGTTGTTGTAGAGATGTGTCTGCTGCTAGAACTCTGTGTGGCATTGACCTGGTCTCTAATCTGAGCTGCTGTTCACCTGCGATTTCTGAGGCTGGTGACTCGGATGAACTTATCTTCCGCAGCAGAGGTGACTCTTGGTCTTCCTTTCCTGGGGGCGGTCCTCATGTGAGCCAGTTTCTTTGTAGCGCTTGATGGTTTTGGCCACTGCACTTGGGGACACTTTTAAAGTTTTACCAATTTTTCGGACTGACTGACCTTCATTTCTTAAAGTAATGATGGCCACTCGTTTTTCTTTACTTAGCTGCTTTTTTTCTTGCCATAATACAAATTCTAACACTCCATTCAGTAGGACTATCAGCTGTGTATCCACCTGACTTCTGAACAACACAACTGATGGTCCCAACCCCATTTATAAGGCAAGAAATCCCACTTATTAAACCTGACAGGGCACACCTGTGAAGTGAAAACCATTTCAGGTGACTACCTCTTGAAGCTCATCAAGAGGATGCCAAGAGTGTGCAAAGCAGTAATCAAAGCAAAAGGTGGCTACTTTGAAGAACATAGAATATAAGACATATTTTCAGTTGTTTCACACTTTTTTGTTAAGTATATAATTCCACATGTGTTAATTCATAGTTTTGATGCCTTCAGTGTGAATCTACAATTTTTATAGTCATGAAAATACAGAAAACTCTTGGAATGAGAAGGTGTGTCCAAACTTTTGGTCTGTACTGTAGTTTTGGTGTAGCTTTTGATGCAAACAGATAAGTGGATCCAAAAGGAATAAAACGTATCCTTGGTTTGGCTCAAAAAAATCAATTCAAAACTACAATTCAAGCCTTATTGTTTATGATCCAGAAAAAGTACACTGTGTAGAGCGCATGGATAGATTATACATGCATAGATTTATTCTGTTCTGTTGGGAAGGAGGGAATTCAGGAGTTTTTGATGGCAAAAAAAATCTGTGAACTCAAAGGGGCAGAAGATTATGGACCTGCAAAGATGAAAAAATAATTATACAATAGAAATCAGTAAATTTACTATCAAGATTGTTTAGGGATATAATAAAAAAACCTTCAAAAGCATGGAACAGTTAAATATTTCAGGAAGAGCATGAGCATACTGCCCCCCATATAGAGTGAGAAGGATATTAACAGAGGTAAACACAGAACTGCACAATTGTTTTTCTTTAGTTACAATGACTATAAAAATATAGATAAATTCATTAATAGACCACTGCACTGTCCCTGCACTGTCCACACCTGCACCTTTCCAATGCAGAAGAGATAACCCCTCAGTTATCATATAATATTAAATACAGAGTAAAATATCAGCAAAATTCTAGGTTTGAAACCAATTTCAAGCCTTTTTTTCTTCTTTTGTGAACTTGAAACAATGTTATTTCACAAGTTTATAAGCACACAGGTTCTTAACAAACTGGACTCAGACTTAGAAACATCTTCAAATTGGACTGAATATGAACTCTTTGTAGTTCAGTTCACACAAACCTACTGAAAGGGTAATCACCATACCAAGGCATGGAAAAGGCAGAGAAGGAGGAGCACATACTGTGCTACTGTACTTCAGCAGCTGCACAATCAATCAATCAATCAATCAATCAATCACAATTCTGAGAATCAAAACATGGTGTTTTTTGGCTGAGGCTCACTACATGGGGCCATAGTCTAAAATAGTTTTCCCTCTCCGGTACGGGGCTAGAACCTGTAATGTGGGTGTGAATTTAACTTTTTTTAATTATTTTACTTTATTTATTTATTTACCTTCTGCCTCCCATAAGGTCATAATTCACCCTTGGGGGCATTTTAAGAGTACATTTTAACAGTACTTTATTTTTTTTTGGCTGATTTCTCTAGTAACTAAGTCTGATACCTCAGCCTTAGTTACAGGCGGAATACAACCTCCTGATCATGACTGCAGAGCTTATCTAGAACCTCTAGGACCCAGCAGCTCTTACAGTCTCTGGTCCCTTGTGGATGATGTCACCGCCAAGTCATTGGAGAGTCGCATCATGGCGACTCCCATAACTGTGTATACAGCGCTCATTGAGAGTTAAGAGTGGACCGGCTGAATGTATATAGTCCGTGCAGTCCGGAACTGGTTAAACAGGCTGTTTGTTACCACCAGGTATCAGGTGTTCACCCATAGCCATATTTGTTTCTGAAACTTTGATATTACCAAGTCTGTGTTGAAGAAGCCTCCAGAGTGTTTCGCATGACTATTAAAGGCAATCTATATTTTTGGTTTAGAATGAACAAGTATGGATCCAAACCTAACTTTTGATCTAAACCTTAGAATCTGAAATTATACAAATTTTGACAGTTGGCTCATCTACAGTGGTTACCTTTTTTAAATAAATGCATATCTAAACTATAATGATAAATATCATAAATCAACATTGAAAGTGATAATGGTGAACTCTGTAATATATTTTATTAAAGAAAACTACTTATTTCTCCTGCTATCCCCCTTGCCCCTTCCTCTGCATCACTCTTTCTGAATGAAATAATGAGATATACTCTGTAGAATCTGTACACTTCTTACAGGTTTATCCATTGAAGTCTATGGAGAGTGGAGAGGGAAGAGAAGGTTGAGCAGGCAGACAGGTAAAGACATGTTACTAAAGCATCAAGTGATAGTTTTATCTCCTGTAAGACCTGGATAATATTTCACCTAATGCGACAGAGTATAGATTATGGGTTTGAACAGTGTATTCAGAAATAGTGAAAAAGTGCAGAGAAAGGGGAGAGGGAAATAACAGGTAAAATAAGTGTTTTCCTTGAATAAAATATATTACAAAGTTTACTATTTTATTTATTAATGATAAAAGTTTAGATAAGCTTTAAAATACACAATTCCCTTACAGATAGACATGGCCTTGATGTCCCGAGCCAAAACCAAAATATTATAAACCAATTTCATTACAGATTTTGTACAAACCCTATCCTTCACAAACCTCAGTATGTATTAGACTTTGTAATACCAAGACTTTTCTGAATAGTCTCTGAATACTCTGAACATCCAACCAATAATATTATATTGTCTGACAGTTTTATATGATCGGCAACCAATTAAATAATATCTAAGACATAATGAACTGTCTTTTACCCCTATTTTATTCAAACAATCATGGAGAACTATAGAGCCTGTGTATAACGTTATAGTAAATCCACTTATGTTAATTGCTGCTAATATTATATATAACTAGCAGAATTAACAGCTTTTCACTGGTCTATTGCATTTGTTTGTGTGTGGTTAAAAACTTTGTTTGCTACTGTTATGAAGACAACCTGGTCAAAAGCAAAAATGGCTGGGTTGTTATAGAAACCTGTTCTAAAATTGTGTGCATGTCAGTGTGGCTAAGAATAAAGGACATGCAAGCTTCAATTGGCTAATAAAGGTCATCTAATATGACATGGAGGAAGACCCTTGATATGGAAGCCAGTGGTGCCATATTTGCTTTTATGAATATGTTGCTATGTTGTTATGGAAACCTGGTGGAAAACAAAAATGTGTAAGTGAGGTTAAGATTGAAGGACTTCCAAACTTCTATTGGCTAATAAAGGTCATCTAATATTGTAAACCAGTGTGGCTACAGTGCCTTGCGAAAGTATTCGGCCCCCTTGAACTTTTCAACCTTTTGCCACATTTCAGGCTTCAAACATAAGGATATAAAATTTTAATTTTTTTGGTGAAGAATCAACAACAAGTGGGACACAATCGTGAAGTGGAACGGAATTTATTGGATATTTTAAACTTTTGTAAAAAATAAAAAAACTGAAAAGTGGGGAGTGCCAAATTATTCGGCCCCCTTAAGTTAATACTTTGTAGCGCCACCTTTTGCTGCGATTACAGCTGCAAGTCGCTTGGGGTATGTCTCTATCAGTTTTGCACATCGAGAGACTGAAATTCTTGCCCATTCTTCCTTGGAAAACAGCTCGAGCTCAGTGAGGTTGGATAGAGAGCGTTTGTGAACAGCAGTTTTCAGCTCTTTCCACAGATTCTCGATTGGATTCAGGTCTGGACTTTGACTTGGCCATTCTAACACCTGGATATGTTTATTTGTGAACCATTCCATTGTAGATTTTGCTTTATGTTTGGGATCATTGTCTTGTTGGAAGATAAATCTCCGTCCCAGTCTCAGGTCTTTTGCAGACTCCAACAGGTTTTCTTCCAGAATGGTCCTGTATTTGGCTCCATCCATCTTCCCATCAATTTTAACCATCTTCCCTGTCCCTGCTGAAGAAAAGCAGGCCAAAACCATGATGCTGCCACCACCATGTTTGACAGTGGGGATGGTGTGTTCAGGATGATGAATTGTGTTGCTTTTACGCCAAACATATAGTTTTGCATTGTGGTCAAAAAGTTCGATTTTGGTTTCATCTGACCAGAGCACCTTCTTCCACATGTTTGGTGTGTCTCCCAGGTGGCTTGTGGCAAACTTTAAATGAGACTTTTTATGGATATCTTTGAGAAATGGCTTTCTTCTTGCCACTCTTCCATAAAGGCCAGATTTGTGCAGTGTACGACTGATTGTTGTCCTATGGACAGACTCTCCCACCTCAGCTGTAGATCTCTGCAGTTCATCCAGAGTGATCATGGGCCTCTTGGCTGCATCTCTGATCAGTCTTCTCCTTGTTTGAGATTAAAGTTTAGAGGGACGGCCGGGTCTTGGTAGATTTGCGTGGTCTGATACTGTTTCCATTTCAATATGATCGCTTGCACAGTGCTCCTTAGGATGTTTAAAGTTTGGGAAATCTTTTTGTATCCAAATCCAGCTTTAAACTTCTCCACAACAGTATCACGGACCTGCCTGGTGTGTTCCTTGGTCTTCATGATGCTCTCTGCGCTTTAAACAGAACCCTGAGACTATTACAGAGCAGGTGCATTTATACGGAGACTTGATTACACACAGGTGGATTATATTTATCATCATCAGTCATTTAGGACAACATTGGATCATTCAGAGATCCTCACTGAACTTCTGGAGTGAGTTTGCTGCACTGAAAGTAAAGGGGCCAAATAATATTGCACGCCCCACTTTTCAGTTTTTTATTTTTTACAAAAGTTTAAAATAACCAATAAATTTCGTTCCACTTTACAATTGTGTCCCACTTGTTGATTCTTCACCAAAAAAATTTAAATTTTATATCTTTATGTTTGAAGCCTGAAATGTTGCAAAAGGTTGAAAAGTTCAAGGGGGTCGAATACTTTCGCAAGGAACTGTATATTTGCTTTTGTGAATATGTTGAAAAGGGTAGGTTCTAGAGAGCTGTAACAAGTGCAAAACCTTTGGAAGCGCCTGATTTATCTATAGGCCAAATTTGGTTCAGATTGGTCCAGTGGCTGTGCATAAAGAACAGGGAACGGACAACAAAAAAATCATTTTTATACTATATATATAAGATATGCCACTGCTTTACAGGAATTTGGCTTATCAATATTTTTGCTCACTATTAAAAGCGAAAACTCTACAGAAATTTATTTGCTTTGAGAAACTCCTCTTTCTAATATAGGGAAAGGATCAGAAAACAAGTAAAATGTACTATCATTGTTTCACTTTTTTAGGTTTAATCAAGTTTTATTAATTTTTTTTTCAAATATATAACATCAAAAAGTAACAAAGGGTGGAACAGAATGTAAAACAGTAAGCTGTGAAGCACCATAATGCTGTTTCACTTTTTTAAACATTAAGTGCTATGTAACATAAATAACATTTTACCTTTATTCTATCGTTAACTACAATTGCAGCCATACCACAAATATCATGTTTTATTATTTTTTATGCGTAGTTTATGTTGTTTTACTATTTCTGCCCAATTAAAATGTGTTTCATTGAAAAAAAATGTTACCAAATTCCAACAGACATAACTTACTATTCTGCCACTGTAGTCAAATTTGGGCTTGTATTTTGCAGGATGAGTTGCAGCCAGAGGCGTAGCTAGGGGTTCAGCACAGGGGGGGCGAACACATCCAAGTGGGCCCCCAACTCAGGTATACCAACACTATCACTATACGGTGACCGTATAGTGGTAGATAGTGGTTCTACACAGGGCTGTGAAGACCAGTTACGTAAATACAGTACTGGAACAATGCTGTGACTTACAGGTGACATCTCTGACGGTTTACATTTATCGTCTCTTCCATCTGGACTGCCATGGCCACTTCTTCCAGCTGTGACTTGTCTCTGTAAAGTTTGTAACACAGACATTTTTGGCTCCTCACTCTTCCAGGCACCGATCCACATTGTCCTCAACTACATAAAATCTCCATCCTGCTGCTACCCCAATTATAAAATATATGATATAAAATCCCCTGGAAATGAATAATAACCCCATGTGCCTTTTTAATTTAATAATGCTCCTATGTGCCCATTTATTTAATACTGCCCCTCAAATAATAATTCCCCCCAATTTATAATGCTCTGTGTACCCCCTTAAATCAATTTAATGCCCGAGTGCCACCTAAAATTAATATTGCCCAATTCCCCTATTATTAATTACACCCTCTTATGTCTCCTTGTATAAATTATGCCCTCTTACATAAATGCCCCTTTGTATTAAAGACCCCTTTGTATTAAAGACGACCTTTCATGTTCTCATGTATATGCGGTTTTATATACCGCTAGAAAGCTGACAGTGCACTGAATTCAGCGCACTGTCGGCTTTCCCATTATGTGCCCCGGTGGAGGAGAGATCAGTGCCGTTAGTTTCGGCACTGATCTCTCCCCACCGTTAGAAGGGCATTCTTGACAGTCTAGCGTCATCGCTGGGCTATGAGGAACGCCCCCACCCCAAGACTTGTACTGGGGGAGGCGGCCTTACTCAAAGCTCAGCGTCATCACAGGGCGGTAAGGAACGCCCTTCTGACAGTACAAGGCTATGTTAGAGTACTGTCAGGGGGGCCTTCCTCACAGCCCAGCGATGACGCTAGACTGTCCGGAACTCCCTGCCGACTGTCAGTTTTCTAGCGGTATATAAAATCACAGGTTCATGAGGACATGAAAGGTCTTCTTTAAAGGGGTTGTCCAGGAAGTGGACAAATCATAGTGAAGGTGGAGTAGGTGATAAAAAAAAAATCTTACTCAGGATGGGTTCACACCAACACTTGAACCCCGTTGAGGGATTCTGTCCCCCATTTCGTTTGAAAAATGCGGAAAAAAAAGTCCTGCAAGCAGGCATTTTTTTCTCCACATTTTTCAGGCAGAAACCAGACAGAAACCCAGCAGACCCCATTATAGTCCGCATGTAACCGCTTTACAAGCGAATTGGGTTTCCGTTTTTCAGGTCCCCAAGTGGACCCGAAAAACAGAAACCGAGCGCTACTGTGAACCCAGCCTTATCTGTCCCCAGTGCTCTGATGTCTGCAGCCACTGTATGTTCAGACACATGCCATACGTGACTGCTGAGGCCATCAGTGGTCTCAATATTGGCTGGAAAGGAGCCAGTCATGTATATGAGTGACCTCACCGAGTCTTTTCCAGCCACTGCTGAGGCCAATCACATGCAGTGCAGGACTTGTGGCAGGGAAGCGGCGTGTGTGTACCTGGACAGACAGCAGCAGAGGGCTGAGGACATCGGTAGCCTCCTCTCCAATTTTTCCAATACAATCTTTACCAGTAAACTTTATTATTCCCTAGAAAACCCCTTTAATACTGCCCCAATGCCCCCTAATATTATCTCCCCTTACATTCATACATACCCCACTGACCTTTCACTATAATTTATATCCTCTTTTATTAAAGCCCCCTAATACCCCTTATATTAGTTATGGCCTCTTATCTAAATTCCTAATGCTCCCAATTGGCCTCTTATATGTATTACCCCCATCCCCCCACCCCAATTACAATGCCCAGAGTGAGTTAAAAAAAAAAAAAAGTCGATGCTACTCACCTACCTCCGATCCCCTGAGGAGTCTCCACCGCCGGCACTGCTGCTGCTTACTGAAGAAGCAGGTCCTGCGTCCTGGCGTGGACGGCGCAGGACAATGATGTCATCGCGCAGACGTCTGTGCCAGGACGCAGACATCTTAGGGAAGCTCGTAGGCCGCAGGCCTGAATTGGATTGTGGTTTACGAGCTACGTACGTGTAGACAATGTATTTTAACTGTATCGTTGTCATGCAGATGCCGATGCAGTTAATATGTGAGGGTAACCTGTGTTGCGGCAGCCCCGAAGTGGGCCCCCGAGAGTCAGTGGGCCCGGGGCCACCGCCCCCCCCTGCCCTGTGGTGAACCTAGCCTCTTTGCTGCCTGAGGCGGACTATAGAAAGACGCCCCCCCCCCAAAAAAAAAAAAAAAAAAAACTGAGTTTCCATGCTACTAGTTTAACACACTGTTATCGTCGCACAATATACACAATACACAAAGTTATAAAACAGTTTTTAAGAATTCTTCTTCCTGTGTTACTTCAGTATCAGATCAACAACACGGCATTAACAAAGACAATAACTTCACACATCTTCTGCTTGGTGAATGGACGAGCCCACGTGGCCCTCATTCTCTATAATAGGAGCCCCGCAGATAGCTGAGTACTGGATTTCGGGTATCTTTGGCACTCCCATTAAAGTGAATGAGAGCCACGCGAGTTCATCCATCCACCAAGTGACACACCTATATATATGGCTGCAGCCAGGCTGGATTCCCACCTAGTGGGGGGGAAAAACCCAATTCTCAGGCTCAGTGGGGGTCTCAGCAGACAGACCCCCATCGATCAGGTATTTATCCTCTATCATTTAGGTGAATACAGGGCAGTAACATTCTGTGACTTACAGGTGACATCTCTGACTAATCCTTCACATTTCCCTTCTCTTCCCTTTGGACCGCCATGACCACTTCTTCTAGCTGTGACTTGTCTCTGTAAAGGTTGCAACACAGACATCTTTGGCTCCTCACTTTTCCAGGCATCCAACCCGCATTGTCCTCACCTACACAAAGCCCCCATTCTTCTGCTACCCCCAATTATATAATATATGATATAACCCCCCATAATGAATAATACCCCCAAGTGCATCTTTATATTAATAACATCCGTGTGTACCCTGTATAAATAGTGCCCCTTATTAATAATACCCCAGGTGTTAACTAATTAAAAGGTTTTCCAGGTCATTAATAAACTAATCAGTGGGGTTCAAAAACCCAGGACCCCCACTGACCAGCTGTTTGAATGGTACCTGTGTAAGCGCCGTGACCGCTCCTCTGTTTACATAGTGTAATTCATCTCATAGCGGCCATGTAATGTAACTGCAGCATCGTCCTGTACATGTCTACAGTATGTGACAAGGCTACAATTACATCACACGGTCACTATAAACAGACAGCGTATAATATAAACAGGTGCCATAGCCCATGTTTATAGCTCCCCATTTACACACACTATAATGTTCCACAGCAGCCCCTGCACACAGTATTACACAGTGTTATGGCCCGCAGCGGCCCCTGCACACGGTATTATGCTCCATAGTGGCCCCTGCTCATGCTATTATGCCCCGCATTGGCCACTGCACACGGTATTATGTTCCACAGCAACTCCTGCACACAGTTTTATGCCCCATATTGGCCCCTGCACACGGTATTATGCTCCATATTGGCCCCTGCACACGGTATTATGCTCCACAGTGGCCCCAGCACACGTTATTACGCTCCATAGTGGCCCCTGCACTGGTATTATGCTCTATAGTGGCCCTTGCACTGGTATTATGCTCCATAGTGGCCCCTGCACTGGTATTATCCTCCATAGTGGCCCTTGCACTGGTATTATGCTCCATAGTGGCCCCTGCACTTGTATTATGCTCCATAGTGACCCCTGCACCCGATATTATGCTCTATAGTGACCCCTGCACTTGTATTATGCTCCAGAATGGCCCCTGCACAGGGTATTATGCTCTACAGTGATCCCTGCACAGGGTATTATGCCCCATAGTGGACCACCCATGAACTATTATTATACTCTGGGGTCTTTTCAGACCCCAGAGTATAATGATTGGAGACCCAGGGGAGAATACAAACATAAAAACCAGAGTTACTTATCTATCCTGGACACCGGTGCACTCCTTGCAGCTTTCGGCCCTGTTTAATTGCGCACACACGTCACGTGATCAGGCCGGCGACGCGACCTGATGACGTCACCAGAGGCCCCAAGCCTGCTCGGAGTTACATCGGATCGCAGGAGGTGAGTAACACTGGTTTTTATGTTCCCTCACCAACCCTAGGCCTCCGATTATTATACTCCGGGGTCTGAATAGACCCCGGAGTATAATAATAGTAGTATTTGAGGCCCGCGGCCTAACTTACCGATGCCCGCGGCCGCTCACAGCGGCATCCACTTCCCTTTCTGCGACCCATAGCAGAAGGGGAAGCGGGAGCGGGCACGAGCAGACGCGGGATAGGTAAATAAATAGGCCCTGACCTGCCGGGGATACTCCAACAGGTTACGGCCTATTTATATATATAAAAAAAAGTTATACTCACCTGCGATGCCTTGATGCAGCCGCCGCCGCCTCCTCTTCTTGTCCGCGACGTCTGTGTCTCAGCGTAGGCGGCGTGATGATGTCATTGCATCGCCGCCTGCGCTGAGATGTGACGTCTTGTAAACCAACCCAGGACAGGCCCCGCTCAGCTCGTTTTTTTTTTTTTTTTTAAAGCGGCCTGTCCTGGGCTGGTTTACACTAAATAGTAAAAATGCCTCCCCCCGGACAGTGCCGCCCGAGGCGGCCGCCTCACCTTGCCTCATTAGCGGTGCGCCCCTGCCCCTGCCCCCCCGCTAGCTACGCCTCTGGTTGCAGCATTATATTATGACAATCTAAAAGGGATATCTTACAATGCCAGCCATTAGATGATTATGAGGCGGGAGAGCAGAGAATTTGTGTTGTTCCACATCTACTCATCTTTTGATACTGCAGCCACATAACCAATGTATTTTAAATAAATGTTATTACTAAATATTCTTGTTGAAATGCACAATGTGAGAGTAAAGGCAATGCAACTTATCAACTTATTTCTGTGTCTAAGCAATTACAAAAAAATGGTTACCTTAAAACCCATCACCAGTGAGGCTTGATTTGTAAAAGTACTGCCAAACCTCATACTACAGAAGCCATAGTTTATATATCTGGCACTTATGGAGGAGATTTATGAAGAAATTAACAACAGTATGTTGCCATTCCCCTTGGTAATAGGATCCCTCTTTACAGACTATGACACTATCCATTCGATGCTAACAGTATTAGACTTTAAAGGGACATGCTCAAGGGGAATGATAACACCCACTTGTAAATTTCTTCATATATTTCCAGTGTAATAACAGAATAATGTCATTATGCGGCTTTAAGAGAAGGTGTTCCAGAATCGCTATTTCATGAGGGGTACAAGTATTTACTAAAACTCTAAAAAGGAACCCTAAATAAATGTCTTATTGTATAAGTAATGAAGGCTTGAGATAGTACTACCTCTGTCTTGCAAATACTTGGTGACTTCTCAGGTTCCCAAAGGCACTAATTGTTTGATATGCCCAAAAGAAATATTCACCTGTGACACACAAGTATACATTTATGATATTCTATTATCTTCCCTTCCTTTCCAGTTATATTATACTTTAAAGAAATGTATACTATTAAGTGGCATATATGGGAGTTGTAATTTCCATTTTGCTCAAAACAGATTTTACCACAATAGACTGTAGATCATTATATTCGTTGGGAGTGACGGGTCACTGGAGGTAAAAAAAAAATCCTAATTTTGTAAAGCATGTATATTACTAAAAAGATGTAATTTTTATGAAATTGTTGACTTACTATGTAACTGATGTCAGAAGTCATTTCTTATGTGACAGTGATTCAGTTATAGTCTCCATTAACAAGAGAAACTCAGAAGTTTTCTGAAAGTCAAACCAGAAGGCAAACTCTGAGTTAAGTTGCTAAGCGGTAACAACATAATTAGTTCACCTGCCCTTGTACATTGACTCTGCTACGTGTAATCTTATTACACGCCCTGCTACAGTTGGATTGAGTTAAAATTGAAAAAATTGTGCTTGTGAGATAAAATCTCTCAGTTCATCCTGCAACTATTTCAATTAAGTTGCTTTCTTGTACTTTTCTATATATATATATATATTTTGTTTCTAAAATTCATTGTAACGGCAAAAGTCCAATGTCTGTTGAAAGTGCCTTTTTAACTTCAGTTTCCCAATTTCAACACTATTTAAGGGGCCATGACTTGAAAAAAATTACCTCATTCCAAAAAAATGTGTGCTCAAAGGGGAATTAAAACCAATGCAGTAAAGTTCACATGAAATATGGTGAGATCTTTAACCATTAAACCCTAGATATCAAGATGAAACTGTAATATCAGTTGACTCTTGCACTTGTCAACGGTAGAGATAACTTTATCTGTAAAGCTTTTGGCACTAAGTACCATATGTTAGATGTAAACTCAGAATTTGTGTTATATTATAGAATGACTCTACAGGTAGACAAAGCATCACACTTGCAAGAGAATATTACTGTAGGTTTATATTGTAGCAATAACAGGTTTCAGCATTTCTTTGTTTCTAGTTACACAGTACGGTTGAAAAAACATTCATACACTATACAGTTGTGCTAAAAAGTTTACATACCCCAGCAGATTTTTTGTTTTTTTGGCCTTTTTTCAGAGAATATGAATGATAACACAAAAACTTTTTCTCCACTCATGGTTAGTGGTTGGTTGCAGCTATTTATTGTCAAACTTCTGTGTTTTCTCTCTTTAAATCATAATGACAACCAAAAACATCAAAATGACCCTGTTCAAAAGTTCATATACCTTGGTGATTTTGGCCTGATAACATGCCCAGAAGTTGACACAAAGGGTTTTGAATGGCTACTAAATGTAACATCCTCACCTGTGACCTGTTTGCTTGTAATCAGTGTGTGTGCATAAAAGCAGAGGGAGTTTCTGGGATCCATCTTTCCTCTTTCCATCTTTGCTCCAGCCACTGACATTTCTGGATTGTGAGTCATGGGAAAAGCAAAAGAATTGTCCACGGATCTACGAGAAAAGATAGTTGAACTGTATAAAACAGGAAAGGGATACAAAGGGAATTGATAATGCCAGTCAGCAGTGTTCAAACTGTGATTAACAAATGGAAACTCAGGGGCTCTGTAAAAACCAAACCACGGTCAGGTAGACCAACCAAAATTTTGGCCACAACTGCCCAGAAAATTGTTCGGGATGCAAAGAAAAACCCACACATAACAACAGCTGAAATACAGGACTCTCTGAAAACTATCAGAGTCGCTGTTTCAAGATGCACAATAAGGAGGCACTTGAAGAAAAATGGGCTGCATGGTCGAGTTGCCAGAAGAAAGCCATTACTGCGCAAATGCCACAAAGAATCTCGCCTTCAATATGCCAAACAGCACAGAGACAAGCCTCAAAAATCCTGGAACAAGGTAATTTGGAGTGATGAGACAAAAATCGAACTTTTTGGCCACAATTATAAATGTTACATTTGGAGAGGTGTCAACAAGGCCTATGATGAAAGGAACACCATTCCTACTGTAAAGCACGGAGGTGGATCACTGATGATGTGGGGATGTGTGAGCTTCAAAGGCACAGGAAACTTGGTCAAAGTTGAAGGAAAGATGAATGCAGCACGTTATCAGCAAATACTGGAGGCAAATTTGCACTCAGCAGCCAGGAAAATGCGCATGGGACGTACTTGGACGTTCCAACATGACAACGATCCAAAACACAAGGCCAAGTCCACTTGTCATTGGCTACAGCAGAAGAAAGTGAAGGTTCTGGAGTGGCCATCTCAGTCTCCTGACCTCAATATCATTGAGCCACTCTGGGGAGATCTCAAGCGCTCAGTACATGCAAAACAGCCAGGAATTTACAGGAACTGGAGACTTTTTTAACAAGAAGAATGGTCAGTTTCTGAGAAAATAAAGAGCCTCATCCACAACTACCACAAAAGACTTCAAGCTGTCATTGATGTTAGAGGTGGCAATACACGGTATTAAGCACTGGGGTATGTGAACTTTTGAACAGGGTCATTTTGATGTTTTTTGTTGTCATTATGATTTAAAAAGAGAAAACACAGAAGTTTGACAATAAATGGCTTCAATCAACCAATAACCATGAGTGGAGAAAAAGTTTTTGTGTTATCATTCATATTCTCTGAAAAAAGGCCAAAAAATCTGCCGGGGTATGTAAACTTTTTAGCACAACTGTATGTCCAGAAAGTTCAACCTAGGGAAGGAAATGTACCCTTGATAGACTTTGTTATTTTGCTGCAAGAGAACTTTTAGACTAAGGGCCCACGTTGCGGAAACGCAGTGTTTGTGGCAGTGGTTGTGACATAATACCGTGTGCAGGGGCCGTTATGGGACATAATACCGTGTGCAGTTACCACTATGGGACATAATACCGTGTGCAGGGGCCGCTATGGGACATAATACCGTGTGCAGGGGTCGTCCGACTTACAATTATTGACCGGCACTCCGAGTACCTCAACTTTGATTTTTTAATCGAACAAAAAAAGGTTGCCTACTCCTGCCTTAGACCTTGTAACACTAATGAGTCACATGACATTGGGGAGGGAAATTGGCTAATTGGGCACAATTTGTCCATTTTCACTTTGGGGTGTACCCACTTTTGTTGCCAGGTGTTTAGACATTAATGGCTGTGTGTTGAGTGATTTTGAAGGCACACCAAATTTACACTGTTATGCAAGCTGTACACTGACTGCTTTAGATTGTATTAAAGTTTCATATCTTCAGTGGTGTCCCATGAAAATATATAATTAAACAATTACAAAAATCTGAAGGGTGCACTCACTTTTGTGAGATATTGTACATTATATGGAAGAATCCTGTACCAAGATGGGGAGATCATGCAAGCTCCATACAGATGTTGCCCTAGTTGGACTCAAAGTCTGTGCTGCAGGGCAACAGTGGTACTGCACTTTACCAAAACAATTAGTATAATAGAACGAAAATATTGGGACAGATTTATTAATAATTTATAAAAGTTAGACAGTGGAAAGTTAGTCTAGACAGTCTCAAACTGTCCCAGATTTATCACATTGTCTAATGCTGGCTGATAAATGTGGCACATCTCTAGAGTGTGTAGATTAAATTTACATCACCTATTAGTTAGTGTAACCTTCAAAAAATGCAAATTTGTGATGCATGGCATTACCTGTTAAGTCACGCCCCCTTTCACAATGAGACAAATTATCTAAAACTGTGAATGTGGTTCATTGTACGCCAGTTTTTAGTACAAATTCTGCCACAATTCTGCCACGTATTCAATAAGAAATCTGCCACATTGTTTTAATGCATGTCATTTCACTTGTTCTGTACTCTTGATTGTCCCATTAGGTGTATTAATACAGCATTTATTTGTACCTTGTTAGAGACCTATTACCATATCACTCTAGTACTATTCGTGCTAAATCCTATAACAGAATATACTGCATAAGGTTAGGCAAAATGATTTGTTTTGAACCAGATTTGACCTGAAATTTCCAAAAATTTTGGGTTTACCCACAAAACATTGTTATACTCTGAGTCTCTTCAGGCCCTAGAGTATAAAAAGTGGAGGTGCAGGGGAGGTACATAAAAATAACACAGTTATATTCACTTTGCCTAACCTCTCCTGGGCGTCTGGCTGTCTCACAACGTTCTCTTCAGGCGTTTTCCAGTCTCTGGATGATTTGGCCTCAGCAGTCATAGCTGAGTCTTAGCATCATGACTTTGCCGCAACCCAGATGGAGGAGACCAGAGGAAGGGAGTTGTAGTGGCGGTTGGTGTGCCACCTGCTAGGCCAAGCACACTCACCAAGCACTCCAGCCCCGTTCCTGGGCCGGACACAGTCGAGGGGAGGCCTGCGGCACTACCGGATGGTGGTGGTAGTAGTTGTTTCCCTCAGGGCGCTTCCAGTTGGAGAAGTGACCTCTCCTCTCTGAGCCGGTGTGATGGTGGACGGAAGGGCCCTGATGGTATAGCAGGCACGACTCAGGCAGCCAGTGGTAACAGTTGAACAAGGACCAGTTTATTGCAGCAACTGAAACAGGTACAACTGCAGCTTCCAAATGGGGGTAGTAGTAGTAGAACAGTGTCCAATCCCCCAGCCTTGATTCTAGGAGGGTGCCCAGGTGTAATAAAGTCTCCATGGCAACGTTCTACTCCACTTCTCCTCCTCTCATGCCTCTCCCAGGTATGGATGCTGGGGATAGTGATGGTACATGGAGTCCTGACAGGGTTCTGGTTACCTTCTGCTTAGACCCGAGTGAGTACCTCCTGTCAGTGTCCTCCACTGTTCCTCCTGGCACAGTGTCCAAAATGGTAGACAGCCGAATCCACTTCTCAGGGCTGTCTCAGGGCTGATGATAATCCTCCTGGTGGCTGTGAAGGCAACCGCTGGCCTCAGTCCAGCTTCTAGGGACAGGAATACTCTGCACACCCTTACTGCTCTGCTACTCACACTGAACTGACCCTGTACTCAGGCCAATGGTTACCGTGGAGACTATGTCTCCCACAACCCCCGCCCAGTGGCCTGTGATTGGCCAGGGCTAAACCAAGGCTAAGGTTTGAATACTGAGGGGGAAAACACAAGGAAAAGCTGCAAAACAATGACATTTAACATAGAACAGGACATACCAACATAACCCAGAGGCACAAGGACAAACAATTAAAGCAGAAACCCATGCAACTTCAGCGTATGAGGCCCAAGTGGTAACCCTGGGGTGCGTGATGTCAGCAAGAGGCCTGAAAAGGATCTCGTGTGACTGTCAGATGACGGGAGAGATGAGGTATAGTGAGTATAGATGTTTGTTATTTTTACACACCTCCACTTATTATACTCTGGGGTGTGAGGAGACATCAAAGTGAATCTCATGAGGTTCGCCAATCTCTAATACTGTATATAAAATCAAGACTCACACAGGCAAGTATAAGGGCTAGGGTTATGTATTAATAGAAGCAAATTACTTGTACAGACATGAACTAAACTGTCAATAACTGCTAATAACATATCCCTGGCTCATTGGGGGGAATTTAGTAAGACTGTTGTTTCTCACAGTTGTCTTAATCAATTCCCCCAGTGGCAGAAAATGTACACAAGGTACATCTCGTAATGTTATGTGAACCAGAATTAAAATCTGACCCCTGACTGGCATAGATTTCAGCTATAACTTATGAATTATAGTAAATCTTACAGGCCAATCCCATTTCGGCCTGCCTTGATTCTTGCTCGCTCTACCCACTGGAAAACCAACATAATATCACATCTTTAGCACAAGTTGACAGTTTTCTGATGTGCATATTATAGTAACCCCCCCCCCCCCCACATTGTGTCTGAAAAAAAAGACCATGATTAATAACAGCAGGTCGCTCACTAAATTTGTCACACCAGTAGAAATGTGAAATAAATGCCAATTTTTTAAATTTAAAGATAACCTTTTTTTCTTTATGATTTAGTTTTAAACTGTATGGCCAATCTATTGTACATGTGTATGTCTATTATTGAGCACATGTACTTACACCTTGTAATGATGGCTCCTTGACACAAAGTACTATTTCCAATAATAATTCATAGGATCATGCAAACCTTATAGAGTCTGTAACCTGCCAAGGTTAATTGGCTTAGAATGAATCAATTATAGCTTGTCATTTTAGTAGAATAAAATTAAGTTACAGGAAATTGTTGGATGCTGCTCAAAATACGGTAATTGGATATGGGAGAAGACTAAAATATGTTCATGCACAGCATTAATGAATACAGCTCAGCAGGTGGGAGCGAGGTCATTCTTAGTGAGGAATCTTAATGATACCAACTCCAGTTATGCTCAAATGTTTATCTTAATATTAAATCATTTATACACCTTGACTGATGTCTTGAATTCTCACATACTGTAAGAACAATGTGATGGATACATTTCTACATTTAGTCTTTGTTGACATATTGTTTATGGTAAGAAGAAAGTGATTATGGATACATTTATACTCTGTTCACATATTGTTTTGTGAAGACGTTCAGTGTACTGTATGCAACTGGAAAACTACCAGTGCATACAATGAATGCAACCATAGAGCCCCATGCATCAAGCATATGCAAAAGGGTTTTTTTTTTTTTAAAAACACAATGGGCCAATATGTATCTTTACTGTATAGGAAAAAGCAATAGTTTGACCATACCCATATAGGTGCCACAGTTAAAATTAAACTCTTTTACAATGGCAGTCATTGAGAAACATATGTAACTGTCTATACAGTGGCACACAACACAACTTTCCATCAGAGGTATATATTGGGGGAAAAAATTAATGTTCTGAAGAACATTATAGAGAAAAGTGTTATTTGTAGTGCACATATATTGTTCATCAAGCTGTAAATCTGCAGAGGATTTAAGGGACCAATAGTGGGCAATGCATTCCGAAACATCATCTGCTGACACAAAGGGATCTTGTTCTACCCCTGCATAGGTGCATTTCTGTGTACCCTTTTTAGAAGAAGACACTAGAACAATAATAGGTGAACTTGGGGAGGCTTCATAAGATCAAGCACCTGTGTAACATATGGTTCATAATTACAAGATCCTTGCTAGAGAATAAAAGGATGGTAGATCCATGGGGTAAGTGCAGACAACAGAGGATTGCTGTCACTCTCAAAACTGCCAGGGTCAGTTCACATTTATGTAATATGTATGGCAAACATGTGTATGGCTAGCTACAGTGTGAATAGCTTTGAAATGTAAAGCAACCCTCCAGTCCTAGAAAAATGTTGCCCCCCTTCTGAAAGCTCCTGCCACCATTTGTCCATTCTGAAGCTCATTTTGTATGACTCAAGTAGCTGCCACAGACTCAGAATATGCACAGTGTGCTTTGAAAGTTGAAAACACTCCACCCATATAGATGCTAGATCTCAGTGGGCAGGAGCATAAGCTAATACTGTCTAAATTCTAGACTAGATTGTGTTAAACTGCAACAGATTTTTCAAAATGTTTAAAGTTATTCCAAAATATGGTGCTGCTTTACAGATTTATAGACAAAAAAATGCGCAAAAATGTTGGTGCATGGAGTGACATCTTATGCCCTACCCCCTTTTCAGCAAAACCTGTCTTTTTTACAAAAAGTCCCACAATCTGGTGGACAAGTTGCAGAAAATGTCTAAAACACTTGGAAAATTAGGTGAAAATAATTTTTTTTTTAACTATAGTTTCCTATTGAAAAGTCCAAACAATAAGAAGTACAAACAAAAAGAAGAAAATGAAGGCACATATTGTTGATAAATACAATACAGGATTATTCTGTCCAATACATTAGGTTTTATCTAGACATCATCTCTTACAGCAAAAACAAGTGTTTACTCAATCCACATTGGTGTATTTTTATTAGTTCATCTGCCTCAGTGTGCATAGTCTAAATCTGTGGCAGTAATTTTGTGACCACAAAACAGAACTTCATAGTAGATAAACAATGGCAACTGGCTTCAAAAGGAGGGGCCTGGGTATGTTTACTGTATACTCACTATGCACGGTAAAATTTGGAGGGTTGCTTTAATGATAGGATCAGAATTTTGTATGTTGAGGTATTATTCATTTGCCTTATGGCTACAAACAGATTTTGTTAGTTTAATGATTAAATTATGAAGGGAACTAAACTTTTTCAAGGTGTACTCTGGGATTTTTATATTAATGGAATGTCCTTAGGATAGGGATAGAGATAATATCAATAAGCAAAACTTTCAAGTTTGAATAAGGTTTCTACCAAAAGTTCAATTTGGGTATGAACTGGCTTATCACAAACTGGAAATGCAGATTGCTTTAAAAAGTTGTGTATGGCACTCTGAGAGCTCCTAGGATTCAATTTAACCCCTTTATATCTCTTTAATGCAGACACAACCTTAGTAAGTTCAAAGTGATAGCAACAGATATGGCTATGGTTAAATGAATGGTAGTTATGTGATAATAAACAGCCTGTTAAAAAATTCATTGTTCTGTCCTGATTTTTTACACTTTTTAAAATGAATTTTTAATGAATGAACTAATTTTATGCAT
The DNA here is from genome assembly GCA_947044405.1 of Leptodactylus fallax. Lineage (NCBI taxonomy): Eukaryota > Metazoa > Chordata > Amphibia > Anura > Leptodactylidae > Leptodactylus > Leptodactylus fallax. The sequence continues at coordinate 11,449,877 of CAMRHE010000021.1, forward strand.
ATCACAAGGCATTATGGGAAAAAGAGATGGGAAGCTCATGCGCCCTCTGTTGGATGTAACAGATCCTCAATTTGCTTTTGACTCACTGAGTCTTGAGACAGCAAATGGGATTTTAGCTAAGCCAATTTCACTTATCTGCATACAGTGCCGTTTTGGGATTTTTGTCCCTCATCAGTACAGAGCAAAGTGAACTGGCTGGCTTTGTGGGAGGCAATGAGTGGCTTAGGGACGGGAACATCTCTCCTTGAGGAGAGCACCAGTGAAGGTGTGTACAGTTTTGAATTGCCTTTTGCCCTCTACTAAGCATCTGCATATCACAAGGCTCTGCACTGATGAGGGACAAAAATCCCGAAACGGCGCTGTATGCAGATAAGTGAAATTGGCTTGGCTAAAATCCCATTTGCTGTCTCAAGACTCAGTGAGTCAAAAGCAAATTGAGGATCTGTTACATCCAACAGAGGGCGCATGAGCTTCCCAGCTCCTTTTCCCATAATGCCTGAGGCAGTCTTACTCATTTGTTTGAAAGTAATCTGTAGAAGGATCATGTGACTGATGAACATGATGTTAGTCACTAAAAAGAGGCAGCTGATCTGTGGGGGTTTTAATGAATTAAGGATAAGCCATCAATTTAAAAAGACCCCTTTATAATTTCCTTATGTGCCCCAGGTTTCAAATTTGTGTCATCTTGGGGGTAAACCTATGCTTAAAGTCCCTTCTATTCCAAAAACTGAGTAGTTCCCGATAAATAACAGATGCAACTAGAAGGAGAAGTCAGTCCTGAACCCACCTTAAAACTCACCAACCTCAACAACTGACGAATGATTGTCACCTACAGTTTCCCCAAAAAGATCAATTTTAATGGCCACCGAGTCAAAATTAAATTAAGTCCAATACTAAGTCCCTTGGTTAGTAAAGCCAGACGATCATTATCAAGTTCAATAACAGTAAGCAGAAAGTAAGAAATATAAGCACCACGTTATGTGTGTTATAAGACTCATTTCCCTGTAAGTCACCAATTATACATTTAATGGCAAGAGAAGTCCTTTAGAAAATTATAACAAATTCCTAAAGGAAACTTGAATGGGTGATATTTTGTTATATGTATTCTTTTGAACACAAATGGTTAAATCTGAGTAATACTGTGAATATTGTTCGCTATCTGACTGGAGAGTAACTCTGCAGCAAAAATGCTCCCCAAGGCATTTTTGGTACTGTGTAGGTTATAAACTGAGGGATATATCAAAATGGATTTAAATAATAGTTGACAGGTTTATTAATAGTGCTGATGTGGTGAAGTTAGATCTATACAGTAGATTTTAATATCACTGACACATCATTTTATTTATTTTTTTTTATAAAGTCTGACAGCATACATATTGTCCTTATTATCAAAAATGAAATGCTATATACTTTCAGATGAATTGTAAAATGACATTATTCAACCAGTCACAAAGGGATTTTTAGATGATTTGTATGTAGGATATCCCTGTTTTAATACATATTGAGCTGAACGATAAAATAATCTGGTTTTACCCAGTTTACTACAGATTCTAAATAACATTGTATCTGCATTGTTATACAGCAGTGTTACATCACCCCTACTCCATCTCTCTTAATGTCTATCAGTCTTCAGTGAATCCCGGCATACTATTTCTGGACTAAACATAGTGTATCATGATGAACAGTGCAATAACTGCTGCTCAGGAAGGACAGAGCCTGAAAGTGATAAAAAAATAATTTAAAGAGATCCAATTACAACTAGGAATTTATTTATTTTAATTGATAATTCTTTAGTGCCAACCTAAGCAAACCGTTTTTTTTTTACATATATTATTAAAAAAAACTGACTTTCTCAATGACTCAGGTTATAATTTCTTGGTTTAGCAATTCTGCATGTTCAGCTGCAGCGCGCAGCCCCAAAGCACAAGACCTAACTGGATTTTGCTCAGACTAAACAAGCACTATGTGCAGTATAATTACTACAGATACTGATTGGCAACATAATTTTAGATAAAAATTATAGAATTTTGATGTAGACAGCGCTTGTTTAAAATGCAAGATCCTATGATATCCATTGAGATCTTGTGAAAATGTTTGCTGCCAGTGAAGATGCCAAGATTGCTAAATGGGTAAGTTCTGACTTGAACTATGAGGAGTCAAGTAATTTATATACTGTACCCAGGCCTAGCAGAAAGGTTTGTTTAATATATTTAATAAAAACTCATATTACACAATAATAAAAAGTTTCTTTGGGGGGAGGAAAAGGACTAATGAATTATATCAATGAAACAGGCTTATGCTGGTTTTAAATCTTCCTTAACCTGGTAACATGAAGTCATCATAAAATGATGATTCTGGTTCACATTGTCTTATAACTCTGTGTTATATCATTTGTCTATTACATGAATAAATTAACTACTAGGTGTTAAACCAGTGTGTCCCTACATAGTCCAAGGCTGGGTTCACACTACCGTTATTTAATGTCCATTTCTCCATTTCTCTCATCCATAACAGGATGAGAGTAACAGGAAATAAATTACAGATGCAGATGGAGCCCCCTGTGCTGGGTGTACATCTACAGTACAGACCAAAAGTTTGGACACACCTTCTCATTCCAAGAGTTTTCTGTATTTTCGTGACTATAAAAATTGTAGATTCACACTGAAGGCATCAAAACTATGAATTAACACATGTGAAATTATATATTTAACAAAAAAGCATGAAACAACTGAAAATATGTCTTATATTCTAGGTTCTTCAAAGTAGCCACCTTTTGCTTTGATTACTGCTTTGCACATTCTTGGCATTCTCTTGATGAGCTTCAAGAGGTAGTCACCTGAAATGGTCTTCTAACAGTCTTGAAGGAGTTCCCAGAGATGCTTAGCACTTATTGGCCCTTTTGCCTTCACTCTGCGGTCCAGCTCACCCCAAACCATCTCGATTGGGTTCAGGTCTGGTGACTGTGGAGGCCAGGTCATCTGGCGTAGCACCCCATCACTCTCCTTCTTGGTCAAATAGTCCTTACACAGTCTGGAGACGTGTTTGTGGTCATTGTCCTGTTGAAAAATAAATGATGGTCCAACTAAACGCAAACCGGATGGAATAGCATGCCACTGCAAGATGCTGTGGTAACCATGCTGGTTCAGTATTCCTTCAATTTTGAATAAATCCCCAACAGTGTCACCAGCAAAGCACCCCCACACCATCACACCTCCTCCTCCATGCTTCACGGTGGGAACCAGGCATGTAGAGTCCATTCGTTCACCTTTTCTGCGTCGCACAAAGACACGGTGGTTGGAACAAAAGATTTCAAATTTGGACTCATCAGACCAAAGCACAGATTTCCACAGGTCTAATATCCATTCCTTATGTTCTTTAGCCCAAACAAGTCTCTTCTGCTTGTTGCCTATCCTTAGCAGTGGTTTCCTAGCAGCTATTTTACCATGAAGGCCTGCTGCACACAGTCTCCTCTTAACAGTTGTTGTAGAGCTGTGTCTGCTGCTAGAACTCTGTGTGGCATTGACCTGGTCTCTAATCTGAGCTGCTGTTAACCTGCGATTTCTGAGGCTGGTGACTCGGATGAACTTATCCTCTGCAGCAGAGGTGACTCTTGGTCTTCCTTTCCTGGGGCAGTCCTCATGTGAGCCAGTTTCTTTGTAGCGCTTGATGGTTTTGGCCACTGCACTTGGGGACACTTTTAAAGTTTTACCAATTTTTCGGACTGACTGACCTTCATTTCTTAAAGTAATGATGGCCACTCGTTTTTCTTTACTTAGCTGCTTTTTTCTTGCCATAATACAAATTCTAACACTCCATTCAGTAGGACTATCAGCTGTGTATCCACCTGACTTCTGAACAACACAACTGATGGTCCCAACCCCATTTATAAGGCAAGAAATCCCACTTATTAAACCTGACAGGGCACACCTGTGAAGTGAAAACCATTTCAGGTGACTACCTCTTGAAGCTCATCAAGAGAATGCCAAGAGTGTGAAAAGCAGTAATCAAAGCAAAAGGTGGCTACTTTGAAGAACATAGAATATAAGACATATTTTCAGTTGTTTCACACTTTTATCAGTATATAATTCCACATGTGTTAATTCATAGTTTTGATGCCTTCAGTATGAATCTACAATTTTTATAGTCATGAAAATACAGAAAACTCTTGGAATGAGAAGGTGTGTCCAAACTTTTGGTCTGTACTCTACATTCACCCCAATGTAAAAAAACATGACAGAAGCACTGATTAGGCGATAAGAGACTGATGAAGGATACACCACAGTTGGAAGTTGACAGTTGTCAATTTATTTGTAATAGTACAATTCAAAGTTATAAGAAAAGAAGCTTCAGAATTGTTAATTCATGGGAAGTGTAAGTATTTACTAAAGTAGACATGTCAGGAGAGTTAATATTTGGTAAGGTTAGTAATTTTTGAAAAACTGAAATGTAATTTTGGGGTCTTCTTTAATAACGTATCTATATATTCTGTTTTAAAGAATATGGATTTCAAATATATTTATTCCATATAATTAAATATCCTTTGTTTCTCATTATTGACCCTTGAACCACCTATATTGTACCCTCAAAGGTGCAATGGTCTGAAATGGATAGTCAGCAGCGCAACCATGCATTGGGTACATCTAGTTAAGAAGGCTGGAAAAGGTTTCCAACTGTGGAAGCATATTCATTCCCACAAATTATTAGTATATTGCAAGGATGCTCACTTGGACACAGTTTTTGTTTGCTTGTTTGTTTGTTTGTTTGTTTGTTTGTTTTATGATTTATTTATGTGAAATACCATTTGAACAGCCTCACTGGAAAAATGTTACTTCCTGTGGATTCCCACAAAGAAGAATGGAAATGTTTATAGTAGAAATGAATGACTCTACAATGTCCATTATAACAAATTCTCTAATTTTCCCATAAATTATCCACATCAAACATAGCTTAAAGGGGTTTTCCAGGCAAAAAATAATTTTTCAAAAAAGGTCTGTTAGCGCTATTCATAGGTTAATAAGTGCAACCAAATACCTTTAGCAGTGTTTGAGTGATTTCTGGGGTTCTCAGTGAGCTTTTTGCATCCTCTGCATTTGTTTACATCCCTATCTTCCTATGCTTTGTTTCCTACAAGTTCCATGATGCCTCGCTTCTCCTTCCTCTCTTACTCACTGATCCCTTCCCTTTCTCACACACTCCCCTCCCTGTTAACCTAGCTAGCCTGCCCACTACACCATCAGCAGCCATCTTTAGACTCCTATTTCTCAATAACCACACCTCCCTCTCTCACTCACTGACCCCCCTCCCTTTCTCACACACTCCCCCTCCCTGTTTTCTGGAGGAGACTGCCTATTGCCCATACACATAATGATTAGGCTCTTGTATACTCATTGAATGCTAGCAGTCTGGGCTGTGAGAGAATGCCGGCGTAGCAAGGGGCAATTCTTCGTGGAGCCAGGCGTGACATCACTCCGGTCCGGAAAGGAAGTGACGACTGGTAAGTATAGTGTACAGCTTCCCAGCACTATTGCACATGTGTTGGGGGCCGCACACGGAAGAGGAGAGGTGGGGGGATGATGCATCTGCCCGGGTCTACAGGAAAAGGTAAGTCTAAGGGGCTAACCTTTTTCCTGACGTAACGGGTCAGGATATGGATTATACCGATGATCCGTTACATCAGCGGAAAGGTTAAAAATGTAATATATGTAGGTCACATGACCTACATATATTACTGTCTAAATATACAATATGTTTAATAAACATATATTAGAAAATTGGAGGAGGGGGCATGGGGGTCTTAGTATAAAAATGTTGATTTATACTGGACAACCCCTTTAAGTATAATTTGTTTTGTAAGTATCCTTAATATTCATAGTTTTTGATATTTAGAATTTAAAGGACATTATAAAATGTCCTGCTAATACTTTCCTTTTATCAATTAGACTATTACAATATAAAAATCCTTAATTTTAACCCCTTTTTTTTCTAACAAAATTGAATATTAGTGCTTATTCATACATCCGTTTTATACCAGAAGTGTGATGTCCATGTTAATCATGGACATCACACGATCCTGCTCTTTTTAAGATCATGATCCACGGGTTCATCCATTTTTCATGTCCGTGACAAACAGATAAAAATTTTTTTCAATTTCTTTTTAAATGTCTTTGTGAGTCTTTAGTATCTGTGTGCTGTCTGTGATTTTCATGGACCCATTGACTTTAATGAGGGTCTGTGATCTAGAAAATTGACTAAAATAGAGCATCTTTCCATGCACCCATTAAAACGAATGGGTTCACATGCAGCCCATGAATAACATGAACAGCACACATCTGCTAAAAGTGAATGTGTGACCCCTTATAGTTATACTCAAAATGGACTAACATACTTACATACTTTATATATAGTATAAGAATAAAGCATTAAGTCTGCGGCAGTTATTAGTCTCCACTCAATCCCTGGACTACTTGTCATTAGGTCAATTTGGAGCTTATGGAAATCATAAAATGGGTTCATGTAATTTGGTGAGTTAACCAATGTACCACCAATATAGAATAACAGACCCTCGTCTCTTAGGGAAGATTGTAATAAATTACCTCTGAGGGTCTGCTGTGACTTTGTATGAGTTCTACCACACTTAATAGAATATACTTGGGTGAAATAACCAAATTCTTTTATTGAGATAATTTATTAATAAAATTTATGTTTTATTTTTAATCCCCTACAAGTATAATGAATTTCTGATTTTAAATTTCATGGAATATGGTATTCATTTCAAGCTGTGAAGTTTTATTAGATTGTGATGTCTTAATGGAGAGTTAATTCTGATATGGATTAATTTCTCCATCTCACAAGGATGGCGATTTAAAGAAAGAATTTTATTTATTCAGTATTTCCAGCCCCTCGTGTTTGATACCCTTTTACCATTTAGCAATGCGCTATAGTTGTATGTCCACAAAACTATCAAATAAACATACTTGGGGCTGTCCTAGTCAGTGGCTGATACCCTCCTAAGTAATAGAGCAGAGATTTGAATTAATAAAATACATGGTATACTGAATAGGTATACTTTCCCTACTCTATAACATGCAGACCACAGAATGGAATGGCACATTCCATTTAAAGGTTTTCATGGGGCTTTATCTTGAAGATAAAAAATGGTAAAGAAAACTGTAGATGGCAAAATGATAAAATGTACATCTTGACTGAAAATCATCCAGCTTATTACCAAGTCAAGAGCATTATGACTTATGAAGAATGTCAGTAACTAGGTTGAATTTTGTAAAATATAGGATCTTGCTGACCTCCACTCTTTTCTAAGACACTGCATGAAAGCAAATAAGTCTTTGTATTTTGTGCAGCTGTTCACAGCTTTTCAGTGATACAAAGAAGTACTTTGATGAGAAAAGAACATACATTCCAGTAACCTCTGAATTGTTGCTTTTTTGAGAACAGAACATTTGTACACATATTTTAATAAGATTTAACTATTAGTTAGGTGTATTTAATACAAATTATATAATTAGAGATGAGCAAATTTTTAAAAATTTCGATTCGGTAGCTTCGCTGAATTTTCCGATCACAATTCGATTCGATCTGAATTAATTTGCAGTGAATCGCGTTAAAAACAGCTATTTCCAGGCTGCAGAGAGCCTGTATAGTGGTTTTTAGTGATGTCCCACTAGGGGACCTGAACCAGCGATGCACTGATCGCTGGTTCAGCACTATAAACTGCAATACACTTCTGGGCAGGATCAACTAGGTACTGGGGGCTACTAACAGACCGGGGTCACTGGCCAGACCCTGGGCTGTAGAGGATGCATATCGGCAACCCCCCATCTTGCTGTGGGGGTGCCGAGGGGGACATGTAGCATGGTGGAACTCCTTGGAAGGGGTTAAAACCCGCGATCGGAGCTGTGCTCTGACCGGGGGTTATGGAGCAGAGTGATAGCTGTCATTTACAGATAACACCCACTCCCGATGCTGTGGGTGGTCGCGAAGGGGTTAAAGGGCTGTGACATCACAGGGCTGGCTGCTGATTGGCTGCACACATGGCATTGTGGGTGAACCCGCGTTCCCAGAGTTCATTGACCCACGTCCTAACGTGCAGCAGCCATTTTATGAAAAAATGCAATTCATTACCACGAAGCATGAGGAAACCCGTATTCGATGCGAATCGAATATTTCCTGAAATTCGGATCAAATTCCACTTCGTCAGCTTCGATTCGCTCATCTCTATATAAAATGATGAAATTCCTATTATACTGACTGTTATTTTACAAAACTTATTTACATGGAGAATAATACTCCTACCTCTTAAAAATGTACTCTTAATATTCCTAAAAGTAGTCCTAATTTTCTTATATCTCTTGTATCCAGGACGTCCACTATGGATCTTTCTCTGGCATCCCCTGCTTCATGCCATCTGTACCTAGCCAACTGTCTAAGCTTTTAAATGCTTACTGTTTCCAACAAGCATATAAAACCTGGCCTAGTGTATATATTTCTTAAAGCGTAACTAAACTTTCTAACAACTTTTTATTTTATGGCAGCATTTGTGATGTTCATAAATATTGTAATATACTTTATTAACAAATTTTGGCTCCTTTAGTGAAATGCTGAGCTAATATACCTGAAATTTGTACATTCCTTTTAACTGTAGTACGGGTGAAGGGGTGGATGTTGCACAGTTTGTACTGTTCATGTTACGTTGATGTATGTCCATCAAGTTCAACCAAGGGACTGACTGACGGGACGAGTGAAGGAAATAAGTATTCTATACATTTCCATAAGCATCAATGCTATTTTGCTGTAAAAAAGCATCTAAGCCATTTTGGATGCTGTCAGGTGTATACTGTATAATGAAGGGAATCTGGGGCTGGGGGATGGTCACTTGAAACAGTTAGTTATATCACAGACGTTTTATAATGTAGAACAGTGATTCTGGTGTCATATGAGATTTGTAATCAGATGAGATTTGATCAGATGAGATTTAGAAGATTGCAGGGTGCCAATGTGATTACATGGCAGACAGGGCCTTAATGAAGGCCCAAAATTATGCCTTCAGTGTATACCGATTAGCTTGTGCCAGAGCATGGCCTAATAGAATGCCTGTTAGCTTCATACAAAAGTATTTTAATGTATTATGTAAGCAATCCAAAAAATTGCAATCTCAAAACCCTAGGGGAAACAAAAACAATAGTTTAAAAATAATTAAAATTTTATTTAAAAACAATAATAATAACAACAGCAATAAGAGTGAAGACATGTTGTAGCTCCTGAAACAATTTTATAGACTTTTTTTTAATAGAATACAAGTATTAATTGTTTGAAAATCACTTCTATTTTATTCCAAGTACATTTTTTTCAGTTTACAAACTCACCTCTCTCACACACCATTACATCCTGCCAACAATCTATATAAAGCAACAATAAATATGAGAAAACAGTAATAAAAAAATAGATACCATTTATTAAAAATACTAATATTTGTAAATAATGTCATCTTACACTTTGTTTATATGAAGACAGTTTGCAAAAAATACATATTCTGTTCCAGAGCAATATATGGTACATGCAATAGAGGTATATACTATATGCAGCACAACATTTTATGAATATATAGATCTGGCAAAACAGTAAGAAACAAGTGATTCACCGCTATTCAGTTAAACTATAGTAACAATCTGGAGATCCTGTTTCTAGCCCTGATTTCCCTAACAGGAGGCCATAATAGTGGTATTACCTAATCCCTTCCATTTCCAGAAAAACTATTGAGTGAGCAGCACTTAGTGTTACTAGTCTCCGATTGCAGCACGTTACCTTATATAGTCAGAGAGAGGTTTCTAAGAAAGAGAGAAGAAAATATAGAATAATATTCTATTCTATTTCTTACAGATTGTATGGCACATGGCAGCAGAAATACTTAAGGAAGTTAAGCATATTAAAGGAGCTACTTTTTATATTTTCTGCATTTTGTATATCTTTAATCCATAATCATGACAACAAAGAACCTTCAATTAACCAGTTTAACTATTTCAAAACAGGTTCAATATACTAAGTATTCCCTCGTGATAGAATCAATATATAAGATGTAGCCACCATTACTTTTAGATGTTTAGTGGTTTGTTGCAAATCAGGAAATAATTTAATTCTTTGGAATACCAACCCTGCTTCTACTTAGTTAAAACTATTATGTGGTTTGCAAAATCACTGTCTCCTTCTGTCTCAGGTTATTAATTATTCAAGTACCATCCATTTATTTTAGTGTTAAGTCTCTACAAGCTCTGATTCATTAAGAAGATAAGATATAACATGAGCACTTGGATGTTAAGAGATGCTATCTCATAAGTACCGTTGCTACAAACACCAGGCACTTGGAAGCGTCTGCTATATTGTTTATTCTTCAAAGAACAAAAAAGTTGATTAAGCAAAAATGCAGAAAGTATGTGGAACACGGCTTGTGTCAATCAATGAAGAATAATAAATGATCCAAACAAGACAGAATGTAGAAGCAGATTGCCTGCTCAATCCATCTGTGTGTTTGTTTGTTTGGATGACTCATGTTTTTAAAAAATGGATCCACTGTACATTTGTCTCAAGCATAGATGTGAAAAAAGCTCAGCTGTGTCGGTAAACATAGTTCCCAGCTCTCATAAGAATATTTCATCAATAAACTCAAACCATACAAAAACTCAAAGCAAGTTATATCGTTCTAAAGAATCTAAAACTTATATATCAACCATTGGTTTCAACTGAATGTAGAGATGGGGAGGGAAGCTGTAAAAAGTGCAGATTTACTATTATGGTAACATTGGAAACTGACATATAGATCTACATTTCCTCTATCCCCTCCTTCCTCTTATTTCTTTGATAAGTGCAGGAAGGAAGCAGGAAGCTAAATAGTGTTCTAGTTCCTGTTATAGTTAAAGCTACAGTAAGTGAGAAAAGGGCATGGGAAGAAGTCTGTACGAGAGGGAAAGTAACCATAAGGAGTCGTTTGTGTGAGAGGTTTCCTATGGGCAACAGTCACAGTGAGGGTAGGACAATGGGCAGCAGTCTGTGTGAGGAGCCATATTGGTAACAACTAGGACCAAGAGATGCTGGTGTGTGGCACCAAAGATCAAGCAAGGGAATTGTCCAGGTACAGCCGATGTCAGGGGAGGGAAATTTGTTTGTCACAATAATCCAAGCAGAGGGCAACAAGTACAAAATTAATGCAAAATCCCATCAGAGGTCAGGGCAGATGGCACAGAATCAGTTAATAGGTAAACAGGCAGAGTGCAAAAACACACCTTTGCAGCACAGTAGCAAGCTAAGAAACTTTTGCTCAGCCAGTTTGCTATGGACTACCTGCCTTAAAAAGACCACATGTGCAGGGGGTTGGCTGGCAGACAGCAAAGTTAGAGTTTCTTAAAGGGATAGCACATCCTACAGGCAAGGACTGGAACACCTGGAGTCCCTGATCAGATAGAACAGTTCAGCAGGCAGAGGGAGGAGGCTGATAGGCATGAAAATATGGTGCAATACAAGGCAATATAGCAAGACTATAAAAACATATTATCCTCTGCAGTACTGCAGGTGATGGGAAAACTTCCCTTTCAATCCATATTTAAATGAAAATTACCTTTGTACTATATACAGTACAGACCAAAAGTTTGGACACACCTTCTCATTCCAAGAGTTTTCTGTATTTTCGTGACTATAAAAATTGTAGATTCACACTGAAGGCATTAAAACTATGAATTAACACATGTGGAATTATATACTTAACAAAAAAGTGTGAAACAACTGAAAATATGTCTTATATTCTAGGTTCTTCAAAGTAGCCACCTTTTGCTTTGATTACTGTTTTGCACACTCTTGGCATTCTCTTGATAAGCTTCAAGAGGTAGTCACCTGAAATGGTCTTCACTTCACAGGTGTGCCCTGTCAGGTTTAATAAGTGGGATTTCTTGCCTTATAAATGGGGTTGGGACCATCAGTTGTGTTGTTCAGATGTCAGGTGGATACACAGCTGATAGTCCTAATGAATGGAGTGTTAGAATTTGTATTATGGCAAGAAAAAAGCAGCTAAGTAAAGAAAAACGAGTGGCTATCATTACTTTAAGAAATGAAGGTCAGTCAGTCCGAAAAATTGGGAAAACTTTGAAAGTGTCCTCAAGTGCAGTGGCCAAAACCATCAAGTGCTACAAAGAAACTGGGTCACACGAGGACCGCCCCAGGAAAGGAAGACCAAGAGTCACCTCTGCTGCGGAGGATAAGTTCATCTGAGTCACCAGCCTCAGAAATCGCAGGTTAACAGCAGCTCACATTAGAGACCAGGTCAATGCCACACAGAGTTCTAGCAGCAGACACATCTCTACAACAACTGTTAAGAGGAGACTGTGTGCAGCAGGCCTTCATGGTAAAATAGCTGCTAGGAAACCACTGCTAAGGACAGGCAACAAGCAGAAGAGACTTGTTTGGGCTAAAGAACACAAGGAATGGACATTAGACCTGTGGAAATCTGTGCTTTGGTCTGATGAGTCCAAATTTGAGATCTTTGGTTCCAACCACCGTGTCTTTGTGCGACGCAGAAAAGGTGAAGCATGGAGGAGGAGGTGTGATGGTGTGGGGGTGCTTTGCTGGTGACACTGTTGGGGATTTATTCAAAATTGAAGGAATACTGAACCAGCATGGTTTCCACAGCATCTTGCAGTGGCATGCTATTCCATCCGGTTTGCGTTTAGTTGGACCATCATTTATTTTTCAACAGGACAATGACCACAAACACGTCTCCAGACTGTGTAAGGGCTATTTGACCAAGAAGGAGAGTGATGGGGTGCTACGCCAGATGACCTGGCCTCCACAGTCACCAGACCTGAACCCAATCGAGATGGTTTGGGGTGAGCTGGACCGCAGAGTGAAGGCAAAAGGGCCAACAAGTGCTAAGCATCTCTGGGAACTCCTTCAAGACTGTTGGAAGACCATTTCAGGTGACTACCTCTTGAAGCTCATCAAGAGAATGCCAAGAGTGTGCAAAGCAGTAATCAAAGCAAAAGGTGGCTACTTTGAAGAACATAGAATATAAGACATATTTTCAGTTTTTTTCACACTTTTTTGTTAAGTATATAATTCCACATGTGTTAATTCATAGTTTTGATGCCTTCAGTGTGAATCTACAATTTTTATAGTCATGAAAATACAGAAAACTCTTGGAATGAGAAGGTGTGTCCAAACTTTTGGTCTGTACTGTATATATATATGGGTACAGTCATGACAAGTTTGTTTTTGCCAGCCAAGTGTCTGTACTAATGTACTAAGCTTCTGATTGCTTTATTTTGGAAATGTCTATTATGTTTGAATAAAATGTATTAAGCATTGCATCTTTTTAGCAAGTCCCTTGGATTTTAGTAGTAATAGTAATAATTGTAGTCTAAATTATGAAATGAAAATTAAGTTACTTTCTATGTTATATTTAAGGCCCCATGCACACGGCTGAATTTTTATCCGCAATTGGTTGACTGCAATTGCAGATAAAAGTAAGGGCCCATACATTTCAATGGCCCATATACAGAGCCATAGTTTATATGGCTGTGTGTCCAGGCCACATTTAAGACTTGCAAATACTGGAGCAGGTCCTATACTCATCCATATCTGTGGCTCAGCCCATTCAATAGAATGGAAAGGTCAGTGAAAACCACAGTTCATAACCAGACATCCGTTTTCACTGACCTGCAGACTGAAGACAGTGTGCATGAAGCCTTATACATGTAGTAATCTTTAGATAAAATATAAATGTGTAAAAAAAAAACAACAAAAGATTAGCAGTAGTAAATCAGAAGGTGAAGCACATTCAAGTCAATATGAGACAGAAACTAATGCTGATTCATATATATGCAAGTATTGCTTTCCAGCTTATAAGTAAAAAAAAATGTTAACTTGTATCCTGAATAACTTACTTTAGATGTTATGAAATAGACTGTTCAATAAATTTTACATAACTACACTATCTACAGAAATAATTTTGCTATAGTCTGATACCTGCACAGATTTACTAGTCCACATATTCTCAGATATCGAAATCGGTAACTAATGTAATTGATGGCAATAGTAAATGTGAACTGCCACATCTTAAAAGGTTGGAAATATCTCTCTCGATGTAGAATGTGACATGATCTTTGCAGGTTTCAAAAGTACTGATGATATTGCTCTAAGACTTGATTTAATATTCAGAGCAAGTTTATGTTGCTTCACCTGAATCACAGTTATTGCAGTATCTTAAAGCTGTTAAGCTTGTTGTGTTGTGGAAGATAAATGTTTTTCAGGCACATTTTGTGTACTGGGAAATGAATCTAGTCTCTTTGACAGACTTGATTAATTATTAAATACTTTCCTAATCTATATTCTATGGCTTCAATTTAGCAGAAATTCTTGAATCATCACCTTACTTCAGCAATTCATTTTTCTTAGGAACATAACTTTTTTGTTAAAATCAAGTATCCTTGTCAACAGGGTGTGTACCAAAGCTAAAGGGCTGTCTGAGAAAAGATGTCTAATTCCCCTTTTAAGGTGCAAGATATAAATTACTGTGTATGTCATACTTATTAAACTATATTTTTATGATATGTATTGTTCCTCAGCTGTGCATGTATTATTGTGGATATTGCAGGCAAAGTTTAATGTGTAGATAATCCGAAATTCTTTTTCCCTAAGTGTGTATAATGCATCTGGAATTTGGTTAAGGACTCCAATTTCTCATGAAACAAATTCAGTACAATATTGTGACATACTAGTAAAATCTTTGACAGGCTGTAATTCATAACACAACCCCTGTGAAGACACTCTAGATACTACACTAGATACATATAGGACAGAAATCTTGTGACATAGTATCACAAACCATTTGCACCACACTTCTTAGGAAACGTTGTACCTAAGTGAAGTTAAGAAATGACAGAACAGTATAGGCTAAACATGCTGCATAAACTGAAAGGCAACATGTATTAAGTGATGTTGATCATGAGATGCAAGGCAGATCACGGACAATAATTTTTCTTCCTATGTCCATGCTATTCCTTTGCATGTACATAAGAGATAAATTGGACCAATAAGGTGTTGCTCAGCAGGGTTGGGAAGATAACATTACAAGCCAGTCAGCATATACTTGAAACTGTTAAATTATGCATCCTCATGGCTCGGATATACCAAATGAATATCTATTGTCAACCAAATATCCTATCTTGTTTTCACCAAAAGTTAGAGAGTGAGATGTGCCAATAAAGTACTCATCCATATATATTTTCCTCTTGGGCTTGTGGATTATTGGATTGTAAAAAAATTAATTATGCGTCACCGTTCGCTTTTTGTCTGAATAATGTTGGATGACTAATAATTTCAAGTACACAGAAGAGCAAATGAATGCTTTGAGTGCCCGTCCGCTGGCATCTTTTTATTAGCAGCTCTTACACTGTACATACACTCAATTAAAATTTCTTTGAAATATATTAAATAGCACATTGATTGAAGAATAGTTATAATGGTAATTACTTTGTCCCCCTGTCCTCTTAGCAATATGACATTCAATTCTTGTTACTCTGTCAATGAGATGTAACAAGATTAGTTGAACTACATATTAAGGACGTGCAAAAGTCATTCATCTACCTCTGGGAGACCTGATTTCCAAGTAAAAGGATTTTGAGAGTTTTTGGAGTGCCTCTGGGAGAGAAATAAAAAAGAGTGAGATGTACTGAATTGTATGAGTTAGGCAATGGGAATTGCTGTCGTGTCAAGCCTTATCTGTGTCAATGATTTTGATCTGCTCTACTACTCATATAGAACAAGGAACTTTCTGGAAGCTTACTGGTGTGAGAACATTTACATTTGTATACAGAAGAGAAAATGATTGAAGTGCAGCTTCACTTTTAGATAACTTTTGCCCTTTTAGTAAAGCATAAAAATTAAACAATTTTGTATTTTACATTATTTTGTTAGAAAAATATATTGTGTTTGCCATCAGTCAACAGAGATTTTGTGTTGACAATGCCAACAACAAAAGTTTTCCTGGAACAGCTAATCGCTGGTAGATGGACAAAGGCAGTCATCATATATACTGAGCACGCTCAGTATATTGATGGACTGATCAACATCACAGACGCGGAGCTACAGCACTTAAAGCATTCAAACTCATTGTCTACTTAGGAAATGGTATCTTTACGTTAATGGAGAAATTACTAAATTTAGCTCAACATAAAAGCTCTTTTGATCTCTTCATAACAGTAATATACAAGATAGTTTTTTAATGTTTTAAAACAAGATATCTGTTGAAAGTTTAGCTCAAAAAGGGAACTGTGTATCTGTACGGACTACGGTATACAGTATACTGAATTTATAGATCAGTGGTTTCCAAAATGTTTGAAAGCAGGGCCCCCTTTTGGGTGAGACTTTCTTTTGGGATTCCCCACTACCACTGTATACTGCCTCTGTTCTACTTTTTATTCCTTCACTCGCAGCTGTTACACACCCAACTCTATTTTCTCCGTGTTCTTCCCCATACACAGTTCTAGTACCGCCATGTTCCTTCCACGCACAGTGCTGCTATTTTCATGTTCTCCACACCAACAGCGCTATTGTCTCTGTTTTCCCTCTCCACACACACAAATAACACTACTGCCTCCATGTTTTCCTTCTTGCCTACGGCTCTTCTACCTCCACACTTCCCCCCATACTTAGCACTACTACCTCCATGTTCATCTCCCAACAGGTAGCCCTGCACAGCTTCTACCATACATGGAGTTATTGTACAAGCCCTACCCCTGCATGTGACTGGTCGCATAACTGTGTCTTAAGGAAACGTCCTTTTACACTGCCTGCAAAACACGAGCAATTAGTATTTCTGACAGTTTGCAGTCCTGTCCACTCTGCAGTGTGGAGAAGAAATTTCTCAACTTGGCTCATGTCCCCCTGGAGGTCTTTAAATGATCCCCAAGGGGTCACAACAACTTACAATTTTGGAAACAATGTTATAGATAGGTTGAAAAGGGAGACAGGATGGGAGCTACAGTATGAAACAAAGATGAAGAATAGAGATGGCATAAATGGGTAGCTAGGCCCAACCAAAATTAAATAGCAAACCTTCCAAATGTGTATGATTCTCAAATTGAATGAATACTAGCCATTGCCCTCTAAAATACTAATGATAATACTTATAACTTTACTGTGCTCCTAATATTCCTAAAAGGGAGCACAGAAAAGTAAAGTTAATAAAATATACAGTTCTACTAAGTTCAAGCTAGTATCCTTGTGTTGTTCAAGAGAAATTTCATAAGTGAGGGTGGAATACTATATAAAATGTCTATAAAATATAAAATGGATCATAAATATAAGAACATCACTTACAAATCCCACATCATATGTTCATAAAACTCATATTTCCATGTTATATGGATCCAGTAGCTCCTTTGTATTACAAGTTTATACAAATAGGGAAGGTCTTTGAATGTGGAGTAAATGAAGCTACGAACTAGCATACATTTCCCCTCCAGACACGCTACTAGGCAGAGATTGTGCATCATTTATGAGTAGGTGTGTGCCTGGTCAAAATTGAGGCATGCCCTCTGGCAGCAACGGGGATATGAAGACTGCTGTTGATAACATAGTCTTCATAAATTTTCCCCCCCTCCTCACACCTTCCGCAATGGGCAGAGATCCAACCCAATTTGAAAAGGTATTACTCTCTAAACCTCGACTGTTGAGGAAACTATCCTCCTGTAAATGTTTCATAGAGCTGGCATCCTCCTTCACAAGACCAGCATATCTGGCCTCTTGGGAGAAAGACCTCCAAGTGACACTTACTGATATAGAAGTCTCTGCTGCGCTCCGCTACTCCAATGGGTTCTCCACATGCGTACGGCTCCAAGAGATGCATTATAAGTTGCTGGCCTGCTGGTACAAGACACCGGAATGGCTTCACGCCCACAAACTTTCCTCTACAAACCTGTGCTGGTGCTGCCAGGCGACATTGGGTCATACCTGCACATATGGTGGTTATGTGATCTAGTCAAGCCATTTTGGTCCGAGGTGCAGGCTATCCTATCCTATCCTATCCTAAGGAAAGTGACTTCCACGACTGTGACCCTGACTACTGAAATGCTATTTCTCACTATCCCACAACCTGGGTTCACAAATCAAAGACTGATTTAACTACCCATATCCTTGAAGTGGCCAAGTCAATTGTCCCCTTGCACTGGCTGCAACCGTCTACCCCACCTATCTCAGCATGGTTGAACAAAGTAGACCAAATTTTGAGGTTCGAAGAACTAATTAGTTGGACCAAGTTCTCTCATGACAAATTCCTTAAATTGTGGTCCCCATGGCTGAAATACCGCAACTCCACCATTGCCTCTGACTGCTTGCCATAGCTCCCGAGTCCAATCAGACATACACATGTTCGCCTGGCACATGAGATCTGCCCAGGATCCGGCCTATCTTCACTCTACTCTTGTACCTCTTCCTCTGACATCTCCTACTTTCCCCATCCTTCCTTCTTTCTTTCCTTCTTTCTTTTTCTCTCATGCTTTCACTTCATTTATATCTGTCCTTCGTCTCACTCCTCATCCTAGCCAGCCCCCTCTTTCCTCCTACCCCTTCCTTGCAATTAACCCCCTCCCTCCATTCCCCCCCCCCCGCCTTCTGGGGGTGCCTCCCTACTATGGGGCATAATTACTTCCTATGCAGGAGTTATCATGGTACCTAGGATTAAGCCTTTGCGCACGTTCGAGGCCCTTGAAATAGTCTGGGGTCTCATACATGTCAGTTTTCACATGTTTAGGTTAGCAGGCTTATTCCTGCATTGAGATTTGTGACTCATTATTTAGATTCTGAGATTTTGATACCAATTACTCTGTATGGCTATTGTTTGAACACCATTGTTTGTATGTTAAAAATTGAAAAATGTTAATAAAACAGACATTTACAGAAAAAAAATAAAAAATTGCCCCAATATTTCCATTCACTGACAGCAAACAGAGATCTTGACAATGGTAAACAATAGACACACAAAGTGTATTGTAAAGTTCCACACCCAGGGGCTAAAAATTCACTGCTTACTTCAGGTGAAAAAAAGTAATTGTTTGGAAGACCAACAATAAAAATTGGTTGGTTGCTCCAGTTGTATAAAGTGTTTGGCCTGCAAATATATTAAAAGGGAGAGGTCCTTTGAAAGTGCATTAACAGGACAGATTTTCCAAATACTGTACATGATTTTATGAACAATGATATAAAATATATTATATAAAATGTATAAAAATAATATAATAATATCTGAATGTTCAAACTGGACTCTTTCAGTAAAGCAATCTGAGAGTTTAACTAAAACAAGTGATTTTAATTTTTACATTTTATTGTGAGCGTCCAGCATAAAAATGCTGAACTATTATGAATAGTTAACTTTGTAAAACATATATTAGTCCAATTTGAGATTTAATAGACCCCATAATGGTGCAATATAGAGAAGATATATGCTGCACCCATGTAGTGGCCATATTATTTCACATATGTATGAACAATAATAACTCAAACATGTTTAGGAATAGGTGTAAGAATGCATGCAAATGATCTTACCGTCAATATTAACAACTAAACTGCAATTTAGCTTTTAACTGATCATGTCAAACATTGATATTTTCGGCTATCCAAGAGTCTGCCGTTGGCTGTTGTGAATGGACGGTCGTGGTATTTCCATGTCTGCTTGTCTGCCAAAATGTCTGAAGTCATCCATTTCAATCAAAGAAAATGGGTATTATTGGCTTTATTCCCAGATTATGCAACTTGGTTTCAAGAAAACCAGCCATTGATATATAGGGAGTTACCTTCCAAAAGATAACACTAGTTCAAGCTCCCCTTTTCCACCATAGAGGACATACAATATTTGGATATTCCTTAATCAAAGAAAATTTAATGTGTATGGCAATCTTACGGTGAATGAACATGCAATCCCTATTCATCTTCTAAGAAGTCTTGAAAATAGAGATCAAAGGCTTCTTTACAAACTATGCTTATGATGTACTCCTCCTCATTACAAAGCCACACTAATATTACATGATCATTGGAATGGGAATCTTATTTCCTAATAGGGAGCAATTTGACTGACTTCCTGTAGACAGACAAAGCATCTACTATACAAGTCATGCCTCAGTATGATGAGCTATCTAGAGGGGACTAACTGGAGACAGTGCTATCTTCAAAGAATTGCTTGATACAAGTAAAAACTGGATCCTTAAGGAGGTCAAATGTTGGGCATTGTATGGTATGTGTGAGAGGAAAAAGACTAGGGTTATCTAGAAAGAAATGTAACATACTATACATATACCACTAAGTCATTGCTCAATAAAATCAGAATCTTACAGGAGTATTGATTCTTGGAAATGAGCAAAGCATGTTGGAAAAAAACATAAAATGCAATGTTTAAAAATGTCTCTAAATCTCCCAATGCGCAATGTAGATGAATTTCTCAACCATTTGGAAAGATGAGAAAGATGAATACAAACAAGCAAATGATCTGTTTAATTGAAACACGTAATTGCATGTTGCCATATAAACACTGTGGATTTGTCACCGCTCTCTCTTAATCTACTGTGGAAAAGTACATGATATATTGATGGATGTATTGCATGGAAAAAGATTTGTATGTGTCTTTGGATCATTCTCCTCCAACAGATGGTAACTTTGAAGTTGTTATGACACTTGGTTGTAGCTGATGGCACACAGGAGGACAAACCAAGCATAAACAACAACAAAATGGAGTGCAACAGTTTAGTTGTCAGGCTGTATTTAATTTTTCCAGGGATTTTAACAGATGTGATGACATGATTCATTGAAATGTTGTCAAAATAAAAGCAACAAGTTGACAAATCAAGCACGGCACTCAGATTTCCCATTGGTGTGTTTCTGATCAACCGTGGTAATATGGGACTTCACATCAATGTCATCTCTGACAAACTGATCATTTTAGGTTCCATAATAACAATATTTAGTGTGCCCCTGGTGCCCAACTATCTAGTCCTGATGTATTTTATTTTTATGTAATACTGTGCTACTGTTAGTAGATGCTCAACTAATTACAATATCTAACCTTTAGTATTTCAGGGAAAAGGGAAACATAAAAATTCTGATTATAATGAATTTATTTATAAAATTAAAATGTCAATTTAAATAAACATGTCTACAAAAGTAAAACAAAAGGAAAAATCACTCCAAAGTGAGGGAGAAAAAAATCAGATTGGTGCAAAGGTTTATAGCCTCCCTCGCCTATGTCTTCGATAGTTATAAATAGAAATAGAAATCTGTCTGAAGTTAAATGGGTAATCCAGGCTTAGAAAACATGGCTGATTTTTTTCTTATCTGGAATGACATCAAAGCAGCCATGTTTTCTAACCCCTTTAATTGAAATGTATACTATTTATAATGTATGGGAAGAATTTAAAGGAACTGGATGTTAAAGGATGGATATTGTTGCTTTTCTTAGTTACACTCACGTAAATGACTTGGACAATAGAAAGAGACACACTCTTTCTTTAAATGCTTAAGTGAATCAGGATTTATTCAAGTGTATCACAACATATATGAGCGAGCCAGAATCATAAAGGTCAAATATAAGCCAGTCCATCCATTGCAGTTATTATCAGTAATTCCTAGAGAAGATTAGAGATTAAATAACAGATCATTAATAGGACAACGATTCAGTCAATATATAGACCTTTATCATTTCAGACCTGTGGAAAAAAGAGAAATTCCATTAAATACAAAAGGTATTACAGAAGTACAATATAATTGTGCGTAAAGGGTAATGTAGGTGTATAAATATAGCATGGAGATGAAGTTGGGCAATGGGGACCTGAAAGACGGAGAGCCCGTCTGCTTAAAAAGCGGTTACTCGCAGACACTTAGACTTGCAGGACATTTCTCTCCACCGATTTTAAGTGGAATCTGCGGCTGAGTCTGCTATGGAGACTCCAATGCAGATGCGTCTAGCCTTACTGTTATCTTAGGAAGCTTGTGTATATGCTTGTTTCTCACTCTCTTAACTCATCTTACCTCTCTCCATAGACTTCTATGTAACATGATTTGTCTGTAAGCTCTAACCCAGTGAAGGTTGATCTGGGTTTAACTGACAGACGAGACCTGATAACAGGAATGGATACAAGCAACTTTCCTCAGAAAAGATTTATTACAAAGTTTCTTCGATGCACCTAAACTTTCACTTACAGAAAAATCACTCTTTAAATAAATGCTAAAATCTTATTAACTTTTACAACATTTTTCTATGCAATTTGTAGGACATAGATAATTATTTTTTTGTGATAGACAATAAGAAAAAGGAAAAATCAACAATAATATCAAGTAAAGCAAATCCTAAGTTTTAATAATAATGATGGCCTAGATGAATGACTCCAGGGTGGTAACAGATTTTGACAAAACTTGTAATGGTTCCCAGCTTCATCAGACCACCTACAGCAATGAAATATGAAAAATGAAAAATGAAATATATGTGAATATTTTGATTCCACTAATACACGAGGATAATGCACACATTGATGTCACAGTGCAAGGATAATGCACACAGAGTACACAGAGTAATAATTCTTAAAAAGATATCACAATAATAATCATCGTAATTAAACAATGGTTGCGTAATAAGCATAATGATATCACTGTAATAAAATAATAAACATTGTGATGTCACTGTGATGTCATAGCAAATGAATAATGCTGCAGAGAGGGGATAATGCACACAGCAGAAATAACCAGGGCACTCTATAGTAAAACTGACAAGGGTTGCATTCAATTCTATAGGCCCCCTTCCATCATCCATAGTCATCGATAGCTAAACACCCCCTTGGTTATTGGGTACTATGCATACTACCTAGGTAGATACACCCATTTATGATAGCATGTATGTATGATAGCAATTCTAGTTTTTGCTGGACATTCTCTGTAGTATGAACATTACTGTTTCCCATAGTAATGGAAAAAATGGTTTATATCATTGTCGTTGATTCCTATGAAGACCAAGGATGAGCTCATGGGGTAGGCCAAAGATGAAAAAAAACAAAAGAGTTCCACCCACAGGTAAAAATAACTTTAAGCTTTAATTTATCTCACAAAATCCAGATAAAACATAATACCATCAGGACTTTCTTATGTGTTTAAGGTTTACAACAAATAGCATGGCAATTGTTAGCTGCTACCTCATGCCATCTATGTATTTCCATAGATTTGATGCCTCATAAACATGCTAACAAAATTATTTCCTTCAAATTATAATATTTATAATAATCCTGTGGTTAATAGATGAAGGAGTAGTATTGTTACAATGAATTATTATTTATACTTTAATCAGTGGCACAAATACCAGGGTAGCAGCGGGAGCGGCTGTTACAGGGCTTGGGACATTAGGGGGCCCTGATGTCCCAGGCACTAATAGGCTGTTAGCTGCTGGAGTAACACCAGCAGGTAACGGAGCCTATTTACTTACTGATCTCCACTCCTGCCTGTGTGCAGGAACCACTATGGCGCATAATAGTGTGTGCAGGGGCCACTATGGGGCATAATAGTGTGTGCAGGGACCACTATGGCGCATAATAGTGTGTGCAGGGGCCACTATGGGGCATAATAGTGTGTGCAGGGGTCACTATGGCACATAATAGTGTGTTTAGGGGCTACAATGGGGCATAATATTGTGTGCTGAAATGTGGGGAATGCGGTTTGTGCGGAGGGGAGGGGGGGGTCGGTTGCCTGGGGGGGGGGGTCATGTCAAATGTTTGCCTTGGGGCCCAGCCATTCCTAGTTATGCCACTGACTTTAATAATGAATTTAAGTGGGAACAAACATGATATATTTATACCTGTAGTTTTAGACTGAACTAAAGTGATTCACTGCCAAAGGGCATCCAAGGTGATTAGTAGCTATAGAGAATAACGATTGTGTATTAAAAGCTGGTACTTAATATCCATCTACATTTGTATGCTAAGGGCTGTCTCTTCATTATAGTTTTGTGCACTTGTCGATTTCAGGAAAATTTCCATTTGAAGCTTTGAAAGTATAAAACATTTCCTAAACATGATTATATTTTTTTCCATTATTACAATGGGATTTCGATTTGTGCTAAAAACTTCCAAAGAAGAATTTGAGCTTATTAGGATGCAACATTATGCAAAGACAAATTTCCATCCTGGAATACATTTGAATATGTTGAACAATTACCTATGACCTTGAGCTGTACGCTCTGATTGCTGTGTTTGTGAGTTTGAGGTCAGGATACTGGCTGTGCAACAATGAGACATAAAAGTGACAAGAGGTAACATATAGACCTGTAAATTAACACAAAAGGTTATTGGGTATAGAGATTTCTAAAACGAAAGGAAAGTGCCGTCTGAGCTATACATGGATTAACTGATTTCACCTTGAATGCCATTATCTAATTTTCAGAAAGTATTAAGAAAAGCTTCCCATGAGGCAAAGTGGAAGCTAAAACACTGTAAGCATCATAATCGCATTCCATTTTCTGCTTAACTGGATGCTCACTGAGTTAGCTACACCATACATCATTGAAACTGGGTGTTCTGGAATTGTGTGCAGTAGGAAACTTATTAAGGTTGGAAAATTACCGCACATGAACCCAAAAAAATGTAGCATAGACCATTGATTCTTTTCTTAATTAGCAGCTCATTTACTATTGCAGGATTTAAATATCTATTCCATAATATTCAATCTTTTTTTATCACAAAGAATCTATAATAAGATGGGGAATATGAGATAAAATAGCGGTGCTTCATGAATATTTATTATAGCAAAGATGCCAGCTAACCAGATTGTGGCTAGAGTTCTATACTAAGACTGTAAATTGTGATCAGCAGAGTGCCTATTGCAGTGCAGAAAACCAGATTAGTCCAGTGTGATGATGTAACCTCATCTCCTGGAATGTTCTGGAAGTATTCCTGATGGAGTGACTTTATTTGTGGATGTGCAAATACGTAAAGTGGTCAATCTGCAACCTTCAATGAATCATTATGCTTACAATTTAAAGAAATGTTTCTTTGCTTCTTACAGTGCACAGTCCCTTTTACAAATACAAGGACTCCCTTGATAGAACATTCATGGTAATGCAGTATTAATGCACACTTGATGCCACTAGTTAGAATCAATGCCTCTCATTGGTGACCGACTAGCGCCTTAATCCTTTTTAATAAATCTGTTTATGCTTCTTCTAAATCCACTGGTTAATTTCAAGAACACTTTGCTATAGTATATTCAGTACTTTACATAAATCTGACGAACTTTTTAGCACACATTACCTGTTGTCTTTGGACTAGAGAATGTACAGATAATAATGCGGGCCAAGAACAATATACTGTAATTCTAATACTTTAATTCAGTATAAGGTGTTGAATAGAGATGGGTAAATCTCACAAAATTTATATTGATGACTATTCATCTGGTTTGGACCGCCGGTTCATTTCAGGGTGAACT
This sequence comes from Leptodactylus fallax, assembly GCA_947044405.1. NCBI lineage: Eukaryota > Metazoa > Chordata > Amphibia > Anura > Leptodactylidae > Leptodactylus > Leptodactylus fallax. The sequence continues at coordinate 11,475,383 of CAMRHE010000021.1, forward strand.
TGTTGAGCACAAACTGGAAGTACTATTGTTATACTCTGGGGTCTCCTCAGACCCCAGAGCATGATAAGTGGAGGCACATGGAAGGTGTGTAAAATAACAAACAGTTATACTCACCTTGCCACACCTCGTAGGACACTCAGGAGAGGTTAGGCAAGATGAGCATAATTGCTTGATATTTTTAATTACTTCCCCTGGGCCTCCACCTATTTCACCCTGAAACAAACCAGAGGGCCAAATCTGACGAATATTCATTGAAGTGAATTAAGTGAATCTCTATTCACACTTCAGCACCTATTGTAATAAACAGCACCAACTACAATATGGCACTCACCCTAATGAGTAGCAGCTATAGCTGCCTAAAGGCATCTTATGACTAATGGGATTTCCAGCCTTGGTGGGGGTTATATTACAACAATAATAATAATAATAATAATAATAATAATAATAACTATTATTATTATTTTTAGAGCACCATTAATTCTATGGTGCTTTACATTTAAAAATGGTTTATATGCATCATATTAATATTGAGACACTATAGTTACAATCATAATGTTAAAATGGTTAACCACTTTCTAATATTGATTACCTATCCTTAAGATAGACCCCCAATAACAGATCTGAGAGAATCCAACACCCAAGACACCCACAGATCAGCTGTTATCAGGCAGTGGCAGCTTTAGGTACTTCAGTGCTTTCCCACTGCAGTCTTATGGGGCAGTGCTGTAGTTCCTAAAGCCACCACTACTACTGGAACAGCTGATCTATGGGAATTTCGGCTGTCGGACCATCACAGAGTTAATATTATCTTTAGAATAGGCCATCAATATTAGAAAGCCAATAATCTCTTTGTACTGCTCATTGTTTAAGAGTAATGATGACAAAAATTACCACTTTGGTAATCCCCCATGAGGAGACTACATTGTTGCATCTTTATGGGCATTATACATTTCCTTTTTTTTGTAGTTTTTAGTTTCCTTGTGGATTGCCTCTACCTCTCAATATTCTTTAGTAACTAATCATTGTTGTGAGGCCTGATAAAATTAAATCTGATCTTTCTAGAACTACGTAGTAAACTAGTAGTAATAGTAAAGTAGTAAATTTTCCCATTTGTAAAACGGCATAGAAGAAAATTTAACAGATTCTCTCCTCTTTTTTCGCAAACATTAAACAGGTTTTGGGGAAAAAAAAAGCATTACTTGTCCACAGAGTCACTAGAATGCTGGTCTGGGGGTCACAAGCGCAATGAGGAGGAGTTTGCATGAGGCAGTATTCACATATATGTCCCCGTAATGTCTATGTATGAGTGCAATGCTTATTTCCATCGACCACATGAATATTGAGAGAAGTGGCAATTCACATATGTGACCATGTAAAACTCTGCCTCAAGCAATGTTTTATGATAAGTAACCCTAGACGCTCCTTCACCACTGGAGGGTTCTGATATCCCTTTGAAGAAAAACTAGTCTTAGGCTTTTGTTGCAGGTATTGCTGCGTTTTTTTGAGCCAAACCCAGACATGGCTACAAAAGGAATGGGAAATATAAAAGGAAGCTCTTATACTTCTCCCTTCTGCTGAATTCACACTAGGCTTTGGCTTAAAAAAAAAAAAAAAAAAAAAGCAGCAAAATCTGCAACAGAAAAAGCAGCTTTTCTGCATCATGGGGTCTTAGCCCTACAGGGGTATTCCCATGAACATAATCATATCTATATTTGTAGATAATTAAAAGTTAAACATTTTTGCAAATACAGTAATACCTCGTACACTCGCGTTTCCGAATTTGCGAATTCACAGATTTGCGATATTTTTTTGGCAACTAACATATATAGATTTTGCTCTTTTTTCTCAGATCTGTGAAATTTAATAAAAAAAACACCTTCACTATTGGGTAGTAGCGTCCTGTTCGTTACGTACCCGGTAATTAGTTTCATTTTACTGTGAGTGTATAAGAAAAATGAATGAATGTATTAATATACAGTACTGTACAGTATACTTTAGTATACTGTACAGTACTGTAGGGTAAAGTTTATTGATATTTAGGGGTTAAACATTAGAAATCGGCATTGTAAGCGCTTCTAAGCGCTTGTACCAAACATTCGCGATTCCTCGCGATCCGCGACCGGTTCTGGACCCTAACCTCGCGAATGTACGAGGTATTACTGTATAACTAGTTAAAAATTCTGCAGAGTTGTAAAGATTTTCTCTAACTATCTTAGTAGTGACAGTCTGTTGTCTTGATCGGTTGCCAATGGATACGACCACAAATGCAGAAACTTTATATGGTCTGGGACTTGTCAGGAACCCAGCCATGATCTCCTTATTGTAGAAAGGTCCTGCATTCATGGTCGTATCCACTGGCAACCAATCAAGACAACAACTTGTGACCACAAGATATTTAGAGATAATCTTTAAAATTCAACAAAATGTTTAATTACTTATATTCACAAAAATGTTATAACTTTTAATTATCTACAAATTTAAAAATGGTTATGGTCATGGGAATACCCCTTTAAGGCTAAGGCCCCACGTGGCGTCCTGCAGCAAAAAAGCACTGTGGGAAAAACCACGGCAGCAATGCATTGCGGTTCTTCCCGCAGCACTTTAGACAGAAAATTTGCAGAGGTTTCTACCCACAACGCTTTAGGCAGAAAGTTTGCGGAGGTTTCCTCTGTGGACTTTCCGTTTCAATTATACCTATGGGGAAACCGCTGGCGTTTCCATAGGTATAATTTACATGCTTTTTTGGAAATTGCTGTATGTCCCCAGCGCGGTTTTGGAAATCGCCACGTGTCCGCAGCACGGTTTTTACCGCACAGTGGGCATGAAATTCGCTAGAATCCCATCCACTTTGCTCTGACTGTAAAACGCTGCGAAACCCCACGTGGATCCCCGGCCTAAGGCAGTTTCCCCATAGGTATAATTGAAACAGAAAGTCCACAGAGGAAACCTCTGCGCACTTTCTGTCTAAAGCACTGCGGGAAGAACCGTGATGTGTTGTCGCCGCGTTTTTTCCTACAGCGCTTTTTTGTTGCGGTACGCCATGTGGGGCCTTAGCCTACAAGAGTATTCCTATCTCAAGGATCATAAACAGAATTGTAGCTTAAAGGGTTATTCCCATGACCATAACTATTTTTAAATTTGTAGATAATTAAAAGTTAAACATTTTTGAAAATATAAGTAATTAAACATTTTTCAGAGTTTTAAAGATTTTCTCTAAATATCTTGAGGTCACAAGTTGTTGTCTTGACCAGTTGTCAGTAGATACAACCATGAATGCAGGAACTTTCTAAGGTCAGAAAATCCTCCATGATTTCCTTATTGTGGCTGGGATATCTTCTGATACATGTAGTGTCCCTGCCTGATAACCCAGCTACAATAAGAAAATCATAGCTGGGTTCCTGAGAAGTCCCAGACCATAGAAAGTTTCTGCATTTGTGGTCGTATTCATTGATAACCAATCAAGACAATAGACTGTCACCACTAAGATAGTTAGAGAAAATCTTTAAAACTCTGTAGAATTTTTAACTACTTATATTTGCAAAATGTTTAACTTTTAATTATATACAAACATAGATATGATTATGTTCATGGGAATACCCCTTTAAGCTAACTGAATTGTTTTACACAATACATTGCTCCATTTGCCCGATACAGCTAAATATTCCTTCTCAGTGTTTACAGCTGGTTTTCTAGGTTACAGACAACTTTTAGCTTCTCATTCCTGATAAGTAATAGAAAAGTTTCTTGATCAGTGCTCAGCTATCTCTATATGTAAATCCAGAGACAATTGTGTAGTTTACAACAAGCACAAACTCTTTGTTGGACTGAGCTTAAAACCAGGAAGGGGAGAGGAGACAGGAAGGCAGCTGAAATCCTGGGATGGGAAAACTCCTTTAAATTTCTCTTAAAGGAATTTCCTATTATAATTATTATATAATCATTAACATGGATTCATAGGTAAACCAGTTTTAGTTTATATATAACAAATATAGTTGAATCTTTTAAAATTTCAGCAAGAATTTCATAATAAATAAGGACTGGTCTAATTCATACATAACTATAACTGGACTTGGAATTTTTTATTTATACAACAGAACTCTTTATGAATGACTTATGGTTCCCTATAGCTCCTTGGAATCTAAGATTCTGCTTATTAAGGAGCATTTCTGTTCCTCACCTCAGGAAGTCCAGAATAATTCTGCCAGCAGCATATGCTTGTCTGAAATATGCAGTCATTGGTGTAAAAGTGCATATGAGTGATTCACAGAAGCTGGAGGTGTCTCATTAAATCATGGCCAGTTGTTTTGATCAGAGCATACTTTCCCTTGACATATGGTGCGTAGTTCAGAAGGCTGAATGTTAAACTTCCATATTGCTAGAAATCAATATGCATGCAACATTTCTGTAATATAGTTAAGATATATTTGAAGCCCAAGGCTCCACTGTATCCTTACACTCTAAATATCTAAGTGACCCTGAATCTTCAACATGTTGGTTTGGAGAGTAGGGCACCCTGGAGAAAAGAGAAAATAGGCTATAGAATAACAAGCAGGTTCATTTGGTTTAAGAAAAAATATATGTGCCTAGGGGACATTGTATATGGAAATTATACAATAGTAAATCTATAGACAAATGAGCTTGCTTTAAGTTGTCTTTTCCAATTCTTAACTAGATAACTTCTGCTTCACACTCTCATCTATTATCTTCTATTGCACAGTGTTTGAAGTAATGTTAATAGAAAATATACTTCAAGTCGTTTGCTCTTATACACAGGGATCAATAAGAATATCCTGGAGCAGTGTTGCTGTAACTGACAGGTCAAGTATATAGTAGTAAACTGAGTTATGTGAGCAGTGTAATTGCACAAGTCAAGTGCACAGAATGATAGAATGAGATTTTCAGGACCTTTCCAAAGACTTGACTGACAAAAAGACAGTTATAAATTGTGCTTTCTTGGGACTGTATCAGAAGTCAAGTGCAAACTGAATGACAAAAGTCCCATACTTGTTTTGTGCAACTACAGGTAAAATAATATTCAAGCTCAGAATATAATCTTGATAAATAGCAACCATGTCAACTTTTTCAGACTTTTTAATATTAAAAAGATTGTGAAGGGGAGTTTTCACTGGACTAACTTTATTGGGTGCAGAGGCACAGAGGCTGCAAAAGGTACAGTACAGACCAAAAGTTTGGACACACCTTCTCATTCCAAGGGTTTCCTGTATTTTCATGACTATAAAAATTGTAGATTCACACTGAAGGCATCAAAACTATGAATTAACACATGTGGAATTACATACTTAACAAAAAAGTGTGAAACAACTGAAAATATGTCTTATATTCTAGGTTCTTCAAAGTAGCCACCTTTTGCTTTGATTACTGCTTTGCACACTCTTGGCATTCTCTTGATGAATTTCAAGAGGTAGTCACCTGAAATGGTTTTCACTTCACAGGTGTGCCCTGTCAGGTTTAATAAGTGGGATTTCTTGCCTAATAAATGGGGTTGGGACCATCAGTTGTGTTGTTCAGAAGTCAGGTGGATACACAGCTGATAGTCCTACTGAATGGAGTGTTAGAATTTGTATTATGGCAAGAAAAAAGCAGCTAAGTAAAGAAAAACGAGTGGCCATCATTACTTTAAGAAATGAAGGTCAGTCAGTCCGAAAAATTGGGAAAACTTTGAAAGTGTCCCCAAGTGCAGTGGCCAAAACCATCAACCGCTACAAAGAAACTGGCTCACATGAGGACCGCCCCAGGAAAGGAAGACCAAGAGTCACCTCTGCTGCGGAGGATAAGTTCATCCGAGTCAACAGCCTCAGAAATCGCAGGTTTACAGCAGCTCAGATTAGAGACCAGGTCAATGCCACACAGAGTTCTAGCAGCAGACACATCTCTACAACAACTGTTAAGAGGAGACTGTGTGCAGCAGGCCTTCATGGTAAAATAGCTGCTAGGAAACCACTGCTAAGGACAGGCAACAAGCAGAAGAGACTTGTTTGGGCTAAAGAACACAAGGAATGGACATTAGACCTGTGGAAATCTGTGCTTTGGTCTGTTGAGTCCAAATTTGAGATCTTTGGTTCCAACCACCGTGTCTTTGTGCGACGCAGAAAAGGTGAACGAATGGACTCTACATGCCTGGTTCCCACCGTGAAGCATGGAGGAGGAGGTGTGATGGTGTGGGGGTGCTTTGCTGGTGACACTGTTGGGGATTTATTCAAAATTGAAGGAATACTGAACCAGCATGGTTACCACAGCATCTTGCAGCGGCATGCTATTCCATCCGGTTTACATTTAGTTGGACCATCATTTATTTTTCAACAGGACAATGACCCCAAACACACCTCCAGACTGTGTAAGGGCTATTTGACCAAGAAGGAGAGTGATGGGATGTTACGCCAGATGACCTGGCCTCCACAGTCACCAGACCTGAACCCAATCGAGATGGTTTGGGGTGAGCTGGACCGCAGAGTGAAGGCAAAAGGGCCAACAAGTGCTAAGCATCTCTGGGAACTCCTTCAAGACTGTTGGAAGACCATTTCAGGTGACTACCTCTTGAAGCTCATCAAGAGAATGCCAAGAGTGTGCAAAGCAGTAATCAAAGCAAAAGGTGGCTACTTTGAAGAACCTAGAATATAAGACATATTTTCAGTTGTTTCACACTTTTTTGTTAAGTATATAATTCCACATGTGTTAATTCAAAGTTTCGATGCCTTCAGTGTGAATCTACAATTTTTATAGTCATGAAAATACAGGAAACCCTTGGAATGAGAAGGTGTGTCCAAACTTTTGGTCTGAACTGTATCTGGGCACAGAATTCTGCATAGGACCAAAAGATCCCTTTGCCTCGTCCATGAAGATCAGTACTAATAAAAACCTTTAATGGTGGGTGGACCCTGTTACAGATTATGTCATTTGCTATCTTTTAAATCCATTGGTGAATGCTTAATAATACATTAAATGGATTAACTGTGTTTCACAATTACTACTTGGGACCCCCAAGAATCAGCTGTGGGGAAACCCAGCAGTAAATGTTCATTTTCAATAATTATTTGGATTGACTCTTTAAGAGGCTACTCTTAACAAATGTCCCTCATTATTAGAATAATATAGACAACTCATAATAATAAACTGCATCCATTCATAAATCACTATTCCCAGGGCCATTTTAACACATTGGTGGGCCCAGTGCAAAGGTTTAATAAGTGCTCCCCCATCACCACTTGCATTAAACTGGGGCAGCTGCCATCACCACTTGCATTAAACTGGGGCTGCTGGAGGGGGACATTAAAGCATGGGGGTACCTGGTAAACTGGGGGCAACTAGAGGCGACCATGTCCCCCTCCTGCTACTCACACAGTTTAATGTCCTCCTCCAGTTGCCCCCCGTTTAATGTCCCCCTCCAACTTCCCCCAGTTTAATGTCCCCCTCCAGCTGCCCCAAGTTTAATGTCACCCTCATCTATCCCCAGTTTAATGCCCCTTCATCTGCACCCAGTTTAATGTCCCCCCTTCATCTGCCACCAGTTTAATGTCACCCTCCATCTGCCCCCCTAGTGTAATGTTCCTCTTCTTCTCTCCCCAGTTTAATGTACCCCTTCATCTGCCCCCAGTTTAATGCCCCTTCATCTGCCCCCAGTTTAATGTCCCCCCTTCATCTGCCCTCCTAGTTTAATGTTCCTCTTCTTCTCCCCCCAGTTTAATGCCCCCCTTCAGCTGCCCCCAGTTTAATGTCACCCTCCATCTGCCCCCAGTTTAATGTTCCTCTTATTCTCCCCCAGTTTAATGCCCCCCTTCAGCTGACCCAGTTTAATGTCACCCTCCATCTGCCCCCCTAGTTTAATGTTCCTCTTCATCTCCCCCTAGTTTAATGTTCCTCTTCATCTCCCCCCAGTTTAATGTCCCCCCTTCATCTGCCCCCAGTTTGATGTCCCCCCTTCATTTGCCACCAGTTTAACATAATAAAACACTGATACTCGCCTCTCCTCACTACCCTAATGCTCTGTGAAGTCTCTTCTCCCGGAATGTTCAGGGAGCTGCAAGCGCGATGTGAGTGACATCATCACATCGTGCTTAAAGCTCCTGGGGCTGTAGCACACAGGGATGTGCCTCAAACAGAGCGGTAAAGCAGGAGCTGTCTGTGGAGAGCATGCAGATGAGTTGATACCGGGACATACACACCACCGACCGGGACAGCTGGACAGGACCCGGAATCTGGGACGGTTGGGAGGTATGCCCAACGGGGCCCCCAGTACCATAGCAAGTGCACCATTGGCCCAAAAGTTAAAGCGGCCCTGACTATTCTGTTTAAAATATAAAATATTCTGTCACCATGGAATGCAGATCAATCTACAGGCAGCATGGTATAGAGCAGGGTGATTTGTGCAGATAGATATAAAAGTCTGAATTTAACTTAATTTATTTATCTAAATCCCTGCTCATTTTGTGCTTAGGAGCCCAGTTGGTAGTCCTATCAGTAGTTCTGTATGCATACCCATAGATGGATGGCTGATGATTATTGTTTAAGACCCCCCACTGGATTTTTAATCATAAAAAGAATTCATATTTAGATCAATGAATTACAAGTTCTGAATCTTTTAGTACAACGCTATATATCAATCTGCTCAGACCCTCCCGTTCTATAACAATCCTGGTGCATTGGATTGTGTTTTCATGGCGGCAGGTTCTCTTTAACATCTAGGTTTTATAATATTATAGCACAAGGATCTAAAAGTGATGATGAAATGCTGAAGTTAGTAATAATTCTCTCTCTTTATAACATATTCTCCTTTGAACTTACTGAAAGGAAAGAATTTCCAGCATGAAAAGTCAATAAACAAATATGTATGGATGATAAACCTTTGATGCACTTGGAATGCTAAACTTTCATTGCTGAACTAACACAATTTAGGTTTCTTTAGTGTGACAGATGTGAAAATAATGAATCCTTAATTACTGATCTGATTATAAATCCATTCTGAAAGTCTTCCAGTTTAATACATAAGCACAACATCCAAAGAGAATGTCTCTGATATTGATCATTATGCATCTGGTTGGGAGCTATGGAAATATGAATTTCAAAGCTATTTATTTTGATATTTGCGTTGTTTATATATTTATAATTTCCTAGTTATAAAGTTTTATTTTACATTTGTATTAAAATATCATTATATGCAAATAATAAGCAAGCAAAAAAAACTGCACTTCTACACGACATATAGTAATAGCCATCTGTGTACTAAAATGAGCAGTATAAAATACTAGGCAAGACTCTCCCAAATAAAGGCTTCACTGAAAGCTGCATCCAGGCTGGCATCATTCTGCTTGGTGAACCGAGTTTATATGCATGTACTGTATTTTTATTGCATGTCAATTGCATGTTATGATCTAGGCCCAGAGCACTGCTTTAGCACACTTACACTTTATATTCTGCAAAGTGATAAATTGTGCGTTGTGACTGCTTGCTATTACAGATTGCTCTTTATGGCTAAAGCAACACGTTGTGGAAACACAGCGTTTATGGCTGTTGCAGAAATGGAGCAGAAAAATATGCTGAATTTTATAGTACCCAGCAATGTAAATGAAATATTGTGTAATCTCATGTATACAGTCATGGCCAAAAGTTTTGAGAATGACACAAATATTATATTTTCACATGATCTGCTGCCCTCTGGTTTTTATGTGTGTTTGTCAGATGTTTTTATCACATACAGAAATATAATTGCATTCATATTATGAGTAACAGAAGCTTATATTGACAGTTAGAATGAGTTAATGCAACAAGCCAAAATTTGCAGTGGTGACCCTTCTTCTTCAGGACCCCCGCAACTCCCCCCGGCGCGCCCCCAAACAACTTGGGGGGGCAAATCCTGACTAATAGCAGTCCATTCTTGCAGAATCAACGCTTTAATTTTGTCTGAATTTGTTGGTTTTTGTTTGTCCACCCGTCTCTTGATGATTGACCACAAGTTCTCAATGGGATTAAGATCTGGGGAGTTTCCATTCCATGGACCCAAAATCTCTATGTTTTGTTCCCTGATCCATTTAGTTATCACCTTTGCTTTATGGCAAGGTGCTCCATCATGCTGGAAAAGGCATTGTTGAGCACCAAACTGCTCTTGGACGGTTGGGAGAAGTTGCTCTTGGAGGACATTCTGGTACCATTCTTTATTCATGGCTGTATTTTTAGGCAAGACTGTGAGAGAGCCGATTCCCTTGGCTGAGAAGCAACCCCACACATGAATGGTTTCAGGATGCTTGACAGTTGGCATGAGACAAGACAGGTGGTAGCGTTCACCTCTTCTTCTCCGAATAAGCTGTTTTCCAGATGTTCCAAACAATCGAAAAGGGGATTCATCACAGAAAATGACTTTACCCCAGTCCTCTGCAGTCCACTCCCTGTACCTTTTGCAGAATATCAGTCTGTCCCTGATGTTTTTTCTGGAGAGAAGTGGCTTCTTTGCTGCCCTCCTTGAGACCAGGCCTTGCTCCAAGAGTCTCCGCCTCACAGTGCGTGCAGATGCACTCACACCTGCCTGCTGCCATTCCTCAGCAAGCTCTGCACTGCTGGTAGCCCGATCCCGCAGCTGAAACACTTCTAAGAGACGGTCCTGCCGCTTGCTGGTCTTTCTTGGGCGCCCTGGAGCATTTTTGGCACCAATGGAACCTCTCTCCTTGAAGTTCTTGATGATGCGATAGATTGTTGACTGAGGTGCAATCTTTCTAGCTGCAATACTCTTCCCAGTTAGGCCATTTTTGTGCAGTGCAATGATGACTGCACGTGTTTCTTTAGAGATAACCATGGTTAACAGAAGAGAAACAATGATGGCAAGCACCAGCCTCCTTTTAAAGTGTCCAGTGGTGTCATTCTTACTTAATCATGACAGATTGATCTCCAGCCCTGTTCTCATCAACACCCACACCTGTGTTAATGGAGCAATCACTGAAACCATGTTAGGTGGTCCTTTTAAGGCAGGGCTGCAATGATGTTGAAATGTGTTTTGGGGGGATAAAGTTCATTTTCTAGGCAAATATTGACTTTGCAAGTAATTGCTGTTAAGCTGATCACTCTTTATAACATTCTGGAGTATATGCAAATTGCCATTAGAAAAACTGAAGCAGTAGACTTTGTAAAAATTAATATTTGTATAATTCTCAAAACTTTTGGCCATGACTGTACATTGCAGAAAATTTAAATGTTAATTTTAGATGTTAATTTTACCTGCGTAAACACTGTATTTTTCCCATTGACTTAGACTTATATGGGATAAGGAAGGTAAAAGTCAAAATCACTGTTGAAAAGCAGTGAAAAACGCAAATTTTTCCACAACCCGTGGCCTAAGGCTACATGCACATGATGTGCATATGCGGGGTGTGTGGTAAAACTGCACAAACAGTACATGGATGATATCCCTATGCCGCCAGTGGCTCCATGGACCTGTTAATTGCCTTCAGTGAGCCCAGAATGCAAAATGGACAGTAACAGAACCTTTCCTGAGTTTTGCCCCGGGCTCTCTGTCCATTACATGGACCCATTATAATACACGGGCATGTGTATGAGGCAGTTAGAATATTATGACCAGTGTGCTCACCCTGATAAACACTGCAGACACACTGACAAAATACAAATTTGTAAACATGGAGCCTTAGGCTATAGCTGACTGTCCTACATTGCCAGGATAGTATTGCCCTGTTTGTTGTCTGTCAGCATAAAAATTGCCATTAATCTACTCACAGCACCTTGTAGGGCTTGTGAAACGGTTTCAGAGTGCTGCACTCATACAGTGCATACACATGCCCTGCACTGCAAAGTAATTGCCCCTAAAGCCTTTTTAAGATCATTAGCATAATTGTAAAGCAACAAAATTCTCAGGAATGGAGCAGCAGTCAAATATAATACAGACATATTTGGAAACTATCTCAGGAACCTGAAAAGGTGCTGTGAGTTGATAAATGTTGATTTTCATACTGACTCCCTTTAACTGTTATTCCATTCTTTTCTGGTTGCCTTGGTGGCTCTGTCTCTTCTATATGTGAACCACTTTTAATCCCTGTATTATTAGTAACTGTATAGGCTATATGTCTTTATAGGTAGTTTGGGTCTCTTTATACACTGGGCCCCTATGCAGATTCACAGGTTGCACATATAAGATTGTCTTGAAGTTATTTATGATGTACTACCATTTAAAACTTTTTTGGACACTTACTGTTTTTGGAGAATTCCACATTGTCATAGCCTTCTAGTAAAACAGAGGAATAAAGTATAACTGCTAATATCTGTTGCTCCTGGACTTCTTTACCTACTATATACACACGTGGACAAAATTGTTGGTACCCCTCGTTTAATGAAAGAAAAACCCACAATGGTCACAGAAATAACGTCAGCTGTAGATCTCTGTAGTTCATCCAGAGTGATCATGGGTCTCTTGGCTGCATCTCTGATCAGTCTTCTCATCGTTTTGAGATGAAAGTTTAGAGGGACGGCTGGGTCTTGGTAAATTTGCAGTGGTCTGATACTCCTTCCATTTCAATATGATCGCTTGCACAGTTCTCCTTGGGATGTTTAAAGTTTGGGAAATCTTTTTGTATCAAAATCTGGCTTTAAACTTCTCCACAACAGTATCACGGACCTGCCTGGTGTGTTCCTTGGTCTTCATGATGCTCTCTGCACTTTAAACAGAACCCTGAGACTATCACAGAGCAGGTGCATTTATATGGAGACTTGATTACACACAGGTGAATTATATTTATCATCATCAGTCATTTAGGACAACATTGAATCATTCAGAGATCCTCACTGAACTTCTGGAGTGAGTTTTCTGCACTGAAAGTAAAGGGGCCGAATAATATTGCATGCCCCACTTTTCAGTTTTTTATTTTTTACAAAAGTTTAAAATAACCAATAAATTTCGTTCCACTTCACAATTGTGTCCCACTTGTTGTTGATTCTTCACCAAAAAATTAAAATTTTATATCCTTATGTTTGAAGCCTGAAATGTGGCAAAAGGTTGAAAAGTTCAAGGGGGCCGAATACTTTCGCAAGGCACTGTATTTAAAGACTTTTACAGCAATAGCATTAAGAATTGATCTTTCCTTTTTAAACATTGCTATTCTAATCTTCTTTAGGATTTGTTAAGGGGTTAAAATGTAAATAAAACTATATAAGTTTGATATCCCTGGTATCATATTGACCCCTGGAATATAGGTGACATGTCATTGTGGCTGAACATTGAACTCTATAAAACAAAGCCTGTAAAAAAAAATGACACAAACGCAGTTTTTCTCCAGTTCCATCCCATTTTGAAAATTTTTTCAGCTGCTTAGTACATCACACACAATATTAACTGATGCTATTGTGAAGCACATTTTGTCCCACAAGCATTAAGCCCTGATACAGCTCTGTGAATAGAAAAATAAAAAGGTTTATGGGGTTAAGGAAGGAGGGCCGTCTGCGCCGAGAAGGGGTTAAAGCAACAGCAGCGAAACAAATTCCTGACAATATGTTAAATTATCCCATGGAAGGCACACAGTGAGTAACATACAATAATAACATATGGTGGAGAAGCAAGTTAAAAACAACATTAGTTATAACCTTCTTACAATAATACATAAATAATCAAAATCAAATATATCTACTAGGTGGGGTATAAATAGGGAAAATTTCATAAAAAAATTCAACTGTGTTGAACAAATCAGCATAAATCCTCCTTGCATGTAACTATGTCATCACACACCATCCTTATGCCTGACTGTGATATAACACACCGGCATCCATAGAAACATATATTCACAGCACCTCTTCCCGGTTCAAGAATGTAGGCACATGTGCAAATTAGGGCAGATTTATTAAAATTGTCTAAAAGAAAAACTGTCTTTGTTTTAGGCAGACATAAGCAAACTCAGTGTCAATATATCTTGGGTGTAGGAATCCCTTTAGTATATCAGTATATAAAACTTTAACAGAACCAACAAATTTCATTGCAGCAGGAGTGCAAATGTGAAAATATGTATGATAATATTAGTGTAATAAAATATCACACATATAATGAGAAATAAAAATATCCCCATGCGTAGAATGAGATGGCACTTACTACCCCTATATTCCTTAAACATTATATGGGTCACACATGTTTAGTGTGTAGTGGAGTGCGTAGTGAGAGTCATACCTGATCAATAAAATCAGTGCAAAACCTACCAAGTCTCTTGTAGTGAATCCTCAAATTCTACAAGCAGTCTTCTAGAGCATAGGCTGCAATAATAGCAGAGGTAGGGGTAACTCCATATTAATTGTTATTGAATGAGATATAAAAAACAGATATTAACTAACTAAAGATCTTTAGTTGACATTTTAGGGTCTTATGGTATATGTTGGCATAATAATAGAATGCTGAAAATATTTATGTATTTTTGGCATCAGTTTATGATCTCTGGGACCTCCAACAATCTTCAGATGGGTGCAAATTGGTCTGGAAAGAAACAAGGGAAAAGGGGGCTAATGAATTGAGAAATTGAAGAAACTGTCAAGTTGATGGAGGAAGCCTGATGATATGGGGTTGTTTCACAGCCAAAGGCATTGGATACTTGACCAGGATCGATGGTTGTCTCAATGTTGAGCTGTAGTGCACCTGAGTGCTATGGATATGAAAAGGATGACTTAGTGTTCTAACAGGACCATGACCCAAAGCATATGTCGAGATTAGCGAAGAAATGGTTCAATGACAATGAAGTAGAGGTTCTTGATTGGCCCCCAAAGTCCCCAGACCTCAACCCAATCAAACACTTGTGGGTAGAGTTGAAGAAAAAGCTGTATTTTTACCCAAGTGATTATTTATCTTGTTTACATATATTTGAATATGAGACAACTGCTTTAAGACTGTGTAGTGTTAAAAGAGCACAGGGTAGTACAGTGTAGCAGCTGCAGTTATTTGGGTGTCTTTTCTAGCAGCCTTCTGATCCACCTCCCCTCTCTATAGACTAATATGTACAAAGTAATTCTGCCTGAAAAGTAGAGAAAACATATTTATTTAACCCCTTCCCGACATCCACCGTAATAGTACGGTAGATGTTGGGTGTTTAAATATGGTGGCTGCTCAGGCGCTGAGCAGCCACCATAGCCGCTGGGTCTCTGCTGTATTATACAGCAGAGACCTGGTGCTAATGCCCACGATCAGTGCTCACACTGATCGCGGGCATTAACCCCCCTGGCACCTCAGTCAAAGCTGACCGAGGATCCATTTTGCCGGGGATCGTCGTTACCCAGAGCAAGCTCCTGGGCCAGCACCCCATTACTATGATACCTGGGAGCCTTGTGAAGGCTCCCGGGCCTGTCTCTCATTAGCTTCTATTGAAGGTTGGTCTATGCAGAATGCAATAGAAGCGCCGGTATTTTTCAATGTATTGCAATGCATTAGCATTGTTCAAGGCCCCTTGGGTGTCTAATAAATGCTAAAAAAAAAAAATATTAAAAGTTCAAATCACATCCCTTTCCCTAGAACACATATAAAAGTACTTAAATACTGTGAAACACATACATATTAGGTATCCCTGTGTCCAAAAATTCCCAGTCTACAAATCTATAAATATTTTTCCCATACGGTAAACGCCATAGTGGGAAAAAAAAAATCAAAAGTGCCAAACCGCCTTTTTTTCACTGATTCGCCTCTGATAAAAATTTGAATACAAAGTGATCAAAGCAATAGCAATTCCCCAAAATGGTGTAACTAAAAATTACACCTGGTCCCACAAAAAAAAAGACCTATGCATCCCCGTACTTGGACGTATAAAAAAGTTTCAGGTGTCAGATTACGGTGACTTTTAGAAAAAAAAAAATTTTTGCACAGTTTTAGATTTTTGTTAAGGGGTTAAAATGTAAATAAAACCATATAAATTTGCTATCCCCGGAATTGTACCAAAACAAAGAATACAGGTGACATGTCATTTTGGCTGCAGAGTGAACGCCGTAAAAACAAAGCCTGTAAGAAAGTTGCACAAATGCACTTTTTCTTCAAATGCACCCCATTCTGAATTTTTTTCCTGCTTCCCAGTACATTGTACAGAATAATAAATGGTAGCATCGTGAAGAACAATTTGTCCCGCACACATTAAGACCTCATATGGCTCTGAGAGTGGAAAAATAAAATGGTTATGGGGTTTGGAAGGGAAGGGGGAGTCAAAAATGAAAAACGAAAATCGAGAAATTCCTCCGACGGGAAGGGGTTAATAAGATATACTACAAAGTTTCTTATATTCACATGTACTATTCATTTATGCAAAGTTGTTTATTGCTAGAGGTATGCTTTAAGTAGATTTAGCAAGGGTTGGTGCATTGAAGTTTAGGATTGTTCATTTTCAATATAATGAGTGTTTTTACTGGAAAAAGAACACAGTTCATGACTCACAGTAAGGTAAATTATAATGTACATCACAAGAAGCTCTATTTCAATATCAATGGGCTAAGGTTAACAAATAACTATGATTCACATCAAATTAATTTATGTATTCAAAGGTTCATGAACTTGTTTATGTAAAGCAGTCCAGCAACACGAGGTGTTATGTTTGAATGAGGTGTAGGTAGTAGCAAAAAGTACAAAAACGGTATAATCTTACAAAGAGGTACACAATATTAGCACAGTATAGTAACATATAGTGGTTGGTAAGACTGACACAGATTCATCAAGTTCAGCCTATAATTCTACAATGATAGTGTTTATTCATGATTCATTAACTTATTTAGGCTAGGTCCCCACATAGCGGGCCACAGTGAAAATCCGCTGCGGGAAAAACTCTGAGGACTTTCTGCTTCCATTATATCTATAGGGAAACCAACAGGCATTACATAATTGACATGCTGCGATTTCCAAAACCGCAACAATTTTGGAAATCGGAACATTTCCGCTGCGCGTATTTTTCTGCAATGCGAATCCCATCAACTTTGCAGTCACTGTAAAACGCTGCGTGGGGCCCCAGCCTTTATGTCTAAGCCAGATCTATACAGCCAAGCATGTACTAATATGTAAGTATACAGGGAACAAATTTATAGTGGAACAGAATCAATAATAGCAGAGCATCTTCACAAGTTGATAAAACTTAGCTAACAAGCAGCAAATTAAGTAGTATTGGTGGGGCAGCAGTTAAAGAAAGAACACACCAAATTATACAAAATCTATATTGAAATATACACAACAGTCAAAGCTTAAATATAGAATCATATTCAGATTAACAGGGTATGAGCCAAAATGTGTCCCAAAAGTAGATACATATAGAGCACAGGTGTCAAACACAAGGCCCGCGGGCCGAATCCGGCCCGCTGCCTTCTGTTATCTGGCCCAGCACTGTCCCTCACTGTCTGGGGGCGGCATTTTTCTATTCAATGTAAACCAGCCCAGGACAGGCCGCTTTAAAAAAAAAAAAACAGAGCTGAGCGGGGCCTGTTCTGGGCTGGTTTAAGAGACGCCGCCTACGCTGAGACACAGACGTCTTTTCAGACCCCGGAGTATAATAATCGGAGGCTTAGGGCAGGTGAGGGAACATAAATACCAATGTTACTCACCTCCTGCGATCCGCTGTCACTCCGAGCAGGCTTGAGGCCTCTGGTGACGTCATCAGGTCGCGTCGCCGGCCTGATCACGTGACGTGTGTGCGCAATTAAACAGGGCCGAAAGCTGCAAGGAGTGCACCGGTGTCCAGGATAGGTAAGTAACATTGGTTTTTATGTTTGTCACCTCCCCTGGGTCTCCGATCATTATACTCTGGGGTCTGAAAAGACCCCAGAGTATAATAAGAGTATTATAATACCCTGTGCAGGGACCACTGTGGAGCATAATACAAGTGCAGGGGCCACTTGTACAGGGGCCACATGTACAGCTAAAGGTATGCAAAAAAGATATACACAATTAAAGATATACCGGTAAAGATATAGTAGATCCAAACTACTATAACAAGGTATGGTAGGACAGTGGAAGATGGAAATATATCTGGTTTGTCTACAGAGGTCTGTATATGGTAATGTGTGAACTTAGTGACAATCCAACTTCTCTATAGCAGGATACCATGCACTTTATGTCTTGTGTAAACACTGATTTTCTAATTCTATTTCCAAAAAAAAACTCAGTGTGCCATTTTGATTATATTTTTCTGACTTTGGATTGGAGAACCTTTCCTTGTAGGACCATGAAATTTAGGAGGGTGCATTGATTCCTTCCTATAATTCTACAATGTTGATCCAGTGGAAGGCATAACTTGACTCCAGATATGGCAGAATAAAATAGACTGAAATGATTTCTCAAACATTTTTGTACTCTACATGATATCATGTTATTCAATAACAAAACCACTTATGGTTTGACATGATTACATGGCCTATCTATGAAATCAGCCATTCGCTTTAGATAAATGTCATCCAAACATTTGTTCCAATAATAAGTGTTTCCCCCATGCACATTCACATTGAACTTGAAGCAGATATTACATGTGTTCTGAATGAGGAGTAAGCCACCATCAGATACCTCTAGGTTGCTTCAGCTGTACTCAAATGAATTGGGCATGTAACCTGAAAAACCACAGCCAATTACTTCTTTCACTGAACAGAAGATATTAGGACTTCCCATATGAATTAGATTATTTGCTGGTCCCATAAAAATTAACTGGCTCAGCTATTTATTCCGATATATGTAGTCACCTTAAGAACGGTTATGAAAATATTCAGGGTGAAATAAGCTTGTCAAGCCAGTTTTCTATAATTCTAGTAACCAATGTGGATTTTTACAATCATAGCTTTTAAAAAGTTATAGTATCTTGACCAATCACTATCTAATTTTTAGGCTAAGACCCCATGTAGTGGGGCACAGCCAAAAAGCTCTGTGGGAAAAACCACGGTGGAAACACATCATGGTTTGTCCCGCAGCGTTTTTCACAGAAGGCTCACAGAGTTTTCCTCTGTGGACCTTCTGCTTCCATTATACCTATACAGAAACCGCCAACGTTTCCATAGGTATAATTGACCTATTGCATTGTGTTTTTGATTTACAAAAACACAATGCAATGTGTGGATGGGATTAGCCAGAATGTAAAATGGCACATACCACCCAAATTAGTTCATATTAATTATTTACATATCTCTGCTTTCTGTTGGCATTATTTTTTTAAACACTCTTTAACTTTTTTAGGACATTACAAGGCTTACAGGTCTAACACCAATTTTCCATATTTTCAAGAAAAATCTATTATTTTTAGGGACCATTTAATTTATGAATCAGCTTCTAAAGTGCTATATATATATATATATATATATATATATATATATATATACAGTACAGACCAAAAGTTTGGACACACCTTCTCATTCCAAGAGTTTTCTGTATTTTCATGACTATAAAAATTAAAGATTCACACTGAAGGCATCAAAACTATGAATTAACACATGTGGAATTATATATTTAACAAAAAAGTGTGAAACAATTGAAAATATGTCTTATATTCTAGGTTCTTCGAAGCAGCCACCTTTTGCTTTGATTACTGCTTTGCACACTCTTGGCATTCTCTTGATGAGCTTCAAGAGGTAGTCACCTGAAATGGTCTTCCAACAGTCTTGAAGGAGTTCCCAGAGATGCTTAGCACTTGTTGGCCCTTTTGCCTTCACTCTGCGGTCCAGCTCACCCCAAACCATCTCAATTGGGTTCAGGTCTGGTGACTGTGGAGGCCAGGTCATCTGGCGTAGCACCACATCAGTCTCCTTCTTGGTCAAATAGCCCTTACACAGTCTGGAGGTGTGTTTGGGGTCATTGTCCTGTTGAAAAATAAATGATGGTCCAACTAAACGCAAACCGGATGGAATAGCATGCCGCTGCAAGATGCTGTGGTAACCAGGCTGGTTCAGTATTCCTTCAATTTTGAATAAATCCCCAACAGTGTCACCAGCAAAGCACCCCCACACCATCACACCTCCTCCTCCATGCTTCACGGTGGGAACCAGGCATGTAGAGTCCATTCGTTCACCTTTTCTGCGTCGCACGGTGGTTGGAACCAAAGATCTCAAATTTGGACTCATCAGACCAAAGCACAGATTTCCACAGGTCTAATGTCCATTCCTTGTGTTCTTTAGCCCAAATAAGTCTCTTCTGCTTGTTGCCTGTCCTTAGCAGTGGTTTCCTAGCAGCTATTTTACCATGAAGGCCTGCTGCACACAGTCTCCTCTTAACAGTTGTTGTAGAGATGTGTCTGCTGCTACAACTCTGTGTGGCATTGACCTGGTCTCTAATCTGAGCTGCTGTTAACCTGCGATTTCTGAGGCTGGTGACTCGGATGAACTTATCCTCCGCAGCAGAGGTGACTCTTGGTCTTCCTTTCCTGGGGCGGTCCTCATGTGAGCCAGTTTCTTTGTAGCGCTTGATGGTTTTGGCCACTGCACTTGGGGACACTTTCAAAGTTTTCCCAATTTTTCGGACTGACTGACCTTCATTTCTTAAAGTAATGATGGCCACTCATTTTTCTTTACTTAGCTGCTTTTTTCTTGCCATAATACAAATTCTAACACTCCATTCAGTAGGACTATCAGCTGTGTATCCACCTGACTTCTGAACAACACAACTGATGGTCCCAACCCCATTTATAAGGCAAGAAATCCCACTTATTAAACCTGACAGGGCACACCTGTGAAGTGAAAACCATTTCAGGTGACTACCTCTTGAAGCTCATCAAGAGAATGCCAAGAGTGTGCAAAGCAGTAATCAAAGCAAAAGGTGGCTAATTTGAAGAACCTAGAATATAAGACATATTTTCAGTTGTTTCACACTTTTTTGTTAAGTATATAATTCCACATGTGTTAATTCATAGTTTTGATGCCTTCAGTGTGAATCTACAATTTTTATAGTCATGAAAATACAGAAAACTCTTGGAATGAGAAGGTGTGTCCAAACTTTTGGTCTGTACTGTATATATATATATATATATATTGTGACAATTTGGGGGAATTAGACTCAAAATGGCGGCTTCTCCTGGTCCGGACAGCGGTGGTTCATGGTACTGGGCGCCGGAAAGATAGCTTTCAGACGGTCCAAGTGTAAATAAAAGTGGCTTTATTCAGCTTAACTGCAACACAGCAAAACAACAAAAAAACCTATGCCACAGTTAGGGCCTAACTCACTCCTTGAGCCCCTAACTGTCCTGACTGTTACTCAGCTCCAGCAACAGTCCTCCGTGCACGCCAGCCCTCTGGGACAGAGCCTATCTCTCTGTCCTAGCTGGTCCACTCCTGTGGACACCAGCCCTTTTGGGACAGAGCCTCTCTCTCTGTCCTCGCTGGTCCACTACCATTTCCTGCTTCCTGCAGGACACTCCAGCCCTCCTGGAGTTACGTGCCACCACCCAAAGGCGTGGCTGAGGGCCTTTTCTGGCCTGGCCTGGGTCGCTCAACAGCGCCCTCTGGCTCACATACTTACATACCCTCCCCCTCAGCTTACTACCCATGGGGTGAGCTACAATGGGACGAGACATCCTATGATGAAGTCCCTCTTCAACTCTGCATGCCTGTCCAGTGTCTCTCCAGAAGTCCCAATCTGGCGGTCTCTTCTTCCAGATTCCGGTTACTCGACACTTCCGGTTTCTCATCACTTTAACTGCTACGTCAAAATCCTGGCCATTTTGCGCAAAGGCAAGTTTTTCTTCATCACCTTCACAATTCGCCATACAGGGGATCACATCATTTTCATCACATTTCTCGCCATAGTCTTCAGCTATCCCATTGCAGGACTTTAATTCCTTTAG
The DNA here is from genome assembly GCA_947044405.1 of Leptodactylus fallax. Lineage (NCBI taxonomy): Eukaryota > Metazoa > Chordata > Amphibia > Anura > Leptodactylidae > Leptodactylus > Leptodactylus fallax. The sequence continues at coordinate 11,497,141 of CAMRHE010000021.1, forward strand.
TGAATAGCCGTAAGAATCTTCATCTTCTCCTATCTTGAATCCACAGGAGCTCAGAGACCAACTAACACGTACTTCATGCACATCAATGTCTTTAGAGTATAACTGTATCACGGGAACTTTTTCCGTAACCTTCATCTCAAAGCAAACTTTGCCATCACCATCAAGGCTTAGAAGTTTAGGAGACATAGGCTGCTTGCTCTCCTCTTTCTTTGAGATACACAATCTCTGTACTGCAATATCTTCTCCTTCTGCACGAGGGCCATACCGTACACCCTCACAAAATAGCTCCCGCTGAACTACATTTTCTGGCATGTCTTTAACAACTGTCACATCATTGGTGACATGTAACCATCTCTTACTTCCTGACTCCCCCTTCACAGACAACATGGAGTCATTATTCACCGTTTGTCCACCAGACATTTGGCTAGAGACAGGTACAGCAACACCTTTATCCACAATGGCTTCAGACACTTTAGCTGTTGGGACAACATATGCGTGGTCAGTCTTCTCACGGACTCTTGTTCCACACTTTTGGTGACCCTTCACCTTATTTACCATCTCACAGCCCTCTAGGCTGGCAGCTTTTTCCAATTCTAGCGCCTTCTGTAGCGCACAAATCTCTGATTCCAGCTCCAGAACCTTCTTCACTGCGACATTTTTCTGTGCCGCTTCCATCTCAGTCTTTACTAGTGCACCTTGCAGCTCTGATTCTTTAGAGGTTAACAATTTCTGTAGCAAATCCTTCTCAGCTTCTAATGCTGACAGCTTTGAAGATAGGGCAGATGCTGACTGTTCAGTATTGGATAGAGATTGCTGCAGTCGATCCAATTCTTCTCTTTTAGATTCCACTTCGGTTTTTAACTGTTCAATCTGAAAAGTGCGCTCTTCCAACTTTATTTCTGACTCGCGCTTCACGTGATCCATCTGAAACTCCAGCTGTTTCTTGATGCGTGCAATTTCCTCCCTCTGGTTGACTTGCACCTTTAGTTTAGCAACAAGCATTTTTAGATCTACAATCTCAGCAGACAAATTAGACAGGTTTCCCTCAAACTGAATCTTCATGTCTTCTATCTGGAGGTCCAATTCTCTCTTGGCCTTTTCCAGCTTGTCATAAGCATTAGCTTTGTTCTCATACAATATCTGCACAGATTCCAGGTTTTTCTCAACTTCATCCTTGGAGCTAACCAAATTTTCCATTTCAGTGCGCCGTTGCTTGTTGAGCCTCTCTAACTCGGCCTTCAATTCAAGTGCCTCTGCATTAGCACGGTCACGTTCTTCTGCATATCTAGCAGAAAGAGTCTTCTCTTCACCAAGCAGTTGATCAAACTTTTTCTGCTTCCTTTCCAAATTTGACACCATCCGACGCTGGTGATCAAGATCTACACCTATATCTTCTACTTCCTGCTGCAGTCTAATTTTCATCTTCTCAAGTTTGTCATAAGCAGCAACCTTCTCCTCAAACCGTTGATTTGTAGCTTCTAGCTCCTTTTGCAACCTTTCCTTTAGTTCTTCAACAGAGTCCAAGGACCCAATACTATCTTCCATTTTTTTCTTCATATCAGTCACCTGAGCCTGTAGTTCTGCTTGAAACCTGTCCCCTTCTGTGACTTTTAGTTGCATCACTTGAAGTTGAGTCTCTACTTTTTTATGACTCTCCTGTAAGGCTTGCACTTTTTGAGCATGGACAGACGACATTTCCATCAAATCTTTGTCTTTATTTTGCACCAAAACAGACAACTTCTCATTATCTTCACAAGATCCTGACAGCGCCCTCTCCAGGCTACATATTCTAGCTTTGAGTTCACTTTCTCTTTGTTCCAGAACTCCAGCTTTACTTCGCCATTCATGGATTTCACCATTTAGGCGAACCTGATGCAAGTTTTGCTCTGACTGCAATGTTTGCACCACAGATTCTAAATCACTCTCTCGGTCAGACACATGCTTCCTCAGCTCGGCAATTTCATTTTCTTTGTCAATTATGGCAGCCGAAAGGTTTACACACATCCTAACTTGGTCATCCAGACATTCTGACTGACTCTGCAAAAATTCACTTCTCTCATGTTTAGCAGTTTCAAGGTCATCTCTTAATTTTTCAATGACACTCTCTTTGGCAATGGAGTCTTGAACATGCTTCCCCTTTAAATCCTGCAATTGCTTCTCAAGCACTTGCTTTTGCTCTACACTCTGTATAACTTCATTAGACAGAGCACATTTCATTTCAGCAAACTCCTTCTTAGTGACACAGTCCATTCCAGGCAAACCCAGTACCACATTTTCACAATGACTAGGAAATAACCTCTTCATAGAGTTAAGCTCTGCCTTCAACTTAAGGTTCTCTCTTTCTGATACCAAAAGTTGCCATTTCCAATCAGATATGTTATTCTCATACATGAACCTGATGGTTTTATTCTCATCTTGAAGCTGCTGCACCCTAACATTTTCATCTTCGGCGCGTTCATGCACTCCATTATGAGACACACACTCAGCAGGGACATATTCCATCATAGAACAGAGTTGCTTTAGAAAAATTGAGTCACCATCATGCAACCCTTTATCTTTACTTGCACTCAACATGATCTATTCCGGGTTTTGTGCCTCTCTGCATTCAGATTGCTGCACTAATAAACCTGTGCATAACTTCTCAGCTTTTTTACAAGCTTTCCCATGGTTTACTAACAAAATTACACAATATTCCACAGCAACCTTGGTTTCAACCGGCAGCAACTTTTTGCTATCTTCTGCAGTCACCTGTATTCAAACAGTTAACTTATGTGGCACTACAACAACCAGCATTTTCTTCTGCCTTCCACAGAAAACATCAACATGGCACCATAGCCTTTCACATATACTTGTTTGCAATATCCAGCTTCTATACAACCGGCAGCAACTTCTTGCTATCTTCTGCAGTCACCTGTATTCACACAGTTAACTTATGTGGCACTACAACAACCAGCATTTTCTTCTGTCTTCCACAGAAAACATCAACATGGCACCATAGCCTTTCACATAGACTGTTTGCAATATCCATCTTCTATACACATTACATACTTTCTTGCCATCAGCAAAACATTTCACAGACTTCTGTGCCACAGTATACACAAAGTCCATTCCCTGGATTCCTCATCCAGAGTTTTACTTCCACCAGGTTTTTTTTTGCACACACATTGCTATGTTGCAATTCACTCACCCCTTTCTGGGCTTCTCAGTTGAAATCACCGATTTCTTCCAGCTGTAGGCCACAATGCACACTTAGCAGTACTGCAGTCACCATTCACTTGTCTTCCAGGACTTGCGTGGATCTCTTTATACGCGCGGTCTCCACCATATGTGACAATTTGGGGGAATTAGACTCAAAATGGTGGCTTCTCCTGGTCCGGACAGCGGTGGTTCATGGTTCTGGGCGCCGGAAAGATAGCTTTAAGACGGTCCAAGTGTAAATAAAAGTGGCTTTATTCAGCTTAACTGCAACACAGCAAAACAACAAAAAAACCTATGCCACAGTTAGGGCCTAACTCACTCCTTGAGCCCCTAACTGTCCTGACTGTTACTCAGCTCCAGCAACAGTCCTCCGTGGACGCCAGCCCTCTGGGACAGAGCCTATCTCTCTGTCCTAGCTGGTCCACTCCTGTGGACACCAGCCCTTTTGGGACAGAGCCTCTCTCTCTGTCCTCGCTGGTCCACTATCATTTCCTGCTTCCTGCAGGACACTCCAGCCCTCCTGGAGTTACGTGCCACCACCCAAAGGCGTGGCTGAGGGCCTTTTCTGGCCTGGCCTGGGTCGCTCAACAGCGCCCTATGGCTCACATACTTACAATATATATATATATATATATATATATATATATAAATCACCGTATTTTAAAAACTGCATCCCTCATTTCAAAGAGTTTCACAATTTCTTCTTAGTACAGAAATACCCTACATATGCATGGAAACTGAGGTTTTGGCACACAGCAGGTAGCAGAAGGAACAAGTGGTACCATGCTTTTGGAGTGCAGGTTTTGCTGGAATTGTTTTCAGGTGCAATGTCTCATTTACACAACCCTTAAGGTACCAGTACAATTGAAATAGCCAAAAAGTGACCTCATTTTGGCCTCAAACCACAGAGGTTAAAAAAAAAAACAAAAAAAAAAACACCCCACAATTTTTTATGCAATTTTATTCCGAGTATGGAAATGTGTCGGAAACTATAGCAAACTATATAGCAAATGACTAAGGTAATTAGGGGAATGAATGTATTGGAGAACCAAGATCAAGGTTTCAAACTTGGTGTTATTCAGTTTTACAAAAAGATGATTTAAGGATGACCTACTTACAGTTTAGCCCTGTAACCATGGAAAGCATTCACTGGAATGCTCTACCCTGGACAGTCAGATTACTTCACAACTTCTACATCTGCAAGCGCATCCTAAACACATATCTCTTTAGGCAGGCCTATCACAATTTCTAATCTCAATCCTTCCACAGTTAGGCTCCCTTCTAAAATTATGCTCCCTAAAACTATTCACGCTCCCACATTACCTTGTATGTTCAGGCACCATTTGTACCATCTGTTGGTGATGGCTCATACAGCTTTATTTAATTGTATAATTAAAATAGCCTTTATCATAAACACGACTGGACCACTGTATAAGCAATGCTACCTCCTATGTCACCCCTGCTACCTCTTGTGTCACCCTTTCTAACTCATAGATTGTAAGCTCTTGCAAGCAGGGCCCTCAGTCTTATTGTGCGAATTGATTTATTACTCTGTTATGTATCTTTTTGTCTGTACTTTAACCCTACGACTTGAAAAGTGCTGCTGAATATTTTGGCTCTATATAAATAAAATGTGTTGTTATTATTATTATTATGGTGTAATTGTCATACTCCTGATAGATTTTTTTCTCTTTCTGTAGAATGCTAGGTTGGAAATGATGATATATAGACAGCATAAAAGGAGCACTTGTGCAGATCTCCCACAATGCAAAAGGAAATGTACTCCAACTGTAGCAGAATGTTAAATATGTCACAGGACTGATACAGACAATAATAAAACTTAACATTTAATGGTATATATTTAAAAATATATAAGGGCCCCAAACATATTGAAAACCATCATAAAAAGACTATCGTGAGGATATTCATTTGCAGTGATACCTCAAAAAAGATGTGGAAAGGTCTTACCAACATCTGACGGCGGGGGTCATACAATGAGGGCACATCACCAGCCCCTTAGTCGCTGGCCCTCAAACCCCAGAAATTGACTCCCGCCCTGACAAGGGCAGTACCAAACTCACCCTTAGTTTGATGCTATAAATAAAACAAAATTTCAAACAAACAAAACAAATCACCAAAATGTTTCTGCTCACTGTGGTAGGACAGTAAAGGTACCATTGTCACTACGTGGAGTTATGTAGTATCTTTGCTCCATTGTGGGGTTTTATTTATTATCACCTTTACTGTCCTACCACTGTGGGCAGAAAACTTTTGGTGATTTGTTTTGTTTATTTGACATTTTGTTTGATTTATGTGCTGGACTCTTTAGTCAGTAAAAAAAAGGCCCCTGATGATTGGCACATAACTGTGCCAGGAAACGCGTAGGTACCAGGGACAACTTAGGGTCAAACTAAGGGTGAGTTTGGTACTGCCCTTGTCAGAGTGGGAGCCAATTTATGGGGTTTGAGGGCCAGAGACTAAAGGGAAGAATAGGGACAATTGTTTCCTTCGCTGGTGATGTGCCCTCACTGTGATGTGCCCCCGCTGTCAGATGTTTTCTTTCCATATCTTTTTTGAGGTATCACTGCATATGAATATCCTCATGATAGTGTTTTTATGATGATTTTCAATATGTTTGGGGCCCTTATATATTTTTAAATAAATAACATTAAATGTTAAGTTTTATTATTGTCTGTATCAGTGCTGTGACTTGTTGGAAATGATGAACCTGTGTTTTTAATCAGCATTATTAAGTATATGTAACTATGTAAATATGGAAAAAAACATATCCTTTCATATTAAATAGGTCCCAAATAGCTGTTGTAATAGTTACAGACACCTCTGGTAGCTATCCTCATACTTCAGCAATAACCCATGTTTACCAGCTGTCTTATTCACTGTCTCTACAGTGCATATCATAATTAAAATTAAAAATGTGACTAATTCTTAGATCAGCAAAACAGCAGCACAAGATGTAACATCAAATAAGCAACCAGACTTATCTTACCTTCAACTCAAGCACCCCCTACCAGTTTTGATTTGCTGCAAATCAGGGTTTTGGATCACTGCACTTCTCTGCAGGGAGCTTTGGCCTTTCATGCCAAAAAAATGTGATGAATTATAGACAACATTTGATTTTGTTTTGTTATGAGTTACATTTCTAGATGAAACACGGTGTTCTTCATGTCTTCAGAATTAAATCATTTGTTTCTAAAGTATCATTTCAATAAGAAATCTCCAGTTATTGTAATTAGAGTTCCGCTATATTCATGTACTCCGTTTTTCATCATTGAATGTCTTAAAATTTAATTACTGTTAACAAGTTCTTTGTGGAGAGAGTAGATATTTTGTGTAATACGATTAGCACAGTAAATTTAATTGGCAAGATGTTCTCTTAGGAATTAAATACTCTTGGAAATAGAAACTTTTCTCTGATGTGCCAATTTCAGTAAAATAATGTAAAGTGGTTTAGTACCAAGAACATTATTTTCGATACACAGAAAAGACAAGTTAAAATTTTGTACAATAAAAATAGTGAATGTTTTCTTAGTACTTGTTTCACTTGATTGAAATAATGTCTTGACCTAAATCTGGACAATTGCATTTTGTGTTCTCTGTAATACCCTTAAATTGGCTAATGTTTATTGCTAGATATATGATATGCTTTTTAGTCACTTGTTTATAAAGATATCCTCTTACTGACTGTGAAATTGCCATTATTTCGGAGAGAGAATGTCTACCTCTTTTAATAAGAAGTGATAAGATCTTAAAAGAGCTAATATAGCTGTGCATTGCCAAGTAATTACACTGCGAAATGAGAAAAACGTGAACAAGAAAAGTGACTCGAGCTTTAAAATACTAATTTTACAGGTTTTATTAGTAAGGACTCCCCCTACACCTCTGTCCTAGTTCTCTTTGTGTAAAACATAAATGCAAAGGTAATTCATCTCAGACAAGTGTTATTCACAACAGTTAAGCTTACTGGTTCAAGGCAAAAAGTTCATGGGTACAGTATAATGCCAGCCCTGACAATAAGTCATGGGCAAATTAAGAGTGTAGATGGCTTAGTAGATCAATGCAAAAGCAAAATGGGGCAGATTTATTCAAATGGTCTAAAAGCAAAACTGTCTTAGTTGTTCATAGCAACAAATCACATTACAGTTTTTATTTTTTAAGGAGCAGAATACAAAATAAACGCAGCACTGTGATTGGTTGCTATACGCAACTAAGTCAGTTCTGTTTTTAGACCATTTTAATAAATCTTCCCAAATTTATTAAATAGTCAAGATCTTTGTAACAAGGTATTAAAATCTGCATAATAATTTCATCATGGTTAATTTTCATTTTTTTTTTATAAGACCCAAAAACCACAGGCAGTGGGTTTTTGGGGCTAAAAAATAGATCTGCTTATGGATTCTATCTATCTAATTTTTTATTTTTAGATCCTCCCAATCTTATGACATAACCCATCCTAATTGAGCAGTAAGAGCAGTGCTCTTAAGGTAGAGGCCCACCCCCAGTTCACCAATTTGCATAAAATTTCGTAGGTGTTTTTCACCAAATCTACAAAAGTGATATACATAATAATGGTATATTATTTAGCACTGTAATATGCTCTGTAACATGGTGATCGCAGTTGAAAATTCTTGCAGGAGATGATAGACTATTTAACATTTTATTTTACATTTGCTCACTTACATATACCTTTGTGGTGTTTTGCATAATTTATCTTCATGGTTTGTCTTCTAGTTACCCCATATCTAATTTCCCCATTACTTTTTAAAGAAAAAGTATGGGATTTAAGGTGTACTTCTATAGGCCATTTCTGGTCTATAGTAAGAAAATAATTATTTCATTTTCCTCAGATTTACCATTATATCTACAACTGAGGAATGTGCAGCAGGTATTATTGGAATTTCTTGATTTTGAAAATTGAATCTTTTGTGGAGTTGTACAATAAATATTAATACATCAGTTAATAAACTATTAATGAACGCAAGCTTCACAGGAACTGCAGTACTATTCCATTCAAATGGGTCCAGCTGCAGTTCATTACACATACACAGCTGAGTGGTCAGGGTCCTGCTGGGTTCCCCTTTTTCAAGAAATGAGGAGTTGTTCCTACCCAAAAAAAGTAGATCCCCTGCCAAGTATTTGCACAATGACAAACATTGATCAGATCCTATGTGAGGCTAAAATAACTTTAAAGATAAAGTCAAGGCAAAAACAGGGACAAAGTGGAAAAAGTAATGAAAAAAGTTTGTCATAGATTCCTCCTTTTGTCCCAAAGATACTAGTGGTGTGATCCATGATAGATGTTATAGGTCTGGAGAAATATGTACTCTGCACAGGTGAAGATAAACACGAATTAGCGTATTTGCTAATGATCTATTAAGATTGTTCATACTTTACAGAATTGTTTTGCAAAGAGTTTCTGATTAATTGTATAATGGTGTACACTGGGAAATTGGTTCATGCATCTTGTTAATAAAGATGTATTGAAAATTCAATCATAAATACTCTTGGGAGCATAACTGACCCCCATCATGAAAATAGGCTTTCACTGCTTTATTTATTTCTTAGGTTATAGCCAAGGTTAATTATGAGTGTCAAATAAGTAAGACTATTACAGGATTTAGAGACAAACCAACAGTAAATTAATGCAAGTTCTGTGGCCTGAATATTGATTCTTGTCGTGGGATACTGGTTAAACAAGATCATTACTTAAAAAGAGCTATACATTGTTCCAACACAATCTGTTCTCTGCTATAATGTCTGCAATTTAAATTCCCCCTGTGAGCACAAAATGTAAATGAATAAAACAGGCTCATTAAATACAGTTCTATTTAATGCAACATGCATCCTTGTAACAGGTATAGAATTTTACTGAGCTTTTCTTTCATTTCATAGTTTAACGTTGCATGTTTTGTCTTTTGAAGGAAAATCATTTTAGAGTTTCAAAATTGTGCACTATTTATATTCATGACGTTATGGAAATTTGTCTCCCACAGTACAAGTATTTGCTCCTTATATTCTCTTGTACATTAGGGCACAATTTTATGGCACCTACTATATATATTAGTCACACGGTTTACTTTCATATGTATCAATTGTGCCTATCTACAGAAACAATCTCCAGTTATGGTCCATGCAGCATAAGAAACACAAAAATATGGGTGAAGGAAATTACATCATATAAAGAAAAAAATGGACATGTAAACAATTAAAAACAACTTTTCATAAATTAATAGCACATTTGAATATAAGACATTTTGTAATATTTATTATTAAGGAAATATGTTTCCTTCTCCACCTATCAGACTGAGCTACTTTTTCCATAGAAATCTATGGAGAGTGAAGGAGAAAGCTGATGGAAAAAGACACATAAATAGCTGCAGCTGCTTAACTCTGCCACACTGTGAGTCAGTGAGCTCTTTTAACAATGTTATGACTCTACCACTGCACAGAATGAGGTAATAAATCAATTAGCAGCCTCCTTTTCCCTCTCCCATCTCCATAGATTTGTGTGTGTGAGGTGAATACAGAATACACTATATCAATAAACAGTCTGAGTGACAACAAGGAGGAAGAGAGCAGGAGAAGGAGACATACTGTATTTCTTTAGTAAGATATTACAAAGTTTCTTATATTCACCTGTACTACTCAGTTATGAAATGTTGTTTTATACTAGGAGGTTCGGCTTAAAATTTTAAATTTTGCAAATGTATATGTTGCAGTTTTAAAGAGTTTCTCTAGTCCTTTTAATGGTGGCAATATTTTGTCTTGATAGGTTTACAGTGAACATGACCAATAATGCAAGATCTTTCTATGGTTTGTCAGCAGCCCAGCCATAAATTCTTTATTGTAGCTGGGCTATCTTCTCAGGCTCATGGTCATATCCAATGGCACCTTATAAAGAGAAAAAACTGTTAGCACTAAAATGGTTATAGAACATCTTTAAAAGTCTGCAATTTTTTTTAACTTTTAATTATCTACGAAACTTTAAATATGGTTATGCTCATGGGAAAACCCCTTTAAGAGCAGTACCCATTTTAGTATATATTTGCAAATGATGTATAAAACATGTATATTGCCATAACTTTTAATGGTAATTGTTGTAGGGACAAGAAGCATAGGAAGTCCCCAGCATTCCTTACTATAACGTTTCTTGATCCTTTTTCTCTCATACTACAAATAAATCTGAAAAAATATGTAAAGAAATCTTCTCTATGATTTCAGCTTCTTTCCTCCAAACATGTGGTTGACTATAAGACAACTCACTTCAGCAGGAGCTTTCCCCCTTACTCTGAAACATATCCATGCATTACATAGCCCATTGTTTTGCTATACTTCATTTCTCCTGTGGTGGTGCTTCAGGGGATTAACCTTTGCTGCTGTTATCTACTATTGTATATGTACTCATTAACTGGTCAAAGTCTGAGACATTGTTTTGCTTTAAAAAGTTATAAATTCTTTATTTGCATGTCACTATAACTACAAACTCATGACAATTTTCTGTATATGACATGTACATACAAGGCTACTTGACTGCATATTTATTTATAATATAAAGGTAATGCAGCTAATCTATACATGGTGGCAGTTTGACATTTTGCTAGTAATCTTATGCATAGTTAATTCTAGGAAAACATATTGCCTTGTTATTCACCAAAAGGCTGATCTAAGTAATGAGGACTAATAAGCTGACTTCTTATCTTGCTCAGTAATGGGAGAGGAGATGCCTTGTCAAAGACATGATTAAATCACTTTTTGTGAATGATTAAGGCTGAAGGAAAGTGAATGATGACCGAGTCCATTTGAAATGTTGGATCAATAGTTTTCTGGTACATTAATTACCATCTGCTGCCAAAGATCAATTTTGCAATAAATGCAATAGCAATCAAAAGGTTACAGGAGTAAATTATTTAAGAAAACATATGCACACTACCGTGGCACACAAAATATTTAGATCTTTGTATTCCGGCATTAATCAATAATAGCATGGGCTATGAGTCTTGATAGTTGGCAAACCTTCTCTTTTTATCCCTTTAGCCTTAACATATGTTTATATGACTTTTCTCATAGCCAAGATGTTTAAGGAATATTGAAACATGATTGTCACATCTACCAATGGTATAGCTGGGATAATGATTTGTTTATCTGCCCTAGTCTTAGTTCTATATCTAATACCCAGGCAAACCTCTTGTGACTTGTTAATGCTTTAGAGCCAGTACTACAGATGAGCAAAACCGGTTTGCAACAAGACAGGTTTGTTACAAAATGTTGGAGGTTCAATATCCACTAGCCACCAATATACTCCATAATAAGTGGAGGTCTAGGATAGGTGCCTATATACAACAAAGTCTTACCTCTCCAAGTTCCATCATAGCATTCAATATGAGTTCCCATCCTCTTCAGGCCTCCTGAGTGGGCCTAGGAGAACACTAAGACCTGTGATTGGCCCTCTGTTGCTACATGGGGTGTGCGTGACCTCATGATGCTTCTGTGTAAGCGTCATGATGTTGGCACACCCCACAGGACCCCTTTTTGTTATGTTTACACACCCTCTCCTGGGCCTCTGTTTTTCATACTCTGGGTCTGGAAACACCCCAGAGAATAATAATAGTAATTCCACTTTGGAAAAAAAGATATATATGAGATTTTGCAAGGTTCACCCAACACTATCTAGGACACATGCCCTTTACCTTCAGTTGCATGCCACACATCTACCAAAATAACTAACAAATCAAAGCTTTAGAAAAATGTTTTAATAATTTTATGAAATATTAAATTTTACAGTCCATTGTTAAAAAGGTATATGACGTTGTTTTTTTTTTTCTTTTTTCCTTTTTTTCTGAGGGGAGTTGTGCTGGACATAGACTTTTAAATATTGTACCTACGTCCTATTCACTTAAATGAGTGTAAACAGAAATACCAGAAGGTTATCTATCCAAAGCACTAAGCCTTTAGTACAGAATTAAGCAATATATCTTATGATTTGGAAGGTGGCATCATTTTCACCTTCCAGTAGCCATTAAGTGACCTCCAGGCTCACTGGAAATGCACAGAAGCATCCTTAATCACTAAATAGTCCACCTAGTATAAAAGAGTAAAAAGAAAATAGGCATAAGGATGGAAAATTCAAGTTTCTCTTCCTTAGTGTGTGTGAATGTGTGTGTGAAAATGCATGCTGTCAGAGGAGGTAGGACAGCAGGGCACAAAGATGTACTTATTTCAGAGCAGATAGCACAGCTCTTACATCACATCAGGAATAGTCCCACTTGGTAAGCATAAACAATGATGTGCATTTACAGACATCAGGAGAGGTACTGTAGATAAGTTGTATTAAAAAGTTCACTTTAATAAGTATAGGAAACATATGGAAAAAGACTGTCTCTGCATCTCCATCTGTAGGTAGATACTCTGTAAGTTAATATCAAACTCTTAACAAATTCTCTCCAATATTTCTTGAATTTTTTTTACGACTGTTTCATTCACCAGTCTTGACTTCCTGTGCGCTGAAGTGAGATGCGCCTAATCTATTAAGAGGAACATGCCTTTTAATAAATTAGGTACATATTTTGCCCTCTGTGAACCAGAAGGTCAAATCTACACTAGCTAGGAAATGTCACAGATTGAGCTGTAATTTATGCCAGTCTCCGGAGTAAATTATAGTGAATTTGTTAGGTCACTAACTAGGAGACCATGCTCCATTACACTAACTCCTATCCATGCCTCATCCACTTTCTTGAATCACCTGCACAAAAAATTTAAGCCAGAAAACTGACATAGTCAGTTTAATAAATTTTCACTTTGATTTTCTACTGAACCAGAAAAAATTGTACAGTACAATTAAATAAGAAAGCACATATTGTATATTATTGTTGTCAAAGTGCAGGTGTACCTTCAATAAACCTCTATAATACTCCATAATATTCTCTACTATAGTGTTATAATCAGAATAGCAGCACTTTCAAGCAGCAGTGATCTGATTTTAAGCTTTCAGCCTATCGCCCTATACATCCATTAACAGAACACAACCTGCAATATACGGCAACCTGTATATTCTTTATGGACCTGTGTGTTATTGATGGGTCTTGGACCAATTATACTCAATTGTTTCCACTTTTAAAGGAACAACTGTACAATAAAGACTTTCATGCTTTTTATGCAAGCCCCTATTATATTAAATAACTCTTTATGCAAAGTTACAGGCTCAAAAACGCTGAACATTTAAATAAAACATGTACAATATTTTAAACATATTCCTATGTTTAAAATATGTTGTGCAAGGCTGATGACAGGAGATTTGTAAAGCTCCGAATGAAGTTACATCTAGTCAGACCAACAGATGTTTCATTTGTTACATTAGTAGAATAGTCTATTATACAGCAATTAATGGCTGCACTGGAAAAAAGACTGTAAGTTATAGATATGGGTTTTAAACAAAGTATGCTTTTTATTTATCTCTTTGCCAACTTTAATGCCTTGTGGGAACAATATAAGGATATAATGTAGAATATTAAAGAGTTGATAAAATATTGTTCTGTGAATTGTGGGACTATGAAATATTCAGCTGCAACTGTTTGGTGCAATAAAAAATTCTAATGGCCTAATGAATGAACATTAGCAATATGCAGAATACCATACATACAGCTCTACTGTGCTTTAGTGCTTTACAACCTTCATGCTTCAGGGGCATCATAATAATGAGCCATCATCTAAGCAAATCCTATAACAAAAGGCATTGTTTGAGGCATTTTTGGGAACCTTTCATTTCTTATTTTACGTTTTAAAGGTTTAATAGTTTTTTTTTGTGAATATTCCTTTAAATAAACAATCATAATACTAATAATAAAAAAACAATGTCACATGAAAAAAATTTGTTGTGGAAACTGATGAAAAAAAAAATTGCAGTATTCAAGTACAAGATATTATAAGTAGTAACCTTAAAACTATACAACTGGAAAGTAACCATGATCCTGTGTACATTCATAAGCAGTAATGTGGGATCATAGTGCAAAATATATAATATAGTCCATACAAATATACCAAAATTGGTGAGCAAGCCTTATTTATACTTCTGCTAGTAGACCACTGTACTTCACCACTAGGTGGGTTAAGGAAATTTCATTACTTAAAGATAGGACTATTTTTTTTTTTTTTGATTCTCTTGTTTAGTTTCCATGTTGCAATGAAAACCAGAATGGTGTCTACTAGTTACGCTTTCTGCGCTTTGATTTCCATTCTTCTTGTCTGTCAGAGAACCAAATGAATGGAAAAATGACAACAACGGATCCTGAAAATGACAGAAACAGAAAGAACCTGAAGGACATGATCTCTAGGATGTCTGTTGTTTTTTTTTTAACTTAAATTGCTGGACAAAAAGTCAGGCTTGCAGAACTTTTTAGTCCAGCATTTTCTGACAGATCTACACTGGATGTATACCCAGTGCAGATGTGTATGCAACCTTACATGTCAGACCATGACAATAAAGAGATCCAACTTTCATGTGAACATACAGTACAGACCAAAAGTTTGGACACACCTTCTCATTCCAAGAGTTTTCTGTATTTTCATGACTATAAAAATTGTAGATTCACACTGAAGGCATCAAAACTATGAATTAACACATGTGGAATTATATACTTAACAAAAAAGTGTGAAACAACTGAAAATATGTCTTATATTCTAGGTTCTTCAAAGTAGCCACCTTTTGCTTTGATTACTGCTTTGCACACTCTTGGCATTCTCTTGATGAATTTCAAGAGGTAGTCACCTGAAATGGTTTTCACTTCACAGGTGTGCCCTGTCAGGTTTAATAAGTGGGATTTCTTGCCTTATAAATGGGGTTGGTACCATCAGTTGTGTTGTTCAGAAGTCAGGTGAATACACAGCTGATAGTCCTACTGAATGGAGTGTTAGAATTTGTATTATGGCAAGAAAAAAGCAGCTAAGTAAAGAAAAACGAGTAGCCATCATTACTTTAAGAAATGAAGGTCAGTCAGTCGGAAAAATTGGGAAAACTTTGAAAGTGTCCCCAAGTGCAGTGGCCAAAACCATCAAGAGCTACAAAGAAACTGGCTCACATGAGGACCGCCCCAGGAAAGGAAGACCAAGAGTCACCTCTGCTGCGGAGGATAAGTTCATCCGAGTCACCAGCCTCAGAAATCGCAGGTTAACAGCAGCACAGATTAGAGACCAGGTCAATGCCACACAGAGTTCTAGCAGCAGACACATCTCTACAACAACTGTTAAGAGGAGACTGTGTGCAGCAGGCCTTCATGGTAAAATAGCTGCTAGGAAACCACTGCTAAGGACAGGCAACAAGCAGAAGAGACTTGTTTGGGCTAAAGAACACAAGGAATGGACATTAGACCTGTGGAAATCTGTGCTTTGGTCTGATGAGTCCAAATTTGAGATCTTTAGTTCCAACCACCGTGTTTTTGTGTGACGCAGAAAAGGTGAACGAATGGACTCTACATGCCTGGTTCCCGCCGTGAAGCATGGAGGAGGAGGTGTGATGGTGTGGGGGTGCTTTGCTGGTGAAACTGTTGGGGATTTATTCAAAATTGAAGGAATACTGAACCAGCATGGTTACCACAGCATCTTGCAGCGGCATGCTATTCCATCCGGTTTGTGTTTAGTTGGACCATCATTTATTTTTCAACAGGACAATGACCCCAAACACACCTCCAGACTGTGTAAAGGCTACTTGACCAAGAAGGAGAGTGATGGGGTGCTACGCCAGATGACCTGGCCTCCACAGTCACCAGACCTGAACCCAATCGAGATGGTTTGGGGTGAGCTGGACCGCAGAGTGAAGGCAAAAGGGCCAACAAGTGCTAAGCATCTCTGGGAACTCCTTCAAGACTGTTGGAAGACCATTTCAGGTGACTACCTCTTGAAGCTCATCAAGAGAATGCCAAGAGTGTGCAAAGCAGTAATCAAAGCAAAAGGTGGCTACTTTGAAGAACCTAGAATATAAGACATATTTTCAGTTTCACACTTTTTTGTTAAGTATATAATTCCACATGTGTTAATTCATAGTTTTGATGCCTTCAGTGTGAATCTACAATTTTTATAGTCATGAAAATACAGAAAACTCTTGGAATGAGAAGGTGTGTCCAAACTTTTGGTCTGTACTGTACATGGGCTGCATTATTGTTCCAGAAGTATTAGCAGGTTGGCTTCTTGCCTCTAGAGTTGCATATAAACAGGTTTTGTTAAAGATATAAAACTATTGACAACTATTGAAATATTTTAGCTCTGTGGAGAGCAGTAAACGTTTATGGGTAGGGGCAAATAATATTTTTTGTGAATGTAAAATAATTTAAGTAACTCGCTTATTCATGCCTTCCTCTTTGGGATTCAAACTGGGCAATTGCCCAAGGCCTTTGTTTCTTAGTTGGTCCTCAAAAAACGGTTTTAGATAATCTAAATTTCGGATGATGTGCATTTTACATGATCAACCACAATAAACAATAAAAAATGCATAAACTATTACATGCTATTCATAAGTATACTGATGTACTATATAGTTTAAGGAGCTCAATAATTTAAGTAAGGTCTTAGATCATATGATGGAGCCTGAGTGCCTTTTGTCCAAAAGTCTAATGGATGTACAAATTGCTTTTCTAAAATGCAAGTTCAGGTATAGATTAAGGCCTCATGCACACAACCATGTGCATGAATCAGGTCCATAGTTACATGGCATGGAAGACAAATGGATGATATCTGTGTACTGCCCATGCCTTCACGGACCTATTAATTTACTATAGTGAGCCCAGACCGCAAAAAGGACAGGAATAGGACCTGTCCTGAGTTTTTCCCGTCCACGGGCCTACGATAATACACGGTGGTATTTATGGGGCTATAGAATATAATGGGTCAGTTCACATGGTTGTGCGCATGAGACCTAAGTGTATTGGAATATTATTATGTATAATATAACATATAAAATAAGCTGAAACAGTTTAAGGCTAAGACCCCATGTAGCGGGCCACAGCGAAAAAGTGTTGCGGGCAAAACTGCTGCGGAAACGCATCGCAGTTTTTCCCACAGCACTATTCAATTATACCGATAGGGAAACCGCCCACGTTTCCGTGGGTATAATTGACATGCTGCAATTTCCAAAAACGCAACGGTTTTATAAATCGCAGCATTTCCACTGCAGGTATTTTTCTGCAATATGTGGATGGGATTTGCTAGAATCCCATCCACTTTGCAGGGACTGTAAAATGCCACGTGGGGCCCTGACCTTAAACCTAGAAAACAGGTGTCCTACAAGCTATTAAGTCATAAGGCCAATCAAGGATTGGGATTTACCACCCCCGAAAAAAAACTACATGAGTCAGTTAGGGCATTTGGAGTACACAGCATCTCTGCACAATATCAGAGAGAAAGAACATACCAGATAATATTTGTTACAATGGATTAATACAGTTAAAGAAAATTTCCAAGCAAATAGTATAATTCTTTCAGTGTCTAGCAATTTTATATGAATTTACAAATATCAAGATGACTGACATGTTTATATCAGCTTCAGCTTATTGCACCTATTATTGATGTGCTATTTTTGTTTCTAAAAGACAAACATAAAAATAAATCAACAATAAATCATGACACTGCTTTATTTCATATGCTGTATTACTGATATTATTTCCATGCCCATTTGCTCTTTTGAATGCAACTGGGTGTTAAACATTAGCCGGAAGTTGAGATCAGAAAAGTAGTATGTACATAACAGGACACAGTTCACTTTGTGATGAATTTAAATAAGACATTTTACACAAGGACATTGAAGATAAGCAATGTGTTATAAATCAATCATTCTGCCTTATTGCTGTTTTCTACATTCACCTTGGTCTAAACAAGCAGGACGTCACACATTTGGAGTATTTAGCCTACAAGTGTACTTCTTCAGCTATTGTACTATCTATGCTGGGTTCACACCAGCGATTAGTTTACGTTCAGGGGGCGGAGCCTAGCCGCGATAGAAAATGGTCGCATAGTTTCTGAGCTCCCAGTCTGAGTCTCAGCAAGCGACATTTACACAGCGACCAGCCCGTGGAGTGACACTTGAAAACTACTCTAGGAACGGGAACTTACCTGGGAAGATGCCTAGGAAGCGTAAGTCGGTGGTGAAGCCGCAGAAGATCCTGGATTTCTTCTTCTCTCACGGAGGAGGAGAGGAGCAAGATGGCGACGGCCCGCGCACTGAAGCGACCTCTGGGGCCTCGACTCCTTCAGGAGACCCTCCGGAGGATGCGCTTTCACTTTCGCTGTCTGCGCAGAGGAGAGCGCTGTCGGCCCCGTCGCTGCATCAGCTGATGGAGCGGGCAGACTCCGGACCGCACGGATCTCCCCTCCCGGCGGGCCGGGACAGGAGCAGATCTCGGGCCTACACAAAATGGCGACGCAGGGCCTATAACAGCAGCAAGCCTGGAAGTGCAGCAATCGCCTACCGCGAGTCCGGTAAGGCAAAAGCCCAGGATACAGAGCGCTGGTCTGCAAGGAGAGGAGGTGAGCGACACTATACCACATACACCCCCAGCTATTGATTTCTTTGCAGATATCCCGGCGACGGAAAGTTTGTTAACTGAGTCTTCTATGAAAAATATGCTTACGGCCTTTTGTAAGTCATTAAAGACAGACATGTCCCTTATGGTGAAACCGCTAGATAAAGATCTTCAAGAGTTAAAAAGTCGCACGGTACATGTTGAAGCTAAAATGGCGGAATTTGCTGCATCACATAATGTGCTTATAGATGCGCACTACGACGTAGAAAGGGATGTGACCTTTCTTAAAGCTAAG
This sequence comes from Leptodactylus fallax, assembly GCA_947044405.1. Classification (NCBI taxonomy): domain Eukaryota; kingdom Metazoa; phylum Chordata; class Amphibia; order Anura; family Leptodactylidae; genus Leptodactylus; species Leptodactylus fallax. The sequence continues at coordinate 11,516,155 of CAMRHE010000021.1, forward strand.
ATAGCCGATTTAGAAGACCGTTCCAGAAGAAATAATTTAAAATTTAGAGGGATCCCAGAATCAGTACCTCCAAAAGACTTAACTGTTTTCCTCCAAGATATGATAAAAACACTACTACCGAATCTCAAGGAAATGGACTTAACTATTGACAGGGCTCACAGAATTCCGAGACCCTCTCATTTAGATGAAACAATACCCAGGGATGTTCTGGCAAAAATCCATTTATACCGTACTAAAGAGCTGGTTTTGATGACCTCACGAAAGATAGTTTACGTTCAGGATTGGTGGGGGCTAGAGAAAAAATTCCAACTACACTGGAATGAGTGGCGTTGTACCTATTAAGAAATGCTAAGACCTGGAGTTGGTAAAGGTCCTCTATAAAATGTCACGTTTATACGCATTTTAAAGTTTTTTTTAAGATTAAAAAAATACTTTTTTAAAATATTTTTAATGCTTCAATGCCATTGAAATATTCTCAGAGTTTTTTTCTCTAGCTATAGTGTTGTTACATGTTGTAGAATATCAAGAACAGCACTCAGTTCACTCCACTCTGCATCCATGGTTGTACCATTTATAATGTCCTTGGGTAAGACAACATGTATTTGTATTCTGCCTCCTTAAAGAGTTGTGAAAAATACAGCATTCACACACAACCATCTCAATTTTTTTTTTTTTATACTTTATTGGTGTGTGGAATATTCTAAATCTGTTGACCAAGATGCCAAAAGCATTTTTCTCCACCTGTTGAGCTCAAGAGAGACAAATAGTAGATTTATAGACTAATAGTAGATAATAGTAGATTTTTGTGGATGTGTAAGATTTCTCATTTGATATGGCTTTAAAATGTTTTCATTAAGATAAAATTCTTCATCAATGACAAAAACAGTTTACATTTGCCTTGCTCTGTCCTCTATGTGAAAGTTGGAGCTGGTTATGATTTAATTTTGCATAAAAGTCAGTGTTGTCAAGAATACCACCATCTGAAACACAACCATTTTTATCCATGTCTACCATAATAAACTCATAATGGGCATTAACAATAGCCAGTAGCAAAATATAGTCTAAAATAATCTTTAGAATTATAAAAGTAAGATCCAGAGTATGGTGGTGAAATAATGTGAACATGTTTCTTGTCCTCCACAATATCCATCAAACATTTAGAAATAGCAAGACACTCCTCTGTTGTTGGAAACTAAAAAAATCAAACAATATTTTTTTTTTCAATTCCCATTTCAGTATGTTTCAACATTCGCCTTACGGTCTTCCGCAACATAACCTGACTTGAGCTGCATGGAACATCCACCACAAAGAAAAAGAAAGGCAGAGCAAAGTCAGGAGGAAGCCCATGCAAATGTATTGAAACACGCTATGTCTATTATGACACAGAAAGATGATGAGGCAGATCAATACAGCCTGGTAGACAGAATGTGCCGCTTTTCTGAGACAGAGTTCCTGTACTGCTAACAAGTCATTAATGATTTAGTGCACAATTTTATAGAGAAGATAGCCCAGGTGGTTGAGCCCTACCATTATTATTCCCCAGCACCCTCCACATACTACAGATCTTACCAGAACCTACATACCATTAGCCATAACTGCATCCAGACCTACATCATTATATTCATTGAAATACAAATGATCCAGACATTATTTTTGTTATCAGTTATATTAACACTTGCTCACATTGGTCACTGTGTAGATTATTACTTTTGTACAATTTGTTTACTGTAGAATTATTGCTCACCGTTATATATCTGCCTTTTAGTGCATTTATTATAGCTACACATGTTTTTGGAAAGTTGTGTCTAAGCATTTGTGCTGATATATCTGTATTAAATATCAATACTTCCAGAAAATGGCAAGTAGACAAATAGCGTAGGGTTAAAACGCTCAGCTGAAATAGGTTTATGCATCCAACTTTCCTTCTTGGTCTGTCAAGGTTCCACATATGCAGACATTTTTTAAAACCATCAGAAGTATCACAGAGTTTACTAACCAACAAATAATATGATAACAGGTCTCTCTTCAGCATCCAGTTTTTTTGTCCAATACCTATATTTTTCTAGGATTATTTTTGAGTTTGCAAGGCAAAAGAGCACAAACCACTGCAGCCTTCTTTCTTTGATATCTTGATTTTTCTCATTAGACAAACATTCCTCTAAATACTTGCACTAGTTACTAGCATACACCCACAAAGATTGCATCATTTCCTTTCAGAACTTCCTTTGCATCTGTAAATTTTTTTTTAAGTGTTTGCGATAGTCAAATGTTCATCGGAACATTCATTACTGTTTGTGTGTTTGGAACAGTTGTCTGTATGAACGGTTGGCAAATGTTACTTACATAACAATCTAAAATGGACAGTCTTATGCACAAGGTATGCACATTACATAGTATCAGGGATACCGTATGTTGCTGAAATAAAAGAAATAACACACCAAGAAAGAGTTGTTGAAATCAAATGAAACATTATGGTTTTAAATCTCATTTGCAGTTTTACTTTAAAAAAGAAACCTTATTTTTATAATTGAAACATATTTTGCCCATAATACGTATCCATTTACACTTTTATCATTCTTTTCTGTCTTCTACAAGCCACAGTTTCCTATAGCTCTCCCATGCTCCTTTGCAATTGCAGACACGCTTTTACCAGATGTTTTTGAAGCTTACTCTACCTAGGGGCAACACATGAAAGAGGAAGAAGTGCTGAGCTCAGTCATACAAAACTCATCCACGAAAATCTGTCAATCACTCTGTGTGGATGGGGAATACAGGACACGCATTTTCTCTATAAGTTCTGGCAGCATTTAAATAAAGATTTTGAGTCATAATCTTAATATATGACAAATATTAACAAAGCTCTGTGTCTCTCCCCTAACTTAGGGGAACTCAGGGGTCCTTATAGATTACCCGTAAAAAGCTGCTTTCATTGTGCACATATACATTATGTATTTATGGTGGAGTTAGATTTGAAAGATATACCATACCTATGGGATTTAAATTCAAATTTGTTTAACTTTATTTTTAATTTTATTTATTGTTTCATATTAAATCTAAAACCTCAATATATAGACAAAACCAAATGATTCTCTGCCCTCTAACCATCCCCTTCTACTTCCCTCGGTAGCTCATTGTTAATATTGGTAATCATTTCTCAGAGTGTACACAGCAAAATTACTTAATTAGTCAAGATGGCATGAAAATCATAGTTTCTTGCTTCAAATCACGATCTGCAGGTTTTATGAATCATCTTAATTATGTTTCTAGACTATAGATACACGGCAATGTGTTTATATCCGTAGATAGGAAAGATAAAAATATAATCAATGTTTATTTCATTTTAACAAAACAATTGAATACTCTATCTGATTATGTTTTAGTTTAAGTGTCCCATGATAACAAAATCCATAAGCAAAACTTTGTTTAAAAAGCTGCAATTGCTTACATGCTTAGTGCCCAATATTTCAGTATTATAAGACTGAGTCCTAATTCACATGGCTCCATACAAGTTGTAAACTGCTATTATACAAGTATTTAGATAATACTGGGTTTATGGCTAAGCCTTTGATCTCAAATATGTTTTTCTGTCTGATTCTGATGTTATGCCATGTTTAGTCTCCCAGTAAAACACCTCAAAATACAGTATGCCAAGGTAAGGAGGCACCATAAAGTGGTACATGCTGCGCATACAGCTCTGTAATACAGATCTGTAGGAGCTTGATTTTTTTACTGTACAGGCTCAATGATAACATCTTCCTTATATATAAAGCCTAATACTAAACAAAAACAATAAAAGGGGGTTTCCAGGGAAAAAATAAATTAAAAAAAAAAGGTCTGTTAGTGCTACTAATAAGTTAATAAGTGCACCCAAATACTTTTAGCAGTGTTTGGAGTGATTGTTGGGTTCTCTGGGAGCTCCTGGCATCCTCTGAATTTGTTTACATTGGCATCTTCCTGGGCTGTACTTAGAGCTGACTCACTCCCCCTTCTTGTTTCATTAGCTAGCCCGCCCACTACACCCTCAGCAGCCATCTTTAGACTGCTAGTTCTCACTCACTCAATAACCTTCTCCTTTGGCTGTAATATTGTAATCACTTCCATATTTCATCATTACAGTCACTCAGAGAAAGCTTCACCAGGACAACAATGAATTCTTGATGTTTTGGTATTTGGCATACAATATAATGCTCCACAGTGGCCCATGCACAGTATAATATGCTCACAGTGGCCCCCTGCACAGTATAATGCTCCATAGTGGCTCCTGAACAGCATAATATGCTCCAAAGTGGCCGCTTCACTATATATGCTCCACGGTGGCCATTGGTGAACCTAGCTTCTTTGCTGCCTAAGGCAGAATATAGAAAAACGCCCCCCTCAAAAAAAAAAAAACAATTGTGTTTCCATGCTACTAGCTTCACATGCTGCTATCATCGCACAATAAACATACACAATACACAAAGTTATAAAACAGTTTTTAAGAATTCTTCTTCCTGTATTACTTCAGTATCAGATCAACAACACGGCATTAACAATGACAATAACTTCACACATCTTCTACTTGGTGGATGGACGAGCCCACGTGGCCCCCATTCTTTATAATAGGAGCACCGCTGATAGCTGAGTAATGTTCTTTGGCATTCCCATCAAAGTGAATGAGAGCCACGTCGCTTCGGCCTATATTCAGCCTGCAGTCAGGCTGAATTCCCACCCAGTTGGGGGGGGGGGGACAATTCTCACCCACCATCAATTAGGTTTTTATCCTCTATCATTTAGGTGAATAAAGTGCAGTAACATTTTGTGACTTACAGGTGACGTCTCTGACTAATCCTTCACATTTCCCTTCTCTTCCCTTTGGACCGCCATGACCACTTCTTCCAACTGTGACTTGTCTATGTAAAGTTTGCAACACAGATATCTTTGGCTCCTCACTTTTCCAGGCATCCACCCCACATTGTCCTCACCTGCACACCCATCCTGCTGCTACTCCAATTATAAAATATATGATATAACCCCCCATAATGAATAATACTCCCAAGTGCATCTTTATATTAATAATGTCCGTGTGTATCCTGTATAAATAGTGCCCCTTATTAATAATGCCCCAGGTGTTAACTAAATAAAAGGTTTTCCAGGTCATTAATAAAATAATCAGTGGGGCTCAGGACCCCCACTGAGCAGCTGTTTGAATGAACTGTGGTACCTGTGTAAGTGCCATGACTGCTTCTCTGTTTACATAGTGTCATTCATCTCATAGGGGCCATGTAATGTAACTACAGCCTCGTCCTATACATGTCTATGTGACAAGGCTGGAATTACATCACACGGTCACTATAAACAGACACTGTGTGATATAAACAGGCGCCATAGCCCCTTCAAACTGCTGATCCGAGGGGAGGGGTCTACTGATCTCTCTACTGATCTGTCATAAGGATAGAACATCAATAAAAATGAGCTGAAAAGTTCCTTTATTAAAGCCCAAGTGCCACCTTAAAGGGGTTGTCCAGGAGAACCACTTTTTTAATATGAGGCCAGAGAAGGTTCTCCAGTGTCTTCCAGTGTGTTCCAGTCCTGCTGCTCTGGTGTTGTCTTCCCAACAGCACTGTGACGTCCCGTGTCAGCGACCTCAACAGTCATGTGCGGTGGGGACTTGCGCCAGAATAAAACACCGGGGCAGCAGAACCAGACTGCGGCGGGAGACATCGGAGCACAAGGAATAGGTGAGTAGGATTTTTTTTTTTTTTTTAATCACTTTCCCCGGTCTCATATTAAAAAAGTGGTTATCCTGGACAAGCCCTTTAATTGTCCCTTTTTATTATGCCCCTGATTCCCCCTGACATAAATACTGCTCCCCTAATTATATATATATATATATATATATATATATATATATATAGTGGGGAAAAAAAGTATTTAGTCAGCCACCAATTGTGCAAGTTCTATCACTTAAAAAGATGAGAGAGGCCTGAAATTGACATCACAGGTAGACCTCTACTATGAGAGACAAAATGAGAAAACAAATCCAGAAAATCACACTGTCTGACTTTTTTAAGAATTTATTTGCAAATTATGGTGGAAAATAAGTATTTGGTCCATAACAAAAGTTCATCTCAATACTTGGTTATATATCCTTTGTTGGCAATGACAGAGGTCAAACGTTTTCTGTAAGTCTTCACAAGGTTGGCACACACTGTTGCTGGTATGTTGGCCCATTCCTCAATACAGATCTACTCTAGAGCAGTGATGTTTTTGGGCTGTCGCTGGGCAACACGGACTTTCAACTCCTTCCAAAGGTTTTCTATGGGGTTGAGATCTGGAGACTGGCTAGGCCACTCCAGGACCTTGAAATGCTTCTTACGAAGCCACTCTTTCATTGCCCTGGCGGTGTGCTTGGGATCATTGTCATGCTGAAAGACCCAGCCACATTTCATCTTCAGTGCCCTTGCTGATGGAAGGAGGTTTGCACTCAAAATCTCACAATACATGGCCCCATTCATTCTTTCATGTACACGGATCAGTCGTCCTGGTCCCTTTGCAGAGAAACAGCCCCAAAGCATGATGTTGCCACCCCCATGCTTCACTGTAGGTATGGTGTTCTTTGGATGCAACTCAGCATTCACTCTCCTCCAAACACAACGAGTTGTGTTTCTGCCAAACAGTTCTACTTTGCTTTCATCTGACCATATGACATTCTCCCAATACTCTTCTGGAACATCCAAATGCTCTCTAGCAAACTTCAGACGGGCCTGGATATGTACTGGCTTAAGCAGGGGGACATGTCTGGCACTGCAGGATCTGAGTCCCTGGCGGCGTAGTGTGTTACTGACGGTAGCCTTTGTTACGTTAGTCCCAGCTTTCTGCAGGTCATTCACGAGGTCTGGGATTTTTGCTCACCGTTCTTGGGATCATTTTGACCCCATTGGGTGAGATTTTGCGTGGAGCCCCTGATTGAGGGAGATTATCAGTGGTCTTGTATGTCTTCCATTTTCTAATTATTGCTCCCACAGTTGATTTCCTCACACCAAGCTGCTTGTCTATTGCAGATTCAGTCTTCCCAGCCTGGTGCAGGTCTACAATTTTGTTTCTGGTGTCCTTCCACAGCTCTTTGGTCTTCACCATAGTGGACTTTGGAGTGTGACTGTTTGAGGTTGTGGATAGGTGTCTTTTATACTGATAACAATTTCAAACAGGAGCCATTACTACAGGTAATGAGTGCAGGACAGAGGAGCCTCTTAAAGAAAAAGTTACAGGTCTGTGAGAGCCAGAAATCTTGCTTGTTTGTAGATGACCAAATACTTATTTTCCACTATAATTTGCAAATAAATTCTTAAAAAATCAGACAATGTGATTTTCTGGATTTGTTTTCTCATTTTGCCTCTCATAGTTGAGGTCTACTTATGATGTCAATTACAGGCCTCTCTCATCTTTTTAAGTGGGAGAACTTGTACAATTGGTGGCTGACTAAATACTTTTTTTTCCCCACTGTATATATATATATATATATATATATATATATATATATATATAATTTTTATTTATTTATTTTTTTCAAGATGGCGCTGCTGGAGTGGCAGCCTGTTACAGCAGCTCTGAGTCTTTCTCTTCTTTTTCTTTCTTTGTCTTGTCTTATCACTCTACGTAAGGGGCTTTGCACTACGAACCACATGAGGACTTGGAATTGGACCTTTGTGATACTTTTTGTTTGTTTTGTTGTGCTTTAAATGGGAACTATTGTGTCTGCAGACCCTGCGTGTGTCCAGGATTCTTTTCTTGTCTACTCCAGGGATGAACTGTTGCAGCTTAGAGATACAGCAGGGCTGCATGCTAATAGACCAGTCATCCCCCAAGAGCTTTGGAGAAGGAAAAGAAGGGGGATTAGAGCTGGAGCCCTTCGGAGGATTAGGAAGAGACGTTTTCGACCTGTTCTCCCCTCCATTATTATGGGCAATGTGAGATCTCTTGCAAACAAGATGGACGAACTGATGGCATTCACCAAGAATCATCAGGAGTTTCGGGAGTGCAGCATGAAGCTGTTTACAAAGACTTGGCTCACTGAAGTTACTCTGGACACTCTGGTCTCCTTGGATGGCTTTAAACTCCTTTGGGAGGACAGGGCAAGGGACAGTGGTAAGAGGAAAGGAGGAGGGCTGGCGATATTTGTGAATGATAGATGGAGTAATCCTAGGCACATTGTGATTAAGGAGCAAACTTGCTGTAAGGACATTGAACTATTAGCTGTGAGCATGAGACCTTTCTATCTACCGAGGGAACTATCTCATGTCATCGTGATAGCTACATATGTACCCCCCTCTGCAAAAGCAGATGCTGCCTGTGAGGTCCTATAAGCCACGGTGAGCCAGTTGCCATCTCTACACCCCCAGGCCTTCCTTCTTGTGTCTGGAGACTTCAACCATGTCTCTCCATCATCCACACTGCCGTCTCACACAGTATGTAATCTGTCACTCAAGAGGCAACAAAACATTAGACTTGTTCTTTGCTAATGCGAGGGAGGCATATAACTCATCAGCCCTACTGCCCCTGGGAAGATCGGATCACAACCTAGTGCATCTCCGACCTGTGTATAAGGCACTTGTATGTAGAGAACCAGCTGTCACCCGCACAGTGAGGATATGGTCCGAGGAGAGTGATGAGGCTCTGAGGGACTGTTTTGATTCTTATGGAGAAGATATAGAAGGACTCACACACTGCATAACGGACTACATTAATTTTTGTGTGCACAACACAGTACCCACAAAAGTGGTGAGGTGTTTCTCTAACAACAAACCATGGATTAATTCTGATATAAAAACAGTACTTAAGGAGAAAAAGATGGCATTCAAGACAAGAGATAAGGTGGGGCTGAGGGAGGTACAGAATGAGCTTAGGTGTCAAATCAGGCATGGAAAAGCCAATTATAATGAAAAAATGAAAAAGCAAGTGGAAAGAAAAGACATAAGGGGAGTTTGGGATAGGCTTAAGTCAATTTCGGGTCATAGACACTCTGTCTGCCAGATGGAGGCAGATGTTAATTGGCTTAATGAACTAAATCTATTCTTCAATAGATTTGATCACACACCAGCTTCTCTCACCCCAGCATGTCCTTCAGTTCCCCCTACCACAATTACTTCACCCCCTGCGGCTAGTTCCCCCAAGACCAGTATATCCAGAAATCCGTCTTTATCTGACCAAAGTCTGACCTTCACACATGCCCAGGTGAGGAAGGTGATGAAAAAGATCAAGTTGAGGAAAACCGCAGGGCAGATGACATCAGTGCAAGGCTAATTAAGGCATTAATTACATATGTTTAATATGAGCCTGAAACGGGAAATAGTCCCTGAATTATGGAAATCTTCTTGTGTGGTACCAATTCCAAAGAAACCTCACCCTATGGACCTCAATGACTACAGACCTGTAGCATTGACATCACACTTGATGAAGAAATTAGAGAGATTGGTTCTCACACATCTCCGCCCTTTAGTGAGCCCCGCTATGGACCCTCTCCAGTTTGCTTATCAGCCGGGCACTGGGGTAGATGATGCCATCCACCTTCGACACAGAGCTCTTTCTCACCTGGAGAAACCAGGGAACAGGGTGAGAATAATGTTCTTTGATTTCTCCAGTGCTTTTAACACCATACAGCCAGGGCTACTGAGAAACAAGTTGGCCCTTGCTGGAGTGGACCACCACCTCTCCAATTGGATCCTAGACTACCTCACAAACTGACCTCAGTATGTGAGAGCCCGGGACTGTGTGTCAGATACTGTGATCTTTAATACAGGGGCAACTCAGGGTACAGTTCTTGCCCCTTTCCTCTTCACATTGTACACTGCAGATTTTAGGTGCAACTCATTTAGTTGCTACCTGCAGAAGTATTCTGACGTCTCTGCAATAGTAGGCCTCATCACAGACAATGATGACAGGGAGTAACTGAACTGGGATTTTGTGGACTGGTGCCAGCGGAACCACCTGAAGATTAATACTGGGAAGACCAAGGAGATGGTGGTGGACTTCCGTAAATTCAGATGCCCTCCTAAACCAGTGGAGAACCAGGGGACGGGCAACGAGATTGTCAACACCTATAAATACCTGGGTGTGCTCCTTAATAATAAACTGGACTGAGCAGATCACATGGAGGTCCTGTACAGGAAGGGCCACAGCAGGTTCTACCTGTTTAGGAGGCTGAGAGCCTTTGGGATCCAGGGGGCACTTCTTAGGAATTTTTTCAACTCGGTAGTGGCATCAGCCATTTTCTTCTGAGTGGCCTGCTGGGGGAGCAGTATATCAACCAGGAATAGAAATAATCTTGACAAGGTGATTAGAAGGGCCAGCTCTGTCCTGGGGATCTCACTGGACCCAGTGTATGTGGTGGGTGACAGAAGGATACTGTCCGTGGTGAGCTCCATGCAGGAGAATAAGTCCCATCCCATGCATGAGACCGTGATAGCACTGGGCAGTACAGTCAGTGACCGACTATTTCACCCCAAGTGTGAGAAGAAGCGCTATCAGAAGTCTTTCCTCCCCGCTGCGGTCAGGCTGTACAACCAACACCGACCTAAGCGGAGATCATTGGAACATTCTTGTATATGTTGTATTTGTATCTGCTTATCTTTGCTGCTGTAACACACTGAATTTCCCCATGGTGGGACTATTAAAGGATTATATATATAATGCCCCCTTCTATTCATAATGTCCCCTAATGCCCACTTATATAAATAAGCACCCCCTTATATATATATAATGCTCCCTAATGGCCCTTTATATAAATAACCCCCCTTGTATTAATAATGCCCTTATATAAATAACACCTCTTAAGTTCATAAAGCCCCCTTATATAATATGCCCCTTCCTAGCAACCCCTTATCAGGGGCGTAACTAGCAAAGACTGGGCCCCCCCAACAGCATAGCACCCCCTTTCCTGGCCCCCACACATTATAACACCCCATTTCCACACACTATAATGTTCCCCAGTGGCCCCTGCACACGGTATTATGGCCCACAGCGGCCCCTGCATGCAGTATTATGGCCCACAGCAGCTCCTGCACACTCTATTATGCCCCACAGCGACCCCTGCACATTCTATTATGCTCCTCAGCGGTCCCTGCACACTCTATTATGCTCCACAGTGGCTCACCCATGAACTATTATTATACTTTGGGGTCTTTTCAGACCCCAGAGTATAGTGATTGGAGATTCAGGGAGGTGACAAACATAAAAACCACTGTTACTTACCTATCCTGGTCTCCGGTGCACTCCCTGCTTTAGGCTCTCTTCAATGTCGCACAGACACATGGGCCAAGGCCGGCGTCATGACATAATGACATCAGCCTGGCTCACGTGCAGGCCAAAGCCAGCTGGGAGTAACATCGGATCTCAGGAGAGGTGATTAACATTGGGTTTTTAAGTTCCCTCACCTTCCCTGGTTCTCCGATTATTATACTCTGGGGGCTGAAAAGACCCCAGAGTATAATAATAGTAGCATTTGACCTCACCAATCCCCGCTCCTGCTCACAGCCGATTCTGCTTCCCCCTTTTGCGTCCTATAGCAGAAGGGGAAGCGTGGGAGGCCATGAGCAGGATTGGTGATAGGTAAGTAAATAGACCGTTACCTGCTGGGGTTGCTCCAGCAGGTAACGGTCTATTAAAAAAAAAAAAAGTTATCCTCACCTACCTGCGATACCTTAATGGAGCCGCCACCTTCTCTTCTTCACCCATGCATAGGACGTCTGCGTCTCAGCGCAGGAGGTGCGATGACGTCATTGTATCACCGCCTGTGCTGAGATACAGACGTGTCCTAAGCCAGCCCAGAACAGGTCCCTCTCAGCTTTGTTTTTAGAGTGGCCTGTCTTGGGCTGGTTTAGGTTAAAAAAATAGTTTAAAAAAATGGTAAAAATGCTGCCCCTCCAAGCAGTGACAACAGTGCCATCTGAGGCGGTCGCCTCACCTCGCCTCATTAGAGGTGCGCCACTGTAAACATGAATGTAAAGAGCTCAATAGTGAGACTCAAACACAATGACATGGGTGGACAGATTCTGCAGTCTCTGCCTCCATCCTGTACATTAGAACTGCTAAATGATATCATCCTTCTTTCTATTCCATTTAATCACTCATCGTGACTGTTAGAGATTCTTTTCCTTAACCATCTAACAAACTTTGCATAAATAAATAGTACAGTGCATGCACCTGAGGAGTAACACTATGTCTGGCCATTATATCACTTATATTCTGCATGTTTTATTAGTTTTCCAGCTGCCTGCTATTTGTGCAGTTTCCATTCCTCCCTAGTGGATGGAGACTAGCTGCAATACATGGCACACAGTGAATATACTGTATGAGAATCTTCTCTATATCTATCTCTCTCTCATTTGGAAATAGCCCAAGGAATATGCAGTACAAATATAGTAATGACACATAATGATGCTTTGGTTGTAATAGAAAGATCCTATTTACGCTAGTTTTACACCTGTGTTCAGGTTTCGGTTCGTGGGGTCTGCTTGGGGACCCCACAAATGGGGTATGGGTCCCTCAGCTGGTCATATGACTGGCATACTGAACAGCTGAATCACGCAGCAGCTGTAAGTCCCTGGTTTCTATGTACCCATTAGTATACCATGTACTACAGGGCTAAAGATATAAAATCACTGATATAAAATAAGATATAATAAAAATCACTGGAGTAAGGCTTTAATGGGCTCAGCTGTTTAAAAATTTCCTGTACATTAATTAAAATTTCTGACAATTTTTACATTTTCATGAAAAAATATCCATATACAGCTTATATAAAAGACTACAAACACTTAAGAAGAGCATGTTAATGTAATTTTGTTCAGATAACACAGTGCTTGCATTGGCACAATGTTAAAAAAGTAGGGATTTACTGTATGGATCGACTGTATGATTTTATTATGGATGCGTTAACTGGTCTTTCACTAACAAACACATGAATCTGAACTTGCTTACTTTTCAGTAAAATTGTTTGTCGCATTTTCTTATCTTTGCAGCTCAGCCCAAATGCAGGATGTCTACGATCATTACTGAAGATGTTGTATTGCCCATACTGTCGTGGGATGCCCAATTTGAAACCTTGTACCAACTATTGCCTCAACGTGATGAAGGGCTGTTTGGCAAATCAGGCTGATTTGGACATTGAATGGAATCTTTTTGTTGGTATGAAAATGTATTTATTGTAGTTGTATAATAGCAATATATTCTGCTCGTAAAGTGATTTGATGATACTCATATTAAGGGTAAGACAGGTAACAAGCTTGCCCAAAAAAATCTACCGGGCACTCAAATATTTTGTTTGTTATGATGTTATACCCAAGTCACCAAAAGAAATCGAATTGGCTCCATAACTGATTTCCCTGGCTGTTAGGGCAATTTTACGTAAGCATAATTATAAACTTTTGCAATACAGATTGGCAGTTCAGACATATTATTGGTCACACTGCAACACTATGAAGACTGTACTGCTAAATAACTGTACAGTCATGGCCAAAAGTTTTGAGAATGATACAAATATTAATTTTTACAAAGTCTACTGCTTCAGTTTTTCTAATGGCAATTTGCATATACTCCAGAATGTTATAAAGAGTGATCAGCTTAACAGCAATTACTTGCAAAGTCAATATTTGCCTAGAAAATGAACTTTATCCCCCAAAACACATTTCAACATCATTGCAGCCCTGCCTTAAAAGGACCACCTAACATCGTTTCAGTGATTGCTCCATTAACACAGGTGTGGGTGTTGATGAGGACAGGGCTGGAGATCAATCTGTCATGATTAAGTAAGAATGACACCATTGGACACTTTAAAAGGAGGCTGGTGCTTGCCATCATTGTTTCTCTTCTGTTAACCATGGTTATCTCTAAAGAAACACGTGCAGTCATCATTGCATTGCACAAAAATGGCCTAACTGGGAAGAGTATTGCAGCTAGAAAGATTGCACCTCAGTCAACAATCTATCGCATCATCAAGAACTTCAAGGAGAGAGGTTCCATTGGTGCCAAAAAGGCTCCAGGGCGCCCAAGAAAGACCAGCAAGCGGCAGGACCGTCTCTTAAAAGTGTTTCAGCTGCGGGATCGGGCTACCAGCAGTGCAGAGCTTGCTGAGGAATGGCAGCAGGCAGGTGTGAGTGCATCTGCACGCACTGTGAGGCGGAGACTCTTGGAGCAAGGCCTGGTCTCAAGGAGGGCAGCAAAGAAGCCACTTCTCTCCAGAAAAAACATCAGGGACAGACTGATATTCTGCAAAAGGTACAGGGAGTGGACTGCTGAGGACTGGGGTAAAGTCATTTTCTCTGATGAATCCCCTTTTCCATTGTTTGGAACATCTGGAAAACAGCTTATTCAGAGAAGAAGAGGTGAGCGCTACCACCAGTCTTGTCTCATGCCAACTGTAAAGCATCCTGAAACCATTCATGTGTGGGGTTGCTTCTCAGCCAAGGGAATCGGCTCTCTCACAGTCTTGCCATGAATAAAGAATGGTACCAGAATGTCCTCCAAGAGCAACTTCTCCCAACCGTCCAAGAGCAGTTTGGCGCTCAACAATGCCTTTTCCAGCATGATGGAGCACCTTGCCATAAAGCAAAGGTGATAACTAAATGGCTCAGGGAACAAAACATAGAGATTTTGGGTCCATGGCCTGGAAACTCCCCAGATCTTAATCCCATTGAGAACTTGTGGTCAATCATCAAGAGACGGGTGGACAAACAAAAACCAACAAATTCAGACAAAATGAAAGCATTGATTCTGCAAGAATGGACTGCTATCAGTCAGGATTTGGTCCAGAAGTTGATTGAGAGCATGCCAGGGAGAATTGCAGAGGTCCTGAAGAAGAAGGGTCAACACTGCAAATATTGACTTGCTGCATTAACTCATTCTAACTGTCAATATAAGCTTCTGTTACTCATAATATGAATGCAATTCTATTTCTGTATGTGATAAAAACATCTGACAAACACACATAAAAACCAGAGGGCAGCAGATCATGTGAAAATAGAATATTTGTGTCATTCTCAAAACTTTTGGCCATGACTGTATAATGAAAACTTCTGCAACTACTTAAAGAGTTTGTCTGCGACTTTACTAATAACTTGAAATACATTATGAATATCATAATGTAAACAGTTCCATGTGCACTGTCTTGATATTTTAGGCCTTTATGACCAGCTAATTGTTAGTAGTTTTCTGCTCGTGTTGGCCAAATAGCTATGGCAAAATATATTTTTTGTGTCTGTTTTTCAAATTTTCCATATATTTTTTTAACAGCACCACATGTTACTAAAAAAATGTTTAAAATAGCTTTTCATTTTTACAAAGATGACTTATTGTGTCCCTTGGGGTGGGGCTAGAAACTGCAACATGGGTGTGTTTTTCTTTGTCCTTTTATTTATTTTTATACATTGTGCCCTCCATAAGGTCATAATAGACCTCTGGGGGCATTTTAATATTACTTTGCTGATTTCCTCTGTAACTGGGGCTGATGCAGATCTACACTTTAGAACTGATCTGGGCCCTCTAGGACCCAACAGGTCACACAGTTCCTGGTGTAAGGGTGGTGTAAGGGAATCGTTAATGGAGTGATTCCCCAGTAGCTGCTGGAGAACCCTGGGGGGAGGGGCACAACAAGACAGTGAGCCCTAAGCTGAACCCCCCACTGTCCCTGGCTAACTTGCCTATCTGTCCTAGGCGACAGCAGCAACTGGTCGACAGTCCCTTCCTAATATAGGTGACAACACAGAACGCAGACAGGACAAACAACGGACAAAGGGAGGTCGGTAACAGTCGAGCAATGCAGTACAAAATCACAATCCAAAAGAATAGTCACAGACAAAGCCAGAGATCAGAAATAGGAAAACAGGTAACAAAACAGCATGGAGTAAAGGCAGGTATGCAGAAGCAATAACCAGCGCCACTGTGAATGTGAGCAAAGAATAAATAGGAAGAAAGAACCCGCCCCAGACTTGTCAATCACATAGGCAAGGCCAAAATTAACTATTAGTGGAGCAGAGGAAAACCAAGGTGAAGGAGATGGGTGTCGTGAAAAATCAATTAAGGAGGTGAGGGAATAGGACAGTGTTCAGACAATACAAGAATCTTACACAAGGAATCAAACTGAGCACGCCTCCTGCGCCGCCACGTGCGGGTGGAGGGTGGTGCAGAGACCTGAACAGGCAGAGACATTACAGGTGGTGACACATGATGTACTGGGCAATGAGGACTGCCACTTCTTAGTCAGTAAAAAAGGTTTAATTGCATCTGTATAGCATTATCAGCCGCATGGTAACTGCAAAACCACGCACCCACTAATTATAGACAGCTGAAATAAGTGAGTGTTTCACTTACTTAAAAGTGAAAGCATTGGTGGTCCGAAGACTAGCTATGGCTATAGTCGCATCCAGGTACATTGTGTGACACCATTCTAAATCAAAATCAGTTCCATTCATATGAATGAGGTTGTTTTAATGGCAAGCACTTGAATTTCTGTAGGTTCCAGTCAGATGATGGAACTGATTTTCAGTCACAGAAATGTCGACAGCAAAATCTGGCATGTGTGAAGGTACCATATGACTTCTTAGTTGTTGCCACAAAAAAAGGCATAAAAATGGTTAAAATGAACATTACAATAGAGTGTAGAAAAAGAATTATTTTTGCAAACTGAAAAAGGGGGATTTGTGAATGACGTAATGATGAATGTCTAGTAGAACGCTGCTGAAACTTTCTATCAAGCCTTGGTGATTGTGCAGTGACTGCTCTTTCTTCCTCATCAGAGAAGTATTGGTAGATTAATTACGAGTACAAGTGGATTTATCAAATAGTCTGAAGCTGTAATTAATCTAGCTGCACTCCTGAGCGGAGCCATAAAACATTCACTGCCTCTACAGTTCAAGAACAAGTTTTAGAAGCACTGATCTCGTCCTGCTTACATAGATTCCAAGACTTGAAATTCTATTGTGCTACTCAGATAAAATGCAGTCAATACTGTGCACATAGTGGGTAGGACAACTGAATTGTATAGGCATGCAGTATGCAACCCTTTTTTACTACAGGCTATGAGAGCATGGGACAATATCACAAAATGACAAACTGTCATTGTTATAGAACATATATAAAAACATTGTTTTCATAAGTCATCATGTACTTACTATCTGTGTAGTCATAGAGTGTATCGAACTGAGAAGTGAATGCCAAGGAACAATGTTGTGGTAGCATTGGATATAACTTATGAATAGAAAAATTGCTAAGTGTTTGACGAGATTACCTGCTACTACAGAATCAGTTGAATCAGATGAATGAAACGCTGCATCCCCTTTCATTGTTTGCCAGCTTTGTACTGTAGTTTTGGTTGGGACAGTGCTTGGTAATGTAAGTGTATGGGACTGAGCTGCAATGCCAGGCATGGTAACTACCAAAGGTATGGAGGTATGCTTGGTAAACTCAAAAACTAGATAGCCCACTTAAGATGTGTACAGGAGAGGTAAAGACCACTTAAAGGACACTATCTTGTATTCTCAATAACAATTGTTCATATTGATAGGTCTCAAAAAAATAAATAAAACTTAACTTTTATTAAGAAATACAATAAAAATAAAAATGTATCCAGACAAATAACACTCTAAAAAGTGAGGATCTAACACTCAATCACACTGTAACTTTTCAGTAGGTCTGCTGGATAATTTTATGTAGATACCCCAGGAGGGTTATTATGTGCATACGTGGAGACACATAAAAGATATATGGATGGGGTTCCCAAGTAACTCCTCAATTAATACAGGAGTAATATATTACATCTCGCTGAAAGAGTGGCTGCTTCTGTGTTGTTTTTCCCTGATGAACCAGCTATATTTGCTGGGGAAACGCATCAGAATTCTCTAGCAGTTTTTAATAGTTAGTTAGTTTGCACTCTATCCACATGTACTGACCTTGTTTGTGGATTTATTTCAGAACAGGGAGATCTTTTTGTGCCCAGATTAGTGGAGTGTTGTGAGGGGAGAACACCCTTTTGAGAGCGCGTCTATAATGGGAGTAATTTATACTCCTCACCTCCACAATCTGTGAGGCCAACACCAATCTATGCAGTCTCCTGATGTGGTTGGAGAACATTTCTCCGTTCATATCAGTTGACTGGCTATGGTGGGCACCTCCCTTTTGATTTGGGGGTCATATATCTGTGAAACACAGGTAGACTTATCAATAGGACTGTAGGCTCAGTCACTTGAGTCCTCTCTTCCTTCTATGTCTCACATACGTTTGACCCTACTCAGTGTGTCATACTTACCAAGTGGAGAGACAACAATAGTGTGATTCCCATATTTCAATAGCAGCGCTGTTTTAATCTTTCAGCGAAATGTAATATATTACTCCTGTATTAATTGAGGAGTTATTTAGTAACCTCATCCATATATCTTTTATGTGTCTTTATGTATGCACATAATACCCCTCCTGGGGTATCTACATAAAATTATCCAGCAGACCTACTGAAAAGTTACAGTGTGATTGAGTGTTAGATCCTCACTTTTTAAGTGTGTTATTTGTCCAGATTCATTTTTATTTTTATTGTATTTCTTAATAAAAGTTAAGTTTTATTTATTTTTTCGAGACCTATCAATATGAACAATTGTCAGTGCTTGGTAAACAATGAAAGGGACACAACACTCAGTGGAGCACCACGACTCCTTTAATCAGTTTATTCCCAAAGAGCCAAGAGTTGGAAATTTATGTCACTAACCTAAGGATATGCCCTTAATATTGTAGTCCCAGAAACTCCCGGTGTTAGATAATTGTTTCAATATTTTCCCATGTTTTTGAGAATGTTATTTATTGTAATAATACCTCAATATATTTAGCTGTATGCACTGCATTATGAAACATAAGTGACTGTGATATAATTTAAAGTGGTTATATTTTGCCCAGTATTAATGAGTTTTTAATGGGTTTAATATGGATATTCGCTGTGCTAATTGTATCTGATGGATGATAAAAATGATAAATCTATAAGAAATGTCGTCTGACCACCACCCAATCACCAGTACATAGACAGTGTTGCAGGGTCAGCTAGTACACAATGTAGCTGAACAACATAATCAATCAAACTTCCATCTACTATAGATATTGTAGCTGAGACACAGGAGGAAAATACAATGCAGTCTTACTGACTTGTCCATAGTGTATCGCAAAGGGAGACAAATTCAGAGGTTTACGGGGTGTGTGCCTTATAGACCTTAGTGATGGGTATCAAGGGAACCTGTCACCGTGAAAATAAATGTAATCTGTACCATCATGTTATAGATCAGGAGGAGCTGAGCAGGTTGATATAGTTTTGTGGAAAAAGATTCAGTATAACATGTCATTTATTCATCTATTTGTCTGTTCTTTCTATGTTTAGAAAGAATAATTGAGTCAAGTGGGCAGTCCTATCAGTTAATGACTGCCTCTCCTCTATGACTGTGCATACAGATATAGATGTCAATCACTGGTCGGATCTCCCACTGGATTCAATTGCTCTCAAGTATAGAAAGAACAGAGAAACAAATGCATAACTAACAAGTTATACTGAATGTTTTCCCACTGAGCTATACATCAATCCACTCAATTGCTCCCGCTATAGAACATGCTGCCTGCAGATTACACAACATTTTCATGGTGACTGGTTCTCTTTAAAGTTTGAGTCCATTTTAACCCTGTCTGTTGAAAAACTTTTGCAATTTCAGTTAAATAAAATTATAGCATTCGTCCTTAAAACTCAGTAGGATGAAAAGCCACATGGAATGGTTGTTCCTGTTACCTATTACTTTTGGTACTCTGAATCTACAAATGATTTCTGATGGCAGTTTCCTAGCAGTAGCTTGGGCTGTTGCCTTCCTGACTGACCTTGCCACTACACACCCAGAGAAAACATCCACACACAGAAGCACATATTCATGTAGTTCAGACTTTAGCAAATTTAAAAAGTCAATTTGTAACGCCTGGAATATAGGACTTTTGGCAAAGGTTTTTGGGCCCTTTTTTTATTTTTCCCCCCCCCCCCCTGGGCCCCCCCCCCCCCTACCCCCCCCCCCCCCCTGGCCCTTGCCTCCAACTTTTTTGCAACCATCCATAAACAAACACCAAACCCATCCTATTTTCTCCCCCCCCCCCCCCCTCTTCCCCCCTTAGTTTTTTTTCTTTCTTTTTTTTTTTTCTCCCCGAGAAGAAGAACCGCCACTTTTTTTTTTTTTTTTTTTTTTTTAGAGATGCGCGGGCCCCCCCCCCATTCCTATCTTATTTTTTTTTTTTTTTTTTTTTTGTGGTTGTTGTTGTTTAGCCCCCACACTCCTTTTTTTTTTTTTTTTTTTTTTTTTTTTTTTTAACTCCCTTTTTTTCCTCTTTTTTTTTTTTTTTTTTTTTTTTTTTATTTTTTTTTTTTTTTTTTTTTTAGAACAGAAGCCCCAAAATCATTTTTTTTTTTTTTTTTTTTTTTTTTTTTTTTTTTTTTTTTTTTTTTTTTTTTTTTTTTTTTTTTTTTTTTTTTTTTTTTTTTTTTTTTTTTTTCTTCTCCCCCCCCATTCTTATCTCTAAAATTAAAAAAAAAAAAAAATTTATTTTTTTTTTTTTTTTTTTCATATGAAAAGTTTGGGCACCCCTATTAATCTTAATCATTTTTAGTTCTAAATATTTGGGTGTTTGCAACAGCCATTTCAATTTGATATATCTAATAACTGATGGACACAGTAATATTTCAGGATTGAAATGAGGTTTATTGTATTAACAGAAAATGTGCAATATGCATTAAACCAAAATTTGACCGGTGCAAAAGTATGGGCACCTCAACAGAAAAGTGACATTAATATTTAGTAGATCCTCCTTTTGCAAAAATAACAGCCTCTAGTCGCTTCATGTAGCTTTTAATCAGTTCCTGGATCCTGGATGAAGGTATTTTTGACCATTCCTCTTTACAAAACAATTCCAGTTCAGTTAAGTTTGATGGTCGCCGAGCATGGGCAGCCCGCTTCAAATTATCCCACAGATGTTCAATGATATTCAGGTCTGGGGACTGGGATGGCCATTCCAGAACATTGTAATTGTTCCCCTGCTTGAATGCCTGAGTAGATTTGGAGCTGTGTTTTGGATCATTGTCTTGCTGAAATATCCATCCCCGGCGGAACTCCAAATCCCCCCCGGATTTTTGTACTTTTTTCCAAAGAACCGGCGGCCCCGGGGTTAAACCCCCCCGCCCCCCAACAATAAAAAAAATTCCCGGTGCCGGCATTGGCCACACAGCCCCAAAGCATGATGGAACCTACACCAAATTTTACAGTGGGTAGCAAGTGTTTTTCTTGGAATGCTGTGTTTTTTTGACGCCATGCATAACGCCTTTTTGTATGACCAAACAACTCAATCTTTGTTTCATCAGTCCACAGGACCTTCTTCCAAAATGAAGCTGGCTTGTCCAAATGTGCTTTTGCATACCTCAGGCGACTCTGTTTGTGGCGTGCTTTCAGAAACGGCTTCTTTCGCATCACTCTCCCATACAGCTTCTCCTTGTGCAAAGTGTGCTGTATTGTTGACCGATGCACAGTGACACCATCTGCAGCAAGATGATGCTGCAGCTCTTTGGAGGTGGTCTGTGGATTGTCCTTGACTGTTCCCACCATTCTTCTTCTCTGCCTTTCTGATATTTTTCTTGGCCTGCCACTTCTGGGCTTAACAAGAACTGTCCCTGTGGTCTTCCATTTCCTTACTATGTTCCTCACAGTGGAAACTGACAGGTTAAATCTCTGAGACAACTTTTTGTATCCTTCCCCTGAACAACTATGTTGAACAATCTTTGTTTTCAGATCATTTGAGAGTTGTTTTGAGGAGCCCATGATGCCACTCTTCAGAGGAGATTCAAATAGGAGAACAACTTGCAATTGGCCACCTTAAATACCTTTTCTCATGATTGAATACA
The DNA here is from genome assembly GCA_947044405.1 of Leptodactylus fallax. Lineage (NCBI taxonomy): Eukaryota > Metazoa > Chordata > Amphibia > Anura > Leptodactylidae > Leptodactylus > Leptodactylus fallax. The sequence goes on from CAMRHE010000021.1 coordinate 11,538,080, forward strand.
CCTGGCTATGAAGTTCAAAGCTCAGTGAGGTTACAAAACCAATTTTGTGCTTCAGTAAGTCAGTAAAAAGTAGTTAGGAGTATTCAAATCAATAAAATGATAAGGGTACCCAAATTTTTGCACCGGTCAAATTTTGGTTTAATGCATATTGCACATTTTAGTTGTTAGTACAATAAACCTCATTTCAATCCTGAAATATTACTGTGTCCATCAGTTATTAGATACTGTATATCAAATTGAAATGGCTGTTGCAAACACCCAAATATTTAGAACTAAAAATGATTAAGATTAATAGGGGTGCCCAAACTTTTTCATATGACTGCATATGAGACTTTCCCCACCCAATGTGATTACAAGGCATCAGGCTGTAGCATGTGTAGGCTGAACCATAGATAGCTCCAAAAGGACAGTGCCTATGGCACAGTCAATAGGCTCAACTGGGTTCGGCCCATTTGGTTAAAATAATAGTTCTTCCCTCTTGCCAGGAATACTGAAGTAGGTGTTAAACACAGTTAAAGTGACAGTGTTACAACATACAGTGCAATAAGTCATCTCCATATATACAGCAATAAACAGCATATTATACATCATAAAATGCACAATAAGATGCTCAAGGTACAAGCAAATATACAAAATAGATATACAGGACAATCTTAGGTAAGAAATGGATCTAGCAAAGTTGCCCACCTAAGATCACTCTATGAAAGGGAGTGACTTCCATCACAATAGTTACCGGTTTTCATCCCTGACAACCACTCCACTCTTTGAGCATAGAATGGTCACTACAGTTGTTAATATGAATTACCCTTTAACACTACAGTTATCTAGACCCAACTCTACTTTCACCTAGACCCCACCCCCACTGAACTACAGGTGGAGTTCAACTGTCACCATGCCCAGGCATAGCTTGGCTCCTGTGTCTGAAACAGATCAGAGAATCTTATGAGTACTGGTGACCACCATCAGGGCCCCTGTAAATGCATTTTTGCTGCATATCCATTGAAAACTTCAGTTTTTACAGCAACTTTAGATAATCCAGTCTCCGGATGTGTCCCCACAAATTAACCCATCGTGGGTGAAATGCATTGAGGAGGAAAATAGGGTGGAGGGATCAGTTGGTGCAGCTTGGATGGCTGAATATACCCACACCCAGGATTATTTAGCATATAGAAGCTAATTAATGCTTGTTGACAATGTATCTAATACCCAGTATGGCATCACTAATCTTTTTGCATGACTTTTAATGCACTGCTGGAACATATAACTAATTTTAATACATATCTAATAAAAGTTATTTTTCATGTTGAAATTTCACACCCTTCAGTGAATAGATAGCCCATGAAGTGACAACCATACGGCGCTGGCACTTAAAGGGGTATTCCCATGAACATAATTATATCTATATTTGTAGATAATTAAAAGTTAAACATTTGTGCAAATATAAGTAGTTAAAAATTCTGCAGCGTTTTAAAGATTTTCTCTAACTATCTTAGTGGTAACAGTCTGTTGTCTTGATCAGTTGCCAATGGATACGACCACAAATGCAGAAACTTTCTATGGTCTGGGACTTGTCAAAAACCCAGCCATGATTTTCTTATTGTAGCTAAGTTATCAGGCAGGGACACTACATGTATCAAAAAATATCCCTGCCACGATAAGGAAATCATAGCTGATTTTCTGACCTTAGAAAGATCCTGTATTCATGCTCGTAGCCATTGCCAACCAATCAAGACAACAAGACTGTGACCAGAAGATATTTAAAGAAATGCAAAATGTTTAATTACTTATACTTGCAAAAATGTTTAACTTTTAATTATCTACAAATTTAAAAATTGTTATGTTTGTGGGAATACCCCTTTAACTCTTCAGTTATCACCAATCAATTATATCCTATTATAACACAGCACAAACATATGGCACAAGGAAACTGCATACAGACTCATATGTAGCTGAAACAGCCTATCTATTCACTATCATTCATAGGAATCACACAGTTTCTTTTTCTTTAGTGTACAGAAATATATGCTGTAGCTCCAACAGTAGAGTCTCCACAACTTGAGTACAACCATGTGGGCTGCCCCCAAATTAAATGTGGTTTTAGACATTACAGTGTTTGGGTTCAGGACATTTTACCAGAGGATGGCTAGTTGGTGGTGTCAGGAGGTTACTTTCATACTGTATCAGTCTGGCTGGCCAGATAACTTGTGTAGATTGGTTGATAAAATCCCCCATTTAATTTTTTCTTGATATTTTTAAGTAAATGCATTTAAAGAATGAAAAGGAGTCCACTAGTACAGCTGACATACAGTAACCATTTTAGATACACTTTTATTCACAGTATCTCTTATTTGTCTATATACAGAGCTACTTGTGTTTTTTAATTTAGAAGTTAATGGTCTCCTGGTAGGATAGAGGGCAAGTCTGACAGCCTCTATAATCGAGGCAAGGGGAAAAAATTTACAATACTTGGACTTCCATTCATCAAAAGAAATCAAAGTGTTTTTGCGAGAGGGACCTTGTGCCCCCCTTCCCATAGCAATAGCCTACACTGCTTCCATGGTAGGCAAGTCATTGCCTGTGAAGCTTGTTTAGTGAGTGTATCAGTCTCTGCTGAGTGGCAACTAGAAACTGCCCCTACATTTAGGGAAACAAGAACCTGACCATGGGATGTAAATGATACAGTATACTACCACAAGTAAACCTGAATGGGTGCTGAAACTGAGGGCAGCACATTGAAGGGTACAGAGAGGACCTTGCTCTGAGAGACCTTCATACAGCTATAGTAACAAATAAAGTTTATTAAAAATGTCACAAATGGGAATATATACTGTAGTAGCGCACAACTGTGTACGTATATATATTTTTTGTTTATAATGCTTAGGTCCACTTAAAATAGTTGAATGTAATATGTTCTGAAATTTTTCTCAATTCTTTCAAACATGAAGTGCCCCGTGGCTCTTTTCTATTTTCTGTTGAATGTTTAGAATAGTTTAATGGCAGCAAAATCCATACTTTTAACAGCAAGGAATAGAAAAATAATACATACCAGGTAAATCTCTGAAGTGCCATTTGAGGTGACACAAACTAGTAAATCCTTCAACAACAATTCCCCACTGCAGTGATTTGAAAGCGGATAGAAAATTCAGAAAAATAATAGTAGATGACAAAAGATAAGTCTTGAGCTTACATTTACTTTATTGGTATAAAAGTTGATAATACCCCAGTAATTTATTATACTAATACCAGCAATCAAATTATAGTGACTCAGTTTTGTTTGGGATTTATACAAAAGGTAGCAAATACAAAAATGCATTATAATTGTTAAAAAAATGAGAAACGTTTTCATAATATTTGAAATATTGATTTATTCATATATAATATATACATTTGTCATTATTCTACGTTACTAACAAGAATTTTGTATCCACTAGTTACAACGTCTTGAGATCTACAGTACAATCGAGCCAGTGTGGTTCCAATTGTTTTTTGTTTTAATTTAACTTGCAGCAGGTACCATCAGAAAAGGTAGTAAGGCAGATAGCTACACTAATGCACTGAGTACAGAGGGGGGGGGGGGGGGGGTAAGTTTTGTTGCATTAATACACTATGGGAGCATTTAACTGCCTATCCTGGACAGATACAGGAATGTCCCAACCTCACACTTTGCAATCAGATAGTAAATCAATACAGACAAACATGAAAGCAGCTAAAATGTTTTCCCATCTCAGGGTTTCACCTGCACTCCTGTCTCCACTTCCCTCTACTTCCTAATTTTCAACTCAGACCAACTATGTGATCCGTATTTATTGTAAATTGTATTTGCATCAGAGATAACAAAGGCACTGTATTATCCTTATCAGCACTCAGCAGCTGAGAGCTTGTTTTAGAGAAAGCCACTATAACTCCTCCAAAATGGGAAGGTTTCCCCCGGAGACAGTTTTTTTGAGGTTATTCCTTACCCAGAATTGTCAGTGGTCCCTGTACCATTCTCTCCCTAATGAGAGACAATACCCATTTTGACCCAGACTGAGACCTCTCACACAGCCAGCACTCTACTCTGAACTGAAGAGAGGCAAAAAACCTTGAAACAGAGGTCTGTGGATGGTAATCTCTTCCTTTGGAGGAGTTATTCTGGGTTGGCTATTATTCCCAGGCTACGCCCTTAGGTTTTTTTTAAAACCAGATATTAATCAATAGGGAGCTGAATTCCAATAGGTTATACTATGAGCAAATTCCTTTTTCACCAATGAGGTCTTATTTGCATATTCCTTACCCAGAATTCATAGCAGGGCAAGCATGGTCTAATAAGTTCCTGTACCAGTCTCTCCCTAATGAAAGACATTACCCCTTCTGACTCTTGATAACTGAACAATCAAACCAAAGTAACTTCTGACTCTTTGCACCTCACTATGGGTCACAAGTTAGTCTTGTAGTAAAATGAACCTGACTTGTGGGTGGGAGCTATTACCAGTCACTTCTCCAAGGATCTGACTTGGGGATTAGGGGTCAGAGGCAACTTCTCAGACTTACTATTTAGTGCTATCTTGGTCTTTACTCTGGAATTCCATGTCTTGGACTTACGACAAAAGTGCTCCAACCATCTACACTTCATCCACACACTTAGCCTATTCTCACAAAAAGCAACACAGCACAAATCAATTTAAAAAAAAAGATTAAAAATGTTACTTGTAGCCAAAGTCCCCAAAGCAAGACTCAAAAGGAAGAGGAAAGGATTGGCTGGTAAGAAATCTTTACTGCAGCTGCATTTATCCTTCCTGTCCAGGCTACATGCAGGGGTATGAAAAATCCATTTAACAACCCATTTAAAAACACAGTAACATTTTTTTATCATCATATCATCATTTATTTTGTTGAGATACTTGCCACAATTTTGGGGTACATATGACTTTTTGATTACTTTGAATTTCTTTTTTTGGATGGCAAGATTTCTTTTACAGCTTTCATTGTGCAGGATAACAAATATTTATAATTTTTTTCAGAATTTTTACATTTTTTTACAGTTATTTAATCACCTCTATAATTCAGTGCAGTGAGATAGGCTCATGTCCATCACAAACCTGGAAGCATTTTTTAGGCCCCATGCTACCATGGTAACCCCGTATTCAGACGAAGGATGGTAGCAATGGGCCCTCTGAAAAAGCACTTACACCGGCTTGACTGTAAATGTATGGAGAGGAACAAGAAGGGGTTAAGCTTACCAGGCCATAAATGTTAGCCAAACATATGGCTACCTATTTTTCCCTAACCTCCCCATAATTAATTTAGAGAGGTGAATAAGTTATTGCCGGACATCTCACACAGGTATCTCTCATAACAAGATGGGGCAGTGACAAAACATTTTAATTTAAGGTATTATAGGCTGTTGAAAAATGTATGTTTTAGCTATTGCAGAGGCTGACTGCACATTCTTTCATGGGTATTATTGCTAAGCATGTCTGCTGTGCATACCTTAAACACCAAAGTGCAGCTCCACAACTGAACTTTGTAAAAATATTTTTTTGCAAAAAAAAAAAAAAAAAATATATATATATATATATATATATATATATATATATATACAGTACAGACCAAAAGTTTGGACACACCTTCTCATTCCAAGAGTTTTCTGTATTTTCATGACTATGAAAATTGTAGATCCACACTGAAGGCATCAAAACTATGAATTAACACATGTGGAATTATATACTTAACAAAAAAGTGTGAAACAACTGAAAATATGTCTTATATTCTAGGTTCTTCAAAGTAGCCAGCTTTTGCTTTGATTACTGCTTTGCACACTCTTGGCATTCTCTTGAGGAGCTTCAAGAGGTAGTCACCTGAAATGGTCTTCCAACAGTCTTGAAGGAGTTCCCAGAGATGCTTAGCACTTGTTGGCCCTTTTGCCTTCACTCTGCGGTCCAGCTCACCCCAAACCATCTCGATTGGGTTCAGGTCTGGTGACTGTGGAGGCCAGGTCATCTGGCGTAGCACCCCATCACTCTCCTTCTTGGTCAAATAGCCCTTACACAGTCTGGAGGTGTGTTTGGGGTCATTGTCCTGTAGAAAAATAAATGATGGTCCAACTAAACGCAAACCGAATGGAATAGCATGCCACTGCAAGATGCTGTGGTAACCATGCTGGTTCAGTATTCCTTCAATTTTGAATAAATCCCCAACAGTGTCACCAGCAAAGCACCCCCACACCATCACACCTCCTCCTCCATGCTTCACGGTGGGAACCAGGCATGTAGAGTCCATTCGTTCACCTTTTCTGCGTCGCACAAAGACACGGTGGTTGGAACCAAAGATCTCAAATTTGGACTCATCAGACCAAAGCACAGATTTCCACAGGTCTAATGTCCATTCCTTGTGTTCTTTAGCCCAAACAAGTCTCTTCTGCTTGTTGCCTGTCCTTAGCAGTGGTTTCCTAGCAGCTATTTTACCATGAATGCCTGCTGCACACAGTCTCCTCTTAACAGTTGTTGTAGAGATGTGTCTGCTGCTAGAACTCTGTGTGGCATTGACCTGGTCTCTAATCTGAGCTGCTGTTAACCTGCGATTTCTGAGGCTGGTGACTCGGATGAACCTATCCTCCGCAGCAGAGGTGACTCTTGGTCTTCCTTTCCTGGGGCGGTCCTCATGTGTGCCAGTTTCTTTGTAGCGCTTGATGGTTTTGGCCACTGCACTTGGGGACACTTTCAAAGTTTTCCCAATTTTTCAGACTGACTGACCTTCATTTCTTAAAGTAATGATGGCCACTCGTTTTTCTTTACTTAGCTGCTTTTTTTCTTGCCATAATACAAATTCTAACACTCCATTCAGTAGGACTATCAGCTGTGTATCCACCTGACTTCTGAACAACACAACTGATGGTCCCAACCCCATTTATAAGGCAAGAAAGCCCACTTATTAAACCTGACAGGGCACACCTGTGAAGTGAAAACCATTTCAGGTGACTACCTCTTGAAGCTCATCAAGAGAATACCAAGAGTGTGCAAAGCAGTAATCAAAGCAAAAGGTGGCTACTTTGAAGAACCTAGAATATAAGACATATTTTCAGTTGTTTCACACTTTTTTGTTAAGTATATAATTCCACGTGTTAATTCATAGTTTTGATGCCTTCAGTGTGAATCTACAATTTTTATAGTCATGAAAATACAGAAAACTCTTGGAATGAGAAGGTGTGTCCAAACTTTTGGTCTGTACTGTATATATATTATTTATATATACACAGTAATGACCGTAAGTGTTAGCACCCCTGAAATTTTTCCAGAAAAAAAATACAATACAAAAAACTCAAAAAAAGACATAAATGATATAATTTCACAAAAAACTCCAAAAATGGGCCAGACAAAATTACTAGCACTCTCAACTTAACCATCAACAAGCTTCTTACACCTCACCAACTGGAGTTTTGGATCACTCTTTTTGCAAACTGCTCCAGGTCTCTCATATTTGAAGGGTGCTTTCTCCCAACAGGAATTGTAAGATCTCTCCACAGGTGTTCAATGGGATTTAGATCTGAACTCATTGCTGGCCACTTCAGAACTCTCCAGCACTTTATTTCCATCTATTTCTGGGTGTTTTTTGAAGTATATTTGGGGTCATTATCCTGCTGGACTCATGACCTAGGACGCAAACCCAGCTTTCTGACACTGAGCCCTAACATTGCGATCCAAAATCCTTTGGTAATGTTCAGATTTCATGATGCCTTGCACACAGTTAAGGCACCCAGAGCCAGAGGCAGCAAAACAACTCCAAAACATCTTTGTACCTCCACCATATTTGACTGTTGGTACGGTGTTCTTTTCTTTTTAGGCCTTATTCTGTTTTTGGTAAACAGTAGAATGATGTGCTTTAGCAAAAAGCTTTATCTTGGTCTCATCTGTCCACAAGATGTTTTCCCAGAAGAATTTTGGCTTACTCAAGTACAGTTTGGCAAACTGCAGTCTAGCTTTTTTATGTCTCTGTGTCAGCAGTGGGGTCCTCCTGGGTCTCCCGCCATAGCGTTTCATTTTATTCAAATGTCGACAGGTAGTTTGTGCTGGCACTGATGCATCCTGAGCTTGCAAGACAGCTTAAATTTCTTTGGAACTTAATTTTGGCTGCTTGTCCACCATCCGGACTATCCTGTGTTGCAACTTTTCATCAATTTTTCTCTTCCATCCACATCCAGTGAGATTAGCTACAGTGCCATGGGTTGTAAAGTATGTTGCGCAACGTGGACAAAGGAACATCAATTCAAGATCTCTGAAGATGGATTTGTAACCTTGAGATTATTGATATTTTTCCACAATTTTGGTTTTCAAGTCCTCAGACAGTTCTCTTCTCCTCTTTCTGTTCTCAGTTCCTAGCGTGGCACACACAGACACACAATGCAAAGATTGAGTTAACTTCTCTCCTTTTTATCTGGTTTCAGGTGTCAGTTTTTATATTGCCCACACCTGTTACTTGGCACAGGTGAGTTTGAACGAGCATTCCATGCTTGAAACAAAGTTATTTACCAACAATTCTGAAAAGGTGCCAACTATTTTGTCTGGCCCATTTTGTGTGAAAATATGTCCAGTTTGCCTTTTTTGCTCTGTTTTTTGTGTTATTGCAATACACAGAAAGAAAATAAACATGTATATAACAAAACGTGTAATTGTAATAATTTTCTGGGAGAAATACTTCATTTTCTGGAGGTGTGCCAACACTTATGGCCACGGCTGAATATATATACAGTTATATATATATATATATATATATATATATATATATATATATTGTATATATGAGAGTTACGGCTATCACTTTATTCAAGTCAACTTTTACTTTAGATTTAATGGCCAATAAGATAGAGTTGCTTTAATTAAGGTCTTAACTAATTCTTAACTGTGCTCTCCTGCATATAAATGAAAAGATAACATTTGTTGACATTGGAAAACCTGATCCTTTCGCACAGCCGGGCAATTAAGGTTCATAAAGACTGTAAAGTTTCAACTGACTTGATAATCCTACTGCAACATTGTAATGAGGAGACAATTGGTAATGAGAATGCAAATATTATAATTGCCATGTATTAAATATAGTAAAGTAAATTTAGTAAGTGCCACGGCAATACACAAACATTATAATATACTCAATAAACCTATGTGGTGTCCATACAAAGATATTATCCTTAAAATCATTTTACTTGCATTTGTAATATTAAGGCTAAGGCCCCAAGTAGCAGAGCACAACTAAAAAACTCTGCAAAAAAAAATGCAGATAAAACACATTGTGTTTTTTCCACAGTGTTTTTGCTTCGTTTTTCCTTGAAGATTTTCTTCCCTTAAGAAATCTAGAGGGAAAATATTTGCATTTCCACAGCTAAAGTTGACATCCTGCATTTCTTCAAAATGCATGCGTTTTTGAAAAAGCAGCTTTTCTGCAGCTGTTTTTTTCTGTAGTGTGTGGATAGGATTAGCAATAATCTCATTCACTTTGCTGGTACTGAAAAACAAAGTGTTTTTATTTAGCTACATTTCCACAGCAGCTAAAAATGCTGCGTTTCCATAACATGGGGGCTTAGCCTAAAGGGGTTTTCCTACAAACATAATCATATTTAAATATGTAGATAATTAAGGTTAAACATTTTATGAAATAGAAATAATTAACAATTTTCTCTAATCATCTTAGTTATGGCATTCTTTTGTCTTGCTCGGTTGCCAATGGATGTGACCATACAGGGACTTTCGGCACTTGTCAGAAACCCAGCTTTGGTTTCCTTGTTCCTTATATAGAAACAGGAAGGGGTATTGCATGCATGAGAAGATAACCTGGCCAAAAAAGGAAAATCATTGCTGGGTTTCAAAGCATAGAAAGTCCCTACATTCATGAATTGGTAATCTGTCAGTCAAAATCTGTCACCATTAAGATGTTAGGAGATCACTTTAAACCTCTATAAAATTTTAAATTATATTTTTGCAAAAATGTTTAACTATTGTCTACAAATGTAATTATTATTATGTTACCGGGAAAAAAACCTTCAAATCAGAAAAAGATTAAATTATTTTTAATTTTGGCTTATTTTTTAATATATTCTTATTTTAGTCTTGACAAAGCTCATGTATATTGTGATGTTTTTTTTGTTTGTTTTTTTTTAAAGGGAGTCTATCACTACCCCCAGCTACTTTAAACTGCTCCCATAGTGCTGTAGATGCTGTTAGCAGAATAAAAACCATACCTTAAAGGGGTTGTCCGGGATAAATGGAAATCCCTACACTAATCTAAACACCGTTCCCCCTCCTACTTTCTAAATAACATAATTAATCAAAAATGTATATTTACCCATATCCCTGGGGCAGTCATGTGACTGCCCCAGGGACATTTTGTGATGATCCAGTGATGATCCATTTCCCCATTTCCCCCATCCACTCCATCATACTTACCTTCCAGCCTTCTTCCTGTGGGACGGCTCCTACTTTTCTGACTGCTGCCACTTCTCCCAGAGCTGCTCTGCGCACTGCTGCCGATAATCTACCTCTACAGCGCAGCTCCCACACATGCGCAGTAGAGGTGGATAGTCGCTACAGAGCAGCGCTGGGAGAAGAGCGTGCGCCTGCAGTATCAGTAAAGATGGAGGGGCCATCGCGCAGGAAGAAGCCATGGAAGGAAGAGAGGTAAGTATATAATGGGGTCGGGGGTTGGGATGAGAAGGTAGGGAAGGGCTAGTAGTGGGCAGGATAGCTACAGTGACGGGGGGGTATATGGGAGGGAGGGAGAGAGAGAGGAAGGGGGGAATAAGGTGAGAGGGGTTTGTGTGGAAGTTACATAGCAGGAAGAAGAACCATGTAAACAAATGCAGAAGATACAACACAAAAGCAAAAAGGAACAGAGGTGTAGAGTATTATCTCATTTGACAAAACAATACACCAATTGCAACAGAAAGTAAATTATAAATATAAGGCACTGAGGCAAATACTAATAAAACTTAACATTTAATATTAAATAATAAAAAGGTCCCAAAAAAATAGATCAACCATCATAAATTTGCCACTCTATAGAGTCCAGCGTTATAGCAAATACATATGAAATCACCACCATATAAAGTTGTATATCATGGCAGCCATACAATTAAATAATGAAACGATCTTACCAATATCTGAAGACGGGAGTAACCCAGCAGGTGAGGCTGCATCACAGGAGAAAGAAATTGCAGTCCCTATTCCTCCCCCTAAGACACTTTCCCTTACACTCAAAATGACTCCCGCCCTAACAAGGGCAATACCAAGCTGTCCTTAAAATGACCCTATATATCCCTAGTCTCTACGCGTTTCCTGGTACAGTAACGCACCAATCATCAGGGGACTTACTAGACTATTCATAGATTCCAAAATTCTTGGTCAAAGAAGATAAATACATATAAACAAATAAATAAATAAATAAATGCTGCCTACAGTGGTAAAGCAAAGCAAATGAAACCCCACAGTGGAGGAAAAACGCTAACTGACTCCATGTAGTGACAATGGTAGCAAGATCCCAGCATCTCAGGGCAACTTATGTAGTAGTGGACTCCACCTATCAAACCAGGTGTGTCTAAACTCACATGAATGATGTTTGAAAATTGCGCTAAAATCAGCGCACACTGATGACGTCATACACAGGACCGCGTCATCTCCGTTATACTAAGAGCAATATATATCACACTGCGCATGCGCGAAATAAAAATATCGCGCATGCGCATATCCTCCCGATCTCCGGCCAATCACACTGCGCATGTGCGAAATAAAGGTATCGCGCATGCGCATATCCTCCCAATCTTCGGCCAATCGTAATGCACTGAAAACGAGCATGCGCAGTAAGATAAGCTTCTAAACACGCCCCTCAACGCGCATCAACTACGAGGGAGGTTACATTACCATCTCCTTAGCACTAACGCTTAACTAAGGCCCAAAAACACATACTACAGTTACCCGACAGCCACCCGGTTGCGAGGCAACAAAAACTCACAGGTATAAGACCGGAAGAAAACCTGGAGAGGCCCAATCAGCCTACCATCCAGGTCCAATAGCCCCAGAACATTAAGGGCTCAATTGAATCAGAAAAATAGTAACCCAGAGTAAAAATGACCAAAGTTCAAAGGGCAACAGGTCAAATGGAGACAACAAACATATACAGCAAACGAAAAATACCGCTATGATCACAAAAATGACCCCGAGGTATAAATACTGAAAGATCTCTCAATATACAAAAAATTAATAAATAAAAAAGGTTTTAAACAGGAATGTTTTTATATTGTACTGTCAAAATAACACATCCTTTCAAAAAAAATCCCACAAGGTATGATCTATCTTATTAAGTGGGAAGAGAAAGGAGGAAAGAAGGGAGAAGGGGGAAATCAAGAGAGGAGATCAAATGAAACAGCAAAAATTAAGCCGCTCATTAAGCCCATTTGGAATCTCAGTTTTTAATTGAAATATCCATTTTGTCTCGCACTGTAGTGTCATCTTAAGCCAATCACCCCCTCTTGGATGAGGTTTTACCAAGTCAATACCGGTAAATCGCAGGCAGTTTACATTACCCCCGTGGCAAGAGTTAACATGTCTCGCCACTGCAGAAGATACCAGGAGCTCCCTGAGATACCCAGAGATCACTCAAAACACTGCTAAAGGTATATGGGTGCATTTATTAACCCATTAATGGAACTAACAGACATTTAAAAAAAAAAAACATTTTTTGCCCAGAAAACCCCTTTAAGTTTCAGAACCCCAGGGATGTGTAGAAAAGCACTTTTATTCTTTATTCAAATGAGGATCTTGGAGCACAGGGGGGCGTTTTCTTCTATTACTGAGCACTGCTGTATCATCACTAAACACACCCATCCTGCATTCAGCTCAGTGGGAAGATCAACTCACACTGTCCAGGGGGACGAGCTGAATGCAGGATGGTTGTGCTGGATCTGCCATAGGGCACACATGCATACCCTGCTTCTTAAAGAGCCAGCTTGCTTGCCAGTAATTGTTCCCTAAGCTGTCTCTGTCTGTAGGTATAAAAGTCTGCAGATATAAAACTTTTCTGCCCATTTCTGACTCAGCCTGTTTCTGACCACTGCTGCCAGCTATACTACACACTGTTTGTAGTAGGTAGCCATGAAGACACATAGGTCTACTTATGAGCTGTATGTTTCACTTTTATTTTGAATGCATTAAAGTAATAAAATGGTTGCAAATGTGATGAAAACCTTTTGACATGTCTTGGGAACAGGGGCGCACTGCTAATGATGCGAAGTGAGGCGGCCGCCTCAGGCGGCACTGTCCGTCACTGTCTGGGGGGGTGGCATTTTTACTATTCAATGTAAACCAGCCCAGGACAGGCTGCTTTAAAAAACAAACAAAGCTGCGTGATACCTATCCTGGGCTGGTTTATGAGACGTCGCATCTCAGTGCAGGCGGCGATATAATGACGTCAACGCGCCGCCTACGCTGAGACACAGATGGCACAGACAAGAAGAGGCGGCGTCGGCTCCATCAAGGCATCGCAGGTGAGGATAACTTTTTTTTATATATATAAATAGGCCGTAACCTGCTGGAGTAACCCTATTTATTTACCTACCCCGCGTCTGCTCATGGCCACCTCCACTTCCCCTTCTGCTATGGGACGCAGAAAGGGAAGTGGATGCCACTGTGAGCAGCCACGGGCATCGGTGAGGCCGCGGGCCTCAAATACTACTATTATTATACTCCAGGGTCTTTTCTGTGGAGCATAATACTCTGTGCAGGGGCCACTGTGGAGCATAATACAAGTGCAGGGGCCGCTATGGAGCATAATACCCTGTGCAGGGGCCAATATGGGGCATAATACCGTGTGCAGGGGCCACTAGGGAGCATAAAACTGTGTGCAGGGGTTGCTGTAGAACATAATACCGTGTGCAGTGGCCACTGCGGGGTGTAATACCGTGTGCAGGGGCCACTATGGAGCATAATACCGTGTGCAGGGGCTGCTGCGAGACATAATACAGTGTGCAGGGGCTGCTGTGGAACATTATAGTGTGTGTAAATGGGATGCTATAAACCGGCTATGGCGCCTGTTTATATTATGCGCTGGCATTATTAAAAAGGGGCACTATTTATACAGGGTACACACGGACATTATTAATAAGGGCACTATTTATACAGGGTACACACGGACATTATTAATAAGGGGCACTATTTATACAGGGTACACACGGACATTATTAATATAAAGATACACTTGGAAGTATTATTTATTATGGGGGGTTATTTCATATTATATAATTGGGGTAGCAGCAGGATGGGGTCTTTGTGTAGGTGAGGACAATGTGGGTCAGGTGCCTGGAAAAGTGAGGAGCCAAAGATGTCTGTGCTGCAAGCTTTACAGAGACAAGTCACAGCTGGAAGAAGTGGTCATGGCAGTCCAAAGGGAAGAGAAGGGAAATGTGAAGGATTAGTAAGGGTAGTAAGGGTGGGTTCACATCTGTGAGTCCATCCGCTGCCAATCCGAGTGAAAATCCCGGGAAACAGGATAGGCATCAGATACCGACAGGTTAGCGACGCATTGGTTAAAAACCCATTCATTTGAATGGGTTTTTAAAGCAATGCGCGGGTGTGCGCTTACACCCTCTGCGCCGCAAATCCTTTTTTTTTTGTCGGAAACAAAGTTGGACATGCAGGACTTTGTGTCTGATGAAAAAAAACGGCTTCGCAGCGCAGAGGGTGTAAGCGCACACCCACGCATTGCTTTAAAAACCCATTCAAATGAATGGGTTTTTAACCAATGCGTCGCTAACCTGTCGGTATCTGATGTCTATCCTGTTTCCCGAGATTTTTACTTGGATTGGCAGTGGGCGGACTCAAGCACAGGTGTGAACCCACCCTAAGAGACGTCACCTGTAAGTCACAAAATGTTACTGCCCTGTATTCACCAAAATGATAGAGGATAAATACCTGATTGATGGGGGTCTGTCTGTTGAGACCCCTACTGGGCCTGAAAATTGTTTTTTTCCCCCCCACTGGGTGGGAATTCAGCCTGGCTGCAGCCATATATAAGTGTGTCACTTGGTGGATGGACGAACCCGCGTGGCTCTCATTCACTTCAATGGGAGTGCCAAAGATACCCGAAGTCCAGTACTCAGCTATCTGTGGTGCTCCTATGATAGAGAATGGGGGCCACGTGGGCTCGTCCATCCACCAAGCAGAAGATGTGTGAAGTTATTGTCATTGTTAATGCCATGTTGTTGATCTGATACTGAAGTAATACAAGAAGAAGAATTCTTAAAAACTGTTTTATAACTTTGCGTATTGTGTATATTGTGCGGCGATAACAGTGTGTGAAGCTAGTAGCATGGAAACTCAATGTTTTTTTTTGGGGGGGGGGGGGGCGTCTTTCTATAGTCCACCTCAGGCAGCAAAGAGGCTAGGTTCACCACTACTTGGGAATACAGTAACACATTGGAGACTGCATTTTATACTTTCCAAAAAAATTCTATTGCACTTTTATTTTCCTTTATCAAACACATTTTGATGTACATAGAAAATTCACTTCTTTAAATAGGCGTATAAGTCAGTGTTTTAGAATGACACGGCTTATTTTATTTATATATCTTGCTGAAATAAAATGTTAATTTGTCTTGCTGTGTTTGGTATTTAATCGAAGCTCAAGTTGTTTTTTATTACACTATAAGTGTGTGTAAATTGTTAGCTCTACCTGTCATTAAAATGGTATATATATATATATATATATATATATATATATATATATATAAAACACAAACTTCAAAGAACCTGTAACATCATCATCTGCATATTGTTTATGATTATGAATAAAGTATACAAGATTCACAGCTAAGCCAAGGTTCTAAAATATGTCAAGCAGATTCCTGAATTCTTTCATGCCCGCATACTGTATGTGTGTACTATTTGTATACATGACTATATCTTTATGTAAAGCTTTATGAGCAGATTCCCAGATTATTATAAACTGATTCCTAGATTCAAGACAACCAATATCCCCCCTTTTCTTTAATTACATACCAGACTTGACAACTCACCTGTTCCACTGGGCAACATACTTTTTGACCCTGATGCGACTCTTTAATATTTAATTGCAATGTGACGTCAGCTCAGTGCGGTGAATATTAAGGAAGAGATGTCTGGGGGATCGTTATAAAAGATTGTTCTATGTAAACTTTCTTTAAGTTTACTTCAGGTTTTGAACCCACAGTTTTGCGCATGGGAAGCTAGCAACATAATGACTGAGCCACAGGTCCAGGTGATCTCTGTTGGGGAATTTTTTTGATCCAATGATTCAAAAGTAAGTATTTTTCCCTGCATAATATACTAGTACATGAAAATATATCTATATATTGTATATTTTATGTGGTTTTTAAAAGCATATGCTGGCATATAAAGATATATCTCTATGCGCTCAATATGGAGAAAATGGAGTTCATCATCTTTCCACTACCTCACACAGCCCCCCTACCTGACCCATCTATCAACGTTAAAGGTGCCACACTTACCCCAGACCCACAAGTCTATAGCCTCAGGTAACCTTTGAGTCCACACTATCCTTCGAGTCTCACATTCAATGCCTCACTGCCTCCTGAACATTAATCAAATCCGCCTTATCCTCAGCCCTGCTAGTCCACGCCCTCATAATCTCCCGCTTAGACTACTGTAACACCCTTCTCCATGGACTCCCAGCAAATGTTCTCGCTCTCACTCCCCTCCAGTCCTCCCTAAACTCTGCAAATTGTTTAATCCACCTTTCCCCCCATTTTTCATCAACCTCTCCCTTCTGCCTATGCCTTCACTGGCTACCCATCACTCAGTGAGTTTAAAATGTTAACGCTGACATACAAAGTCATCCACAACCTGTCCCTTCCATACATCAATGACACTGCTAGGGATGGCTGGAGCTGGAGCTCAATTATTATGTTCCTGCCTTCCAAGTACAAAACTGTGGTTCAAGGCCTGCAGAAGCCATATAGGAAATTAATTTAAAAAAAATTTAAATGCAGGGGGACTAACGCTGTAATTTACTTTATGCTTTAGTAATTTATACATTTATAATAAATATATATTGGAAATTACTAAAATATGTTAGTAATCTTTATTAAATGACCGGCACAAAACAGAATAACATAGACAAATTTGGGATCACCATAACTGTTACAACCAAAACAATAAAATTAACACAATATTTATAGCTCTGACTCTGGGTCATGTGACTGACCCTGTTCTACTCCTGCTGTTTCTACACGGAGTGGAATGGTGTCAGTTAAATGACCCAGAGTCAGGGCATAAGCAGAGGAGGCAAAGAGACAAGATTTCTGACCCCCCCATAACTGGTGTGACGGGGTCCTGGATGTATATTACTAGGTTTACTTATATAGTGCAATGAGTACACTGCAGCGAAATCTGACCTTTATTTCTTGGTGCTGGTCACTCTTCTATCCTTTCTTTTATAATCATTCAAGCAGGATTGGGTCTTATCCTTGTATGTCCATGAAACAGCTGTAGTTTCCACATGGGTTTAGATTAAGTACACTACTTATTTACACGTCATTTATGAAAATATTATATTAAATAGTTATCTACACAGCAGTAAGTCTCCACAGCACCAAAATATTCTGTTCTATTAACAACATCTAAAAAAAAAACCTCAGCTTAAATAGTTCTCTTCATTTCTATTTCATATTTTTTCATAATTAAAAAACCAAAACTAAAAACTAAAGAAACACGCAGTTCCCTCAATATACTAAAGGTTGTTAGTTGGAGCGGTTCAGGTTAGCAGAGATTAATGTTTGCCAAATAGAATGGTTCTGAACATGTCCTATTATCTAACATACATTAAAACTATTATACTCTGGAATATAATTGTGACCTGTTGCTGAACTTAGCATGGCATGCCCAAGGGCTCCACTGGAATTTTCCATCTAGCACAAAAGATCACACAGGATTTCTTCTGCCCACCATATTGTCCTAATACATCAGACTAGGGTGACATATGTTTACACTAAAGTTGCCAATAACCCACTTAAGATCCTCTTCTGGGTTTTACAATACTAATCACTCATGTTGGATGGCATGTTTTCATGAGGATACTATACTCTTAGGGACTTTTGCTGCCTCCTGGCATGCTTTTATAAGAAGAGAAATATATGTTTCAGAAAAGAAAACTACTTCATTGTGAAAAGAAGACATACACAAGTTTTTCTAGAGCAATTCTCATACAAAGCCAGAAGGAATGTGAGAAGTTTGTTGCTGTAGAGTGCAAATGTATACAACCTTGTATATGTCTAAAGAATGTTTTATGAAAACCATTAAAAGCCATCTATCCTTAACTATTAATTGTAGCCAATGAGTATTATGACCATATTACAGGACCTAAAGTAACTTTTCAAAGTAAGTACATTTTTCTCTTAATTAAGCTTGACAGATCAAGTAAACCGTTTTTTTCTGAATATATCATATTAATATTTGGTCACTGAACATTTATGCTAGATTCACACCAGCGTCGCCTCTCCATTGCTTAGGTCTGTCAGGGGACCAAAACAATGGAGAGGCAGACTGATAAAACAGCAGTTACACATGGAGACCGACAGACCTCATTGACTATAATGGGGTCCATCTGGTGTCCCTTATGTTGAACTGAAACAGGTGAAGGAAAAAGTCCTCTGTGGAGGAGTTTTTCCTCTGCAAATTTTCCAATGGAGATTCTGGCACAAATGCGAATATAGCCTTATTTATTCCTTAGCACTGGCACATCGCCCCCTGTCCCATTTGACACTCACAATCAAATTTACTTATCATAGATACAATATCACAGTATCTATTTGGGTCAATTTGATATAAAATCAATTAACCTACCAGTATGGCCACAATGCCCAAACTTTCTGAGGTTTTATAGTAATCGGTATGTAATGGAGAGTGGGTTGTTGACCCACTATGTCACCAAAAAGGTCTTTCTTAGTGCAACTCCTAAGGGCATTATCTAAGTGGTCCCTCCTGGTATTCACCCTTTAACCCCTGTATGGGGATCTGGACTTCGCTGCAGGGAGACCAGGTTGCTCCCAGTGTTGGTGACAGCTGACCAGACAGGTGAAGGACTATGGTGGAGCACACCAACAAAATGGGCAAACACAGAACGTAAATACAGAGTGAAGTCAGAGCAGACTGCTTACATGCAAATAAAATAACCAAACAGGTAGTCAGGACTGAATCAGGAATCCAAGGTAGGGCATATACTATGCATGGGAGTCCATAGCATAAAATGTGGAGACCAGGACAGGTAGCAGAGATACATATTAAATCAGAAGTTCATAGCAGAAGGCCAGAAGGTGAGAACAGGTAACAGAGGTATGTAGTAAATCAGAAGTCCATAGTAGAAGGCCTAGAGATCAGGGTAGGTAGCAGAGGTATGTACTAAATCAGAAGTCCAAAGCAGAAGACCAGAAGGCCCAGAAAGGTGACAAAGTATGAACTCAAATCAGGAACAGGCACAGGTAATACACATGAGTACAGACAGAAGGACAAACGTCCACAAAATGAAAAGAATACTAACAGTAAAACTAAATGTTTAATGATAAAGAAATTATTGTTCCACATGGTTTGGAGAATTTGGATGAAAATTTAGAAGATTTGGAGAAAAACAACTTTGAAGTCTTATGCAGAACAGGGAGTTAGTGCACTGGATGTGGGCCTTCTGCTCCCTGGAGCATTTCTTTTGTAGTCCTATCAACTCCTGCCTGCGCTAACCCCTACAGAGTTGATTTTCCCTCTGCTATGACATCACCTGTTCTAATTAAGCAGCAAGATTAGTACTCCCAGGGCTGAAGTCCCGCCCCCAACTGCCATATTTGCTTCAAAGACTTCAAAGTTGTGTTTCTCAAAATCTTCAAACGTGCCATACATAACAGCAGTTGACAATAATGTGCCATAATAACATGCTGTTTATCAGTGTAATGTGCTTTGTAATGCAGTGGTGAACGATAGACTCTCTTTAAAATGAAATCGTTAGTATACATTATAAGTCTAGATTTGTACAATTTGGACACTGTGAATTATTATTATTATTTATTTATATAAGTTCTCCCAATACAGTATATATCTAACATCCTCATATATTATATTTTTAGCCAAACACATGCCAAAAGACTGCCCTTTTGTCAAGTTTGACCAATTGAACAACAACTGAATAAGAAATAGTATTATAGAGTAACAAGCAATAACCTATGGCCTGACAAACAGCTGGAATTGCCAAATTAATAGATTATATACTATGCTAAGGTGTTGGTGGCTCCAGCAACATTTTGCAAAGTATGTTAGGCTCATATTGTTTAAAAGCTTTTCCAGGTATGACTAGAGTAATGACTCAATTTTTTTGACTTCAAAGAAAGCTGCTGGAAGAAACTTTTGATGACTAAGCAAGAGCCTGCTGTGAGTTGTTTTTACATAACTTAAATTCACCTCCTTGTTGTTTTAAATTCTTACATTTTTAAAGGGAAAAATGTTTAGCCTGCTTTCATCCAGACAGGTAATTTAAATGAAACATGATAGAAGTTAATTACTTTAAAGTGCAAACCAATGATCAAAAGTACAAAATTATAATGACTTTAACTAATTATCATAATTAAAGGGGAAAAGTAATTAGCTTACCGGGTAAGTAAGACAAGCTTGAGAATAAATAGCTTAGAAAATATCATGTTTTCCTAGTAATAGAAAGTTTTTCTTGACAGAATCAAATTAAATAAGCGTAATATATGCATGTATGTACAGTTACAGCATCCTAAAAGGGAAACTAAAAAAACATGCATCGGTTCTTATTAGTTCTCATAATTTTCTATAATAAAATCTATTTTTAGTGAATACTTATTAAACATCTAAATTATTTGGTAGTAATTTTAGCACAAGTAAATACTCTAATTTGCATGATTATATACTTTGTGCAATATTAAAGGGGTTACCCACTTTCTAATATTGATGGCCTATCCTTAGGCCATCACATCTCAGCACTGAGATAAGGTACTGTATAACTGTAGTTGCTATAGTAATCTTCTACACATTTACACATTTCTTCTTGCTAAGTCTTGTTTTACTAATTTAAGTGTTAAAGTGGTTATCCACTTTTTAATATTGCTGGCCTATCCTTAGGATAGGTCATCAATATTAGACCTGCAAGGCTTTGACACTGGGGACCCTTGCAGATCAGCTACTTCGGGACCATGCAGCTTCTGGTAATGTTTACATGTTGGGAGCGGCACTGCTCACTCGCCATACAGCATAGTGGCAGCTTTAGGTAGCACAATCTACTGAAGTCCATGAGTCAATGCTGCAGTACCTAAAGCTGCCTCTACACATTCTACGATTACTGAGCAGCGCAGTTCCCAACACGTAAACATTAGCAGGAGCCACTCTGTCCCAGAGCAGCTGATCTGCAAGGGTCCCCAGTGTCAGAGCTTTGCAGATCTAATATTGATGACCTATCCTAAGAACAGGCCTGCAAAATTAGAAAGTGGCTAGAAAAACAAACTAACCTAGCAAACAAACCTAGCAAACAAAATTTGTAAATGTCCAGAATGTTACTATAGTAACTACAGTTATACAATACCTTATTTCAGTCCTGAGATGTGATTCTTAGACATTACCAACCCAAATACAAAAGATACAACAGGCTGGACTTACACATATTTCTTTTCTGTCTGGCTTTCCACGTTCATGTTTTGTTCAAGTTTCGGTTGCTGTTTTTGATGCCAAAACCAGGCGTGGATTGAATAACAGAGGAATAGTAGCACCTGTCCTATATGCTTTCTCCACCTTTATGATTGACACCTGGTTTTGGTTTCAAATACAACAAAAAACCTGAACAAAACCTGAATGTGGAAACCCAACCTTACTAAGAGTAGCATGCTTTTATTAATTGCAATGATGTCTAGCACTTTCTACTATGCAAAACAGCGGTAAGCTAGTAGCCATTAAATGTTTTTTTTTCTGGGACTTATTAAATGATTACCTAATTGATTAAAACAACTAATCTGCAGGGTTCCCGGATGTTGGACCCCAAGGATCTTCAATGAATGACCTATTCCATGGATATCATTAATTAAAAAAGTAACAAGAAAAAACAAGTACACCATGCATAGTAAAAATGTGCTACCCAGCTGAAATGTGTAGTAAACTGTGCTACTCATTATTACAATAAAACAATGTAGTTATAAATTAAAAAAAACATAGTGTAAAAAAAATCCCCTACTTATTTCTGTCAGATGCAGTGTTGAGATGCAGACCTGCAGCAGATAGAACTCACCATGCACGTCAATGTTCACACATACACACATCACTAATCAAGCTAGTTGTTAAAGGGATTCTCTCATTGGGAAAACCCATTTTTAAATAACAGCACATCGTAATAGCCTTTAGAAAGTCTATTCGTCTCCTACCTTTCTTTTTGTGATCCGTGCCACCGTTTTCTATATTTTTCTTATTTCCCCTGTGCTCACGTCACACGCTGTTTTCAAAATCCAGCACCACCTCTCTCTTCATCTCCTGACATCGGTTGTCTCCGACTGCACATGTTCATCGGCCATTTTCATGTAGCCTCTTACAAGAGCCGTACTGCGCCTGTGCAGTATGGCTCGTGTAATTCTAAGGAGTACAGAGCATACTGAGCATTCTCAGTAGCTCCGTACCTGCCTAAACCTGAAAGTGAAGCCATCCTGGCTTCAATGGGTGTAGATAGGCGGCCATAAACAGGTAAGTAACAGCAAGCTCTTGTAAGAGGCCACATGAAAATGGCCGATGGACAGGAGACGAAGAGAGAGGCATCGCTGGATTTTGAAAACAGCGTGTGACGTGAGCACAGGGGATGCCCTCTGTACATTTTGAAGACTGGTGGAACGCCCCTGTGCATCCTGAAGAGTGATTTGCATAATCACGAAATAAGAAAAATATAGTATACGGCGGCGCAGATCACAAAAAGAAAGGTAGGAGACGAATAGCCTTTCTAAAGGCTATTACAACTTGCTGTTATTTAAAAGTGGGTTTTCCCAATGATAGAATCCCTTTAAGAATTAGATGCATATTGATATAGATAGAAGTAGAAGGCATTATTATTTTCTCTCTTGCTCCCCAGCTCTGCAGAGAGGCTATCTGCATGAATTGTATATATTTTTCTTGATTATTATTATTATTTCCATGCATTTGGATGAATGAGGAACGCTAAACACAGATATCAAATCTATGATGTCAAATATAATACAGCCATTATTGGTCAAATCTTACAGTTTTTAGTGTTTAAAGGTTCTCCTGTACTGGTTTTCATTTAGTGATTTTCAGTGTCGTCACAAATGAAAATGATTGTACATTAGAAATCACATTAAACATCTCAGCCATAAAAAATGTATGGTGTATAAAGGTAGCTTAAGAATTATGACAGCCTTTCTTATTGCAAATCCCAAGAAGCAGGACCTTCTTCAGAGGTGAATAACTTGTTGATGCCTAACCCTCATATATTCAATACACATTTCCTAGATTACAAATCAATAAATCTATTAGTAATGTATGACAACAACAATAGCAATTCAGCATGCGGCAGTAGCATTCTGCTTAAGGTTTAGACTATGTATAAAGAGTAACAGGTCTTAGCTGCACATCTGAAAAATATATATCAAAGATCATACTAAAGTCTTTACTGTAGTTCAATTCTTGTAAGACAAATCCTAACTACAAATGTTAAAAGAGGAGGTGCAAAATCTTTAATTCACTGCCTGTAAAGGAAGAAATGTATTTACATGCCTGTGCCAAACGCTGTAATGTCTATAAGAGACAGAAATGCAGCTGACCAACATTGAAAAAAACAGCAAATAAGGACAACTATCCAAACATTTGCAGAAAAATGTGAATAATAGTGGAATTATAATGAGAAGACATATAAATTCAGATAATTTGTGCAAAAGAAATATACAATTACTCTGATACATTGTTCCAAAGATAAGGAACCAAGTACAGTATATACTGAATGCATGATGAGAATAGATCTACATAAAAGTGAATCAAGATGTAGATATGATGCAAGTACAATATGCATTTCATAAACCTGTTGCCTACATTATATATAACTCTGATAAACCATCAGGGCTGGAGTGGGATTAAAAAGAAACCCAGGTACAGAAACCCCAACAGCCTCATATAATACCCTCTGTATCACAGAAACATGGTGATATTTCTTTTCTTTTTCACACTCCTCAATACTCCCTTATATACAATGGGGGGGGAAGTATTTAGTCAGCCACCAATTGTGCAAGTTCTCTCACTTAAAAAGATGAGAGAGGCCTGTAATTGACATCATAGGTAGACCTCAACTATGAGAGACAAAATGAGAAAACAAATCCAGAAAATCACATTGTCTGATTTTTAAAGAATTTATTTGCAAATTATGGTGGAAAATAAGTATTTGGTCAATAACAAAAGTTCATCTCAATACTTTGTTATATATCCTTTGTTGGCAATGACAGAGGTCAAACATTTTCTGTAAGTCTTCACAAGGTTGGCACACACTGTTGCTGGTATGTTGGCCCATTCCTCCATGCAGATCTCCTCTAGAGCAGTGATGTTTTGGGGCTGTCGCTGGGCAACATGGACTTTCAACTCCCTCCAAAGGTTTTCTGTGGGGTTGAGATCTGGAGACTGGCTAGGCCACTCCAGGACCTTGAAATGCTTCTTACAAAGCCACTCCTTCGTTGCCCTGGTGGTGTGCTTGGGATCATTGTCATGCTGAAAGACCCAGCCACATTTCATCTTCAATGCCCTTGCTGATGGACGGAGGTTTGCACTCAAAATCTCTCGATACATGGCCCCATTCATTCTTTCATGTACATGGATCAGTCGTCCTGGTCCCTTTGCAGAGAAACAGCCCCAAAGCATGATGTTGCCACCCCCATGCGTCACAGTAGGTATGGTGTTCTTTGGATGCAACTCAGCATTCACTTTCCTTCAAACACGATGAGTTGTGCTTCTACCAAACAGTTCTACTTTGGTTTCATCTGACCATATGACATTCTCCCAATACTCTTCTGGAACATCCAAATGCTCTCTAGCAAACTTCAGACAGGCCCGGATATGTACTGGCTTAAGCAGGGGGACACGTCTGGCACTGCAGGATCTCAGTCCCTGGTGGCATAGTGTGTTACAGACGGTAGCCTTTGTTACGTTAGATCCAGCTTTCTGCAGGTCATTCACTAGGTCCCCCCGTGTGGTTCTGGGATTTTTGCTCACTGTTCTTGTGATCATTTTGACCCCACGGGGTGAGATCTTGCGTGGAGCCCCTGATCGAGGAAGATTATCAATGGTCTTGTATGTCTTCCATTTTCTAATTATTGCTTCCACAGTTGATTTCTTCACACCAAGCTGCTTGCCTATTGCAGATTCAGTCTTCCCAGCCTGGTGCAGGTCTACAATTTTGTTTCTGGTGTCCTTCCACAGCTCTTTGGTCTTCACCATAGTGGAGTTTGGAGTGTGACTGTTTGAGGTTGTGGACAGGTGTCTTTTATACTGATAACAATTTCAAACAGGTGCCATTACTACAGGTAATGAGTGGAGGACAGAGGAGCCTGTTAAAGAAGAAGTTGCAGGTCTGTGAGAGCCAGAAATCTTGCTTGTTTGTAGGTGACCAAATACTTATTTTCCACCATAATTTGCAAATAAATTCTTAAAAAATTAGACAATGTGATTTTCCGGATTTGTTTTCTTATTTTGTCTCTCATAGTTGAGGTCTACCTATGATGTCAATTACAGGCCTCTCTCATCTTTTTAAGTGGGAGAACTTGCACAATTGGTGGCTGACTAAATACTTTTTCCCCCACTGTATGTAAAC
This sequence comes from Leptodactylus fallax, assembly GCA_947044405.1. Classification (NCBI taxonomy): domain Eukaryota; kingdom Metazoa; phylum Chordata; class Amphibia; order Anura; family Leptodactylidae; genus Leptodactylus; species Leptodactylus fallax. The sequence continues at coordinate 11,563,934 of CAMRHE010000021.1, forward strand.
CTGACAACACCAAAGTGCACCACAGAATACCTTCCCCGAACCCCCAAATACCAAAGTGCAACACAATATCCTTCCCCAGCAGCATCAAATACCACAGCAAAGCACAAAATACCTCACTAGAACTGTGAAAAAAAAATCTAGAAAAAATCCATACCTATTACATCCAATATGTCCTAGGATTGTACACATTTTCTTTTCTCATCTCCTCCAGCCCCAAGACATTTCTGTAAAGTTTGCCACATAAACATTTTAGGTTTCTCATGTCCTGCTGCTACCCATTAATACTGTGCGCTTAATACCATAATAGTGCCCTATAGAGAAAAGTACTGACGACAGAGAGAAGAACAAACACTCCAGCAAATTCTTAGTGCCTCCCCATACTATGATGTTGCTGATTATGGTGGTTCTTCACTCATTATAATGTCCCTTAGTGCTCCTCACACAATATAATGTCCCATACTGCTCCCCACATAAAATAATATTCCCCTTCTGGCCCCCACACAGTATAACATCCCGTAGCAGCCCTCCACTCAACATAATGTCCCATAGTGGCCCTCCACACAGTATAATGTCCCATACTGGTCCACCCATACAGAATGTCCTGAAACTGGTAACAGGATTAAGTTCAGCAGAGGGATGTTGTTGCAGAACCATTTATAAAATTTAAAGGATCAGGACAGGTGTCCCACTCTTTGAACCGCAGCTCAACTCACTGAGAATCTGCCTGGTCTGATAGTATGCCAGTCCAAGCCTGGTAGTGATCATAACTAATCACACAGTGATAAAGATAATATCTGATATATTAAAAATATAGTTGACGACACATAGTATCTTGGCAATTTAATTGATGCATAGTATGTGAAATATAGTGACTGCTGCAAGTAATTAGAATGATACAACCATTTAAGTATAAAAAGGAAAGAAAAACAAATTAATACAAAATTATAATATGGCATAGTATGTATGACATAATGAACTCTTTCAAATTTTACTTAAGGGGAGCATTTTTCATAAAGTCTCCATATTATCTTATCTCTATCGGTATGCAGGTATAAAAGTCTGTTTCAGTAGACGCATCCAGCCTCAGCAATTAGGTTCCTAGCTTGCTAGAATACAGCTAAGGTGTTTCTGTGTACTGCTTGATTTACTGAGTTTGACCTCGAATTATTCCCTGATTTTTTTCCCTGCCTGCTACCACTACTATCTTCTGACTACCTGTTCTTGGTTTGTTCCTGGCCACTGAACCATGGTTTCTTCTTGGCTACTCCTGACCTCCTGAATGTTTACTCTCTCTGCACAAACTCTGCCAGCCCTGACTGTATACTTGTCCTCTGACTTTGCATGTATGCTGCCAGCCCTGATCCCTGCAAGTATACTACCGTTCAAAAGTTTGGGGTCGCCCAGACAATTTTGTGTTTTGCATGAAAACTCACACTTTTATTTATCAAATGAGTTGCAAAATGAATAGAAAATATAGTCAAGACAATGACAAGATTAGAAATAATGATTTTTATTTGAAATAATAATTTTCTCCTTCAAACTTTGCTTTCGTCAAAGAATGCTCCATTTGCAGCAATTACAGCATTGCAGACCTTTGGCATTCTAGCTGTTAATTTGCTTAGGTAATCTGGAGAAATTTCACCCCATGCTTCCAGAAAGCCCTCCCACAAGTTGGATTGGCTTGATGGGCACTTTTTGCGTACCATACGGTCAAGCTGCTCCCACAACAGCTCAATGGGGTTGAGATCTGGTGACTGCGCTGGCCACTCCATTATAGATAGAATACCAGCTGCCTGCTTCTTCCCTAAATAGTTCTTGCATAATTTGGAGGTGTGCTTTGGGTCATTGTCCTGTTGTAGGATGAAATTGGCTCCAATCAAGCGCTGTCCACAGGGTATGGCATGGCGTTTCAAAATGGAGTGATAGCCTTCCTTATTTAAAATCCCTTTTACCTTGTATAAATCTCCCACTTTACCAGCACCAAAGCAAACCCAGACCAGCACATTATCTAACCATGCTTGACAGATGGCGTCAGGCACTCTTCCAGCATCTTTTCAGTTGTTCTGCGTCTCACAAATGTTCTTCTGTGTGATCCAAACACCTCAAACTTTGATTCGTCTGTCCATAACACTTTTTTCCAATCTTCCTCTGTCCAATGTCTGTGTTCTTTTGCCCATATTAATCTTTTCCTTTTATTAGCCAGTCTCAGATATGGCTTTTTCTTGGCCACTCTGCCCTGAAGGCCAGCATCCCTGAGTCACCTCTTCACTGTAGACGTTGACACTGGCGTTTTGCGGGTACTATTTAATGAAGCTGCCAGTTGAGGACCTGTGAGGCGTCGATTTCTCAAACTACAGATTCTAATGTACCTGTCTTGTTGCTCAGTTGTGCAGCGGGGCCTCCCACTTCTCTTTTTACTCTGGTTAGAGCCTGTTTGTGCAGTACTCTGAAGGGAGTAGTACACACCATTGTAGGAAATCTTCAGTTTCTTGGCAATTTCTTGCATGGAATAGCCTTCATTTCTAAGAACAAGAATAGACTGTCGAATTTCACATGAAAGTTCTCTTTTTCTGGCCATTTTGAGAGTTTAATCGAACCAACAAATGTAATACTCCAGATTCTCAACTAGCTCAAAGGAAGGTCAGTTTTATAGCTTCTCTAACCAGCAAAACTGTTTTCAGCTGTGCTAACATACTTGCACAAGGGTTTTCAAGGATTTTCTAAACATCCATTAGCCTTCTTACACAGTTAGCAAACACAATGTACCATTAGAACACTGGAGTGATGGTTGCTGGAAATGGACCTCTATACACCTATGTAGATATTGCATTAAAAACCAGACGTTTGCAGCTAGAATAGTCATTTACCACATTAACAATATATAATGTGTATTTTTGATTCATTTAATGTTATCTTCATTGAAAAAACTGTGCTTTTCTTTCAAAAATAAGGAAATTTCTAAGTGGCCCTAAACTTTTGAACGGTAGTGTATTTAGACTCAACTTCTGCTTGACCCTTAGTGCTCTGCACCGTAGTTCCTGACCTGCATGGTCAGCTGTCACAAACACTAGGAGCACTGCAAGAGAAGTCTACATCTCCATATGGAGGTAAAATGATGAAGAGCTGGGAGGCTGCTCAGACAGTGCCCTTAGGAGTGGCTCAAAGCTAAACCAGTTTGGTGGTACAGTGGTTCCAGAACCCACTGTTCATTACATTTGTCTTATTGAGACCACACCAACAACCACAATATGAAAGAAATAACAAATACAGTTTATGTCCCACATAGTTTTTCTAGAAATGTTCAATTCCTGGCTTTTTCATCAAATTAACAACACTAACACTCATAGATCTAGTTTATTGAGTAGCCCTTGAATAAATCTAATTTTAACCATGCAATTAAAAATGCAGATGCAATCTAAAAACATACATACAGTACATGCATTAAACAACATACAGATTTTGTTGCAGATTTACTAATACTGTTAATGTTTTAGACAGCACAACCTCTCACTCCAGCACTATCAAACAATTATCACTGAGCAGCACAAAATACCTAAGCAGAAGCATCAAGCACCATAGTACAGAATCCTTCAACCTTTCTAGCCACAGACTGCACTGATTGAATTATCAGCCTAGTTCCTTCTCTTGATCCCCTGCTTTGTGTCAAAACTGATTCACCTTTCAGTCTGCCTCACAGTTTACGATAGTGTACGACATCTAGGTGTTGGTTTAGTTTCCAACACAAATACTCCACAATTTTTGGTACATTTTCGGTGCACAGTGTCGTATCGTAAGCCTTACCCCTGTTCTAAAGAACCAAGTCCCCATTTTCTGCCCCTTCGTGTCTACAGCATGTGGTAGTGTTTGTGCAGCATCTTTGACAATTTGGCTTTTCTTAATAGGTACATATTGAACCATTTACAAAATGATTGACGAGTGTTATAATTCATGTCCTTATTTCTCCTAAAAAATGACAAATATGCAGCAGGAAAATGGAATTAGTGGCATTAAATATATAATAGGTCCATAATTATTATTTTCAGTACTATCAAGTGGCACTGGTTGAACTTTGGAGAATTATTAGAATTCATTTAGCAAGTATTCTTCATTTTTATTATTGATTTTTTTTTCTACAAAACCCCTTTTTACATTTACAATAAATTTTTAGAAGTGTTACCCTTCAGTCGAAAAATTTAACTCTGAATCACTTAAGAAGATAAGGTCATATGCATACTGTAGTAATACTCTACAAGTATAATCTTATGGAAATTGAACATAAAACATAATGGATTGTTCAAACATATTTCAATGTTCTGAAAATGGAAAAATTAAATGAAATTGTCTTTTTATATTTGCTTTTCAGTTGCCTGCAATTTAGAAAAAATCATATGCAGTGCAGTTTATTTGTAATAGCAGACAGGGTGCCAGGTGGGATGAAAAATAAATGTAATTGTTTGAAGAGTATTGAATCAGATTAGCATGGATTAACACATTTATTCTAAAATACATAATGTGAAGTGTTTGAGAGGCACTGTTCATCAGTCTTTGATACTTCGTGTATACTTCTCTCTAGAGAATGTTACAACCATTTGACCTTGATGGAAAGCGGACAAAACGCATAGTTCATCTGATATTATTAATAATAATAATAATAATAATAATAATAATAATAATAATAATACATTTTATTTATATAGCGCCAACATATTCCGCAGCACTGTACAATTTGTAGGGTTCAAGTACTGACAAAAAATATACATTACAAAGAAATAGTCAATTCACACAATGGGACTGAGGCCCCTGCTCGCAAGAGCCTACAATCTATGAGGTAGAGGGGATGACACAAGAGGTAGCAGGGGCAGCAACAGACATAGCATTGCTTGTACAATGGTCAGACAATTTTGTAATAGAGGTTACTGTCATTACACATATATAAAGCTGTATGAGCCGTCACCAGTCGTGTCCTTTAATGTGCAGATGGTGCCTGGACATATAAAGTTAGTCTGATACGGCATCATATTCTGAAGGAAATGTTGGAGCATCAACAGAGGAGGGTACGTTTTAGGGATTCTAACTACGGAAGGGTTTACTTGTTGTATTTGTATTTGTATCTGCTTATCTTTGCTGCTGTAACACACTGAATTTCCCCATTGTGGGACTATTAAAGGACTATTATTATTATTATTATTATTATTTAGGAATTGTGATAGGCTTGTCTGAAAAGATATGTCTTTAGTTTATGCTTGAAGCTGTGGAAATTGGGGGTTAATCTAATACTCCAGGATAGAGCATTCCAGAGAAGTGGTTCAACTCGGGAGAAGTCTTGTATACGAGCGTGGGAGGTTCTGATAATAGAAGATCTTACTCTTAGGTCAATGAGTGAACAGAGAGTATGGGTTGGGCGATAGACAGATGAGGGAGGAAATGTAGGGAGGTGCAGCATTATGGAGAGCCTTGTTGATGAGGGTGATAAGTTTATATTGTATTCTGTATTGAGTAGGCAGCCAATGTAGTGACTGGCACAGACCAGAGGCATCGCTGTAGCATCTAGACTGATAGATGAGCCTGGCCACCGCATTAGTAAGGAGTTACAGTAGTCAAGGCGAGAGTGAATCAGGGCAACAATAAGTGTCTTTAGTGAATTTGTGGTAAGGAAAGGGTGGATTCTGGAGAAGTTTTTGAGGTGGAGATGACATGAGCGTGCGAGGGATTGGATATGGGGGGTGAAGGAAAGGTCTGAGTCAAACAAAACCCCGAGGCCGCGGGCATACTGCCTAGGAGTTATGGTAAGACTGGAGACTGCAATGGAGATATCAGGGACAGATCTATTAGATGGTGGAAACATCAGGAATTTAGTCTTTGAGAGATTCAGTTTCAGATAGAGCAAAGACATGATATTTGAGACAGCAGAGAGACAGTCACTGGTGTTCTGTATTAGTGCAGGAGTGATGTCACGGGATGACGTATATAATTGGGTGTCATCAGCATAAAGATGGTACCGAAAGCCAAATCTAGTGATGGTTTGTCCAATGGGGGCTGTGTAGAGGGAGAAGAGCAGGGGACCTAGGACCGAGCCCTGAGGAACACCAATGGCAAGGGGAAGAAACAGAGCCCGCAAATGATACACAGAAAGTGCGGTTAGAGAGATAAGAGGAGAAAATACAAAAGTGTCAAATGACACCTCAAAAAGTCGGTCCCATAAATGGTGTGAAAATGGAAAACAAACAGTGTGATCCAAATCAGAATAATCAAAACCAAGACAAAGACAAGCACAAGAACAGGAAGTACACAGACACAGACAGCATCAGGCCAGGAAAGATGAGGGTGGGAGGGGAACAAAGTGCCACTTTTTAAAGAATTTTGTAGCATGTAATTAACCCCTCAGCTCAGTACTATTATGGTGCTGTAATGCCGCGGGCACAGAAGCTGTACCTGCGGCATTACATCCTGCTCTCGACTGTATTACACAGCCGAGGGGCGGGACCAGCCGCCGGAGTCGGAAGATACTCTGGAGGATTAACCCCCTGGATGCCATGATCAATAGCGATCACGGCATCCAGGGGGTCCAGGGGCAAGATGGCCCCCCCTTTTCCCTCTTTGGACCCCCTGCGATAAGATGTACTATGTATTGCAGGGAATGTGAGTCTGAATATTTTTTTTTTTTTGACCACCCCGGTCCTTCACCTGTTATATTCTGGGGTCTGAAAAGACCCTAGAGCCGTGATCGCGAACCTATGGCACGCGTGCCAGAGAAGGCACGCAGAGCCCTCTCAGTTGCCACGCGCGCCGTCGCCATAATAGCTCACTAACGGGGAATCCGGTACAGGATTCCCCATTAGTGAGCGATTGCTTCTTTCAGCTGTATGTGCAAATGCATCTACAGCTGAGCTGTCAGTGTAGGCCGCAGGACCACTGCTTACACGGTAGATGCTAGATCAGTAAAGGCTAAATACTGTACTCTGGAAGGACCTTCTGACGTCATAAGGTCACATGACAGGTTAGGCGTGTCTTTACTTGTAAGAAGGTCCTTCCACATGAAGAAAAGTTGTGTCCCCGTGCAGTGGAGGAACATGGAGAGATATGGGGTGCAGGGTGTAGTGTGGGGGGTAGAGATGTGGGGTGCAGGGTGTAGTGTGGGGGAAAGATGCAGAGTGTAGTGTGGGGGGGAAAAATGTGGGGTGTAGTGTGGAGGGAGAGATGTTGAGTGTAGAGTGTTGGGGGAGAGATGTGGGGTGTAGTATGGGGGAGAGATGTGGGGTGTAGTGTGGGGGTAGAGATGCGGCGTGCCGTGTGGGGGAGAGATGTGGGGTGTAGTGTGGGGGGAGAGATGCGGGGTGTAGTGTGAGGGGAGAGATGCGGGGTGTGATGTGGGGGAGAGATGTGGGGTGTAGTGTGGGGGAGAGATGCGGGGTGTAGTGTGGGGGAGAGATGTGGGGTGTAGTGTTGGGGGAGAGATGTGGGGTGCAGGGTGTAGTGGGGGAAGAGATGTGGGGTGTAGTGTGGGGAGAGAGATGCGGGGTGCAGTGTGGGGGGAGAGATGCGGGGTGCAGTGTGTAGTGTGGGGGGAGAGATGCAGGTGTAGTGTGGGCGGGGAGAGATGCGGGGTGCAGTGTGTAGTGTGGTGGGAGAGATGTAGGTGTAGTTTGGGGGAGAGATGTGGGGTGCAGGGTGTAGTGTGGGGGAGAGATGTGGGGTGTAGTGTGGGGGAGAGATGTGGGGTGTAGTGTGGGGGAGAGATGTGGGGTGTAGTGTGGGGGGAGAGGTGTAGGTTGTAGTGTGGGGAGAGATGCGGGACGCCGTGTGGGGGAGAGATGCGGGATGTAGTGTGGGGGAGAGATGCGGGGTGCAATGTGGGGGAGAGATGTGGGGGGAGAGATGTGGGGTGTAGTGTGGGGGAGAGATGCGGGATGCAGTGTGGGGGAGAGATGCAGGGTGCAGTGTGGGGTGAGAGATGTGGGGTGCAGTGTGGGGGAGAGATGTGGGGTGTAGTGTGGGTGTAGAGATGCGGCGTGCCGTGTGGGGGAGAGATGTGGGGTGTAGTGTGGGGGGAGAGATGCGGGGTGCAATGTGGGTAGAGATGTGGGGGGAGAGATGTGGGGTGTAGTGTGAGGGGAGAGATGCGGGGTGCGATGTGGGGGAGAGATGTGGGGTGTAGTGTGGGGGAGAGATGTGGGGTGCAGTGTGGGGGAGAGATGTGGGGTGTAGTGTTGGGGGAGAGATGTGGGGTGCAGGGTGTAGTGGGGGAAGAGATGTGGGGTGTAGTGTGGGGAGAGAGATGCGGGGTGCAGTGTGGGGGGAGAGATGCGGGGTGCAGTGTGTAGTGTGGGGGGAGAGATGCAGGTGTAGTGTGGGGGGGAGAGATGTGGGGTGCAGTGTGTAGTGTGGTGGGAGAGATGTAGGTGTAGTTTGGGGGGAGAGATGTGGGGTGCAGGGTGTAGTGTGGGGGTGAGATGTGGGGTGTAGTGTGGAGGAGAGATGTGGGGTGCAGGGTGTAGTGTGGGGGAGAGATGTGGGGTGTAGTGTGGGGGAGAGATGCGGGATGTAGTGTGGGGGAGAGATGCGGGGTGCAATGTGGGGGAGAGATGTGGGGGGAGAGATGTGGGGTGTAGTGTGGGGGAGAGATGCGGGGGTGCAGTGTGGGGGAGAGATGCGGAGTGCAGTGTGGGGAGAGAGATGTGGGGTGCAGTGTGGGGGAGAGATGCGGGGTGTAGTGTGGGGGGAGAGATGTGGGGTGCAGGGTGTAGTGGGGGGAGAGATGTGGGGTGTAGTGTGGGGGGGAGAGATGTGGGGTGTAGTGTGGGGGGGATAGATGTGGGGTGCAGTGTGGGGGGGAGAGATGTGGGGTGTAGTGTGGAGGGAGAGATGCGGGGTGCAATGTGGGTAGAGATGTGGGGGGAGAGATGTGGGGTGTAGTGTGGGTGGAGAGATGTGGGGTGTAGTGTGGGGGGAGAGATGTGGGGTGCAGTTTGGGGAGGGAGAGATGTGGGGTGCAGGGTGTAGTGGGGGAGAGATGTGGGGTGTAGTGTGGGGGGATAGATGTGGGGTGCAGTGTGGGGGGAGAGATGCGGGGTGCAGTGTGTAGTGTGGGGGGGAGAGATGCGGGGTGCAGTATGTAGTGTGTGGGTAGAGATGCAGGTGTAGTGTGGGGAGGAGAGATGCGGGGTGCAGTGTAGTGTGGGGGGGGGAGATGCAGGTGTAGTGTGGGGGAGGAGAGATGCGGGGTGCAGGCTGCGTGCAAGAGGGTGGAATGGTGGTGCAGGCTGCTTGTGAGCAAGAGGGGGAATGGGGGTGCAGGGGAGGCAGGTTAATTTAAGGTGAAATTTCCGTGTTGGCACTTTGCGATAATTTAGTGGGCTTTGGGTTGCAGTTTGGGCACTTGGTCTCTAAAAGGTTTGCCATCACTGCCCTAGAGTATAATGCGGGAGCTATTATGGTTAGCCCAAAACAAATCTCCAATTGCTTGGTTTAGTAAAAAAATAAACAATTAAAGTTGGTTCGCGCATCTCTACTCCCATGCATTCTGGATGAAAAATTCACAAAAAACACTGCATGTCAAGACAGGACCAAATTATTTTTTGGTTGGCCACTCTTAGGGCAGATCACTAATCTGTCAGGGGCATTTGAGTGTGGAGGTATATTAAAATCAAATATAGCAACATAGATAAGCCTAAAATGTGACTGCCTTTCTCACATGGTTCTAGCCCTCCAGAAATTTCCATTAAAAAAGAAGTCAACAAAGAGAAGAGTTGTTGAGATGAGTGGGAGATGAGTTGATAATGGAATTAAAAGAGTATTCCATGGTGATGTCAGCTTACCAAGTTACCATATGATGATGGAATATCATACTGTATTTGTAGTTTGGGAAAGTGAGATATATTGTTTTCTGCGCGTGAAATAATAGGTTGACAATGTAAGATGCCTCTATGTTTCTGCTTAGAAAAAAATGTTTATTGTTATTTCCTTGAGGGAGTTTAGGGTATCCCCAGAGCAACTTATTCTTATAGAGCAAGTAGGGTAGTCCAAAAATTTCTCTAATTGTGTTTCCATTCCACAATGGTATATTTGACAAGTTAGTAGTGTTTGACATCCCTTGTCAGCAAGTCATGTCTATAATGTTGGAATCTATTGGTAGGGGGAAACAGACCAGATGGAAATTAGAATAAAAATCAGATCCTTGGTTACAGTCAACCCCATGACAGAGTAGATTTTCCAAAAATCATGTCTATTATTGGTGAAATTTAACTCGCCCCATCTTTGGGAATCATCAATTTTTTCAAAGATATTCTTAGACAGTTGTTTGTCCAAATGAAGGAGCCACATGTCATTTACCAACATTAACATGTTTCAATAACAATGGCACTGTTTGTAGCAGCTAAAATAATTTAGAATGGCTGATCCTTGATTTAAACCAGTAGCGTTTTGCTTGGGAATCAACCTAATAACAAACTGAGCTAATAGGGAATGTGAGAACATGTTGTAATTTGCAGCATATAAGAAGAAAAAGATTTATCCACCACCCGGAGCAAAACATTAACAAGTTACATGACAAGAATCTGCATAACTAATCATATGCTAAATAGTTGCAAGTCAAATTTATGAATGAGATAGCCAAGATGATTGTCTATGAAATGAGGGTAGTCTTACATTTGAAGCTGTAGTGGATGGTGAGATATGGAGCCTGAAAGTCAAAAGTTCAAAACATGGTTACCCTTTTGCTCATCGGTGTATGTTTTTTACCACAGAGGGACTATATGCTAGTTTAGTCCCACTTAAACTGGTATAGTTAGCCTGGAGAGAATATCAGCAGGGTAATCCACCGAAATTCTAGTCATTAATTTAAAGGAGTTTTCTGGGCAAAAACAATATTTTTCAAAAAAGGTCTGTTAGTGCTATTAATGGGTTAATAAGTGCACCCAAATATCTTTTGCAGTGTTTTGAGAGATATCTTGGTTTCTCTGAGGGCTCCTGGTATCCTCTGCATTTGTTTACATGGGTAGCTTCCTGCTGTCTTAGCCTACAACTACCATGATGCATTGCTGTTCACTCAGTTCCCCCTCTCACTCCCTCCCCCTCCCTCCATCACAACCACCACTGTTTCCCTAGCTAGCCCATGGACTACTAACCCTACCTACCTAACTATATAACTCAGTCCCCCAACACCCTCCCCACCCCATCATACTTACCTGTCTTCTTGTCCTGGAGATCACTTTCATTGGTACTGCTGTCTCCTCTTCTGCCCGTGCCTGTGCAATAGAGCCGTTCTATTGCACATGTGTGGGAGGCCCGCTGCTTCTATTCGCTTCTGCCAGCATTCTATTGTGCAGGCTCTGGCTCCCTTGTGAAGGAAGTGACACCCAGCAGTAGAAAAGGACATGAAGATTGGTGAGTATGATGGGGACGGGAAGGGGCGGGGGAGTATTGGTGACATTACGTTTCTGGAAACAGGGAAATGGAATGTCAGCAGGAAATCAGAAAATGTGCCTGGGGCATTCACAAGACCGTCCCAGGGAGTTGGGTAAATATACATTTTTTTAAAGGGAGTAAATTAGAAGTTAGGCGGGGGAAGGGGGTTTAGCTTAGTGTTAAAGTTTTAGTTTATGCCATACAACCCCTTTAAGAGCCACGTTTATTAAGAAAATCTGGGAAATATTAGGATGCCTCCTGTAGGTCTTTCCCTTGATTGTGTAATAATTTAATTGAATATAAGCTTAGTTGGTAGCACTAGGGAATCTCATAACCATTTAGATATCTATTAAAATGGTTTAGAAGGTCTTAAGTTATTTGGTCTTCTAAAATATTTTAAAATTCACCAGTGAAGCCACCAGGGCCTTGAGCTTTTATTAGACTTCCAAATTTTACTTTAAGGATACTTGCATACTTGAGAGTAGTTCACCAAAGCCCCTAGGTCATTATACTAATGGAAGGTACCAATCCTCTCAATCTACAGAACAATCTGTGCTCATTTGCAAAACAAATGTCAAATTGATGTACAAAGTCACAAACCTTATGACTAGGTAGGTGCATAATAATTTAACTGAGAAGAGAAAAGTCATTTTGGCTTGTTCAGCTCCGTCATAAATTACTTCCTATAACTCCTTTTTCCTCTAGTGTCCAGATGATGTGGTTGAATGTGAAGTAGTTCACCTATGACAAGTTTCCTGTACAAACCCATCACATATTCTTAGTTTCTTTATGAGCCCCTTATGAAAGTGCAGGACATTTAATATTCCATGCATGAAATGAAACATTTTCTCTCAGTCTTCAATAACCCTAACCTACCTAGGAATTCATTACTGATTTCTTCAGCTTCTATATAGCTTAACTTTTCATGTGTAACTATAACTCATGTTTTACAACACGCATAAAAGTTCAGTTCAGTATTTTTTCATTTTCTAGACATTGCTTTGTATTTTCATTATTCATTTCAAGAAAGAATTGTTGCTTCTGTTTATCACATTCTTACAAAACTGAATGCTGTAACTGTCATCTTATTAATAATAAAGTTGAAAATAATATGAGACAAAAAAAAGGAAGAAAGATGAAACGGCAATATAACTATCGCATACCAAAAAAAGTAGAAAAAGAAATTAAAAAGTGGTAAAACTGCACTTTACTATAGAGTTCGCTGGAAGAAGTAGAATCATAGTAATATATGAGTGCTCTGTAAAGGATATAGTTATTTTTTCATAGGCCATTCCATTCTTTGAATTAATTTTTTACTCCATTAGCATGCAAAAAAGTGAATAAAGTAATCCCTCAATGCATTGCAAGTCAAGTTAAACAGGAACAAAAGTTTTTAAATTCCCCAGGGCTGTCTATTATCTGAACACCTAAAAAGTGAGTGTTGTATGCAACATTTTGGTACATTTTATTATACTTTTTTTGTTTAACCACTTCCATATCAGATGCTTTAGGCAGGGTTCACACTACCGTTGGAGTCCGTTATGAAGGTGTCCGTTAAAAAAAAAAAAAAAAGGGACACCTATCATAACGGACACTAACTGATGTTAGTGTGTCCGTTTTTTTAACTGATCCAATTAATGGTTCAGTTAAAAAAAACGGACACATTAGCATCAGTTAGTGTCCATTTTTTAACACTGTCAGTTTTTTTTTTGTTTGTTTTCTCCTTTCTGAGCATGCGCAGGAAAAAAACGGACATAAAATGATGGCTATCAGTTTCTGTCCGTTATAAGTCCATTACCCATAGCCTTCAATGTTAAAAAAATAACGGACACTTGCTGTCCGTCAATAATCCGTTTTTTTCAAACAGACAAAAAGTCCTGCATGTAGGATTTTTTGTCCGCGAAAAAAAAAACGAATTCTGACGGATTTGGTACAAACGGACACAATATAAAAACCCATTGAAATGAATGGAAATTTTAACGGATTTCTTACGGTTCAGCTAGAGTCCGATGCTAAAATCTTGTAACGGACAATAGCAACGGACACTACTGACGGTCACCAACCGTAGTGTAAACGCCCCCTTACCCCCCTTCCCGACCAGGCACATTTTCGGGTTTTTTTGTATGTGCGCGTTTGAGGGCTGTAACATTTTTATAATTTGCGTTATTCAACTAATTTCTGTGTCTTTTTTCAGTGACACATAGGGCTTTAATTTTATGTTGTTTTTATTTTTGAATGTATTTTAATTTTTTTATAGCCAGGAAAATCTAAACAAAAGAGGAGGGAAAACGTGTCTTTTTTTCACTTTTCATTTTTTTTTATTTAATAACACAAAGTGCTACTAAAAAGCTTTTTAAAATAGTTTTTAGTTTCCATTACGGTAATTTTGTAATATAATTTTATTTGTTTTGCACATATTCCACAGCGCTTTACTGACATTGTCATCACTTATTGTCCCTATCAATATGTCTTTGGAGTGTGGGAGGAAACCCATGCAAAGACAGAAAGAACAGACAAACTCCATGCAGATGTTGCCCTTAACTGGATTTGAACCAAGGACCTGAGCGCTAGCCACTGAGCCACCATCTTCTCTGTATGGTCACTTCAAGATTCCTTTGGCACACTGAATTATTCTCGTAAGAGCATTACACTATTGTATTACATATAACAAAATGCCCTAATACTGTTTGTAACCTTGAGTTCTGTAATTTAGCCATTTTTATTACTGGCTGGTTTAATAGCTGTACTTAAAAATTAATAAATGAGATTATTCTTTTTTTTATGACGACAGGGCTTTTTGACCACTTTCAGTGCTTGTTTTTACCTTTTAGCCTTATTAAGGACAAAATATACAAAATAGTAAAAACTTTTTCTAAGTAATTTTTTTTATTCTTTATTTTCAAGATACATGCCCACTGCAAATGCAAATGTAAGATCCAGTTACAGTGGAAAACAAAACTGTTATAGTTTCAATTGTAATTGTAACTACTATTGCTGTACTGGGCATAGTTAGATCCAGTTACTCCCTCCAGTCTCCAGGCAATCACGTGATCACCAAGACTTATATTATACTTTCTTATATAAATTTAACTCAATGTATGTAAAATCATAGAATGAAAACACAGTAATAAACTACTGGTATAGTCTCTGGTGGGAGTCTGAAAGCCTATCTATATATTAACTCTATTGCAGGCCTAAATTCCAGTTTTGCTAGTGCTTCAGTTTAACTACATCTTTATTTCCATAAAGTCCACCTGGATTGTATAGATGTTTTTTCTTTAAAAAAAATCTTTATTTGCCAAATAAAATGCAAAAATGACAAAAGCAAGTGTGGAATATCAAACCACTGGAACATTAGGTTACTGAAAAGATCCCTTTGTCCCATATCAGTAGACCTTTAGTGCAAATTACTTGACAATGCTAGAGGCACTGTTACAGGGCCCAGAAGCTACATGTTATGCCCCATCCAAAAGTTGTAGTAAATATTCTCAAAAACATTATAATTGCTCGGCCACAGTTTTTATTCAATTGTATGTATAATATTTACCGTATTTTTGCGACGCACAGGACCATAAGACGCACCTAGGTTTTAGAGGAGGAAAATAGGGAAAAAAATTTTTGAAGCAAAAATTGGTAAAATATTTAATATATGGGAGTTGTAGTTTTGCAACAACTGCAAGGCCACATTGACAGGTGGCCCTGCAGCTGTACGGGGAGGCATAGGGTGTCTTTTTTGCGAGCCAGATGTTCTTTTTAGTTATACCATTTTGGGGAATGTCTATTGCTTTGATCACTTTCTATTCAAATCAAGGGTGAAACAGTGAAAAAAACAGCAGTTTGGCACTTTTGATTTTTTTTTTTCCCGCTATGACGTTCACCGTGCAGGAAAAATATTTTTATAAGTTTGTAGACCGGACATTTTCGGACACAGGGATACCTAATGTGTATGTGTTTCACAGTCATTTTCTACTTTTATATGTATTCTAGGGAAAGGGGAGTGATTTAGAACATTTATTTATTTATTTTTTATATTTTTTTAACTTTTTTTTTTTTTTTTTTACTATTTTATTAGCCCCCCCCTTTAGGGGGCTTGAACCTGCAATCATTTGATTGCAAGTCCCATAGACTGCAATACAAGTGTATTGCAGTCTATGGGAGATTCTGTACATTGTTATTATTGCGGCTGGTCATAGTAACATGACCAGCCGCAATAGTAATATTCCTATGACAGGACTGGGAGCCTTCATAAGGCTCCCGGCTGTCACAGGAACAGGTCAGCTCCTGCGATCTCGCCGCGCGGGAGCCGGCCTGCAACTTCAAAGGTACGGGGGCGGTGGGGCTACTTTTTTACTTTGGTGGGGCTTTAAAGTAGTAATTAGCTCCGAGTCTGCGCTGTACATTACAGCATGAGACCCCGTAGTCCCCGGACAACCCCTTTAAACACATTAAAAGTGTTTAAAGGGGTTGTCCGTTTCAAAAATGATCTGTAAATACATCCACAGCAATGCTAAATACTCACTGTTCCTTTGTGCAGCCTTTTTTTGGATTTATTTTACTCCTTGTATCATTGTTATTTACATGCAGTAAATCTGTTAACAAACTATGTTTCCCATGATGTATCTCCCTGCTCTCCCCTCCAATGAAATCACAGGTAATAAATCACTCCCACATCTGAGGTCACATGATGCTATGTTTTGTTTGGAAGCTCACTCCCCCCTGTGATCAGCAAACATAGGGAGTGAGAGCAGGCAGATGCATCACGGGAAACGTAGTTTCTTCACAGATTAACTACATGTACATAATATTGATACAAGGAGTCTCAAGTAAAATAAAGACAATAAAAGGCTGCACAAGGGAACAGTGATTATTTAGTACTGCTGTGGATGTATTTGCAGATCATTTTTGGAAACTTTAAGATAATTTGACCTTTGCACAAGAATTAAAAACTTATTAACATATAATTACTTTTCTGTACAAAACATAAAAAAGTTAAATTTTTTTGTGCAAATTGGATTTTTTTTAATATTTAAAATGCAAATCTTCATAAATCTCACCTACAGAGTCCTGTATGGCAGTACAGTTATGAACCAATAGGCACATTTATGAAGACTGGTGTTTTTGGGCTACATATTCCTTACAGTAGTGGAGGTTGCAACTTATATATCAGGTGCATCATCCAATGGACTGTGCGCCGGAATTGAAATCTATGCCAAGTAAACTGGCGTAAATGATCATAAATATGTCGGGGCCCAGGCCACGCTTCTTGATATACCACCTACCAGGAAAGCGTTGAGGGATATGTAACACAGAAAAAAGTCTCAAATCTTTGTGCAAAAACCCAGTATAAAGAAAACTGCCATACAAGGCATAATAAACCTGTCCCCATTGGCAACCATAGAGCCTTTGCACTGTATGAAAATAATACAATTTATTTATATAACGCCAACATATTCTGCAGCACTTTACAAATCATAGGGTTCATGCGGAGACAAATTGAGACATTACAGGGGCATAACTATGTCGACCTCATAGAAAACTTTTGACTAGGCCCCCCCGCACACAACATAGCACCCCCTTTCCTGGCCCCCACATGGTATAATGCCCCACTTACACAAACTACAATGTCCCATTATAGTGGAAGTATAATATCCCATAGTGGTCCCTCAACACCGTATAATGCCCATAGCGGCTTCTCCACATAGTACAATGTGCCATATAGGCCCCTCCACATGGTATAATGTCCCATAACGGCCCCTGCACACAGTATAATGTCCCATAGCGACCCCTCAGCACAATATAATGTCCCACAGCAGCCCCTGCACACAGTATAATGTCCCATAGCGGCCCCTGCACACAGTATAATGTTCCATAGCAGCCCCTCCACACAGTATGTCACATAGTGGCCCCTCCATACAGTATAATGTCCCATAGCGGCCCATCCACACAGTATGATGTCCCATAATGGCCCCTCCACACAGTATAATGTCCCACAGTGGCCCCATCACACAGTATTATGTCCCACAGTGGCCCCTACGGTGTTTGTTACAGATATTGCAAAAATTTTGGGTTTAGCAAAACCCAAAATTTTTGGAGTACACCACCCACAAACTATTATTATACTCTGGGGACTTTTGAGACCCCAGAATATAATGATCGAAGGCCCAGGGGAGGTGACAAATATAAAAACCAGTGTTACTACTGAACTCCTCTTCAATGACATCACAGATGTGGGTTACGCCAGTGTCATTATGCATCATTATGCCTGACCCTCTGTGATGTCACTAAAGTGGCCCGAAGATAACAGGGAGTACAACCTGAGCACAGGAGAGGTAAGTAACAGTGTTTTTTTATGTTTGCTCACCTCCTCTGGGACACCGATCATTATACTTGGTGGTTTGAAGAGACCTCCCGAGTATAATAATAGCAGTTTCAGTTTCCAGTGGCTTTTCTTACTGATCTTCATTCCTACTCACGGCCACCACCGCTTCCCTTTCTGCCTTCCAGGTCACGACGTGATATGCGATGCACAGTGCCCCCTGGATGGCAGACGGGGAAGTGGAGGTGGCCATGAGCAGGAATGAGGATAGGTAAGTAAATAGGGCCTATTACCTGCTGGGGTTACTCCAGCAGATAACTGCCTATTTAAAAAAAAGCAGCAGGGGCCTGCCTGCTATAGCTACTACGGCAGTAGTTACGTCACTGAGACATTACAGTGTAATAAATGAATTCACGCTATAGGAGTAAGGGCTCTTTAAGACTAATGATAAAGGGCAGCACTATGGCTTAGTAGCAAAGATTTTTACCTTGAGTCCTGAATTTCAGTGTAACCAAGGATATTATACAGTATGCATGTAAATATGAGTTTGTGGGGCAATTTTATTATCATGTCTAAAAGAAAAATTGTCTTTGTTGCCCATAGAAAGTTAGAAACCAATCACAGCACAGCTTTCATTTTTCAAAGGCAAAATACAAAATGAAAGCCGTGCTGTGATTGGTTGCAATAGGTAACCAAGACTGAGCTTCTTTCAGACATGATAATAAATCAGATTAACCCCAAATTTCCACAGCTTCAAGCATAAATTAAAGACACATCTTTTCAGACAGGCCTATCACAACTCCTAATGTAAACTCTTCCGTAGTTAGAATCCCTAAAACATACCCTCCTCTGTTCACGCTCCCACATTATCCCACAGGATATGATGCCATATCAGACTAGCTTTATATGTCCAGGCACCATCTGCATGTTAAAGGACACGACTGGTGACGGCTCATACAGCTTATATATGTGTAATGACAGTAACCCCTATTACAGAATTGTCTGACCATTGTACAAACAATGCTACCTCTGATGCCGCCCCTGATACCTCTTGTGTCACCCCCTCTACCTCATAGATTGTAAGCTCTTTCGAGCAGGGCCCTCAGTCCCAGTGTGTGAATTGACTATTTCTTTGTAATGTATCTTTTTTGTCAGTACTTGAACCTTACAAATTGTACAGTGCTGCGGAATATGTTGGCGCTATATAAATAAAATGTATTATTATTATTTAGGCTGTGTGACCTTTGGGGGACAGGGAATGATGGCAATCTGATAGCATGGTAGGATATGATAGCATCAGATAGACAATATATAGTTGGGAGGTATTATCAGGCACAGTAGAACAGGCAAGAAGCCTTGGCTATCCAAGGCGAATATTATATCATATCCACTATTCATTTATTTAGCTTGCTTGTATAGCGCCAACATATTTTGTAATGCTATACAGATATTGTCAGTCACTGTCCCATACAGGGCTCACAATCAACATTCCCTATGAGTATGTCTTTGGAACTTGGAAGGAAACCCACGCAAATATGAGTAGAACTTGGAGAGGTTTTCCTTGGTCAGATTTGAACCTAGGACTCCAGAGCTGCTAACCACTGTGCCAAACATCAAACACTTTTATTGATGTTGGGTACTTTGAGAATACTTTGCGTCCTGGTGGCATAGCATGAAGCTCCTGGTACCCAATGCAAAATCTGTACCAGCCCATAATATGCCATTTTATAATACTTGACTCCTCCTATTAGGAAGAGACACCTTATGGGCCCTCTGCACCCCTTCTAGTTACCCCCTGATGGTGGCTATATAAGAAATGTTGAACCATACACAAAGTAAACAAGCAATAAAAGTTTTGTTTTTAAAGGATGTAAAATTTCCTAGTATGGTGACGGGGAAAGTTAATACCTGTCAAAATTTACATATTGTATCGGCTAACTTAGAGCCACTTCATAGATTGGACCTCCATGTTCTATCACTAAGAAAATACATAGCTATTTTAATAATTTCATCTTCACTGAGAGACATTTATGAGGTCATTCTGGTAAAGTAAAAAAATAAATTGAAAATTGAAATTGATATTAAATTAAATAAATTTACCGAAATGACTTATAAATAATTAATTGCAAAACAAAACTGGCTAAAATGAAAAGCTAGAAATATATTTGACTTTTAGAACTGTAGTACTGATGTAGCTGTACAAACTGCTGTGTAAGTAGGAAAAATGCTTTCAAGTTTAGCAATCCCCTTGGATTTACCATGGTAATATTCACTTTTGAAACACTTTCATGTTGAGGCTTATATTTGTATGAAAAGAAAAGATCCTTCAGGGCGTCACAATGAAAAGTATTTTATATACATTTTCGAAGTTAAATGACTCCCACAATAAAGCTTATAATCAGTGGGAAACAGTATTTGAATGAATAACATGTGGTATATATACTGTATATTCATTATGGACAATTTTTCATTATGCCATAATAATATCAGAAATAGATTTCACACAATATATATCTAGGGCACATTGCCCTACTGAGCCTAGAGTATTTTACTTTTCCTGCCACTTGAATAAAATATTTTGTTCATGTTAAGCAAGCCACAGCAAAATCTCTTTTAGGCAGCGCTTAATTTACAGATTCATTAAAATTCTGAATGTTGCCCTAAACCAGTGTTATGTATTTAAAGAGAGTCTGTCTCCAAAACCCAGCATGTCAGCCAATAATGCTGCATATCCACAACATGGGACCTTATCCCAACATACTTGTATTTGAGGGTCATTGCACTGGACACATTAGTTGTGTCCCTTTGATTACCCACTGGATAGCTGTGATTGACAACCATCTTCTAGCCCTCATAATAATAATTTTATTTATATATAGTGTCAACATATTCTGTAACACTTTACAAATCTCTCATGCCCAGGATCTAAGAAAATAGCAATCCTGGCCATTTACATCTTTGCACCATGATCAATGTAGATTTGACTGGCAAATCATTCCATGTAATAAAGAGGCAGTTGGAACATACTGTAACTGTTACTATATAGTTGATTGAAAAATATGTCTAAAAAGACTTTTCCCAGGAAAGTTTTGCAGGAAGGCAAAAGTGAACAAAAATTCTCTTGGTACAAGAGGCCAAAATGGCTCCATTAGTAAGGATTAAAGTATTTCTCTGTTCATTGGAATACTGAACAAATCACAGGTTACATACCCACATAGAAATATTTCCAATATTGCCTCCCCACAGAGTATAATTTTACATTAGTACCTTCTAACAAAGTATAATGCCACGTAAGTGCCCCCTCACTAGTTAGTGACATTGACCCCTCTATTCCATTTGAAAACCAGGGAAGATGTACCTGGATGATGTACCTGCGGTACATCTTATAGTCATGTGAAAAATACAGTAAATACTGGATGTGTTCAGCTTAGACCTTCACCTGATGGCAGACCCCTGTCAGTGGACCTTTACTATAAGTAGTTGAGTACTCATGAACAGTGGCGTACTGTACTTTATACAGTATGGCCTCATGCACATGACCATGTGTACAGGCTGAGGGGGTTCTTATTTTAAGGGAAGGCACTCAGATGAAGTGCCTTCCGTCCCTCATTGATTTCAATAGAGGGGTTCCGCTCTATTGTCACAAAAATGGATGGGACATACTCCATATTCCATGAAATGGAATGGAACTGAGCATAAGCATCAGAACCTCCCTTGGACTACACACTCAGTCATGTGCATGGTGGATCCTAAGCATGGAGACCCACAGTGTACCTGAGATTTGGCTATAGCCGCATTTTGTGAAGCTGCTGGTGTTTCACTTCTGTATAAGTGAAACACCAATTAATTTAACCTGTTTATTATTACAGGCTCTGCAGTAACAGCAAAACCCGCCAGTCTGTAATGTTATCCAGCTGAAATAAATCTGTGTTTTACTTACACAGAAGTGAAACACTGAAGTCTGGGATGGCTGCAGCTATAGTCACATCCCAGGTACACTGTGGGTCACAATCCTTAGTTAGGACCTTAGGAATGATGCACCTGACATGCAGTGCACATTGCACTGCTAATGAAGGATGCTGCTAACTTCAGTAATGGCTCAGCTGTCTCCTCGTCCTCTCCTCTCTTCCTGTCTGCTCCTCCCCAGCAGCTCCAGTCCAGATCCCCAGCAGGCACAAGCAGCCATTGGCTGGTTAAGTCAGGTGGGTGTCTGGCTGCTTATTGTTCCCCCACTCCCTGCTGCTAGTGCTGCGTGCTGTAACTGTTCCAGGTCCCCTGCCAGAGGGCCAAGGTAATGAGGCCAGTGCACGCTGCTGCCATGGACTGGTCCACCGTCCACTAATGAATATATCTGTGTGTACCAGTCCCAGCTTCTGATTGTACTGCCTCTGCTTGCCTTGTAGTTCACAGGAACCCGCCGATGAGCATCTCTCGGTCCTCCTCATTCCGGTCAGGTGGTCTCTTTCCGATGTGCATCCTCTGTCCCCCTCCCCTCTACCACTATGAGCACATACATCACACAGGCTGCACTACTCTCCTGCTCCCATGTGGCTGCGTCTGTCTGCAGTCATCCGCAGGCATTAGCTGCCGCCGCCGGCCCAGTCGCGGTCGCACCCCCTGCGACCACGATCGTTACGCCACTGCTCATGATATACAGTATTATGAGCTATGCAGTGTTTTACAAAAACAAAAAATAGACAAGGGTACAGGTACTACACATGGATAAAAGCATTAGCAATAACAGATTCTAAATCTACTTTGATGACTACGTTGTGTGGCTAAAAAAAACTACTGGAGCGTCGTTTTAAATTATAATAAAAATGTAAAAATCCAATCCCATTAAAAGAAATAAGGCTCAAAACAATGAAAAAGGTTATTATGTGCATTAAATCTTCATTATTAAAAATAAAGCAGAATCAAGATCCACGCTCACCCATTGTGAAGTACTTCCTCTGTTTGGTTGCAATAGTAATGACCACCATTGGTGGATATGCTTGTCCACCCTCTGTTTTCTTCTCCTGCAGGTTTCTGTAATGTGCTGCCTGGTTTCACTTTCATGTTTCTTTGCTCTATCTAAGCATGTGGTAGAGGAGTGCATAGAGCTCACATAACTGGGGGCCAGGGCTAGCAAGATCTAGACTGCAATGCATCCCTGGGAGATGTAGTTGTTTGATGCTACATCAAACGGTAAAGGCATGTGCCTATCCACAGAAGATGAAAGGACATGAGCTGTAGTGGAGTGAGTAAAGAAAGGGTAAAAATGACACTGCAGAGCAAAGTCTCTTGCATTGATGATGTTTTCCAAATGGTGTGCATCACTCCAGAGAGGCTTTTTTCAATTTGTGGTAAAACCCCTTTAAGTACAGCTATGTATTCAAGTAATAAACACCTAAAACTTCCACCTAAAAAAAATAAAATTACTTTTACATTGCATCAATTCACAACTTTTAATTAGTTAACCTCACCTTTTATAATCAGTTGTGTCACTGCCTCAGATTATAGAGTGGTAATGAATGTTAGGTAATCGGATGTCATTTCGGAAGTATTTGTCTTTTCATTTTTGTCATAAAATTAATTATTAACCTTAGCAAAACAAATATATGTTTCAGTGTCATTATAGGCTATTGTTTCTATATTTCTGCTGCTGCTGTGCAACTTTTTTATGGGCTTATTTTTTTACAGCATTCACTATGCAGTCAAAATGACATGTAAATTTAAATGTACTGTATTACACATCAGCAGGACGTAATAGAGCAGGGGCCAGCAACCTATTTTGCATGGTGTGCTGATTTAAAAAAAAAAAAAAAAAAAAGATGACATGGTCAGTGTACCATGCAATAATTGTAAGGATGTTGATCCCTACATGAAAGTCATATAACACAAACCATAACAGCAATAAATTAACTGGTTAATTAAGCTTCTATTTCAATGCAATCCTTGTCCCTGACTTTGTTTGCAAAGATGATCCTTATCTGTTGGATATGACTTTTCACTGAACATAGGACACACAAATCTGTCAAACCTTGTTGAAATGAACACTTTAGTGTGTGCAGACAACATCAGAGAGAGCCTTGCGATGGGTGAATATGCCTGAGGTGCCAGGGATTGCTGACCTATGTAATAGAGGAACCAGTTAAATAGGCACTGTCATTTCAACAAACTTGGTCTACATAAATAGCACTGGCAATACTAAGAAACTTTGTAATATATATCATAGAGAAATGTCTCTTTCTGTGTACCTTCTAAATCTATCTCTGCTAATTTAGCTTTCACTGCAGGAAACAAGATGATTCATGTCTAAAGAAGTCTATGGAGACAGAAGGGGGCAGGAAGTATGGGAGGATAAGAGAGGATAAGAGAAAACACAGGCTTAGTCTAATGTAGGAGGTGAATAGATGTCTATCACAACCAAAGCACTTTTCTCACAGTACAGATCCTCTCATGCCCATCTCCAATACCACTCATCTCATCTTAAGACTTTGCCTCATATTCCAAAAACAAAATTGACACCATCAGAGAAAGTTCGAATTTGCACTCCCCACAATAACTCTATTCAACTACCCTGTACTCTTCCTTCATAACTTGCTTCTCCGCTAATACCAATTCAAAATGTTCCACCCTAATTTAAAAATTTTGCTTGCATGCTTGATCCAATCCCATTCTCTCAGAAATTTTACTCTAGAGCTTCTTCAACCTGTCCCTATCCAGTGATATCTTCTCTCCTGCCTTTAAGAATACTACAATCATACCCGTTCTTAAGAAACCATCCCTTGACGCATCACCCCATTTCTCTACTACCATTTGTCTCAAAAGTCTTTGTACAACATGTCAGCATTGAACTATCCTGCCATCTGTCATCCAAGTCACTCTTTGACTGGCTATATTTTGGCTTCTGACCCCCATCACTCCATTGAAACCGTCCTAACCAAAGTTGCAAATGACCTACTAGCTGCCTAAGCCAAAATAAACTAATGTGTTCCCGTTCTTGTGGACCTCTCCTCTGCCTTTGACACAGTTGATCACTTCCTCCTATTATAAACTTTCTGATCACAGATTTGGCCCTCCCCTGGATCTATTCATAGCTCACCAACTGCACACTACCTTCTCACCAAACTCTCACTTTATAGATGTCCCTCAATACTCTGTTCTGGGACCACTACTATTCTCCCTCAATTCCCTTGACCTGGGCCAACTCATGGAGTCCCATGGCTTTCGATACTATTTTATGCTAATGTCACACAAATATATCTGTGTCTTACAGCTATAGCTGCCTTCTTCTCTTCCTGCCTTCTCAACTCAATATGGAGAAAATAGAGTTCATCATCTTCCTTCCACCTCACTGACCCCAGTGCCACAAGCCTGTTCCCTTGTGGTAACCTTTGATTCTACTTTTTCCTTCAAGACACACATCGTAGCTCTCAATACCTCTGGCTGCATCCAACTCTTATTGTCCCTGCATATGAAGG
This sequence comes from Leptodactylus fallax, assembly GCA_947044405.1. Classification (NCBI taxonomy): domain Eukaryota; kingdom Metazoa; phylum Chordata; class Amphibia; order Anura; family Leptodactylidae; genus Leptodactylus; species Leptodactylus fallax. Next base: position 11,589,119 of record CAMRHE010000021.1, read on the forward strand.
TCCATTAGAAAGTATACAGTGGATATTTGTTTTTGAATGCATGAGAAATATGAGAATAGTATCCAAAAGGGAAAAGACAATAGTGCATTTGCTATTTATAGCAAGAAAAATAATATTAAAATATTAGATATCAGCAGAGACCTGCCAATAAACTGGTATACAAGGCATAATAAATCTACACCATTGATTTTAATGTATTTTGGAAAAGTTTTTGCTTCTCTCAATTTCCTTTTTTCCTGTCGTTTTCTCTGTCTTTTTATTATTTTGCTAGTAGTATAATGTTGTACCATGTTAGCCATAGAAAGTAGTGGAAGTGTGGAGAAATCAGGCGATACCTTTTAGAGGCTAACTGAGTATATTTGTTAGTAAGCTTTTGAGAGTGCTAGCTCTCTTCTTCAGACATGGTGTAAACCATGGTGTACACTATGTCTGAAGTAGAGAGCTAGCATTCTCGAAAGCTTACTATCAAATATACTCAGTAATCCTCTAAAAGGTATCACCTGATTTCTTCACTCTTCCACTTTTTATTATTTTGTAATGTGTGATTTTGCAAAAAAAAAAATGGCTGAAAACTGCTGAAAAATGTTGGGGGTTCCCTTTTATATATCTGATAATATGTTATTGATATAATGATCTAGAAGATCTACATAGATCACAGTTCACTTTCAGTAAGGTATTGTTTACAGTATGTGTGAAGATATTTCTTCTAGATACAATGAGACAATATCCATTTGTACTGGATATAACAGTCCACAAATCTAAAATAAATGCCATATGCTGTATTTATTTGTCAGATAGCTTAGTAATGTTTTTACCTATTAGCAAATCTTAAAAGGAGTCTCTAAGTTTCAAAGTGCCTCATAAAGAAATCATATTGTTGTGTAGGGGCCTTTAATATGAGCAGAAACATACAGTGCCTTGTGAAAGTATTCGGCCCCCTTGAACTTTTCAACCTTTTGCCACATTTCAGGCTTCAAACATAAAGATATAAAATTTTAATTTTTTGGTGAAGAATCAACAACAAGTGGGACACAATTGTGAAGTGGAACGAAATTTATTGGTTATTTTAAACTTTTGTAAAAAATAAAAAACTGAAAAGTAGGGCGTGCAATATTATTCGGCCCCTTTACTTTCAGTGCAGCAAACTCACTCCAGAAGTTCAGTGAGGATCTCTGAATGATCCAATGTTGTCCTAAATGACTGATGATGATAAATATAATCCACTTGTGTGTAATCAAGTCTCCGTATAAATGCACCTGTTCTGTGATAGTCTCAGGGTTCTGTTTAAAGCGCAGAGAGCATCATGAAGACCAAGGAACACACCAGGCAGGTCCGTGATACTGTTGTGGAGAAGTTTAAAGCCGGATTTGGATACAAAAAGATTTCCCAAACTTTAAACATCCCAAGGAGCACTGTGCAAGCGATCATATTGAAATGGAAGGAGTATCAAACCACTGCAAATCTACCAAGACCCGGCCGTCCCTCTAAACTTTCATCTCAAACAAGGAGAAGACTGATCAGAGATGCAGCCAAGAGGCCCATAATCACTCTGGATGAACTGCAGAGATCTACAGCTGAGGTGGGAGAGTCTGTCCATAGGACAACAATCAGTCGTACACTGCACAAATCTGGCCTTTATGGAAGAGTGGCAAGAAGAAAGCCATTTCTCAAAGATATCCATAAAAAGTTTTGTTTAAAGTTTGCCACAAGCCACCTGGGAGACACACCAAACATGTAGAATGAGGTGCTCTGGTCAGATGAAACCAAAATCCAACTTTTTGGCCACAATGCAAAACGATATGTTTGGCGTAAAAGCAACACAGCTCATCACCCTGAACACACCATCCCCACTGTCAAACATGGTGGTGGCAGCATCATGGTTTGGGCCTGCTTTTCTTCAGCAGGGACAGGGAAGATGGTTAAAATTGATGGGAAGATGGATGGAGCCAAATACAGGACCATTCTGGAAGAAAACCTGTTGGAGTCCCTGAGAATGGGACGGAGATTTATCTTCCAACAAGACAATGATCCCAAACATAAAGCAAAATCTACAATGGAATGGTTCACAAATAAACGTATCCAGGTGTTAGAATGGCCAAGTCAAAGTCCAGACCTGAATCCAATCGAGAATCTGTGGAAAGAGCTGAAAACTGCTGTTCACAAACGCTCTCCATCCAACCTCACTGAGCTCGAGCTGTTTTCCAAGGAAGAATGGGCAAGAATTTCAGTCTCTTGATGTGCAAAACTGATAGAGACATACCCCAAGCGACTTGCAACTGTAATCGCAGCAAAAGGTGGCGCTACAAAATATTAACTTAAGGGGGCCGAATAATATTGCACGCCCCACTTTTCAGTTTTTTATTTTTTACAAAAGTTTAAAATAACCAATAAATTTCGTTCCACTTCACAATTGTGTCCCACTTGTTGTTGATTCTTCACCAAAAAATTAAAATTTTATATCTTTATGTTTGAAGCCTGAAATGTGGCAAAAGGTTGAAAAGTTCAAGGGGGACAAATACTTTCGCAAGGCACTGTTCCTTTGTGGCCATATACAGAGATGGTATTGAAGCCGCAGACTGACCTCTTTAATTTTCACCTCTTTAGCTGTGATTGATGTTTTGGCCAGGGGCGAATTGAGGGTACCATGGCCCCAGGCTGTTCAGAAATTGCACCTCCCCCTCTGTTTATGCCAAAGATCCCTGTGGCAGCATAATTATATGCAGTCTCTGGGATCACAGAGAAAATCATACCTATTACATCCAGTGACATTTCCTTGCATTGTAGACATTCTTTTTCCTCCCCACAGTAAAATGTCTCACAGTACCCCCTATACACTATAATGTCCCTGCACACAGTATAATGTCCCTGCACACAGTATAATGTCCCTACCCTAATAAAATGCTAACAAAAAAAACACATACATGAATAGTATCAGGCATCAGTGGTCCACAATGGACCACAAATAGAGGGAAGTTATGCAATAAAATAATAGTACTCTTCTCCTAGGTTTAGCTAGGAAAAATACATGCAATAAACAAATACAAGGGGTGAAGAGGCTAACTTAAAAAAATGTATAACAGCCTCAAAACTGCATAACAATGTATATACTGTAAATTACTTTGATTTGATTACTGTGATTTTTCTATTCTTTGCAATTGTATGCCTTTATTTAAAGTATTGCAGTGTAATAGGACTCTGCTAGCACATCTAGAATAGTAATGGCTTGGCATGTTTGTGTGTACTGGATTAGCAGGGCATGTTACAATGGTCTAAAAATTAAATTTTTTATTTAGTAACCATATTTTCTTTGATGTGCTCTCTTTTCAAGAATTTACACACTTTTTGAGAAATTATAAATTTATTTGATTAATTTTAACATTTTCTAAACAACATTGTTTTAAAGTTTGAGTATTTTAAAAAATATGGCCTGAGTGGATGTTTGCTTTTAGGCTATATCACTTTCAGAAGATCCTGACACAAGACAAAAAGCTATTAACAGTGCAGATCAATAGTGTAACAAAGCCTAGCATAACAAGAAAGATGAACCAGACAGGAAAAGGTAATTAAAACGCTATAGCATCAATTGAAACCCCCAGTAGATGCTACAGTAAAACATGCTTCAGGGGTTTTTGAAGATTCATTATTCAAAGCTTAATTTTTAATATGTTCCTAAACAAGTGTATGGCATTTTAATTGATTTTTGTTTTTCTGTTTTGTCCATTTCTTATTCAAAACACAGAAGTGATAAAAAAAAAAACACATTATACATCTTTACTGAAATATCAAAAAATCACGTACATACAGTACATATACAGCGGGGAAAAAAAAGTATTTAGTCAGCCACCAATTGTGCAAGTTCTCCCACTTAAAAAGATGAGAGAGGCCTGTAATTGACATCATGGGTAGACCTCATCTATGAGAGACAAAATGAGAAAACAAATCCAGAAAATCACATTGTCTGATTTTTAAAGAATTTATTTGGTGGAAAATAAGTATTTGGTCATCTACATACAAGCAAGATTTCTGGCTCTCACAGACCTGTAACTTCTTCTTTAATAGGCTCCTCTGTCCTCCACTCATTACCTGTAGTAATGGCCCCTGTTTGACATTGTTATCAGTATAAAAGACACCTGTCCACAACCTCAAACAGTCACACTCCAAACTCCACTATGGTGAAGACCAAAGAGCTGTGGAAGGACACCAGAAACAAAATTGTAGACCTGCACCAGGCTGGGAAGACTGAATCTGCAATAGGCAAGCAGCTTGGTGTGAAGAAATCAACTGTGGGAGCAATAATTAGAAAATGGAAGACATACAAGACCACTGATAATCTCCCTCGATCAGGGGCTCCACGCAAGATCTCACCCCGTGGGGTAAAAATGATCACAAGAACGGTGAGCAAAAATCCCAGAACCACATGGGGGGACCTAGTGAATGACCTGCAGAAAGCTGGAACTAACGTAACAAAGGCTACCATCAGTAACACACTACGCTGCCAGGGACTCAGATCCTGCAGTGTCAGACGTGTCCCCCTGCTTAAGCCAGTACATATCCGAGCCCGTCTGAAGTTTGCTAGAGAGCATTTGGATGTTCCAGAAGAGTATTGGGAGAATGTCATATGGTCAGATGAAACCAAAGTAGAACTGTTTGGTAAAAACACAACTCGTCGTGTTTGGAGGAGAGTGAATGCTGAGTTGCATCCAAAGAACACCATGCCTACTGTGAAGCATGAGGGTGGCAACATCATGCTTTGGGGCTGTTTCTCTGCAAAGGGACCAGGACGACTGATCCGTGTATATGAAAGAATAAATGGGGCATGTATTGTGAGATTTTGAGTGCAAACCTCCTTCCATCCTCAAGGGCATTGAAGATGAAACGTGGCTGGGTCTTTCAGCATGACAATGATCCCAAGCACACCACTAGGGCAACGAAGGAGTGGCTTCGTAAGAAGCATTTCCTGGGGTGGCCTAGCCAGTCTCCAGATCTCAACCTCATAGAAAACCTTTGGAGGGAGTTGAAAGTCCATGTTTCCCAGCGACAGCCCCAAAACATCACTGCTCTAGAGGAGATCTGCATGGAGGAATGGGCCAACATACCAGCAACAGCGTGTGCCAACCTTGTGAAGACTTACAGAAAACGTTTGACCTCTGTCATTGCCAACAAAGGATATATAACAAAGTATTGAGATGAACTTTTGTTATGGACCAAATACTTATTTTCCACCATAATTTGCAAATAAATTCTTTAAAAATCAGACAATGTGATTTTCTGGATTTGTTTTCTCATTTTGTCTCTCATAGTTGAGGTCTACCTATGATGACAATTACAGGCCGGCCTCATCTTTTTAAGTGGGAGAACTTGCACAATTGGTGGTTGACTAAATACTTTTTTTTCCCCACTGTATATCACAAGTAGGTATCTGAGTACAAACAATTCCTGAGTTTGTCTGTGATGGGGCACCATTTTCCTTTGTGGCCTGTATGGTGTTTTGATTATCTGCTTTTTCTATTATCTACTGTATATCGCTGGCTTTATTATTGCTTTCTGCAATCTATTTGAGTTGCGATATATATTTTGGGATGCTGAAATGTGGTTGTAAATATGAAGGGGCAGGCATTTTGGAGCAAGTAGCCCATAATATATTACACCATCACAGATGTACTCAAGAATTGTTTGTTTTCATGTGTTGTTTTCCTTCTTGTGATATATATGTATTTATGTGATTTTATGATATTTCAATAATGTATAATGTGTTTTTTTTATCACTTCTGGGGTTTGTTTCATTATTGGTGTTAGTTATATGCAGAATGCACAGGAGATACAAATACTAAGTATGATTGGTCCCTGTTTAGATAAGTTTAGCCGTTTCTTATTAAGCTGAATATTAAATAAAATACATTTAAAATATAATGAAATGTTGTACAAGTAAATGACAGTCTGCACTAAAAGTCCAGTACATATACGTTATTGACAATCAAAGTACATTTTTAAAAACTTCTTGGGGCAGCCATATGGAAGGTACAAACTTCCTTCTTCTACTGTCTGTATATCGACAGTGAATCATGGTGTGTGGTTTATGGCTTTTGCAATAAATGGAAGATAAAAGTGTCCATATTTTTCCAAAAAGGGTAAAGGAAAAAAAAAACCTTATACTCACCTTTGAGTTCTTCTGTCACTCCAGTATTGTAGCTCTGGTGGTCACCCCTTGTTGGCCTGCAGTTGTAACATGCCACATATACATACATTACCAAAGCAGTCAGTCACGGGCTTGATTGTCTGCAGGGGTTAGGTGTTCATGTGTGGCATGTCATTATTTCAGGAAATGATCACCGGGGACCAATGGAGCAGCAGTGCTGGAACAGAATAGGTTGAGTATACGTTATGTTTGGAAATTCCTAGACAGCACCTACTGTTAAAGTCTCCCTTAAATGATAGATTCAAGCTTCTCCTAAGAGTCCAAAGAATGACAAGGTAGATACGTACAGAGAATTATATGTGTGCATTGTGCTATTATGCTGCCTTATCTAGTCCTCTAGCAGTACAATTGGTTTGTAATTGGCAAATTCGCACTCTCATGACTCTATCCTAGTCTACACACCACAGCTGACCAGTAAGCCACAGAAACAGAAAATATCAACTTAGTAAAGCAGCTTTATTGACCAATGTGAAAATCATGTTTTTTTTTTTTCCTCTCTAACTCTGCTTGAAGTAGAGAAATATGCATATGATTGGTCACCTTCTTTCATTCTCCTGGATACTTTGGGTGGTGGATACCAAACCAGATAGGGTTTAGGTTGAGGAGTCCCACTCTCAATGTAGCTACACATGGGACTACCTCTATAAAAGCAGAAGTTTTTGCAGTTTGTTGGTCTACAGCAGTCTGGCGTGTGTTACAGTGGGTACGGAAAGTATTCAGACCCCTTTAAATTTTTCACTCTTTGTTTCATTGCAGCCATTTGTTAAAAGCAATAAAGTTCATTTTATTTCTCATTAATGTACACTCAGCACCCCATCTTGACAGAAAAAAAAACAGAAATGTATATATTTTTGCAAATTTATTAAAAAAGAAAAATGAAATATCACAGCTTTACAGTGCATATCAGCGCAAATGAGAATCATGAGGTCAAAGGAACTGCCCAAGGAGCTCAGAGACAGAATTGTGGCAAGGCACAGATCTGGCCAAGGTTACAAAAGAATTTCTGCAGTACTCAAGGTTACTAAGAGCACAGTGGCCTCCATAATCCTTAAATGGAAGAAGTTTGGGACGACCAGAACTCTTCCTAGACCTGGCCGTCCAGCCAAACTGAGCAATCATGGGAGAAGAGCTTTGGTGAGAGAGGTAAAGAAGAACCCAAAGATCACTGTGGCTGAGCTCCAGAGATGCAGTAGGGAGATGGGAGAAAGTTCCACAAAGTCAACTATCACTGCAGCCCTCCACCAGTTGGGGCTTTATGGCAGAGTGGCCCGAAGGAAGCCTCTCCTCAGTGCAAGACATATGAAAGCCCGCCAAAAAACAGATGAAGGACTCCCAGACTATGAGAAATAAGATTCTCTGGTCTGATGAGACGAAGATTGAAGTTTTTTGCGTTAATTCTAAGCGGTATGTGTGGAGAAAACCAGGCACTGCTCATCACCTGTCCAATACAATCCCAACAGTGAAACATGGTGCTGGAAGCATCATGCTATGGGGGTGTTTTTCAGCTGCAGGGACAGGATGACTGGTTGCAATTGAAGGAAAGATGAATGCGGCCAAGTACAGAGGGATCCTGGAAGAAAACTTCTTCCAGAGTGCTCTGGACCTCAGACTGGGCCGAAGGTTCACCTTCCAACAAGACAATGACCCTATGCACACAGCTAAAATAACAAAGGGAGTGGCTTCAGAACAACTCTGTGACCATTCTTGACTGGCCCAGCCAGAGCCCTGACCTCAATCCAATTGAGCATCTCTGGAGAAACCTGAAAATGGCTGTCCATCAACGTTCACCATCCAACCTGACGGAACTGGAGAGGATCTGCAAGAAAGAATGGCAGAGGATCCCCAAATCCAGATGTGAAAAACTTGTTGCATCATTCCCAAGAAGACTCATGGCTGTACTAGCTCAAAAGGGTGCCTCTACTCAATACTGAGCAAAGGGTCTGAATACTTATGACCATGTGATATTTCAGTTTTTCTTTTTTAATAAATTTGCAAAAATATCTACATTTCTGTTTTTTTTCTGTCAAGATGGGGTGCTCAGTGTACATTAATGAGAAACAAAATGAACTTTTTTGCTTTTAGCAAATGTCTGCAATAAAACAAAGAGTGAAAAATTCAAAGGGGTCTGAATACTTTCCGTACCCACTGTAACACAATGCCAAGGAGGAAAGACATCAACAATGATCTTAGAGAAGCAATTAAGCAATTGTTACTGTCCATAAATCTTGGAAGGGTTATAGGGTAAGGCCATTTCCAACCCAAGCCACCAAACCCGAATATGAAATGAATCTTCAGACTCCTGACCCTTCCCATCTTGCAGTTCAAGGGCGACCTCTGGAACATAGTCCTCTCTTTCCAACCACTTTTGGGGAATTGCAGGACATGAACTTGTTAACTTGTACAGGAGTTGTTTGTTCATGTGTAGTTACAAGAAGACTTTGTTGCAGTGCTCTAGTGAGGTGCTCTTCCACAAGCCAATGCCCTCAGCTAAGGCTAGTTATAGATGAACTGAAAACATGCCCAAACCACTAGCTAAGGCTAGGGTAAACTCCTGACACCTTCTAGAAACCTTAGGGCAGAAGCCATGCCCATTTACAAATCAGCATAGGAACAGCTTGTCAACACTTGAGTGGCCAGTGCAAAAGCCAGTGTAGAACAGTATAAAACTGTGTAAAACATCATGAAACATATTACACATTAATAAAACTGTTTCCTACTTAGCATTGGCCCTTTTGGAGACCCTGTATTTTGACTTCAATTTTGATAAACAATGAAGCAATGAAATCTGTTATGTGGTGTTGTTCATCTGAGGTTGCAGTTATTGAATTTTAAGATATTGTAAGTTCCAGCTGTTTTTTTATTATGTCCAGATACATTATACAATAGAATTCAAAAAGGGTGTACTTTGGTTTTCTCATGAATGTATATTTACAGTAGTTCATATACTGTATGTAATCATACAGTACAACTTCTTATCTAGGCTTCATTCATTTTACACTTGAATTACTTCAGTGTCACTTTTAACTGGTCCCTTGCAAGCCTTGCTTTTATTTTGGTTATAGCTGCAATAGTCTGTAGCAAAACAGCCTCATTCCAAATGCTTCAATTATTAATAGCAGCATTGTGGAACTATAACTGTTAGCCATATGTTTACTATACTCTATTTAGTCTTCTTTCTTTCTTATTTATTCGCATAGCAAATGCATGCAATGCTCAAAATAACAAAAGCAGTGTCATTGTAAATGATTAGTAGTATAATGTTGTACCGTGTTAGCCATTGAAAGTAGTGGAAGAGTGAAGAAATCAGGCGATACCTTTTAGAGGCTAACTGAGTATATTTATAAGTAAGCTTTCAGGAGTACTCGCTCCCTTCATCAGACATGGTGTGATACAAGAACTGAAAATTAACAGATTTTTATACACATGGTTTTCAAAGCATTTTAGAGTCCTTAAAAAAATTGCAATCTAAGTAGAGAAGTTATTTACAACAGGTCAAAAAAACAGTCTGGAAACTTGTGGTGCGTGACGGAGGGATCAGTAATTCTTGCTGTTATCTGTTTGCTATCAGGAGGTGATTTGTGTCCCTTACAGTTCATACAATCGTATTTGCTCCGACAAAACAGACCTGGACAAGCACCTCCTGGATCTGAGGATGAAATTTCTCAGATTGGGATACAAACCAAAAGTGACAGACAACCAATTAAACAAAGCAGCAGCCATTAACAGAGACAGTCTGCTCACATATAGAGAGACCCAGAAAGATGCCCGAGTGCCCCTAGTTGTCACCTACAACCCACAGCTGGAGATCCTACGAAGGATTGCCAAGGAGCTCCAACCTGTGCTACATAGGGACAACAGACTCAAGGACATATTTCCAGTCCCCCCTCTCCTCTCCTTTCGACAACCACCAAACCTGAGGCGCATTATCGTCCGGAGTGCCCTGAAGGCCCCAACTGAAAATGGCACCTCACCTTGCCTACATAAAAGGTGCATGACCTGCAAGCACATCCACACCGCTGACAGTGTACCTATCCCACAGTCACAACAGGTGCACAGAATTAGGGGGACATTTTCCTGCAGGTCTTCCAATGTGGTGTACCTCATAATGTGTGTGCAATGTCCCACCACAGGCCTCTATGTGGGGGAAACAGGGCAGAGACTCAGTCAACGAATGAACTCACACAGATCCACCATTAATAACAGCAGAACAGATCTCCCAGTGGCCGCACATTTCTCCAGAGAAAACCACTCTATTGAAGATTTGCGGGTTGTGGTTTTAATGGGACATTTTAAGACACAGGAGAAAAGGAAAGAAATGGAGTACAAATTTATGCAAAAATTTCAAACTCTGCAATTTGGACTTAATATTCATGCCAGCTTCATGTCACACTATGTTTGAACCATGAACTGAATTCAATATTCATGCCAGCTTCAAATCACACTATGTATGAACTGTGAGGGACACAAATCACCTCCTGATAGCAAACAGATAACAGCAAGAATTACTGATTCCTCCGTCACGCACCACAAGTTTCCAGACTGTTTTTTTGACCTGTTGTAAATAACTTCTCTACTTAGATTGCAATTTTTTTAAGGACTCTAAAATGCTTTGAAAACCATGTGTATAAAAATCTGTTAATTTTCAGTTCTTGTATCACACCATGTCTGATGAAGGGAGCGAGTACTCCTGAAAGCTTACTTATAAATATACTCAGTTAGCCTCTAAAAGGTATCGCCTGATTTCTTCACTCTTCCATTGTAAATGATTTTCACACTCCAAAGAGATATAAATATTACTTATTTTTTGATAATTAAACATATTATAACATATTATGTTTTTCTTTTTTAATTATTTGATTGTATATGTTTTATTCTATTTTTTGTACATAATTATGAACAGCAGATCCCATAAGAAAACCTATTGATTTGACATCTACAATACTAGGGTAGATTGTTTTGGACATGCTTTGTGACATGCTTTGATGTAATTGTAAATGAAAAGGGGGTTTTTAATGGTGTAGTTTTATCATACCTCCCAACCGTCCTGGACTCAGAGGGACAGTCCTGAATTCTGGGTCCTCGCCTGTTGTCCCGTTTGGCGGGAAGTATGTCCTGACTGCAACTGATCTGCATCTGGATACAATGGTGAACGAATAAACTGGTGAATGAAGCAGGAGCCATCTGCGGATGGCTCTTGCTTCACGACTATGCCCTGTGTGATCCGGCCCCCAGGGGCTGTAGGCACGATGTGGTGACATCACTCACATCGCACCTGCAGCTCCCTGAAGCCTAGAGCTGAGAGCAGAGACTTCAACAGAGCAGCAGGGGAGCGAGGAGAGGTGAGTATCAGGCTGGAGGAGGACATTAAACCGGGAGCAGCTGGAGGGGGACATTAAACTGTGGGGGTCACTGGAGGAGGACATTGAACATGGGGCAGCTGGAGGAGGACATTAAACTGGGGGCAGCTGGAGGGGGACATTAAGCTGGGGGCAGTTGGAGGGTACATTATACTGGAGAGGGACTTTATACTTTGGGAGCAATTGGAGGGGGACATTATAATGTGGGGGCATATAATGTTAGGGTGACTGTAGGATCATTATTCCATGTGGGGGCACAAAGAGAAATGGATGGGAATGTGCAGAGACAACATAGATGTGGGTGGAGCTAAATTTGCCATGGCGCACATTTTGTCCCTCTTTCAGTCTTTTGAAAGTTGGGAGGTATGGTTTTATTACTGGTGTTTTGGCTCTATTAGACAACATAATATTGATGGCAATTATCGGGAACAATTATATAAGAATAAGTTTTACAGATACTTACCCTGTCTAATCAAGCTGTTCCTTAGCCAACTGATGAGAATAAAAGATGCAGATTATTGGCACACATTGCCCTGTGTGTTGTATCTGCTGCCGATAATCAATGCAGTCAAATGAGGGAGGAGGACCATTCCATGGGCATGTGTAATACACACAATGCAAACAAGCACTGATTGGTGTGTTTGTCATCAACTGGTGCTTGTCCTGACCAAGATCAAGCAGTGAAATACAGCCCTTACCCTTCACTTTGATAACAGTCATATGCCTGCTGACCTGGCTCTCAATTTGCACATCTCAAGTGGGGAAAATAACAGGAAGTGTCAGTCTATTGTGAGAACCCAGTAAAAATGTGTAAAAAATGCTAAATTTCCAAATATTTAAATACAGTCACATGGAAAGTTAGGGAAAAATCTTCTAACCGTTGAAAGAAAATGTATTAACCAGTTATGGACACTGTGGGTTTTAGCTGCGTTTATGGTTGACATTTGTTTAATTACAACATGTCGCTGCAAAATTACTGACCCACGCTGTATGTGGCACCCATCTTAGGGAGATAATTTGTCTGCCCTGTAGTATTTGTTTTGGCCGATACAGTTAATTACCACAGTGGGACGTGGGAATCTATTTCTCCTTCCTGCCTCACCATTTTCCCTCATAAGCTACGGGCCACTTAAAGAGGACCTTTCACCACCTCAACCAAGTCCAGCTCTTTATCTCATTAAATAGTTGCTGCTCCACTGGTTTCCAAGAAATTGCTGTTAGTTGTGGTTCATCATATGCTATTTAGGCTCCGTACTGTCAGGTGGGCAGACAAGGTGTGTGATTCTGAGCTCTGACACTGTCCACCTCTGATTGTAGCTCTGAATCACACCTCTTTTTGGTTCCTACCTGACACTGCCCACTTGACAGTACAGAGTCTAGGTAGCATATCAAGTACCAAAAAAATTGCAAAAGCGCTGAAATCAGAGGAACTGTGCCCAGATGGTAAGAACTGGAGTTGGTGTAACTCTTTCTGGGGGAATGAAAAAAACATGTTTTTTCATTTTAAAATTTGTGCGGCATGAATACAAAATTATCTTTATTCTTTGGGTCAGTACAATTTATAACATTTTTATCGTTTTTTATTAGTGTTGTATGTTATATAGCACTTTAAACAAAAAATAAATAATAGGTCATGGTACGCTAACCTGCAACTTGTCATGACATTCTATTACATGACGGTGTGGGAAGGGGTTAACAAAAAATTTGATTTACACAATATTTTATGATCTGAGGATAGATTCCTTTTAACTCTTTTCCATGTTTAATAAGTAGACAGGAATATATCTTATATTATTTTAAATTTGTATTTTCATTATTTATATCAAGAAGTGATATATACTACCTTATAATAATAAAGTTCTCCATCAAGTCCAACCTATAAACCTACTATAATTATCCATAGGAAGACAAATAAACATTAGGGGAAAAAATTCCTTCCTTTCTTCAGTTATGGTAATTTGAGTATATCCTTGAATCAACATCCCATCCCAAAATACTAGTTCCCATAACAAATCCAACCCTCTCTTGTACAAGTTGTCAGCCATCACATCATCCCGTGGCATTGAGTTCTATGGTTGTACTGTTCTTACTGCAGCCGCATCTATAACTATGGTAAAATCCTTTTTCCTCTAGAAGTAGAAGATGCCATCTTGTCATGGTTACAGGCTAAAGTTGAAAGAGATCACTAGAAAGATCTCTATACTGTCCATTGGTATATTTGTACATTGTAATTAAACTGCCCTTAAAGGGAGTCTATCACCTATGTCATGCATTTTAAATTAGTGGCATAGCAATATTGATGCTACAAATACAAGTTCAGACATACCTTTTTTTTTTTTTTAAATTCCGCCGCCTGCTTGCGTGTAATAACCATTTTTATGTTTATGCAAATGAGGCTTATGGAGCACAGGGAGCATTCACTTGCTTCCCGCAGCACAGCTGCATCATCACAAAGAACGCCCATCCATCACTGTAGTCCGGCACCCTCATCCTCTTCAGACCTGTTTGCCACAAAGCTGAGTTCTGAAATCCCACGCATGCACAGTACGCTCCGCCACTTTGGGTCGCGGCCGAGCACACAGCGCATGCTCAGTACACTCACACACGTTGCTAAATACACAACCTTTTCAAAAAATAAATTTAGGTTGAACTAGTTATTCATCACTCAATATTTCATCTTGTTTTAATGTTGCTCACTGTTTCTAAATGATTTTCAGACACATCCATGACTTGTATTGGGTGCTAAAAACTGTTACTAAATTTAGGTCAGCGTCTATTCTCTGGTTGCTCTTTCTGGTTGGGTTTTTAATAATTTGGTGTTTGCACCCTGGATAGATTGTTACTTTTTTACATCACAGAAGAACCTAACTATACCTGGCAAGCTTAAATATATTACCTATATTTGCTTTTTGTTTTCTGATTGTAGATTTTTTCATAGTCTTTCCTGTACTGGATTACATGGAGTAACCACATTAAATGAGCATCTACACTAGCAGCCACATGGCCACAGGAAACTAGAATATGGAGATGGACTCAATAGGGGAAATTTATCAGAACCTGTACTCCTGAATTCTAGTAGAAGATTATGGCTTTTTGAGCATTTTTGAACACAAAAAACTTGCATTGTGTGGTTAACCTGTCTAGCTGTCTAAACACCAGATTTATGAAATGCAGCTTTAAAAAAAAAAAACCCATAAACACAGACTCCAGCTGACTTTAAAAATTTCCCTGCTGATAAATTTCCTCCATTGACTTCTATGGGATAATGTTCTGGTTATGCTCTGTGAACTGTGACCATTCTCTATTACGTACTCTATTAAAAATGGTTTGATCCTATATTAAAGATGTTACTTTCACTGTAATCTTACTTGTGGTGATAATGAGATGACTGCTGAGAAGTGATCTGTAGAAGTGAAAGTGTCAGCCTTTTGTGAAGCTTAGTGGTAAATGATAAACTTGTAATATTTTAGAATTTAGTTAAATATAGATAAGGAAAAAAATTAAGAAGCCACCAGAAATGAAAGCAAAATATTTAACATTAAAAAACTTGGCTTAGGCTATAGCCCCATGTAGCGGGCTGCAGCAAAAAAGCGCTGCGGGAGAAACCGAGATGGAAACGCATCACAGATTTTCCCGTAGTGCTTTTCCGTAGGTATAATTGACATGTTATGATTTCCAAAAACGCAATGGTTTTGGAAATCGCAGTATTTCCATATTTTTCTGCAATGTGTGGATGGGATTTGCAGGGACTGTAAAATGCATTGTTTCCGCCACGGCCAAACCGCGGAGTTTACACCACGTGGGGCTTCAGCCTTAAACACTATGTAATTTTCTGTCAATACAAGACTAATCTAAAGAATATACATAAGTAGGGTTTTGAATAAATGAATAAAACTCGTGAAAGTTTAAATCACATTATATAGTAAGAATTTACCACCAATGATTGGGCTATAATTTAGAATTATTTTGTTATTTTCCTTGAGTTTTTTAAGAACACATTTAACTTGCAATATGTAAAACCAATATACACACATATACAGTAACATATTACTGAATTTCTAATGTGATCTGCTACAGAGGCATACAAAGGCATTAAAGGGCCCATTTGCTCAAACAGTATGTAGCCAGTATGCTCTCAGAAGCCTTTGTAAATGAAATATCTTAACTGCTTACTACTGATGATCACAGAGGAAAGAAACTAAGAAAGTAGCCAGCTCAATGAAGTAATATCAAGACATGGGTCTATCCACCACCATTAAGCTAAGGCATCCCAGATGCCTAGGTTCTTTCAAAATGCAGCTCCTACTCACCTTGGATGTCAACATTTTTTATCATTTACACCTAAAGTTATTGTCATGACTTTTTACAAAGAACATTTACAAGATAACCTTTGTAAAATGATGCAGTCTGGTACTATTGTGGCACCTCTACAGAAAGATTGGAGGATACTTTATAACTTCCACATTTTAGCCAATGATATACCATATGCCTACATTTTAGAATTAGTTTCATGTGATTTTATTTTTCTTGTTCTTTTTTTGTATTGTATTGTTATTCATGAAAAGAAAGCATCTCCTACATCTTTGTAAACCAACCTGGAAAGAATTATCCTTGACATCTGTGTATGACATTTTTTGGGGGGCACGTACCTAATCACACTGATGCGCCTTTCTACAAGACATGGAACTTAACAGCTTAAGCACTTGAGTTATGGGTTGTTGCCGAGCTCCTTATAAATTGGAAATCTAACGTTCAATAATTGATAACATCTTTCATCTGTTCAGCCATCGTAAATCTGCAATATTGACACAACAAAGCAGATCAGTCATCCAACATGTGCAAAAATGCAACATATAACACAAAACTATGCAGTTTCATTTCAAGTGTTTAAAAAGTAATCATCTATTGTCACTTGTAGAACACCTCTAAATCCATGGTATTGGCCTGCCGCAAGTGTGAATGGCAATTTATTATACCACAAGTGTATTACTGACTCATGGTGACTCTCACAATGCATAATTTAGTACAAAATTGCCTTTACTTTGAGGGCAGTAGATTGATATTAGCACTTTCTCATGTCATCCGACCCTGATTTAATTTTATATTAACGTTAAAACACAGAAAGAATGTAGTAAGGGTGACAAAAATACAATTGATCTGCACTGCTCCAAAATTTCCATCAATACTTACCAATGACATAAATGATTTCTATTTCAAATAGACTGCTATATAAAGAAGCATAAATTGCAAAAAGCCATGGATGTGTTGTGATGGAAGCTATTACAAAGATGAATTACTGTACTTGCATTGAAGGGAGTTCCCTTAAATGTACAATGAAAAGAAAAAATTCTAGAGATATAATTAAAGTGATGAATAAATTTTGCAATGCAAAATACTATAGATACTGTTTATAAACAATAAATTGGAAAAAATATATATGTGCTAAAAGTACATTCAGACAGTACAGTTGTGCACTGAAAACCACATCAAAAATGAATAGCATGCATTTTTTGTAAAATAATGTTTTATTGGTTTTTCAAAACAACACAAATAAATATACAGCATTGAGAGCAATGAACATAGCAACAATGTCACATAGTACTTAGAGATAACTTCAAAGTAAGTAGCTAAGAATAAACAGGGGGATGGAACGTAGGGGGGAGACATGGACTGCTAGGAGAGAGGGTCTAAGGGTCTCAGAGGAGAACATATTTAATCGGGGGGTTCCCACAGGTGCGTCCAGACAGAATCATTAGAGAAAGAGTACCATGGCGCCCACATAGAGCTGAACTTCTAGTGAGTGCGAAGTGGGAAAGTTCCTCCATACTGGCTACTTGAGAAACTGTTTTTAGGAAGTGGGACAGTGTAGGGGGAGATTCGGATGCCCAGTATAAAGGGATCAAAGATTTGGTGGTAGACACAAGTTGTTGCCAGGGAAATGGTGGGCCACAGATTCACAAATATGCCTATGGTGGTCAGGGGTATGGAGAGATCACACACTTTGTTCAGAACCCATTGAATTTCCGGCCAGTAGGGGGATATCTTCTCGCATTCCCACCAAATATGCAGATAGGAGCCTGGGGCCTTATAATAGCATGCATTTTTGGTGCAGTTATGACTTTTACAGGTGAAACTCATTTAATTTTCATGTTTTGCCAGCAAAAACTTGAAATGCATACATTTTTCAATACAGTTTTTGATGCAGTTTAAACTGCACTGTAGGCTAGAGCTCCTCAATAACACTTGGCTGCATTAAAGTCATGGCAGTGTTTCCCTATCAGAACAAAATGGCTGTGCATGACCTTGCTGCCATTTTAAAACATATAATACAGCCATGTCTCCCTCAACCACTGAAACAATTTCTAAGGCTGTGTTCACATCTGTGCTGCTGCAGATTCACTAAAAAGAAGCAAAGAAAGCAGCGCAGCATGAAACACTGTTTTTTCTGGTGTTGTACTACATGACAGAAACTCAAAAGATGCCATTATAGTCCTTTTTTTTGTTCCTTTGACAAAATATAAAAACAGAATACCTAATGCAGATGTGAATGCAGCCAACTAATACATTTTATCCCCCACATATAGCATTTACAGTCAAACTCCCACCCCTCACACATATGACCTATAAATAAGCCCCCTATAACCCACATATAGAGTTTAAGTTAAGCCACTGTCCCCACAAGAATAGATTTTTAAAGCCTCAAGACTCCCCACAACACACAAAGTATTTACAATATACTGTATACTCTCCTTCACAAAATCTATTTATAAGGATTTCCCTTATATATAGCATTTGTAGTCAAGTGCCCCTTCCTCCATGAAAAGATCTATAAATAATCCCCTCCCCCACATATAGCCTTTACAGTAGTGCTCCTTTTCTATATACAGCCAATACAGTAATGCCTTTCTCCAAATATAGTCTCTACAGTAATGTCCCCTCCCCCACAAACAATCTATACAGTAGTGCTCCCACACATAGCCTATACAATAATGTCCCCTTCCCCACACACAGTTTATACAATAATGTTCCATCCCCCCCCCCCCCCCCCCCCCCCACACACACACACCCTGGAGGACAATTCCAGGGATAGAGGCATTAGTCCCTATACTGCCCCTCAATATCTATCCCTGTTTCCCATGTAAATGACTACCCCCTTACAAGGACAGTACCCAACTGTTATGGTTCAGTTTGGTACTGCCATTGTAAGGGTACTGCCCTTATTTTGATTTTCAACTTATATTTCTTATATGTTACATTGCTGATATGAGGTTTGGATTGAAAGCTGACAGAAAAAAAAAGCATTTCCAGATAGTTGTGATCAATGATTCTTGCTTGAGCTGGTCATGATTTTTATATCATATACTCCAAGGTTCCGTCCTGGGTCTGCTATTACTCCACTTATTTATTAATGCTACAGAAAATTGGATTATAATTAATATAATGCCAAGCTATGTAGCACAGTGCAGACTACAGTATGTTAAATGTGCATACTTTACAAGCCACTTGTAGAAAAAGATCTGGGTGTACTTGAAGACTATACATTAAAAAACAGCATGCAATGTCAATCAGCTGTTTCTAAGGCGAGCAGGATATTGTTGTGTATTAACAGAGGCATGGATTAGCAAGACAAATACATAATATTATCGCTCTACAAATCATTAGTGCAGCCATATCTATAATATCTAGCATAGTTTTGAGCAAAGTTCATAGAAATAATGCCCTTCACTGGAGCTCAAAAAGGTTCCAAAGAACAGCAACTAATTAAAAAACAGAAGGTTCACACCTGCAACGGGTGTGTGTTTTTCTGACCCATTGGAGAACAACGAACAAAAAATACATAGCAAACACATACAGGGCCCGACGGACCCCATTGACTATAATGAGGTCTGTCAGGTATCCATTGTTTTTAACTGAAATGCATGCAGTCGTACATGCTGGACTTTTTTGTCTGGCAATTTCAGGCAAGAGACTCCAACACAGATGTGAACATGACCTAATGGGTATGAGAAATCCTATGGCTTTGCTTCTTCACTATAAGCACTGTGAATTTGTCAAATAGATTACCTCAGGAACTGTTCATAGTAGTTACAGTTAAAAAAAACTTCAAAAAGGTTTAGGACAGAATAACTAACAATTATGTAAATATATAGAGTTTGTGTTTCCCACAAACATTCTCTTCATCCATGTCCTCTCTCTTCTCTTGGTTAAACTTTATGAACATTCCTCTTTATTCAACAAAGCTCTGTATTTAGCTATCTCTGTCACTCCAATAATCCGATAAACTTTCAATGGAATAGCAGTGGGCATGTGCAATTGCTTCTCCAAGTAGTGGGTTCAAGTAGTGGGTCCGCCAGTGATCAGACACTTATCACCTATCCTGTGAATAGTTGTTAAGTGTCAACTTTGAGAAAACCCCTCTAACCACTTCTTCTTCTGTAATATTATTAGCTGAACCATGGCATTAAGTGTCAGCTGTAATGTAAAATTGGTATAGATAAAAAGTACAGTTGTGCTAAAAAGTTTACGTACCCTGGCAGATTTTTAGTTTTTTGGCCTTTTTTCAGAGAATATGAATGATAACACAAAAACTTTTTCTCCACTCATGGTTAGTGCTTGGTTGAAGCCATTTATTGTCAAACTTCTGTGTTTTCTCTTTTTATATCATAATGACAACCAAAAACATCAAAATGACCCTGTTCAAGAGTTCACATATCCTGGTGATTTTGGCCTGATAACATGGCCAGAAGTTGACACAAAGGGGTTTGAATGGCTACGAAAGGTAACATCCTCACCTGTGACCTGTTTGCTTGTAATGAGTGTGTGTGCATAAAAGCTGAGTGAGTTTCTGGGATCCAGACAGACTGTTACATCTTTCCTCCAGCCACTGACATTTCTGGATTGTGAGTCATGGGGAAAGCAAAAGAATTGTCCACAGATCTACAGGAAAAGGTAGTTGAACTGTATAAAACAGGAAAGGGATACAAATAGATATCCAAGGAATTGATAATGCCAGTCAGCAGTGTTCAAACTGTGATTAACAAATGGAAATTCAGGGGCTCTGTAAAAACCAAACCATGGTCAGGAAGACCAACCAAAATTTCAGCCACAACTGCCCGGAAGATTTTTCAGAATACAAAGAAAAACCCACACAAAACATCAGCTGAAATACAGGACTCTCTGAAAACTATCGGTGTGGCTGTTTCAAGATGCACAATAAGGAGACACTTGAAGAAAAATGGGCTGTATAGTCGAGTTGCCAGAAGAAATCCATTACTGCCCAAATGCCACAAAGAATCTCGCCTTCGATACGCCAAACAGCACAGAGACAAGTCTCAAAACTTCTGGAACAATGTAATTTGGAGTGATGAGACAAAAATCGAACTTTTTGGCCACAACCATAAACGTTACATTTGGAGAGGTGTCAACAAGGCCTATGGTGAAAGGAACACCTTTACTTTTGTAAAGCACAAAGGTGGATCACTGATGATGTGGGGATGTGTGAGCTTCAAAGGCACAAGAAACTTGGTCAAAGTTGAAGGAAAGATGAATGCAGCATGTTATCAGCAAATACTGGAGGCAAATTTGCACTCATCAGCCAGAAAGCTGCACATGGGACGTACACAACGTATTTTGAAGCCAGAGCTTGCTCCTTTCTCAAGTGTAAAATTTGGTGTATAGCATATAATAGAACAGATCAAGCTTAAATAGTAAAGACAAGAGAAGAACCTCCCATAAGGAGTGGTCTGTATTCATAGTGTCAACAACTTGATAAACAAATAAAAATATAAATTGCGGCAATCCAATCAACATAGCAAGTATATCTTATTATAGTGAATAAACAAATTCTTAAAGCTTTAATTAGTTGGAGTAAACACGAGTTTTTGCCTTAAACTCGTGTTATAGCGTCCACATGTTGTATTCTGCGCATGAGTATAGGAACAAGCGCCAAACCTGACCAATAGGTGGTGGGCAGAATAGAAAAAACTCACAAAGACATTCGCGCATGCGCAGAAGTGCGATAAGAAGGCTCTGTTTAACATAACAAATTTAACATTTTTAACTTACGTTAAACAGAGACTTCTTATTGAGCTTCTGCGCATGCGCAAATGTCATTGTGAGTTTTTTCTATTCCGCCCACCTCCTATTGGTCTGGTTTGGCGCTTGTTCCTATACTCATGTGCAGAATACAACACGTGGGTGCTGTAACACGAGTTTAAGGCAAAAACTCGTGTTTACTCCAACTAATTAAAGTTTTAAGAATGTTCCCCCCTCCCATGTACTAATATGCCACAAACAGTAAGGTGATATCAGCAACCACTACCCTGTACAACCCTCACAGTATTTAACAATGAGTAACAGTGAGCCTTTAGACCCCACAGCTGTTTCTTAGAATTTATTAACATTGGACCATGGAAATGAATTACATTTTTCCAATAAAATATCACTTTGACAATTTTTTTTATTTACACAAGGGGTGAAAGGTAAAAATTCATCCCATAGTTGGTTAAGCAATTTCTCCTGAGTATGAAAAAACCTCACATGTGTATGTGCACAACTCAGAAGGAAAGGAGTGGGAACTTTGGAGGACAGATTTTGTTTTCAGATGCAATGTACAATTTGCAGAGGTACACATACAGTGGAAACTTCCTATTTTGGTAACTACACCCCTCAATGAATTTATCAAGGGATATAGTTAGCATTTAGCTCTCACAGGTTTTCCCAGAATTTAGTTATGAAAATGAATAATGAGATATTTTCCAATAAAATTTTGCTTTAGCTCCAAATTTTCATTTTCCCAAGCAATCCGCAATTTAATAAGCAATTTCTCCTGAGCATGGAAATGCCCCATATGTGGATTTAAACACTTGCCAATGAAGGGACCTGGTTTTGAGGGACAAGTCTTGCAGTAGTGAATGGTGTCTCTTCTTATTCCTTTCACTCAACACCTTTTCGGGGATCTCTTTTTTTTCTGTTGGGGTTAGCACATCCGGGAGATGCTGCCCCTGAACAATTTGGGGGATTGCAGAAGCACTGCTGCTTCCACTGCTAACCTGGTCTCCAAAAATAAGGGTTTCAATAATTCCCTCTATGTCCAGCACTTCTGTATAGAACAAAAGAGTTGTACAGTGCCACTTGAGTGAGGTAAACTGACAACTTCTTGTCCCAAACCCCTGATTTTCTTACAGCACTATAGGACTGTAGATCCTGATCAGAAAGATCCATCCTTCTCATGTACTGATTGTAATCTTGAATGCACACAGGCTTTAGGTGCTGTTCTGGTTCATATTCAATACCTCGTATTTGAGCAGAAGCAAATTGTCACTGCAGACAGCTTACTTTCCCCTGGTGCACTGTCTGATTTTGAGAGACCACTCAGGTTTCTTCGAATTGTGCCAAATGCTGCTGTGCCTCTGGTAGAAAGACACTTCAAAAGGGGGACACTGTTATAAAAATTGCCTATATAGTAGGGCTGGGTGAATAACTGGAAAATAATCAAAACCTAACATCAACCTGGATAACCGATGTGATTTTGTTCACCATTATTTGTCTAAGAAAGGTGTCCTTCATTTGGCAAACAACAAGGGTCGTTTCTTGCCATTTCCACTGTGCAGTAAGGTGATTGCAGCCATCAACAAATGGAGCAGCACTTATAGGCAGGGACAGAACATATTATTCATGGTCCACTGCTGGTCTTGACCGGCAGTGGCAACAGTGCACCACAATCCAGGTGCTACTAATGACATCTTCTCCATGTTTGTGCAGGCCTGGTTCGGCCAGACTGTGCCATATGCCTATGTCAGTTCCTCCATAATGGACATGTTTCCATCTCCATCTCCAACAGCAACTGGACAGAGCATTGTGTCCACTCCACTTCCCTCCTTTCGGCTAAAGTGCTGCCATGACGTCTTAAAGCTGATGAGCCTGGGTGAGAAAAGCCACATAGCAGATGAGTTGCTCCTCCGCATTGAGCATCAAATTTTCTACACCAACTCCAAATAGACAACATAATGAGCAACAATAGCACAATCATTGTGGATCAACTACAGTTGCATAAAGTAATAAATTGTCCCTGTGAGGCGCATGTCATAAATTTGGTGTTGCAATGTTTTTATAAAACATTTAGCAGTTTCATGGAGGTGCTGTATATGACCAGAATAATATTTAAGCATTTCAGCTGTTTAAATGTGACTAGGAACGCCCCAAAAAAAAACAGAACAGCCAACTTCCCAACTTGTATAAGAAGCAGAAAGTGGACAACGATTGCATTCAGTGACAGCGAATGCACAGGGACAATGTGTTAGAATTTTGAGATCGGCCAGAGGAAACTCATAAAGGAAGGCCAACACATTTTACAGTAGGGAAAAGAGAAGCATCAGTGATTTCATCCCCCTGATATTTATATTACAGCATATGCTTGAACTCTTGCAACAAAGAATGGAGGAAGAAGAATAGCATCTCTTCTAAAAGGCATTAAAAATTGGCATATTACTAGGAAATGTTCTGAAGCAAGCTCTCCACAGCTTTCACCAAGCAGATGTCTGCCAGTACTGTCCACTTGTTTGACTGGAGGTTCGTTTCTGCACCCTACTGAGCCACCATTCCACCACTGCTGCCAGTCCAGCCAATACTGCTCAGACAACAAGATGAACCAATTGATTTTTCATCCACAGTGCAACGGCCAGCCTGACAAAATGAGCAAACGGATAGACATTGGCACTGCCTGCACAGCCAAGATCAGTAATAACTGCTCTGTGCCCTTACTCCAGCAGATGCTCTGAGGGTGAGACCTCCCATTTACTTCTGGCTTGGGGCTGCTGACTGGACCAGTGGTAGGAACTGGCCTAGTCTGCTGTGGGTCTACCACTGTCTGCCTGTCCAATATGTCTCATGCTGTTTTCCTACTACTGCTGGTCCTACACAGCCAGACATCTTCTCCTGCCTTATCCATCCTGTTCCACACTGTTCTAACACTGCTACTGCTATGTATCACTATACAGCCAGACATGTCCTGTGGCCTTACTGATTTTATTGAAATAAAAAAAAAGATTTAAAAAAGCCATGGATTTCTTTAGTTTGAAAACACCTAACTTGTTGCTTGCTAAATTGCTAGTAGTACTCCAATTTCCAAAAAAGAATAATATTTGGATGGCTTTTGTACAATTGTGAAAAAAATATTTTGGAGCCTTTGCTTATTCCAAAAACATTATGTGTATAAACACCCACAGGCATCTGTTCCCAATCAGGGATAATGTTTGGACTATTTTTAATTTTAAAAAGCTTTTAAATAGGTTGTGTGTTACCACTGGTTACCAACTGTTAGCCATTAGTCATTTCTCTAGCTGTCATTTTGCCAATATTAAGGTTGCATTTGCATTAGAGAGCTAGAAAAGAGTATGATACAATCATATCCCTAATCTTTTATAGGCAATTTTCAGTTCTGGTTTGTAACAAACCAATTCACATAAAATCAAAATCTTGACTTAACCTGTTCCAATGAAATGAAAATCCTAATTCTTTTGTGTAGTTTGTATAAGATACTGGATAATAGAAGAATGACATACCCATTATAGAAGATGCTGGAAATAGTTTCTACAGATATGCAAAGTGTGTCCATCTTATGTTCATTAACACCATCTACAAAACCACAAGTGCATTACTCCAAACATGAACTTTAATTTTGTTTCAGTTTGAGCAATGATTGGGAAGTTGTTTCATAACCCTACATTTCAGGAAACCCTGCAGATAGAAGAACATAGAGACAAATGATGTATTGCAAGTCTTGCTGAAAGAAACAATACTCATGATCGTAATCAGCTAACCGTGCATAGAATTGCTTAAAAATGTCCATATCCACAGTTGTCTTCACCTTTTTATCAAAGAATATTGGACCCATAATCCATGAACCCATACTAATGAATCCATGAAATGCTGATATTTGGATCACAAGGTGACTGTTGGTGCAGATCATATGAGTTTTCTGTGTGCCAGAACTTATTGTTCTGTGAATTAGCGCACCATGTTAAAAGTAGAGATTGGCGAACCTCTCAAGATTTTTTTTTCATTTTGGGTTCAGGTGGTTCAAGTCAAAGATTAGTTTGGGGTCAAACAAGTTTGGTATGAACGACAGCTTAAATTGGTTTAAACCAAAGTGTAACACTGTCAGGGCTCATGGGAACCTATTTAACCATTTGCTAGCTGTCCAAGTGAAAGTGACATGTATGTCTATGGAAAAACAGATGGTAAGCAGTCAATACAAACTCTTATTTTAACCATACACTTTGCCTCCACACGCTTTTACGCAATTAAAATTTAAAATGCAAAAGTTACCCTTTTTTGAGGAAAGGTGCTTGCCCATGGTTTTTTAGACACACATGGCAGTTACATTGCAAAAAGCAATGGTTTTATAGAAAATTTCTGACTTGTCAATGCTACAGGCTTCTTGTTATTTGGGAGATAAATTTGTCGCTGTGTGCCTAGTTAAAAAGTGATGAAGAATTGACTTTCAAAAAAAAAAAGCCACCAAAAATCAAAATGGTTCAGTTTTTTTTTCTGCCAACACTGTGGCATAATGTGATGGACCAGGCCACAGGACATGTTTGGCTGAGTGGTGGAATTGGCGGTAGCTGTGTCAACATGAGTGGCAGTATGGCATGGAATAACATGATGGACCAGGTCTCAGGACATCTCTGGCAGAGTGGTGGCAGTGGTGGTAGCTGTTTACAAATAACAAGCAGCATCAGCAGTACAATGGAACATGATACAAGGAGAAGGCGGCACCTCTATTCATGTATTCATCTATTCAGAGGCATCAGCCAGAGGTGTGTGAAAATCCTCTCAGATCCATGCCTCATTGATTTTGACACAAGTAATTTTTTTTATACTAGTAAAGGACAGTTTTGTCCTTCCAGATGTTACAACCTTATATATATTCTACCTAAATTGTCCCTCACTTCTATCTATGATTTCTATATTTAACTTTAAAATTGATTAAATCTGACTAATCTTTTTTCTAATTCTCCTACTCCTAAGATTATCTAACTATATTACAAGCTTTACTGCAGTCAGTGCTGTGTATTGCTTAAGAAAATGGAGTATTTGCTTTGGATCATGCAGTGATGAATAACACACCCACCCACTACTTCCACCATCAATGAAATACCTTGTGTTACAGGCCACAGCACCTTAGACAGTATATTGTTAATATAGGTGTTCACCTACCACTGACTATTGTCTGTGAGGTGATGTCAGGTGATGCCAGAACTTCACAGGGACTCACAGACACGTGTGTCTTCTGTATTTTCACTGCACAATACATGTGGAGGTGGCCATTTTAGTTTGTCTGAGACAAATCGCCATGTATTCAGTTTAATTAAAAAACAAACAATTTGGAATATTTGGGTCAAACCCGGATCGGAACAAATTAGTTCTCCCATCTCCCACACAGTACAATGTGGCATGGCCGAATGCCGCTATCACATCTCAGTTCCCATTCTTTTGAATGGGAGATGAGCTACAATAGTGCAGCAATGCAACTACACATAGCCTGCTTTGGGCTCTGCACACTGTGCTAAAAACAGCTGGCTGGTGCAGACCCAGGTGTCGGATCCCCATTGATCTCAATTTAATGACCTATCCTAAGGATACTGTAAGTTATTAATTGTTCATCATGGATAACCCCTTTAACCATAGTGGAAAATATAAAAAGCACTTGGTAATGTATTAACTAAGGCTATGTTCACACGGAGTTTTTTGCAGACAGATTTTGATGCAGAATCAGCCCCAAATCCGCCTGAAAAAACGCCTCCCATTCATTTCAATGGGAGTCAGTAGCACTTTTTTCCTCTAGCTGATTTTTTCCACTAGCGGAAAAAAAAAAGCGACATGACCTATCTTCAGGCGGATTCCGCTTTGAAAAATCCATTGAAGTCAATGGGAGGCGGAAAAAAGTGATGCGGTTTTTTGACGCGGTTTTTGCAAAAATCACATCAAAAACCGCTTGTGTTTTTTAAAGAGAAGTTTCCCGGCCCATACAGTATGCTGGAGAAAAAAAAAACGTGGCAAAAACTGTGACAAAAACCACAACGAAAAACGTATCAAAAAACGCATCATGTAAAAAACCGCGCCAAAAAAAATAGTTTCCTAATTCCCGAAGCAGATTTTTTTCAGCTTGCAAAAAACTCCGTATGAACATACCCTAACATGGTGCTAGTATGAGCCAACAAAGATTATGTGTAATTTTAATATCATTCTCTACAAGATTTTCAAGATTGTATATTTATATTTTTATTCCTAAAAACAAACAGACAAAATATATGTTTTCAAATCTCCAAAATGACATTACTTTATTTTGTAAAAAAATATTTCTCCCCCTTACAGAGAAGCCATGTCCTGGATAGTCCTTGCAGCAAGAATATAATATTCACCATTACTTGATCTAATTCATATTTATGTATCCTCTAGTTTGTCTTTTTGCTTCTTTATGAAAGGAACATATTTCAACACATTTTATGAATATGATTTTAAGAAATGTGATTCTCTTCACTGGCTGGAGTGTAGGTGGAAGTCTGGATGTTACTGACTGTCTTTTAAATTAGTGTAAAACAGCCAAGTATTTTAGTATGAAATTGCTATGAATGTTAATCCAGAGTTTGCCAGCCAAAATGTTTTCAGAAAACTGTCTTAGATAATAGAGTTTAGTCTCAAAATAGCTCAGAATCTATAAACTGGCTTGAATGCAGCACATATGGTAGAGGCTGTGTGCAGTATAAACAGCCATTTGATGAACACAAATAGACACTTAAAGCCATTATATTGTATTAGCAAATCCAAAAATCCCAACGCTGCACAAAATCTACCTGGTACCATTGCACTCATTACTATGCTAATCAGGAATATATTCAGCTGACTTGTACTGTGCATAATTCTGAACCTATGTCAGTACAATACGCCTTAAGGTACTGCTTTTATATCAGTGTTAACAATTGGTTATTTTTACTGATTTGTTCCATTTTTTTATAAATGCAGTTCCATTTAACCATATAACCAGGACCGCACTTAAACATTATTTATAAATATAGAGATAGAGATATATACAGTGGGTACAGAAAGTATTCAGACCCCTTTAAATTTGTCACTCTTTGTTTCATTGCAGCCATTTGCTAAAAGCAAAAAAGTTCATTTTATTTCTCATTAATGTACACTCAGCACCCCATATTGACAGAAAAAAAACAGAAATGTAGATATTTTTGCAAATTTATTTAAAAAAAAACTGAAATATCACATGGCCATAAGTAGTCAGACCCTTTGCTGTGACACTCATATTTAACTCACATGCCGTACACTTCCTTCTGATCCTCCTTGAGATGGTTCTACTCCTTCATTGGAGTCCAGCTGTGTTTAATTAAACTGATTGGACTTGATTAGGAAAGGCACACACCTGTCTATATAAGACCTCACAGCTCACAGTGCTTGTCAGAGCAAATGAGAATCATAAGGTCAAAGGAACTGCCCAAGGAGCTCAGAGACAGAATTGTGGCAAGACACAGATCTGGCCAAGGTTACAAAAGAATTTCTGCAGCACTCAAGGTTTCTAAGAGCACACTGGCCTCCATAATCCTTAAATGGAAGAAGTTTGGGACGACCAGAACTCTTCCTAGACCTGGCCGTCCAGCCAAACTGAGCAATCGTAGGAGAAGAACCTTGGTGAGAGAGGTAAAGAAGAACCCAAAGATCACTGTGGCTGAGCTCCAGAGATGCAGCAGGGAGATGGGAGAAAGTTCCACAAAGTCAACTATCACTGCAGCCCACCACCAGTTGGGGCTTTATGGCAGAGTGGCCCGAAGGAAGCCTCTGCTCAGTGCAAGACATATGATAGCCCGCATAGAGTTTGCCAAAAAAACACATGAAGGATTCCCAGACTATGAGAAATAAGATTCTCTGGTCTGATGAGATGAAGATTGAACTTTTTGGCGTTAATTCTAAGCGGTATGTGTGGAGAAAACCAGGCACTGCTCATCAGCTGCCCAATACAATCCCAACAGTGAAACATGGTGGTGGCAGCATCATACTATGGGGGTGTTTTTCAGCTGCAGGGATAGGATGACTGGTTGCAATTGTAGGAAAGATGAATGCGGCCAAGTACAGAGATATCCTGGAAGAAAACCTCTTCCAGAGTGTTCTGGACCTCAGACTGGGCCGAAGGTTCACCTTCCAACAAGACAATGACCCTAAGCACACAGCTAAAATAACAAAGGAGTGGCTTTGGATCAACTCTGTGACCATTCTTGACTGGCCCAGCCAGAGCCCTGACCTCAACCCAATTGAGCAGCTCTGGAGAGATCTGAAAATGACTGTCCACCAACGTTCATCATCCAACCTGGCGGAACTGGAGAGGATCTGCAAGGAAGAATGGCAGAGGATCCCCAAATCCAGTTGTGAAAAACTTGTTGCATCATTCCCAAGAAGACTCATTGCTGTACTAGCTCAAAAGGGTGCTTCTACTCAATATTGAGCAAAGGGTCTGAATACTTATGACCATGTGATATTTCAGTTTTTCTTTTTTAATAAATTTCTACATTTCTGTTTTTTTCTGTCAAGATGGGTTGCTGAGTGTACATTAATGAGAAATAAAATTAACTTTTTTGCTTCTAGCAAATGGCTGCAATGAAACAAAGAGTGAAAAATTTAAAGTGGTCTGAATACTTTCCATACCCACTGTTTATATACACACACACACACACATATATATATACTAGAGTATCCGGCATTGCCTGGATATAAAGTGTGGGTGCAAAGGATCCCACTGAAGTCTGGAAGATCACCTGGTATAGACAACTGCTCCACTGTACCTTCCCATGTAGGATTATGTAGTAAAGTACATGACCTGCTATTGGCAGATAAAAAGGTAAAAAATAAAAATAAAACTGTGATATGATGACCTGCATATCAGATATTTATAGAACTACAGATGTAGCAGAGTTAATCTTAACTTCTACAACTGCTTACCCACTCCTGGACCACCCATAGACTATATACGTCTGGAAGTGGTTGTCTTATTCTGGAAGGACGTACCGCTACATCCTTGCAGTTTTAAGCAGCTGCACGAAATCGCGCCTGAGCTCCCCTAGAGATGGCAGGGAAGGTTTACTACCATCCCTACCTTCCCGATCCTGATCAGTGAGCGCTATATACACCGCTATGGGTGCTGCCATGATGCGGCTCCCCACTGACCCGGCGGTCAGGTGATCCACTGGGATCAGAGGCTGTTAGAGCTGATTGAGTTGCTGTCATGGGCAGGAAGCTGTATTCCTCCTGTAACTGGGGCTAAGGTATGATAGGGGATAAGGGAAATCATCTCCCCCACCAAAAAAAATAGTGTTCAGATGTCTCCAAAGGTCTATTATGACCTTATGGGGACACAATGTAAAAAATAAATAAATAAAATGAATAGAAAAGTTAAAAAAAAAGTAAAATAATTTAAAAAATAAATAAATAATACGTCAATAACACACCCTTATTACAGGTTCTAGCCCCACCCCCGACGACACAATACAAAATAAAAATTACTGTAGCGGAGAGGAAAAACTATTTTAAAAAGTTTTTTAGTAGAACTTTGTGCTATTAAATAAAAAAAAAAGAAAGAAAAGTGAAAAACAGACACATTTTCCATCCTCTTTTGTTTATATTTTGCCGGATATAAATAAATAAATAAATAAATAAATAAATAAATAAATAAATAAATAATAAAGAAACATGCAAAAATAAAAATGCCATAAAAATAAAGCCGTATGTGTCACCAAAAAAAGACACAGAAATTAGTTGAATAGTGCAAATGATAAAAATGCTATAGCCCTCAAAACCGCACATGCAAAAAAAAAAACTAAAATGTGTCTGGTCCTGAACCAGAAATTGGTCCTGTACTGAAGTGGTTAAACTGCAGCAGCATGATAGCTTATTAAAGGAGACAAAAATAAACTATGAAAAACATTGAAAAAATGTTTTTACAATGATTTTTTATTGTTTTTTTTGTTGTAAGATATGACCAAAGACTTTTTTGCCCAGACATGCAATGAAAACCCCATGGACCCCATTACAGTCAATTGGGTCCATCAGACTCAGTTTGTGTGTATAATTAAGTGGATCTGATTGTGTCTGTATTTCTGTTCTTCTGGTTCTCTGATGGACAGGAAGAACAGAAATACAGACGCAGGTGTGACCCTAAAGTAAGTGGTTTAGAAGCAATTTTGGTGGTGGTAGACTCCTTTTAAATACTCATGATTTTTTCCTACTTGTATTTTCACATAAATGCTGCATTTTACACTAAAGACAACATATAACATCAATACTTATTAAAACCAGTTTATAGTTCACGGCTCAAATCACTATGAAGTCTGAAATACTCTTGTCAAAATTACCCCAATCTTAAAAAGGTCAAAGGCATTTTAAAAGATTTCTACACTTCTTTGCTGCATTTTCTTGTCAAGATTAACAATGTGTAACTCAAAATGCAAGGGAAGCACGATTTACTTTCAGAAGCACAATCTGTACAAACAATGTGGTTTGAAGAGCTTTATCTATTTTTCATGCTCCACTGTCATGGTTTAATGAAAGGATATATCTAACTGTTCGAAAGGAAAAATGTCAACACTATTTACATGCAAATATCTTAGGAGTGTGTTTGAGGCAATGAGGCTAGCCTTATATCATGCTTATATCACTGGAAGAATGCATAAAAGTCTCAGAAGGTAAAAACTAAATCTAAGTTACCTTTCCATAGTGCACATAAATCTGACTGCTTTAATTCCAACCCTGTTTGAAATGACTGCTCTATTCATTCTGAGAAAATGCTTCTTTCATAAGTCATGTTTAGTTTGAGCTTTGCATTCTGTTTTTAGCAGTGACTGGTAAAGCCTTTCCTCTGTACATGTATAAAGGCCTGAAAAAAATTGAATAATCATCCATATGCTTCACATTGATGCTTGGAAACTGATTAAGGCCACAAGACATTTTTGTAAACAGCTTTTTGGAGGTGGGTGATACTATAAAATTTGTAGCTTATTGTATTTTTCAAAATTAAATAGAAGTTCCACTTCTTCACGGAAGAACTAAAGTTTTTTTAGAATAGAAATATACAAAAAATATACGAAAAGAAAGACAACTGAAAATACAAATTGTAGAGTGTAATAAAAGAAGACTGAATTTTTATCTGCACTGACCAGC
The DNA here is from genome assembly GCA_947044405.1 of Leptodactylus fallax. Classification (NCBI taxonomy): domain Eukaryota; kingdom Metazoa; phylum Chordata; class Amphibia; order Anura; family Leptodactylidae; genus Leptodactylus; species Leptodactylus fallax. Next base: position 11,621,891 of record CAMRHE010000021.1, read on the forward strand.
AATATTAGTCTAAGGGCTACAGGAATTTTTAAAGTCAGTTGTTCAGGTGTCTGCATTGGAGTAATTTGCACCAAATTTATCAACTGTTGCACAATGTTTGATAGATTAGATGCATCTATATGTCTGGCTTTAAACGTTATTCCACTTTGTACGCCACCCACTGACTGGAATGAGTTTGCAACAATTTTAAGCCTAAGGCCCCTTGTAGCATGACAAAGCCAAAAAGCATGTCCGCTGTGGATATTTTTCTGCTATGTGTGGATGGGATTATTCAGAATCCCACCCACTTTGCAGTTACTTAAAACGCTGCGGTTTTTGTGACGTTTATGCTATGTGGGGCCTTGAGAAAGGTCCAGGTATTTTGGGACCGAAACGTCACATATGGAATAAACCCACAGTAATTATCACTTTTTTCTAAATTTTGGAGTGCTGTCTTTTTTGTAACTTGTAGAGTAGATAGATAGATAGATAGATAGATACCACAACTCAGGTTCAATTTATTTTATTGATTTTTCTTACAAAAATATTTCTAATAATTATATTCATATTTTTATCATTATTTAAAATAATTATTTACATTATACGTTATAAAGTTGTATAACAAAATAAAGTACATGTGAGTCCTTGAAACATTTCACAAGGTGGCTGAGATCACCCTAGTATTAGAATACAGAAGCTATAGTGAAAAGGTAGACAGATGATAAAGCACAGGCAGCAGACAGCAATCCTATCAGTAGCTTGAATCAGAAGAATAACCCAAGTGATGGATATAACCCAGACAACAAGGCTGCCTCTACTTTTCATTAAGTCATTTTTTTGCCTCAGTTTCCACCTTCACAATTAGCAATTGGCCCTTGGGTATTTCCAACAGCAAAGTCATTGAAATGGGATAAGTAGTAATTGTTACCATTCCTTCATGTGTCTTAATATAGCTAAAGTCACTTCACATATACTTGACTTACAGTGAGATATTATTATGTCTGTTCCAACAATTCGATCTATAATTGCATTGTCTATTCTGTAAAGCACTCCTAAATTGTACAGGATTTACTGTTCAAGCAACGGATTACAGACTCTAGCCTGCAGGCGAATAGAAAGGATATCCAAGCATTTGTGTCTTATAGGCAAGTTTAGTGTTAGATTATAGTAGGTTATAGCTGCATTAAATCAAAAGAAAGTCATACAAGTAAAAAAAAACATAAATAAATTGATGCTAAAACTTTTTGCAGGCAGAAATTGGTAGGGAAAGGACTAATAAAAATTATTATTATTATTATTATTATTATTATTATTATTATTTGCTATATCTTGATATATAAGAAATAATTTGTCAAAAAGATAAAAAGAAAATTATTGACTGACTGGCTTTTTTGTAAAATCAAGCCATATGGTGGAGTGTATCAAACAGATGTTTTCCTCCATTTCAGAAGGGGAAAACTTCAGCAAATATTTTGCAATGACCCTATGGACATAGTACAAGATTTTTGTTATTGCCAGTTTTTCAGTCTCTTCTCCAGATATTGTTCCAACACATCCCAGGAGTCCTATCTTAGGTTCCATAGGTAATTGGATGTTGAATACCCTATTTACAAGGTCCACCACTTCATCAGTATCAGAACCTATGTACTATATCTGCTACTTCCTACAAACATCTGAGGCACTTGTCATCATACTTTATCCCCATCTTATTCAAAATTCCTGCTGTTCTGTAAGCTTTATGATGAAAGAAGAGAGAGCCCTTGGGGCACACCAATGAATAGCACCCCCGGCAGTCCTAGAGGTTCCTCCTCTGCTGGAATGTCTTTAACTGCCCGTAAAATGTAAAGAGTTGCTAATCACTTTACAATATAACTTTTTCAATGGCTTTTGCTGTGAGTTATCATGGTGCAGCAAGTTATCAGCGAAGATGGCTACATCTGTAAGTGACATAAATACCTGATTCTTTTTTCACATTCTCAAAACAGCTCACATAAATATACCCAATTTCTCATACTTTGTGTAACCCAGTATCACTAGGAGTTTCTTGTACTCCCAACATACCCTAAGCATAAGAAGCCACGTGGCCCAGGTGGTCGCTGCCCTTTTCAGGATGTGGGCCCCCACCAACTCCAGAAACAAAAGGCCTTCCCTCAGAAACTTCATAAGGTGACCAATACATTCCAAACAGGATTTGTTCCCCATTCCTGGAAATACTGATACTGCGCTGCCAAATAATATATAATGTAATATAATGTAAGAACAAAAAGGGATGAATAACCCCAAAGAGTGTGAAGTCTCCTAATCCACGCTCTAGACAGATATTATATTTATACTTCATGACGCCCAAATATTGATGTGTAATGAGCTGCAAGCAAATAAGCAGGGCTTTCAACTCATTCACTCTGTGCAATTTTTACTGCCAGTCAATAGTAATTGTCAACATTTATAATGTGTAAGTACACACGTGGACAAAATTGTTGGTACCCCTCGTTTAATGAAAGAAAAACCCACAATGGTCACAGAAATAACTTGAATCTGACAAAAGTAATTTGCCAAACTACATGTTGACAAGCCACAAAGCTTCTGGGAGAATGTCCTTTGGACAGATGAGACTAAAATCGAAATTTTTGGCAAGACACATCAGCTCTATGTGCACAAATGGAAAAAAGAAGCATATCTTGAAAAGAACACTGTCCCTACTGTGAAACATGGAGGAGGCTCTGTTATGTCCTGGGGCTGCTTTGCTGCATCTTGCACAGGATGTCTTGAATCTGTGCAGGGTACAATGAAATCTCAAGACTATCAAGGGATTCTAGATAGAAATGTGCCGCCCAGTGTCAGAAAGCTTGGTCTCAGTCGCAGGTCATAGGTGTTGCAACAGGATAAAGACCCAAAACACAGCTAAAAACACCAAAGAATGGCTAAGAGGAAAACACTGGGCTATTCTGAACTGGCCTTCTATGAGCCCTGACCTAAATCCTATTGAGCATCTTTGGAAGGAGCTGAAACATGCCGTCTGGAAAAGGCACCCTTCAAACCCGAGACAACTGGAGCAGTTTGCTCATGAGGAGTGGCCAAAATACCTGTTGAGAGGTGCAGAAGTCTCATTGACAGTTACAGGAATCGTTTGATTGCAGTGATTGCCTCAAAAGGTTGTGCAACAAAATATAAAGTTAAGGGTACCATCATTTCTGTCCAGGCCTGTTTTATGAGTTTTATTTTTTTTTTTTAATTCTGTTGAAGCATGGTTGAAAAGCAATGTCTGACTTTCATTTGTTCATTTTCATAGAATTTTTATATATTATTACTTTTGTCAGATTCAAGTTATTTCTGTGACCATTGTGGGTTTTTCTTTCATTAAACGAGGGGTACCAACAATTTTGTCCACGTGTGTATATAATCCCCTAGTTCATGAGCCTGGGTAACATATATATCTCCAGCTCAAAGAATGGTTTTTGTAGCCACTAAAGTATCCCTACAATGGTATACAACTCATGGCTTGCTGCCAGATTTCTGCAGAAATTAATGCAGTAATGAATGCTGCATTCATTACTGCATTAATTTCTGCAGAAATCTGGCAGCTAGCCATGAGTTGTATACCATTGTAGGGATATCTCCACAATGTCCAAGTATTGATGTGTAATGAGCCTTGTGCAAATAAGCAGGGCTTCAAACTCATTCGCACTATGCAGTTAGTTGCTGCAATTTTTACTGACAGCCAAAATTAATTGTCAACATTTATAGTGTGTAGGTACCCCTTCCCCTAATTCTTGAGCCAGGGTAATATATATCTCCAACTCAAAGAATGGCAATTGTGTTCGCTAAAGTATAATGTATATGAATATAGCCATTTATATTATGCATCCCAAAAGATACAGATCGCACTGTGTGTACAAACAAGAGCTATCAGAAATCCCAGATGAGCCGAGAGCTCACTTTGGAGTATTGCAATGCCCTGTATATGATGTGTACACATACAGCTGATTGCTGCATGTGCGGCGGAGAGGTAAGTATGCCACATTGCTTGTCAAATTATCACGATCCTCACTGTTATATAATCAGGGATCACGTGTTTATGAGGCTGAATATTTTGAGCACGGAGTAGTATCTGCTGGTAACTGTGCACTATGTCAACATTCATTACTGCATTAATTTTTGCAGAAAGCCAGCAGATAGCCATGAGTTGTATACCATTGTAGAGAATATATAGATGGCATAAATACAATTGTGGAGATAATCTATCCTTGGGTCATTCTATACCTAACTCTACATGCATTTCGTCAGTATGAGATGACTGGCTTCTTCTGGGGTAACTAGAGGTGATCTAAAGATGATATACATAAAAAAAATTGGCAAAATAGAGAAATACTATATAATGATATTTACAGGAAAAATATTTAAATTAGAAACTCACAAAATGTGTATAATATATGTTCCTCAGATTCCCAAGTATGTGCAGCTAAGTATTCCAGCAATGCACAAAGCAAGGCAATCAACCTTATCAGGGTGAAACTGTCCCCTATTTTAGTTCTCTGGTTTAGCTCTCAAACTGGATTGTGTGAATTGGATTGATTTTCTGACCCTCAACTTGTTTCTGGTTATTCATTTGTCTGCTGATTCTGCCTTTGACGTTACTGCTCGGATTGGATCCTTGGCTTTGTATAGGATATCCGTCTCCTGATTCTGCCTCTGACAACTTCTCCTGGTTTTGACCATTTACCTAGCTGTATATTCTTCTGTTTCAGATCAGCCCTTTATGTAATTGTAGGTTATGGTTTTTGGTTTCAGTAGTTGGAGCATTTATTTTTAGTATGGTTGCTCATGGTGATAACTTGGAACCCCAAATTCAGCAAAGCCCATCTGGCTTTGCGGCCAACGCTGGTGAAGGCATTTGGGGGTCTGGGCCTATTTCACATCCCTGTACTGGATTTAAATAGCTTGCTCTTCTGCTCACTGTTATCAGCCAGTTTCTGCTTTTTCTGAAATTTGCTCCTAGAACTCAACCATAATAGAAACATGTTGTACTATGAAAATGACCCTATCCATGCTAGTGTTAAGCCTTCTCTTGACAAAACTCCAACTCCAAAAGTGCACAGACTGAATAATTGGTTGCTGAAGAGCTTCTTCTGGACTAATATGACAACTAACCAGAAATACAACATTCATACTATTATCCCAATCCAACCCAATTCTATGCAGCCTAATGCCCCCTCTTATTTTCTGTATGATATCATTACCCTAAAAAACTCCAATATCAATGGAAACGTTCTGATGTGGACAGACTGGGAGTTGGATTAACCAGTTCTAGTGATCATAGGAGTCCCAGTAATTGGATCCTCGTTAATCTAACTGTTATCTGTTACCCTCTGGATAGGTAATATTAATATCTTGAATACCCCTTTAAATGTTACTACAAATACAGTAAATAAAATCCTGTATATGTGTATGTAAGTAAAACAAAACGAAGATGTGGGACTTGAGAGAATGTGTTACCAAAATGGCCTAGTTTTTATGTGAAACATATTTATAAGACTTTTTATTATTTTGTTTTTTAATTTTCCATGTGACTATCTATATTTTAAAAAACTACTATATCCTTCACTTGATGGTGTTGAGATCAGGACTCTGTGTGGGTCATATCATTACTTCCAGGACTCCTCATCCAAAGATTTTGTCAATGACAAAAGCTATTAACTTTTCTATTTTTGAAAGTATTACTTTGCATCATTTTCACCACACCTGCCTAAAACTTTTGCACAATACGAAATATAATTTCTTTAATGGGCCCACATTTTTAGATAAATTAGTAAAATTTTTATTGTGTCATACAGAGAAAACAATGAATTACACTATGGGCAAATCAGAAACCTATATTCTGCCACCCTATCTAGCCACTGATCTCATAAATTTAAATGACAAAAATAAACAATTGCTCTCAAAGTAAGCTTCTCCAGGAGGATCAAGTAGAAGGAGATAAGCTATCAGAAGGGCATTGAAGAAGATCAATAAATAAATGGTGATATGTTTCACAAGGTGAAGAAAGCAAAGCTGTACTTAATTGTCTAAAAGAGGCTCATTGCTCATGTTACATCCTGTTATATACTAATCAAACCTAGATACGTTTTCAGTAAACAGAAAGGGAAGCCAATATTTGTTCACTCAACAAGCAGAATCATTCCTCATTCCAAGCACATTGTATTGTTTATTGTATACGTTATTAACATTTATTCTGTCCTGTAACTAAATAGTGTTTATAATCTAAATTGATCAAAAAAGTATTTACAGCAGATAGATAGATAGATAGATAGATAGATAGATTGGAATAACTTGGATTTCTGCAATGCATACTAATAAAATGTGGTTATTTGGGTGTTGTCACAATTATAGAAAAACTACTCTAATATAATAACATATAAACACATTTGTACTGTTTATGTTATTTAGCACATTGATACTGCAGAGTATCAATGAGAATGAACAGTCTGAAGTGTGGCTGGTGAGGGGGTCAGTGCCACCTGGGGATTGGGCAGTTATTTCCTGACAGATCTTACGAATTTTTTCATGGAAATAAGTGGCCAGGTCATCTGCACTAAGGTCTGTGAATGGCATCTGTACCTTGGGAGTGAGTAAGGAGTGAAAAATTTCAAATAGCCTTTTAGGGTTACAGGAGAGAGAAGAGATGAGAGCGGTGAAATAGGCTTGTTCGGGGGGGGGGGGTGAAGGGCAGAACTATAGGTTTTAAGCATAAATTTAAAGTGGAGAAAGTCTGCAGTTGAACGTGATTTTCTCCACAGACGTTCAGCATACCTAGAGCACCGCTGAAGAAAACGTGTCTGTGGCGTGTGCCATGGTTGCTGCCTCCTGCGTCTAACATTTTGAGTGGAGGGGGGAGCCATCTCATCCAATGCAAGTGTTTATGTTACTATCAGCATAGTTTTATCTTTTGTATAACATTGTTTTGTCATAATGAAGCCCCTCCCCTAGGGGGTGTTCATTGAGTACCATTTTTCCTTTAAATATGCTGCAAATAGGTAGTGTTTGTATCCCCGAAACGCCATTTTGCGTTGTGTGTTTGGGCAATACATGGTTCTTTTTTAGAAAGCGTGGACGTCCTTCTACTTTTTTCCTTCTGAGGAGGATTTCTTCCACCACTACTAAACTGGTTCAGCAAACATGAGCCTGTGGCAGAGATAGGCATGGAGGAGGGGCCACTGTAGCAAGGAAAGGGCTGCACTGGGAGTACAGAGGGTGAGAACACCATCAATCCCCTCAATAGGACAGAACACCACCCATAGCAGGAGGGGGAGGGTCCCCAAAAGGCCCAATGTACATAGGAAGGAGCCTAGGCCCAGCAGAAGCTGAAGAATAAATTAGTTCAGTCATGCTGCAGCAAGGAGGACCCTGGTGCAGAGGGTACCCGATTAAGAGGAAGAAGTGGAAGGGCCTGGGAATTGGAGAGGAGCCCAGGGACACCCCAGAAGTGACACAGTAAGGGTCCCTCCCGGGGAGCATGGCTGGGACTAACATGAATGGAATATGTACTGCAGCATGTGTTGGCTTGAAGGGGCAAAATACTGCGGAAATCTGTGTACTTGGAGGGACATTAGGTGGCAAGCAATGGGGAGACAGGGGCCACTGGAGATAAGACCTAGCAAAGGAGGGAGTCCAGGGAGTGAAGAATACTCATCCGGTCAATGTCTAGCATCCATAGGGGGTACAACTAATGTGGAGCACACACGGAGGACCCCCCCCCCCCCGTAACCTGAAAGAAAGAAAGAAAAATAAAATAATAAAAAGCAAAAGACCTGCTAGCAGGCCATGTCTGCCTCCTACAGACACTAGGCTAAAACTGATTATCTTCCTGTCTGTGCAGAGCCAAAACTTTCATATATTCCTTGTGTCAGCCTCCTAGTGGCCGGGCCTATACCCCATGGTACTGTGTGCCCCAATGATATTACCAAGAAATAAATAATAACAATCTCTACGTACAAATATGTAACTGTGTTGCTGGTTTAATATGTCTCACCCTGGTGACAGACTCCATATAAAGTTACATTCAAATTAACATCTTTAGGTGCAAAATAATTAAAACATTATGGTCTTCCAACTAATACCATCACAGCAAATGGCATGCACATTATGTAAATAAATATTCAAAGTTACCAAATATAAATCTAGACTTTTATAGAAAAATCTTACACAGTTATTACTTGAAAGCACTTAAATGTTTTTGTAAAATACAATTTTCCAAAGGCAAGACATATTGGAGAATACTCTTACAAGATATAACTGAGGACAATTTTAGGAATGATACTTCACCATGAAACTACATTGTGCAGCAGTTTTATGATGGGCCTATGGTAGTTTTCTGGAGTAAAAAGTTGCAAAAAAAAAAGTTGTGTGAAAATGACTTTTCTACGCTTCCCTCGCCACTTTCTGAAAGGGGAGGGTGTGGCAATGGTGTTTTCTGGGAAGGGCGAATGACACTGTCAGAATTATCATTTTAATTTCTTGTGTAAATAATGACTGAAATCTATGAGCTGGCATAGTTTCAGTGTAGATGCACAGACTGCCAGCGGATGCACCTAACTTATGATAAGGCCTGCATCTTGTCATAAATTAGGCACATACTCCACCGGCATGGAGCAAATCAATTTTGCCCTTGTGTGTTTACAAGTTTTTGAAGCAGGTGCACTATTCTTCAGGATCAACTTGTGCCTAAAGCAAAACCAAGCCCTTTCATAGCAGAGGACATTAGCAGTCCTATGTAACATAAAGCTTTTTGGGTTCTAATTTTTTGGTGATAAAAAGTTTAACAGTTTTCATATTACAATGTAAAATTTATAGTGATTATTAAAAATGCCATTATTGTAATGAACATATTTTTCACTTTTATAAGATAATATATAAACATATAATGGTTGATCTTTAGATAGGGTGATATATTACTGAAATATTAAATGTGGCAGATATTAGGAATAAGAACAGGCCCGATAAGTATTAGAACTGAAACATAAATCTGTCTGTCTAGAAAATATATGGTATAGATAATATATTAGAGTAAATGCATTACTAGAAGAGAAAATATAAAGTAATAGTTTTCCAGTAAGATAGAATTTTTCTTTCACTTTATCAGGGATTTCAAAAAAATTAAATTTATTAATTGATTTGGGATTTTTATTCCCAGACTGCTTATACAGAAAACAACTTGCAAACAATAACCTTCTTCACCTGAAAAGTCTGTTTTTATTAGATTGCTGGATTTTATCTGACGCATCAGTGTTAAATATTTTCAAGACACATGTTGGTTTACTAGCTAGCATATGGTTCCATATGGTTCTGTACATAAGGCAGGATCATTAGTAGAAAAAAAAAAGAATATTTAGGCCAAGGGTGAAACAATTTTGCTGTAAATTACTTTGTGATGTTTACCCAGTGCCTACTGGAAAGTCTTCAATATATTTATATTTTTTGTTGAATAGGTCTTGTGCCATCACCAATAGGTCACCTAACAATGAAACTAGAAATGATTGATTTTCTGACAGTAAGCAACCCAAGTTACTGATAGGATAAAAAGGTTATAAATTCAGATGCCCGGTCAGCCATAATAACTGACCGGCTGATCGGGCAGGGAGTATCTCTGCTCATTATTACGCTACTTGAATCTGTCTAAACAAAGAGGCTGACTTGCTGTATTACCTCTGTGTGTTTGCCTCTGATGAGCTGTGTTTAAGACACAAAAGAAATGCGTCAGACTGATTGAGGCAGTGTGCTTGTATGTATGTAGCTAGTCAGAATTATGCTTCGTTCACACCTGCACTTGCTGTCCGTCCGTCGCCAATCCAGTGAAAATCTCGGCGAACTGGATTGGCGTCGGATACAGACCGGTCAGCGGCGCATTGGTTAAAAACCCATTCATTTGAATGGGTTTTTAAAGCAGTGCGCGGGTGTGCGCTTACACCCTCTGCGCTGCGAATCCTTTTTTTTTCGTCGGACACGAAGTCCTGCGTGTCCGACTTTGTTTCCGACGAAAAAAAAAGGATTCGCAGCGCAGAGGGTGTAAGCGCACACCCACGCACTGCTTTAAAAACCCATTCAAATGAATGGGTTTTTAACCAATGCGCCGCTGACCGGTCTGTATCCGACGCCAATCCAGTTCGCCGAGATTTTCACTGGATTGGCGACGGACGGACAGCAAGCGCAGGTGTGAACCCACCCTTACTGAGAGTGTAACGTAAGCTCTCTAGCTAGACACTCAGTTAGACCTAGACTGGTCTTTTACTGGCCAGTTAGCCCTTTGTGTGACTGTGTGTGTAAGTAAATATTAAAAGGGGGGGGGATTTGTGCCCCATATGGAGTTTCCCCCTGTGTAGGCAAGTTATAGACTGAGGGGCATCACAGACCTCTCTATATAGGTCTTACTCAGCAGGAACTTAGCTTTCTGTCCTTACACAGTATAGCTATCTGGGGCGGCTGACATATTATAGGTGTATTGAAATTATTTGCCCTCTTCTCTCTTCTGGCCACACACAGACAATATTGAACGGTATAATGCAAGTAATATTTTTATACCTATACTTTTAAATATATTAATAAAAGTTCAATTTTAGTGTACCTATTTCCCTATTGTTTTTTTTTTTTTTTTGTATATTCTATTTAGGCACACCTACCTTGATTATTTAGTTGTCATTTAATATTACACCCAAGATTTAGAGCTTACAAGGTAAAAGACACCAGAAGTGACCCCCCCCCCCCCCCCATCATAGGAGCTACTGGGAAAATAGGGAATTTGGTGTCCCTAATATAGTCTGAACAGATTACATGTTCACTTTTCATCATCTGCTTTGCATTCACATCCGGGAAACTAATGTTCACTGCACACCTTGATAAATTCTTTGAGGGGTGCAGTTTTCAAAATTGGGTCACTCCTTAGGGGATTCCACTTTACTTACCTTGGAGGCTCTGCAAACATAACATGGTGTCCAGACACCAAACATCTAAATCTGCGCTCCAAAAGCCACATAGCACTCATTCACATCTGCACCTTGCTGGGTATCCAAACAGCAGTTTATACCCAGGATAATGTACCTAATGTCGTATGTGGGTATAAACTGCTGTTTGGGCACACAGCCTGGCACAGAAGGGAAGGAGCGCTATTTTTGTTTTTGGAGCACAAATTTAGATGGTCTGGTTTTAGCACGTCCTGACACTTTTGCAGAGTTCCTGAAATGCCAGTAAAGTGGAATCCCCTGACACGTGACCCCATTTTAGAAACTGCACCCCTGAATGAATTTATCCAGGGGAACAGTGAACATTTTTAACAACTAAGTGTGGCATTAACTTATTTTACAGACGTGAATGTGCAGCTGATGATGATAGGAGAAAATGTTGAGCCCAGTTTGTATCAGAGACGAATGCTCCAAACACTGCCCGGAATACCCGCTTTAGGCTAAGGCCGCATGTTGCAGAAATTCAACATTTTTGTTGAAGGTTTTGTTGCATTTTTTGACGAGCAGGGCGCAGATATGAAGGAGCGCTATGTGCTTTTAGAGAGCAAATTTAGAGTGTTGGTTTTTGGATGCCATGTCACATTTGCAGAGACCCTAAAATTGCCCCTACAAAAAGGGGTCACTTTTTGGGGAATTCCAATTTTCTGGCACCTCCAGGGCTCTGCAAAAACAACATGGCACCCAGAAAGTACCTCTAAATCTATACTCCAAAAGCTAAAAAGTACAGTGCTCCTTCCCTTCTGAGTTTTGCTGTGTGCCCAAACAGCAGTTTACACCCACATATACAACTTTTTTGTACCCAAGATAGCCCACTTAATAGTTTTAGGAGTGCATGTCTCTGATGACACAAAATGGGCACAACGTATTGGGCACTTCTTTATCCCCTTGTAAAAAAAAAAAAAAAAGAATAAAAAAAATTGTGACTAAATGGACAGTTTATTGGAAAAACAAGTAATGTTTCATTTGTATACCCTAATGCTTATAAAATTTGTGAAACAGCTGTGAGGTGAAAATGCTGACCAGACCCCTTGATAAATTTTATGAGGGGTGTAGTTTCCAAAATGGGGACACTTTTTTGGGTTTTTTATTGTACTGGTACTTTAGGGGCTCTTCAAATATAACATGGCACCCAAAAACTATTACAGCAAAATCTGCCCTCCAAAAACCAAATAGTGCTTTTTCCATTCTGAGCACCACTATGTACCCATACAGCAGTTTAAAACCACATACGGGGTATTGTCATGTTCAGAAGAAATTGTGTAATGAACTGTGGTGTGCTTTTTCTCCTTTAATCTCTTGTGAAAATGAAAAAATTGGGACTAATTTGATGGTTTATTGGAAAAAAAGTAATTTTTCCGTTTCATGTCCCAATGTTAATAACATATGTGAAACAACTGTGGCATCAAAATGTACACTATACCCCTTGATAAATTCTGTGAAAGGTGTAATTTCCAAAATGGGGTCACTTTTTTTGGGTTTCCATTGTACTGGTACTTTAGGGGCTCTGCAATGCGACATCGCACCAGAAAACTATTCCAGCAAAACCTGTATTCCAAAAGCCAAATATTGCTCTTTCCATTCTGAGCCAATTACAACCACATATGGTGTATTGCCGTGTTCATGAGCAATTGTTTAACAAACTGTGGGGTGCTTTTTCTCCTTTAAACCATTGGAAAAAAAGAAAACTTTGGGGAAAAAGGGATGTTTTATTCTATTAACTATTTCAGCAAAATCTGCTTTTCAAATGCCCAGTGGCACTATTTCCTTTGGTGCGCTGCCGTGTGGCCAAGCAGCAGTTTACATGAACATGTTTGGTATTTCCATGTTCGGGAGAAATTACATACAGTAACAAACTGTGGGATGCATTTTCTCCTTTAACCCCTTGTGAATATGTTAATTTTAGGACTAAATGAACATATTATTGAAAAAAAAATTAAATGGCTAAATTTCACTTCAATATTGCTTGAATTCCTGTGAAATGCTTAACCCCTTCCCGACCTCCACCGTAATAGTACGGCAGATGTTGGGTGTTTAAATATGCCATAGCCACCGGGTCTCTGCTGTTTTATACCAGCGCTAATCCCCGTGATCAGTGCACTGATCGCGGGCATTAACCCATCTGGCACCTCGGTCAAAGCTGACCGAGGTGCCATTTTACCAGGGATCGCCGGCATCCGGAGCAAGCTCCAGGGCTGGCATTGCATTAGTATGAAGGTTCCCAGGCTTGTCTTTAGTAAATATTGTTTTTTTGCAATGCATTTCAATGCATTAGCATTGTAATGCAATGCATTAGTGTTAAGACCCCTTGGGGTTCAAGACCCCTAGGGGGTCTAGTAAATGCAAAACAATAAAATAAAAAAAAAAGTAAAAAAAAATAAATAAAAAATATTAAAAGTTCAAAGCACCCCCTTTCCCTAGAACAAATGTAAAAGTACTTAAATACTGTAAAACACATACACATTAGGTATGCCTGTTTCTGAAAATGCCCAGTCTACAAATCTATAAAAATATTTTTCCTGTACGGTAAACGCCGTAGCGGGGAAAAAAAATCAAAAGTGCCAAACTGCTGTTTTTTCACTGATAAAAATTTGAATAAAAAGTGATCAAAGCAATAGTAATTCCCCAAAATGGCATAACTAAAAAGTGCACCTGGTCCCGCAAAAAAAGATGCCCTATGCATCCTCGTACATGGAAGTATAAAAAAGTTTCGGGTGTCAGACTTTTTGCACAGTTTTGGATTTTTGTTAATGGGTTAAAATGTAAATAGAACCATATAAATTTGGTATCCCCAGAATCGTACCAAAACATAGAATACAGGTGACATGTAATTTTGGCCACACAGTGAACGCCGTAAAAACGAAGCCCGTAAGAATGTCACACAAATGCACTTTTTCTTCAAATCCACCCCATTCTGATTTTTTTTCCAGCTTCCCAGTACATTGTACAGAATAATAAATGGTAGCATCATGAAGAAAAAATTATCCTGCAAACATTAAGACCTCATGTGGCTCTGAGGGCAGAAAAATAAAAAAGCTATGGGGTTTGGAAGGAGGGGGAGAGTCATAAATGAAAAACGAAAACCCAAAAATTCCTCCGGTGGGAAAGGGTTAAAAAAAACAAAACTTCCCAATATTTGAATTATTTGAGGGGTTCAGTTTTGAAAATTGGGTGAGTTATGGGGAGCTTCTAATATATATGCCTTTAAAATCCCCTTCAAAACTGAAGTAGTCCCTAACAAATGGGTTTGGGAAATTTGGGTTTGGGAAATCTTGTAAATCTGGAAAATCGCAGTTACACTTGTAAGCCTTCTAAATAAATTAAATTAAAAAGTACGATTAAAAAATTATGCCAATATAAAGCAGAGATATAATATATAAAATGTATTATTGTATTTGGTTGGTATGACTATCTGTATGAAAAGCAGAGCATTTCACATTTTGAAAACTGAGAATTTTTTAAAATTGCCATCAAATTTCCTATTTTTTTTATAAATAAATGCAAAAAATATTGAAAAATGTTGACCACTAACATGAAGTACAATGTGTCATGAATAAAGAACTCAAAATCATATTGACAAAGCATCTCAAAGTTATTGCGACGTAAAGTGACCCATTTTGAAAAATGAGGCCGTGTCTTTAAGGTGTTTTTTGGTCATGTTTTTAAGGGGTTAATGATTAAAATGTAATATATGTATGTATATGTATGTATATGTATATATTTTCCCATAAAACTATATAACAATGTGCTCAGTTTCATCTGCTCTATAATATGCTGCCCATAGATAACACTGTATGTATTCCATGACAAGTTTCTTTTAATGTACAGCAGATTTGTTGCAAAAATTTCTAAGTATGAAAATAAGAATAGGTTGTTTCTGCAGCATATGCATGATTGGGAAATTTTCTTAATGTAAGTTATGTCGAATGGGCTCTTAGGTCCGGAGGAGATTGTAAATCCTCCAGTTGGTAGCAATGGTATATTATGTTTATGATCCATCTTGCTAATGTGGACTTAGAGGCCTTCTTGCCCTTGTTTGGGTCTTGATATTGAAGGAACAAAGTTTCAGATTATCTAAAGTCCTGTACTCTCTCTAGATAAATTTAGACTGATCTTCTCACATCCAGCAAATGGATACTGTCAACAGCTTCCAGATGATGTGAAGAGGTAAGAACTAGAAGAAATATTTCTTGTTCAATAGCAAAGAGTATTGAGGGTATTTTAGGCAAGAATCCTGGCATTGTTCTGAGAACTAAATAGTCCAGCAGGTTACGGAAATATGTTTTTTTCGGATGGGAAGAGTCTGATTCTACACGCAAGATGCCATTGCGACCAGAAAGAATGTCTTCCAAGGAAGCATCTGTAAAGATATCTCCTGTATTGGTTCAAAAGAAAGGTCAGTCAACCGCTTGAGAACTAGACATAAATCCCAGGAAGGAGATGGTGGATGAGAAGGAGGCCTAATCTTTTTGACGGCCCAAAAAAACCTCTTGAACTCTTGTAAAGTGAACCCTTTTTTTGAAGAAACTGGAGAAACAGTGGGACTGAGTAAGGAGAAAATTTGAAAGAGGA
This sequence comes from Leptodactylus fallax, assembly GCA_947044405.1. Lineage (NCBI taxonomy): Eukaryota > Metazoa > Chordata > Amphibia > Anura > Leptodactylidae > Leptodactylus > Leptodactylus fallax. Next base: position 11,637,448 of record CAMRHE010000021.1, read on the forward strand.
ACACCAGGATGTATAAATGTTCCAAATTCTATTTTATGTTTTAGTAGTGGTTGGTTTTCTATTCTATAGTATTAATAACGCTGTCTGAAAACCCTGCTTCTTTTAGGCTCCTCTTCTCAACTTCCAAGTGAGATGTAACCAGGAAGGGTCTGGATGCCAGAGATGGTTCTGTATGAGAAGATTCTCCCAGATTGGATGTTTCCAAAATTCCCCTTGTGATAGTTTTAAGAGTAGAGGGAACCATGCCCTCCTGGGCCAAAAGGGTATTATGGCTATTACAATTGTCTTCTTTCTCTCGATCTTCTGTAAGAATTTGAGAATTAAGGGAAGTGGAGGAAATATATAGAGGAACTTTTCTTCCCAACTGAAGGACTGGGTGTCCAATGCTAACAGATGATCTTCTTTGTTGAGAGAACAGATGAGAGGCAGTTGAGAGTTTTGCCTTGTTGCCATCAGGTCTATCTGGGGAAGCTCCATCCTCAGAATAATCCTGTTGAATATCTCTTTCTTGAGAGACCATTCCGAAGAGTTGACTTGATTGCAACTGAGCCACTGCGCTGTCTGATTAAGGACACCCCTGAGATGAATTGCTGCAATGTTGAGCACTCTCTGTTCTGCCCATTTCATCAGATGGGCACATTCCCTAGAAAAGGCTTGGCTCCTGGTTCTGCCTTGTTTGTTTACATAGTAGACTATCACTACATTGTCTGATTGAATAAGGATATTCTTCCCTTGAAGTGTAGAAGAGCTAAACAGACTGCCCTCAAATCTTTCAAATTAGTCAAAAACCGTTTCTCGTGATAACTCCAGTTGCCTTGAACCCATTGATTTTGTACATCCATTCTGTGCCCCATTGATTTGAGGCATCCGATGTGAGGACTTCTGGAGGATGGTGATAAAGGGATCTCCCTTGCAGCAAATTCCTGGCCCACCAGATTAAGTCCCGAATTGAGTTATGATGAAGCTGGAAGTATTTGTCCAGAGATCTCGGAGGACGGGACCAGCAGGATAGAATTTGATGCTGGATCATCCTGATATGGGCCTTTGACCATGGTTCTGCCATGACAAAGATGTCCATAGAATCGAAAACATGTCTGGTTATCATGTCTGGGGGTCTTTTATAGGGAGTTAAAAAGTTATTAATTAAGTGTCTAATTGCTTGTCATTATCTGTCCAACAGGGGTCAAGATAAACTTAACCCTTTCGTGCTGCCTGAAGGACGTATAGAAATCTCTGTAAGCCCAATTCAAATGTATTGAACAATTGCAGATTTTTATGCTTTTTTATGCAGTAAATCTGTAGTGTGTGATTATGCCCTTAGGCTAAGGCCCCTGCAGCAAAACACAGCTAAAAAAAACTGCGGAAAAAACTGCAGCGGAAATGAATCATGGTTTTTTATGCAGCATTTTTCATTGTGTTTTTGCTGAGTTTTTCTCAATGAATTTTTTTTTCCCTTATTAAGCCCATAGGGAAAATGTCCCTGCATTTTCGCAGGTATAATTTTCATGCTGTGATTTTCAAAAATGCAGGCGTTTTTGAAAACGTAGCTTTTCCGCAGCAGATTTTTTTCTTCAATGTGTGGATTGGATTAGCCAGAATCTCATTCACTTTGCAGGTACTGTAAAACGTAGCGTTTTTTTCTGCAGCGTTTCAGCAGTGGCAAAAATGCTGCGTTTTCGCACCGTGGGGCCTTATACAATCTTTTAGCTCTCTGTTTGAAATGCAAGCAAATGAAGCACATATCTGACAATGGTAAACCTATATGAAAAGATTTTTTTCCCTATTGTCTTTGGGGGGGGGGGGTGAAAATTATATTTTTAGTGTGTATATTTTTTGATTAAGTTGAATAATTTCATTTGTTTTATGGTAAATAAAAACATGCAAATTATGTGACCTGCAGTACTGTACTTACAAACCTGATTTATTGAAATGATGTACACAGTGAAACATGTGCAGTTATACTGTATATTTGAGTAAATTCTATAAAAATGTAAAACACTTGGAAAAGAATTGCAAAAAAATTGTTTCAAATGTTCATGGGGCATTAACACCATTATCACCATAGTCTCCAAAATATTGTATTGATCCAGAAGCCTGTTCTCATTTTCATTAAGTCAAGGGAAAAAAATATACAATCAGAATCCTAGATTTGCAAAATGAAATATGGATAAAACAGAGGTAATACCATTACAAACAAAAAAAAAAGAGTGATATTAATCTGACAGTTTTAATTCCTGCGTATTAATGTACAGATAAGTAGTACGAAAATTTGTTGAGATATATAATATGTGTTTGTGTATTTGTATAATGGGACAGGATAGATCTAATATTATCAGAATAAGGCTGTCAGCTCCAGGAGGCATGATAGTTTGGTATCTGTTAGCTGCTGTTTTATAATAAAAGGAGTGAATGAGTTTGTTCAGTGAAACATTCTCAATTGCTCTTTAACAAGAACAAGCTTAGTGATGTGTAGACAAAACACTTACTTGATAAGAAATTCTCAAGCTCCTGAAGCAAAAGTAAGCCTACTTAATATTTATAGAAACAAGAAATAGCTGTATCTTTAATTGAGACTAAGCAGAAACTATACCTGGAAATGGTACAAAAATAAATTGTTATGATAGCATGCCAGAGATTAGAAATATCTTGCCACCTGCAATAAATGTGTGGCAAGCAGTCCTGCCCCCATAAAACTGCAAAAACAATGAGACACCCACATGTCATTGCCAAGATAGCTGAACTCTGGGGAAAGACAGCTAAAACATAATAAAATCTCTAGTTTTCCAAACTTTTGAGGACTGGCTACAAAAGTAATAAAACAAAATTCATATCAAGTGAATGAAGAAGTCAATGTAGCCAGCTCAACCAGGTCCAAACAAGGTGTACAAACATGCAGCAGGGACCATATGGAGGCATGTAGAAAGCAAGGAAGTCCACTATAAACACAAGCAGCAGGAACATTGACAATAGAAAAGTCTATCCTGATAGCATGATAAAAACCTTTGGCTTTTTATAGCCTTAGCACAATGATCAGCTCTATGTCAAGTAACAGGCTTGTTTGTGGGAAGTTTGCCAAACTGTAGTCCTTTCTGAGTCTTCATCACAATAGCTCTGAGATTGTGGCTTGGAGCTATGGCTGCAGAATACTATACCCATGCTGTAGATGAAAACTTTCTCTCTCTCCGTGAGGTCATGATATTTCCAAGTGGCACTGCGTTTTTTGCTACAAAGGCCACTGGCAGACTATCATCTTTGCCCCCCATTTTACCCACATTTTTAGCTAAATAAAGCAGTTGAATAGTTCAATCTTTGTAAACTATGTCTACAGTTGAAACCAGAAGTTTACATTCACTACAGTATATAAAAAGACACAAATGCATGTTTTTCTCACTATTTGACATGAAATCAGAATAATCCTTTCCCGTTTTAGGTCAATTAGGATTACCAAAATTATTTATATTTGCCAAATGCCAGAATAATGAGAGAGAGAATTTTTTAAGGTATTTTTATTACTTTCTGCAAAGTCAAAAGTTTACATACATTTCATTAGTATTTGGTACCATTGCCCTTAAAGGGATTCTATCATTGGCAAAAGGCGTCCCCTGTGCTCTCGTCACACGCTGTTTTCAAAATCCAGCGCCGCCTCTCTCTTCGCCTCCTGACGCCGCTCCGCATGATTCGCCGGAAACTGCGCATGTCCATCAGCCATTTTCATGTGGCCTCTTACAAAAGCCGTACTGCGCCTTGACATGAGCACAGGGGACGCCCCCTGTGCATTTTGAAGACTGGTGGAACGCCCCCTGTGCATCCTGAAGAGTGAATTGCATAATCACGAAATCAGAAAAATAAAGAAAACGGCAGCGCGGATGAAAAAAAGAAAGGTAGGAGACGCATAGCCTTTTTAAAGGCTATTACGACTTGCTGTTATTTAAAAATCGCTTTTGCCAATGATAGAATCCCTTTAAACTGTATGACTTGGGTCAAACGTTTTGGATATCCTTCCACAAACTTCTCACAATAGTTGGTAGGAATTTGGGCCCATTCCTCCAGACAGAACTGGTGTAACTGAGCCATCTTTGTAGGCTGCCTTGCTCGCACCTGCCTTTTCAACTTTGCCCATAAATTTTCAATAGGACTGAGATCAGGGCTTTGTGATGGGCACTCTAAAACATCAACTTTGTTATCCTTAAGCCACTTTGAAACCAGTTTGGCAGTAAGCTTCGGGTCATTGTCCATTTAGAAGACCCATTTGCGCCCAAGCTTTAACTTCCTGGCTGATGTCTTGAGATGTTGCTTCAGTATTGTCACATAATGTGCACCAGTCCCTCCTGCAGCAAAACAACCCCACAACATGATTCTGCCACCTCTGTGTTTCACAGTTGGGATGGTATTCATAGTTTGAAAGCTTCTCCTTTTTCCTCCAAACGTAACGATGGTCATTATGACCAAACAGTTCAATATTAGTTTCGTCAGACCACAGGACATGTCTCCAAAAATTAAGGTCTTTGTTTCTGTGTGCATTTTTATGTTTCTTTTGGAGTAATGGCTTCTTCCTGGCAGAGTGGCCTTTCAGTCCATGTCGATACAATACTCGTTTCGCTGTGGATAATGACACACTCTTACCAGCTTCAGCCAGCATCTTCACAAGGTCTTTTGCTTTTGTTCTTGGGTTGATATGCACATTTCGGACCAAAGCACGTTCATCTCTGGGACATAGAACCCGTCTCCTTCCTCCGTGGTATAATGGCTGGACATTTCCATCTTGTTTGTACTTGCATATAATTGTTTGTACAGATGAACAAGGCACCTTCAGGTATCTGGAAATTGCACCTAAGGATGAACCAGACTTGTGCAAGTCCACAATTTTCTTCCTGATATCTTGGCTGATTTCTTTAGACTTTCGCATGATGTTACACAAAGAAACAGTGTGTTTCAGCTGTGCCTTAAAATACATCCACAGGTGTGTCTCTAATTAACTCAGATGTTACCAATAAACCTATCAGAAGCTTCCAAAGACATGACATCATCATATAGACTGTCCCAAATTGTTTAAAGGCATAGTAATCTTAGTGTATGTAAACTTTTGACTTTGCAGAAAGTACTAAAAATGCCTTAAAAAACTCTCTCTCTCTCTCTCTCATTATTCTAGCATTTGGCAAATATAAATAATGTTGGTAATCCTAATTGACCTAAAATGGGAAAGGTTTATTCTGATTTCATGTGAGATAGTGAGAAAAACATGCATATGTGTCTTTTTATATAGTGTATGTAAACTTCTGGTTTCAGCTGTATATACCAAGCATTTTGGCCACATTCCCAAATCCCCTTTTTTTCAGTTTTAAGCACATTCTTTAATATGGACAAAATGAGCAATGTACTGTAATAGCGTAGTCTTTTTCGATGAATTACTGTTTTTGTGAATGTCTGACCTTTATATCAAGGACCAAGGATTTTTCTGCTGAGATATCTGTCTGGGTAAATTGTAATCTTATGAAAACATTACGACATTGGCTCATGTTTTAATATTTCACTGTTTGTCTCAATGTTTTGCAAAGTAGTGATTGAGTAGTGATTCATGTTTTATTTTCTTACTGGAATGCAGCCATTTTGCTACTGGCTTAAGTATGCAGCCATCATCTCTGCTACTAGATAGGGACGACCTATTTGCACATGCCCAATCATCTGAAGAGGGCTGGGTTTACACAGTACACATTTGCACTGGATTTAACATACAATATTTTTTATTACTATTAAAACAATCTAATTTAACGGCTGCAATCCACCATGGTTCCTGTTCATCTGAGATAGGAAAATAATCAGTTACAATAAAATGAAAATGAACAATTACTCGCTATTCATCAAATGTATATGTATCATTAGATCTGGAGGAGATTGATGAAATCTGCCTAACCCAGAGTGTATAAGCAAATGCCAAGGGGTAGTACAATTTATTATTCTTGTGAAGAATTTTATTGCAACTGGTGAGCACTGTTTCTCATGCAAGTACTGAGCTGTATTAAGCAGGATGAAGTCTACCTACTGGTCAGTGTACAGCAGTGGTTCTCAACTTTTTCAAGCGACGTACCCCCTGGTGAGAAAATGTCCCAGCCGAGTACCCCCAAAGTATCAATCACCTATTAATGTTAATAAAATAAGGCTTTTTTCGAGGCTTTCGTTAACAGTTATGAAAGGCCCCCTCAGTGCCTCCACATGTAGTATAATGGCCCCCTCAGTTCCCCCACATGTAGTATAATGGCCCTTCAGTGCCCTACATGTAGTATAATGGCCCTCACACTTCAGTGCCCCACATGTAATATAATGTCCCCACAGTGTCACCCACATGTAATATAATGACCCTCACATGTAAAATAAGAACCCCCACAGTGCCATAGCAGCCCACATATAGTATCCCATAGTGTCTCATAGTGACCCCTCCATACAGTATAATGTCCCATAGTGGCCTCCATGCAGTATAATGTCCCATAGTGGCCCCTCTATGCAGCATAATGTCCCATAGTGGCCCCGTACATGCAGTATAATGTGCCTGAGTGGCCCCTACATTAATAAAATCCCACACACATAGGGATTTTCTTACAACCTGAACCCAATATTTTGGGGAGGTTTGTCACACATGAACTACAATTATACTCTGAGGGTCTCTTCAGATAGCCTGACATCATATCCGTAGGCCAGAGGAGTATGGGGAGCAGCTCCAAAACCCAGAACAGGTAAAACTGTTTTTATGTTTGATTACCTCATTGTGGCTTCCGCTAATTATACTCTGAGGGTCTCTTCGGACCCCACAAACTACCATGGGGGAGGGGACTCTCATAGTGGCTCCTATTCCCGGGGACAGTTGAACGTACCCCCAGGGATACACGTACCGCACCTTGGTCTACAGTATATATCTGTATAAGTAGAGGAGAGGTAAAGAGATGAAGCTGTCTTAGTTATAAACTATGTTCAATTAGAGATGAGCAAACTGGTTCATTATGAATTAAACCCAAGATTTTTTGAAACCTAAACCCAAGATAATTTGGGGTTTGTCACCCACAAATCATTATTATATTCTTGGGTCTCATTATACCTGAGAGAATCATAATCAGAGGCCTCAAAGAAGGTGCAGAAAAATAACAAACCATTCATATTCACCTTTCCTGGGCTATGACATGGCGTCCAGTCTTTTCCCAGCATCCTTGGATTCTTCAGTCTGTAACTGAGTCTCAGTGGCTATGGGGGTACGTCAATGTCAATCAGCAGTGATCTGGGGCCTGTTGACATCATAGGGGAGAGCTGAAGAAGCCAAAGAAAGAGACCGCATGCCATAGCAGAGCCCAGGAAAGATTAGTATAAGTGGCTTGCTAGTTTTCTGCACCTTTCTTGGACCTCCAATTATAATACTCTTAGATCTGAAGAGAAGTGAGATTATAACAGCAACTTTGGTTTGGACTGATACATAGCTTGTGGCAGAACGTTGCAAATATTTTCAAAACAAGTCTCACAAGGTTCTCCCATCACTATATTTAACCCTTTCCCAACAACCGTTGTAATAATACAGTGGATGTCAGAACTGTAAATATGGTGCCATGAACTGAGTGGGCACAATAGTTGCTGGGTCTTTACTGTTTTACACAGCGGCAATGCCCACAATCTGATTGCAGGCAATTAACCCTTAAGATGCCTCAGTGAATTGTAACCAAGGCATCTAAAGCACAGCAGTGCACAGGAGCTGCCATATTGAATGAACTTCATTACTATAAGATCCCGGAGTCTATTAAAAACTCCCATATCTGTTCTTAGTACAGTTCTATTAAGAGATCAGGGATTTTCCAACATACTGCAATACATTTGCATTGATGTATAGTGTATGGTGATTACACCCGCTAAGGTTCAAACCCTCTTGCGAGTTTTATAATAAAAGTAAAAAAAAAACTTTTAAAAATAAAAAAGTAAAAGCTTAAATTACCCCCCCCTTCTCTATACCACATATTAAAATAAACAAAAATAAACATAAATTAGATAAATTAGATATCCCCATGTCTAAAATATGTTTTCTTGCCACTTTGCCTCCCAAAAAATATTGAATAAAAGTGATCAAAGATCATCAAGATGGTATAAATAAAAACTACAGCTTGCCTCAAAAACATAAACCTTACATAGATCCATACGTGGAAACATAAAACTGTTATAGGTGTCAAGAATATAATAATGGTACATAGTCGGTGAATCCCAAAAATCTTGGGTTCGGCCATACCCAAAATGTTTGTATTCCTCAAAGTTTAGAATTTTTTTTAAAGGTATTAACATCTTAGAGACACATGACGTAATAGTACGTCATAGATGCCAAGGTCTTGGCACATCTGGAAGTACTATTACGTCCTGTGCCAGCACCTGGAGCAGGTGTTAACTGTAACTGACAGCCAACACCCTGCTCCATTACCCCCGGTTGGAACTAAGCTCTGATCAAGGGTGATAACCCCTTTGATGCCATGCTCAAACATGACCATGTCATCTAAGGGGTATCCACTGCTTTAATGTCCTCCATGCCCCCACCCCCACCCCAGTGGTGAGTTCGGGGGGTACCGATATCTAATTTTGTCATCCTGTCAGGAGCCCACATAACTGGTTGATCCTGCCAAGTTGAACAGAAGTCAGCCTATGCTCACTTGCAATGTATACTGCTATACCAGTGATTAGCATATCGCTGGTTCAGGTCCACTAGTGGGATATTGAAAAAAAGTAATGATGTTTTGCCATCTTGCCTCACAAAATATGCTATAAAAAGTGATCAAAAAGTGATATGTACCCCTTAACAGTACCAATAAAATGCACAGTTTAATCTCTCAACCAACCAGTAACACATAAAAAACAATATAAATTAAGCATCACTGTAATCGTACCGACCCATAGAATTAAGGTACTATGTTACTTATGCTGTATGCTGCACAGCAAAAACATTTAAAAGGTAAAACGCAATGTCAGAATTGATGTTTTTTTTAATCCACCAAGAAAGCGCTAAAAAAATTTTAGTGAACAAGTAATAGTGGTATTACAGAATGTATCTCATCCCACAAAATAAAAAAAAAACCACCCTCATATGGCTACATCACCAGTAAAATTAACAAATATATAGCTTGCAAAATGTGAAGACGAAAGCCCCAAAAATCGCCAAATCATTAGAACAAAACTGGCTGTGGTAAGAAGGGAATGTATAAGCTGTGCGAACGTATATCAAGGGACACCCCAGATTTAGATTTTACAAGGGAAAAGAGCTACCAGGAGCTACTGGGAAAACAGTAGGGGATTTGATGCTCCAAATGTACCTTTGAGGGGTGCAGTTTTCAAAATGGGGTCACTCCTTAGGGGATTCCACTTTACTGGTACCTTAGAGGCTCTGCAAACATAACATGACGTCCAGATACCAAACGTCTAAATCTGCACTCCAAAAGCCACATAGAGCTCCATCATCTGTGCCCTGCTGTGTGCCCAAACTGCAGTTTATGCCCACATATATGATACTGTTGTAACCAGGATAACATACTTAATGTCATATGTGCATATAAACTGCTGTTTGGGAACACAGTCGGACACAGAAGAGAAGGAGCTCTATTTGGTTTTTGGAGCACAGATTTAGACGGTTTCGTTTTTGGATGTCATGACACTTTTGCAGAGCTCCTGAAATGTCAGTAAAGTGGAATCTCCTGACACATGACCCCAATTTCGAAACTATATCAGTGAAAGAATTTATCCAGGGGTACAATGAACATTTCTAACCCCCCAAGTGTTGCATTAATTTATTTTGCAGACATGAATATGCAGTTGATGGTGAAAGGAGAGAATTGCAATTTTTCCAGATATACGACAATTGAGTTCACAATATTTTGTGCCCAGCTTGAATCAGAGACCAGTTTGCCCAGGATAACCACTTAACAAGCTGAGCGCAACATATCAGGCACTGAAATGACATATCTCTGGAAAAATTGCAATTTTCGCTTTTCATTATCAGCTGGGCATTAATCTCTGGAAATTAAATTAATTCAACACTCAAGGGTTAAAAATGCTCTCTAAACCACTTGATAAATCCCTTGAAGGGTGTAGTTTCCAAAATGGGGTCACATGTCTGCACATTACTGGTAATTCATTACTGGCTCTGCAAAAGTGGCATGACGTCCAAATACCAAACTGTGCTCCAAAAACTAAAATAGCGCTCTTTCCCTTCTCTGTCCGCTGTGTGCCCAAACAACTGTTTATACCCACATATGTCACTGTTAAGTAGATTACTCTGGGTATAACCGTGTCATACATGTGGGCATAAACTGCTGTTTAGGCACACAGCAGAGTGCAGATGTGAAGGAGCGCTATGTGCTTTTGGAGCACAGATTTAGTTGGTTTTTGGAAGCCACGTAACGTTTGTAGAGGCCCTAAAATTTCCCCTACACAATGGGGTGACTTCTTAGGGAATTCCAATTTGCTGGCACCTCCAGCAAAAACAACATGGCATCCTGAAAGTCCCTCTATATCTATACTCCAAAAGTTAAAAAGCGCAGTGTTCCTTCCCTTCTGAATCCTGCTGTGTGTCCAAACAGCAGTTTGCACCCACATATACAACTTTTTTGTACCTGTGGTAGCCCACTTAAAAGTTTTAGGCGTGCTTGTCTTTGATAACACAAAGTGGGCACAACATATTGGGCACTGAAATTACATATTTCTTCAAAAATGTTAATTTTCACTTTGAACATTAATTTTTGGGAAACACTCTTGGGCTCAAAATGATAATACCTCTTGAGAAAATCCATGAGGGGTGTAGTTTCTAAAATGGGATGATTTTTGAGAGGGTTTCCATTGTACTGGTGCCTTAGGGACTATGCAAATGTAGCATGGGACTCAAAAAAGTAAGTAAGTAAGTAAGTAAGGAATGCCCCCTCTCTCTGTACTCATCCATGGCACTGTACTGTCAGAGGGGGCGATGACGCTGAGCTGTGAGGAACACCCCCCCCCAGTACAAGTCTATGGGCGAGTACTGTCTGGGAGGGCGTTCCTCACAGCCCAGTCGGCTGTCGGCTTTCTAGCAGTATGTAAAACAGCATATACCTGGGGACGTGAAAGGTCCTCTTTAACACCACATATTGGGCATTGCTGTGTTCTGGTGAAATTGTGTAATGAATTGTGGGTTTTTTGTTCTTCTTTATCCTACCTTGAAAATGAAAAATGTTTGGAACAATTGTCATTTTTTATTTTTATGTTCCGATTCCAATAAAATCTGTGTAACTGTTGTGGGATCAAAATTCTCCCCATACCCATTGCTAAATTCTATGAGGGGTGTAGTTTCCAAAATGGGGTCACTTTTTGGGAGTTTCCATTGTATTGGTACCACAGAAGCTCTGGAAATATGACATTGCACCTGACAACTATTCCATTTCAAACGCCCAGTGTTGCTCCTTTCTTTATGCACGCTGCCGTGTGCCCTAACATAATTTTACATCCACGTGTGGGGTATTTCTGTGCTCGGGAGAAATTGTGTAACAAACTGAGAGATGAATTTTCTCCTGTAACACCTTGTGAATGTGTTAATTTTAGGGCTGAATGAACATATTATTGAAAAAAAATTAAATGCCTAAATTTCACCTCCATATTGTTTTAATGAAATGCTTAAAGGGTTAACAAACTTCCCAAATGCTGTTTTGAATTATTTGAGAGGTGCAGTCTTGAAAATGGGGTAATTTATTGTGGATTTCTATTATAAAGGCCTTTAAAATTCCCTTCAGAACTGAAGTGGTCCTGAAAAAATAAATTTGGGAAATTTTCTTCTAAATCTGGAAAATACCTGTTACACTTGTAAGTCTTCTAACAGACAAAATATATCAAAGTACAATTAAAAGATGACGCCGATATAAAGTAGAGATACGGTAGATTATATTTATTAATGTATTTGGGTGGTATGACTGTCTGAAAAGCAAAGCATTTCACATTTTGAAAATTGCGACTTTTTCTAAATTTCCATCAAATTTTCTTTTTTTATATAAAAATAAATACAAAAATATTGAGCAGTATTAACCACTGACATGAAGTACAACATGTCTTGAAAAAACATTATCAAAATCACTTGTGTAAGTGTCTCAAAGTTCTTGTCATATAAAGTTACATATGTCAATTTTGAAAAATGAGACCATGTCCTTTGAGGTACTTTTAGGCTGTGTCCTTAAGGAGTTAAAGGGAGTCTGTCAACAGGAGAATCTGTATCAAACTAATAACAGTACCTTGGACAGCAACTTCTGCACTTTCCAAAGATGTCTTTATTATTCTACATTGCAGCTCCATTTTCTTGAAAAATCAGAGTTTTATTCTTATGCAAATTATCTGAAAACTTTAGGGACATTTCTTCTCCTGTCTGGGCTTTGTTTTCTGCTCCATATAACCACCCCTAACTGCAAACAAAGTGCGACAAAGTGGGAGATGTCACTCAAGCAATGCGGGGAGGCCTGGGCGGTAGTTACAGGCAGAAGAAACACCCCTAAAGCTCTTTTCAACTAATTTGTTTATGGCTTTTGGAAGGCAGGAGTAAAAAAACAAACACAATGCAAAAGCAAAAAATAGCACCGTTGGGAAGGGGTTAATATCCAAAATAACAAAGTAGATATCCATGTAGCTGATATATTATAATATTATATTATATTAGATATCTATATATTAAGGGATATTAGTTGGTTGCAAACAACATAAAGATACAAATCAGTATGATTAAACATACTGTATAATCTTTTAATCAAGAGTAATTATACTCTATTTATATTGCAATATTTATAGTTTAATATTAATTGTAACAGTATTCATTAACATATATCTAACCTGTATAAAGAGAGGAGAGGCCCAGAGATTGCTCAGTTATAAACCAATAAGCAAGATTGTCTTCTACGGTATTTACAGACATGTGGAGTTCCCGCAGAGGCAGCCACACTAAGCTCTTTTAGGACAGATAATCCTATATGTTACACTGTCTTGAGCTAGATAAATCTTCATTTTTCAATGAATCCACATAACATACAAAATGCAGCAGAAAAATATGGAGCTTCCTGCCATGGATTACCAGATATGGGATTGTGAATTTTTTACTGTAACATCAATCACTATTATTATTTATGTGTGTAAAATCACTGTCATCCTTGTAAAATCACTCTGTGCATGTAAAAGAGACCAAAACAATTCTATACTACCACCTCACTAAGTATATTCAACTGCTACCACCTCATTACAGAGCACATTATAGCGATAAATAACATACCTTTGTGCTGTATGTCACTTTAGTAGATTTGGAGAAAAATAACTTTGAAGTTTTATACAAATGAGTCAGTTATTGCAATGGAGGCCTTCACTCCTGGAAGCACTTGTTTTACTGCTCATGTGAGATGGGTTATGGGGAGGATCAATGCACAATGCACAATGATCCCAATGCACAATGTGGTGCAGGCAGAAGATAGTAGGGAGCTGAGTGGCAAGAGCAGTGTCCCAGGGAGCTGAAGGTCTGACCCCAGTGCACCAACTGCTTCATTTGTATAAGACTTTAAAGTTTTTCTTCAAATCTACAAATATGACATACAGATGTAGCAGAGTTAACCCGAACTTCTGATATTGGTTAAACTGCTGCAGTATGATATCTTATCACACAAGACAACAAATATCAATTAACAGTCATTGGAAAAACATGTATCAATTATCTACATTGGTTTTTGTTGTTTTCTGTGATAACATATCATGCTGCAGAAGTTTAACCAATTACAGAATTTCGGTTTAACTCTACTATATCTGTACATAACAAAGGAGTGTTGTATATCACTGTAATGTGCTCTGTGACATGGTGGTGACAGAAGACTATACTTGGGGGAGGTGATAGCTCTCTACTTGTCGATGTTAAAAACCTACAATATTTTTGCACAACCACAAATTTATTGTTTACCTAAGAGGACTGCAGAGGATTTTTATTGGAAGGGCTTGTTGAAATTAAAGCCGTTGTTCAAGGCTAACAATGACTTATGCTTAGGATGGAATAAAAAGCGATTGCCTATTGCTTTGCACTGAACCAAAAAAGGAAAACTGTGCTGTCCAACAAATGGTCCAAAGTCACAAAAGTTTATTGTGGTTTTACAACTCCTCAAGGAGAGGGCCAACTGGTCATCATATCTGTCATCTGTATACCACAATTGTCAATACAATATCACACTATGTGCCGCTCGATGCTTGTCTTTTTATCTCTATGCTTAGGATGGATCATTAATTTGAGGCTGATGGGGTCCAACACCTTAGCCCACACCAACCTGGTGGTATTAGCACAATGTACAGAACCTGAAGCAGAGGGCACCATACACCGTGCATTGGTTGAATGCTGCTATTATGGCTCCACTGCCATTCATTTGAATGGGAAATGTAATAGTGCAGCCAGGTCACTATATCTGATTCTAGCTCTGTACACTGTTGGGCTCAGGTGTTTTGGAAAACCCCTTTAAAAGTATAGACAATAATGGCAAGAGAGTGAAGCATAAGTAAGCCAGTGTGTGCCGAATGAGCATTCAATGTGAATCTCGTCATCCAGATTAGTAAAGAATAAATATGTAAATAAGTAATAGCACTGGAATTATATCTATGAAATATTTAAATAATAGCACAACCATTGATATTTTAATAATAAATTCATTGGAACTTTAAAAGGAATCACTTAGTCTGCAAATGTATTTTATGGTTGACTACCAGTATGAGTATTTGCCCAGGGTGCCATTAAAGACAACTCTCACATTGATATTAATGTTCTCTGGCATACTTTAGTCAATGGAAAGGTCCAAATTGCTTGATTTAATGTATAATATAACAGCAGGCTGCAAACTGTTTCTCTGCCCACATTGTTCTCCTAGAGGATGCCACACAGGGATTTAATGTGTTTCTTAGCACTTTTATTCGTAGGGATCAAAATACTGGTTCCTGTGAGTATAGCCAGTACCCACAGAAATCTACATTTTCCATTATTTAAAAAAATGACCTTTTGTTAAAGCTCTTAATAACATTCAAAAGACCTTTTGTATTTTCCATAAGCTGATGCTGCAAAGTAGAAGGTCATATATTAAAATGGCCAAAAGCAAATCCAATGTTCTTTACATATCAAATAGCAGTGTTATTTTGTTACATTACAAAAAAGAAAATTTAACCCTCTGCTTATTGGCCCTTTTTAATAGTTATATGTACTTTCTTCAAGAAAAGAAAATTTCATCTTCCAAATGTGTTGTAATTCGTAATGATATAGATAATTAAAATAACACAATACTATTAACAATATTACTTCATAAGGACAATAGAAGTACAAAATATATCTATAAGCCAGAATAAAGAGTTGCTCCATAACAGCAACTCCTGCTCTTGCAGAATTAGCAATACATGCCTAAGGTGGTTAGCTATGCGATTCATTGGCATCACTGTAATACTGCAGTGAAATGAATTTGCAGACATTACATCCACCTCATATTTGTGATATAGTATTACAGGCATTTGTAGGTGCACTGTGGTTATGGAGAAAATATGGCAGATAGTTTCATGTGACTTATTGATGCTCTAGATGGCACTTGATGCAACAGGAATATTGGCTGTAATTTATGTGAGCACTAAAGCTTGATCTGTGGGCACACTCAAAAAGGAAATAAGAAGAGTCTGCCATAGCATAAAATCCAAGGCATTGGGTCTAGAGATGAGCGAATCGAAGCGGACGAAGTGGAATTCGATCCGAATTTCAGGAAATCTTTGATTCGCATCGAATCCGGATTTCCTCACGCTTTGTGGTATCAAATCGCATTTTAAACTAAGGACACATCGGAATAGCCTTTAGAAAGGCTATTCTATACCTACCTTTGCCGTTGCATCACACCCCCTGCAATGTCCTGGTCCTCCTCGCTTGTGTAGGAAAAGAATAAAGATGGCCGCCGGGCATGCGCAGAGCCGCTCGTGTAGGAATAGAAAAAAGATGGTCGCTGGACATGCGCAGAGCTGCTCGTGTAGTAATAGAAAAAAGATGGCCGCTAGACATGCGCAGAGCCGCTCGTATAGGAATAGAAAAAAGATGGCCGCCGGACATGCGCAGAGTTGCTCTTGTAGGAATAGAAAAAAGATGGCTGCTGGACATGCGCAGAGCCGCTCGTGTAGGAATGGAATAAAGAGGGCCACCGAGCATGCACAGAGCCGACAGTGAGGAGGACCAGTACATCGTGGGGGCATGATGCAATGGCAAAGGTAGGAGTAAAATAGCCTTTCTAAAGGCTATTCCGACTTGTCCTTAGTTTAAAATGCATATCCCCATATACCCAGGCTCTCTGCAGCCAGGAAAATAGCTGTTTTTTAACGCGATTCGCCACAAATTAATTCGGATTGAATTGAATAGTTTATTGAAATTCGGCGAAGGTGCCGAATCTAATTTTTGAGAAATTCGCTCTTCTCTAATCGGAGCCATTAAAAAGGTTACTGTTTATTCATCCCTTTAAAATGAATATTCAAATAAGTTCCCCTAGATAGAAAAAGTAAGGGGGCGTTCACACTACCGTTGGTGACCGTCAGTAGTATCCGTTGCCATTGTCCGTTACAAGATTTTAGCATCTGACGCTAGCTGAACCACCAGAAATCTGTTAAAATTTCCATTCATTTCAATGGGTTTTTATATTGTGTCCGTTAGTGTCCATTTGTGTCCGTTTACACCCAATCCGTCAGAAGTCTGTTTTTTTTTCCACGGACAAAAAATCCTATATGCAAGACTTTTTTGTCCGTTTGGAAAAACGGATTCTTGACGGACAGCAAGTGTCCGTTATTTTTTTAACATTGAAGTCTATGAGTAACGGACTTATAATGGACAGTAACTGATAGCCATCAGTTACTGTCCGTTATTTTATGTCCGTTTTTTAAAAACCGGACACTAACTGATGCTAACTGATGCTAATGTGTCCGTTTTTTTTTAACTGATCCATAAATTGGATCAGTTAAAAAAACGGACACATTAACATCAGTTAGTGTCCATTAATGTCTGTTATGATAGGTATCCGTTTTTTTATTTTTTTAACGGACACCTTCATAACGCAATCCAACGGTAATGTGAAACCTGCCTAAAGCTCACTCTAGCACTGCCTTTTGGAAGGTCGCTCCCTTTAGATCAATGCCTGGTTTTCTATGTGGCCTGCAAAGGCAACATCTCCCTAAGGAGAAACAGTGGCCCTTTATAGCTTTAAAAACACAGCAAAGCTTCGGTCACATATGGCATTCTTAAAGCAAACAAAAAGACAAGTGCAAAAATATCAAACATATAACAAACCTGCATTTCCTACTAACACAATGCTCAGATATTATCCATGATTAGGTGTAGAAGCTTGTACTAGTGCGCAGGACGGGATTTTGAAAATACATAATTTTATTAGCTCTTTGCATACTGGTCACTAATATTATTAACATTTACTACATTTACTCGTTACTATAATTACTTTACTATATATCTATATACTCATCTTTGATATGTCAAAGTATCAGAAAAAAAAGTAAATGAAAAGTAAAAACAGCAAAACATCAAAAGAATTATTTAAAAAAAAAAAAAAAACTAAATAAAAGTAATGATTGTCAGTTTCAGCCTCCAATATTTGTCTGTCTAGTCATATTCCAAACCTGTCTTATATCTTTTACACCCATGTATCATGTATGAGGCAGGAGACACACTTAATATTAAGACCCTTGTTGTAGGGTACTGTAGTTATGGCAGAAGTTCAATCAAATTTGAACATTTTGTATAGCAATATCATAAAGAATAAGACCAGGCTTATGTATTTACATCCAGCAGCAGCTACAGATGAGTGAGTGGTGTGCAGAGAGAAGGTATTTTATATGAAGCCAACTTTTTTCTATGTGATGCAACACGTGGGACATTGGTGTGACCCCAGCTGCACACCAGTCCATGCCGCTAGTGTCTTCACTTATATTGTTGATCGTTTATTGCCAACTATTTGTAGCCAGTCGTGGGGTTTTGCGATTAAACCTGGAACAAGGAATAATCAATAAATCTCCAACAATTGAAGTGAAGATACCGGTTGCATATAGTGAAGTGCAGCCTGTATGTCTTCTACTGTACCTATAGTTATCCAGTTATAGTATACATATGTTTAAGAGAAAATGGAGTTCAATCAGTTTTCTATATACAGAAAATGACTGCCTGTCCTTTCCTTAGGTAAACTACTGGTTACTATGCTCTGCATTAGTTCTAAGAAGTCTAAGAAATCTAATATGGCAGTGTGGGAGTGCAAGAGGCTCATCTCTGCTTTTGGGCCTAAAACAAGTTTATTTTGGTCTTTTAGTATAAAGAATGTTACCTAACATGTCCCATACACAATAGGATTAGCCATGCATTTTTTCCATATACATAGCAAATCAGCAAAATTGTTTATCCATTTGAAGATGAACCATGATACATTTCTGAAATTTACAATCTTTCAGTTGCAAAGTAATGTAATGAAATCTGGACAAACAATCCCAAATCAGAGAACACAGTGGGTTAGATTCAAAACCACTTTTAATTCCATTTACAACTAAAATAGTTGCAGTGGCATTTTTATGCCGGCCTTGCCATTTTTCTTAAAGCATATGGGGGGGGGGGGGCAGAGCTAACCAATCAAAATGTTAACAGAAGCCAAAACCAGCTATGAGGAGCACATCAGAGAATGTTCCTAATTCACAATGAGGCCCGCACCTTGTCATGAATCTGGCAAATCCTCCATAGCCACAGGGATCATCAAGACTGGCATTTAGTTTTTTGATGGGTCGGCCCCAGTATTTTTTCCAGTTATTTCTTCTAGATCTACTTTTTACTAGTTATGCAAGACACTGTGTACCACTGTACAGAGATACACAAATGTAACTTTGGCTCTGTGCTAGAAAGCTGTAAAGATTCTGTCTTCCAGAAACAAAAAATCTACATGTATACCAGCTAAATATTACTAAATCTTACAAGTGATGATTTGATATAGTTGCATTTTACCTATTGTACAATGCTTGTGCATATGACTGTAAGGAATCATCCAATATTCCTACAGCTCCATGCAACAAAAAATAAGCACTTTGTTTTCCAGAGGTTGATTGTTTCATTTTGTTCTGTTCCATGCAATATTGCTGCGTTATTCTTCATTAAAAGCATTGCTTCTTTGGAGCAATACTTCCTGTTACAGCATTCATAGATATTACAAAAAATACACACTGGGTTGTAAATTTGTCTAACCTCTTTGTGGACAGACAGAAATGTTCCAGCAAAAAAATGGTCCATAGAGGAGAATACTGTGCCACTGTAAGACCACTAAATATAGAAATCATGTTACTTGTAGTACTCCCACAATAAATGCAGTCTGTCTTTATTCCAAAAATGTATTAAAAGAATGCACATACTGAAAACTAGATTCTGCTTATGTGTTTATAACCTGCACTATGAGCATGAGCCATAATTAACCACTTGAGGACCTCTGACTGACTTTAAGCATCTGAACAGTTCTCTCTTATTTCTTCAGTTCCAAATAGAACTGAAGTTTTTACTTTCTTAACTCCAATGGTGCTGCAGAAACCTGACACAGAGACAACCTGTTAAGTGTGCACGCTCCATTAACTCTTTAGAATCTGTGTATGTAACAGAGTTTTGTTATGTCCTCAAACTGGTTTGGTTGTAGCAACTCTAAAGGACGTTGTCTAAACAGACACCTTGGTTTTTACCCTTTAAACCCCATAAGAGGATTTGGACTTTGCTGCAGGGAGTCTACCTGGTCATTACCACTTGAAGTGTACACAGTAAAATCAGTGCAGCAACATTCATGCACAGACCATGTGTTCAGGACTGGTAACAGAGATACTGAATCAGGAACAGGATGGGACCAACACATAACAGAGGTCAGGTCATCCAAAGCAGGACAGATAGCAGAAATAAACAAAGGAGTATATAACAGAAACAAGTCAGCCAAGACTATAGAAAGAACTAGGGCACCAAGGACATACACACTGACTCCAAGGTAAGGGACACATGATTCAAGGAAAAGGCCAGTGCCCCAGGATGGCATAAATAACTCTGACATGAAAGAAGACACATAGCTCAAATTCAAGGAATGAAAAACAGGTTTCAGGAATCAGAGTAACCACTTATATACAAGGCTCAGCCTTATAGACATACAAGCAGAAAAACAAAAGTTCAAACACATAGCGGAAGTAGATAAAAAATGGAAGGCCAGGATGCGAAGACCCATACATAACAGATGGACACATGTGTCCACACAGGAATACTTAGCAGAAAGACATATGAGACCACACAGTAGCAGAGATGTATACATGGCAGAAAGCCAAAGGCAAATCATACATAGCAGAAGGACACGACAGGAAGAAACTAGAGAATAGTTCAGGTATATAGACAATAAAACAACATAGCTGTAAGGGAATCACTAGAGGAGCGATTCCCCAGTAGCTGCTGGAGAACTTAGAGGGGAGGGGCACAACAAGACAGTGGACCCTAAGCTGAATCCCCCCCCCACTGTCCCTGGCTAACTTGCCTGATCTGTCCTAGGTGACAGCCAGCAACCAGTCGACAGTCCCTCCTTATACAGTAATACGTGATAACACAGAACGCAGACAGGACGCACAAACAACAAAGGGAGGTCAGCTAGCCAAGGGGTCAGTAACAATCGAGCAATGCAGTACAGAATCAAAATCCAAGAGAATAGTCAAAGGTAAGCCAGTGGTCAGAAAATCAGAAGAGCAGGTAACAAGGAACAAGGAGTATAGCCAGTAAGCGAAATGCAATAGCAGGCGCCAATGGGAAAGTAAGCAAACAATAAATAGGGAGAAAGAACCCACCCCAGACTTGATAGGAGGACAGGCTGTCAATCACAAAGGCAGGACTAAAGTTAACTCTTAGTGGAGCAGGGGGAGAACAAGGTGAAGGAGAAGGGCGTGGTGGAAAATCAATTAAGGAGGTGAGGGAATAAGACAGTGTTCAGACAATACAAGAAAAACCCAAAGGAAAGAATCACAACTGGGCACGCCTCCTGCGCCGCAGCGTGCGCCCGGAGGACGGCGCCAAAGCCCGGATAGGCAAGGACGTTACAGTACCCCCCTTTTACAAGGGGCCCCTGGACCCTCGCCAGATGGACCAGGTTTCGAAGGGTTCTGGCGATGAAAGAGATTAATTAAACATGGTGCATGTAGGTCCCTACCAGAAACCCACGTTCGCTCTTCTGGGCCATAACCCTTCCAGTGCACGAGGTACTGAACAGCATTCTGCACCCGACGGGATTCCAGAATTTTTTCTACTTCATATTCTAGTTCCCCTTGGACCACCACCGGCGCAGGTGGACTGGAAGAAGTAAGGACAGGGGAGATATACTTCTTCAAAAGCGACTTGTGGAAGACGTTGTGGATATGAAAAGAACTTGGAAGTTGTAATTTAAAAGATACTGGGTTTATGAGTTCAGAAATGACATAGGGCCCAATGTAACGTCGTGCAAATTTCCCCGAAGGAACTCTAAGACGCAGATTCCTAGTGGACAGCCAGACTCGATCTCCCACTCTGTAGTCAGGGCCAGGTAAGCATCTTTTATTTGCCTGCCGTTTTTGATATTCTTGGGCTTTAACCAGGCTCAGACGAGCCTGGGCCCAGACTGTGCACAGTCGCTGATAAGTATGTTCGGCAGTGGGATTAACAGACTCGGTGCTATGGAGAGAGGAGTACCTGAGGTTAAAACCATAGTTGCAATAAAACGGAAACATTTTAGTGGTGACGTTAACCCTGTTGTTTATTGCAAACTCTGCTAGAGGAAGAAAGGTTCTCCATTTTTCTTGAGCATCAGACACAAAACACCTTAAGTACTGTTCCAAAGTTTGGTTGAATCTCTCTGTCTGGCCATTGGTCTCAGGGTGGAACGCGGAAGAGAAAGACAGAGAGACCCCCAGACGACCACAAAATTCCTTCCAGAATCTAGAGACAAATTGAACACCCCGATCAGATGCAATATTTTCCGGTACACCATGCAAGCGGAGTATGTGATTAATAAAGAACGAGGCTAGACGTGGAGCACTAGGAATTTTCTTTAGGGGTACAAAATGACACATTTTGGAGAATCTATCCACAACAACCCAAATCACAGTCTTCCCTTGGGAACAAGGCAAATCAGTAATAAAGTCTATTGACAAATGGGACCATGGTCTCTTAGGTATAGGAAGGGGATGAAGAAGGCCCTCGGGTAATCTCCTAGGAGTCTTCATCTTAGCACATGTCTCACAGGCAGCAACAAATTCACATACATCTCGAGACCAGGACGGCCACCAGTAAGAGCGGGAGAGAAGGTATTTAGTCCCAGCGAAGCCGGGATGTCCCGTTAAGGTAGAACAATGAATTTCCTCCAAAACACGAAGATTGGATTGGCCAAAAGTTTTGAGAATGACACAAATATTATATTTTCACATGATCTGCTGCCCTCTGGTTTTTATGTGTTTGTCAGATGTTTTTATCACATACAGAAATATAATTGCATTCATATTATGAGTAACAGAAGCTTATATTGACAGTTAGAATGAGTTAATGCAGCAAGTCAATATTTGCAGTGTTGACCCTTCTTCTTCAGGACCTCTGCAATTCTCCCTGGCATGCTCTCAATCAACTTCTGGACCAAATCCTGACTGATAGCAGTCCATTCTTGCAGAATCAATGCTTTCATTTTGTCTGAATTTGTTGGTTTTTGTTTGTCCACCCGTCTCTTGATGATTGACCACAAGTTCTCAATGGGATTAAGATCTGGGGAGTTTCCAGGCCATGGACCCAAAATCTCTATGTTTTGTTCCCTGAGCCATTTAGTTATCACCTTTGCTTTATGGCAAGGTGCTCCATCATGCTGGAAAAGGCATTGTTGAGTGCCAAACTGCTCTTGGACGGTTGGGAGAAGTTGTTCTTGGAGGACATTCTGGTACCATTCTTTATTCATGGCTGTGTTTTTAGGCAAGACTGTGAGAGAGCCGATTCCCTTGGCTGAGAAGCAACCCCACACATGAATGGTTTCAGGATGCTTTACAGTTGGCATGAGACAAGACTGGTGGTAGCGCTCACCTCTTCTTCTCCGAATAAGCTGTTTTCCAGATGTTCCAAACAATCGAAAAGGGGATTCATCAGAGAAAATGACTTTACCCCAGTCCTCAGCAGTCCACTCCCTGTACCTTTTGCAGAATATCAGTCTGTCCCTGATGTTTTTTCTGGAGAGAAGTGGCTTCTTTGCTGCCCTCCTTGAGACCAGGCCTTGCTCCAAGAGTCTCCGCCTCACAGTGCGTGCAGATGCACTCACACCTGCCTGCTGCCATTCCTCAGCAAGCTCTGCACTGCTGGTAGCCCGATCCCGCAGCTGAAACACTTTTAAGAGACGGTCCTGCCGCTTGCTGGCCTTTCTTGGGCGCCCTGGAGCCTTTTTGGCACCAATGGAACCTCTCTCCTTGAAGTTCTTAATGATGCGATAGATTGTTGACTGAGGTGCAATCTTTCTAGCTGCAATACTCTTCCCAGTTAGGCCATTTTTGTGCAGTGCAATGATGACTGCACGTGTTTCTTTAGAGATAACCATGGTTAACAGAAGAGAAACAATGATGGCAAGCACCAGCCTCCTTTTAAAGTGTCCAGTGGTGTCATTCTTACTTAATCATGACAGATTGATCTCCAGCCCTGTCCTCATCAATACCCACACCTGTGTTAATGGAGCAATCACTGAAACGATGTTAGGTGGTCCTTTTAAGGCAGGGCTGCAACGATGTTGAAATGTGTTTTGGGGGATTAAGTTCATTTTCTAGGCAAATATTGACTTTGCAAGTAATTGCTTTTAAGCTGATCACTCTTTATAACATTCTGGAGAATATGCAAATTGCCATTAGAAAAACTGAAGCAGTAGACTTTGTAAAAATTAATATTTGTATCATTCTCAAAACTTTTGGCCATGACTGTACAAATAGTTTCCCAGTGGGAGTATTACTAGGAGCAAGATCTTGTGAATTAACCACTAAAGTAGCAAGATCAGGAGTAATAATGGCAAGAACCACTCTGGGAGACAAGATTTTATCTGGGACATCCTTAGGGGCACCACTGGGACCAAAACTGCGAGATAGGGCATCAGCCCGCACATTTTTAGAGCCTGGACGATGTCACCACAAAATTAAAACGTGTGAAGAATAGCGCCCAGCGCGCCTGCCTAGGAGACAGTCGCTTAGCGTTATCCAGATATAGTAGGTTCTTATGATTGGTGAATACTGTGATCTGGTGTTTGGCCCCCTCGAGGAAATGTCTCCACTCCTCGAATGCCCATTTAATGGCTAGGAGTTCTCGATTACCAACATCATAGTTGCGCTGCGTAGGAAAGAATTTCCTCGAGAAGAAGGCTACAGGTTGCAAACACGTAAAATTTTCAGAGCCCTGAGACAACACGGCACCAACCCCCACTTCAGAGGCATCAACCTCAATAATAAATGGGCGATCATAGTCTGGTGGTACTAATACAGGAGCCTCAACAAAACATTTCTTGAGATATACAAAAGCCTGTTCCGCTTCCGGAGTCCATTTGGTCACATCGGCACCTTTCTTTGTGAGATCCGTTAATGGCTTCACTATAGAAGAGAAATTCTTAATAAATTTTTGATAATAGTTGGAGAAACCCAAGAAACGTTGCAGGGCTTTAAGGTTGGAGGGGCGTTCCCAGTTATTAATAGCCGTGACTTTTAGTGGATCCATACAAAAAGAATCGAGAGTAATAACGTACCCGAGGAAAGTGACCCTTTGGACTCCGAACAGGCATTTGGACAGTTTGGCAAAGAGAGAGTTTTGACGCAACAGTAGAAAAACACTCCTAACATGCTCAATATGTGTGGCCCAATCAGGTGAGAACACTAGAATATCATCCAGGTAGACAACCACATAACGACTGAGCAAGTCTCTAAAGGTATCGTTAACAAAGTGTTGAAATACTGCGGGTGCATTACATAACCCGAAAGGCATTACCAAATATTCAAAGTGACCTTCCGGGGTGTTGAACGCAGTTTTCCATTCATCTCCTTCTCTAATCCAGATCAGATTGTATGCCCCACGGAGGTCAATTTTAGAAAGCCAGCGGGCACCCACAATCTGATTGAAAAGATCAGGGATCAGGGGAAGAGGGTACTGATTTTTAACCTTAATTTTATTTAATTCTCGGTAGTCAATGCATGGTCGCAGTCCGCCATCTTTCTTTTTAACAAAAAAGAACCCAGCTCCCATGGGAGACTGAGACGGACGGATGGGACCTTTAAGAAGACTATCCTGAGTGTAATCCCGCATAGCCTCACATTCTGGAGCAGAAAGATTGAAGATCCTTCCCTTAGGGTATTTGGAGTTGGGAAGGAGTTCAATCGCACAATCGTAAGGTCTATGTGGCGGTAAAACTTCAGCAGCTTTAGCATCAAAAACATCATGAAAATCAGACAGAAATTCAGGAAGAAGCGTCTCCTCACTGAGACAATCAGAGGTATGCAAAGCAATACAATGGGAGGACCACTGATTCCCCCATTTCACTAACTCTTGTTTGGGCCAATCAAAGGTAGGGTTATGGAGGTCTAGCCAGGGAAGCCCTAAAATAATATCAGACGAGAGATCCTCCATAACAAAAAAACTCATGAGCTCCGTATGTATTGAGCCCACTAGCAAAGAGAGTAAGGGGTTTTAAAACGGATTTTACCCCTGGCCAGTGGAGTAAAATCCGCCCCAGTAACCAACAGAGGAGTATCTAATGATACAAGTTCAATACGTAAAGCAGAAACAAACGAAAATTTAACAAAGTTAGTGGCAGCCCCAGAATCTACTAGGGCCTGCCCAGAAACAGATCTGCCCCCAAAGGACAGAGACACAGGTAACATCAATTTGTGAGATTTTTCAGAAGATACCTGACTGCCTGAGTGGTTCTTCTGAATACCACTCAGGCCCTGAAGTTTTCCGCTGGTGTATGTGGTTTGATGCAACAGTCTCGGATGAGATGACCCGGTTTGCCGCAATACAGGCAGAGATGATTCCGGAGACGATATTCTCGTCTAGCCTTGGTATCCAGTGCTCCCAACTGCATAGGCTCATCTCCAGGGGTGACAGAAGGAGAAACAAATTTTTTTATCAGAAAGAAAGGGATAGACAGAAGACTTAGTGGGACCAATCCCCATCCTCTCATTACGTCTGTCCTGGAGTCTCCTGTCAATGCGGACGGCTAAGGTCATGTCCTTTTCTAAGGTAGGGGGATCAGGGTGACCTACCCAGACATCCTTCACTGAATCATTCAGGCCCTGTTTAAAAAGAGCTTTCAAAGCAGAGTCACACCAACCTGCTGTTATACCAACACCCGAAACTCAGAGCTGAAGTTTCAGCGGATAGTTTACCTTGCCGGAGGGTAAGCAGTGGGACTCGGCAAGTCCAGTTTGATCAGGCTCAGCAGAAATGGCCCCCAAAGACTTAAAAATTGTTTCCAGACGCCACTCCTCTGCCTCAGGGGGAAGTTAAGGGGCCCAAATCGTGGACCCCCTGTAAGAGGGAAAGACCACCCCCACCATCTGAGACTGCAACGCATGAGGGTTGCCCGAAATCAACAGACATGATTCCCTGAACGTCTCAAATTTACCTCGGTCCCCTGAAAACCTAGCCGGAGAGTAACATTTTAACCCTGGGAAGGGAAGTAAGACAGCAGGTGGTGTAGCAGCGGCCTCAGCTTGATTCTGGGTGAGAGTGTGTACCTGATTGGCCAGCTCAGACACCAAGCCTGCCAAACCCTCCATTCGAGTCACAAGGTCCTGAATAGAAGCCATGCCAGTAATGAGTAGAAGGGTTAAAGTTTTTTTTTTTTTACGGCCTGCTATTCTGTAAGGGAATCACTAGAGGAGCGATTCCCCAGTAGCTGCTGGAGAACTTAGGGGGGAGGGGCACAACAAGACAGTGGACCCTAAGCTGAATCTCCCCCACTGTCCCTGGCTAACTTGCCCGATCTGTCCTAGGTGACAGCCAGCAACCAGTCGACAGTCCCTCCTTATAATAAGTGATAACACAGAACGCAGACAGGACGCACAAACAACAAAGGGAGGTCAGCTAGCCAAGGGGTCAGTAACAATCGAGCAATGCAGCACAGAATCGAGATCCAAGAGAATAGTCAAAGGTAAGCCAGTGGTCAGAAAATCAGAAGAGCAGGTAACAAGGAACAAGGAGTATAGCCAGTAAGCGAAATGCAATAGCAGGCACCAATGGGAAAGTGAGCAAACAATAAATAGGGAGAAAGAACCCACCCCAGACTTGATAGGAGGACAGGCTGTCAATCACAAAGGCAGGACTAAAATTAACTCTTAGTGGAGCAGGGGGAGAACAAGGTGAAGGAGAAGGGCGTGGTGGAAAATCAATTAAGGAGGTGAGGGAATAGGACAGTGTTCAGACAATACAAGAAAAACCCAAAGGAAAGAATCACAACCGGGCACGCCTCCTGCGCCGCAGCGTGCGCCCGGAGGACGGCGCCAAAGCCTGGACAGGCAAGGACGTTACAATAGCCCAGCAAAAAGACAGAAGGACAAAAAACACATAAAAACAATTCCTCATATGGCTACATTGACAGAAAAATTTAAAAAAAAGTTAGGGCTCTTGGAATATGGTAGAATAAAATCATTTTTTAAAATGTTTTGATACTATGCAAAAATAGTAAAACATTAAATAAAAACTGTACATATTTGGTACTGTTGTAATTGACCGACAAAACAAAGATAACCTATTTTGTCTGATCAAAGCCATACATTTCAAACATGAAAAACAAAGGTACAATTGCTATCAATAAAAGATAATCAATAAGTTAAAAGTACACCAAACCGGTGTCACTGAAAAAAGCAACCCATTGTAACGTCTCTGCCTGTTCGGGTCTCTGCACCAACCTCCGCTCGCACGCTGCGGCGAAGGAGGTGTGTTCAGTTTGATTCCTTGTGTAGGTTTCTTGTTGCTCAGTCTGAAAACTGTCCTAGACAATGTAATTGATTTTCTGCCACACCCGTTTCCTTCACCTTGGTTTTCTCTGTTCCACTAATAATTAATCTCAGTCTTGCCTGTGTGATTGATAGCCTGTCTACCAATCCAGTCTGGGGCTGGTCCAGACTTTCTATAAACAGGTTGTCAGCCCTTACATGGTTGCTGGTTATTGCTTTGTGCGTTCTGGCTATTATTCCTTGCTGTTTTGTTTCTTGTATTCGTATTCCTGACCTCTGGCCTTGACTTTTGACTATTCTCTTGGATTTTGATTCTGTACTGCATTGCTTGTCTGTTACCGAACCTTTGGCTTTCTGACCTCCTTTTTTGTCGTTTGTTCTGTCTGTGTTCTGTGTTGTCACTTTACTCAGTATAGGGCTCATCTTCAGGTTGTCCTTTTACCGTTTAGGGTAAACTGAGGCAATAGGAAGGGAAAGTGTCTGGGGTGAGATTAGGGCTCACTTGTCTCTGTCTTTCCTCTTAGTTCCCTGCAGTAGTGTGAGGGTATTACTACGACTGGCAAGACCCTAACACCCATCCTGCAAAAACAATCCCACATACAGATACATCAATTGGAAATTTTAAAAAAGTTATGGCTCTCTGAATCTGGCGAAGCAAAAATTCAACAATTCTGTTAAAATAGGCTTGGCTTGGTAATGAAAGGAAGTAAACCCTCTAGTACGGCAGGATGTATACTTGTTTTTAGCATGATTTTAGAAAGGAAAATGTGTTGGTTTTAAACATTTTTCTTCAGATTCTGAAGTACTAAAAGATGCGTGAATTCTACATAGAGAATCTGACATATACAGTTGTGCTAAAAAGTTTTTTGGCCTTTTTTCAGAGAATATGAATGTTTACACAAAAACTTTTTCTCCACTCATGGTTAGTGGTTGGTTGAAGCCATTTTTTGTTAAACTTCTGTGTTTTCTCTTTTTAAATCATAATGACAACTAAAAGCATCAAAATGACCATGTTCAAAAGTTCACATACCCCAGTTCTTAATAAAATGTATTGCCCGCTCTAACATCAATGACAGCTTGAAGTCTTTTGTGGTACTTGTGGATGAGGCTCTATTTTCTCAGATGGTAAAACTGCCCATTCTTCTTGGCAAAAAGTCTCTAGTTCCTGTAAATTCCTAGGCTGTCTTGCATGTACTGTGCGCTTGAGATCTCCCCAGAGTGGCTCAATGATATTGAGGTCAGGAGACTGAGATGGCCACCGCAGAACCTTCACTTTCTTCTGCTGTAGCCAATGACAGGTTGACTTGGCCTTGTGTTTTGGATCGTTGTCATGTTGGAACGTCCAAGTACGTCCCATGCGCAGCTTCCTGGCCGATGAGTGCAAATTTGTCTCCAGTATTTGCTGATAACGTGCTGCATTCATCTTTCCTTCAACTTTGACCAAGTTTCCTGTGCCTTTGGAGCTCACACATCCCCACATCATCAGTGATCCAACTCCATGCTTTACAGTAGGAATGATGTTCCTTTCATCATATGCCTTGTTGACACCTCTCCAAATGTAACATTTATGGTTGTTGCCAAAAAGTTACATTTTTGTCTCATCACTCCAAATTACTTTGTTCTAGAAATTTTGAGGCTTGTCTATGTGCTGTTTGGTGTATTGAAGGCAAGATTCTTTGTGGCATTTGTGCAGTAATAGCTTTCTTCTGGCAACTCGACCATGCAGCCCATTTTTCTTCAAGTGCCTCCTTATTGTGCATCTTGAAACAGAACACCGATAGTTTTCAGAGAGTCCTGTATTTCAGCTGATGTTATGTGTTGGTTTTTCTTTGCATCATGAACAATTTTCCGGGCAGTTGTGGCTGAAATTTTGGTTGGTCTACCTGACTATGGTTTGGTTTTTAAAAGAGCCCCTGAGTTTCCATTTGTTAATCACAGTTTGAACACTGCTGACTGGCATTATCAATTCCTTGGATATCTTTTTGTATCCCTTTCCTGTTTTATACAGTTCAACTACCTTTTCCCGTACATCTGTGGACAATTCTTTTGCTTTCCCCATGACTCACAATCCAGAAACGTCAGTGGCTGGAGGAAAGATGCAGCAGTCTGTCTGGATCCCAGAAACTCACTCAGCTCTTATGCACACACACTGATTACAAGCAAACAGGTCACAGGTGAGGATGTTACCTTTAGTAGCCATTCAAACCCCTTTGTGTCAACTTTTGGCATGTTATCAGGCCAAAATCACCAGGGTATGTGAACTTTTGAACATGGTCATTTTGATGTTTTTGGTTGTCATTATGATTTAAAAAGAGGAAACAAAGAAGTTTGACAATAAATGGCTTCAACCAACCACTAACCATGAGTGGAGAAAAAGTTTTTGTGTTCTCATTCATATTCTCTGAAAAAAGGCCAAAAAACCAAAAAAGCAGCCGGGTTATGTAAACTTTTTAGCACAACTGTATATACCATCATACATCCAGGTAATACATAGGGAAGTACAGTACAGTCTAGTCTATGGATATCCTACTATGGGTTCATACAAGTTAGAGGTTACACAGAGTCATATTATACCTGTGTGTAAGACTAAATGCAGTTGTGCCTTTAAACCCTACAATAGATGTCTATTCAAAATATTTCTTAAAATGTAATAATATCGTAGCCAAATGAATGTAATAAAAGATAATGCATTCTTCATAATGCATTCTAGTCAATTAACAAATACTTGTCCTGACTGCTATGCATTCATCATGGATACCTGGGAATAAAGGATGATTTGAAATGCAATAAATGTATATTAGGTTGTGGAATAAAATTCTCTCATGAAGGTTCTTGCTATCGCTATTCACCTGAAAGAGGGGATTCTCATTACCATCTATGAATAATTAATGGAAATGACAGCATCCTGGGATTAGAAGGGAAAACAAGTAAGGGTCAGGACATTGATAGGACAGACAATTATTTTGACAACAAATAAGATTTAAAGGTTTTCACATTCTATGAGCTTTAAGAAAACAAATGTAAAATGCTCAATTCTTCTTAAACCATTTTCTTAAGAAAACAAATCTGTTTAGAATAATGGATTAATGTTATCCACCGGTCTTCTTGGTGATGGTTTTTAATTATTATAAATCTCCCTCCATATTAATTTTAAGGCATGGGATTACATGTCATTTCTAGACACTTGCATTTTGCCTGCACCTTCTTGCCATTTCTGAATTGAAAAATGATTCGCCATCATATAACAAAATGCTTTATGTGTTTGCTGTTTGTTGCTGTGATTTGCTACAGTACTTGTATTATTATCATGATTTATGAGATTTCAGAATGCTTTTTCTTGTGTAGACTTGAGCTCTGACAAAGCAAGTAAAAACAAAAAATACTTTTACAATTTAATAAAAACATAAATCAAGAAAACTTTGAATACGCTTTGCACCATGCTGTAGATTTAAAATATTTAAGATGTGCACCCAAAACATATCAAAATGTTAAACGTATCAATATGTTATATTAGTTAATTAGACAGTAGATCAGTAAAAATTGCTCATTTTGGTTGTTTTTCTATTTTGTCACTATTAGATTCTCAGGAATTGCCAAAAGTAACTACACTTCCTGCCTGCTGCAACAAATAAAGTAAAAACTTTTTTTTTAAGAAAAACAAATATAATTTATACATTTTGAAATTGCTAAAACTTTAATTGACTCTTTGATGACAGTTTAGTTTTTGTTGTAAATCCACTTTAAGCAAATTGGAATCACAACATAGAACAGTTTGGAGTAATTTTAGCTATAGTAACATTAAACTCATGTGCCAGAAATTGACAATCATAAATCCAGTTTATTCATGTTGCTACAGGTTGTATTGCAGATTCACCACAGATTTCACCCATACATTGAAAGGGTGAAAGTTGTGTAGAAAATCTGAATTTTTTTGTTTTTCAAAATCCCATCCATGTGAATGCAGATATGAGGTGCAGAATTTGCATTGCAAATCAACAGTAAATAAACAATAGGAGAGCTCTATCAAGCAAAATGTGCCATAATTCTGGTGTAATTTGTGCTAAAAAACTGTCTAAGGTTAAGGCACCACATAGCAGGCCACAGCCAAAAAGCACTGTGGGAAAAACCATGGCGGAAACGCATTGCGTTTTTTTCTGCATCGCTTTTCACAGAAAGCCCATAGAGGTTTCCTCTGCCGACTTTCTGCTTCAATTATAGCTATACGGAAGCCACCAGCATTTCCATAAGTACAGTGGGGAAAAAAAGTATTTAGTCAGCCACCAATTGTGCAAGTTCTCCCACTTAAAAAGATGAGAGAGGCCTGTAATTGTCATTATAGGTAGACCTCAACTATGAGAGACAAAATGAGAAAACAAATCCAGAAAATCACATTGTCTGATTTTTTAAGAATTTATTTGCAAATTATGGTGGGAAATAAGTATTTGGTCAATAACAAAAGTTCATCTCAATACTTTGTTATATATCCTTTGTTGGCAATGACAGAGGTCAAACGTTTTCTGTAAGTCTTTACAAGGTTGGCACACACTGTTGCTGGTATGTTGGCCCATTCCTCCATGCAGATCTCCTCTACAGCAGTGATGTTTTGGGGCTGTCACTGGGCAACACGGACTTTCAACTCCCTCCAAAGGTTTTCTATGGGGTTGAGATCTGGAGACTGGCTAGGCCACTCTAG
Organism: Leptodactylus fallax; assembly: GCA_947044405.1. NCBI lineage: Eukaryota > Metazoa > Chordata > Amphibia > Anura > Leptodactylidae > Leptodactylus > Leptodactylus fallax. The sequence continues at coordinate 11,670,164 of CAMRHE010000021.1, forward strand.
GACCTTGAAATGCTTCATACGAAGCCACTACTTCGTTGTCCCGGTGGTGTGCTCGGGATCATTGTCATGAAAGACCCAGCCACGTTTCATCTTCAATGCCCTTGCTGATGGAAGGAGGTTTGCACTCAAAATCTCACAATACATGGCCCCATTCATTCTTTCATGTACACGGATCAGTCGTCCTGGTCCCTTTGCAGAGAAACAGCCCCAAAGCATAATGTTGCCACCCCCATGCTTCACAGTAGGTATGGTGTTCTTTGGATGCAACTCGGCATTCACTCTCCTCCAAACACAACGAGTTGTGTTTCTACCAACTGTTCTACTTTGGTTTCATCTGACGATATGACATTCTCCCAATACTCTTCTGGAACATCCAAATGCTCTCTAGCAAACATCAGATGGGCCTGGATATGTACTGGCTTAAGCAGGGGGACATGTCTGGCACTGCATGATCTGAGTCCCTGGCAGCGTAGTGTGTTACTGATGGTAGCCTTTGTTACGTTAGTCCCAGCTTTCTGCAGGTCATTCACTAGGTCCCCCCGTGTGGTTCTGGGATTTTTGCTCACCGTTCTTGTGATCATTTTGACCCCATGGGGTGAGATCTTGCGTGGTGCCCCTGATCGAGGGAGATGATCAGTAGTCTTGTATGTCTTCCATTTTCTAATTATTGCTCCCACAGTTGATTTCTTCACACCAAGCTGCTTGCCTATTGCAGATTCAGTCTTTCCAGCCTGGTGCAGTTCTACAATTTTGTTTCTGGTGTCCTTCCACAGCTCTTTGGTCTTCACCATAGTGGAGTTTGGAGTGTGACTGTTTGAGGTTGTGGACAGGTGTCTTTTATACTGATAACAATGTCAAACAGGTGCCATTACTACAGGTAATGAGTGGAGGACAGAGGAACCTCTTAAAGAAGAAGTTACAGTTCTGTGAGAGTCAGAAATCTTGCTTGTTTGTAGGTGACCAAATACTTATTTCCCACCATAATTTGCAAATAAATTCTTAAAAAATCACACAATGTGATTTTCTGGATTTGTTTTCTCATTTTGTCTCTCATAGTTGAGGTCTACCTATGATGACAATTACAGGCCTCTCTCATCTTTTTAAGTGGGAGAACTTGCACAATTGGTGGCTGACTAAATACTTTTTTTTCCCCACTGTATATTGACATGCTGCGATTTCCAAAAATGCAACGGTTTTTCCCGCATTGCTTTTTTGCTGCGGCCCGCTATGTGGGGCCTTAGCCTTAGACAGTTTTATAACTTGCATGACAAAGGGGTGTGGCTTTGTGGAAAGGGGTGTGGTTTTCTGAAATGGTCGCGGTCTAATTTCCGCCTTTGTGGTGCAAAGTTTTTCTGGCGTAAACTAAACCAACTAATAACAGGTATAAAGTTAGACTAGACAGTCTAAAGAATACAACAGATTTATCAAACAGCATTAGACACTTTGATACCCTGACTCATTGTAACCCTGAGGGTACTACAGTCGCAACGTCTACTCAAAAAAATCAAAATCCTCGTGGTTGCAATTTGACTCCATTCACTAACATTAGTAAAGGCGTCGCAGGGCGACATGGCGATCTTTGATCTCACAACGGGAGTCGTGGCCAAAGTCACCATGTAGCCCTTGCCTTAGAACAGCAGCATACCACTTACTGCTGTTAGATTCACTTGTGGCTTTCACCGTGAGCTACAGCAAAAAACACCCAATTTTGTTTTGCGTCATAATTGTAATATTTGCATTTGTCACAAATTAAAAAAATCTGCAAGAATATCCACTAGGGGCTTATTTACACGACTGTGATTCAAATCATCCATAATAACAGATGATGGACACAGTCCTGGCTGACTTACACCTGTGCGGCACCTGTTTCCTCATATCCCTCATAAACCTGAAAAACGGTTAAAAGCAGGGCGTCATATGTTGTGATGTCTTGTATTAAGATTCTGTTAAAAAAGCAATGTGATGACGCCCATAGGCTATCATTGTTTTGAAAATATTTTTCACTGTCATGTGAATAAGCCTTTAGTGTAATCATTCCATCATTTTTGCCAGTTATTATTTTGCCAGTGTCCTAACAGCTTAAACCTCCTCAAAGATACAAGTGGCCTGATAATTTTTCAGCTATGAATAAAATATGTTTGACATCATGAATAAAGAATAGAAGTCACCCAGTTGTTAAATACTTATATAACACGATCAGCAGCTTCCATGAACTTTTGACTTATCATTTACCTTGAGTGCAGATGTATTTTTACCAAGGACTTAGCTTTTTACATAATATATGGATTGTTTTATTGTAATTGTTGTTTTGATATATCATAAATCACCTTCACATCAAATGCAGTTAAATGTATGCAACATGTGCATTAACAAAGAATGACATAGTGAAAAATATTGGATTTATTGAAACTGTGATACAAGAGTAATATAAAAAAAAAATTATGTTTATGTTTTAGTACAGGGGGGACTGCAGCTTGACCAGGGGGATGTAGTATGGTACAATAAGGTACTATACATGATGGTATCCGGGTCAGGTAGAACACTAAGAGCCCCTGTGCAAGAAGTATAGGTGCATCTCAATAAATTAGAATATTTTTTAAATGTTCATTCATTTCAGTAATTCAGTAATACAATTCATAATCAGCGTCTTCCATGATTGTGTGTCCTACTGAACCAGACTGAGGGACCATTTAAAGGCTTAGGAAACCTTGGCAGGTGACACACTGAATTTACAATACTGAACTTTTTTACAATATTCTAATTTTCTTAGATTTGGGTTTTCAGTACCTGCAATCCATAATCAACATTTACAGAAATAAAACACTTGAAATAGAACACTCTGTGTGTAAAGAACATATAGGTCACTTTTTTAATTTAATTACTGAAATAAATAAACACTTCAAAGATATTCTAATTTATTGAGATGCACCTGTACTCACATATTGGACACAAACATGCATACAGACATATACAGCTACATATACACTGCCATTGCAGATTCTATCATATTTGACATAAAAAATGTAGCATTATTTACTAATCAAAATCACAGACACCTTTGAGAAACTCGATTTCATTATAAGACTAAAGCTCTACGTAGCGGACCACAGCAAAAAACTGCTGCAGAAACGCATTGCGATTTTTCCCGCAGCGTTTTTCACAGAAATTTTGCAGAGGTTTCCTCTGTGGACTTTCTGCTTCCATTATACCAATAGGGAAACCACCAGCATTTCCATAGGTATAATTGACATGCTGCGATTTCCAAATTCAAAAGGGTCTGTCAGGAGCTGTTTGTATCTGGCATGCAACACATCTGACAAAACATTGTAAGCCTTTATATACATGCACCAAATCAACATATATGTCACTCATACACTGGATATATGTTAGCACATATCACTTATTTCACACTGTATAGCTTTTGGACACTGGCTGATGAATGGGGTTTATAAATACATTTGATGTATGCACCAGAAGCTTTCTTGGCACATATGCTGAATATGTTGCAGAAACACAATGGGGGAGATTCATGAAGACTGACATTTTCATATCTCCTGCACCAATGTAGGGTGCAACTTATTTACGTCAGGACGTACTCCTCCTCATAAATCAGGCAGACCTATTACAAGTCCGTGGATCTCAATAAATAAATGACAATAAATCGCCCCTCATCATGCCCTCATCATGCCACCATTTAGGAAAGTGATTTACAAAAAATTTCCAACCTTTCATTCCCCGTCGGAACACAGCCTAATACAGGTCATTTCCTACTGTAGCTATGAGCACATCCTTAATAGCCATGTTATGTATTTGGTAGAGCATGCAATATTAACTAAGCATATCTGAACTATTTTACAATTTTGACAACCTCATTGATAGGAACGTTCCATCATATTTTTAAATAAAAGCAATGAGCTCAGTGTTTAGTGTATGAAGCATACAGTGTACAATGCCATTCATGAGCAGTTGTATATACTACAAAGATTACTATGCTGTGTTTATTACATATATCCCATCCCATATTAGTTCACCGTAATGCAATCTTTTTTTAACATCTTTTTATGTTAAAGTCTTATTTTCTCTAAACATTGAAGATGAGTAGGTAATAAATCCTTGTCTGTGCTAGAGATCTGCATTATTATATGCTTGCTATGCTGACGACACTCAAATATATCTCTCTGGACCAGACATTACCTCCCTGTTGTCCAGAGTCCCAGAATGTCTAGCAGCCGTAGCCTCCTTTCTCTCCTCCCACTTTCTCAAACTCAACATGGAGAAAGCAGAGTTCATAATCTTCACCCCTCCACGCACGACCCCCTTACCTGACCCATCTATCAAAATTAATGGAACCACTCTCACCCCAGTCCCACAGGCCCGCTGCCTTGGGATAACCTTAGACTCTGACCTATCCTTCAAGCCGCACATTCAAACCCTCAACACCTCCTGCCGCCTCCAACTCAAGAACATCCATCGAATCTGCTCGTCCCTCACCCCCCGAAACTACAAAGATGCTAGTTCACGCCCTCATACTCTCCCACTTAGACTACTGTAACACCCTTCTCCATGGCCTCCTAGCTAACACTCTCGCCCCCCTCCAGTCCACCTTAAACTGTGCTGCTCGCTTAATACACCTCTTCCCCCGTTCTTCATCGGTCGCTCCCCTGTGCCAATCCCTTCACTGGCTACCCATTACCCAGCGAGTTCAAACTACTAACGCTGACATACAAAGCCATCCACAACCTGTCCCCTCCATATATCTCTGACCTAATCTCCCACTACCTGCTCACACGTAACCTCCGATCCTCCAAAGACCTCCTACTCCGCTCTGCTCTTATCCGCTCTTCACACAATTGTCTCCAAGACTTCTCCCGTGCATCCCCCATACTCTGGAACTCACTACCAAGACACAAAAGACTGTCCCTACAAGCTTCAAGAAGGCCCTGAACACTCACCTATTCAGGAAGGCCTACAACCTCCAATAACGCTACTGTCATCACACCACCACCTGAACAGCCTCTACCCCCACCTTCTGTCTCTATCCCTCTTCCCTCATAGATTGTAAGCCCTTGCGGGCACGGCCCTCTATCCCACTGTGCCAGTTGGTCAATGTTTGTATTATCTGTTTTGTATATCTTGTGTACCATATGTAAACCCTCAAATGTAAAGCACCATGGAATTAATGGTGCTATATAAATAAACTATAATAATAATAATAATAATAATAATAATAATAATAATAATAAAAATACAACATTATATTATTTATTCTAATCATAGCAATGTGTCTGGCATACATAATAGCTAGGGTCAATAGTGCTAACATCACCTATTACCAAAGAAAAAAATACAGATATCTGATATTATAAATTATTTTCAAGTAGTGTGAAAAAAAGCCATAGACTGATTTCATATATGAAGACATGCAGTCTTTGGTATAGTGCTTGGACAATTTTTGAGACACATAATACTTAAGGCTAAGGCCAGGGCCCCACGTGGTGTAAACTCCGCGGTTTGGCCACGGAGTTTTACAGTCACTGCAAAGTGGATGGGATTCTAGTGAATCCCATCCACACATTGCAGAAAAATACGCGCCGCAATGGAAATGCTGTGATTTCCAAAACCAGCTTTGAAAATTGAGCATGTCAATTATACCTACGGAAATGCTAGCGGTTTCCCTATAGGTATAATGGAAGTAGAAAGTCTGCAGAGGAATCCTCTGCGGACTTTCTGTGAAAATCACTGCGGGAAATACCATGATCCATTGCTGCATCAGTTTTTCCCACAGCACTTTTTTGCCTCAGCCCGCTACATGGAAATGCAGCATTTTTGGATGCTGTGGCAATCTAGCAGGAAAAAATGCAGCATTTTACAGTATCAGCAAGGTGAATGAGATTCTGGCTAATTCCATCCACACATTGCGAGGAAAAAATGCTCTGGAAAAGTTTTTCAAAAACACCGCATGTCAATTTTACCTGTGGAAGTGTTCACGTTTTAGCTATAGATTTAATAAGGGAAGAAGAACTGTAGAGAAAAATGCAGCAAAAATGCAATGAAAAACACTGCGGAAAAAAAATGTGATGCGTTTTTGCTACATATTATTCTGGAGCGTTTTTTAGCTGAGTTCTGCAATGTGGGGCCTTAGTCTTAAGGGGTTTTGCATGCAAAAACATTGCTGACTTATCCTTAGAATAGGTCATCAATTAAAGATCAACAGGGGTCTGACACTCAGGCCTCCAGCCGAATACCTGTTTGAAGAGGCTGCAGTGTTTGGGAAAGCAATGCATCTTCTTCCTCACTTTTGCTGTACAATTGAACAGTGGCTGTGCTTGCAGGGCTTTTCTCTCCGACGATTTAGGCTAAGTTTCCACATTGTGTCCCTCAGCAAAAAAACGCTGCGGGAAGAACACAGCGCTTTTGACAGAAAGTTCACAGAGGTTTCCTCTGCGGACTTTCTGCTTCAATTATACAGCATTTCCATAGGTACTGTATAATTGACATGCTGCGATTTTCAGAACCACAAGGTTTTGGAAATCGATGTTTGTCCGAAGAGTGTATTTTAACGCAAAGTGGGGATGGGATTTGCTTTGCTGTGACTGTAAAACACTACTTTTTTTTTTGTTTTTTTCCGCTGTGTTTACACTACGTGGGGCCCTGGCCTTAATCGAAACCTCGGGCAGAACACCTGAACACTAGTGTGAATCTAGTGTAATTCACTGTGATATATAGTAGGAGAACTAACTAATTCCACATGCTACAACTAAAACCCACAGCACAATATGACCCACAGCACGTCAATTACTGCTGGGCAGACCAATAGAGAAACCCACAGGTGGCTTTTGTCACAAAGGCTTTCAGGAGAATATGCTGCAGAATTACCCTGCAGAAATTTTGCAGGGTGTTCACACTATGTGGCTATTGCCTTAAGGTGATTGTTTTTTTTTGCTCTGCTGCTATTTTTTCCTTTAAAAATATGCATAGACAAAAACTGCACAAAGTCTCAAATATGTGAACACACCACAAGCACAAGGAGAATAGATATTCTGTATTGTATTTTAGATTTTGTTATATTCCTGAACTTTACAATCCATGGGTTTCTGATGTTTGTGAGGTATAAATTAAGAAAACTCTGTCTAGAATACATAAAAAGAGGTATCAGAGTAGCATAGGCATGTTGCTGAAGGCAGAATAGATATTTAGTTTGGATGGTTTTTTTGCAAATTGTTACTGGAGTTATCTTTACTTGTGAGCTTGGGATATTTGAATGAATTTTTATGAGTTTTACTCATTAGAGAGCCAAATAATATCATTGGGCATGCAGTGCCACACTTTAGCAGAATATGATATTTCTAAGATGTGTGCCTTCTGACTTGCATTTTTTGTTATGCTGTCATTGGTTTTGAGGGGGAATTTAAAAAAAAAAAATTCAAGAGGTTAGACATTTTCATATTTTATTTTTTTTGTAGAAGCCTGAAAAAAATATTGAAATGTGAAAGTGACCCATTACACAATAATTTGAATTAATTGCGTTTAAATAAATATTTTATTTTTACTTTAGTTATTTTACTTAATCATAAAAAGCACGAAAAGTCGGTTATGAAAGTACAGTCAATCAAGGAATGTAAGTCAACATAAAGAGACATAGATGCCTCTATAAGAAATCAACTCACATATATAATAAAGAAGAAAAGAACAGATGAAGGAGCGGAACTGTGCATAAGATACCTGCAATGTAAAGATAATATACTGTACCTTTGTGACTTAAAAATAAAACACTATATAAAAAAAGTGAATTACCTTTGAAAGGATCACAATTACAATGATAAACTTCTTTATAGAGAAGTGTTCCTCTCAAAAAAGGGATTGACCAGTTTCAGACCAACATTAAGTGACAAATACTATTGTTTGTACAATGAAAACTTATACAATTTGCCAATACACTTTCTGCATCATTTCCTCATTCCTTTTCTAAATTTCTGCTTGCTGTATTTCATTCTGTTTACTCCCAGAGGATAAAAATCAGTCCATAGTCATGTGATAGACAGTCCATGGACATGTGATGTACACATACGTGCTCTTTATAGGCACAATAATCAGACATATGCCTGGTAATGAACTGTGCATCTGATTTTTAGGTACTGGAAGTAAACAAAAATTGACAGCAAGCAGAGATCTAGAAAACTGTGAGGAATTTATACAGAAAGTATACTGGAAAATTATCATTATACAAACAATAGTACAGTCATGGCCAAAAGTTTTGAGAATGACACAAATATTCTATTTTCACATGATCTGCTGCCCTCTGGTTTTTATGTGTGTTTGTCAGATGTTTTTATCACATACAGAAATATAATTGCATTCATATTATGAGTAACAGAAGCTTATATTGACAGTTAGAATGAGTTAATGCAGCAAGTCAATATTTGCAGTGTTGACCCTTCTTCTTCAGGACCTCTGCAATTCTCCCTGGCATGCTCTCAATCAACTTCTGGACCAAATCCTGACTGATAGCAGTCCATTCTTGCAGAATCAATGCTTTAATTTTGTCTGAATTTGTTGGTTTTTGTTTGTCCACCCGTCTCTTGATGATTGACCACAAGTTCTCAATGGGATTAAGATCTGGGGAGTTTCCAGGCCATGGACCCAAAATCTCTATGTTTTGTTCCCTGAGCCATTTAGTTATCACCTTTGCTTTATGGCAAGGTACTCCATCATGCTGGAAAAGGCATTATTGAGCGCCAAACTGCTCTTGGACGGTTGGGAGAAGTTGCTCTTGGAGGACATTCTGGTACCATTCTTTATTCATGGCTGTGTTTTTAGGCAAGACTGTGAGAGAGCCGATTCCCTTGGCTGCGAAGCAACCCCACACATGAATGGTTTCAGGATGCTTTACAGTTGGCATGAGACAAGACTGGTGGTAGCGCTCACCTCTTCTTCTCCGAATAAGCTGTTTCCCAGATGTTCCAAACAATCGAAAAGGGGATTCATCAGAGAAAATGACTTTACCCCAGTCCTCAGCAGTCCACTCCCTGTACCTTTTGCAGAATATCAGTCTGTCCCTGATGTTTTTTCTGGAGAGAAGTGGCTTCTTTGCTGCCCTCCTTGAGACCAGGCCTTGCTCCAAGAGTCTCCGCCTCACAGTGCGTGCAGATGCACTCACACCTGCCTGCTGCCATTCCTCAGCAAGCTCTGCACTGCTGGTAGCCCGATCCCGCAGCTGAAACACTTTTAAGAGACGGTCCTGCCGCTTGCTGGTCTTTCTTGGGTGCCCTGGAGCCTTTTTGGCACCAATGGAACCTCTCTCCTTGAAGTTCTTGATGATGCGATAGATTGTTGACTGAGGTGCAATCTTTCTAGCTGCAATACTCTTCCCAGTTAGGCCATTTTTGTGCAGTGCAATGATGACTGCACGTGTTTCTTTAGAGATAACCATGGTTAACAGAAGAGAAACAATGATGGCAAGCACCAGCCTCCTTGTAAAATGTCCAGTGGTGTCATTCTTACTTAATCATGACAGATTGATCTCCAGCCCTGTCCTCATCAACACCCACACCTGTGTTAATGGAGCAATCACTGAAACGATGTTAGGTGGTCCTTTTAAGGCAGGGCTGCAATGATATTGAAATGTGTTTTGGGGGATAAAGTTCATTTTCTAGGCAAATATTTACTTTGCAAGTAATTGCTGTTAAGCTGATCACTCTTTATAACATTCTGGAGTATATGCAAATTGCCATTAGAAAAACTGAAGCAGTAGACTTTGTAAAAATTAATATTTGTATCATTCTCAAAACTTTTGGCCATGACTGTATTTGTCTGTTAATATTGGTCTGAAACTGGACAACCCCTTTAACCGCTATCTTTTTATCTTGAAAAGCCTTCCTAATAATGATAAAACTATGCCTGAAATACTGATTGTCAGAAACTAAAGCCCCTACAAAAATGGAATAGAAGTGATTAAAAATAAGTATGTGTCACAGGTTAAAGCAGCACAAAACCTATATAGATTTGGTACAGCCATAACCGTACTGATTCACATTCTGAAGTTAACATCTTACTTTTAATGAAGTTATTATATTTAATGATGTTAAACAGTGTAAGGCTAAGGCCCCATATAGCAAGCCACAGTCAAAAAGCTCTGTGGGAAAAACCGTGGCGGAAACACATCGCGGTTTTTCCAACAGAGCTTTTCACAAAAAGCCCGCAGAGTTTTCCTCTGCAGACTTTTCATCTTCAGACTTTCTGATTCAATTATACCTATATGGAAAACGCCTGCATTTCCATAGGTATAATTGACATGCAGTGATTTACAAAACAGCTATGGTCTGCTGCGGATATTTTTCTACAATGTGTAGATGAGATTATCCATTACCTATGCAGGTAATGTAAAACGCCGCGTTTACGGTATGTGGGGCTCAGCCTAATAAGGTGTTTGGGTTATTATGAAAATCCAAATTTTTTTTTTCATTGTAAATGCTGAAGACAAATTTTGGCACATTTTTGTCATAATCAAAGCAAACTAAAAAGGGGCCTACAGTTAGACTAAGACTGTCTAAAGATATTACAAATTCATCACACAGCATTAGACACTAAATCTGGCACAGTTTAAGACTGTCTAGTATAAGTTTGCTCTAAATCTTAGACAGTATTGCTGAACCTATCCAATTGTGTATTTTAGTTGATGTTGGAAAAGAAAATTATGGGCAATTTATACACTATTTATATTTTAATCACATTTTTTTAAACACTGAAGGAACTTTTAGATTTTTTTTTTTTACCTTATGAAAAAATATTATTGTGGAAAATTATTAAACTTATATCATAGGGAAAATTCGGATAATGAAACTATTCATGTAAATTGGAGTTGGTCCTATGTTAAGCACAATATCAGAGACGTTCTGCCCTGATAACCCCTAAATCAACAATACCTAACTATTATATATAACAGTTATAGCCTAGGTTTCATTGTGGACATTTGCTAATGCAATTGCTGAAATAGATTCATGAGATTCCAATAACATGATTTCTTTAAATGAAATAAGGTTACCAAAAGCTTTGCACATTTTGAAAGAAGTCTGGCATGCCTAGATTATTGAGATGTTTACAGGGTACCATGTGGTCTTGTTTCCCAAGGGAAAAGACTGAGGTTGCTACAGTCACCTTTAGTTAATGAATTTTGGACCATCTTTTTCTGTATTTTATAACTGTCGCCATACAATGTTTAGGATGAAGGAATAGCCAGTAGGAATAGAAAAACTTACTTTACAGGAATTAAGATTCCCTTAGTGACAGATTATATAGCTGATCACATCACTCCAGTTATAAAGAGAAGGTGCTGATGGTAGGTTTCTGACCAAGAACAATGTGTAAATCCAATGTCAGCAAGCTATAGAGATCAATTGTGTTTCTTTATTTTTTGTAAACTCTTATAAGTAGATCAGACAGGTGGCAAACATTTTAGCAGGCAGACAAATCATCTGATTGCCCACAGTACGTTGTCTTGTCATAAGAGGTCAAAGCAGTGGAAAGTTAATCGACAGAGAGGACCTGAGCACCATTTGACAAGAAGATACATTTTGAGCAATCAGATGGCCTGAAGAAGATTCACTAACCAAGTACATTTACCACCTTTCTGATTTTATTCCCATTGTTCATGCAACAGAAATGTTATTGACCTGTGTTACAGAGAACATACTGTACATCAACCATAACTTGTTCTAGTGAAACAATAAAACTTAATTTCTAAGAACACAGTTTAAGTTCAATTAATACAATTAGACCAAATAATAAATGTGAATAGAAAGGTTGTTCCTCAAATATAAACAAACAAAAAAAATATTAAATAGAACAACTAAAACGTAGCTTTTAATTTTTTAAAGTACGTATAAAATGTGTGTTAAAGCACTATGATGAAACACACGCAATGGTTATCCGCTCAAGTGGTATAAAATATATAGTACCCACTCAGAGAGTATGCATATTGTTCACCCCAAAGTAGTGCTCACATTTAAATCAGCAGCATCTATAGCATATGCACCTTTATGGGTTAAACTAATATACACCTCTGTAGCATGTCCTGATTATGAGGCTATATCGTGCAATGAAAAGGTGTGGGTGACGTTTACATATATTAGCTAAGTCACCTCTCTGTTCAGATCATGGTTGATACTTGTAAATGATTAATAACCATGAAAATGAGAGTTTACCCACAATTGTCTCTATAAATAGGACAAATATATATATAAAAGCATCATTTTGCAAATGAGAGAGAATCCACTAATAACCTCATGGTCTCCCTGCCAATTAAAGCCCAGCTACACTGCCTCCTGATAGCTGCCTATTTCCTATCCTACATGTTTCGCAGGTCAGTTTGTAACTGCTCATCAGGGGTATTCAGTTGCTATCTATCCATAAGGAGTTATATTGGCATGTGAGCTACATAAAACGGGCAGTCGGTGGCCACCGGCTAGTGACACCAACCGACTCGTCCGTGCATCGGTGCTAGTATGACCGCAAGGCGCGGCCGGATCTCCTGTGGTTTAAATGCACCACCCAGCGGATACACGCCCACCTAGGTGGCGAGCCTTCATTGGACAATGCTGACCAGCCCCCTGTGAAGCTGACATGCCTCCTGCACAGTCAACCGTCCAATCGGGTCATAGCCGGATCATCATTGGGCGGAGCTAAAGTGTGTCCAATCAGAATTCAGCTATGCCTTTTGTGGGCGGAGTGGGCGGAGTCGACAGGTCCTGCGGACGTCCCTCCTGTCAAGGAGATTACAGCGGCTTCATACACTAAAGGTAGGTATTGCATATCATGATAAGGAGGATAACAGATAATGGAAGCGACAATGAAGAGCAGAATCAGTGAAGTGAACACATCGGGATACCCAACCAGTTATGATATAACTCAGCAGTTGCTAGGAGGAGGTATCTTAATAAGGTTCTCCATAGTAAAAATATACATCACTTAATGACCCCACAACAATCAGAGGGACTACAAGTCTCAGGCAAACATATGCATTTGGAATACTGACACAGTTTGTCTGCATTATCCATCCTCTCACTCAAGATTGATAAAGAAACCCCCAGAGACATATGTTGAAGTGACCAGAACACATTAGATGCCTCATTCATCATCATAATTATATTCATACAGTGTTGCTCCTGTTTCCCCCATCTTGGAGGTCATGTGGCCTTTGTCCTTATACCAAAGCACCAACAAGGCCCTCTATTACCATAATAAGGGGTAAAACAGATCTTACGGGATATATATATATATATATATATATATATATATATATATATATACACCTGGGTCCTGAAGCAGGTCTAATTCTCCTGTCCCTAAGCCTGCATTTCTTTACAGAAAGGAGTGAAATGACAACTGGTCATTAAGACCAAATGGTTTCATCGTTTGTAACCAAAAAATCCATCTTGATTCCCTCTGCAGTAATTTTCTATTAAAATTTCCTCCTCTGATAGGTGGTGTTACCACTTCCAGTACTTGAAATTTAATTGTAGCTATGTCACCATCATGTTTCTGTGTGATATGATTAGCTACGGGTTTATTTGCTCCCCTATTTATATCTCCAACATGTTCAAGTATACGTCTTCGAAATTCCCTGATTGTTTTCCCAATGTATTGCACCCCACATACACAAGACATGAGATATACTACCCCTCTTGTGTGACAATTTGCTTTTGCCTTTAGCGGGTACTGTTTACCATTGTGCATATTGGTGTAAAATTTTGATGTATTTACCAGATCACAGACACGACAATTGCCACATCTAAAGGTGCCTTGTAGATTAGTACCACTCAACCATGTTGCGATCGGTGTTAATGGTGACAAGTGGCTATGTACCAATTGATCTTTTAGATTTTAGATTAATACAATTAGTTTTGTGAGTGGGTGTATCCTATAAAGTATAACTGTGGATTCATTTGACTATTCAGGATAAGCTGTCAGGTGTGCATGAGAAGTAAGAAGGACGGAAGAGGTATAAAGGAAAAAAAGTAGCTGGCATTTAAATGAGGTTTCTTTTTACCCTTCTGTCTACTGTTTTTACACCAAAATAAGTACTCTAATACATCCAAACAACCAGTACATCAGATTATTACAATATTTGTAAGGAAAATATATAACAACTGTACATAAATCAATAGCACATTGTGTGTGCGCAAGGAACACAACTATTTCTGGTTATTTTATTTTAGCAGTTTTCCCATCTGTGGACTCTAATATTCAGTTCTACCCAAGCTAATGGGTGGGGAGATGCCTGTGTCTACCATTCATTACTCACTCCTCCCCCTCCCTTCTCTATAGATTTCGATATAATCTGACATCTCTGTGAGCTGCAGTCCATCTTGCTTTAGTAATATGATTCAATAGAGATTTCAGAGTGAATGCCAGTTTAGGAGATAGATGAGGACAGGAGTTTTTTCCTCTGATAAAATATATAACAAAGTTTCTCTTTTTTGCTAGTACTACTGAGTTATGCAAAGTCTGTTAAAGTTAGTGACGGTTTATTGAGGTTTTCCTAAATTTTAACACTGAAGAGGATGCAGTGGTTGAACAGACACTGCTCCATACATTTTAATCACAAAATCACAAATATTACAGGTTTTAATCGCTCCTTTTTACAATTTTACATAAAAAATCAGCAAAACAAAAATAATAAACATATCAGGTCAGATAAAAAAAATGTTAGAACTAATATAAAATTATTTATCCTGCAGGGTGCATTCCAAAACAAAAAAAATACCCCAAGATGGTATAAATAAAAAATAAAGCTTTCCCCACAAAAAAACAATATCTCACTTCATAACTAGACATACAGTAGCTAGACAAAAAGTAGGGGTGTCAGAATATGGCAATGGAAATCAGATTTTGTTTTGAAAAAAGGATTTTATTTTTTTAAATGCCATAAAACATAACAACAACTATTTAAGTTTTGCATTAGAATAATCATGCTTTAGCTCAGAATATGGTAATATGCCATTTTACTGACCACTATAAAAACTGAACACCATAGTGAACACCATAAAAACTAAGCCCGTAAAACAATGATGTAACTGTTACTGTTATTTCCCATTTCACCCCATAAATCCATTTTTTACTCTTTGCAAATACAATTTATAGAACATTAAATGGTGTGATTTAAAAATACTATCTATTCTCCAAAAAACAAAAGCGATGGTTCTTGGAAGGTGAGAATGAAAAAAAAAAAAATTCTAAAATTGACTGCCATGGGAAAGGGTTAAGGTGGGCAGTTGTCCTACTCTGAACTTGACGTCTGGATTTCTTTCACGTTGCAGGTTGGCTCCCGTGCGGCGAGATCACGGAAGCAGACCTGTTCCTTTGACAGCCGGGAGCCTTATGAAGGCTTCCAGGCCTGTCATAGGAATATTACTATTGAGGCTGGTCTATACGTTGTATTGCAGTCTATGGGATGATTGCAGGTTCAAGCCCTCTAGGAGGAGTTAATAGTAAAAAAAAAAAAAAAGTTCAAAAATATAAAGAAAACAAAACAATAAAAGTTCAAGTCCCCCCACTTACACTAGAATACATATAAAACTAAAATATTACTGTGATACACATACAAATTAGGTATCTCTGTGTCCAAAAACGCCTGGTCTACAAACTTATAAAATATTTTACCTCTATGGTGAATGCCGTAGCGGGGAAAAAAAAAATCAAAAGTCCCAAACTGCTGTTTTTTTGCTGTTTCACCTCTGATAACAATTGAAATAAAAAGCGATCAAATGTGTGATTGTTGTTCATGGAAAAAATTAAGACCTACCTTGAAAATAAGCCCTAGCCCTTTTTTCAGAGAAAAAAATAATATAAGACCCTGTCTTATTTTCAGAGAAACACAGTATAAGTCTACAGTTTTCAATGTTTCTACATAAGAGGTATCATGCCATACCAGCTTTAATTTGTTTTTTACTTTCTATAATTTTATATTTATAATCAGGCCGGCATTAGGGGGGGGCAAACTGGGCAATTGCCCAGGGCCCCCACACCCATATAGGCCCCATTCTTTGCCTAGTAATAGGACTAATCATCGGCAGTGCATGAAAGCATTGGCAGATGCAGGGTCTGCTGATCTCTGCTTCTAAAGCTTCCCGTAGAAACAGCTGCAGCCCTAACTTCCCCCCTCCCCCTCCTCCTCACAAGCAGTGACTCATCCAGCAGATCAGAGTGTGAAGGAGGAAGTCTGCTGCAAAGTAAGAGCTTTACTACTGACAGACAGAGCTGCACATGATTTTCCCCTATTTCCATTGCACTCAGCAATTCAGCCAAAAGCGAAACAAATTGTTTTTTTCCCGCAGCGTTTTTCAAGTTTTTCATGTATTTTTCTCTGCACTTTCTTCCTCTATTAAATATATGTGGTAATGCTAGCAATTCCACAGCTAAAACTAACATGTTGTGGATGAGATTAAATAATTACATTTTATTCACTTTCCTGGCTCATTTTGCAGCAGCCATAAACGCTGTGTTTCACGCTACAGAAAAGCTGATTTTTTTTTTTGTTGCAGATTTTGCTGCGTTTTTTTGAGCCAAAGCCAGGAGTGGATTGAGCAGAAGGGAGAAGTATAAGAGCTTCCTAGATATTTCACATTCCTTTTGTAGCCATTCTTCGCTTTGGCTCAAAAAACTACCTCTGTTTTGGAAATCACATCATGTCAATTATACCTATGGATATGCCATTGGTTTTCCTATTGGTATAATTGAAGCAGTTTTTTCTGTGAAAAGTGCTGTCAGAAATACCATCATGCACTATTCCCACAACCCCTAAAGGAGTTTTTTGATAATCAAAATGTATAACCTAAAATAGGTGATAAGTGCTCAACTGCTGTGTCACTAAGGTCCGGTGTCCTGTGTTCTCCCATGTCAATACTTTTGTGAGTGAGTGAGCGCACTGACACTCTGTACAAAGTGTATGGAACTAATGGAGGTAGCAGAGGTCATAGGTCAGCTGTTGTCATCTGTCCCATAGACTTTGAATGGAATGGCAATGCACATGAACACCAATCCATTGAGACAGGAGAACATGGGAACTTGTGTGTGTGGTTGATGGCGATCTCATTTACAGGATCGCCAATGATCAGACACATATCACCAATTCTCTGGACAGATGACAATAGGCTATGGCTATAGGAAAGCCCCTTTTAGAGTAAGTCTGCATGGGACGTACATGCAGAGGGTTAGACACTGAAGACTTGTTGGTAGCTTATTTGCTGCATTGTACAGTAGCAGCAAAGTGGATGAGAACTAAATAAATCCCCCAGCAAAATCTGACATGAGGTGCAGAATGTCTCGCAGCAGCCACTTATGCAGCAGGTCATTCTGAGCATTGTTTGTTGTGGAGTAGATCAGCAAAATCCTCTGCTGGTTTCCTGCAATGGAATATCAGCAGCGGACACTTTTCCTATTTGGAAGTATCTGCAATCTGTACAGAAGACTAGGTACGGGCATGTCGGCAGTTTACTAATACAGGTGAATCTCAATAAATTAGAATATCTTTGAAACGTTTATTTCAGTAATTAAATTAAAAAAGTGACCTCCTATATTTTCTAGATTCTTTACACACAGAGTGTTCTATTTCAAGTGTTTTATTTCTGTAAATGTTTATTATGGATTACAGGTAATGAAAACCCAAATCTAAGAAAATTTGAATATTGTAAAAAAGTTCAGTATTGTAAATTCAGTGTGTCACCTGCCAAGGTTTCCTAAGCCTTTAAATGGTCCCTCAGTCTGGTTCAGTAGGACACACAATCATGGAAGACGCTGATTATGAATTGTATTACTGAATCACTGAAATGAATGACCGTTTCAAAAATATTCTAATTCATTGAGATGCACCTGTATATTCTCTCTACAAGTTGTCTTGTTGAAACTCATTGTGAAACACCAACCCTCAGCAGCCTAAAAATGGCTACTCACAAATGGTCATGTGATGCTGCAGCGCCCACCACATCCTATATAATGTGCCGCAACTCAGTCGGATGAGACCAGAGGATGGGAGTAGTAGTGGCGGATGCTGTGCCACCTAGCAGGCCGAGCACGCTCCCAAACGGCTCCAGTCCCACTCCTAGGCCGGACAAAGTTGAGGGGGGTCCTGCAGCACTACCGGATGGTGGTGGTAGTAGTTCTTTCCCCCGGGGCACTTACAGTTGAAGAGGGGGACCTCTCCTACCTGAGCCGGTGTGGTGTTGGTCGGAAGAGCCCTGATGGTAAAGCAGGCACGACTCAGGATTCAGCAATGCAGGTAAACCAAACAGCTATTTATTAAGGCAACTTGAACAGAAGGACAACAGCAGCTTCCAGATGGGGGTAGTAGTCCTACAGTGTCCAAACCCCAGCCTTGGTTCTAGGAGGGTGCCCAAAGACAGTATAGGCTCCACAGTATGGCCTTCTCTACTCCACCTCTGTGCCTCTCCCAGCTAGGTATACTGGGGATAGAGTTACAGGGAGTCCTGACAGGGATCTGGTTACCTGGAGACTAGGCCCGAATGCGACTCTCCTGTCAGGGTCCTCTCCTGCTCCTCCTGGCACGTCACCGAATAAGTCCAGCCTCTTGTAAAACTCTACTCCCTTGCTCTGGGCTGTCTTTAGATGAGCCTGGGGCGATGATATCACTCCTGAGGCTGTGAGAGCGGCGGTTGGCCTTCAGTCCAGAGGCTGGTGGCAGGTCAGCTCTGCACACCTTGTCTGGTTTTCTGCATGCACTGAACTAACGCCCAACCGTCGCCGGGGAGATTATATCTCCTCAAATCCCTGCCCAGTGGCCTGTGATAGGCCAGGGCTAAACCAAGTCTGGGTCTGAACACTGCAGGGGGAAACATATAGGGGAAAAGCTGCACATAAATACATTTAACACAGAACAGAACATAGAACCCAGAGGCACACAAGACAAACACATAAAAGCAGTAGCACTCTGGGATGCTGCAAATGCACTTCGCCTTCATCAGTCTCCTGGTATTCCAGGACCATTGTCCAGCCAGGAACCTGCAGAAGTCCAGTGTATGTCATTGGAAGGAGTCGTGCATGGCTCGTAGGAACAAGCTGCTTACAGCAGCGTCCTATTACAGTGCAGGGCAGGAAGAGGTTAAATGCTGGCTGGCATTATGAGGGGAGCATCTGCAAATAAAAGAGGGTAGTTGTGTTCTCAATATGGGGAATGGAGTAAACTCTGATAGTAGTGAAGTGGTTGGAGCTATGAGGAGAACATTATACAGTAAAAACAGCTATTTGTGGATTATACTATGAGAGCAGAGGGGAATCTGGCAGTAAGTGGGTGACGTGACAGTATTTAGTCTTAGTATAGTGGTCAGTGGGTGACGTGACAGTACTTAGTCCTTGTATAGCGGTCAGTGGGTGACGTGACAGTATTTAGTCCTGGTATAGCGGTCAGTGGCTGACGTGACAGTATTTAGTCCTGGTATAGCAGTCCTATTTGATAATTCTGTATGTATATAAATATTTTATTGTGTATAGGGAAACACATATACCTTGATGCTTGTACACAAGCAACTAGTTTTGCTATGCAAAAAATTTACATACATGTGAAACAACCCCTTTAGGCTGCGGAAAATATTGCGGTGGAAACGCATCACGTTTTTTTTCTGCAGCGTTTTTCATTGCGATCTCAGAATTTTCCTCTGCGGACTTTCTGCACCTATTATACCTATACGGAAAACATCAGCATTTCCAAAGGCATAATTGACATGCTGTGAAAACGCAGCTTCTCTGCTGCAGGTGTTTTTTTTCTGCTACGTGTGTTTGGGATTAGCCAGAATCCCCTCCACTTTGCAGGTTCTGTAAAACGCTGCGTTCTTTTGCTGCTGCTTTTCTGCTTTTTCGCAATGTTGGGGGCCCCGCCCTTAAAGACCTTAGGAACACCTCTGTAAGCACTGCAGCACATTAGATGAACAGAATAGGACTATGCAGTAGGTACAATATTTCAACATCTGGGGCCCCACTTTTAATTTTGCCCAGGGCCCCACTTTGTCTAAAACCGGCCCTGTTTATAATGGAATTCTTGGTGATTTCTAATAACTTTACAATTTACAATATAGTGTTCAATGTTATTTTTCCATATATAATCTTTTATCTGATATTCTGCACATTTATTTTTATTTTAAACTGTAAACTACAACCTTAAAAATGTATAGTATTTTATACCAGCATAGCTTTATTCCATTATTTAGATACTTACTGTACATCATACATGACATTTCTGTCAAGTAGAAAATCTCTACTCCTGGGAATATTCAGGCAGGTTCTGCAATCTTTGTAAAATTGCTAATTGTCATCTCCTTAGTGAAATATGCACACTAATCAGAAGCTCAGGTGAACATCTGGTGTGTTAACATAGTCATTAACGAATTGATTTAATGTAACATATTGTTTGATTATTTTATTAATGGAGTACATTTGCGTGCAATGTTTTTGTTTTCTATCTTTTAATATCACACTATTTAAAGGGTACCTGGTTTTTCATAAAAAGTTAAAATATATCTCCAGGGACTTGCTGGTTTGTTTTATGACTACATAAACCTTCATTTGTGGTGTCCTATCAATTTTTCTGGTGCTAATATCTCCAAGATGGCTTCAGCACATTGTAAATTTGTCTCTGAAGTAGGGGGCATGTACAATAATGAGCATTCTACTTCCTCCCCTATCCATTCTAACTACTGCTGGTTTATTTACATGTTATGCTAGGATGACACTAGCATTGGTTGTCTGTTGTTCTGATCTGTCGGAGGCCAGAATAATGGACAGGTGGGCTATTAAAATAGCATTTACATATGAAGCCTGACGGACCCCATTGACTATAATGGGGTCCATCAGGTGTCCGTTGTTTTTAAACTGAAAGCAGCAGATGAAAAAGCTGTGCATGCAGGACTTTTTCGTCTGCCATTTTCAAACGGACCTTGCGATGGAATCTTAAGGGGAGATTCCAACGTAAATGTGGACTTAGCCTAATTCTTCCAAAAGTAACTGTATAAATAACAACAAATAACTGAGAAAAGCCCAATTTAGTGTAATATAGGAGATCTGGGAACACAGAGCTGCAAATACAGGACATATACATGCAGGCATGATGAAGCTAGAAAGATCCCTGACAGGAAAAAAGCAATCTATGACCACAGTAAGGAAAACGGCTTGGTGTCTATGAATAGTATCCCATCTGTAACAACACAAGCAGCCAGAAGTACAGTCATGGACAAAAGTTTTGAGAATGACACAAATATTATATTTTCACATGATCTGCTGCCCTCTGGTTTTTATGTGTGTTTGTCAGATGTTTTTATCACATACAGAAATATAATTGCATTCATATTATGAGTAACAGAAGCTTATATTGACAGTTAGAATGAGTTAATGCAGCAAGTCAATATTTGCAGTGTTGACCCTTCTTCTTCAGGACCTCTGCAATTCTCCCTGGCATGCTCTCAATCAACTTCTGGACCAAATCCTGACTGATAGCAGTCCATTCTTGCAGAATCAATGCTTTAATTATGTCTGAATTTGTTGGTTTTTGTTTGTCCACCCGTCTCTTGATGATTGACCACAAGTTCTCAATGGGATTAAGATCTGGGGAGTTTCCAGGCCATGGACCCAAAATCTCTATGTTTTGTTCCCTGAGCCATTTAGTTATCACCTTTGCTTTATGGCAAGGTGCTCCATCATGCTGGAAAAGGCATTGTTGAGCGACAAACTGCTCTTGGACGGTTGGGAGAAGTTGCTCTTGGAGGACATTCTAGTACCATTCTTTATTCATGGCTGTGTTTTTAGGCAAGACTGTGAGAGAGCCGATTCCCTTGGCTGAGAAGCAACCCCACACATGAATGGTTTCAGGATGCTTTACAGTTGGCATGAGATAAGACTGGTGGTAGCGCTCACCTCTTCTTCTCCGAATAAGCTGTTTTCCAGATGTTCCAAACAATCGAAAAGGGGATTCATCAGAGAAAATGACTTTACCCCAGTCCTCAGCAGTCCACTCCCTGTACCTTTTGCAGAATATCAGTCTGTCCCTGATGTTTTTTCTGGAGAGAAGTGGCTTCTTTGCTGCCCTCCTTGAGACCAGGCCTTGCTCCAAGAGTCTCCGCCTCACAGTGCGTGCAGATGCACTCACACCTGCCTGCTGCCATTCCTCAGCAAGCTCTGCACTGCTGGTAGCCCGATCCCGCAGCTGAAACACTTTTAAGAGACGGTCCTGCCGCTTGCTGGTCTTTCTTGGGCGCCCTGGAGCCTTTTTGGCACCAATGGAACCTCTCTCCTTGAAGTTCTTGATGATGCGATAGATTGTTGACTGAGGTGCAATCTTTCTAGCTGCAATACTCTTCCCAGTTAGGCCATTTTTGTGCAGTGCAATGATGACTGCACGTGTTTCTTTAGAGATAACCATGGTTAACAGAAGAGAAACAATGATGGCAAGCACCAGCCTCCTTTTAAAGTGTCCAGTGGTGTCATTCTTACTTAATCATGACAGATTGATCTCCAGCCCTGTCCTCATCAACACCCACACCTGTGTTAATGGAGCAATCACTGAAACCATGTTAGGTGGTCCTTTTAAGGCAGGGCTGCAATGATGTTGAAATGTGTTTTGGGGGATAAAGTTCATTTTCTAGGCAAATATTGACTTTGCAAGTAACTGCTGTTAAGCTGATCACTCTTTATAACATTCTGGAGTATATGCAAATTGCCATTAGAAAAACTGAAGCAGTAGACTTTGTAAAAATTAATATTTGTATCATTCTCAAAACTTTTGGCCATGACTGTAGATATAAGCATATAAGTAGACTG
The DNA here is from genome assembly GCA_947044405.1 of Leptodactylus fallax. Taxonomy (NCBI): domain Eukaryota; kingdom Metazoa; phylum Chordata; class Amphibia; order Anura; family Leptodactylidae; genus Leptodactylus; species Leptodactylus fallax. The sequence continues at coordinate 11,692,979 of CAMRHE010000021.1, forward strand.
TTCATACATTGTAAGCTGTGAGATGTGCAGAATGTTCAGTCCAGTGCAGAGAAATCAGTTTTCAGATGTGTGTGAAGGCTGTGAGAAAAACAACCCCTCCCCTCTCCATTCACTGTGTGAAAAGTCCAGTCCTCCTTCCCATCAATGTGAAGACATCTTGCTTTTAATGGTGTCTTTGGATGGTACTTCCTTAGTAACAGGGAGTGAATTGCAAATTAGCTAGAAAGAAGGCACCCAGTGGCAGAAACTTTAGAGATGTTTTTCAGACAGAAAGCAGCAACATTTTTAATTAAAGTGCATTATTTTGGTCCAGAATCACATGCGCAATGAAATGAGACTAAGGGTGGGTTGACACCTGCGCTTGCTATCCGTCCGTTGCCAATCCAGTGAAAATCTCGGCGAACTGGATTGGCATCAGATACAGACCGGTCAGCGGCGCATTGGTTAAAAACCCATTCATTTGAATGGGTTTTTAAAGCAATGCGCGGGTGTGCGCTTACACCCTGCGAATCCTTTTTTTTTTCGTCGGACACAAAGTCCTGCCTGTCCGACTTTGTTTCCGACGAAAAAAAGGGATTTGCAGCGCATTAAAGGTTGATGCATATGCAGGAGCAATAAATGGTTATCTCTGGGTATGTAAACAGTCATCTGATTGGTTGCCCAGAAAAATGTCTCCATGTTTTCTTTGTATCTGTTATGACAAGTCTCCTCCCTCAAGTTCATTCTAAAGAAATGTGTACAGACAATTTTAACAATCATTCATCAAAAAATTCAGGAGACAACATACCTTTAATGTTTAGGATACACTATTGTTACCATTTTTTAAAACTGAAGACAGTTTTCAAGATGGATACAACACTAGAGCTGTTAACTAACAAAGGATCTTGAAACACTAAATGTTGAAAGATAGAAAACCACTGGATAGCTGTTAAAAAGCTCTCTGATCTTGTATTAATTAGGTATCACTGCAGTATATGAGGTAGATGAAACAGATAAAAAAGAAGAATGTTTAGGTTACATTCACATCTGCATTAGAAGCTCTATTTGCAGCCTTCATCACAGATTGCACTATTTTCTATAGTAAATTGACAAACCCCATTATAACCAGTGGGGTCCATCAGGAGCCATTGGTGTCCACCTTGTGATGGATCTGGCACCATAATTTTCATTTTCTACTTCTTTAATGGAACGGAAAAATATAATGCAAGTGCATGTGTGAACCTAACCTTACAAAGCATAAAAATAGCATTTATCACTATTGCCCATATAAAACAAAATCTTGAAACATGCAAACGCTGTATGTCATAATTATAAATTACTAATTATTTATTCCACTGTGTATTCAGCTCTTGTGCCAGATAGGAAAACCCTGGAATTTGGCTATAAATTATGCTTTTGCACAGATAACAAAAGACATACTGATAGGGAATGTAGATTGTGAGCCCTATACTGTATGCGACAGTGACCACAATGTCTGTAAAAGCGCTGCGGAACATGATGGCACGATGTAAGTAAGCAAAATAAAATAAAATAAATACAGCAAATACAAGGCACCAGAATTGTCATTATTTTCAGATTAAAGGGGTATTCCCATCTCAAGGATCCTATCTATACTGCTAGCTTATGTAAATTCAAGAGTTTTCCTAAATATATTGCTTTAGCAGTGCTGATTTGTTTGCCTGCTATGTAAAATTATTCCTCCTATTATTTACACATTGATTCTGTGGAGCACAGCCTATGTGATAAGAGGATGGATGACGTGAGTCACTGCTCTCTGGAGGAGCTGAGTGCACTCACTGTTATCTACAGCTCTGCCTACAGGACAATCAGTTCAGCCAATTGCAGTTTGCTGATAAAGGCTTTGGGAGCCTGTGTCTCTTATCTCTCTATTTATACACAAAGATAACACTAAGTCCATTCTCTATAGGCATGGTAAGTGTTCTCTACAAACCCATGTAATGTAATATGCATTTCCTATGCATATTATTTGATCTGAATTTATATTAGATTTCTAATAATCATAATAAATAATCTCTCCATCGGGGGCAGTCCTTGCATGTTTGGATGTATAGGCGCTCTACAGCTCCATCCCTCATGAATTGGGGTGTGGGGCTGTGGAGCCCTTCCTGGGGACCCATGGAACTCAATTTTCAGCCCATAATGGTCTGATTTTGGAACTACTGAGATTTGTCTTGACACACAATTCTTTTCTATTCAACAGACGTTTCTACCACCAGCAGCTGGGCACTGCAATGGGGAGCCCTGCCACACCCACTTATGCAAATATCTATTTGGGATGGTGGGAGGAACGTTACGTTTTTAATGAACAGTGTGAACAATGGACACCATTCATCCTAGACTGGATTAGATACATAGATGACATACTAATTGTATGGTCAGGTTTCTCTGATGCCTTTTGAGACTTTGTATCTTTTCTGAATGATAATAGCTTGAACCTCTGCTTCACATCTGCTATACATGATTGACAGATTCCGTTTCTTGACATTATGATCTCCATCATGGAAGATAATACATTATCTAAAACCTTGTATAGAAAAACCACAGCTACCAACTCCCTTTTAAGATGGGAAAGCCATGATCCGAAATCATTCAAAAGGGGTATCCCTAATGGACAATTCCTCCATGTTCGGAGGAATTGTACATTTTTGCAAGAATTTGATAGACAGAGCCAATCCTTATTGGATAGGTTTGTGGATAGGGGGTATCCTAGACCATTATTGGAAACAACACGTAATTTGGCCAGGGATACACCGAGAGAGTCGTTATTAGTACCTAGACATCATGCCTCTGCATCAAATGTCATACGAATGATAGGTACCTATGACAATAAATCAGAAGATGTATTAAAGATATTACAAATGTACTAGGATATTTTGGGACAGGATCCGGATATTTCTGAAGTGATTACTCCTAAGCCATCTATTACGTTTTGGAGAGGTAGAAACCTGGCAGACAGGATCACACATAGTTATTTGAATCCAACACGGACCTACTCCATGCGGTTGGGGGCGATGCGACCACCTGGCACACATAGATGTGGATCTTGTCGGGCCTGTGCCTATATAGGTAGAGGCTCTGTTGTAATAGCACATGCCACAGGCCACCAATATATTATTAGGAAGTTTATTAACTGCCTCACAGAAGGAGTAGTCTACGTGGTGTCTTGTTCTTGCCCACTAAACTATGTGTGCAAGACAAAAAGACAACTTCACAGGCGCATCCTAGACCACATCAGTGATATCAGCCGTCAAGCGGATACCCCAATTGCAAATCATATCTGGGAATGCAATCAAGGAGATGTTTTTTCTGTTAAATTCCAAGGAATGGAACGGGTACATTATCTGTTCTTTGCCCCAGATACATGCTCCTTGGTATTTGCCTAGAGATGGACGGTTCTGAGATAAGAGCAGTGATAAGTAGGGGCGTGTTCTTTTACTGGAGGAGGGAGTGGCCAACAGCGGGCGCTGATTTGTATCAGCGTGTATATTTGGTTTGTCTCAACATTTGTCTATGCGGTAATGGTTAATTTTAAGTCCTAATCTGTCCTCTTGTCTGCATTACCATCGGCATATACATGGATTATACGTACCTCTCATGATCATTTTCTCTGGCTTCCTTTAACAGCTGATCTCTGATGTGTTTACATTGGGTTATTCCTGCCTCCCGATACACTCTCCCTGCTATTGGCCTAGAAGGGGGTGTTTTGGTAACAAGAGCCCTGATAGGTAGAGGCGTGTCAGTGGATGTGGCTATGAGCGCACGCAGGTCTATATCAGACACTGCGGCGCGAGCAGTCAGCGTCGGCCTTGCTGGAGTACCAGAGCTCACTACCAGAGCTCCGGGAACTGCGGATTTTACCGCAACCTTTTTTATTTTTATTGCTATATCTATCTCTGAATATATCTCTTCTGATGAACCTTATAGTTAGGTGAAACGCGTTGAGAAATAGAGCATGAATAATATTTGTTGAGGGTGTCTTTATCTGCAAAGTTACTAGCACTTTAAACGTCTATGACAGATAACCATATTTATGGATACTTGGTCAAGTTAATTTCTCATTTTCATCATGTTTGCAACCTGTTCTTTAGTGTGGACTTCTGCTATAGTATTACCTGGAGCTATCAGCTGTTTTTTGATTAGGCTTACATATACCCTCTGCGGAGTTTATCTAACAAATAGGGGATATTGATATAATATGCACATCATAGTAACCCTGTTATGGGTCTGAATTTATAGAGATTCATAGTGAGTAGTTTGTTTGTAAATATCCATATACTTACAATTGGAGATTCTCACCTTAGTTAAGCTCCATAACAGGGGAGTTTAAACTGGTCTTATTAAATATAGATCCTTATATATGGAAGGAATTATTTCTATCTGGTCTAAGATTGACATGTATCGACATTTTCCCTAGAGTGGGGGTTATTTTAGAAGTTTGATAATAAAAGTTATATTTTATTTCCTATTTTGGGACCAATTTCTGTGATTCTCTCCTGGTAAAGGCAAAGTCTATATAGCGATACTTCATCAAACAGTCAAAGCCGCCACCCACCAGCTTGCTGAAGAATACAGGAAGTAAGAAGAGGCAAAGCTGCTGAAACAGGGAAATGGGAAAACCCCTTTCAGGCTAAGGCCCCATGTAGTTATCACAGATAATAATTGGCATATATATATATAGCAACAACATGACAATATCAATACAATAACAAATAAAATGCTTCATATACAGATTAGTATTCCACTTTATTCAAATCACAGATTAAAAAGAGATTGGAAATACTTGAATCACATCACACCAAAATTACTATTTCACAGCACATCTTGTCACAGATGAAGAAAAACTCTGAAGTACTGCAGAACACATTGAGGCCGATTTATCAAGACTTTGGCCACTGGTCTTAATCCCTTTGTCCATTGGCTCTGGCATCTTAATAATTCAGATGCATTACATGGGTGTCCCGTGCACCGGAATTGAAGCCTTTGCCGGTTGGGACTGGGGTAGTTTTCAGCTATAACATACATCGGTTTATGTCTATGTTATAATAAATTTGTCAGGCCAAAGTATAATCAAGCCATCTTAATTCCCATTCTGCCCACTTGTTAGAAAAGTGGCAAGCTGGGTACATAATCAAAAAAGTCACCATTTTTGCACAGCATGTGCAACAAACATTGCAACTTTTCTATGCCTTGTAATGCAGAAAACATGCACAGAAGGCATGATAAATCAGCCCCACTGGGCCTCTGTAAAACAGGAAACACTGTTTTTGTTGTCCATCTTAACCAATCAAAGTTTAATTTTCATTTTTATAATGTGGTTTAAAAAAGGAAAGCTAATCTCTGATTCATAGTTACAGGGGAAATCAGCAAAAAAATGTAATGTTAATATTCTCCCCTAAAGGTCTATGGGAGTCATATCTAAAAAAAAAAAATTAAATAAAAAAGAACGTCGCTACCACACCCACATAACAGGTTCTAGCCTCACCCCCAGTGACTCAAAACTTAGTGTCACCAACATAAAAATTTCTGCAATGGACAGTGAAAGCTATTTAAAAAAATTGTAGCAGTTTGTGATATTAAAAAAAAACTGAAAAAAAAAAATGAGAAAAACAGACCTATACCCTACTCCCCATTTTTCGCATTTTCCTGGATGTTAAAAAAGGAAAACATACAAAAATGCAGCTCTATGTATCACTGAAAAATGAACAAAAATAAAAAAAAATGTTATAGCCTTCAAAATTACATATACCAGGAAGAACAAAAATATGTCCAGCCATGAACCAGAGAAAATTTCCCTGTCATGAAGTGGTTAAAGTAGATTTACATTTATGAAACTATTTTCTAAAACATCAGATACTCATTTTTGTGTCCATTTCACTGTAACAGAGATTGAATCTATGATTTATGACATAGCATTTTTTCGTACCATAATGTGCCCTTTGCTGCATTGCATCAATTTTGGCAAACTATTCCAGATGTTCATTTCAGCTCATTTCATATTAACTGCAAGAAAAATTAATTATATTCATGCAACATAAAAAAATTTCACTGATTATCACATATAAAACAATTAAAGGCTTACATACATAATATAAAGATTTAAAAATATACAGGTATGTGTCCACTTACCTCATAGAAATAATTCACATTAAAACTGAAGGCATGGCAAATGGTACTGGTTATCCCTGTAGAGACTGACAAGGAGCAACAACTCTTTAAGGTGTAGCACATTAACTTACAGAGTAGCAACTTATTGGTAACACAGGAAAGGTAGCTTTCTTCTCTATTGAAGTTTCTTCTCCCCTCTCTCTGTCTCCCTGTAAGTCGAAACCACCATGTAAAACTCACCAAACAAGATATAATTATAAAATTCATATTTATTCAATTAAAAGTAAAGACGCAATGTATAAGAGGAAGAATGACATAGAACAAAAAACACTGAAACTGAAAGTCATCTTGGGATAAAAATAAGTAGAAGTTGCAGTAATGCAATAAAAGGAATTCAACTAGCAGGGCCACAGAAAAGCTGTCAGTACTACAAATAAAGTTCTAAATACATGTATGCACTAATAATAGTAATAGTCAAAGCATATCATAGGAACTTAGTCCAAAAATAATGCCTCACAATCAGTGTCGGACTGGGATGTCTAGGGCCCACCAGTGTAATTGTTTCTAGGGGCCCACCGCCAGACCACTGCAAATCAGCTGTACTGAGACCATGCTAAAGGTAATAACATGTCGGGAGCCATGCTGCTCACCCACCATATGTTGTACACCACTGCACTACCTAAACCCACCGCTACACTCTGTATGGCAAGCGAGCAGCGTGCCTCCTGAAATTGTTACCATTACTTGTAGCCACACTGTCCTGGCAAAGCTGATCTGCAGAGGTCCTGGTGGTTGGACCACTGTAGGTATAATATTGATGGCCTATCCTAAGGACAGGCCATTAATATTACAAAGATGGATAAACCCATGAACTGGAGCAATCTATGTGACGGGCATGAGGTGTAAAATAAAAAAAATAAATAAAAAAGCATACTCACCTGTCCACGGTTGTCCACTGCCAGTACCCATTCAGTGTCATGCTGGGGTCTTCTTGCTGGGAGTCCTGCACATCATGTGACCACTAAGACGAATTAGGTACCAGATTTCCAGAAATGAGGAACCGCCATGAGACCAAACAGACACAGGTGGGGAACAGGTGAGTATGCTTTTTTTTTTTTTAATTTTACACCTTCCTGGCCGCCACAGGGGTCGCTCCAATTTACGGACAACCTCTTTAAAGGGGTTGTCTGGGCCTAATTTTTTTATGGCCACTTCACTGGTCCCCCTTATAGCAGTGTTGGGTCATTACTTACCTGCCTGCTCCCTGGTCCCGCTCTGTCTCCCTGCTCCAGGCGCACTGTTGTTATGTCATGAGCAGGAAGAAGCAGGAGGCGAAGGAGAACAGACTGGGGTAAGAATTGGTAATTAGCTTGTAGGCCACAGTCTCAATGTGGCCTATGGCCTACAAGTCAGGGAGTGGTAGATCAGGAAGCCTGTGGCTTCCTCCTCTACCAGTAGCAGAACTGGGTCGACGGCGCCACTTCTTCCCGATTCTGCGATCAGGTTTGAACAACCGAATTGGCAGAACCGGCGAATACCTGTTGCATTAATTTGCCACTCCTGCTTGCGGCCTTCTCTTCCCTCTTCAGCAGAGGCGTAGCTAGGGGTTCAGCACAGGGGAGGCATACACACTCAAGTCTGCCCCCTGCTCAGGTACACCGATATTATCACTATGCGGTGAACGTATAATGGTATATAGCGGCTGTACACATGTCTGTGAAGACCATTTAAGTAAATACAGTACAGGAACAATGTTGTAACTTACAGGTGACGTCTCTAACTGTAATTGTTCACATTTCTCGTCTCTTCCATTAGAACCACCATGATCAGTTCTTTCAGCTGTGACTTGTCTCTGTAAAGTTTGCAGCACATACATCTTTGGCTCCTCACTTTTCCAGGCACCTGACCCACATTGTCCTCATTCACATAAAGTCCCCATCCAGCTGATATAGCCCCCCACAAAATAAATAATACTGCCAAGTGCATCTTTAAATTAATAATGTCCCTGTGTATCCACTTAAATAGTGCCCCTTATTAATAATACCCCAGGGGTTTTCCAGGTCAAGAATAAAAAAAAAAAATTAGTGGGATTCCAACATCCGGGACCCACACTGATCAGCTGATTGAATGGACCATGGCACTTGTGTAGGCACCGTGACCCCTTCTCTGTTTACATTATAGCATTTATTTCATAGTGGCCATGTGATGCAACTACAACCTCGTCCTATACACGTCTATGTGACAAGACTAATTACATTGTACGGACACTATAAAACAGACAGCGTGCAATGTGAACAGACGCCATGGCCTCTCCAATTAGAGGAGGGGGGTCCACTGATCTCTTATTGATGATCTATCCTGAGGATAAAGTCCAAGTGCCACCTTAATTAAATTAATTGCTCCCTTATATTACGACCCCAGACATAAATACAGCCGACTCGTAATGATCTTTACATAAATGGTGCTCCCTTCTATTCACAAAGGCCCCTTATATAAATGATCCCTTATGTTCATAATTTCCCCTAATGAGCCCTGTGACAATTGGGGGTAGTTTACCATCAAAGGTAGGGGCTTCCTGGACTTAACAGAGGAGTTGGTGGTGCTGGGTGCCAAATAAACAGCAGAGCAGGTAATGGCAATCCAAAAGAAATGGCTTTATTCAGCTTGTAAAAGTAAACAGGAAAAACAACAAAAAAACAGCCCACTAGCCCACACACAGGGCAATACCTCTCTTCTTGAACCCTGACTAACTTGTGGGGGCAAGAAGCTTTACTGAGGTTACTTATTTGCAGTCTGGCTCACACTGAGCTTAACTAGTCCCTTCTGGAATCCAGTCGTCTTGGGACAGACCACCTGTCCGTCTCCGACTGGTCCACAGTCCTCTTGCTCCCTTCATCAGCGGCACTCTCCTGCTGTGTGCACTCTCTTCTAGAGTGAGGCCCCCAGGTATGGGTGTGGTCATGGTCCTTTTCAACTCTGTTTTTGGGTCGCTCTCCAGCGCCCTCTAGGTTCACAACCTCACAGCCCTGATATGATAGTTCCTCCCCTTTATAGCCATAATGCCCCATAATTACCCTTCATATTAAAGGGGTTGTCCAGGATCTTTTTTTTTTTTCTTTTTTTTTTTTTTTAATTTTAGGCTGGGGAAGGTGAAATTTTTTTAAAAAAAAAAATCACACTGTCCCCAGTGCTCTGGTGTCTTCCAGCGCATTCTGGTACTGCCGCTCCCGTGTTTTCTTGAGGTGGAAGTTCTCGCTGCACTGAGATCCCCCTTAATATAAAAGACCACCCTTTATAGCTATAATGCCCCATAATTACCCTTTATATAAATTATTCCCCCCTTTATAGCTATAATGCCCCATAAACACTCCCCCACCTCTTAAAAATAAAAAATAAAAGTTGTACTCACCTTCCTGCGATCTTTTGAAGGACGGGGACTCCTCCTCCTCCTCTTCTTCTTAAGCCGTGCTCTATGCACTGTAATCACGCATAGGACATCTGTGTCTCAGCACAGGAGGCGTGATGATGTCCCACCTGTGCTAAGAAGCAGACATCTTGTCTCTTCTCTTGGCATCTTGTAAACCGCAAGCCTGAAGTGGCTTGCGGTTTACATGATAACACATCACTAGGATGCATTTTAACTAGATCGGTGTCCTAGAGAGGCCGATCTCGGGACACTGAGTCGTACGGGGGCCCCTGGAAGCTGAAGAGGAGAGGCCAAGAGCAGGAGCGGGGAGAGGTAAGTGAATAGGGTCCGTTACCGGACCTCCACTGCCGATTATAAAAAGCAGTGGAGGTCCAGGGCCCATCGGGGGATTCACCGGTACCCCGGTGTGCCAGTCCAACCCTGCTCATAATGTAAATAGATAAAAGTGCAATACACATACAAGTACTAATAGTAGCAATAATCAAAGCATATCAGAGGATATCCAGTAAATAATGCATCATGATATAAACAAATAAGACATACTACCAACCAAGCAGGGTAACACATCCCTGTAATAATACTTTATCTAATGGGATTTTTTTTTCAGCGAAAACTTGTGCTAGGTTCACATCTGCATTCGGGTTTCCGTTCTCAGAGTCCGCTTGGGGACCCAAAAAAAGGAAACTCAATCTGCTTTAAAAGCGGTTACCCACGGAAAATTATAGAATATAATCGGGTCCGCTGGGTTTCCGCCCGAAAAATGCGGAGAGAAAAGCCCTGCTTGCAGGACTTTTCTCTCCAAATTTTTTCAAGCGGATTCGGGGATGGAAACCCCGAATGGAATCAAGGTGCAGGTGCAGTGGCGTAACTAAAGTCTTGAGCGAATTCTTGATGGTGGCAGTTATGGGTGCTGCAGTGATATCTCAGATACTTGAAAAGGATACAGGTTTAGTACCAACAACTGCAGTTATCAAGAATACAGTGAGTGAGCAGTGCAGCAACCGGCATGTAAACAATACTGGGATAAGTGTTACGTGCTCCACAGTGGCCCCCACACAGTGTTATGTGCTCCGCAGTGGCCCCCACACAGTGTTGTGTGCTCCGCAGTGGCCCCCACACAGTGTTACGTGCTCCACCGTGGCCCCCACACAGTACTCCGTGCTCAGCAGTGGCCCCCACACAGTACTCTGTGCTTAGAAGTGGCCCCCACACAGTACTGTATTATATGCTCACAGTGGCTCTCACGCAGTATTATATGCTCACAGTCGCCCCCACGCAGTATTATATGCTCCCAAGAGCCCCCCCCCCCCAGAGCCGGTGCTATTATTATACTCTGGGATCTCCTCAGACCCCAGAGTATAATAAGTAAAGGCCCAGGAGAAGTGATTAAAAATAACAAACACTTATACTCACCTTACCTTACATCTCCTGGGCATCCTCGCTCCATCCTGCTGTCTGCAGCATCTTCTTTTATCTGGCGACCGAGGTCTCACGCTCCAACTTCATTACACCGGCGCGCCCCATGTGACTGCTGCCATGACCTCAGTTACCGGCAGGATAATATATAAGGGAAAGTGGCATCCAAAAAGCAAATCATTTTAAATATTCAGATATATTATAAAGATATATTATCAAACCCTTGAATGCACTATTGATATATGGAAATATAGTTAAAAATAGTTACACTTTAACCAGAACTTTGTAAAGTTATAAAGGATTTCATTTTACCACCATTGCCACCACTGGTTAATTAAGCAATATGAGTTTTTCCCAAGGGAAAAGTACTGTAATTGCACAGGATATTGTGTGTTCTTAGTTGATGCACATGCATGATATGATATGATGATATATGTACAAATATATATTATATATATAGAACACTGTATGAATAGTCCCATAGGAAAACTATTTAATTGCATTAGAGAAAATCATCAAGTAGCTTTGAAAGTTGTCAACTATTTGCTTAGAAGTATTCAACATTTTAATCATAATAAGGATCAATCTCCAGCTCTTTATAGTCTATGGTGATGTGTCAGGTGTGTTTGCAATATTGTGTAGACATCTATTTATTGTCAAGAAGCAATTAATTTATGGCTGGGAAATGAGCTCTGTGTTCATTGTGACCTTTTAGTGGTGCTGTTTAGATTTGGCTGCTGACCTTTCTTTTACTTGCTATTGTTTTTTTGTTTTGACAGATGCTATGCTTCTAGTTGCTGACAGGTTGGAGGGGCCATTCAATATTGAGTCAGTTATGGATCCTATCGATATGAAAATTTCTGAAGCCATCATGAACCTGCAAGAAAACAGCATGCAAGTGTCAGGGAAGGTAATCAACATCACTCATCATAATTAATGTGACAAATCAATGCCCATTATGGCTTATCAGGTCGGAGCTTCTAGAAGCAGTGTGACAGGAATGTTTTATGCACTAGAAAGTTGTTGGGCATTGTAAGTTGTTTAAACAATTATTCATGTAAAAAACTGGTAGAAAAATTCTAGTACAGTCATCAAAATAAAATCTAAAATTTCAAGAGTCATAGCTTTATCTATTCTGAGGTACTAGTACTAGATACTAGATCAGGGGTCGGCAACCCCCGAGGCTTATTTCCTTGGCACAGCAGCGGAGTCCTCACCCTCACTGCTATTATTATACTGTGGGGTCTCTTCAGACCGCTGAGTATAATGAGCGGAGCCCTCGGGGAGGTGATCAAACATAAAAAACAATGTTAACTCACCTTCCGTGGATTCGCAGCCGCTCTGTGCTCTTCGGGCGCTTCTGCCTGACGTAAGAGACCGCTGACAGGTCCTCAGGGGTCACGTTCGACGGTCCTCAGGGGCCACTATGGGACATATACCGTGTGCAGGGACCACTATGGGACATAATACCGTGTGCTGGGGCTGCAATGGGACATAATACCATGTGCAGAGACCGTTATGGGACATAATACCGTGTACAGGGGCTGCAATGGGACATAATACTGTGTACAGGGGCTGCTATGGGAAATAATATCGTGTGTAGGGGCCGCTATGGGACATAATACCGTGTGCAGGGGTTGTCAGACTTACAATTATTGACTACCACTCCGAGTACCTCAACTTTGATTTTTTTAATCGAAATTGGCACACCGAACAAAAAAGGTTGCCTACCCCTGTACTAGATACATTCTAATGTATTATATAATGTTTGTTAACTTGGGTGTAATGGTGATATAAAAAACAGCAATTGCACCATGTTTTACAGTTTTGTTTTTACCAAGCATTATACATAAACCTTTTAAAAATGTGGGTTTGTTTGTCACCATGTTTCAAACCCCATAACCCATTTTATTTTTCAATTGATGGAGCTATATGTGGGCCTATTTTTGTGGGATGAGTTAAAGTTTTTGATTGTCATTATTTTGGGGTTCATTGACACCACTTTGGCTATAGTGGGTCTACTCTACACTACTGAATTGAGAGGAAGTAGAGAATACAGAGACTGCCAGGGGAATCAGAGGAATAGATGGGGTTCAGTGCTGTTAGCATAATCTTGCTTTTACATTTTTTAAATCATTTCAGCAATAAAAATAAATCTCAAGAAATTCACCATACACTATACATTTTAAAAACATACAAATCATCTCAAAAACACTTTCAAATTATACATAGAATGTGGATATATGTAGACAAGTACCCAAAAAAGGTGATATCTGATCATATGTTATCATTGCCATAATGGAAACTAATAGGAAGTTACATCGCCAATTCTGTATACTCTTGATTTTTTATTTATTTATATTTCTTTCCACTCTTACATGGTTTTGCACTTCAGTTGTGATTTATAACAGTGCTTCATATGTTGTACAGGTCTTTCAGTGCACTTATTATAATGTTCTGCAGAGATCAAATGACAAGTGATCAAGTGATTTTAAAAAAAATGTAAATATTTTGTTAAACAAAATTTCATGAACTATAACCATTATTGAGGTTTAGGCATCAACATGTTGTAGCTACTAAAGCCAGCAAAAAATAGAGAAATCATTGGTTAACCCATTAAGGATGGAGGGTAATTTGTACATTAATGTTTGGCGACTTTTTTCATATTTTCCTTCCCTGCCATCTAAAATTCATAGTAGTATAATGTTGTACCGTGTTAGCCATTGAAAGTAGTGGAAGAGTGAATCTAAAATTCATAACTTTTTTATTTTTCTGTCAACATAGCTATGTGAGGTCATATTCCTTGCATGACAAGATATTCATGCAAGGAATTTTTCAACATTTTGGGGTACATATAATATTTGATGAGCTTTTTTTTAACATTTTGGGCGAAACTAAAAAAAATTATGTCATTTTTTTCATTTTGGTTTTTTTTTGGTGTTCACTCTGCATTAAAAATGACTGCAACTTTGTCTGGAGGGTCATTACGTCACTTTTTGAAAATGAACGATTTTCCTAGGGTCACCGTATTCTAACACCTATAACTTTTTTATTGTTTTGTTGAGGGAGATCTGTAAGAGCTATTTATTTGATGGGGTAAGTTGTAGTTTTTATTAGTACCAGTTTTTGACATGTATGACTTTTTGATCACTTTTTATTCTATTTTTTTTGGAGGAAAGCAAGGTGATATGTTGATATGTATTGCGGTATATTTTTTTCACAGCATTCACCGTACAGGATAAATAACGCTATTTTTGGATAACTAATGTGTTTGTCTTTTTTGTTTATGTTTTTCTTTAAATTAAAAAAACAAAGGTGGGCTTTTAAAGCATTTTATTTGGGGGGGTGGTTATTTATTTTTTTAATTTTTACCTGTGCAACAAGGGGACTTGAACCTGGGATCTATGATCCCCAGTGCAATGTACTGTAATACTTTGGCTCACTATGTATAATGGGGATATACAGTCAGGAGGACATTGCCCGGCCTCCTGGCTGCCATGGCAACCCCTCAGATGATATATCGAAGGGGTGAAAGGCGGGCAAGTTTGCCTCCAAAACCCCTGAATGCTGTGATTGCTGTTGATCATGGCATATGAGGGGTTAATCCCCAGAGTGAATGTCAAGGCCATTTTACTCTGGCAGCCAGTCCCAGGCCTCGGCTGTGTAGTACAACTGTATTATAGTGCCAAAAGTAATGCCGCAGGCACAACTAAGCGCAGTCTAATGGTATGGTGCAGAACGGGTAGGAGGTAAAATACTATTTGGCCTTTATTAAAAGACTTGTGGACTCATGGTGTATAATCACCCACAGACTCCTCTCTAAGTGTTAGGTCTTAATAGAAGGGTAGCTTGAGATAGTGAATTCAGTGTCATTTATGTTGGAGTTGTGAAAACAGAAAAGGACATGAAAAAGAAGCTGTTTTAAGATTTTAGTGCAATAAGGGTGCCAGATGTGGTCACAGAGCTGTGTTCACATCTGCTCCAGAGTTTCCGTTGGAGAATCTGTCATATTATCTGCCTGAAAATTGGCAGAGGAAAAAGTCCTGCACGGACTGGTTTCAGTTTTAAAACGACGTACACCATTGACTATAATGGGGCTGTCGGGCTCCATATATTACCACTATTTTAGCGGTCTGCCTCTCTGATCTGCCAACAGTTTTTCCCACACTTCTTGCTCCAGTAACAAACCTGGTGGAGGAGTTGGCCTTCTTCTAGATGATATCTGCTCCTTCAACCCATCCCTGTGTTTACCCACCTTTCTCTTAAAATGCACTCTGTCTGTATCTACTCGCCCTTTGATCTCCAAGTGGTCATCATCTACCAATCACCAGGACCTTCCACTACCTTAACTTATATCCCCACTATCATCACAAGAAATTTCAACATCCCATTGACACAAACCATCTGTCTCCAAACTCCTACCTCATTTAGGCTTTCACAGTGGTCCTCCACAGTCACTCACAAAGGGACACACAAACTGGACCTGATCTTCACCCGCCTCTGTTATCTATCCAACCTCTCTAACTCTCTCAGAAAACTTTCTGACCCCACTTATTTACACACCCACAAGAACCTTAATGGCCTTGACATTCACACAGTCTCTGACTTGTCTTCTACCATTTTCTTACCATATCTTTACTTCAAGACACAGACACTGCTTTCCATAACACCACTGTTATTTTAGCCCTCAACTCAGTCACACTCCTCAGACACACCAGAGCTCAACTAATCAGTAGGTAATCTTGGCATACAGTTCTAACAAAACAAAAACTAAGACTTACTTCAAGGACTGCAGAACTTTGCTGGAAGAAAAGCTACTCCAAGGAAGACTTCTTTAAGTACAAACAAGCATTTCTGAACTTCAAGAATGCACCCACCTTTGCAACACAGGCTTACTTCACTACACTCATATCTTCCTTATTCCACAATCCCAATCTTATGTAATACTTTTAACTTCCATCTCTCTTTCAACTCACTCTTTGGCAGACTACAATCTGGCTTCCGACCCCATCACTCCACTGAAACTGCACGAACCAAAGATGCAAACAACCTACTAACTGACAAAGCCAAACAACACTACTCTGTTCCCCTTCTAGACTTTTACTCTGCCTTTGAGACACTGTGAACCCCTCACTCTTGTTACAAACTCTCTCATCCCTTGACATCACAAACTTGGCCCTCTCTTGGATCTCTTCATACCTCATCCATTGCTCCCTCTCACATACCAACTCCTCACCGCATCCTCTCTCTTTAAGTGTCCCTCAAGGCCAACTCCTAGAATCCCATGTTTTTCAATACCACTGTTAGGCCGATGACTCACAAAAATATCTCTCTGGCCCAGACATTACCACTCTGCTATACACAGTCCTAGAGTGTCTAGTAGAGATAGCCTCTGCTTTCTTAAACTTAATATGGGGAAAACAGAGACAATCACCTTCCCCCCACAACACAGACCCCCATCTGACCTATCTATCAAAGTTAATGGTGTCACACTTGCCACCTCTGATTCTGCTCAGTCCTTCAAGCCTCACATCCAAGCACTCAACACTGTCTGCTGCCTCCAATCCAAAAACATTCATTGAACCTGAACTTTCCTCACCCCTAAACTACAAAAATTCTTGTACATACCCTCATCATCTCCTGCTTGGACTATTGCAACACCCTTCTTTGTGGCCTCCTGGCAAAGGTGCTGCTCACTTAACCACCTCTACTTTTTTTGTTATTCAACAGCCTCTCCACTCTGCCAATCCCTTTGCTGGTTACCCATTGCACAGCAAGAGTTTAAAATGCTAACACTGACATACAATAGAATATAATTGGGTCCGCCGAGTTTCCTGGCAGGACTTTTCTCTCTGACAATTTTAAGCAGAATCTGGGATGGAGTCTCCTATGGAGACTCGAACGCTAGTGTAAACCTAGCATTAGAAGAACCCATAAGCCAGAACTGAAATCTACACCAGTCAGAGACTAGCATAGATTTCAGCCATAACTCTCAACAATTTTTTTTTTAGTACATCCTACTAAATCTGTCAACCTGAGGCGTCCCCACCCTAGCTGACTTAACCCTGCCCATCTCCGTTCACTTTATATAAATATGATAAGCAGGGAATAAAAGGCAAAAAGTCACAATTTTTGCACAAAACCCCTGGGGTGTGCCAAAAATTGAGTATTTTTTCATACCTTATATACCAGAAAAATGGTGAACAAAGCTTGATAAATTAGTCCCAAGTTTTTCATGCACAGTTGCTTAGGTTTTGTTCACATCATCAGTGACATCAGTTGCTTTTCAATGGCAAGAACAGCAAAGTCTGTAGTCATATTCTTGCTATCAACAATATCATAACCTAAAGGAAACCTGACATACCCCATTATCAGTCAGTGATATCCATTAGGAACCACTTGTGTCCATTTGAAAACCCATCATAGTTGTAATGTAATGTAATTTATTGTAATGTGGACTGTTGACCACAAAAAGGTAAACCAAGCAGTTTGGTGTTTCAAAGTATGTACGGAACTGTATAAAGGTTTTCATATAATAAATGTAACCTGTGACTGTATTGACTTTAGATAAATATAGAAAATCATTAACCATCTAAATGGAAGTGAAGAGAGAACAACCTTAGGGGTTTGAAGATAATGAAAACAATAGACCTAAAGATAAATGAAATTTTACTATTTATAGGAGAACCTATAGTTTCATATGTTTTATGTATTGCCTATTTGTTGAGATATGCTTTATAGAAAGCTGTCAGTGTTTGCATTTTTATTATTCCTTCAATAAAAGGGATGTGGTGCTTGTTTATTGATCAGTTTGGTTGAGAATAGACTATGTCTTCTATATATTACATTCAAAGTAGTCTGTTTTGTCTTCACTTAGGAGAAATATCATTAAGCTCTCTAGTCTTTTACTTGTTCAATTTGCTCCATTTTAAAGAGTCTTTGACATGACAATAAACATCTACAATGATAGTTATTTCTTGCTTTCCAATTTAAGCTCTTTATTTGATCAGAGGGATACAATTTATTGATATTCTGCACCACGCCAACAGCTGTTTGCTAGGTAATATTAAACTCTTAATCGACTTGGATTGTTCTTCAGAAATTTAGCAGTTATGCTAGCTTAAATTGTCACTCTACAAGCTGTATGTCTTAGAGAACCAATTTATTTTTCCTTCTATCTAAGATTCAACAAATGTACACTGCAATTTAAAATCAAAATAGTATGCCATTCTCTTATGAGAAATTGGTACATACCACTTCCATATATTACTAATCATTACCCTTACAGCCAAGGTCAATTCTGCTAAATAGTGATGACTGCAGATAACATCTAGTTTTAAAAATCCAATGCAGTAGCTTGAAACATACTATAAGATGTACCATGCTTAGTATATTATCAACGGCTGTGTAAAGGTCCAGTTTAGAGTTTTGTATAAGGGAAGTACATTCTTAGTTATTTTTTCATATAACATCCTTATCAGAATAGCTCTCTTATGTAAGCATCTACTATACTCCCTTACTAGCAGGTGTATGAAAGATGCTGGGGGGAACACTTGGGAGTGTTCTTCTGGTGATAACCTCAGTGCTGCTGCAGATTTCACAAGCTGATTTCTCTGTGTATCATGTGGCTATGATGTCTTCACAAGTCATTTAGTCATTTTAGCCTCATAAACTGCACAGGTTAGGCAGGAATTACATGTTCAGTACAGTTTCTGCACTCTCTCACTGGCACCACTGCTTTCTTTGATAGAGATTTCCCAGCTCTCCCGGAAGTACAGGAGGTCTCTCCTCTTTTCAGGAGTCTCCCAAATATTCCAAGACAGTTGGCAAGTAAAGGTGAATCCCAGCATGAAATTAGCTATTTTTCAGCATATAGAGTTTGTCTCCCTGGAGTACGTGTAAATATATGAGTTTCTGCATGAATCTTTCACAACAAATGAAAGGAGAACAGGAATGTTGTGCTCGCAACTTACATATATCCAAGTTGGATTTCTGCAAGGTTGAGGTCCCTAACATCAATCATATACTCCTAATTTAGTGCCTAGAAGTGTGTACAAGTATCAAATTAAGGAAGCCATCATCTGTGTCTATTTAGTATTCATAGTAACCGTGATTGCAACACCTATCAGGAACATAATATGCCCCCCCATCCTGGGCCTCATATAAGCTTCTAGGTCTTGGCTGCTCAATGAGAGGGAATATGCCATTAGCAGACATGACAATAATAGTAGTCTGTATTCTCACAATGAATATCCTTGCATTAAAGAAGGTTGTACCATCAAGAAAATCCCTATCATATTACTGTAGTTGTTATTGCTTGGTGCATAAAATTGATACAAGAAATGTGCAGTATTTACCACACAGTTTACTTTCCCACACACATTAGGCTCTGCGTAATGTAATCCATATGTTTACCCTTACTATGACTTGCAGTGCATAAAATGGCATTGAGTACATTGATGTACAAAATGTACATTGAGCAGTGGCGTATGGGACCCTGAGGGGTACAGTGCCCACGGCAAGATGGAAATGGCCGGCTCCGGCCACCATGATAGCGATCGGGGAAAGCCTGGTTCCCCAACCGCTATACATATTGTTAATGGAAAGGGGTCCTGCTATCGCCGGGCCCCTTTCCAATTGATGCCAGCCCAGGGGAAGTCACTAAAAATAAAAAAAAAATACTTATACTCACCTCTCCTGGGCTCGGCATCCTTTCCGTGTCTCTTCCTGCCAGTGACTGAGGTCAAGGCGCCCCCGTCATCACTGTTGGGGCCTGATACAATGCAGTCAAATATACCGTTATACAGATCCACGCCTCAACCCCATTGACGCCACCCTCAAAGTCTACACCTCAGTGCCAGCCTTAATAAATTTCCCCCAATATCTTAATTAAAATTATAAAAATAAATAAATTAATTAATTTTAAAAAAAAGCACAAAAAAGCACACATAATTAGAATTGCTGGTCACTGGACAATTTAATTACACCAAGAACAGACTAGAGCCCAAAGTAGTCTGAAGACTTTCATACCCTGATGGAGAAGGGCCCATTATAAGATTTGCGATTTGCAATGGGGTTCAAGGTTACGCATCAGTGTAATGAGACAGGAGTGAGGCTTCAGACCTGTTCAAAAATGTATTGTCTATAAAGTTGATGAAGTCCGAGTAATTTCTATTTCATTTGTCTTCAGGTTTTTCTTGGATGTGGCGAACCTAAATCTCTTCATTCATCAAGAACATTGAGATCATTCTCAGGAAGACATAACTTTTATTTCAAGCCCTATCATTTACATGAAAAACCTACAACTGCTGCTGGAACAAGTATAGACAGACTGGTATGTCATATTTGCTATAATGTTCAATACAGAGAGCTAATAGAGCTTATAGAATAAAGTCTCAAAACGGTGTAATGTTTACCAATGTGATTGCCCGTTGTACATATGAAGAGTAGGGATTTTTATAGCACTCTGGCTCTAAGTCAAGAGAAGAAGGAGTCGGTGGCATAGAAGAAAGATCTTCAGGAAAGGAAGACAGGTATGATGGGGTGGGGGGTGGGCTGAGTTATTTAGTTAGGTAGGGCTAGTAGTCCACGGGCTAGCTAGGGAAACAGGGAGGGGGTGTGAGAGGGAGGGAGTGAGAGGGGGATCTGAGTGAAGAGCAATGCATCATGGTAGTTGTAGAATAAGAGATCAGGAAGCTACCCATGTAAATAAATACAGAGGATACCAGGAGCTCCCAGAGAAACCCAGAAATCATTCAAAACACTGCTAAAGGTATTTGGGTGCACTTATTAACCCATTAATAGCATTAACAGACCTTTTTTTTTTTGTTTGTTTTCTGCCCGGAAAACTACCCATTGTCCCCAAGTCCTCATCCCTTACACTAAATGGCAGCAGGGATCAGTAACTGTTCCTGCTGCCTGAACAAGAGCTCACATGTGTGAAGGCAGCCCCAATACCTGCTGCCGCTAGTGCAGGGGATCGGGGCTTAGAGAGAGACAGCAAGTGAGAGAAGGTTTCTCAAACCCGTTGTCAAAATGAAAGAGCCAGGAGGCAGGGGTCCAGACAGCAGGTGGCCCCCTGCTCCGGTACAGTAGCTACTAATTGCCGGCTTCACTACTGCATGAGTGGGGGTTCGGCTGCAGCTCCTACTGGAGGAGCTGCCGAGCCCAGGAGAGCAACCCCTGCTCAGGTACAGTTGTCAGCTTCACTACTATACATAGACTGCGCAGAACGCCGGGTGCTGACGCATCCATCTACAGGCAGCACCCAGCATGTATCTGCGAAGAAGAAACTTTAAGTCAGCCGGTGCCAGAACTGATACCTCTTGTGCCAGAACTGATCCTATAGAAAATTATGGAATCCGTTTTGGCATCAGTTTCCCTCTGATAGCTGCGCCGTACATATGTGATTGCACCCTAACCCCACCCCACATCCCAAAAACAACACTGTTGCAAATGCCAATAAAAATAACACAAAAACTTTATAGCTTGCCTTCTGAACTTTTTATTAGTATATTTTTTAGCTATTTTCTGTTGCTAGAATTGCAATAGCCAGATATTTATTAGCAGTCAACAGGAGAACATGAAGTCCTCTATGCGCATTACATTGGGGAAATTTACTGTATTATTACTGTCCTAAATTTAGACCAAATAAAACAAGATGAGACAAGCAGAAACTGTGCCAAATTTCTCAAAGTGGTGCACGCTGTGTGATAAATGGGCCACATCTTGCTAGATATGTAGCACACTTTTCTCTTCTTTACACTCTCTTGACTGACATACCTTACACCAATATTTTAAGCCACAATAATGGTAGACGTTATTAAGAAATCTGACACATTTTACGTTTCCAATTAACGACACCAAGTTTTCAAAACAGACTAAGGCTAAGGCCCCATGTAGTGAGACGCAGCAAAAGAAACTCTGCGGATAAAAACATGGCGGAAACACATCACAGTTTTCTCTGCAGCGTTTTTCATTGTATTTTCACAGAGTTTTCCTTTGTGGACTTTCTGTTCCTCTTATATCTATACGGAAAACTCTAGTGTTTCCATAGGTATAATTGACATGATGCGATTTTTAAAAACGTTGACATTTTTGAAAACGCAGTTTTTCCGCTGCAGATTTTTTCTGCAATGTGTGGATGGGATTAGCTAGAATCCCATCCACTTTGCAGGTACTGTAAAATGCAGCTTTTTTTGCCTTGGCATTTTCGCAACATGGGGCCCCAGGCCTATTGAGGTATAACAAGTGTTTAAAGCACATAATAAATTTAGTGCACAGCATGTTTTGCACATTGAGAAATAATTTGGGAGTAAAACTCTATCACTACATTTTTGTTTCTTCTGCAAATGCATGATACTCTAGCTATTTTTTTTAGAGAGTTAGACCATCAACTTAAAATGCTGCAAAAACTGCAAATCGAGTACGAAAGAACTAAAAATTAACTTTTAATCTTCATATTAAAAACATAGATGGAGCCCTTGGTGGGCTCTGTTTACACGTTTCGAGGCAGACTGCCTTTTACTCATAGCATAGAGTACCATCGTCGCTACACACTATTTAAAACCAAAGCCACCCATAACTGACATTGTAACACCTGATGCAAGAAAGGGAGGAAAAAACCTTGGACTGAATGGCCAAAAAGAAGTACAAGTAAACAGAGACTGCTCACAAAGACAACCCCGGAGCCATTAGCAAAGGGGGACATAACTTTGAGATGGGAAAACCAATAGCTCCTGCAGTTTTATCTTTGTGCAGTAGTTGTGTAGATTTATATAGGCTGGTTCAGCTTTAGGAGTATATGTGTACATATTAGCTTTAGGAGAATATAGGTGCTTAGTGCTCCTGTAGGGAGGGAGGAGTTTAGGAATAGATGTAACTTCCTGTCTTATCCATCTCCTCCTCTTTTTCTCACCATAAGGACTGAAGGAAACATTTCCCTCCCACCCACCATGTTTTAATCACTATTTTACAATTGCTTATTTCACATGTACCTGTATAATGTAAGTATTATTGTATCTCTTCTTTGTTTGATACTGTTGTTGTGTTTTTGGCTCCATATACGATTCTAATATGAGTTAATGTTGGCATTATCCTTCTAATCCTAAAGGAAGGGCAATCCTCCCTAGAAGTTTCCTCCACAGGGGGGTTTTCCTCTCCTTAATGTTGTAGGATAACTCTTCGTGAGTCGGGGGGTTGCCGTGTTTAGTCTATATTTCATAGCATTTGCCTGATCATTAAGTTATTTGTTAATGGCATTGGAAGTAAGTGTGGGAATAAATACATTACATAATACCTAATAATAATAATAATAATAATAATAATAATAATAATGAAATTATAGAGGGAGTTATTTGAATAAAGTGTTACATGTCACATGGCCCATTTGTAAACTGTCACAGCTTTGCTTTTATGGTTGAGGAGTCAAGTGGAAGTTGCAGGCAAGGATGTTGCAATAGTAACGTCATCCAGGGGTATGCAACCAGAAGCGTGCTGCCCCTTTATTGCTGTCTGGCCGGGTGCTGTATGTCAGACAGCTGGGGATCTCACAGTATTCATGAATCCCAATGTTCTAGCATTTCAACTGACTTCTTTGAATATTTTAGTTCTGTGATTTAAATAAAGCTGTGGCTATTTTGACACACAAAATAATTTTTTTTTCTGCATGTATTCCAAAGTCAAACTTTACTGTAGTTTGGGTTGTTTTAGGAAGGAGTGAGGATCCATTCCATATCCAAAAGTCATGTAACGTTGAATATAAACATGCAACAAGTGAGTTGCATCCCAATGTATATTAAATAATGCTGTACTGCAAGGAAAGTAATGTAAATATATAAAAAATACTGACAACATAGAAATATATTAGCATAATATCTTATTGCATATCCAGCCTAACTTAAAGGGATGTAAATCCAACACATGGACAACATAACACATAAAAACATCAAGAAACAAAGCCAGTTCATAAAACATCTAAATAAGCCATATAATTGTCCAAATATACAACATCATTATATATCTGTAACATCTTTGTCCGTTCGGGCCTCTGCGTCATCCTCCGGTCGCATGCTACAGTGCAGGAGGCGTGTCCATTTATGATCCTTTGCTCCTGTTGTTTTAGCACAGCTGAGTATTCGTTGCTGTGTGTCAGTTCAGCCAGTGCTTTTTGGTTACTAAGGAGTTAAGTTAGTAACTAGTTGATTGACATTCCTCATTGCCAATCAAGCCTAGGGCGGATTCCTTTATATAGTTTTGCAGCTCTCTCTTTGATGCTTGCTATTAGCTTCTCTGAGTGTGCTGGCTATTATCTGTTACTGTTATTATATTTCTGACCTTGGCATTTCCTTTTGACTCTTCTCCTGGTTCCGATTTCGTACTGTGCTGCCCGAGTGGTTCTGACCCTTGGCTCTCTTGACTACTTTTGTCTGTTTGTTTGTTTGTCTTGTCTGCATTTTGTGTTTACACTTGTATTGTAGAAAGGGACTGTCGCCCAGTTGTCCTCTGCCGCCTAGGGTAGTTGAGGCAAGTAGATAGGGACTGGGGCTGGGTTGAGCATTAGGACTCACTGTCTTGGTCATTCCCTTCCTCTCAGGTTTCAGCAGCAACCGGGGAATTGCTTAACTGGCAATTCCCTGACAATATCTATATCCCGAAAGATTAATTGGTGTATAATAAATAACAAACATCAGCCAGTAATCAACATAAGACACAAAACTACCTGACTTATTAATATATTGTGTGTATAACCTGATCGACGATAGTATAAGAAGGTATATATCCCTCATCTTTGGTATGGTCAAAAAATAAAAGATCAAAGAAATCCGACAAAATTATGGGAATAACCATCACATTCAATAAATTATGAAACTAAATTTATTATAATAAAATACATATACAAAATACAACATATTAAATAGACGGAGTACAAAAAGAGAAGTTTTGAAAACAGCACCTCTGATACATAAACCCTCCCCCCTCTTAGGAGATGGCAAGGCACTATGTCCAATGTATAAATAGATAATGGCTGAGTATCGCAGTATAGCAATGTGCAGAGACTGCATAAATTGTAAACAAAAAATAACCAGAACACTACACCATATCTCATAAAGGTGTCCCTATGCAAATATGTACAATAATGGCAGGTTCTAATATAATGTGAATGTTAATATTATTATATATATATATATATATATATATATATATATATATATATATATATATATAACTTTGCTAGGCGCAAACGGGTCATACTCACACAAAATAAATATAGGATGAAATATCCAGACCTATGAAGCAAAAATATCACTCCCAAAAATACAAAGCCAGTACCATCTCACAGCATAAAACTATAGGGACAAGTCCTTGCCACATCCACATTACCTGATTTTACATGATCTGCAATAATAATGCCCAACAAACACAAATAAGTCAGTAAAAATATAACAAATATGACTTTTTGCTTACAGTCCCTCTGGATATCTGGTTAAGTTTAAAAATCTAGAAGGCTTCTCTTTTTAGGCTGAGGCCCCACGTTGCAGAAGAGCTGCTTTTTTTGTTGCAGATTTTGCTGCAGTTTTTTGAGCCAAAGCCGGGAGTGTATTGAGCAGAAGGGAGAAGTATAAGAACTTCCTATATATTTCACATTCCTATTGTAGCCATTCTTGGCTTTGGCTCAAAAAACTGCAGCAAAATCTGCAACAAAGAAAGCTGCTTTTCCGCAACGTGGGGACTTAGCCTTAGAAGTTTTTTTCAGATGTTCTATTTCAAAAATACCTGTGACGTGTATTGTGGTTTGTGTGGGGTGTTTCACAACTTTTTTTCTAATACACCCCAAAAAAACATAAATGAAGGAATCCTTAGGTTCTAGTTATAGAATTTGTCTTCATTTACTGTGTTTGACCTTTTTTTTCTGTTTTCTATCAGGATTTGTGTCATTAATAAATTTTGTAATATACCTTATTAACAAATTTTGTCTCTTTTGTGTGAAATCCTGCATTTTTCACTCTTTCCCTTATTTCTGTATTAACAGTATTTTTTTGCCTCTCACTGAATGTTACTGTGTATGGAGTAAGGTCTTGGGGTACAGGGCTGTGTAAGATGTAGAGAAAATGAGGGTGACCCTCCCCTACCCTCATTTTCTCCCCATTCAGTGAAAGACAGGAACAGCTCTTAATACAGAATCAAGGCATAGAGTGAAAAAATGCAGGATTTTACAGAAAGGATACAAAAGTATATTAGAACATTTATTTATGACAAATACTGCCAGAAAATCAAAAGTTGTCCAAAAGTTTAGTTACGCTTTAAGCTGGCTAGGAGCATCATGGCAGATCCAATAATGAAGGAGGCATCTCTTTGCCACTAGTAAGATGATATGAATCAGTGCAGGTAGTTTTGGCCCTATGTGATCAATTGTGTTTAGTGGGGTGATAGCGTGAAACAGAATTTGCAGGTGGCTGGCTGCAAGGATTATTCCACATAGTACTTATAAACTAAAAGACACTTTTTCAAAACTTTTGTATTCATGCACAAAACCAAGTGGTAAAAAGTCTGTCTTGGGTTGCATACATTATATGTGACTAATGCTGGCTAAATACATGCGCCAAATCAAGAGACCTATTCCCTATTTTGGAAATATGCCAAAACTCTGGGAGGGTATCAGTGTCGGACTGGGATGTCTAGGGCCCACAAGTGGAATTGTTTCTAGGGGCCCACTGCCAGGACCACTGCAGATCAGCTGTACTGAGACAGCGCTACAGGTAATAACATGTTGTACACCACTGCACTACCTAAACACACCGCTACTCTGTATGGCGAGCAGCATGGCTTCTAAAATTGTTACCATTACTTGTAGCCACACTGTCCTGGAAAAGCTGTTGGACCCCTGCGGGTGTAATATTGATGGCCTATCCGGTCCTGCCGCTCCTGTGCTTTCTTGTGGCGGAAGTCCTTGCTGCACTGAGATGCCCCGTGTCCCTTTCCTTAAGCCACTGATTGGCCTCAGCGGTCATGTGCGGCAGGGACTTTCCCCGGAAGAAAACACTAGAGCAGCAGGACCGGACCGAGCTGAGAGAAACCAGAACAGCGGAGACAGGTGAGTGTTTTTGTTAATTTTTTTTGTTTTCTTTCACCTTCCCTGGCCTAATATACCCTAATACAACCCTTTTTTAATAATTCCACCTTTTATAGTCATAATGCCCCATAATTACCCTTTATTTAAATTACATAAATGATCCCCCTTTAGCCATAATGCCCCATAATTACCCTTTATATAAATTATTCCCCCCTTTATAGCTATAATGCCCCATAATTACCCTTTATATAAAAGACCCCCCCTTTATAGCTATAATGCCCTATAATTACCCTTTATATAAATTATTCCCCCCTTTATAGCTATAATGCCCCATAAATACTCTTAAAAAGAAAAAATAACCCTTTTACTCACCTGCCTGCGAACCTTTGAAGGACAGGGACAGAGCAGCCGCCTCCTCTTTTTATACCGTGGTCTATGCGCTGTAATCACACATAGGAGGACGTCTGTATCTCAGCACAGGAAGCGCAATGCTGTGACATCATTATGCCCGCCTGTGCTGAGAAGCAGACATCTTGTCTCTTCTCTTGGCATCTTGTAAACTGCAAGCCTGAAGTGACTTGCAGTTTACAAGATAACACATCAATAGGGTGCATTTTAACTAGATCGGTGTCCTGGAGATGTCGATCTAGTCTAAAGTACAGAGTCGCACGGAGGCCCTGGAAACTGAAGAGGAGAGGCAGGAGCGGGGAGAGGTAAGTGAATAGGGTCCATTATCGGACCTCCACTTCTGATTATAAAAAGCAGTGGAGGTCCGGTAGGGTCTCCTAAAGACACGGGGCCCACCGAGGGATTCACCGATACCGCGTTGGGCCAGTCTGATCCTGGTGGGTATCTCATATCATTATGCTACCTATATGAACAGCCTCTCTTCCATTATGCTTGAAGTTGGACAAGATAAAACTCCCATGGCAAACTAGGCGAGTTCCTTCCACTGCTCCAACCTAATGGCCCAGATTTCCATGGGGTCACAATTATCTGCTGGAATATAGGTACACACTTTGTGCTATATCTACTGGTGTCAATTGCAGTATCCAGTGGGTGCAGTTGCCTGTTGTGGGTCTGGTTGACGCAGAGAAGTGAAAAATTTCTGGTTCTTCATGTTCCAGATATTGTATTGGCTGCGGATGCTGCTGCTTTTACTCCTGATACTTGTAGCACAGGCAGAGGAGGTGTAGTACTGGTTGAGTGAAGTGAACTGGGAGTGGGCAGAGACCACCTAGGTACGCATGCAACTGGCACTCGCAGTAGTCTCCCTAAACAGTGTAGCAAGCTGGGTATGCAGTCTATCCTGATAATATTTAAATTTTTCTTCCATTAGGGAGGCAGAGAAGAAATCCCCCATTTTGGCTTTATAGCGAGGGTCTAAGAGCACTGCCATGCAGTATTCATCCCTTGCTGGATGCTAATACACTTGTCACTGTGTAAGCAAAAAATCTGTCTGCCATGCTTGCAAGTGTGTGCATGGACCTAGGGGCATGCCATGGATGGTCTTCTTCGCCATCGTGGTCATCGTCATCATCACCTCAAAAGACTTAAGGGTCAGCCTCCTTTCAAGAATGTGCCTGTGATATTATCATGGGTCCCCTCTGCATCCAGTCCCTTCTCTTCCAGTCTAAAAGTCCCATTTCTTCCACCATAATTACAGTGATCCAGATGTTCATCCTGCTCCAGTTCCCCTTGCGTCAATCCAGGGCACTAATATTGACATTCATCTCAAAATAACACATTGCACCTATGATTTGCAGCATGCAGTAATCTTTCACCACCTTCTGCTGCTCACACTCCAGCATGGAGTTCCACCGAGTTGGAACGTCGCAGATAAGGCAGTGCAAAGGCAGACTGTTTTGTTGCTACAAGTCGAGCACAGTGTTTTTTGAGACATAAGAAAGGCTGAAATGTGCACTCGCTACACTTCCATCAGCTCACGACCCCAGCTTCTACAAATTAGGTTATCAGCATTGCAACTGAGCCCCTCTTCAGAGAATTGCAATTGGGCCCCTGATGGCAGTACCACCAGTATGGCCCTGTCCAAAGTATCCATGTACAGCATGAACACCAGCTAGATGGACTGGGTGCAATAAGGTGCTGGTAGGTTGTCTCAGGCATCTGCAGCCATGCTGTCTAGCCATATGACATGTCACATTGTCATGCCGAAACATTCCATCTCCCCCAGGTAAGACAAACAGCATGTATGGGTGTATGTGATCAGCAAGGATGGATTCATACCCACATTGTGTCGTCTCTGTCTTATTTGCTTATACACTGGTACCAGGTTTACCTAATCTACCTGGGAGTTTATTAACGCTTTCAGTTCATAGTGCCTTTCACATGAATTAGTGGGCCCAGAGAATGCCATGAAAATGTTCCATTGTTTTTTCAACAATAGTTGCATGGTGTTTCTAAATTTACACACCAATGTCCATTTGAGAAAGCAGAAAACATGACTTATTGAAGATGGCAACTCTTTGCTAATCAGTGGTGGTCTAATACCAATACTTCCACACAAAGTGAGACCTATTTTCTGACCATCTGTCTGCTTTGGTGCCCCATATGCAGTAGTGTTCGCTGAACTGTTGTTTTAGACTCACAGGTTCAGCCCCCAGGTTCATTTTCATGGAAGGTTGCTCCACTGTAGCTTGTCGGTCAGTCCTCGCACACCTTCATAGACGATGTTCACATCTCACATCAATGTCGTGGTGCTCTGTAGCTTCCACATGGTTATTTCCATTGGTGTCATTTGTCCACTAACCATAAACTTTCACCACAGCAGAACACAAACAGTTCACAAACTGCACTGTTTCAGAAATAATGCCACCCTTTGCCCGAAAGCCAATAATCATCCCTTTTTGCAACTCTGTGTGTTCATACAGCCTATAGTACACTTATATATATATATATATATATATATATATATATATATGTACACACACACACACACGTGGACAAAATTGTTGGTTCCCCTCGTTTAATGAAAGAAAAACCCACAATGGCCACAGAAATAACTTGAGTCTGACAAAAGTTATAATATATAAAAATTCTATGAAAATTAACAAATGAAAGTCAGACATTGCTTTTCAACCATGCTTCAACAGAATTTTTAAAAAATAAAACTCATGAAACAGGCCTGGACAGAAATGATGGTACCCTTAACTTAATATTTTGTTACACAACCTTTTGAGGAAATCATTGCTATCAAACGATTCCTGTAATTGTCAATGAGACTTCTGCACCTCTCAACAGGTATTTTTGCCCACTACTCATGAGCAAACTGCTCCAGTTGTCTCGGGTTTGAAGGGTGCCTTTTCAGACGGCATGTTTCAGCTCCTTCCAAAGATGGTCAATAGGATTTAGGTCAGGGCTCATAGAAGGCCACTTCAGAATAGTCCAATGTTTTCCTCTTAGCCATTCTTGGGTGTTTTTAGCTGTGTGTTTTGGGTCATTATCCTGTTGCAAGACCCATGACCTGCGACTGAGACCAAGCTTTCTGACACTGGGCAGAACATTTCTCTCTAGAATCCCTTGATAGTCTTGAGAATTCATTGTACCCTGCACAGATTCAAGACACCCTGTGCCAGATGCAGCCAAGCAGCCCCAGAACATAACAGAGCCTCCTCCATGTTTCACAGTAGGGACGGTGTTCTTTTCAAGATATGCTTCATTTTTCCATCTGTGAACATAGAGCTGATGTGCCTTGCCAAAAATTTCGATTTTTGTCTCATCTGTCCATAGGACATTCTCCCAGAAGCTTTGTGGCTTGTGAACATGTAGTTTGGCAAATTCCAGTCTGGCTTTTTTATGATTTGTTTTCAACAGTGGTGTCCTCCTTGGTCATCTCCCATGAAGTCCACTTTGGCTCAAACAACAACGGATGGTACGATCTGACTCTGATGTTCCTTGAGCTTGAAGTTCACCTTTAATCTCTTTAGTTTTTCTGGGCTCTTTTGTTACCATTCGTATTATCCTTCTCTTTGATTTGTCATCAATTTTCCTCCTGCGGCCACGTCCAGGGAGGTTGGCTACAGTCCCATGGATCTTAAATTTCTGAATAATATGTGCAACTGTAGTCACAGAAACATCAAGCTGCTTGGAGATGGTCTTATAACCTTTACCTTTAACATGCTTGTCTATAATTTTCTTTCTAAGGGGGCGTTCACACTACCATTGGTGACCGTCAGTAGTGTCCGTTGCTATTGTCCGTTACAAGATTTTAGCATCGGACACTAGCTGAACCGTCAGAAATCCATTAAAATTTCCATTAATTTCAATGGGTTTTTATATTGTGTCCATTAGTGTCCGTTTGTGTCCGTTTACACCCAATCCATCAGAAGTCCGTTTTTTTTTTCGCAGACAAAAAATCCTACATACAGGACTTTTTGTCCGTTTGAAAAAAAACGGATTCTTGACGGACAGCAAGATAGCCATCAGTTACTGTGAGTTATTTTATGTCCTTTTTTTTTCCTGCGCATGCTCAGAAAGGAGAAACAAACAAAAAAAAAAGGGACAGTGTTAAAAAATGGACACTAACTGATACTAACAGACACTAACTGATGCTAAAGTGTCCCTTTTTTTAACTGACCCATTAATTGGATCAGTTAAAAAACGGACACATTAACATCAGTTAGTGTCCGTTATGATAGGTGTCCTTTTTTTTTTTAATGGACACCTTCATAACTGACTCCAACGGTAGTGTGAACTCTGCCTAAGCTCCTGAGACAACTCTTTGCTTCGCTTTCTCTGGTCCATGTTGTGTGGTACTCACCATGTCACCAAACAGCACAGTGAGTATCTGTAGCCCTATATACAGGCCCACTTACTGATTACAAGATTGTAGACACATGTGATGCTAATTAGTGGACACACCTTGATTTAACATTTCCCTTTGGTCACATTATTTTCAGGGGTACCATCATTTCTATCCAGGCCTGTTTCATGAGTTTTCTTTTTAAAAAAAAAATCTGTTGAAGCATGGTTGAAAAGTAATGTCTGACTTTCATTTGTTCATTTTCATAGAATTTTTATATATTATTACTTTTGTCAGATTCAAGTTATTTCTGTGATCACTGTGGGGTTTTTCTTTCATTAAACGAGGGGTACCAACAATTTTGTCCACGTGTGTGTATATATATATATATATATATATATATATATGATATATATATATATATAATTCGGTTAAGTTTAAAAACAAAATTTTCCCTCCTTCCCCCCCCCCCCCCCCCCCCTTGTAAAGGGGAATGGTAGCTCAGTAGCTGAAAGCCAGACTAGGGCGTATTGCAGGGACCCAACCAGTCAGAGACAGGGACACAATGTCTGGTGCAAACAGGTTTATTTGAAAAAATACGCCACCCAAAATAAATAAACCTTATGTCAGGAACAAAAGGAGCATAAAATATAAAATACAGCCTTAACTTCAGGCAAAACAGGAAAACAAAGCCCTGCTTGTCCAAGCACTAACTAAACAGTAAAAACTAACTATACGTGTGGCCGCCAAACAGTAAAACAACTACGTGGGCTGACTATCAACCACATAAACAAAACAAAGTAGCACAGTACCAGACTCTCAGTGTTTCAGGACAGACCCAGGAGCCTCCTCTCACTCCCAGGATCTTCCCTGAAGTGCAGGCTTTGCAGCCTTTTATAGCCCAGTAATGAACTTGGGACCTACGTCTGGGGCTGAAGCTTATTCAAGACCCGCCCTGGACCACACATAAGTCAGAAATCTGGAGGATATATACCGTGACTCCATCACTTTGCCTGTCACCTTCTCACATACCCCCCCCCCCTTTGTTTGGACCTGTAGGGGCGGACACTTCTGACCATCATACAATGGGTCCTGGCTAGGGCATCGGCATTCCCCTGCAGCTTGCCTGCCCTGTGTTCCACAGTGAACTTAAAATTTTGTAACATCAGAAACCACCTGGTGACTCTGGTATTTCTCTCCTTGGCGCGGCACATCCATGTAAGAGGGGAGTGATCAGTGACCAGTTTAAAGTGTCAGCCCAGTAGGTAGTACATTAGGGATTCTAGGGCCCACTTAATGGCTAAACACTCCCTCTCTACAATATATAATTTTTCTCTGGTGGTGTAAGCTTCCTACTCAAGTAGGTGACTTTGTGGTCTTCACCACCCACCATTTGGGACAGTACTGCACCTAACACCACGTCCGAGGCATCAGTTTGAACCACAAATTCTTTTGTAAAGTCTGGTGGGACCAAAACCGCCTGTTTACAGAGAATGTACTTCAACTCCTGGAATGCCCCCTCAGCTTCTTCACTCCACTTGACCATTACGAAACCCGTTCCCTTAGTCAGGTCTGTCAGTGGTGCTGCAATAGTTGCAAAGTTTGGGATGAACCTACGATAACAGCCAACAATTCCCAGGAAAGCTCTTACTTGCTTTTTATTTAAGGGCCGAGGCTAATTTTGAATGGCCTCCACTTTGTTAACCTGGGGTTTTATCACCCCTCTTCCGATTATATACCCAAGGTACCTGGCCTCTTCCAGAACCAAAGCACACTTTTTTGGGTTGGCTGTTAAACCGGCTGCTCAGAGGGAATTTAGTACGGCCTGAACTTTTGGCAAGTGACTTTCCAAGTCCGTACTAAAGATGACAATGTCATGTAGGTAAGCTGAAGCGTACCTTCCATGGGGCTTAAGGACTCTGTCCATCAACCTCTGGAAGGTTGCTGGAGCCCCATGTAAACCAAATGGCATCGTCACATATTGGAATAGGCCATCTGGGGTGACAAAAGCAGTTTTTTCTCTGCCCGTTTTAGTGTGCGGCACCTGCCAGTACCCTTTGGTTAAGTCGAGGGTGGAGAAGTACCTGGCATGACCCAACCTCTCGATTAACTCATCGACTCTGGGCATCGGGTAGGCATCAAAGTTTGAAACTTCATTCAGCTTAAGAAAATCATTTACAGAACCTTATGGTACCATCTGGCTTAGAAATCAAAACAATGGGATTGGACCAGTCACTCTTGGACTCCTCAATTAACCCAAGTGCCAACATATTTTTGACCTCCTCAGATATGGCTTGTCTACAAGTTTCAGATACCCGGTACGGTTTTAGATTAACCCGTACCTGCGACTCGTTGACAATGTCATGTTCTATCACATTGGTTCGTCCAGGCAACTCAGAAAACACATCAATATTTTTCTGCACAAATTCTTTTGTCTCCTGTTTCTGTACCTTAGATAGGGTCACTGATATTTGCACCTCGGGTGAAGCCTTACCAGGAGTATTTCCCCCTTCAGTAGTAACCTTGCTAGGGGTACCTACCGCTGTCAATGTTTCCCTGTCCTTCCAGGGTTTTAGTAAATTTATATGGTATATTCGTTCGGGCTTAATCTTACCCGGCTGGTATACCTTATAGTTCACTTCCCCCACTCTTTCAATAATTTCATATGGCCCTTGCCATTTGGCCATACATTTACTTTCCACCGTAGGAACCAATACCAACACCCGATCACCTGGATTAAAGGTTCTAAGTTTAGCCGTTCTGTTATAGACATGGCTTTAGCCATTTGGGCCTGCTCCATATGTTCCTTCACAATAGACATTACCGCTGCAATTCTGTCCTGCATCAGGGTAATATGTTCAATTACACTCCTGTAAGGAGTTTGCTCTTGTTCCCAGGTTTCCTTAGCAATGTCTAGGAGACCACATGGGTGTCTACCATACACCTATTCAAATGGGGAAAAACCTGTGGAGGACTGGGGTACCTCCCGGATTGCAAACATTAAATAGGGCAGTAGGCAATCCCAATCTTTGCCATCCTTGGTAATCACCCTCTTTAACATGCCCTTAAGGGTTTTATTGAACCTCTCTACTAGGCCATCTGTCTGGGGGTGATACACAGAGGTTTGCAGGTGTTTAATTTTCAGGTGCTTACACATTTCTTTCATTACCTTGGAAATAAAAGGAGTCCCTTGCTCAGTCAGGATCTCCTTAGGTGTACCTGTCCGAGAGAACATGTAAAAGAGCTCCTTGGCAATTAACTTAGCCGAAGTATGTCTCGAGGATACAGCCTCAGGGTATCGTGTAGCATAATCTAATACCACTAGTGTATACTGATGACCCCTAGCAGACTTTGAAACAGGACCTACCAAGTCCATGGCTACTCTTTCAAATGGTACGTTTATAATAGGTAGGGGTACCAAAGGACTCCTGAAGTGTGACACAGGAGAGGTTAGTTGACACTCTGGGCAGGAGTTACAATACTCTTGAATTTGCTTATCAATTCCTGGCCAATAGAAACGCTGTAGAATGCGCTCTTTGGTCTTTTCGTACCCCAGGTGTCCTCCTGAGACATGCTTATGTGCCAAATCTAAAACTACCCTTTGATAGGGCGGGGGCACCACCATTTGTTCAACAATTTCTCCCCGTATTTGGTTCACCCTATAAAGTAGGTCCTGGTTTATGGACATATAGGGGAACTCCCTGTCAGCCCCTGGATACTGGGGTTCCCCATTTACCAGCTTTATATTTTCTCTGGCATGAGACAGATTAGGATCTCTAATTTGAGCAGTCCAAAAATTGTCACGAGACACCTCTAGCTCAGGCATCTCGGGAACTCCCTCCTAACCTTCAGCATCAGCAGCTAACACAAACAGGGGAAAGTTATTACCATCTTGGGTCACCCCTTCAGCTGGTGTTTCTCTGTCAGGATCAAAGGATTCAGGGTTAACCTTAGGCAAGACATCACCACTATTAACATTTTTAGGACATGGTAGCCTCTGCTTTTTCCACATATCCCAAAAAAGAGGAAAATCCCTCCCTATGATCACACTATGGAACAGGGACTTAACCCCGTCCACTTTGTGAGAGGCTGTGCCAGAGGTAGTTTTTATGGTGACCTCTGCAATAGGATACTCTCTAATTTCACCATGTATACACAAGACCCCAATAGTTTGTCCACTGTATAGTGCAGGGTTGACCAGATCATGGTGCACTGTACAGTGCAGGGTCGATCAGATCATGGTGCACCAGGGTTACCAGGCTCCCAGAGTTCAGGAGAGCCAGTACAGTATGCCCTGTCACAGTCACAGTACACATCTGCGGTTCAGTCGCCATTTCTGCCGAACAAGCGGGTTGAGCAAATAGGGATACCTGCCTGGAACTGCTGCAGTCTATGGGCTCAGTCGTCAGGGACAGTATACAGCTACATGACCTGAGGCAGTATGGGTCTCCATTTTGAGAGTTCACAGTCCCAGCTGCCTCTGAGCATCCTCCCATCACAACCTTCCTCACCCCCACATTAGTTTGTACAGTCTTACCAGTAACAGGTCTGGGAGATGACTGCAGTAGCTCCTTAGTGGCTCGGTACTGTTCCACCAAACATACCAGCTGGTCAGACTTTTAGGGTCCCGCTTGTCCAACCCAGCGCTAAATTTGAGGCGGCAGCAATCTGGTGTACTTGTCCAATACCGCT
Source organism: Leptodactylus fallax (assembly GCA_947044405.1). Classification (NCBI taxonomy): domain Eukaryota; kingdom Metazoa; phylum Chordata; class Amphibia; order Anura; family Leptodactylidae; genus Leptodactylus; species Leptodactylus fallax. Next base: position 11,729,474 of record CAMRHE010000021.1, read on the forward strand.
CTCTCCACCATCTGTGTCACAGTGGCCTCATCAGGCTGAAGCCATTTCCTCACCAAATACACTAGATCATTTTTTGGCAAGGCCCATCAGCTCTATGTTCACAAACAGAAAAATTAAGCATATCTTGAAAAGAACACTGTCCCTACTGTGAAACATGGAGGAGGCTCTGTTATGTTCTGGGGTTGCTTTGCTGCATCTGGCACAGGGTGTCTTGAATCTGTGCAGGGTACAATGAAATCTCAAGACTATCAAGGGATTCTACAGAGAAATGTGCTGCCCAGTGTCAGAAAGCTTGGTCTCAGTCTCAGGCCATGGGTCTTGCAACAGGATAATGACCCAAAACACACAGCTAAAAACACCCAAGAATGGCTAAGAGGAAAACATTGGACTATTCTGAAGTGGCCTTCTATGAGCCCTGACCTAAATCCTATTGAGCATCTTTGGAAAGACCTGAAACATGCCGTCTGGAAAAGGCACCCTTCAAACCCGAGACAACTGGAGCAGTTTGCTCATTAGGAGTGGGCCAAAATACCTGTTGAGAGGTGCAGAAGTCTTATTGACAGTTACAGGAATTGTTTGATTGCAGTGATTGCCTCAAAGGGTTGTGCAACAAAATATTAAGTTAAGGGTACCATCATTTCTGTCCAGGCCTGTTTCATGAGTTTTCTTTTTTTTTTAAATTCTGTTGAAGCATGGTTGAAAAGCAATGTCTGACTTTCATTTGTTAATTTTCATAGAATTTTTATATATTATAACTTTTGTCAGATTCAAGTTATTTCTGTGACCATTGTGGGTTTTTCTTTCATTAAACGAGGGGTACCAACAATTTTGTCCACCTGTGTAATAGAGGAGAGAGAAAAAATGGGTGTACGTCTCTTTAAGACTGTTTATGCTGGGTTACCCGCATCCGAAGCACCATATGTGGGGAAGGTAGCTCGGTAGCAGAAATGGTGTGGACCCAACCATTCAGAAACAGGGACACAATGTCTGGTGCAAACAGGTTTATTTGAAAAAAATAGCAAAATAAATTAACCTTACGTCAGGTACAAAAGGAGCAAAATAAAATACAGCCTTAACAGGCAAAACAGTGAAACAAAGCCCTGCTCGTCCAAGCACTAACTAAACAGTAAAAACTAACTGTATGTGTGGCTGACTATCAACCACATACACAAAACAAAGTAGCACAGTACCAGACTCTCAGTGTTTCAGGACAGACCCAGGAGCTTCCTCTTACTCCCAGGATCTGCCCTGAAGTGCAGGTTCTGCAGCCTTTTATGGCCAAGTAACAAGCCTGGGACCTACATTTGGGGCTGAAGCTTATTCAAGAACCACCCTGGACCACACATAAGTCAGAAATCTGGGGGATATATAGTGTGACTCCATCACTTTGCCTGTCACCTTCTCACTTATATATATATATATATATATATATATATATATATATATATATATATAGTAGATGGTGTGAATTGACTATGCATAAAACTTTTGAAAGTTCATAATTTTGACTCATTTCTATTTTTGTTCAATTATTTAGAGGAATAATTCAGTTATTTCAATGACTTGGAAATAAATGCATTTTTACAGATAAATCACTGGTGACCTTGTGTTATGTGTAAAACTACTGGGTAAATTTATTTTAAAATTGTTATCATGGTAAATTGCAGGTAACCTCATGAAGACCTAGCTTATACTGTGAATGACATTAGTACCTATGTCATATCTCATTTTTCCATTTCAACTTATTTGCTTTTTATTAATATATGAAAACATTTGTAAATAAATATTTTGTGGAGACATCTTATAAACTTATAAGTTTAAAGTTTTGATTGAAATTGTATGTCTTAGATTTTTGTGAAATGTATAGTACATATTAGCAATAATATACAATAATTATCATCATGAAGCTATGTCATTAGAATTGCAGCTGTTTATTTATTAAGCAATATTTGCAGGAAATAAATCATTGTAAACAAGTCCAGTTCCTATAATGTTTAGAATCAATCTTCGGCATATACCTGCTGATTAATAATATGAGCAGCTGCGTACTGGATTTATTAACTGCTAGGGGGAATTTACAACTAAAGCATACAGATAGACAGGAAGGAAATTCATGCACAGGAAAATGTAACCTGCGGCGGAGGCTGAATATAGGATATAACCAGGTATAAATTGTTATATTCAAGGGTTTAAATATACCTATTTCCATCTCAATGTTCACTAAATTGTTTTCATACATAGTAGGCCATCATATTTACAGCTCATGCACAAAACAGAGTACTAGCCCAGATTTAGACTGTGCAGACTTTAGGCAGTCTGAAAACTAGATGGTCCACATTGAACCAAAGATGTGTTACACTGTGCCAAAGGTACGGCAAATTTACGCCAAAGATATGCCATGTTTATGCCAGTGTCTATTTATAACCACAATAATAAATCTGGAACACTGTGTATGGAAAAGAGGCAGCAACAATGCTTCTATTGGTCATATGATATTCAGATGCTCTCTACTAGAGATGGGTAAAACTCACAAGTTTTTTTTATTCAACTAACGTTTTGGCATGAACTGTAAGTACTATTTTTATAGTCTGGGGTCTCCTCAGACCCCAGAGTATAATAAGTGGAGGCCCAGGGGAAAGTGCAGCAGCATAATAAACAGTAATACTCACCTTGCCATACCTTTCCTGGGGTCCCTTATGGCATCCAGTGGTCCCTTGGCATCCTCTTCCGGCCTGCTGGCTGATGTCATGCACTTCTGGGTTACCGTTGATGCCTGTGATTCAGCCTCAGTGATTACATGGGGCACGCTGACGTCAAGATGCTTAGACACAAGTATCATGGTTGCGGCATGCCCCATCTGACTGCTGAGGCCCAATTGCAGGCCTCAGTGGTACCTCTGGGGTACAAGACGTCAGGTAGAATACTTGAAGTGGATGCCAAAGGACAGCCAGATGCCTGAGGAAACCCAGAAGAGGTATGGCACAGTAAGCATAATTGTTCGTTATATTGTCACACCGCCCCCTGGGCCTCCAATTATTATATTCTTTGGTCTGAAAAGACCCCAAAGTATAGTAGTGATTTGTAGATTATGAACTCCAAAAGTTTCAGGTTCAGGTCAAGCCCAAACTTTTGGAAAACCAGTAAACAGGTTTTCTAGGACTAAAATATTGATGACCTATCCTTAGGATAGATCATCAATATCAGATTGATGGAGGTCTAATCTGAAATCCAGGGTGTCAAATCCACTCATCTGATACTGATGACCTATGTTAAGGATAGCTCATCAATATTTAATCCCAGAAAACATTTTTAATGGTATGAAATCACCATTAAAACTCTAAAAGAATTTTCTGGTGTAAACCTTCATTAAAATGTAATTTACTGCCATAGAGATCTTTACAGAAGTTGTTGAAAATACAATACACTCAATACAAATAAATAAAAAAGGAAAATTGAGAGTAGAGTTACCTCTCTGAGGAGGCCATGTATCGAAGAGAAGCTGTAGCCACATCCAAGAGGGAAGCTCAGTTCCACACATTCGGCAAATTTGTAAACAAGCATTGCAAGATGAGAGCGGAGTGTGGAGTCACTCTTCCCTCTTAGGCCTTATTCACATGTCAGTGTTTTGTATCAGTTTTTGTAAGGCAAAGCCAGGAATGAAGACTACATAGAGATAAGATACAAGTATAATAAAGAGATTTCTGCCTATTCTGTGTTTTCTGCACAGCACACAAGCAGTAGTCACTGCAGGCTAGCTACTGCAAACGTGCCATCAGCTAACACGCTCATATCTACATTAAGCAGCTATATGAATGACATTTCTGCAAATCTCAACTACCGACTGCAACTCAAACCACAGAGGTTTTAATCCTACAACATGTCAATCATAACTGCAGGTCTCACCCACAGTTTTGCAAAGGCTGAAAGCTACATGAGACCTTTAGCTATTCCAGCTGGGTTGACAAACAACTGCCAGTTTGGGGTGTTTTTTCCACGTTTGCTTTTAATGGAATACACTGCAAGAGAGCCTGTTTGCGAGTTGTGTTACAAAGGGGCCCACTGAGGCCATGCCACCCAATGGCCCACACAAACCTGGAGGCAGCCCTAGGATGGTTTGTGCAGCCTTAGACAGCTATAAAATCTGTGTTATGTATTTCACCGAGTACATATATGCAACTTGACTCTGCGACATGTTTATGGTGTTTTATTAAAGTTTATTCACTCATATTTCATTGGAGCAGAGTCTACAAATCTGCAGTGTGTGAACAAATGTAAAGGCTCATAAAAACAGAAATCTATCTATAAATGAGTGCAGAAGTTCATGACTAGTGGATGGCACTGGCACTAGGATACTACAAAATACTGTATGTGACAAGCTGTGATCAAGAGCTGCTAACATTATAGATATCATTAAACACAATCCAGTATTTGAGAGCCAAGAGATCTCTGTAACTGCTAGAAACCAGATAGACATCTGCATCTAGCTGCCCTATATAGTTACAGTAATGACATCTAATAAGTGATCGCTGTGGGTAAGAGAACATTTCTCCTTTGAATCTGTATCTATAAAATGTAACATGCTTAGCTCTGTAAGCACATTGCTTGCTATTATTAACCTCTGATTTTCTTCTCTTTTATACATGTATGTTTTTAAAGAGGACAATATGGAGGACAATGCAGTATGGGGTAAGATTTTGAACCATTCAATACCCGTTGTACTTTTTCATGATTGTACAGTTTCCTGTATCTGTGAATTACTCTGGAGTACTAGAGCCGATAACACCCTCCCGTGAATTAGAGACAGCAGAAAACATCATCTGATTTTAATGAGCATGTAAACATCTGCTACTAAGACACATTGAGCTCATCCCATCATAAATGTCTTATTTACTGGAAACATGGCTACTTTTTTCGTAATGATGAGATCTTATAACTGCGGCTCCAGATGTTTGCTTGAAATTGACTGGTAAATAAAGTGAAGAGACAACATTATCAGCTTTGCATATCGATTTGGCAGCTTATATTTCTGTATTGGCAAAGTGAACATCTGCTATACAGAAACTTTCACTGCCTAGAGATTACAACCAGATTGTTGTATATGAAACACATAACCTCACATTTTCACTTGGACGTGTGGTTTCAGTCTGGACATATGGTTTGCACAGTGCAGTAATGAGCTCATCTGATGTTTGAAATGGAGCAAGCCTAGACTATACCAATTGGGCACTCCTCGATCACAAACTTTGGGTTATTTACCTGTTACAGTAGTACAGTGTATCACTTTACCTTGAAAACATATTAGTAGATGTTGTTAATTTCTCAACAGCCTCTTAAAATAAGAGGTGGCATCTGGTTAGTTGAAATGGCCTACTTACTCTGCTTTTCCTTCTCTATTCAATGGATTCTAAACAAATGACTGCATCCAACCCAGAATCAGGGGCATAGCTTGAAGTGGTGTTGGGAGGTGTTAGTAGGGCATGTTGAAAGAGAGTTTAAAAGGCCTGGGGGTGCAGTCAGATCCAAGAGTACAAGGAACAAAATAGAAAGCGTAGAGAAACTGTGCACTGTCTCTATCATACCTCTCAACTTTCAAATGACAGAAAGATAGATGAAATGTGCAAATTTAGCCCAATCCACTTCCACTTTGACTCCACCAATTCCCTTCCATTTCTCTTTGTGTCTCCACACATTATTACACATCTATAGTCCTCTCCAGTTGCCCTCTCAGCATATTGTCCCCCTCCAATTGCCCCCAAAGTATAAAGTCCCTCTCCTGGTGCCCCCACAGTTTAATGTCCTCCTTCCAGCTGCCCCCAATTTAATGTCCCCCTCCATCTGCCCCAGTTTAATATCCCCCTTTCAGCTGCCCCAACAATTTAATGCCCCCCCTCCAGCTGCCCCCACAGTTTGTATAGATACCCTGCAGTTGCCCCCACAATATTATGTCTCTCTGCCCCCATAGTTTTATGTCTCCCCTCCAATTCCCCCAAAGTTGCCCTGCAGTTACCCGATAATATTGTGTCCCTATACTGGTACCAAACAACTATAAAAAAAATCTTAATACTCACCTTGCCCCATCCCTTTGCTGTTCTGTCTGTTGTCTCTGGTCCTGGAGCCTTCAGGGAGCTGCACCTGCAATGTAAGTGCAGTTGCTACATTGCACCTACTAGTCCTGGAGCAGAGACAGGGACCAAATGGTGAAGCAAGGAGTGAACAGCTCCCTGCTTCCCCATTCTTGCATTCAATTAATCTGCATCCAGTGGCCACAGATGAGTTGAAGCCGGGACATACCTCCTGCTGACCGGGACAGTGGGATAAGACCTGATTTATGAATATGCCCTGCTAAATCCAGCATGGTTGAGAGCTATGGTTTCTATTTGTCCCATGAAGCTGTGCAGTCAAGACTGCAGGGGTAGGTAAAAGTTAACCTTCCTCCCTGTCTTCTATCTTCACCTTGCAAGCTGTACATCATGGGTTTCCTCCTCCTGCATACAACAATGGAATTCAGAGATACTAGTCAGGACAGGCAGAAATGGGGAAATCAAATGCAAACCATGAGCGAGTCAGGAGGAATTCCGTCCCCTGCTTCCCCCTCTAGAAGTTTGTTTTTTAAAGAAATCCCCAACCCTCTTTTTAATGAAAGGTAAGCGTATAAACAGTACTCTCCCAACAGTATACTATAAACAGCCAGACGATAAACTGTTTTTGGTGCAATTTATGCCAAAATTATGACGCATTTTCCTTGCTAAACCTCCCCCTCTGTCCACATGTATTATGAAATTTTTGTGACATGCAGAATTTTAAATGTTTTGCATTCTCATTCTGTTGCAGAAATTCAGTCAATTTTCACTGCAGATTTAAGCCCTTCATTTTTTTTAAACTCATTTTATGGAAAAATGTACAGTGAAATACAATATCAAAAGATAAAAACAGTTTGAAAAGAAATGGGACATTCACTAAAGCAAAAGGGACCAGGCAAACAAGTAAAACAGAACAGAACAACGCTGCAGATGCATCACTACTGTGGAGTCCATAGGCAAGGACTCTGTATAGGGACTGCAGTACGTAATCCATAAGTGCTATCAGCTAGTCAAGAAGTGCGGGAAGAAAAACATGGCAACAACAGGACATGACAATGGTGTTCAAGTACATAAGAAACATCTTGTATATAACAGAATACATAGGCAGAGCCAAATAATAGAGGTTATGGTTACTCCTGTTAGCCCTACTCGCCCAAACATTCAAGAAGTTTAGGGGTGTACAGAATGATGGGGCAGTGTATAGGGTCATTGGTGAGTACGCCATGGTCCCCAGACTTTTTTAAATTTCTGAGCACAGCTTCCCCCTTTGTACACTATTTGGTTGTAGAGTAGAATGTAATTAACCATTTTTCTCCACATGCATAGAGAGGGAGGGCAAGGAGCCATCCATCATAGTGAATGTTTTTTCTGGCCAAAAACAATGATTCATGTAAAAAGATTTTACAGTAATATAGCCACGTTTCTTCATCTAGGACACCAAAAAGACAAACTTCAGGAGATAACGGAACAGGAAGGTCCAGTACTTCAGATAGGAGACCCAAAACCTCTTTCCAAATATGTGAGGCATATAAGACACCTCAGATGGGACATTTGTCCTATATTATACAGGCGGGAAGGCATCAGTTAACATTGATGTAGAATATAAACCTGGATCAGTTTATTATTGGTGGATTGGAAGACATATTGAGCAAATTCCAGGAGTCTCATCTGTGAGACTGAAGATGAGGGTGTACCATCTCATCAGAGAAGTTGTGTCTGAGCGGGACACCTTAACCTGAATCAGGTGGGCATAAAGACCTAATATCAAACCACATGGTCCCTGGGATGACAGTACTCCAATAAAAGGGTAGTTAGATAAATTGGGTTTCTGTCTGCAGGAATTGCTACATAGTTATATAGTAGATGAGGTTGGATGAAGACACAGGTCCATCAAGTCCAACCTATAACCCTACAGTGTTGATCCAGAGGAAGGCAAAAAAAAACCATGATGCTTATGTCAATTGGCCCATGTCATGGGAAAAAAAATTTTCCCAACTCCAACTCCAACTCTGGCAATCGGTATAAAACCCTGGATCTACTTGTCCTTACCAAACTCTAAAACCTATAACCCGTAATATTTTTCCATTTAAGAAAGACAAAATTTTACTTTCCATGGCAGCAGCTGCCTGGCACTGGTCACTAAAGGTAAGCTTACTGTCTACCAAAATGCATAACCTTACATTTGTCTACAATGTAAACTTAATTTGCCAAGACTATGCCCATGCTTCCAGTTTCCCTACATCCGCCAGTAATATTCTATTATCCTTCCCATTTTTGATTACCTTACAGAGTTTAGTATGATCTGCAAATATGGACACCCTGCTCTGTAAATCCTCTACCAGGTCATTAATAATCATAATAAAAAGGAGATGACTCAATACTGACCCCTGTGGCACCCCACTGGTGACTGTGACCCAGTCTAAGTATTTACCATTAACAAGCACCCTCTGTTTCCTTTTACTAAGCCAGTTGGGAACCAAATGCATATGTTTTCCCCCAGTCCCTACATCCTCATTTTGTATACCAACTTTTTATGTGGTACAATATCGAAAGCATTTGAAAAGTACAGATACACCATGTCCACCACATTACCCATGTCCAGTTTAGAACTGACCTCCTTCATATAAACTGATCAGATTAGTCTCGGGGCCGATTCTTCATAAACCCATGCTGACTGGGTGTTATAAGATTGTTTACGTTGAAATACTCCAGAAAACTTTCAAATGTCTTACCACCACCAAGGTCAATCTTACCAGACTATAGTTTCCAGGCTCACTTTTAAACTCCTTTTTGAATATTGGCACTACATTTGCTCCAAAGACATACTGATAGGGAATGTAGATTGTGAGCCCTATATGGGACAGTGATTGACAATGTCTGTAAAGCGCTGCAGAATATGATGGCGCTATACAAGTAAGCAAAAATAAAATAAACAAAAATAAAATATGTGCCATTCCTGTGGATAATGCTCATACGAAATCTGTCTAATACTGCAGCTGATCACCCAATGAATAAACGTTTGCTTGTTCAGAGAATGTTCATTTGCTTGATCATACAGAAGTATTGCAGTACATAAGCACTGGGGAACAGAAAAAAAATCTACAACAAAAAAAAGTTTAAAAAAAAGTGTAAAAGAAAGCATAAAAAATAAATAAATAATAAAAATGAAAAAAAACAATTATAATTTAAAAAATACATAATGTAAACAAAATAAAGTAAACAAACATATTAGGTATCCCCATGTCTAAAAATAGTTTATTTATCCTGTACGCAAAATATATATACCGCAATGTGCAAATTAATGTGTTTTAGTCACTTTGTCAACCCCAAAAATAGCAATAAAAAGTGATCAAGAAGTCACACATACCAAAAACTGGTACCAATAAAAAAAACATGGTGCCAAATGAAAGTCACGCAAGGAATAAGTCCTCAAATAGCCGTGTCGACAGAAAAATAAGTGAGAAATTTTGTGAAATAGTGTTTAATGGTGAACATGCACTTTATTTACTCTATTTTTGCTTTTGGTCTTCAACATCCCCAGAGTTCACACCTTATGAGCACTTTGCAATTTAAAGGTCACAGCTTTTACAAATCATGTTATTTTATTCACTTATCTACCTCTGAGGAGTTGTAGAACTTGTTCAGTAAAAGAAGGCTCAATCTACATAGGTAGGTATATAAAATATATTGTATACAGTCATATGAAAAAGTTTGGGCACCCCTATTAATCTTAATCATTTTTAGTTCTAAATATTTGGGTGTTTGCAACAGCCATTTCAATTTGATATATCTAATAACTGATGGACACAGTAATATTTCAGGATTGAAATGAGGTTTATTGTACTAACAGAAAATGTGCAATATGCATTAAACCAAAATTTGACCGGTGCAAAAATTTGCCTTATCATTTTATTGATTTGAATACTCCTAACTACTTTTTACTGACTTACTGAAGCACAAAATTGGTTTTGTAACCTCACTGAGCTTTGAACTTCATAGCCAGGTGTATCCAATCATGAGAAAAGGTATTTAAGGTGGCCAATTGCAAGTTGTTCTCCTATTTGAATCTCCTCTGAAGAGTGGCATCATGGGCTCCTCAAAACAACTCTCAAATGATCTGAAAACAAAGATTGTTCAACATAGTTGTTCAGGGGAAGGATACAAAAAGTTGTCTCAGAGATTTAACCTGTCAGTTTCCACTGTGAGGAACATAGTAAGGAAATGGAAGACCACAGGGACAGTTCTTGTTAAGTGGCAGGCCAAGAAAAATATCAGAAAGGCAGAGAAGAAGAATGGTGAGAACAGTCAAGGACAATCCACAGACCACCTCCAAAGAGCTGCAGCATCATCTTGCTGCAGATGGTGTCACTGTGCATCGGTCAACAATACAGCACACTTTGCACAAGGAGAGGCTGTATGGGAGAGTGATGCGAAAGAAGCCGTTTCTGAAAGCACGCCACAAACAGAGTCGCCTGAGGTATGCAAAAGAACATTTGGACAAGCCAGCTTCATTTTGGAAGAAGGTCCTGTGGACTGATGAAACAAAGATTGAGTTGTTTGGTCATGCAAAAAGGGGTGCAGGGCGTCAAAAAAACACAGCATTCCAAGAAAAACACTTGCTACCCACTGTAAAATTTGGTGGAGGTTCCATCATGCTTTGGGGCTGTGTGGCCAATGCCGGCACTGGGAATCTTGTTAAAGTTGAGGGTCGCATGGATTCAACTCAGTATCAGCAGATTCTTGAGAATAATGTACAAGAATCAGTGACGAATTTGAAGTTACGCCGGGGATGGATATTTCAGCAAGACAATGATCCAAAACACAGCTCCAAATCTACTCAGGCATTCATGCAGAGGAACAATTACAATGTTCTGGAATGGCCATCCCAGTCCCCAGACCTGAATATCATTGAACATCTGTGGGATAATTTGAAGCTCGGCGACCATCAAACTTAACTGAACTGGAATTGTTTTGTAAAGAGGAATGGTCAAAAATACCTTCATCCAGGAACTGATTAAAAGCTACAGGAAGTGACTAGAGGCTGATATTTTTGCAAAAGGAGGATCTACTAAATATTAATGTCACTTTTCTGTTGAGGTGCCCATACTTTTGCACCGGTCAAATTTTGGTTTAATGCATATTGCACATTTTCTGTTAGTACAATAAACCTCATTTCAATCCTGAAATATTACTGTGTCCATCAGTTATTAGATATATCAAATTGAAATGGCTGTTGCAAACACCCAAATATTTAGAACTAAAAATGATTAAGATTAATAGGGGTGCCCAAACTTTTTCATATGACTGTATAATAATCAATTTAATACTCATCAGGAAATCCTTACTTAGATATTTGGAGGTACCCCTCTATTGCAACAGTCCAAATCCCATAATTAAGTGTTTGTCTATATAAGTGTGTGTGTGTGTGTGTGTGTGTGTGTGTGTGTGTGTATGTATGCAATAACAGCAGTTTCTAATTAGTCATTAACCTAAGGCCAGTTTAAGGCCTGAATCAGTCAGTTTGATGGATTTGACTATGTATGAAGTCAAGGATATCCTACAAACAAATAACTTAGAGGGCATAAGTGTTTTATATATACTGTAATAAATTAACAAACCCAAATGAATGTGTAAAGTCATGATCTATGTGCAGTAGTTATAACAAGGAAGTATAATAAAAACAAACATTATAACATAAATTAAATAATTCCAAACATAAAATTTAATGGGAGTCTGTCTCCAGGGTGAAGCATATTAAACCAGCAATACAGTTAGATAGGTCAGGCTCACCTGAATGTAATGCCTGTTCCCCATGAAAGTTTGTGCCTCCATTGTTGAGATATTAATTTATTTCAGAATTTGCAAATGAGCAATCTGTAGCACTGAGGGCGGTTCCAAACTGCTATGCCCTACAGTGCTCTAATCTGCTACCAGGATTGCTTCCGGGACCAGCTGTCGGAGTTGGAAGATACTCCGACTCGGATTAATGCCCTAGATGCTGTGATCAATAGCAATCTTATCGCTGGGGGGTCTGAGGGGCGACGGGGGGGGGCGATTTTGCCCTGGACCCCCGCGATAAGATCGCGGTTTTGAGTAGTTGCCATGTCCTTATACAACACTTGGCTATATAGTTTTTTATATCATTGGTTGCCTGGCTCCATGTGATCCAGACCATATCATTAGTTGCATTGTTTTGCAAGATCACATTACAACACCATGATTGAATGTCGGCTGATATGTACATATGTCATTTTTTTCCTTTTTTTTCTTTAGTATTATTTGTGGTTGTTTGGTTTTTGTTTTTCGCTAATGCATAAGTTATCATTGTGTTGGCCAATCTGGCTGCTTGAGAATATTTTTATATGAATATATAAACATACATATGAGCGTATGTGATATTCAGTGTTAGATGTACAATATACTGCATTGTTCAACATATAGTTTATTTATATGGTTACTATTTCAAAGTAACATATATTTAGTGTTTATGTTTTTGTGTGCTCTTTTATGACAATATTATTTATGTGTGTCTTGGTTTTAATTGGTTGGTAGCGTCTTTATCTATGTGTTATGTAGCATCTCCAGTCATACTATGAGTAAGAGCTCATGTAGATAGAAACGCCTGTCTTTTGGAGATCGCCATCCCCTGTTTTTAATGGTATATTAAAAGATAACTTATCTGGGATCCAACATCGGTGCTGGACTTATACTTTTTCATTTGCAAACTTGTTTTCATCTGACAGTCCTGCAGACAGGTTCCATGCACAGTTGCTAAATTTTCCTGTTTGCTCTTCATATTCAGTGATTTCTTACCAATAAGCTTTCTAACTTTTTCTTTCATTTCATTTTGTGAATTCGGCCTGACTGCAGCCACCATCTGAATGTTGGCATGCCTCTTGGTAGCGAGCATGCATCCATGCTCACATTCACTTCAATGGGAGCAAGGAAGATAGCCAAAGTACAGCACTCAGCTATCTCCAGTGCTTCCATTGAAGTGAATGGGAGTGTGAATGCATCTAGTCCAGGAAGGGGCACGTCTACATTCTGCTGAGGACTGTACTTAGGCTGAATTTACAACAGGAATAAAACACTCCTTCTCAGGATCTGTGGGGGTCTCAGTAGTCAGCCCCACACCAATCGGCTATTTATCCCCTGTCCTAACCATTGAGGATAAATATTCTTCCTAGCATAAACCCTTTAACACACTATTATTACAACAGAGAATCACAGCAAAATAATATGTGACAATATTAAAATTCAATGAGCAAGTAATTGAATATTTTGTAATCTTACTAAAAGTCAGCAGGAAAAACAGGACACCATGTGTTAACCTCTTATTTCTATGATTTTAGATAAGTGATCCAACAGAATAAGACAAACACCACTTTCCTCAAAAGAGGGAATGTTGGGGGCAAGGCCATCGACCATGTCATATTTATCATCATTTACATCAGTTTTCTGACGTAAATGACGCCAGAAATCTACTCCAGCAAGATTAAGGTGCACACTCCCCATAGGATGTGCCTAATTTAAGACAAGTGCCCCATCTTACATTTGGTACAAACTCCAGTGGGCAGCAATTATCAAGACCAGCATGGACAACGTCAGTCTTGATAAATCATCTCCACTGTGTGCACACTTCAATACGTTACATAGTCATCACTGTCTGCACATCAGAGTCACTTTGTAAGAAGCTGGTACAGTATAAGTTGTCTTCTGCTTGTAATAAAGTTGAGAACTAAAACTTATTTTGTACTCATAAAGTTTAAGTTTTTAATAAAAATTTTAAAAAAGATTACGCTTGGTTTATTTAAAGTTGCTCAAGGACATTTCTCTTTTAGCTCCTAATCTGAAATGTCACAAAGCTGTAACACCTTGTAGATCAGACAAGATGAGTCATTCTTAAATAAAATAAAGAAATTCTTACTTCATAGGCTGTTACCTTTGGGAAATGAGATTATGCTATGCTCTTTTCTGAGTTCTAACTGACACATGCATAAATGTCCTCATGCTGTAAAGCCATTCTGCATTCTGGACACAGCATGATTTATTTGTCAAGGCAAATAAGCTGGAAGAACTGAGTTTGTGGTTCGTAGAGTAACAGCATAAATGTCAATTGTTTATTTCAAAAGAAGATGCATTTTAGGGCTGGGTGCTTTTAAAGGGGTCATATCATCACCTTTATTCGTCACAATATAGACTGTGATCATGGAGAGATGATAGTCCACTAAAAATTTTACAGCAGGAGAAAGAACAATAACATGAGGTTTGTGCAAAGTAGTGGGACACACTTTAATTATACTCATTAGATGTACATGAAGGTTTACAGAGTAGTAACAATAGACTTTTTTGTCACATTTTCACACTATTGAGTTTTGATGTGTCTTTTGTGTCCATGGCTTTCTTTCAAAATACAGAACACACTAGGTATGGTATTTTATTCAGGATGTTTTCCACAGACTTTATACAATAGTAAAAAAAGACCACAACATCTGTATAAACATGCATGCAAAAAAATGAATGCAAATATGACCATGCAATCTAAAAAAAGCTACAAAAAAGTGTGTGTAGAAAACTTAAAAAGTTGCCTTTTCAGCCTTCAGCAAGGTTTTTCTTTTTTATGGACAACTTTTTTTTCATGGTCAACATTTTGTGAAGACACATTGGAAAACTATAGTGATTTATAAAATTGTAAATGATATATGTCAGCAGAATACTGATGTGAACATAATAATATTCAGTGTGAACTGGAAAATGAAGATAATGAAAATAGTAATAACCTGTATAAGCATCTGCTTCTTCATAAAAAATTATGGACCCATCAGATTTTTTTAAAGATGGAAAAATGTTTATGTACTGCCAGAAATTTAAGAACAGCTGGCAATCTCGGCTCACAGGAGGATGAGGCTGAAGGCTATCTATAACGTTACAACTTATAGCTTCACTAAGCAATGCTGTTATCTATTGTAGGTGATGCTACAATGGGTACGGAAAGTATTCAGACCCCTTTAAATTTGTCACTCTTTGTTTCATTGCAGCCATTTGCTAAAAGAAAAAAAAGTTTATTTTATTTCTCATTAATATACACTCAGCACCCCATCTTGACAGAACAAAAAACAGAAATGTAGATATTTTTGCAAATTTATTAAAAAAGAAAAACTGAAATATCACATGGTCATAAGTATTCAGACCCTTTGCTGTGACACTCATATTTAACTCACCGCTGTCCATTTCCTTCTGATCCTCCTTGAGATGGTACTACTCCTTCATTGGAGTCCAGCTGTGTTTAATTAAACTGATTGGACTTGATTAGGAAAGGCACACACCGGTCTATATAAGACCTCACAGCTCACAGTGCATGTCAGAGCAAATGAGAATCATGAGGTCAAAGGAACTGTCCAAGGAGCTCAGAGACAGAATTGTGGCAAGGCACAAATTTAAAGGGGTCTGAATACTTTCCATACCCACTGTACCTTTTAAAAGGGTCTTCCCACTGTGTTGCATTCACAGACATTAGGTTACCATACAGAATAGTGACCAGTGACCATCACCGAGTACTTAACATGAAGTGTACTACACCATAATATGGACTTTCTACTCTTTTCAGTCATTTAATGGGGGCCTACAGGTATATGTGTGGCAGTCTTTGATTTTCATTATCATTGCCATTATTATTTATGTTTTCATTATCTTTTATTAAGGGTAATAGTGATGTTTGTTACTAAGCTTTGTATTGACAATTATCCTAACTTGCATATAGTGGTCACTGCCAGAACTGACTATGCTTAGACAGCTGGCAATCTTTTAATGTTTTGTTTTTGTGGACTGTATAATATGTTACATTAAAGTAACATATTTTAACAAGTATTTTATCATTTGTTTATTATAAAATTCCATGTAGTGTAGCTTTCAGCGATTCACTAGAAAAATCGTATTGCATTTAAAAATAAAACAAATGAGGGTATACTTTTTGATGCACTGAAAATATTAAATAAATATAAATAACAGTAAGATTTTTTAATCTCGTTTTACAAAATGTAATGCAACTCCTACACAAGTATACAGCTAAAACTAATAAACTCAATGAACTTTGAAAATCCATTTTTCAAAACAAGCTTCTGGAAAATATAGAAAACTTTCTGAAGAGGAACCATAATAAATAATAGGAATATAAACGTAGAGGCAAAAAGTTTTTTAAACCTTTTGACAAAAGAATTTTTATAAAATATAAACATTATTATATTGTACCAGATAAAAGTTATAATCCAGGAGTTTATGTAACTTAGTATAGTGCGAAAGTTAAAATGAAGCTAACAAGATATACAAGTCTCTGGGATTTAGATTTAGACACTATACATATTAGGACTTTTCTTAAATTGTATTGCGTGCCTATTTATTTTATTATTTGTATTACCAGTGTATTATCAGTGCTTTAGTCACACTGACATGTAAATAAGGTCTTAGTTACATAAATTATTAACAGTATCCATAAAGCAGGTTTTGGGACTCCATCATAATAATTACAATGTCAAATCACAGTATATGCATGGGTATTCTTTTGACAAGCATAGCACATAGCATCAGGATGGGCATTACTGACCATGATCTACTACTGTCCATTGGTGGACATAATTATGAATTAGGCATTGTTCATGCTGGTATCATAGCTTATGTTTTTACAGGAACCATATGAGGGATCTGTAATGATACATCATGATCCTCTAAGATCCATTAGTTTTAGCCAGGTACAGTATCAATAATTTAATGAATAGAATATAACATGCTACAGTACATCAGGCTCTATTCACAAAGCATAGGTGGCAATAGTATTCTTAATGTGGAAAACACTTTAACCTGTCAGAAATCATTATAAGTAAAAGATTTGCCAGTATTCACCAGGATCCCTTAAAAAAATTAAACCCAGTTGTTGTGGCTCTACTATGAAAAACAGCCATATTCTTACTTTTAATGTAAAGTGTCAATAGAAAATAACATATTTTTTAAAATGAAGTTTATATGTTAAGAACATTTATTAAAGGGGTTGTCCTAAGAAGTAAAGTCAGCAGGACCTTTTCATGCTCCACATTCAACCTGATCGCAGCCAGGGTGAATGTGAGTGGGACTGGTGGTGGTCAGCACTCCCATTCACTTCAATGGGCGCACTGGAGATAGCTAAAGTACTGTACAGTGACTAAATTTACTTTGTGGGACAACCCCTTTAAAAATGGTGATTTATTTTATTTCTTTTTTTTATCTTAATATATATATATATAATATATTAAGATATATTAAGATATATAATATATATCTTAATATATTTTAAATGAAATGATAAAAAGCTGCAGCTTTCATTCTGGCATTAAAGGGTTTGGGCAGGAAAAAATGAAATTTTAAAAACAGATCCATAACCTTCTGTGCAATTCAAATAAAATACAATCACATATTTCCAATCCTATTTCTCGTGCCTACAGAGTATCAATGCTGCAAATTCACTTTCTTGACATTTTTGGCCTCTGGTTCTGGCTGTTTCCATATCCTGCCATGCTGTAGCTCAGACACCAGCTACAGTACTGCCCCCATCCCTGCAAGCCTCCTGCACCTCTCTTTGATCATCCTCCCACCCACTGCATACTAAGCAGCTTTTTGCTCTTCCCTTTAAATCAGGAATTATAACCCCCCCTCCCCACCCACACACACACACCTGGTATTATTGCTATGTAGGACATGTGATTATGTTTCTAAGTGTGTGCTGTCAGGATCTGGGGGTGCTGGGAGGTTGGCATGGACACAGACTCCAAGGTAATAGTCCAGCTATTGAGTTTTATTCACTCAAACACTCATTGGTACATGCAGCATAACAGAAAACATAAAATAAACACCTGCCCATCTGGGCTCTAACTAAACAGAAGTGGGTTACCTCACCTACAATAGAAACAAGTTCAGACAGTCAGGATTGTCTCCAGCAGTAGCAACCCTCTTTGTGGCTTTCCAGCCAATCTATGCCAGGATTGTTCACAAGGTGTGGACTGGAGGAGATGGGAATGGCAAGTCCCACTACCAGCCTACCTGCCATTCCCCAAAAATCCAGCCCAGTGCACAGCACTTAAATAATGCTCCGCAAACATAGTTCTCTGCTGAGAAACAAACTCTCTGGATTTCTCTCATCTCATCCATCTGAGCAATCTGGGTGAGATGTACATCCCTTCCAGTATCTTACCAGCCATTGGCTTACAGTGCGAATACCGTCCAAATATTTCGTAGTTGATTTATGTCCTTCTGGCAGCTTCAGCACATCCCACTCAGACAACGTCTGCAGATGTAGGTGAGGCAAGTATACACTGCTTCACTCTACCTGTGCCACTTAACCGTTTAAGGATGTAGGGTACTTTGGTGACTTTTTTCATATTTTCCATCTTTGCTTCTTTATTTTTCTGTCAACATGGCAATATGAGAGATTATTCTTTGTGCGACAAGCTGTACTTTTAGTTGGCACTATTTTGGGGCACATATAATGTTTTTATTAGCTTTTTTTAACATTTTTGGAGGGTCTGTGTAAAAAAAAACCATACAATTCTGTCATCACGTTTTTTGCTTTTATGGCTTTCACGCTGTATTAAAACTGACATGGCAATGTTGTCCAGCAAGTCATTACAGTTACAGTGATACCATATTTATTTTTGGCTTTATTATGTTTTACCTCTAGTACTGAATAAAATGCCATTTTTCAAAAATGAATGATTTACTAGGGGTCACTTTATTCTGACGTGCATAACCTTTTTAATTTGTTGTTGCCGCAGCTATGTGAGCACTCTTTTTTTGCAGGGCAAGTTATAGCTTTTGGGACAGTTTTCTGGTAAATACACCTTTTTCATCACTTTTTATTGCTTTTTTTGGGGGGAGGGATACGAGGCAAGGTAACTAAAATGCATTAATTTGCACGTTATGGTATTTATTTGTTTATGACATTCACCTTACAGGATAAATAACATTATTTTTGAATGTTGCAGACATATATACACATGGTGATACCAAATATGTTTGTTTCATTTTTTGTTTACATCATTTATTTTTGCAATAGGAAAGTGGTTTTTCTGAACTTATTATTTATTTATTTTTTACACTTTTTTAAAACTTATTTCACTTTTTTCTTTTTTTTGTCGAACAAGGGGACTTGAACCTGGGATCACTTACTCCCCTGTACCATATACTATAATACTCCTTTACTACAGTACATGGTACCTAGACTCCCTATGACTAATAATGTAAGGCATCCAGGAGGTCATTCATTGGCATCCTGGATGCCATGGCAACCCTCCGGAACCCCCCCCCCCCAATTCCAAGGAGGAGAAAGAAGGGTAGCTCTGGCCCCCTTACCACCCAGATGTGATTGCTGTTGATCATGACATGGGGGAGGTTAAGCTGTCTTAGTCTGAGTATTTTCTGACTCCTGCAGCTAGTCCCCAAAAGTCATGTGCAGGTGCACATGTGTTAACTATATGCTCAGCTCAATGTAATAGTACAGCACTGAGCAAGAAGGGGTTAAAGTTTGTATAGGCAGAAACATAATTGCCCTCCCTATAAAGCATTTGTGGCTGAATGGAGGCGTCAAAACTCCTAACAGGTTTACCAGCTCCCTTTAAGCATTTGTTCTCTATACTATATTTTGCCTGTTCTCTTGCTGAATTATTATTTCTCACATATTCTTACTTTCACAGAGAGAGATTTTGAGTGGCAGAAACAAAGCTTAATTACTATACCTTTCTATGACCTTAGTAAACACTGCAGAAATAGCATGTTTCTTTGACATTTCTGTGGCCATCCTCCTAGTTAGCCCTTTAAAACAGGTAATGTATATCTAGTTCTAGCGGTGGTATAGGTACAGTAGCAGAATTGTGAAGGACAGTAGGATACAAAAGAACTTAGCAGGAACCGCAGTCATTAGTTTAGATGTAAAGGTCAATCTCTGAAACTTGACATGGAAAATGTTGGGGCACACATGAAAGGACACAGATTCTGTAGGGAAACTGCAATTGACTGTGAAGGATGAATAGCAATTATAAACTCTCAGTATATATCCCTCCTGTCCATTTCTACTGGGAAGCAGCGATAGGTGAAAAATATATTTTCATGACAATGTGATGAGTGCACTCGAGTCATATCTTGAATATTTATTGATATATAGGAATGAAAAACTTATAACAATGCTGAGAAAGTAATTGTGTGTCCTGTGCCTCTGAACTTTGTATTTCTGCATTGGAATAATCTCGATCAACTCACACATTTCAAAAACCACCAAGAGAATTCTAAAAAGGACATTTATTGCCTTATTTTCCATAAAACCTTAAAATAACAGGATACCAAGCCTAGAGAAAAACTTAAAAGGTGTCAATTGAATGTCATTCTACTTGAGTAAAGAGCTACATATTTCAGAGAAAATGCTGAAGTATTTTCTGTGAACTATTTGCTACTAGGTATGAACTTAGTTCTACCTCTATATTTTGGTGTTTTTATAGAAATAGCTAAAGTGTCAGTCAATGCACAAATTCTTTCAACCAAGAGAACTTTGATTAAAAGTGCACAGATATGTTGTACCTATTATACACTATTTGGTCGGCTCATGTAGGAGAACGCCTTTCTAACACCTACTAAAGTGTTGAGATAGCTTATTCTGGGTCATGTATTTATCTGCACTCTCATTGTTCATATCTGTCAATAGGAAAAAGACTTGAAGAAGTTCTACAAGCTTAAACAAAACTTATTAGTCTACTGTGTACCATATATAACTTTTCACCTTGCAGAAAAAAATCAGTCTCAAAATCTGGGCTGTATTCCTTATATAAATCCATTCCAGGCACCTAGTATCTACCACAACAGAGAGTTGTGCAGCCTCTTCTGTTACTATTTTTAAGAATCCTAAGAATTCATTTTTTCATCTGTTTTAGACCTTGTCCTCTAAAAGTAACTCAGTATTAATTTTTTTCTTTTATTTTTGGGGAGGGATCAAAATAATTTGTTTTAAATAAAAACTAAACTTCCAAACAACTTTTGATTTTCTGGCAGTATTTGTGTCATTAATACATTTTGTAATACACTTTATTAACAATGGTTGTCTCCTTTTTGTGAAATACTGCATTGCTCTATTCTTTACCTTACTTCTCTATCTGTATTGAGAGCTGTAGCCTGGTTCTCACTGTGTTCAGTGTATGGGACTGTGTGTGTAAAGCAGGGAAAATAAGGGTGGGGGGTCACTTCAAAAAGTTATGTCTTGGGCATTATAAAACTAAGAAACTTGTTGATGTCATATAGAAGAGATTCTCATATTTCATATGACACTAAAGTTGTCGGGATTGTGATATTTATATACAGCTACATATAAATATCACAATCCCGACAGTGTTTTCAACCAATAATGTCTCTGCAAATAATATAGGTAGAACCTTAGGGCCTGTTCAGATGATAGAAAATAAAGAGGAATTTAAGGCAGACATCGGAATTTCAGGTGCCTTGCATTACTTTTCATTTTCCGGCTCCCAGGTCCCCGCGGCTGAGCCGGCCCAGATGAATAAGCCTAATTAACAAGGAGTCTTAAGTTGTGTAATCTGTAGCAAGATCAAGCACGACGCTTATTTTCTCAGCGTCTTGCTCTGATTTCTGCCTCCCTTTGAAAGCAACAGAAGGCAGAATGTGCTGATCTTGGGGCAGAATCTGTTGCCTTAGTGTCATGTGAAATATTAGAATCTGTTCTTTGATACAAAACTAAAAGTAAGTTTTACAGTGCCCAAAATATAAATGTTTGAAGTGACCTTTCCCCACCCACAAATACAAACCTGAGCATTGTACAAAGTGAGAAGCAGGGTACAGCTCTCAATAAAGAAGCAAGAGAGAGTAAAGAAATGCAGGATTTCACAGAAAGGAGACAAAAATGTGTTAATAAAGTATATTACAAAATGTATTAATAACACAAATACTGACAGAAAATCAAAAGTTTTTTTTTAAAGTTTAGTTAGTTTAAATTGTAATCCCATAGTCAGTAAATCCTGGACAGTCATTGAAGGACACAAAATTTATCACCTTTTCATCAATGACTCTGTCCACCATGTGCATCAGTTATGCCCAATACTGTATGGTGCATATACACTAGAGTGAACATGTATCAGTTGGTACTTACAAAAAATATGACAGTCTGTAGATTTATCTAAGATGAAGAAAATTAGAAATTGTTTATCTAAGGCTTTACTTGCACCACATTTTTACATCCTGTTTATTTACCTTCAAAACAATGCAGAAGGAAATATATCCAGTTGCAGTTGACTTCTATTGAGTGAAAAAATAAGATCTATCTGGACTGCATTATTATGTGTTCTGTTGCAGCATGCCTTAACAGTACCTTTCAACAGGATGCAAACATGTAGTGTGAACTTACTACAAATTATGTCTAAACCAGAACTTTTTCTCTGTGCAAAGTGTTTGAAAATGTGTGTTTTCTCTCTTTCCATAATCTTCCTGGTATGATGTTTGGGATGTGCGCTGTATTCTAAGCCAATTAAATATATACCACTTTGTGCTACCCTTCCCCTCTCACTGCATGCAGTCTCACAACCAGAGAGAGAGATTTTGCAAGCTTTATCGTCCTATGCCATGTGTTGTTTTTATTGTGCTTAATTTCACTGAACTAAAAATGTAAAACGTAACAACATTTATAGTACATAATGCTAAGCCTACAATACATGAAATGAATGTATTGTATATATTATTTAACAATTGTAAAATCTTCCAACTACAGGGCATTCCCATTACATACAGTCATATGAAAAAGTTTGGGCACCCCTATTAATCTTAATCATTTTTAGTTCTAAATATTTGGGTGTTTGCAACAGCCATTTCAATTTGATATATCTAATAACTGATGGACACAGTAATATTTCAGGATTGAAATGAGGTTTATTGTACTAACAGAAAATGTGCAATATGCATTAAACCAAAATTTGACCGGTGCAAAAATTTGGGTACCCTTATCATTTTATTGATTTGAATACTCCTAACTACTTTTTACTGACTTACTGAAGCACAAAATTGGTTTTGTAACCTCACTGAGCTTTGAACTTCATAGCCAGGTGCATCCAATCATGAGAAAAGGTATTTAAGGTGGCCAATTGCAAGTTGTTCTCCTATTTGAATCTCCTCTGAAGAGTGGCATCATGGGCTCTTCAAAACAACTCTCAAATGATCTGAAAACAAAGATTGTTCAACATAGTTGTTCAGGGGAAGGATACAAAAAGTTGTCTCAGAGATTTAACCTGTCAGTTTCCACTGTGAGGAACATAGTAAGGAAATGGAAGACCACAGGGACAGTTCTTGTTAAGCCCAGAAGTGGCAGGCCAAGAAAAATATCAGAAAGGCAGAGAAGAAGAATGGTGAGAACAGTCAAGGACAATCCACAGACCACCTCCAAAGAGCTGCAGCATCATCTTGCTGCAGATGGTGTCACTGTGCATCGGTCAACAATACAGCACACTTTGCACAAGGAGAAGCTGTATGGGAGAGTGATGCGAAAGAAGCCATTTCTGAAAGCACGCCACAAACAGAGTCGCCTGAGGTATGCAAGAGCACATTTGGACAAGCCAGCTTCATTTTGGAAGAAGGTCCTGTGGACTGATGAAACAAAGATTGAGTTGTTTGGTCATACAAAAAGGCGTTATGCATGGCGTCAAAAAAACACAGCACTCCAAGAAAAACACTTGCTACCCACTGTAAAATTTGGTGGAGGTTCCATCATGCTTTGGGGCTGTGTGGCCAATGCCGGCACCGGGAATCTTGTTAAAGTTGAGGGTCGCATGGATTCAACTCAGTATCAGCAGATTCTTGAGAATAATGTACAAGAATCAGTGACGAATTTGAAGTTACGCCGGGGATGGATATTTCAGCAAGACAATGATCCAAAACACAGCTCCAAATCTACTCAGGCATTCATGCAGAGGAACAATTACAATGTTCTGGAATGGCCATCCCAGTCCCCAGACCTGAATATCATTGAACATCTGTGGGATAATTTGAAGCGGGTTGTCCATGCTCGGCGACCATCAAACTTAACTGAACTGGAATTGTTTTGTAAAGAGGAATGGTCAAAAATACCTTCATCCAGGATCCAGGAACTGATTAAAAGCTACAGGAAGCGACTAGAGGCTGTTATTTTTGCAAAAGGAGGATCTACTAAATATTAATGTCACTTTTCTGTTGAGGTGCCCATACTTTTGCACCGGTCAAATTTTGGTTTAATGCATATTGCACATTTTCTGTTAGTACAATAAACCTCATTTCAATCCTGAAATATTACTGTGTCCATCAGTTATTAGATATATCAAATTGAAATGGCTGTTGCAAACACCCAAATATTTAGAACTAAAAATGATTAAGATTAATAGGGGTGCCCAAACTTTTTCATATGACTGTATGTAGTGTAGAAACAATAACCGAGCAATTCCCAGGTCACCTTGAGGCCCGGGCTCCACATTGCAAAAACGCTGTGTTTTACAGTACCTGCAAAGTGAATGGAATTTTTCCTATTCCCATCCACACATTGGAGAAAAAAAAATCTGCAGCAGAAAAGCTGCATTTTCAAAAATGTCAATTATACCTACAGAAACTCTGGAGTTTTCTGTATAGGTATAATAGGGGCAGAAAATCCAGAGAGGAAAACTCTGTGAAATTGCAATGAAAAACTCTGTAGGAAAAATCACGATGCGTTTCTGCCGAGTTTTTCTTCCTCAGCGTTTTTTGCTGCGCTTCGCTACATGGGGTCTTAGCCTAAAGGGGTTAATCTACGAAGCATATTTATCCTTTATATTTAGGCTAAAAGATAAAATAGCTAATCGGTGGTGGTATGACCACTAAAACCCCCACCGATCCTGCAACCAGGGGTGTTTTAACTCTGTTGTTAATTCAGTCTGAATGCAGCCGTGCTGAATGTGGGCAAACCCCTGCTGGACAGGACACATCTTCGCTTCCATTTATTTCAATGGGAGTGCTGGAGAAAGCCAAATGCTGTACTTTGGTTATTTCTGTGGCTTCCATTGATATGAATGGAATCGTGAATGTATGGGGTATGCCCACTTTCAGCCTGGCTGCATTTGGACTGAATTCACAAAGAGGGTAAAGCACACTCATTTTCAGGATCAGTGTGGATGTTACCTGTCAGACCCCCACTATCCTAGGGATAGAGGATAAATATACTTTATGACATTAATCCCTTTAAATTCTGACAAAGTATTCAATACATTTAATACTGTAAACCACCCTAGTTGTATCTCTCCAATATTGTATTGCAATTGACTAAGCTCTCTTTCCCATCTAAGAAAGGCAGTATAATCTCACTATCTAAGATCCGAAAAAGAACATCAAATCTAGAAATGAAGGCTAAAAGTAAACAAAAATATACACGGCTCAAAAAAGTTAAACAAACACTTAGCACCAGGAAGTATGTTATCAGTCCAATATCCAGTATCTAGACAGTCCAATAAATTCGCCATTTTCTTGAAAGAGCCATTTTTATATGTTCATTTAAATATGCAAATAAGGCAGAAGTCAGAAAATACCAGGCTCACGTGCAGGAATACAGCAAGCAGCACCAACAAGTAGGAGCTTTCCGAGGTTTCATTTACAGTGGGCCTACTGGCAGGGAAAGGAAAGCAATAGGCTGCTATGAGGTGAGAAAGAAGCTACTTTTTCTTAATAAGATATATTACAAAGTTTTAATGTATTCACATGTACTTCTGATATATGAAAATACTTACAATAAAAGGTATGATTTAAAGAAATATATCTATAATAATATATCTAGTAATATAAACAATGCAATGCAAAAAATGGACTCAAATGGGTGAAGATTTATTCCAATGCAACGTTTTGGTCCTAAAGCTATAGGACCTTTCTCAAGCCTGTAGCTTTAGGACCGAAACGGTGCATTGGAATAAATCTTCACCCATTTGAGTTATAATTCTGGAGTGCTGTCCATTTTTTGCATTACTTACTTGGGATCATATGCCAGATCTTTAGGATTTGCACTGACCAGCCGAGTCAGGTTATTTTTTGGTGCTGCTCTGTACTTGGAATTTATAGTAATATAAACAGCCATGGTCCCCAATATAGCACAGATCACTATTGTCTAACTTCTAGAGCCAATATAAATTATTATGTTCATTTTATCCAACACTTTGCATTGATAGCAAAGCATTCCTAATCCAAAAATAATTATCATAAGATCACTTATGTATTGAGCAGGATTACTGCATCAGCAATCTTCCTTCTACTGTTCTGAGTGTATTATAATTGAAGCTACGAACAAGTGAACATTTACAGTCATAATCGAAGCAATCAAGCGTTGCAGATTCAGCATCACAGTAAATAAAAAAAAACTCAGAGCCCCAGGGGTGTCAGATGCCATTTTGTTCAATTGTTGTAATATAACATATTGAACCCAATAGTGGAACAAGTTAATGTAACCATTGCTTTCATATAAAAGGGGTGAAACCCACACTAATTTCTTGAATATAATAAGCAGTAGGGAATAGAGATGAGCAAACCTTGCAATGTTCAGTTCACGAATATTGGCATGGTTCAACCAGAAAATTTGCTTGCACTAAACTAGATGTGTTTTTTGTATTATACTCTGAGGTCTCCTCAGGTCCCAGAGTATAATAACTGGAGAGTGGAAAAGGTGTTTAAATATTTAAAAAAAAAAAATGCTCACATTTCCTGAACTTTGCAGCAATATCCTCTGGTGTTTTAGTTTTCTTCTGGGGCCCTCTGTCATCTTCTGCCAAATAATGCTATTAAGATGGAGAACAGTCCGAGAAGACCAGAACACCAGAGAATGCTGCAGTGGAGCCCAGGAAAGGTTAGTTATGTTGTTTTTTTTTTATTATTTTTAAACAGTTTTCTAGTCTAGAAAATGGCCAGTAAAATAGCAGCTGGGTGGCTGCCAGTTTGCTGGATTTGTGCAAATCCAACCCTCAGAATTTTGGATTTGTTAGAATACTAAATATTTCGGAAATTTGCCTCAAAGCCAGTTGATTACAAACAGGTTCACTGTCCCCTAGAAAGAAGGAATTAGCACCTTTGTTCCCAAAGGGATTTACTCTACCTATCATGAGATAATGAGAAATGGATGGGTACAATTACCCTTTATACCTATATGTGACAACATTCAAACATTGTAGATTTTTGGGGTGGGTGCTGCACCGAAAATCTTTAACAGTCCATAGTAGAATACATGATAATCAGGGTTTCAGAAGTGGATTTTAAAGTATGCTGCAGATTTTCACTTTGACCTCATGCCTATAAATCAATAGTACCGGTGAATATAAAAAACTTTGTAATATAGTTTATCAAAGAAATATGTTTCCTTCTCCACTCCACCAGGCTGTTTCTTTTTACATAGAAGTCTATAGCGGGGGAATAGGAGGTTGCAGGAAAAGATACAGAAGTATCTGCCTTTGCTAAACTCTGCTACACTATATCTTCAAGATAAAACTTTGCACAAAATAAGGCAAAAAATCAATTACCAGCTTCCTCCTCTACGTAACCTCTCCATAGACAAATGTATGTGAGCTGGATACGGAGATGGATTCTATATACAGTCATGGCCAAAAGTTTTGAGAATGACACAAATATTATATTTTCACATGATCTGCTGCCCTCTGGTTTTTATGTGTGTTTGTCAGATGTTTTTATCACATACAGAAATATAATTGCATTCATATTATGAGTAACAGAAGCTTATATTGACAGTTAGAATGAGTTAATGCAGCAAGTCAATATTTGCAGTGTTGACCCTTCTTCTTCAGGACCTCTGCAATTCTCCCTGGCATGCTCTCAATCAACTTCTGGACCAAATCCTGACTGATAGCAGTCCATTCTTGCAGAATCAATGCTTTAATTTTGTCTGAATTTGTTGGTTTTTGTTTGTCCACCCGTCTCTTGATGATTGACCACAAGTTCTCAATGGGATTAAGATCTGGGGAGTTTCCAGGCCATGGACCCAAAATCTCTATGTTTTGTTCCCTGAGCCATTTAGTTATCACCTTTGCTTTATGGCAAGGTGCTCCATCATGCTGGAAAAGGCATTGTTGAGCGCCAAACTGCTCTTGGACGGTTGGGAGAAGTTGCTCTTGGAGGACATTCTGGTACCATTCTTTATTCATGGCTGTGTTTTTAGGCAAGACTGTGAGAGAGCCGATTCCCTTGGCTGAGAAGCAACCCCACACATGAATGGTTTCAGGATGCTTTACAGTTGGCATGAGACAAGACTGGTGGTAGCGCTCACCTCTTCTTCTCCGAATAAGCTGTTTTCCAGATGTTCCAAACAATCGAAAAGGGGATTCATCAGAGAAAATGACTTTACCCCAGTCCTCGGCAGTCCACTCCCTGTACCTTTTGCAGAATATCAGTCTGTCCCTGATGTTTTTTCTGGAGAGAAGTGGCTTCTTTGCTGCCCTCCTTGAGACCAGGCCTTGCTTCAAGAGTCTCCGCCTCACAGTGCGTGCAGATGCACTCACACCTGCCTGCTGCCATTCCTCAGCAAGCTCTGCACTGCTGGTAGCCCGATCCCGCAGCTGAAACACTTTTAAGAGACGGTCCTGCCGCTTGCTGGTCTTTCTTGGGCGCCCTGGAGCCTTTTTGGCACCAATGGAACCTCTCTCCTTGAAGTTCTTGATGATGCGATAGATTGTTGACTGAGGTGCAATCTTTCTAGCTGCAATACTCTTCCCAGTTAGGCCATTTTTGTGCAGTGCAATGATGACTGCATGTGTTTCTTCAGAGATAACCATGGTTAACAGAAGAGAAACAATGATGGCAAGCACCAGCCTCCTTTTAAAGTGTCCAGTGGTGTCATTCTTACTTAATCATGACAGATTGATCTCCAGCCCTGTCCTCATCAACACCCACACCTGTGTTAATGGAGCAATCACTGAAACCATGTTAGGTGGTCCTTTTAAGGCAGGGCTGCAATGATGTTGAAATGTGTTTTGGGGGATAAAGTTCATTTTCTAGGCAAATATTGACTTTGCAAGTAATTGCTGTTAAGCTGATCACTCTTTATAACATTCTGGAGTATATGCAAATTGCCATTAGAAAAACTGAAGTAGTAGACTTTGTAAAAATTAATATTTGTATCATTCTCAAAACTTTTGGCCATGACTGTAAGTAAACAGTGGAGGTAAAGAGGAGGAAAGAAACTTAATAAGAGGTGAGGGAAACATTTCTTTAACCTCTTCCAACAAAATGACGTAATAGTACATAATGGAAAGATCGTGTTTCAGTTGTAAGAAATAGCTGACACATGCGTGTAACACCCGCAGCCAGAGCTGAGCTCTGATTGTAGGTGTTAACCCCTTAGATGCCATCAATCATGACCACAGCATCTAACAGGTTTTACTAGCAACCCTGCACCTGATCGCCTTCCCCCCCCCCGTACTGCATCCATCTTATTCAAAAGCCCATGTAAAAATATTTTTTAAATAATATAAAACACCACACATTTGGTAACGCTGAATCTGAAACAAAATGCACAATTAACCAAAACCATTAGTTAACCTGCAACCGTTGTAAAAAAAAAAAAAAAAAAAAAAAGCCAAAAGTAACAAATTTTTGCCATCTTTTCTCTCAAAATATGGAATAAAAGTGATCAAAAAGTCATACATAGCCCAATATGGTACCAATAAAAAGTAAAGCTCATCCTGCAAAAAAAAGAAAAAGGCCTCAACCTGCTCCATCAATAGAAAAATTAAATGTTACACTTCTCAGAAGATAGTGATGCAAAAACAATTTTCTTTTCTTAATGTATTTTATTCAGCAAAATTAGTAATGCATAAAAAAAATCTAGAGAAATTAGGTATAACCATAATTGTACCGACTCATAGAATAAAGGTAACATATTACTTATATGTTACCTTTATTTTTTTGTTAGGGCAAAAACATTTAAATATTAAAAAGCAATGCCAGAATAGATGTTTTGTTTCGACCCCCCTTATATGGCTACATCACCATAAAAATAAAAAACTATAGCTCGTACAAGAAAAAAAAAAAAAATCGCCAAATCTTTAGGACAAAACTACATACAGTGCCTTGCAAAAGTATTTGGCCCCCTTGGATTTTTTTTAACCATTTGCCACATTTCAGGCTTCAAACATAAGGATATAAAATTTTAATTTTTTGGTGAAGAATCAACAACAAGTGGGACACAATTGTGAAGTGGAACGAAATTTATTGGTTATTTTAAACTTTTGTAAAAAATAAAAAACTGAAAAGTGGGGTGTGCAATATTATACGGCCCCTTTACTTTCAGTGCAACAAACTCATTCCAGAAGTTCAGTGAGGATCTCTGAATGATCCAATGTTGTCCTAAATGACTGATGATGATAAATATAATCCACCTGTGTGTAATCAAGTCTCCGTATAAATGCACCTGCTCTGTGATAGTCTCAGGGTTCTGTTTAAAGCGCAGAGAGCATAATGAAGACCAAGGAACACATAAGGCAGGTCTGTGATACTGTTGTGGAGAAGTTTAAAGCCGGATTTGGATACAAAAAGATTTCCCAAACTTTAAATATCCCAAGGAGCACTGTGCAAGCGATCATATTGAAATGGAAGGAGTATCAGACCACTGCAAATCTACCAAGACCCGGCCATCCCTCTAAACTTTCATCTCAAACAAGGAGAAGACTGATCAGAGATGCAGCCAAGAGGCCCATGATCACTCTGGATGAACTGCAGAGATCTACAGCTGAAGTGGGAGAGTCTATCCATAGGACAACAATCAGTCGTACACTGCACAAATCTGGCCTTTATGGAAGAGTGGCAAGAAGAAAGCCATTTCTCAAAGATATCCATAAAAAGTCTCGTTTAAAGTTTGCCACAAGCCACCTGGGAGACACACCAAACATGTGGAAGAAGGTGCTCTGGTCAGATGAAACCAAAATCGAACTTTTTGGCCACAATGCAAAACGATATGTTTGGCGTAAAAGCAACACAGCTCATCACCCTGAACGCACCATCCCCACTGTCAAACATGGTGGTGGCAGCATCATGGTTTGGGCCTGCTTTTCTTCAGCAGGGACAGGGAAGATGGTTAAAATTGATGGGAAGATGCATGGAGCCAAATACAGGACCATTCTGGAAGAAAACCTGTTGGAGTCTGCAAAAGACCTGAGACTGGGACGGAGATTTATCTTCCAACAAGAAAATGATCCCAAATATAAAGCAAAATCTACGATGGAATGGTTCACAAGTAAACGTATCCAGGTGTTAGAATGGCCAAGTCAAAGTCCAGACCTGAATCCAATCGAGAATCTGTGGAAAGAGCTGAAAACTGCTGTTCACAAACGCTCTCCATCCAACCTCACTGAGCTCGAGCTGTTTTCCAAGGAAGAATGGGCAAGAATTTCAGTCTCTCGATGTGCAAAACTGATGAAGACATACCCCAAGCGACTTGCAGCTGTAATCGCAGCAAAAGGTGGCGCTACAAAGTATTAACTTAAGGGGGCCGAATAATTTGGCACGCCCCACTTTTCAGTTTTTTATTTTTAACAAAAGTTTAAAATATCCAATAAATTTCGTTCCATTTCACGATTGAGTCCCACTTGTTGATTCTTCACCATAAAATTAAAATTTTAGATCCTTATGTTTGAAGCCTGAAATGTGGCAAAAGGTTGAAAAGTTCAAGGGGGCTGAATACTTTCGTAAGGCACTGTATATCAGGGGGCACCACAGATTTAGAGTGTACAAGGTAAAAGACACCAGAAGTGATCCCAAAAGTGATCCCCCCAATCATAGAAGCTACTGGGAAAATACTAGGAAATTTGTTGTACCCAATGTACTCCATATAGCTTTTCACCATCCTCTGTGTATTCACATCTATGAAAACTAATGCTCACTATGCCCCTTGATAAATTCTTTTTCAAAATGCGGTCACTCCCTAGGGGATGCCACTTTATTGGCACCTCAGGGCTCTGAAAACATGACAGGCGTACATAAACCAAACAATCTAAATCTGCACTACAAAAGTCACAACTCCTTCCTGTCTGTGCCCTGCTGTGTACTCAAATTGCAGTTTATGCCCACATGTATGACACTTTTGTACCTAGAATAATGTACTTAATAATGTCATATGTGTGTATAAACTGCTGTTTGGGCACAGAGATGGGCACTGAAGGAAAGGAGTGCTATTTGGTTTCTGGAGCTCAAATTTAGATGATTTGATATTTGAACACCATGTCACCTTTGCAAAGCCCCTGAAATGCCAGTAAAATGGAATCCCCTGACATGTGACCCCATTTTGGAAACCACACCCCTGAAGGAATTTAACCAGAGATGCAGTGAACATTTTTAATGCCAAAGTGTTACATTAATTCATTTTTTAGAAATGAGTGCACAGCTGATGGTGGAAAGTGAAAATGGCAATTTTTCCAGAAAATTTGCAACATATCAGGCACTGAAATGGCGTATCTCAGGAAAAATCAGCTGTACATTCATTCCTAACTCTAAAGTAATGCAATGCTCAAGGGTTAAACATTCTCTTTATAACCCTTGATAAATCCTTTGAGGGGTGTAGTTTCCAAAATGGGGTCACATGTCTGCGGATTCCACTTTACTGGCAATTCAGAGGCTCTGAAAAAGAGGCATGATGTCCAAAAAACAAATAGCACTCCTTTCCTTCTGTGCCAGGCTGTGTGCCCAAACAGCAGTTTATACCCATATGTGATATTGTTAAGTAAATTATTCTGGGTACAACGTTGTCATACATGTGGGCATAAACTGCTGTTTGACCCACAGCAGGATGCATATGTGAAGGAGCACTATGTGCTTTTTAGTGTGCAAACTTAGATTGTTTGGTTTTTAGATGCCATGTCATGTTGGCAGAGACCCAAAAATGGCCCCTACAAAATGGGGAATTTCCGGGGATCTGCAAAAACAACAAATCGTCAAGAAACCAGTCCCATTAAATCTATACTCCAAAAGCTAAAAAGCACAGAGCTCCTTCCCTTCTGAGTCCTGCTGTGTTCCTAAAAAGCAGTTTACACCCACATATACAAGTTTTGTACCTAAGAGAACCTACTTAAAAGGTTTAGGAATACCTACCTCTGTTGACACAACCTAGGCACAACATATTGGGCATTAAAATGGCCTATTTCTTTAAAAATGTTGATTTTCACTTTGAACGGTAATTTTTGGAAAGCACTCTTGGGCTCAAAATTATAATAATACTCCCTGAGGATGTAGATTCTAAAATGGGGTCATATTTTGGGGGTGAATTATTTATTTTATCTCAAGGCCTCTGCAAATGCCGCCAATGCAATGTAAATGTCCAAATTAGGCCTCAAATGCACATGTTGCTCTTTCACTTCTGAGCCCTGTCGTATTTCCAGGCAAAAGATTAGGGCTGCATGTAGGACGTTTCCAAAATCATGAAATATAGTATAAAAACTGGAAAGCTGACCTTTCACAGTGCCATGAGCTGGGTATGACACTGAAATAGCATATGTCTGGGAACATATCAATTTTCATTTTGCATCATCCATTGCATATTTCTTTTTGGAAACCATATCTTGGGTCAAAATGCTCACTATACTCTTTGCTTTTTTTTTTTCCAAATTTTTCGGACTGACTGACCTTCATTTCTTAAAGTAATGATGGCCACTCGTTTTTCTTTACTTAGCTGCTTTTTTCTTGCCATAATACAAATTTTAACACTCCATTCAGTAGGACTATCAGCTGTGTATCCACCTGACTTCTGAACAACACAACTGATGGTCCCAACCCCATTTATAAGGCAAGAAATCCCACTTATTAAATCTGACAGGGCATACCTGTGAAGTGAAAACCATTTCAGGTGACTACCTCTTGAAGCTCATCAATGAATGCCAAGAGTGTGCAAAGCAGTAATCAAAGCAAAAGGTGGCTACTTTGAAGAACCTAGAATATAAGACATATTTTCAGTAGTTTCACACTTTTTTGTTAAGTATATAATTCCACATGTGTTAATTTATAGTTTTGATGCCTTCAGTGTGAATCTACAATTATTATAGTCATGAAAATACAGAAAACTCTTGGAATGAGAATGTGTGTCCAAACTTTTGGTCTGTACTGTACATTCCTTTTCTGTGGCACAGAATGAAATGCCTTTTAACCCTTTCCCAACATCCGCTGTAATAGTACGGCGGATGTCAGTTATTTAAATATGGCGGCTGCTCAGAAGCTGAGCAGCCGCCATAGCCACTGGGTCTCTGCTTTGTGATACTTTGTGATCCCAGGCATTAAGGCCTTCGGCACCTCGATCAAAGCTCCATTTTGTTGTGGATTGTCAGCTGTTACATTATAATGAGATCTAGATATGGTGATCCATTGCCAAGACAGCCTGGAGCCTAGGCTTGTCTGACATACAGATCTATTGCAAGCTATAATGTGCAGACTTTAGTAGAACTTCCAGTATTCTACAATGAATTGCAATATATTAGCATCACAATGCATTGTATTAGTGATTAGACCACCTGGGATTCAAGACCCCTAGAGAGTCTAAAAATAAAAGTAAAAAAAAAAAATATTAAAATTTTAAATCATCCCTTTCCCTAGAACACATATAAAAGTACATAAAAAAGTTAAACACAAACTTAATCAAAAGAGCCAAACCGCCGTTTTTCTGCTGTTTCACCTCTCTTAAAAAATGTAATAAAAAGTAAATCAAAGCAATAGACATTCTCCAAAATGGTACAAATAAAAAATACATCTGGCCCTCCAAAAAAAGATACCTTATGCGTCCCTGTACATAGCCATAGAAAAAAAGTTACAGGTTGTCAGAATATTTTTTTTTTGCAAAATTTTGGAAGGGGTTAAAATGTAAAAAAAAATATAAATTTGTTATTGCCAGAATCATACTAACCCATAGAATTCAGGTAACGTCATTTTGGCTGCACCGTGAACACTGTAAAAACAAAGCCCATAAGAATGTCACAGTTTTTCTCCAATTTCACCCCATTCAGAATTTTTTTCCAGTTTCTCAGTACATCGTGCAAAACATTAAATGGTATCATTACAAAGTACAATTTGTCCCACAAATATTAAGCCCTCATATGGCCCTGTGAACGGAAAAATAAAAAAAAAGCTATGGGGTTTGGAAGGTGGGGAGTCAAAGGTGAAAATCAAAAATTAAAAAAATGCATGCGATGGGAAGGGGTTAAAAGTCCAGATACAGAAGCTGATCAGATTAGTCTAATAGGACTGATCCCTTAAAAGCCCATGATGATTCTGCATTTTACAGTACCAGCAAAGTGAAGGAGATTTTGGGATTTTTTTTTTTTTTTTTTTGTCAATTATACCTGTGGAAATGCTGTCGTTTTCCCTATAAATTTAATAAGGGAAGAAAAACCGCAGAGAAAAATGCAGCAAAAACGCAAGGGAAATGCTGCAGAAAAAATTCAATGCATTTCCGTGACGTTTTTTTCTGCTGCATTTTTTAGCTGTGTTCCCCATTATGGGGCCTTAGCCTTATACAGTTATTTTAATCAAAATACTTCTTTATACCCAAAATAGAAATTAAATATAGCATCCTATAGTTTTCTGCTCACCTTTTTACTTCATTTTGACCTGGATAATGTCTATGGAATAAAGCTGATATTTTTTGCAAACTGAAACAATACAAGATATAATGATATATTTGCATCAATAGAACTATAACCTAATATTGACATCACAATATTCTCTATACTCTATGATAAGATCGTACACTCCTCTACCTGCTGTGCAATCATGTTTATTATTGGCATCAACAATGAGAAGTCAGATTGGAACTGAAGTAGTAGAAGAACAGAGATGGTACCTGCTTCTGACATTTCCCACTTTCTGTACAAGTCTCCATGTGCAATTACTGAACAATAGAGACATCTAGAGGATTTACATGGCATTCACAAGACTAGAAACTAAGCAGTAAAGTAGTACTCTGAGACTTTCCCTATAGACTATACTGGCTTTTATAAGACGCAAGTGCAGTGTCGGAAGGAGTAAGGATATCATTTGCCCACAGTACATTAAATAATAGTACTGTATATGTTTCCTTTTTGTACGATTTGATGTAGTCTGTATGATAACTCTAGCAAATGTTTTTTCAGTATTCATGTTTTCTGCATGTGACATCATTGGTTTCACAGTATGCTGTTGTAAGGTGGTGCAGATGTGCAGTCCTGACTGTGCCTGGAAGTAGAGTGTAAGCACTGTGCTAGCATGTTAGTGCACCACAACTTGGCATAGTCTTGTTCATTGGTTATGGCATAACATGTGTTAGGATGTACTTGCACTAGGTTGTATGATGTGTTATATACATGTACAGTATATGTCTCCTTATGTTAGGTCATTGTTCTGGCATTTTCTGAAGACTGGATCATACAATGATTCTTTAGGGGTGGAACTAAGTTAAGGGGGTTATCTGTGCTTCTTAAGGGGCAAGATGTAGAATTCTTGCAGGAGCAGTGTAATAGTGACGCTCTGTGCTTGCCGGCTTACTATTCCTCTTATGCTACGTTCACATCTGTGTTCAGGTTTCCATTTGTGGGGTCCGCTTGGGGACTCCACGAACAGAAACCTAATAGGCTTAAAAATTACAATAATGGGGACCGCCGGGTTTTTCGGCCGGTTTCCGCCCGAAAAAGGCAGAAAAATGTGTATCTGCATATTTTAAGCGGATTCGGGGACAGAAACCCCAAACGTAGATCAGGCACAGGTGTGAACCTAGCCTTAGCAGACGTAGCTGCTACCTTACCACTGCTTCACATTGCGCAGTTCCTGTTTCTCCAGTCTGCTACATACTTCTGGTGCTGAGGCAGCTAGTCTTTCCCATAAGGTAGACAGGTCCCTCCTTCTTGCAACTTGTAAGATTAACAAATACACCTGAGAGCTCTCCTCAGCCAATTGCAAGCAGCCCCTGCCTACTTTAGTCTGCTCTGCCCTCACTACAGTGTCCGAGCAATATTGGCTCTTATGTTTTAGATTCTGTGAGGGTTTCTTGGTACTACACTGCTCTTAGATTCTCGTTTATTGACCTTGTCTTGTTTACTTTCTATTTTATTGATCCTGTTCTGCATTCCTTCCCGTATATAACCTCTTCCTATCTTTGACTTGTGAATCTGAACTGCCTGTCCTGACCCTTTAGCTTGTTTATGACCTTACTCTCCTGCTGCCTGCCACAGACATTCAGTCCATACTTGATGACTTTTTTGCCTGACCCTGAGATGTACAAGCCGGCATCTCTCTGGCCTTGGCCAGTTGCCACTTACACCGGGACCACACCAAGGGGTAGTTACCTGGTATCCTCCTCACAGTAAAGAACAGATCCTCTTTTGGGGGTTAAAGAGAGAAAACTGGATATGCTACTACATATGAGACAACAACCCCGGTAGTAGCCCAAAGCCAAGCTGGTTAGGTGGCACAGAACTGCTTGCAGGAGGCAACATCTAGCAAAACCAGGCAAGCAAGGAGAACCCTGTACACAGTTTGTAAAAAGGATACTTCTGCCTAGACATCAGCCAGTTCAGTGAACCGGTGCACTTCAGCAAACCCCTGGTGATCAGTGGTTTGAGTCCAAGTCCAGTGGTCATGTGGTGCATCCTGCGACAGCAGCACTGTATTATTTGCCGACACATCCCAGAGACCTGTACGAGATATGCTAACATTACACTGTGTATATACCTTGTGATGATCTGCTGTATCAAAACATCTACAGTAAACAGGAAAAACAGTGTGAAGCCGGGTGACCTGCAGGGGGGCTCCATGAGTGTCTAATCTGCACATCAGCTGCCTTAGAAGGAGCAATGATCATCATATTGCCACCATCCCGGAGCTGGCTGCCCACCGGTGCCTATTACAGTGATATAGAGTTAAACATTAGGTTAGACAATATTACAGAATAAAAGCCCATATCTTTCTTGAGCTAGATATAATTTAGAATAGAAAATATTACTTGCTATATGCCTTTAAGAAAAAAAAAAACACTATAAATCATGGTGAAGGTGATTCACTGTCTTAAATGATTTTATTTTTGCATCCCGGTCACGAGGTTTGCAGCCTACAGAGATAATCATCATTTTATATACACTGTACTCAATTATATGATAGGCTTCTCATCCACTAAAGGCCATCTAGGAGCCAATCTCCCATAATGATTGAAGTGCAGTTCAAAGAACATTCAGTCCCAGTTCATGTACCTATTATCGCTCCAGCCATATTATTAATAAAATCATATGAATAAACTTTAATCCCTGTCACCTCAGCTTTAGGACCGCTGGCCTCATAGGTCAATCATTGCTTTTATAGAACATATTTACTGCATTAAATACATGATAAAAGGCAGGTTATACATTTTAGCATGAATACTAGTGCACTTAGTGTTCATCACATATACAAATAGAATACAAATCAGATTTTTCACTATCAGCAACTATAAATCTCTGAAAAGCAATTTTTCCAACATGACTGTATAACCTTAAAATT
Organism: Leptodactylus fallax; assembly: GCA_947044405.1. Taxonomy (NCBI): domain Eukaryota; kingdom Metazoa; phylum Chordata; class Amphibia; order Anura; family Leptodactylidae; genus Leptodactylus; species Leptodactylus fallax. The sequence goes on from CAMRHE010000021.1 coordinate 11,768,086, forward strand.
GGAACAGATAGCATTTTTAAATGCAGCGTTTTAATGGGGGAAGTGTCTTCCTGTCCCCAATAATAAAATAATTAAACTTTCTAATATATTCCTCTCACTCTTGTATACTGCTCCCATGCCAGGTTCCAGTTAGCTAAATCTCCCTGCCACGTTTTGTGGCTGCACTGCTGCAGTGATGTCACTGTGGATGACATATCACCATGGTGGGCAGTCACTGTCAATTGTCATCACTCCACATGTCATCTCTGTGGATGAAAACAATAAAGGCAGAATATTAAAAAATGATTATTTTGTGAAACAAAATCCCTTTTACTTTCAATTCTCTGAGCAGCATCCACACAAATCTCTCTGCTAGATTGGTACAATGTATCTATTTGGAGTCTACGATGTTTAGCTCATCAGGCCATTGTCTTATAATCGTATCCACTTCTTCTGTATAGTTTTCAGTCTTTGGATGTAAATAAGAAAGTTTTCAACCACTGTCAGCAAAAAATCAGGCCAAGAAATAGCACATTCTTTTTTTCTCTGATCTTTTACAAGGACCATTAAAATATCAGTCATGTGAATACTGTAGATCCATTAAAGTCTATGGTCTATGTGAAGTCCTGTCGTGTGAATTAGGCTATACTATATTAGGAACCTAGGGGTGACAGATATTACTGCCTGTGTTCTTGTTGTATATTCTTACATTTTCATAAACAGGCCCACATATACTAATAGCTAGATAGTGCAAACTTAGACAAGTAGTCTGAAAATTCACCAGATTTATCACAATCACTGATGCTGGATTATAAATCTGGCATATCTTTAGACCGTGTAGTCTACGTTCATACCACCATCTCATTGGCTTATTTTCAGCCAGGATTTTACAATACATTTTTGGCGCATTGTGGTGTATTTAAGTCCCTCCCCCTTTTTTGAGAATTCACACTCACACGTTTAGTAAGCCTAAAAATTTTAGCCAAAACTAGATGAACCAAGAAGTGCTACATTGCGCCAAAATGCACTACATTGTGCCAAAGGTGCAACACAGTATCTAATTGTAATCTCAGTAGTAAATCTGGGCCACAGTATATTTCCTTTCAAAGCTTGCCACTTTGTTTAGTAGTTTATAGTCCCACAGTTTACCTAGAAACTGAGAATGTATTATACAGTAAGCATAATATTTATTTAATGCTTAAGAATAATTATCATATGTATCTTCTTACACAGGTGACAGAAATCAAAGACAGATTGAAGATTTCAAAGAAAATGTGGTCCACTTTACCACAATCTATCTGTAAGGAAGAGAGAATAACAGGAGGAGAGTCCAACCAAGAACAGTGCTGGAATGGTCACAGCAAAGCTCGGTAATTAGAATGACAAGTAAATGTGATAGATTTTACAGTATTTCTGTATTGGAATGCACTTATTCATTTATGTGAAAAAAAAGGATTAGGGGTATTGCTAAGACTAGGTTCACATCTATCCTTAGCAATACTATAATCAATCAGAAAAAAACTATCTGAACCACAGCCAGACCACTAAAACAGCGGTTACACACATGGTATACAAGGGTGTCCAAAGCTTTAAAACTGAGAGGTAGAGAAAAAAAAGTCCTCTGTGCAGAACCTAGCTTTTAGATACAGGTAAATGTACCAAATGTCTGAATGTTGACCCATTGTAGATGTCACATTTTTTTTCTTTTTAAGGTAAACATGTTTTGTTTTTTTTTATAAAACAATTTTTATTGGTTTTGCAGGAGAAAGATACAAGTATACAGGGATGATACAGCAGGACATATAACAATATGGTAGAATGACAAAGTGGAAAGCGTATTATAGCACAGTGGCCATCCAGTAGAAAGAGTGTGACGTTTTGGATCGGGGCCAAACAAACCATCGTAAACATGGTTTTATGCAGTGGAGGTTTTATACAGATTTAAAAGCCTAAACCAAGAGTGGTTTGGAAAAAAAGAGAAGTAGAATTTGTCATTTCTAGGTTCTCACCCTTTATCATTCACACCCGGTATTGTCATCAAAAACTGGATCAAAAAATCTGAACATGTGTCCTTACCCTCAAGGCAGATTGACTCATGGCTGGGTTTTTTGTTTTCTTTTTACTTTTCTAAGTGCCCACTTTCCTTTCAGCCACTTCGTCCTTGCTCCCTATTATACAATGCAACATTATTAATTGATCGAATGAAGCAGATTCCGTTAGAATATAAGCTATTGTACATGTTTATAAATGGCTACACAGCATAGTATAACTGATGAAAGTGACTAACAAAATTCAATAAACTTTGATAGATGGTAAAAACTGATAAATAGAAAAATACAAGCTTGAAAAACAATAAGAGAGTGCTTACCGGCCTGCTCATTTGTCAGCGATTTAACTAGCGGCACCTAGTATAGAGAGTCCTTGAGATGATTTACTCACTATGGTCTTTTTTAACATTAGTGATGATTATATTTGGGAGAAGGGGCAGTTCATCATTAGAAATGAAAACAAGCATCATAAAACAGCATCCTGCAAAAATAAATCCATTCAATCAAGTGCTATTATAACATTTAATCTATCAGATGTTTTTAATGGAGCAAATTTTCATGCTGAGAAATTATTCATGATATTGAACTGTGTCGCTCTCATGAAATGCAACTGAGAGCTCCACAACGATAAGTGATCTCACACAGATTAATGTTCTTTACATCCTGTGTGATGGGAAAATGAAAGCAGAAGAGGAGAAAGCAGATGGATTTCTAAAAAATTTACCCAGCCATTGAATTCTCAACTGCAGCCACAAATTATAGTAATACATAGCATGATCAAATCTCTTTATTTCATTTTTACAAGTGCACTTGCTGTGAAATTATTGTAATACTTAAATGGACTTTTATCTAGTTCTGTACTACACTGACAAATGTCCAAATGTGAAAAATGAAGAAGCTTGCCTAAGAGACAAGGCCTGACCTCTGTGCTCCAAAACAGAATGGTTGCCAACATAAGAAATCCTTGAAAAAGAAAGACAGGATCCTGTCATCCAGAACTGTGCTTCCTTAGAAATTGACTTTTATGAAATTAACTACAGTTTGACTTTCCAGGTATCTGCCTGAAGTCATGACGGATGGCCTGATAAATCAGATCAATAATCCGGAGGTGGATGTAGACATCACAAGGCCGGACACATTTGTAAGACAGCAAATAATGGCACTACGAGCAATGACAAACAAGCTGAGGAATGCTCTCACTGGGAATGATGTTAATTTTCAAGATACAAGTAAGTTGTAGAAGTTTTTATGAACAAAGTGAGTGGTTTTAAGTGGTTACTGTCCTTTCAAGAAATTTTGCATAAATCAATAGTACAGGCAAATTTAAGAAACAGAAACTTTGTAATCTACTATAGTTTATCAGACTCATGCCCACCTCCTTATTCTTAATCCTGTTTACTCTCATATCCTCTGCTAAACGCATCTTGGTCTCCTAAAACATAATGTCACTTGTAATATTAGCCACCATTCCCTTGGTCCATGCCAAAGCAGGCATCTCAGAATTGCATTTAGAAGAGGCATAATTCATTTCTGAGACCATGCAGTAGCAAGAAAGAGGAGGGAGAGGGAGGAGGAAGATCAAAAGAAAGAGAAAGGAACAGAAAGATACACACAGACTTTTGCATCTAATAGTGAGTTTTCTATTCTACCCCAAGTGCTTTATTCACATCAATGCCATTCAGTACGTCTCTGTAATGCTCCCCATGCTGCTTAGGAGCGAGAGATAGATGCGGGTCCCAGAAGTGGGACCTGCATCTACTGAACATTAATGGTCTTTCCTGTGGATATACCATAAATGTCCTGGATGGGAATACCCATTTAATAAAACACTGGAGCAAGTAACCCTAAAACAGCAGTACTATAAATTGAAGCTAGTCCAAACTTCTTCAAACCCAAATAAAATAAAGAATAATCTGATTTTTTTATATGAACTTTGACTAAACTTAATACATCATTGTCAAGAAATACATGGTTTGCAATGCTACAAAGCACCCTATGATCTAATAGAAATACTACCTGAATTGGAAACAGTGTTGGAAATCCTTCATCTTTTTTTGTTCTTTTTGGATACCAAAAAGGGGTAGGCCCTAGGGGTAGGCCATGTGGCTGCTTCAGAGCCCTTAGTGAGAGAGGACCTTTCTCTGGCTGGTCCTATCCACATTACAGGTAAGAACCTGTACAGGAATGCACTCTTCAGGGGTACTGCATTGTTAGCAAACACGGAGGTAGGGTAAAGTCAGAAGAGGCAAGGAAAGAGAGTGGGAGGTGGAACAAGCAGTTTCCAGTTATCCTGCAAGGCAAAAGCTTGGACCATTATGGCAAATGCTCAATTATCGCCAAGATAAATTATGGCCTTCATAACACTATTCCATTAAAATTAATTGAAGTTGTCCACATGTGGTTTAGTATAGATATATTATGAGTAGTAGTAACAGTAAAGCTAACCATACACCTTAGCTGTAAGTCACATATTTCCTCCTAACCCACCTTTCCCATACACATTCACATTTGGCTTAGCCAAGTGTGCATCTACACTCACTGCAGAAACGGTATAAGCAGCTTCTAGACAACTTTGGCAGTTTTCTCCTGTAAGAACAGCATTTTTGCCATATTGAAATCTAATATGTCTAATCCTTTATTTCCAATTTAAGGCTAAGAACCCACATTGTGGAAAAGTTGTTTTTTTTTGTTGCGGAATTTTCTTGCCTTTTTTTGAGCCAAAGCCAAGAATGAATTTAACAGAAGGGAGAAGTATAAGAGCTTCCTTGATGTGTTTCCCATTCATTTTCAAGCCACTTTTGACTTTGACTCAAAAAACACAGTAAAATCTGCAACATATAAAGCAGTTGTACTGCAACGTGGGACCTTAGCCTAAAGGTTTTACATATAATGTTTAACTGCTCCAGATTACGGACCACACAATTGGTGCTGACAAGTTTACTCCTACTGTACATCAATTTTGGATCCCACTGATGTTACAGTAAATTACAATTTGGAAGATGTGTTGTCTACAATGGATTAAGTCACACTATTATTCTATAAATCAGCAATTTCCAACTGGGTGCCATCGGTATCCTAAGCCGATGTAGTTAAACAGAACGATGCAGCAGGAAGGCTGTAGCTTTCTGCTCTATTACTCAGGCATGAGCTAGTAATGCCTGCTGAAGACCTGCTGCATCGATCTGCAGAGGAGGAGGATCACAGGGATTCGGGGACCGAGGATGGGTAAGTGCTTTTTGTTTTTTATTTATATAGCACAACTATAGTGTGGGGCCACTGGGGGGCATTATTAGTTGTCAGGGGGCTACTGGGGGACATTATTAGTTGTCAGGGGGCCACTGGGGGACATTATTAGTTGTCAGGGGGCTACTGGGGGACATTATTAGTTGTTAGAGGATCACTGGGGGACATTGTTGGTTGTCTGGGGGCTACTGGGGGACATTATTAGTCAGGGGGCCACTGGGGGGGACATTATTACTTGTCTGGGGGTCACTGGGGGATATTACTTTTCAGGGGGGCCACTAGAGGACATTATTAGTTGTTAGGGGGCCTCTGGGGGACATTATTACTTGTCAGGGGGCTACTGAGGGGCATTATTACTTGTCTGAGGGCCGGGGGACATTACTAGTTGTCAGGGGGCCACTGGGGGACATTATTAGTTGTCAGGGGGCCACTGGGGGACATTATTAGTTGTCAGGGGGCTACTGGGGGACATTATTAGTTGTTAGAGGATCACTGGGGGACATTGTTGGTTGTCTGGGGGCTACTGGGGGACATTATTAGTCAGGGGGCCACTGGGGGGACATTATTACTTGTCTGGGGGTCACTGGGGGATATTACTTTTCAGGGGGGCCACTAGAGGACATTATTAGTTGTTAGGGGGGCTCTGGGGGACATTATTAGTTGTCAGGGGGCCACTGGGGGACATTATTACTTGTCAGGGGGCCTCTTGGGGACATTATTACTTGTCTGGGGGCTAGTGGAGAACATTACTACTTGCCTGGGAGCAACTAGGGAGTATTACTACTTGCCTGGGGGTCACTGAGGAGCATTATTAGATGTCTGGGGGCCACCAGGAAGTATTATGAGGTGTCCTGGGGCCAGTGGGTAGAATTATTAGGTTCTGGGGGCCACTGGGGGACATTAATACTTATCTGGGGGCCACTGAAGGACATTTTTATTTGCCTGGGGGCTACTGAAGAACATTACTACTTGCCTGGGGTGTCACTGGGGAGTATTACTACGTGCCTGGGGGCCACGGGGGAGCATTATTAGGTGTCTGAGGGCCAGTTTGGAGCATTATTAGGTATCTGGGGGAAACCGGGGAGCATTATTAGGTGTCTGGAGGCCAGTGGGTAACATTATTAGGTGTCTTGGGGCCAGTGGGGAGCATTATTAGGTGGCTGGAGGCCAGTGGGTAGCATTATTAGGTGTCTGGGGGCCACTGGGGAGCATAATTTGGTGTCTGGGGGCCACTGGGAAGCATTATTATGTGTCTGAGGGCCACTAGGGAGCATGTATTGCATGGTGGGCCACTGGGGAGCATAATACTATGTGGAGCCACTAAGGGAGCTTGGTGATAGTAAAAGGTGAATTTTTGTATGTGCTTGGTGGAAAGTATGGGATGGTGTAGCTTTGAGGGTGCATTCATATAGTGCAGTTGTGATGCAGTTACAAAACTGCAACAGAAAAAAAGCAGTGTAGTGGTTCTAGCTGTAATTTAAAAAACTGTGGTAAAAAAAAACATATCAAAACTGCAGTTTTTTGTCTTGTGGTAAAAATTATTTGGTAGAGGTGCCTCAAGGAATTTTTTTTTTTCATGAGTGCCCCGAGTATGAAAAGGTTGGGAAACACTGCTATAAATCAAATCATTGATATAGTACAAGAACATTGAGTAATGGCCTCTGACATGTACGAAAGAACACTTATTCATTTCTAGGTTTAATCTACAGTAATACTAGCATTCTATATATTACTCTCAATAATGCTGAATGTTTAAAAAGACACATATGTATAAGATGTTACTATTAGACATGAATTGATATTTGTTTTTTTCTCCTTAAAGGTGAAGAAACAAGCGGCTCAGGGAGTGGCAGTGGCTGCACCGATGACATCTGCCCCACAGAATTTGACTACATCACCACAGAAGCTCTACCCTTTGAGCCAGACAGGAGAGAGCTGGAATATTCTGCAGCACCCGCTTTTAAACAGTCGCTCACTGTACTGTTCACATCAATTGTCCTAGTACTCGGGAGACAATGGAGATAATCCAAACATTTCCAGGACAAAAACAGAAACTGTTTTAGTTATGAAAATAGTTAATTATCTTCTTTTTAATACACGCCTGGACAATGGACCATTACCCTTCAAATGCTGACAATTTTCTACGTACATTCTTCTGATCTATATCCCAGTGTCTTTGTTTCTTTACTCCAGCAGAAATCTCACTCCAGATGTTCCTTAAATAAATGTCTTCATTCCCAGAAACTTTATAGTATCAGATTCTATGGGTATAAGAAAATATATGGATTTACCTGTATCTATCTATTAAGAATTTTCTGGGCACATACTCATTATGAATTTGCTGTGGAGATACAGTACACATACAATATACACTGACTACTGGATAATTATATGATTTATTTATAATATATCTATTTTATATTATGTGGAATAAGTTATAAATTATGTTCTTTTATCATGAATGATAACTACCAATTTAGGTATTCATTTTTAATGAATATGGTTATATCTGCTCAGCTTCAGTTTACTTTTTAATTTGTAAGTTTGACTAAAATATTTTTTTTTCTGTTATTTTTCAAGGGGGGGCTGTATTAATTAAAAAAATATTTAGGAAAAAATGCCTCCTAATAGGGCTACATGTGGGAGATGCATATTTTGCTCCAAAAATAAGGTCAGAAAGCACATGGAGCGGGACAGTCCCGATTTTACACTGCTGTCCCACGGTCCCGCATAGCTTACAAATTGTCCCGCTATGCCCCTGAAGTGTTTTGCTATTAACAAACTTTATTAGGGTAGGGTAAAGGCTAAATGGTAGATGCTAAATCCTAGTGGCTAAAGGACCTTTGATGACGTCATGACCATGTGATCAGACTCTTGTGTGGATGGAGCTATTCTGGATACTGCTGGACAGTGTGATGTTACACAGAGGAAGCTGCTGGGAACGAGAGTGATCAAAGATGAGGATAGAAGAGACAGCATGTGTGACCAAGAGGGGGGAACTGGGGCAGATGTAGGTGGCAGTTAAACTGAAGGCAGATGAACGGGCAATTAAATTGAAGGCACTTGAAGGGAGCAATTAAACTGGTGGCAGATAAAGGGAGACATTAAATTGTTGGTAGATGGAGAGGGCAATTAAACTGGTGGCAGATGAACGGGCAGTTAAACTGAAGGCAGGTGAAGGGGGCATTAAGCTGGTGGCAGATAAAGGGGGACATTAAATAGGTGGTAGATGGAGGGGACAATTAAACTGGTGGCAGATGAAGGGGGGCATTAAGCTGGTGACAGATGAAGGGGGGACATTAAATTGGTGGCAGATGAAGGGGTAACATTAAGATGGTGGCAGATAAAGGGGGGCATTAAACTGGGGGCAGATGGAGGGTGACATTAAACTGGGGGCAACTGTAGGAGGACATTAAATTGTGGGGGGTAGCTGGAGGGGGACATGTCTACCTCCAGCTGCCCCATAGTTTAATGTCCCCCTCCAACTACCCCCACTGTTTAATGTCACCCTCCAGCTGCCCCATAGTTTAATGTCCCCCTCCAACTACCCCATAGTTTAATGTCACCCTCCCACTACCCCCACTGTTTAATGTCACCCTCCAGCTGCCCCAGTTTAATGTCCCCCTCTAGTTTCCGCCAGTTTAAACTGGGGCACGAGGAGAGGGACTTAATACTGTGGGGTAATTGGAGGGGAACATTATAATGTGAGGGCATATAATGTTAGGGTGACTGTAGGAGCATTATACTGTGTGGGGGCACATGGAAAAATAGATGAGAATGGGCAGAGTCAATGTAGAAGTGGGTTGAACTAAATTTGCCGTGGCGTACATAGCGCGCTGCATATTTTGTCCCTCTTTCTGTCCTTTGAAAGTTGGGAGGTATGCATGGAGTGCGACCATGGCTGGCTAGAGCCTAGGCCCACCTGCACATGGAGGTGTTACACAGTTAACTCTTTCTTTACAGTTAACTCCAAGACTTCTGATGCCCAAATATTCAGAGCAGAATTTCACTTTTTTTTTTTATTTTTTATTTTATACTTTGGTCAAATAATTTTGTTGTTGTTTTTAGGGCACAATGGGGCTTTAACATTGTAGCAAGACAGAATGAGCATTTATTTGTTTTAGGTTTTATTAACACAAAATGGTGACAATATGGGCAAAGAGCTAATTTCCCCCTTTTTCTTTTTGTAATTTAAGATGATTAGTTAAACCAGACAAATTTATGTCACAAAATACTTCCTGCATTCTCCCATGTATAACATATATGTATTCGTCCATATATAATATGACTATTGTACAGAAAGAAAATATACCACTTACATCATTACCATAGCACCCAGGAAGAAAGGACAACATTTTTCTATGGTAGCACCTGCCTTTACCTGTGAAACCTGTAAACTGATACACAGAAAAATATGTATTGTAGGTGACAGAGCAGGTACTAGGGAGACAAAAACGAGTAGCAGCTAGTAGTTTGTGTGATATAACATATATTCTGTGAAATGGATGTATTATTATATGCATCCATGACACCTATGCATCTGTATCACAGAACATTGTCCCCAACGGTGTGGGTGGCTTGGGTTGTGTGTGTGTTTTTGCTATTTGAGGCTAATGTTTTCATTATGGAAAATGCATCACAGTATGGCAAAGAAAATATTTAAAGGGTACCTAATCTTTCATACAACTTTAGATTTTCTGGCGTCTTTACGTGTCATTAATACTTTACATGGATTCCTGTACTGAAATTCACTTTCTGCCCCCTCTGTAGTCTTTACTCAGTAATTGCCAATAGAAATGCTCACTGCTTCTGACTGTGAGTTTGGATGTAATGGAAAGAAGCTGAAGCTGGGGGGTCACTTCATGCACTTATATCTGAAGTGACCGCCTCTCCCTCAGTCAGGATTGGCATTTTTGTATGAATGCAGCTGCTCCCACCTCCGACTATGTTTTATAATCCCTGAAATATAAGTGATTGAAGGGACCCCTACTCCAGCTTCAGCTTCTATGTATTATATCCATACTTCCCTGTTTTCACGGAACACGGGAAGGTATATATAGGGACAGAAAGTGGATTTCTTGAAAAGGAGCTAAAATCTCTTAATAAAGTATATTACAAAACTTCTTAACAGCATAAATTTTGGCAAAAAAACAAAAGATGTTCAAAACAAAAGTTCTACTAGAAGTTTTCTATGTGGCAGTAGTTGTCTCACTGAAGTCCTTGGGGAAACAAATCCAAAGCAAAAATCTCCACAAGCAGAAAATGCTATACAATACCCTACAGGCTAACATCTGCCCACTGTAGCTAGTTACTGCAGAGATTAAAATGAAGAAGGATCTTCAAGTGTATGTACCCTAAGAAAGCGCTCTTCTTCCCTTTATCTAATTGAGATATTCTCTTTCAACTGCAGATGTGTAAACCCTCCCTCTGTCTAGCTCATCCCATAACAACTAAATATTCTAAATATCTCCACCATCTCACAATTTCCTCAAAAGTGGAATTGTAAAGGGGGTTGTCTAACATTAAAAATTAAAAATCTGCTTATTGCCAAGGAAAAGTACTATGTGCATCCATGAGCTATGTCTGGTATTACTGCTAAGGATCATTACTTTTTTTTAATCCTGACCAACCTCTTTACATTATATTTGCTTGATCTTGTTTTTTAATTTTCTGTACTTTAAAAAGAAGTTAAACAAATTTGGAAACAATGTGGGAAATATAAATCAAAGGAATTCACTAGGAATGAGCCACTGTGTCTATGCACACAGCCACTTCATTGTACTGATCAGCAGCAATCCCAAAGTCAGACCCCCATCAACAAAACATTGATGACTTTTGTGCCACCAGATCAAGTTATGACCGTTCCATAGGATAGTTTAGAACTTGCTGATTAGTGGGAGTTGAACCGCTGATCCCCCATTGACCCCAAGAATGGGGTTCTATGTCCTCATGTGGGAGTATGAATGGAGCAGCATTGTGCATGTGTGGCTCAGGTGTGATGGGACCTCTTCTCATGAACAGTGGGATCCCAGAGGTTGGTCTTCTCACATCAATCAGCAATGTCTAACCTATTCTGTAGCTAGGTTATCACTTGCCATCATGGCACAACCCCTTTAGGGAGGGGCTATCAATGTTTTAGTCCCAAAGATTTAAAGATTATTGGGAAGTCAATTAAAATATTACTTTACTAATTTATTATAAAGTAGATCTATTTTATCTGAGTACACAATCTAAATTATGTAGGATACCATAAGCATGAATAGCTGCAACATAAGTTCATGCCAAATTTTATAAGTTGAATAAGAAATAACTTTACTTGTTGGGACATTTCAAGCATGAAATATAGGTGATTTGCCTTTGTCCTTAAAGTGTAAAGGTTGCAGGTATACTGTGTGAGAACTGAGAAAAACACTATAATTGTCTAATTCTAACAAAACATGTTGGCAACTTAAAAAATTGCAAAATTAAGAGGAAACATTCAGATTAGACTGATGTGGTGCATTTCACAATAAAATATTTGCTATGAATTGTGTGTCAGCTTAAGAACTATATACTTGTGTGAATGTATATAAAGATAAAGGGCTTTTTCTACTAATAATATTTATCCCCTATACACAAGATAGAGAATACGTATCTAATATCTGGGGCCTAACCACTAGGCTCCCCAGCAAAACAATAACTTGAAACTCCTGGGTCCCAATGTAAAATCTGTAATGTGGCCCCCAATTACCATATGATATCTATACTACTGTTGTAGAGAGGCCATTGGGTCCAGTAGCAATTGCTACCTCTGTACCCCCTATAGCTATGACCATGCCTCCAGTGATCAAAAGAATGGGATTCCCCTCTGTCAGTGGTATGATATGCATGAGTGGTGGCCACACATGCATAGCAGTGCTCCACTGATATAGGGGACCCCAGGATCCCCATTCTCATAATCGGTGAGGGTCTAAATGGTTAGACCACCAGCAATTAAACGCTTATCTCTTACAATGTACAGTATATATGTGCTGTCAGTCAGAAAACCCCTATAACTCTTAATTCCATGCAGACCAAAAAATAAAGGTCTGATGTCAGCCCAAGTACTGCTTAGTGTAACTGGTTATATGAGAATATCTGCAGGCAAAGTCTAAGGCTAAATTCAGATGACCAAGGTGCAAGACAGCCGTGAAAAACATCCATTTTTCACGTCTCTTTTGCACCCGAGGGGCACCCATTTTCATGGATCCCCCATACATTTGAGTGTAAGGAAGTATCCGTGAAAACACACAAAAAATAGGACAAGACATATATTGTAATGGACCATCAGAATAATGGTCACGTGAATAGCCTCCATTCACTGATATTTAATTTAATGCTGGTGCGTGACATCCGTTAAAAAAATGGACGTCACATGGCCATTAATCACTGTCGTGTGAATGTAGCCTAATTGTCTGTCTGAAAATTCTCTTCAGTTGGACCGTGTGCTCTCATTGTAATCTTCTGGGAACTACTTTGCATCCTGTTCTTTCACAAATTGGAAAACTAAGCAAGAAGCCCTCTAAAGCCACAGTATGTTCACAACTGTATCACCGGCTCTGCTAGGAAGCCCCAGTACAGATTTCATCACATTTGGCAGAAAAATATCACTGATCGCACCCATGGACTCCATTACAAATCAAATGTCTGATACCATTGGTATCTATTGTGCAATGGATTTACCAGAGTATAGTGACTTCTGTTACAAATGGAAGTTACAACACAGATTGTTGTAATATTTATTTTATTTATTCGCTGTACTTATATAGCGCCAACATACTCCACAGTGTTTTATAGATATTGCCAAGACTCACAGTCCCTAGTAGGGCTCACAATCTAAATTCCCTCTTAATATGTCTTTGGAATGAAGAGTAAGATCACAAAAGAGTCTAACTATAGAGTCGTTTCTGTAATTCTCCACCTTCTAAACAGCTGTTTCAGACATTGATGCAACAGGTGGAGTGATGGGCAACAGTGAAATCCTGTGGATGTACTGATGCTTGACACAGTCAAGAGTGCATGTGTTCTCATTATGGAGCGGTCAATAACCCCTGCCAAACTCCTCTTGGTTCTGTCTTATCTCCTTTAGTACAAAAGGGCTGAGCTTATAAAATTCAACATGCCTACTTTCCACAAAATCTGGCATCAAGGGACAGTCAAGACTGTCACCCACCCTAGTCCTGCCTTTATTGCTGGGTTTGACCGACTTTTATCTGCTGTTTTGTACCTCATAAGGCATTGAAACTCCACGTGTGTACATACCATTGTTAACAAAGATACATATTTGTTACTTACATTAACCTGGTATTTTTTTGATAAGAAAGATGACAACCGTATGCTGCACAGAGCTGGGAAAGATAATAAAAATGCAAAAAAAATACTTCTGATCCATGATCATTTTCCTTTATTTTCAAAAAACATTTAAAATTGCATCCTGCCCATACAAGAAGTACAAGATCGGGATTGTCTACAGATGGCACCTTGCTCTCCAATAAATAGAGATATATCATATATGTGCTATAGCATCAGATATATAAATTGTACACAATACTGTATATGCAATAAAGCACATCTGGGGGCAACATTAGCTGAAGGTGATATATTCATTTTTGTAGATAAATTTACAACTGAAAATGCGTTTCTTTGCAGAAACCAACTACATTGTACAAGCTTCATAGCCCTAGCAATGTTTTCACAACATATATTGTCAGTGCCACCTTGTGCTCATAAGTGTTACTGCAGAGCAACTTTTATAGCTTGTTAATTTAATTTCTAGCTTCTTATTTAATGCCATCAATTGACTGTGAATATGCAGACTTATGTTGTTGCTACAGTATATATAATTCTATATGAGGGAAAGCCTTCTTAGTCCTTATAAAACATAATGGTCCATGTTTACATAAAGTTGGACATTGCGCACTAAAACTAGTAAGTCTTAAAATGTGCTACATTTATCACAGTGGTTTAACATAAAACTCCTTGGCCCCAAAGCAAAATCTGTACCTGGTTCCTCAACGGTATCAGACTGGGGTGTCTGGGGCCAATTGTTCAACCATTGTACATGTAAATATTACCAGACACCAATTTGCAAATTCCTAAAACTGCAGTAACACTTACTTTGTTTCAGTAGTAACTTGCTTCCTAGTCTTGGCCTCAGATTGCTTCTGTTCTGTAAACCCTCTCATTAGCCTGTTGACTGGCCTTTGCCTTGAACTAAGAACCTCTTAGTTCTGTGAGCCATGAAAACCTGCTCACAAAGCAAGATGATGGGGGTGTTGGGGCCCCTGCAGTGATGATAACAAGGTGGGAATGGGGAGGGAAGATACAGGTCTGCCTGCAGCTTGCCTTTGTGACTAGATGTCATCTAAGAGTCTGTATAGCAATAAAAATGGTTGTTTGTTAAATCATCTACCCAGTTAATCATATGGAAGCATAGGCTGACTGACTGACACGCTCTATGCTGCCTATCTCTATGTAGGACAGTGAGTGTACAATGAGTCATGCACCACTCATGCAGGGGGTGAGGAGGTTGGAACTCTACCCCTGCCCAGGGGCCCCTTAAGGCTCAGAGGCCTACCAGGGAATTCATCAATTCCCCTGTGGGCCAGTCTGAACTTGCCCCCCAACTTTAATGTATCCTTTTATACAACTGGTTTTCTCATATTAGGAAGAGGCGTCTTATTATCTCCCTAAAGATCCTGGGCCCAGATGTGATTGCATCTTCTTGATGCATGATAGGTATTACGTTTTTTAATTTAAGGCATTACTTCTGCGTAGGGGCTAGTAAAGGAGCATTATTCTGTGCGGGCCACAGGAGAGCATTCTAATGTAGGGGGCCGCTGGGGAGCATTCTACTGTGTGGGGCAACTAGGGAACATTATACTTTGTGAGGACCACAAAAGGGACATAATAATGAGTGGCGAACCAAAAGGCAGCATTATATTGTGAAAAGGACCACTGAGGTGACATTATACTATGTGGAAGTCACCAAGGAGGCATTATACTATGTGGTGACAAGAACTGCCTACCCACACTTCTGCTACCTGCTAATGCTGATAATACACCTCCCCCCAAACACCTTGCTACTCTCCTGCTGCTGGAAGACTTTGAATATGATAATGAGTATTATCTTCATCATGGGAGTCCCAGAACAACAAGAGAACAGGGGTGCTTGTAGGAGGTTAGAAAGGGGTAGATGATCAGTGCACACTGCACTTAATGTGCACTAATCAACTTCCTGTTCCCTTCCTGATCTCAAGCAAGTGCCACATTTTAACTGTGTAACTACCCTCTTACGTGTATCCCTGTGCATTATCCTTGTATTACGATAGTATGGGGGGTATTTGAAATATGTTTGACTTTTAAAGTTAAAAAGTTTTGTGGCAAAAGAGTCAGTATAACCTTATTCATGTATATGTGTATAAGGGATTGACATCTATCAGTGTATTCACTGTCATGCAGAAGAATAGCACCACCCAGCTGATTCACTTACTGTTTCTAAGTATAGAAAGAGCAAATATATAAATGAATGAAATACAGGTTATACTGAATCTTCCCACAAAACAACACAGTGGCTTGCAAAAGTATTCATACCCCTTGAACTTTTCCATGTTTTGTCATCTTACAACCACAAAATTAAATGTATTTTATTGAGATTTTAAGTGATAGACCAACACAAAGTAGCAGATAATTGAGAAGTGGAATGAAAATGATACACGGTTTTCAAAATTTAAATCAAATAAATATCTGAAAAGTGTGACGTGCAAAAGTATTCAGCCCCCCTATATCAATACTTTGTAGAGCCACCTTTGTAGAGCCACCTTTCAGCTTAAAATCTTTTGGGGTATGTCTCTACCAGCTTTGTGCATCTAGAGACTGAGATTTTTGCCCATTCTTCTTTGCAAAATAGCTCAAGCTCAGCCAGATTGGATGGAGAATGTCTGTGAACAGCAATTTTCATGTCTTGCCACAGATGCTCAATGGGATTTAGGTCTGGACTTTGAATGGGCCATTCTAACACATGAATATTCTTTGATCTAAACTGTAGCTCTGGCTGAATGTTTAGGGTCATTGTCTTGCTGAATCTCCTTCCCAGTCTCAAGTCTTTTGCAGCCTCCAACAGGTTTTCTTCCAGGTTTGCCCTGTATTTAGCTCCATCCATCTTCTCATCAACTCTGACCAGCCTTCCTGTCCCTGCTGAATGAAAGCCTCCCCACAGCATGATGCTGCCACCACCATGTTTCACAGTGGGGATGATGTGTTCAGAGTGATGAGCAGTGTTACTTTTCCACCACACATAGTGTTTTGCATTTAGGCCAAAAAGTTCAACTTTAGTCTCATCTGACCAGAGCACCTTCTTCCACGTTTGCTGTATCCCCTATATGGCTTGTGGCAAACTGCAAAAGGGACTTCTTATGTCTTTCTTACAACAATGCTTTTCTTCTTGCCACTCTTCCATAAAGGCCAGATTTGTGGAGT
Source organism: Leptodactylus fallax (assembly GCA_947044405.1). Classification (NCBI taxonomy): domain Eukaryota; kingdom Metazoa; phylum Chordata; class Amphibia; order Anura; family Leptodactylidae; genus Leptodactylus; species Leptodactylus fallax. Next base: position 11,784,852 of record CAMRHE010000021.1, read on the forward strand.
GCACAACTTATAGTTGTCCTGTGGACAGATTCTCCCACCTGAGCTGTGGATTTCTGCAGCTCCTCCAGAGTGACAATGGGCCTCTTGGCTGCTTCTCTGTGACCAGTGCTCTTCTTGCTCGATCTGTTAGTTTAGGTGGATGGCCATGTCTTGGTAGGTTTGCAGTTGTAGAATACTTTTTTCCATTTTTGGATGATGGATTGAACAGTGCTCCTTGGGATGTTCAAAGCTTGGGATATGTTTTTATAACCTAACCAAGCTTTAAACTTCTCCACAACTTTGTCTCTGACCTGTCTGGTGAGTTCCTTGGTCTTCATGATGCTGTTTATTCACTAGTGTTCTTTAACAAACCAATGAGGCCTTCACAGAACAGGTGTATTTATACTGAGACTAAATTACACACAGCTGGACTCTATTGACTATTTAAATGACTTCTGAAGGCAATTTTTCGCACTGGATTTTATTTAGGGGTATCAGAGTACAGGAGGCTGAATACTTTTGCACGTCACAATTTCAGATTTTTATTTGATTAAAATTTTGAAAACCATGTATCATTTTCGTTCCACTTCACAATTATCTGCTACTTTGTGTTGGTCTATCACTTAAAATCTCAATAAAATACATTTAAGTTTGTGGTTGTAAGGTGACAAAATATGAAAAGGTTCAAGGGTATGAATACTTTTGCAAGCCACTGTGTATTGATCTGCTCAGATCCTCCTGCTCTATAACATATGGCCTGTATCTTATACTGCATTTTCATGGTAATAGGTTCCCACTTATACCTCTTTCTTGTTAATGTAATGGTTCTTTCAAATGCACAAGCATTTAATAAAGTTGACTATAACTAAAAATGAAATTACCCTGAGCACAATAAATGCACTCCCTATTTCAATTTGGTATTACATCCCTGAGGCTGTTCTATGGATGTTTACCTGCGCACACTTCCAAACAGTAAATCTGTGGACACTCAACATACATAATGTAGACATATATGTAAGGAGCTTGGTTTATAGTGTTTTATAGTTTATGTATTCTGTGTAGTTAGGCCAATTATTGCTATTCCTTAATATGACAGTCCAGCTTTTAATGTTTGCTTTGGCTTGGATTTCCTGAATAATGTAGTAGATACCTTCTTTAAGAGGATGCTCTATATTTAATCTAACTTTCCATTAGAGCTCAGTATCAAAGGCTTGTGAAACATAGCCTTTATCTCAGCATATGGTATGCAAACAGGCAGAAAATAATTTAAGCACATAAGCCCATATTTACTAATAGACACTGTAAACTTAGACTGTCTGAAAATTAACCAGATTTATTACAGTGGCTGATGCTGGATAATCTGGTCTAGCTTCAGACTATATAGAGTGTATTCCACCTATTAGTTGGCTTGCTTTGAGGCTGAGATTTACAATAAAATTTTGGTGCTATTTGGGCACACATTGTAGTGTCTTAAATCTTGCCCTTTTTCCAGCTAACCCACACCCCCTTGTCTAGCTATCCAGAAAAATAATCTAAAACTAGATGCACCTGAAATGCACTTATAAGTAGCCTATTTTAAGGGAGAATTCAGTAGTAGCTCCCACTCTGAAGATCAGACACCACATTCAGCATGACAAGTTCCTTTTACAGCCACACACAGTATACAGAGATTGGCTCGTAAGTTGGTCAAACCACCCCTAGGTTTTTTCCTGCGCTTTATTAGGGGAATGCCTAAATAGGTCACTACGTAAGATTGTCTGGTATGTATTTTGGTTGGTGGTATATATATACATGATACAGCATTGTGGGTGAGTTTGGTGGTCAAACTGTTCAAGGGTGGTCACATGCAATCATTTGCCGCATATCACCATTGTTCCTTTACAGCCGCCACGCTGTACCTATATTCTTTGGGGGAAGCGGAACCTTTATGATGACTGTAATCAGTGGTGAACCTAGCCTCTTTGCTGCCTGAGGCGGACTATAGAAAGACGCCACCCACACGCTGCTATCATCACACAATAAACGTACACAATACACAAAGTGATAAAAACAGTTTTTAAGAATTCTTCTTACTGTATTACTTCAGTATCAGAGATCAAGAACAAGGCATTAACAATGAAAATAACTTCCCACATCTTCTGCTTGGTGGATGGACGAGCCTGCATGGCCCCCATTCTCTATAATAGGAGTACCCCAGATAGCTGAGTACTGTACTTCGGATATCTTTGGAACTCCCATCGAAGTGAATGAAAGTCACGAGGGTTCGTCCATCTACCAAGCAACATGCCTATATATGGCTTTGGGCAGGCTGAATTCTCACCCAGTGGGGGAAAAAAACCCAATTCTCAGGCTCAGTGGGGGTCTCAGCAGAGAGACCCCCATCAATCAGGTATTTATCCTCTATCGTTTAGGTGAATACAGGGCAGTAACATTTTGTGACTTACAACTGACGTCTCTGACTAATCCTTCACATTTCCCTTCTCTTCTCTTTGGACTGCCAAAAATGACAGCGACATCCAATGCGTTCCGCCATTTTGCCACCCACCTGTCCAACCCGGCTCGTTGCAGCCAATAAATAGTTGTTTTTGTTACTCGATTTGCCGCGATTTAATTCGGATCGAATAGAATCACGTCGAGAAATGCAGCAAAGTTGCCAAATCAAATTTTTGAATACTTCGCTCATCTCTAGTCTTCACCTACAAAAAGCCCCCACCCTGCTGCTACCCCAATTATAAAATATATGATCTAACCCCCCATAATGAATAATACTCCCAAGTGCATCTTTATATTAATAATGTCCGTGTGTACCCTGTATAAATAGTGCCCATTATTAATAATGTCCGTGTGTCCCCCCTGTATACACACGTGGACAAAATTGTTGGTACCCCTCGTTTAATTAAAGAAAAGCCCACAATGGTCACAGAAATAACTTGAATCTGACAAAAGTAATAATATATATAAATTCTATGACAAGCCTCAAAGCTTCTGGGAGAATGTCCTATGGACAGATGAGACACAAATCGAAATTTTTGGCAAGGCACATCAGCTCTAAGTTCACAGATGGAAAAATGAAGGATATTTTGAAAATAACACTGTCCCTACGCGAAACATGGAGGAGGCTCTGTTATGTTCTGGGGCTGCTTTGTTGCATCTGGCACAGGGTGTCTTGAATCTGTGCAGGGTACAATGAAATCTCAAGACTATCAAGGGATTCTAAAGAGAAATGTGCCGCCCAGTGTCAGAAAGCTTGGTCTCAGTCGCAGGTCATGGGTCTTACAACAGGATAATGACCCAAAACACACAGCTAAAAACACCCAAGAATGGCTAAGAGGAAAACATTGGACTATTCTGAAGTGGCCTTCTATGAGCCCTGACCTAAATCCTATTGAGCATCTTTGGAAGGAGCTGAAACATGCAGTCTGGAAAAGGTACACTTCAAACCCGAGACAACTGGAGCAGTTTGCTCATGAGGAGTGGGCCAAAATACCTGTTGAGAGGTGCAGAAGTCTCATTGACAGTTACAGGAATCAGTTGATTGCAGTGATTGTCTCAAAAGGTTGTGCAACAAAATATTAAATTAAGGGAACCATCATTTCTGTCCAGGCCTGTTTCATGAGTTTTCTTTTTTTTTAAATTCTGTTGAAGCATGGTTGAAAAGCATTGTCTGACTTTCATTTGTTCATTTTCATAGAATCTTTATATATTATTACTTTTGTCAGATTCAAATTTCTGTGACCATTGTGGGTTTTTCTTTCATTAAACGAGGGGTACCAACAATTTTGTCCATGTGTGTAAATAGGGCCCCTTATCAATGCCCCATAAGTTTCCTAATTAAAAGGTTTTCCAGGTCATTAATAAAAAAAATCAGTGGGGCTCAGGTCAGGACCCCCACTGATCAGCTATTTGAATGAACCCTGGTATCTGTGTAAGTGCCGTGACCGCTTCTCTGTTTACATAGTGTAGTTCATCTCATATGGGCCATGTCATGTAACTACAACCTCGTCTTATACACGTCTATGTGATAAGGCTGGAATTACATCACACGGTCACTATAAACAGACAGCGTGTGATATAAACAGGTGCCATGGCCCCTTCAAACTGCTGATCGGGGGAGGGGGGTGATGATGTGTCCTAAGGATATATCATCATTAAAAATGAGATGAAAAGTCCCTTCATTAAAGCCCAATTGCCACCTTAAAGGGATTGTCCACTTTTTTAATATGAGGCTGGGAAAGGTTCTACGGTGTCTTCCAGCGCATTCAAGTCCTGCTGCTCCAGTCTTTCCTGACCCACAACACTGTGACATCCCAAGTCAGTGACCTCAGCGGTCATGTGCGGCAGGTACTTCCGCCCCTGATTCCCCCTGACATAAATACTGCTCCCCCAATGACCCTTTATATAAATGATGCCCCCTTCTATTCATACTGTCCCCTAATGCACCCTTATATGATTGATGTCCACTAGTGAACACTTGAATAAATGAACACCCATATATATATATATATATATATATATATATATATATATACAGTACAGACCAAAAGTTTGGACACACCTTCTCATTCCAAGAGTTTTCTGTATTTTCATGACTATAAAAATTGTAGATTCACACTGAAGGCATCAAAACTATGAATTAACACATATGGAATTATATACTTAACAAAAAAGTGTGAAACAACTGAAAATATGTATTATATTCTAGGTTCTTCAAAGTAGCCACCTTTTGCTTTGATTACTGCTTTGCACACTCTTGGCATTCTCTTGAGGAGCTTCAAGAGGTAGTCACCTGAAATGGTCTTCCAACAGTCTTGAAGGAGTTCCCAGAGATGCTTAGCACTTGTTGGCCCTTTTGCCTTCACTCTGCGGTCCAGCTCACCCCAAACCATCTCGATTGGGTTCAGGTCTGGTGACTGTGGAGGCCAGGTCATCTGGCGTAGCACCCCATCACTCTCCTTCTTGGTCAAATAGCCCTTACACAGTCTGGAGGTGTGTTTGGGGTCATTGTCCTGTTGAAAAATAAATGATGGTCCAACTAAACGCAAACCGGATGGAATAGCATGCCGCTGCAAGATGCTGTGGTAACCATGTTGGTTCAGTATTCCTTCAATTTTGAATAAATCCCCAACAGTGTCACCAGCAAAGCACCATCACACCTCCTCCTCCTCCTCCATGCTTCACGGTGGGAACCAGGCATGTAGAGTCCATTCGTTCACCTTTTCTGCGTCTCACAAAGACACAGTGGTTGGAACCAAAGATCTCAAATTTGGAATCATCAGACCAAAGCACAGATTTCCACAGGTCTAATGTCCATTCCTTGTGTTCTTTAGCCCAAACAAGTCTCTTCTGCTTGTTGCCTGTCCTTAGCAGTGGTTTCCTAGCATCTATTTTACCATGAAGGCTTGCTGCACACAGTCTCCTCTTAACAGTTGTTGTAGAGATGTGTCTGCTGCTAGAAGTCTGTGTGGCATTGACCTGGTCTCTAATCTGAGCTGCTGTTAACCTGCGATTTCTGAGGCTGGTGACTCGGATGAACTTATCCTCCGCAGCAGAGGTGACTCTTGGTCTTCCTTTCCTGGGGCGGTCCTCATGTGAGCCAGTTTCTTTGTAGCGCTTGATGGTTTTGGCCACTGCACTTGGGGACACTTTCAAAGTTTTCCCAATTTTTCGGGCTGACTGACCTTCATTTCTTAAAGTAATGATGGCCACTCGTTTTTCTTTACTTAGCTGCTTTTTTCTTGCCATAATACAAATTCTAACACTCCTTTCAGTAGGACTATCAGCTGTGTATCCACCTGACTTCTGAACAACACAACTGATGGTCCCAACCCCATTTATAAGGCAAGAAATCCCACTTATTAAACCTGACAGGGCACACCTGTGAAGTGAAAACCATTTCAGGTGACTACCTCTTGAAGCTCATCAAGAGAATGCCAAGAGTGTGCAAAGCAGTAATCAAAGCAAAAGGTGGCTACTTTGAAGAACCTAGAATATAAGACATATTTTCAGTTGTTTCACAGTTTTTTGTTAAGTATATAATTCCACATGTGTTAATTCATAGTTTTGATGCCTTCAGTGTGAATCTACAATTTTTATAGTCATGAAAATACAGAAAACTCTTGGAATGAGAAGGTGTGTTCAAACTTTTGGTCTGTACTGTATATACAGTCATATGAAAAAGTTTGGGCACCCCTATTAATCTTAATCATTTTTAGTTCTAAATATTTGGGTGTTTGCAACAGCCATTTCAATTTGATATATCTAATAACTGATGGACACAGTAATATTTCAGAAAATGTGCAATATGCATTAAACCAAAATTTGACCGGTGCAAAAATTTGGGTACCCTTATCATTTTATTGATTTGAATACTCCTAACTACTTTTTACTGACTTACTGAAGCACAAAATTGGTTTTGTAACCTCACTGAGCTTTGAACTTCATAGCCAGGTGTATCCAATCATGAGAAAAGGTATTTAAGGTGGCCAATTGCAAGTTGTTCTCCTATTTGAATCTCCTCTGAAGAGTGGCATCATGGGCTCCTCAAAACAACTCTCAAATGATCTGAAAACAAAGATTGTTCAACATAGTTGTTCAGGGGAAGGATACAAAAAGTTGTCTCAGAGATTTAACCTGTCAGTTTCCACTGTGAGGAACATAGTAAGGAAATGGAAGACCACAGGGACAGTTCTTGTTAAGCCCAGAAGTGGCAGGCCAAGAAAAATATCAGAAAGGCAGAGAAGAAGAATGGTGACAACAGTCAAGGACAATCCACAGACCACCTCCAAAGAGCTGCAGTATCATCTTGCTGCAGATGGTGTCACTGTGCATCGGTCAACAATACAGCACACTTTGCACAAGGAGAAGCTGTATGGGAGAGTGATGCGAAAGAAGCCGTTTCTGAAAGCACGCCACAAACAGAGTCACCTGAGGTATGCAAAAGCACATTTGGACAAGCCAGCTTCATTTTGGAAGAAGGTCCTGTGGACTGATGAAACAAAGATTGAGTTGTTTGGTCATACAAAAAGGCGTTATGCATGGCGTCAAAAAAACACATCATTCCAAGAAAAACACTTGCTACCCACTGTAAAATTTGGTGGAGGTTCCATCATGCTTTGGGGCTGTGTGGCCAATGCCGGCACCGGGAATCTTGTTAAAGTTGAGGGTCGCATGGATTCAACTCAGTATCAGCAGATTCTTGAGAATAATGTACAAGAATCAGTGACGAATTTGAAGTTACGCCGGGGATGGATATATCAGCAAGACAATGATCCAAAACACAGCTCCAAATCTACTCAGGCATTCATGCAGAGGAACAATTACAATGTTCTGGAATGGCCATCCCAGTCCCCAGACCTGAATATCATTGAACATCTGTGGGATAATTTGAAGCGGGCTGTCCATGCTCGGCGACCATCAAACTTAACTGAACTGGAATTGTTTTGTAAAGAGGAATGGTCAAAAATACCTTCATCCAGGATCCAGGAACTGATTAAAAGCTACAGGAAGCGACTAGAGGCTGTTATTTTTGCAAAAGGAGGATCTACTAAATATTAATGTCACTTTTCTGTTGAGGTGCCCATACTTTTGCACCGGTCAAATTTTGGTTTAATGCATATTGCACATTTTCTGTTAGTACAATAAACCTCATTTCAATCCTGAAATATTACTGTGTCCATCAGTTATTAGATATATCAAATTGAAATGGCTGTTGCAAACACCCAAATATTTAGAACTAAAAATGATTAAGATTAATAGGGGTGCCCAAACTTTTTCATATGACTGTATATATTTATATATATATATATATATATATATATATATATATATATATATATATATACACACGTGGACAAAAGTGTTTGTACCCCTTGTTTAATGAAAGAAAAACCCATAATGGTCACAGAAATAACTTGGATATAACAAAAGTAATAATATATAAAAATACTATGAAAATGAACAAATGAAAGTCAGATATTGCTTTTCAACCATGATTCAACAGAATTTTTAAAAAAAGAAAACTCATGAATCAGGCCTGGACAGAAATGATGGTACCCTTAACTTAATATTTTGTTGCACAAGCTTTTGAGGCAATCACTGAAATCAAACGAATCCTGTAACTGTCAATGAGACTTCTGCACCTCTCAACAAGTATTTTGGCCCACTCCTCAAGAGCAAACTGCTCCAGTTGTCTCGGCTTTGAAGGGTACCTTTTCCAGACTGCATGTTTCAGCTCCTTCCAAAGATGTTCAATAGGATTTAGGTCAGGGCTCATAGGCGGCCTCTTCAGAATAGTCCAATGTTTTTCTTTTATCCATTCTTGGGTGTTTTTAGCTGTGTGTTTTGGGTCATTAACCTGTTGCAAGACCCATGACTTGCGACTGAGACCAAGCTTTCTGACACTGGGCATCACATTTCTCTCTAGAATCCCTTGATAGTCTTAAGATTTCATTGTACCCTGTACAGATTCAAGACACCCTGTGCCAAATGCAGCAAAGCAGCCCCAGAGCATAACAGAGCCTCCTCCATATTTCACAGTAGGGACAGTGTTCTTTTCAAGATATTCTTCATTTTTCCATCTGTGAACATAGAGCTGATGTGCCTTGCCAAAAATTTCAATTTTTGTCTCATCTGTCTATAGGACATTCTCCCAGAAGCTTTGTGGCTTGTCAACATGTAGTTTGGCAAATACCAGTCTGGTTTTTTTATGATTTATTTTCAACAATGGTGTCCTCCTTGGTCGTCTCCCATGAAGTTGTTTAGCTCAAACAATGACGCATGGTGCAATCTGACATTGATGTTCCTTGAGCTTGAAGTTCACCTTTAATCTCTTTAGAAGTTTTTCTGGGTTCTTTTGTTACCATTCATATTATCCTTCTCTTTGATTTGTCATCAATTTTCCTCCTGCGGCCATGTCCATGGAGGTTGGCTACAGTCCCATGGATCTTAATTTTCTCAATAATATGTGCAACTGTAGTCACAGGAACATCAAGCTGCTTGGAGATGGTCTTATAACCTTTACCTTTAACATGCTTGTCTATAATTTTCATTCTAAGCTCCTAAGACAACTCTTTCCTTCGCTTCCGCTGGTCCATGTTGAGTGTGGTACTCACCATGTAACCAAACAGCACAGTGAGTATCTGTAGCCCTATATGCAGGCCCACTGACTGATTACAAGATTGTAGACATCTGTGATGCTAATTAGTGGACACACCTTGATTTAACATGTCCCTTTGGGCACATTATTTTCAATTATTTCCAGGGGTACCATCATTTCTGTCCAGGCCTGTTTCATGAGTTTTCTTTTTTTAAAAATTCTGTTGAAGCATGGTTGAAAAGCAATGTCTGACTTTCATTTTTTCATTTTCATAGAATTTTTATATATTATTACTTTTGTCAGATTCAAGTTATTTCTGTGACCATTATGGGTTTTTCTTTCATTAAACGAGGGGTACCAACAATTTTGTCCACGTGTGTATATTATAAATAAATGCCTTGTATTAATAATGCCCTTATATAAATAACACCTCTTAAGTTCATAAAGGCCCCTTATATAATATTCCTAACGACCCCTTATCAGGGGTGTAACTAGCAAAGACTGGGCCCCCCAGCAAACTTTTGACTTGGTCCCCCCCACAGCATAGCAACCTCTTTCCTGGCCCTCACACAGTATAACACCCCATTTACACATACTATAATGTTCCACAGTGGCCCCAGAGTATAATGATTCAAGATCCGTGGAGGTGACAAACATAAAAGCTACTGTAACTTACCTATACCGGGTTCCAGCACACTACCTGCGGCTTTCAGCCTTCTTCAGCTTCGCCACAGACATGTGGGGATACTCCAGCAGGTAACGGCCTATTAAAAAAAAAAAAGTTATCTTCACCTACCTGCGATTCCTTGATGGAGCTGCCGCTTCTTCACCCGTGCATAAGACGTCTGCAGCTCAGTGCAGGAGGCGCGATGACGTCATTGTATCGCCGCCTTCGCCGAGAAGCAGATGTATCCTAAGCAAGCTCAGGACAGGTCCCTCTCAGCTTTTTTTTTCCAGAGCTGCCTGTCTTGGGCTGGTTTAGGTTAAAAAAAATATTTTAAAAAAAATTGCAAAAATGCAGCCCCTCCAAGCAGTTACAATAGTGCCGCCTGAGGAGTCCTCCTCACTTCGCCTCATTAGAGGTGCGCCACTGGCTGTAATACCTGCTTTGTGGTAGTACCCTGCATAGTTACGTATTTATGAAGGGTCTCACACACTTGTTCAGCTACTCTATAAGTATGCTGTGGTCCTGTCCTTCTGTGTCATCTTCTGAAGTGCAGCTAATGCATCTCAGATGCTAAGCGTGGTGTCTACCTCTACAAATGTTACATTTACTGCACCTTCCTTATTATCATTGGTTCTATAGCCTGTACCAAATAACTGCATATAGATAAGTGTTATGAGAGGTTCTGTGTATATGTGTTTATGAGAGGGGCACAGTGGTGAAGCAGGAGCTGTCCGCAGAAGGCTCCTGCATCATCATTGTATTCAACTCATCTGCGTCTGGAGGATGCAGATGAATTGAAACTGGGACATACCGCCAGCTGACCGGGACAGCCGGACAGGACCTGGAATCCGGGTCTGTCCCGGTGAATACGGGACGGTTGGGAGTTATGCCTTAGTGGTTACATGGGGCGTGCTGGCAGCTGCAGACGTCCGGAAGGCATGACATCAGCCGCAGACTTTAAGAGGAAGCCGGCAGGGACAGTGGAGCAGCATGAGGTGGCCCAGGAGAGGTAAGGCAAGGTGAGTATAACTGTTTGCTATTTTCCCTTACCTCCGCTGGGCCTCCGATTATTATACTCTGAGGCCTATAAAAATGGGGAAACTATTATATATAAGGCATCTAAGAAGAGCTATTATTTATAAGAGGGGAACTATTTATAAAGGGGGAACTATTTATAAAGGCGGTATAATTGTTAAGTGGGCTTATTTATAAAGGGGGCTATTAGTGATAATGGGGAATATTATTTATAAGGGTAACTATTATTCATGAGAGGGCTATTATTAATAAGGGGGAACTATTTAAAGGGAGCATTATTATTTTTATGGGGTGACTGTTACTGATAAGGGGGAACTATTACAGATAAAGGGCACTATTTATAAGCAGGGACTATCATTTATAAGGGAGCTATTACTGATAAGGTGTAATATTATTTATAAGCAGGGACTATTATTTATAAGGAGGCGCTATAATAACTGATGACTGGGTGCAAAAGTCTATTAGGTGATTATTTGAATTGTGTGTGGGAAAATGGGGCTTGTTATTGGGGTTGCCACTGGAAGATGATCGTGTTGTTTATATATCAGCATTTGGGGACCTGTTTTTAATTTTGCCCAGGGCCACACTGTCTAAAACCTGTCCTGAAATGAATCAATATCTTGCAGAAAGACCTTTACCAACAATAACTTAAATTAATGGGGGTATAACTTTATCAGTCTCTCACATCATTCTGGACAAATTTTGGCCCACTCTTCTTTACAATTACAATTAGATTGAGGTCTGGACTTTCACTATTGCAACACCTGGAGTCTTTTTTTCAGCCATTCTGTTGTAGATTTGCTGGTGTGTTTGGGATAATTTTCCTGTTGCATGGCCAAGTTTCAGACAAGTTTTAACTGTTAGATACAGTCATATGAAAAAGTTTGGGCACCCCTATTAATCTTAATCATTTTTAGTTCTAAATATTTGGGTGTTTGCAACAGCCATTTCAATTTGATATATCTAATAACTGATGGACACAGTAATATTTCAGGATTGAAATGAGGTTTATTGTGCTAACAGAAAATGTGCAATATGCATTAAACCAAAATTTGACCGGTGCAAAAGTATGGGCACCTCAACAGAAAAGTGACATTAATATTTAGTAGATCCTCCTTTTGCAAAAATAACAGCCTCTAGTCGCTTCCTGTAGCTTTTAATCAGTTCCTGGATCCTGGATGAAGGTATTTTTGACCATTCCTCTTTACAAAACAATTCCAGTTCAGTTAAGTTTGATGGTTGCCGAGCATGGACAGCCCGCTTCAAATTATCCCACAGATGTTCAATGATATTCAGGTCTGGGGACTGGGATGGCCATTCCAGAACATTGTAATTGTTCCTCTGCATGAATGCCTGAGTAGATTTGGAGCTGTGTTTTGGATCATTGTCTTGCTGAAATATCCATCCCCGGCGTAACTTCAAATTCGTCACTGATTCTTGTACATTATTCTCAAGAATCTGCTGATACTGAGTTGAATCCATGCGACCCTCAACTTTAACAAGATTCCCGGTGCCGGCATTGGCCACACAGCCCCAAAGCATGATGGAACCTCCACCAAATTTTACAGTGGGTAGCAAGTGTTTTTCTTGGAATGCTGTGTTTTTTTGACGCCATGCATAACGCCTTTTTGTATGACCAAACAACTCAATCTTTGTTTCATCAGTCCACAGGACCTTCTTCCAAAATGAAGCTGGCTTGTCCAAATGTGCTTTTGCATACCTCAGGCGGCTCTGTTTGTGGCGTGCTTTCAGAAACGGCTTCTTTCGCATCACTCTCCCATACAGCTTCTCCTTGTGCAAAGTGTGCTGTATTGTTGACCGATGCACAGTGACACCATCTGCAGCAAGATGATGCTGCAGCTCTTTGGAGGTGGTCTGTGGATTGTCCTTGACTGTTCTCACCATTCTTCTTCTCTGCCTTTCTGATATTTTTCTTGGCCTGCCACTTCTGGGCTTAACAAGAACTGTCCCTGTGGTCTTCCATTTCCTTACTATGTTCCTCAGTGGTAACTGACAGGTTAAATCTCTGAGACAACTTTTTGTATCCTTCCCCTGAACAACTATGTTGAACAATCTTTGTTTTCAGATCATTTGAGAGTTGTTTTGAGGAGCCCATGATGCCACTCTTCAGAGGAGATTCAAATAGGAGAACAACTTGCAATTGGCCACCTTAAATACCTTTTCTCATGATTGGATACACCTGGCTATGAAGTTCAAAGCTCAGTGAGGTTACAAAACCAATTTTGTGCTTCAGTAAGTCAGTAAAAAGTAGTTAGGAGTATTCAAATCAATAAAATGATAAGGGTACCCAAATTTTTGCACCGGTCAAATTTTGGTTTAATGCATATTGCACATTTTCTGTTAGTACAATAAACCTCATTTCAATCCTAAAATATTACTGTATCCATCAGTTATTAGATATATCAAATTGAAATGGCTGTTGCAAACACCCAAATATTTAGAACTAAAAATGATTAAGATTAATAGGGGTGCCCAAACTTTTTCATATGACTGTAGATGGCCTTACATTTGACTCTAGAATACTTTGGCATACTGTACATTGTCAAATCACTGACTGCAATGTGTTCAAGCCCAGTGGCTACAATATAAACCCAAATCGTCTCCCCTCTACCACTGTGCTGGACAGTTGATAGGATGTTTTTGATCTAATAAGCTGTGTTTGGTTCTCACCAAATGTGGTACTGTGCATTATGGCCAAACATCTCCACTTTGGTTTTGTCTGTCTAAAAGACGTTGTTAAAGAAGTTGTGTAGTTGGTGCAGCTTAGAAAAGTTAAGCTGTCCTGCCATGTTCTTTTTGGAAAAAAGACACTTTCTCCTGATAACCCAACCAAACAAACAATACTTGTTTTTAATTGTGCTCTCATGAACTTGAATACTTATTATGATAGCTGAAGTCTATAGTGTCTTTGATTTAGGTCTTGTCTTTTTTCCCAATTTCTCTGAGCATTGCATGGTCTAACCATAGGGTGAATTTGCTGGGACGTCCTCTCCTGGATATATTGTTAACTGTCTTGAATATTATTTGAAAATGGGTTCATAACCCTTCCCAAACTGATGAAGAGTAACAATTGCTTCTCTAAGATCACTGCTGATGTTTGAGGGACTGCATCAAAACTGAAGTCAGCAGCAACTTTAGATTTTCATTAAGTAGCACAGGTCATTTCATTATTGATGCTGTTGTCTAGTCTGGGCCCCAATACTGTAAAGCTATATTTATTCGTAAGTCCTTTACCTTCTGACATCTCCATTTGTTTCACAAGCTGCTATGTGTGTGCATGAGAAGTGATACTGTACAGTATATGGCCGTATTGGGGGTTATATTCTGAAGTTTTTAGCAGTTTCCTCCTGTGTATGCTGTATCTGTAGTTTCCATTCGTCTGAGTTGGTGGGTTGAGTCAGTGTGTTGCTATACACTGCACACAGTGAGTAGGGGAGGAATCTGCTCTATAACTGTCTCTCTCACTTGGAAACAAACCCAGGTTCATGCAAAAATTAACATATATATATATATATATATATATATAACTTGGGACCTGTACTGATGTAAATAATGTGTTTTGGTTGGTTTAGTTTCTATTCAGCTCTGACAGAGGTTACTTCTGCATTTCCTGCTTACTTCCTACCCTCAGCTCTCCGTATACTTCTATAGACATCAGTCTTTTTAGTCATGTGAGCTGCAGGTTCATTTTGAGATGAAGATATAGATAAGTGATTTTCAGAGAGAAAGTTATTTTAGCAGAGGGAGGAAGAGCAGGGAAACATTTCAATAAAGATAGAAATAGGGATTTCTTACAAGATATATTACAACGTTTCTTATGATAGCCTGTACTATTCATTTATACAAAGTTTGTTGAAATGACAGTGCCTGTTGAAATACTAATAACCTAGTATATGGCAAATGGAAGGAAGTGCACCTGTCTGCAAGAATGTTTGTTATGATATTAAGCATACTCATAGCTTCATTTCTTGCCAACTGCTTGGCCTTTTTATTCTCACAAACTACTCCAGCTGGAAGAAGCTAGGTTATCAGACACCCACGAGTCTGGCATTTAATCACCGATGCCTTGTGGCAATGAGTCAAATAGTTTAATTACCAGCATTGATGCAACACTCAGATAACTGCAAAACAAGTTCTGTCCCTTTTAAAGAGGGAAGATCAAAAACCGACATGTCAGATTGTTGAATTAGCCCTGGAGTTCTAAAGTCTTCATGAGTCAAACCATAAGAGCCCATAATGATATACCATGGGTAACTTAATAGCCAATTAAATATTTACTGTGGGTTTTATAAACTTCCTGTGCGGTGAGACGCTCATGCTATTAATAAATGAACTTTGAAGACTTTGATTGTGGCTTTTAGTAAAGATTGTTCAGTGTAATCCAGCACATATACTTGTGTGCAAAGAAAAAAAACAACCACGAAAATATGCACTTCAAATCTTCACGTGAGTTTTGCAATTTACTAAACTAGAATATTCGTACACCTGCATGGAGTCTTTATGTTCTTGAGTTAATAATAATAAAAAATAATAAAAACTTTATTTATATAGTGCCAGCATATTCTGTAGCACTTTACAAATCAGAGGACACATGAACAGACAATATGAGACATTACGATGTGACAAAGAAATAAACAT
This sequence comes from Leptodactylus fallax, assembly GCA_947044405.1. Taxonomy (NCBI): domain Eukaryota; kingdom Metazoa; phylum Chordata; class Amphibia; order Anura; family Leptodactylidae; genus Leptodactylus; species Leptodactylus fallax. The sequence goes on from CAMRHE010000021.1 coordinate 11,800,286, forward strand.
ATCAAACAATAGGAGTTAGGGCCCTGCTCGCAAGAGCTTACATTCTATAAGGAGACAGGGGGGACACAAGAGGTCAGAGGGCTTGTTTGCTACAATAATCCAGCCATCTTCTAATAGAAAAGGTTGTGTAACTGAAGCTGTATGAACCCATCACCAGCCGGTATCTGTGAATAAACAGATACTAAGTGCAAGGAGTGCAGCGTAATGTCTAGATGGAGGGGCCACTTTCTGAGGAACAGAGGAGGAAGGATAAAAGGTGTTATTGTTCTGCACCTTCGCACGCTACACTGTGATCATGGTCACGTGATAAGCCTGACCAAACTGATGTGATTTTAGGGCAGTTTTGAAGCTGCTGTATTTGGGGATTAATTGGATTGTCTGGGGTAAAGCATTCCAGAGCACCGGTGCAGCTCAAGAAAAGTCTTGGTGATGGTAATGGGATGATCGAATAACAGGGGATGCAAGTCTAAGGTCATTGGCAGAACGGAGAGGACGGTTAGGGCGGTAGACAGTGACGATAGAGGGATATATAGATATGAGATATAGGGGGGAGCAGCGCTATGGATGGATTTGTGGGTCAGTGTGATAATTTTATATTGCATTCTGTGATGGATGGGCAACCAATACAGCGACTGACACAAGGTAGATGTGTCTGTGTACCGGTTTGACAGAAAGAAGAGTCTGGCGGCTGCATTCAGGACAGATAGTGGAGAGAGATTAGTAAGAGGAAGCTCAATTAGGAGAGAGTCCAGCTGAGGACAGTTTGTGATGAGAATGTCTGGAAAGCACTGCAAAATATGTTGGTGCTATACAGGCAAGAGAAACATATGTGAACCATACATATAACATTTTTTAGTTTTAAAAACCTTAGTTTTTATATTGGTAGCCATCTTGGGTGAAGCAATTGGTAGACATTCTCAATGACATGTTACTGCAGGCACTTCACCATGCAGTTTAAACTGCAAACTTAAACACTGGATGTTTCTGAAGTTTCCCATTAATTATGATATATTGATGATTTTTAAAGAGTCAAATGGAACCTGTATTGATATGTTTGTGTATGTCTCTAGAAGGAAAATTATCATTGTACATATTATAATAAAAAGCCTTTTTGTATATATACAGTGGGGAAAAAAAAGTATTTAGTCAGCCACCAATTGTGCAAGTTCTCCCACTTAAAAAGATGAGAGGCCTGTAATTGACATCATAGGTAGACCTCATCTATGAGAGACAAAATGAGAAAACAAATCCAGAAAATCACATTGTCTGATTTTTTAAGAATTTATTTGCAAATTATGGTGGAATATAAGTATTTGGTCACCTACAAACAAGCAAGATTTCTGGCTCTCACAGACCTGTAACTTCTTCTTTAAGAGGCTCCTCTGTCCTCCACTCATTACCTATAGTAATGGTATAGTAATGGCACCTATTTGACATTGTTATCAGTATAAAAGACACCTGTCCACAACCTCAAACAGTCACACTCCAAACTCCACTATGGTGAAGACCAAAAAGCTGTGGAAGGATACTAGAAACAAAATTGTAGACCTGCACCAGGCTGGGAAGACTGAATCTGCAATAGGCAAGCAGCTTGCTGTGAAGAAATCAACTGTGGGAGCAATAATTAGAAAATGGAAGACATACAAGACCACTGATAATCTCCCTCGATTAAGGGCTCCTCGCAAGATCTCACCCCGTGGGATCAAAATGATCACAAGAACGGTGAGCAAAAATCCCAGAACCACACGGGGGGACCTAGTGAATGACCTGCAGAAAGCTGGATCTAACTTAACAAAGGCTACCGTCAGTAACACACTACGCCGCTAGGGATTCAGATCCTGCAATGCCAGACGTGTCCCCCTGCTTAAGCCAGTACATATCCGGGCCCGTCTGAAGTTTGCTAAAGAGCATTTGGATGTTCCAGAAGAGTATTGGGAGAATGTCATATGGTCAGATGAAACCAAAGTAGAACTGTTTGGTAGAAACACAACTTGTTGTGTTTGGAGGAAAGTGAATGCTGAGTTGCATCCAAAAAACACCATACCTACTGTGAAGCATGGGGGTGGCAACATCATGCTTTGGGGCTGTTTCTCTGCAAAGAGACCAGGACCAGGACTGATCCGTGTACATGAAAGAATGAATGGGGTCATGTATCGTGAGATTTTGAGTGCAAACCTCCTTCCATCAGCAAGTGCATTGAAGATGAAATGTGGCTGGGTCTTTCAGCATGACAATGATCCCAAGCACACAGCCAGGGCAACAAAGGAGTGGCTTCATAAGAAGCATTTCAACGTCCTGGAGTGGCCTAGCCATTCTCCAGATCTCAACCCCATAGAAACCCTTTGGAAGGAGCTGAAAGTCCGTGTTGCCCAGCGACAGCCCCAAAACATCACTGCTCTAGAGGAGATCTGCATGGAGGAATGGGCCAACATACCAGCAACAGTGTGTGCCAACCTTGTGAAGACTTACAGAAAATGTTTGACCTCTGTCTTTGCCAACAAAGGATATATAACAAAGTATTGAGATGAACTTTTGTTATTGACCAAATACTTATTCTCCACCATAATTTGCAAATAAATTCTTTAAAAAACAGACAATGTGATTTTCTAGATATGTTTTCTCATTTTGTCTCTCATAGTTGAGGTCTACCTATGATGACAATTACAGGCCGGCCTCATCTTTTTAAGTGGGAGAACTTGCATAATTGGTGGCTGACTAAATACTTTTTTTCCCCACTGTGTATATATATATATATATATATATATATATATATATATATATATAATAAACTTTATTTTTTAAATTTTAATGACAAACTCTATTGACAATGGTGCAAAAGCTCTACTCTAGCACTAAAAGAATTAATTTGTTGACTTTGCTAAAAAATAGAACTAATCACTATTAAATTCCTATAGCAAATCTTGTGGTACATAGCATATAGTAAGTGAGAGAAAGAGGCTCTTAAACATACTGAAAGCAAGCAAAAAAATACCTTGGTGAAGTCCAGTAGTTACAATAAATCTTGCTTCTATGACATGGTGGATTGACTTCTGCCTCCAGTGACAGACTTTGCACGTAGAACAGTTTCTCATGTGTAAATATAAAATGCACTAATGGCCAGAAATCAGTTTGATAGATTATTGTTCACTTACAACAAGTTATCAGATAGGATCAACGTGAACCTTGGCATGCTGTAGTGGAGGAAGTATGCCCAGAAAGGTCAGATCTGCTGTACATTAAATCAGTGGCGTAACTAGGAATGGCTGGGCCCCAAGGCGAACATTTGACATGGGGCCCCCCCCAACCCCCTCCTGGACCGCTGCCCCCAATCGCTCCCCCCGGCCGCCCCCTCAAAAAACCCCCCAACCCCCCCCGGACCGCTGCCCCCAATCGCCCCCCCGGACCGCTGCCCCCAATCGCGCCCCCCCGGACCGCCCCCTCCAACCCTCCCCCAAAAAAAACAATTCCTGCGCACACTATTATGCGCCATAGTGGCTCCTGCACACAGTATCATGCCCCATAGTGGCCCCTGCACACAGTATCATGTCCCATAGTAGCCCCTGCACACAGTATCATGCCCCATAGTGGCCCCTGCACACAGTATCATGTCCCATAGTGGCCCCTGCACACAGTATCATGTCCCATAGTGGCCCCTGCACACAGTATCATATCCCATAGTGGCCCCTGCACACACTATTATTCCCCACAGTGGCCCCTGCACACACTATTATATGTCCCATTGTTTACCACCCATGAACAATTATTATACTCTGGGGTCTTTTCAGACCCCAGAGTATAATGATCAGAGACCCAGGGGAGGATAGAAACATTAAAAAAACAACGTTGCTTACCTGTTCTTCGCTCCGGTCCACTCCGTGTAACTTCGGCCTTCTTCAATGTTGGACCGGGCCAGCGTCACGTGATCCGGGCCGGCGTCACGACGCAAAATGACGTCCACTGACGTCACCAAACAGGCCCGAAGCCTGGAGAAGCGCAGGAGAGGTAAGTACATTGTTTTTTATGTTCCCTCACCTACCCTGGGCCTCCGATTATTATACTCCGGGGGCTTTTCAAAGACCCCGGAGTATAATGATAGCAGAGATTGTGGTGTTCGGCCCGCGGCCTCACATACCCATCCCCGCTCCTGCCCACAGCCGCCTCCGCAGAATCAGAAGTGCGGGCGGCTGTGAGCAGGAGCGGGGAATGGTAAGTATATAGGGCCCGTTACCTGTTGGGGTCACTCCAGCAGGTTGCGGCCTATTACAAAAAAAAAAAAAAAAAAAAAAAAGCATCGGGGGCCCGCGGGGCCCCGTAATAACCCGGATCCTGTGGCAGCTGCTACCCCGATACTTACGCCCCTGCATTAAATGCAGATCCGCAATATTGAGGTTAATAGCAGCAAAAATGTAGGAGATTTGGCTAAATCACACTGTATAAAAATCTGTGCACAATCAGCAGCAGAAACTGACCAGCATTGAGGATTTAAAAGTGACATATGTAACACGAATTTCACCCTTTAAAATACATAGGAAGAAAACTGGCACATCCATCAACAAAATCTGTACCATTAGATGGGTTTTATATGGCTACTGCTTACTTTCTTCACAGCAGACACCTTGTGATTTTTCCATTGTTCCTGAGGCAGAATACTTCCATACATATGAAGTCCAAACGAGCTACTATTGGTACTCTCTGGGACCCATATGGCCAGGGGCGGATTGGGACCTGAAAGTGGACCTGAAAAAAAATTTGAAATTTGCCCCATTTTATAGGTGGGCCCAGTGCAAGTAGGCAGAGTCAATACAAGTAGGCAGGGCCAGCACAAGTAGCTCCTGCATGTAAAGCAGTCCTGTGTAAAGTATTTTTGTACAGGACTGCTTTACATGGTGGGAGACGCAAGCGGTTCTATGTAAGTTACCATGTCAGATTGAAACTGTAACTTACACAGGACTTCAGCCTCTCACTCCATGTAAAGCAGAGATTTCTGCTACACAGGTCTGCCTGCTTTATATGTAAGTAAAGTTACCGGCAGTGAGGTCATAGTGACAATTAAACTGTAGGTGCAGCAGCAGCCACCATCACGCACCCAGTTCACTGACTCCTCAATCTAGAGGCCCTCAGATTTGGACAAACTCTGGAGAGGCTGGGGTCAGGTGTAACATAAAAAAAGAAAAACATATTCCCTGGTGCTCTGGTATCTGCTGCCACAGCCTGTTCGGTCGCGCACCATTCTCCGGTCTTCAGAACCCATGCACCCCACTGTCACTGGAGAGGGACTAGTGATCTATGTGAATGACATCACTGGTCCCTCTCCAGCAAACACCTAATTGGCCTCAGCAGTCCTGGGGGTGCAAGGGGAATGAGGCATACTGCGCGGCGTGACCAAATGGGTTGCGGTGTCAGACTCTGGAACGCTGGAGACAGCCGAATACTTTTTTTTTTCTTAATGTTACACCTCTAAGAATTATGTCCCATAGTGCACACCGTATAATTTTCCACATTGGCCCTCACACATAGCATAATTTCCCATAGTGGCTCCTCCACACAATATAATGTCCGATAGTGGCCCCTCCATACACTATTATGCCCTATAATGGCCTTTCCACACAGTACAATGTCTCATAGTGGCCCCTCCGCACACTGTAAAGTCCTATTGTGGCCCATGCGGTTTTCTTTATTAATATTCCAAAAATTTTAGATTTGAAAGAGCACAAAATTTTGGGGGGTTCGCCACCCATGAACCATTATTCACTTCAGACCCCAGATATAATAATTGGAGGACCCGGGGAGGAGATTAAACATAATAAACAGTGTAAGTCTCCTCTCCTGGCTCCGGCGCTCATCTTCGTTCAACACATACTCTCAGTGCAGCCAGACGCCCTCCACTCTAAAAGTATAGAGTAGAGGTTGCACTCTGCAGCAACAGTCAGGGTAAGGAGCAACGGGGCAGGTAGCTTGCCGGCCAAGCAGCACACATTCCAGTCGGCCCAACGGGAATTTTCTTGGTGATATACAGTACATGGGCAATCCAACTCTGCATATGGTCATATGCTAAGGGTACTTTTAGGGGGCACGTGCTGGAATTAAATAATTTGCCAGCAAAAATGCTATATGCCATTTGTGACACACATTGACTTGTGGTTCTGTGGAATTTATACCTCATATTTGGTGTATCCCTGTAGAATGAGAAACCGAAGTTTGGGGGGGGGGGGGGGTTGCAGTTTCACTTATATGGAAAAAAAATTGTCTGTAGCACATTAGGGCCATTGTGCACAGGCTCGGACTGGCCAAAGGTGGACAGACAAATCCCATGGCGGGTGCCCAGCTCCCTCTGAAGTGGTACAGTGCATTCACTGTACTTCATACAGATACTCATCACACAGTATCTAAACCAGGCTGTGTGTCAATAAAATACACTAGGTAAGTTATTTGAGAAACTACCCAGATAATTTTTCATACTGATGACACACTGGTCGTCTAGGTGCAGAGTCAGACCAACCAGTATCCCTCCTCCCTGGGCCCATTCTTCTCAACCACATTGCATGGACCCTTCCTGCTTCCCGAGGCCTAATGCTGTGTGGAAATGTAACCCTGGTTCACACAGCTAAAATAGTGAAAGTCAAGAACCAGACAGCAGGCTACTGACAACACCCCAGAACAGAAACAGAGTGAAGGGGTAGGCAGCAAGCTACTACTGGAAAATAAATTTATGTTGGCAACATTTTAGTTATTATTGTCAGGTAAAATTTGCATGTAGTGGTATAGAGTGCCCACAGAATGAATTTCACTCATAGGCCCCAGCACTGACAGCAGTACCAACTATGTAATTACTAGAATTACTTTTTTTTTTTTTTTTTTTTTTTTATAAAATATTGGTCTTAAAGACCACCCCCTTTAAAGAGGAATTTCCTCCAACTCTTGGCATCCTTCAATAGGTGCTGATTTTTTTCCTCTAGCCCTAATTGTTCCCAAACAATCAGTGGACTTAGGCTTTCTACAGTCAGGTGGGCAGTTGTGGGCTGGAGCAGACAGATCACCCTGACGGCAGAGAGGATAAAAATTGTACTAGAACCAAGAGCACCGATTTCTCAAGAAGAGTGGGGTCTAGAGCAAAAAAAAAACGAAGTGACATCTAGTGAAGAATGTAAAGAATTGGACTAGGTAGAAGGGGTTAAAAGTCGTGGATTGTAATGCAAACAGGAGGTCTCTGCTCCCTACCATTACTATTGAGAACTATCATGTAACCAATTGCATAATTATAGGTGTCACAGTTGTCAAGGGCCAGAAGCCAAGATGGTCTACAGGTCTACCTTACCACACTTGAACTGGATAAGTTCTTTGATGACTGGTAGTCTGAGCATTGTGCCTTCCACTGTAGGAAAAGAGAAAAATATAACCCTTTCATGGTAAAATAGTTGGTCAGCAGCATATAGTTAAGAGGGATTCTGTGAAGAGGCTGTGACCAGTGGTGAACCTAGCCTCTTTACTGCCTGAGGAGGACTATAGAAAGACGCCCCCCCACCAAAAAAATAAAAAATTGAGTTTCCATGCTACTAGTTTAACACACTGTTATCATCGCACAATATACACAATACACAAACTTATGAAACAGTTTTTAAGAATTCTTCTTACTACATTACTTCAGTATCAGATCAACAACACGGCATTAACAATGAAAGTAACTTCACACCATTTGCTTGGTGGATGGACAAGCCCACGTGGCCCCCAATCTCTATAATAGGAGCGCCGCAGATAGCGGAGTACTGTACTTCGGCTATCTTTGGCACTCCCATTGAAGTGAATGAGAGCCAAGCCGGTTCGTCCATCCACCAAGTGACACACCTATATATATGCTGCAGTCAGGCTGGATTCCCACCCAGTGGGGGGAAAAAAACCCAATTCTCAGGCTCAGTGGGGGTCTCAGCAGACAGACCCCCATCAATCAGGTATTTATCCTCTATCATTTAGATGAATACAGTGCAGTAACATTTTGTGACTTACAGGTGATGTCTCCTGACTAATCCTTCACATTTCCCTTCTCTTCCCTTTGGACCGCCATGGCCACTTCTTCCAGCTGTGACTTGTCTCTGTAAAGTTTGCAACACATAGACATCTTTGGCTCCTCACTTTTCCAGGCATCCAACCCACATTGACCTCACCTACACAAAGCCCCCATCCTGCTGCTACCCCAATTATAAAATATATGGTATAACCCCCCCCCATAATGAATAATACCCCCCAAGTGCATCATTTTATTAATAATGTCCGTGTGTACCCTGTATAAATAGTGCCCCTTATTAATAATGCCCCAGGTGTTAATTAAATGGTTTTCCAGGTCATTAATAAACTAATCAGTGGGGCTCAAAAACCCAGGACCCCCACTGATCAGCTGTTTGAATGGTACCTGTGTAAGCGCCATGACCGCTTCTCAGTTTACATAGTGTCATTCATCTTATAGCGGCCATGTAATGTAACTGCAGCCTCGTCCTGTACATGTCTACAGTATGTGACAAGGCTGGAATTAAATCACACAGTCACTATAAACAGACAGCGTATAATATAAACAGGCGCCATAGCCCCTGTTTATAGCGCCCCATTTACACACACTATAATGTTCCACAGCAGTCCCTGCACACGGTATTATGACTCGCAGCTGCCCCTGCACTGTATTATGCTCCATAGTGGCCCCTGCACACTGTATTAGGCCTCGCAGCAGCCCCTGCACACGGTATTATGCTCCCTAGTGGCCCCTGCACACGGTATTATGCGCCATGTTGGCCCCTGCACACGGTATTATGCTCCATAGTGGTCCCTGCACACGGTATTATGCCCCATAGTGGCCAAACCATGAACTATTATTATACTCTGGGGTCTTTTCAGACCCCAGAGTATAATGAACGGAGACCCAGGGGAGGTCACAAACAAAAACCAGTGTTACGTACCTGAAAAGACCCCGGAGTATAATAATAGTAGTATTTGAGTCCCGTGGCCGCACTTACCGCTGCCCGCGGCCGCTCACAGCGGCATCCACTTCCCTTTCTGCGTCCCATAGCAGAAGGGGAAGTGGAGGCGGCCACAGCAGACGCGGGGTAGGTAAATAAATAGGCCGTTACCTGCCAGGGATACTCCAGCAGGTTACGGCCTATTTATATATATAAAAAAGTTATACTCACCTGCGATGCCTTGATGCAGCCGCCTCCTCTTCTAGTCCGCGACGTCTGTCTCAGCGTAGGCGGCGCGATGAGGTTATTGTATCACCGCCTGCGCTGAGATGCGACGTCTCGTAAACCAGCCCAGGACAGAGCACGCTCAGCTCTGTGTTTTTTTTTTGTTTTTTTTTTTTAAAGCGGCCTGACCTGGGCTGGTTTACATTGAATAGTAATAATGCCGCCCCCCCATACAGTGACGCCTGAGGCGGCCGCCTCACTTCGCCTCATTGGCAGTGCGCCCCTGGCTGTGGCACAAAAGTGTGCATGATTACTATGTGGAAATGATGGGAAGATTATGTGCAAAGACATGTGAACAAGTCTTCGTGGTGTTTTTGACACAGATTTTTTATTTTTTTTTTTAAAGGAAAATGTAAATTATACTCTAACGCATGATGGGAAGAATCTTGTGAGGATACATGGGGCAGGGCTCTCCCATCCCCCAAGCTGAGCACTTTCACTAGGGCCTACAAGTGTGAACCGAGAGCAAGGCAGGTGGTTTGGACTCCGCAACCAGAAATGAACGCACACGCGGTAGTTCACGAAAAAAATATATATTTACTATAAGTTAATAAAGGCTAGTTAAAGGTAAAATGACAGGGCTAAAGACAAGCAAAATATACAATATAGCATGAACAATTTCAAGGCAAATTCTGCAATGGTTTCTACTTTTACTCTGTCCACTTCTGCAGTATGGACACTGAATGAACAATATACTCAAAACTATCCCTAACTGACCCTGACTTCACATTTGGGTGCACCCCCTTTTCCCCAGTGGTCCAGGTGGACCGCTTACAGTCCGTAGAAGCGCGCGGTGGGGCCCAAAGTCGGTCCTTTCTTTTATAGTGAAGCGTCCTCTCCTCACGGTTATCAGGATCTTGGGAGAAATGAAGTCCTCTTTAACAGACAGGGAAACCAACTGAATGCAATGTAATCCAACAGCAGATTCCACTCAGCACACTGACAGTCCTGCCGAATCCATACACTGAGCTGGGATGTGAGCCGGGATTTAGCAGGTGCCGTCCAGTACATCAACAGCACTGCGAGTCTCTATCTGTGGTATCCATATACACAGTCACAATGTCAGTCTCACTGATCAGCCACTGAGCACAGTTCCTTTCACGTGGACTCACTAGTCCTGTTGTCTCTTTACACTCTGTTTGTCTCTGGACCAAGATACAGCTTAGCTGTACAGAAAAATCTCCACACCAGTTCAATACAACACTTGCCAAGATGGCTGCTGCTCTCTGTCTCGTCACTTCCTGCTTCTCTGCTCACACTCTGTCTGCAGAACAGGCAGGCTGACATAAAAGGGGGGGGGTCTCACTCCAGCATCATGTCACAATTACAATGGCTGCTGTCTTAAAGGAACAGAATCACAGAAATACATTCAACATTAACAGTTTATACAGACAAATGAAGCTTAAGACAACATTGGCTGTCTCTTACACAAGTCTTTACTTACAGACCTGCATGTGACCTCAAATTCCCATCCCCATTCTTTTAAAATGAGAGGAGAAGAAAAAAAAAAAAAAAAAAAAAAGGGGGAGATAGCCTACACGTTTCATAGCAGACAAAGCTCCTTATTCACAGCTATATAAACCCCCTTCCCCCACCCCTGGTCACATACTGCCCACAGTTCCTCCCCCCCCCCCTTCTCTCACAGTCAAGTCACCATACCCTCATTACTTTCCCTAGTGTTAGCAGTAGTTGATACAGCTTTACAAGGACCTTTGGTAAGATCATCTTCACAGTCTAAAGGTCCTGGAAAGTGCATTTTGGTATTAGCACTGGTGTTTTGTAGGAAGTAGACATGGGTACTGGTACTAGACATGGCTAACCGCATCAGCAATAACAGATTTTGAATCTATGATACTTCAATGACTACCTTGAATAGCATAAAAAAAAAAAAATATATATATATATATATATATATATATATATATATATATATATATATACACACACACAGTCATATGAAAAAGTTTGGGCACCCCTATTAATCTTAATCATTTTTAGTTCTAAATATTTGGGTATTTGCAACAGCCATTTCAATTTGATATATCTAATAACTGATGGACACAGTAATATTTCAGGATTGAAATTAGGTTTATTGTACTAACAGAAAATGTGCAATATGCATTAAACCAAAATTTGACCGGTGCAAAAGTATGGGCACCTCAACAGAAAAGTGACATTAATATTTAGTAGATCCTCCTTTTGCAAAAATAACAGCCTCTAGTCGCTTCCTGTAGCTTTTAATCAGTTCCTGGATCCTGGATGAAGGTATTTTTGACCATTCCTCTTTACAAAACTATTCCATTTCAAGTAAGTTTGATGGTCGCCGAGCATGGACAGCCCGCTTCAAATTATCCCACAGATGTTCAATGATATTCAGGTCTGGGGACTGGGATGGCCATTCCAAAACATTGTAATTGTTCCTCTGCATGAATGCCTGAGTAGATTTGGAGCTGTGTTTTGGATCATTGTCTTGCTGAAATATCCATCCCCGGCGTAACTTCAAATTCGTCACTGATTCTTGTACATTATTCTCAAGAATCTGCTGATACTGAGTTGAATCCATGCGACCCTCAACTTTAACAAGATTCCCGGTGCCGGCATTGGCCACACAGCCCCAAAGCATGATGGAACCTCCACCAAATTTTGCAGTGGGTAGCACGTGTTTTTCTTGGAATGCTGTGTTTTTTTGACGCCATGCATAACGCATTTTGTATGACCAAACAACTCAATCTTTGTTTCATCAGTCCACAGGACCTTCTTCCAAAATGAAGCTGGCTTGTCCAAATGTGCTTTTGCATACCTCAGGCGACTCTGTTTGTGGCGTGCTTTCAGAAACGGCTTCTTTCGCATCACTCTCCCATACAGCTTCTCCTTGTGCAAAGTGTGCTGTATTGTTGACCGATGCACAGTGACACCATCTGCAGCAAGATGATGCTGCAGCTCTTTGGAGGTGGTCTGTGGATTGTCCTTGACTGTTCTCACCATTCTTCTTCTCTGCCTTTCTGATATTTTTCTTGGCCTGCCACTTCTGGGCTTAACAAGAACTGTCCCTGTGGTCTTCCATTTCCTTACTATGTTCCTCACAGTGGAAACTGACAGGTTAAATCTCTGAGACAACTTTTTGTATCCTTCCCCTGAACAACTATGTTGAACAAGCTTTGTTTTCAGATCATTTGAGAGTTGTTTTGAGGAGCCCATGATGCCACTCTTCAGAGGAGATTCAAATAGGAGAACAACTTACAATTGGCCACCTTAAATACCTTTTCTCATGATTGGATACACCTGGCTATGAAGTTCAAAGCTCAGTGAGGTTACAAAACCAATTTTGTGCTTCAGTAAGTCAGTAAAAAGTAGTTAGGAGTATTCAAATCAATAAAATGATAAGGGTACCCAAATTTTTGCACCGGTCAAATTTTGGTTTAATGCATATTGCACATTTTCTGTTAGTACAATAAACCTCATTTCAATCCTGAAATATTACTGTGTCCATCAGTTATTAGATATATCAAATTGAAATGGCTGTTGCAAACACCCAAATATTTAGAACTAAAAATGATTAAGATTAATAGGGGTGCCCAAACTTTTTCATATGACTGTATATATATATACATATACACACACACATATACATACATACATACACACACACACACACACACACACACACACACCCTAGAGTGTCACTAAGTTTTTGAAAAGTGAGAAATTGAGCAATAGATCATTTTATTGTCCAATCATTTTATTAAACAAGTAACACATTAGATTGTTGGCATTGTAGCCCATCAAGAAATAAATCTAGAGTCAACCTGTTACAGAAAACGAAATAACTTTATATAACTGTGTTTCAGTGCATATATATTAGATATACAAAACAGAAGAATTTAAAGTAAAGAAATGAGTACCAAGGAGGTCATGTTGGTGCTTCTTATCAAATAATCAAATCAATGAAACCATTTTATAACACTACAGAGTCTGCAGCTCATTTGCAGCTTGTATATATCGTGATTATATTACAAATCGCCATACATATTAATTCTGGAAATTCTTTACAGTATGCTTCCAAGAGTAGGGTACAGTCTAGAACTGTCATCAGTTACCCAGCTGATATAATATAGATACATTTATATTTTTAACATAAGACTATGACGTGGTATACACAAAACTATGGACTTTTTTGCTGGATGAGAGACTCATCACAGCTGTGGGTATTCTTTACATTCAACACCTTCATCTGCCTTTGTATAGAGAAAAATAAAAAAAAAAATAAAAAATTGTGTGTCATCTAATTCTTTTATCCTGTAAAACATTTACCAGCCTGGTCATTGCCAAGTAAGATGAAAATTTGATGTCAAAATGAGAAACACTATAAAAAGAAGGATTATTTACTTTTTTTGTACATATGTAAGCAAGTGAAAAAAAAATTTTTTTTTGCCTATTAGCATCCAAGGCCTCCACAAGCTGCTGATAGTTTTGTAGTAAAGGTTATTTAAGCTACATTGTTGTCCATGTTTCAGCTGGCGCTTCTAAAAGGGTGGGAAATAAAATAGCACCAAGGAATAGGGGGATAATTGTGACAAGGCTAGATTCATAACACATTTGTACGCAAGTTTGATAAACTGCCTCAAAATGTATGCCCCAGTCACATGCAACTGCGTGCCCAATATGGGTCCCACAAAAAAAAAAAAAAAAAAAAAAAAAAAAAAACACACACACACACACACACACACACACCACACCCTAGTCAAACACATGCCCAAAGGTATACAACTAGCTAACACAAGTGTATGGGCATCTTAAACATATGAATCAGGAGCCTTTTCGCATGAACATTGTGTCCAAACGCAGTGCGAACCAAACCAGTCATGTCATTATTTTGGCATTTTTCTTTGTTTATAAAATGTAGTCTTCCTTTAAATCAGTGCAGTGGACAGAAGGCTATGGATTTCCAGTTTTATCAGATACTGTAAAAGGTAGATATAATACTGCAGGTCTAGACTGTAGTTCTATTATGCTTCTTCTGTGTACTTTGTACTGTTGTATCTTGCGTTCATTAGTGGTTCAAACCCTTGTCGCCGTTTCCTATGTACAAAGAGAATAAGCAACACCAAAAGAACAAGCAAGGCAATAAGAGCTCCACCAACAGTTGATGCAACCACTACAGCAACTGCACGACCGTCTGGATCAGAGGCTGGAAAAGGAGAAAGAGAGGTTTATTATTAAAACAGACACTTACCTTCAGGAATATTACTACTACTTCCTAAATTATAGGAAACTGATAGTTAAATATATTCATAGGAAACCTTTTAAGTTTGAAAACAAATATTTCTGCAAGTTTTAAAAATTTTGCAGAGTTTTAAAAATTCTCTCTAACCAGTGACAGTCTTCTCCTGATCAGTTGCCAATGGATACGACCATAAATCCAGAAACTTTCTAAGGTCTGGGCACTTTTCAGAAACACAACTATGATTTCCTTATTGTGGCTGGATTATCTTGTGCATGTACTGTCTGTGCCCGATAACTCAGGCTGGTTTGACGACTGCCAGACCATAGAATGTTTTTGTATTAAATGGCAAGTTCCTCATGTACGTAATTATAACAATGTTCTTGCTTTTATATGCATAACCCTGGTGACAGACTCCCTTTAATTGTCTACAAATTTAAATATGGTTAGGTTTGTGAACAAAAAAAAAAACAAAAAAAAAAAAAAAAAAAAACACTAATATTTATAAGCTACTGTAGAATATAATATTTATAAGCTACCTTAAAAATATCATTGACATAGAATGTACTAATATGAGAAAGTTCTAATGCCAAAGCAGCTCCCACCGATTCACTCTTGGTACTGGATACCACAAGAAACCAGGGGTCTTGTGGAGCCCAAGATGTAAGTAGTACATCTTTCAAGTCCTGTAAATTGAAGGTGTGGCCTCCATGATAAAGACTCATTTTGCTACCACATCCATAGATTCTTGACTGGATTGAGACCTTGGGGAATTAGAGGCCAAGCCAACACCTTGAACTTTGCCATATTCCTGGACAACACTTGCAGGGTGCTTACTGAAAGGCCAATGCTGTTGCCATGAAAGGGTGTACTTGGTCTGCAACAATGTATTGGTAGGCGGTACATGCCGAAACAATAGTCACATGAATGTTGGAACCCAAGGTTTCCCAAAGCATTTCAATGCCTCTAGTGGCTTGACTTTTTTCCAGCGTGCATATTTGTAATGTGTCCTCTCTAGGTAAGGGTGGGTTCACACCTGCATTTGAGTCCGTCCGCTGCCAATCCGAATGAAAGTCTCGAGGAACGGGATAGGCATCAGATGCCAACAGGTTAGCGACGCATTGGTTAAAAACCCATTCATTTGAATGGGTTTTTAAAGCAATGCGCGGGTGTCCGATTGCACCCTCTGCGCTGCTAATCTTTTTTTTTGTCGGAAACAAAACCCTGTGTCCTCCTTCAGGTTGGACAGAGCCGACTGCGCATGTTGTGTCAGCCATTTTGTGGTGGTCTCGTGTAAGAGGAGGAGACGCGTCAGGAACAGAAGACCGCGCTGGGATCGATGATGAAGCTGTGCTCTGAGCTCAGGGAGAACGCCCCCTGTGCTCTCTGAGCACAATTAGCATAATGAAGAAAAGAAGAAAAATTCAAAAATGATGGCACAGACCTGCAAAATAAATGTAAGATGAATAGCCTTTCTAATCCCACGTGCTTTTAGTTTAAAAACTTTTTTTTTTAATGATAGAATCCCTTTAAGAAACTTTACTAGTCCTTTGCAGGGCTCAAAAACTGAAAGCAATATGCAGAGATGTAAATAAGAAAATAGATGACCAAGAGCAGGTCCATATCCTAGGCAACCAGCTGTAAAAACTGGGGAGAAAGATTTAGTTGTATGTGACAAACTGAGCAAGATAGCTTAAGCAAACTGAAGTCTTTTACCCAATACATTGCTTTATCCATGTCTGAATATGATCCTTGAGATGGAAATACCCTTTTAAAATAAAGTTTTATTCGGCATGGCCAACTCCTATTGTTCCATGGTCCATATTCTGATGCTCACATGTCTATTGCAGGTACCTTTTGTAGTGAACTGGATGCCACAGCATGGACACTCTTGCTGGTCTGCAGCTTGGCAACCACAGGCACACATAGCTGGAATGCACTGTGTGTTTGACACCTTTCTATCATGACCAGAGTTGACTTTCGGCAAGTTATAATACAGTAGGTCTTCTGTGGTATCAGGTCAGATAGGGTAAATGCAGCTTCCCACGCATCTTTGGGCCTTGGGCACCCATAACTTGGTTACCCTTCCTCGGAGCACTTCTGCTAGCCACTTATCAGTTTTTTTTTTCAGGTGCTCCTGGTATGCAGTGATGTTTTCTTACCCATTTGCTTAGTCATCACAATTTGTCTCTTAGCAAGTGTAAGGCTCTGAGCAAGTTTGACATTTTAGCCTGACTCCAAAACATCAACCTCGAGAATTGCCTGTTCACTTACTGCCCACTATACCCACCCCTTGACAGATGCTATTGTAACAAAATAAATTAATATTCACCTGAATTTAATGTTATGACTGATCAGTTGATATGAAAGTGTATACTGGTGTGTAAATAGTTATAAATGTAAGTTTACCTGGCAAGTCAATAGCATATGTATACCCAAGCTGTTCAGTAGATGTGAAAAGTTCATCATTTGTTATTGGAGGAAAGAAAGGCACCATGTTAAACAAGCGATTGTGTCCAATTGGTGCAAGTTCCTGAGGCCAAACCACATCAGAGGGCTGGAAGCGCTTCATCCATTCCTCAAAGACTGCATCAGTGAAGGAATGCAGCACCTTAAAATAAATTATATATTTGTGTAAAATACTTAAATGAAGCCTCAACATTTAGCAGTTTAAGGGTTTCAAAAATAAAAAGCATGCATAAAAAAAAAAAAAAAAAAAATATTTCACAATGAGTTTTTTGCAGCAGTTTTAGGAGTTTTTTTTTTCCTTTTTTTCAAAAACCGCTTCAAAACACCACTGGCAGAATCCACATAAAGAGGTCATGACACTTTTTACTGTAGCTGCCTGACTCCTATTGAAGTGAATGAGAAAATTGGGGGGCATTTAAGACAGCTTCAGTCTCAAAAATCTGCCTGCAAAAAAGTCTGTCTGAACATACTCTTAAATAGGTGTGGATTCCCGCAAATGGACTTCAAAGTGATCTTACCATTACAAAATGCCTGATGAAGCCGTCAGACCTCAAGAATGAATGGGTTCTGATTCAGACTGGGTTTCTATTACTAGTAATAGAGATGACTGCACATGCAATGTCTATTCAAACAGTTGGAAGTTACAAAAATGCGCAGCAAAAAATGTGACCTGTCATACAACTATTATGTGAATATTTCTGAAAAACACATTATATTATTGAAAGACCGTCAAGTAGATTAGTTTCTGAACTGTGTGACTGAAAAATCACTTCCAATCATCTGAATGAGATGGTTTCTGCAAGTCCCTTACAGATAAATGGAACAGTAAGATATTTACAATGCATTTGGAAAGTTTTCGGACTTTTTTTTTTTTTTTACATAAAAGTTTAACCTCCCCTCCCACATCATTCTGTACTCAATTCCCCACACAAAGTGAAAACGAAATGTTAGAAAACTTAGGAGAAACTAAAATATTGCAGCGACATAAGTATTCAGACCTTTTACTCAATACTTACTGTAGTTGAACCACCTGAGATTACAGACTTTTTTTATACAAGGTTTGCACACCTGGATTCAGAGATTTTCTATCATTCTTCTCAGCAGATCATCTTACACTCCATCAGGTTGTTTAGGGACTGTCTGTAGACAGCCATTTTCAAGTCTATCCAGTGGCAGGAACACTCCCAGATTTTCCTCCAAGGCTGAGGCCCCACGTTGCAGAAACACAGCTTTGTTGCAGATTTTGCTGTGGTTTTTGGAGCCAAAGCCTGGAGTTGATTAAGCAGGAGGTAGAAGTATAATAGCTTCCTATATATTTCCAATTCCTTTTATAGCCATTCTTGACTTTGGCTCTAAAAACTGCAGCAAAAAAGCTGCATTTCTGCAACGTGGGTCCTAAGCCTTAGTTGTCTTGTTAGAAGACAAACCTTCAGTCCAAACTGAGATCCAAAGCACTTGCACCATTCAGCTTTCCTTCAACCCTTACCAGTCTTGCTGTCCCAGACCCTGAAAAAACACCACCACCATGCTTCACTGCAAGGATGGTATTGGGCAGGTAATGAGCAGTGCCTGTTTTCTTTAGACAGGACTCAAACTTTTTGGCTTCAATTTTAATATTGGTAAGTCAGACCAGACAGCCTTGCTTCTTACAGTCTAAGGCTGGGGCCACACATGGCGTAAACGCCACGGTTCACCCCTGGTGGAAACACTGCAGAAAAAAAAAAAGAAAAAAAAAACCCCAGCATTTTACAGTCACAGCAAAGTGGATGGGACTATTTTAATGCAAAGTGGGGATGGGATTCACTACACGCTGCGGACACGTGGCGATTTCCAAAACCGTCACGATTTTGGAAATTACAGCATGTCAATTATACCTACAGAAACGCCAGTGATTTCCCTATAGGTATAATTGTAGCAGAAAGTCCACAGAGGAAATCTCTGCGAACTTAGTCAAAACACTGTGGGAAAAACCGCGATTCACTGCCACTGTGGTTTTTCCCGCAGCGTTTTTTGCTGCGGGACGCTACGTGGGGCCTTAGACTAACATTCCTGTACGTTCTTTTCTGCAGATTCTAGACAGGCTTTCATGGAGTGCTGGAAAAAACTTCCAGAAGGTCAACTATTGGCACACAGGATTTTTGGAGTTGAGCCAGAGTGACCATTAGGTTCTTGGTTCTTTTTTTACCAAGACCCTTCCTCTCCAATTTGTTTGGAGAGGCAACCAGTTCTGATTGTTCAAAACAGCTTCCATTTAGCTTCAATGCTCCCCTAAGCATATTCAACTGCTACCACTGTGCTGCAGATCACATTACATGTAAATTTGGAAGATTTGGAGGAAAAAAAAAAACCACACACACTTTGAAGTCTTATGCAAATGAGATAGTTGGTGCACTGGGGCAGGCCTTCAGCCTACTTGTTGCTTGAGTAAGATGGATGATGGAGAGGATTAACTCCCACAGCCTGGGATGGCACAAGCAGGGGATGGAAGACATCAAAGGAACAAGGAGCAGTGAATCTGGAAGCTGGAGGCCTGTGCCATGCACCAACCACCTCATTTGTATAAGACTCCAAAGAGTTTTTTCTCCTAATCTAGAAGAGAGACATATATAAAAAAGGTAGGCATTTAATCACTGAAACGTGCTCTGTAATTCAGTGACTGCAGTTGAATATGCTTGGGGAAATGATAGACCCACTTTAATAATTATGGAGGCTACTGTGCTCTTGGGAATTTTCAGTGCAGAATTTTTGTAACCTTCTCTAGATCTGTGCCTCCACACAATTTGTCTGAGCTGTACAAACAGCAATTTCCTCCTCATGGCTTGTTTTTTTTGCTCTGATTTGCATGGTTAGCTGTGAGACCTCATATAGGGGTAGGTCTTTCCAAAGAAAGACCAATCAACTGAACTTACATGTTGCCTCGAATCAAGGTAGAAAAACATCTCAAGGATGATCTACAGAACTGGGAGCCCCCAGAGCTAAATTTCAAGTGTCATAGCAAAGGGTCTGAATACCTATGTCCATGCAAATTTTTAGTTTTAGTTTTTAGTCCTTTCTAATAAATTTGCAAACCATTCTAAAATGGGCTTCACATTCTTATGGAGAATTGGATGCAGAATAAAAGAAGGAACAACTTTAACTTTTGCATTTTAGTACAAGGCCACAACAGAATGTGAAAAAAGGTCTTAAAACTTTCCACATGCATCATATATGACAAATTTTATGTAAATATATACCTTTAACCATTCCACAGACATAAATCCATATAAGGCCAGGGCCCCAAGTAGCTTAAATGCAAAAAACGTGGCGTTTTGCAATCCCTGCAGAGTGGAAGAGATTCTGGCTAATCCCATCCACACATTGCAGAAAATAATCCACAGCGGAAATGTGGCAATTTGAAAAACGCTCACTTTTTTTTGCAAATTGCAGCATGTCAGTTATCCCTACAGAAATTATGGTGGTTTCGGTATAGGAATGGAAGAGTCCACATTTATAAATGAAGTAAAAACAAACACATTAAGTATCCCTAGGTCCAAAAATGCTTGAACTACAAACTTAGAAAAATATTTTTCCCACATGGTGAACACTGTAATGGGGGAAAAAAAAAAATAAAATAAAGAGCCCAAGTGCCTTTTTTTTCCCTCTCCACTTTTTTGCCTACCATAAAAATTTCAATTCAAAGCAACCGAAACATCAGACATTCCCCAAAATAGTTTAAATATACTTCTGGCCCCGAACACGCCTAATAAAAAAGTGTTAGTGTCAGGATATGGCACCTAATAAAAATGTTTTGGTTTTTTTCCAAAGTTTTGAAATTTTAAGGAGCTGATACATAACCAAAACCATATATAAATCTTATATCGTGTTAACTGTGCAGACAAAGGCATTGAGGCATTAAGTATGTTGTATAACTATTTTATCTTTTAGCAGCTTCATGCTGCCCTTACCAAGGAAAACCTGAAAATACTGCTACCTCTTTACAAAAAACAAAATTTTAATCTAAAACAAAGAAGCGTTTTAAAGAAGCCATAGTTTTTAAGACAGCTGGGCATGGCTGCTTGGTGGCTCCACTCCAGTGACAGATCTCTCCATATTTGTGCCTAGGGGCACAAAGCCAGATGGAAACTGCTCAAAGGATGTGAGCCACCTGTGTCCTGCTCTTAAAAGACTTTTCCAACATTGACAACCTATCCTTAGGATAGCTCATCATTGTCTGATCGGTGGGGTACCTACAGCTGGGATTCCCATAGATCAGCTATTTGAAGAAACCAAAAACATTCAGGCTAGAGCTGCAGCCTTTTCATTGAATGTAAAAGCACAGTGCCATACATTGCATAGCATAGATCATCAATATTTGATTCAAATTATCAAGATTTCATTCACACAAAACCCCTTAAGGCTAAGGTCCCACATAGTGAGTCGCGGGGGGGGGGGGGGGAACCCCACATAGTTTTTTTCCACAGCACTTTTCACAGAAAGTCCACAGAGTTTTCCTCTGTGGACTTTGTCCCTATTAAACCTATATGAAAAATGCCAGCTTTTCCATAGGTATAGGTGACATGCTGTGATTTACAAAAACGCAACGGTTTTTTAAATTGCAGCATTTCCACTGCAGATCTTTTTCTGCAATGTGTTGACGGGATTAGCCAGAAACCCATCCACTTTGCAGGTACTGTAAAACGCATCCTTTCTGCCGCACAGTTTCCACAACATGGGGGCCTGGCCTCAAACTAGGTTTCTCTGAAATGCTACACTGTTTCACAGTAAAGTGTTCATTGTGTCCATCGGATTAGGGTAGCATGAATCTGCTGAAAAATGCTTTAACCACAACAAACATTTCCACTTCCTTCTATTGAAAACTGATGCAATTCCAAAATGAAGAAAAACATTCCAGTGTCCCATCATTCATTTATACTAAATCTCCAGTTTACTAACCAACATGTAGCTGTATAGCCAAAAACCACATTGGCATATTTGCAAGGACAACAGACTCTGGCTCCGAAATGGTTTGTTTATTCGTCTTTACCCCATATCAATCTACTAAGTTCTGGCACCCCTGAAATTTTTCAAGAAAATGATGTACTGTATTTCTCCCAGAAAATTATTGCAGTTACACATGTTTATGTCCTTTGTGTGTATTGGAACAATACCAAAAAAAAATAAAAAAAATTATAAAATTTCAAGCAAAACTCCAAAAAATGGGCCACACAAAATTACTGCCACCCTTTGGAAAAATAACTGAAATCAATTGCTTCCTATAACCATCAACAAGCTTCTTACACCTCTCAACTGGAATTTTGGATCCCTCTTTTGCAAACTGCTCCAGGTTTCTCATATTTGAAGAGAGTCTTCTCCCAACAGCAATTTTAAGATCTTTCCACAGATATTCAATGGGATTTAGATCCGCACTCACTGCTGGCCACTTCAGAACTCTCCAGTGCTTTGTTTCCATCCATTTCTGGGTGGTTTTTGAAGTATGTTTGAGTTCATTGTCCTGCTGGAAGGACCCATGACCTAGCACACAAACCCACCTTTCTGACATTGGGCTCCACATTGCAACCCAAAATCCTTTGGTAATCTTCAGATTTCGGGATGCCTTGCACATAGTTAAGGCACCCAGTGCCAGAGGCAGCAAGACAACCCCAAAACATCTTTGAACCTCTACCATATTTGACTATTGGTACGGTGTTCTTTTCTTTGTAGGCCTCATTTCATATTCGGTAAACAGTAGAATTATGTGCTTTACCAAAAAGCTCTAATTATTATTATTATTATTATTATTATTATTATTATTATTATTATAGCACCATTAATTCCATGGTGCTTTACATTTGAGGATTTACATAGGGTACACAAGATGTACAAAACAGATAATATCTATCTTGGTCTCATCTGTCCACAAGACATTTTTTTCCAGAAGGATTTTGGCTCTCTTACATACAGTTTGGCAAACAGCAGTCTAGCTCTTAAGTCTGTCAGCAGTGGGGTCCTCCTGGGTCTCCTGCCATTCAAATGTCAACAGATAGGGTGCATCAGAGTCTGCAGGACATCTTGAATTTTTTTTTTTGGGAGCTTGATTAGGGCTGCTTATTAACCATCTGGACTATCCTGCGTTGCAACCTTTCATTAATTTTTTTTCTTCCATCCATGGCCAGGGAGATAAGCTACAGTGCCATGGGATGTAAAATTCTTGATTATGTTGCGCACCGTAGAGAAAAGGAACATCAAGATCTCTGGAGATGTACTTGTAACCTTGAGATTGTTGATATTCTTCCACAATTTTTGTTCAAGTCCTCAGACAGTTCGCTTCTCCATGCTTATTGTGGCACACACAGACACACAATGCAAAGATTGAGTCAATTTCTCTCCTTTTTATCTGGTTTCAGGTGTGATTTTTATATTGCCCACACCTGCTACTTGCCACAGGAGAGTTTGAGCAAGAATCACATGCTTGAAACAAAGTTATTTACCCACAATTTTGAAAAGGTGCCAACAATTTTGTCTGGCCCATTTTTGGAGTTTTGTGTGAAATTATGTCCCATTTGCCTTTTTTCCTCTGCTTATTTGGTGCTGTTCCAATACGGACAAAGTAAATAAACATGTTTACAACAAAACATGAGAAATACTTCATTTTCTAGAAAGATTTCAGGGGTACCAACTTTTACAGCTATGACACTTTCTTACAACCACAACCAAGAACATAAAAACTGATTCCTTTTACTGATCCAAATCTGCTATTGATAAGGCTTTATTCTAAATTCTGATCTTGGGTTTAAGTTTCCAAATCAAAAGGAATACATTTGGCTCACTATATTGAATTGGGTCTGCTGAAGTCAGTATGCCATGATATTTAAATGGTCACTAAACGTTGCCTCAATAAATAGTACAAGTGAATAGAAGAAACTTTGTAATATATCTAAAGCCCGATTCACATCTGCGTTCAGGGAGTCCGCTTGGTGACCCCGTGAACGAAAATCTATACGCATTAAAAAGTGGTTTACCTGGGAAACCCACGGACCCCATAGACTTTAATGGAGTCCGTGTGGTTTCCGCTCGGTTTCCTCTCTGCATGTTTCGTATGGGACCCGAGCGGAAACCACACGGACCCCATTATAGTCTATGGGGGTCTGTGGGTTTCACAGGTAAGCCGCTTTTTAATGCGTATAGGTTTCTGTTCGGGGGGTACCCAAGTGGACTCCCCGAACGGAAACCTGAACGCAGATGTGAACTGGGCCTTACAGAAAAAAATATCTGCCCCCCCCCCCAATTTACGGAATGAGGCCGCTTTACTTACCTAAACTAACATTCACTCTAAAATCTCTGCTGAATATGTCAGTCTCCCAAAACGGTCAGCTAACTGAAATATTAGATTACATATTCCTATAGAAGGCTATAGAGCCATGTTTATTAATTCTCTATAATGTACTGTGTGGTGGTGGTGGTGGTGGTGGTGGTGCATCTGACTGAAAGCGTTAGGAAGCAAAGCCTTCTACTTTCTCCATGTGCAGTCTATGGAAAGGATCACAGCAGCTCAGGGTCAATCAAGACCCTGCAGAAGGTAAACCTTTTAGAAAATGCAAAATAGAAGAAGTCATATACTGATCACAAAGTCATATTCCAAAAGGGTAGGTTACAAGATTAAACATGAGAGAACCCAACATGGTTTCCTCTACAAGGATTAGACAGTTTCAATGTAGGAAGCACTGATGTACTCCAACTCATGTTTAATTTGGAGAACATAAGTTTCCAAGGAAGTAAAGAGAAACTGTACAACCTTAAAATGCCCGTTTAACCTTTGGTTTCAATGCCACAATGTAGATGAAATAATACATACCACAAAGATGGGGTCATTAGCAGCAGAGTGTGAGAGTGCACTGGTTCCATTTAAGAAAGCATGCACCAAATTATGTAGGTTCATTACAGGAGGGTCCAATTCTCCATCTGGCTCCTCAAAACCTTCAAGTGCATTCCTGTATGTAAAGGAAAAGATTATTTAATTTTTGGACTACATGCTAATATATAACCAATAGGGTAAAGGGGGTTTTCCCATGAACATAGCCATATTTAAAATTGTACAATAAAACAAAATCGAACAAAAAAAAAAAAAAAAAAAAAAAAAAAAAAAAAAACTTTTTCTTCTTCAAAAAACATTTTGCAGCACTTTAAAAATTTTCTCCAACCATCTTAATGGAGAGTCTGTTGTCTTGATCGGTAGCCTGTGGATACGACTACAAATACCGGAAATTTCTATAATCTGAATCCCAGCCAGGATTCCCTTATTACGGCCAGGTTATCTTCTCATGCCTCCCTGTCTGATAACTCAGTAACAATAAGGAACTCATCGCTGGGTTTCTGACAAGTCCCAAGACATAGAATGTTCATTCTACTGGCAAACCACAGAGATAAAACAGTCAATACTAAAGAGGGTTAGAGAAAATCTTCAAAATTATGCAAAATTTTTATTTAGATTTGCAAAAAATTTTTATCTTAATTTTCTAGAAATCTAAAAATGTTTATGTTCATGGGAATACCCCTTTAATGTAATTGAAATATTAGCATACACACATATACAAGCAGAACGTGACATAGCTAGATACCATTTCCAATAATCCAAAGCAATGAAGGGTTTTGCCAGATAGAAGGGTGGCAGGTTAGGTGGTTTGTGGTCATTAAGAACCCTCAGTATAACCATCCATGCTAATTTTGAAGCTTGTTACTTATACACATTCCAGCAGGAGCAATTTCCCAGCATCATCATCTACCAGGCATCAGTAGTGTTAAAGAGGACATCTAGTGTAACTTTAAGGCCCTATACCAGAGGTAGGCATCCTTCGGCAATCCAGCTGTTGTAAAACTACAAATCCCAGTATGCATACTTGCTCTGCAGTTCTTGGAACTCCCATTGAAGTGAATGAGGCATGTTGGGAGTGGTAGTTTCACAGCAGCTGGAGGCCCACCCCCCTTGTACATACTACCTCCTTTGCATAAGACTTCAAAGTTAGTTTTCTCCAAATCTACAAAAGTAACTTGCACAGCAGAAGCGGGGAGTGAAAATTGAAGGAAAAAAAAAAAAAAAAAAAAAAAAAAAAAAAAAAAAAAAAACACACACACAACACACGGGGATTAATCTAGGTCACAAGAAGTGACACCACCTGCAAAATAAAGATCTCATTACCTGAAACTAAATGTAGAGTTTGTGAAGTAAGGTGGATTATCAAAGTTCTGCAGGGAAAGACACTTCTGTACATCTTCCATAGTTGGTAGTCGCCCACCAGATCTGTCAATAGGACTCCTTTGAAGAAAACCTTCATTCGTTCCATTACACAAGGTAACCCGACGATTGTAGTCATCCAGGCTAAAAATTAGAATACAACAGGCTCAGTATTGAGACATTATGTGCATTGACCTGGCTAATTTTGATAATTATATTATACACACACACGTACTTTACATTACGCTAGCACAAAGACAACTAATATTACCTGTCACATACAATTTCCCAGTTTGAAAATCTTGAGCCAGTACTGATTAAATTGGGATCATTCAGTCTTGGTGCTCCAAACAATTCATCTGTACACACGTCACATTCATTTCGACCAGTAGCAAAGTTCCAGTATGGTAAAGCAAAAGAGTCATTGCCAATCAGCCTCTGTATAACAATAATAATAAACAATAACTTAGGGGAAAAAAAAAAAAAAAAAACAACACCAAACGTTGCGAAACGCAGCTTTTTTTTTGTTGCAGATTTTGCTGCGGTTTTTTGAGCCAAAGCCAGGAGTGGGTTGAGCAGAAGGGAGAAGTATAAGAACTTCCTATATATTTCCAATTCCTTTTGTAACCACTCCTAGGTTTGGCTCAAAAAACCGCAGCAAAATCTGCAACAAAAAAGCTGTGTTTCCACAATGTGGGGCCTCAGCCTGAAAATAGTACTGCTGGTCACAGAAACAACATAGTATCTCAGAGATATTGCCATAGACATTAGACCGGAATTATCATCCAAAAACATGCACCAAATGGAAAATGGACAGGGCAGTGATTATTATTACTATTATTTGACCCTCATCCAATGCACCCAACAATTCCAATTTTGCTTGATATGGCATTTCATTTATGGATTACAAAAGGCATACTATAAGGGCCAATCCTAACCTGCAAGTCTCTCTCCAGCAACAACAGGTGGTATCGATGCCATGTGACAAAGGCAGGTCCTTTATGAGACAAATCAATAGCTTTAAATGGACGTCCTGGCCCTGAAGCACAAGAAAATTTCCATTTTAAAAACAATTTTAACTGGAAAGTAGAATTTTACCTTATGCTTCCAACACACAATATAGTTCAATCTATCACCGCACCAAAGGTTCTGTACAAGGATAAATGCGTAGGACATTCCATTTTCTTTGGGACAATCCGCTGATTAATTAGATGTCAGTTTAGTAATTTGATAGAACCGATTATGATTAGCCTAGTAAAACAGACTAATGATGCTGCAGGGTTCAGTTTTAGGTCCACTGCATTTTAATGGTCTGTGGATAGCTGAACAGAATAAGATATTGATCTTTAGGTGAATTACATTTGGAAGGTATACTACAACATTTATTCATAATAGAATGCAATCTTAAATGATCTTTTGCTATGGGATATAAATATTGTTACCTAAATGTAAGTAAATGAATATATAAATATTATGATCATTAACATACATGACCTATACTCTAAGCAAGCTTGATAGCAGAATCTATAGAGCCTGCCCCTGATTTATGACACTCTGGTATAATAAAACAATAGTCATCAATCTCTTCCCACCCAATTCTTAATGTTCAATGCATTTTATGAGATAAAGACAAAATGGAAGCTTTTTCAGAGATACATTCTGGTTTAAGTGTTACGGTTTCACTTTTTTGCCACTGTGTAGGGAGGGTTTTGCTGAACATTTTTATAAAATACTTTATTAACCAATTGTACCTTCTTTTAGCAAAAAACAAGTTTTAAACTTTTCTCTAGCAACAATAATTGTTTTTAAACTAGTGATTTCTCCATTTATATGCTATATTATAGCTAGAGCTTTCAAACAATACCATAAGCAATTTCCTATGCAGTATAAACCCGATATGCAGCTATTTGTAGTAAAACGCCTTGTTTGTTATTTTACATATGAGTATATACTGCCAACAAAGGCTGAATATGGGATTGACCTTCTTAGCAATGTTATGACGTTGCGAGAATTTTAGAAAGTACAATAAATTACATTACAAAAATGTCCAGCAAAGGCCTCCCTTCACATTAGAAAAAAAAAGAAAGTTGCACGTAATCCCAGTTTTAATGTAACCTTCCCTATCCTAATTATGTTAATGATTAATTTATATAATTAGTTCTACCCCTATTGCAAAAAAAAAAAAAAAAAAAAAAAAACCTCTACAGTATCTGGAACAGATTTCCATATTACACAGACAGGCCTCTGAATACAGTGGACAGTTTAATATAAAATTGGATTGACTGCAGCCACTTCTACCAGGAGATGAGCTGAAATATAAAAGGGACAACCCATGGCTAAATGGCCTAAAACTAGCCATATAACTCTTTTGTAAAATACTTTTTTTTGTTCAAATTCTTTTTTCATATTTAAGAGGTACTTTATCATTATGTCTTAATAATGAAAAGAAGTTAGCCTTCACCCAGGGGCGCACCGCTAATGAGGCGAATTGAGGCGGCCGCCTCAGGCGGCACTGTCCGGGGGGCGGCATTTTTACTATTTCATGTAAACCAGCCCAGGACAGGTCGCTTTAAAAAAAAGGCAAAAAAAAAAAACAGAGCTGAGCGGGGCCTGTCCTGGGCTGGTTTACAAGACGTCGCATCTCAGCGCAGGCGGCGATACAATCACGTCATCACGCCGCCTACGCTGAGACACAGACGTCGCGGACAAGAAGTGGAGGCGGCGGCGGCTGCATCAAGGCATCGCAGGTATAACTTTTTTTTTATATATATATATATATATATATATATATATATATATATATATATATATATAGGCCGTAACCTGTTGGAGCATCCCCGGCAGGTAACGGCCCATTTATTTACCTACCCCGCGTCTGCTCGTGGCCGCCCCTGCTTCCCCTTCTGCTATGGGATGCAGAAAGGGAAGTGGATGCCGCTGTGAGCGGCCGCGGGTATCGGTAAGTGAGGCCGCAGGCCGCAAATACTACTATTATACTCCGGGGTCTATTCAGACCCCGGAGTATAATAATCGGAGGCCTAGGGTAGGTGAGGGAACATAAAAACCATTGTTACTCACCTCCTGCGATCCGATGTAACTCCGAGCAGGCTTGAGGCCTCTGGTGACGTCATCAGGTCGCGTCGCCGGCCTGATCACGTGACGTGTGTGCGCAATTAAACAGGGCCGAAAGCTGCAAGGAGTGCATCGGTGTCCAGGATAGGTAAGTAACTCTGGTTTTTATGTTTGTATTCTCCCCTGGGTCTCCAATCATTATACTCTGGGGTCTGAAAAGACCCCAGAGTATAATAATAGTTCATGGGTGGTCCACTATGGGGCATAATACCCTGTGCAGGGACCACTGTAGAGCATAATACAAGTGCAGGGGCCGCTATAGAGCATAATACCGAGTGCAGGGGCCGCTATAGAGCATAATACCCTGTGCAGGGACCACTGTAGAGCATAATACCGAATACAGGGGCCACTGTAGAGCATAATACCCTGTGCAGGGACCACTGTAGAGCATAATACCCTGTGCAGGGGCCACTGTAGAGCATAATACAAGTGCACGGGTCACTATAGAGCATAATACCGGGTGCAGGGGCCACTATGGAGGATAATACCAGTGCAGGGGCCACTATGGAGGATAATACCAGTGCAGGGGCCACTATGGAGCATAATACCAGTGCAAGGGCCACTATAGAGCATAATACCAGTGCAGGGACCACTATGGAGCATAATACCGTGTGCAGGGGCCAATATGGGGCATAAACTGTGTGCAGGGGTTGCTGTGGAACATAATACGGTGTGCAGTGGCCAATGTGGGGCATAAGGGGCCACTATGGAGCATAATACTGTGTGCAGGGGCCGCTGCGAGGCATAATACAGTGTGCGGGGGCCGCTGCGGGCCATAACACTGTGTAATACTGTGTGCAGGGGCTGCTGTGGAACATTATAGTGTGTGTAAATGGGGTGCTATAAACATGGGCTATTGCACCTGTTTATATTATACACTGTCTGTTTATAGTGACCGTGTGATGTAATTGTAGCCTTGTCACATACTGTAGACATGTACAGGACGAGGCTGTAGTTACATTACATGGCCGCTATGAGATGAATGACACTATGTAAACAGAGAAGCGGTCATGGCGCTTACACAGGTACCATTCAAACAGCTGATCAGTGGGGGTCCTGGGTTTTTGAACCCCACTGATTAGTTTATTAATGACCTGGAAAACTTTTTAATTAGTTAACACCTGGGGCATTATTAATAAGGCGCACTATTTATACAGGGTACACACGGATGTTATTAATATAAAGATGCACTTGGGGGTATTATATCATATATTTTATAATTGGGGGTAGCAGCAGGATGGGGGCTTTGTGTAGGTGAGGACAATGTGGATTGGATGCCTGGAAAAGTGAGGAGCCAAAGATGTCTGTGTTGCAAACTTTACAGAGACAAGTCACAGCTGGAAGAAGTGGTCATGGCGGTCCAAAGGGAAGAGAAGGGAAATGTGAATGATTAGTCAGAGACGTCACTTGTAAGTCACAAAATGTTACTGCACTGTATTCACCTAAATGATAGAGGATAAATACCTGATTGATGGTGGTCTGTCTGCTGAGACCCCACTGAGCCTGAGAATTGGGTTTTTCCCCCTACTAGGTGGGAATCCAGCCTGGCTGCAGCCATATATATAGGTGTGTCACTTGGTGGATGGACGAACCCGTGTGGCTCTCATTCACTTTAATGGGAGTGCCAAAGATACCCGAAGTCCAGTACTCAGCTATCTGCAGCGCTCCTATTATAGAGAATGGGGGCCACGTGGGCTCGTCCATCCACCAAGCAGAAGATGTGGGAAGTTATTGTCATTGTTAATGCCGTGTTGTTGATCTGATACTGAAGTAATACAGGAAGAAGAATTCTTAAAAACTGTTTTATAACTTTGTGTATTGTGTATATTGTGCGACGATAACAGTGTGTTAAACTAGTAGCATGGAAACGCAGTTTTTTTTTTTTTTTGGGGGGGGGAGGGGGCGTCTTTCTATAGTCCGCCTCAGGCAGCAAAGAGGCTAGGGTCACCACTGCCTTCACCTATTTAAGTGGTTCATCTAATGTATTTGGCTTGGTAGCCAATAATAGTTTGAGATTAAACAACAAAATCGGGAAGGTTGAAAGGTGGCTTTGACAATGTAATGCTTATTTTAGGAGAAAACTGCACTACTATTGCATAATTACCACAATCATAGTAAAATAAGGAAGCAGTGACAAAAGA
The DNA here is from genome assembly GCA_947044405.1 of Leptodactylus fallax. Lineage (NCBI taxonomy): Eukaryota > Metazoa > Chordata > Amphibia > Anura > Leptodactylidae > Leptodactylus > Leptodactylus fallax. Next base: position 11,831,684 of record CAMRHE010000021.1, read on the forward strand.
AAATACTTGTAATAAAAAGGATCAACTCCAATGACATCATATCTTGGAGTTGAAGGGAGTGGTGTATTCTTTTCAGCAGAATGTTACTCACCTCTGTCAAGGCGAGGGGGGGGGGGAAGGTACCACACCTAAATAAGTAAAGGGGTGTTTGTTTTTAGTGCGGGACAGTTCATGGTTTAGGAGAAGGTGGTCTGCATTTCCATTTTCTACTGATTATAGGAGGTGCTAAGCAACCTGACCACTAATGTTTGTCCACCTATGCTTTGTAGGAAAGAACACATCTATTTGGGGGTTTATTCACAGGTTTGTTCTTCAAAAATAGCACACAGTCCTATTGATTTTTTTTTTTGGATGTATGTTGTCAATGTTCAAGGAAGGAAAAATGGATCAAGCATTTGCCATACTTTTCAAAACTGATAGCACATGAATGGATTCAGTGTGCTTTCCCTGATTTTCACAAACCCATAGACTTAATGGACATGGCTGGTCCCCAAAACACACCAAAATAAGGCATCTCAGTTCTTTCCACCCATAGATGTGCAAAGAAGCCCTACGCAAAAAGGCTGGCTGAAAATTCATACCAATAAAGAAGATTAACAAACCTAGCAATGTGTCCCTGACAGAATAATAATGGAGCCAGACAAAGAAGTTATAGATGCTGGTGTTAGCTACTTGTGGTTCAGTTCCATTTGGGCCAAGAATCCCTAGCCAATGCTGGGTAGCAATGACATAGTCAGGATGAATTGTGATTTTTGCAAGGTCCAGAGCATCCAGGAACTGAGCTCTCTCCTGAGGAGTTAGAGAGTGAACATTTTTCCGAACAACTGGTGGCCTCCTTTGGTCACAGTTGGGTCCCATCCAGCCAAATTTACATTCTCCACAATGGTAGCCTGCAAAGTTTCCTATTGGTAGAAAGAGAGCGATCATTAACTTCAATGGAATTTTGAATACACATATTTTATATTTATTATGTTACACTGGGGTGGTTTAATACCCTACATATTAAAATAAAAGTTTCAAGTGTCCATATTTATGGGAAGTCTAGAGACAGATATATAATTTAATATTAGCATTAACTTACAGGGAACCTGTCACCATGCAACGTGTAGGAGGAGAAGCTGAATGGATTGATGGTTTGTAGGAAAAGATTCCATATATTTTGTCATTTATCCATTGGTTCTCTGTTCTTTCTGTGCTTAGGAGAAGTATTTGGGTCCAGTGGGTCGGTCCTATCAGTGACTTCCAGTTATTTCTGTATGTAAAATTACTGTTAGAACTGCCCACTGGACTCAATTACTCCAGAAAGGACAGATAAATAATGTATAAGTGACAAGTTATACTGACTCTTACCACCAAACTATACATAAATCTGCTCAGCTACTCCTGATCTAGAACATGATGCCTGTAAATTAGATTGCTTTTTTAATAGTGCCAGGATCCCTTTAAAGGAGTTGTCCAACTTTTTAAAATTTATGACCAATCCTAAAGATAGGCCATCAATATTAGATTGGTGGAGGTCCAATTACTTTCACACCCACGATCAGCTGTTTCAATGTGACATTACAGTAGAAATACTCCATACACTATATAAAAAAAAATAAATAAAATTTATATATATATATATATATATATATATATATATATATATATATATATAATGGAGCTTTAAGCACTGCAATGTCAGATCTCTATGTAACCAATAAAGAGGTCTTAATGCTCTGATCGGCAGGGGTGCCTAAAGTCAGACCCCTACCGATGTAAAATTGATGTCCCTGCTTAACATTTTTAAGTACGTGCTGATCTACTGATTCTGGCACAGCTGGAATTTTTTCTCTAGCCTTCACCAATCATTGCTGTTATGATCTCTGCTGTCAGGTGGGTGGTCCCTGTTTTTCTGCTCCAGGCCAGGACCTCCCAGGTGTCAGAAGAGAGCATAACTGTGGTACAGCTAAAATGACTGCTCAAGAATGGTGGGGGGGTTAGAGAAAAAAAAAATTCCAACTGTGCCAGGGACAGTGTAGCAGTGTACTTTCAAAGGATGTATTGTGTTTGAGTTGATGGAGTGGTGAAAGGTCCTCTAAATTTCCAGGTTATGGGGAAATTCTAAAAAACCACACCTTTAAAGGTACGTTCACACATAGGCATTTGCTGTGTATAAATCTGCAGCAGATTCTGCCCAGGATCTGCCACCCATTGTTTTCAATGAAAAAAAAATAAGCGTCCTGCTCGATCTTGCCGCGAATTCCGCAGCTCGAGACTCCCAGTCTGGGCCTAATCAGCAGCAGTAAGCCAGGACGGAATGCCAATTCCCCGCATCAGCATTCCATTGTGGCAAGACTGCAGCGGAAAATTTAAGAGGAATCCCTCTTCATTTTCCTAACCCTGGATTCACTACATTACAATGTGAAAAGTCTGAGCATAGTTACACTACAGTGACAGTTATTGAATGACTTGTGTGGATATCATAAATGCTTGATCAAAGCCACACACAGAAGCCATGAACCTAATAAAGTCATTAAGAAAATACACATTCTTTGATGTTAACCTTTAACGTAAATGAAGTTGCAGAAATGCTAACTAATCATATACAAAATTTCTTAAAAACAGATACAATATTTAAGTGTCAGTGTAAGCAAGTCTTAAATAGATTTCATGCTCATGTATATATCAGCAAAGAATTTTTTTGAAGGTCCTTTGTAGAGACCATTGCTTTGTTAATGCAGTTCTGACTGCTTAACTGTAACACCAGACCTCAGAGGCTTCAATAAGGAGGAAGAGTCCAGGGATTACTACATTAATGAGGCATCTGTTGAGAACAGTTTGTAGAAACACATTGAGCCATCCGTCTAACATATATTTCTGCTCAGGCTGGAAGGAACAAGTGGTATTGGTAGATACATATAATTGCTTCTAGTACAGAGTCAAATGGGTAATTAACCTTGGCCAATTTCATCCAACAAGCTAACTAGCCTAGTGCACATCCTATATAGTTACTTCAATATGAAATACAAACAAGCAGGTAGAAGAACCCCTCCATGTTACACAGTTTAGGGGGCATTTAGATTAAACAAAGACATAACTCAAGAAGAAAGATGCCCAAAGCAAATTTCTGGGCACACTTGGGCAAATTTACTAAACATATTTAATTTTTAGAGCGTATAAACAGTCTCAGTGTTATAATATTAAGGCACTGTTTCTGTATTTGCTACAGCCAGGACCAAGCAGTCTCCCAGAATTATTTACATACCAGGTGCCATGCTGTTAGCAGCAGCAGTTGTGGGTACTGCAGCAGTGTCCCATTCAAGTCTATACGACATCATTGCAATACCCATAATCGTCAATACTAACATGAAAAATGCGAAGAGGAGAACGGAATCCCCAAACATAATGCAAGCGCAGATATGAACCCAGCCTTACTATATGTTCACACTTGTGCTCTGGTTTCCGTTCTTCTGGTCCGCTTGGGGACCTGAAAAATGGAAACCCAATCCGCTTACAAAGTGTTTTCACTTTCACTTTGCAGGACTTTTCTTTCCGCATTTTTCAAGCGGATTCAGGGACGGAATCCCTGAATGGAGTCCAAGCGCTAATGTGAACCTAGCTTTAGAAACATTGAGTGAACAACACCAGGTGAGACATAGGTATGCATATTTAGGGATAAAGCCTTCATGATCCTGCTTTCTAGATTGGCATACTGCTTGGCTAACAATGAATCCTAAAAAGGAGAAAAAGTATTTCCTTATAGTTTTCCTCTCTTTAGGATACAAAGATCAAACTATTAAAAAATAAACTCAAGTCTTTACAAATGTCTCCTAATATTTTCCCGCAGTCCAAACATTTAGAATGTTCACCTTAGTAATACATAAAAGTATTTTGTATGGGGCATGAAAAATAGATGCTTTTTGTGATTCATATGCAATAAAATGCATAAAAACAAGTGACAAAAAGACATCAATTGTTTAGTCCATTGTTTATAGTCAGTTTGAGGAGGACAGGATGAAAACCTCTGCACCCCCCAAAAAAAAAAAAAAAAAAAAAAATTGTTACTCTAATTTGTTTGACTCAATTTTATATTGGAATATAACAAATTTTAGTAATCATAGACATTGGTAACATATAGAATAATAATAAGAAAGCCACAGGAAGCACCTCAAATAAAATTAAGAAATGTAAAGAACCATTTGGTCCACATTAAATACAAAAATTCATAAAACACATTAAACGTATAGGGATGGCAATAAGTCAAAACTATTACCAAAAAAAAAAAAAAAATACTACGCAACAATAGCCAAATTATGTAAGTATCAAAGCAATTCTCTTAAAAATACATGTGGCAACTAAATAAATACACAGCCACAAATATATATGAAATACTGCAGTAGATGGAAAGGTGATGTAGAGGTTTGGAAGTGTTTGTTTTAGCAGTTAGCTATCCAAACAATAATACATGCATATAATAAACCTAGCTTAATAGCCCAATACACATACGTTACTATAGTTCCATACTAATTTTCCATCAATTTAGTTCCAGCGTTTTTCTATCAAACACGAGTTCGTCATGGACCCATAAATGATTTGTGAGACCGTACTACAAGCAGAAGCATAAATGATATACAAGTGGAAACTTGGTAATATTAGATCACGGCTTCCCTACATATGATGCAGTGCCATGGTTATACCAGTGACAACAGATTACAAGAATATTGCACCTACCTGTACATCGGCACGTGGTGTTGTAGAACTTGAGTGGCCAGCGCTCCCGATCATCCACATTCCGTAACGTGTATGGTCCACTCCAGGGTCTCTCATCTACAACTACGGGCGCACAGCTGCCCCGACCCTGCAAAAGGCCACACATATTGCTCAGGTCTGAACCCAGTGGAGGGCAGCAGCGTTTACTGACCAGCGCTTCCACCGTGGTACAAGCCCTGGGAAACTGAGCCTGAGCCACCTGTGTGCAGAATGCTAGCAGCAGAGCCCATAGATATGCACCAAGACATGCCATGATGATCAGGTTAGTAGTAGTACTGGAGCCACGCAGTCTCGGCTACACTTATACTAAGCAGATCGTAGCACTTGTCATCAGGCTTCCTGCACTGATTAATGGACGAGCTATTTACTGCCTATGTAACACTACTAACAGCACTATTAATTGTGATCACACAACATGCCTGCATATGACACACAGCTCATGTGTCAGGACTAGTTACCCACTGCCTCTAATCCCTCTCTAGGAACCTCCATGTGATCTGTGTAATTGGCAGGCCCTGTTTTATACAGGGGCGGTGCAGCCTTTCCCAGGCCTTTGTTCATTCACTAGGAAAGCCTTTGCTGCTCCACATTTTCTGCGGCTATACCTATGGGGAGAGCATTCATGTGAATGGCATATGACAGACTTATATGCGAAGAATGTTCAGATTGTATGGCCTGTGTCATGTGCTCTCAGCTATGATGCATATGAATAGTAATTCTCATATCAAAATCTGTTGACAGATCTCACTAATCCTAGAAGATGGCATCTAAAGACTGGTGAAATATCCTAAAGCTGTTAATTATATTACATAGAGGAAATGTATTTGCACCACTAATGCACTATGTGCACAGGCACCTATCCAAACAATGCAAATGCATTGTCAATACTCTATAAAAGCAAAATATTTTTTTTTAAAAACAGTCTAAACTGTCTAAATTTTTGATCTGCTCCCAGTGTTTTGTTAATTTACCGTGCCTTTTTGTAATCTGGAATTATTGTTATGTTATTTTTTTATTAATCCACTATGCTATAGCAGGATGCACATGTGGTTGGACACACTGCAGAGTTATTATAAGGTTAATATTTTGGCAGGGTGTGGTCCAATTTTTGTTTTAAATTCCTGTTGTTATCCATTGTCAGTATGCTATGAGTAAAGCCCCTTGCAGACGACTGTGTGAAAGGTCAGTTTTTCCCGGTTAGCACACTGATCCATTCATTTCTATGCACACGATTGTGAATCAATCCAGCCTGCAAAATATGGAACAGGTCCTATTCCTGTCCTATTTTGTGGCAGTGCTTCTACGGCTCCTATTCATTGAATAGAAATGCCTTTCATTCACGGCCGACTGTAAGCACATGGTCGTGGGCAGCAAGGCTAAGGAGTGGTTGAATCCTGAAACATGTAAGCAGTGATGTTGTGCGGACCGTTTTTAGGATGTTAACCTTTTTTTTTTTATATTGCATGGATTAAAAGTTAATTTTTATATATGAAGATTTGTTCATTTCTTGACTCTGGACCTTTTACCATATTTTTTGTTCAGGATTCCTATCTCCTTAATTCCAGGGAGTGTTCTAGGCATTGAGGCAAAGTATTTGAGTCCATATCAGAAACTGGAGGGTGAGCTGTAAATGACACTTTTTTTGTGTTTTTTTTTTGTTTGTTTGTTTTTTTGCAATATCAGTTGTGCCTAGACAGGTTTTCTCATGCCAGAACCAGGCTGTACTGGTGAGGTTTTAGTGCACTGGTGTAACTTATGGCACAGAGAGATGTCCAGAGTTACAGGGTGCTTTTACCAAACCCCTGGAAAGTGTGAGGATCAACTGACACTGGGAATATAAAATCACACTGCCCAGAGGAAGGGGGGGAACTGAATGCAGGATGGGCATGTTTAGTGATGATGCAGCAGTGCTCAGTAATAGAAGAAAACTCCCCCTATGCTCCAAGATCCTCATTTGAATAAAGAATAAAAGTGCTTTTCTACACATCCCAGGGGCTCTGAAACATAAAAAAGGTATGGCTTTTATTCTGCTAACAGCATCTACAGCACCATGGGAGCTGTTTAAAGTAACCAGGGGGCAGTGATAGTGACTCCCTTTAAAAATGCCCTTTTGAGTGTGTATACCCCCTGCATCAGGGTCATACTCTGCTGTATTCATGAAGTGAGTACCTTCCTGTTATCAATGACTGACAGGCTACTGTGTATCTGTATCAAGCTGTCATTGTGAGTTTAGGGAAAGCTCTCTTCTAATGAATTACAGTGGACTTATAATAATGAGTCTGCTGAATTCTATAATTTCTCATTGCTAGCATCAGCCAAACAGTACAATAGGGCCAATTTATTAAGACCATTGCATTCGCCTGTCATAATCTTTCTCTCCACTAGCATAATTTCTGCCAGAATTATTAAACGACTGTAGGCCTCTTAATAATTCTGGCATATTTTGGAGCTGACATAGATTTCAGTTATAACTTGTGCCAGTTTTAGTATCATAAATTATAGTAAATCTGTGGGGCCAAGTCCTCCTCATCCCAGCCTGCCATAATCCCTGCCCTGCTCCACCCAATTTTTACAAATGTGGCAAGAGTGTTGGCAAATGACCAAAAGTCACAATATATTTGCATAAACATTGTACCAAAAGAAATGAGACATTTGTCTTGCCTTGCAATTGGCCCCAATATTTTTGAGCCATTTAGGCTAAGAGGATAAGGGACCTATCTTCATAATATTCACCTGTAATAGAGCATCATGTTCAGGTGACAGATTTGCTTTCATAATGCCTATAAATCAGATTAAGACTGGGGATACACATGGCGTACTCACACAGGTTATCTGCTGGCGTCTTAACTCTCTACGATGTACAGTGGCAAGATAGTGGTTGTGATTTAAAGAAATCACACACACACACACACACACTGCAGAAAAAAACAGTGTCTTGCGCTATGGGTTTTGGACATGCAGTATGTCAATTATTGCTGTGGGTTTCAACCTGGCTTTCAACCTTTGAAATGGAGAGATAGAATAGTTGGCCAGCTGACTAGGAACTTCAGATGTTTTCCATTACACCAAAGCAGTTCCACTTCTGGGAAGCTGGGTCTGAACTGTAAGCAACACTCTCCATTATTTTCTATAGGAGTTATGAAAAAAACTCAGCACTCCCATGAATGGACAGAGCCACACAAGGACAGCTACCTCTCCAGTCATAGAAAACATGGGACAGGGTCACAAAACCTCAATGCTTTAGTACCAGAGGTGGAACCTATCAGACATTATCCAACATTGTCTGAGATGGGAATACACCTTAGAAGCCCCTGAGAATTAGTTTAATAATATAGCATATGATTCCTCAGAAAAAAGTTTAAAATTTTGGAGGCACAGAAAAAAAAACCAAAATGAGAACATAGTAGGCAATGGGAAGTACATTACAGATCTATACAAGATATATCCGTATCTATAGCTCGATAATAATTGTCCTTAACCGTTTAGCATAAAATCTTTTAAGTCACTAACCCACATAACATGCAATTCCCTAGTACAATAGTCAGGCCACTTAACAAATGCACACCACACTCCTTCTGTGATCATAACACAAATCTGACTATGAAACACATGGAGGGAGGACCTGTCCCTGCCCATACCATTTAGGCCCTATGCACACGAACGTGAAAAATGGAAGTGTAATGTTTTCTTAACATCTCTTACTTGTCCAGGTTACAAACAATGGGGACTTACAAATGTCACATTTTTTATTGGATGGTTTTAACAGAACATTAATAGATAGAACATGTTATATTTTTGTCGGTTTTCAGAAGCGGATGGACCAATACAAGTCAATAGTGCCACTTTTAATATCCATCAAAATGAATTTGCATCCTTTTGACATCTGTTAAGAATGGATGAGTGAGTTGGATCAAAATAATAGGCCAATGAAGTGCATCTGGTTTTTTTTTGTTTGTTTTTTTTAAATGTCAGTTAAAAAAACAGAAGTCAAACTGATTCAAAACAGACATTAAAAACAGACAAACTGACAGAAAACTTATGAAAATAAGTGACAGATAGAAACCGCTTTTAAACCATTCATAACATCCGCCATAATGGTACAGTGGATGCCAGGTCTTTTTTTTAAAAAAATGGCCCCCGGGGCCATTTTTACTATTAATCCCCACTGGACCCAAACATTTATCGTTGCAGGCCAGATTCCGCGTGGTGACATCACAGTAGTCGACCTTTTCCTATGACAAGCAGGAGCTTACTGAAGGCTCCCAGGCCTGTCATAGGAAAATTACTATTGAGGCTGGTCTATGACATGGTCTAGTAATGTAGCGAATCTCCCATAGACTGCAATCAAATGATTGCCGGTTCAAGCTCCCTAGGGGGTGTTAATAATATAGTAAAAAAATAAAATAAAAATTAAAAAAAAAAATTAAAAGTTCAAATCACCACCCTTTCCCTAGAATACATGTACAAGTAAAAAATTACTGTGAAACACATACACATTAGGTATCCTTGTGTCCAAAAACGCCCGGTCTACAAACTTATAAAAATATTTTGAACCTATAGGTTTTGCCTCGGATAAAAATTTGAATAAAAGGTGATTAAAGCAATGGACGTTCCCCAAAATGGTATAACTAAAAAGTATACCTGGCCCTACAAAAAAAGACGCCCTATGCATCCCCGTACACGGGTGTCAGAATATGGCAACTTTTATGAAAATTTTTTTTTTTGCAAAGTTTTAGATTTTTGTTAAGGGGTTAAAATATAAATAAAACTATAATATTTGGTATCCCTGGAATCATAGCAAAACATAGAATACAGGTGACTTGTTATTTTAGCTGTACAGTGAGCGCTGTAAAAAAGAAGCCCGCAAGAAAGTCGCACAAATGCACTTTTTCTCCAATTCTGCCCCATTCTGAATTTTATTCCAGCTTCCCAGTACAGAATAATAAATGAAACCATTATGAAGTACAATTTGTCCCGTAAATATTAAGCTCTCATATGGCACTGTGAACGGAAAAATAAAAGTTATGGGGTTTGGAAGGTGGGGAGTCCAAAACAAAAATTGAAGGGGTTAGTGTCATGTGCATGTAGGCTTATAAAACAACACAAAGAGTAAGTGACAAATATTTCTTCTGTTAAAAAAAAATCAGCAAATCTGTTTTATTATACGTAAATGTCAACGTGATAGGAAGTCTGGATAAGCCTGTCTTGTATGAATACATGTGCAGTTCTGATGCTTAGTCACCTAATAGTCAAGCTGCTGACAATTTAAGACTATAGCGTTCTAGCTGTGAAGTTGGATTCAAAATATTTCTAGTAATCACATAATGTAATATACATATGACAAAAGAAATACAACAGAAATTGAGTCTATGACTAAGGCCCCATATAGCGAAATGCGGAAAAAAACACTATGGAAAAAAAAACAGCAAAAACAGGTTTTTTATCTTCCCCTATTAAAAATATATAGGAAAACCCTCCAGATTCTACAGCTAAAATTCACATAATGCATTTTTCTAAAATGCATTTTACATTTTACATGTATTTTTGAAAACGTTTTTTTTCAGCTTTAGCTCCCCCCCGCACCCCACCTCCGAGTGGAGTGTGTGGATGAGATTAAGCAAAGTCTCATTCACTTTGCTGGTACTGTAAAACGCCATAAATGCTGCATCTCCGCAATGTGGATCCTTAGCCTATAACTTATATGAACACATTGTAAGTGCTATAACTTTAGCTAGCCTCATAGGCACAGCCAGTGTAACATGACATAAGGTCCACAAACCCAAATAGTAATGTACTTGCTGGGTGTTTTATACATTTAGATCTCAGGACATATTACTCAGCTCACTCTGAATTTTGATACATATTATCTGTTTCTGATATCCAATATCTATTTGCTCAGTTATGGGTTGACCTATTCATTAAATTTCATTTCCTTCATTTAGATGCCAAGAATAGCAATGTGTCCTGTACTATGCTGTTAAAATTGCCAGAAACAGTGATGTCCACCGAGACTACTCCTACTACCCATTTTCCACCAGTAGCTGAGAGATCCGTAGAGCTGTAAATTGCATGGAAAAAGGGTTTGTCTGTGATTAGATAAACATGTCTGCTTTCTTCCAAAAACAGTGCCGTATTTATCTATGGGTTTTATCTGGTATTGCAGCTTGACTCCATTGGCAGGCTACATTGTAATACCTTGCACAGACAGTGGACATGTGGAACTGTTTTTGGAAGAAAGCAGACATTTTTATCTAGATGGACAACCCATTTAAGGATACATATTCTAGCATACATGTATTCTTTTGGTTTTCATAATCAATAATAAAATTAATACTTTTTTGTCTTTTTAAACTTTAAGCACAACAAATGATAATATAAATTGTATATTACTAGTCTGTTATTGTGATTTCTATATGAATAAATCACACTATGTACACATAGAAGAGTTCAGTAATTTGCGTAAATAACCTCATCACCTAGTGATCTGATTTTCAACAGTGTTTTATAAAGTTGACATCTTTAGGTTGATATTTATAGGCTTTGCGTGTATTATCAGCTTGTATTATATATAAAGCACATTTATAGCTCATAAAAGAGAACAAAGTTAAAGCTTAACTCATGGAGTAATGGCGTATATGCAACGCACGTGCATTTAGTTTATTACAGGGATGTATTTACCATACAAGGCAAATATGTGCCTAGTGTGAGACGAGCAAAGAAATAGGTATAGGGTGTAGCACAACCAGCAATTCCTGCTCTGGCCTAGACCACATTCACATGTGCAAAAATGTTCACCACACGTCCATTTTAAAACCATGAATGTGTATGTTTCTATTCACATGTCATTTTTTATTTTTTTTATGGACTGTTTTTCACAGCTGTCAAAAAAACTGACATGCTCTATCTTTGTGAACTTTTACAGACATAGATATAGCCATGTGAATAGACCCATAGACATTGATGGGTTTTAAAACAGCTGTGAAATGGCCTTTATAACCATCCTTTATATAGCCATTTTTCAGTCAATTGAATAAGCTCGTTCAACAGGCTTCAAAGGACCGACACGTTGTGAAAACGCAGCTTTTTTTGCTGTGGATTTTGCTGCTTGGGTTTTTTTTTTTTTTTAGCTAAAGTCAAGAATGGCTACAAAATCCCAGAATCCCATCCACTTTGCAGGAAGTGTATTTTTTTGCCGCAGCGTTTCTGCCATGGGCAAAGCACTGCGTTTTCATGAAATGGGGCCCTGGCCTTACAGTCCAAGAGGCACTGTAGTGTCAAGTTAATTAATGGAGGAAAGAGTGCTGCTAAAAAAGGCAAAGCCTCGCACTGCACTACCTGCAAAGTGAGTGAGATTCTGGCTAATCCCATCCACATTTTGCAGAAAAAATCCACTGAGGAAAAGATGTGTTTTCAAAAACGCTCACTGTTTTTCACAGAACTAATGTGCACAAGAAACAGATCTGTCGGTCCGTTAAAGCTTCTTATTCACACTACAATGAATAACAGGCGTGTGATAGCCGTTTTTTGAATGGCCATCACATAGTCGATTTAAAACCCGTAAATGTCTGTCAATTCACATGGCTGTTTTTATGTCTGTCAAAATGGACATAGAGACATACTGATAGGAAATTTAGATTGTAAGGGACAGTGACAGACAAGAATTGTAAAAGTGCTGTGGAATATGTTGGTGCAACATAAGTGAAGAAAAATAAAACACTTTTTTTTGATGGCCATGAAAAACGGTCCATCAAGAAAATAGACTTGTGAATAGACCCATAGACATTCATGGGTTTTAAAATGGCTGTGTGATAGTCATTGTTCACTGTTGTGTGAATAAAGCCTAAGGCTACATTTACATAAAAGTAAAAACTGCACATGTGAGGTCTCGCGGCAGCATTATTTTCACTGTCAGTGAACAGGGGTATTCAAATGACCATTATTTTAAAAATATAGGATGTGTCCTATTTTTCGCTGTTTTCACTGATCCCTCCATACACTGAAATGGATGTTTTTCACAGACATTTTACAACACTTTTGTGTGCATCTAGCCTTACTCACAAAAGTAGATTTTACAAGAGAAACCCTTTTGAAGTTTTTGCTGATTTCTTGATGATGGAATCCAACTCATGGGGAAAAAAATAGGACAAATACTGTTATTTGAAAAAAGCCTAACTCAATTATTTTTCATTCTTAAATTAGGCTGGGTTGACATTTGGTGTAACTGTATCTTTTGTGATTTATTCCACACTGATAATATGCTACAATCAGTTATAAAACATACACACAAAATTCTCATCTGTGGATAATATAACATATTATCATTGAAGGTCCAATTGTATATCACCCCCAGCATATGAATGTAGCTGAGCTGCAAAGCCGAGCACAGCCACTGCACAAAATACGATGCTGTGCCCATCCATTGAGACATCTCCAAACAATCGATTGGTGTGGGCGCCGAGTGTTGTACATATCGATGATGACCTATCCTAAATGTAGGTCATTAATATCATAATCTTGGATAAACTTTAAACAGGAAAAAATATCATTGTAGTATTTAGACTGCTCTTTCTTGAATGCACTCCTGATTTTAAACCCACGTTTTGCTGAAAAAAATACAGCTGGAGATATTGGGTCAAATGATATTCTAAATTCCATAAGCATAAAACAATTGTAACCGCTTAGCTGAGCAGGGTCTTGTGCTTTAGCCAACCTTTGCAAAGTCATAAGAACTTTATAGCAGATTGTGGGCACTCAACATATCTGTGAACCAATCATCTAGATTATACAACAGGGATTAGTACCCATGAGTGCCTCACATCAATAGCGCCATAATAAGGCTGGAATGTGCCGTTTCTGAACATTAACTGAGATATTTGCTTCATTGAACATGGAAGAGTGAGAATATACATGTGAACTTTCATATTCATTAGTAATCTCAATACTGTAATGTTACAGTAAAAATAAATTATATTGGAAATGTGCCTTGCTAAACCAGACATAAAATAACTTCATTTTGAGAAACAAACCATATTCAGATATACCTTGTAACCCAGACATCTCACAATAATAGTTACTACAAAACATTACAAAACCATTAAAGGAAGTCTAGCAACACCAAAATCACTTCGAAACCCCTTATCTGCTGGTGTAGGGGCCATTAACGGTACACTGAACATACCTTTTTATGGTAGTCTTGCTGCCAAAAAAATGAACTTTTAATCCATATGCAAATGAATGGTTTGGTGCACCTGGGCATGGCCAATTCTAAAGCCTCTTGTAGACGACCGTGTGCACTGTCAGTGTGCTATCCGGGTTTTTCCTGGATAGCACATTGACCCATTCATTTCTATTGGCCCGTACACATGACCATGAATGACACGTTTACGTATGCAGGCCTACAGTCCGGGCCGCAAAATATGGAACAGGTCCTATTCCTGTCCGATTTTGCGGCCCAGTTTCCGTGGCTCGTATTCATTTAATGAAAGGGGCGGCAGAAGCACAGCCCGTGCATGGGCGGCACATGGGGGACATCCACGTGTCCCCTCTGTGCCGCCCGTGCCTATAATTCACGGCCAGCGGTAAGCACACGGTCGTCTGCATCCGGCCTAAGCCTGTGGTCACCACCCATCTCTGTCTCCTAACTTAAAAATTGACAGGTCTCAATGTACAGTAACCACAGGCAAAAACAAATGCTCTGCACACATGGTCACGCCATAGGGCACCAAACAAGTCCTCATGCAAACAACATTGTCACACAGCCATTTTCAGAATAGTGAAAGTCTATGGGTATATTCACATTTTTTTTTTCTTTTTTTTTTTTTTTTTTTTAAATGGACCATCAATAATGTATGTCAAAAAAATTGGACAAGTCCGATTTTTGGCTATTTTCATGGCCTGGACTCAATACAATTCAATAGGTCTGTTTTAACATCTGTAAATTTGGAATTTCATCAAAGTGATGGCCATTAAATACAGGTCAGAGGATTGGGCAAAAAAAAAAATGAAGTTCATCCATTTTATAAAGGACAGTTAAAAACGGAGGACAAACAGATGACAAAACGGTGTTGAAAACGGTCAGGCAGCTGGGAAATGTGTAACACATGGATAGGAAATAGTCTTTTTTAGCCATTTGAACAGCTATTTTTTCACAACGTTGTGTGCGTGTAGCTTAAGGCTGCATTCTAGCATGTGTCTGTATGTGTAAATGAGCAATCATTGGCATCATCTTGCGGGTGCAGTTTCGTAAACTTGCTGCTGCCAGTGCTAAAAGACACAGCGGTTTGAGTCCATTGTGAGAAAAGTGCATTACAAATATTTGTTGTTGAGAAATAAAAAAAATACTTGTGTTTTTCACTGCTTTTCTGCTGCAGTTTTAATTTTTGCTTTACCCCTATAAAAGTCTAAGGGGAAAACAGCAGCATTTCCACAAATAAAATGAACATGCTGTGTCTTTCAATAACTTGCACATTTATGAAAATGCTGCAGTTTTTTTCGTGCAATGTGTGGATGAGTTTAAATGAAATCTCATTCACTTTGCTGGGCCTGCAAAATGTTGCGTTTCTGCAATAGCTAAAGAAGTTTCATTTTCGCAACATGCGGCCTTAAGCTTATTCACATGAATGATGTTCGTGGCTGTGTGATGGTCATCTTTTTAACTGCTGTCACATGGCTGCATTAAAATCAATTCATATGAATGGGGATGTCCTATTTTTGCCCATTTTCACAGATCCCTCATACATTTGAGTGCCCCACGGATGCAAAACAGCTGTGAAAGTGTCCCTTTCCCATGGCCATTTTACACATCGGTCTTCTGAATAGAGCCTTAGCTTTAGGCTAGTTGCAGACGACCATGGGCGAGATCCGTGTGCTATCCTTGTTTTTCCCGGATTGCACACTGACCCATTCATTTCTATGGATACATGCAAACGACCATATTTTTCACTGATCAGTGTGTGAGCCGTGATTCCACGTCAGATAGAACATGTCCTATTCTGTTCAGTTTTTGTGGAACAGACTCGCCTATAGAAGCCTATGGGAGACTAAAAACCTAGGACGGCACACTGATGTACTCAGTGTGTCATCAGTGTGCCGTCCTTTTTCACGGACAAGCTAGGGATATAATTAGATGTCTCCTGTGTTTTTTATGGTGGATCCGCAAACTAGGATCACACACTGATGGCACACTAAAGACACTCTGTCAGTTTTTGCGGACCTACTTCACTGATGCTGAAGACACACTGAACACTCACTGTCCGCAAAAACTGAAAACTAATTACTAGTTTGTGGACCGCAAAATACCCATGGTCATCTGCAACTAGCCCAAAAAGTTGATTTTCTGTCCAACAAAAATACATCACGGTTTTTTTGCAGCTTTTTTCATTGTGTTTTCACTGAGTTTTTCTCTGTGGACTTTCTGCGTTTTTGAAAACACAGCTTTCCCCCTGCAGATTTTTTTTCTGCAATGTGTGGATGGGATTAAGCAGAAACTCATTCACTTTGCAGGTACTGTAAAATGCAGCGCTTTCGCAATGTGGGGCTTCAGTTTAACACAAAAAAGATATGTTCACTATGCCACTAACATCCCTTACAACAGCATATAAGTGCTTTAGAAGGATTTTGGTGGTGGTACATTTCCTTTTAAAAGATGCCAAAAATTGTTTAATTTGATAATTGTACTAAAACTAGAACACCTAGAAAATTCCTGGAGCTGAGAATGTTTTTTGGCTGTCTTTGGAGGTGGACAGTTTATAAAATTACTGTAATTCCTTTCTTTTTATTGCAAAGTGATACATTGCATTGAACTGAGATGTATTAGGGCCGGTTCACATCTGCGTTCGGTTTTCGTTCGGGGAGTCTTTAAAACTCTGCAGAATTTTTAACTACTTATATTTGCAAAAATGTTTAAGGCTGAGGCCCCACGTTGCAGAAACGCAGCTTTTTTTGTTGCGGTTTTTTGAGCCAAAGCCAAGAATGTCTACAAAAGTAATGGGAACCATATAGGAAGTTCTTATACTTCTACCTTCTGCTCATTCCACTCCTGGCTTTGGCTCAAAAACCGCAACAAAATCTGCAACAAAAAAAGCAGCGTGGGGCTTTAGCCTAACTTTTAATTATCTACAAATATAAATGTGGTTATGTTCATGGGTAGACCCATTTAGGCCGGCGCCCCACATGGCGTCAACGCCGCGGAAAAAAATCGCGGCATTTTACAGTCAAAGCAAAGTGGATGGGATTCTAGCAAATCCCATGCCCACTTTGCGGTAAAAACCACCCTGTGGACATGCGACGATTTCCAAAACTGGACGGTTTTGGAAATCGCAGAATGTCAATTATACCTACGGAAACGCCGTTGGTTTCACCATAGGTATAATTGAAACAGAAAGTCCGCAGAGGAAACCTCTGAAAACTTTTTGTCTAAAGCGCTGAGGGAAGAACCGCGATGCGTTGCCGCCGCGGTTTTTCCCGCAGCGCTATATTGCTGCGGGACGCCACGTGGGGCTTTAGCCTTAAAGGGAATCTGTCAGGTCAATCTGGGACACTAAACCACCCACAGATCCTTATAGACCTGGGGTTTAGTGTCCCAAATCGCACAGTTGTAATGTAATCCTCAGGCGCATTAAAAATAAAAAACCTTTATACTTACTTTGAGAAGGGTCCAATGTACGCTGTTCGGCCGAGAACAGTCCGGCTTATTCATGAGCTTCTTCGTTGGCACACCTCCCAACGCCTGTGCTGTTCTTCAGTGAAGCCGAAGATGGACACCCTGGCTTCACTGTGCAATTGCCGGAGGTACACAGGACATGCGCACCGAAGCTGAGGAGTACTCCTCTGGCTTCATTGGAGAACTGTGCAGGCGCTGGGAGTACAGCGGCAGGGTGAGTATAAAGCTTTTTTATTTTTAATGCGGCCATGGATTGCGTTATAACAGGGTGATTTTGGACACTAAACCCCAGGTCCATATGGACGTGTGGGTGGTTTAGTGTCCCAAATTGCCCTGACAGATTCCCTTTAAGGCTAAGGCCCCACATAGTGGACTACAGCAAAAAAGCACTACGGGAAAAACCTATGGGGAAACCGCTAGCGTTTCCGTAGGTATAATTGACATGCTGTGTCTACTGTGCGAATTTTTCCGCAATGTGTGGATGGGATTCACTAGTCGTTTTGCAGTGACTGTAAAATGCTGCAGTCAAACCGCAACGTTTACGCCATGTGGGGCTTCAGCCTAAGGCTGAGGCCCCACGTTACGGAAACACAGCTTCTTTTGTTGCAGATTTTGCTGCGTTTTTTGAGCTAAACCTAGGAGTGGCTAGAAAAGAAATGAGAAATATATAGCAAGCTCTTATACCTCAACTTTGGCTCAAAAAAACGCAAAAAAATCTGCAACAAAAAAACACTGCGGAAAAAACGTGGCGTTTTACAGTCACTGCAAAGTGGATGGGAATCTAGCGAATCGGTAAAATATATGGTGCGGACACACGGTGGTTTCCCTATAGATATAATTGAAGCAGAAAGTCTGCAGAGGAAACTGTGAACTTTCTGTGCAACACGCTGTGGGAAGACCCACCATGGCTTGCCGCTGCAGCTTCTCCCACTGCGCTTTTTTGCTGCGGGATACCACCTGGGGCCTTAACCTAAAAGAGGTTTTCCCATGTCATTTAATACCAAGATTGCTGCAACCTGCAGCCAACTTGCTGGTCACAAGATGTCTGAGATCATGGTAATACCACTTTAATGCGAGGAACAAACTGCTGCTATTTCAACATAAAAACATTTGGATGTAAAGGCACTTCATAAATATGGTGATGGCCCAACCAGTTTATACCAGAGTAGGTTCTTTGATAACTGAATGCTCACCATAGAAAACGCAGCAGCTATATTGTAAAATACAATTCCCATAACCATTAACGATGACGTAATGGAAGCATAAACGTGTGTAAAAGGATAACACAATGATTAGAAATGTCATTATTACGTCAGACAAATATTAACGTAAAAATCGGAACCCAACTGCCGAAACCCGGGATCGAACCAGGGACCTTTAGATCTTCAGTCTAACGCTCTCCCAACTGAGCTATTTCGGCACCTTGTTTGCGCATTAGTGTCAATGCTATTATGATCTCTAGTGGCCGTCTGCAGAATTACATCCGCATCTGTGTTTCATTTCTTCTCTTCTGTAAAGCTGCTCACAGCCTGTGTCCTGCGATATCGCTGCACTCCTCTAGTTCCATAACTGTTTATTATTTCAGTGCGTCTTGATACCACATACAGCAAACCAAAGAGTAAGCGCGGCGTGCTCAGTTGTGCAGGCGCAGAATTACAGCACGGACTTGCAGTGGGTAGTCTATCTGTGTGGGGCTGGAGAGAAAATAACTTGTGTGCGGTATAGAATCCGCAGCGGTACCGTAAAGCAGCAGCCATAGGTAACCCCTGTATTCGTATACCCTGCACATTTACAGCCGAGTCCATCCCAGTGAACAGGAGTATAGCACATTCTGCAAATTCCCCAAACACTATATGGCTGCTATCACATACAGGGTTTTGTTCGTGGCATAGTTAGACCAGGGTTGTAGGTGTAGTAGTAGCAGTCGCTACCAGACCCTGGACCTTAAAGGGGGGGCTAAAGATCCCTCTGTCACGTCAGATACCACTATTCTAAAGGGCACAGATTTTTCATTTGGATCCAAAAATTATAAATTACACCTCTGGCAGACACCTGACAGAAAACCAGACGTCATAAAGACTGGTGTATTGTATGCCGGTCTTTATGTTCACTGCACTGGCAGAGGATGCACTTCGTACATGATGAGGCTGCGCCTCATGTCATCCTCCCAATCAGCCCAGCTTTCTTGTACCTAAACAAATAGCTGGCTGGCAGGAAATTTAATGTTCATTCAAAAGTGGCGTAAATCATTTTAAATGAGGCACAGGTGATGGCCCCACCCCCGATACTTCCTGAAATGTGGCAAGTCTGAGGGAAAACTCAACTTGCGACTACAATAATTGGGTTTGCCGGACACTGTTGGTGTTTGTCACACCACATAGCCTGTTATAACTTCCATTGGTGGGGGGGGGGGGGGGGCCCGGGGGGGGGGGGGGGGGGGGGGGCCTGTTTTAATTTTTGCTTGTGTATGACAATGAGATACAACAAACAACATAAAGCGTTTTGCTTTGTGGTGTCCTCCACCAAAAAAAAAACAAAAAACATAAAATTACTACACTGAAAAAATATAATCTATTCTTAGGATAGGTTATCAATATCATATTAGTAGGGATTTGACACCAAACACCCCCACTGGACAGAGCTGGAAATAGATAGCGCCTTACTCTGTGCAGTGGTCATTCCCAGCTACTGCAGCACTTCGCCCTTTCATATAAATGGGAGCAGTGGACAGAGTGGTCTACTTTAAGCTCTTCTATAGCTGCCAACATCAAGTATTTGATTGGGTGTCAGACCACCACTGATCTGATATCGATTACCTATCCTATGGAAAAGTATTCAAGATCCTTTTACCTGGAAAACGTCTTTAGGCCGGGGCTCCACAGGGCGTAAACGGTTTGGCACCAGACTTTCTGTGAAAAGTGCTGTGAAAACCACAATGCGTTGCCGCCGTAGTTTTTCCCGCAGCGCTTTTTTTGCTACAGCCCGCTACGTGGGGCCTTAGGCTACAAGGCCTCATGCCGCGGAATTGCAGCATTTTTTTGTTGCAGATTTTGCTGCATTTTTTTTTAGCTAAATTCAGGAGTGGATTAAACAGAAGGGAAACATTTAAGATCTTCCTTTATATTTTCCATTCCTTTTCAAGCCACTCATGACTTTGGCTCAAAAATCCGCAGCAAAATCTGCAACATAAGTGTGGGTTCACACTTGTGCCCGGACTCCGTCCGCCGTGATTCTGACCTTAATGTCGGAAAAAAGGAGTGGGAAAGGATAGGGAAAGGTCTGAGACGGTTTGCTTAAAAACCCATTCACTTCAATGGGTTTTTAAAGCAATGCTTGGGTGTGCGATTGTGCATGGGTTTTTAAGCAAACCTTCTCAAACCTTTCCCACTCCTTTTTCTGACATTTAGGTCAGATCCACAGCGGACGGAGTCTGGGTGCAAGTGTGAACCCACCCTTACCTTACTACGAGCTGTTTTTTGCTAGGAGCTCAGCCCCTGCAGCTAGAGCAGATTATAATATTGGACAATCCCGCAATGTAAAACACTTTGCGCAGCTTTTTTTCTGCAGTGTGTGGGTGGGATTTGTTTAAATCCTATCCACTTCACTGCTACTGTAATTTGTATGGGGTTCGCCCCCTAGCTAATCTGTTGTACACTAGCAATTTTTAGCCCTAAATCCTTTTATTGTGCATTTTAATACACTAGTAGAAAATAAACCCGTGTGAATGAGTCCTGGGATATTTTACCCTTGTTCTGAAGTTATCTAAAAGAATGTTCACACCTGCTTTTTTTTGCAGTTTGGTATGATGAACAGGAGTGTAGATGCTAAATATGGCACTGTGCTTTTAGGGTTAATGTTATGAGTGATAACAAAGTACCCTGATATACTAGAAAGTGACATATTTTGCTAGTGACTAATAGGAAATTCCATATAAAGGAACATTTCCATCTATTACATTATAAACCACATTGAGGTGTCACATGTAAAAATCCCAATTACAGCTTTTACATGTGGCATTTTTCCACACCGAGGCCACACATTGCAGAAAAGCTTTCTTTTTTGCAAATTTTTTTTTTTAAGCCAACGACAAAAGTGTTTTCAAAAACAATATTAAGTATACTACATACCTGGATTAAAGGTAGGCACTTATAATTATGACAGGCTGCTATAGGGGCTATTAGCGACAGTGAACGTACCTTTTTTGTGTCAAAGTGCAAATCAATGCAAATGAGCCATTTGATGCACCTGGGGTGTGGCCACGTCTGCTGGGGCACCCGTTTTTGCCTGTGGTCGAAGTACATTGTGACCAGTCAATCTTTATATTAGTGGGTAGTGCCAGGTGGCAGCCACAGGCTAAAATGACTATTTTGACAGATGTTGCCATGCCCGGGTGCATTGAACAGCTCATTTCATAGGGCTTAAAAGTTGATTTTGTCAGCAGCAAGATTGTACTTCAACACAAGAAAGTTATGTTCACTATGCCACTAACTTGCCCCTACAACAGCATATAAATGGTTAATGCAACTTTCAACCTTTATACATTTGTCAAACTACTCCAAAATACTTCCAATGAGTATTTTCTTTGTCATTGTCCTATATACTACCAATTGTTATTTTACCCTGTACTGTAGTAGAATAAAACATAGTGGACTACTTTTCCTACACACACTCCTTTGGCATACGCAGGGTGCATGGGCAGTATACAGTATGCACTTATTGAAGGATTAAGTTTCCAAAATGTGCAAAAATATGCCTCATGCACAGAGTCATGGATGGCATGAGAGTCCCTGGTGCTTACACTTCCCACCTTACCCCTACCCCTCTTCATAATACAGTGCACTTTTGTTTTTCTGTCAGATTTATATGAAATATGGACAGAAAATATAGGTGTTGCACTACAATACTTTCATACAATATAAAAGGTGGTACAGAGCTGTAATTACACCACTAGTGCACATGCAAGGGTGAAGGCAGTATTAGGGCATGATTCACATTTGACAATTCAATGCCAATACTTCTGCAGCACAGGGCTGTGACTGTGCAGAAATGTATGCAAACAGTTCTATTCATAGATTTCTGCAAGCTCCATTTAGATGTACTTGCTGCAGAAACAACCCCTTTTAGATGAACTGATTTTTAGTCACAGACATTTCTGCAACAAATCTCTCTCGTGTGAACATCCCCCTACAGCAGGGGTCGGCAACCCCCGGCACGCGTGCCAAGAGTGGCACGCGAGGCATATTTCCCAGGCACGGCAGCGGAGTCCTCACCCAGCAGTTTTGATCGGACCAAACACGGCCAAAACGAAACTGCTAGTATTATACTGTGGGGTCTCTTCAGACCCCCGAGTATAATAAGCAGAGCCCCTGGGGAGGTGATCAAACATAAAAAACAATGTTAACTCACCTTCCCTGGATCCGCAGCCGCTCTGTGCTCTTCGGGCGCTTCTGCCTGATGTAAGAGACTGCTGACAGGGCCTCAGGGGTCACGTCCGACGTCATTATGCATAATGACGCGACGTGACCCCTGAGACCCAATCAGCGGTCGCTGACGTCAGGGTGAAGCGCCCGAAGAGAACACAGCAGCTGTGGAGCGCAGGAAAAAGTGAGTAACATTGTTTTTTATGTTTGTCACCTCTCTTGGCCCTCCGCTTATTATACTATGGGGTCTGAAGAGACCCCACAGGATAATAATAGCTAGTGATTGGTGACAATTGGAATATTATAAAAGTTAGAATATTATACCATGTGCAGGAGCCTCTATGGAGGATAATACTGTTTGCTGGGGCCACAATGGGACATAATACCGTGTGCAGGGGCCACTATAGAGCATAATACCGTGTGCAGGGGCCACTATGGAGGATAATACTGTGTGCAGGGGCCACTATGAAGGATAATACTGTGTGCAGGGGCCGCTATAGAGGATAATACTGTGTGCAGGGGCCGCTATAGAGGATAATACTGTGTGCAGGGGCCGCTATGGAGGATAATACTGTGTGCAGGGCCGCTATGGAGGATAACACTGTGTGCAGGGGCCACTATAGAGGATAATACTGTGTGCAGGGGCCACTATGGAGGATAATACTGTGTGCAGGGGCCGCTATGGAGGATATCGTGTGAAGGGGCTGCTTTGTGACATAATACCATGTGCAGGGGCCGTTATAGGACATAATACTGTGTGTAGGGGCCACTATGGGACATAATACTGTGTGCAGGGGCCGTTATAGGCCATAATACTGTGTGTAGGGGCCACTATGGGACATAATACTGTGTGCAGGGGCCGCTATGGAGGATAATACTGTGTGCAGGGGCCACTATAGAGGATAATACTGTGTGCAGGGGCCACTATGAAGGATAATACTGTGTGCAGGGGCCGCTATGGAGGATAATACTGTGTGCAGGGGCCGCTATGGAGGATAATACTGTGTGCAGGGGCCGCTATGGAGGATAATACTGTGTGCAGGGGCCGCTATGGAGGATAATACTGTGTGCAGGGGCCGCTATGGAGGATAATACTGTGTGCAGGGGCCACTATAGAGGATAATACTGTGTGCAGGGGCCACTATGGAGGATAATACTGTGTGCAGGGGCCGCTATGGAGGATAATACTGTGTGCAGGGGCCGCTATGGAGGATAATACTGTGTGCAGGGGCCACTATAGAGGATAATACTGTGTGCAGGGGCCACTATGGAGGATAATACTGTGTGCAGGGGCCGCTATGGAGGATAATACTGTGTGCAGGGGCCGCTATGGAGGATAATATCGTGTGAAGGGGCCGCTATGGCACATAATACCATGTGCAGGGGCCACTATGGGGCATAATACCGTGTGCAGGGGCCGTTATAGGCCATAATACTGTGTGCAGGGGCCGTTATAGGCCATAATACTGTATGAGGGGCCACTATGGGCATAATACTGTGTGCAGGGGCCGTTATAGGCCATAATACTGTGTGCGGGGGCCGTTGTGGGCCATAATACTGTATGTGGGGCCACTATGGGACATAATACTGTGTGCAGGGGCCGTTATAGGACATAATACCGTGTGCAGGGGCCGCTATGTGACATAATACCGTGTGCAGGGGCTGCTATGTGACATAATACCGTGTGCAGGGGTCGTTAGACTTACAATTATTGACTGGCACTCCGAGTACCTCAACTTTGATTTTTTTTTAATCGAAATCGGCACGCGAAACAAAAAAGGTTGCCTACCCTTGCCCTACAGTTTGCACTGAACTTAAACACTGACAGTAGGACAATCAAAGATAAGAAAAAGGAGAGACTTGTATAAAATTGGACAAGTTTATTACTAAATTTACAAAAGTTTATCAGGCACTTTGTAGAAATAATTTACATATAAAATTAGCAACCTTTTTTTTTTTTTTGTTCATATTGGACTTTGATCGAAACAAGCTTCTCGTCTTTTCTACATGACATTTGGTTACATATTTCTGTACATATACAGGACCTGCAACAGAAGCCTCCCCCCTTCATCAATGACTTATTACTATGCACATAAAATATTTATTTGACTTATTACTATACACATAAAATATAACACTGTGTGATGTCCAGGACAACAAAAAAAACCAAAATAACCATCCATTCCAATAACCTCTGAAATATTTCACAATTAATAAAGTGCAAATTGTATATCATAGTAAATATTTCTCTTCATATCATTCAGAATATTCAGAAACTATACTTCAAATGGTTTCATTTCCTGCTGTGTAAAATGTCTTATTACATAATAAAGGCGTGTTCTCCTATTGTACAAGCACTAAATGGGTTGGAGAACAGGTGGTCATAAGGTCAATATGGCGGTCAATGCCATGATACATAAGGTGACACACATACTTTGATCAAAGGCTTATAATACCGGTCTGTACCATTAAAATGTATTAGACATTCACACCAGCATACTTACAGTGCCTTGCGAAAGTATTCGGCCCCCTTGAACTTTTCAACCTTTTGCCACATTTCAGGCTTCAAACATAAGGATCTAAAATTTTAATTTTATGGTGAAGAATCAACAACAAGTGGGACACAATTGTGAAGTGGAACGAAATTTATTGGATATTTTTTAACTTTTGTAAAAAATAAAAAACTGAAAAGTGGGGCGTGCCAAATTATTTGGCCCCCTTAAGTTAATACTTTGTAGCGCCACCTTTTGCTGCGATTACAGCTGCAAGTCGCTTGGGGTATGTCTCTATCAGTTTTGCACATCAAGAGACTGAAATTCTTGCCCATTCTTCCTTGGAAAACAGCTCGAGCTCAGTGAGGTTGGATAGAGAGCGTTTGTGAACAGCAGTTTTCAGCTCTTTCCACAGATTCTCGATTGGATTCAGGTCTGGACTTTGACTTGGCCATTCTAACACCTGGATACGTTTATTTGTGAACCATTCCATTGTAGATTTTGCTTTATGTTTGGGATCATTGTCTTGTTGGAAGATAAATCTCTGTCCCAGTCTCAGGTCTTTTGCAGACTCCAACAGGTTTTCTTCCAGAATGGTCCTGTATTTGGCTCCATCCATCTTCCCATCAATTTTAACCATCTTCCCTGTCCCTGCTGAAGAAAAGCAGGCCCAAACCATGATGCTGCTACCACCATGTTTGACAGTGGGGATGATGTGTTCAGGGTGATGAGCTGTGTTGCTTTTACGCCAAACATCGTTTTGCATTGTGGCCAAAAAGTTCGATTTTGGTTTCATCTGACCAAAGCACCTTCTTCCACATGTTTGGTGTGTCTCCCAGGTGGCTTGTGGCAAACTTTAAACGAGACTTTTTATGGATATCTTTGAGAAATGGCTTTCTTCTTGCCACTCTTCCATAAAGGCCAGATTTGTGCAGTGTACGACTGATTGTTGTCCTATGGACAGACTCTCCCACCTCAGCTGTAGATCTCTGCAGTTCATCCAGAGTGATCATGGGCCTCTTGGCTACATCTCTGATCAGTCTTCTCCTTGTTTGAGATGAAAGTTTAGAGGGACGGCCGGGTCTTGGTAGATTTGCAGTGGTCTGATACTCCTTCCATTTCAATATGATCACTTGCACAGTGCTCCTTGGGATGTTTAAAGTTTGGGAAATCTTTTTGTATCCAAATCCAGCTTTAAACTTCTCCACAACAGTATCACGGACCTGCCTGGTGTGTTCCTTGGTCTTCATGATGCTCTCTGCACTTTAAACAGAACCCTGAGACTATCACAGAGCAGGTGCATTTATACGGAGACTTGATTACACATAGGTGGATTATATTTATCATCATCAGTCATTTAGGACAACATTGGATCATTCAGAGATCCTCACTGAACTTCTGGAGTGAGTTTGCTGCACTGAAATTAAAGGGGCCGAATAATATTGCATGCCCCACTTTTCAGTTTTTTATTTTTTACAAAAGTTTAAAATAACCAATAAATTTCGTTCCATTTCACAATTGTGTTCCACTTGTTGTTGATTCTTCACCAAAAAAATTAAAATTTTATATCTTTATGTTTGAAGCCTGAAATGTGGCAAAAGGTTGAAAAGTTCAAGGGGGCCGAATACTTTCGCAAGGCACTGTATATAAGTGCATATAGACTTGAAGAGTACTTACAATAATAAAACAACTCTTCATAAGGAAAAAGTGCAGTTGAATATAAGAAGCTGTATTATATATTGTTATTCTTATTACTATTAATAAAGAAATATGCTTCTATCTCCATTTATGAGGCCAAGTTCATTCTAACACATATATAATGCAGTCACTAAGCTCTTCTACATGTTGTAACTAAGTTACCTCTTGGTAAGATAATGTGCTACCGCTGCAAAGAATGAGGCAATAAAAATCAATCAATCCCCCCCTCCCCGACTGTTGTATGTGAGGCTGGATATGGATATGGCTGCTATAGAAATAAACAGTCTGAAGTGAAGATGAGGAGGAGAGCATCCTAATAGTGAAGAAGGAAACAAATTTATATATAAAGATATATTACAAGTTTTTTTATATTTACCTGCACTATTTATTTATGAAAAATGGTTTTATAATTGGCGGTACACTGTAAAGAGGTTCCCCATGAAATAACAATTCTGGTGGTCTGTCATTTGCAGGTCCTCTGTTATTCCTGCTGGAAGTTTATAAATTAACAACTGGGGTGTTCCTTGGTCACAGCGGTGTGTCCTTACACAGTCTGCCATATCAGCACTGGGACAGCACCAGACTGTCTAGGGACACACCCCCAACCGACATCCAACTGTCAATTTATTTAGAAACTTCTAGAAGGAATAACAGCAAAATGTAGAGTTCTAAGAAAAGCGGATTCAGAATTGTTCTATTATGGGGAACACAACTTACTAAAATAGACATGTCAGGAGAGGTGACAGGTCCTCAAAGAATAACCCTTTAAAAATTTTTTTTTATTCTCTGGCCCATCAACTGTGGTAAGTGACCAGCAATAAGATCCTCAAACTGACACACTACACTTACAAACTGTTGTACATTCTTTGAGCTGCAATTTATTAACAGTTTTAGACAATTTCTGTGCTATGATGTCAGATGACTGGGGCTTACTGGAAAGGGGTAAATCTGACAAATTTTAAAACGGTCTAGCCCAGGTTTACACTGTAAGGGTATATTCATACAGTGGAATGCACTACTGATTTTGGGGCAGATGGGAGGCAGAGATCACAGCAGAACACTGAAAAATAAAAAATGAGCGTCCTGCTCAATAGTGTTGTGGAATCTGCAGCTTGAGAATCCCCTCTGATTAGGCCCATTCATCTGGCATAATCTAGGCTGATAAAGTGCAGGGAACAAAAGGAAGAGGAAACCAAGGTGGGTGTCAACCTCAAATTGCTCTTCCATTTCCACCGTGTGATCATACCTTTAGGCCTCATGCACATGACAGTGTTTTGCACGGCTAGCACACTGACACATTATATACTATAGCCCCATACACACAACTGTGTATGTGTATGGGACCAGGAGCAAAACTTTGGACAGGTCCTATTCCTGTTCGTTTTGCGGCCTGGCGACATGCACACAGTTGTGTGCATGTCGCCTTAGACAGTATTAGTAAGTGTCTATGTGTGGAGAGAAAGCCAGTTTCTTTATTCATTCCAATCAGAGCCTCGATGTGAGTCTTGTAGGAGTATTGAAAGTGACTTCCTGTCCATGCGATGCTGTGTCAGTTGGAGAGTAATTGAGTATATTACTATCAAATATACTCAGTTAGCCTCTAAAAGGTATCGCCTGATTTCTTCACTCTTCCGCTACTTTCTATGACTAACACGGTACAACATTATACTACTAGTCAGTTGGAGAGTTACAGTGCCAGTCACATGACACAGCTCAGGACCACAAGGGAGTAGATAATTCACAAATATAGCCACTAAATAGAAAGGTACATGTGGTAAAGTGTAGTGAGCAGAATCTAGCAGGCCAGAGAATATACATATTTATGGGAGAGTTCCGCTAATTCTGTTCCAGTTCTTACAGTTCATCTATACTGTAACATTGTTAGAGGCAAGATACAGACTGTGCCATTGTGCAAGTCAATACATTTTGCTTCATGTTTTCTTCAGAGGTAGAATCAGGAAAACTATAATGTTTTGTTCCCACAATCCTCTGCTTCTCCAAGACCTATGCTTGACAAGTAAATGTCTCTAATGCATCCGCTGCATTCTTCCAGTTGTGGAAATTGTTTTTATACCATTCAACTAGAATAGAAAAAAAATAAAATTAAATGAAGAGATCTGACATTTGCTAACCAAGAGAATGAAATACCACAAATTTGATTCTGTATTAAAAATTCCAACTGTGCCAGAATCAGTGGAGCAGCACCTATTAATTGATATAAAGATATGGACTTATTTGAGCTGGTGAAAGGTCCTCTTTAAGTATTTTACCTAAAATAAAAAATAATCCAAGTATACCAAGGTTCTCTCTTGTCTTGCTATTAAAACACCTACTCAGCCATTTCTGGGAAAGCTGGATGACTCCCATTAGGTCCTCCTCCTATAGGAGTTGTCACCCATCTTAGGCTAAGCTAAAATTACTGTCATGACAGTCCATTGCTCTTATCCATAATAGAATGAGAGATATGAACTTAAAAAGAGCACTTTCTGTCCATATTCATTCTAATGTAAGAAAACATGATGGGGAATTATGCATGCAGACAAAAACTGACTAACTAACTAAAAATCTAACTAAAATTATTATTTTATGTCTGTAGCAACCCTTTTATTACACAAATCTATAATCTGAGATGTGAAATAGAATTTCACATCTCAGTGGATATTAAATTTTCCAGTATATTTTCTGCTTAAAAGCATTGGATTCAGCAGCTCACAGGCAGAGTGGAACATTAGTACCATGCAAAACCACACATGTGAGCTCAGAGAACAACATACTGTATTGTTCTGTGCAATGTTCCTTCCAAGGGAATGGAGAGAATGCACCCCTGACTACAGCTCCATCCCTGCAGTTGTAGGGTGAGGATGAACTCCTCACTTGAGCCTCCTAAGACAGGGTTCACACTACCGTTGATGTCCGTTCTGATGGTGTCCGTTAAAAAAAGGAAAAAAAAAAAAAAAAACGGACACTTATCATAACAGACATTAACTGATGTTAATGTGTCCGCTTTTTTAACTGATCCAATTAATGGTTCAGTTAAAAAAACGGACACATTAGCATCAGTTAGTGTCCGTTTTTTAACACTTTTTTTTTTTTTTTGTTTGTTTCTCCTTTCTGAGCATGTGTAGGAAAAAAAAACGCACATAAAATAACGGACAGTAACTGATAGCTATCAGTTACTGTCTGTTATAAGTCCGTTACCCATAGACTTCAATGTTAAAAAAATAATGGACACTTGCTGTCCGTCAAGAATCCGTTTTTTTTCAAACGGACAAAAAGTCCTGCATGTAGGATTTTTTTGTCCGCGAAAAAAAACGGACTTCTGACGGATTTGGTGTAAATGGACACAATATGAAAACCCATTGAAATTAATGGAAATTTTAACAGATTTCTGATGGTTCAGCTAGTGTCCAATGCTAAAATCTTGTAACAGAGAATAGCAATGGACACTACTGACGGTCACCAACGGTAGTGTGAACGCCCCCTAATATAGCAATAAAACCAAAATGACATAATTCATTATTGAGAATCATGGGCAGCTCCATACATATACTGCAACAATTTGATACTAAAAAGGTTTCTACAATAGAAGGCACACAAACACAAAACAAACAAGCACACACACACAGAAAACAAAACCAATCTCTTCAATCCAGTATGGACGATTTGATCCCTGCCTGTCAGTCTTTGTTTACAGGCAATCATCATAAAGCCAGTGACTGCTGCTAATGTCATTAAGTACAGAAGATGACCACTGATGCCAGTGACTGCTGCTAATGTAAGTACAGCACATGACCACTGATGCCAGTGACTGCTGCTAACGTCAGTAAGTACAGCAGATGACCACTGATGCCAGTGACTGCTGCTAATGTCAGTAAGTACAGCACATGACCACTGATGCCAGTGACTGCTGCTAACGTCAGTAAGTACAGCAGATGACCACTGATGCCAGTGACTGCTGCTAATGTCAGTGAGTACAGCACATGACCACTGGTGCCAGTGACTGCTGCTAATGTAAGTACAGCACATGACCACTGATGCCAGTGACTGCTGCTAACGTCAGTAAGTACAGCAGATGACCACTGATGCCAGTGACTGCTGCTAATGTCAGTAAGTACAGCACATGACCACTGATGCCAGTGACTGCTGCTAACGTCAGTAAGTACAGCAGATGACCACTGATGCCAGTGACTGCTGCTAACGTCAGTAAGTACAGCAGATGACCACTGATGCCAGTGACTGCTGCTAATGTCAGTGAGTACAGCACATGACCACTGGTGCCAGTGACTGCTGCTAATGTCAGTAAGTACAGCAGATGACCACTGGTTCCGTGACTGCTGCTAATGTCAGTAAGTACAGCACAGACCACGATGCCAGTGACGCTGCTAATACAGTAAGTACAGCAGATGACCACGATGCCAGTGACTGCTGCTAATGTCAGTAAGTACAGCACATGACCACTGATGCCAGTGACTGCTGCTAATGTCAGTAAGTACAGCAGATGACCACTGTGCCAGTGACTGCTGCTAACATCAGTAAGTACAGCACATGACCACTGATGCCAGTGACTGCTGCTAATGTCAGTAAGTACAGCAGATGACCACTGATGCCAGTGACTGCTGCTAACGTCAGTAAGTACAGCACTTGACCGCTGAAGCCAGTGACTGGCAGGCTGTAAACAAAGTTAGCAGGAGCATCTGTTCTGGACTGAACAGGTGAGTACAGTTTTTTATTCTATTTTAGGGCATTTACTACTTTTTTGAACTCTCAGACAACCTTCTAAACAAGAAGATTGTAAAAATCAATGGCTCATGCTCATACAGTTGACGGAACATTTTCTATGAAAAAAAAATATATATACAACATACTTGTTCTTTCAATGCCTTCCTTCCACTGTACTTTTGGCCTCCATCCCAGGCTGTGCATTTTTTCAGACCTCATCAAATAGCGAAGATCATTGACAGGCCTTCAAAAAAAATTGCAAAAAAAGCAGAATATGCTTAACTAAACTCCTTTAAATGAAAATCGCTTGGATTACAGAGCATACCATGTTATCTCTCTCATATGTTATGCATAATGCATATGCATAACACGCTGACATCATATTGGTAAAATCCTAATAAACACATGCAGTAGATATGTTAAAAATAACCCCTGCAAATTCATGTATTAAAAGCCTAAAAACAATGAACTATAATAACCACCCTTGTTAAAACTCATATTATTCTGTTTTCTGGTATACGCCTTTAAATTCAGTAGTGAGCTTGTCAGAATAGTTCAGAAACATGGAAATACAGTTACTTCACTTTACTGGCACTTGGAACTGTAGTAACTAGATCAGTAGTCTCCCACTCTATGATATGCACATGTTCACCAATAAACACAGTTAACATTGCATAGTGGTTCCTTCTGGGAAATTGCAGTGCAGCTTCTATTAGGGTGGGTTCATACCTGCGCTTCAGTCCGTCCGTTGCCAATCCGAGTGAAAATCTCGGCGAACGGGATTGGCATCGGATACACATAGGTCAGCGACGCATTGGTTAAAAACCCATTCATTTGAATGGGTTTTTAAAGCAATGCGAGGGTGTCAGATTGCACCCTCTGCGCTGCGAATCCTTTTTTTTTCGTCAGAAACAAAGTCGGACATGCAGGACTTCATGTCCGACGAAAAAAAATGGCTTCGCAGCGTAGAGGGTGTAAGCGCACACCCGCATATTGCTGTAAAAACCCATTCAAATGAATGGGTTCTTAACCAATGCGTCGCTGACCGGTCTGTATCCGATGCCAATCCCGTTCGCCGAGATTTTCACTCGGATTGGCAACGGACGGACTGAAGCGCAGGTGTGAACCCACCCTTACTTGAGTAGGGGCGGGGCTGTATGTGCTGCCACATGGAGGCTGCAGCAACTGCTGATCTGTGCAGGATCCGGGAGTCAGACTCTGACAGATCACATGAAAAAACTATTTGGGCATGGAGAACCCCTCTAAAGTGACCCTCCGCTTCTCCTTAAAAGTGTAATAAAACATTAGGAAGATATAGTTAAAATACCTGGAGCCCTCCTTTTTCAGTCCTCCTTCCGTAGAGAGTTCAATTTCTAGTCCCCTACAATGGCCACCAGCTTCCCAGACCGTACTTTGGTAGAATCTCTATCTCTCTTGGATTGGCCAGTGTTGCTGAGGTCAATGGCATAGGCTAATCCAAGAGTATGGAAAGTGTCCGAGACTACTGAAGCACTTTGTACATACAGTGGGTACAGAAAGTATTCAGACCCCTTTAAATTTTTCACTCTTTGTTTCATTGCAGCCATTTGCTACAAGCAAAAAAGTTCATTTTATTTCTCATTAATGTACACTCAGCATCCCATCTTGACAGAAAAAAACCCAGAAATGTAGATATTTTGGAAAATTTATTAAAAAAGAAAAACTGAATTATCACATGATCATAAGTATTCAGACCCTTTGCTGTGACACTCATATTTAACTCACATGCTGTCCATTTCCTTCTGATCCTCCTTGAGATGGTTCTACTCCTTCATTGGAGTCCAGCTGTGTTTAATTAAACTGATTGGACTTTATTAGGAAAGGCACACACCTGTCTATATAAGACCTCACAGCTCACAGTGCATGTCAGAGCAAATGATAATCATGAGGTCAAAGGAACTGCCCAAGGAGATCAGCAATGTCCCACCACAGGCCTCTATGTGGGGGAAACAGGGCAGAGACTTAGTCAGCTAATGAACTCACATAGATCCAATATTAATAACAGCAGAACAGATCTCCCAGTGGCCGCACATTTCTCCGGAGAAAACCACTCTATTGAAGATTTGCGGGTTATGGTTTTAATGGGACATTTTAAGACGCAGGAGGAAAGGAAGGAATGGGAGTACAAGTTTATGCAAAAATTTCAAACTCTGCAATTTGGACTTAATATTCATGCTAGCTTCATGTCACACTATGTATGAACTGTGAGGGTCACAAATCACCTCCTGATAGCAAACAGATAACAGATCCCTCTGTCACGCACCACAACTTTCCAGATTGTTTTTTTGACCTGTTGTAAATAACTTCTCTACTTAGATTGCATTTTGTTTTGGTTTTTTTAAGGACTCTAAAATCCTTTGAAGATCATGTGTATAGAGTATAAATAATCTGTGAATTTTCAGTTCTTGTATAACACCATGTCTGAAGAAGAGAGCTAGACTCTTGAAAGCTTACTTATCAAAACTTATCAAATATACTCAGTTAGCCTCTAAAAGGTTTCTTCACTCTTCCACTACTTTCAATGGCTAACACGGTACAACATTATACTACTATCAAGGAGATCAGAGACAGAATTGTGGCAAGGCACAGATCTGGCCAAGGTTACAAAAGAATTTCTGTAGCACTCAAGGTTCCTAAGAGCACAGTGGCCTCCATAATCCTTAAATGGAAGAATTTTGGGACCACCAGAAATCTTCCTAGACCTGGCCGTCCAGCCAAACTGAGCAATCGTGGGAGAATAGCCTTGGTGAGAGAGGTAAAGAAGAACCCAAAGATCACTGTGGCTGAGCTCCAGAGATGCAGTAGGGAGATGGGAGAAAGTTTCACAAAGTCAACTATCACTGCAGCCCTCCACCAGTTGGGGCTTTATGGCAGAGTGGCCCGAAGGAAGTCTCTCCTCAGTGCAAGACATATGAAATCCCGCATAGAGTTTGCAAAAAAACACATGAAGGACTCCCAGACTATGAGAAATAAGATTCTCTGGTCTGATGAGACGAAGATTGAACTTTTTGGTGTTAATTTTAAGCGGTATGTGTGGAGAAAACCTGGCACTGCTCATCAGCTGCCTAATACAATCCCAACAGTGAAACATGGAGGGGCAGCATCATGCTATGTGGGGTGTTTTTCAGCTGCAGGGATAGGACAACTGGTTGCAATTGAAGGAAAGATGAATGCGGCCAAGTACAGAGATATCCTGGAAGAAAACCTCTTCCAGAGGGCTCTGGGCCGAAGGTTCACCTTCCAACAAGACAATGACGCTAAGCACACAGCTAAAATAACAAAAGGAGTGGCTTCAGAACAACTCTGTGACCATTCTTGACTGGCCCAGTCAGAACCCTGACCTCAACCCAATTGAGCATCTTTGGAGAGACCTGAAAATGGCTGTCCAACAACGTTCACCATCCAACCTGATGGAACTGGAGAGGATCTGCAAGGAAGAATGGCAGAGGATCCCCAAATCTAGATGTGAAAAACTTGTTGCATCATTCCCAAGAAGACTCATGGCTGTACTAGCTCAAAAGGGTGCTTCTACTCAATACTGAGCAAAGGGCATGGAATACTTATGACCATGTGATATTTCCATTTTTCTTTTTTAATAAATTTACAAAAATATCTACATTTCTGTTTTTTTTTCTGTCAAGATGGGGTGCTGAGTGCACATTAATGAGAAATAAAATGAACTTTTTTGCTTTTAGCAAATGGCTGCAATGAAACAAGAGTGAAAAATTTAAAGGGGTCTGAATACTTTCTGTACCCACTGTAGTGTAGTCTGAGAAGGTGGCAGCCACCGTAGGTGAGTAAATATCATACCCTATCAGTCATGTCTCTGGGTGATATTTATGAACAGGGTGTGTTTTGCTCTTTTGACTCCCTAAGTGCATGATTTAATATTCTCCGCACACAGTTTTTCAGGTTTCTACAAATTAGACACGCCATGGATACACAGTTTCCCCCGCCTGATGTGCTCATCTCTACCTACCCTCTCATTGGGGTACTTTGGTCCCAGGGTCCACAGGGTCTCATCTGCAATTTATATGCCCACCTCATCCAGGTCAAAATGTTCCACCTGGCTGCCCCTGCTTTATTGAAATGGCGCACTCTGATTCCAGCTCTTACTGATGAGTCCTATTCAGAATTCCAGGAATCAGCACAATTTGTATCCCCGTCAGTTGACAATAGGTTGATTCAAGTGTATATCATACACCAAAGTTATTTGACCCCTCCACGGTTACATAAGATGGGGCTCCTGCCACATCCAGGGTGCCTGTGTTGTACAGCTGAGTATTCAGACCTCTGGCATATGGTATGGGACTGTCCTGTTATTAAAAATTTCTGGGTGGAGGTTGTGGATATATTGTCTGAAGTCCTTGGTATCCCTGTTCCACTCTCCCCTGACGTTTGCCTGTTTGGCATTCTGGATTAGCAGCTATGGCCACATCATTCTCGTATTATGTTGCGGGAATCTCTATTCTTAGCTAGGAAAGCCATAGCGGAGAAAACTGGTGAACTCAATTCTACCGTATAATCAACTGGTATATAAGGGTATAGGTTATCCGAATAAATTCCACATCCTTTCATACAGCCTTTGATATGCTTCTACAGTATCTTAATTTTGTACTGTTATGCTCATTAACCTTTTGTCCCCCACAGGTTAGTTCGACTGGTTCTTCTACCTGACTTCTTCCCGAATTTGGGATTATTTTTTGTTCTCTATTTTCAGGATATATATGTTATGGACTCTGCAGCAATGGTTTTGGTTGATCCTTTAGAATTGTTTGTTCAATTTTGGTATTTGCAGTACATAATTTACTGTACTTCTCCTGTTATTTACTTTGTACTTTTCTTTTGTGCTGTATGCCTTGTTGTACAAACTTCAATAAAATGAGTTTAAAAAAAAAAAATATCACCCCCTATCAACAAACATTTTATAATTTTATCAAGACTTCTACCTACCATAAAAAAAAGAATTATGCAATTCAATGCTTAATAAAGTCTCCAAATCACAAGTACACATATTTGGTATTGATGCATCTGCAATGACTATATAAACAACACAATGTGTATCCCACACGGTGAGCACTGTATAAAGAAATAAGAAACATATACCAGAACTGTCATTCCAAAAAATGAAATAAAAAGTAATTAATAAGTTATTATACTCCATAACTGTGCCATCAGAAACTACAGTTCATCCCACACAAAACAAAAAAGTCCTTATTTTGAAAATAATATATAATTATAAAAATGAAAAATTATATAAATTTGGTGTCATTATAATTGTACTGATCCACTGAATAAGGGGAATATGTTATTTATGTGGTAGAATACACAATGCAAAATTGCTCTTTTTTTCCATTCCAGACAGAAAGAGTTAAAAAAATGTAATCAATAAGCTATATGTTTCCCAAAATGATGCCCTTAGAAAATGTAACTATTCCTGCATAAAACAAGCAATTATATGGCTACATCAGCAAAAAATAAATAAATAAAAAATTTAAATCTTATGGCTTTTGGGATGAAACATAGCTTTGTATGTAAGGCTAGATTCACACCTGCGCCTCTATTCCGTTCAGTGTTTCCATCCCCGAACTCAAGCAGGAGTTTTCTTTCCACATTTTTCTGGCAGAAACCGGACGGAAACCTGGCAGACCCCATTATAGTCTATAGTTTCCATGGGTAACCGCTTTTTAAGCAGGTTAGCTTTCCGTTTTTCGGGTCTCCAAGCAGGGGTGAGATGCTGTGTCAGGTGCTGGGCAGTGAAGAGCCCCACCATTCTGCTGACTGGTGGTGGTGGAAATGGAATGCTCATGGTTAAAACATAAAACTAAGAATGATGGACTGTGAGGATTTACTTCTTGCACCAAATGCATGCTAAGCAGACACTTCTATGGTAATTGTACAAGGAAACTTGGACGATGAATTACCTGTCATTAACATAATCCATCCAATGCTCTGTTTCTGTATCGGAGGAGGTATTCTGGATCTTAAAAACAGAAAAGTTTTAATAACAATCCTTGTAAATTGGAAAATACCTGAAAAGATGCTGAAGAAACTTATTTTCATTCTGGAGAATATAACAAAGTAAAAAGAAGTCACAAAAGTAATCATGTAGAGCCGGGTGGACATCTGGCTGTTTAAGTACTTCATATATCAACTTGTAAGACTCCATCCATAACCGTAGTCTAGTCCATTAACAACAGCTTGGCAGTAATTGACAAACAGGCATTTCTGTGTCTGAGCTGAAATTTGAGGGATGTAAATGAAAATCTCCAACATTTTCTAATAAAAACAATTAGTGTTAGTCTAATGTGTTTTACTGCACTACGGGCACATAAAATAAAGGACTTTAAATAAAAGTCTAAGTCTCTGTGCACACAGCTGTCCAATAGTGCCCTGAGCTGGAAGCATATATTCAGAAAAGGTTTCTTCAATGCAAGCTTTCCTGACCTTACAAGGCTGCATTTGAACTAGTGTCTGGGGCTGAATATATGGCTACTGCATGAAGCTGTAAATAGGATGATGTGTATAGAGTCCAAAAGAATCACATAAGCTATTTGGCAGGTAAAACTGCACTTCTGAACAGCGGCCATTACATGCGGATCCAATGTGGTCACACACATTACTTCAGATTTTCACAACTTGGTTGCCCTCGACCACAAACGGGTTGCCACAGCAATTAGGCCATGATAGGCATTCTATATATACTCTTCCAGTCTTGTATCTCGACTCTTTATTGATGCACTGATGTAATCGCACCAGTCTGTACCAGGAGTTAAAATGCAAGTTAGGGCACCACACAAAAGGCATTCTCTTCCTCTTAAATCACAAACCCCACTGCAGGGAAACTATTCAGCTGATGACAAAACATATTCAGAAACTGCAGAAAATATGGGTTGTTATTGTGATAGGTCTTGATATCGTAAGCGAATCACACTGTTATAGTCTGGTGGTTATCACAAAATAGGTGGCTCTGTGGTAGTATCAGGTTTTATGTGGAACAGTGGTAGCACAAGGTTCAGGCTTGGCCTAGAGTCTACAGATTTGCTGCAAACTTCTACCGTAACTTACAGTACTATACAAGTGGAAGGGGTCAAAACTCTATCCACATGTACTGGAAAACTTTTCAATGGAAATCACAGCAAGTCTGCAGCGGGCTTATTTGCTATGGAAATGGTGAAATCACTGTCAGAACTTTTCCATCGCAACTGGACTGTACCTAAATTAGTTGGGATTCCCAGAAATACATTTTTTTCCAGGGTACCCCAATGCTCAACAGACTGGAAATCACTGTATTAGAGGACTATTGGCTAAAACTGATGATTTTAACAGGACCAGCAGAAACCATCTAATGTGTATAAGGGTGTCCCAACTTCACCCCAGTGGCAGATGTCGGGGGGTAAGAAGCATCCATCTACTGGATTACCATACCCATTTCCTAGTTATCAAGGAACAGAGGTGTCTGACAGCAGTTTATTCCCCTCTCGACACGAGCCGACTCAGACAACCGGCATCTAAGATACAGTACATGGCCACTATTAGCCAGAAGAGAGGCTAGATGGCCAGTTAGCCCTGTCTGCATGGGGGCATAGAAACTCAGTGTGGGTGTCAACTGTAAAAGGAGACTGGAAATCCCTTTAGTACAGATAAGTTGTCTCCAGCTGTCAGTAAGAGATGTCTATATTACATGCAGGGCAGGCAAGGATTTCATTTGTTGTTATAGTTTAATATTGTCTGCGTTCAATAAACCTGACAACATGTCAGCTTGCACTTAGTTTTGCTGTTGGCCTGGTGTGAATAAAATCATTGTGGTACCTTTTAACTCTAGCAGAGCCAATTTTGAGTAAATGCCGTTCTTCATCATCAACCATTTGATATTTTATCAAGACTTCTTTCTACCATTTCTTTAATTAAAGCAATAAGCAAACCAATAAATCGATATACAATAATTAAATCAGTAAACGGCATGGATGGCACATAGATGATATTCACATGCCATCACTGCTTCAATGGACCCGTTCATTTCGTGAGTCTTGATTTTGACCTGGGCTCACAGACTCCTACACGGATCTGTGATAATACATGGGTGTGTGTATGGGGACATGTCTGCTAGCCACAAAACATGGTTAGCACACTGACAAACCACACAGTTGTGTGCAATAGAGCCCAATAAAGTCTCAAAATGCGTACCAACAACAAATCACAAGACATTGTGATGAAAACATCTGAAAACCTCAATGAAAGAGATAATCTTGCAAAACCCAGACATACAAAAGTATAGGAGGAAAATATACAGGAAATGACTGAAATTCTGACATTATACTCCACATCAATACCGGCAGAGTAATTTCTGTGAATACTCTGTATTCATAGCTAGAATAATGAACAGTGTGTCACATGGGGTTATAGCTCTTTTAGAATGTGGCCTTATTCTAGGAAATAGCTCTTAAGCTACTTAAAAGACAATAACTCAGAAAAACTCAAGAGAAAATGTCTTTTTTTTCCTCTCTCAGCAGTAGTTTTAACCTTCTCCACAGCCAAAATTGGATTTTGTTTTATTCCAAGTTTTAAGGCCTAAAAAAGATAACAGTAACGTAAACTGAGTGGACCACGGGTGTCTCCCCCGATTAACCAGCAAGCCAGAAGCAGCAGTATAAACTCTTAAGACCTTATTCACATGCCTCTGCTTTAAGTACATGTTCAATCGGTATTGATTTCAATATAACTATTCACGTCCATTTACAGACTGTGAGTCCGTTTGTTTTTCACTGATCAAACTCAAAACAAACTATAGAATTTTTTTTTTCTAAAAATGGTTAATCCGTTTTTCATCTATAGGAAAACCATATGAACCACGATACAATCAGAAAATCAATACCTCTGTGTGCTGTCAGTAGAAAACACTGACAGCACTCAGAGGTGAAAAATGGACATGTGAATAAAGCCTTAGAGCAAAGGTATCCGCTCTAGGCATGTAGAAGGGATATGGGAAGAATGATCTGAGAAAATTATCACAACTTACCATTTGGATTAGTTCTTTAGCAAGCTGGGTCACAGATATTTCAAAATTAGTCCCAATATTGTAGATTTCTCCAACCTTCCCCATCTTTAGAATGGTCAATATTGCATCCACCACATCCGAAGCATATAGAAAACTCCGGGTTTGTCTCCCAGAACCATGGATACAGCTTTAAAAAAAAAATATATATATATATATATATATATATATTATATAAAAAATAGATAACTACTTTCAGTGTTTATACATTTGCAATAAATAATGTATGATAAATGAAAATATCAACAAGAATGGGAAAGCAGCATGCGATCTTGGGAAGAGAAGCAGACTGCTCATTCCTGCACTTTCAGTTATAAGTGAGGTGTATACCTATCTGGCCATGCACACTAGATACATGTTGTACACACCAGGTGATTTCTGCACGACCAAGCTTTCCATCTAATGAGTATGTGGGCCTCCCGACTCTCACCTCAATGTGGTAGGTAGGTAGGTAGGTAGGTAGGTAGGAAGGAAGGAAGGAAGGAAGGAAGGAAGGAAGGAAGTGTCAGGCATTTCAGTTTGAAGTAGGCTTTTTGTTCTCAGGGAGATAAGCTGCTGCCTAAGAGGTCTCCCTATTCGGAACATTAGCATGGGTATGGGGAGGATTGGGAGTGATAGCTGTTCGCTGAATGTGCAGGAATCTCATGTATGCTCAGCTTGCATAGTTAGTACCACTGTAGCAAGCCCCTGCTGCAGTTTTTGTGTTAGTTGCATTTGGGTTTGTGGCTGTATTAGCGATACTGTCAAATAAGCATTTACTAGACTAACTCACCATTTTCTGTTGTGCTGCAGTAAAGAAATAAACTTGGGGATAACCTGAAAGGAAAGAAACTAAGTATTATTACGATTTACAAAGAAAAAACACCACACGTTGTAACTAGATTTACAATAGGGAAAAGCTAAGCAAATTAATGGGGGGGGGGGGGGCAAAAGATATAGACTACAGATGACAGTGCACATACACAGTAGAATAGAAGCTGAGAAGTATAAGCCATCAATTAGATGTTTATTAGCCTACTGAGTACTTAAACACACAGAGGTGTAATTTTAGTGGGTTATTTCAGGACCCGTGCAGATTTACGCAGTAATGGTGCACGTAAACCAGCAAAGTGCAATTAAGATCACATAATGGCTTTCTTTCATACTGTTTTACTAAAGTAATAACATGGTGTGC
Organism: Leptodactylus fallax; assembly: GCA_947044405.1. Taxonomy (NCBI): domain Eukaryota; kingdom Metazoa; phylum Chordata; class Amphibia; order Anura; family Leptodactylidae; genus Leptodactylus; species Leptodactylus fallax. The sequence continues at coordinate 11,873,694 of CAMRHE010000021.1, forward strand.
AGGCAATAAAACCAGAATTACAGAACAGGAAAAAAACAGATGTTAACCACGCTTTCTGCAATTAATGCTTCTACAATGTCATTTAATGCAGCATTTACAATCACGCTGGAGCAGAAAACACTTCAAACCTTCTGAATGAATCACTATTAGGAACAAGATGGATGAAGACTACAGGAAAGTTCTGTAGTTCTCCAGTAACTGAAAAGCTAAAAGAAAAAAAAAAAATACAAGTCTTTGTTTCTTTCGCTCCTGTGCCTACAGCACAGGTGAACTTGGATACCAGGGGTCACCACACCTGGATTTACAATGAAGAACTTCAGTGATAAATACACTGTGAAAAAGAAAAAGAAATTAGGATAAAGTGAAGTTCTATTCTGGGTATGTCAAGAGTATGAAGTTAATGGGAGCTGAAGCAACAGTCAGGGCATACAGCAGTTATTCTTTTCCCAGCATAGTAAGTACACAGCAGCACTGCTCAGTGCAATTCAGTCATTCTATGGATGAACGGGGAACCCTGCCATAACATCTGAAAGGTATGCTTACATGACGGAAATGTTTCTTCAATCTGCCATTGTTTTCAATGTGAAGCAGAGATCAAAGCAGGACAATGAAAAAGTAAGCATCCTGCTTGATCTTTCCACAGATTCCACGGCTGATTCAGCCACAGAACCCACGGTGAGAAACACTCCCTTATTTAGGTCCATTCAGTCCAAATCAGCAGTGAAAGCAGCGACGGAAAGTCGGAGGGGCAGAAGGTGGTGAGGAATTTGAGGCACAAATTTCTGCAGTGTGAACAGGCCCTGATTGTATTAAAACCTCCTGAAGCCTGGGCCCCCACGTGGCGTAAATACCGCGGAAAAAACTGCTGCGTTTTACAGTCACAACAAGGTGGATGGGATTCTAGCGAATTCCATCTACACCATACACAAAAATATGTGCTGCGTGTCCGTCGCGGTTTTGGAAATTGCAGCATGTCAATTATACATACGGAAACGCCAGCAGTTTCCCTATAGGTATAATTGAAGCAAAGTCCGCAAAACGTTTTTCCCGCAGCGCTTTTTTGCTGTGGCCTGCTATGTGGGGCCTTAACCTAAGGTATTCAAATTGCTTAAGAACAGAGGCAATATGTAATGAAATTAGAGATACTAACTTTTCAACAAACCTTACATAAATAAATAGTGTGGGCAAATATAAGAAACTCTATTATATTGAAGAAAAATGCTAATTCTCCACTAATCTGGCTCTTTCCCTCCTTCCTAAATAGACATTCCCACTGAAATGTTTTATGAATCAATCATGCTAGAGACAAGGAAGGAGAGACACATGCACAGACAGAAAAGCATTAAGATTACAAGAGAGAATGCATGTGGAGAGAGAGAGAGCACACAGAGAGAGTGTGTGCAAGACATACTGCGTAGAGAGAGCAAGTGCAAGTGAAAGAGAGGCGAGGCTCCTCAGCAGCTCCCGATTTCTTCCACTGCTCCAGGCACACTGCTGTGATGTATGTGCGCCTAAAGCAGAAGAAGAGAACACACCTGGGAGAAGTAAGGGGAGTACGGGCTGGGGACAATGAACTAAGCCCCTGCTGAGGAGACATGAAACTGTGTGGGGAACACATCCCTTCCTTGTCCACAGATACATGGTCAAGCGGACAGAGGCTCTAGGTAGGCAGATCTCACTGGCCCAATGGCAAATGATATGGTCCCGTGCAGCTAAATCATCCACATGTATTAAACTCCGGGAAACTCAGTAGAAGTTGCTGATGTTCTGGTACCATACCCTGGTCCTCCTACATACTCTTAACCCCAGCATCTCCACAGTCTGCTGGAGATACCTCACTGAAGAGGGAACATTGTACCACATTTTTTGTAACTGCCCCTTGATACATACTTTCTGGGCAGAAGTGAAGGTATTAACTGATAAGCTCTTTCTCCAGGGTGTCCCGCTGGATCCTCTTGTTTACCTACTTAATTTACCTCCCCGACACCTCGGTAGGGAAGGCCTCTAAACTCTTCCTGTATCTCTGCACTGCAGCGAAAATGCTGATGGCCCTCCACTGGAAGAGAATGCTCCCCCCCTACTGGTCCTGTCCTTGTGGCCCGTGTCAAGGATGTCCTCAGTCTGGAGTTCCTCACTGCCACGCTCACTAATACAATAGATGCCTTCCAGTCGGTCTTGTCCCCATGGGACACGTACTGCGAACTCCATGGCCTTTGATCTCCTCCTCCCTTCCCTCCCCTTTTGTTGTCCCCACAACCCTGTGTCTCTAGTTTCTTGTGTTTTATGTCCTGTTTGTCCCTATTCAGTCTGGTTTTTCTTGGTTGTTCATTGTATAATGCTTTTCCCTGAGGTTGTACCCCCTTCTCCCCAACCCCCCATCAATTACCTTTGTATTATGTACGCATTATCCTACGGTTTTGTATTCTAAAACTTTGTAAAATCTAATAAAAATTACAGTTGGAAAAAAAACAAAAAACTGTGCGGGGCCACTGCTAGGGTCATTTAACAATAAAATTTGTATTGTATAGAATTTGAAAGGAATGCAGACCATCAACTTAAAATTTTCTCTACGGGTGGTCCATGTGCCCAGTGTGAGACTGCTGGTATATGCAGTGCAACTTGTGCCCTTTATTGCTTGTTTACTGCAATGTATTAAGTGTAGATGTAGCTTGAAATCAAGATGTTCAGATCACAAACAATTGCTTAGAATGGACAGAAGCCTAACTGCTGGAACAAATATTAGAATTGTACTACAGTAGCTTTGTAAAGTCAACTCTTACCAAAGCATAAAATTTACAACTGGTATCAAAAAAACTTCCAAAAATGTATTGACACTTACTTTTTCTGGATACTGATGTGGTCCATACACATTACTACTTCTGGTGATAATAATTGGAAACTGCAGAGAAACAGAATAAAAATAGCTTTGGAGCCAATCATCAATGTTAATATAATGGCATATTACCATGAATATCTACAACACCAACATGGACATACTACATGGTCAGTCATATAAAATATTAGAATTCCCAACACGACATAAACAATAATTGAGCCCAGCAAAGTGACAAGTTGACATGTGGTGCTGTTAGGATTAGCACCATCCAATTTCTGTCTCTCTGATGTGTATCACTTGAGATGTTAGTAATACATACTAGCCCGATGTGATATAGCAGTCACACCGCTGTCTTCTGCTTACGTTACACTGCAGGCTGCCAACCAAGATAAGGCTTGAACATGTTACAGAAAAAATGGCCAAACGTCTTAGTAACCTCCACCTTTGTAGCCATCTGAATTAGTGGGGAATTGCAGCATTATCCATTGAAAAATTGATCTATTTTACAAGTGGAAGGTAGGTGAGCAGAAATTAGGTATCTAATTAGGAACACCCCCTGCGCTTTCTGAAGACTCATTTGCATAAAGAAGAAAAACGAAAATTCTCAGAAACGGCGGTGCAGAGCAGAAAAATAAAGGTAGGAGAAGAATAGTCTTTCTAAAGGGTATTCCGACGTGGTGTTAGTGAAAAATGGGTTTCCAAATAATAGAATCCCTTTAATCATTTAAAAAGCCATTCTGGGATGCCCCAGAACCACTTGGCGTAGCCTTAACCTACAGAAGTCCAAAGACTCATAAGAAGTCTGTCTCTCAGGTCATACAGCATGTAGTATCAAACTGGAATAGGGACAGCACTCAAAATAAATTTTTTCCTAAAATTTGTGTGTTAGGGAAAAAAGCTGTTCAACACAGAGCTACAGTAATGTTTCAAGCACAATTAAATAGGTTGTCTTTGATGAGGCAAGTCCTTTTAAATTGGAAACAGCAGCCACTAACATGACTACATGTTCATGTAATAGAAAGAAGGCTCAAATCCATCAGAAAGGAAGGCAATCCTACAACTCCAATTCCAATGAAGTTGGGATGTTGTGTAAAACATAAATAAAAACAGAATACGATGATTTGCAAATCTTTTTCAACCTATATTCAATTGAATACACTACAAAGACAAGATATTTAATATTCAAACGCATAAACTTAATTGTTTTTTTGCAAATATTCACTCATTTTGAATTTGATGCCTGCAACACGTTCCAAAAAAGCTGGGACAGGGGTAACAAAAATGCTCAAAAAACAGCTGTTTGCAGTATCCCCGAAAAGCTCAGTCATTCACAAGCATGGATGGGGCGAGGTTCACCACTTTGTGAACAACTGCATGAGCACATAGTCCAACAGTTTAACCCCTACAAGACCAAGCCTAAAAGTACCTTTGTGACCAGGCCTCATTTTTCAAAACTGACATGTGTCACTTTATAGGGCAATAACTTTAAGCTGCTTTAATTTACACAAGTGATTTTGAGATTGTTTTTTCGTGACACATTGTACTTCATGTTAGTGGTAAACATTGATCAATATTTTTGTATTTATTTATTAAAAAAATATATATATATATTGCAATTTTCAAAATGTGAAATGCTCTGCTTTTCAAACAGATACCACCCAAATACATTAATAAATATCATCTGCCATATCTCTGCTTTTTATTGGCATCATCTTTTAATTGTCCTTTCATTTATTTTGGACGTTAGAAGACTTTACAAGTGTAACAGCGATTTTCCAGATTTACAAGAAAATTTCCCAAACTAATTTCTTAGAGACCACTTCAGTTCTGAAGGGGATTATAAAGGCATATATATTAGAAACCCCCATGAATCACCCCATTTTCAAAACTGCACCCCTCAAATAATTCAAAACAGCATTTTAACTCTTTAAGCATTTCACGGAAATTAAAACAATATGGAGGTGAAATTTAGACATTTAATTTTTTTTTTTCAATAAAACATTCATTTAGCCCTAAAATTAACACACTCACAAAGGGTTAAAGAAGAAAATACATCTCACAGTTTGTTATGCAATTTCTCCTGAGCACAGAAATACCCCACATGTGGGTGTAAACTGATGTTTGGGCACACGGCAGCGCACAGAAGGGAAGGAGTGACACTGGGCGTCTGAAAAGCAGATTTTGCTGGAATAGTTTTCAGGTACCATGTCTTATTTGCAGAGTCTCTAGAGTACCAATACAAAGGAAACCCCCAAAAAGTGACCCCATTTTGGAAACTAAACCCCTTTCAGAATTTATCAAGGGGTATAGTGAACATTTTGACCCCACAGCCTTTTCACTTATTTTATTAACATTGGGATTTGTAAATGAAAAATTATTAAAATGTCACTTTATCCCCAAAGTTTTCATTTTCACAAGGGGTTAAAGGAGAAAAAGCACCCCACAGTCTGTTAAACAATTGCTCCTGAACACGGCAATACCCCATATGTGGCCATAATCTGCTGTATGGGTACATGATAGGGCTCGGAATTGAAAGAGCGCTATTTGGCAAATGGAGGGAAGATTTTGCTGGAATTGTTTTCAGGTGCCATGTCGCATTTACAGAGCTCCTAAAGTACCAATACAATGGAAACCCCCAAAAGTGACTCCACTTTAGAAACTACTCCCCTCAAGGAATTTATCAAAAGGTATTATCATTTTAAGCCCAAGAGTGCTTTCCGAAAGTTAATGTACAAAGTGAAAATTTAATTTTTTAAAGAAATTTGCCATTTCGGTGCCCAATACATTGCGCCTAGTTTGTGTCATCAGAGACACGCACTCCTAAAACTATTAATTGGGCTATCCCAGATAGAAAGAAGTTGTATATGTGGGCGTAAACTGCTGCTTAGGCACACATCAGGGTTCAGAAGGGAAGGAGAACTGTGCTTATTAACTTTTTGAGTATAGATTTAGAGAGTTTTTCTGGATGCCATGTTTTTGCAGAGCCCTGGAGGTGCCAGTAAATTGGAATTCTCCAAGAAGTGACCCCCATTTTGTAGGAGCAATTTTAGAGTCTCTATAAATGTGACATGGCATCCAAAAACCAACAATCTAAATCAGCAGTCCAAAAAACTGCTGTTTGGGCACAGCCGGGCACAAAAGGGAAGGAGCGCTCTTTGGTTTTTGGAGCACAGTTTGGTTTTTGGACGTCATGCCACTTTTGCAGAGCCCCTGAATTGGCAGAAAAACGGAACCCGCAGACACATAACCCCACTTTGGAAGGTACACCACCCTCAAGGGATTTCTCGAGTGACATAGCAGGCATTTTTAACCTTTGAGCGTTGCATTAATCTAATTTCCAGAAAGGAATGCGCTGCTGATAATGTAAAGAGAAAATTGCAATTTTTCCATAGATATGCCATTTCAGTGCCTGATATGTTGTGCCCAGCTTGTGTCTGCAGAGACACACACTCCAAAAACTGTTAAGCGGGGATTCCGAGCACAACACCTTTTGGAGCGTTCATCTCTGATACAAGCCGGGTACAACATATTATGCACTAAAATGACGTATTCCTGGAAAAATTGTCATTCTCCTTTCACGTATTAATTTCTGGAAAATTAATTAATGCAACACTTGGGGGTTAAAAATGTTCACTGTACCGCAGGCTAAATTCCTTCAGGGGTGTAGTTTCCAAAATGGAGTCACATGTCAGGGGATTCCATTTTACTGGCATTTCAGGGTTCTGCAAAAGTGTCATGGCATCCAAAAACCAAACCGTCTAAATCTGAGCTCCAAAAACCAAAATAGGGCTCCTTCCCTTCTGTGCCCGGCTGTGCCCAAACAGCAGTTTATACCCACATATGATATTAAGTACCTTATCCTGGGTACACCAGTGTCATACAGGTGGGCATAAACTGCAGTTTGGGCACACAGCAGGGCAGAGAAGGGAAGGAGCGCTATGTGGCTTTTGGTGCGCAGATTCAGATGTTTGGCATCTGCAGAGCCTCTAAAGTACCTGTAAAGTGGAATCCCCTAGGGAATCAGCCCATTTTGAAAACTGCACCCCTCAAAGAATTTATCAGGGGCTGTAGCAAACTTTAGTATCCCAGACGTGAATGCACAGCAGATGGTGAACAGTGAATATGTAAGACGTGCGGAGCACATTGGGAACACCAAATTCCCTACTATATCCCCAGTAGCTCCTATTATTGGAGGGGGTCACACTGGGGGGGGGGGGGGGGTCACTTCTGGTGTCTTTTCCCCCATAAGCTCTAAATCTGGGGTGTCCCCTGATATACACTCACACAGCTTATACATTTCCTTCCTGCCGCAACCAGTTTTGTTCCACTGATTTGGCAATTTTTGGGGTTTTTGTCTTCATATTGTACAAGTTATATTTTCTTTATTTTTCTGGTGATATAGCCATATGAGGGCTTGTTTGCGGTATGAGTTGTATTTTGTAATGATATCATTTTTGGATGCCTATAACTTATTGACTAAATTTTATTAACTCCTTCTTGGTGAATTAAAAAAAACTCCATCCATTCTGGTATTGCTTTTTACCTTTTAATTTTTTTTTCCGCGCAGCGTACAACATAAGTAACATGTTGCCTATATTCTGTGGGTCGGTATGATTACGGCGATACCTCATTTATATTGTGTTTTTATGCGTTACTAGTTTTGCAGAAAAATGCCATTTGGGGAAAGAAATCAATTATTTTTGCATTGCCATCATCTGAGATGTGTAGCAATTTTTTTTTTCGGTTGACGGAGTTGGTTGAGGACTTTTTGCGGGACGATCTGTGTTTTTTATTGGTACGGTTTTGGGGTAAATATGACTTTTTGATCACTTTTTATAGCATTTTTTTAAGGCGAGATGGAGAAAAATCATTATTTCCTTGCTTTATTAATTTTTTTTTTTTTTTTTTTACTTTTTAGTGATATCCCACTAGGGGACTTGAACCAGTGATACACTGATCGCTGGTTCAGCACTATAGACTGCAATACACATTTATTGAAGTCTATACAGGAAGTCAGTCTATGCAGACGCATAGGTTGGCTTCCAGAGGTCCCGGCAGGATCAACCAGGTACTGGGGACTCCAGGAAGCTTGGGGTCACTGGCAAGTCCCCAGGCTGCAGAAAATAGAAAACAGCACCCCCCAATCTCGCTGCGGGGGGTGCCGGGGGGATTTTGGGCAACATGGCGGAACCCCTCGGATGCCACGGTCATGTGTGACCACGGCATCCAAGGGGTTAAAACCCCCAATCAGTGCTCAGCCCCAACCGGGGATAAAAAGCAGGATGTTAGCTGTCAGTTACAGCTAACACCCGCTCCCGATGCCGCCCGCAGGTGGGCGGCAGCTAATATCAGGGAAAGTTTGTTACTTCAACAAACTTTCCCTGATTTGGCGGCTACATGATCGGGACCTGAACCTATCAGGTCCTGATCATGTCTCCGCGGAAACCAGCAGCTATTAGAGCTGTGTTCACGGAGTTCCTGACCCTTGGGGAGACCCGATCCCCAATTTAGCAGGGTCAGTTTATAAACGTCGGCGCTGCACAAAGCCCAGCAAGCGCCGATATTTATATACAGTGGGCAGTCGCGAAGGGGTTAAGAATGTTTCTCAACGTACAATTGCAAGGAATTTAGGGATTTCATCATTTACAGTCCATAATATCATCAAAAGATCCAGAGAATCTGGACAAATCTCTGCAAGTAAGCAGCAAGGCCGAAAACCAACGCTGAATGCCCGTGACCTTCAATCCCTCAGGCGGCACTGCATTAAAAACCAACATTATTCTTTAACAAATATTACCACATGGGCTCAGAAACACTTCACAAAACCACTGTCAGTGGACACAGTTCGTCGCTACATCTACAAGTGCAAGTTCAAACTCTACCATGCAAAGTGAAAGCCATATAACAACAACACCCAGAAACGCTGCCGGCTTCTCTAGGCCCGAGCTCATCTGAGATGGACTGACGCAAAGTGGAAAAGTGTCCTGTGGTCTGACCAGTCCACATTTCAAATTGTTTTTGGAAATCATAGACGTCGTGTCCTCCGGGCCAAAGAGGAAAAGGACTGTCCGGATTATCAGCGCAAAGTTCAAAAGCCAGCATCTCTGATGGTATGGGGGTGTGTTAGTGGCCATGGCACATCTCTGATGGTATGGGTGTGTGTTAGTGCCCATGGCACATCTGTGAAGGCACCATTAATGCTGAAAGGTACATACAGATTTTGGAGCAACATATACTGCCATACAAGCAACGTCTTTTTCAGGAACATCCCTGCTTATTTCAACAAGACAATGCCAAGCCACATTTTGCATGTGTTACAACAGTGTGGCTTCATAGTAAAAGAGTGCGGGTACTAGACTGGCCTGCCTGCAGTCCAGACCTGTCTCCCATTGAAAATGTATGGCGCATTACAAAGTGCAAAATTCAACAACGGAGGCCCCGAACTGTTGAGCAACTGAAGTTGTACATCAAAGAATTCCACCTACAAAGCTTCAAAAATTCGTGTCCTCAGTTCCCAAACGCTTATTGAGTGTTGTTAAAAGGAAAGGTGATGTAACACAGTGGTAAACATGCCCCTGTCCCAGTCTTTTGTTGCCCCTGTGCCAGCTTTTTTGGAACGTGTTGCAGGCATCAAATTCAAAATGAGTTAAAATTTGCAAAAAAAGCAATAAAGTTTATCCGTTTGAACATTAAATGTCTTGTCTTTGTAGTGTATTCAATTGAATACAGGTTGAAAAGGATTTGCAAATCATCGTATTCTGTTTTTATTTATGTTACTTCCCAACTTCATTGGAATTGGGGTTGTATAAAGTGGCTATCCATTGTGGCTCAGAGAATCCAGAGTGGTGGTCCACTTGTTATGATGTTTATGTACCCGAATAGGACATATAGACAGGAATTGGCTTCACAAGACAAGCCCTCTAAACTCTTCTTCAGGTAATATTGTATGGTCAGTCATTGTATACTAACTGACCTCACAGGTAGACAAAAAAAAAATAAAAAAACACCAACTTTTTATTATCTAAACTCTAAAATGCAACTGATAAAACTGAGCAATCCCCACAAGGAGTAAAATTACCACAGATGCTGTGCAAAGACGAGAAAAAAAAAAAGAAAAAAAGAAAAATGGCATCAGTATTTTTGCTGCCACTCTGGACAGATTACAGGCTGTAGTTTCACAGGATAAACAATTTCAGTGTGAAAGAAATGAATGACAGCTGGTGCATTGCAGAGCAGGTGGGACACTTTGGTCCACATCCTAAATACATCCAGCAGTATAAATAATCATTTCACACTCCACAACATATGGCTGTGCGATGCTTCATTTACACACATACCCCGCTGAATAGAGCTAAGACTCCCAGTGCTAATATATCCTTGGCTCTTCCCTTGCCTCCTTACCTTGTATCTTTCCCAGAAAGACAGTACAAAGCTTTCTGCAGCTGCTTTGGACGACGCATATGGATTTGTTGGCCGTTTTGGTGAGGTTTCATCGAACTCCTAATGAAATATGAATTTTTAAAGATGGCAACGAAGTGGAATAACGTTCACAATACTGGGCAAAATATTCTGTAATAAAAAGATTCATCTGCATAATTCTGTACTGGGAATAACACAATCCAAATTTTCAGAATCGCTGTTTACACCAATGTGACCTCTAACCATTAGAATATGTAGATAAAATGAGGCATCATTAAGTAAAAGTACAGATTTACAAGTCCATTGCTCCCAATGGGAAATGGAGGCAGGGCTGTTGGCTAGAAACATGTTTTAACACTGTACAGCACTTTTCTAAAAACTGGCTAAATATCCCTTGATGGCAAGAAGCCTAAAACTAAAATATCATGTATATAAGTGCACATGTGGGCTATCCCCTAATAATGTTACCTGTTCACATTGAATAGGTATTGAGCTCTTCCTCTGAACTATACTCATTTAAAGGGCTGAATGCTTTGGACAATTCATTTTTGTTAAAAAGTGTCCACTGAAAATAGGGTGCCCATGATCAGTTGTAGTTTGAGGGAGATCTGGTGACAAGTGTTCAATCCCCCTGAAGTGTTACCACAGAGAAGAAACATTACACAATTGCCACAGAAATCAATAGGGTGTGTAATACATGTGCGGGGAAGGGGCAGCTCTTAAAGCATTACTGTCTTTTCAACTTTTATCTAAAAGAAAGCTGTTTAAAATACATTGCCTACACATTTTTGTATATCAATTGACATCCAGGGGAGGCATACCGATCCTGCCTGACTGCATACATAGCTATAAAGAAAGTTTTACTTCTGATCTAATATTTTTCAGCTGCCATGACTATGACTTGCTGTTAGTAATATGTAAATTGTTAACAGGCCTACTCTCCTCTTTCTTACTGGCACATGACACATCATGAAGAGAGAGGAGAGTGGCGCTGTTGGCAATTTGCGCATCACTAACAGTAAGTCACACTCAGAGTCAGCTGAATAAAGATTAGATCAGAAGTAAAACTGACTTTATATCAATGTATGTAGACAGGCAGGGAGTGGAGAAGCAGGATATCTGTATTCAGCAAGCACAGCACATGCAGAACACCAGCTCAACTTGGAGATGCTCAAACAGAGTGTTGCTAAGGAGAGACTTCAGATTCAGTTTTTGTTTTGTTTTTTTGAATAAAAACAAAATCTACAAATAAAATATATTAGAAAATATTCCCACTACCCAAAAAAGATGTAATGACAATTTAACACAGTCAGTGAAATCTCTGCAGTGTATGTCAGGTCACAAGATGGCTGGTTGGGGAAATAGTTTTTTTCAGCAAAACAGACTTTTTCTGATCAGATATGTCCCCTGCAATATTACTTGTTTTTCTAAATTCTGTTGAATTTAAAGAAGCACTACCACAAAAATCTTTCTGTTACCCATTAGAAAGGCGCAGGATGTAAATTGTAGTGAAAGTAATTGTCTTACTGGTGTCTGTATTTGTGAGTTATCCACTTCCTTCTGGCCCTCAGCTGAGTCACGTGGTCAGCAATAAGACTCTCCAACTGAAATAGTGTCTTATTTGTGGACAGGGACTCGGTTATTCTATTCATTCCTACGGAAGGCTCAATGCAAGTCTCAGGAATGAACAGAAAATGTGACTTCCTGTTCCTACAGTTGTGTCAATTGGAGTCAAGAGTGTTGGTCACATAACACAGCTGAGAAACAGAAGGGGGGGAAGAATAACTCATAAATAATAAATAAATATAGCCACCAATAAGATTTCCCAACTAGTCTTCTGAACTGTACTCACATCTTCCATGCAAAATATATATTTGGGAGTGCAGTTGTCTTCCTTACCAGACAAAAGCAGGAGTATCAATGTATACAGAAGGAAAGAAGCTTCACAATTCTATTAGCTTACCTTTTTCAACCTCTGAAGCTGGTGTGCAGAGCAACCCATTTTGTATGATTTATGGCCTATTGCATTTCTTGTACAACTATGAACGCACAGCAAAATGGACACTTAAATATGGACAACTATGGAAATATATTACAATTAAGAAAAAGAAAGAACAGCCACCTCATCGAGGCTTCCACCGTACACTTCATCTGTACTTATGTAGACAAACTTTTTCACTCCGGCTTCATAAGCAGCATTAAGAAGAACATGTGTCCCATATATGTTCACATAAGCAAACTTAAAGGAATCCAAAAAAGACAAGTCTGTAAAAAAAATAAATAAATCAAAAAAAATATCCAGTGTTAGTAATAGAGTCAGGCTATGGCAGCAAATACATTTCCACTGTTAAATGGTTATTCAGACCAACTAAATTAACATATAGCATGGACAATATACAGTAATTTGCTTAACTGCTCATACTGTAAATGGAACCAGAGCAACTGCGGCTTAACAGCATCTGATTGGTTAGCTTTTTGTACCCTTTCTGTACGACTTTTGTTCTCCAGCCCAGCCTGTTACAACCAAAGTAACATATCTGATAGATGTGCATGTAAATGAGAAGCAATATGAACAATATAGGACACCTAAGCCTACTTTCAACAATGGATTGCATCACACGTGGAAAGCGTTGCCCCAAGAAGGAATATCCTGTCCATAAACTGTGTTAGGGTATATGGACATCATTTAGGTGTCTCTGCTCAGGACACACTTCTGTGAGCCAGAATGGAGAGTGTACTGTATGAGCAGTTCCCATGCTGGTGGACATGGGCCATCCTTGTATTATAGCGAAGGCCATTCATTTGAATGGCTGCTGTGTAATACTACATTTCCCCTGCAGCCTACCGGCCTGTGGCTTCCCCAGAACAATTAGCTGTTTGATAGGCAAGCTGGGAACTGGAACTGTGGCCCACCTTCTGGAAATGGGCTGCCCCTGATGAGACAATCTCTTCAGGGCATTGTTTGAAGTTCGACAAAATTTGGGGACAGGCATGGCATAGTAGAAAAATCACAAAATAGGCAAATTGGTCTTTGTTTACAGCGATGATATAACATGACCACTGTAGCCTATCACTGGCTTCCATGGTGTATCGCCGAGGGTAGCAATTGGCTGCAGTGGTGACATCACAAGTTTATTCTCTATTTATATAAATCTAATCAATGAAACAAAATAGAAATGCATGATACATTCCTGTTAATGTGGCAACAAGTTTCTGTACTATAATTCAGAGCAATAGTAGTGTAAATATGCTCACCTACGTGGGTCTGCGCAGCGAAATGTAACACCACATCTATATTTTCGGTTTCAAAGAGTTGTTTGATAAAATGTGAGTCACAGATATCCCCCTGAGGTACAAGGACGAATGTTAGTCTCCACAAAGAACAGAGATGCAAGCAGTAATAGCACATCACGAAGAAAACGTACAGCAATATATCAGATCATGACTTACTGTACGTACAAGACTGAACTGCTGACAGCACTGTGAAATAAACATTGATCTCACAGCTCATTTCTGATGAATGAGAGATTCGTTGTGGTAGATGAATTTGTTTTCTGGGTAGAGCACAGGAATTGACAGTCAATCAGTCTTTACAAATACTGACGCTGTTACATAGTTACACAGTAAAGTTACATAGTATGGTTGAAAAGAAGAAAAGGGAAAAAGGAAGCAAAAATATATACTTTACAAGAAACAAACATATACAGGTATAGTGGAGTTAACTCGAACTTCTGCAATTGGTTAAACCGATGCAGTGTGCTTCTTATTTAGACAAAAAAAAAAAAATCAATGAAAAGTCACTGCAAAATGTTTTATCAATGACTTTTCATTGGCTTTTGTTGTCTTACGTGATAAAATATAACTCCGCAACAATTTAAACAATTGCAGAAATAAGGCTTAACTCTGCTACATCTGTACATCCTACTGCAAGTGTCCAAGTACTACCTGCTTACTTCTTGAGAAGTGCTGTAAGGCGACAAGCTGCAACTAATGTTTGTTCAGGATGCAATAGAAACCAGATTTACGACAAAACACTAGGGCATAGTGATGAACTTTTTGACTGCAGATATGTACAGGTTTTTGTTTCACTTAGTAAAACCACTTAATTTTGAGGTAAAAATCAAATGACTGCTGACCCTATAAATCAGAGGTCCCCAACCACCGGGCCGCGGCCCAGTGACGGTACTGGATCACCTGGTACTGGACCACAGGTTCCCTCAAGTGACTTCCCTCTATGCTCTGAAATGTACAATTATTGTCCTTACAGAGCAGTGATGGGGTGGGTGGGTCCGCCTCTTGCACACAGCCTGTGCAAATCTTCTATTTTCTTCCCAGCACTACCATAGAATAGGGGTCAAGGTTCTGGGAGGAAAGTAGAAGATGCACACAGGCTGTGTGCATGATGGTGGGCCCTGCCCCTCCAACCTAACCACTGCTCTGTAAGTACAATATAACTATACAGAGCAACAGAACATTGAATAGTATATGGGGTAGGGGGACTATTACCTCGTGAGGGGGGAGGTTATTAGTTCACTATCACAGTAATAGCATTACGTATGTGCGGGAAGCGAACTATTACCCCTGGGGGAATGATATTACCTATGGAGGGGTGCACTATTACTTGTGGGGTGGCCTTACAACCCAAATCCTGCCCCCAACCAGCACATCCCCCTATATACATACAATATAAATGACATATGATCCAATTATCCAATATGAGATATTTTGGACATACCATACCTGTAAGAACTTATAATTCGGTTTACTTGAAATAGCATCAAGATTTCTCAAGCCAGCACAATAATCAAGCTGAAAAGAAGAAAGCATAGAAAACATTAGTAATGGTAAATACTCTATATATCAAAATATTACAACTTCTGCCTTATCCAGGCAGAATAACACCTTATATATTCATTTAATGGGGTTAGCCAACAAACAACAATATTCAACAATGCAAAAGGATAGCTAATAAATGTTTAGACTTTGTCATTAAAAGCAACAAAAATCTGAGCAATTTGGGGAATTTTTGGCATCTAAATTTTCTGAGCTTTCTGTGCATTTGAGAACAGCTTTAAAAGCGAAGTTATAAAGCAAATGTGTGAGCTTGCGAGTGTGTTTTGATTCTTAGTGTGGTT
Organism: Leptodactylus fallax; assembly: GCA_947044405.1. Lineage (NCBI taxonomy): Eukaryota > Metazoa > Chordata > Amphibia > Anura > Leptodactylidae > Leptodactylus > Leptodactylus fallax. The sequence continues at coordinate 11,889,084 of CAMRHE010000021.1, forward strand.
TTGTTTTAAGTGTGACTTAAGATTAAGTGACTTTAGGCAGAGGAAGAGTAGCGATAAAGATAAACCCAGTCTCACTAACTAGATGGAGGAACTAGAAGTGATAATGTTGGAAGAAAAATATGACATAGTGGGGATAAGTGAGACATGGCTGGACTCTAGCTATGACTGGGCTGTAAATATACAGGGGTACAGTATGTTTAGAAAGGAGCGTACCAATAGGAAAGGGGGAGGGGTTTGCTTCTACGTAAAATCCTGTCTTATGCCAGTCCTGCGTGAGGACATCTGGGAGGAAAATTAATTTGTGGAGTCCTTATGGGTGAGAATTAAGGGAGGAAAAAAAATAATAAAATACTCATAGGGGTTTGTTATAAATCTCCAAATATAATGGAAGAATCTGAAAATGTACTAATAAAACAAATAGATGAGGCCGCAAAGCATAATAGAGTCATTATTATGGGGGATTTCAACTAACCAGATATCAACTGGAAGGCAGAAACCTGCAGGTCCAACAAAGGGAACAGGATTTTGTCAGTAATAAAAAGACAATTACCTATCACAACTTGTGCAGGACCCAACAAGAGGTGAGGCACTTTTAGACCTAATTTTAACAAATGAACCTGACACCTTGTCAAAAGTAGAGGTTGGGGGTCATCTTGGTAATAGTGACCATAACATAATAAGTTTTCTTGTACACACTAAAAAAAAATGTTCAGTAGAGGGGGAACAAAAACACTAAACTTCAGGAAGGCCAATTTTAACCAGATGAGTCTGGGACAATGTCCTCAAAGTGACCGGAACACAAACAAAATGGGACATTTTCAAAAGCATTCTAAATAAGACTAGTAAAAAACATATACCTTATGGGAATAAGTGATTAGAAATCATAGAAAAACAATATGGCTAATTAAAACAGTAAGGAATGCAATGAGGGATAAAAAGGAAGCATTTAAAGTACTAAAACAAGAAAGTAGTGACACAGCATTAAAAAACTATAAAGAGAAAAATAAATTGTGTAAAAGACAAATAAAGGAGGCAAAGAATGAGGCTGAGAGAATAATTGCCAAGGAAAGTAAAAATAATCCAAAATTATTCAACTACATAAATAATAAGAAAATAAAAACTGACAATGTGGGCCCTCTCAAAAATAATCTGGGTGTAATTTTTGGTGGAGGATGAGGAAAAAGCACAACTATTAAATGTCTTCTTCTCTACTGTATTCACCAAAAACGTGAGTAAATAGTGATCAAAGCAATAGACATTCCCCAAAATGATACAACTCAAATAGTCACCGCCTGAGTGACGCTGATGATGTCACTAGACCCCACGCATGCACAGTGTCCGTTTCTTACTGGAAGTGTGGCATGTGGAACAGGAAGAAGGTCTAAAAGGACCTAAAGCCTATACATCACTCCAGGTTATCACCTGTGCCAGGATGTTACATCTCTCTGATTTTCAGTTATTGACCATTATGCGACCTATGAATATTTATGTATACATCACTGTAAGATATGATTGATTGTTGTATATACTATGTACATTAATTCTTCACGTTAGCTTATGTGATATTATTGTTGTTGTAGAGTCTGATGAAGGTCAACTTGACCGAAACATCACCACTGTACTCTACTTACTGTGACTAAGAGTGAATAAAACACACTTCATTGCATCAATTTCAAGTGTACGGAGTCTGTTATCTAAAATGTTCTAACGGTTGGGACCCTACTCCGCACCGACTGGTGGTGCCATCCGCATCTATCTACAGATTAAGGGGTTAAAGATTCAGTAATGACTGGGTCTGTTCCACAGGATTGGCGCATAGCAAACGTGGTGCCAATTTTCAAACAGGGATCTAAAAGTGAGCCTGGAAACTATAGGCCAGTAAGTTTGACCTCTGTGGTGGGTAAGATATTTGAAGGTTTTCTTAGAGATGCTATCCTGGAGTATCTGAATGTAAATAATCTTATAACACCCAATCAGCATGGGTTTATGAGGAATCGGTCCTGTCAGACTAATATGATCAGCTTCTATGAAGAGGTAAGTTCAAGACTGGACATGGGTAATGCAGTGCACGTGGTGTATCTGGACTTTACAAAGGCTTTTAATACTGTACCACATAAAAGTCTCACAGCGGGTTCTACACCATTCCCTATTACTTCATATCTCACAGAAAATAAATGGTTTCAAACGATAAAACTTAACTTTTAATATTTTAATATAAAAAATACACAAAGGACGTCCACTAATCTACTAAAAGACAGATCAATGTGGTCTGTGCCTGCCTATTCAAAGTTTATTCAGGATTTAAATGTTAGACAGTATTCACACTCTCCAACTTTCCACTGGACCTAGGGTGTAATTAGATGCTTTCACCACCCTTAGACTAAGGTTATAGTATCACAGCTGCATCATACAACAGGTCAGTATTTTGTCAGTTGCTCTTAGTGCTAGGAAAACCCAAACACCTGGTCCCCACATACATAATTTGTAAAGCATCACTGACTAGACTCCTGCACAGCCATGATATACCTCCACAACCCTAGTCTGTAGTATGTACATATGCCAGTAATCTAGGTACAGGTCACAGTAACTTCATTTCCTGTCATTAAAATGTTATAACCATAAGGGAAACTATGATATTCTGACCCTTATACTCAATAAACACCTATATTGCAGCCATTACTGATATCCCCTATGTTGACTCCAGGGATATACAGCTACCATTTCCATTAGTGACTCAAATTCCACCAACTAATCTCCAGGCTACTCAGACTGCCCCAGTCTCCTGTCAGTCCTTCATGCCCCCAAGTGGTATGGCTTGTGGTCAACTAACTCAAAAATAGAAAATAGAAAATAAACTTGCTCTACGCGTTTCCCCTTTGTTATCTATATCAGGTTCATCAGGAGCCAATGCTAATAAACTTATCAGTTGGTCTAAGCTGCTATAAATATTTTTCAAAAATGCAGTTACAACTGCAGTTCCTGGAGCACTGATGGTGTGCTCCAGTGTATAGAGTAGCCGACGCCACACTGAGCCTTGCCTGCTTTATAAAGGTCAGCCCATTCATTCGGTGCCACCCCCTTTCCTAATGCTGTCTGCAGTGAGCCAATAGAAATCACTAGCTCACTCCACCTATCACGCCTCCTAGGGGGTGTGTCCACCTCAGTCCTCTACTGGGTTCATGTGACTGCCGATCATGTGACCACTGAATGTAAACAATTCCAGTGATCCAGCGCTAGACGGTGAATCTACTGATTCACATTTGATTTTCACCTAATCTACATAAGCTGCTGATCATCAGGCCGCTGCGTCTCAGCCATTCCGATGATCAAGGGCCAACTGGTAATTTTGTATACTTAACCTCCATTCCTCCATATACCAGGTCATAAAACCAGAGGGGAGATATCCAAAACAGAGTTCAATCCGGATCCATATTATCCTATCACAACCGTACTCTAAAGGAGTCGGAGGAGGGAGAGCCCACTGTAGTGAACATGATAGGTAGATTATGACCACCACTGCACAGCGGGGATACCTAACCCCGACTCCTTTAGAGTACGGTGTGATAGGATACTATGGATCCAGATTGAACTCTGTTTGGATACTCCCCCTGGTATGACCTGGTATATGGAGGAATGGAGGTTAAGTAACAAAATTACCAGTTGGCCCTGATCACGGAATGGCTGAGATGCAGCGGCCGATGATCAGCAGCTATGTAGATTAGGTGAAAACAAAGTGAATCAGTAGATTCACCGTTAGCGCTGGACACTGGAATGTACATTCAGTGGCACATGATCGGCAGTCACAGAACCCAGTAGAGGACGAGGTGGACACACCCCAGGAGGCGGATAGGTGGAGTGAGCTAGTGATTCTATTGGCTCACTGCAGACAGCAAGGAAAGGGGGTGCACCGAATGAATGGGCTGACCATAAAGCAGGCAAGGCCAGTGTGACGCGGCACCAACACTGGAGCAACCACAGGCCCAGGAACGCAGTTGTAACTGCATTTTGAAAAAATATAGCAGCTAGACCAATTGATAAGTATTAGCATGGCCCTGATGAACCTGATACAGATAACAAAGGGGAAACGCGTAGAGCAAGTACATGAGTTAGGACCACAAGCCAACCACGGGGGCATGAAGGACTGACAGGAGACGGGGCAGTCTGAGTAGCCGGAGAAGTGGTGGAATGAGTCACAATGGAAATGGTAGCGATACCCAGGAGTCAACATAGGGGATATCAGAATGGCTGCAATATAGGTGTAGAGCAAAGGGCAGAATATCGTGGTCCCTATGGTTATAACAAATGACAGGAAATGAAGTTACGGACCGACCAGATTACGGCATATGTACAACACAGACAGGGATGGAGGTAATCATGGCTGTGCAGGAGTCTAGTCAGTGATGCACAAATGTGGGGGGACCAGGGGGGCCAGCACAAGAGCAACTGACAAAAACTGACCTGTTGAGATGCAGCCGTGATACAAACCAGTCTAAGGGTGGTGAAAGTATCAACACCCAGGTCCAGTGGAAAGTTGGAGAGTGTGAATACTGTCTAACATAAATCCTGAATAAACGAATAGGCAGGCACAGACCACATTGATCTGTCAGTAGATTAGTGGACGTCCGTGTATTTTATATTAAAATATTAAAAGTTAAGTTATCGTTTGAAACCAACTGTGAGATATGTACCACATAAAAGGTTGGTAGCAAAATGAGAATGTTGGGAGTGGGAGAAAACATATGCATTGGGTTCGCAATTGGCTCATTGATAGGAAACAGAGGGTGCTACAATGGTAAATATTCAGACTGGATCACAGTCACCAGTGGGGTGCCACAGGGGCAATATTGGTCTATCTCCTGTTTAATATCTTTATTAATGACCTGGTAGAGGGTTTACAGAGCAGGGTGTCTAATTTGCAGATGATACTAAACTCTGTAAGGTAATTAAAAAAGAGGATTAAAGTAGAATATTCTAGCTGGAAGCATGGGCAGAGACTTAGCAAATTAAGTTTAATGTAGATAAAAGTTAGGTTATGCATTTTGGTAGAAGAAATAAAATGTATGATTATGTACTAATAATAAATTATTGGGTAAGACTGACACTGAAAGAGACCTGGGGATTGTGGTGGATAGTAAGTTTACCAGTGACCAGTGCCAGGCAGCTGCTGCCAAGGCAAATAAAATTATGGGATGTATCAAAAGAGGTATAGATTCTCATGACAAGAACATAGTATGCCTCTAACAAACACTGGACGGCCACACAGACTATTGTGCACAATTGGATTGGAGTACAACGATAGATTAACAGTTAGAGAAAAGACGCACGGCGAGATCTAATAACAATGTACAAATACATGAAGGGACAGCACAAAGAACTCTAATGATCTACTCCTAGGCCAGTGACAGTGACAAGGGGACACCCTACGTCTGGAGGAGAAAAAGTTCACCAGCAACATAGAAGGGGATCTTACAGTAAGAACAGCGAGGCTATGGAGCCCGCCCCAGGAAGTGGGATGGTGGATCATTGAGCAAGTCAAAGAGGGCCTGGATGTCTTGCTCGAACAAAAAAATATTATGGGTTATAAGTTCTAGATTTTGTTAAGGACAAGTTGATCCAGGGTTATACTGATTGTCAGACTGGAGTCGGGAAGGAATTCCCTGACATGGGGAAATTGGCATAAGCATCATGGGGTTTTTTGCCTTTCTTTGGATCAACACTGTAGGGTTATAGGTTGGACTCATCTATTATGTAACTATATGAAGGCTTTTTTTGCAGAACAATTTGTATTTCCCAATGGTAACATTTAATATTCAATACGATTGGAAACTGGAAAAAGTTATTATTGGGGAGAAAATGTTAAAAAAAAAAAAAAAAGTTGCTTATTCTTTAACAGGTTTTTAACAATTTTGTATGGCGTTCACTGTGCGGTAAAATCAAAACATTATACTTATTCTGCAGGTCTTTATGATCACCAAATTTGAAAAGTTATAACATTGCAATACCTTGAAAAAAAAAATATATATAAAACCCATGTTCTTTACAAAACTATAACTTTTTACATATCTCTTTTGCAATATGAGCTGACGATTTTATCAGTAGCATGTAAATTAATGCACAAATCAAGCATTAGTGCTACAAAAAGTGCAGGGAAGCCCAGCCCTAAGAGCGCACACACGACCAAGTTCAGCCATGAAACTCAGCCGGTGTTGGCCGCATACCAGCCTGCACCTATGCCAGGAGAGGAACTCCAACTGTAGTTATCTATGTTGCAGGAGTGCCCCCAGCAACAACTGTCCCGATCATTGTATTGCCCTCAGGGTGCTATTAGGCAGCAGATTTTACTCAAATTAGGCTGCATTACAAAACACGAAAAACGGCCGACACCTGAGACGCAGTCTATTGAGGGATCCTGAAAATGGACAAAAATAAGACATATCTTACTTATTGACAGTCGACAAAAGAACCGCAAGAAAGCGGCCATGTGAATGCCACATTGGGGCAGATTTATTAAAACAGTCTAAAAGCAAAACTGTCTTAGCTGCTCATGGCAACCAATCAGAGCATGGCTTTCATTTTTTAGGAGCAGAATACAAAATGAAAGCTGTGCTGTGATTGCTATGGAAAACTAAGGCAGCTTTGCTTTTAGACCGCTGTGATAAATATGTTCCAATGTGTCATGTGGCTGTTTTTGACATTTGTGTGAATAAGGCCTTAGAGCATGTACAGTTTTTTTTGTACACCAATGAAAATAAATGACACTGATTAAAAATGCAAAACGCCTGTATGGATTAAAAAATAAATAAATTAAAATTACAAGTAAAATCACTAATAGCAACCTTACACTACTCAATAATTGGCCACTTTTGCTTGACTTACAATTTTTTTTTTTTTTTAACGTTTATCCACGTCTACAGGTTCTCTTACGTGATACGTCCCAGCCACATATGCCATGTGCTAATTGCTTGGATGCAGCTGTACTCTTTCATTTAAAGCAACAGTACAGGTGCATAATGGTAACTAGAGCACCCTAAAAATGCCCTTATATAATGAACAGTAACCCTGCCTTTACAAGTAACAGATCAGGACAAGCTGCTGTAAAATGACAAGATGTAATGAAGTGACAGCTCTACGAAGCATTTGCAGGGAACTACAAATTACCTGGAGGGGATGAAACCCAACATGTGACCATCCTAAGAAAAGCACATCAAGTACTAATGTGTATCAGGAAACTGCCATGAATACATTATCTAAAAAACTGTATAAAGAAACCTTCAATACAAGCTCAAATTTAATACTGCTTCTGCGTTCAAGAGCACATACAGTACTTACCTTATCAAGATTTATAACTAGGTAATCGGGATGGTTTTCAACCAGTGAAATAATCATATGAGATGCTCTGCAAGAGAAACAGAAAGGGATTTTTCAAGGCTAGGCCATGCCGTGGGGAATATAACATTGATCACTTAATACCAAGTGTCCCAACAATATGCGACTGAGTTGTAACCACATGCACAGGCTATAATACAATATCCACAATATTGCAAACATCTCCTAAATGTATGACAGAATCAATTCAGATGGTATAGAAGGGGTTTTTTTCAGGACTCTGATATTGATGACATATCCTTAGGATGACACCCCACCATCTGAAATGCCAAGCACAGATGCTATTGTTGTTGTGCTTGGTAAGCACTGAGTAGTCGCAGCGTTGATTCGAAAGCCACTTCAAATAGCTGATCAGTGAGAGCGCCGAGTGTCAAAGCCTCACCGATTTGATATTGATAGTTCATCAATATCAGAGGCCCTGAAAAGCACAATTATACAGGACAGACGACACTGAGGGTCCCACCTCTGGACCACCTGTTTGATAAGGGGTCCCAGCAGTCAGACACTCGTTGCCTATCCTGTGAATGGGTGACAAGTCTGCGGAGGCAGCCCATTTAAGCTTTATAAGACCAACCATGAAGCAACATTCTTTCCTGGGTGATATTCTCACTGGATTAATTTATTTGCCATGTAACTGTTATTACCTAAGGATAACGATAGATGACATCATATAAAACATCAGGGGCATACTGAAGGGCTCAGCTGGCAATAGGAACCAGATTACGGTAGAATTGCAAGGTAGATGATTCTAGTAGCACATGCTCTTGGAGCAACTGACCGACTCTGTGGGCCTCCATACTGATCATCAGGGAGGTTAGACTGCTTGCAGCATTTCTAGATACAAAAAGTACTTACATAGATATGGCATGGCAAAGCAGAGTGAATGAGCACAAGACCCTCACAAGATCACGTTGCTGGGAACACAATGGGATACTTATTAAAAGGAACAAAAGCACTAGAGACAAATGCATCTCAACACGTTAACCAGTTCATGACCAATATCTGGTCATGTGCATTCAAAATTTACTTTGAACAGTGGCCCTGTGGATATGATCAAGATCCTCCCTTTTGTACACAAAGCACTCTCTCATTCACTTGCAGCCACAAATGAGGCCCCGTTCTTAGAGTTAGGACCTGCATACATCAGCCATTTATGGCATATCCTATGGGCATAGTCATAAAAGCCAAGAAAGGAAGAAACCTTTAAACTCAGTTGGGGGAATTCATCATTCGCTCTAATGATGGTGTAAATGCTGAGGCAAAAACCGAAGTATTTTACAGACACTGCAAAGTGAATTCCATGAATCCCAGTTATAATTACGGAAACACTGGTGGTTTTGTTCTAGGTATAATGGAAGTAGAAAGTCTGCAGAGGAAATCTCTGCAGAGTTTCTGTGAAAAGTGCTGCAGGAAAAACTGCAATGCATTTCCACCGCTATTTTTCCCGCAGTATTTTTTCGATGCAGCCTGCTACATGGGGCCTTAGCCTAAGCCAGTTTTCTAACATTGAGGTGCATGAATATTAGGTCTGCCTTCAAAAAAATAAGCCCTTGAACAATTAACAAAAAGGGTTCTTACTTTGCAAAAGTAGGAAAACTTAACAAAAAGAAACTACACAAATATGGTATCAATTTAAAGAGGACCTTTCACGTCCTCATGTATATGCGGTTTTACATACTGCTAGAAAGCCGACAGCACGCTGAATTCAGCGCACTGTCTGCTTTCCTGTTATATGCCCCGGGGCTGGAGCTATCGGTCTTAGTTTCACCATCCACTGTCAGAAGGGCGTTCCTGACAGTCTAGCCCTCCCTGACAGTACTCATCCATAGTCCTGTACTGGGGGGCGTTCCTCACAGCTCAGCGTCATCACTGGGTGATAAGGAACGCCCCCTCTGACAGTACAGCGCTATAGGACAAGTACAGTCAGGGAGGGCGTTCCTTACCGCACAGTGATGACGCTGAGCTGTGAGGAACGCCCCCCCCCCCAGTACAGGACTATGGATGAGTACTGTCAGGGGGGGCGTTCCCTGTATTCAGCGAGTTGTAGGCTTTCTAGCGGTATGTAAAACAGCATATACATGAGGACGTGAAAGGTCCTCTTTAATCATATTGACCAAGTGGATACATTTATCAGGCTATTTAAGCTGCAAGGAGAAAATTATAATATACAAGGCAATTCACTTAGTACCAAGTGTCCCAATGCAGCAATTCTGGGGGTATAATAAGAAGAGGCCCAGGAAAAGTGATTAAAAATAACAAACACTTACCGGTATACTCACCTTACCTCACCTCTCCTGGGCATCCTCACTCTGTCCGTGTGTCTTTAGCATCTTCCTGCATCCTCTTCTGTCTGGCGACTGAAGTCTCGCGCTCCAGATTGTCTGTGATTGGGCCTCAGTAGTCACGTGGGGGGCGCGAATGCTGCATCGGATCACATGACCAGGGGTTGTGACATTGCCAGAAACCCCGATACCAGAAAAGTAAATTACTACTCCCCAGACAATTACTAAGACCTAATTGTTCGTCTTATATTGTTTTCTTTTATATATATATATATATATATATATATATATACATACACACATACATACAGTACAGACCAAAAGTTTGGACACACCTTCTCATTCCAAGAGTTTTCTGTATTTTCATGACTATAAAAATTGTAGATTCACACTGAAGGCATCAAAACTATGAATTAACACATGTGGAATTATATACTTAACAAAAAAGTGGGAAACAACTGAAAATATGTCTTATATTCTAGGTTCTTCAAAGTAGCCACCTTTTGCTTTGATTACTGCTTTGCACACTCTTGGCATTCTCTTGATGAGCTTCAAGAGGTAGTCACCTGAAATGGTCTTCCAACAGTCTTGAAGGAGTTCCCAGAGATGCTTAGCACTTGTTGGCCCTTTTGCCTTCACTCTGCGGTCCAGCTCACCCCAAACCATCTCGATTGGGTTCAGGTCTGGTGACTGTGGAGGCCAGGTCATCTGGCGCAGCACCCCATCACTCTCCTTCTTGGTCAAATAGCCCTTACACAGTCTGGAGGTGTGTTTGGGGTCATTGTCCTGTTGAAAAATAAATGATGGTCCAACTAAACGCAAACCGGATGGAATAGCATGCCGCTGCAAGATGCTGTGGTAACCATGCTGGTTCAGTATTCCTTCAATTTTGAATAAATCCCCAACAGTGTTACCAGCAAAGCACCCCCTCACCATCACACCTCCTCCTCCATGCTTCACGGTGGGAACCAGGCATGTAGAGTCCATTCGTTCACCTTTTCTGCGTCGCACAAAGACATGGTGGTTGGAACCAAAGATCTCAAATTTGGACTCATCAGACCAAAGCACAGATTTCCACAGGTCTAATGTCCATTCCTTGTGTTCTTTAGCCCAAACAAGTCTCTTCTGCTTGTTGCCTGTCCGTAGCAGTGGTTTCCTAGCAGCTATTTTACCATGAAGGCCTGCTGCACACAGTCTCCTCTTAACAGCTGTTGTAGAGATGTGTCTGCTGCTAGAACTCTGTGTGGCTTTGACCTGGTCTCTAATCTGAGCTGCTGTTAACCTGCGATTTCTGAGGCTGGTGACTCGGATGAACTTATCCTCCACAGCAGAGGTGACTCTTGGTCTTCCTTTCCTGGGGCTGTCCTCATGTGAGCCAGTTTCTTTGTAGCGCTTGATGGTTTTGGCCACTGCACTCGGGGACACTTTCAAAGTTTTCCCATTTTTTCAGACTGACTGACCTTCATTTCTTAAAGTAATGATGGCCACTTGTTTTTCTTTACTTAGCTGCTTTTTTTCTAGTTATAATACAAATTCTAACACTCCATTCAGTAGGACTATCAGCTGTGTATCCACCTGGCTTCTGAACAACACAACTGATGGTTCCAACCCCATTTATAAGGCAAGAAATCCCACTTATTAAACCTGACAGGGTACACCTGTGAAGTGAAAACCATTTCAGGTGACTACCTCTTGAAGCTCATCAAGAGAATGCCAAGAGTGTGCAAAGCAGTAATCAAAGCAAAAGGTGGCTACTTTGAAGAACCTAGAATATAAGACATATTTTCAGTTGTTTCACACTTTTTTGTTAAGTATATAATTCCACATGTGTTAATTCATAGTTTTGATGCCTTCAGTGTGAATCTACAATTTTTATAGTCATGAAAATACAGAAAACTCTTGGAATGAGAAGGTGTGTCCAAACTTTTGGTCTGTACTGTATATATACACTCTGATCCCCACCACAGCTGATCCATGTGGAGGGTGGCTGACAGCCTCTATCTATCCAATATTTATAGCCTAACCTAAGGATGAGCCATTAAAAGAAAGTCCCGAATCTATCACCTCTCCTGACATGTCGGTTTTATTAACTATTTATTTGTGTTCTGCATGAAGTAACAGTTCTTGACCGTACCACATAACTCGGTATTGTGTTGTTCCTCCTGTATGAATAAACTGATCGCTTGGTGTTACCACTGTACCTGGACAGTCTGACACTGACAGGACAATGTCACAGGATGTAGGGACACATGCCTACTTGGGACCACCCAGTTATCAGTTTATTTGTGTATTTCTAGGATAATACTAGCCCAGTCACAGAATGTGGAATACATCACTAGTAATCGGCACCAATTTTCAATGACTATTATGGCCCCAATATGACTAGCCTGGATTTGCTATGTGGCATGCACTGTACACATGCTGGGATCATGAGGCTACAAGCACAGAGGGTCTGACACCCACTAGACACTTACATGAAGCCCGCCCCACCGGTCACCAGAAGCCTCTTGCTGAAGCCCCCGGGTTTTCCGTCGCTAGCGCTCATGTTATGATGTGAGGAGAACTATCACAGGGCCGGAAGAACATGACATGGCGTTAAGTCCCGTCTAATAGTCGGATACGTGTAACACATCTGTACAGGGCGCATCATAAGTCGCCGACACAGGCAGAACTCGTCTAACAAAACATCCTCACGACAGCCGCGCTTTACGGCTCTACCTGGCGACAGTTACACGTAGCCAGCGTTTCGCTTTCTCCCTTGCCTCCCGCTGATTGGTCGCACGACGCGACGTCACGGCCCCGCCCTGTTGACTCTGCAGATGTGGCGGCTGGAGGGAGCTGCACATGTCACCGGGCAGTATATAGGAGGAGATGCTCGGGCTTCTGGTGGCCGTGTTATCGCTTCTTCCATGCACGGGATGGGCAAAAACTGTGCATGGCAGTTTTGACAGCGCCCTGGCGTGGCACAGCCGGGGGCAACACATCTTCACCTTTCTCTTCCATGGTGGGTACACGGTGGCAGTTGGAGACACTGGTGATGATGCTTTGCAGCTCCTGGGCCTAGTGCTAGCAGCTTGTTTATTCTCCTGATCTGGCAGTGGCACTGTGCAGGGTGGTGGCATGGTGTGGCTCATACCAGGGAGCCAGTGCACTGCATATAGTACACAGTAACCCAGTCATTCATCTGATGCTATGAGCCTGTGCTTTAGTATGTGTAATGTGGGTGATTTACTGCAAAATAGTGCACTGTGTGTAATAATTGTGCAGATAAGAGAGGCTGCTGCCAGGACCCCTGCATGTACATACAATGATAACCACACTTGGGGGTGGCAGAAGACTCCATCGTTCTCTCCCCCATAGCCTTCTCTACAACACAGTGGCTGGCCATGAACAGATGTACTTGCGGTTAAAGCATGTGACTCCATCAGGTGTTCCAGGATTGTGATAGATTATACTGGTCTGTACCACAGTGGTAAATTGCAATGTATGATGGGAGATTATTGTAGGCAAATTGGTTTCTATACAGTTTACCCACAGTTACTTTTGATGTCCTATATCTGTCCATTATTCTTTCTCTTATTGGCAGGCACTGCCAAAACCACTGGTGGCCACTTCTGCTTTATTAATCCTATTCCCAAAGGAAGTTGGGTTAATGGCTCTTTTACAGGCAGCTGCTGACTGTGCTATTCCATAATATTTAATAGTGGTTAAGTCATATATTATAATTTTTGCTTTTGTCCCTTGCATTATTAAATTCTTCTTTGTTTGATATGAATAGGCGAACAAGCGGTGTTGCGTGTCCGAATCAGCAATGTTGCGGCTGCAGTTGGTAAAGATGCTGCCCTGTATCTGTATCAGGATGAAGAATGGGTGAAGATGCATGGGAACATGGAGGAGTACAGCTGTCCTGAGAGACTTGCGCTGGCACAGATATCAAGTGCGTACAATAATCTGGCAGTCTATTCAATTAGTATCTCATTAGTTGAAGTCCAGCTCTATTCACCTGCAGAGTGTTAACATGACCTGCTAATCTGGATGGTGATTAATAGACTTCTCTGTATATTTGCATACACAGCAGGCTGTTACTGTACAGATTACTGTAACTGTAAAATATTTAGATAGATAAATACAGTTGTTCTAAAAAGTTTACATACCCCGGCAGAGAATATGAATGATAACCCAAACTTTTTCTCCACTTATGGTTAGTGGTTGGTTGAAGCCATTTATTGTCAAACTTCTGTGTTTTCTCTCTTTAAATCATAATGACAACCAAAAAAATCAAAATGACCCTGTTCACATACCCCAGTTCTTAATATCGTGTATTGCCCCCTCTAACATAAATGACAGCTTGAAGTCTTTTGTGGTAGTTGTGGATGAGGCTCTTTATTTTCTCAGATGGTAAAACTGCCCATTCTTCTTGGCAAAAAGTCTCCAGTTCCTGTAAATTCCTGGGCTGTCTTGCATGTACTGCACACTTGAGATCTCCCCAGAGTGGTTCAATGATTTTGAGGTCAGGAGACTGAGATGGCCACTCCAGAACCTTCTCTTCTGTCTGCAATAGCCAATGACAGGTCGACTTGGCCTTGTCTTGGATCGTTGTCATGTTGGAACGTCCAAGTACGCCCATGTGCAGCTTCCTGGCTGAGTGCAAATTTTCCTCCATTATTTATCTGCTGATAACGTGCTGCATTAATCTTTCCTTCAGTTTGACCAAGTTTCCTGTGCCTTTGAAGCTCACACATCCCCACATAATCAGTGATCCACCTCCGTGGTTTACAGTAGGAATGGTATTCTCTTCATCATAGACATTGTTGAACCCTCTTCAAATGTAACGTTTATGGTTGTGGCCAAAAAAATTCGATTTTTGTCTCATCACTCCAAATTACCTTGTTCCAGAATTTTTGAGGCTTGTCTCTATGCTGTTTGGCATATTGAAGGTGAGATTCTTTGTGGCATTTGCGCAGTAATGGCTTTCTTCTAGCAACTTGACCATGCAGCCCATTTTTCTTCAAGTGCCTCCTTATTGTGTATCTTGAAACAGCGACACCGATAGTTTTCAGAGAGCCCTGTATTTCAGCTGATGTTATATGTGGGTTTTTCTTTGCATCCCGAACAATTTTCCAGGATGATGTGGCCGAAATTTTGGTTGGTCTACCTGACCGTGATTTGGTTTCTGGGCATGTTATCAGGCCAAAATCGCCAGGGTATGTGAACTTTTGAACAGGGTCATTTTGATGCTTTTGGTTGTCATTATGATTTAAAAAGAGAAAACACAGAAGTTTGACAATAAATGGCTTCAACCAACCACTAACCATGAGTGGAGAAAAAGTTTGTGTTATCATTCATATTCTCTGAAAAAAGGCAAAAAAAAAAAAAAAAAAAAATCTGCTGGGGTATGTAAACTTTTTAGCACAACTGTAGATGGGAGAAATAAAATGTGGCCCCAGAAAATTCCTTTCAAGGGGTATCAAACTAATGACAGTACCTTGTAGGATGGTTTCTACACTTTCCAAAAATACTTCTACGTTTTCAATTCAATTTTCATTAAAACCAGGCATCCACATTAAGACAGATTAGTGTCTTTTTTTAATAAACATGCTCTATCTTTGTATGTTTTCACGAACCCAATAGAAGTCATAGGATACGTTTTTGACTGATGTAAAACACTGATTGGGTCAAAATAGAGACCAATGAAATTTATTTATTTATTTTTTGACAGTAAAAAACTGATGGAATACGGATGACACTCAGCCATCAAAAATGGAGTGGATGCAAAACTGTCATTTAAAAACAGACGTGTATATGTAACAGCCATTAGATCACTCAAACGTCACTGTCTTGTGAATTGTAAGATATCAGTGTTGTAGGGCTTTCATGTGGCAATCTTTCCAGTGTAACTCAAGCTTTAGTCTAGAATGCAAGATTTGTCTATCAGTTCATGAATCTACAAATCCACTAAAACAACCAATTAAGAAAGGCCACCAGAATTTACAGGTTAATGTCATAGATTCAAGGTTTCTTACTCCAACAGCTCAGGCTATGTTCACATCTGTGTTGGAGTCTCTGTTTGGATACTCCATCAGTTTATGTCCAAAATCAACAGACAAATCCTAGAATTCCGACTTTTGTCTGACTGTTTCATTTTTAAAGAATTGACACCCGACAGATCTCATTATAGTCAGTGGGATCTATCTGACTCCATATTTGACCACTGTTGTAACAGTCTGCCTATCCATTGTTCTGGCTTTCCAACGGACCAGAACAATGGAAATGCTGATGCTAGTGTGAACCTAGTGCAAAACATAAGGTGCAGAGCAATGTGTAGAATGGAGAGGGAAATGTTGCTTGAAGGGTAACCCTAAAGGGAATACATAGGGACAATTGGAATACTGGTCTACAATCAGTATAGCATTCTCTATGTACATATCATAGTAATAAAGCTATGATCTATTGTCTTCAACCTCACACTAAAGTTTTTTTTATTTATATTTTTTTTCCTGTATACTTTATAGTATGAAAATTTTGTTTAACCTTGGAATCCTCAATATTGTTGGGTGTTCAACTACTTGAACCATTAGTAATTGGCTGTTTACACCACGTGAGGGCTTGGCCTACAAAAACATCAACCCTTTAATGTTTTACAAGTGGATGTCCTACTTTTTCCTCACCCATAATCTTGAGTATTTGATCTAACGCCTCTAGGGTCTCCTAAAAAGCTCTGTTGCTTTGACAGCTTGTGTTGCAGCTCATATTTTATTTTTTATTTTTTTCCAGTTCCTTTGAATCAAACAGAATATAACTACACTCTGCCTCAGATTGTCTCTCCTGTAGCATGGTATGCCATATATGTTGACAAATACACCTGTCTCATGAGCTATGAGGACCCCAGGACAGATGAGATTACATTTCAAGTCACTTTATTGAATCCTGATGCAGCAGGAAATCCATTTGATCATTTTGGGGCAGATGAGTCAGGTAAGTGTCTTTATAAATGCACTGACTGTGAACAGTCCAATTGCTAAAGGAGTTTTCAAGCCTAAGGATACATCCACATGTAGGCAGGAATCCGCGAAAGATTCCGCCACAAATTTGTCTGCCATTGTTTTCAGTGGGAGGCAGAGATCGCAGCAGAATGCTGAAAAAAAAATCAGCATCCTGCTCAATCTTGCCACAGCTTGAGACTCCCTGCTGATCAGGCCCATTCATTCGCATCGGCATTCCTTTGCGGCAATCCACCTATCCTGTGGATTGCTCATCAGTATCACAAATGCATTGGGGCTTGAAAACTTTTAACGTTTTACATAGTAAGAACTTTTTTTGCACAAATCATTTACTCACATACTTCTATTATGCAAAACTAGAACAGAGAAATCAGTTCTGGGAGACTCGAGCTGTACAAGTATTACACGGATTGCCACTTTTACCATGTGACACTGCATATTTATAATATAAAACTTTTTTTTTTTTTTTTTTCTTTCAGAACTGCTTTAAAGCAAATGTCTCTCAGCACCTCAATCTGCTCTTTATTGTGGTTTTTGTAGTATATTTATTCTTGCCCATATAAATCCCTGTCAAGAGCTTTCTGGTCCCAGTCACTGTAGCAACACAGCTGTGTCACCCTTTGATTGTCACATTCCTGTGCTCATAAGACACAACCACATGACTGCTTATTCCTTGGCTTAGTATATCTTTCCCTGGGAAGACTTGGTTATTACATTCATGATCTTATATCCACATGTCCTGTGCCACCAGTACAGATTGGATTTATCAATTTTATTGCTACAGTTTGGAGCTTGATATTATGTTAAATCCATGTCCGATTAATGGTAACTCATATTTGGTGCTTTTGCTCTCTTCCATAGGTTTACATGAGTTCTTTTTTCTACTTGTGCTTGTGTACTTCGTGGCTGCTTGTATATACATTCAGGCTCTGTGGCAGACCATTAAGAAAGGTGGGCCGATGCACACTGTCCTGAAGGTGCTATCAAATGCACTGTTGCTGCAAGTAGTGTCAGCATTGGCAAACTACCTGCATTTCTCATGGTAAATATTGGTAAAGACACTGGAGAAAAAATTGGTTGTTGTATCTAGTACTCTTTGTTTATTACAATCCCTCTTTCTCAGGTATGCCAAAGATGGCAAAGGGGCACCATTCATTGGCAGCTTGGCAGAATGTAAGTATTTCAGTACAGATGTAGTGTGTGTGTGTGTGTGTGTGTTTTTTTTTTTTTGTTTTGTTTTTTTTGTTTTTTTAGTATCTGTTAACTTAGAAGTCAGAAGAATTAAAATGGATGTAGTACTCCCATTCTGGAGAGCTGTCCTGTAACTCTTAACACCCAGTAGGTTGAGTTCCCTCTCTCCAAGGGTACTATGCTGGCTGCATAGTCTGCATCTGCTATATAAATATATTACACAGTTGTTTCTGGTGTGGCGTACCACCTAAACTCCACTACAATTTGCTTCTTTCAATATATGAATGTAAAATACCAGTACAGCCGACACAAAGGGCACTACTGGTAAATTTATTGAGGTCCCCTTACAACCATGGCTGTCACCAAGCTCCAGCTAATCCTTTCTAGATATCAGCAGACAAATAACCTACTGTTACCAGTTGGTCCAAAGTGTCTACCATTTGTTTGCTGTGAGCTGTGGATGGGTTTTGTCAGAGGCTTATGTTTGGGCTGTTCCCTAGTGCCAGCTAGGTACACCCTAACAATATTTATAGTCTTAGCTACATATAGAACCATTTATGGAAAATGCAGAACAAGCAAACTCGTAACATATTCTTTAAAGCAGTTTCAAGGTGGAACTTAATAATAATATATGCTGCGTTCGCCGTAATTAACCTCTTCCCACTCTGCATTGCATGCTTGTTACTCAGTAGGAAAGTCTCTGCAGAACACGTACAGTGGGGCAATGGTGCTGGGTCAGGAGCTGTGCTGGCATCTGCAGCAGTAGGTTTCAGCTGTAGTGTACAACTGACAGCCTGCTGCAACACCTGAGATGAGAACTTTGATCCTGTATCTTTAACACCTTAGAGCAACTGCTACATATAAGGAGTACATCGTCATGCTTACCTACTTTATTGACCAATGTGGTATTTTGGCAGCTAGGGGCCTAAAATATTAGTACCACAGTGCTTTATATCAGTGATCAGAACATTTCATAATCTAGTTCTCTACCACGACAGTTTCACAGTATTGGTCATCATGGATGCTGCAATACCAAATAACTCCTGTCCTTGAGGTTCACTCTCATCCAAAAAAGGGATAAAAAGTGATCAAAAGGTTGTATGCATACACCCACCCCCCACCTGCCAAAATGGTAACAGTGAAAAGTATAGCTTATCTTACAAAAACAAGCCTTCAACCAATTTTGTTGAAAGATTATGGCAAAGCAAAAAAAATACTAAAACCTAAACTATATAAATTGGGTATCTTCATAATCAAGCACTTTGAATTCATATGCATTGTAATATAATAGTATACACTTGTGCAAATAACTAGGGCAGTGGTTCTGACCATAGCAGTCCCCTCTTTCACAGACACTATGGACAGAGACGTATGATTCTTATATTTGAAGTTTTCATTATTTCTATTTTCGTTTAATCTACTGCACATTGCTGTCAAGATGAAGGAAAAGACTCTTCATATTTCCATGTTGTCTTCTATTTCTCTGATTTAGTATGTGACATAGCCTCAGAAGTACAGATGTTATACTTGCTACTCAGCCTATGTATGGGTTGGACTCTGAGCAGAATGAAGAAATCACAAGGGAGACCTCTTCAGTGGGATTCTACACCCACCTCCACAGGAATTGCTGTAGTTGCTGTCATTGCTCAGGTCTGTGGTTTTGTTGGCTGCCATTTTAGTGTGTGTGTGGATTGATATCTTGGTCATATTTAATGTGGCTGTCCAGTTTCAATAACACATTTTTATGTACTCTAGCAGAGAATTCTCAGCTGCCAGTTGGCATCTCTCTGCCAGTGGAGAGATTCTGGAGGACTGTTCTGCATTATGCAAATAGTCCCTTGAATTGAGTAAGTACTGTGTAAATGGTGACAAGTGAGTTTGCTTCTTTTTGAGAAGTTCCTGGCCTAGCAATATGCTTGTATAACTGATGGAAGCTGTGGTTGGATATGGCAGGAAAAAAATGCCGTATTAATTGTCATTGAAATGTATTGTGTATCATAGCTTTCTGCTGTGGCTCATTGGGAAGGACCTTAAAGGGTACCTGATTTTTCATGAAAAGTTGAAATATGCAGGGTCTTGCTGGGCAGTCTGTTCTGACTTTATAAGCCTTCACACATGGTGTCAGATCAAGGTGTGTGTGTGGTGGTTTTTTTTTGTGTGCCAATAAAAATATATAGAACTACAATATACAGTACAGACCAAAAGATTGGACACACCTTCTCATGCCAAGAGTTTTCTGTATTTTCATGACTATAAAAATTGTAGATTCACACTGAAGGCATCAAAACTATGAATTAACACATGTGGAATTATATACTTAACAAAAAAGTGTGAAACAACTGAAAATATGTCTTATATTCTAGGTTCTTCAAAGTAGCCACCTTTTGCTTTGATTACTGCTTTGCACACTCTTGGCATTCTCTTGATGAGCTTCAAGAGGTAGTCACCTGAAATGGTTTTCACTTCACAGGTGTGCCCTGTCAGGTTTAATAAGTGGGATTTCTTGCCTTATAAATGGGGTTGGGACCATCAGTTGTGGTGTTCAGAAGTCAGGTGGATACACAGCTGATAGTCCTACTGAATGGAGTGTTAGAATTTGTATTATGGCAAGAAAAAAAGCAGCTAAGTAAAGAAAAACGAGTGGCCATCATTACTTTAAGAATTGAAGGTCAGTCAGTCTGAAAAATTGGGAAAACTTTGAAAGTGTCCCCAAGTGCAGTGGCCAAAACCATCAAGCGCTACAAAGAAACTGGCTCACATGAGGACTGCCCCAGGAAAGGAAGACCAAGAGTCACCTATGCTGCAGAGGATAAGTTCATCCGAGTCACCAGCCTCAGAAATCGCAGGTTAACAGCAGCTCAGATTAGAGACCAGGTCAATGCCACACAGAGTTCTAGCAGCAGACACATCTCTACAACAACTGTTAAGAGGAGACTGTGTGCAGCAGGCCTTCATGGTAAAATAGCTGCTAGGAAACAACTGCTAAGGACAGGCAACAAGCAAAAGAGACTTGTTTGGGCTAAAGAACACAAGGAATGGACATTAGACCTGTGGAAATCTGTGCTTTGGTCTGATGAGTCCAAATTTGGGATCTTTGGTTCCAACCACCGTGTCTTTGTGCGACACAGAAAAGGTGAACGAATGGACTCTACATGCCTGGTTCCCACCGTGAAGTATGGAGGAGGAGGTGTGATGGTGTGGGAGTGCTTTGCTGGTGACACTGTTGGGTATTTATTCAAAATTGAATGAATACTGAACCAGCATGGTTACCACAGCATCTTGCAGCGGCATGCTATTCCATCCGGTTTGCGTTTAGTTGGACCATCATTTATTTTTCAACAGGACAATGGCCCCAAACACACCTCCAGACTGTGTAAGGGTTATTTGACCAAGAAGGAGAGTGATGGGGTGCTACGCCAGATGACCTGGCCTCCACAGTCACCAGCCCTGAACCCAATCGAGATGGTTTGGGGTGAGTTGGACCGCAGATTGAAGGCAAAAGGGCCAACAAGTGCTAAGCATCTCGGAACTCCTTCAAGACTGTTGGAAGACCATTTCAGGTGACTACCTCTTGAAGCTCATCAAGAGAATTCCAAGAGTGTGCAAAGCAGTAATCAAAGCAAAAGGTGGCTACTTTGAAGAACCTAGAATATAAGACATATTTTCAGTTGTTTCACACTTTTTTGTTAAGTATATAATTCCACATGTGTTAATTCATAGTTTTGATGCCTTCAGTGTGAATCTACAATTTTTATAGTCATGAAAATACAGAAAACTCTTGGAATGAGAAGGTGTGTCCAAACTTTTGGACTGTACTGTACACACGGTGTTCCTTAAATGGAATTTATAGAATAGGATTTGCGGCTATAATACAGAGCATCAGTACTTCAGTATTACAGCCCGCCCAGTGATGCTGGCCTAATGCTGCCTTCATATGTTCAGTGGATGCTATTAAAAGCATCTGTTATTTTGTTTAAAAAAAAAAGTGCACCATGCTGCACTTATGTGTGGTAAAATGGCATGCATTCCTGTGATTCACTGCACCCCTCCATCTTTTACATAGGACTACTGCAACCTCTTTATACTTTACATATGTATGGAATGAAGGGAATGCCACAGTGCTGTGTGAAGTGAAGAGGTGCAGGTGCAGCAGTTCTGTGTAAGTAAAGGGGGAGGCGGCTCCTGGCTATAGCCATATTGTGCAAAAATATATTCTACACAAGGTCGGTGTAGCCAGGAGTCAAGAGCCATACTTTACATAATACCCATAACAGTAAATAAATCGCTTACCTACTGTAGCTGTATACAGACTGGGCTGGGAGGAAGCAAGTAAACTCAACAAAGGTTAACTCCACTGAGACTGGCCACAAAGAGAACGAGTGAGTGGAGCAGACCGATGAGTTATTTGAAGAGATCCCCCTGCATCAGGTCAGGGGCCAATGATTTAATTTTTTCTCCTTCCCTGACCTGACTCAGCAGCTAGTCATTGTCCACTTGCTCATTCCAGTCTGGCTGTTGTCAGTGGAGTTAACCCTTGCTGGAGCTTACATGCTTCCTCCCAGCACAATCTGCCATGCCGGGCAAATATAGCTCACGTGAGGGGAGTTGCGGACCCTCGTTCTAGCATCTACCATGCAGGCATGATACAGGAGAAGAGCAATCTATGAGCACAGTCAGGAAAGCTACTTTCTGTCTGTGAATAAGACCCCATCTTAACCATGCAAGCTACCAGAAG
Organism: Leptodactylus fallax; assembly: GCA_947044405.1. Lineage (NCBI taxonomy): Eukaryota > Metazoa > Chordata > Amphibia > Anura > Leptodactylidae > Leptodactylus > Leptodactylus fallax. Next base: position 11,911,679 of record CAMRHE010000021.1, read on the forward strand.
TACATAGACTTTTTTTTTTTTTTTTTTTTCTTACATTGTAAGCTGTGAGATGTGCAGAATATTCAGTCCTTGCAGTTTGCTGACGTGTTTAAGGCTGTAAGGAGAATCAGCCGCTCCCATCTGCACTTGCTGTGTAAAACCCCTCGCCTCATTCTTGCATCTAGGGACGTACTGTTAACAAAGGAGTCAACTGTAAATTGATTACAAGGTAGACACCTACTGGAAGGAACTTTAGAGGTTTTTCAGGCATAAGTTAACCTTTTTACAGTGTATTACATGTTGGTCCAGAATCACATGCTCTGTGAAATGAGACTTGTCGGAAAAGTTAGCGACAATTTAATGCATAACTAAACTTTCAGACGTTTGATTTTCTGGCAGTATTGTCATTAATACATTGTCTCCTTTCTGTTAAATCCTGCTTCCCTTTATTATTTTCCTTGTTTCTGTATTGAGCTGTTTCTGCCTGACTAAATGTTACTGTGTATGGATTAGGGGGCTGTATAAAATGTAGAGAAAATGAATGTGGTTGAGGGTCACTTCAAACTGTTATCTCAGATATATTAAAACGCAGAAATTTGCTTTTGGTTCCATATGAAGAGTACACTTTATAATGTCCAAGAAGTAACTGTTTGCTGTGACCCTCCCCAACCATAATTAATTTTTTATTTTTTTTTTTTACGTTACAAAGCCTGTACTCCATGCACAGTTACTCAGTGAGAGGCAGGAACAGCTCTCAATACAGAACCAAGGAAAGGAATAAAGAAATGCAGGATTTCACAGAAAGGAGCCAAAATTTTTTAATAAAGTGTATCACAAATTTAATGACTCACATACTGGCAGAAAATCGAGTTGTCCAAAAGTTTAGTTACACTTGAGGCAAAGCATATGAGAAGGGGTTGTCCTAGTGAGGACAACCCTTTAAAGAGCTAGAACAAGCTTTTAAACCAACTGGGATCTCCTTCTGAACAGTATAATCGGGTCTTTCTAGGTAATGGCTACTAAGGAGAGAAATGTAAAGAAATGTCTTATACCTCTACACACTGTAAAATAAAATACATGCATGAACTGTACCAAAACTACACAAATATATTTGCTGTACACACGAGCTCTAATGTATTGGTAGATAAAGGTGAGTGTATACTATATTGACTTTTGACAAAATGCCGATTTAAGACCATTTTATGCCAGCGTTCTGCACCCATTCATTAGACAAACCATTGTAAAAGACTGTCTTATGAAAGAGCTCTACATAAAGGTATTTATTTATATTGGTTGTTGCTAGTACTGTAGTTCAATGCAGTTGTTCTGGCTGCCTCTGGGCATTGGAAGCTATACAGCAGACATTGCTGGAAAGTGTGGTGGGGTACAGAAGCAATCGATGCCTTCTGGTTCAGTCAACATCCCTGGGTATAGCCTATCCTGAGCATAGGTCAACAGTTTGAAAATCTCCCAGGGGACTTTAAAGCCTTTTTGTTTGTTTTTGTCAACTTAAAACAGTTTAAGGCCAGAGCCCCACATGGCGCAAATGCCGTGGGGGGGGGGGGAAAAAGCAGCGTTTTACAGTTACTGCAAAGTGAATCTCATCTCCACATTGCAGGAAAATACGCGCAGTGACCAAACTGCGATTTCCAAAATCTTTGCGGTTTTGGAAATCACAGCATGTCAGTTATACCTATAGGGGAAAATGCCAGCGTTTCCATAGATATAATTGAAGCAGAAAGTTCAGAGGAAATCTGTGCGGACATTCTGTGAAAAGCACTGCGGGGAAAAACCGCAATGCGTTCCTGCCATGGTTTTTCCCGCAGCACGTTTTTGAATTTGCTAAAACCGCATGATAAGGATGATGGCCATGCAATCGGGAAACCTCAAAGACCAGACAAGACATTCAAGTGGAAATGACGTAGAAGGGTAGGGTTGGGAGATATGACTGCCTACATCAAACAATCTACAATTGATGGATGACTGTAGGCATCTCAGAGGGACCAGACTTCCTGGAAAGCCTCCAACCTGTCCTGAATGGTGGCAGTGAGGTGTTCCATAGACCTAAAATCACAGATTTTAGTGTAGAGCTCGAGGTGGGAGGGTGGGGCAGTCTGTCGCCACTGACTAGCTGTAAGTAGTGGTGTAGTAACTTTAGGTCCTTGACCTCCTGCTGGGAGGGCAGACTGAGCAAGTCTGTTCAAGGATGTAGCAGGCGGTTGAGGCCTAATACCTGCTGGATCAGAGAGTGGACCTCCACCCAGAATATGTAAGACTGCAATCCCTCAGGGAGCTTGGAGACTACTACAGTGTAGAAGCCTTGGGGTATACCAGTGGAGCAATAGTTTATATTGGCATTCTTTGTAAAAACCTTTTTTTTAATTTATTGCATTGTCATTCAAGACCCCAACCTTTAGCTACCTACCATGAGCAACAAGTCTTTCAGGAAATGTGCGCCTAAAACCTCTAACACATGGCCAGTTTGGGGGTGTGTGTAACACTGATAAAGGACCATCTCTTTTCTTTGTGTTACAGGTTGTTTTACTTGTTTGGGAGCAGTTTGAAGACACAAATCACCACAGTTATCATGCCCATCAAAGCCTGGCTGGCATACTCCTTATTGCCATGAAAGTTTGCTTAGCTGCATCATTGGCATGTGGTCTGTACCAGATTATCACAGTTGAGAGGAGCTCAATGAAACGGCAATTCTACATTACATTTGCCAAAGTATGTGTCCCATAATGATCCTATACGTAATTAAAATGCATGCCAAATAGCAAGGTATGGTCTGAAAACATGACTTGAATGATCTATATAGATTAAGCAATAAACCACTGCTTTTTATTCTTTATTTAGCTGCAACCATGAGAAATAAAACATAAAACAAATGTGGGATTGCTGCAATACCACCACAGTTGAAACTATATTGCAGGAGGCCTTGCTCCTTTTCATAGTGTGATGTGGATCCATAGAGAAGCATTGAGATTATATTGCAGTAACTACACTTTTATTGCAATTTCTGTGACCAAATATCTCCTTTTAAAGTTGTATTCTTTAGTTCTGTTGCTTTAACTTTAAAATCAATGAATTGCTGTTTATTTTCAGGGTTGCTTCTTGTGGTTCTTGTGCCACCCATGTTTTGTTGCCATCTCTTACTTGTTTAAAGATTATCAAAGAGAAAAGGTAAGCACTGTTTTCCATTATCATAAAGCACTTAGTAAAATCTTGTCCCATGTTCCTGGAATTCTTCAACTCTTAGGGTACATAATATTTTTTTATTTTTTTGCTGGGGAGGTGGGAAAAAATAATAATAATAAAAAAAATCATACACTCCTATCACCGGTGCTCCGGTGTCCTCCCAGCACAGTCTGGTACTTCTGCTCTGGCATCTTCACGGGTCTCTACCGGAGTTCCGCTGATTTGGCCTCAACGGTCATGTGTGGCTGGGACTTTCGCCACATGTCCTCACTGGACCGGGAGGCACCAAAGCACCATGGAAAGGTGAATATGATTTTTTTTTTTTTTTTTTTTTTTTTGCCCCCACTACCTTGGCTGATTTAAACATTTAAATGGATTGTCCATTTTTGCCTGGACAACTCCTTTAAGCTATATTTCCACTATAGGGCTTTGGTATGTACCTCTGTTCAGTTTGACAAGCCATATACAGCTGTGAGTAGATCAGTCTCTAGTGGTGAACACACCCCTGAACTAAAGAAATAGAAGAGCTCCTCGATACATTAGGAAAGTTCTAAGATCGACTTGTGACAGTATGGACATATCACCTAGTCTAATAAATTTATAATACTAAAATAAGTGGTGTTTGTTTTAGCAAACTGACATCATAGTAATGTGTAAAGTTGCCATGTCTTATGGTCCCACTAACAACCAGTGTTTTTCTTCATTAGGTGATCACTGTGGGAGTCATCCTGTCTCAGTCGCTCTCCATGATTATACTCTATAGACTGTTCCTGTCACACAGCCTTTATTGGGAGGTATCTTCCCTTTCATCAGTGACCCTTCCATTAACTGTATCATCGGGACACAAAAGTCGGTACTACTCTTGATATGACCTGGATGCTATGTTTTGCTTACTCTATGGTGTTCAGCCAAGAGGATTCTTCTACCCTAGGGGGATGGAGTATTAGGACTGCATCCTTATTACAGGGGTTCACTTTTTCGTGGTCCAGATGATTTTGCCCCTGCTTCTGATTTTGGCTGACTGTAGGGTCTAACATTTCCTGTTACATTGCTAGGGGTTTCTAGTACATAGCAGCCATTGAATACCCACAAGGACTCTGAACTGAGTGGTTTATGAACAGTGCTCATGTATGCTATTGGTCTTTGTGTGTTTCAAAAGCTAAACCTTTTTGGTGTGGATTTGTTTGCAGTAATGGACTGACTTATGCAACAAATTTTTGCCACTAAAGTAAATCTAGATGAAGAATCATTCTCATATGCATCTATTTTTATATGTGCATGTTATGTGTTTTATTTATACATTTTGTGACTTTACTGTATGTGTGATGTTTGAACAAATGCAAACTGTTGTGTTGCATAAATTTTTTTTTTTTTTTTTAATCCCTCATGCAAAAAATAAGTTTCAGGCATTATAGCAAATTTCTTCAACCACTTTCATTACATTTGTCAAATAACAAGCTGGAAAAGTGCTAATAAAGTACAGCAAGATTACCATCCAAGTAAAGTATTGTTCTGTGTTTACATGTATCTGTAAAGATTTGTATAAATAGGCAAATGTGACGCTGTGATAAAGGTGAATGATCTGCAGGTGGCAGTATCTCCATTTGATACTGAAATCCAGCTCTGTACCGTAAAAGCAGTACTGTTGGGATTATTACATAACAAGGTACATTACTTTTAAAGGGATAATAGAGATGCTTATGATTCATTCATAGCATGCACTAGAAGGTGACCACTAAGACCTTCACTAGTCTTAAAACTGAGAGAAATGGTGTAATTGTTTTATAATATCTGAAAGATAAGGTATAGTTTTCTGAGACTTATCCTTCCACATGGGAAAAGGGACTTGGCAGCTTTTTTTTTTTTTTTCCTAAAACTCCATGGGATCTCCTTGTAACATCGTATTGGTATGTCATAAATGTTTGTAATCTGTACTGGCATAATATGGTCACTTTTATAGTTGTAACATAGCTATGGGATGAGCTGAGCAGTAGTGCAACATAATTTTGAGGAAAACTGTGCTGTTTAATAAGGCCCATTTCACACTTGTGTATGTATCAGACTATGTAAGCCAAAATGTGGAGTGGCTACAAAGTACAGAAGATCTAAAAATCTTTCCATTATAATTGCTTTGGCTTACTAATGCGGATGCAAAATAGTTCTGCAAATGAGGCCTAACAGATTAAAATTGCAGAAATCTAAACTTCTGCATTCACATCTGCAGTAATTTCCATTGTTCTGCTTGGTCATAGAAGATGAGCAAGGAAAATCACAAAGTACCAGAACTGACACCTCACAGATGCAAGCAGTAGTATGTGGCCCATAGGGTTTCCATCATGGGGTTCAGAATTTTAACAGACAAAATAGTGCATCACTTTTTTGTTTTATTAACTGGGGGATCTATAATGGATACTCCTAACTGTGCATCCAAAATATGTGAAAACCTATTTAGTAGTTTGGTTTTTGTTGACAGAATAGCATATCTTGGTGTGCTGTTTTGGCCAGTAAAAAAGCAGATCTTTAATGCACCAATTGTAAATCAATGGTAACTTAAGAAAATTATGCTGGTTGCATACATTGGGGATTTATCATGCCTTGTATGCCAGGTTTCTTGTACATAAATCATGAAGTCACAACTCTTCATGAAAATCAGGTTTTTACACACACGCAATTGTGACTGTTTTCCCTTTTGTGCCCTCCTCACTTTCCTGCAGGGGGTATGGCATGATCTGTCATGCCAGTTTACTGGCAGAAATGATCTTTGAAATCTACACCAGCTGCACGTCTTCAAAAGTCAACTTATTTGAACCACATTATCAGTGTTGTAAATTAAGGTAAACTTGGCTCTAAATAGAGAGGCACATTGGGAGAAATGGCACATCTCTGGTGCACAGCCACAGTTTGTCAAAGGTGCGCTCCTTGTTTCTGTGGCCATCTTACTACTTTTAAGAAAGTGAGCCTGGTGGGGTCCACAAAACTAGGATGAAACCTGAAATCTATGCCAGTCCTTGTTTGAAGTGGATTGCAGTTCTACACCTTGGATCTCCCAAGATGCGTCAGAATTAATGGGTAATACCAGGCTTAATATTCTCCCCCGATTCATGTTCAGTGGCTGTTCCTTGTAGACCTAGGAAAATCAAACTTATATATATCGTGACATCCAGATCTGTAATACTGGCAAATCATGCCAGTATTAGGCCTTAACCCTTTCGTGCATAATCACATTAATTTAAGTAATTATGTGGGAAGGGATATATGGAGAGGGCTCAGGAGCTGAGCTCTCTCCATACACAGCAGATGGGGGCTGTATAATAGTCAGCACTTGCTGCGATCGGTGTCTGTACCGATCGCAGCTGTTCACATTTTAGATGCCACAGGTAAACATGACCTCGGCATCTAAAGTGTGCAGCTACCATGGGCGCCGCCATCTTCGACTGATTGCAGCCCTCTGGATTGTCATTGGAGGATGGTGATCGGTTGCCATGACAGCCTGGAGCCTATTGAAGGCTTGTCATTATCACTTCTATTACATGACTTTACTCTTCACTGCAGTATATTAACCCATACTATTCGCTGCAATACTATCAGACCCCCTAGGGTTCAAGGTCTCTAGGGGGGTCTGAAAATAAAAATAAAACATTTTTAAAAGTATAAAAAAAAAAAAAAAAACACACACACAAGAATATAGAAGTTCAAATGACTCCCCCTTTCCCTACATCACATATAAATGTAAACAAACACTTTAGGGTCCCCACGCTCCAAAATGTCTGAATTATTAAAATAAAAAAGTATTTATCCCATATGGCGAATGATGTAGTGGGGGAAAAAAATCAAAATTGCCAAATGGAGGGGTTCCTCCCCCCCCCCCCCCCCCACCCAAAAAAAAAAAACTTCCTCAAAATGGTATAAATAAAAATGCCATCTTTTTTCCCGCATAAAAATATGCCTGACCCATATTTTTCTTGTAAAGTTTTAAAAGTATCAAAACATTACAAATACTATATTTAAATTTGGTATCGCTGCGATCATACTGACCTGCAGAATACAGGTAATATGTCATTTTTACCACATAGTGAACCCATAAGAAATTGTTACAAATGTGTGGTTTTTGTTTGTTTGTTTTTTTTTTTCCCCCAGTACATTGCGCAGGATATTGAATGGCGCCATTACGAAGTACAATTTGTCCCGCAAACAAGTCATCATGTGACTCTGAACTAAAAAATGATGGCTCTTAGAATGGGGAGAGGGAAAAACAGAAATGCAAAAATAAAAATTGGCAGAGGCATGAAAGAGTTAATTACACGTAACTGTTTTGTCTCAGTAATTGTGTGCCAAAACCAGGAGAAGGTTGAAGTGAACAGGTGCAGTTCCATTATACCTTAGCTCTGTCTAGTCTCCACTCCAGGTTTTGGCTTGCAATCACTGATTCCAAAGCATTGGCATGTGAATAAGGTCTTCACCTAGGGCTACTTTTTGTAGTGCTGCTGATTTGATATTTATATATAATCAATTTTTATTTTTTTAACACTGAGTAACAACTGCAGCCCACAGGATTGCATACAACTCGGTGCATTTATTTGGACTTTAGTTTTACTTACTGAGCTACAACTTATGTAGCCCTAGCTTAAAACTTGTATTTATTAGCTATGTTTCAGTGTCCTATAGGACTATAGTCCCTCTGCTAGCCCCACTCAACCCAACTGAGAAGGCTCTTTTCATTCCTGGGTATGAAATTGACCACTTTGAGGGTTAATTTTGTCCAAGTCCTGCCCCTTGTTGGTTGGTCATGCACCTTCCTGCCAATTTCCTGCTATGCTTTATACCTGCAGATTTTGGGCCCTGCACATGAGTTCCATCTGTGGGAAATGGTCCATGTGTGGGCAGTAGGACCCGGACTGCTCCTGAATGGCCCAGTCGCTACAGTAATGAACTGATAGCTTTTGTCAGTTCCTTACTGCAGTGATTGGACTGTTCGGGAGCTGCATCATAATGGACTATGATGGAGTGACTCCTATACACATGGCCCAGTTCAGTCCGCACACACAGTTTCACACAGACGGAACTTCGTTGTGTGCAAGGGCCCTTACACTATATACCTGTAAAGACATACACTCAACCCTTAGCTGTTTTTCACACTTTGCGTTTAAGTCCTATATAACAGCTGTTTTGAGAACACTTTGAATTAAATGGGGCACATTTTATTAACATGGTTTTTGGCGTGAGCTGTGCCTTTCCCTCAGATTTATGAAGCGTTTGTGCCTTTTTTCTACGTGAGATTTCCCTATCTGACATTATTTTGGAAAGACAAGTAGACGTGGCTGATAGGGAAAACATGTGTCCACCGGATTTATTTGCGCCTTTTTAAAAAGGCACATTAATAGGTTCAAATCAACTCCACTCTGGGAGAAATGTAAAAAAGAGTGCAGAGTACACACCACAATTGCACAGGCATAACACACAAAACTATTCAAAGTTAACACACTTTACGTTTTAAACAATTTTGCCAAATCCTATTCAATTACTTGTGTCAAATCATAAAATGCATTGCCAACTCAAGTGGATAATTGTATGGCTGCATCAAGAATGCGGGGCAGAGGGTGTGGCGGACCTGGCCACACTGACTGTGTGTGACCACCCCATTGCCACTGCAAAGTAAGTGTCAATTGTCTTTGTATCTGCAACACACCAATACAGTTGAACTATGTGGTAGAGGAGGAAACTGCTGGCTTCCTTCTCTTATTCTTATTTGCAGGCTACTGTAACTCTTATATATACATTAAAAAATATTTACCTTTTTCAATTAACTTATTTTTCCTCTTTTGAAATTATTTTTCTTTTTTGGATTTCGTGTGCAAAGTTTGCCCTGAGACAGAAAAATCATAGGAGGAGCTCTCTTCATTGGATAAGCTGAATGGATTTGAAGCCATCTTTGCAGATCCAGAGAAGTCACTTGTTTTGTGCTTCTTTAAATACCATTCTGTTCTCTGTTTGCACTGTATTTATTATGTAGTTGCGCCTTTTTGATAAATTAGGTGTATAAAAAGGCGCAAAACACATGGTGACAACATGTGCATAGAATTTATCAGCTGCTTAGGTACAATTAGTAGATCACGCCAGAAATTGAAAGGGCGCACAAAAGGCAAAACTGTGCAAAATGTTGCTAAAAGCAGGCGCAGATAATAAATAACCCCCAATGTGTCTATTCACTTTTTTTTTTTTTATATATATACATGCACTATCTTTGGCCATCAAAATGGATGTAAAGCCATGATACTAAAACCACTGAAATTCATGGGTTCTACAATGGCTGTTTTTCATGGATAATATGTCTGGCACAGTTGTGTGCATAAGGGTTACAGCCACATGACTTGATAACTGCATGTGGCCGAATCCCTAGCAACAATGACAGCACGAGTTTGAAGATCACACCTGTTTATAGCGCGTGCTGTGATTTGTTACTGTGCAGTAATACACTATATGAAGAAACGTATTTTACCTCAGACTTAGTCAGACATTTTGGATTTGTGCAGACTCTGGCGTATTTGATCGATTGGCTTACATTTGATCAATCCTTAACGTTAGGAGTATTTAGCATGGTGGTTAATTTCTATGAATTTACAACACTCTATAGTCATCATAGTATATGGCAATTGGCTGAACCAAAGGCAACTCCTTTTCTGACGTCATAACCAATATTATATAGGTTTGGTGATCGTGAGCAGTGGCGTTCATATCCTGCTACCTCTGAGGCTGCCTTGTCTTAGGCCAAACATGTCAGGGCGTGGTATTTATTTTAATTAGCACTGTGCCCTCTATACATGGCTTGTAAAGTATATGGATGTACTGCAGACTTTCCAGATACACACACCTCTTATCAGATAATTAATCTCATTGTCACAAGTGTATAAAATCCTGCACCTAGCCCATGCAATCTGCCTTTACATACATTTGTGAAACATGGTTTGTTCTAAAGAGATGGATTATAGCATGGTACTGTAATAGGATGTCACCCATTGCAACTAGTCAGTTTGTGAGATTTTCTCTTCCGTCATAGTTACTGCACCATCAGCTATGAGTGGTATTATTGAAAAGTAGAAGCCATTTAGAAACCACAGCAACTCAGTGTCACTGAGTGCTGAAGCAAATAGTGCATAAAAGTCAACAATACTTTGTTGGCTCAATATCTGCAAACTTCCTCTGGCATTAAAGGGTTTTTCCGGGCCTAATAATTGGGGACCTATCCTTAGAGTAGACCATCAATTGAAGATCCATGGAGGCCTTACACATGGGACTCCTGCTGACAAGCTGTTTGAGGCTGAGACCCCTCTGCGTTTTAGCCAAAGTCAGGAGTGGCTTGAAAAGGAATGGAAAATATATAGGAAGCTCTTATACTTCTCCCTTCTGCTCAATCCACTCCTGGCTTTAGCTAAAAAAAAAAAAACGCAGCAAAATCTGCAACAAAAAAAAAAGCGCTGTGTTTCCACAACGTGGGGCCCTCAGCCTGAAGTGGCAATGGTGCTTCATAGACCATGTGAAGTCACAATCATAGGTCACTTGACCTAATTGAGCTGCAATCCCATTTAAGTGAATGGGCTGAGCTTTGATATCAAGCACAGCTGCTGCAGAAATCTACGGTGCTGTGCTCATGCCAACACTGCAGCCTCTTCAAATGGCTGATCAGCTTGGGGGACCGGCATCAGACCCCTGGAGATCTTTGATGACCTATCCGAAGGATCGGTCAACAATTAATAAATCCCATAAAACCCCTTTAAGGCTAAAGCCTCACTTTGTGGAAACACAGTTTTTGTTTTGGTTTTTTGTTTTTTGGTTTTTTTTTTTTTGGGGGGGGGGGGGTTTATGCAGATTTTTTTTTTTTTTTTTTTTTTTAAAGCCAAACCTAGTAGTGGCTACAAGGAATGGGAAATATCTAGAAAGCTCTTATACTTCTGCTTCAATCCACTCCTGGTTTTGGCTCAAAAACAGAAAAATCTGCAACAAAAAAGTAGCTTTCTCTGCAACATAGGGCTTTAGCCTAACAGCAGCACAAAAACTGTGTGCCAAGAGCTTTATGGCATGAGTTCCATTGGCTGAGCATCTGTATGCACGCCATATATCACCAAGTACAATGCCAAGCTTCACATGGAATAGTGGAAAGCATGCCACCACTGGACTCTGGAAGCATATTCTGTGGGGGTGACTAATCACATTTCTATATCTGGCAGTCTGTTGAACAATTTTGGGTTTGGTGAAAACCATAGAATGTTACCTATCTGACTGCATTGTGCCAACTGTAACATTTGGTGGAAGTGGTGGAAGCCAGCATAATGTTGTGTGGTTGTTTTTCCATGGCCCTTCCTGTGATACTTCAGCATCCCATGACATTTTGGACAATTATATGCTTGGGGAAGGCCCTTTGCTGTTCCAGCATGACTGTGCCCCAGTGCACAGAGCAAGGGTCCATAAAAGCATGGTTGGATGAGATTGGTATTGAAGACCAGTCTGCACGGGCCCCTCAGCTCAACCCCACTGAAAAACTTTGGGATGAACTAGAACAGAGATTGTGAGCCAGGTTTTGATGGTCAGTACATGAAGTATTAGTTCAAAATGATCTTCATAGTGAACTAACTCATTTAGTTTGCATTCTTGGCAAAGATTAGTTCATCAGGAACTATAGCAAGTGGGAGGAATGAGCAAGCTAAACATGCTAGGTGCTGCTGCCCTGCTTTTCAGCTCTCATACTCACTTACCATGAGTCAGTACCATTAAACTACCATAGGTGTCACTGCTGTGCTCGGCCATGTGCAGCTGATTGAACTAGACCTTCAGGAATTGTTTCTAGTTCAGTAGTTCTGTTAGTTCACATGATACATTTCCTAGCAGCCTCCTTAGGATACAGAGCAGAGTTCTGCATGCCAAGCTATAGGTTATACTGCACATCTATATGTTTATTACACCAGGTATCTTCTGGTTCTTATTCAAACCTAATGGTTTACTACACTGTCTGTCGCCAAACTGCTAGACAATAATTCTAGGTTCTAAGATTGACTGAAAATAAAAATATTAACTTTGCAAAGTTTAACATGACACTGCTAGTGTGTGGTATAAGTGACTGGTCACACATATTAATCTATCTGATCATTTCTGCAGAAGTATAACTCCAGGGAACTAGTAGTGACTTTGGATTACAGGCTCGAGCTATGTTTCAGTAGTCCAGGGTTATAGAAATAATGAACTAAGTAAACTCCTTTTGATCATAAGGAACTAATTTCCAAAATGAACTATATTTTTTACCAGTGCCTGACCTCACAAATACTCTTCCAGATAAATGGGCAAAAACTCTCAGAGACATACAAGATCTTGTAGAAAGTGTTCTCAGAAGAGTGGATGCTGTTTTAGTTGCCAAGGGGGGGACCAACTCCATATCAATACCTGTAAATTTAGAATCAGATGTTAAGACCTTCTGTAGGCAGAATGTATAGATGCCCCCATACTTTTGTCTATTTAGTTTGTCAGTAAAAGCTGGAAAAAAAAAGTTTTCTTTAAGAGACAATACCACTTTTATACACAGAACATTTTCATCTTGGTCAAAAACTTGTGCACTCCTTTAGCGAGGAGATATCTATTTGACCAGCAATGCTGACCCTTTATCTCTGACAGCTGGCTACAGACATGCCAATCACATTCGGAAGTGTCAGAGCTGTACCCACACACCCCTGTTTATTATTATGGGAAGCACTGAGGTGTAACTCCTTTTTAAAGCACAGGCAAGACTGATAAACGTGCCATTAATGTTGTCTCCACACGCTGTGCGTTTGAAAGCACATTTTTAACAAGCCTGGAAGCAAGGGCAATTTTTTTAATGCTAGAAATAAAATTCTGCTTGGACCTCTCATTTTGTCTATTGTGTTCTCACAATGTATTTTGATTTTAATGTATTCTTGATTTTGCATTTAAATTAGAAGAATATGAATGTTGTGGGACTTCCAACAATGTGGTCACTGAAGAGCTTGTTAGTAATCACATATATTCTTCAAATCTGCATTTTATAGTCCGTGTGGTTAAGAGTTCACAGTGAGATTGGAAAGGCAAAACATAAGTAATTGCTGTATCGAGGGTGAATAAAGTCACCCACAGTTATACATTTGACTGAAAGGGGTTTTAGGGGAAAAAAAGCTGACAGCAGGTAAGGGTGTAAAACAAAAAAATATGTGTCACTTAACTCCTCTCCCCAGTGACAGGTCACCAGTCCTCTCCGTCAGTCTCTGGTTATAGAGCTCCAGCAGTCAGTCGCTGCAATGGCCATGTTGGAGGATAATCACTGGCCTCAGCCGCTATATGGGGCAGTCCGTTACATCATTGCTTTACTGCCAGACTGTTGCAAATGAACTGAGGTCAGAGATGCCACTACTGTAGCACCAGAAATGGAGAGCAACAGAGGGTACTGATGCCCCACTTCTGGGATGATGGACAAAGAACACTTTTTTTTTTTTTTTTTTTTTTTTTTTTTGTTTGCCTAGAAAAAGTCTGTCCATAAGCCTTAAAAAATGCCTACAGTGCATGAGGACCTCATGCCTGTTTCCCACCAGTAGGCATAAGGAGAAAATGAGGATCAGCATGTAGTATTTCAATATGTCCAAATCCGTCCTCTGCTGGGAGATAAGGATTTTCCTCCTTGGAATAAATAGGCACACTTGGCCAAGCTTATCATGCATATTTGTGGGAAAAAGTAAAATGGGAAAAGGTCATATGACAAAAAAAGGTGCTGAGACACTAGCGTGCTAAGCACATGGCATACAAGAAGAATCGTGTGAGTGAAACAACCATTGGGGCAGGTGTCTGTGATCTGTATGTGCTACTATACAATATACATTGATTCCATTCTTACACTAATTTTATGCATGTTCTTAGCACATCAGAGAGCTGGAGAGAGTTCAGAGAAGGGCGCCCAAGTTAATATACAGTATGGAATATCTCACATATGAATATAGGCTATCAAAAACTAAATGTATTTATTCTTATGAAGAGAATGCTGAGTAGGAATTATGATATCTTTATATAAATACCTAAATGGACATGATAAAACTCAGGATCATTGCTCATGGTTCAAGGAAGTAAAGTTTTGTCACAATGTTCAAAGCATTACTGTCCAAACTATAAAATTGAAAAGGTTAAAAAAAGGGTCGGACATCTTCCTTACAAATCACAATATAGAGAAGTACTGGTTATTATGTAGAATATCAATCCAGGGACCTGTCTGATTGCCAGCAGGGTTCATTAAGGTGTGTGTATTTGTGTCTATACAAATATATATATATATATATATATATATATATATATACAGTCATATGAAAAAGTTTGGGCACCCCTATTAATCTTAATCATTTTTAGTTCTAAATATTTGGGTGTTTGCAACAGCCATTTCAATTTGATATATCTAATAACTGATGGACACAGTAATATTTCAGGATTGAAATGAGGTTTATTGTACTAACAGAAAATGTGCAATATGCATTAAACCAAAATTTGACCGGTGCAAAAATTTGGTTACCCTTATCATTTTATTGATTTGAATACTCCTAACTACTTTTTATTGACTTACTGAAGCACAAAATTGGTTTTGTAACCTCACTGAGCTTTGAACTTCATAGCCAGGTGTATCCAATCATGAGAAAAGGTATTTAAGGTGGCCAATTGCAAGTTGTTCTCCTATTTGAATCTCCTCTGAAGAGTGGCATCATGGGCTCCTCAAAACAACTCTCAAATGATCTGAAAACAAAGATTGTTCAACATAGTTGTTCAGGGGAAGGATACAAAAACTTGTCTCAGAGATTTAACCTGTCAGTTTCCACTGTGAGGAACATAGTAAGTAAATGGAAGACCACAGGGACAGTTCTTGTTAAGCCCAGAAGTGGCAGGCCAAGAAAAATATCAGAAAGGCAGAGAAGAAGAATGGTGAGAACAGTCAAGGACAATCCACAGACCACCTCCAAAGAGCTGCAGCATCATCTTGCTGCAGATGGTGTCACTGTGCATCGGTCAACAATACAGCACACTTTGCACAAGGAGAAGCTGTATGGGAGAGTGATGCGAAAGAAGCCGTTTCTGAAAGCACGCCACAAACAGAGTCGCCTGAGGTAGGCAAAAGCACATTTGGACAAGCCAGCTTCATTTTGGAAGAAGGTCCTGTGGACTGATGAAACAAAGATTGAGTTGTTTGGTCATACAAAAAGGCGTTATGCATGGCGTGAAAAAAACACAGCATTACAAGAAAAACACTTGCTACCCACTGTAAAATTTGGTGGAGGTTCCATCATGCTTTGGGGCTGTGTGGCCAATGCCGGCACCGGGAATCTTGTTAAAGTTGAGGGTCGCATGGATTCAATTCAGTATCAGCAGATTCTTGAGAATAATGTACAAGAATCAGTGACGAATTTGAAGTTACGCCGGGGATGGATATTTCAGCAAGACAATGATCCAAAACACAGCTCCAAATCTACTCAGGCATTCATGCAGAGGAACAATTACAATGTTCTGGAATGGCCATCCCAGTACCCAGACCTGAATATCATTGAACATCTGTGGGATAATTTGAAGCGGGCTGTCCATGCTCGGCGACCATCAAACTTAACTGAACTGGAATTGTTTTGTAAAGAGGAATGGTCAAAAATACCTTCATCCAGGATCCAGGAACTGATTAAAAGCTACAGGAAGCGACTAGAGGCTGTTATTTTTGCAAAAGGAGGATCTACTAAATATTAATGTCACTTTTCTGTTAAGGTGCCCATACTTTTGCACCGGTCAAATTTTGGTTTAATGCATATTGCACATTTTCTGTTAGTACAATAAACCTCATTTCAATCCTGAAATATTACTGTGTCCATCAGTTATTAGATATATCAAATTGAAATGGCTGTTGCAAACACCCAAATATTTAGAACTAAAAATGATTAAGATTAATAGGGGTGCCCAAACTTTTTCATATGACTGTGTGTGTGTGTAATATATATATATATATATATATATATATATATATATATATATATATTTTTTTTTTTTTTTTTTTTTTTTTACAATTTATGGTGAAGTGGGTCTGTCTCAGCCACTAACAGAGTGGTTTTTGCCTTCTTCTGAATCACCCTGGGTTTATAAATATAAAATGGTTGAACTTGATGGACTTACATCCTATTTGGACCCACCCATATACTTACCATATATAGTATATTCTATGCTACTCATGCTTCTCTATACTGTGCAATTTCTATGTAGTGATGTGACATCAACATAGAATATCACCAGAGTGGCCAAAGTCTTTTCAGCGAGGTTGTGGCTGAGTAAATAGCAGGGTATGGAGGTTGAAGGGGGCTCATTTTTGAGATAGTTGCATGTTGAAGAGGTGGGACCCACATGTTTCAGACTTTTATGGCATATCCACAGGATATAACCCCTTTTAAGACCTTTCAATCTGTATTTTGAAAATCTGACATATTTGCTTACGTCAGAATAAATTTATTATGCATTTACTTATGTAATTCTGTGATTATTTTCTGACACAATATACTTTATGTTGGTGGTAAATTTTGGTAATTTTTTTTTCATTTTCTCCGTTTCAAAACCCATAACTTTTTTTTTTTTATTTCCTCAAGGACTTGTGTTTGAGATGAGTTAATTTTTAGATGGCACAGTTTTAGGGTACATATAATGTTTGGTTCAGCTTTTCCTAATGTTTTGAGGGGGGGTTGTGAAAAAACTTCAATTTCATTATTATTTTTGGTTTAGATTTTTATGACATTTTCTCAGCAGTAAGGGGGAGCAAAGGGGCACCATATATTCTGACACCTATAACTTTTTATCTTTTGGTTGACAAATATATATGAGGGTTTATTGTTTGAGTAATATTCTGTATTTTTTATTGGATAAATAACATCATATTTTATTAGTTCTAGCTATTAGGCAATATCAGTTCTGTTTTTTTTTTTGTCTATTTTATATATTTAGGAAAGGGCATTTTTAAATTATTATTTATTTTTGTAATATTTTTAGAACTATTTTGCTTTCCTTTTTTGTAGTCCCACAAGGTGGGAAGTGAGCATGCAGTTGGTTGTTCACCATTACAATATACCAGGGGCAGACATACCATTGGTGCAACCTGAGCAGCTGCACAGTATGATAAGACCCAGGGGCGCACCGCTAATGAGGCGAATTGAGGCGGCCGCCTCAGGCGGCACTGTCCGGGGGGCGGCATTTTTACTATTTCATGTAAACCAGCCCAGGACAGGCCGCTTTAAAAAAAGAAAAAGCAGAGCTGAGCGCGGCCTGTCCTGGGCTGGTTTACAAGACGTCGCATCTCAGCGCAGGCGGTGATACAATGACGTCATCACGCCGCCTACGCTGAGACACAGACGCCGCGGACAAGAAGAGGAGGCGGCGGCGGCTGCATCAAGGCATCGCAGGTAAGTATAACTTTTTTTTTTATATATATAAATAGGCCGTAACCTGTTGGAGCATCCCCGGCAGGTAACGGCCTATTTATTTACCTACCCCGCGTCTGCTCGTGGCCGCCCCTGCTTCCCCTTCTGCTATGGGACGCAGAAAGGGAAGTGGATGCCGCTGTGAGTGGCCGCAGGCCCCGGAGTATAATAATCGGAGGCCTAGGGTTGGTGAAGGAACATAAAAACCAATGTTACTCACCTCCTGCGATCCGATGTAACTCCGAGCAGGCTTGAGGCCTCTGGTGACGTCATCAGGTCGCGTCGCCAGCCTGATCACGTGACGTGTGTGCGCAATTAAACAGGGCCGAAAGCTGCAAGGAGTGCACCGGTGTCCAGGATAGGTAGGTAACTCTGGTTTTTATGTTTGTATTCTCCCCTGGGTCTCCAATCATTATACTCTGGGGTCTGAAAAGAAAAATAATACCCTATGCAGGGGCCACTCTGGAGCATAATACAAGTGCAGGGGCCACTATAGAGCATAATACCGAGTGCAGGGGCCACTATAGAGCATAATACCGGGTGCAGGGGTCACTATGGAGCATAATACAAGTGCAGGGGCCACTATGGAGCATAATACCAGTGCAGGGGCCACTATGGAGCATAATACCATGTGCTGGGGCCACTGTGGAGCATAATACCGTGTGCAGGGGCCAATATGGAGCATAATACCGTGTGCAGGGGCCAATATGGGGCATAAAACTGTGTGCAGGAGTTGCTGTGGAACATAATACCGTGTGCAGTGGCCAATGTGGGGCATAATACCCTGTGCAGGGGCCACTATGGAGCATAATACTGTGTGCAGGGGCCGCTGCGAGGCATAATACAGTGTGCAGGGGCCGCTGCGGGCCATAACACTGTGTAATACTGTGTGCAGGGGCTGCTGTGGAACATTATAGTGTGTGTAAATGGGGCGCTATAAACAGGGGCTATGGCGCCTGTTTATATTATACACTGTCTGTTTATAGTGACAGTGTGATGTAATTACAGCCTTTTCACATAGACGTGTATAGGACGAGGCTGTAGTTACATTACATGGCCGCTATGAGATGAATGACACTATGTAAACAGAGAAGCGGTCATGGCACTTACACAGGTACCATTCAAACAGCTGATCAGTGGGGGTCCTGGGTTTTTGAACCCCACTGATTAGTTTATTAATGACCTGGAAAACCTTTTAATTAGTTAACACCTGGGGCATTATTAATAAGGGGCACTATTTATACAGGGTACACACAGATGTTATTAATATAAAGATGCACTTGGGGGTATTATTCATTATGGGGGGTTATATCATATATTATATAATTGGTGGTAGCAGCAGGATGGGGGCTTTGTGTAGGTGAGGACAATGTGGGTTGGATGCCTGGAAAAGTGAGGAGCCAAAGATGTCTGTGTTGCAAACTTTACAGACAAGTCACAGCTGGAAGAAGTGGTCATGGCGGTCCAAATGGAAGAGAAGGGAAATGTGAAGGATTAGTCAGAGACGTCACCTGTAAGTCACAGCATGTTACTGCCCTGTATTCACCTAAATGATAGAGGATAAATACCTGATTGATGGGGGTCTGTCTGCTGAGACCCCACTGAGCCTGAGAATTGGGTTTTTTTCCCCTCACTAGGTGGGAATTCAGCCTGACCGCAGCCATATATACAGTAGGTGTGTCACTTGGTGGATGGACGAACCCGCGTGGCTCTCATTCACTTCAATGGGAGTGCCAAAGATAGCCGAAGTCCAGTACTCAGCTATCTGCGGGGCTCCTATTATAGAGAATGGGGGCCACGTGGGCTCGTCCATCCACCAAGCAGAAGATGTGTGAAGTTACTTTCATTGTTAATGCCGTGTTGTTGATCTGATACTGAAGTAATACAGGAAGAAGAATTCTTAAAAACTGTTTTATAACTTTGTGTATTGTGTATATTGTGCGACGATAACAGTGTGTTAAACTAGTAGCATGGAAACTCAATTTTTTTTTTTTTTTTTTTTTGGGGGGGGGCGTCTTTCTATAGTCCGCCTCAGGCAGCAAAGAGGCTAGGTTCACCACTGATAAGACCCTATCACTTTAAAGCATACCTCCAATTATAAAACAACTTGTAATAAATGAATAGTACAGGTGAATATAAGAAACTTTGTAATATGATTTCTTAGCTCATTCTGTGCAGTGGTAGAATCTTATCTTGAAGCATATCAGTGCTAAAAGAGTTCCCTAACTCACAGTGTAGCAGAGCTGCAGCTGTTTGTGTGTCTTTCCAGAAGCCTCCTATCTGGATGCTCAAGATGCTCAATTTGCTAAGTAGAGATGAAAACATATATTTTTTAATAAGAGAGATATGACAAAGTTCCTTATATTCACCTGTAGTATTTATTTATGAAAAGTTGTTTTATAATTGGAGATGTGCTTTAAACGAATTGTCAAGAATTAGAAAAACATGGGCGCTTTCTACTGTGCCATTGTTGTCCACAAGTGGTATTGCAATTCATCCCCATTCATTTTATTATTATTTATTTATTTATTATGCTTATATAGCGCCATCATATTCCGCAGCGCTTTACAGACATTGTCAGTCACTGTCCCATATAGGGTTTACAATCTATATTCCCTATCAGTATGTCTTTTGGAGTGTGGGAGGAAACCGGAGGAAACCCACGCAAACATGGGGAGAACATACAAACTCCTTGCAGATGTCCTTGGTAGGATTAGAACCCAGGACACCAGTGCTGCAAGGCTGCAGTGCTAACCACTGAGCCACCGTGCTGAAGATGAAGTGCAATACCAGACTTAGTCTGTAGACAAGTGTAGGGCTGTTCTTGGCAGAAAGCAGCCATGTTTTTCTAATCCTGTACAAGCCTTCTAATAGATTTCCACTATCTATAATATACTAGCAGAAGGACCCGGCTTCGCACGGGTATATTTCATTTTTTGTTTGTGTAGTAGCCCCATAAGAATTGGCACTGGTCTATTTTGTACAGTGCTGCGGAATATGTTGGCGCTATATAAATAAAATGTATTATTATTATTATTTTATATGTCGTTTGTGTGTAGTTTAAATACGTTTCAATTTATAAGAATGCTGACATCCAGTATGGCAGTCCAGTATAGGTACAGTCTATTTATGGCTGTGTTGTTATGGAAACCTGGTAAATTAAATGTGAAGTTATATTGGCTGTGCCTTTAAAGCTGACCTACAGCAATGAAGACAAATGACTGGGTTGTTATGGAAACCTGGAGTAAAGCTGTGTGCATGTGGAGACTAAGCGCCTCCGAGCTTCTATTGGCTGATAAGGGACATGTGACCGTGTCTGGACATGTGGCAGTTGGAATATGAGTGAAAGACTTGCAGGCTTCTATTGACTAATGCAGGTCATCCTAGAGAGCTGAGATCCGGTCTGAAACCTTCTGTACCTGTGTGCCAAATCTGGTGAAGATTGGTCCAGTCGTTTGGTCATGCATAAAGAACAGACAGACAGACAGAAACTCATTTTTATATATATAAGAAATACCTATAATAATTACTAGTGAATTGTTAGAGAGAAATAAGGGAGTGCTTTATGCTGACATATTGGAAAACAAGGGGCCCATAACTGTATGGACCTAATAGGTATCCATGTATGTCCTAATAATGGGCTCTAGGTTGCCATGGCCACCTTCAACACCCCATGAGGGTGAGATCACCCCAATCACTTAGATATCATGATCAATATTGGGTTAAACTGCAAAAAGCAAAAGCTGCATTCCAAGAGTGATATAGCAGGCAATGCTTCTGTGTTATGTCTGTTACTTCTCAGTGCTTTAAGAGTAAGATGTTAACATGTATACAAACCTTGTCAATCCCCTGGTGCTTCCATACAGACACTGCCTGGGCCCCACACCATCTCCACTTCCTGGTCTCTCTTGGCACATAGGAATTAGGAAAACACTACACAGCCAATCACGTGCTGCTGTGGTGACGTACCGCAGCTGCTGGGGCCAGCGATTGGCTGAATGGTCATTTCCTGTGTGTCAAGAATTAGAGACTGGTGTGGAACCTGTGGAAGAGTGAAGAAATCAGGCGATACCTTTTAGAGGCTAACTGAGTATATTTATAAGTAAGCTTTCAGGAGTACTCGCTCCCTTTATCAGACATGGTGTGATACAAGAACTGAAAATTCACAGATTTTTATACACATGGTTTTCAAAGCATTTTAGAGTCCTTAAAAAAAATTGCAATCTAAGTAGAGAAGTTATTTACAACAGGTCAAAAAAACAGTCTGGAAACTTGTGGTGCGTGACGGAGGAATCAGTAATTCTTGCTGTTATCTGTTTGCTATCAGGAGGTGATTTGTGTCCCTCACAGTTCATACATAGTGTGATTTGAAGCTGGCATGAATATTGAGTTCAGTTCATGGTTCATACATAGTGTGACATGAAGCTGGCATGAATATTAAGTCCAAATTGCAGAGTTTGAAATTTTTGCATAAATTTGTACTCTGATTCTTTCCTTTTCTCCTGCGTCTTAAAATGTCCCATTAAAACCACAACCCGCAAATCTTCAATAGAGTGGCTTTCTCCGGAGAAATGTGCGGCCACTGGGAGATCTGTTCTGCTGTTATTAATGGTGGATCTGTGTGAGTTCATTCGTTGACTGAGTCTCTGCCCTGTTTCCCCCACATAGAGGCCTGTGGTGGGACATTGCACACACATTATGAAATACACCACATTGGAAGACCTGCAGGAGAATGTCCCCCTAATTCTGTGCACCTGTTGTGACTGTGGGATAGGTACACTGTCAGTGGTGTGGATGTGCTTGCAGGTCATGCACCTTTTATGTAGGCAAGGTGAGGTGCCATTTTCAGTTGGGGCCTTCAGGGCACTGCGGACGATAATGCGCCTCAGGTTTGGTGGTTGTCGAAAGGAGAGGAGAGGGGGGACTGGAAATATGTCCTTGAGTCTGTTGTCCCTATGTAGCACAGGTTGGAGCTCCTTGGCAATCCTTCGTAGGATCTCCAGCTGTGGGTTGTAGGTGACAACTAGGGGCACTCGGGCATCTTTCTGGGTCTCTCTATATGTGAGCAGACTGTCTCTGTTAATGGCTGCTGCTTTGTTTAATTGGTTGTCTGTCACTTTTGGTTTGGTGGAACCTGTGTGGCTTCCAAATCATAGCGTTGGGAAGTGGTAGGGTAGGAATTATTTAACATTTTATACTATTCTTTTCCTTAAAGCAATGTATTTGGCTCGGCAACCCTTTAGAAGTACAGTTTATACAAGCCAAAAACTGGGAATAGCACTCAATACATAAGGTAAGTATGTCACAAATATTTTTATTTTATTTTGTCTATCCAGTGTATTAAACTTCATTTTATGTGAAATCCATGAAAGATTATAATTATTTACACTATTATTTTCCTGGGCATCTGCTTTTAAGTACAATTTATACAAGCAAAGGAGTGGCATATATAAGATAAGTATGTCACAATTTTTTTTTTTTTTTTTACTTTGTCTGTCCATTGTATTAAACTACATTTTACGTGAAATCGCTGAAGGTTTTGGAATTCAGCCTGCTCTATAATATGCCCACTAGAGGGGGATGCAGGGCAGCAGATTGTTCACCACATTTGCTGATTCCTATTGACAAAGACTTAAATCACATCT
This sequence comes from Leptodactylus fallax, assembly GCA_947044405.1. Taxonomy (NCBI): domain Eukaryota; kingdom Metazoa; phylum Chordata; class Amphibia; order Anura; family Leptodactylidae; genus Leptodactylus; species Leptodactylus fallax. The sequence goes on from CAMRHE010000021.1 coordinate 11,934,969, forward strand.
GTCTTCTACAAAGGCGTAGCGTAACATGTCACATTATCCCACTAATTCTATCATTTTCTTCCACTGAATTTAACAGTTCATGAGGAAACTATTTGTTGTGAATGCAGTCATTGAAACATTACAGACTATTAGTATACTAAATTTATCAAATGTTTACAAAAGCTTGGACTTAAAATATCACTGAATCGTTTTCAATCCAATGAGGTAAGACTTTTTCCATGGCCACATAAATATAATAATATATTAGTATTATGTTATATTATTATTAGTTATGCAGTACTATTAGTTTACATGAGAAAAATGTTTCTTCTCCCTTTTATTAAAAACTTTTTGTCACATTTGAAGGGAAAAGGTACAAAAAAAACATTGCACACCAAAATATTTGTAACTGCATCTGTATCTATAACATCTGGAATTGTTTCTACAAATATAATAGGATACTATGTATTTTCAATAAATGGATTGCCTTTTCTTCCAGTACACATAAACTATGTAGTTGTGTGTATTCACTAATCCACCACGGGTCCAGATATTGATGACTAATGTTTAGTTGTGCAATGGTGCGTAATTAATCACATTTGTAGCTACAGTAAGTGAACACATTTCAGCTGATCTATAGGGTGACAGAGTGACACCATTACAGTGGGCTACAATTAATATAATCACCACCAGTCACGTGCAATTAACTGCCTAAGTTCATGCGACTGGAAATCACTTCTAGCCTCTTTATATTGAAATAATATATGTAATTGAATACAGCATTTGGCCAGAGAATAGCAACCACAGACAGTTAAATGTGTATTGTGTATATAATGTAGTCAATTAGACTCATTATCCATTACTTTTGATCGATTGTCTGTCTACATTAAAAGTCAATTATAACACTAGATTCTGCAAAAAAATGTTATCGTAAATAACACACACGGTGCCCCAACAAAAATAAAGCAAAAGATCGACTGTTATATTTACTTTTGCATTTTGCAATTTTTGGCATTTTCCCACAGTTATTGTCTGACTTTGTATTTTGTATATTTAAGGCTTAGTCGGTCAGTGGTAAACTTCAATTAGAATGCTAATATTCCTTGGCCGTGCTTGAAAATACATGAAAGTTGGATTTATTTAAATTGTCTGTTCTGTCTGAAATGTTACACATGTCCTATTTTAACCTGTTTAAGTAGATTTCATTTTTTACTTTGAATAAGGACAAGTGTTTATTAATAAGGATTTTTCTTATTCCCTCAAAGTGTTAAAGTCGTCTCTGTGGTGGTCTGGAGCTATAGAGTCAATTTTTTTATTTTTTTTTACTTTAACTAGCAAATCTATTTTCTAAACAAAGCTTTATACATATTTATAATGAGCTTAATCCAGATATATTTTTAAGAAAAAAAAAATGGTTTGCAGAATTGCAGAGGTAAACTATATGTAAATACTTGAAGTAATAGGCTTGTAGTGCAAATCGCATCATTTTATCTTCAATTTTGCATTCGTTTTTCTGGCTTAAAGGTGCATCAGAGATATGCATTTTAGCATATTCAGAACATGGGGCGTGAAATTAAATGTTTGACAGAGTGAGAAAAATATACAGACTTTGGAGATGCCTTAAAAATAGTAATTTATGCAGATCTAGAGCAGTGAAATCATTTGCTATGGAGTGACCCTCTCTCCAGGAATTTTGTGCTCAGTGTTCTTCCGTAATCTGCGCCTGTATCTTCGTTTTTCATTCAACTAGCCAGTTTCTGCCAGGCAGTCTTCCTGATAAGAGTAGTGCTGGGAGAAGAAAGAGGGAGCTCACTGGGGCCGTTTCTATTGCACTTTTACCCAAGGCAATGGGCAGAATTTAACGGATTCCTTCCAACATATGTTTTTGCCAGATAAGTAAACAGTGTGTGTCGGAAATGAAAAAGCATTTGCAATTTAATGACATTACAGCTCTCAGCTTAGGCTGGCGTGCTGCGAGGCGAGGAGCAGAAAGAGAGGAAAGTAGAAAGAGAGGGGGAAAAGAACAAAGTTCATCTTCCCTTTTGTGCATTTTTATCAAGGAAATATTACTTCTTTCCCCCCTCTTGTTCTCCTTTCTTCTTTCTTTTTTTTGTCTCATCCATTTGCATTTCTCTTTTCTCCCTTCCCGCCTTTTGTTCACTTTCTCTCCCTTTTATTGCCTTTTGATTTGGTTCTTTATATGTATTATGTGCACTTTATATGTCTCCTATTCTCTCTCTTCTTAGCCCAAAAGAAAATGTTTATCCAGCATTGTGTCATTTTTTTTCTCTCTGCATTGTGACTTGCCTGCTGTGGTTCAGCCCTACAAGAGGATTGTTGCATTAAATAGCAGATTTCAAAGCCCAGCAAATCCTGTGCCCTCACTTTCTCACTCTCTGCTGTTTCTCTTCAAGGACATGACCATCCTTAGGTGTAATCCTAGTAAATCAAAGTCACTTCCAGTGAGATCCTTCAAATATTATCTCACCATTGATAATCTCCATTTAAACACATCCACTCTAGAAAATGAGATTGATATGGCCAAGTGGCCACAGCCTGTGTATTAACTAATGTGAGCAAAAAGAAGCAAGCCTGTTGTACTCGACTCACAATATAATCTATTACTAGTAGAAACCTCACTGTTAGGGTCAATAGGGATGGTCATGACTTTTCATCCTCATTGAAGTATCTTAAAAAGAATCCCAAATATAACCTGCTATGGACAATAGATTGCTGAGGTCAGGATAAAAATCATGTCTTTGTATGCAGGCGATTTGATATAGTTTAATGTAGTCAGAAATCATTGTATTTATACTCGTGGGAAAACCATTGTCATATCCCAAGTGAAAGTTGGAGACTAGACAAGAAAAGATATGAATCTGAATGGTTCACTTAACAACATGTGCATCCTTTGCCTAGTAAGTCCATCATCATCCTGTTTGTCCCCTTGATTGTTTTTCAGTGTTCTAGTGTGTCTATAAAGTTGTGGGTTTTGTTTAGTTTTTTGCTGAGAAATCACTACTTTTGTAAATATGCAAGTAAGTTCTTTGGAGCAATAAAAGCGTTGCTCAAAAGATGTAAGCAGCAATGTCTTCATTGCTCCAAAGTCTTATTTACATATTGACAAAAACAGCGATATCTGATCAGTGGAGATACCGATTCAAAAGTAGAAAACTGATTGAAGTGACCCTAACCTATCTATCCATGGGGCTGGGTTGAAATGCTTGGTTGCTTAAAGGCAAACATAATAATAATAAATTTAATAATACATTTTTTTTTATATAGCGCCAACATATTCCGCAACACTGTACAATTTGGACACATTCCTTAAGACCAGTGTTTTGTACACCAGTCTTAATTTGTGCTCCACTAGTGTCACATGTAAGACATTTATTAAGGCTTCTTTCACATCAGATTCAGATTCCGCTGAAAATTGTTGGAGAGAAAAGTCCTGCATGAAGGACTTTTCTCTCCGCCAGTTTCAGTATAAAACTGGCGGAAACCTGCCGGACCCCATTATAGTCCATGGTGTCCACAGGTACCTGCTGTTTTAGCAGGCAGGCTCTCCGTAGTTCGGGTCCCACAATGGATATGAATGACGGAGAGCATGGCACAAGTGTGAACCTAGCCTAAGAAGTAGAGGCCTTTTAATAATTCTGGCGCTTCTCAAAAGGAGTGTGTACCAGAAACTGATAGTATTTGGGGCAGGCTTCAAGATTGAGTTACATCAGAAAACTGATATTAATAATCTAAATGTGTTGGGTAAAGGCACCAGCACTCCACACTCTGTCCTGCCCATGCCATAGGTTTGAAACGTTATGATGTTAGATGCAACTTTTTATTATTGACTTTCTGCTTAGTGAATGTGCCCCAGTATGTTTACCTAGAAGGAATCAAACTAATTTGAGAACTCTGTTAACAGGGTTGTACCATTAAGGACACTTCTTCCCTGTCCACTTAAGTGTCTGATCACTGAGGGCCCAATTGTCAGGTCCCCCAGCAATTAGTAGAATGGGGACTGAAAGTCCCTGTAAAGCCTTGTTATAAATGGATCGCAAGTGTGACTGTGTGACTGACACGCCTTTCACTTTGATGAGGCTTTGGGCACTGCATGAGATTACAGCCCCAGCAGCCCCATAGCAGTGAATAGAGTGCTGGTCACACAAGCACACTGGCACTCCATTTACAAGGTTTAGGGGGCCCCAGCGAATGGTTTAGGCCACCAGTGTTCAGACACTTATCCCCTGTCGTGTCCCCTTTAAGTTGTGGTTATAAGCTGTAAGATATATCCATGCAAATCCTTACAGTTATACCTTACAATGCTGCTTGAATTACATAATGAAAGAGGGTAACTCAGGGCTAGTGTGAACTATTGCCATTAGTCAAGAGGAGATGCAGAAATGGACTTAGACCAGGTCAGGGAACTCACAAGAGATGTTCATACACATTAGGAAATTGTTAGCCAAATTTTTGTTGGAATTTGCCAACCATCTACTATTTGTGGGGAACCAGACTATCCTGCCAGTAGATGCTGAGGAAATAAAGGACTAGGCATACAAAAGTAGTCTGACAGCAGCTTCTCTTTCTTTGCCTATTCATCTGTGCATGCAGAAGTCGAGAAAAGCAGTTGTCGAGAGGAACACTTGTTTTGCCTGACTAGTTTCAATTGTGATAGCTGGTTAAAAAATAGGAGAGTAGTTTAATATACCCTAAGATCGCCAATATGTAGTACACCGAGCTAAGTACAAGAGCAGTATGATATATGTTAAAGAGAAAAAGTGGTTGATTCTGTTATGAGTACCAGAAGATCAATCCACAACTCAAAAGAAGCATTAGAAGCAGCTGTTTTGTAACAATGAAGACAGGACATCAGAAATACTTAGATATTAAAGTACAGTACAAGTGGATAAATAGATGACTTATTCTTGGGTAAAATTCATTTCATTGTTTTATTACCAACACGAAAAAAAGTGCCTATGGCTTTAAACATCAAAATAAACAAAAAGAGACCAATTTTAACCACTTTCTGACATTGTGTGACATTAATTGACCATTATCATAAATAATCTCTTTTACATTTTGATCTGTCACATTGTCTTTTTTCATTGGAAGTCAAAATTCTTTTTCATGTCACCTTTAGATGTCATGAACTTTGCAGAAAAAAACACCATGAGAACACAGTGTGTTTTCATTGAGTTTTTGTTGCGTTTTTCTCAGCATTTTCTCTTCCCCTGTTAAATTCTAAAATTAACATGCCGGGTTTTTCAAAAATGCACAGTTCTTTTTTCTGCAATGAAATAAAATCTCATTCACTTTGCTTGTACTGTAAGGCTAAGGCCCCACATTGCGGAAAAGCAGTTGTATTTGTTGCAGATTTCAGGCTTCTTCCGGGCGAAAATCCTCGCTGCACGTGACTGCTGAAGCCAATCAGCGGCCTAAGGAAAGGTCTTGGGACGTCACAGGCATTGGTGAACCTAGCCTCTTTGCTTCCTGAGGCGGACTATAGAAAGACGCCTCCCCCACCCCCCCCCCCCCCCAAAAAAAAAAAAAATTGAGTTTCCATGCTACTAGCTTCACACACTGTTATCATCGCACAATATACACAATTACATATACACTGCATTACTTCAGTATCAGATCAACAACACGGTATTAACAATGAAAGTAACTTCACACATCTTCTGCTTGGTGGATGGACAAGCCCACGTGGCCCCCATTCTATATAATAGGAGCGCCGCAGATAGCTGAGTACTGGACTTCGGGTATCTTTGGCACTCCCATTGAAGTGAATGAGAGCCACGCGGGTTCGTCCATCCACCAAGCGACACACCTATATTCAGTCGCAGCTAGGCTGAATTCCCACCCAGTGGGGGAAAAAAAAACAATTCTCAGGCCCAGTGGGGGTCTCAGCAGACAGACCCCCATCATTCAGGTATTTATTCTCTATCATTTAGGTGAATACGGTGCAGTAACATTTTGTGACTTACAGGTGACATCTCTGACTATTCCTTCACATTTCCCTTCTCTTCCCTCTGGACCGCCATGACCACTTCTTTCAGCTGTGACTTGTCTCCAGGGGCGCACCACTAATGAGGCGAGGTGAGGCGGCCGCCTCGGGCGGCATTTTACTATTTAATGTAAACCAGCCCAGGACAGGCCGCTTTAAAAAAAAAAAAAAAAACAGAGCTGAGCGCGGCCTGTCCTGGGCTGGTTTACAAGACGTCGCATCTCAGCGCAGGCGGCGATGACAATCAATGACATCATCACGCCGCCTACGCTGAGACACAGACGTCGCGGACAAAAAGAGGAGGAGGCGGCGGCTGCATCAAGGCATCGCAGGTGAGTATAGCTTTTTTTTATCTATATAAATAGGCCGTAACCTGTTGGAGTATCCCCGGCAGGTCAGGGCCTATTTACAGTCATATGAAAAAGTTTGGGCACCCCTATTAATCTTAATCATTTTTAGTTCTAAATATTTGGGTGTTTGCAACAGCCATTTCAATTTGATATATCTAATAACTGATGGACACAGTAATATTTCAGGATTGAAATGAGGTTTATTGTACTAACAGAAAATGTGCAATATGCATTAAACCAAAATTTGACCGGTGCAAAAAGATGGGGAACTCAAAAAAAAAAGGAAATAAAATATTTAGTAGATCCTCCTTTTGCAAAAATAACAGCCTCTAGTGCTTCCTGTAGCTTTTAATCAGTTCCTGGATCCTGGATGAAGGTATTTTTGACCTTCCCTTTTCAAAACAAATCCAGTTCAGGTTAATTTTGGAGGATTCCCCGAGCATGGTCATGGCAGCCTCTTCAAATTATCCCACAGATGTTCAATGATATTCAGGTCTGGGGACTGGGATGGCCATTCCAGAACATTGTAATTGTTCCTCTGCATGAATGCCTGAGTAGATTTGGAGCTGTGTTTTGGATCATTGTCTTGCTGAAATATCCACCCCGGCTAACTTCAAATGCACCGATTCTTGTACATTATTCTCAAGAATCTGCTGATACTGAGTTGAATCCATGTGACCCCAACTTTAACAAGATTCCGGTGGGATTGGCCACACAGCCCCAAAGCATGATGGAACCCCACCAAATTTTACAGTGGGTAGCAAGTGTTTTCTTGGAATGCTGTGTTTTTTTCACGCCATGCATAACGCCTTTTTGTATGACCAAACAACTCAATCTTTGTTTCATCAGTCCACAGGACCTTCTTCCAAAATGAAGCTGGCTTGTCCAAATGTGCTTTTGCCTACCCCAGGCGACTCTGTTTGTGGCGTGCTTTCAGAAACGGCTCTTTCGCATCACCTCCCATACAGCTTCTCCTTGTGCAAAGTGTGCTGTATTGTTGACCGATGCACAGTGACACCATCTGCAGCAAGATGATGCTGCAGCTCTTTGGAGGTGGTCTGTGGATTGTCCTTGACTGTTCTCACCATTCTTCTTCTCTGCCTTCTGATATTTTTCTTGGCCTGCCACTTCTGGGCTTAACAAGAACTGTCCCTGTGGTCTTCCATTTCCTTACTATGTTCCTCACAGTGGAAACTGACAGGTTAAATCTCTGAGACAACTTTTTGTATCCTTCCCCTGAACAACTATGTTGAACAATCTTTGTTTTCAGATCATTTGAGAGTTGTTTTGAGGAGCCCATGATGCCACTCTTCAGAGGAGATTCAAATAGGAGAACAGCTTGCAATTGGCCACCTTAAATACCTTTTCTCATGATTTGATACACCTGGCTATGAAGTTCAAAGCTCAGTGAGGTTACAAAACCAATTTTGTGCTTCAGTAAGTCAGTAAAAAGTAGTTAGGAGTATTCAAATCAATAAAATGATAAGGGTACCCAAATTTTTGCACCGGTCAAATTTTGGTTTAATGCATATTGCACATTTTCTGTTAGTACAATAAACCTCATTTCAATCCTGAAATATTACTGTGTCCATCAGTTATTAGATATATCAAACTGAAATGGCTGTTGCAAACACCCAAATATTTAGAACTAAAAATGATTAAGATTAATAGGGGTGCCCAAACTTTTAAATGGCCTTTTTTCCCACCCCCGCGCCCGCTCATATGGCTGTATTTACCTACCCCGCCTTTTCTCTTGGCCGCCCCCGCTTCCCCTTCTGCTATGGGCCGCAGAAAGGGAAGCGGATGCCGCTGTGAGCGGCCACGGGCACCGGTAAGTTAGGCCGCGGGCCGCAAATACTACAATAATAAAACCCCGGGCCCAAACCGCCCCCGGAGTATAACAACGCGGAGGCCTAGGGTTGGTGAGGGAACATAAAAAACAGTGTTACTCACCTCCTGCGATCCGATGTAACTCCGAGCAGGCTTGAGGCGTGTGGTGACGTCATCAGGTCGCGTCGCCGGCCTGATCACGTGACGTGCGTGCGCAATTAATTAGGGCCGAAAGCTGCAAGGAGTGCACCGGTGTCCAGGATAGGTAAGTAACTCTGATTTTTATGTTTGTATTCTCCCCTGGGTCTCCAATCATTATACTCTGGGGTCTGAAAAGACCCCAGAGTATAATAATAGTTCATGGGTGGTCCACTATGGGGCATAATACCCTGTGCAGGGACCACTGTAGAGCATAATACCCTGTGCAGGGGCCACTCTGGAGCATAATACCCTGTGCAGGGGCCACTATAGAGCATAATACAAGTGCAGGGGCCACTATGGAGCATAATACCAGTGCAAGGGCCACTATGGAGGATAATACCAGTGCAGGGGCCACTATGGAGCATAATACCCTGTGCAGGGGCCACTCTGGAGCATAATACCAGTGCAGGGGCCACTATGGAGCATAATACCGTGTGCTGGGGCCACTATAGAGCATAATACAAGTGCAGGGGCCACTATGGAGCATAATACCAGTGCAGGGGCCAATATGGGGCATAAAACTCTGTGCAGGAGTTGCTGCGGAACATAATACCGTGTGCAGTGGCCAATGCAGGGCATAATACCGTGAGCAGGGGCCACTATGGAGCATAATACCGTGTGCAGGGGCCGCTGAGAGGCATAATACAGTGTGCAGGGGCCGCTGAGAGGCATAATACAGTGTGCAGGGGCCGCTGCGGGCCATAACACTGTGTAATACTGTGTGCAGGGGCTGCTGTGGAACTTTATAGTGTGTGTAAATGGGGCGCTATAAACATGGGCTATGGCACCTGTTTATATTATACGCTGTCTGTTTATAGTGACCGTGTGATGTAATTGTAGCCTTGTCACATACTGTAGACATGTACAGGACGAGGCTGTAGTTACATGACATGGCCACTATGAGATGAAATACACTATGTAAACAGAGAAGCGTTCACGGCGCTTACACAGGTACCATTCAAACAGCTGATCAGTGGGGGTCCTGGGTTTTTGAGCCCCACTGATTAGTTTATTAATGACCTGGAAAACCTTTTAATTAGTTAACACCTGGGGTATTATTAATAAGGGGCACTATTTATACAGGGTACACACGGACATTATTAATATAAAGATGCACTTGGGAGTATTATTCATTATGGGGGGTTATATCATATATTTTATAATTGGGGGTAGCAGCAGGATGGGGGGCTTTGTGTAGGTGGGTTGGATGCCTGGAAAAGTGAGGAGCCAAAGATGTCTGTGTTGCAACCTTTACAGAGACAAGTCACAGCTGGAAGAAGTGGTCATGGCGGTCCAGAGGAAAGAGAAGGGAAATGTGAAGGATTAGTCAGAGACGTCACCTGTAAGTCACAAAATGTTACTGCACTGTATACACCTAAATGATAGAGGATAAATACCTGAGTGATGGGGGTCTGTCTGCTGAGACCCCCACTGAGCCTGAGAATTGGGTTTTTCCCCCCACTAGGTGGGAATTCAGCCTGACCGCAGCCATATATAGGTGTGTCACTTGGTGGATGGACGAACCCGCGTGGCTCTCATTCACTTCAATGGGAGTGCCAAAGATACCCGAAGTCCAGTACTCAGCTATCTGTGGGGCTCCTATTATAGAGAATGGGGGCCACGTGGCCTCGTCCATCCACCAAGCAGAAGATGTGTGAAGTTACTTTCATTGTTAATGCCGTGTTGTTGATCTGATACTGAAGTAATACAGGAAGAAGAATTCTTAAAACCTGTTTTATAACTTTGTGTATTGTGTATATTGTGCGACGATAACAGTGTGTGAAGCTAGTAGTATGGAAAGTCAGTTTTTTTTTTTTTTGGGGGGGGGGGGAGGGGGTGTCTTTCTATAGTCCGCCTCAGGCAGCAAAGAGGCTAGGTTCACCATTGCTTGTCTCTGTAAAGTTTGCAACACAGACATCTTTGGCTCCTCACTTTTCCAGGCATCCAACTCACGTTGTTCTCACCTATACAAAGCCCCCATCCTGCTGCTACCCCTAATTATAAAATATATGATATAACCCCAATAATGAATAATACTCCCAAGTGCATCTTTATATTAATAATGTCCGTGTGTACCCTGTATAAATAATGCCCCAGGTGTTAACTAATTAAAAGGTTTTCCAGGTCATTAATAAACTAATCAGTGGGGCTCAAAAACCCAGGACCCCTACTGATCAGCTGTTTGAATGGTACCTGTGTAAGCGCAGTGACTGCTTCTCTGTTTACATAGTGTAAACATAGCGGCCATGTAATGTAACTACAGCCTCGTCCTATACACGTCTATGTGACAAGGCTGTAATTACATCACATGGTCACTGTAAACAGACAGTGTATGATATGCAGTATACAGGCGCCATAGCCCCTGTTTATAGCTCCCTATTTGCACAAACGATAATGTTCCACAGCAGCCCCTGGACACGCTATTACGGCCCGCAGCGGCCCCTGCACACGGTATTATGCTCCACAGTGGCCCCTGCCCACGGTATTATGCTCCACAGTGGCCCCTGCACACGGTATTATGCTCCACAGTGGCCCTTGCACACGGTATTATGCTCCACAGTGGCCCCTGCACACGGTATTATGCTTCACAGTGGCCCCTGCACACGGTATTATGCTCCACAGTGGCCCCTGCACACGGTATTATGCTCCATAGTACCCCCTGCACCCGGTATTATGCTACACAGTGGCCTCTGCACCCGGTATTATGCTCCACAGTGGCCCCTGCACCCGGTATTATGCTCCACAGTGGCCCCTGCACACTGTATTATTCTCCACAGTGGCCCCTGCACACGGTATTATGCCCCATAGTGGTCCCTTCACACGGTATTATGCCCCATAGTGGCCCACTCATGAACTATTATTATACTCTGGGGTCTTTTCAAACCCCAGAGTATAATGATCGGAGACCCAGGGGAGATGACAAACATAAAAACCAGTATTAATTACCTATCCTGGCACCGGTGCACTCCCTGCAGCTTTCGGCACTGCTAATTGCGCACAGACGTCACGTGATCAGGCCGACGTCACGACCTGATGACGTCACCAGAGGGCCGAAACCTGCTGGGAGTAACACTGATCACAGTAGAGGTGAGTAACAATGATTTTTATGTTCCCTCACCTCCCCTGGGCCTCCGATTATTATACTCTGGGGTCTGAAAAGACCTCAGAGCATAATAATAGTAGTATTTGTGGCTTCCGGCCTCACTTAGCAATCCCCGCTCCTGCTAACAGCCGCCTCGCTTCCCCTTCTGCGTTCCATAGCAGAAGGCGAAGCGGAGGCGGTCACGAGTAGGCGCGGGGGTAGGTAAATAAATAGGCCATTACCTCCCGGAGTTACTCCAGCAGGTAACGGCCTATTTATAAAAAAAAAAAAAAAAAAAAGTTACCCTCCCCTATCTGCGATCCCTTAATGGAGCCGCTGCCTCCTCATCTTGTCCGCGATGTCTGTATCTCAGCGTAGGGAGTGCGATGACGTCATTGTATCGCCGTCTGCGCTGAGATGCGAACATCTTGTAAACCAGCCCAGGAGAGGCCCCACTCAGCTTTTTTTTTTTTTTTTTTTTTTAAAGCGGCCTGTCCTTTGCTGGTTTACGTTAAATAAATAGTAAAAATGCCACCCCCCAGACAGTGACGGATAGTGCTACCTGAGGCGGCCGTCTCACTTCGCCTCATTAGAGGAGCGACAATGGTCATAGGTGACGTATGTGAGGGACATCCCGGGTACTTTCCTTAGGCCACTGATTGGCCTCAGTGGACACGTGCGGTGAGGACATTCACCGAAAGAAGCCCGGGGGTTGTGAGACCAGACAGCTGTGGGAGACACCGGAGCACCAAGGACAGGTGAGTATGTTTTGGGGTTTTTTTCACCTTCCCCGGCCTCCAGGAAAAAAACTGGGGTTTCCTGGACAATCCCTTTAGCTCTCTGACCCCACACCACTATGATTCCAATGCTTATGAGCTTCTGTCTCTATTTCCTGCTCACATCTCATCACATATGAAATGCCTGCTTAGTGAATCACTGGGTACAATGGTACCCTGCCTTAGCCACTGATTGGTAAGTGGACATTTCTTGTGTATAAAGACAACACCAGGAAGTAGAGACTATCAGGGTCCTGGTAAGTGTACATACCACCCAACTTTTTGGACTGTCAAAGAGGGACAATTATAGTTTTCAGAGGGAAAGTTTAAAATTTGTTTGCATATCTATATACTGTGACAGGACCAGGGGCAAAGTGGTAGAAGGAGTACACATTTCTCCCAGGTTCTTGTCATATTCCTTATAAAAGCACCTGGAGAAGGTGTGTTCCTTGCTGGAGGGTTTTACCTAAACCCTGGTAAAAGGTCTGGCTGCTGGAGTAGGCAGAGTTGGGTGTGGCTCTACTCCATTCAGCCACTTCAGGTTTTGGGATGACTGGGGGTTAATTTCTTGTTACCTGAAGTGTGCGTATATAAGGGCAGACAGCACACAGGTATTTGGCTCTCTCTGCTCCTGGTAAACCACTGTCAGTTTAAACTGCTGTATTTTGTGTTTAGGGAGCTGTGCAGTAGGCCCAGCTCTCTCTAGTTAGATACCTGTATTGTAAGTAGTGGCCGGATGACTAGGATTTGTTTTGTATTTTTATTGTTTTGTTTTCCTTAAACCACTAATAAAATTGGTTGCGGCCAGTTGCACCATACTTGGCTGGACTGGACTCTAATTGCTGTGCCAAAAAGTGCTCGTCTATCCCTGAGCTAATCCCGTTACAATACTTAAACAGGTTTTTATAAAAATATTAGCATAAGCAATATATAAATACAGACATTTTAAAGACTGAAATGCACCGAATTATGTTATATAAGTTTAGGTCTAATATTCAGTTATTGACCATATAAATTGTTTCTGGAACAATATAGTTAAGTTTATTCATGCACATCTATTTTCAATATTATAAGGAGGTACATTTAGGCTATGGCCCCACATTGTGGAAAAGCTGTGTTTTTTGTTGCAGATTTTGCAGCATTTTTTTTTTTTTTTTTGACAAACCCAGGGAATGGTAAATATAAAAGAAGCATCTATACTTCTCCCTTCTGCTCAATTCACACCTGGCTTTGGCTCAAAAAAAACACAGTAAAATGTGCAACAAAAAAAGCAGCCTTTCTGCAATGTGGGGCCTTAGCCTAAGGCTGATTGTACACGACCATGAGTTTACCGCCGGCCGTGAATTAAAGGCACAGGCGACGCATGGGGGACATGAATGAATAGGAAGCAGGACCACGGAAGCAGGACCTCAAAATCGGACAGGAATAGGACCTGTTCCATATTTTGCGGCCCCGACTGTCAGCCCGCACATGTGACCGTCCCATTCATGGTCATGGGTACGGGCCATAAAAATGAATGGGTCAGTGTGCTATCCGGGAATAACCCGAATAGCACACTGACCGTTCACATGGTCATCTGCAAGGGGCGTTAAGGAGCAAGGAGGGACAGAAGGACTTGGGTCAACAGTAGGGACTGTCCCTCCAAAAGAGGGACACTTGGGGTGTATGAGTGTAGGAACAGCAGAAGCAGACGATAAGTGACGTTTTGTTTTTTTTGTAGCCAAAGCCAAGAGTGCCTTCAAAAGAAATGGGAAATATAAAGGAAATACTTATACTTTTCCATTATGCTAAATCCACTCCTGGCTTCAACTCAAAAAATCACAGCAAAATATGCAATTAAAAAAAAAACACAACTTTTTTTAGGAGAAGGATATGCATAACTCCAGAGAATGCCAGAGAGGTGCGTATTTAGGGTATATTCATATGTGGCAGTTTGTTGCAAAATGTTCTCCATCCCATTATTGTAAATGGGGTTTGCAAAATATGTGTACTTGCTGCAGAAACAAGTTAATTCAACACAACGGAATGGACTTTACAGTCTCAGAAATTTCTGCTTGACAATCTAGACAACAAGCACAGTTTTTGGCTCTGGGTAAACACATGTGAACAGATGTGTATTGTTCATACTATGCATTTGTGATACAGGTGCATCTCAATAAATTAGAATATTTTTGAAACGTTCATTCATTTCAGTAATTCAGTTCATAATCAGCGTCTTCCATGATTGTGTGTCCTACTGAACCAGACTGAGGGACCATTTAAAGGCTTAGGGAACCTTGGCAGGTGACACTGAATTTACAATACTGAACTTTTTTACAATATTCTAATTTTCTTAGATTTTGGTTTTCATTACCTATAATCCATAATCAAAATTTACAGAAATAAAACACTGAAATAGAACACGCTGTGTATAAAGAATCTAGAAAATATAGGAGGTCACTTTTTTAATTTAATTACTGAAAGAAATAAACATGTCAAAGATATTCTAATTTATTGAGATGCACCTGTACATCCATCAGTGTTGCCCATAACGTCATTTTTTATGCATAGATGCCATTACTCAACCTTTAGAAAAATCCTGTCTTTTGCCTCTTGCAGTGTTGCACCTGTAGTACAGCAACTTTGCTAAAACCTTTATCCTCTTCTATAAACATGTGTCCTTTGACTAACACCGAGGCACACATGTTCACAGCCTTTCTAAACAAGATTTACACTGTGTCAGTTATCTAAAGCTAGTCATACACAATCAGGGCCGATTCTGGCTTTTCTGCTGCCTGAGGCGGAAATTGAAATGGCGCTTCCCCTCTCTCCTCCAAAGTTAGAAAATTAGGCATGACTATTACCACTGCCATGCGCACCACTCAGCACCAAAGCCATCTGAATGAGATACATCACTAAGACTCTGGCGCATTGAAAGGACTGAAAGAAGCTGGGGATATACACCCAGACTCAGTGCTCAGCTTAAAGGGGTTGGCCAGGAAATGGACAAACTCTGGGGGAAGGTTGGGGACCTGGGAAGGTGTAACAGTAAAAAAAACATGCGCGCCTCTTCCTGGCACTCCAGTATCTACCACAAACCATACCATGGTCCCTGGAAACTCTGTGCCCCACATGACCACTGAAGCCAATCAGCGGTCTCTTCAGATCCCAGAGTATAATGAGCTGGGGCCCAGGAGAGGTGGTCAAACATAATAAACAATGTTATCTCCCCTGGACTCCGGCATGGCTCCCTGTTTTCTTCAGCTCTTCTGCCTGACATCAGAGACCGCTGAGACCTGTGATTGGGCCTGACGTCAGGCAGAGGAGAACAGGGAGAACCATCGAAGTCCAGGGGAGGTGAGTAACATTGTTTGTTGTGTTTGATCACCTCTCCTGGGTCTCCTCTCGTCACTATTCAGACCCCAGAGTATAATAGCAGTTTCGGACGTGTTTGGTCTGAACGAAACCTTGGGGCGAGTTTGCCCAACTAATGCCTTCAGTGCCACCCCCTCAGAGACTCAGCAATCTGCCACCTGAGGCAACATACTCATCTTGCTTCATGGCAGATGCGGCCCTGTACACAACAGATAAGAATTGGCCAAATTGCGGCCAGTCAATCAGTGGTGGCAAACCCCAAAATCTCACGTTCAGCCAAACCCGAAATTTTTGAAATAATTGTAAGGACGATCAAGTTCATCCAACCCCAGTGAACACGATGAGGCACTGGCTGCATCCAAGTTGCAGAGCCCCAGCAGTCCCAATGCCCACTGCAAGTGGTTGTGGCTTTGAATGCAGTCAGTGCCATGTTGTGTGTGCTCAGATGGCTGTTCAGTTTATAAGTATATTTAAAACATATAAATGAATGTAGGGTACAATATTAGAAGGATTTCAGAAACTGCAGTTTTGTGTAACGCTCAGATTATTTCATAACATCTAGCAAATAATGAAATGAAAATTCAATAGGATTCTGGAAAAACAAGTGTTTATTTAAAATAAAGCGAAACAATATGTGCATCATCTTGTAATATTAAGTTATGTCATTGCCATTGTTGCACTTCTGTTACTTCATTTTGGCAATGCATTAAAACTATTATCCTACAACTATTCTGCAAAGCATTACCTCTACATTAATATGAAGCTTTCACCTACAACTAAGAATCCACTATACAACTATTATACAGGGTGATATGCCTAAATATGTCTAAGGCCCCTTTCCAGTGATCTGATTTTGTCTCCATCCAGCATGGTACAATGCTGATGCCAGAACTGATTCCATGTTTTTTCCTGTGGAAGATATTTTGGCATAAGTTTCATTAGTTATAATGCTGGGAATAGTGTCAAATAATGTCATCAGTTATGTACAGTCATGGCCAAAAGTTTTGAGAATGATACAAATATTAATTTTTACAAAGTCTACTGCTTCAGTTTTTCTAATGGCAATTTGCATATACTCCAGAATGTTATAAAGAGTGATCAGCTTAACAGCAATTACTTGCAAAGTCAATATTTGCCTAGAAAATGAACTTTATCCCCCAAAACACATTTCAACATCATTGCAGCCCTGCCTTAAAAGGACCACCTAACATCGTTTCAGTGATTGCTCCATTAACACAGGTGTGGGTGTTGATGAGGACAGGGCTGGAGATCAATCTGTCATGATTAAGTAAGAATGACACCACTGGACACTTTAAAAGAAGGCTGGTGCCAGCCATCATTGTTTCTCTTCTGTTAACCATGGTTATCTCTAAAGAAACACGTGCAGTCATCATTGCACTGCACAAAAATGGCCTAACTGGGAAGAGTATTGCAGCTAGAAAGATTGCACCTCAGTCAACAATCTATCGCATCATCAAGAACTTCAAGGAGAGAGGTTCCATTGGTGCCAAAAAGGCTCCAGGGCGCCCAAGAAAGACCAGCAAGCGGCAGGACTGTCTCTTAAAAGTGTTTCAGCTGCGGGATCGGGCTACCAGCAGTGCAGAGCTTGCTGAGGAATGGCAGCAGGCAGGTGTGAGTGCATCTGCACGCACTGTGAGGCGGAGACTCTTGGAGCAAGGCCTGGTCTCAAGGAGGGCAGCAAAGAAGCCACTTCTCTCCAGAAAAAACATCAGGGACAGACTGATATTCTGCAAAAGGTACAGGGAGTGGACTGCTGAGGACTGGGGTAAAGTCATTTTCTCTGATGAATCCCCTTTTCGATTGTTTGGAACATCTGGAAAACAGCTTATTCGGAGAAGAAGAGGTGAGCGCTACCACCAGTCTTGTCTCATGCCAACTGTAAAGCATCCTGAAACCATTCATGTGTGGGGTTGCTTCTCAGCCAAGGGAATCGGCTCTCTCACAGTCTTGCCTAAAAACACAGCCATGAATAAAGAATGGTACCAGAATGTCCTCCAAGAGCAACTTCTCCCAACCGTCCAAGAGCAGTTTGGCGCTCAACAATGGCTTTTCCAGCATGATGGAGTACCTTGCCATAAAGCAAAGGTGATAACTAAATGGCTCAGGGAACAAAACATAGAGATTTTGGATCCATGGCCTGGAAACTCCCCAGATCTTAATCCCATTGAGAACTTGTGGTCAATCATCAAGAGACGGGTGGACAAACAAAAACCAACAAATTCAGACAAAATTAAAGCATTGATTCTGCAAGAATGGACTGCTATCAGTCAGGATTTGGTCCAGAAGTTGATTGAGAGCATGCCAGGGAGAATTGCAGAGGTCCTGAAGAAGAAGGGTCAACACTGCAAATATTGACTTGCTGCATTAACTCATTCTAACTGTCAATATAAGCTTCTGTTACTCATAATATGAATGCAATTATATTTTTGTATGTAATAAAAGCATCTGACAAACACACATAAAAACCAGAGGGCAGCAGATCATGTGAAAATAGAATATTTGTGTCATTGTCAAAACTTTTGGCCATGACTGTATAGCTCAGCTATATACATAAAATCATTGGTATGACAGTTGACAGTAGTAATATGCTAATATAATATGTCTGACATTAACGTCTTTACAAATTGGCCATGGAACATTTTTAGGTTTTATATGCAGTATATGGACAAAAGTATTGGGACAACTTGACATTACACCTATAACTGTCAGCGATAAAGGATCAACATTGCTGCTCAAATAGATATTTCATTGCTAAAGAAGTACACAAGTCTTTCTACCTCTTGTGCCACCCCCTCTTCGTCATAGAATGTAAGCTCTTGCAAGTAGGGCCCTTACTCCTATACTCCTATTGTGTGAATTGATTTCTTACACTGTCTCGTTTTGTCTGTACGTGAACTCTATGATTTATAAAGTGCTGCAGAATATGTTGATGCTATATAAATAAAATGTATTATTATGAATATTATTACTTGAACAAGATGAAAATATTCTTTGTTTTAGGCTAAGGCCCCATGTTGCTGAAAATCTGTTTGTTTTTGTTGCAGATTTTGCTGCGTTTTTTGACCCAAAGCCAGGAGTGGATTGAGCAGAAGGGAGAAGTATAAGAGCTTTTCTTTCATATTTTTCATTGCTTTTGTAGCAATGAGCAGCTTTTCTGCAACATGGGACCTCAGCTTAAGTTCACATGGCGGAAAATGAAGAGGAATTCCTCTTCATTTCCCACCGCCGTTTTCTGCATACAGATATAGGGCATTGGCATTGCGTCGTGGCTTTCTGCTAGGTATTGTCTCTTAGAGCAAACTGTTCTTGAACATTTGCACATTATACCTATAGGAGCTTTTATGACATCTCAATCTAGGTCCATAGGTATTTATACAGAGTTGATCCCCTCTTTGGAGCTAAAACAGCTTTCACTCTTCTGAGAAGGTTTTCTAAAAGATTTTGGAATGTGTCTGTGGGAATTTTGCCCATTCACCCACAATAGCATTTTTGAGGTCAGATACTGTTTGATGAGTGGGCATGACTTACAGTCTCCATTGTAGTGCATCTAAAAGGTGTTTGATAAGGTTGAGGCCAGGGCTCTGTTAAGTTTTTCTACACCACGCATGACAGTGCACTGAGGCATAGTAATGTTGGAACAAAAAAACCCTTTCACCAAACTGTTCCACAAAGTTGGAAGCATACAATTGTCCAAAATGTTAGTAAAAAAAGAGATGGACCGCACATCCTAGTATTATACATTCACCTAGGCTTCTCAGCAAAATCTACAAAAATGAAAATGAGGTTCTTAATATACACTTTGATCAAGGTCTATAAGCCCACTAACCATTTCACAGTGACCTCTGTGAAGTGGGTTCCTACTCTAAAGGGTGCAACACTGTACAGCACCACCACTGCAACACAACACCCACAGGGGGAATGACCCAAAAGCACTGCTGTTGGATTGCTGGGTCGCTCCTCCTGTGAGTGTTATGCTGCAGTGGTGGCAGTTGCTGTGCTGCGCAGCACCCTGTATAATAGGGACCCACTATACAGGTGTCACCATGAAGCATCTAGTGGACTTAAATACCTTGATCAGAATTTTTCTTATGGCCTATCCTGGACAGATGGACCCTGAATAAATCAGCTACTGTATAAGGGCCTCTTCTGACTCCTGTACTACAGTATGGAGCTGGAAGCAGTTGGATCCATGCCTTGTCTAGTGGCCGGAGTGCCATCTCTGGAGCGCAACTCTCTTTAACTTCAAATGTAAAACAACCCATAGCATTCTCCCTCCTTCACCAAACTTGGCACAATGCCACACAGTTGTTACAGTTGGCAGAATGCACTTAGACAGTAATATTTTCCAGGCATTTGCCAAACCAAAAGTTCCTCATGAGGCTGTCAGAGAAGTGTGAATTGTCACTTCACAGAACATTTTTCTCCCTTCAGAGTCCAGTAGTGGTATGCTTTGCACGTCTCCATCCAGTGTTTGGCATTATGCTTGACAATGCAAACCCATGCCATGAGGCTCCCAATGCACAGTTTGTGTGCTGATCTCAAGGACAGATGAGGTCTGGATCTCTGCAGTTATTGAATCATCAGACCTTTAGGCTACAGCCCCATGTTGCAGAAACGCAGCCTTTTTTTGTTGCAGATTTTGGTGCGGTTTTTTTGCCAAAGCCAGGAGTGGATTTAGCAGCAGGTAGAAGTATAAGAACTTCCTATATATTTCCCATTCCTTTTGTAGCCATTTTTGGCTTTGGCTCAAAAAACTGCAGCAAAATCTGCAACAAAAAAAGCTGCGTTTCCGCAACGTGGGGCCTTAGCCTTAGAGACTTTTATCTACCACGCTGTAATTCAGTGAGCTCTCAATAACAAGCTTTGATTTTTTTTTACCACACTGTTGTGTGAAGTATAACATGCACTACTATGGGTCCGTGTTATGTCTGTGTACAATTTGTGGTGCACACAGAAAGCACACAGGCCAAAAATACGGTGGTATGAATATGGCCTTAGTGTGGGTTACCTACCAAAGAATGTGAGTTTTACTGATTCTGTTCTGATTCATCTGCATTAGGTGGGGCTATAGCTCAGTGCTCACTATGTATGATCTTACCTAAGTAACACTAGAATATCTTTAAAGTTCTTAGCACAGAATTGCAAATCTTCATTAAAGGGGTTGTCCAGGAATTGGACCAACCTGTGTGGAGGCTGGGGGAGGTGTAAAATAATAAAGCATACTCACTTGTTCCTGGTGCTCTGGTGCCCATTTGGTTTCTCGCCGGGGGCTAGATGCTGTAAGTCCCGTATCCCATGTGACCACTGAGACCAGTTAGTGGCCTCCGTGGTCACTAGAATGGGGATGGTGATGTCATCAGTGACTGATGAGGCCACTGGGTGTAGGACTTCTGACATACAGGTGAGTATGCTTTTTTTATTTTATTTATTTTATTTTACACCTCCCATGGCCTCCACAGGGATTGGTCCAATTCTTACACAACCCCTTTAAGAATTAATTTTCTGTCATGGACCAAAACATCCTAAGGACAACTGATCTTTTGCAAAGATGAAAGATCTTCCTCTACAATTGGGGTGTGTTTCAAAGAAAGTTCTCAAAACGTTTCTAGAAAGATTGCTTGTCCTTGTCCTTCAGTGTAACTAAACGTGTGGCCAATATGGACTAAAATGTGTGTGGCTGTGTCTGGGATACAATCACTCAATAGTTCAACTATCAATCTACTTCTGTCTAATATGTATTTCCACTCTAAACTTATACATAGGTTTGAGCGAGGGGGATGGCTAATGGGACATAGAGAAGATGGATGTCTTAATGTATTTCTTACAATGACTGCAATTTGAGATTGATTTGAGAGGAATTGCAGTTTTCTATTTTTCTTTCTTGTGTTTTTTTCTACGTGTTTCTTTATCTGTAGCTAATTGACAACTTTAACAGTAATAACTTACACAGCCCATTAAACTACAACAAACAATGAGCATTTTTCACATTAAGAATTGACAAGGTTTGGCAGAGATGTACTGTACTGTAATTGTTTTTCCTTAACTGACTGAGTAAAAACCTTCTTAGTTACCTAGATTATAGATACTTTGCTCTTTATATAATTTCAATAAGTTATATTTCAATAAGTTTACAATAAAGTTTTAAACATTACAAAGAGTCAATAAGAGAAAACTGCACATACCATATCAAGAAAGGTTATAAAAGAAGGAAGGAAGAAAACAGCTACCCCTTCCTCACTAGTCACGCCCCACCTCAATTATCCAAATGCTTCTTCCATAGGGGCCAGAACTTATTAACCTTCACAATCTTATCTGTCAGGATCAGAGGCATAGTTAGGGGTTCAGCACAGGGGGCGGAGGCAAACATTTCCAAGTGGGCCCCCAAGATTACCACCATACAGTGACCATATAGTAGTATATAGCGGCTGTACACAGGGCTCTGCAGACCATTTGAGTGAATACTGCACAGGAAAAACTTAGTTGCTTACAGGCGACGTCACTGACTATAATCATTCACATTTCCTATCTCTTTCATCTGAACCGCCACAAACACTTCTGCCAGCTGTGACTAGTCTCTATAAAGTTTGCAAACAGACATCTTTGGCTTCTCACTTTTCCAGGCACCTAACACACATTGTCTCCATCCTGCTACTACCCCCAATTATAAAATATACTATATACAAATCCCCTGGAACTGAATAATACCTCCTATGTGCATCTGTAGGTTAATAGTACTTCCTGAGTTCCCCCTTAAATTAGTAGAGCCCAGTGTGCTTCAATACATCTTGTGCCTTTAAAATAATAGCGCAAGTAATTTAATAATGCTCTCTAATTAATAATGCCCACACAGTGGCAAAAGTGCGGCTGCCGCAGGGCGCCCTGGACTTTAGGTGGCCCAGCGGGCCCCTGATGCCTTTTTTTTTTAATAAGCGTTACCTGCTGGAGTAACCTTATTTACCAATCCTTGTTACTGCTCACGGCCCACCTCCGCTTCGGAAGCACGAGCGGGGATCAGTAAGTGTGGCCGCGGCAAGAGTATTTGTTGGACGAACCCCAACAAATACTGTTATTATTATACTCTGGGGTGTTTTCAGACCCTGGAATATAATGATCGGAGGCCCAAGAGAGGTATGAAAACATAAAAACCGCTATAAAACTGCTCTGGCGTGACTCCCTGCAATCTTCAGGCCTCTTTAGTGACATCCCAGACAAAACTTCATCTGTCATGAGATATCTAATTTATCCAAACTTCTTAACCCCTTCACACAAAATCATGCATAACACAGCCAGCACCCACCGCTAACAGCTGCGATCGGTGCCAACACCGATTGCAGATGTTAACACTTTAGATGCTGCGGTGAAACGTGAGCACGGCATCTAAAGTGTGCAGCCGCCACAAGCACCGCCATCTTTCGACGATCGCCGCCCTCCTGAACGTCATCGGAGGGCAGTGATCGGTTGTTATGGCAGCCTATTGAAGGCGCCCAGGCTTGTCATTACATTAGATCTATTACATGATGCCAGAGGCATCGTATAATAGAAGGGAATGAATTTCGATATACATTGCAATACATTAGTATTGCAGTGTATAGTATGAGCGAACAGACCCCCTAGGGTTCAAGGGGTCTGATCATAAAAGTAAAAGGAAAAAAAAAGTTTTTTAAAGTATGAAAAAAAACACAAAAAATATAAAAGTTCAAATCACCCCCCCTTTCCCTAGATCACATATAAAAGTAAATAAACAAAAGTAAACAGAAACACTTTAGGTGTCCCCACACTCCAAAATGTCCGAACTATTAAAATATTTCTCCCATACGGTGAACGGCATAGCGGGGAAAAAAAATCAAAATGGCCAAATGGCTGTTTTTTTAACTTTTTGTCTCCTATAAAAAATGGAATAAAAAATGATGAAACCATTAGACCTTCCCCAAAATGATATCACTAAATATGCCATCTTGTCCCGCATAAAAAGACACCATACCCAGCTCCATACACATAAATATATAAAAGTTACAGGTTTCACAATATGGCGACACAAAAATGTTTTTGTATTTTGCAAAGTTTTTAATTTTTTAAAAGGTATCAAAACATCCCAAATAGTATATAAATTTGGTATAGCTACGATTGTACTAACCCACAGAATACAGGTAACTGGTCATTTTTACCATATACTGAATGCCGTAAAAATTAAACCCAAAAGAAATTGGCGTAAATGCGTTTTATTTCCAATTCCATCTCATTCAGAATTTTTTTTTCCAGCTTTCCAGTACATTGTACAGGATATTGAAGGGTGCCATTACAAGGTACAATTAGTCCCGCAAACAATAAGCCATTATATGACTCTTTGAACTGAAAAATGAAAAAGTTATGATTCTTGGAATGGGGAGAAGAAAAAATGGAAATGCAAAAACGAAAATTGGCTATGGTATGAAGGGGTTAAAGTGACACTCCAGCATTTTTGTTTTATTTTAGATGTGAAAGGTATTCATCGAAGTAGATTCAAAATATGTTATTTCTGATATCACCCATGTTTAATACTTGTGCCCATGTCTAGTTCCTGTACTCATTCAAGTTCTTATTTTCAGCAAAATATTGCTGAGGTAGTACTAAAGGGGCGTTCACACTACTGTTAGTGACCGTCAGTAGTTTCCGTTGATATTGTCCTTTACAAGATTTTAGCATCAGACACTAGCTGAACTGTCAGAAATTCGTTAAAATTTCCATTCATTTCAATGGGTTTTTATATTGTGTCCGTTTACACCTAATCCGTCAGAAGTCCGTTTTTTTTCTGCGGACAAAAAATCCTACATGCAGGAAGTGTCCATTATTTTTTAACATTGAAGTATATGGGTAACGGACTTATAATGGACAGTAATTGATAGCCATCAGTTACCGTCCGTTATTTTATGTCCGTTTTTTCTGCACATGCTCAGAAATCAGAAACAAAACAAAAAAAACGGACAGTGTTGAAAAACGGAAACTAACTGATGCTAACTGATGCTAATGTGTCCATTTTTTTTAACTGATCCATTATTTGGATCAGTTAAAAAAAACGGACACATTAACATCAGTTAGTGTCCTTAGGCAGGGTTCACACTACCGTTGGAGTCCGTTATGAAAGTGTCCGTTAAAAAAAAATAATAAAATGGACACCTATCATAACAGACATTAACGGACACTAACTGATCTTAATGTGTCCGTTTTAGTAACTGATCCAATTAATGGTTCAGTTAAAAAAACGGACACATTAGCATCAGTTAGTGTCTGTTTTTTAACACTGTCCATTTTTGTTTTTGTTTGTTTCTCCTTTCTGAGCATGCGCAGGAAAAAAAAACGGACATAAAATAACGGACAGTAACTGATGGCTATCAGTTACTGTCCGTTATAAGTCTGTTACCCATAGACTTCAATGTTAAAAAAATAACGGACACTTGCTGTCCGTCAAGAATCCGTTTTTTTCAAATGGACAAAAAGTCCGGACTTCTGATGGATTTGGTGTAAACGGACACTAACGGACACAATATAAAAACTCATTGAAATGAATGGAAATTTTAATGGATTTCTGACAGTTCAGCTAGTGTCCGATGCTAAAATCTTGTAACGGACAATAGCAACGGATACTACTGACGGTCACCAACGGTAGTGTGAACGCCCCTTAATGTCTGTTATGATAGGTGTCCGTTTTTTGTTTTTTTAACGGACACCTTCATAACGGAATCCAACAGTATTGTGAACCCTGCTTAAAATGCACCTTCCAGGATCATAGACTATGAGGATAATGTCATCAATCTGCACCATCTTCTACTGATATCACTGGGTAACATAATGGAAGCATGGAGGTTTGATTGTAAGAGAAGGGAGAACTATGGGCAATAAGTGAGAGAGCAGACTGAGAGACAGAGGAGAAGCAGGGAGGCATTTTGACAGCAGAAGTGAGGCAGAAGAACTGGGTGGCAGGATTTTGATGAATCTGATGTCACATGGTAGCTCTTACTAGTATCTCCAGGCAGCAGAGATAGACCTCATAATTGCACAACCTATGCTGGATAAAAAAGAGGTCATACTGATGTCATGCGACTTACTGAAAATAGTGCTAAACCTACAGAAACAAGGGCATATACAAACACAGTAACCATGTTCTGTGGGCAAAAAAGCCAAAACAGTACCAAAATTATGTTACCTACAGAGAAAACAGTAACAATAAAAAAAATTCATACTTTATTTAAACCAAAAATTGTTAAAAATATCCAACTATAGTAAAAGCAAATAGTACACATAGAGGGGAAACAACATCCAATGTTACATAAGGGAGCGCCCCAAAATGCGTTTCGCATGCAGCTTCGCGTTGAGGCGCTGTGTGGCAGGTCTGTATACATCTTTCTTCTTGTGTCCTCAGTGGCTATGATGTACTTTTATAACTGGGTTTAGCTTTCTGCTATATGTATAGCTGTTATTTATTGACAGCATTTCCTCCACTATATATAACTTTATATGGGGACGTTTAGAATAATTATATCTATACAGTCTCAGTGAAATAAAGTATGATTTTTTTTTTTTTAATATTACTGTGTGCCCTCTGTGGGGATAGTGAAGAAATCAGGCGATGCCTTTTAGAGGCTGAGTAACTCAGTTAGCCTCTAAAAGGTATCGCCTGATTTCTTCACTCTTCCATTACTTTCTATGGCTAACACGGTACAACATTATTCTCTGTGGGGATAGTAATTTTGGTAATGAAAAGCAGGATAAGTAAGATAATATAAGTAGACAACTATTGCTACGGAGGGGATGGTCTTTCAGATAATACAGTATATGGAGTACAAAAAAATGAAGTGTCCCTTTAAGTGTTATATTGTTTAGTGTATGTAATTGTGTTTTCTTGACCCTAGGAAGAATATTGTTTTGTGCTTATCTTAAAATCTAGGTCTATTCATGGGTAAATAAATGCGCTAATAGAAAGATAAAACCACAAGCAATACAGACTCTATAATGGGTTGTGTGTATGTTCTTAGCTGAGCTGACGTATTTGTTTGGCATTTACACACATTGTGCAGCTCTTGGAGTGTAGGAGTACATTTGTCATATATTATTAAGCACAGACACTTACAAGGTTAGATAATTGTTATAAAAAGGATATTGAGATTCAAGGTTAGCACATATTTTATTGACTGATTCATGCTAATGGCTATGCAAATCCCTTTTACTGTAATCTGAGATTGAGCTTTGACTCTGTTACAAAGAACTATTATTAGGTATTAGAAAATATTTTGAGTCAAAAATTGTATAGTTTGTAGCACAAAGGCAGAGGTTGAATGTGAGCCTTTAACTGTCTGCGTTCTTGTATTGCAATTATATTTCCTCATAATACCAACAAAATATTTGTATATCCTAATGATTATTTATAATTTATTATATTGAGCCAATAATGAATCAAAATATTTACAGAGTCCTGGTGCTCTCGTTCCTACCAAGGATGTGTGATTTTGGAACAATACCATTTTCAGCCATGCACCCATGAATTTCATCTTTTAGCATTTACAATCAATAATTATATTTATGTATATTTACTGTTTTTTTTAATATTGTAGTCCAATACTTCTTAGTCGCATGCATAAGGTGCCCTTTCCAGAAACACTGTTACTCAGCATCTCAGCCTTCTCAACCTGCAAGGCCCTATTCATACATCTGTGACTGTTTTGCAGACACAGAAACAGGAACTGTTTTAATCTTAGTTTTGTATCGACACTTATTTTGTCCATAAACATAATTGTTCATAATCTGTTTTTCAATTTTTAACCCTTTTCCAACATCTGCCGTACTATAACTTCAGATGTCGGGTCTTTAACTATAGTGGGTACTCTGTCAGGCCTCTGATGTATTATACAGTGGCCGCACTGATAGTGGGCATTAACTCTACTGATGCCTCAGTCAAACAATTTTAATAAAAAGCGATCAAAACATCAGACATTCTCCAAAATGGTATAAATAAAAAACATGTTAAAACATAACCAAAACTATATATGTAGTTTTACCGTAATCGTGCCGACCTGCACAATATAGGTAACATGTCATTTTGGCTGCATAGTGAACACCATAAAACAAAACCAATAAGAAAGTGGTGCAGTTTTTCTCTAATTTCAGCCCACTCTGAATTTTTTTCCAGTTTCCCAGTACATTGTACGGAATATTAAATGGTACTATTAGAAAGTACAATTGTCCCAAAAGATATAAGCCCTTATATAGCTCTGTGAATAGAAAAATAAAAAAGTTATGGCTTTTGGAAGCATGGGAGTAAAAAAATTAAAAATTGCTGTGGAAGGGAGGGGTTAACAAAGAATTTTTAATGCATTGGAACTATGAAAAATAGCATGTATACAGATGGCATCTGTGTGCTGCCCATGATTTTCACAAACGCATATACTTCACTGGTTATGTAAAATGAACCAAAGTACAGCATAACCCTTCTTTTTTTTTTCATGCAGCAATGATCCATGATAAGAAACAGCATCTAAATACACCCATTGAAATCAATGGAACCGTGTTCTGTCTGTGAAGAATGTGGATAGCACATATCCATAATTCAGGGACATGTGAATAAGGCCTTGTTCAGAGGTTTTATCTTTGTGGAGAAGTGGGCGTTGTTTTTTGTCCTTAAAAATTGGTTAATGGATTTTTTTTGTAGGTATTCTGTCCCCATTGAATCAATTTATACCTGTGAACACAGTCTACTGATTTTCTTTGTACTTTTGCCTTCTCCATGTATATTTTTGCATTTTAACCCTCTGTTGCTAAAAGCTTAGCTGAAGGTTTTGGAGAAAAAAAAATTGACATGTGAATCTCAACTAAATCGCCCTTTAGAAATGATTTAATATTAAACAAATACAACTGAATGTGAAATAAAAGTGACATGGAGACTTTCTATTTGACAAATTGGCAACACTCACCCTCTGTTCCAGACATTATTTCTAAAATGAATGGGAAACACTATAAATATCAGACGCACATAAAAATCATAATATCTAAATACAATTGAAAGATACTTAAGTAGAATGTACTTGTCTGTAAAAATACACACAATTTTTCCCCATGAAATTACATATTTCCAATCTCACAGATCCAGTACTTGGCAAGAAAACAGCAATCTGTTTAGACATAAGTATGTAAAGTAGCTAGAGGTGGTAATTTAATCAGGAAAGGATATATTTCAATGTTTCCCTCATCTTCCAGGCATTAGCACTTTAAATTCATAATATTGGTTTGACAGATGCAGCCTAGAGGACTTAAAAAATGAAATCTAGAAAGTGAAGACTGCTGGAGGATATATGTTGAAGTTGAGAGATTTAAATGGTATAACCGATGCAGAAAGAATGGAATATATAGCTTTGCTCATTGCTTTCTGGACTTGGAGATTTTGTATAATGTAAATGTCGTGTATTTTAATTGTGGCTTTGCTCAAGTGCAGTAGGGTTATAACTTTGTTGAACTGAGGAGACTAGTCGAACGCCAAAAATTATATTTTATGCATTAATAGGAATATCCAATTTGCAATCCATATAAAATAGGATTTAGGATAAAATATATGTCATATTGTTCTCAGCTGCATGTTTAGGCAGAGAATCCCAATATTTGCAGTCAAAAGATGAGCACAAGGAACTCATTATTTTCTGGAGTTCAGATATGGTAGGACTGAGTTTGTCAATGCAGCAGAGCAGAGTTTGTCAGTTACTATGTCTCATAACAATATGTTGTGAGATCTTAAAGAGTTTTCAATAAAAGATCAGTGGGTGTCTGACACCCTGTACACCCATTATTATTTGTCTAAAGGGGTGCTGGTGCTTGTGTGAGTGTTGTGACCTCTTCAATATAATTATACCGCACAGCCACTTTCTATCAGACCGTGTGTAATGTAATAGAAGTGAATGGGAGAGGCTGTAAACACATGCCACTGCCACTATGAATCAGATGGCATACACTGTAAACAGGTTAGAGGTCAAGGTGCTTGTACAAGCGTTGTGGCCCCTTCAAACATTTGATCATTGGAGGTATGAAGCACTTTATTGATGACCTAACCTGAGGATACACAGCTATATAATATGTCCATATTATAGGGACTGTGTTACAGCTACAAATTCCATCCCGACTGAGGGTCTAATGACTTGAACCAGAAATTGCCAGTTAACTGATATATAGAATGTTTGTTCACATAAACATTAGAATATTGGATCTGCCTGAATGAACACTTTACACAACTTTATTAAATAAACCAGCTGCGACAATGTCCTTCTTATAAGTTAGGCTTCCAGATCAGGATATGGGAAAAGGGTCATATTATATTATATTGTGACAGTGATACATGTTATATTGATATGATACATATTATATTGTGACAGTGATTCTTTATTCCTATTGCCCTGCTGCATGTATAAAGAACATCCAACTGTCTCATATAATCAGATATGGCCATATTGGGAAGTGACAATGGCCGTGCAAAAACAAATGATTAGATGGTTATATCGATGGTCTCTCATTCCCCTTAATCTACAGTATCTCTGATGTACCCCTTGCAATGATATATCAGAGGGGAAACACATTAGGTGTGTTTATGTTCTATGTCTAGTCAAGACAAGGATATCTGATTATATGAGAGAGGTGGCTGGTTTTTTATCCCTATTACCCAGCTGCATTGTCACAATAATATGACTTTATTCTCTCTCTTCCCATATCCTGGTGTTGAAGCCTGACCTATAAGAAGGACATTGTTGCGGCTGGTATAGCCCCATTTGAATAGTTTATTTAATAAAGTTGTTTTAAGTGTTTATTCAGGCAGATCCAATATTCTAGTGACCTAAACTAGCAGCATCATAGAGATATATAATACTCATCTGAATCAAACCCTAGATATGTATGTAATAACTGATGGACAAGAGTTAAAGGTATGATATTGTTATTTAAGAATGTAAAAAACAGATGATTCTAGATGTGGAAGGGTATGTATTCAATGCAGTACATTAAATAATTCATTGAGCTATTCCATGTGAGTTATTTTAGGTAACGTTGTTGTCTAGGTCAAAATATTCATATAATATGCCAGTGAAGTTGATCCCATTATCCTAAACACCCCTGCATTCTCACCCCACCAGTAATAATCCAGGAAATGGAGATATGTAGACTTTGTTTCACTGGGCCTTCATACTGGAGAAATGTTATCACCACAGGTTTTCTTTCCATGACTAACCAGGTTAGGCTACGATTTTTGTAGTCCTCCAGAGGAAGGACCCTGTTTTGAGTGGGATGCTGAGTTTTATTGCAGTCACACACAAATTTATGTAGGCTTGAGTTAAGTAAAGAAAAATTTGGAAAATTGCTATAAGTTTCCTTTATTTCACACTGAATAATAATGCTCAAATTACAAATTCATCTTATCAAGTGATCCGCATGGATAGGAGCATCTGATGCACAATACAGAAACAATTCTGATTATTACCTTTGCAAATGAAAACCGGGGCCGCTTTTATGAAGTCATGCTTGGAATTCCAACATATTCAATTATTTCTGTTTGATAATGAAAAGGAAAATTACAACGCATTAAAAAATTAAAAAGTGGCAGTGGGTTCATGTTGCTTCAGGATTTATTAGCGGTGTAATTAGTACTTTTGTCATGAGCTTAACAAAAAAAAACAGCTACCGGTTAATTTCCTTCTTATACAAAAATAATTAAATTGACGGGCCAATAAGCACCGATTAGTAGAAATACCTCAACATTAATGACATGGATAGTGATATCTGGAAATGAGAGCATATGGTTATATTCCAAAGTGTTATGCAACATAATACTAAGCTCAGTATAGAATGTATCCTATCTATATATGTATCTATCTATTTATTTAGACATAATTAACTCCACCTCATAATATTAATCAATAAATATAAGCTGGCATATGAAAACCCTAAGGGTGGGTTCTCACATGTTGGCACATTAAGGTTGAGGTGTGCCTACAATATGGCTAGCACCATGTGACACACAAGTGGGCGTGGAATTCAAATTAATTGCAGCTAAAGGCTATTAATTGCTATTGGCCGCACATTAAACTGCTATTTAGCTTTAAAAAAAATTTAATCATTCACCCCTCTGCATGCTCTTATGGGGAATTCACACACCATGGGACTGATTTCTTAAAACTGGCATTTATCAGTGCTGACGTGAGATGCCTCTTAATAATTTTGGCACATCTCGGGATGTCCATGCATCAGAATTTAAAAGCCAGGAGCTTGCATTGATTTCATTATGATCGCAAATAATGAAAAATTTGTCAGTCAATGAAGACCACTCCCTGCCTACTTTTAGCAAAAGTGGCGAATGCAGTGCAAACAGGAAAAAAATCTGAAAAGGTATCTGCAAAAATGGGCTTGTGCAAAAAAAGTGCAACATTTCTGTGGCAGAATACTGTCATAGAATCAATAATAAATTCTCCCCCGATATTTTAACAAATTTTTCTTGAAGTTTTCACTATTTTCACCATTTCTGAAATTTGTTATAAAGTGCCAAAGTCTACATACATAGCATTTTGGTATTTAGCATTTTTGTTATATTTTGGGAGTCAGTGGTGTTTTTTTCTAAAATGTAGCATGCACTAGGTCAAGGGCTGCCACCCATTACTCTCTGCCACGCAACTTCTCCCTCTGTACTGTGTGCTTTATAAAGCAGGATTGTCTGTCCCCATTTTGTCAAACTCCAGTACCTGCAGATATTGATCCTGTCTATAATATGCTGGCAGGAGGAGGACCATGTGACTTCACACATCACTCAGTATCCATTATAGTAGGGTATTGTGCTCTGCAAACTATTGCAGGCTTATTAGAGGGGGCTGAGTGACGTGTACAGTCACATGTTCCTCCACCTGGCTCCAAGGTATGAACGGGTTCAATGTCTGCAGATGCCAGAGGTTGACAGAATGGAGACAGAGCACCTCTGTCTCAGTTATAAAGAGCAACACACAGAGCTGCCCCAACATCATGCTGTCTAAAGGGGCAATAATAGGCTCCACATACCTCCCAACATTCAAAGTATAGAAAGAGAGACAGAATGTGTGGTGCGCTGTGCTCGCTGCTGTAAATTTAGCACCACCCACTTCCACTTTGAATCCGCCTATTCCCATCCATTTCTCTTTGTGCCCTCACACAACGTAATGCCCCTACAGTCACCCTAACATGATATTCCCCCACAGTATAAAGTCCCTCTCCTGGTGTGCCCACAGTATTATGTCTCCCTCCATCTGCCCCCATTTTAATGTCCCCCCCAGCTGCCCCCACAGTTTTATTTCCCCTTTCAGCTGCCCCATACTTGAATGGTCCCCTCCAGTTGCCCCCAGTTTAATGTTACCAACCAGTTGCCACCAGTTTAATGTCCCCATCCAGCTGCCCCCACAGTGTAATGTCCCCCTCCAGCTGCCCCCACAGTGTAATGTCCCCCTGAAGTTGCCTCCACAATATTATGTCCCTCCCCTCATACCAAACAAACATAAAAAACCTAATACTCACCTTTCCCTGTTCCCCAGCTGTCCTGTTTGCTGTCTATGGTTATGGTGGCTTCAGGGAGCTGCAGGTGCGATGTAAGTGATGTCACTAAATTGCTCCTATTTTTCCCGCAACACGTACAGCAGTAGAATTGAGAAACATAGAGTGAACGGCTCCCTGCTTCACCATTCTTGTATTCAGCTTGCAGATGAGTTGAACTTGGGACAATCCTCCAGCCGACGGGGACAGCAGGACAGGATCCAGAACCTGGGACTGTCCTACTGAATCCAGGCCGGTTGGGAGGCATCATACTGTGTATAGGGGCCAACAATGGGACATCATACTGTGTACAGGGGCAACAATAAGGCATCATACTGTGTATAGGGGAAACAATAAGGCATCATACTGTGTATAGGGGCAACAATAAGGCATCATACTGTGTACAGGGGGCAACAATGAGGCATCATATTGTGTAAAGGAGCCAACAAGGGGGCATCATACTGTGTATAGGAGAAACAATGGGGCATCACACTGTGTATAGGAACAACAATTGGGCATCATCCTGTGTATAGGTAGCCCGGCATTCTATGCAATATGCTGCACTATTGTGTCAATTTTTTTTTTGCCAAGTTCACACAGGTGTAATACTGAGTTAATCTACACTCTGTATTACAACTACAGGTCCTATTATTCTGAATTGTATGTAGGGGTCGACAATCTACCTCGTTCTTCATTTATTTATTTATTTAAATCTGCACACCGTACAAAGAAGGTTACTTAGCCCTGCTCTAGGTATTGTGTTTCTCAAGTGTTTGTCTGATAGACTTCTCTATGGAATTGAAAAATGACAGACAAAATACATGTACAAAATGTTACAAAATAATATAAAAATATGCAAAGAAATTACTTCAAATTCTTGACAATTTTTACAAGCATTTTAAAAACACTGAGAAAAAGTGTGAAAGTGTATGAAGCTACCCTAAAGATATGAAATTCCTCAAATAAGAAGTCCAGGTAACAAGTTTGAGGGCTATGGTCAAGACAGATCATGTAAGAGAGAGTAAATAAAATCTTTCACTTTATGTACGAAAGTTTTTGAGTACTTTAGTTAATGATATACAGCATAACCAAAGCAATCACTTCAAGGGATCTTCTGTGCACTTTGGCTTTCCAAAATAATATGCTTGCAAGTTTTTTGCAAAATTATAATAGAGATTTATACAGGGCAGCTGTGAGCTAGTAAACAATACTATGACACTTACTTGTAAGCAAGAAGATTAAAAAGAATATTCATTCCATAATTACTAGTTATTCCACACTATAAAAATATGCAACAAGCTAAAGATATAAATATACCTGTAATAACATGTAAATATAATTCCACCCTGTATTTCCAGCTGAATAAAACACAGGTTGCAGACTATTATGGCAGACTCAAAATAAAATGTTCCTTGACAGAACAGGACTACTATATCTAGATTCTCCTGGCACATTAGTAGATAGGCTTCTTTACATTGCATGGATGGTTGCTGTCCAGAAAAGTACAATGCCAACGTACAAATTATGGTGATTCATAACTGGTGTAACAAAAATAAAATTGATGCAAAAATAAAAAAAATTACTGGCTGTCAGCATGTGAGACTCAAAAATAAGACCAAGCCTGGCTTTTTCTTTAAGGCTAAGGCCCAAAGTTGCATAAAAGCTGCTTTTTGTTGTTGCAGGTTTTGGTGCATTTTTTGAGTCAAAGCCAAGAATGGCTTCAATGGGAATGAGAAATATATAGGAAGCACTTATACTGCTACTGTATCCCACCTTTGGGTAGAAAAAAACAGCAATATCTGCAACAAAAATTTTTTTCCGCAATGTGAGGCTTTAGCCTAAATGGGTTTTTCCATCTTATAAAGTGATGGCATATCGCTAGTATATCCCATTACTTTCTGACTGGTGGAGGACTGACCTCTGGGAACCCAACCAATTCTGAAAATAAAGTGGACACTGAACTAGTGTTGTGCTATATCCTCATTTAAGTTTTTCCTATACAGCAACCCCTGGCTTCATGCTGTACAGGGGAAAACAGTGGGGAGCTCATAGTACTACTCCAGTTTAGTGTCCTCTTCATTCTCAGGATTGGTGGGGGACCCAAAGGTTAGCTCCCCATCAGTCATAAAGATATGGCATCTCTAACTAATAATAAGATGTAGTAATATAAGATGGAAAATGCCTTTAGGCTGAAGCCCATGTTGCAGTAAAGCTGCTTTCTTATTGCAGATTTTACTGCATTTTTCAGCCAAAGCCAAGAGTGGCTTCAACAGCAATGAGAAATATTAAGGAAGCACGTATTTCTTCTCCCTTCTGCTAAATTCACTCCTGGATATGACTTAAAAAAAATGCTACAAAATCTGCAACAAAAAAAGCAGGCAAAAATTGTGTGTTCATCACATGACCAGGGACTGTATATCGCATGACTATGGACTGATTTTTATTCACTGCAAGTAACCTGAATGAATAACAGCAAACAGAGATATAGAATACTGTGAGGAATTGATATATAAAGTATGCTGGAAAATTGTAGAACTTTCCATTAAACAAACAATAATATTTGTCTCTGGTCTAAAACTGGACAACCCCTTTAAGGGGTCATATGTGTTGGCCAGCTGTACAATGTTAAAGTTTGTGCTCTCTGTGTTTATTGTTGCTGTATGAAGTCTTTATTTGTAGAATGTCACTCATTCTTTTCCATTTTAAAAGTAAACAAACGCTACTGAAGAAAACTTTTGTCTTGTTTCTTTCATTAGACTGAATGCAGAAAGAGGATGCTCCATTTGCATCAGGGACAAGAATCTCTCACATTGAGGAGAGCACCAGTAAAGGTGTGTAGAGATTTTAATTGCCTTTTGCCCTCTACTTAGCATCTACATATCACAAGGCATTATGGGAAAGGAGCTGGGGAGCTCATGCGCCCTCTATTGGATGTAACAAATCCTCAATTTGCTTTTGACTCACCGAGCCTTGAGACAGCAAAAGGGATTTTAGCCAAGCCAATTTCACTTATCTGCATACAGCGCTGTTTCCGGATCGTTGTCCTTCATCAGTACAGAGCAAAGTGAATTGGCTGGCTTAGTGGGAGGCAATGAGTGGGTTAGGGACAAGAATCTCTCACATTGAGGAGACCAGAAAGGAAAACCCCCCCCCAACAACAAAAAAAAACAAAAAAAAGAAAGAGGGGGACCCACCCCAAAAAAACCCCCAACCCCCCAAAAAAAAAACAAACCCCACCCCCCCCCCCCCCCAAAAAATATGGGAGGCAATGAGTGGGTTAGGGACAAGAATCTCTCACATTGAGGAGAGCACCAGTAAAGGTGTGTAGAGATTTTAATTGCCTTTTGCCCTCTACTTAGCATCTACATATCACAAGGCATTATGGGAAAGGAGCTGGGGAGCTCAGGGCCCTCTATTGGATGTAACAAATCCTCAATTTGCTTTTGACTCACCGAGCCTTGAGACAGCAAAAGGGATTTTAGCCAAGCCATTTGCATCAGTCATTCTATCGCCATTTAAATCCATTGCTCTCATCCTATGACAGATGACAGCAACAGACTGCAATGACTGTCATGTGAATGTAGGCTAACTTAGTTTATTGTACTTTTTTTGTATGATATGTATAAACCCTTTTCATATTTACAGCATCATGGCATTAATGGTGCTGTAAAAAATAATAACAACATTAATTTTCTTGTCTTTAAATTCTTCTAACAGGAAGTTCCTGGGATACAAAGCAAATAAAGTCTAACAGGGGACCTGCTAATACCCTTTAATACCCATCCACTCAAATAAACATATATGAATAATTCATATATACAATATTCCAAGTATACATATATAACAGGATAGGATGGGTAAGAATAGGGCCAATTTCACACAGTCAGTAACTGGTCAGTTTCTGTATCAGTATTTGTGATCCAAAACCAGGTGTGGCTCCAAAATACAGAAGAGGCGAAATGTTTCCATTATAGCTTCACATAAGATTTTGACTTTATAATACTGATGCAAAATACTGACCAAAATACTGCTGTATGAAAAAGACATGAATATTAGACTCAGTCTCTAGTATATATCATTGCGCTACATCAAACTAACAGGAGAGGTAACTAGAAAATACATGCAAAGTTTTAATGACTATTCTAAATATGTTGCCATAAATATCCACTAAAATATTTATCTGTCCTTTACTTCTAATCATTGACCATCCTCCCTCTCTTCTCACTTCTGATTTAGTGGCCCATGCAACTTCAGGTGGTCTGAATACTACCAAGCAAACTGGATTACTAGGAGGAAATGGCAATTAAACATCAATTCCATCATATTGTTCATCAATATGTTATATCATCAGTATATTTTATGCATATCCTAAAGTTTTTACCTACATTGGCTGGTGGTAACCATGAAATGAGTATATATAGTCAACATAAGATCTAAGAATGTTGAAATGCTGGAAAGGGTTAAGGTTAAAATGTGTCCTCTTTATACCTAGGGATTATTGTCACATTATTTTCTATAAATATTCAGCATACCATATGGGTATAAAGCATTCTCCACACAGAGCCACATTCTGTTGTATATTTGCATTTATTACCATGAGGTTAGATACTAAGCTACTTCCTCTGCTGAACTGAAAAAATCAACTATGTACTGAAAAGGAGCTGGGTCTTTATCAAAAATAATATAGAATAATAACTTTAAAAAAAACAGACTATTCCTTTTTTTATAATTCATCTTAACCATTTCTTGGATGCTAGACATAGTCTTACAGAACATCCCATTATTCACCTTATTCAAGTGATCTGCTGCTTCCATGCTGGACAGAAGCTGTCTGCTTCTGGATTAGGTTGAGTGCTCAAGAGCTGTTTCCTAGGCAGAAAATCAGTAAAGCATAGCCTTTAATATGATAGCTTTGTTTGACAATGTACAAGTGGAACTCCTGCAATCTGAGAAATTCCAAGTGTTTGCAGGGTAAAGCTAGGCTTCACAAAAACTCTTCAGTAAGACTTTTTCCTCAGAGTGATCACAACATTTTCAAGCAATTAAAGGGGTTGTCTGATCTGAAAAAAATCTTCAATAAAGGTCTCAGAATGGGATTAAACAATAAAAGAAGCAATATCCACGTTACTGAACCCCCGGTACTCCCATCCTGATGCTACCCGGGGGTCCCCTGTTGTACTCTATTTCCCTGTCCTTCTTGACACATAGGAAATGCCATTTAGCAAATTACTGCTGATCCGCGTCACTGCTGCAGTCAGGGATTGGCTGAGTGTTTTTCCTGTGTCAAGAGGAACCAAGAACTAGAGAACGACAAAGAACCTGCCAACATCAGAACAGGAGCTGCAGGTACCAGGGAAGTTAATATTGCGTCCAATATTTTTTTTAACCCAAGCCCTTTATCACTTTTTTCCTGCCAATGTTGTGCAAAGAAGAAAAATGCAAATGTAAACATTGACAATTTATTTTCCATGGGATACTTTGGATTCTCTAGGAAAGAGAACATGCTAAAGCTGAAGTGACGGTTTGAATACTAAAAATCCTTTATACCAAGATGACAAAGGACTAGACTGTTACTGCAGTTTTGCAGTTTAGTAATTTGCTTTTCTCATTCTTTGCAGCAAAGTGAAGAAAATGATGTGACATCTTACAAAATGTTAGCCATTTTCATACTACACGAGAAAAGGTCATGAGGTTCAAAAGACCTTTACCCTGTTGGAAGCAGAGCAGAGGCACAGCAGGGCATATTTTTTTTTACTGTATTGTATTTCACAATGACAAAGTCTCAGTCTGTATTACAAGTACAAACTGTAAGTGATGAATGTACTGAACATAAAATCTCATCTGTGCAGTCACAGTAGTTGTTGTTGTCTACTGCAGATCTATAATATCCAACCAGGAGATTGTTATATGCTGCCCTTCTCATACTTATTAACAAATAATTGATCATCTGCAGTTTGGTAATTTCCTTTCTCATCATTAGAAAAATGAAGGCACATGTGCTATTATATTTATGTGCAGTTATTGTGTAAATGTAGGGAAATATATATGTATTACGGTATATTCCTTTTCCCATGGTCACCATCATCTTCTAAATGGAACCTGGGGTGGGAAGCAAGTATACATGCTAATAGAACCACCACACAGGTTGATGTTGGATATAAATATATACATGGAAAATCCACTATGTTATTGTGTTCAGTGTTACTAAGCAGCACCCCAGATAGATAGATAGATAAATAGTGCCCCTATTAGGCAGTGGCGAACTGTGAAGCATTCCTCAATCTCCTTCAGTGGCTTCTCTCTCCACTCTGAAGACAGTGCTCAATGACTCTCAGTACCCTGTTGCTTTTGGAAACAAAATAAAGAAATTTCTTTGAGTACAACAGTATGTGGTGTTATTTTCAACAAATTCAACCATTTCACAATGGTTCCTAACTTATCTTCAAGAAGCAGGTGGACAATGAGCACTAACATTTATATCTAGTGGTCATGCATCTTCATCTTTCCACAATGGAGAACTGTAATAAATGTAATACAGGTATCATTATCTTTTTACCATTCTATTATTTCTCTTCCCTGGCACTATTCACTGCCTCAAAAGAGTACCTCCGTTGTGTCCAGACTGAAACTGAACCAGACACAACTGATGACGTTTTTGTGCACTTTGTACACCACACCAGTATTCCATAGCTGGCCAGAAAAGCGCTACAATCTACTTTTTTTCTGTTTGATGCAGCGACATATAGCATGACACCTGAGGAAAGCAAGAGCATGGGGTACAGTCGTAGCGTAATGCGGCTTGACATGGGAGAAAGCATTAAGGACAGCTTCAATGGGTAGAGAAGGTCAGGCAGGTAATAAGGGGGTTAAGGATTTTGAAGATTCAAATAACTGATATTATTTGAAGCAATGTTTCACTGTATAATGCAGACAGGCCCGAGTGGTAACTGTCAGAGGCTGCGCAGGTGCATAATGCTGATGAAACATCCACTCACATAGCTGCAATCCATGAATGGGGGGGATGCCTAGTATTTCAAATTCACACAGATAAGACCTATATAATGTGCCAATCACTTTATTATATGTGTACAATGTTGCCTTACAACCTAGAAATTACACTTATACGATTCCATCAAGTGGGCTGCCCAACACCTATAAATGAACACCCCACAGGTGCCAGCACCACATTTTCCCTCCACTAATATAATAGAGCCTGGCTGCATTCTGCAAAAAATGAATAAAAATAAATAAATAAATGAGTTGATAACCATAAATTATTAGTAGATATAGATATATAGATACTTATTAGTAGATACTTATACTGTTATAATAGTAATACTATTAGATTTATTAATATTTGGTATTAGTAGATGTACTAATATTCCTTAATAGTTAGACCATATTATACAGTACCAGATTTTCTACAGTGGCTGATGTTGGATAATAAATCTGCCACATTTTTAGACTGTCTAGACTATCTTTAGTTTATTTTAGTTTACACCACAAATTGTGCCACAATTGTGGCACATTTTTTGGTACATAGTGGTGCATCCCTTTTCCAGTCCTATTCCGCTAAGGCACACCCCTAGGTCAGAAAGGTTGTTAAAAACATTTAAAACTATTTCAATATGTAGTGCAAGGAGTGTATGCCATTCATTTAACGTAAATTTGCACCTGAATTGTGTTACAAATATGGTTTAAGTGACTTTTTTTCTTCATTGCACCAAATGTATTTAAAGTTGTGGAAAATTTTTAGAGTCCTCTGCGCCTAATGCTCCTTTTTTCAAAACTGTCTTGCAATCTGGGCAAGGTTTACAAGGGACATAGATTAAACCCCATTTTATTATTTACAAATTTTTATAAGTTGCAAAATTGAAAAAGTGCATGTGGCAAAAAGCAGCCCATCAACTTGTAGTGTTTGACATTCTGCTGCCTGTGTATGTTGTACCAATAAAGTATTGTCAGACATAGTCCAGTGAGTGCCACTTTCTTCTTTATGGACAGTATACACTCCACTTCAAACTTTATGAACCAGTGTGAGACATTTTGATAAATTTGTCACAAAAAAACACATTAGTAAAAAAATAAGCCAAAGTGACATTAAAAAATCCCCTCATGATAAATCATCCCATTTGAGCCAGAATTCTGGCATATTCCCTTAATAAATCTGCCACACTGTATTGATTAAAACATTTATCACTAAACATAATATTTTACTAGCAAGATTCTGCTGAAAAAGTTTCATGAACTGTGCATGTGGGATATGGGAGAAGTGGAGACAACAGAACCTCAAAGCAGTCCAAATATTCCTGGGACCATGTAAAGGGGTAAGTACCCCTCACTCCCACCCATTGCCATTCCTTCCCCATCCCTTACATTTAATTCCTGGTACATGTAGTTAGATTGTGGTAGTTGTCAGTAGAGTGTCTTCTGAAGATTCTGAGGCGTAACTTAGTAATATAACTATTGAGGCTTGTTTGTGGTAGGCCTCAGTAGTTATACTGAGATTTTACTCTAGACTGCAATAAAGTAGTATTGCAGTGTATGGTACAAGCAATCTAATGAGTGCAGGATCCAAACCGCTTGGGGGTCTAAAAAAAAAAAAGTTTTTAACTCATTCCCGACATTCACTGTAATAGTACGAGCGGCCGCCATAGCGCTGTATCTCTGCTGTATTATACAGCAAAGAACACATATAAAAATACATAAATATAGTAAAATACATACACATTAGGTATTTCTGAAAACACCCAGTCTACAAACTTATAAAAATATTTTTGACATACGGTGAACGCCATAGTGAGAAAAATAGTCAAAAGAGCCAAAGTGCCATTTTTTTGCTGTTTCATCTCTCCTAAAAATTTCAATAAAAAGCGCTCAAAGCAATAGACATTCCCCAAAATGGTATAACTAAAAAGTACACCTGAATATGGCAACTCCAAGAAAATGTAAAAACTATATAAATTTGGTATTGCCAGAATCGTACTAATCCATAAAATCCACATGACGTTGTAATTTTGTCTTCAAAGTGAACACCGTAAAAACAAAGCCCATAAGAATGTTGCAGAAACTCAATTTTTATCCAGTTGTACCCCGTTCTGAATTTTTTTCATTTTCCTAGTACATTGTATAGAATAATAAATGGTACCACTACAAAGTACAATTTGTCCTGCAAACATTAATCCCTCATATGGCTCTGTGAATGGAAAAATAAAAAAGTTTTGGGCAAGGATTCAAAAAACGAAAATCAAAAAAGTCTGCAGCGGGAAGGGGTTAAAATATTAAAACAATAAAAATATATAAAAATTTAAATCACCCTCCTTTCCCTAAAATGCATATAAAAATGGCACATAGCAAATACTGCAGGTTAATATAAGAAACGTTGTGGTATATCTTATTAAGGAGATCTGTTTCCTTCACCACTTATTAAGCTGTTCTCCTGCACCTTATCTTCAGTCTGACTTCTTGTTTACATTATATCCCTCTCCGTATTTAGCCTCACACATAGACCTTTATGGAGAAGGGAGGGGTGTAGTAGGATTCTCCTAATGGCTGGTTAAATTATTTATTGCCTCATGCATGCACTCATAGCCTCTGATCTACAACCTAGCAGTGTTAAAAAAAAAACAAGGAGTAGCAATTTGTAACAGCGACAATTATTTGAGTGTCTTTTCTATTCCTCTCCCTCCTCTCTTTATACACTATAATATAGAGAATATAGAGAAAGTAACTGCCTGAAAAGTGGAGAAGAAAATATATTTCTTTTATAATATATAATACAAAGTTTCTTATATTAACCTGTACTATTAATTTATGAAAAGTTGTTTATAAGTGGAGATACGCTTTAAAGCACAAACATCACTTATAAATCACTTATAAACTAAGAACATAGCAATATAAGGCAGTTCACACAGATTCCAATGCTACCTTTCTTATTCTGCTCCAATGATAAGAAATTCAGCTTTTTATAAATATACTATAGATCCATAAGTGCTACTCGGGGTGTTCTTTCAGAGGGGTATTTACATCTGGACATTTATGGTTATATTCACGAAATATGCCATAAATGCCCCACCCCGGGTTCCGCATCTACCTCAAGAACAGTGGTTTCCTGATAGGACCCCTGTCCCGCGTCATGCAGCTGTAGTAAAGAACAAGATGACCATGTATATGCTGTATTTGCATATGCAGGAGTTCCAAAAATAGCAGATGCTGTCTGTTAAGCTATTTTTGGAACTCCTCCTGTACAAGAAAATAACCTGTTCATGTGTGGTCATCTCTCCTTTTACTACAGCTGTGAGACAGGGACCAGAGGTGAGACTCACATATATTTTGCAGTTATGGCATATTCTTTGAAAAAGGACATATGATTTGATGATGATTCACAGATGTAGCAGAGTGAACCTGAACTTCAGCAACTAGTTAAACTGCTGCAGTGTGATAGCTTATCACAGAAGACAACAAAAAAAACTATGAAAAGTCATTGGGTAAACATTTTTTGTGTCTCAGTGTTATCAGCCATTGTAAGAGGATTTTATCCAGAGTATACATATTTAGATGAAGCAGAGTTAACCTAGTTGGTTAAACTGCTACAGCATGATGTTTTATCACACAAGGCAACAAAAACCAACGAAAAATCTTTGAAAAATGTTTTTCCAATCACTTTTCCTTGGTTTTGCTGTCTTCTGTGATAAGATATCACACTGCAACAATTTAACCTATTGCAGAAGTGTGGGTTATCTCTGCTACATCTGTGTGTGTGTGTATGTGTGTGTGTATATATATATATATATATATATATATATATATATATAATGTATTTATAGCTATGTGTATGTTTCTTTACATTATAATATAATAATATATAATAATACTTAGGAATATCTTCATTTTGTATTAAGATAATTACTTGAGAGAATGACCCAATAATAAGGATAGTTCAGCCCCAAATATATTAAAAAGTCCAATCAGCTGCAACTTCCAGTACCTGCTGGAGTAGTTTTCAGTTTCTCAGATGAGCTAGCTATATTAAGGGGGCCTCTGCCCTATTGATAATTGTGGCGCATCTGTTGAGAGTGATGTTGATCTAATGATAGATAGATAGATAGATAGATAGATAGATAGATAGACAGATATTAGATGATGATAGGATGATTACTAGATAGATAGATAGATTTTAGGCAATAAATAATAATAATAATAATAATAATAATAATAATAATAGATATAAAATGGTACAGATATAAGATCATGACGAATGTGATCTGCAACATCTGCAAAT
This sequence comes from Leptodactylus fallax, assembly GCA_947044405.1. Lineage (NCBI taxonomy): Eukaryota > Metazoa > Chordata > Amphibia > Anura > Leptodactylidae > Leptodactylus > Leptodactylus fallax. Next base: position 11,979,400 of record CAMRHE010000021.1, read on the forward strand.
CTTTAACTTGAAAATTGTAAGTATCCAAGAGCCTGTTTATATTAAGAGAAGAGACTTTTGACATTAGGTGTGCAGAGAGAGGATACACAGTTTGTAAGTAATGTCAGTGATATTGCAGATAGCGAACTCAATCTGCCATGCTGTAGCAATATAGGCTAAAAACAATATGCATGGTAAGACTCCCTGCAGGTGTAAAGACGCAAGGGGACACAAGGTCGCAGCTCGTCTGCTCCCAGGTCACAGCACTGTTTGTGTCACTCATTCCGGACACATCAGTGCAGAGTGTGAACAGAACACAACCAGAGATGTCGCGGCATTCCTCTTCTCGTCACAAATAGTACAGGTACATGCACAGGAACCACAACGAATTCTCCAATACCTGATATCATACTATCATATTATATAATGCCATGTATCCTGGTCTTATGTAGTGTTCACATTCAACGATAAAAGTAGCTTCACTGTTTCTACAATATGAATATGTTTCATGTAGTTCTGTAGAAAGCATAATATTCGTTTAATTCAGATAAATACCAATTGGATTTATAGCCAGACATATCATTCTTTATAGAATATAGAAGGATCTAGATATATAAATGTGATACATACACTATATTTATATGTTTTTTATATATATATATATATATATATATATATATGTTATAATAATTAGGGATATATACATTTTATACTAAGGTAAATACTTCTGAGAATAGGCGAGTAATATAATGTTTCGGAAAGTTTGTTTCCCATCAGTTCTGCAATTAACGGCAGGGGTCGCTGCAGCGCACACACCTGGCCGCAGGTATCAGGTGCATCAGTCACCTACAAAGATGCTCTTGACTGTCCTGTCCTGCACCAGGTCTGTGCGATCTCTGCTCTCAGGGTCACTTGCTCAATTGACAGCGACTAATAGCAAGGATATCTGGCAGTAAAGTTGTAAGCAACAAATTATACAACTGTATATAGTGGAACTTTTTGTACAACGCTATCAATCTCTTTCGTTTCACAGATGGGTGGGCGGGTAGATAGATAGATGGATAAATAGATAGATAGATAGAATAATAAGTATATACATAGTAAACAGATAAAATTAACCGATAAATAGCAGATGTAAATTTTTATGTTTATTATTATTATTATTATTATTATTATTATTATTAATAAAATATCTAAACATTAGTGCCTATATTACCAGCGCTATTATTATTACAATTAATAATAATGATAATAATACTAATTGTAATAATAATTCTTACTATGCAGTCATATAAACAGATAGGAGGAGTACAGGAGTAGAAAAGTTAGACACATTTTAGGGATTAGCATGAACTGAATTGTTCCCATTTGGCTTATGTACAGTATTTCTGCCAAATAGCCTGACATCTATGAGTACAGAAGCTGACAGAGACAGAGGAGCAGACGGGTGACATGCTGCCCACTGTGCTAGACAACTTTTCTAGATAAGATCCATCGGCATTCCCGTCATGGAAATATACAAATGTATATCCATGCGTTCACATATCATTTATAAAGCATTTCCATGAATGATTTATGACTATACCCAGCTGTATATTGTGACCTGAGTGTGCTGACAACATAGTGAGCTCTACACAAAATACAGAACAATTCCCAAAACCATGCAACACGGCACCAAGGGATTCACTTCACACACCAACTCTAACACACATATATTTGCTTTATCCTATCTAACATTTCACCTGTGTTACGAGCAATCTATAGTGTGTTATATTTGTTATCTGTAGTTTTAGTTTTCCAATACGTGCTTTGAAAAGCAACTATACATATGTAAGAATATACTTTATATATATATATATATATATATATTAGTAATTATATGTGTAAATATTTTTGTTGATGTTATTATTATTAATAAGTATAATTAAATGTAATTATTGTTGTTATTTTGCCTTCTAATGATCATCCCAGCTCTTTATGATGTGTTGTACCATCATTCCCACACATCCCCTCTGAGTGGGGTAGTAGTAGTGATGATGGTGGTGATTTCTGTGCCTTTGCTTGTTGTTTTTCCCCATACATATATACATAAAAAGTGCATTTGCATAACTTCATCTTTACCTTTCTCCGATAGAGAAATGAAGGCATTGAAAGGGCATTTAGTCCATTTCTTTTCTGGCGGCTGAAGCCATTCATGCATTGTTGTGCCTTGTAGCTGGCATTCTCATGCTAATCTAGCGTGTTAAATATCTTTTTGTCCCCCTTTCAGCGTTTTGTCATTCAGTTTATCCAGTTTTGGTCAGCCATTTTATTTATTTATGCGCCTGCTCCTATTCAGGGGCTCATGTATTTTTTATTATGTTGTTTCACTGTCATGCAGTGTCAACTTAGTCTATTCAATGGGGGCTACTTGAAGGCTGGAGGGACAAAGCGTGTACACATTGCACTGCTATTCAGTGTGGCCAGCTGGATGGGCTGAAAAAACCTGCTGAAAAGAGGAGGCTGACAATGGGCACAGAACAAGTGCACAATGCTAACAGTTTTCCAAATACCACTGATTGCTTTCCTTACAATGCCCAGAAAGCAGCCGCTTCTTCAGAGCTGCACTTCAACAAACAACACTCTCACAAAACCTCCCAACCCCACGTATTGTTCCCTAACAAAACCTCCTCGACTGTCTAAACGCTCCCACTGAAGGACAGAAAGGAGCCCTTTCACCAGTGCCTTATTTCCCTGCCAGAAAGAGGAGAAAAGCAGAGGCAGGAGGGGGTGCCAGGAAGGACATTGTCAAGGAATTCATAAGATCAGTCCTTTAAGAAGAGGGGCTAACCTCCGAGCTGCACTGGGCTCCAGGAGAAAGGCCAAGGGAGAGATTAGCAAAGTTTCCAAAGAGCCAGACACTCCTGGGAAATGTATGGGATTGTGGAAATGACACAGGGACAAATACATCCCCTGTGTGTTTGAGAATGAGAAGCGCAGAATAGCATTGCCCTGGAAGGAGAGACCCCTGAAGAAAGTGGATATTCTGCATTACATATTCTACATAGAACAAATACACGGTCAGGTGCCGGTAAATTATAACTCAATAGATACCCTTACATAATCCATGCGACAATTGCTAAATAGTGTATATCAATTTCACATATATGTAGTGGATTAAACTGGTGAGAAAAGTGACCCTTAAATGACTGACAATTACAACAAACGGTTAACAAGCACCTATATTTCAAATAATGGCCCCCCCCCAAACCCCCACCTGATAGAATGGGATATTGAGGAATGTTACAAATGCCATCACAGGAGAGAGCTGGCAGATGTGCTTAGGATGGTCACTATCAAGTTCATGGGGAGAAGCAGTAAACTCCCAAGATATTCACCTGTTCAGTCTGAGAGGAGGGAGGGGGGGTCTTGGGAATATGTAAAAGCACTGTATTCTCCAGACAAGCAGCAGGAAGTTCCTTGTTGAGAAATGAGGGGCTGCTACAAAAAGCAAAGGAAAGTCTTGAAAGGATTTAATTAACCGTGTCAGGGATAATTACCCCTGGACAGCCCAAATTAGTTTTGCATAATCGCTCCCAAGCAGATGAATATTGCAAGCTCCACAAGGACTAGATTTAAGGGGATCGCTTTAATTATAGAAACAGCAGATTAAATCCCTGGAATAATAGGGCAGCTTGTATATTTTATGGAAGCCTGATATCAGAAACGAAGGCACTTTAATCTGCAACAGTGCGTCATGTAGAATATGGGACCTATTCAGATTAGTGCTGCTAATCAGTAACACAGTTATTACATATTACATTTTCAGATATATATAATAAGCCAGGACCGCTGTGTTCTTTGTGTCTTATCCCTCTGTATATTGGGTCCCTTTGAAAAAATGACAAGGATTTTCTTGGGAAGCTCTTGTGCTAACAAGATAAAGTGTCCATGGAAGTTTCTCCTCTCAGAATGTCATAGGACACCTCGCTAAGACTCAATGGCCTCTGTTCTGCTGAATCATGAATGCTTAAGATAATACAACGACTTGTTTTTTATCTCCTTTCCTATTCACGATTAAAAATGTGATAAATCTGGTTTTTGGCTCTGGATAACAATGGCTTGATTTAGATTTCCTAGTAAATCCATTCAAGAGGGAAACAAAGGCAGCCTTTAGGGGATAAGTTACACTTCACCTGGACTAAGCACGTAAGGGCAATTCAGATAAAAATCTTGTTAGTATACTCGACAAGAAATAGAAGATTTTTTACCCTTTTTCCCTATAATGGGCTTTATTTCAGCTCTTTGTTGAGCGCTTTCAATCCCTCTACACACAGTTTGTCATCTCATATTAAAGCAGACCTGGACACACACAAAACAAGACATTTGGATGAAATTGTTAAAACCATTTCTTCTTTACTTTGTATTACAGAAAGCCAAAATAAAAACTAAAAAGTACATGTTAGCCAGCTCCATTCACAAATATTAGTCAAATGTACACATTACAAAAAAAAATAATAACCCAGAACTGAAAAAGTGACTGGATGGGGCTGAATGGTCTACAGTACTGTAGCTGCTACAGAAACGGACCTTCTGGCCCAAAAAGAAACCATGGATAAGCCTGGAAATTCCAAGTTCGTCTGGGGTGAAAATTATTGGCAAACAGTTTATACTTTCTAAACAATAAATATACAATTAACAGACAAAATGTCTGCAATATAGAGAAACGAATTTAAGAGTCACATATTATAGTTTTTCTTTTCTTTCTAGAATTTAGACTTGGAATTATTAGTGAGCAGCAAGTTTTCCTTTAAAGATCTATCATCTTCAATGTACACATTTACAATCATCTTGAAGACCCTGCTTTCCCTTCCAGTGTGACAGGTTCTACTGTGCTGTAGAGTTACCAGCCATGATCTAAGTACCTACATTTCCTGAATGTTAAGGAAAGGTCAGAGCATCGTTAGTACCAGCTTGTAGATAGTTCTCCTCTAGTCATATCTAGACATAGACTTGATAACTCTTTGCACCAAGGCATGGGTAAGGTTATTTTATATGGAGGGGCAACAGATTTACCAGATCCCAGCTCCATCAAAAAGAGCTTTCTTGAGTGTCCAGCAAGTGCATGCAGGGTATGATCAGCATGTCCATTCCTGCTATCCAGTTTACAAGTGCGAAAAGAGGCAAAAGGTGACTTCTGAAATGTTCTTTGCTTGTTGGGTGACCTTATCCCAATCGATTCAGTAGTAGAGGGACTTGCATAGGACTTTGATAATACAAGCACCTCCACACTGAAAGAACATGGTTTGCACAGTGTTTGCAGTAGGGTATAGTGATCTGTGCAACTGACAGCCGTGGCATTACAACAAATGCTCACATATTTCCAGATTTTCACAGCATAAAGAGACAAATACCCAATAATGGTGCATGACAGCTAGAAATTCCGCACAAAGGACTTCCTAGGACTGAGTTCATATGTCCCACATCGAGTTACACCTGGGTGCTGAGGTGACAGTGCCCTGCCAAGGGCTGCCATGCTGTCATAATGCTGCTGCATAAGCTGTGGCAGGGTAAGGGTCCAACTGAGGTTTTCCCATGCCCGGGAATAGAATGTAGGCTAAGGGGGGCTGCAGTCCCGGACTGGGCCATCCTGTGCAGTTACATGGGATCATATAGCCGGGATTTCCAGGAGAGGGGTGAGAATGAGTGTGACCTCCACTGGCAGCCGCTGCTGCAGCTGCAGCAGCTGCCACTCCTGGGAAGGCCCCTCCACTGGACTGTGGGTAACCGAGAGACGAAGCATAGGGGAGAGAGGACGAGCTGGATGTGATCTCTGCCATCTTTGAGCTCAGGTCAAACAGGGAGTAGGGGCTAGAAGCGCTGCCAGCCGCCGCTGCAGCAGCCGCTGCCGCCGCTGCAGCAGAAGGTGGGAAGAAGACCCGCGCTGCAGCCGCTGCAGCTGCCGCTGCTGCCTTCTCCGGATTGGAGAGCAAAGAGTCTGTAAGTGCCCCGGCACCGTGTAAACCGGCGGCCTTTAGTCCTTCGTGGTCTCCAGCCAAGCTGTAAGGCATAGGAAAAGCAAACTTGTCTTTCTTTAGAAGAGTCTTGGGCTTCCTGCGGGGCCGGTACTTGTAGTCCGGGTGCTCCTTCATGTGCATGGCTCGTAGCCTCTTGGCCTCATCTATGAAGGGCCTCTTCTCTGACTCCGTCAACAGCTTCCACTCTGCTCCCAGTCTCTTGCTGATCTCTGAATTATGCATTTTGGGGTTCTCCTGGGCCATTTTCCTCCTCTGAGCTCTGGACCACACCATGAAAGCGTTCATGGGTCTCTTCACATGGTCCACCGGCTTAGACATCTCCCTCCACCTGTCTCCGTACTCCACAGCAAGTCCGGGATGCTTCTTTCCAAATGTCAGAGAGTTGAAAAGAGTACAAGTCTATCAAGGTGTCATTCTAGTGAGAAGTTGACAAGGAACACTTGTGTCTAGGTGTCCTACAGTCACTTGTGGAGCAGGAGGAAGTGTTGGCCTCGCATTTAGCACTTGCAGCAGGTAGGAGAGTAGACACCTCTGGACTGTCTGGAGAGAACCAGAGAGAAAGTTATTGCCTGAGCAGAGGCAGACAGCAGTGACAGAGTGCTGAGGAGGTCCTGGTGACTGTGTGACACTAGCTGCTGGGCTGTCCTCTGACTCCTGACAGCAGATGTGCTCCCTCCTGTACACTCAGCAGCAGCAGCAGTCAGTCAATCACAGGAACAAGTGCAATGAGATGTCAGATCCCCGGAGTCCTGTGCTGTGAGCTTCCCAGTACATCCCCTCCAGCACCCTGCCTGGCCAGGCTCAGACCCGCACACATGGCATCCTCTGCAGCGCACCCTAGTATCCGGAGCAGAGCTCAGCGCCGGGGGCACAAGTAGTAGTTGTCCAAGTTTCCTGCCTGCACCCTGCACTCCCCTCTCTGTGACTGCGAGGAAGCCAGAAAGGGATTTTTTTTGGGTAACTGAAACTGGGCGGGAGAGAAAGGTGGGTGTGTGATGGGGAAGTGTCTGGGAGGGGCTGGAGGAGCTCATTCACTGCCATGCTGCTCAGAGACCCCCTGCACCCTCACCTGTCAGCGGGCACTGCTGGGCGGCAGCAGCTTGTGTAAATAATACTAAAATATAGATAATATAGTGCAATAGTAATATAGTCTGAATGTGCGCCACTATGTACAGCATGTATATATATATATATCTATATATTGCGATTTATAGATTCATACACCCGTGTGTTACAAAGTTTCAGATCTTGGTTTACATGTGTATACTCCGCACCTTCCGACTTGCATCCACCTTCTATCGATCGCATTGGCTCTAGCCACCTGTACACACTATGCCCTGGCAGCACCCTGAATCTATGTGATGGGTGCTGCTGTAGGTCTAGCCATCTGTACACACTGTGCCCTGGCAGCACCCTGAATCTATGTGATGGGTGCCGCTGTAGGTCTAGCCATCTGTACACACTGTGCCCTGGCAGCACCCTGAATCTATGTGATGGGTGCTGCTGGAGGTCTAGCCACCTGTACACACTGTGCCCTGGCAGCACCCTGAATCTATGTGATGGGTGCTGCTGGAGGTCTAGCCACCTGTACACACTCTGCCATGGCAGCGCCCTGTGTCTATGGGATGGGTGCTGCCCAGAGGGATTCCTCATCCGTCATGCTCTTGGCACCTGCAGCACTTCACACATGTTGTGTAGACACCACGCCTGGAATGCCCTGCATTGTGCAGCTCTGTACGCAACTTCAACACCTTTCCTTTGTACGTGGGAATGTTTTTGTCTTAGCGCCATGTTTACACTTCCCTCAGATGTTATCTGGCGGCTATTAGTACCTACACATTGTTCTCTTCTGTACCTTCAACTCTTGAAAGCACAGAATATGTCACAAGTGTTTAAGTAACAAATTGACTTGACATTCAGGACGGACTAGATCGCCCTGTTCGTGGCTTGTCAGTGTCAAGGTAGCGTGCCATTGTGGTATGTGCAGTGCCTTTAACGCCTTCAGTGCTGGAGTAATCTATCTAATCTGTTCAAACTTCGTTCAGGCTGTGCCCGTGATTATTAATATGGTGGGGTTAGAGGGCTGCCATAGCTCACATATTCTGCTAGGTATTTGCTGTGTAGTCTTCAGGTAGGAATGGGCCTCACCAGAAACAAGACAAGTCAGCCATAAAATTCCACAATAGATGGTTACCAAGGATGCACTTTGCAGATCAGTTTTTCCATCGCTGTGAGGGAATTCACTTCGTACATAACTATGTATGTATGAGTTTATTTTCTGCGACTCACAACTTGGAGGGAAGCAGTGAGAGCGATCAGATGTTATTTCTAGAGGTTGCCGCTTATAAGGTGCCGATATCTTATTGGTGTATGGTTTCTGTCAGTCCCTATACATAGAATACTTTCATATCCATTTGGAAAAAGTGTGCTAAGCTTATTTGATTTGACCTAGAATAGAATACTGTGCTTTTTATGAAAAAAGATCTTATCTGTGTATCTGTCTGTATGAATTAAATAGAATGTTCATCACCATCATCACATCACCTTTTCCAGTTTGTATTTTATATATATATATATATATATATATATATATATGTATAATTAACTGCAGTATTCTACAAGTTACATTACCAATGAAGAGACCAATATGTGTATAAATATATATTTAAAGGTTAATATGAAGTTTTACTTTTGGTATATGGAAAATGAGAGTCATTAAGGGCAAATGGTACCTGCAGAAGATCAGAGAAGGGAGTGGAGGGAGAAGTCTGCAACATGAATTCAAATACACAGGAAAAGGTATGTAACTGACAATCCATTGTTACTGCTACCTGGGATTACACAAATCTATTCTCTAACAGGTTTTATGAGAGCAGAAAATGGGTTATGTACCACTATAAATACAATGTGCTTTTATTTTGTATACATAACATTGTTCTAACAAAATGGAGATAAATAAATCCCTAAATTATTTTATCTATCTATCTTAGGATCTGTCATTTTTCTCACATTACTCTCTCTCACATCTGTTTCCGTCATACCTCTATATGACATTTCTATATAATATTTAACAATATCTACTTAGCTTCTATCAAGGCTATGTGTGCTATTATTAAGTCTATTAGGTTTTTTATACTATTCTTCAAGGTGTGATTCAAACTACACATCTAAATTGCTACTCTAGAGTGTAAGTGAAAGTTTTATTTTTCACCAGATAAAATGTATGCCTGTCTGTCTATCTATGTATCATATTGGTACAAATATATCAACTGACAAACTAGGTACAATATGTATAATACATATAATACATATGCAAATATTTACAAATAACCTCTACACTTGTGTTTAATATATATAAATTGGTCAAAATAAACAAATATATAATTTTGTAACTGATATGTTCATAGAGGAAAGTTATATTTAATATTTAACAAGACAACATATGACAAAACATTCTAATTAAATATGTAAAAAGAGATCAGTTCTGTCATTTGACTGTAGTCGTACAGTTCCTCACTCAATCTGCCTGTAAATTCTCCAAACCTTAAAATGCTGCATCCTTAGAGACAAGCTAAGAACAAACAGAACCTTCTAGCATTATATGCATTTCTTGGGAGGCTCATAGCCACTAATCAGGGGGCAATTTCTAGAGAATAAACAGTACAAGAGCAATGGTTACAGTCTGATAACAATCTTCAGCTAATCATTGTGAATGACTGAAAAGCTGCCTCACAAGCCCAGCAGACTTATCAACAGGCTGTATTTGTAATCCACTCTGTGTTTTTATCACTTTGTTTGTGCTCTAAAAGCGTATCCATACACTACCTAAGTAGCTGACATTTTCCTTTGTGTAGCCATCAGCCACCAATACCACATCATATTCAGCTGTCAAAAGTTGCCAGGCACTAATGCCATAAAGCTGTTACAGAGTACTGTCCTGTTTGTTGTATGCTTGGCCTGTGTGTTTGTGTGTGTTTGTATTGCTTATCAACACAATCTCTGTGTAAACTGCTAGAAAACAAGAAAAGCTTGTTCATAGTGAGGATGATTATATAACTCATCCCTTGGAATTCTAATTACTTATCTGTATACGCTCATTTGCATGCTTGTAAAAAGTTAGAGTATCTATTGTTCCCTGTAAATAATAACAGGCTGCCTTTAAGTATGTCACTTGTGAAGTCAATTCTAGGGTACTAAACAATTGCACCATACCACAATATTCATAAGGAATTAGAAATTGTTTGTAAATATGTCTAGACTATTTCTTTGTGCTTATGGATAATAGAACTTGAAATCCGATAAGATAATGGCTCCCACATAAAATATGAATTAGTTCTATAACCCATTCTGTCTTTACCCCCCTTTCTTCAAAGATCATAAGCTCTTGTGGGAAGTGCCCTCTATCTAGCTGTACCAGTTAATCACAATGTTAGTCTATTGTACTTGTTTTTGTGTATTTTGTATTATGTATGTAAACCTTCTTCAAATGTAAAGCACCATGGAACAAATGGTTCTCTAAAAAATATATAAAAATATGTTTGTATTGTAAATTTCTAGGTGTATATACTATTACTGTATAGATGGCATTCATTGTTGTAGAATGTACTGTTTTCAATTAAGCAGAGGCTGAGGGACCATTTACACAGATAAATGGCAGATAATCTGTCCATAATGAGTGCCAATTGAAAATGTACCAAGTCAGTTGGTGCTTGTTTATTATTTTTACAATTGTCAAGGATTTTTTTATATCAATAATTCTTCGTACAAAAGTTAATTTCCCTGCAGTTTCCAATAGTAACAGCAGCAAATATGGTGTTTTATCAATTATTTTTATGTCTCCATAAAAGATACAATCAACGATAAATGATGTTGTTTGATCACCGATATGCTTACATTGGACTATGATTAGGAATGAATGTTGGACTAGTTATCACCACATGTAAATAGATGTTTAGACTAGGCTGATGTATAATGACTTATTCACACGCCTGCATTTCACGTAGCAGGTCGTTCACATTTTTCAATGACGATACAGAAGCATCCATTCATTTCAAAGTCATCATACGTAGGTTTGTTTTTCTTCGTGGGACTGTGGGTCCGTAAAAAAAAAAAATGTGTGCCTGGCCATATTTTGTCCCAGATGCGGATGCATTAAAGATGCATTACACCAATGCAAGTCTATGTGTTAAAAAAAGGATATTTAACGGAGGAATAAAAGTTACATTTTATTTTTTGAGTGTGAGTCCAGAGCTTCAATATCCGGTTGCACCTGATATCCACTGGGCAGAAAATTACCAAGAATGTGGTGAGCTGAGTATCAATTTGTAGATTGAGAGTCATGTACTGTCTATGATTATCCTGACATCACACAGTGGCAAAATGTGGACGGGTGAATAAGACCTAACAATTGTGTCTGAGCATATATTTTCCATGTTGAGCACAACTGAAGAAAAAGTTGTACATCTGCATTCAGAAGTTTTACAGAGACACATTGGGGAAAATGTATTAAGACTGGGCTGATACAGTATTATAATATATGATTAGCTTGATCATCGCTATATGTAAAACAATGGTAACAATGGCCTATTGCTGTTTGGCAGCATTGTTGAGCAACTTGTGCAGTTCTCATTACAAGAAGGATATATGGGCCCTTTGTAGATTGTGTACTTGATGATAATGGAGTGCTAGCCATAGAGTACTTAAAGGGATTGTCTGGGATTAGAAAAATAAGCAGCTTTCATCCAACAATGGCACCAAATATGTCCACAGGTTATGTTTGGTATTGCATCCCAAACGCATTATCAGTGGAGTTAGGCAGAAAGCCAAGGCACAATCGCATGGATTGGTGTGGTATTGTTTTTGGAGGAAAGCATCCGCATTTTCTAATCCTAGACAACCCCTTTAATTCATATCCATTCATAAATGTTCTCACTGGTGCAATCTAAATAGTTATATACTGTATATATGTATATGTTACTTTAAGAATTGGTAATGTATTGTTACATTAATTTAAATAAGTGATACAATGCATTCTTAAATTCACACAGGACTATAGTTACAGTTCTACAAGTTGGGTTACCAATAATATATATGTACCAGTTCTATACTGCAAACATAAATAGCACCACTTTACCACATACATAAATCATAAAGCTATATTGCACATAGAATATTGTGTTGCAATATCCCATACATACATAGTACTGCTATATTGCATACATATATAGTATTGCTATATGATACATACACAGATGTACACCTACAATACACACACATATATGTACACTTTATACTCACAAATAACAACACACACACACTATATATATATGTATACTGTATAGATATATATTAATACACATTACATACACATACATATACATTACACACATACATACACAAATTAGACTACCATATATACACAGTACATTTACAAACACAGTTTCATACAGATTAACACACATTACATACATATACCTACACCACACACACTGTTCAGACACATGCATATGCATAACACACATGCATACTGTACACATTACATACATATCGTATAATTACACTCATTACAAATCCTTAAAGGGGTTGTCCAGTTTCAGACCAATATTAATAGAGAAATAGTAGGATAGGAGATAACTTCATGATCAGTGGGGGTTTGATTGCTGGGATACGAACCAATCCTGAGAATAGGGCTCTGGATACATGTCCTGATGGAGCAGCAAGGCTATTATGAGCCCTGCCACTCCATTCATACTCTAGAGAAGTGCCAGAGTTAGGTGAGTGCTGTACTTAGCTATCTCCAGTGCTCCCATAGAGAACCACTAGAGCTGAAGGGCACATACTTGGCTTGTAGCTGCATCAGGACAGGAGGACTAGACCTCAGTTTTTGGGAACAATTGGGGGTCCCAGCAGTTGGACCCCCCACTGATCATGACGTTATCCCCTATCCTATTGTTTGGATATAACTTCAAAACTTTGTGCAACCCCTTAAATTTTGTTTTTGTTGTATGAAATGTATGTATAGTATGAGTACACCCTAGTACACACACATAGTAACACAGAAAAAATGCAGAGAATGAAAAGAAATCTATTCACATGAGAAAACAGATCTGTCTGTCTTTCTAGGGGGAAAAAGGAAAATGATTATAGCAATACAAATAATATATCTATAAGCATTTACATAAAATACTCATGTTTATTGTCAATAATTGTATCAGCTTCTTTGTTAGGTATTATAAAATGTTTCACATATGTCAAATATGTGAAAACTGCATATTAACAGTCATTTCAAGGTCTAATAAATGTAAAGAGTTAAATCTCATGCAAAAAGAATGATTAAAATGTTCTAATATCAATAAGTTTGACTACAGTCTAGCCCTGGGGAATGGTAATATACATTAGATTTTAATGCAGAAATTATTTATTTGATCAAGAGCGCTGCCGTAACACAGTATTAGAAATGATGATGTTAGAATTGAGTTCTGTATAATTTTCCACCACTTTTTTCCATTTACCTTCTACTAATATATATTGTAACATTAATAGACTATATTACCATAGTGAATTATGAAAATGTATTGGAATTAATTTGGTTTCTTCACTTTGTGCAATTGATAGCAGAATACAGTAGATTATTATGTATTTTCATAAATACAGGACTATTTCCTTTCATCTGCCCCTACATCATCGTTACAATGGAAATGTAATACATGGCACAGTAAGCCTAATCATGTAATGACAAAGCACTGAAATAAGCTCTTAGTTATTCAGATATAGGACATTTAGCACATAACAAGTCATACTAGTAATAGCTAATGCCTCTTATGATGACAAAAGTCCTATATGATACTTTACAGGTCTTGTACCATTCAGTCTGCACAAGAAAAAAATGACCATTTGTCATTCAATTGCTGACATTTTCTTTCTGTTGATAGATAGTTGTGTGTATATAAAGGCTAGACACTTGACAAAATCTCCCATTATAACAGTAAATTAAAGTGTTATGCAAATGCATAGAGAGAGAGAGAAAGAAGAAAGAAAGAAAGAAAGAAAGAAAGAAAGAAAGAAAGAAAGAAAGAAAGAAAAAAAAGACTATCATATAGAAAAGGGTGAACATCCAAGGGTCCCAGCCAAGAACATATTTACAGTAAAATGAGTGTGTCTATAAGGTTATGTTTTTTTGACGTGTTAATTATAAACAAAATATCTAGAAATAAAATTCTGTCTACTCTGAGTCCATACTGATGTGATTGCCAGATGGTCATGATGGTCGTGCATTTCTAATAATAAGCTAGCCTGATATACAGACATATACTAATATCTTCATAAGGACACAGTACAACATCGTTGCACACACTAGGAAAAAATATATTGTATGTTTCATCTATCACATTTTATAATGTAATTACCAACATAAATAACTAATAGTAATAGACTACCAATATTTGTAGTTAATTTAGAGGTTATATCAGATATTGCAAATCTGTGACAACACTTGAGACTAGTGGAAGAAGCTTTCTAAGGTCAAGCAGATGGCTCTGTGCACAGTCCTTGTTGACCCAGACAGATCTGATATTGATGACCTTTTCAAAGAATAGACCATCAGTATCAAATCTTGGAAAACCCCTTTAGGCGGAAAAGACTGCGTCGTAAACGTATCCACGTCGAATTTTCCTCTGTGGACTTTTTGTTTCTATTATACCTATATGGAAAACGCCAGTGTTTCCGTAGGTATAATTGACATATTGCGATTTGCAAAAATGGGAGCATATATGAAATCGCAACATTTCCGCTGCAGATTTTTTTATGCAATGTGTAGATGGGATTAGCCAGAATCCCATCCACTTTGCAGTTAATGTAAAACACAGCATTTTTGCCGTGGCGTTTTACATTAACATTATTTCCCGTGGCCAAAACTCTGTGTGCTTGCAATGTGTGGCCCCGGCCTTAGTCAATTTCTATGAATGCAGACTATTTTTTTTAATGTACTTTATGTTGGCTATGGCATAAAGCACAGTGCGGTATAGTACAGTTTGATGGGGCATTTAGATTTTTTTCATCTGCAAGCATGCAGGTTGTTTTTCTGTTGCAAATTGTCTGTATGCTACAAAAATCCACATAACCAGTGTCCATCGCGAGCTAGAAGTATTTAAGCCATTAATGTGATACATAAAGGAAATATTTCTGACACATGGAATTATATTTCTTTCATGGTTTTTGATATACAGATATCATTCCATTAATCCTCTTGAAGCACATACCCTTTTAATATATAGCCCTCTGGGTATTTGGTCTAAACTGTTGGTTTCTGGTTACTCCCTGATTCATTTCTTACTCTTTTGTGCTTCTTGTACATTTTTGCCCTGTGGCTTTGAATGAAATGAAGTGTGGTTGATAGTCAGCGCTGGTTTCATATGAACAGTCAAGGTACTTTTGCATCACTTTGAAAGAAAAGTTTTAACTTCACTTATTAGGTATGAAATTATTGCTCTACGTGGAACTTAAGATGTTATGAAATGCAATTATATAAAGGATACAGGGATCAATATAATTTGCGTATAGTAAGCTCTTTCTAATTGCATTGTGGAGATGAAAATGCCTTTTCACAGATTTGAAAGGGTAGACAATGAAATATTTGTAAAGCAAGAACATATTTGTAATTTCTTTATTTCTCAATTTCCCTGCTTTTTCTTTCTTATTTATTTTGCTCCTTGATATAACCCCAACATATTCTGCAGTGTTATACAGATATTGTCAACACTGTCCCAAGTAGGGCTCACAGTCTAAATTGCCTATGAGTATGTTGTTTAATAAGGCCTTTTTTCATCCATCAGGTACAAAATTCTCACATTGTACACAGTGGGGCAGATTTACTAATATTGTCTAGTAGAATACAATAGAACAGGTAGTAGCTCACAGCGACTCATACTTATGATTAGAAATGGGCAAACTGATTCAATAAGAGATGGATTTGACCCAAATATCCCAAAATGTATGTTTTTAGCAAAACCAAAACCTTTGCAATTTGTCTTGGATGAACTAAAATGGCCATTGTGACATGCATTGCACAGTGAAAATACAGAGAACACGTGTTTGTGATGTTGGCTGGCTTCTGGCATCACCTGACAGCCTCTCAGCCAATAATAAGTGGTAGATGGAGACCTTACAGTGCTGATGTCACAGACACATGAGATTTTAGCTGAGGAAGACAGAGCCATTTTGGGATGTGTTCAAACTTGTGCCATCATCACTGCACGATCCAAAGCAATAGCTTCATTTTGTACTGGAAAATCAGCAACCGTGCAATAGAACTACAGAATAATATGAGGAGGACAAGTGGAACGAGGTTAATTAGATTTATTCAAGGAGGATAGGCAGAGACATCATAGGAGTGGTGGGAGGGAGAATTTTTCTGCGTTGTGCTGTGAAAGCCTGTGACTGCACAGATCCCCACACACACTGGACAGTTAACTATTTCACTGTCAATAATCTAATTTTGTTAAGTCTTTTTTTGCAATAGAGCAACTTTTTTGCAATACAGTGTCTGATTTGCCATTGCCCATTACTATTACTGTATGTTGCAGCACTGTGACTTTCCTCAGATTGTCTTACATTGTTTTTACTGACAAAGTCAGTCCTGTTAGTGAAAAATCTTTGGTTAAAGTTTTGTTTGAGCAATAGTATTTTTATTCATTAAATACATACAAAAAACATTCTAATGACACAGTATGTTGTAGTCTGAAAAATCTGCATTTGTTAAAGGTTTCTTGTTAACCAATATATACAAAGTGCCATTCTACCTGTAAAAAAACAAAAAAACAAGCTGACTGACACAGTATGATGTAGTCTGAAAAATCTCAGTTTATGTTTTCTTTTGTTAATCAATACACGCAAAGTGCCATTCTGATTGCAAAGAACAAACAAACTGAATAATGCAGCAAGTTGTACTCTGAAAAAAATATATTTGTTTGGCGAAAGCCCCACATAGTGAGCCACAGCCAAAAAGCGTTGCGGGAAAAAGCGCGGCAGAAACACGTCCCATTTTTTCCCACAGCACTTTTCACAGAAAGTCCGCAAAGTTTTCCTCTGTGGACTTTCTACTTCAATTATACCCAAAAGGAAAACACCACCTTTTCTGTACGTATAATTGACGTGCTGCGATTTATAAAAACGTGATGGTATTTGAAATCGCAGCATGTCCACTGTGTATATTTTTCTGCAAAGTGTGGATGGGATTAGCCAGAATCCCATCCAAGAGAGGTATGGTGACCGCTCCCTACTTCACTACTGTCCCCCAGTGTGCTTTGGCCCTGTGAGGTGTAGGCAAGATGTGATGACGTCACGCAAATTGCACCTGCAGCTCCCTGAAAACTCCGGGAGCAAAGACTGCTGACAGAGGGGAGCGAGGAAAGGTATCAGTGTTTTTTTATGTTAAACTTTGGGAGCAGATGGAGGGGGATATTAAACTCTGGGCAGCTGGCGGATGACATTAAATTGTGGGGGTCGCTGGATGGGGATATTAAACTGGTGGCAGCTAGAGGAGGATATTAAACTGGGGGCAGCTAGAGGGGGACATTAATGTCTGCCTCTAGTTTCCCCCCAGTTTAATGTCCTCCTCCAGTTGCCCCCAGCTTAATGTCACCCTCCAGCTACCCCCACGGTTTAATGTACCCCTCCAGCTGCCCCCAGTTTAATATCCCCCTCCAGCTGCCCCAGCTTAATGTCCTCATCTAGTTTCCCCCAGTTTAAACGGGGACACCAGGAGAGGGACTTTATACTTTAGATGCAATTTGAGGGGAACATTATAATGTGCATGCATATAATGTTAGGGTGACTGTAGGAGCATTATACTGTGTGGGGGCAGAAAGATAAATGTATGGGAGTGGGCAGACTCAATGCAGAAGTGGGTGGATCCAAATTTGCCACGCACTGCACATATTCTATCCCTCTTTCTGGGAGGTATGCTTCTGGTTTTGGTGGCACTGCCAGTAACTGCAGGATTGTTGTACTTCCTGAAAATGAAGATAAAGTTTTTGGTTACTTAGCTCGCTCATCTCAGTCACAGGGGGAAATTGCACCCGAGAGTGATGTGATATTAAGTAAGGCTTTTGTGTGTTCCTCCTCTAATGTTGTAACATGTAATTTACCCCAGGGCCTTCCTGGACTGACAACCATGTCTCTTTCATCATCTTCACTGACGCATATCCCTAGTAGTGATGTAGCACCTGCTGAAAAAGCTAGTTCTCCTTGTCAGAGTCTTCCTCCTCTTTTTTGGATGAGAACAGTCAACATTTTTTGCAAGTAGATGGGGCAGAGGTGGAAGAGGGAGACATGACTGTTGGTGGTGAAAGTTGTAGTGGCAGGGGGTTTGGTATTGGTAGCTGTTCGTCCAGGGGCACTAGGGGAAAATTTGGAGCTGGAAATTAAGAGGGTGTGCAAGAACCCCATAGCCATGATGAGTCAGAAAAAAGTAGGGAAAACAATTATATTGCAGATGATGGTTCTTTTACAATAAGACCTGGCAACTGGGTTAGTGGGGATAGTAACCATCCCAGCAAAACAAAACAAAATAGCTCCCTATAGATCAAGATCTGGTTTTCTAAGAAACATAGTGATATTGTCTAGGTTTCAAGCAAGGTGACCTGCAAAGGCAGCTACATCTATCTATCTATCTATCTATCTATCTATCTATCTATCTATCTATCTATCTTATCTATAAAATCTGCAGTAGCAACTAAGCCAAATTAAGTGCTTATAGTTCCAGAGGTGATTTGTTTTTGCAGCAGCCACTTCACTTATCAGCACACTGATGATCACATTTATCATGTATATGTACATAAGACACAGAATCCACCAGTCACAATAGAGGATTTCACAGCTTATCTACTCCCCCCTACACAATGACCACTGCATAGGTCACAGGGCAAGTCTAGAAAATTCTTCTATAGAAGTCAATAGTGTCTGCTCCAGACTATTTGTTTTTATGGCCCCTGGTCCATTTCCTGAAAACAGGAAGTGACGGACATAGTAGCCACAGTTGAAACTGTATGTTGTTGGATCCATTGCCTGTATACTATATGCTTTTTTGTTTCTTCTAGTTACGTATGTAAATATATTTACAGGTATTTTTGCAATCAGTCACAGCAATTTCTGTGTGAATGGAGGTTTCTGCACACTTGGTTCAATATAAATAATATAAATACTCAAACTGAAAGTCCATCATATTTTTATGATCAGTAAAACAGACCCACGAATATAATACCAAGGCTGTTTTTTTAACTCTTTCAGATTCACTTTTCTGAGGTGTTCTGTATACCAAAGGTCCATGGTCCCACAAGTGTATATTACTACTGTTTATTACAGAACCTTATAGTAGCAGTTCATAACAACTCTCTGAATCACAAAGTGCTCAGCAGCTCTTTGCTGGACTTCTTGCACTTTCTGTCTCTTGTGCACCTTCTGCACATAATACTATTAAACTAAGATCTCTCTGCGCTCGCTTAGTTGCTTCCTCCTGCATATGAACCAGAAATTGTATTTTAAATGACCCTTTTGAGTTAATATTAAATATCAAAATTTGCCCACAGATTCACTTTAATAGTTAAAATTATTTTCCGATGGGAAACAAACTATCTTTGAAGTATCAATGGTAGGGGCCCTAAGATAACAATATGTTACTCACCCAACCTCAGTACCCTGTCACTCCAGTTCCCAGCTATGCTCCACTTACAGACCCTATGTATGGATGTTGCAATGATATTTTATTTTCTCCAGAAAAGTGTTTTAATGCAGGTCCTTATGGAAGCAGCCTAATTTAGGCCTTAAAGGAGCCTACCATAAGCAAAGCTGGTTTGAAACCACCTACATGTTGTTGTTGGGGCAGTTAGTGACATAGTGAACATACCTTTCTTGTGTCAAAGTGCAATCTCGCTGCTGATAAAATCAATTTTTATTCCATATGCAAATGAGCTATTTGATGCATTCCTGGTAGGACTTCACCTGCCAGAGCACCTACTTCTTTTGTGGTCACTGCAAATCGCTGTCCAAGGGACATGTCAGCCTTTCTGTTTTGAGGACGGCACTGGGTGGCAACTACAAAAGAAAATGGGTGTTTTGGCAGGAGTGACACCACCCAGAGTGCACTAAACAGTTAATTTGCTTATGAAATAAAAGTTTAATTTCTCAGCAAGATTTCACTTTGAACACAAGAAAGTTATGTGTATAACAACAAATAATTGGTTTAAGGCTAAGGCCGCAGCCAAAAACTGCTGTGGAAAAAAATGGGGCGGAAACTCTGCGGACTTTCTGTCCCTATTATACCTTTAGGGGAAATTACAGCATTTCCATAGGTATAATTGGTTTAATTGACATGCTGCAATTTACAAAAACTTAAGCGCTTTTTCAAATCGCAGCATTTCTGCTGCTGATTTTTTTCTGCAATGTGTAGATGCGATTAGCCAGAATCCTATTAACTTTTCAGGTATTGTAATACACAGCATTTTTTGCTTACTGCGCATGTTCCGTCTCCATTTTGTGGTGGTCTCATGTAAGAAGAGGAGTGAAGAGGAGGAGATACGTCAGGAGCAGAAGTGAGAGGCGGAGCTGGAACCTATGACGGAGCACCCCCTGTGCTTTCTGAAGACCAATTTGCATAACAAAGAAAGAAGACAAAACTCAAAAACGGCGTCGCGGACCTGAAAAGGTAGGAGAAGAATAGTCTTTCTAAAGGTTATTCCGACGTGCTTTTAGTTAAAAATCGATTTTTTAATGATAGAATCCCTTTAACCATCTATCTACATTATGTTTGCAAAATTTTTTAGCCCTTCAGGACACAGCCTTTGTTGGACATTAGCTAATGGCGACTTTTTATGTTTTCATTTTTAACATTTCAGAAGCTAACTTTCCATTTTTTCCATAGCCATATTAAGGTCTGTTTTTCTGGATTACAAGTTGAAATTTAGATAGCACTATTTTGAGGTACATTGTTATGACTAGCAGCACAGAATCAGCATTCTGCTGTGTCTTTATATCACACATGCAAGTGGGGTAATTGCTTGGGAGTTGCTATGCGACTGCTGTCAACATGCACAGTACTATAGAGGATGACAAAACAGGGAAAGTACTCAGTAATGCATAATAGTCAGCACATATGCAAGATTTCAGTGAAGGAGCCATGGTGTAGGCTTTTAGCAGGAAGCTGTTGGGTGGGCCCCAAGAACAGGTTCCTCTGGTGGGTCCTAGGCCCTTCAGTCCGACACTTCTTCACCATCATCTGTTTGAAACAACAATCCATTATCATCACCCTTGCGCTTCCCTGTCTAACAGGGAGCTCCCATTTCCTTGTATTACCAATTATTTGCTATGCTAATATATGCTTCACATTTTTCCCATTGTAGCTGTCCGTCTGTTAAACCATTTGACCCTACTTAAGTCCTGATGGTATGGGTGACACTGTTAGTACCCAGGAAATACTGTAGGTAAAGTAAATTAGTTTTACTGGCGTTAATACATAAATAGTGGGTGAACTTATCAAAATGTTACCTATGTACTGTAAGTAGCAAATGATGGACCGTGGCATGGACAAGCAGTTATGCTTAACAGTTTCCATAATTAGTAGTGAATTAAGGATGCAGTGAATAAAGAAATGAATGTAACAGTCAACTCAAAATATTTACTTCAGTCTCTATAATTGAACACGCCATCTGCAATTCTCTCTTTCTTACAGGGCACTCCAACCTGATCTCACCTCGGTTGGCTTCACCACTGGTGACTTTGCTCAGTTTCTCCACCTAGGTTATTGGTTGCTGTCCTGGGAACATCCAAATGGAGGACTTATCTTGCAGGTATCTTCACAAAATTTGTGAACTGTGAATGTCTCAAAAGTTTCTCCCCTTCCCAATGTCAAATTTGATAAAGTTCTTGTAGCAGGTGTGGCGTAGAGAAAGAGAATTAGTATTCTTTTTCTTTGTAGATCCTAGAAAGGCAGAGGGAGTGCCTGTGATAGTGGTGAAACTCCTGGATACACATTGAAAGTCTGAGGGCACAAGAAGTCATGTTGCACCACCCAGGTGCCCCTTAAAACCTCCTCATACACCAGCACTCAGAGTTAGGCTGTTACACCACCACATATGGAACAGGCTCCAATCTCCACCTTGGTGAGTGTCTTTTGTAACTGATAGGAGCCTATACAGCTCCATTATCACTCACCACTGAAGCAAAGCTCCCTGATCCAAGTGGAGCTGAGCATTGCAGCTGTAGTGCAGTATATTCTGAAATCAATATTTTATTATTAATAGCAGATATTTCTATTAACAAGAGATCAGGAGAATGGGGGATCGAAAGTCCCCCTGAATTCTGTGAATGAAATGGCAGTGTGCTTGTGTGACCCACATTCCATTCATTCCACTCTGCTGTAAAGAAAAGAAAGAGAGAGAGAGTAAAACCTGATGGATCGGGCCACACCTCTTCTTTCTTGTCCACATGGTGCACTTGAATTGCTAAATGCTTAAGAATGACTACAGGCAGGGCCGGCTCCAGGTTTGTTTGGGCCCTTGGGCGACAGAGCCCCAGTGAATCCCTTTTGGAGTAACTCATGCACAATGCAGCAAAAAAACGAAAATCGAAATTGGGTGTTTTTTGCTGAGGTAGATCTACTGGAGTGGACTGTAATACAGTCCATTCCATACAAGTAGATACAACCTGTTCAGACATCAGAAAGTAAAGTGGAATTTGAGGCAGACATCTGCCTTGGATTCTTCTTTATCTTCTGCCCCCAGCTCACAGTGCAGAACATCAGCATTCCCTTGCGGTTTTCCACCGCTGATTAGGCCCAAATGAATGAGTCTAACCAGTGTGGAGTCTCAGGCCACGGTTACCTGCTCCAATTAGTTTCAATAGGAGGCAGAATGAGGGAGAAATCTGCTGCTTAATCAGTGTCAGATTCCACAGTGTGAACAGGGCCTGATACTGTTAATAGTGCCACTCCACAGTGGCCCCCACACAGTATCCTATGCTCCACAGTGACCCCCACACAGTATTATATACTCCACAGTGGCCCCCACGCAGTATTATATACTCCACAGTGGCCCCCACGCAGTCTTATATACTCCACAGTGTCCCCCATGCAGTATTATATACTCCACAGTGGCCCCCATGCAGTATTATATGCTCCACAGTGGCCCCCACGCAGTATTATATGCTCCACAATGTCCCCCACGCAGCATTATATGCTCCACAGTGGCCCCCACGCAGTATTATATGCTCCACAGTAGCCCCCATGCAGTATTATATACTCCATAGTGGCCCCCACGCAGTATTATATACCCCACAGTGGCCCCCATGCAGTATTATATACTCCACAGTGACCCCACGCAGTATTATATATTCCACAGTGGCCCACACACAGTATTATATACTCCACAGTATCCCCACGCAGTATTATATGCTCCATAGTGGCTCCCACGCAGTATTATACACTCCACAGTGGCCCCCACACAGTATTATATGCTCCACAGTGGCCCCCACCCAGTATTATATGCTCAACAGTATTATATGAATCACAGTGGCCCCCTCACAGTATTATATGCTCCACAGTGGCTCCCACACAGTATTATATGCCCAGCAGTGGCCCCCCACACAGTATTATATACTGCACAGTGGCCCCCACACAGTATTATATGCCCAGCAGTGGCCCCACACAGTATTTTATGCTCAGCAGGGACCCCCACACAGTATTTTATGCTCAGCAGGGGCCCCCACACAGTATAATATGCTCCCAAAAGCCCCCCTCCTCTCCAGTGCTATTATTATACTCTGGGGTCTCCTCAGACCCCAGAGTATAATAATCGGAGGCCCAGGGAAGGTGAATAAAAATAACAAACACTGATACTCACCTTGCATTACCTTTCCTGGGCATCCTCGGGCTGTCCTGCTGTCTTCAGCATCTTCGACCATCTTCAGACATCCCTGCTGAGGCCCGTGATTGGTCCTCAGCGGTCATGTGGGGGGCGCACTGACGTCATTACGCCGCTGCGCCCCATGTGACCGCTGGGGCCTAATCACACCTCCCTTGGTGACATGCCGGGGCCCCTTTTCATCTGCAATATGCATAGCGGTCGGGGAACCAGGCTTTCCCCAACCGCTATCATAGTGGTCCGGGGCCCCAGCCATCTCCAGCTGGCTGCAGGCCCCGTACCTCGCTGGGTCCAGTCGCATTCGTACCCCCTGCGACCACGATTGTTACGCCGTAACAGTCAGCACCCGAAAGCCGAGTGGGCCCCTTCAGAAGAATGGGGCCCCCGGCACTTGCCGGGGTATGCCGGGTGCTGACACCAGCCCTGACTACAGGCCCTGGTAACCTATTTTACCCACATAATGACACAGGGTAGTTTGGGTATTAAAGGGGTTGACGTCTTTCAGACCAATATTGAGAGACAAATGTTGTTGTTCATATAATAATGATACTTTTTGTGTCAATTCCTCGTGGTTTTCTAGATCTCTGCTTGCTGTCATTCATTCTGCTAACTTCCAGTGAATAAAAATCAGACCATGGTCATATACAGTCCATGGTTATGTGATGACAAATTTTTATTTCCCATTGCTAAAGAGTAAAAACAGCATGTTATAAGTGGAAAAAAAAAACTTTTTACGCGTTTCATGTCACATGGATCCTTAGTCATAGCATAAAGAGCAACCTGTATCAGAGTATTTAAATTATCTGAAGGTAACTTCCCCCAAAATACAACTCACATCAGGTGACCCCCTATACAATTAAACAAACAAATATGTAACATTTGCCATAACAAAAAACACGTTAATAATTTTAACCAATTAATTTCCCATATACAGTAAAGGCCACATTGTATCCATCATGAGAATCTAAAACCCCTTTCTGGAAAGGAGGGTAACTCTAAGGATGGCAATTCAGTCAATCAGTCAGATGACCTTATGGGGTCAAAAAACCCAACTTCTCCATTGTCAAACTAAAGTTGCCCAAAAAGAAATCAATGATTAAAAAATGAACCCAGCGATCAAGTCGCCGACACCACAAGTTGCTACTCTAAGAGTGAATACAAGTCAGTGATGAAAAGAATGTGATTAATTTTTCGTCATGTATTCTATCTAAGCAGCATGTTTCTGTGTTATCTAAAGGATTGGATTTTCCTACATTCCAATTTGGCTTGTTTGCCCCAGAAACCATTTTTTAATAGGACACTACCAGTCCACATGTTACTCATACTACCTTGAACAGCCTGCGTGGCCTAAACATGCTGCTATGGTGAAAGTCATTGGTCAGTAATTAGAAAGTGAACTATCTGCAGACAATCTTGGTGATTTGCTGATTTGCATGTCCAAATGAATTCAGCTTGGGAGACAACCATTAGTAACCTTATTGAAGGCATGTTAAGTGCATGCATTTCTGCGTGTGGGATTAATACTTCATACTGAATAAATCAAAATGTTTTGAGTATTTTGTGTCTATTTTTTATCATTTCCGTATCATTAACATGTCTGCTGATCTGATAATTCCAAGACTTTTCCTACTTTGTGTTGCAATTTTGATGTTGAGCAGTGTATCAACGGGTCATTCCAGGCACTTACACAGATCAAACAATTTACCTATCATATGAAGATGCCTTTTTCTCTCCAGATGGCTGTTTTCAGACTGTGAAATTGAGCACATTCTAAACTGTAAGAAAGTGCATAGAAAACTTTCTTTCCTATTTGACTGGAAGTGATATGATCCTGAGAAGCGTTTTCTCTATATATTAAAGAGGGGAAAGAAAAAATGCAACATGGTTTTGCTGAGTTGTTTTTCCAAAAACATTTTTGAGCTGCATCTCACTACATGGGGTCTTAGCCTATAACATTTTTTTTCATTTGGTTTATACAAATTTTCGGTGATACATGGGACTTTATATTTACCGTATTTTTCAGACTATAAGACACATCGGACCATAAGACGCACCTAGGTTTTAGAGGAGGAAAATAGGGAAAAAAATTTTGAAGCAAAAAACGGTGAAATATTTAATATATGGGAGTTGTAGTTTTGCAACAGCTGCAAGGCCACATTGACAGGTGGCCAGATGTACCTTTTAGTTATACCATTTTGGGGAATGTCTATTGCTTAGATCACTTTTTATTCAAATCAGAGGCAAAACAGTGAAAAAAAAAACAGCGGTTCGGCACTTTTGATTTTTTTTTTCCTGCTACACGGTTCACCGTACAGGAAAAATATTTTTATAAGTTTGTAGATCGGGCATTTTCGGACACAGGAATACCTAATGTGTATGTGTTTCACAGTAATTTTCTACTTTTATATGTATTCTAGGGAAAGGGGGTGATTTAGAACTTTTATTTTTTATTTTTTTTATATTTTTAAAAATTATTTATTTTACTATTTGATTATCCACCCCTAGGGGGCTTGAACCTGAAATCATTTGACTGCAAGTCCCATAGACTGCAATACAACTGTATTGTATGGGAGATTCGGTACATTACTATTGAGACTGGTCATAGACCAGGCGCAATAGTAATATTACTATGACAAGCCTGGGAGCCTTGATAAGGGTCCCAGCTGTCACAGAAACAGGTCGGATCCTGCAATCTCGCCACGCAGGAGGCGGCCTGCAACTTGAAAGGTATGGGGCTATTTTTACACTTTGGGGGGGGGGGGCTTTGAAGTAGTAATGCCAGTAGTAGTCCACTCTGATCGCAGGCATTAGCTCCAGGTCTCCGCTGTACATTACAGTGGAGACTTGGTAGCTGTGGTGACCGCTCTGCAGCAGGGCGGCTGCCTTCATCTTTACAGACCCGACATCCAACGTAATAGCACGGCGGATGTCAGGATAGGTTCGCTGGGACATCCTCTCCCTCAAGTCCAGGGCCAGAACATCGTCCTACTCCTGCCGCTGCAGGAAGCCTCGCTGCAGGAAGCCGGTGGCAGCAGGAGTGGGGCGATGCTGCGACCCCGCTCCTCTGCTCCCCCATCACGCCACATTTGGACTATAAGATGTACCTCCCATTTTCCTCCCAAATTTGGGGGGAAAAAGTGCATCTTATAGTCCAAAAAATACGGTATGTCATTTTTATTTTTGCAAGTTTTTTCTTGTTTTATAAATATAGCGGAAAATGTAAACAAAAGGAGGGGAAACATGTTTTTTTACATTTTTCCTGTTTTTCATTTTAACATAAACTCTATTAGGGTAAACTTCATGTTGATGTCACATAGTTTCGTGTCATCAGGGATGAGGCTAAAACTTATTATGTGGGTGTGTTGGTGACTAGATATGAGTGAACCGATATGTAACTAGTCAGATTTGACCTAAATTTTTTAACAAAACCGAAACCATTTGTCTCGGATTAACTAAAGTGGCTGATGCAACAAGCATTGCACATTTATAATACTAAGGATACAGAGAAGAAGAAGGATCCCAAATGCTCTGTGACATCGGATGGCTTCTGGCATCACCTGAATACCAATCAGCCAAAAGTGAGTGGTAGGTGTAGACCTTAGAGAACTGATGTCACAGACACAGTATATGATTTTTGCTGAGAAAGACAGAGCCATTTTGTGCTATTTGCAAGCTGAGGGAAATTGTGCTATCACCATCACTGCTAATCCAAAGCAACTGCTACAGTTTGCTACTGGAAAAACAACAGAAACATTGCAATATAACTACAGAATAATAGGAAGAGGACTAATTGACTGAAGTTTAGTTATATTTAATCAATTTTAGGCAGAAAGGCAGATAAATCATATGAGTGGGGGAGGGAGAATGTCTGCACTCTGCTGTGGTATCAGTGTGAATGCAGTTTTGACATACACTGGACAGTTCAGCCTTTCATTGCTAATCTCATTTTGTTAACTTTTTTTTTGCAATAAAGCTTATTTTTTTGTAATACAGTATCAGATTTGCCATTGCCGTTACTATTACTGTATCTTGCTGAATTTTGAGCTGTGACTGTCCAGAGTGCCTTACATTGCTTTTATTGACAAAGTCAGTCTGGTTAGCAAAAAAATCCTTTGTGAGGCTAAGGCCCCACATTGTGGAAATGCAGCATTTTTTATTGCAGATTTTGCTGCATTTTTTTGAGCCAAAGTCTGGAGTGGATTTAACAGAAGGGAAACGTCTGAGAGCTTCCTTTATATTTATCTTCCCTTTTCAAGCCACTACTGACTTTGAAACAACCTATTAGGAATGGCGATACCATAAATAAATAACATAAACACCAAATATAATGAAAGTATCAAAAAGTCATTTTATTTCATACAAGAAAAGACATAAAAAGTATTATTTAAAAACACAATGTGTCATAAACACAGACAAGAGGCAAGGTCACGGCTTTCCCAGGCAGGCACACCACAAATAAAAAAAAATATATATGTATGTATCACAACGTATGCAAGAGTCCAAAAAGCATATATATCATATCATATCATGCACAATGCACAGAACATAGTTACTGGACAACTGCATATATATGGCATTATTTCAAGATACTCCACATAAATAGCATTCACTGGAAAGACATGTCAGACATATTTCAGTAAATAGTATATATATAGAGAGAGAGAGAGAGAGAGAGAGAGAGAGAGAGAGAGAGAGAGAGTAAACATTAATCACCAAAATCAGACAGTCTTACCAACGAACAAATATGAATATGCAAGGGAACGCTGTGACCTCCACCAGCAGCCCCTACGTACGTTTCACCCCCGTTTCGTCAGGGGGCTTCACCCCCTGATTTTGGCTCAAAAAACCGAATCAAAATCTGCAACAAAAAAAGCTGCGTTTCCACAACGTGGGGCCTCAACCTTAAGGGTTTTTTTTGGGGTGGAGGCAGTAGAGTTTCTTTTCTCTTTAACTAATACATACAAATTGTCAATATCACACCCAAAAAAAATCTTGGCAAAAAAACCCAAAAAGCAAGCTGATGCACCGTGTTGTAGTCTATAGTGCAAAATCTCCTTTTGCAAAGGGATTTTTTTTGTTAACCAATACATGCAAAGTGCCATTATCATGGCAAAAAAAACCCCAACAAACTGACACATTGTGTTGTGGTCTATAGTGAAAAATCTTAGTTTGTTAAGGGTATTTTTGTTCACCACTACATACAAAGTATTGTCATTACAGCAAAAGAAAAAACTATTGTGTTTTGTAGTCTATAGTGCAGAATCTAATTTTGGCTGAAGCCCCACATTGCAGAAAAAAATGCCTATATTCTTGAAAATTATAGCATGTCAATTATACCTGCGGAGGTATAATAAGATCAGAAAGTCTGCAGTGGAAAACGCTGCGTTTCTGCCGCATTTTTTTCCACAGCGTTTTTTTTTCTGCGTTTCACTATTGCTAATTGTTGTTCTTTTTATTTTTTTGCAAAACCAAACACATGGAGATTTATCTTGGGTGAACTAACATGGCCACTGCGTTTAAACCCCAGGGTATAATAGGTGGAGGCAAGGGAGATGAAAAAAATTAAACATTCATACTCGCCTTCCCTTACCTATTTTGGGCTCCTCTCAGGATATGGTGTTTTTCTGGTGACATCATGCACCCAGGGTCACCACTGACACCTGTGATTGGGCCATCAGTGGTCACATGGGAATGCTGTATCATGACATCAGGATGCTTAGTGTGCCCATGTGACCTCTGAAGCCCAATCACAGGTCTCAGTGGTGACCCAGGGTGCATGACATGACCGAGAAGGCAAAGAGAGAGTGTTGCATGGAGGCCGAAAAGAGGTAAGGGAGGATGAAAATTAATGGGTTTTTTTTTTTTTTTTTTTTATATTTTACACCTCCCTGGGCCTCCGCCTATTATACTCTGGGGTCTGAAGAGAATAATAGAGTATAATAATGTCTCTTTCACTTTGACATAACTTTGGCTGTGTTTGCTTTAGAGAGCTAGAAATTGGGTAGATAGGTTCCTAGGAGCCCTTAGATTGTACTACACTATATATTTTTTCCAACTTAAGGTGTGATTCATACTGAACTTGTTCGACCCAAAACAAATCCTGGACCCAAGCCACCCAAACCCGAAATGAAACAAACCTTGAAAGGGTTGCCCATCTCTACTGTCTACACTTGGAGCAGCAATTATGGACAAGGGCAATACACGGTTTTCACTGCCCACTGGGTCAATGTTTTGAGCAGCAGTGGCCACAGTTCAGAAATGCAACAAGGCCACCCTATTTGTGCAGGCCCAGTTCCAAGACTATGCAAGGCCCATCCGCCTCTTCTGGATCCTCCTCATTGGACTGTTTCCTGACCCCAACTCCACCAGGGCAAGGCATTGCTTCCTCTATACCTCCCTCGTTTCATGGGTGTAAGTTGAAGCATCGCTTTGCAGTTTTACAGGTTAAGCCTATATCAGAGGAGCCATACAACAGAAGAGCTGTACTGCTGTATCCTGCAGCAAGTATCCTTCTGGATGGATCCTCGCTATCTATAACTGGGCAGTGTTGTCAGCGATAATTTTCCTGCTCTGCAGTTGGGTAGAATAACACCAAATTTGGTGATGCACCACTTTATTAACATATATGGTGGCTTAAAGAAGGTGCTGCTCATGACCAAAAATGTGTCTGCACATTTCAGACATTCTTATGTGGCTAAACCAGTATACCCTTCCACTGCTTCATCTGTGACATTCTAACTCAATGGAATTCCACCTTGCACATGCTGGAGCAGCTGGAGTCTGTGTGAGCAGCAGAAGGAAATGATTGAATACTGCATGCAGCAGACCACAGGGACAATGTGTTATTTTGAGATCCACCATTGTTGGCTTATGAGGGAAATGTGTTGCCTTCTGAAGCCCTTTGAGAAGGCCACCACATTTTTTTAACCAGGACAACTGCAGCATCAGATATATCATCCCTTTATTATATATTTTAATGGAAACACTTACACTTATGCAATGAGGAGTGGAATAAGAAGAACATTTACCACCTCCTGTTCAGCGTCATTACCCTGGGTTGATGCAAGGGAACCTGGAGGGGGTGAAGAATTGGGTCAGGGTCATTATGGTGAAGGACCTGGGACTCATAGACTGGGAGAGGTGGAGGTGAAAGACTCTTCTTTGGATGCAGAGAGTCCCTTGATATGTCACAGCCAGGGGAGAAGTATGACCTTTATTTCTTTCAAGATGATGATGATGACAAGCACGATGACCAAGAAGACAAACCATGGCAGGCCCCTGGGACCGTGTACATACTTGCAAGCATGGAAGGCTGTATGCTTTGCTGCTTGCTCAGTGACAAGTGTATTATTAGCAGCAACCAAAGGGATGAGTTCTGGATCGCTGTGCTTTTAGACCCTTGCAATGAAGCCAAAATGGCAGAATTCTTCCCTGCATCCCAAAGTGAGCCAAATTTGGCATATTATTATGATAGTCTGTATACCCATCTTGCCGCAGCTTTTAGGGAGATCATGGCAAATTCCAGTTGCATGTATGCTTGGATGGCCTCTGCCCACTTCGAGTCCACGTCACTCAGTCAGCACTCCATCTTCTCTGTCAGTGCCATAGCTACATCTAGCAGGTGAAAAGCAGCAGTATCAACAGCTGATACAGTATCTGGAACAGGATGAACCAGACATTTTTCACCTTGCAGCTCCAACCAGACCCACAACAGGCAACTGACACCTACCAGCTGCACCTTCATATAGGAGTTCTCCTATAACTCCCATGGAATTCTAGGCCAATACATTAGAGTAGGTGAAGGAGCTGGTCTAGTTTGCCATTGGACTTTTATCTTATCCAGCTTCAATTGTAATGCTTGAAAGAGTATACAGTGCTGCCGGTGGCATTGTAACAAAAAATTTCTTTAGTCAAAATGAATCAGGCATAGATCTTCACTAGAGATGAGCGAATCGAAGCTGATGAAGTGGAATTCAATCTGAATTTCAGGAAATATTTGATTCACATCGAATCCGGAATTCCTCACGCTTTGTGGTAACGAATCACATTTTTTCATAAAATGGCTGCTGTACATGTTAGGACATGGGGCAAGGAACTCTGGGAACGCGGGATAACCCACAATGCCATGCGTGCAGCCAATCAGCAGCCAGCCAGCCCTGTGATGTCACAGCCCTTTAACCCCCTTTGCGACCGCCCACGGCATCGGGAGCGGGTGTTAGCTGTAACTGACAGCTAACACCCTGCTCCATAACCCCGGTCGGAGCACAGCTCAGATCGCAGGTTTTAACCCCTTGGATGCCACTAGAGATGAGTGAATCGATTCTGCAGAAGTGGAATTCGATTCGAATTTCAGGAAATCTTCGATTCACCACGATTCCTGATTTCCTGATGCTTCACGGTAACGAATATTTATTAAGAACCTTTGTGACATCAGAAGGTCACAAGATGTTCTCTAGTGATGTGATTGGGTAGACGTGTCTTTGCTTGTTAGCAGATCCTTCCACAAGAATAAAACTTGTCCTTGGAGAGAGAGAGAGACAGACATAACTGTGGCATCCAAGAGCTTCCGCAATTTTACCGCCCACTCCGGCTCTCTGAAGACCGGAAATAGCTGTTTATTCGCTGCAAAGTAATTCGGATCAAAGCTAATTTTTTTGGAACTTCGGATCGAACTGCCAAATCCAACTTTTGAGAAATTCACTCATCTCTAGATGCCGCAGTCAAGGGGTTCCGTTATGCTACATGTCCTCCTCTGCACCCCCCCGTAGCGAGATCGGGGGGGTGCCAATATGCATCTTCTGCAGCCCAGGGTCTGGCCAGTGACCCCAGGCTGCTAGTAGCCCCCAGTACCTGGCTGTTCCTGCTCAGAACCCGATCAGGGATTTTAACCCCTTCGATGCCGCGGTCAATCATGACCGCAGCATCCAACGGGTTCCGCCATGCAAAATGTCCCCCTCGGCACCCCTGTGGCGAGATCGGGGGGTGCCGATATGCATCTTCTGCAGCCCGGGGTCTGGCCAGTGACCCCGGGCTGCTAGTAGCCCACAGTACCTGGTTGATCCTGCCCGGAAGTGAGGAAGTCAGCCTATGCGTCTGCATAGGCTGACTTCCTCTATAGACTGCAATACACATGTATTGCAGCTTTTTGTTTGGTAAAGCTACTTACTTTTCATCACTTTTGACCTAGGCACACAGCCTATTCGACCTAAAATAAATCTTTGGACACAACCATCTGAACCTGAAATACACAAATCTTCAGAAGTCTTCCCATCTCTAGTAGTAACATACTTTTTTTTATTTTATTATAATTTTTACTTAATTTTTATTTATTGATTGGTTTATTTATTTTACACATTGTGCCCTGTAAGCTCATAATAGATCTATTGGGAGCATTTCAATATGTGGAGGTAAATGATAGCATGCCGAATGCCTGCAGCCCCTACTGCATCTTACAAGTTTAATAAGTATTGATATTATGCATTGAATTCAGAGGAGTTGGATATATATAGGGAAGCAGGTTTTTTTCTTTGTCATGAATATGAGGATGGTGTCCCCTTCAAACATGAATGGTCATTATGTATTTGAGCGAATCACACTTAATGAATAGAAAATGTTGAACATTTAATGTTATAAATTTTTCCAAGGGCATTGTGGGAAAGAGTTACATCTATTATTTAAAAATCAGGTAACACAATTTTATAATAACTCTCAGAACATAGTTCTGTGCTTCAGAAGAGCCTTTATGAAAAAAAGAACTGTGGTGTCTTTTGTATTTTCCTATATTAGGATATGTGTTTTGTACCATGTGCTGAATAGAGTAATGCAATGGCTCTCGTAGTCCTAGTATTCTCTCCATCATCAATAATGTCTTATTCACAATTATCATTTGCAGACATTTTATTCTATCTCCAGTTTCTTTGTTATTTGATGTTCCTTTTTCAAAACCAAAACTTTTTTTTTCCAACATGAACAATAACTCAAGGTCTTACACTAAAGCAGGGATGTGGCCATGTCTGAATGTTTTTGTGTTCATGAACCACTCGAGCAGTACTTAAGCTATGAGTGATTCATTGTAAGCTTGTTGCACACTGGGATTCTGTATATTATTTTATCTGGTTGTCTTATTATACATTCTTGTGATATCTTAGAAACTGATTGAGAAAGATCCCCATTTTATTCTTTACAGATGTGCCCATTGTGGAGCATGCATACAGAAAAATATATTACATATTAACATTCACATTGTAATTGGAAATCAATTATTATTTCTTTATAATTCTGCCAATTGAGAATAAAGGGAAATACAAACCATAAGAGTCATCTGTATTGTATTGTATTGTTTGTATTGTATTAGCTGAAAGATTCTTACTAAGTAGAGAAAACAAAGAGGTAACATTAAATTACATACACAAAGAAATGTAAGTATTCTATAGATATAGATATAGCTATAGATATAGATATATTGATAGTTGAGAAAATCCACTGACTTACAAGCATTTATTAAAATGTAACAGACCGGGATTTATGTCAGCAATAAGTAATAAATATGGTCAGGTAGCAAATGTTAGTCAGTTCAATGCCAAAGAAAATATCCCCTTCATACCCAAGCCTTTTCCATTAGAAGCAAAACGATAGCCAGTAATTAATTGGTGTCACCCTTACCCCAAAGTGACAGCACTGTGGTCCAGAGTTAAAGCCGCTTCTGGGTGCATAGTGTGTCACCACCCTAAAAGAAGCACCCTTAGGCCTCCTGTACACAAACGACATGGATGTGGTTTTCACTGACCTATATATTAAAAATGAATTGACAAATATAGACAGATATAGGACCTGCTCCATATATTGCAGCTCTTCAATTTGGCCTGGACACACAGCCACAAAAACTACAGCTGTGTGTATGGGCCCATTGAAATGTATAGGTCCGTACTTTTATCCACAATCGCAGATAAAAAAAGTATGGCCATGTGCATTACAATTTAGTAACTCCATGTATCTCATATTAATAGTAGTTAACCCCATCATGTCCCTCACATTAACCCCATGTGTGTTCACATAAGGGTTACTGATATGTGAGGGACATGGAGGTACTAATTTAGTATCTTCATCATTGGAGTTCTTTATTAGTACCTCCATATGTCTCGCATATTAGTAACCCTTATGTGAAGCACACAGGGGTTAATGGATATTCCCCAAAATGATATTACTAAAAAGTACACCTGGCCATGCAAAAAAAGACTCCCTATGCATCCCCGTACACGAAAATATAAAAAAGTTGAGAGTCAGAAAATGGCAACTTTTAAAAATTTTTTTATTTTTTTTGCAAAGTTTTAGTTTTAGGGGTTAAAATGTTAATAAAACTATTTAAATTTGTTATCCAGGCTATATATGGCTATATATAATTTTTGTCCAGGCTCAGACTGACCCACAGATGAACAGATGAATCCCCAGATGGGCCTCTGAGCCAGGTGGACCTCCAGCTCACCCTGGCATGACACAGTACACTCATTATACTTCCTACATGTAGTCATCATACAGCATCTTAACTAGTCTATACATCAGTGTAATACATAAGGTAAATTTAAGAAACTACCCATTTTGATTTTATCTCCATCTTCTCAGTCACACTGTGAGGCCCCAGTCAGGGGCGCAGCTCTAATGAGGCAAAGTGAGGCAGCCGCCTCAGGCGGCGCTATCCGTGACTGCTTGGAGGAGCGGCATTTTTACTTTTTATTTAACCTAAACCAGCCCAAGACATGTCGCTTTAAAAAACAAAAAAAAAACAAAGCTGAGCGGGACCTTTCCTAGGCTGATTTAGATGACATCTGCTTCTCAGCACAGGCAGCGATGCTATGACGTCATTGCGTTTCCTGCGCCACTATGGGGCATAATACCGTTTGCAGGGGCTATTATGGGGCATAATACCATGTGCAGGGGCCACTATGGGGCATAATACCATGTGCAAGGGGCATTATGGGGCATAATACCATGTGCAGGGGCCACTGTGGGGCATAATACTGTGTGCATGGGCCACTGTGGGGCATAAAACTGTATTCAGGGGCCACTATGGGACATAATACCATGTAAT
Source organism: Leptodactylus fallax (assembly GCA_947044405.1). Classification (NCBI taxonomy): domain Eukaryota; kingdom Metazoa; phylum Chordata; class Amphibia; order Anura; family Leptodactylidae; genus Leptodactylus; species Leptodactylus fallax. The sequence continues at coordinate 12,015,390 of CAMRHE010000021.1, forward strand.
ACTGTGTGCAGGGGCCGCTGTGGGCTATAATACCGTGTACAGGGGACGATGTGGCCCATAATACCGTGTAATACCGCGTGCAGGGGCCGCTGTGGGCCATAATACCATGTAATACCATGTGCAGAAGCTGCTGTGGACCATAATACCGTGTAATACCGCGTGCAGGGGCCATTGTGGCCCATAATACCGTGTAATACCATGTGCAGGGGCCGCTGTGATCCATAATACCGTGTGCAGGGCCTGCTGTGGAACATTATAGTGTGCGTAAATGGGACGTTATACTGTGTGGTGGCCAGGAAATAGGGTGCTATGCTGTGGGGGGGGGGGCAAGTCAAAAGTTTGCTGGGGGGCCCAGTCTTTCCTAGTTACGCCCCTGATAAGGGGTCTTTAGGAAGGGGCATATTATATAAGGGGGCTTTATGAACTTAAGAGGTGTTATTTATATAAGGGCATTATTAATACTAGGGGGGTTATTTATATAAGGGGCCATTAGGGAGCGTTATATATATATATATAAGTGGGTTGTCATTTATATAAGCGTTCATTAGGGACATCAATTATATAAGGGGTCATTAGGGGACATTATAAATAGAAGGGGGCATAATTTATATAAAGGGTCAGTAGGGGAGCAGTATTTATGTCAGGGGGAATCAGGGGCATAATATAATTGGGAAATTAATTATAGGGCTTGTCCATGATAACCACTTTTTTTAATATGAGACCGGGAGAAGTGATAAAGATTAAAAAAAAAAAAAAAAAAAAAAAAAAAACTACTCACGTGTTCCTTGTGCTCCGATGTCTCCCACCGTAGTCTGGTTCTGGTGATCCGGTGTTTTCTTCTGGCGGAAATCCCCACCGCACATGACCGCTGAGGTCGCTGACAGTGCTGTGGGGACTTCTGTTGGAAGAAAACACCGGAGCAGCAGGACTGAAACGTGCTGGAAAACACTGGAGCACCTTCCGCGGCCTCAAATTAAAAAAGTGGTTATCCTGGAAAACCCCTTTAGGCTGAGGCCCGATGTTGCAGAAATGCAGCTTTTTTGTTGCAGATTTTGCTGCAGATGATCAATAAGAGATTAGAGGACCCCTCCCTATGATCAGCTGTATGAAGGGGCCATGCAGGGGCGCACCGCTAATGAGGCGAAGTGAGACTGCTGCCTCAGGCGGCACTGTCCGTCATGTATGGGGGGGCGGCATTTTTACTATTCAATGTAAACCAGCCCAGGACAGGCCGCTTTAAAAAAAAACAAAGCTGAGCGGGGCCTGTCCTGGGCTGGTTTATGAGACATTGTATCTCAGTGCAGGTGGCGATACAATGACGTCATCGCGCCGCCTACACTGAGACACAGACGTCGCGGACAAGAAGAGGCGGCGGCTCCATCAAGGCATTGCAGGTAGGTGACGATAAGTTTTTTTTTTTATATATATAAATAGGCCATAACCTGCTGGAGTATCCCCATTGTTAATGCTGTGTTGTTGATCTTGGATACTGAAGTAGTACATTATGAAGAATTCTTAAAAACTGTTTTATAACTTTGCGTATTGTGTATGTTTATTGTGTGCGACGATAGCAGCGTGTGATGCTAGTAGCATGTAAGCTCAATTTTTTTATTTATTTTTTGGTGGGGGGGGTGCCTTTCTATAGTCCGCCTCAGACAGCAAAGAGGCTAGGTTCACCCCTGGCCCCAATCGCCAATCATCTTGTATTGTTTTGCGGCTGCCTGAGGTCTGTTACTCTTTTGGCACATATCCCTGTCTCACAGCGCTGAAAAGGCCTTAGTTCAATGCAAGAGCCGGCTACTGACAAGATCCCAGAACAGGAACATTCAGAGGCAAGGGCAGCAATCAAATACTGAAAATACATTTATGTTAGTGGCATTTCAGGAATTTGCAAATGAGTGTCAGGTATATTTGCATGTAGCTGTATAGTGGGCTCACTGAATGAATTTTACTGGGGGGCCTTAGGCTCAGCAGAGTGTTTGCGACTTCTATGCACTATGTGCCTCAGCACTTTGTGACTTTGCATGGTCTTCTACTTTGTGGCTGTGTTACTGTGATTCCTAAACATTTTCCACTTTTCAATCATAGCAGTCACAGTTTATGATAAAATATCTAGGAGGGAAGAATTTTCACAAATTGACTTGGCGTAAGGGTAGCATCCTATTAGGCTAAGTTGATATGTCAGAAATTGAAGAGAAATTCCTCTTCATTTTCCACCACTATATTTGGCCAAGGGATTGCTGCGACGGAATGCAGATGCAGTGCATTGGCATTTCGCTGCAGCTTTCTTCTGCTGATTACGCCCAGGTGAATGGGCCTAATCGGCAGGGACTCCCAAGCCACAGAATCAGCTACAAAATCTGCAGCAAGATCGAGCAGGACACTAATATTTTTCCACATGCTGCAGCGATCTCTGCCTCCCATTGAAAGAAATGGGAGGCAGATTCGGGATGAAATCTGCCACGGATTCGTGGGTGGAATCCACTCCCAAACTCGTAGCAGATTCTTCCGTGTGAACCTAGCCTCATAATACCATGCTGGAATTCTGAAAGCTCTTTAGAATAACCTATTCCTTCACTAATGTTTGTAAAGGTTAGGCACCGACACAAGACTGAATGGACACTGGCAGTGGACAACGGAGTGTTGGGAACCGCTGAGTTTTTGTTTTTTTTAATTATACACCTCTTGTCCACTATATGGATTGCTCCAATTCCTGGACTGCTCCAATTCCTGGACAACCTCTTTAAAGATTTTATTCATCTTTCTAATATTGCTGGCTTTAGGATTGGCCTTCAATATTACATCTGCAGAGTTTTGACAGCCAGGATAAAAAATAAACTTATAAAGATATTAAATATTGCCATGTGTGAAAATGTCCAAACTAAAAAAAAAATCTATAAAATTATTTATGGTGAACCCAATATATAACCCAAAAAAAATAATCATAATGCCGGAACTGTCCTTTTATGGTTTCTTCACCTCATACAGAAAATTCAGTAAAATGATAAAAAGAGCTATATGTTCCCCAATCTGGTTTCAATAAAAACTTCATATCACCCCACAAAAGTGAGCCCTCACACATTTTCATAAATGTAAATATAAAAGTTATGGTTGTCAGTATATTGAGATATAAAGCAAATGTTTTTTTTTAGAAAACCTTTTTTTGATAGTGGTAATACATAACAAAACTATATAAATTTGGTAACTTCATTTTTACTACACAGTGAACACTGTAAAAACCAAAACCTGTACAACAATGGAAGAATTGCCTTTTCCCCCCATTTCACCCCACAAATAAATTTTACCATTATTTAATACATTGTATGGAACATTAAATAATGCAAATAAAAATTAAAACTTGTCCTGCAATAAACGATTATATCCTATGATTATATCAATGGAATAGTAAAGCAGTTGTGATTCTTGGAAGTCATACAGTGCTGGCCAAAAGTATTGGCACCCCTGCAATTCTGTCAGATAATACTCAATTTCTTCCAGAAAATGATTGCAATCACAAATGCTTTGGTAATATCTTCATTTATTTTGCTTGCAATGAAAAAACACAAAAGAGAATGAAAAAAAAAGTCAAATCATTGATCATTTTACACAAAACTCCAAAAATGGGCCGGACAAAAGCATTGGCACCCTCAGCCTAATACTTGGTAGCACAACCTTTAGACAAAATAACTGCGAACAACCGCTTCCGGTAACCATCAATGAGTTTCTTACAATGCTCTGCTGGAATTTTAGACCATTCTTCTTTGGCAAATTTCTCCAGGTTCCTGAGATTTGAAGGGTGCCTTCTCCAAACTGCCATTTTGAGATCTCTCCACAGGTGTTCTATGGGATTCAGGTCTGGACTCATTGCTGGCCACTTTAGAAGTCTCCAGTGCTTTCTCTCAAACCATTTTCTAGTGCTTTTTGAAGTGTGTTTTGGGTCATTGTCCTGCTGGAAGACCCATGACCTCTGAGGGAGACCCAGCTTTCTCACACTGGGCCCTACATTATGCTGCAAAATTTGTTGGTAGTCTTCAGACTTCATAATGCCATGCACACGTTCAAGCAGTCCAGTGCCAAAGGCAACAAAGCAACCCCAAAACATCAGGGAACCTCCGCCATGTTTGACTGTAGGGACCGTGATCTTTTCTTTGAAGGCCTCTTTTTTTTTTTCCTGTAAACTCTATGTTGATGCCTTTTCCCAAAAAGCTCTACTTTTGTCTCATCTGACCAGAGAACATTCTTCCAAAAATTTTTTTGGCTTTCTCAGGTAAGTTTTGGCAAACTCCAGCCTGGCTTTTTTATGTCTGTGGGTCAGAAGTGGGGTCTTCCTGGGTATCCTACCATAGAGTCCCTTTTCATTCAGACGCCGACGGATAGTACTGGTTGACACTGTTGTACCCTCGGACTGCAGGGCAGCTAGAACTTGTTTGGATGTTAGTCGAGGTTCTTTAGCCACCATCCGCACAATCTTTCGTTGAAATCTCTCGTCAATTTTTCTTTTCCGTCCACATGTAGGGCCATGGGCTTTAAACTTCTTGATGACACTGCGCACGGTAGACACAGGAACATTCAGGTCTTTGGAGACGGACTTGTAGCCTTGAGATTGCTCATGCTTCCTCACAATTTTGCTTCTCAAGTCCTCAGACAGTTCTTTGGTCTTCTTTCTTTTCTCCATGCTCAATGTGGTACACACAAGGACACAGGACAGAGGTTGAGTCAACTTTAATCCATTTCAACTGGCTGCAAGTGTGATTTAGTTATTGCCACCACCTGTTATGTGCCACAGGTAACAGGTGCTGTTAATTACACAAATTAGAGAAGCATCACATGATTTTTCAAAGGGTGCCAATACTTTTGTCCACCCCCTTTTTTATGTTTGGTGTGGAATTATATCCAATTTGGCTTTTTGACAATTCTTTTTGTGGTTTTCCATTGATGACAAATTAAATGAAGATATTATTACCAAAGCATTTGTCATTGCAATCATTTTCTGGAAGAAATTGAGTATTATCTGACAGAATTGCAGGGGTGCCAATACTTTTGGCCAGCACTGTAGATGGAAAAACAAACATTAAAAATTGAAAATTTGCTGTGGGAGAAAGGTGTTAAATGGTTATTCCAAATTTTATGTTTTAATTCAGTTGTTTATGAAAGAGGAAATTATCTACTTTTCTAATATACAATGGCATGGATTCCACGTTAAAGAGAATCTGTCACCATGTTGGGACTCCTCTGCTGCTAGTCTTTAGGGTCTTAGACCTGGTAATCTTAGTCTCATCCTGTTAAAAAAAATTGAGGCCGGGGCCCCAAGTGGCGTATTCGTTCTTGCGAATTCCATGCCCACTTTGCGGTAAAATACGCAGTGCAGACACACGGTGATTTCCAAAACCTCTGTGAACTTTTGTTGCAAAGCACTGCGGGAAGAACCGCAATGCGTTTCTGCCGTGACTTTTCCCACAGCGGTATTTAGGCCTTAGTCTAATACATTTTAATCTGACGGAGAAAAAAAAATTGCATTACTGTGGTCTGTGTTATGGTTTTCTGTGTAGTTTTTATGGTGTTTTTGGTTCACATCACATGATCACATGTGCAGTACCTTTGACTGCATGTTTATCACAAGAATAGGGCAACACTATCACTCACCGACTGTAGACAGGGAAATCACTTCTCAGTGTCTCTTGAAACAAGCATAACAACTATGTCTATTTATCTGACAGGCAAATAATGGCTTCATAATTACTACACAAACAGAAGATAAACAAGAACAATTCCCCCTCCTTGTCATGAAAACCGACAAACAATTTTATCACAAAAAGACAATAGCAAGCATCATTAACCATCAATAAAATAACATTTTACCATACAGCAAGTTAAAAAGGCTGATCCAATAATACTCAAACATAAAATTCTGAAAAAAAAAAAGAAAACTACTTGTCAATGACCCTTCTTGTTCAGTGATTTTCTTAAAAATACACGGCCATTAAGTAAACTTTGAAGTCCACATTCTAAGCTGAGAAGCTTCGTGTTCAAAAATCAAAAAACCAGATCTGAAGAGCTTTCCAGTTAACTTTATATTTTAAATACAAAATATTTCTAGGGCATATCTCCTCAACGCTAGCTTAGCAACAGAAGATTGCCCAAGGGTTTTCTGTATGTAACGTCATAATGGATAGAAAAAGGAAACAATTAATTTATCTCTTTGTCAGTTCGCCCTAAAGTCTCATGGTCTTCACAAATGGAAATTTATTTCATCTTAAAAACCAACACTTCATTTTTGTACAGACCCGGTGCGATTGCAAGATACATTTCAATTAATTCTTCTACCAATGCACTATCTCTCCCTCATCAGAACCTTTTATAGTGTTAAAATTAACAATTGTGCAGTTGATGGCTGGATGAATCCACAAGGGGACTTGCAAAAGGCCTCAGATAACACAACATGTATAAATCATTCAGGAGAACAATTCATGAAAGAAAAGTTATCTGTGTTTTGGATGACATTGGAAGAACTAAATAGGAGTCAATTTGAAGAAGGGACATTTCACTTCATTGTCCATTCCCGCTTTTCTCTCTTTTTTATTGTGCTGTAATATACATTTTCAAAATTAATTAACCATTAACTGCTAGATAAATGCTTTTCTGGTCTTGTTGGTGAGAGATTACTTCACATGAACAGTATTCTTTGTAGGGCGCTTTTGCCAGATAAGGTGGCAACTGTACTTTAGAAGAAAACAAAGGAGGATGACAGACAAGCCAGTGTTTACCAAACTGAATAGAGGGCTTGGAGGTTTCCACTCGCTGATCGCTTACATGTGCACAGTGATTCAAGACTAACGTGGTGTTTCACCTTACAATATCTATAACAAGCCATGGATGAGCCTTTACACAGAACGAAATCCAACTCTGCAAATTCTCGTTACCTTTTGGTGCGGTTATCTTTTAATTGCTGTGTTCATTCAGCAGAATGTCTTCATCTGTTTTATTGGGTAAAAGTGTCAGATTACAATAAATGTAAATGACTAACAGAATGAATCTTAGATGCTTTTTAAGAAAACAAAAAGCAGGTGTGACTTATTAACATCAACTGTAAAAAACTCTGCATTATTGAATAATACATAATCATTTGCTTATAAAATGTTATCAATTAATCTTGCAGAGAGTTTATTCCCCTTACGTCCAACAGCAGCACAATATGGGGTCATCTCTGCCCCTGTGTGCTGGTAGGACAGGCGGAATTTTTAATTTACATAATTAATTGATACTCCCCTATAAGAGGCAAAAGAGACCTCTCCTCACTGTGTTTTTTTCTGTCCTGTGTGTTGGACAGGTGGAGGGAGGCTCTTTGTCCTCCCATTGTTTCCTAAGGATTTGGGGGTTAACTAGATTTTTGTAAGTTTTCTCCTCTTTCAGCTGTTCATCTTTTTCTTGGGAGCTTTTTACTCCTAAGGCTTTCTTGTTTCTCTCTGCTGCGCTCTCTGTGGCCATTCTGGCCTGGGTGTGCCTGCCCTTGTCTGATCTCAGGCTGAGATGTTGTTGGCTGGGCAGGCTGTGCATTCAGTTGTGTCTGTTTCTGAACTTGGAGGCTGTATTGCAGGGTTAAAATAAATCTCTATGCAGCTCCTAGCCCGGCTGAGCTCTTCAGCAGAGCTTATGCTTCAGGTGTTTGTGCTCAGTTTCAACTGATGTCAGTGTCTCAGACACAAATTCCCTACACTGCCTTTCTGTTGCAGTTTTGGTTCTATTCCAGTCTGCCTCAAAGAAACACTGCACTTCCTATAGTGGTGGAATTAAAGTGAAGAGGAAGAGAAAGGTTCAGGAACCTTTTTTGTAGGTCCTGTTTTCCTGGACCCTTTTTTTCTGTTACACTTCTGCAGCCTTCTCCCAGTAGCGCTGGATTGTGCTGCCAGACTAGTTTAGGCCATTCTCTTTTACTGCTGTAGCGATATTAAAGACATCGTTGTTAAAGGTCTCTTAAAAAGTTTTTGTATATAAGTTTTATGGATAAGTATGGTCTTCTCCCTACTTATTTAAACCTTCTTCCTAAGTTTGTCTCTTTGAATAAGCTGTACGCTTTTGTTTGATACTATTCTGAATGCTTTCGGTGGCAGAGATGACTCAATGAGGGAAAGGTCTTCTAAGCTGAAATATTCGCTTATACAGAGTGCGACATCCCTCTGCCTGATATTACAGTTACACTCGCTTTCACCAATGCTGTTGGACCCCATCTGAGGATTTGTCCATTCGTGACGTAATTGTGTGGGTCAAGGAGCAGGATAGAAATCCGGAACTTGATTTCTCAAGAAGCTTCGTACTGAAAGACATTCTCAGTCAGTTTCATCAGAAGAGGAATTTCACATACTCAATGTGATACACTCATGTAATGAAGACACTTCGCTAAATCCCAGCAGACCTCTTGGTAAGGAAGTCTAGGCTGATGAAGTCCATCTGGTCAGCGACTGTGAACTTGGGGAAGCCTTTAGTTCCACCAATAGGGGGCCTAGGGTCTTCCAAGTGGACGTGAAACTGGATAAAGTTTTGACAGGCAATCTCCAAATCTCTATTCATAGTCGCTTGGAGTGTACCCTTAGGAGGGCTTAATCCTCGGCCTCTGCTCAGGCTTCTGTGGACATCGCCTCCAATGAGGTAGCGAATAAGAGAGTATCTAGCAGAAGTTTCTGTATACCAGGTCAAGATGCCTGCCAAATATAAGGCCTTCTCTACAGCTGCTAGAAGGCCATTATGGTTGAAACCTTGGGGAGCGGACAATGCGTCCAAGTATAATGTATGCTCCCTACCCTTGAGGTGGGCAAACATTTTAGCAGAGGCCTGGATGACATCATGGATTTAAAGGATAAGTGCCTTCCGCAGTCTTTTAAAGGGAAAGCAGGATCTTCTGGCCAGGGCAGAATTTATCAGCAGCTGCCTCAATCTATGTTCCAATATCAGAGGCATGCTAGATATCAGTTCAGAGGGGCTGGACGTAAGTTCCCCAAGGAAAGGGACAGAAAGAAGCTTGGCTTTGTCGCCAACTTTTCGCCTCCTGTGGCGGCAAGTAGTCCTGCCTGTTTTTTCCCTCATGCCTATAGCAGAGTTAGTTCTGCATATGTTTTTGCTACATGACAATGTTATGTTCTCCTCAAATTGCATGACCATGCCTGCATCACTTACCTTTTTCTCCACAGTTAAGAACGATACCTTATGGGTTCACTTCCGATCAGGAACCCACTTCGCACTCACATTAGTTCACTATCCTCTTAGTCCTAGTCTATAGTGATAGCAGCCCAGTGACTGATAGCTAATTGTCATCCTCGATACATCTCCCTCATCTCTCTTCTACTCCAGATCCCCCACCCCACTTTTCCCTCTTCTCATCTTCCTCATTACCTGCCCTATATCCTCCCCACGGGGGGCCACACTCTCTCTTTTCGACTCCTCTCCATACAGCCATCCTCTGGTGAATTAATTCGTTGTCAGACTTTGGGAGGTCCGTCCCCTGAGCCATCTGAGGCTAGAGGCACTCAGAGCGCCCGTCCTGAACCAGTTATGTCATCCTCGGGGAACCCTCTGATTCCTGCAGCAACACCATAACTATCTCTACCTTCAATGTCAATGGGCTCAATTCCCCTAACAAGTGACACTGGGTTATGAACTTAACCAAGCAAATGGGATCGGACGTCCTGCTCCTACAGAAGACACATTTCAAGCTAGATAAAATTCCAAAGCCCTATAAATCCCCCTATGACAGATGGTATTACTCCTCGCATCTGATGTCAGCATCCAAAGGTGTCGCAATAGCGCTAAAACACTCTTTCCTCTTCGTTTTTAAGCAACAACATTCGTATGCAGAGAGACGTCTTCTCTTTATGAAAGGGCACATTGCCTCCAGGTCTATAATGCTGGCCTCAATCGATGTACCAAACCAAGAACAAATAGCCTGGCTCACCCAGGCCATACAAGACCTCTCCTTATTTGCAGAGGGTGACATCGTCCTGGGAGGAGACCTCAACCTTGTACTCGACCCTATCCTAGACTCATCCACGGAAAAGTCAGCCTTCTCACAAAAAGCTTTGTGACGCCTTCATGTTTCTCTGCAAAACTTAAACCTTGTTGACATCTGGCGCCTCCAAAATCCCAATGTAAAGGACTACACCTTTTTCTCTAATCCACATCAGACACATCAGAGACTTGACTACATTCTATGCTCCAAATCTGTAGCCCAATACACTTGAAGATAGGATGTATCAGCATATCGGACCATTCTCCAGTATCCTCTACCCTGTCCCTCCCAGACCTCTCACCCAGAAATTGGTCATGGCACCTAAATGAATCCATCCTGGATAGGCAAGCCACCAAAAGCTTCTTGGCTGAGGAGTTGGACCTCTTCTTCAAACTTAACGACACTCCCGAAGTCACCCCCACCCTATTATGGGAGTCTCACAAACCTTATATAAGAGGGTTTCTGATATCGAAGGCACTCAAGCAGGAGAGACAGAGGGAGATAGACTGGACTGCGGCTGCTGCCGCTTAAAACATTAACCCACTGGGCTATGAAAGCCATGTAATGCCCTTGTCCATAATTGTGGCTCCACGTGTCGATGGTGGCATGCATCTTTCCCCAAACTGACATATCCCAAATTCTACGATACATGGTGATATAAAGCAGGGACAGCTTTCCTAGAGAAATAATGTCAGCTAGGTATCCTACATTGAGGTTGATCGCATGCCATCATTTGGCAAAATGCATTGGAATCCACTAACTGGTATGGCAGCAACTGCATCGCCAGCATCTTGGGCAGGTGTAAGTTAAGTTGCAGAACAACTGTATTGCTGTTTCCTTGAGACACATTCCGCTATGGATAACTGATGTTGGTGTGGAAGAAGAGGAGTAGGAAAAACAGTTGGTGATGAAGCTGATAACGACGACCATGCGCTAGGTGTAGATGTGGCCTGCCTAAAAGGAAGAGTGAGTAGAGTGTGAGTAGAGCAGGAAAAAAAACCTCTAAATAACAGAGCTTTTTTCAGATTAGCACAGGCTGTGGGACTGTATACTGTATATGAGAAGCAACAAAAAACACATAAGAAAATAATATTTTTTCAGATTACCACACTCCATCACACTGCAAGACTGTATTTATGAGCAGCAACAAAATAAAACAAAAAAAAAATATTTTCTTATTACATTACCGATTACCTTGTATAACAGAGTCTAGCACAGGTTGCAATACTGTATACATGAGAACTACAACAACAACAAAAAAAAAACTTAAGAAAATAATATTTTTTCACATTACCACACTCCATCACACTGTATTGGGTGAGCAGAGCAGAAAAACCCCCATATATAAAAGGGTTTATTTGTTAGATTAGCCCAAGCTGCAAGACTGTATATATTAGCATCAACAAAAATATGCTTAAGAAAAAAAAAAAAAAATGTAATTGCAATAATTTTCTGGGAGAAATACTTCATTTTCTGGAAATAAAGGCCATTACTGTATAGCTCTATCAGATTTTTTTTTAGATTAGCATTGTAAGGAGTATTACTTCAGCTGCTTCTTTAAGGTTGCCATGACAACGTGAGAAAGCTTTTGTATTTTTTTACTTCCATGCTTTTACCAATTAGCATCTGAAGAGGCCTATACAGTATAAGACCACCCCTTCCTGACACACAGGCTGATTAATTAGTTTGCTATTCCTAGTTTGGCTCTCCATTTTGTGTGTGTGTACCTGTTTGCTTTGACTTTTGGCTTGCTCCCTGGATACCCTATTTGCCTCCTGATTCTGCTTAGAAGTGCCCGTTTAGATTTGTAACCCTTGGGTTGTTTTCCAGATATTGCTTTCATCTGCTGATTCTGCCTATTATGTCCTCTCCTGCTTTTGACCCGTACTTGTACGACTTCTCTTGTCTCCACTCCATTGAGTAAGTTTTAGTGGATTTTGTGTTGGTTTATGTAGCAGTGCATTTATTATTGGTACATCTTTTTGTGTGGTGACAATTCAGATTCCCAGGTTAACTACAAGTCCAACTGGCCTCGGGGTTAGCTCTGGTGAAGGTACCTGGGGGTTTGCCTTGCTGAGGTGTGCTAGTTTTCAATAGCTGTCTCTACTGCTCGCAGTTATCAGCCAACATCCTGCTATTGCTTTTATTGTGGCCTTGCATCTAACCATAACAAGCACACTCTGTCACACTGTGTATTTGGTGAGCCGGGCAAAAGAAAAACAGTTTTATATAACAGAGGTTTTTTTTTTGGATTACTGCAGGCTGTGAGATGGTATATATGACAGCAACAAAGAAAATGCTTAAGAAAAGAATAATTTTTTCAGTTTACCACATATCATCACACTGTGTATTAGGTAAGCAGAGCAGAAAAAATCCTTAAACAACAGAATTTTGTTTTAGATTAGCGCAGGTTAAAAAAAATGTAGGTATGAACACTGCAGAAACAAAAAAAATGCTTAAGAAAATATTTTTTTCAGATTGCCACACTGTGTTTTGGGTGAGCAAAACAGAAAAAAACCCTTATGTAAAAGATTTTTTTAGACTAGCACAGCCTGCAAGACTTATATATATATATATATATATATATGAGCAGCAAAAAAAAATACTTAAGAAAATATTGTTTAGTTTCAAAGGTATTTATTGAATTACAACAACTAGGCATAACACAGTGAACGTCACATCAAAATCAAATACAAGCAAAAAATGATACAAGGAAGGCATCAAACAGCAAGGTAATACAAGATACCAGTATACAAAATACAAGGAAAAAATGAAGGAAACAAATAAAAAGTAAAAAACATGGGAATCAAACTAGGGTAGGGGAGGAGAGGAAAAGAAAGGCAGTGTTACTACGGGCTTGAGCAGCGAGGAGTGGGTCCGCCTGTGGGGAGGGGGGTGGGGATAGAAGGAGCTCAATCCAGTACCAGGGCTAAAGTTGGAGACAGTATCGGAGATAGGTGGAAAGGGTATCAGATATAATGGAATTAATTTTCTCGTGAAGCATAATGGTGTTGACCCGTTGCAAAACCTCGGTCACTGAGAAAAAAGTTTTTCTCCAGTTGCAGGCAATGTGAATTCGGGAAACCAACAAAATGTATTGTAGTATCTTAAATTGAGCGTACTTCAAAGAAAGGTGTGTGAGATTAAGAAGAAAATATTGTTTCAGATTACCACACTCCATCAAACTGTGTATTGGGTGATCAGAGCAGAAAAAAAAAACCTTTATATAACAGAGGCTTTTTTTTTCTAGATTAGTACTGCCTGCGAGACTGTACAGTCATGGCCAAAAGTTTTGAGAATGATACAAATATTAATTTTTACAAAGTCTACTGCTTCAGTTTTTCTAATGGCAATTTGCATATACTCCAGAATGTTATAAAGAGTGATCAGCTTAACAGCAATTACTTGCAAAGTCAATATTTGCCTAGAAAATGAACTTTATCCCCCAAAACACATTTCAACATCATTGCAGCCCTGCCTTAAAAGGACCGCCTAATATCGTTTCAGTGATTGCTCCATTAACACAGGTGTGGGTGTTGATGAGGACAGGGCTGGAGATCAATCTGTCATGTTTAAGTAAGAATGACACCACTGGACACTTTAAAAGGAGGCTGGTGCTTGCCATCATTGTTTCTCTTCTGTTAACCATGGTTATCTCTAAAGAAACACGTGCAGTCATCATTGCACTGCACAAAAATGGCCTAACTGGGAAGAGTATTGCAGCTAGAAAGATTGCACCTCAGTCAACAATCTATCGCATCATCAAGAACTTCAAGGAGAGAGGTTCCATTGGTGCCAAAAAGGCTCCAGGGCGCCCAAGAAAGACCAGCAAGCGGCAGGACCGTCTCTTAAAAGTGTTTCAGCTGCGGGATCGGGCTACCAGAAGTGCAGAGCTTGCTGAGGAATGGCAGCAGGCAGGTGTGAGTGCATCTGCACGCACTGTGAGGCGGAGACTCTTGGAGCAAGGCCTGGTCTCAAGGAGGGCAGCAAAGAAGCCACTTCTCTCCCGAAAAAACATCAGGGATAGACTGATATTCTGCAAAAGGTACAGGGAGTGGATTGCTGAGGACTGGGGTAAAGTCATTTTCTCTGATGAATCCCCTTTTCGATTGTTTGGAACATCTGGAAAACAGCTTATTCGGAGAAGAAGAGGTGAGTGCTACCACCAGTCTTGTCTCATGCCAACTGTAAAGCATCCTGAAACCATTCATGTGTGGGGTTGCTTCTCAGCCAAGGGAATTGGCTCTCTCACAGTCTTGCCTAAAAACACAGCCATGAATAAAGAATGGTACCAGAATGTCCTCCAAGAGCAACTTCTCCCAACCGTCCAAGAGCAGTTTGGCGCTCAACAATGCCTTTTCCAGCATGATGGAGCACCTTGCCATAAAGCAAAGGTGATAACTAAATGGCTCAGGGAACAAAACATAGAGATTTTGGGTCCATGGCCTGGAAACTCCCCAGATCTTAATCCCATTGAGAACTTGTGGTCAATCATCAAGAGACGGGTGGACAAACAAAAACCAACAAATTCAGACAAAATTAAAGCATTGATTCTGCAAGAATGGACTGCTATCAGTCAGGATTTGGTCCAGAAGTTGATTGAGAGCATGCCAGGGAGAATTGCAGAGGTCCTGAAGAAGAAGGGTCAACACTGCAAATATTGACTTGCTGCATTAACTCATTCTAACTGTCAATATAAGCTTCTGTTACTCATAATATGAATGCAATTATATTTCTGTATGTGATAAAAACATCTGACAAACACACATAAAAACCAGAGGGCAGCAGATCATGGGAAAATATAATATTTGTGTCATTCTCAAAACTTTTGGCCATGACTGTATTGTGTGAGTAGAGCAGGAAAAAAAAAACTTTAAATAATAGAGCTTTTTTCAGATTACCAAAGGCTGTGGGACTGTATATTGAATGAACAACATAAAAAGTCTTCAATATAAGAGATTTCAGATACCAGAGCTTCATTTCAGATTAGCGCAGGCGGAATCAGCGCTTTGATGATTGGCAATGAGAGGGTTAACTGTTCTTTCTTTTTGTATTAGTGCAGCAATGCTGCTGTCAGGGTCACAGTCACAACAGTTTCACAGCTATTCTCCGTCACTTCTGAGGGTGGGTTCACACCTGCGCTTCAGTCCGTCCGTTGCCAATCCAGTGAAAATCTCGGCGAACGGGATTGGCATCGGATACAGACCGGTCAGCAACGCATTGGTTAAAAACCCATTCATTTGAATGGGTTTTTAAAGCAATGCGCGGGTGTGCGCTTACACCCTCTGCGCTGCGAATCCTTTTTTTTTTTTCGTCGGACACGAAGTCCTGCCTGTCCGACTTTGTTTCCGACGAAAAAAAAGGATTCACAGCGCAGAGGGTGTAAGCGCACACCCGCGCATTGCTTTAAAAACCCATTCAAATGAATGGGTTTTTAACCAATGCGTCGCTGACCGGTCTGTATCCGATGCCAATCCCATTCGCCGAGATTTTCACTGGATTGGCAACGGACAGACTGGAACGCAGGTGTGAACCCACCCTAACATGTATGATTCTATCACTAAGGCTAGGTTCACACCTGCACCCAGTCTCTGCTCGGGGATTCCGTTCCCCATTCCGCCTTAAAAATGCAAGCAGGACTTTTCTCTCCGCATTTTTCGGGCGGAAATCGGGCGGAGTCTGTGGTTTTCCGCAGGTAACTGCTTTTTTAAACTGGTTAGGTTTCCGTTCGTGGGGTCCCCAAGCAGAGCCCACGAACGGAAATCTGAACGCAGCTGTGAACCTAGCGTAATCTGCCTGTGATTCATTAAATCTGACTAAACTGGTATTCTTAAAATTTGCTTGCAATTGTAAGCTTTTCAGAACTGACTGCTCTGTGTGATACAGTGAGATGAATCATAGATCCTTCTCTTTCTCCACCATATCTGCAAATGCCTCATGATCATGCTTAACCCAGTGGTCCTGGTCTCTGAAGTCCAGCTAATTGTAAATTTACGGCCTGCTCGTCAGAGACACTGTGAGCGGGATCGGAAGCAGGTGTTAGCTCTAACTGACAGCTAACACCCTGCTCCATAACCCTTGGTCGGAATTGAGTTCCGATCAGAGGTTTTAACCCCTTGGATGCCGCGGTCAAACATCACCGCGGCATCCAAGGGGTTCCGCCACATTGCGGCGAGATGTGTGTGTGTGTGGGGGGGGGGGGTCCCGATATCTATTTTCTGTAGCCTGGGGTCTGGCCAGTGACCCCAGGCTGCCTGAAGCCCCCACTACCTGGTTGATCCTGCCGGGATGTCAAGAAGTCAGCCAATGCGTCTACATCGGCTGACATCGGCTGACATTCCTGTATAGACTGCAATACATGTGTATGCTGTGTATTGCAGTCTATAATACTGAGCCAAGATCAGAGCATCGCTGGCTCAGGTGTCCTTATAGGACAAGTAAAAAATGTAAAAAAATGTGTAAAAAAAAAAAAAATTAATAAAGTTATAAAGCCCCCAAAAATCCCTTTTCCTATATAACATGAATTATATAAAAAAAAACCTAAAAATTAATAAAAACACATATTTGGTATCGCTGCGTCCGTAACAACCTATACAATAAAACTGATACAATATTTAACATACACGGTGAACGTCGAAAAAAAAAAAAATGGAAAAAAAACGCTGGAAGTAATGATTTTTGACTATCTCGCTTACAAAAAAATGCTATAAAAAGTGATCAAAAACTCATATGTACCTCAAAATAATACCAATAAAAAGCGCATGTCCTCCCGCAAAAAATAAGCCCTAAACTAAGTCTGTCAACCGAAAAATAAAAATGTTACGCATCTCAGAAGATGGTGATGCAAAAACAATTTATTTATGTCCACAAATGGGTTTTTGTTCTGCAGAATTAATAACGCATAAAAAAACAATATAAATGAGGTATCGCTCACACGCCACACGGCAAAAAAATTAAAAGGTAAAAACCAATTCCAGAATTGATGTTTTTTTTTTAATCCACCCAGAAAGAGTTAATATAATTGGCTACATCATCAGAAAAATAAAGAAAATATAGCTTGTACAATGTGAAGACAAAATCAGCAAATCATTAGAACAAAACTGGCTGCGGCAGGAAGGGAATGTATAAGCTATGTGAGCGTATATCAGGGGACACTCCAATTTTAGAGCTTACAAGGGAAAATAAATTAAAAGTGACCCCCAGAGTGACCCCACCAATCATAGGAGCTACTAGGGATATAGTAGGGAATTTAGTGTTCCCCATGTACTCCGCACAGCTTACATATTCACTCTTCACCATGTGCTGTGCATTCACTGCTGGGATACTAATGCTTTTTACGCCCCATGATAAATTATTTGAGGGGTACAGTTTTCAAAATGGGGTCACTCCCTAGGAGATTCCACTTTACTGGTACTTTAGAGGCTCTGCAAACATGACATGGCATCCAGATACCAAACATCTGAATCTGCACTCCAAAAGCCACATAGCGCTCCTTCCGTTTTGTGCCCTGCTGTGTGCCCAAACTGCAGTTTATGCCCACATGTATGACACTGGTGTACCTGGAATAATGTACTTAATGTCATATGTGGTATAAACTGCTGTTTGGGCACAGCCGGGCACAGAAGGGAAGGAGCGTTATTTGGTTTTTGGCACACAGATTTAGACAGTTTAGCTTTTGGACACCATGACACACTTGCAGAGCTCCTGAAATGCCAGTAAAGTGGAATCCCCTGACATGTGACCCTATTTTGGAAACTGCACCCCTGAAGGAATTTATCCAGGGGTACAGTGAGCATTTTTAACCTCCAAATGTTGCTATAATTTATTTTCCAGAAATGAATACACAGCTGATTGTGAAAGGTGAAAATGGCAATTTTTCCAGGAAAATGTAATTTCAATGCATAATACATTGTGCCCGGCTTGTATCAGATATGAACGTTCCAAAAGCTGTTGTGCCCGGAATACCCACTTAAGTTTTTAGAGTGTTTGTGCCTGCTGACATAAGCTGGGCATAAAATATTGGGCACTGAAATAGCATATCTCTGGAAAAATTGCAATTTTCCCTTTTCATTATCAGCTGCGCATTCATTTATTGAAATTAAATGAATGCAACACTTAAGGGTTAAGAATGCTCGCTACCCCACTTGATAAATCCCTTCAGGGGTGTAGTTCCCAAAATGGGGTCACAAGTCTGCGGATTCCACTTTACTGGCAATTCAGGGGCTCTACAAAAGTGGCATGGTGTCCAAAAACCAAACTGTGCTTCAAAAACCAAAATAGCGCTCCTTCCCTTCTGTGCCCGGCTGTGCCCAAACAGCAGTTTATACCCACATATGACATTAAGTACACTACCGTTCAAAAGTTTAGGGTCACCCAGACAATTTTGTGTTTTCCATGAAAACTCACACTTTTATTTATCAAATGAGTTGCAAAATCAATAGAAAATATAGTCAAGACATTGACAAGGTTAGAAATAATGATTTTTATTTGAAATAATAATTTTCTCCTTCAAACTTTGCTTTCGTCAAAGAATGCTCCATTTGCAGCAATTCCAGCATTGCAGACCTTTGGCATTCTAGCTGTTAATTTGCTGAGGTAATCTGGAGAAATTTCACCCCATGCTTCCAGAAGCCCCTCCCACAAGTTGGATTGGCTTGATGGGCACTTTTTGCGTACCATACGGTCAAGCTGCTCCCACAACAGCTCAATGGGGTTGAGATCTGGTGACTGCGCTGGCCACTCCATTACAGATAGAATACCAGCTGCCTGCTTCTTCCCTAAATAGTTCTTGCATAATTTGGAGGTGTGCTATGGGTCATTGTCTTGTTGTAGGATGAAATTGGCTCCAATCAAGCTCTGTCCACAGGGTATGGCATGGCGTTGCAAAATGAAGTGATAGCCTTCCTTATTCAAAATCCCTTTTACCTTGTACAAATCTCCCACTTTACCAGCATCAAAGCAACCCCAGACCATCACATTACTTCCAGCATGCTTGACAGATGGCGTCAGGCACTCGTCCAGCATCTTTTCAGTTGTTCTGCGTTTCACAAATGTTCTTCTGTGTGATCCAAACACCTCAAACTTCGATTCGTCAGTCCATAACACTTTTTTCCAATCTTCCTCTGTCCAATGTCTGTGTTCTTTTGCCCATATTAATCTTTCCTTTTATTAGCCAGCCTGAGATATGGCTTTTTCTTGGCCACTCTGTCCTGAAGGCCAGCATCCCTGAGTCGCCTCTTCACTGTAGACGTTGACACTGGCGTTTTGCGGGTACTATTTAATGAAGCTGCCAGTTGAGGACCTGTGAGGCATCAATTTCTCAAACTAGAGACTCTAATGTACTTGTCTTGTTGCTCAGTTGTGCAGCGGGGCTTCCCACTTCTCTTTCTACTGTGGTAATTTGGGGGGATTTAGTCTCACAGGCGGCAGCCTCCTGGACTCGACAGCAGTGTAGGCAGTACTGGGTGCCGGAGAAGCAGCATTCAGACGGTGCTAATCCAAAGTAAAATGGCTTTTATTTCAGCTTACGAATGGAATAAAAAATAACAAACAACCTGGCTCAGTTAGTCCTTTCAGGACCCCAGTGCTCTTGGGACAGACCGCCCGTCCGTCTCCGACTGGTTCCCTGTCTCCCTGCTTCCTGTAGGTCTCCACAACACTCTTTCCTGCTGCAGACACTCCATCTGGAGTTGGTGCCCCCACCTATGGGTGTGGCTGAGGAGCCTTTCAAGTCTGGCTCTGGGTCACTCACTAGCACCCTCTGGGTTCACACTCTCACACTACTCTGATTAGAGCCTGTTTGTGCTGGCCTCTGAAGGGAGTAGTACACACTGTTGTAGGAAATCTTCAGTTTCTTGGCAATTTCTCGCATGGAATAGCCTTCATTTCTAAGAACAAGAATAGACTGTCAAGTTTCACATGAAAGTTCTCTTTTTCTGGCCATTTTGAGAGTTTAATTGAACCAACAAATGTAATGCTCCAGATTCTCAACTAGCTCAAAGGAAAGTTAGTTTTATAGCTTCTCTAACCAGCAAAACTGTTTTCAGCTGTGCTAACATACTTGCACAAGGGTTTTCAAGGGTTTTCTAAACATCCATTAGCCTTCTTACACAGTTAGTAAACACAATGTACCATTAGAACACTGAAGTGATGGTTGTTGGAAATGGGCCTCTATACACCTATGTAGATATTACATTAAAAACCAGACGTTTGCAGCTAGAATAGTCATTTACCACATTAACAATGTATAGAGTTTATTTCTGATTCATTTAATGTTATCTTCATTGAAATAAACTGTGCTTTTCTTTCAAAAATAAGGAAATTTCTAAGTAACCCTAAACTTTTGAACGGTAGTGTACGTTATCCTGGGTACACCAGTGTCATACATGTGGGCATAAACTGCAGTTTGGGTACACAGCAGGGGGCAGATGTGAAGGAGCGCTATGTGGCTTTTGGAGCATAGATTTAGATTCTTGGATTTTGGACACTATGTCATATTGGCAAAGACCCTAAAATTGCTCCTACAAAATGGGGTCACTTCTTGGGGAATTCCAATTTACTGGCACCTCTGCAAAAACATGGCGTCCAGAAAGTCCCTCTAAATCTGTACTCCAAAAGCTAAAAAGCGCAGTGCTCCTTCCCTTCTGAGCCCTGCTGTGTGCCCAAGCAGCAGTTTACACCCACATATAACATTTTTTTTGTACCCGGGATAGCCCACTTAATAGTTTTAGGAGTGCGTGTCTCTGATGCCACAAAGTGGGTACAACGTATTGGGCACCAAAATGGCATATTTATTTAAAATTGTCAATTTTCAATTTGTACATTAATTTTTGGGAAGCATTTTTAGGCTCAAAATGATAATACCCTTTGATACATTCCTCGAGGGGTGTAGTTTCTAAAATGGGGTCACTTTTGAGGGATTTACATTGTATTGGTACTTTAGGGGCTCTGCAAATGCAACATGACACCTGAAAACTATTCCAGCAAAATCTGCCCTCCTAAAGCCAAATAGCGCTCTTTCCATTCTGAGCCCCACCATGTTCCCATACAGCAGATTATAATCACATATGGGGCATTTCTGTGTTCAGGAGAAATTGTGTAACAAACTGTGGGTTTTTTTCTTCTTCATCCCCTTGTAAAAATTAAAAAATATTAAAAATATTAAAAAATTAAAAATAGAAATACTGAATTTCCCCATTGTGGGACTATTAAAGGATTATTATTATTATTATTATTATTATTATTAAATGGACGGTTTATTGGAAAAAAAAAGTCATTTTTAATTTTTACATCCCAATGTTAATGGAATCTGTGAAACAACTGTAGGGTCAAAATTCTCACCATACCCCTTGAGAAATTCCCTGAGGGGTGTAGTTTCCAAAATGGGGTCACTTTTTGGGGGTTTCCATTGTACTGGTACTTTAGGGGTTCTGCAAATGCGACATGGCACCCGAAAACTATTCCAGCAAAATCTTCTCTCCAAAAGCCAAATAGCGCACTTTCCATTCTGAGCCCCACCATATACCCATACAGCAGATTACAACCACATGGGAAGTATTCCTGTATTCAGGAGAAACTGTGTAACAAACTTTGGGGCACTTTTTCTCCTTTATCCTCTTGTGAAAATTAAAAATTTGGGGCTAAATTGATGGTTTATTGGAAAGAAAGTAATTTTTCATTTTCATGTCCCAATGTTAATAAAATCTGTGAAATGGCTGTGGGGTCAAAATGCTCACTATACCCCGTGATATGTTCTGGGAGGAACGTAGTTTCCAAAATGCGGTCACTTTTGGGGGTTTCCATTATATTGGTACTCTAGGGGCTCTGCAAATGCGACATGGCACCCGAAAACTATTCCAGCAAAATCTTCTCTCCAAAAGCCAAATAGCGCACTTTCCATTCCGAGCCCAGCCATGTACCCATACAGCAAATTACGATCGCATATGGGGTATTGCCGTGTTCAGGAGCAATTGTGTAACAAACTGTGGGGGGATTTTTCTCCTTTAACCCCTTGTGAAAATGAAAACTGTGGGGATAAAGTGATGTTTTAGTAATTTTTCATTTACACATCCCAATGTTAATAAAATCTGTGAAACGGCTGTGGGATCAAAATGCTCAGTATACCCCTTGATAAATTCTGTCAGGGGTGTAGTTTCCAAAATGGGGTCACTTTTGGGTGGTTTCCAATGTATTGGTACTCTAGGGGCTCTGCAAATGAGACATGGTACCTGAAAACTATTCCAGCAAAATCTGCTTTTCAAATGCCAAGTGTCGCTCTTTCTTTCCTGTGCGCTGCTGTGTGCCAAAAATCATTTTACACCCATATGTGGGGTATTTCTGTACTCGGGAGAAATTGCACAACAAACTGTGAGATGTATTTTCTCCTTCAACCCTTTGTGAATATGTTAATTTTAGGGATAAATGAATGTATTATTGGATAAAAATGAAATGTCTAAATTTCACCTCCATATTGTTTTAATTCTTGAGAAATGCTTAAAGAGTTAACAAACTTCCCAAATGCTGTTTTGAATTATTTGAGGGGTGCAGTTTTGAAAATGGGGTGATTTATGGGGGTTTGTAATATATAGGTCTTTATAATCCCCTTCAGAACTGAAGTGGTCCCTAAAAAATGAGTTTGGGAAATTTTCTTGTAAATCTGGAAAATCGCTGTTACACTTGTAAACCTTCTAACATCCAAAATAAATTAAAGGATGATTAAAAGATGATGCCGATATAAAGTACAGATATGTTAGATAATATTTATTTATGTATTTTGGTGGTATTGACTATCTGTCTGAAAAGCAGAGCATTTCACATTTTGAAAATTGCAATTTTTTTTCCAAATTTTTCTAAAATTTCCTAATTTTTTATAAATAAATACAAAAATATTGATCAATGTTTACCATTGTTATAGCATCTCAAAGATATTGCCATATAAAGTGACACATGTCAGTTTTGAAAAATGAGGCCTGGTCCATAAGGCACTTTTAGGCCCGGTCCTTAACCGGTTAAAGCACCTTATATAGTGTATTTGACATCAGTACTATAAGGTGTCCACCTACCACTGTTTATTGGCTGAGAAGCTGTCAGCTGATGTCAGGTGGTGCTACAACAACACAGTGACTCACAAGACATGTGTCTCTTCTGTATTTTCCTGTGCAATACATTTGGCTATTTTAGTTTGTCCAAGACGAATTGGCATTTGTTCGGTTTCATCAAAAAACAAACAATTTGGAATATTTGGGTTTGTAACAAATCTGTTTGCTCATCTCTATTTCAAAACCATGTTGCAAAGATAAGTACACTCCAATGAAAGTCTTAGAAGCAAAGCTAAAGTTTAGACAATGAAATTATAATGAACAAGAATTCAACCACAAATTAATTGAATTATTAATGAAACAGGTGTCCAGCAGACAGTTGGCTATAAAAGGACATCACTTAAGAGAAAGAAAATTCCATTCCATTTAATGCTGTCAGAAATGGCACCACGTGGATGAGAAATGTTGAAAGAACTGAGAAAGAAATTTTTTTTACACAAGAAAGGTGAAGGCTACAAGAAGAACAGTAAAGCTTTCCTTATCAGTCAGAATACTGTAGCAAAAGTGAAACTAAAATTTAACAAAGAGGGAACTAAAATTAATACCTAAACAGGAGTGTCCTCTGATGAGTGGGGTTGAAGAAATTTGACATGCAAGTTCACTGCAGTTAGCTAAAGAAATAGAAAGCCAAGCTGGGGTGAGTGTTTCCCGTGATACAAAAGTCCATCAGTAGCTACAGTGTTACCATACTTTTATGTGTTTTATGTGTTCCTCCTCCCACTCTGAGAGATATTCCTCATAGTCCAAGACTTCCTCTTCCTTCCTTTTTGATGAGTTGGATGAGAGCTGCCAGTGTTTTTTGGATGCAGAGGAGGTTGAGGTGGAAGACATGAATGTTGGTGGAAGTACTAGTGGAAGGGGGTGTGTGACCAACAACCCCACCATTGCTTCTTTCAATACCATTGAAATATTGGTGTGGCATTCTGTTCCCATAAAGGGATCATTTTTGTTTACCGAATGGAAATGGGGGACATGCTGCCCAAAGTGGTTATCATTTTTTAATTTTATTTACCCCTGGCCCCCAGGAAGTTTTCAGTTTATTCCAGACAACCTTTTAATTTTTGCCTATGCTTATGATTCAAGCAGGGGAGTAACTAGCAAAGACTGGGCCCCATAGCAAACTTTTGATTTGGGCCTCACACGGTATAATGCCCCATTTACGCACTGTAATGTCCCAAAGTGGCCTCTAGACAGTAGAATATCTATTAGTGGCACCTCCACACAGTATAATGTCCCATAGTGGCCCCTCTACACAGTATAATATCCTATAGTGGCTCCACCACACAGTATAATGTGTGGAGGAAGCACAGTGTATGGTCAAACTCATAGTTTGTATCCACTGCTTACCATCAATTTTTCCCTAGACATACACGTCACTTTTACTTTGACATTACTTCAGCTGTGTTTGCCTTAGAGAGCTAGAAATTGTATAGATGTTACTATGAGTGCTGACAGTCTTGCTGTCAGCTATGTTTTAAGCCAATTTAAGTTATGGTTTGCATTAAACTTGTTTTTGGAACTAATGGCTTCAAAAATGTATGGTAGTATCATGAATTCTCAGATGTACTGTTCTAGATTGAAAGATACGATGCTATCGTCATTCTTTGACCTTGAACTTTTCCAACAAAACAATGGTCCAAAACACACATCTAAGGCCACGGTTGAATTTCTGAAGAAGAACAAGGTGAAAGTGACTCAGTGGCCAAGTATGTCTTCTGATCTCAACTCAAACACCTACAGTATGGGCAATTCTGAAGAGACAAGCTGAGCATCACTCTCTAAATTTTGTAATCTAAGTTACTATATATTATTAACCCCTTCACGCATTCTCACGTACATGTACGTGGGAGAATGTGGTTAGTTACCGCATCCCCACGTACAGGTACATGACGGTGATCGAGCGGGCTCAGAAGCGGAGCCCGTGCTATCACCGCGGGAGCCCGGCTGTATTTGACAGCCAGGCTCCCGCTGCAACAGCGGGGACCAGTGATAACACCGATCCCCGCCGATCCCCACCGATCCCCGCTGTTTAACTCTTAAGATGTTTGCTAGCGGCACTGAGTGCCGCGGGCGACATCGGGAGAGGGTGTTAGCTGTAACTGACAGCTAACACCCTGCTCCTTAACCTCCGATCAGCGCTGAGCTGATTTTAACCTGACCACGGCATCCAAGGGGTTCCGCCATGTTGCCGTTCCCGGCACCCCCGCGGCGAGATCGGGGGGTACCGATATCTATAATAGGCAGCCCGGGGTCTGGTCAGTGACCCCAGGCTGCCTGAAGCCCCCACTACCTGGTTGATCCTGCTGGGACCTCTGGAAATCAACCTATGTCTACATAGGCTGAATTCCTGTATAAACTGCAATACACGTGTATTGCAGTCTATAGTGCTGAATCAGCGATTAGACTATTGTTGGTTCAGGTGTCCTAGTGGGACATATAAAAAAAAAGATAATATTTATTAACTTATTTGGGTGGTATGACTATCTGTTTGAAAAGCAGAGCATTTCACATTTTGAAAATTGTGATTTTTTTTTCCAAATTTCCTATTTTTTTTATAAATAAATACAAAAATATTAATCAATGTTTACCACTAACATGAAGTACAATGTCTCAAAATCACTTGTGCAAGTTAAAGCGTCTTAAAGTTATTGCCATATAAAGTGACATATGTCAGTTTTGAAAAATGAGGCCTGGTCTTTAACGCACTTTTGGGCTCAGACCTGAAGGGGTTAATAGAGATGAGCGATTTTAGGAAATCTTCGATTCTCCACGATTCCAGATTTCCTCACGCTTTGATGCATTGAATCGCATTTTTAAAAAAAATTCACATGAACAAGGGGAAAGGGACTCTGGGAGCGCCGGATCACCCACAATGCCATGCATGCAGCTAATCAGCAACCAGCAGGACCTATGATGTCACAGCCCTATAAAAACCCTTGGCCATTTTAGGTACAGTCATTCCACATCTCTCTTAGGGAGCGTTCACACTACCGTTGGTGTCCGTCAGTAGTGTCCGTTGCTATTGTCCGTTACAAGATTTTAGCAACGGACACTAGTTGAACCGTCAGAAATCCGTTAAAATTTCCATTCATTTCAATGGGTTTTTATATTGTGTCCGTTAATGTCCGTTTGTGTCCGTTTACACCAAATCCGTCAGAAGTCTGTTATTTTTTCACGGACAAAAAATCCTACATGCAGGACTTTTTGTCCGTTTGAAAAAAACGGATTCTTGACGGACAGCAAGTGTCCGTTATTTTTTTAACATTGAAGTCTATGGGTAACGGACTTATAATGGACAGTAACTGATAGCCATCAGTTACTGTCCATTATTTTATGTCCGTTTACTTTCCCTGCGCATGCTCAGGAAGGAGAAACAAACAAACAAACAAAAATAGCAGTGTTAGAGGACATTTCGTGTCCTCAGGCACATGCGGTTTTACATACCGCTAGAAAGCCGACAGCGCGCTGAATTTAGCGGACTGCTGGCTTTCCCGGTATGTGCCCCGGGGCTGGAGATATCGGCGGTGTAATGTTTTACTGTTAGAAGTGCGTTGTGAGGAACTCCCTCCCTGATACTTCTCTTTGTTCAGAGACTTGTACTGAGGGGGCGTTCCTCACAGCTTGAGCGTCATCGCTGGGCTGTGAGGAACGCCCCCTCTCTCTGTTCTCGTCTATAGCCGGGTACTGTCAGAGGAACTCCCTCCCCGACACTTCTCTTTGTTCAGAGACTTGTACTGATGTGCCCTCTCTCTGTTCTCGTCTATAGCCGGGTACTGTCAGAGGAACTCCCATCCTGACACTTCTGTTCGTTCATAGCGCTGTATGAGGGGGCGTTCCTCACAGCTGAGCGTCATCACTGGGCTGTAAGGAACGCCCCCTCTCTCTGTACTGGTCTATAGCCCTGTACTGTCAGAGGGGGCGTTCCTTACTGCCCAGCGATGACGCTGAGCTGTGAGGAACGCCCCCTCATACAGCGCTATGGACGAACGAGAAGTGTCAGGGAGAGAGTTCCTCACAGCGCCCTTCAAACAGTAAGTAAAACATGTACACCGCCGATATCTCCAGCCCCAGGGCACATACCGTGAAAGCCGGCAGTGCGCTGAATTCAGCGCGCTGTCGGCTTTCTAGTGGTATGTGACATTAAAAAAAGGACACTACCTGATGCTCATCAGTTAGGGTCCGTTATGATAGGTGTCCGTTTATTTTTTTTTAACGGACACCTTCATAACGGACTCCAACGGTAGTGTGAACCCTGCCTTACTGTAGGGACAGACGTCGGCAGGAGCTAGGGAAAGACATATAGAAGTTCAGGGAAAGAGGCTTAGCCTTAGAACTGTAGGGAAAGCATAGGGAGGAATTGAGAGAAGAATTTGGGGTGGTTGCAGGGTCATTAACAGCAATAATTTGCAGCTTAATTCACATTGCCATTATACTGCTGCTCATTACTCATATCTGTGTCATCAAGGTGGAACGCATCAAGCCTTTTGCAGTGTAGTACAGCAAAAAAAAAAAAGTGAAATATCATACACTAATATCTGCACGCATCTGTAAAAGAAGCCTTTTTAAAGGCCTTTATTATAAGGGGCTTATTCACTGTTCTTACAAGGCATAACATTATTCAGTACTATTGTGCCACAGCCATATCTGCACGTATCTGTAAAAAAAAAAACCTTTTTAAAAGGCGTTTATTATAAGGGGCTTATTCACTGTTCTTACAAGGCATAATATTATTCAGTACTATTGTGCCAAAGAAAACTGAATTATCATCCAATAATATCTGCACTTAACTGTAATAAAGGTCTTTAAAGTGGGGAAAGACATAATGACATTATTCACCATTTTGTTACCAGTATAAAGTTGCAGGCAATTTAAAAACAGTATTGTCAATAAAAATTCAATAATTCTTAGCGGTTATCAGTTATTTAAAGGTCTTTATTAGTGTCAAAACACATAAAAAGGGCCATATTCGCCATTTTGTTACCAGTATAAAGTTGCAGGCCATTTTTAAAACAGTATTGTCAATAATAATTTAATAATTCTTAGAGGTTATCACTTATTTAAAGGTGTTTATTAGTGTCTAAACCCATAAGGAGGACCATATTTGCCATTTTGTTACCAGTATAAAGTTGCAGGCCATTTTTAAAACAGTATTGTCAATAATAATTCGCTAATTCAATAATTCTTAGCTGTTATTATCACTTATTTAAAGGTGTTTATTAGTGTCTAAACCCATAAGGAGGACCATATTCGCCATTTTGTTC
Organism: Leptodactylus fallax; assembly: GCA_947044405.1. NCBI lineage: Eukaryota > Metazoa > Chordata > Amphibia > Anura > Leptodactylidae > Leptodactylus > Leptodactylus fallax. Next base: position 12,043,745 of record CAMRHE010000021.1, read on the forward strand.
CCATTATGCTGATGGAGCCGATACTGCTCCTGCCACCCCCACCCCCTCCCACAGCTGCCATGCCAGTGCAAGTTGAGCTGTCAGGGCCCCAATGGTCAGACATGCGAGAGGATGGATGATGGCGCAGATAGGCAGCAGCCAACTTACTACATAGGATATCGCTATAGTAGTTCAGTTTGTCCTCCCTCTCAGCGGGTGTAAAAAATGCCCCCATTTTTCCCCGGTAGCGAGGGTCTAACATGGTGGAGAGCCAGTAGTCATCCCTCTGCAGAATGGTGATAATTTGGCTGTCACTGCGCAAGGAAGTCAGCATGCTTCGGGCCATTTGCGCAAGTGACTCCGAGGGACTCCCTGCATCCATCTCCACTGCATACTGCCAATGGTGTGTCTGGGTCATTTGCCTCATCATCCTCATCTCCCTCTGGCTGTTCTGGTTGCTCCTGTTCCTCCTCTCTACCCATTTGGCTACACATTGTTTGTGCTCCAATGTCCTCCTCATCCTTCTCCTCCAGTTCAGCCCCCACAGGGCTCATGTGGCCTTGAGATGTAGACGCCACATCTCCAGTCCCCTGACAATCCAGATTGAAAAGCATCTTTACCAGGATGTGAATCAGTGGAATGACGATGTTCATCCCGTAGTCCTGGCGACTGACTAACAAAGTGTCAAAGGGAACGAGCAAACGACAGGTGTTGCGCATGAGCTGCCACTGGCTAATGTGAAAGTTACAGTTGTGCTAAAGGCACAGGAAAGTTGGTCAAAGTTGAAGGAAAGATGAATGCAGCACATTATCAGCAAATACTGGAGGCAAATTTGCACTCATCAGCCAGGAAGCTGCACTTGGGACATACTTGGACGTTCCAACATGACAACGATCCAAAACACAAGGCCAAGTCAATCTGTCATTGGCTACAGCAGAAGAAAGTGAAGGTTCTGGAGTGGCCATCTCAGTCTCCTGACCTCAATATTATTGACCCACTATGGGGAGATCTCAAGTGCGCAGTACATGCAAGACAGCCCAGGAATTTACAGGAAATGGAGACTTTTTGCCAAGAAGAATGGGCAGTTTTACCAACTGAGAAAATAAAGAGCCTCATCCACAACTACCACATATGACTTCAAGCTGTCATTGATGTTAGAGGAGGCAATACACGGTATTAAGAACAGGGGTATGTGAACTTTTGAACAGGGTCATTTTGATGTTTTTGGTTGTCATCATTATGATTTAAAATGAGAAAACACAGAAGTTTGACAATAAATTAATTCAACCAACCACTAACCATGAGTGGAGAAAAACTTTTGTGTTATCTCCGACCTAATCTCCCGCTACCTGCCCGCACGTAACCTCAGATTCTCCAAAGACCTCCTACTCTGCTCTGCTCTTATCTGCTCTTCACACAACCGTCTCCAAGACTTCTCTCGTGCATCCCCCATACTCTGGAACTCATTACCAAGACACATAAGAAGGCCCTGAAGACTCACCTATTCAGGAAGGCCTACAACCCCCAATAACGCTACTGTCTCCATACCACCACCTGAACAGCCTCTACCCCCACCTTCTGTCTTTATCCCTCTTCCCTCATAGATTGTAAGCCCTTGCAAGCAGGGCCCTGTATCCCACTATGCAGTTGGTCACTGTTAGTATTATCTGTTTTGTATATCTTGTGTACCGTATGTAAATCCTCAAATGTAAAGCACCATGGAATTAATGGTGCTATATACAGTATAGATCAACAAGTGCTAAGCATCTCTGGGAACTCCTTCAAGACTGTTGGAAGACCATTTCAGGTGACTACCTCTTGAAGCTCATCAAGAGAATGCCAAGAGTGTGCAAAGCAGTAATCAAAGCAAAAGGTGGCTACTTTGAAGAACCTAGAATATAAGACATATTTTCAGTTGTTTCACACTTTTTTGTTAAGTATATAATTCCATGTGTGTTAATTCATAGTTTTGATGCCTTCAGTGTGAATCTACAATTTTTATAGTCATGAAAATACAGAAAACTCTTGGAATGAGAAGGTGTATCCAAACTTTTGGTCTGTACTGTATAATAGTGTAATAATTGACACAATAGGAGTGAGGGCCCTGCTCTCAAGAGCTTACAATCTATGAGGTAGTGGGGGGTGACACAAGAGGTAGCAGGGGTGACATAGGAGGTAGCATTGCTTATACAGTGGACCAGTCATTTTTATGATAAAGGTGACTTTAATTACTCAAATAAATAAAACTATATGAGCCGGTCCCCAGCCAGTGTATTTTTATGAACAGATACAATATGTCTGGGCATACATGGTTACACTTCTGACAAGGGCATCATGTCCTGCGGGGTAATGGTGGGCGTAAACAGAGGAGGGTTAGTTTTAACGAGCATAACTGCAGAAGTGTTTAGATCAGGAAATGTGATAGACCTGCTGGAAGTGTGTCTTTAGGATGGGTTTGAAGCTGTAGAAGTTGGGAGTTAATCTGATTGTCTGAGGTATAGCATTCCAGAGAAGTGGTGCGGCTAGGGAGAAATCCTGGAGACAGGAGTGGGAGGTTCTAATTATAGAGGATGTTAGTCTTAGGTCATTGGCTTAGGTTGGGTGATAAACAGAGATGAGGGAGGAAATAGAGAGGTGCAACATTACGGAGAGCTTTGTAAATGAAGGTAATAAGTTTATATTGTATTCTATAGTGAATAGGCAGCCAGTGTAGTGACTAACACAGACCGGAGGCATCAGTGTACTGTTTAGACTGATAGATGATCTTGGCTGCCACATTCACAATAGATTGTAGAGGAGAGAGTTTAGTGAAGGGAAGACCAATTAATAGGGATTCACAGTAGCCAAGTCTAGAGTGAATCAGGGCAACAGTAAGGGTTTCTGTTATTTCCATGGTAAGGAAAGGGCAGATTCTGGAGATGTATTTGAGGTACAAGTGATATGAGCGTGCGTGTAACGTTCTGGGTCTGGTTCGGAGTCTTTTAGTGCAACTTACTTGGGGTAATTGCTAGGCTGATAATGTAGTCAGAGGAAGCCAGTGGTTGATGCACAAGGTGAACGTCAGTATTAGAGGAGAAGGCAATACCATAGTCAGGATGAAGCCAGGGGTCGATGCACAAGATGAACGTCAGTATTAGCAGCAGAGCAGGAGAGGCTAGCTAGATTACAGGCTAAGAGCACAATAAACTCACAAAGCAGGAAGTGCAAGGCTGGGTTTAAATAGGAAGTTCAATCAATGAACAGGGTAGAGCAAACCAGAGAGGCAGGAACTGAAACTAGAGACACTGGGAACTAGGCTTTAGATGAGGACAGGAGCTGTCCAGGAGGCTGAATAGCTCAGTTGGAAGAGCTACAGCCTGGGGCACTGAAGTCCCTGGGTTCAAGTCCTGACAATTCGAGTGATTGGATTTGAAGGGCAAAGAAAAGGTGTGAGTCCAACATAACCCCGTGGAGTTATGGTAGACCTCAGACTACAATGGAAATTTCAGGTTTAGGTCACTTAGTAGATGGTGGAAACAGCAATAGTTCAATCTTTGAAAGATTCAGTTTCAGATAGAGGGAAGACACAATGTGACAGTCACTGGTGTTCTGTAGTAATGTAGGGGTGATGTCATGAGAGGAAGTATATATTTGGGTGTCATCAGCATAAAGATACTGAAATTCTGGGGCTGTGTAGAGTGAGCCTTGGGGAAAGTGACAGAGCCCACAAATGATACACTAATAGTATGATCTGACAGACAGGAAGAGGACCAAGAGAGAGCAGTGTCAATGAGGCTGAAAAAGCAGAGCAAACTGAGGAAGAGTTGTTGGTCTACAGTGTCAAATTCTGCTAAAAAATCCAGAAGATTAAGAAAAAATCTAAGGAGACTTTTGTAAGGGTCATTTCAGTAAAGTGCAGCCTCAAGAACAAATAACCAATACAAATATCTATCTAATACAAATTGCTATTTAACTGTTCAGAACCATGGACAAAAATAACTTGGTCAAACCCAATTACTTCCTACTGTAGCCATATTGGTTGTCACTTTTATTTTCAATCAGCATCTTATGTTAATATGCTAGTGTTTGACAGTTTCTGAGAAAAAGTAATTCAACCAATATGGACAAATATTACTTATATTAATATGATATTTAATGTGCCTTTCAAGTACACGTAGTCAACTAGATAAAAGGCAGATGACATTACTATAGCTGTGCTTGTTCACATAAAATGGAACCTATAGATAACCTAAAGCACAAACTGGAGCTTTACTGTGTTGTATTTCTAACTTAGCTATTACTGTGACAGTTTTTAATGATTGGATTAGACTACTCAATGTACAGGTGCATCTCAATAAATTAGAATATCTCTGAAACGTTCATTCATTTCAGTGATTCAGTAATACAATTCATAATCAGCGTCTTCCATGTTTGTGTGTCCTACTGAACCAGACTGAGGGACCATTTAAAGGCTTAGGAAACCTTGGCAAGTGACACACTGAATTTACAATACTGAACTTTTTCACAATATTCTAATTTTCTTAGATTTGGGTTTTCAGTACCTGTAATCCATAATCAACATTTACAGAAATAAAACACTTGAAATAGAACACTCTGTGTGTAAAGAATCTAGAAAATCTAGGTCACTTTTTTTATTTAATCACTGAAAGAAATAAACGTTTCAAAGATATTCTAATTTATTGAGAAGCACCTGTACATGATAGGCAGATTTTCTAATCACATACACAAACAAGTAACAAACTGCTGTATATTAGACTTAATGCTAAATTTTTTACATTATTGGTAATTTTTGTAATATATCTGCGAAAACCATCTACAGGACACATGGATAAAAGGGAATGTGCGCTTATGTCTCATTTATCATGAGCAGCATTGCATGGTCTGACCTTACAAACATTCCATTTATCTTCACACTTGGCATTATATTTTAGATTTTTCATCACTACTAGTGTCCAATTCTTATTTTGTTTTAAAAAATGATTTTTTAAAAATACCTCCTTCACCTAAGTCTTTTACAGGCTTATACAATCAAATATCTACATTGTACATTTTTTTTACAAGCCATCTTTTAGGTTTGTTAAAGGGGGTATTTCAAGTTGGGCAAGAAATTTCCCAACTGGGATATTGTGAAAAAAATAATAAAAGAAACATTACTTACCGGTTTATTACCTTGCCACTCAGACATTGCTCTGCCTTTGTCAGTCTTTGTTTATTTGGTTGCAGTGGTGACATAGCCATATAGGTGACCATTGCAGCCAGTCTCTAGCCTCAGCACTCCCCATCTGTATACCACTCAGGCCATTAAATTAACTGCAGCAGTCACATGGATATATGACTACATCACCTTTGCATCTGCCTTAACAGAGACCAATGGGTAGAAACAGACTGACAGCACCTGAGCCGCAGGGGAATAAACAGGTAAATAATGCTTGTTTTATTATTCTATTAGCTTTCCTGCTCTTAGGCAACTTTTGCCTTATGCAGAAAGCCTCTATAATGCTTTTTTCAAGCCTGCAACCTTAAAGGGGTATTCCATCTCAGTTTTTATGGCTATATTCATAGAGTATGTCATAAATACCTGATATATGAGGGATTCACTTTTGGGATAGACATCTATCTGTGTCTCTCCATTTACTTGTATGGGAGTTACGGAAATAGCCGTAAACAGTTTCATATGTAGTTTTGTTCTGTGGCATCCCAGAGCTGGCTATGGCTGGGCTGAGGGTGATCTCTGTGCATTGTATTATTTCCTGTTGCTTCATAGCCTGTGTGACATAGCAGGGGGTTCTGAGTCTCACACAACACAGCGCCACCTAGTGAGCCTCACACATGCATTACACCTCCCATAGGATTGAATAGTAACCAAATGTCCAATGGGAGGACATCGCCTGGGAAAAGGGGAGGAGTCAGCTGATCACTGGGTCCCCATGGTAACACCCCTGCAGGAAGGTCCTGCGTGTGAGGAGTTAGAAGTGTGGAGTGTTAGGAGGAGGAGGTGAGGAGATAAGTGTGATGTCCTGTGAAGAAAGCAGTGAGTTTAGTGCAGGAATCTCAAGTCCTAGACAGGCCCAGGAAGGTTGGAGAGCTGACATACTCCAGCTATTCAGAAGATCCTGTCCCCTGTCTGCCTAGCCATCGCCCTGAAGGAAGTCAAGCATCATTATCTTGTCAGCCTGAGACTGTGGAGAGAACATTCTGGAACACGTGCTCCATAGCAAGTATCACAGGATCCAGGGGCCAAGGCCAGACCTGTGGAATATCCTGCCACCCTGACTATTGCACCCCGAAACTCTGAGCTATCAGGACCACATAACGTGAGTGGGGAATATTATGTACTAGTATCATGGTGGGCATCCTCCTATGAGCCAAATAGGAGCCCAGACGCACCTTAGGGCTGTAACACTGAAGTATAAGGGGCTAGGAACACCTTTCATCAAGTCTACCCTGCACCCCAGGACTTTGCTGTGTCACCAGGCGTACCCCGTTGTTTTGTATTGAAGAAACTGTTTAAGCATTTGTGCCTCCACACCCATGGAAGTAAAAGTTCAACTTTACAACCGTTTCTGTGTCTGACTCTGCACCGACAACATCAGGGCGCCCCAAACACCACCAGTCGGCACAGTATAGGGGAAGCGCCCCGGGGGAACAATCACCACCAACATTTGTGCAGCCCCCTCATCACCGGTACCAGTGGTGGTAACGTGGGACAGCACCAGCGCTGCGCCCTCGTGCCCAGAGACCGTGACAAGTCTGCGCTGTTTGCACCCCGCAATCCCAACTGCAGCGTTACCTTCCATCTGGTCACCGCAGTTCTCCACCATGCAACAGCATTAGTCAGTGCCAAGGAGACAGCTTGAACATTGGGAGCAAATGTTAAAATCCAGTCTGAGAGTGGTGGGAGGTCCAGACCCATTGATCTTCCCCCATTGGTGCACCCCTGTGCTCAGACAACCATCCTCTAGATGAGTGATAGCTACTCTGAATGATTGATAAAATTACAGAAATGGTTTTACAAAGGCACAGAAATGGAGAGCTACAGTACTTTTACTTTTCCTTTTCACACAAGCCAAGTAAAGGCTCCAACCAGCATCCCAGAATGAATCCCGGCTGAATTCAGCTACTCACTATTCCCTATTATTTTGGCTCTATATTTTAGTGTTTTCGGTTATTATCTCACCCCCTCAGAAATGTTGTTTTCATGGAGATCTGATTCTACAAACTTTGATTTGACTCTACTGTAGTCCTTGTGATATGCTATGTAGTGATTATTGGGGAATAGTGGTGTACTTGTGAATATAGTAACTCTGCACTTTAAAACCATCGTTTTTTCACAACACTTTTCTTGGTGATCCAAAAGAATACAGAAAGGCCATGTATGTCATGCTTTGAACAATTACAATTTTGGAAAAAAAATATATCACTTCTGTATCTAAAATTCATGGAACCAATGTTTCCTACTAGAAAGGTCAACTAAGTAACATTTTAAGCAAACAAGAGAAAGAGCTTTTTACTGTTTTTAATAGACCTGAAAGAGATGATTTAGCTGCAACACTGGAGGTACAGTAGGTTATCCAATCAGTTGTATTAAGAAGGAACATCTCACCAAATTGTCACAGTCACTGTAACCATCTACATAATAAACCTGCTCAACAAGTATGAACTTTATTTGTGAATAATATAAAAGAAGGGCTAAAGCATCATCAGAGAAAGCATATAGACAGCTACATGTTTAATAGACATGCATTTGTCAACCTGTATATATCCTTCTGTAGTGTACTAAATGCACTATTTTAATGTCTCTTTTGTTTCTTTTATATAGCGATGAAGCTAATGTTTCTTTGTAAAGTGGAAGTCTGGCTTATTTTATGTTTAATATCTATTTAACAAAACAAAAGAAGAAAAAAAGAAATAAAATGGTAAAACTGAGACATATTTTGTGTAAATCAAATTAGTAAACGTAGAAAAGGCATGATCTAATAGGCAAAAGCATATGGCAGACATGAAGACCTGAGCCTGTCCCCCTACTGCAAAGGAAACCCATCAGCCCTTCACATTGTGGGTGCCTGTGGGCTAACAGAACCCACTACCTTTGTCATGCTCTCTAACTGTTGAAGTCAATATTGACAACAACATTTAACGGGTTCAGGACATGGATCACAAGTTTCTCTGATCCTGGCTGTCAGTCACCACTGGGCCCCAGCTCCTGTGCCATCATCCTGACATACATGTACGACATGGAGCCTTAAGGCAAGGCATTCCATTTTATACAGTTACATGAAGGGGCGCTAATGGTTTAATATTTTTATGTCAGCCACTTCTGAAGCATCATCTGTTTACAGTGGAGCTTTGCAATGGAAATGTATATCATTGGATTCTCTCAGCCCAATCTAACAATAATAATAATAATAATAAATTTTATTTATATAGCGCCAACATATTCCGCAGCACTGTACAATTTGTACAGTCTAATCTATTAGACCTTATTATTGTCCATGAAATAAACAGTCTGTATTTCATCCATGACAATGTCTGTTTTTAATCAGTTTTCTGTCCATATGTCCATGATTTTCCATCCTTATGTCATTCATTTAAAAAAATAGAATGAGGTCTAACCCACTGAAAAAAGTCACATGACTGCACAAATTAAATTTTCAGAGTGTCTCCTAGCAATAGTCATTAAAAAATTAACAGCACACTAATGGCATCCGCGTGTTGTTGCGATTTTCGCTGACCTATTGACTTATTTACAGTCATAGCTGTAAGTGTTGGCACCCCTGAAATTTTTCCAGAAAATGAACTATTTCTCCCAGAAAATTATTGCAATTACACGTTTTGTTATACACATGTTTATATCCTTTGTGTGTATTGGAACAACACAAAAAACTGAGAAAAAAAGCCCAAAATTATGTAATTTCACACAAAACTCCAAAAAATGGGCCTGGATAAAATTACTGGTAACCTTAACTTAATATTTAGTTGCAGACTCTTTGGAAAAAATAACTGAAATCAATCTCTTCCTATTACATCCCTCAACTGGAATTTTGGATCACTCTTCTTTTGCAAACTGCTCCAGGTCTTTCATATTTGAAGGGTGCCTTCTCCCAACAGCAATTTTAAGATCTCTCCACAGTTGTGACACAATGGGATTTAGATCTGGACTCATTGCTGGCCACTTCAGAACTTTCCAGTGCTTTGCTTTCATCCATTTTCAGGTGTTTTTTGAAGTATTTTTGGGGTCATTGTCCTGCTAGAAGACCCACGACCTAGGACGCAAACCCAGCTTTCTGACACTGGGCCCTATATTGTGACCCAAAATCCTTTGGCAATCTTCAGATTTCATGATGCCTTGCATACAGTCAAGGTACCCAGTGCCAAAGGTAGCAAAACAACCCCAAAACATCTTTGAAACGCTACCATATTTGACTGTTGGTACTGTGTTTATTTCTTTGTAGACCTCATTCCGTTTTTGGTAAACAGTAAAATGATATGGTTTAGCAAAAAGCTCTATCTTGGTCTCATCTGTCCACAGGACATTTCCAGAAGGATTTTGGCTTACTCACATACATTTTAGCAAACTGTAGTCTAGTTTTTTATGTCTTTGTGTCAGCAGTGGGGTCCTCTTGGGTTTTCTGTCATAGCGTTTCATTTCATTCAAATTTTGAAGGATAGTTAGTGCTGACACTAATGCTCCCTGAGCCTGCAGACAGCTTGAATTTCTTTGGAACTTAATTGGAGCTGCTTATCCACCATCCGGACTATACTGTGTTGCAACAATCATCAATTTAACTCTTCTGTCCTCATCCAGGGAAATTAGCTACAGGGCCATAGGTTGTAAACTTCTTGATTATGTTGCGCACCATAGACAAAAGAACATCAAGATCTCTGGAGATGGACCTGTAAACCTTGAGATTGTTCATATTTTTCCACAATTTTGGTTCTCAAGTCCTCAGACAGTTCTCTACTCCTCTTTCTGTTCTTAATGCTTAGTGTGGCACACACAGACATACAATGCAAAGATTGAGTCAATTTCTCTCATTTTTATCTGATTTCAGGTGTAATTTTTATATTGCCCACACCTGTTAATTGCCACAGGTGAGTTTGAATGAGCATCACATGCTTGAAACAAAGTTATTTACCCACAATTTTGAAAAGGTGCCAAGAGTTTGTTTTGTGTGAAATTATGACCAATTTGTCTTTTTTTTTCTCTGTTTTTTGTGTTGTTCCAATGCACATTTTTTGTCTTTGTGCTGTTATTTATATTAGCATTTTATAATGATATTTGTAAATGATATTATTTTATACTCTGCATATATAAGTACATGGAAAATTCACTTACATATTGCAAGTATTATTACAGGACAGGAAGATAAAAAAAAAGATTGTTTGATCTAGTGTGTAGGGATTCACTGTTAGCATACTTCAATTGGCAGACCAATCAACCCTATAAATTGTGATTTTCTTGCAAGCACAGAGCAAAATTCTGAAGTCCCAGACAATGTGGTATTCTTAATATTATCAAAGCAGGTAGAATGATCCATTTATTATATACAGAAAGAGGGGTCCATGCTACACAGCCAGACTTCTGTTCAACAACCAATTGATTTTTTTTAAATTAAATTTTTAAAGAAAAGATGCTAAAATGAAAATCTCGCCTTCCCAGCCTATGGTGTCCGATTCAAGTAAGTACTTGTATCCGGTAGCTCTTACACGGGATACCCTGTTCTGATAAGAACAGATACTACACTTGATCTTAGCCAAAAGGCCGAGAAGCTGACCTTTAAAGCTGACCTACAGCAGTGAAGACAAATGGCTGGGTTGTTATGGAAACTTGGAGTAAAGCTGTGTGCATGTGGAGACTAAGCACCTGCGAGCTTCTATTGGTTGATAAGGGACATGTGACCATGTACATAGCAGTTGTAATATGAGTGAAAGACTTGCAGACTATTGGCTAATGCAGGTCATTTTTTGGGAATACTATATCTCTAGAACGGTATTTCCTAGAGAGCTGATATATATGCAAAATGCATTGCAACCACTTCAGTAGCAGAAGGTTTACCCCATTCAATACAGCCTATTTTGAAAGATTTTTGCATTGCTACATTTAGTAGTTTAAAACTTTTCTTGTTTTTTGCATGATGAGCTGATTGGCACCATCTACAAATACATACAACTCATTTATTAACTTTTACTACATTTTTTTTGTGTAATAGAAGTGTGCAATAAATGTACTCCTTTCACCGTGATGAATAAATAAAATTATACCTTTATTCTGTGGTTAGTATGATTACGGTTATGGCAAATTTGTTGTTTTTATGTTATACTACCGTTGAACAATAATAGCACTTTACATGGAAAAAATTGTATTTATGTTTTGTGTACAGATGGGTATAGCTATATGGGGTGCAGTGTTGGTAATCACTGCTGGGCCCTGGATCCTGGGTGGGGGGGGGCTCTAAGGTCCCTTTGCCACATCAAATATCCCAGTATTCTAAATAGCACAACATAGGTAGGGGCTCCATTACAGATTATGCATTGGGGCCCAGAAATGTTAAGTTACACCTCTGCTTGTGTAGCTGTGTAAGGGCTTATTTTTTGCAGGACAAATATTTTTTCATGAAACAATTTTAGGGGTTCCTATGAATTATTGATCAACTGTTATACATTTTTATTTATTTTGGTGGTAATAAAAAAAATCTTCTGTTTTCTTGCGCTGCACCATGTTGTTTAACTGGCATGTTAAATTTATTATACAGGGATCTCCTGGCGGAAGTTCTGGCTAAACCTATACCATTAACCCCAGAGATATGCCTTTTCGGCGTATTAGATGAAGAAATATGGCAACACCATGTTAGAATCCTTTTGAGGGAGTCTTTATTTTATGCTAGGAAAGCTATCGCACTGCGATGGATGGCTCCGAAACCCCCATCAGTATCTCAGTGGAAGAAACTTGTTAATACTGTTCTTCCTTATAACCAGATTGTGTATAAAGGGAGAGGGTGCCCTCAGAAATTCCATAAGGTGTGGGGAACATGGTGCAATTCTCCGGTAACCCAATATACGGCTCCCTCATTGCGCTCTGCCATTAATTTACTCATGCCGTGAGGGGTGCGAGACACCGGGAGTATCCACGACCTCTCATTTTGGAGTGTATCCTTGTTGTTACCCTTGACTTATTGACTGCATGTTTTGTACATGATAACTGATGTATACAGTATTACGCATGTCCTGATTATATTCTTTCTGTACCGAGTCTACGTTATATGGTCCGGATGGGACGAGGACCTGGCGAGGTGGGATGTGGTGCGTTGAGTGAATTTACATTGAAATTCTCGTTTTTTGGTGCGCAACATGTTATGTATTTGTTTTGATTTCTTTTCCTTTGTCTGATACGCAATTTTCAATAAAACGAGTTTAAAAAAAAAAAAATTTATTATACAGGCCACTAACATTGTGTAAATCTCATATATAAGTGTTTTGGGGTTTTTAACACTTTAGCGAAATAAAATCATTTTGCATAAAAAGATGGCTTACCTAAAGGGATTGTCCGGGATAAAATTATATTTCTAAACTAAGTTAAGCACTCTCCCCCCACCTAACTTACTCACTTTACCAAAAATGTACATTTACCCATATCGCTGGGGCAGTCATGTGACTTCCCCAGGCACATTTTCAGATTTTATGGTGACGTTCCGTTTCCCCATTTCCAGAAACAGAACGTCACCAATAACCCCTCCCCACCCCATCATACTTACCTGTCTTCCTGTCTGGATCTTCTGGATATGGAACATCACTTCCTTCTGGGGAGCAGCTCCTCCTCTTCTTGACATCTGCCGGCCACCCATGCGTGCGCAATAGAGCCGGAGTACCGGCTGCTGGCACTCCAGCTCTATTGCGCAGGTGCTGGCAGATGGAAAGAGGAGGAGGAGCTGGCCCAACAGAAGGAAGGGATCTCCGGTGCCCAGAAGATTCGGACAGAAAGACAGGTAAGTATGATGGGGTGGAGGGGGTGGGCTCAGTTAATTAGTTAGTTAGTTAGAAAGGGCTAGTAGTGGGCGGGTTAGCTATGGAAACAGGTAGGGGGTGTAAGGGAGTGAGAGAAGGAGGGGGAGGGAGAGAGAGGGGGAGCTAGTGTGAGTCAGCTCTGAGTGAAGAGCAATGCATCATGGTAGTTGTATGAAAAATGAAAAAAGAACAGGAAGCTACACAATGTAAGCAAATGCAGAGGATACCAAGAGCTCCCAGACAAACCCAGAAAACACTCAAAACACTGATAAAGGTATTTGGGAGCACTTATTATAGACTTTAAAAAAAAAAAAAAAAAAAAGTTTTGCCTGGAAAACCCCTTTAATGTTACAGTGAACATATTTACAAATGTTTACAATACCAAAACATTTTCATTATAGTAACAAACTAACTTGCAATATACACTGTGTTCCAAATTATTATGCAAAAAGTGTTTAGGAGTGATAAGGTAAGAATTTTTTTTGTTTGTCAGTTAAACTCATTGATGGTGATGTGTGTCAGGGCTCTTTATATCACTGAAAGCAATTGCAGACACCTGTGCTAATTAGTTTGGCAGGTGTGTCCAATTAAAGGCAAGACTACTTAAGAAGGCTGTCCCACATTATTAAGCAGCCTACATTTTCAGCCAAAATGGGAAAGAAAAAGGATGTGTTGGCTGCTGAGAAGCAACAAATTGTGGAGTGTTTAGGTCAAGGCATGACTACAATCAATATTGCCAAGACACTTCATCGTGATCATCGCACAATCAAAAAGTATGTAGCTGCTTCACAGCACACACGTGTGCGTGCTGATAAGGGAAAATTGAGGACTCTTTCCAACAGGCAATTACGTCAGGTTAAAAGAGCAGCTTCAAAAATGCCTTGTCATAGCAGCAGACAAGTTTTTGAAGCTGCTGGTGCCTCCAACGTTCCCCGAACAACAAGATGCAGGGTCCTTCAGAGGTTTGCAGCTGTGCGTAAGCCATCCTGTCGACCTCCTCTATCCACTGCACACAAGCAGAAACGGCTCCAGTGGGCCAAACAATACATGAAGACTGACTTCAAAACTGTTTTGTTCACCGATGAGTGCCGTGCAACGCTCGATGGTCCAGATGGATGGAGTGGAGGATGGCTTGTTGATGGACACCCAATGCAAACACGGCTACGGTGCCAACAAGGAGGAGGTGGAGTAATGTTTTGGGCTGGAATCATGGGGAGAGAGATTGTCGGCCCCTTTAGGATCCCTGAAGGGGTAAAGATGAACTCCATAATGTATGTGGAGTTTCTCAAACAGCACTTCCTGCCATGGTTCAAGAAGAAGAACCATGCATTCCGCAGAAAGATCATTTTCATGCATGATAATGCACCGTCTCATGCTGCAAATAACACATCTGCATCTCTGGCTGCTATGGGCATGAAAGGGGACAAACTTATGGTGTGGCCCCCATGCTCCCCTGACCTCAACCCCATTGAGAACCTCTGGAGCATCATCAAAATCAGTGTCTATGATGGCGGGGGGCAGTTCACATCTAAGCAACAGCTCTGGGAGCGTATTCTGTCCTCATGCAAAACAATTGAAGCAGAAACCATCCAAAAACTGACAAATTCAATGGATGAGAGAGTTCAGAAGCTTCTTTCGAACAAGGGGTCCTATGTGCAAATGTAACATCACCTCGAATAAAGTTTTGGCTTGAAAACTGTTTGATTTCAGTTTGTAATAACCTGCTAATGCTTATAATTTCACAATGACCATTTTTTTGTTCTTAATAAAAATGAAAAGGTTGCAAATTCTGCTGTGCATAATAATTTAAAACATGCATTTTGAGTGTTTATTTTTTTTTTAAATATACTGTTATCATAGGCAGTTTGTTCAAAAACCTTTCAATTATACTCGAATAGTTGATGACTGGAAAATTACAATGACTGCAATTGATATAGGTAATTTTGGAAAATATAAGAAAATATTATTTGCATAATAATTTGGTACACAGTGTATAAGGCCTAACAAGCACATAACCATGGTAGGTCTAGGGAATTTGTTAAACCCATGGCTGCCATTGCATCTACCGGCTCCCAGTGCATTCATTTGTTCTGTCTAACAGGGTCGGACTGGCCCACCGGGGAACCGGTGAATCCATCGGTGGGCCCCGAGCCCCGACTATTAGTCCTCATGTCATGGGGGCCCAATCGGGATCCTGATCATCCCGATCGGGCCCCTGACCAGTGGCGTTACGATCGCGCTCGCAGGGGGAGCGACCGCGACCGGATCCGGCAGGGTAAGGGGCCCGCGGCCAGCTGGAGATGGCCGGGGCCCCGGACCACTATGATAGCGGTCGGGGAAAGCCTGGTTCCCCGACCGCTATACATACTGTTATTGGAAAAGGACCCTGGCATATTGCAGGCCCCTTTCCAATAGATGGCAGGGCACCCAGGGGAGGTGACTGAAAATAATAAATATATATTCTCACCTCTCCGGGGCACTGCGTCCTCTCCTGCGCTCCTCCGTCATGTGACTGAGGCCTGTGATTAGGCCCCTTCGTTCACATGGGGCGCGGCCGCATAATGACGTCAGTGCACCCCCACATGACCGCTGAGGCCCAATCACAGGCCTCAGCAGCGACATCGGAAAAGGGCCTGAAGACGCTGAAGACCGTCAGGATGGAGCGAGGATGCCAAGGAAAGGTAAGGCAAGGTGAGTATGAGTGTTTGTTATTTTTAATCACTTCCCCTGGGCCGCCGTTTATTATACTCTGGGGTCTGAGGAGACCCCAGAGTATAGTAATAGCACTGAAGCGGAGCGGAGGGGGCTATTGGGCGCATATATTACTGGGTGGGGGCCACTGTGGAGCTTATAATACTGGGTGGGGGCCACTGTGGAGCTTATAATACTGTGTGGGGGCCACTGTGGAGCTTATAATACTGGGTGGGGGCCACTGTGGAGCTTATACTCCATACAGTGGGTCCTTCATTTTTTTTTTAATTACGCCAGGGCAGGTGAAAAAAACAAAACAAAAAAAACCCCCCAAAAACTTTCTTTCCTGTCCCCAGTGTCTCCCAGAGCAGTTCGGTCCTGCAGTTCTGTTATTTTCTTCTAGCGCAAGTTCCCCCTGCATGTGACTACCTGTGACGTCCCGTGACCCCTGAGGCCAATCAGTGGCCTAAGGGAAGGGACCTGGGACGTCACAGCCAGTGAGGAATTCCGGCAAAAAGAAGACAGCGGAGCTGCAGGACCGGACCGTGCTGGGAGGACACCGGAGCACCGGAGACAGGTGAGTATGTTTAGCATGTTTTTTTTTGGGGGGGGGGGGGGGTAGGGGGGATTCACATCCCCCCGGACTAATTATGAAAAAGAAAAAAATTATATTGGACAATCTCTTTAAAGTGTGGTGCATTAGGGGGGTATATTAAAGGGGTTGTCCAGGCATAATTTGTTATGGTTTATCCTCAGGATAGGCCACAGATACCTGATCTGTAGGGGGCTGACCCCGGACCGATCAGCTGTATGGAGCCACTTCTGATGCTCGTACTGTACACAATACAGGGCCAGAAGCAGAAAGCTCTGTCCACTGTATAAGGGCCGGGCACCTTCACTGTATCTCAGCACTTATTGAAGTCAGTAGGAGCTGAGCTGCAGTGAAGGCGCCTGGTTGCTATACAGCGGATGGAGCTTTCTGCTTCCGGCCCTGTGTTGTGTACAGAACAGGTGCCGGTGTGATGATTCTGCTTAAATATGGCTATAATTCAGAGCTGTATTTTGGTCTCTGGGTAGCGTATTTCTCTCTAGTTCCATTTACTCATAATGTGCGCAGCTATAAGCCTAGGTGTATATTGGCAGTAGTAGCACCATTGTAACAATAGGGCTTTGTATCCATCACAGCAGGGCTCCATTGTATTCCTATACAGTCCTGAGTGATCAAAGAAACATGCATTGTCCAGTCTGCACTGGTTGATCAGATATGGCTGATAACATTGTATCCTTTCACTTGGATCAGCCATATACAAAGGATCTGGACTTGAGTGCATTATTCAATCAGACTTGCTGTCGCCGGTGACCTCATTCTGGGAGGTGGCATAAAGGGTATAAAAGATGAGGTAAGAGGTCTGTGGGAGGAGATTATGCTATGGAGATTATGCTAGGGAGATGGCGCTGAGACCATCACAGACTACAGAGTTATTACAGAGATTCTGTTGGGACTACAAGAGAACACCATGAGGAGATTTTTGTGATGAGACTACTGGACTAATGCTGAGAGACTGTGATGAGAGCATGCAGGCTGGAATATACTGTGATGCCACATGCTAGGAGTTAATGCTGAGAAGCCTCCACTGGTGATCTCACACATACCAGAGCATGTGTGAGGGTTGGACTACACAACCACATCAAGGAGATGTGTGGTAAAGTAACTATTTCACCTTTATCCCTTTTATTTTATTTGTATTGTATCTTGTAACTAGTAACTGTTAATGCTTGCATATATCTCCATATCTGTTCTGAACTGTATATGTTAGATGTTAATACCGACCAATTTAGGGGTTAATAAATATATAAAATTTAGAAAGCTTGTCTTGTATTTATCTGGTGAACCCGACATTCACTGGCGGTGAGTGTGGTTTTTATATGAAAGAAGACTCAGGTGTGGCCAAAGCGGTGTTGGCACACTGAGGATCTTTCACAGCCGGAAGTGGCTCCGAACAGCTGATGGGGCCATGTGTCAACCCTCTACCAATCAGGTATTTATGGCCTATCCTGAGCATAGGCCATAAAAAAGGTTAACACTGGACAACCCCTTTAATATGCCCCACACAGTTTAATGTCCCCCCCACAGGATGTTAGCCCCCATCACTGCTCCCACACAATATAATGACCCCATCACTGTTCCCCATACAGTATGGGGGACCAGTGAAGAGGCCACTATGTGGGGGGACCAGTGAAGTGACCATAGAAAAATTTGGCCCAGACAACCCCTTAAAAGAGGTTGTCCATAAACTGGAGCGACCACTGTGTCGGCCGCCAGGGAGGTGTAAAAATAAGAAAATTTTAAAAAAAGCATGCTCACCTGTCCCCAGCACCCCGTTGTCCCCTGCCTGTGTCTGTTCGGTCTCATGGCGGCGCCTCATTTCTAGAAATCCTGTACCTAATTGGTCTTAGCGATCACATGAGGTGCAGGACTCCCAGCAAGGAGTCGCTGGCATGAGACTGAATGGACACTGGCAGCAGACAACGGAGTGCCGGGGACAGGTGAGTATGCTTTTTAATTTACTTATTTTTTACTTTACACCTCCCGCCAGGTACATGGGTTGCTCCAATTCCTGGACAACCTCTTTAAAGGATTTATCCATCTTTCTAATATTGATGGCCTGTCCTTAGGATAGGCCATCAATATTACATCTGCGATGATACAACAGCCAGGACCTCTGCAGATCAGCTTTTCCAGGACAGTGCGGCTACAGGTAAAGGTAACAATTCTTGGAGCCACGCTGTTCACTTGCCATACAAGGTGTAGCAGTAGGTTTAGGTAGTGCAGTGGTGCACATGGTATAATGGGTGAGCAGCATGGCTCCCTGCATGTTATTACCTTTAGCCGCCCTGTCTCGGTACCGCTGATCTGCAGGGGTCCTGATGGTGGGCCCTTAGAAACAATTCCACTGGTGGGCCCTAGACATCCCAGTCCGACACTGCTGTCTAACCACCTAGATGTGATTGTACGTTATTGAGTTACTAAAGCAGAGGTGTTATGTTTGATCTTCCTACAGCTGTTGCTGTATAGTACATAAACTAGTCTTCACCCAATAGAGTCAGGGATAACTGGAAATCTGGAGAACTGGAGATAGAGCCTTCAGAGGGGAAAACTGAAAAAAAAAATGCATAAAAGTCATATTATGGCCAGAAATAGTGTTATTCCTTATGTACACACAGTTAATCCCAAGAAAGTCACCTGAAACATTAGGCACACTTTATAAGTGGCGCTGAACAGAATGCTCCAATGTTTAAATTAAGAAAGTTAAAGGCATAGAAAAAACAATCCATGCAAGACCAGAGCAATACACATTAAATATAATTTTGATTAGAATAAAGCATATGGCCCTATAACATATAAAATAACTTTTTATAAAAAAAATACTTAACACCTTGCTAATATATCATAACAACTGCTAATAAATCATTCTACTAAAACTAGAAATGTGAAAATGAATATATAGTGTTCCTTATACATTGTTGGGATTCTCACACTTACATGCTTTAGTATAGTGCTTTCTTATACCAATACATAACACATAAAAATGTTTATACTTTGGACAACCAAAAGGAAAAATCGGATGTTGGAGAGTTAGTGTTTAATAAAAAATTACACTGCGACTTTCAGAGCTATGTTTAAAGGTCATATTCTCTTCACATATCCCAGATTTCATTCTAGTTTCTTCCTTTGTCCCTCTAGAAACAAATTTAGAAAGTGAAGAATAAAGGATGAGAGAGTATTTTTCCTGTGGTTGAAAACTGAATAAGATAGTTGAAAGTCCCTCTAGGCTCTCAAGGCTTGTGGGCAATGCAAGGCTATTTTCTGCCATTTAGCTTCTACATTATCACTGCTCCTTTTTCTTCATTATTCTCCACTTATCCAATGCAGCATCACTACACAGTCCAAATAGAAAGTTGTAATTACCCAGCCTGCCACCTGATAGTACCCCTTCTATCATCTTTATCTCACAAGGCCTTCGTGTTTCTTCACTGGATAAAACTTGCCCATGGCAATGTCTGTGATAGCACATCTCAGAGATACATTTAAAGTTTTCTCATTTATCTCTCCAAAATGCTGAACCCAAGCAATTATTAGACACACTTGATGGTGTGTTTGTTCAGATACGCTCCTTTGATTCCGCTTTACATCATCTTTTCCTCTTTTTTTTTTTTTTTTTACAAAAATAAGACTATTTCTGAACAAGGGCAAATAGTAATAAAAGTAATATATTTTAAGAAATGTAGCAAAAAAGAACAAATAAGTGACAATTAAAGGTTAGATACAATGTATATAATTGCATAGCTGAGTTTGTTTTTGTTCATATAGGGGTTTCCATCATTTTCAGATCTAGTTGCATATTGGAAGATTATACTGGAAAAGTAATTACTTCATCCTGCATTCCAGTTTATGGTAGAAAATACACCTGACAGGTTCTGCTTCCCCAGAAGATGGAACTGTGTTGCAGAGGTGTAAAAATCCAAGGTGTAATGAATTTCCATTCCATATCCATAGACTCCTAGGGAAAAAAATATAAGGGCACCACTCCCAGAGAAATTCTACCGACACGCAAAGTACACAGTGAATATACTGTGAAACCTAAAAAATAAACAGGAGTGCTAATATAGCTTACCCAGCATAGTGATTGACGGTATAAAAAAATACACTTATTAAATCTAGACTAAAAGTCATTTTGTCGCCAAGTCATGACTCTAGGGAGATGATCAGGAGGCCCTAGGTTGTCCACATGTAACCATTGGGACATCCTGCAGACAAACAGGTCTGAACATCATTGTGTATAATCCACTTGCTCCATCTCAGTGGTCCCATTCAATCCATTAATAGGAACAGAAACTACACATTACATTAGTGAAAAGGCTAAGAAGTGATATGTGAATGTGGTGCTAATGAAGGGTGGAAGGTTGATATTCAACCCTCTGTATTAGCTAATGCAAACTTTGATGGAATGCTTCAAGCATTGCATCAGAACATCTGTGAGTTAGACCAATGTAGAGATTCTGCTAAAATATTGAATATTAATGAGCTGAGATTGCAGTTCTCTACTTTAATAATTCATTTTTCTTTATCCTTAGGATCGTTCACTTTGGGTGGCTTGGCAATAAGCTAATCTCAAGGTTTCACCCTGTTGGGATCTTGGGGGATATCTAACAACCAATGTTAATTCTGTTGTAGTGCCACCACAGGGTAACATAAGCATTCTATAGTACCCATTGAAATAAATAAATTTGTATAATGCATGGACTTGTAGGGTCCTCCATAATTGCCGCTCTTAACTCTCAAAATTCACAGTGGGTTTTTAAACCAGACAATAACTTTGTCACATTTTATATAGTCTAAAGTTTCTAAATTCCAGACCTATTTATAGTCAACGTGTTAGGAATGGTCTCAGATGTTCTCTTTATAAGTTATCTTTAAATTGTGATATGCTGAAGAACTGAAAATACCTCTATACAAAACCTAAGCAATACTGTTCATTTCAGTGTGTGTGGATAGTTATTTGCGATGCTTTACTTGTATTATTGTTAATGGGGAACAACAAGGCAATCAGTTCAGAATTGGCCAGAGATGTTCAATATGCTTAGGCATCAGTAGGAATATTTCTAGATGCTTAGCTATTAGTTAGCATTGTTGTCTTGCACCACTGGAGTCCTGGGTTCGAATCCAACCAAGAACAACATCTGCAAGGAGTTTTTATGTTCTCCCTGTATTTACATGGGTTTCCCCTCCGGTGCTCCAGTTTCCTCCCACACTCCAGAGACATATTTTTAGGGAATTCAGATTGTGAGCCCTACTTGGAACAATCTTGACAATATCTGTAAAGCACTGTTGAATAAGATGGCACTTTATGAGCAAAATAGATAAATAAATAGGTAGAAATGCTAGTTACAGTCCAGATAAATAGAAAAGGCTAGGAGGATGAGGCTTAAAAGAAGTCTGTTAAGTCCAAAACCAATAATAATGTCTTGTAGGGGCCTTTAATAGGGGCATAAGCATATCTTTGCAGCCACAAACCAATAAAGAGATGCTGAAATAATCATTTTTTTATAGATATGCAAATAAGTTGCAAGTGCATCAAGATTAGGGGCTGTTTTGGGAAATTCGCCTAGAGACAGCTGTGACAATGGCCAAGGCTGAAAATGTCATTCACAGCTACAATGGCATCATCGGGCTGCAATTCCAGAGCAGACTTGGAGCACTTGCAGCTTTCTGTAGGTAAATCTGGTAAGTCAGGTCCACCCCCATGCACTCACAGGCTGATTTGCATAAGCATTGAAAGATGATTTTTTTTTCTGCATTGCTTCATTGGTTTGTGGCGACAAAGGTATGTTTCTGCTCCCATTAAGTACCCCTACTCAGTACTATTATTGGTTTAGAAGATATTTTGAACCTGACAGACTCCCTTTAAATACAAAATTCCATATAGAGGATTCAGCAACAGCTTTTTAAATTCTTTATGGCATAAAGTGCTTCATAGATCAGCAAGTGACAGATCATTGTCTGGTTCACAATAGTGTCCATTTGTTTTTCTAACAATCATTTTAACATAATCTTGGTTCAGTGTCATTGGTCACTCGGAGAAGAAGGAAAAGATTCATGTTGGAATAGCCAAAAGTGACATTTCCCATAGAACTTTCTGTAGCATTTTATTGTAGCGACAGGTTGCAGCTGGCCTGCCTCTTGCTGTGTGCTTAGACTGGCACTTTATAATCAGAATAGAACACATCTAGTCTAATGGGGACAGTATAAAGAGGCCCAGGGAGTCATAGCTCCTTATTCTCTCTCCATTCTTTCCACTTTTTCTGCTGTTGCACTCTGGATAATTGCAGTTTAATTGGGTGACAAGAAATGAAAACTGTGTCCACATTATCCAGGATTATCTATTTTTCTCGAAGCCTGCCACTGACTGAAAGAAGCCCATTTATCAGTCCAAAAGGATGAGATCAGTAGCTTCTGCCAAGCAGCAAAAAGTGTGAGAAAAGGGGTTAGACTTGAGAGAAAGAAGCCTGACAGCTAAGAAAAATTATTTCAGTTATTTATCATGGAGAAAGTTTATCTGATTCTTTACAAAGCGCTACGAAGGCTCTGAGTGTCTTGCTTTGAGTAATGAACATTGACCAAGTTCCCTTCCTCTACCCGATTTGCTCCAGCACTGTTTCTCCTTTGTGTGGGCACAGTTCGACTTTAAAAGCCTCTTTCAGTCAGCATGAATACACTTCATTTTACCAAAAAGAACTTTGTATTGATAGCTAGAAAAAAGGAAGGTTGTTTAGAAAGGAACGGTAGACAATGAGTACAAAATGAAGAGCTTTCACTCCCCATTATGAGCATGTCGCTCTATTCTTTTCAACTGTTTATACATTCCCAGCACAATAATGACTCTGTGCAATAATATGTTTCCCCTTTTACACTATTCAGGTTGAAAAAAGAGCCCTCACATCATGACCATGGCAATAAATACTATAGTAATGTGGGGTATAATGTCGATTTGCATTCACAGAGAAGATCAAGGTGAAACTAAAGGCCAAAAAGGAATATTCTGCTAATGTTCATTCATCGAGAGAAAGATCCAGGTAAAAGAAGGACCTTGCTTCTGCGCCACAAACCTTTTCAATTGCAGTTGCATTTGTGTGACTATTTTAGCCTAATGCACTGATTGTTAAATAGAAAGAGCAGTCTTTGAAATTGTCTACGGCTTCAAATCCCTGGCTGCAGTGTCTAAACAGGAGTGGCTCTCATTCTGTAAGGAATAGAAGGCTTTAGTTCAGTAAGCACAATGTTCATGAAGGTTAAGAAGGATATTGTGTTCTTTCAAATGAATGTTTTTCAAGAAAAAAAATAACTCATTATCCATAAATGGCTACTGTAAATACAAAGTAAATAACTCTTCCCAGCACAATTCTGCACAAACAGGTTTTTTGATGGAGAGGAATATAAAATGATTTTATTGTGCTATACATCTGTATACATACAAATATTGCCTTTTGAAAGACTCAATCTATCCCATAAAGCCACTGTTTATGTCGGCCTCTCGCTGTATGTGTATATATGAATATTGAGCTTCACTAAGGAAATCTAATTCGTTTCTCTGTTTTCGACATTACGTTTTGTGGTTTCTAATTCACAGCAATTGGGCTGTTGTTACAACTTTGAATATGATATGAATGAGTTTTATTGCACTAATATCCTGTACATGAGGATGTACATTTAAATCCTGTGTTGAAAAAGAGTACAGGTTGCAAGTGAAACCGACTATATAAAGCATGTATAATGTTACACCATGTTACACAAAAACAATAGTAATATGCTTCAGGCTTTTTGAAGGTGTGGTTATGTCATTGAACAAATGTGTTATGTATATAAAGCTTTATTATTAAATTTATCTGAATGAATACACACAGATGAATTGACTATATAAAAACTGGTTACATGCTTGGGCTGAGAATGGATAGCTTTAAGCAGGTTGACAGGTGTTGAGACACATAAATTCTCGATTGCCTAGCTCTTGTACCCATATCAGGTTATATTCACACCGCCATTTGGGACAAACAGTGGTTGTATTCTTTTTTTCTTACCTGTCAAAATAAAAATAAAATTGCATACAATTGTATGCAATGCAGCTATACAGTGCTGGCCAAAAGTATTGGCACCCCTGCAATTCTGTCAGATAATACTCAATTTCTTCCAGAAAATGATTGCAATCACAAATGCTTTGGTAATAATATCTTCATTTATTTTGCTTGCAATGAAAAAACACAAAAGAGAATGAAAAAAAAGTCAAATCATTGATCATTTTACACAAAACTCCAAAAATGGGCCGGACAAAAGCATTGGCACCCTCAGCCTAATACTTGGTAGCACAACCTTTAGACAAAATAACTGCGAACAACCGCTTCCGGTAACCATCAAAGAGTTTCCTACAATGCTCTGCTGGAATTTTAGACCATTCTTCTTTGGCAAATTTCTCCAGGTCCCTGAGATTTGAAGGGTGCCTTCTCCAAACTGCCATTTTGAGATCTCTCCACAGGTGTTCTATGGGATTCAGGTCTGGACTCATTGCTGGCCACTTTAGAAGTCTCCAGTTCTTTCTCTCAAACCATTTTCTAGTGCTTTTTGAAGTGTGTTTTGGGTCATTGTCCTGTTGGAAGACCCATGACCTCTGAGGGAGAACCAGCTTTCTCACACTGGGCTCTACATTATGCTGCAAAATTTGTTGGTAGTCTTCAGACTTCATAATGCCATGCACACGGTCAAGCAGTCCAGTGCCAGAGCCAGCAAAGCAACCCCAAAACATTATGGAACCTCCGCCATGTTTGACTGTAGGGACCGTGTTCTTTTCTTTGAAGGCCTCTTTTTTTTTCCTGTAAACTCTATGTTGATGCCTTTTCCCAAAAAGCTCTACTTTTGTCTCATCTGACCAGAGAACATTCTTCCAAAAAGTTTTTGGCTTTCTCAGGTAAGTTTTAGCAAACTCCAGCCTGGCTTTTTTATGTCTCTGGGTCAGAAGTGGGGTCTTCCTGGGTATCCTACCATAGAGTCCCTTTTCATTCAGACGCCGACGGATAGTACGGGTTGACACTGTTGTACCCTCGGACTGCAGGGCAGCTAGAACTTGTTTGGATGTTAGTCGAAGTTCTTTAGCCACCATCCGCACAATCTTTCATTGAAATCTCTCGTCAATTTTTCTTTTCCGTCCACATCTAGGGAGGTTAGCCACAGTGCCATGGGCTTTAAACTTCTTAATGACACTGCGCACAGTAGACACAGGAACATTCAGGTCTTTGGAGAAGGACTTGTAGCCTTGAGATTGCTCATGCTTCCTCACAATTTTGCTTCTCAAGTCCTCAGACAGTTCTTTGGTCTTCTTTCTTTTCTCCATGCTCAATGTGGTACACACAAGGACACAGGACAGAGGTTGAGTCAACTTTAATCCATTTCAACTGGCTGCAAGTGTGATTTAGTTATTGCCACCACCTGTTATGTGCCACAGGTAAGTAACAGGTGCTGTTAATTACACAAATTAGAGAAGCATCACATGATTTTTCAAAGGGTGCCAATACTTTTGTCCACCCCCCTTTTTATGTTTGGTGTGGAATTATATCCAATTTGGCTTTTTGACAATTCTTTTTGTGGTTTTCCATTGAAGACAAATTAAATGAAGATATTATTACCAAAGCATTTGTGATTGCAATCATTTTCTGGAAGAAAGTGAGTATTATCTGACAGAATTGCAGGGGTGCCAATACTTTTGGCCAGCACTGTACATCGGGACAACAGACTCAAGGACATAGTCCCCCCTCTCCTTTCCTTTCGGGAACCACCAAACCTACGGCGTATTATTGTCCGGAGTTCCCTGAAGGCCCCAACTGAAAATGGCACCTCACCTTGCCTGCAGAACAGGTGCAAGACCTGCAGTCACATCTACACTGCTGACAGTGTACCTGTCCCACAGTCACAACAGGTGCACAGAATTAGGGGGACATTTTCCTGCAAGTCTTCCAATGTGGTGTATCTCATAATGTGTGTGCAATGTCCTACCACAGGCCTATATGTGGGGGAAACAGGGCAGAGACTCAGTCAACACATGAACTCACACAGATTCACCATTAATAACAGCAGAACAGATCTTCCAGTGGCCGCACATTTCTCCGGAGAAGAAGTCCACTCTATTGAAGATTTGCGGGTTGTGGTTTTAATGGGACATTTTAAGACACAGGTCACAGGACAGAGGTTGAGTCAACTTTAATCCATTTCAACTGGCTGCAAGTGTGATTTAGTTATTGCCACCACCTGTTATGTGCCACAGGTAAGTAACAGGTGCTGTTAATTACACAAATTAGAGAAGCATCACATGATTTTTCAAAGGGTGCCAATACTTTTGTCCACCCCCTTTTTTATGTTTGGTGTGGAATTATATCCAATTTGGCTTTTTGACAATTCTTTTTTTCCATTGAAGACAAATTAAATGAAGATATTATTACCAAAGCATTTCTGATTGCAATCATTTTCTGGAAGAAATTGAGTATTATCTGACAGAATTGCAGGGGTGCCAATACTTTTGGCCAGCACTGTAAATGTCTATGGCTGCTGTCAAACACTGTCTTTTTGTTGCAGTTTTTGTGAGCCAAAGCCAGAAGTGGATTCAGAAGGAATGGGAACTACTAAGAAAGAACTCGAAACTCTCCTTCCTGCTGATTTTACTGCTGACTTTGGTGCAAAAAACTAAAGCAAAAGCTGCCACAAATAGACTGTGATACCGGTCTAAAGGCTTATTTAAACGTCCGTTAGTTTTCACAGACCTTACAAAAAAGCCATTACAAAACAGTTGAGATATGCTCTGTTTTAGTACATTTTGTCGACCATTCTCCTCCATGGTGAATTGAGAATGAAATTACGATAAAGGGGTTATGCTGTAAAATAGAGCATAAATTGCTGATTGTTGGTGGTCTGACTGCTGAGACCCCTGAGAATGGGGAATGTTTTACCCCTGCTATGAAAACATCTGCAGAAAAGTATCCAAACCCCCTGGAGGACGCAGACATGCCACCATCTCGTTCACTACAATGAGAGTGCAGGAGATAGCTGAAGTCACCTAATTTCCATAACAAACAGAATTACATCACAATATCACACCATTATAGATAACACCACTGACTTCATAAGCAAAGGACCCAAAGAACTATAAAACTTAACTTTTAATATAAATTACAATAATAAATATTTAAGACTGTCAAAAAAACAACACCAATTTAAGTGCACATAACAAACTGTGCTCTAGATAAAAGAGGAATGGGCTTACCCGGACCTACTGAGAGATGTTAGAGACTCAACGGGACTTGCAGATGAAGGGCTGGTATAATTATGCCCTATCTCTCACCTATGTCCCACAGTAACTCCTGTCCTCAGTTACAGGACCACTGCTGACACAAACGCTCCTCTGCACTCAGGGTGGAGTATCTACCTCTACAGCCCTACAACTACCAAGCTCACTATGGAAAAATATGTTTGAGCAGCTTGAAGGGCTTCCACTCCCCACTGGGCTCATACTTAGAAATCCCCTGAGGATTGCCCACCCCCCACCTGGTCGGGACATGAAATGCATTGGTATGATGGAAATAAGGGAAACAGATCTAATTTGATAGGGAGATACAGGGAGAGCTCTGGGGACTGTCCTTGTTAGGACAGTAGTTATTGTGGGACATAGGTGAGAGATAGGGCATAATTACACCAGTCCTTCATCTGCAAGTCCCGTTGAGTCCCCAACATCTCTCAGTAGGTCCGATAGTAGTATAATGTTGTACCGTGTTAGCCATAGAAAGTAGTGGAAGAGTGAAGAAATCAGGCGATACTTTTTAGAGGCTGAGTATATTTGATGGTGAGCTTTCGAGAGTACTAGCTCCCTTCATCAGACATGGTGTTATCCAAGAAACTGAAAATTCACAAACTTTTTATACACTAAAGACATGGACCTTCAAAGGATCTTAGAATACTTAAAAAAACAAAATGCAATATAAGTAGAGAAGTTCTTTACAACAGGTCGAAAAATAAACAATCTGGAAACTTGTGGGGCATGACGGAGAGATCAGTAATTCTTGCTGTTATTTGTTTGCTATCAGGTGGTGATTTGTGACCCTCACAGTTCATACATAGTGTGACATGAAACTGGCATGAATATTAAGTCCAAATTGCAGAGTTTGAAATTTTTGCATTAACTTATATTCCCATTCCTTTCTCTCCCTCTGCGTCTTAAAATGTCCCATTAAAACCACAACCCGCAAATCTTCAATAGAGTGGACTTCTTCTCCGGAGAAATGTGCGGCCACTGGAAGATCTGTTCTGCTGTTATTAATGGTGAATCTGTGTGAGTTCATGTGTTGACTGAGTCTCTGCCCTGTTTCCCCCACATATAGGCCTGTGGTAGGACATTGCACACACATTATGAGATACACCACATTGGAAGACTTGCAGGAAAATGTCCCCCTAATTCTGTGCACCTGTTGTGACTGTGGGACAGGTACACTGTCAGCAGTGTAGATGTGACTGCAGGTCTTGCACCTGTTCTGCAGGCAAGGTGAGGTGCCATTTTCAGTTGGGGCCTTCAGGGAACTCCGGACAATAATACGCCGTAGGTTTGGTGGTTCCCGAAAGGAAAGGAGAGGGGGGACTATGTCCTTGAGTCTGTTGTCCCGATGTACAGTGCTGGCCAAAAGTATTGGCACCCCTGCAATTCTGTCAGATAATACTCACTTTCTTCCAGAAAATGATTGCAATCACAAATGCTTTGGTAATAATATCTTCATTTAATTTGTCTTCAATGGAAAACCACAAAAAGAATTGTCAAAAAGCCAAATTGGATATAATTCCACACCAAACATAAAAAAGGGGGTGGACAAAAGTATTGGCACCCTTTGAAAAATCATGTGATGCTTCTCTAATTTGTGTAATTAACAGCACCTGTTACTTACCTGTGGCACATAACAGGTGGTGGCAATAACTAAATCACACTTGCAGCCAGTTGAAATGGATTAAAGTTGACTCAACCTCTGTCCTGTGACCTTGTGTGTACCACATTGAGCATGGAGAAAAGAAAGAAGACCAAAGAACTGTCTGAGGACTTGAGAAGCAAAATTGTGAGGAAGCATGAGCAATCTCAAGGCTACAAGTCCATCTCCAAAGACCTGAATGTTCCTGTGTCTACCGTGCGCAGTGTCATCAAGAAGTTTAAAGCCCATGGCCCTAGATGTGGACGGAAAAGAAAAATTGACGAGAAATTTCAACGAAAGATTGTGCGGATGGTGGCTAAAGAACCTCGACTAACATCCAAACAAGTTCTAGCTGCCCTGCAGTCCGAGGGTACAACAGTGTCAACCCGTACTATCCGTCGGCGTCTGAATGAAAAGGGACTCTATGGTAGGATACCCAGGAAGACCCCACTTCTGACCCAGAGACATAAAAAAGCCAGGCTGGAGTTTGCCAAAACTTACCTGAGAAAGCCAAAAATTTTTTTGGAAGAATGTTCTCTGGTCAGATGAGACAAAAGTAGAGCTTTTTGGGAAAAGGCATCAACATAGAGTTTACAGGAAAAAAAAGAGGCCTTCAAAGAAAAGAACACGGTCCCTACAGTCAAACATGGCGGAGGTTCCCTGATGTTTTGGGGTTGCTTTGCTGCCTCTGGCACTGGACTGCTTGAACGTGTGCATGGCATTATGAAGTCTGAAGACTACCAACAAATTTTGCAGCATAATGTAGTGCCCAGTGTGAGAAAGCTGGGTCTCCCTCAGAGGTCATGGGTCTTCCAGCAGGACAATGACCCAAAACACACTTCAAAAAGCACTAGAAAATGGTTTGAGAGAAAGCACTGGAGACTTCTAAAGTGGCCAGCAATGAGTCCAGACCTGAATCCCATAGAACACCTGTGGAGAGATCTCAAAATGGCAGTTTGGAGAAGGCACCCTTCAAATCTCAGGGACCTGGAGAAATTTGCCAAAGAAGAATGGTCTAAAATTCCAGCAGAGCATTGTAGGAAACTCATTGATGGTTACCGGAAGCGGTTGTTCGCAGTTATTTTGTCTAAAGGTTGTGCTACCAAGTATTAAGCTGAGGGTGCCAATACTTTTGTCCGGCCCATTTTTGGAGTTTTGTGTAAAATGATCAATGATTTGACTTTTTTTTTCATTCTCTTTTGTGTTTTTTCATTGCAAGCAAAATAAATGAAGATATTATTACCAAAGCATTTGTGATTGCAATCATTTTCTGGAAGAAATTGAGTATTATCTGACAGAATTGCAGGGGTGCCAATACTTTTGGCCAGCACTGTAGCACAGGTTGGAGCTCCTTGGCAATCCTTCGTAGGATCTCCAGCTGTGGGTTGTTTGTGACAACTAGTGATACTCTGGCTTCATTCTAGGTCTCTTTATATGTGAGCAGACTGTCTCTGTTAATGGCTGCCGCTTTGTTTAATTGGTTGTCCGTCACTTTTGGTTTGTATCCCAATCGGAGAAATTTCGTCCTCAGATCCAGGAGGTGCTTGTCCAGGTCTGCTTTGTCAGAGCAAATACGATTGTATCGTAGAGCCTGGTTGTAAATAATAGATTGTCTTGTGTGCTTGGGGTGGAAGCTGTCGTTTCTCAGGTAGGCAGTTCTGTCTGTGGGTTTGTGGTATATTGATGTGAGTAGCCGGTGGTCTTTGATGTATATTGTGGTATCCAGAAAGTGGATTTCACTCTCTGAATAGCTAAGTTTAAGGTTGATGGGAGGGTGAAAGTCATTGAAGTCATTATGGAATTGAAGTAGGGCACATCTGGACCCCATTGAAGTTCCCATTTGCTGTAGATATAGATCCTCTCCAAAGGTAAAATAGTTGTGGCTAAGAATGAATTGTATGAGCTGCGTTACTGGTTTTGTTGGGAGGTTTTTGTTTTTCCAGGTGTACCCGACATGCTGCAACTCCATCCGTGTAGGGAATGTTGGCATACAGGGATTCCACATCCATGGTGGCCAAAATGGTACCCTCAGGTAATGGGCCCAGGGCATTCAGTTTGTTAAGAAGGTCAGTGTTGTCCTGGATATAGCTTGGAGTATCTCTGACAAGGGGTTTTAGGAGATTTTCCACCCAACCTGAGATGTTTTCTGTCAGTGTCTGTAAAGGGAAGTGCTTACCACAAACATTAATATATATACATTTGTCTATTATCTCAATCATTCCATTCAGAACTTCTGAGCATAAGTGTCTGCAGGCTACAAAACCTGTTTTCAAAGAGGGCCAGGAAGGCTTTTGTTTGAAAGGGTGGAGATGGAATATGCTAATGAGACCTTCATGGTGATGGTAATCAGCTTCCCTTGTTCAAAGAGAGTTCCACTGAACAAGGGACATTAGAAGTCAGATGGGGGAGGTAGGTCATTACCCCTGGGCCAAGGATCGATTTTAAGTGTTAGAGCGCCATCCCAAGACTCATAAGAAGTATTGCATCTAAACTTATATTACAATACCAAGAGCCTGATTGGAGTGACAACATCTAGGTGGGTGGAGTTGTGGGCTATAAATATGATGGGCCAAAAGCCCCCTCTCTCTCTCTTCACCAGCCGCCTTGGGATATGGACTGACCAGCCTCACCTAATATACCACCAGAGCATAATAAGGCTTAAGTATAACTTTCTCTCTCTATCTCTCTATCCATCCATCCATCCATCTATTATCTTCTATCTATCTATCTATCTATCTATCTATCTATCTATCTATCTATCTATCTGTCACCCTCTAATTATCTGTATTACTACTGCTGTGTTCCTTACAGAAAGGGTCAGTTAGTAACTTGTCAGGGGTTGTGTGTGTGTGTATGTGTGTGTGTATGTAGCGATATCTGTAGGTTTTATATTCACCTGGGTAATTGGGTTCTGTATTTATGGAATTGCACTGTGTTAATACTGTTTTGTATTATTCTATAACCTAGTTCCATCATATTACAAGTGCATTAATAATAAACGTATTTTATTATTGATATTGTGGGGTAAATTATCGTACATGCAAACCAGTCAAGGAAACAGATAAGTAGATATACCTAAGGAGAAAGGAGGGAAACTGGGATCAGGGAAGAATATTAATTATTAATAAGACCCAGATCTTTAACATAATGGCGATCCAGCCAGGAGTGATGAATATTAATTATTAATATTCATCTTTAACATAATGGTGAGCCAGCCAGGAGTGATGAATATTAATTATTAATATTCATCTTTAACATAATGGCGAGCCGGCCCGTACTGTTTTAATATTTTTGCGTGTTGTCTTCTGGCAAAACTGTGTTATACCGTGAACTATCAAGTGGAGGGGCGTGGACAGGTAACATTGGTACACAGTGAAGTGTTGCGTTACGCTGTATGCCCAGATTGAAGTTTGCACGGCTAACCCAGTTTGCTTAAAGCTTCACTTAAAATAATTAATAACAGTGAACCTATTGTTTATTTGTATTTATCTGAAGGTATTAACAATTGTCTGTTTCCTCCACAAACAACTCGCTGGGAGACTGAGAAATCCATTTGTGCCTCTGTAATATCAAAGTCAAGGTTCTTCAGGAGAAGTCCAGCTGGTCGGGAAAAGGCTTTCCGGTACGAAAAGGATACTTTTTTAAGCAGCAAAGGACAAGTAGAAGGACAACGGTGACCAAGATGACAGCAGGAAAAGTAAGTATGGATTTCTCAACATTAAAACACCTAGCTAAACACAGTACATTCAACCCAGTACCACCCACAACCTATAAATCAGGAGAAATGTTGTGGTCTGCTTTGCTGGATCAGGCCTATGCTCATGATAAAAACTGCATTAGTAAACGGACAGTTTTTAACAAAACTTCCAAAAGATTACAAATGCTAGCGAAACTAGTGTATACTTTTGAGGATACCATTTGGAAGCCAGAGCATGCTGAGATCCTAGCAAACATGAAAGGGACAGTGGAGCGAGCTAACAATGCAAACTCCCACTGTCATTGTTGTGTAGACAATGTCAAGCAGATTCACATGTTAGAAACTCAATTGAAAGATGAGGCACTTTGTATAATTGAGAGAGGAAAGGAGATTTGTGTGTTGGAATCCAAACTCTCTGACAAAGAGAATTATTATTCTGACATGGACAAAGAACTCCGTCGATTATACACTGAGAACAATCAGTTTAGAAGTAAAATTACTTCCACAGAAGCAATGTTAGTGACACTAAGAGAGGATGAAGCGGCAAAGTCGCAAATCATTGCGAATTTGCAGCAGATCATCTCTGACTTGTCACGGCCTAGTACTAACAGCACGGTACCCTTGCCAACTAAACAGATTTGTGTCTCAGGAATGGCACAGGAGGGGACTGGGGCGATCAGACCCACGGCTCCTGCGGATCAGAGATCCAATAGCCCATTTTGTGTTACTAGGACTCCAGTGGAGCGTGCACTACAATTCTCTCCAACACCTTTGGAGAGGAGAGACAGCGGACGCCTCCATGGACAGGACTCAAATTGGGGACTAAGTAGTGGATGGGAAACTGTACATACGGCTTCCATCCTACCTACACATCCTGAAAGGTCAGTGGAATTTTATCCTAGCCATAACAACATGGAAAAGATAAATTTCCTGTTACGGATCTGCAAAGAGATCCCTAATGTATGACCCTAATACAGATCCATTTATAGCCTGTGATATGTTTGAAGGACATTGCAGGAAATATTCTGTGCCTCCAGAATATCGTATGGAGCTGTTTAAATTGTGGTTGCCTACACACCTCAACCAAAGGTATGAGGCAACAGAGAGAACAAGTCCCAAGAATGGCCTATTTTATGATGAGGAAGAACGCCTTTCAATACTCATGAAACTGGCAACAAGACATTGGGATGTTACTCCAGAAATCCTGACAAAATTCAAACCCACCTTACAGGACGAACCTTCGTCCCTCTGTGGTCGGTTTGAAGCAATGAACAGGAAGATCACAAAGGATCAAGGTATAGGAGTCCCACAAGGCATGGTTCGCATGTTTGTGTACAAATTCCCATACCTTGACACCGCAATTCGGCTAAGTGCAGCAAGGGAACCAACGCTCACTGATGCAGCCATGATTATTGAACAGTATAGACAAGATCTACTGCGCAATAAAAAGTCTGTGAAAATCAGGGAGCGTGGAAAGGTCCATGTCAAATCACAAGATGAACGTGGACACCACACTAAGCCACACATGTCTGTCTACTCCACAGCTCCTCCAACAGAAAAGATGGGAGACATACGATGCTTTCTGGGTTTACAGGTTGGACACATTAAAAGAAACTGCCCTCAAGTAGTTCGCAATCGTACAAACCCAGTGAAAAATGTCAATAATAATGGTTTCAAGATGAAGCCTAATTACGCCAAACAAGTTGGGAAACAGATAGCAATCAGGGACATTTGCCAGAACAGGCACTGAAACATGTGGCACTTGTAAATGCCCCTGATAGACCAGAGGATAGAACATTAGGTGTAGAACATCATAAGTCTGCACAGAATGTTAAAACTCAGCAACCACAAGTGGCAGTACGTACCTCAGAGGTACCTACTGAGAATCTGGTGCAGATTGACTGACGGTCAGGGATCCCTAAAGATCTGGCTCCAATATGTCACATCATACTGGATTCTTCAGGGAGACCCCACATTAAAGCCAGAATAAAAGACCACGATACCAAGATCATGCTCGACACTGGAGCAGAAATTTCTATTACCAATGTCAAACATGATCTACACCCCAACAGCCCTCAGTGTATGGTGATCGGATTTGATCACCAACAAGGGGGGGTGAGAGCCCACAGGATAGATGAAGTTCTAGTTGAGCTTGACAGAAATAGGACCTTGAAGATCCCAATGTGGTATTACCCTGGTACTGATAACATCATCGGTACCGATGTAATAACACAAAATGGATGGATAATCGATTTGGCAAACTGTATTGTTTGGAAGGGTCCAAGACGATCAAAGGTGTATGTCATACAGCACCAATGTCTGGGACCACCCCTACCAGCAATTGAGAATTCTTCCAATGTGCTGGAACACAAATGGCCAGAGGTCTCACACAACATAGACCTTGAACCTATTGTGTTCGAATATCCAGACTTGTGGGCTCAAAGCAAAAATGATTGTGGAAGAATGGTTGGCGTTCAGGTGGACATACAAGGGCCAGACCCTCCACCTCAGCGTCAATACCGCTTTCCGCCTGAGGCAACACAATCAATTCTAGAGACAGTCCAAGACCTGGAAGTAAGGGGTGTGGTCATAGAGGGTAATTCAAAGTGCAATAATCCTTTATGGCCTGTGAAAAAGAAGGGTGCAGGTGTTGAAACTACATGGAGGCTTACAATAGACCTTCGCATCCTTAATAAGTACACCCCCATGTCTGCACCTGTGGTCGCTCAGACTCCCGACATAATGGCAAGGGTAAGCGGCAAAAGTCTTATATTCTCAACCATCGATGTCGCCAATGGATTCTTTTCCATCGAACTGACAGAGAGCTGCAGGTACAAGTTCGCCTTCACAGTGGGTAACAAGCAGTATATGTTCTGTGTACTGCCCCAGGGGTTTCACAGTAGTCCTACATATTTTCACCAGGCATTAGCGGCTGTATTAAGTGTGTTCTCACGGCCAGAATGTCTGCTGCAATATGTAGACGACCTTCTCCTTCACACAGAAACCATGGAAGACCATCTGGTTCTGTTGAAGGAACTGTTGGGACTCCTGGCCCAGGCTGGACTCAAGCTGAGCCCTCATAAGGCAAACTTGGCTAGGACAGAAGTCACCTTCCTTGGTGTCCAGATTTCATATGGAGCCAAGGGCATCCTGGCTGCCCGAGTGGAAGCCATGGTGAAGATACCCAGGCCAGACTCTTTACAGAACTTACGCAAGTTCCTAGGAGTAGCCAACTTCATGAGGGAGTTCATAGAGGATTTTGCCGTCAAAGCAAAACCACTCTATGAACTTCTTAGAGGGGAACAGCCTTCTCTGAAGGACTGGTCAGAGACACAGGAAGAGGCCTTTTCAACTCTGAAAAGAGATCTCTCATCCACCCCAGTCCTAGCCACCCCTCACCCAGAAGGAAAACTGGCCATACAAGCCCATGCTGGTGCAGAGTCTATTTCTACGGTCCTTCTTCAAAAGATAGGATCTGAGTATAGACCTCTAGGGTACTTCTCCAGGCTCCTTTCACCAGTTGAAAGGGGTTTTGATGAATGTGCTAAACAACTGACAGCCATACACTATGCGGTTAAAGCTACCGAGCAAATTGTGGGTTTCAGGCCCCTCACTGTACAGACTCCACATTCCCCGCTGGCACTCTTGCTTCGAGATACACTCCCTGGAGTCTCACAACAGAGATTTGGGAAGTGGATCATGGAGCTGAGTGGGCGAAATCTGACAGTGGACCACAAAGCAAAATATGTTCTCTCCCAGTTGTTAAATATGACAGGGATAGAACATGATTGTGGTCAACTAACGCAGGTCACTGATCCCCAGCTATTCAGGATGACCACTAATCCCGATGACAGAGTCATCTTTGTTGATGGCTCTCGATTCTGCTTGAACGGCACCTACATGACAGGATTTGCAGTGCTGGATGAGACAATGGGTACTCAGAAGCTGGTAAAGTTGCCTGGTCACATGTCAGCACAACGGGCTGAACTGGAGGCCGTCAGAGAAGCCCTTCTCATTCAGCCTCCAGGGAATCGTACTATATATAGCGACAGCTCATATGTAGTCCGATCTCTCACTTTGCATCTGGACACTTGGAAACGACGAGGGTTTGTGGACAGCCAAAATAAACCTTTAGCTCATGCCTCGGTCCTGAAAGAGTTGTGGGAATGGGTCATGGCACATCCTGGGAATGCTTCAATCATAAAAATTCCAGCACACCAGAAGGGTGATAACCCTCTGATCCGGGGTAACAACAAAGCAGATGAGTCTGCCAAATTGGGTGCAGTGTCTGGAGTCCTCCAGGAATCAGACACTGAAGCCATACCCGTACACCAGATTAAAATCAGAAACAAACAACTCAAAGATGGTCCAGTGTCATTTGAAGAGGAACAGTCAAAGGATCCTTTGCTGGCAGCACACCTTACCAGCCCACAAGATCCCTGGACAGTCCAACAGGGCATCTTGTGTTATGACACTGGAACCAAACCACTCCCTCTACCGGTGGTCCCACAGCATCTGCAAGCAGAACTAACAAGAGTCAATCATCAGTTGTTGGGTCATCTGAGTCGGGACAAACTTTTGACCCTACTCAAGGACAAATTATACTGGCCAGGTATGTCCAAGACGGTAGAGGAAGTTACACAACAATGCCTGGTGTGTGCTCAGGTAAACCCAAGGGCATCCGCCCTGAAGCCAGTGTTGCAGCGGGTTCCTCCAGCGGAGGGACCATGGTCTACTTTACAAATTGATTACATAGGACCATTACCGGCAGGCAGCCGTAACTGTCGCTATGCATTGGTGGTGGTGGATGTCTTCTCAAAATGGGTAGAAGCCATCCCTACAGTAAATGACTCCGCTACTACTACTGCTCGGGTTCTGTGGGAGCACATTCTATCACGGTGGAGAATCCCCCGAGTGATTGAATCAGATCGGGGAACCCATTTTACAGGCAAGGTTATGAAAGCACTTTGTGGACTTCTGGACATAAAGCAAAGATTTCATGTACCTTATCATCCACAGTCAGCAGGCATTGTGGAGCGGATGAACCGAACTATCAAAACTCGGCTATCCAAAGCACTGTTGGAAAGGGGTTTCACTTGGGTGACTTCCCTTCCAGCAGTACTGATGGGTATCCGGGCCACAGAGGCAACAACAACTGGCATAACACCATTTGAACTTATGACCGGGCGCAAGATGTCTATCTGTTGGCCAAGTGAACCCCAAATTTCTACACCCATGAAAGATGCTATTGCTAGAGATGTGTTTCTCCAACAGGTTCAGCAGAACCTGAAGGAATTGCTACCGCATGCAGCAATAAAGATGAATAAACCGTACCTACAGGGGGAAACTCCCATGCCCTCTGTAGGGGAAATGGTCATGGTCAAAGTATTCCGCAAGGCCGGGCCCTGGCATGCAAACTGGGAAGGACCCTACCAGGTCCTGGAAGTAATGGGTAGCACTATGCTGAAAGTACAAAGGCCAATCTCAACAAAAAAACGCTCACACAGACAAAAGGCAGGGTTTTGGATCCACATTGACCAAGCAAAGGCTACCCGTGCCTCCCCAACTCAATAAGGTCATGAGTATAGAGTTGGGTGAAGGGGGGGGTAGTAGGTCAAAGGTATATCAAAACATTTCATATTATCATGTTATTCTTTACCAGATCACAGAATAAAGGGTTACCTCCATACAAGGAACCATAAAAGGTAGGGATCATGCCAGCAGAGTGTACCTCCAACTTGTATTAATAGCGGTAAGCATGGCACTGGCGGATTTAGCCTTTGCAGGGAATAGTTCTGAACCCACATTTGGCTCAGATGAGAGATCACCCGAATTTCCAGGTCTTCTCTCAGTAGAAAGTCTGGAAGGAAAAATCCTGGAACCATACAGCAACTTTACATTTGTACCAGGGCAGTGGTACTTGTATGGTTTCCAGAGGGAGGGTTTTGCCAATGGTGTGGTTCAGCACTATACCCCGGTGGAGAACGTATCCGCCATACAACATGACCTACATGCTCTATGCCTCAAGGAGTACAGACATTTCCAGGACTCAGAACCAACAGCTATCAAATCAGTAAGATGGGTGTCTAGAAATCCCCACTTACATCCTTATAGGCCAGTGATAGTAAACACAACAAAGGTGCTGTGCACCAAAGCAGGAGTCCTGAGTCCTGAAGATGTCACTGGGGCAGAATACAGTGGATGGTACATTCTAAAAGCCACTTTTCTGAAACATACCAGTCAGGATAGCTTAAGAGTTAGGACATACTTTGATAGACCCATACCAGTAAAGGGCACCCTGAAGGCGTACTGTATGCTAAGGGATTCTCATATGGTAATAACTAGGGAATCCAAATATGCTGAAGGACATGTGTCCACGGACTATTTAGGGACCAGCATATTGATTTTAAAGTTAAACTGCAGTAAATCTGGACAAGTATTATGGAACAATCAGAGCGGCCCAGTAAAACTTGAAGGCCTATACAGAGCCACAGTTTTGAAGGTACGAGCTGATGCGAAGGATCAGAGGTATACTCAGCTGGAGGGATCTCCATCCATTCGATCTTTTATGATTACCATTATGAGGGATGCTTGTGTACCAGATGTGACAGGACGTTATTTCATCACCTATGCACACTGGGAACCAGACACTCAGATGGTAATGTCAGACTCTAACCCATGGAGATGGGATATAGTCTGTAACGGAGTGGATTCTCCAATAATTGATGTATGGATGGATGGGACCCCTATGACTGAGGAATACCGGAATAGATATGTATCTTCTGATTGGAAGGATCCCAGAGGCAGAGATATTAACTTTGCTATCAATATTGATGGTTCATTTAAATGGCCATTTTGTGAGGCAGTCGATGAGGGGTGTTGGACATTTACACAGTGGGTTTATCTTGCCACAACTAAACCCATCCGGAATCTCGTATTAGAGACTGGAGAAGGTGACCAATGGTATCCATTTAAAGGAAGAGGTAAAGTATGTGTGACTGTGGTAAGGGTCCCTTATGAAACTGAAGTTCTTCAGCCAGTAAAACCCCACAGGGATTCCTGTAATGCCCCAACCTATCAAATGGCTGATCCCATAGCTCCACAGTTAGCATCTCCCTGGAAAATCATCACCAAAACCAAATTCGTCCTATATACCTGGAGGATTTCGGTTGATGATTTTAGAGTAGACCACTGGGACCATAGATGTGAGGAGTTTGTGAGAAATCAGATCGATATGATAAAAGGATGGGTAGAGGTGGGACAAGAAGTAAGGAAGGATGCTACCAGATACAGGAAGTACAGGGGGAGAAGGGATTTGATTGCCATGGGTTTAGGAGGAGGTGCAATGGGAATAGGGGCACTGAACACTATGGACCTGGAAGTCCTGAGAAACAAACTCGGGAATCTGGCGAAACATACTGGGGAAGGCCTCAAGACCCAAGTTGATGTAAATCATGTTTTGGAGGATTTACAACACTCACATATAGATGCCACTAGCTCCCTATCTTCTGCTTTACGAGAGAAGTTTAGACTATTAGTCGTGGGTCTCCTGGAAGAACAGGATAGAGCTCAGCTTGCTCTGGCATGTACTCAGGTTCAGGGTGAACTTTCCAGCAACCTTAAACATATTGTGTCCTCACTGTATAATGGACACTACCCTTTTAACCTCCAGCAAAGGGTGAGTCCTTTTATCACTCCTTTTGCTGCCAACCATACTAACTGGTGGGTCATTCAGTGGCATGGTGCCATAATCTCACTTGCACTGCTTCATCCCTGGCACCTGTCTCTGGCAACGTGAGACGTGGGTATGGTGCTATCAACCTAGGTATAATGATGAATAACAGAACAGTGTTACATCCACAGCTCTCCTCAGATATCCTGACCTATGAGACCGGCCATCCTTATCTGTTTGATACAGATGGATGTTGGAGGAAAGAGGATGCTATCCTCTGCCAAGGGGATCATGATCGGGTGCTCAGACACCAGTGTTGGGATAATGAGGGGTTCTGTGAGATGAAAAGCAGCTCAATACCTCCATCTAGTTTGAAGTACTTGGGTCAAGGGTATTAGTGTTGGTACCAGTC
Source organism: Leptodactylus fallax (assembly GCA_947044405.1). NCBI lineage: Eukaryota > Metazoa > Chordata > Amphibia > Anura > Leptodactylidae > Leptodactylus > Leptodactylus fallax. The sequence goes on from CAMRHE010000021.1 coordinate 12,084,743, forward strand.
TGTTAATGTATCATATACCATTTATACAACTAACTGCACTGAAAGAGGTGAACTCCTCCCAGGAGCATATTGTACCCTTTATCCCGTTCTAGGTGTCGATGTAGCAGAGCAGAAGGGGAGAACACCGATTACCCCAGAGAAGAGGTTGGATATCCATCCAGATACTCCTGTAAGGCTCCAGAGGATCCCTCTTGGTTTTGGCAGAAAACTGAGACACCTGCTACTAGACTTCACTAAGGAGGAAAGTGTCATAGAGAAGCTCAAAGACTCTGAAAAGCAGGCCACCATCTTATTGAAACATGACCAGTCAAAGATAACAGAGATGGTTCATGCCCTGGAGAAGGACTCAGCCGTATCTTGGTGGGAGAGTCTGTTCGGATATAGCCCCAAAGCAACATCATTCTTCAATCTGCTTGTACACCCAGTCATAGTCCTCCTCGTCCTAGTGGCCATTATGTATATAGGAATGATCTTCATCTATAGGAAGATAAAAGGCCTGGCCCGTCAGCTTCAAAAGGGCCAGGCCGTACATCACGAACTTACCCGAAGGCAGGGACTAAGGACTTGATACCAATACAGTCCCAGCCTTAACTTGTAAATAATGTTTTCAATGTAATTTTCTATATTCTTGTACATTTTTGCATTTTTGTGTGTGCACATAGACACTTCAGGTGTAAGTGCCTGTTATGGTCTGTACAACAACATACGCCTCCCACACTGAACACTGAGTGTGTTTGTGTATAGACATACTTGCATTTGCATCTTTTAGTGTAATTCCCATCTACACCTGGGTCTGAAGATTCATGTGTTTATGGATGAGTAGGAAACACGTGCTCTTGTGGCAGGAGTCTCTATGTGCACCAATACCAGCACATCCTTTTATTTTTATCGCCTTGATCTATAGGGGGGTGGGAATTTGTGTGTTTGGTGGATGAGTGGGATATATATATAAGTTGCATTAATTTCTGTTAGGTAAAGGGGTGTAAGGATCCTTAGGGACAGGTAAGGTACCCCTACACTGTAAGGTAATTGCCACCTCGGCCATATAAAATGGTATGGTTCATAATGGATGGATTGAATGTACATGGGAAGCAGTGCCTCTCCCCACAATTCGATTTTAGGTTCTGAGACATCATTTCAGATGCAGGTTCACAGACCTGCCTTGATAAAAGTCCATGTTTTTCTGTTCATGGAGGCCGGTGACAACTTCACTGGTGACCTGTGCTTAAGTACAGGTAGCGGTCCTGTAGGACAGTTGGTGTCATGTGGCAAGGTGGTCTAACCCTGCGTGAGCTTCAGTCTGTACCAAAGGTGGTGCTGCATGTACCGTGACAATGGACTGTGGTTTAAAGGTCTTACCTGACTAACTGTGGGATGGATAAAAATGTTCCCGTCCAGGTCAGTGTGACATATTGGGGTGGACCGTAGAAAGTATCACTGACACCACAAATTAGGACGCGCAAAAGACGTTTTCTGTGAGCAGAGGATATTGGGCGACAGTCATAGGTGGGAAAGTGTCCCTGGAAATGATTGATGTCTTGGTACCTAAATCCAAATTATACTTCATTCCATCCTGAACCATTACCAGGAATGAATAGGGCTGAGGGGGCAATAACGACCAAACAAACACTTCCTCAAATTACATTGTCGTGTTCCTGACAACAGGGGGATTGTAAAGGGAAGTGCTTACCACAAACATTAATATATATATATTTATCTATTATCTCAATCATTCCATTCAGAACTTCTGAGCATAAGTGTCTGCAGGCTACAAAACCTGTTTTCAAAGAGGGCCAGGAAGGCTTTTGTTTGAAAGGGTGGAGATGGAATATGCTAATGAGACCTTCATGGTGATGGTAATCAGCTTCCCTTGTTCAAAGAGAGTTCCACTGAACAAGGGACATTAGAAGTCAGATGGGGGAGGTAGGTCATTACCCCTGGGCCAAGGATCGATTTTAAGTGTTAAAGCGCCATCCCAAGACTCATAAGAAGTATTGCATCTAAACTTATATTACAATACCAAGAGCCTGATTGGAGTGACAACATCTAGGTGGGCAGAGTTGTGGGCTATAAATATGATGGGCCAAAAGCCCTCTCTCTCTCTCTTCACCAGCCGCCTTGGGATATGGACTGACCAGCCTCATCTAATATACCACCAGAGCATAATAAGGCTTAAGTATAACTTTCTCTCTCTATCTCTTTATCCATCCATCTATCTATCTATCTATCTATCTATCTATCTATCTATCTATCTATCTATCTATCTATCTATCCATTTATCTATCAGTCACCCTCTATTAATCTGTATTACTACTGCTGTGTTCCTTACAGAAAGGGTCAGTTAGTAACTTGTCAGGGGTTGTGTGTGTGTGTGTATGTGTGTGTGTATGTAGCGATATCTGTAGGTTTTATATTCACCTGGGTAATTGGGTTCTGTACTTATGGAATTGCACTGTGTTAATACTGTTTTGTATTATTCTATAACCTAGTTCCATCATATTACAAGTGCATTAATAATAAACGTATTTTATTATTGATATTGTGGGGTAAATTATCGTACATGCAAACCAGTCAAGGGAAACTGGGATCAGGGAAGAATATTAATTATTAATAAGACCCAGATCTCTAACAGTGTCCCAATGCCAGAAATGATAGGCCTCCCAGGGTTGCCATATTGGGTATCTTTGGGAGCTTATAGAAGCAGCCCGGCCTGGGATCCTCTGGGATAAGCACTATTACCTGCTTCTGGACCTGGATTGGAAACTTCTTGATCATATCCTTTAGTTGTTTCATGTAGGCCTCTGTGGGATCACTTCCAAGTTTGGAGTAATGGATGGGATTTGACAGTTGCCTGTTTGCTTCCTAGATATAGTCTGAGGTGTTCATTATGACTATTGTGCCCCCTTTGTCAGCAGGTTTTATTATAATATCCTGATTTTCTTTCAGTGAAGTAATAGCCTTCTGTTCCTGCAGGGTTAGGTTATGCACCTGTTTCTTTTGTTTCTCCAGGATTTCTGATTTTACTTTGCTTCTGAAACAGTCAATATATTTATCCAGTGCTGCGTTGGTTCCAGGGTGTGGGGTCCAGGTAGATTTTTTGGTAGGATTCCTTATGGGCTGTTCTGTCTCAGAGTTGCAGCTGTATGGAAGATCTTTGTCATAAAAATATTCCCTCAATCTTATTTTTCTGAAAAATTCCTGCATTTCATTGCAGAGTTTGATATGGTCAGTGTGTGCTGAGGAGCAGAAGGAGAGACCTTTGGAGAGAACTGACATTTTTATACACTTGAAAAAGGGCTTTTTGCTGCTGGAAACGCGTAGTGTGCCTGAGCTCAATAAAAATACATGACTGGACCAGCGCTGGTACGCCCGTGTTGCATTTTGTTTTTTTTAAGGATTCTAAGATCCTTTGAAGGTCCATGTCTTTAGTGTATAAAAAGTTTGTGAATTTTTAGTTTCTTGTATAACACCATGTCTGATGAAGGGAGCTAGTACTCTCGAAAGCTCACCATCAAATATACTCAGTTAGCTTCTAAAAGGCATCGCCTGATTTCTTCACTCTTTCAGTAGGTCCGGGTAAGACCTTTCCTCTTTTATCTAGAGCATGGTTTCTTATGTGCACTTAAATTGGTGATGTTTTTTTGACCGTCTTAAATATTTATTATTATAATTTATATTAAAAGTTAAGTTTTATAGTTCTTTGGATCCTCTGCTTGTGACAATAGATTGATGGATCATGAAGTTTATTTAATAACATTATAATTGCATGCTTTGGCGATAACACCACTGACCCATCATTGCATCCACTACTGACAATAGTTGATCACAACTTTACTATTTCACTCAAAGCACAGATCTTGTCTTGAAAACTCTTCTCTAGACCTAAATGAGGCAGCTCCAGACTATTGTTGATTATAGTTATGAGAGTACAGTAAAGCATATGACTAAATTCTGTTAACAGAGCATAGGAAAAGTTCAGGCAAGATGGTAGCCTTATAATCATATACAGAAAATAGAAAAAAAAATCTACAATCAGTAACAAGTTATATATATTTCTGTTTTTAATGAATACATGTTAACCCCTTCCCGCCAGTGACATTTTTCAATTTTCGTTTTTTCGTTTTTGACTCCCCCCTTCCAAACCCAATAACTTTTTTATTTTTCCGTTCTCAGAGCCATATGAGGTCTTAATGTTTGTGGGACAAATTTTTTTCATGATTCTACCATTTATTATTCTGTACAATCTACTGGGAAGCTGGAAAAAAATTTAGAATGGGGTGGATTTGAAGAAAAAGAGCATTTGTGTAAATTTCTTAAGGGCTTCGTTTTTACGGCGTTCGCTCTACAGCCAAATTGAGATGTCATCTGTATTCTATGTTTCAGTACGATTCCAGGGATACCAAATTTAAATGTTTTTATTTACATTTTAACCCCTTAACAAAAATCCAAAACTGTGCAAAAAGATATTTTTTTTAAAAGTCACCATATTCTGACACCCGTAACTTTTTTATATTTCCGTGTACGGGGATGTATAGGGCATCTTTTTTGCAGGACCATGTGTACTTTTTAGTTATACCATTTTGGGGAATTACTATTGCTTTGATCACTTTTTATTCAAATTTTTATCAAAGGCAAAACAGTGAAAAAACGGCGATTTGGCACTTTTGATTTTTTTTTCCCGCTACAGCGTTTACCGTACGGGAAAAATATATTTATAGATTTGTAGACCGGGTGTTTTCAGACACAGGGATACCTAATGTGTATGTGTTTCACAGTATTTAAGTACTTTTATATGTGTTCTAGGGAAAGGGGGGTTGATTTGAGGTTTTAATATTTTTTATTTTCTTTTTTATATTTTTTTTTACTTTTTATAATTTTGTATTTTGCATTTATTAGACCCTCTAGGTGTCTTGAACCCCAGGAGGTCTAATCACTAATGCAATGCATTACAATGATAATGCTTTGCAATGCATTGCAAGAAAACAGCGCTTCTACTGTATTGCAGGCTACATAGAGTAGCCTGCAATAGAAGTTAATGAAAGACAGGCCTGGGAGCCTTCACAAGGCGGATGTCAGGAAAGGGTTAACAAACTTAAGACAAAAATGGCATGTAACGTCTCTGCCTGTTTGGGTCTCTGCGCCACCCTCCACTCGCACACTGCGGCGAAGGAGGTGTGTTCAGTTTGATTCAATTTCGGGTCATAAACAGTCTGTCTGCCAGATTGAGGCAGATGTTAATTGGCTTAATGAACTAAACCTATTCTTCAACAGATTTGATCACACACCAGCTCCTCCCACCCCAGTATGTCCTTCAGCTTCCCCCACCACAATGACTTCTCCCCATGCGGCCACTTTCCAACAGACCAGTAAATCCAAAAATCCGTCTTTATCTGGCCACAGTCTGACCTTCACACGGGCCCAGGTGAGGAAGGAGATGAAAAAGATCAAGGCGAGGAAAGCCGCAGGGCCAGATGACATCAGTGCAAGGCTAATTAAGACTTGTGGGGACCAGCTGTGTGGTATAATTACATATATGTATAATATGAGCCTGAGGCAGGAAATAGTCCCTGAATTATGGAAATCTTCTTGTGTGGTACCAGTTCCAAAGAAACCCCACCCTATGGACCTCAACGACTACAGACCTGTAGCACTGACATCCCACCTGATGAAGATCTTGGAGAGATTGGTTCTCACACATCTCCACCCTCTAGTGAGCCCCGCTATGGACCCCCTCCAGTTTGCTTATCGGCCGGGCATTGGGGTAGATGATGCCATCATCCATCTTCTGCACAGGGCTCTGTCTCACCTGGAGAAACCAGGGAACACAGTGAGAATAATGTTCTTTGACTTCTCCAGTGCTTTTAACACCATACAGCCCAGGTTATTGAGGGACAAGCTGGGCCTTGCTGGAGTGGACCACTACCTCTCCAACTGGATCCTAGACTACCTCACAAATCGACCTCAATACGTGAGAGCCCGAGACTGTGTGTCAGGTACCGTGATCTGTAATACGGGGGCACCTCAGGGTACGGTTCTCGCCCCTTTCCTCTTCACACTGTACACTGCAGATTTTCGGTGCAACTCATCCAGCTGCTACCTACAGAAGTATTCTGACGACTCTGCAATAGTGGGTCTCATCACAGATGATGATGACAGGGAGTACAGAGAACTGAACCAGGACTTTGTGGACTGGTGCCACCGGAACCACCTGAAGATTAACGCGGGGAAGACCAAGGAGATGGTGGTGGACTTCCGCAAAGGCAGAAGCCCTCCTAAACCAGTGGACATCCTGGGGACGGGCATCGAGATTGTGAACACCTATAAGTACCTAGGTTTGCTCCTTAATAATAATCTGGACTGGGCAGATCATATGGAGGCCCTGTACAGGAAGGGCCACAGCAGGCTCTACCTGCTTAGGAAACTGAGAGCCTTTGGAATCCAGGGGGCACTTCTTAGAACTTTCTTCAACTCGGTAGTGGCATCAGCCATCTTCTTTGGAGTGGCCTGCTGGGGGAGCAGTATATCAACCAGGGACAGAAATAAACTTGACAAGCTGATTAGAAAGGCCAGCTCTGTCCTGGGGAGCCCACTGGACCCAGTGCAGGTGGTGGGTGACAGAAGGATACTGTCCGTGGTGAGCTCCATGCAGAAGAAGAAGTCCCATCCCATGCATGAGACTGTGATCGCGCTGAGCAGTACTGTCAGTGACCGACTGCTCCACCCTAGGTGTGAGAAGGAGCGCTATCGGAAGTCTTTCCTCCCCACCGCGGTTAGGCTGTACAACCAACACCGACCTAAGCGGAGATCATTACACACAGAGAACTGAAATATCTCTCTGCCTGTTAAATCCCCCCCCCCCCTCTGCTACGTCCTATCTGTCTGTCTGCTATTAATGTAATGCCTCTCACCTTGGAACATTCCTGTACAATTTGTATTTGTATCTGCTTATCTTTGCTGCTGTAACACACTGAATTTCCCCATTGTGGGACTATTAAAGGACTATTATTATTATTATTATTATTATTATTCCTTGCTTAAGGTTCTTGTTGCTCAGTCTGAACACTGTCCTAGACTATGTAATTGAATTTCGGCCACACCCGTCTCTTGCACCTTGTTTCTTCTGCACCTCAAATAGTTAATCTTAGCCTTGCCTGTGTGATTGACAGTCTGTCTTCCAATCAAGTCTGGGGCAGCTCCTGGACTTGCTATAAACAGGTCATCAGCTCACTCATGGTCGCTGGCTATTGTGATTCTGTCTTGTGACTTTGTCCCTGCTAGTTCCTTTTTCTACTATTGTTGTATTTCTGACTTCTGACCTTTGGCTCCCCCTGTGACTACTCTCTTGGATTTCGTTTTGGTACTGCATTGTTCGACAATTACCGACCCCTTGGCTTGCTGACTCTGCTTCTGTGTTGTTTCGTCTTGTCCTGTTCTGTGTGTCATTTATTTAGTAAAGGGATCGGCTCCAAGTTGTCGGCTGTCACCTAGGACAGTCAGGCAAGTAGGCAGGGCCAGTGGGGGGGTTCAGCTTTAGGGCTCACTGTCTTGTCATGCCCCTCCCCCCAGGGTTCTGCAGCAGCACTGGGGAATTGCTCAACTGGCAATTCCCTTACATGGCAAAAGAGTTGGAAAAAATGGCAAGAATATATAGTAGCAGTAGGCAACCTTTATCGTACTGAGTGCTGAATTAAAAAAAAAAAAAAATCAAATATGAGATACTCAGTCTGCCCTGAAATTATTGAAAGATTTCTCGACCTCTAAACAAAAGTCATATAAAAGAATTTACGGCAGTTAATCCTGCACACTTCCTGCTTCCTACTGGCCCAATCTTTGTGGTGCCAGGAAAATACAGCTTGCATGTCACTCTTGGCATGTGTACCAGGAGTTGTCGACCACTTTATATTGACAGATGACTGGATCAAGTTAAAGATAACACTTTATCTAGGAGAGGTATGATAAGATTGTATTTAGAGATTTTTTTTTATTAGCTTTTGTGCCAGGAGGAAGCTGGGGGAGGGATTTTTTTTTTCTTTTTCTTCTTTCTATTGGAAAAAAATTATATAAAAGTGATAATGTTATTTTTAATAGAGAATTCATTGTATGGTTACCAAATTGTCACATGATGTAAGCCAGTGGCGTAACTAGGAATGGTTGGGCCCCAAGGCAAACATTTGACATGAGGCTCCATAGTGACCCCTGCACACAGTATTATGCCCCATAGTGGCCTCTGCACATAGTATTATGCCCCATAGTGGCCCCTGCACACAGTATTATGACACATAGTGGACCACCCATGAACAATCGGAGACCCAGGGGAGGATAGAAACATAAAAAAAAACGTTGCTTACCTGTTCCTCGCTCTGGTCCACTTCCTGCTACTTTGGCCTTCTTCAATGTTGGACCAGGCCGGGGTCGCGACGCAAAATGACGTCGGCTGACGTCTGGGATGTCACCAAAAAGGCCCAAAGCCTGGAGAAGCGTAGGAGAGGTAAGTACATTGTTTTTTATGTTCCCTCACCTCCCCTGGACCTCCGATTATTATACACGGGGGTCTAAAATGATATAATGATAGAAGTGATTGTGGGGTTCAGCCCGCAGCCTCACTTACAGTTCCACGCTCCGGCTCATAGTCATCTACGCAGAATGGGAAGCGCAGGCGGCCGTGAACAGGACCCTGGGGATCGGTATGTATATAGGGCCCGTTACCTGCTGGGGTTACTCCAGCAGGTGACGGCCTATTAAAAAAAAAAAAAAGCATCGGGGCCCTCCGGGCCCTGTAATGTCCCGGGCCCTGTGGCAGCTGCTACCGCTGCTACCCCAGTAGTTACGCCCCTGGTGTAAGCAGAGCCTTAAAAGGGTATCCCCATTTTAACATGTTATTCCCTATCCATAAGATAGGGGATAACTTGCAAATTGATGGGGTTTCAACGGCTTAGAACTCCTCCATTGAGGGGAATGGAGAATTTTTGTCTCCTACCATGAATGGAGCAGTTGGTCCAATTATTTCTGGAGATAGCTGAAGTACAGCAGTCAGGTATCTCTGGTGCTCCAAATGAAATGAATGGATGTGCATGCTGGCCTGACCACTGCTCCAATTAGAATGGGGGGGCATCAGTGAGGTCTGAGCAATTGCAACACCACCGATCTGCAAGAATCTCCTTTAACTAAGTTCATACCATGTTTAGTGGGAGCATTATGCCATACATATACATACATTTTCCATTGATTCACCAAAAACACTATTCTCAGTGTATCAAATAAAAAAGATGGCATCACTGTAATAGCAGGTGGTGCAGGCCTCCAAGGGCTACTAAGTCAGAGGACACAGCTCTCCAGGAATGGTGAAAAAAGTGAACTCACAGTAAAGTTACACCATTCTTGCACTTACCATGAAGGACCCTTCCGATCACCATCACCTGGCTCAGTCTAGGACTCCTACAACTAGAAGTGCCCCTGAGAAACTCCCACCACAGGCCCACTCAAGACTGCGACAACTCGGAAGGTGACCATTGTTCCATTCAGAATGGGGAATAAAACTACCGCATTCTCCTGACTGCTGGGGAGTCTGAGCAGTCAGACCCGCACCAATCTGCAAGTTATACCTCTAGATAGGACATAACTTTAACAGATGGGAAATCACCTTTGAGGGATTAGCAGAGATTTTAAAAATCATTCTATATGCTATGGTCAGCATATTAAATTAGAAATTACAATATTTTAGAGTCATTCTGGTATGGGAAAACAAGGAACCTTCCCTTACAAAGCCTACAAACTGAATGTAATTTTCAGAAAGTATTTTAGATTTCCCATTATATTTTTGCTTATAATAGCTTAGAAAAGACCAAAATTATTTAGCTTAATAATGAGCGGCTAAAGGCACTTCTACTAAAACTAACAATACCTTTAATCTATCTCTAGTTTGTGTTTTCATTCTTTATTTTTACACATTCTAGTACCACTTTAACTCTATGTGTTCTGACAGGAGTCGTTCTTATTATGGTATCCCTAAAATAGACAGTAAGGATGTTATTACACTGCCCAATTTTTCAGGCATGACAATGCTGGTCAACAATAAAGGCATTGATCGATGCTCACTTGCAACTGCCTATTACACTGGCTGATGCAAAGTATAAAGGGGGAAGACCAGTTGCTTTCACGATTGTTCCTCCCCCATTGCCTTGTATTGATTATATGATGGCTCCTGGCTAAGGCTCTAACATGAACTTCCAAACACCATTTCCCTCATCAGAGGCTGTAATTGACTCTATCTCAACTGCTATGTTCAGATGTTTACAGAAGACTTACAGTCTTACTCCAGCCAACTGTTGGTTGGGCTGGACCAAGATCTCCTGGATCAAGGGGAAAATACACCAGGAAGCTGCAGAATTATATACAGTGGGTTCACAGTGGCATAGACACAATACATAAAGCAGTGCAATATATGCAAACATAGTTTAGCAGTGTCTACTGCGATGCTGCCCATGCCCATCACTCCATTCATTTTAATGGGAGTGCCAGAGATAGCCCAGTGCCGTTCCAGCACTCCCACTGAAATGAATGGAGCAGTGAATACATTGTCTGACTACTGGATGACAACCACTCCATTCAGAATGGGGCAAAAAATCCCTTGCTCTCCTGATCAGTGAATAGGGTACAACATGCCCAGATGGGGAGACCCGTTTAACCCCATATGAACTATTTGGTGTTTATACGACACAGTGAGTTTCTGTATGAGTATATTTCCAACACAATAACCTTTTTATTTTCCCATTCAGACATTTGAGGTACATATACTGTAACTTATTGATTAACTCAACAGTAGTTGTACAATAGTACATGATAACTCACTTTTACAAAACAAATCAGATCAGCAACATTTGTAATCTAATCACTGTCCTTCCTACCTACCCTATCCTCTATCAGGTGTCAGTTGTGACTAACCCAACTTTACATAGTCTTCTGAATATTAGGCTTTATGCCTCTGGCACTGTTATCTTAATAAATAATCCCCATCATTTGTGAAAGTTTTTATGTGTTCCCATTATGCCCTTTCTGCTTCCAGCTTCTCTATTAATATAAGTTGCCTTTGCCGTGGTGATACAGTATATATATATATATATATACACAGTGCCTTGCAAAAGTATTCGGCCCCCTTGAACTTTTCAACCTTTTGCCACATTTCAGGCTTCAAACATAAAGATATAAAATTTAAATTTTTTTGTGAAGAATCAACAACAAGTGGGACACAATCGTGAACTGGAACAAAATTTATTGGATATTTTAAACTTTTGTAAAAAATAGAAAACTGAAAAGTGGGGCGTGCAATATTATTCGGCCCCTTTACTTTCAGTGCAGCAAACTCACTCCAGAAGTTCAGTGAGGATCTCTGAATGATCCAATGTTGTCCTAAATGACTGATGATGATAAATATAATCCACCTGTGTGTAATCAAGTCTCCATATAAATGCACCTGCTCTGTGATAGTCCCAGGGTTCTGTTTAAAGCGCAGAGAGCATCATTGAAGACCAAGGAACACACCAGACAGGTCCGTGATACTGTTGTGGAGAAGTTTAAAGCCAGATTTGGATACAAAAAGATTTCCCAAACTTTAAACATCCCAAGGAGCACTGTGCAAGCAATCATATTGAAATGGAAGGAGTATCAGACCACTGCAAATCTACCAAGACCCAGCCATCCCTCTAAACTTTCATCTCAAACAAGGAGAAGACTGATCAGAGATGCAGCCAAGAGGCCCATGATCTCTCTGGATGAACTGCAGAGATCTACAGCTGAGGTGGGAGAGTCTGTCCATAGGACAACAATCAGTCGTACACTTCACAAATCTGGCCTTTATGGAAGAGTGGCAAGAAGAAAGCCATTTCTCAAAGATATCCACAAGCCACCTGGGAGACACACCAAACATGTGGAAAAAGGTGCTCTGGTCAGATGAAACCAAAATCAAACTTTTTGGCCACAATGCAAAACGATATGTTTGGCGTAAAAGCAACACAGCTCATCACCCTGAACACACCATCACCACTGTCAAACATGGTGGTGGCAGCATCATGGTTTGGGCCTGCTTTTCTTCAGCAGGGACAGGGAAGATGGTTAAAATTGATGGGGAGATGGATGGAGCCAAATACAGGACCATTCTGGAAGAAAACCTGTTGGAGTCTGCAAAAGACCTGAGACTGGGATAGAGATTTATCTTCCAACAAGACAATGATCCCAAACATAAAGCAAAATATACAATGGAATGGTTCACAAATAAACGTATGCAGGTGTTAGAATGGCCAAGTCAAAGTCCAGACCTGAATCCAATTGAGAATCTGTGGAAAGAGCTGAAAACTGCTGTTCACAAACGCTCTCCATCCAACCTCACTGAGCTCCAGCTGTTTTCCAAGGAAGAATTGGCAAGAATTTCAGTCTCTCGATGTGCAAAACTGATAGAGACATACCCCAAGCGACTTGCAGCTGTAATCACAGCAAAAGGTGGTGCTCAAAGTATTAACTTAAGGGAGCCGAATAATTTGGCACGCCCCACTTTTCAGTTTTTATTTTTTACAAAAGTTTAAAATATCCAATAAATTTCGTTCCACTTCACGATTGTGTCCCACTTGTTGTTGATTCTTCACCAAAAAATTAAAATTTTATATCCTTATGTTTGAAGCCTGAAATGTGGCAAAAGGTTGAAAAGTTCAAGGGGGCCAAATACTTTCGCAAGACACTGTATATTTGTCACAGCAAATTTCTAGTTTTGGAAATTGCAGCATGTCAATTATACCTACAGAAACTCTGGCGGTTTCCCCATAGGTATAATTGAAGCAGAAAGCCGCAGAGGAAACCTCTGCGGACTTTCTGTGAAAAGCGCTGCAGGTAAAACCGCAATGCATTGCCAATGTGCTTTTTTCCCGCAGTACTTTGTTGCTACAGCCCGCTACATAGGGCCTTAAGCCTACATAAATACTGCCTCCCAATGCCCCCTTATATTAATAATGCTCCTACTGATATATTAAGATATATTAATATATTATAATATATTAAATGCTTCCCCTAATGACCCCTTATCCCTTACATTGTTATTGTCCCTAATATTAATAAAGCCCCCACCACTCCCCCCCCAAAAAAAAGAAATAAAAATAACCATAATACTCACCTGCCTTTGATCCTTGATGCAGCCTACAAGGTGTTCTGCAATATCCGCTGGGTGAAGAAGTGAGCATGCAGGACAAGGGCAGGTAAATTCCTAATCCTAACACATGTGATACTAAACATTCACCTGCATTGTATAACATGAATTTTCTTAATTTGTTTACTGAGTCCAGTTTAATTCTACCCCCACACTAGTTCAAGCATGTACATGTCTTTACTCTTATTTTACTTATTTTTCATCTATATTTTGGTATATGCCCTGAAGCTGTCTAAGTGCAGAATCTAGTATGTATACAGTTCCTATTAAATTCTACTCCACTGTATGGGTTCCTGTTACTCCCCTATTAGTAGTTATTAGATATCCTCTTCACAGACATTTTACCAAAGTCAACAACATATATAAATATGTTATTTTACTGTATTTTATATTAATGTGACAACATACCAAAATTATTAACATGATGAAATGGTAGATCTAATTCCAGAAATATTTTCAATATATTTCTAAACCTACATTTATGTGATATGTTCACTATGTCACAGAAAAGTATTGTTAGTTGCCGATTGCTTAAACAACATATATACATTATATATGAGGTGTTTTAAAAAGGAGCAAAACAGCAACTAGATGATTTTGGATTACTCATGAAAAATTTAGTAGAATTGTATTAAATAAAATGAAAGGCAAATTATTAGGCCTGGTAAGTAGACCCATTTGTAACATATTACCGCAATGTGGTTTGACAATCTGGGTATGTGGCAGTCCTGGGGAGCCATAGCTAGGAAATCCCACAGATGCCTTATAAAGTTTAAATGCTGAATTTGTGGTATGAAAGGGTTTGCCAGAAATGTCTCTTCCAGATTGCGACACTTCTTTGGCCTGCAAAGTTGCCAGATTTATAGCCATTTATATGACCAGCAATTCACCTAATATTACACTCAAAAGCCTGTCTTTCCTTTCCCAAGATACACCAATTTAAGGTAGGACTCTAGTTTGCCTGAATTTTGTGACAATCCAGCTAAACATAATCCAGATTAGCTCCTGTTCCCTCAAATTTATTACATTTAATCATAATCTATTAGATGCATTATATAATCGAAAACCATTGTACAACCCTATGTGACAACTGAAGTGAGATACCTCGCTGAATCACAAATAGTTAATTCCATCCACTTTGTTTACAAAACCAAGTCCACCATTACTGCTTTGTATATTTGTGACATGACTTTATAGTTGCATACTGACCATATAGACAGACCACACAGCTGCTATGGGCTCATGGGGGGACAAGACCTGGCATTGATCTTCTACTTCCTTACACTAATTCACTGCATTTTCCGGCAGCCACACAGTGTAAGGATATTTTTTACAGCTTCCATTAAGTCAATGGCAGCTGTATTAAAGGAATCTTTTCATGAAAGACATTTATGGCTTATCCACAGGATATGCCATAAAGGTATGATATATGGGGGTCTCAGCCCTGAGATCTGCACCTATGTCTAAAATTAACCCCCAGACTCTGTCCCATGACCCTATCTCACCGCAACCTCACTGTCGGGTGTCCATGACGGTCAGGCTTTATGGAAAAAGCATTGCTCTCTGAGAATGGGAGAAGTGATTGAGAGTTACAGAAACAGTGTAGAGTAGTGAGCCGCATTGTTTCTGTAACCCCAATCACTTCTATGATAGGGAATAATGAGTTATGTTGTTTTCGTAAAGCCCAATCAGAGGATAGTCTGTCAGCAGGGTCACGTTGAAGTAGGGATGGGGGAAAGAACCTGGAGATTCATTTTAGAGATAGGTGCAGGTTCCACAGGTTATGCCACAAATGTCATTGTCATGTTCCTCCCTAGTGGTGGCTGCAGACAGCACGTTTTATCACTCACAGTTGTGTAGAGGATATTTATCAATGTGTCTATATCAGTTATCTGCTATAAATACATTGAAAATAAGGAGGTTTACGTACAAACATGTCAAAAGTAGAAATTTTTGACACACGGCTATAAAATTTCTGCTTTTCTACAGTTTGCCCCACGTTTGCCACTTTTCTTAAAATTGGGTGGGGGGCAGACTTCACACAACTAAAAATATGCGGGTACAAATAATGGTTTAATGACTAAATCTGATGTTATATTTGTGGTGCACCTGAGATGCACCAAAATTATTAAGAGGTGTAAATCTCTTACTATATGCCAGTCCTAATAAATTGGCCCCATGGTGTTCAGAATGAGCACTATTTTAAAAAAAAGCACCTGGCTGATGTGGAGTGTGGCCCTTACTACATTTCACTATGGGGCCTTGTGATACAATGGGGAAAAATAGTATTTAGTCAGCCACCAATTGTGCAAGTTCGCCCACTTAAAAAGATAAGAGAGGCCTGTAATTGACATCATAGGTAGACCTCAACTATGAGAGACAAAATGAGAAAACATATCTAGAAAATCACAGCTGATTTTTAAGAATTTATTTGCAAATTATGGTGGAAAATAAGTATATGGTCACCCACAACAAGCAAGATTCTGGCTCTCACAGACCTGTAACTTCTTCTTTAAGAGACTCCTCTGTCCTCCACTCATTACCGTAGAATGGCACCTGTTTGACATTGTTATCAGTATAAAAGACACCTGTCCACAACCTCAAACAGTCACACTCCAAACCCACTATGGTGAAGACCAAAGAGCTGTGGAAGGACACCAGAAACAAAATTGTAGACCGCACCAGGCTGGGAAGACGCATCGTAAAGGCAAGCAGCTTGGGTGAAGAAATCAACTGTGGAAGCAAAATAGAAAATGGAAGACAACAAGACCACTGATAATCTCCCCGATCAGGGTCTTCACGCAAGACTCACCCCGTGGGGTCAAAATGATCACAAGACCGGGAGCAAAAATCCCAGAACCACAAGGGGGGACCTAGTGAATGACCTGCAGAAAGCTGGGACTAACGTAACAAAGGCTACGTCAGTAACACACACGCCGCCAGGGACTCAGATCCTGCAGTGCCAGACGTGCCCCCGCAAGCCAGTACATATCCGGGCCCGTCTGAAGTTTGCTAGAGAGCATTTGGATGTTCCAGAAGAGTATTGGGAGAATGTCATATGGTCAGATGAAACCAAAGTAGAACTGTTTGGTAGAAACACAACCGTCGTGAGTGAATGCTGAGTTGCATCCAAAGAACACCATACACTGTGATGCATGGGAGGGCAACACAGCTTTGGGGCTGTTTCTCTGCAAAGGGACCAGTACGACTGATCCGTGTACATGAAAGAATGAATGGGGCCATGTATCGTGAGATTTTGAGTGCAAACCTCCTTCCATTAGCAAGGGCATTGAAGATGAAATGTGGCTGGGTCTTTCAGCATGACAATGATCCCAAGCACACTGCCAGGGCAACGAAGGAGTGGCTCTAAGAAGCATTTCAAGGTCCTGGAGTGGCCTAACCAGTCTCCACATCTCAACCCCATAGAAAACCTTTGGAGGGAGTTGAAAGTCCGTGTGCCCAGCAACAGCCCCAAAACATCACTGCTCTAGAGGAGATCTGCATGGAGGAATGGGCCAACATACCAGCAACAGTGTGTGCCAACCTTGTGAAGACTTACAGAAAACGTTTGACCTCTGTCATTGCCAATGAAGGATATATAACAAAGTATTGAGATGAACTTTTGTTATTGACCAAATACTTATTTTTCACCATAATTTGCAAATACATTCTTTAAAAATCAGACAATGTGATTTTTCTGGATTTGTTTTCTCATTTTGTCTCTTATAGTTGAGGTCTACCTATGATGTCAATTACAGGCCTCTCTCATCTTTTTAAGTGGGAGAACTTGCACAATTGGTGGCTGACTAAATACTATTTTTCCCCACTGTATCACAAGGCCCCATAGTGAAATGTTATAAGGGCCACACTCCACATCAGCCAGGTGCTTTATTAAAATAGTGCTCATTCTGAACACCATGGGGCCAATTTATTTGGTGGCTCACTAAATACTTTTTTTCCCCGCTGTAGATGTGTTTACTTTATACCCAGAGTGACGATTGTATATGCCAACAGTAGTATGTAAATTAGGTGTGGAAGTCGAGGGATTGGTTAGAGAGAGAAATATGATGTCTGCAAACCATGTGACCTTGGGGATGCATATGGGGATGCATGAGGTGTCAGGGGTAGATCTAATCTGCACTGCTACTTGCTACTAAAGTAGAAGAAGAGTTAAGAGGAGACAGTCTTGACCAGTACCATTTCATATAGGGAAAGGTATGGATTAGTCATTGGGAAGGTGCACAGTTGCCATCAGGGACGAATAAAGGTCATTTATAGAATGGACCCAAAAAGCCAAAATTATATAGGGTAAGAAAAATGAATGGCTTGGACAGATGATTGAATACTTTTTTTCCGCATCCAAACTTAAAAGAAGCCAATTTTATCAGATCTATAATCCAATTTGTGTTATTTCATTTATCCAAATTATCACTGAGTAAAGATCATATATCAATTACCACAAAAATAACCATATGTCACAACTATGTAAATGATCCACAAAGATTAACTAAAGGACTAAATAGGTTAAGGCCACAGGCTGATGAAAAGCAGGCTTTTTTACCCTGTGTTTCCACAAAGTGGAGCCTTAGCCACAGAGAGTAAACAGTCCATAAATATATTAGGTCTACAAATAAACTGACTCCATCTCACACAATGTATAAATGTTAAAATGCATATACTTTATTAATTTAATAGGTAAAAAAGATATAAAACCTGCAGTGATGTGAGCAACACATGAGAGGACAACTAGGTGGCCAGCAAGGGAACCCTGCAAAATAAATAAACCCTGAGGGTTGGTTTCAATCTGTTAAACTTGAAGGACACAAAAACGTGCTATCAAAATGGCTACACTGGAAGTTTTATTCTTTGTATTGTACATATGGGGAATGACATACATTGGGGAAACAGAGTTTGGCAAGATTGAAGGATCTTGTGTGATCAAAGTGGGTCTTCTGCAAAAATGCAACATCCACATAAAATCTATGCAGCTCTTGCAAAACCACATGGAACTTAACATCAGATTTGTATTTAGGGTGAAGATTCTAGCCATAAGAGATGGAATGGATATACTGTAAGTGGTTATGAAACCTTCAGAAGGCAAGGTAGAGGATGTGGCGCAGCTCCTGGTAAAGTGGAGAGGAGTAGTATCAGGGTTCTCATTCGTATGTTATAGTAAGTGCTTCAGACAGGCTGACAAACAGGGTAAACAACAGGAAACAAAGAGAACATAACAACAGCAACAAAGATTTGTAATATGTTTTTCTCACAACTCAACTGGAGGACAGTATTTGACATACAAAATAATGGGTCATTGACCTGCAATAAACAGTCAACAAAGAATAAGCAGATAGTATAAGAAAAATTGTGTACAGAAAGCCATTTAAAGAGCATCTTCCAAAGAAGGACGAGGAGAAACGAATCAATAGACATAGGAGAGGTGATAGGGTCCACGACAACTCAAATTATGTTTGGGTAAAATAATTGGTTATCAGCCATGACTCTTAGCCACTCATTAGAAATCAGAAAGTTGCTCCCTGAGAACCAAATAAATAACAGACAGGATAACGCATAAAACAGGAAACTTAAGAAAAGCAGCCATGGGAACAGTACATCATAGCTATAATACTTAGAACATCAGTGTTTAGAGTGATTGAGGAAAAAACAGAAGTTCGAGGTCATCAGGTCAAAGCTGCAGCCCCTCTCCATGGGGAAAGGGACATGCCCATTTGCTTAGCTGTAATCCAAAGAGGTAGGAGTGGGGACAGTGGTGGAGAAATCTCCCAATCGGTAGCTTCAGGGCCTCCAGGTGAAAGGTGGAAAGAAAATCTGACAGATTTTGTAGTACAGTGGTTCTCAACCTGCAGTACTCGTAACCATGGGGGTACACCCTGCAAACCCCGGGGATACATGCTACAGTTAGAGTTATGTGTGAATAGGTTCCTATGAGACATTATACTGCTTGAGGTCACTATGTGACATTATACTGTGTGGAGGGTTGCCATGGAACATAATACTGCATGGAGGAACACTATGGGACATTTTACTGTGTGGGGGCCACTATGGAACATTATTCTGTTGCAGGGATCTTTGGCACAAATGGAGGGGCCGCTTTCTGAACAGCATGAGGCCCATGGTACCCTTCATCCATCCAAGTGTTAAGTAATTAATGTTTACCATTCGCTCCTTAAAAATCACAGAGCATGGGGGCCATTAAATTATATGTAGGGGCCATTTATTATATGTGAGGGGCACTGTGGGGGTCATTATTTTGCATGTGGAGGCCATTTTTTGACATGTTGGGACACTGTGGCGGCCATAATACTACATGTAAGTGCACTGTCAGGGGCAATCTACTGAGTGTGGAGACACTGGGGTGAACATTATATGATATGTAGGCGCACTCTGGGGGCCATTACATAATTGTTAAAAAGCCTCCAAACAAAGCCCCTTATTTTATTAACATTTCTAAGTGATTATTACTTTGAGGTACTCAACTGGGATGTTTTCTCACTTTCGCTTGAAAAGGTTGAAAACCACTGCTTTAACACACAGAGGATAGCTGATGAATCATCTTCCTGCCCCGACGATACATGTGCTTGCATAGGGTGCCCAGTGTACTCTGTCCATTTATATAGGTACAGCCGTGTGTGGCCTAAGATGGTGTTAAAAAATTTTTTTCAGTTTTCCAGCCACTGCAGAGTAGTTACTTTCTGGCTGGCTGATCTACACATTAGGCGTATGGTAGCAATTTCCATGTTGCATGCTTCATTAAAGGGGTTGGCTTTCAGACCAAATATTAAGAGACAAATGCTATTGTTTATATAATGAAAAGTTATATAACTTTCCAAAATACAGTGGGGAAAAAAGTATTTAGTCAGCCACCAACTGTGCAAGTTCTCCCACTTAAAAGATGAGGCCGGCCTGTAATTGACATCATAGGTAGACCTCAACTATGAGAGACAAAATGAGAAAACAAATCCAGAAAAATCACATTGTCTGATTTTTAAAGAATTTATTTGCAAATTATGGTGGAAAATAAGTATTTGGTCAATAACAAAAGTTCATCTCAATACTTTGTTATATATCCTTTATTGGCAATGACAGAGGTCAAACGTTTTCTGTAAGTCTTCACAAGGTTGGCACACACTGTTGCTGGTATGTTGGCCCATTCCTCCATGCAGATCTCCTCTAAAGCAGTGATGTTTTGGGGCTGTTGCTGGGCAACATGGACTTTCAACTCCCTCCAAAGGTTTTCTATGGGGTTGAGATCTGGAGACTGGCTAGGCCACTCCAGGAACTTGAAATGCTTTTTACGAAGCCACTCCTTCGTTGCCCTGGAAGTGTGCTTGGGATCATTGTCATGCTGAAAGACCCAGCCACATTTCATCTTCAATGCCCTTGCTGATGGAAGGAGGTTTGCACTCAAAATCTCACGATACATGGCCCCATTCATTCTTTCATGTGCACGGATCATTCATCCTGGTCCCTTTGCAGAGAAACAGCCCCAAAGCATGATGTTGCCACCCCCATGCTTCACAGTAGGTATGGTGTTCTTTGGATGCAACTCAGCAATAATTCTCCTCCAAACACGACAAGTTGTGTTTCTACCAAACAGTTCTACTTTGGTTTCATCTGACCATATGACATTCTCCCAATACTCTTCTGGAACATCCAAATGCTCTCTAGAAAACTCAAGACGGGCCCGGATATGTACTGGCTTAAGCAGGGGGACACGTCTGGCACTGCAGGATCTGAGTCCCTGGTGGCGTAGTGTGTTACTGACAGTAGCCTTTGTTACGTTAGTCCCAGCTTTCTGCAGGTCATTCACTAGGTCTCCCCGTGTGGTTCTGAGATTTTTGCTCACCGTTCTTGTGATCATTTTGATCCCACGGGGTGAGATCTTGCGTGGAGCCCCTGATCAAGGGAGATTATCAGTGGTCTTGTATGTCTTCCATTTTCTAATTATTGCTCCCACAGTTGATTTCTTCACACCAAGCTGCTTGCCTATTGCAGATTCAGTCTTCCCAGCCTGATGCAGGTCTACAATTTTGTTTCTGGTGTCCTTTCACAGCTCTTTGGTCTTCACCATGGTGGAATTTGGAGTGTGACTGTTTGAGGTTGTGGACAGGTGTCTTTTATACTGATAACAAACAGGTGCCATTACTACAGGTAATGAGTGGAGGACAGATGAACCTCTTAAAGAAGAAGTTACAGGTCTGTGAAAGCCAGAAATGTCGCTTGTTTGTAGGTGACCAAATACTTATTTTCCACCATAATTTGCAAATAAATTCTTAAAAAATCAGACAATGTGATTTTCTAGGTATGTTTTTTCATTTTGTCTCTCATAGTTGAGGTCTATCTATGATGTCAATTACAGGCCTCTCTCATCTTTTTAAGTTGGAGAACTTGCACAATTGGTGGCTGACTAAATACTTTTTTTCCCCACTGTACTTTCTGTATCAATTCCTCATGGTTTTCTAGATCTCTGCTTGCTGTCATTCATTTTGCTCAATTCTAGTGGGTAAGAATCAGTCCATGGTCATGTGATATACAGTCCATGGTCATGTGATGAGCACACAGGTGCATGGCTTGTTATAGTCACAGCACAGTAGTCAGACATATCCCTGGTAATGAGCTGTGCACCTGTGTGTCCATCACATGACCATGGACTGTATATCACATGACCATGAACTGTATATCATATGATCATGGTCAGAATTTTATCCTCTAGAAGAAAGCAGAAAGAATGACAGCAAGCAGAGATCTAGAAAACTGTGAGGAATTGATACAGAAAGTATATTGGAAAATTGTACAACTTTTTATTATACAAACAATAACATTTGTCTTTCAATATTGGTCTGAAAGTGGCCAAACTCTGCCACCAGGAGTTTAAAGCCCTGTTTAGTAGGGAAACTGCAAACATGAGACCACCAGTCAGTAGGAAACAGAAACAGAAGATGAGGTATACTAACTGTTAGCATGGCTCTCAACTATCAGTATGTGGGGTTATCCAAGAAGACCAGCTTACAGGATATTTGAGTAGGCTGGTCTGGTTTAGCTGGTTTCAGTTGGCATAGTGGAAGTGAGGGGAACAATACCAGTGGACCTTCTGTAAGGGGTGTAAAAGGCTGAGAGGGACCCACTGGGGATGACTGAGACTTTTGAAAGTGATCCCCCACATAATCTAATTTCCCTTTAACTAGCCCTACATAAGGTCACTTGCCACCTCAGCCACCAATATTACAACAAAAAAAAAAGGAAGGTTGAAAAATGGAGCACAGAGCTGATAGCTCCAGGTTCCACTATTGAAATGCAGGATTTTCCCACTAGACCCGGGATAGCTGAGGTAGTCCCCTCTGACATAGGGCCTGGTGCGGATGCACCATTTGCTCTGTGGTTAAAGTGGCCTAGTCAGAGGAGGACTGAGGATGTCTGACACTGTGGGCCCAGGGGGAAACTGAATGAGAGAAGCAGTGTTAGTCTCACTGACTAATGGATTGGAGGAGTTCCCACTTGGGGTCAATGCAGAGTGCATTTAACAGAGAACCATTCAACAACCATTGGAAGAAAGAGCCAAACTGAGGAACAGAGGAGAAACAGGGAGTCTTATGGGACTCTAGGGGTCTTGCCCAGCCATTTCTTTCTTTTTCAGCTTGGTGTGCAGCTATTGTAGCACAAATGATAACACAGGATATACAGAGCACCGTTCTTTTGCATCCTTCTCAGTAGGATTCTGGTTTCAACCTGCAGTATGTCAGTTTATGGTGTGGGTTTTCACTATAGCTTTGCAACAGCCATATCAAAAAGATTCATTGTACTATTTTGATTTTTACATAGCTTTTGTATAGTATGGTGGTATATATATTTATTTTAGGGGTTTGATATTGGACTAGCTGAGGTAGCCCCCTCTGCCATAGGGCCTGGTGTGGATGCACCATTTGCTCTATGGTTAAAGTGGCCTAGTCAGAGGAGGACTGAGGATGTCCGACACTGTGGGCCCAGGGGGAAACTGAATGAGAGAAGCAGGGTTAGTCTCACTGACTAATGGATTGGAGGAGTTCCCACTTGGGGTCAATGCAGAGTGCATTTAACAGAGAACCATTCAACGCCCATTGGAAGAAAGAGCCAAACTGAGGAACAGAGGAGAAACAGGGAGTCTTATGGGACTCTAGGGGTCTTGCTCAGCCATTTCTTTCTTTTTCAGCTTGGTGTGCAGCTATTGTAGCACAAATGATAACACAGGATATACAGAGCACCGTTCTTTTGCATCCTTCTCAGTAGGATTCTGGTTTCAACCTGCAGTATGTCAGTTTATGGTGTGGGTTTTCACTATAGCTTTGCAACAGCCATATCAAAAAGATTCATTGTACTATTTTGATTTTTACATAGCTTTTGTATAGTATGGTGGTATATATATTTATTTTAGGGGTTTGATATTGGACTAACACTGTTGAGTTATGGCTCATTGGCTGGTGAGACACAGGCACTACAAAGCAAAATTCAAGACTGCTAATATCTGAGTGGTTTCCTTTACTAGAAAGGGTAAAGGACCTGTAGTACATCATGGTCACAAGGTAAGTGTACAAGTCTTGCACCCAGTCAGTGGGTTAGTGTGAGTCTGAAAAATACAAACTAAGGCAAGAGGAGCATGATGAGCACTTTTGGCACTCTCTTTCCCACCTCCAGCATCATTCTTGCTCCCCCCAGTCTGGGATGGGTGGAAATGGACAAATTGTTGATGCCACTGGGAAAGTGCGGTTTGGGGGAGAATGCTACTGTCAGTATAGTAGAGTTGGAAATGGATTATATGCTGAGTCCAGGAAGAGGAACTGCTTCTATTAGGAGACAATGGTTAGTGGGACAATGCTACTGCCATTAGAAAAAGGGGTGATGAACTGACAATACTGATGCCGGTGGTGGAGCTATGGAAAGGGGGACAATGCTGTTACTAGTGGAGGAAAGGTAAGGTGACAGACAATGATGTTGCTATAGAAGGAATGAGAGGGGAACAATGTTGCTGTCAGTGAGGGAGGTCTGGGAAGGGGAAATGACCTGCTGTCAATGCGGAAAGGGTTGAAGGGAGACACTGCACTGCAGTGTTGTGTGGCACGTCCAGGGAGGTATGTTGTGCTGCTCTGAAGTATTTGATACTGCTAGGCAGTGTTATGGGTACTGCATAATGTTATTATGTTAGCCCTACTGGGGATAATATGGGCACAAAATGGTGGTATTTGGCACTGCTCAGTAGTAGATTACTGGTGACGCCCCGGCAACACTTTTAACTGGCTGGGGAGGCCCAAGTAGAAAAAGTCTGAATAGCTGTGGACAGCCAGTTTATACACTTGAATTGCTTATTTGGAGATTATAGAGGCATGAGAACCAAGTAGTGAATTCAGCACCCAAGTCACGGGTGGTCTGGTAGTGTATAGAGATTAGCGAACCAATTTTATCTTGACCCTGATTCCATTCGAATTTTACAAAAGTTTTATGTTTGTCCAAACTTGAAACTTTTGGTGTTTGTCACCTGTGAACCAGAAGTGAAATAATTATACTCTGGGGTCTCTTTTATGTCAGGCATAAAAGATAAAAAAAAAGGTAAAATTGTACCCTTTTAAAGGCCCAGTTTGCAGGCAAATAATCATATTACATATTATTTTTATTTATGCACTCAATTTTATACTTATTTATTCAGAGGTTCTTATGAACCTCCGAAACTTTTGATGTACTCTACTACATATGTATAGGAAAAGACTGCTCACAAAATTTTACTGAGATTTATCTTTACTTAATATGAAATTGCAGGGTTGCTTCATCATCCTTTGATAGAGAGTACTGTAACAGAAGCACATTCAAACAGCCCATATCACCCGCTGTCACTGGCACACCATTGCAAAGTCTTCTTTTCTCCACGTCTTTGAAATACTAGTTCTATTGTGTTAGCCTGTGGAGAGAGTGTACTAGCCCCCAACTTTCTCTATTCTGATCCATTTCTTTCAGACTCGTTTTACAAAGCCACTGGAAGCTAATTGAAATAGTCCTTATACTGTTAGTAAAAAAAGAAAGAGAAAAAAAAACAAGACATGCTTTTGTTCTTCTACAAAGAGATTGATGGTTGTAATTTTGAACATAAAGTACAATTTCAGCACCAAATATAAAGGATATCTGAATATTTGCTGAACGATTGTATAATCTAGTTTCATTACAGTGTACAAAATTGCCACCACTATTTCCACTGCTCTTCCACAATCCAAAAGGTTTTGCCAATCTTCGGAGGCTAAAAGACATTGGTATACTTTAAAAAAAATTTGTATTTACTTGAAAGGGAAAAAAATTAAACTTATGTGTTATAATAGACTGGTACATTGAGTCAAATGGATCCATTTCAAGTAATATGCACCAAGTAAGTATTAATTAGGATATTTTTCTGGAATACATATACAAATTGATTTAGCGTGAACTATACATAAACATATAAGCCATAAGCAAAGAGGGTCCTGCTACATATACACCCCCTATTGCTATGCCAAAGGTAACTTTAAAAGTTTAAGTTAGTTTCTCATACCTACAACAAAGAAATACACATTCAGGCTAAGGCCCCACATTGCGGAAATGCAGCTTTTTTGTTGCAGATTTTGCTGTGTTTTTTTGAGCCAAAGCTAAGAATGGCTACAAAAGCAATGGGAAATATAACGGAAACTCTTATACTTCTACTTTCTGCTCAAACCACTCCTGGCTTTGGCTCAATCGCAGCAAAAACTTCAACAAAAAAAGCTGTTTCCGCAATGTGGGGCCTTAGCCTAAAGAGGTTTTTTAGAACTCTGATATAGATAGGCAATGCTAATTATCTGTCTCAATATTAGATCACCAGGAGTTCAATGCTGTTACCCCCAACAGAGAAGGTCTTTGAAGTAGCAGTAGTGCTCCAGTGAATACTGCTTCCACTTCACAGGCCAGGGACACTTTTACCATGAATATTTTTTATAATGGATCATGTATGAATCCATGAGAAAAGACCCCATGTATGCCATAATATAAAATCATGTTTTTCATGGAGGTTAGGTCTGTGAAAAAAAGCACTGTTGTGTGAACAAACTCTTTAAAATGATGTCACTTTTAACAATATGTTGGAAACAAGCCTAAATAGCATAATATATTGTTATTGTTAAAATCACTGTATTTGCCATGGAAATGTTTAATAATAATAATTAATAATTTTATATATAGTGGCAACATATTCTGCAGCACTTTACAAATCAGAGGACACATGAACAGACAATATTAGACATTACAATGTGCCGAAATAATTCACATATCAAACAATAGGAGTGAGGGCCCTGCTGGAGAAAGCTTACAATCTATGAGGTAACAGGGGACCCAATGGAAAGAGGGCTTGATATATTTTTACCATGGTCCATCCACTGGAGCTACATTGATATATAGTCGTTGAGCCTATAGTAAAAAGGTTGAGTAAATGTAATATTCTGGACATTAGTACTGAGTAAATCTCCAAACGATTACATGAAAAAACTGTAAACATTTGTAAGTATTTTTCACTTGTCTGCAACTTCCTCAATGAAATTACAGAAGAATTAAATATCACAATTTCAAAGGGCAGTTTACAGGTGACATCATCTACCTTTTATATTCTGTGCTGCAGTTTAATTTCAGTTATTATCACTTGACAATTACATGTTTGAAGCAGAATGTTTATAAGACAAAAAGGCAAATGAGAAATAATACCCCCAGGTGATACTCAGGTAGTGTCTTCTCCCAGGTGTTTGGATCTGCAGGTTGGCAGGATTTCAAACAGAGAGGGGGAAGAAATGAAAAAAATCCATGAGAATAGAATATGTGCAGACATGAGACAACAATTACTAACATCTCCTGGATGTTTTTGAAGCCATGTTTAAAATGTAAGATAATGCTTCGCCTTTATGTATTATATGTTCTCTGATTATTTCAGGACAAGTCCGTAGCTGTTGCTACATGAGATTCAGAAATCTCCTGAATATTATTACAAGAAACTGTATATACCACAAAAAGTTTGTGTCCTTATATTTAGAGGGCTCATGTACAAGAAAGAATTATGAATCTATTCATCCCTGTGATTCGTACAAAGTTATAATTCCGTACTCACAGCAATCTATGGGACAATATAGTAAGAATATCCAGTAAATATACCAGAAAAATCTTATCAATGGGGTCGAAGTGCTGGGCCCCTTGCCAGTGCCAAGAACAAGAGTGTCTGTGCCTATTCCCAGCAGGGAAGTAGCCACAAATGTACCGATACTGATATAACAAAGTGAGTACTGCTCTTTGGGTCCCCTACGTTATAATAGAGATTGACCGCTTATATTTACAGTACAGACCAAAAGTTTGGACACACCTTCTCATTCCAAGAGTTTTCTGTATTTTCATGACTAAAAAAATTGTAGATTCACACTGAAGGCATCAAAACTATGAATTAACACATGTGGAATTATATACTTAACAAAAAAGTGTGAAACAACTGAAAATATGTCTTATATTCTAGGTTCTTCAAAGTAGCCACCTTTTGCTTTGATTACTGCTTTGCACACTCTTGGCATTCTCTTGATGAGCTTCAAGAGCTAGTCACCTGAAATGGTCTTCCAACAGTCTTGAAGGAGTTCCCAGAGATGCTTAGCACTTGTTGGCCCTTTTGCCTTCACTCTGCGGTCCAGCTCACCCCAAACCATCTTGATTGGGTTCAGGTCTGATGACTGTGGAGGCCAGGTCATCTGGCGTAGCACCCCATCACTCTCCTTCTTTGTCAAATAGCCCTTACACAGTCTGGAGGTGTGTTTGGGGTCATTGTCCTGTTGAAAAATAAATGATGATCCAACTAAACGCAAACCGGATGGAATAGCATGCCGCTGCAAGATGCTGTGGTAACCATGCTGGTTCAGTATTCCTTCAATTTTGAATAAATCCCCAACAGTGTCACCAGCAAAGCACCCCCACACCATCACACCTCCTCCTCCATGCTTCACGGTGGGAACCAGGCATGTAGAGTCCATTTGTTCACCTTTTCTGCGTCGCACAAAGACACGGTGGTTGGAACCAAAGATCTCAAATTTGGACTCATCAGACCAAAGCACAGATTTCCACAGGTCTAATGTCCATTCCTTGTGTTCTTTAGCCCAAACAAGTCTCTTCTGCTTGTTGCCTGTGCTTAGCAGTGGTTTCCTAGCAGCTATTTTACCATGAAGGCCTGCTGCACACAGTCTCCTCTTAACAGTTGTTGTAGAGATGTGTCTGCTGCTAGAACTCTGTGTGGCATTGACCTGGTCTCTAATGTGAGCTGCTGTTAACCTGCTATTTCTGAGGCTGGTGACTCGCATGAACTTATCCTCCGCAGCAGAGGTGACTCTTGGTCTTCCTTTCCTGGGGCGGTCCTCATGTGAGCCAGTTTCTTTGTAGCGCTTGATGGTTTTGGCCACTGCACTTGGGGACAGTGGCCAAAAAACTTTCAAAGTTTTCCCAATTTTTCGGACTGACTGACCTTCATTTCCTAAAGTAATGATGGCCACTCGTTTTTCTTTACTTAGCTTCTTTTTTCTTGCCATAATACAAATTCTAACACTCCATTCAGTAGGACTATCAGCTGTGTATCCACCTGACTTCTGAACAACACAACTGGTGGTCCCAACCCCATTTATAAGGCAAGAAATCCCACTTATTAAACCTGACAGGGCACACCTGTGAAGTGAAAACCATTTCAGGTGACTACCTCTTGAAGCTCATCAAGAGAATGCCAAGAGTGTGCAAAGCAGTAATCAAAGCAAAAGGTGGCTACTTTGAAGAACCTAGAATATAAGGCATATTTTCAGTTGTTTCACACTTTTTTGTTAAGTATATAATTCCACCTGTGTTAATTCATAGTTTTGATTCCTTCAATCTGAATCTACAATTTTTATAGTCATGAAAATACAGAAAACTCTTGGAATGAGAAGGTGTGTCCAAACTTTTGGTCTGTACTGTATATGCCAATTATTTCTATATTTTTTTCCACAGCAGTCTCAGTTATATGTGAAAGCTGTTTGTCAACATTAAACCACATAGCAAAAAAGAACATATATAGGCCAGCACATACATATAGTAGCTTTACCCTAAAATCACCTAATTCTGGCCTGCTTACACTTCCTATGCTTGAAATAAAAGGCAACATATACAGTCATGGCCAAAAGTTTTGAGAATGACACAAATATTATATTTTCACATGATCTGCTGCCCTCTGGTTTTTATGTGTGTTTGTCAGATGTTTTTATCACATACAGAAATATAATTGCATTCATATTATGAGTAACAGAAGCTTATATTGACAATTAGAATGAGTTAATGCAGCAAGTCAATATTTGCAGTGTTGACCCTTCTTCTTCAGGACCTCTGCAATTCTCCCTGGCATGCTCTCAATCAACTTCTGGACCAAATCCTGACTGATAGCAGTCCATTCTTGCAGAATCAATGCTTTAATTTTGTCTGAATTTGTTGGTTTTTGTTTGTCCACCCGTCTCTTGATGATTGACCACAAGTTCTCAATGGGATTAAGATCTGGGGAGTTTCCAGGCCATGGACCCAAAATCTCTATGTTTTGTTCCCTGAGCCATTTAGTTATCACCTTTGCTTTATGGCAAGGTGCTCCATCATGCTGGAAAAGGCATTGTTGAGCGCCAAACTGCTCTTGGACGGTTGGGAGAAGTTGCTCTTGGAGGGCATTCTGGTACCATTCTTTATTCATGGCTGTGTTTTTAGGCAAGACTGTGAGAGAGCCGATTCCCTTGGCTGAGAAGCAACCCCACACATGAATGGTTTCAGGATGCTTTACAGTTGGCATGAGACAAGACTGGTGGTAGTGCTCACCTCTTCTTCTCCGAATAAGCTGTTTTCCAGATGTTCCAAACAATCGAAAAGGGAATTCATCAGAGAAAATGACTTTACCCCAGTCCTCAGCAGTCCACTCCCTGTACCTTTTGCAAAATATCAGTCTGTCCCTGATGTTTTTTCTGGAGAGAAGTGGCTTCTTTGCTGCTCTCCTTGAGACCAGGCCTTGCTCCAAGAGTCTCCGCCTCACAGTGCGTGCAGATGCACTCACACCTGCCTGCTGCCATTCCTCTGCAAGCTCTGCACTGCTGGTAGCCCGATCCCGCAGCTGAAACACTTTTAAGAGACGGTCCTGCCGCTTGCTGGTCTTTCTTGGGCGCCCTGGAGCCTTTTTGGCACCAATGGAACCTCTCTCCTTGAGGTTCTTGATGATGCCATAGATTGTTGACTGAGGTGCAATCTTTCTAGCTGCAATACTCTTCCCAGTGAGGCCATTTTTGTGCAGTGCAATGATGACTGCACGTGTTTCTTTAGAGATAACCATGGTTAACAGAAGAGAAACAATGATGGCAAGCACCAGCCTCCTTTTAAAGTGTCCAGTGGTGTCATTCTTACTTAATCATGACAGATTGATCTCCAGCCCTGTCCTCATCAACACCCACACCTGTGTTAATGGAGCAATCACTGAAACGATGTTAGGTGGTCCTTTTAAGGCAGGGCTGCAATGATGTTGAAATGTGTTTTGGGGGATAAAGTTCATTTTCTAGGCAAATATTGACTTTGCAAGTAATTGCTGTTAAGCTGATCACTCTTTATAACATTCTGGAGTATATGCAAATTGCCATTAGAAAAACTGAAGCAGTAGACTTTGTAAAAATTAATATTTGTATCATTCTCAAAACTTTTGGCCATGACTGTACTTACTCTAACAAAATGAACCAAAAATGTTCCTCTTAGAAAACAGAAACCTTGAAAAACTGTAGATTCTTTACTCTTCAAAGCTAAAGCCCCACGTTGCGAAAACGCAGTGTTTTTTGTTGCAGATTTTTTGAGCCAAAGTCAGGATTTTACAGAAGTGAATTGTCTAAGAGCTTCCTTCATATTTTTCATTCCATTTCAAACCACTCCGGAATTTGGCTAAAAAAACCACAGCAAAATCTGCAACAAAAAATGCTACATTTCCTCAGATGTGGCTATGTCCCCACATCTACTCTTTGCACTGTAGATTTCCAGGAACAATTCTAAGAAAAGTTTAGGAGTACCACAAAAGGGGAGCATATGTTTCCCATGTACTCTGGCTTCATTGTTTATTTTTGTGAAATTTGTTATTCATAAAGTTGCAGCTGTGTTACATTTTTGCTGCAATTTGACTAAATCACAGCAAAAAAAAGAAACATGACCAGCATGCAGCCACAACGTGGGAGCAGAGTCTGAATCTTTCTGTTTTTATTTTCTATCCTGTTGAACATATAAATAAGTATTTTTTAAAGTAAACCATATAGGTCTTTATGAATTCCTCTCCAAGAGCAGTTAAAGAGAGTGGTTGAGCTCTGTGACATATACCTTTATAAGATTTAGGGCAGAGAAATTCCTGACAAGACTCCTAGGAGAGGACGTGAGAGTCCTGCTTATCCCGCACACACACAGTGATCGACAATTTTCCCTGTTTCAGTTTGTTTACAGTCAATGGGGCACATTTATCAATACTGTCGAACTTTGCACAGTTTTAAATTATGAATCCTGTTCATAGTTTTAGACATATTTATGAATGTGTTATACGGACCTTCATAAATATGGAGTGTTTCTAGAAGCCCCAAAATTCTGAATAAAAGTGCCAAACTTTACTGCAAGACAAATATTTGGCGCAAAATATGTACACAATATATACACACACAAAATATGTAGACAAAAACTTGACTTGCAGGCTGTAAGAAACAAATATTTGCCGCACAAATCAAAAAACCCTACAATCTTTGGCACAAAATAAGCAGACACAAATGACCTCTTGCTTATTGAGGAGACAAATATGTGGCGCACGACAGGAATTTATGGTGCATAAAGTAAATTGTCATAAATTCATTCAAGTTTACACCATTTTAAACTTGGTCTACTTTGCACAAGAAAATCTGTGCCATATTCGTTCTTTTCTGATTCATAAATGTGTCGTAAAGTGAGACACTTCTAAACCACTCCCATTCTTGTGCACAGACTGTTGTATTTCTGCTTTTTCTCAAAAACCCAATTCCAGATCATATAAACCTATACAGTATATCACAAAGCTTAGCTTCATCCCAGCTATCCTATCCTGCTGTCACAAAGGGCAATAGAAGACACCAGAGAGGTTCAATTTAATGTCATAGAAGTGTAAAATATGCATCTAGGTTACACATCCTTATTTATCAGATTGAATTGATATCTTTGGGGAAATTACAGTCCAACAGAGCATGGAGTCTATGTATGAAAAAAAAAACATATGTATTTGCATGTTTCCAATAGACCACATTGGTTCAATATTATGGAGGGAAAAATAAAGTGGAAGCATTCATTCCAAAAATACACTTATGTGCATTTAGGCCTAATACCGTAATGTGGACATTAATTAATAATTGCTTTAGTGTTATTCTCCTGTATGTTCTATCCAGTCTTCACAGGTGTCGGGGCAGTTTACACGGCAAAGTGCCATTAGAATAATTAAATCAAAGGCAAGGAAGCTGCAGGTGTTGTTTTACAGTTTTTATGCCCAAAGGGAGAGGGCTTTGTAATGAGCAGCAAATATATACAGAAGAACTGACACGTCTGCCACAGGGCAATTCTAATTATCTGCCAGTTTAAGAGGAAATTGTCATGCTCTCATCTCTGTCTGTTTTAACTCCCGCTAAAGACGAAGGATGTAGCAGATCAATTGGTCTGTTTACAAGAACAAATGAGCAGGCGGCAATTGGCATTTTATGTGCTTGCAAAATAGACTGAGTATAAAGTAGAATTAAATACAAATTAAGTTTCATAGTATTTCTTAAACTGTTTTACAAGCCCTCCGCCATGGAGAGAGACAACATGACAGCAGCCTGAACTATCCAATTCAATTACCGATTACATTATTAAGAGGAACATACTTAGAACCTGCTGTAAACCCATCAACACCATATATGCCATAAAATGGCTTGTCAGTCTCCCTGCTTGCTAGCACTTATTGCTAGTGCTAAATGTTACCATTCCAGAGGTATATTTATTCAGTCCCACAAATGTAAATCATAGAATTAGTTAGTCTGTTATGATTAGGATGTAAGTGAAATATTCCTCTATATATTCAGTGTGAGATCATATGCACACAGCCCTATTGTGATTCCATGTTAAATAGAGCAGTAATGGATCACCCATAGAGGTACACAGGGCCTTTAATGTACTTCCATTTTCATTTTATTTCATTAAGACGTTTTCTGTTGGATTCCATATGAATCCGATGCTCCATCACATGCCATATTGCGTTTAGTTGGACCATCATTTATTTTTCAACAGGACAATGACCCCAAACACACCTCCAGACTGTGTAAAGGCTATTTGACCAAGAAGGAGAGTGATGGGGTGCTACGCCAGATGACCTGGCCTCCACAGTCACCAGACCTGAACCCAATCGAGATGGTTTGGGGTGAGCTGGACCGCAGAGTGAAGGCAAAAGGGCCAACAAGTGCTAAGCATCTCTGGGAACTCCTTCAAGACTGTTGGAAGACCATTTCAGGTGACTAGCTCTTGAAGCTCATCAAGAGAATGCCAAGAGTGTGCAAAGCAGTAATCAAAGCAAAAGGTGGCTACTTTGAAGAACCTAGAATATAAGACATATTTTCAGTTGTTTCACACTTTTTTGTTAAGTATATAATTCCACATGTGTGAATTCATAGTTTTGATGCCTTCAGTGTGAATCTACAATTTTTATAGTCATGAAAATACATAAAACTCTTGGAATGAGAAGGTGTGTCCAAACTTTTGGTCTGTACTGTTTATATATATATATATATATATATATATATATATATACAGTATATACACACACAAACACGCATATATATGTATATAGTTTTGTGGGAATAGATTCAGTATAACCTGTAATTTAGCCATTGAAATCTTTGCTCCAGCTATGTTGAAAAGTCATGATCTGAGATACTGTAAATGATCTGTATTAATAATAAATAGTTAAAAAATAATTTGCCACAATCAGGATATTAAGGGTATCTACAGCTGTAGTACGCATGTAGATATTATTAATATCCTGACTGAGGCAAGATAATGGACGTTACAGAACAATCATACAGAAAATAACCTATTTAGATATATATGTGTTTTTTGCCATGGGCTTGTCTTTTTAAACATTTCTCAGAAAATGTTCCTAAAATAATTTTCATGGAAAACCACGATTGTGTACAGTATCTAAAATACATGATCATACTTCTTAATCCATGACTGATAAAGAATACATGATTCTAAAAGAAAAACAAAGTGCCCTAATTTCCACCTTCATTTCGACCTCAAAGTGTAAGTAGCATTTCATAATCCTTTCTTTAACTATAGAAGAACATCAGACCATTTATCGTAAATTAAAACAGCAGCCCATATGTATTAACATGGGCCACATGAAGATAACCTTAGTTCAAAGTAGCTTCTTTAGCTGGTCATAGGCAAGTTACAGCTGCAGGAATAAAACATAATTTAACCAACAGCTTTTGGTCCTGACCATAAGCACGCATGGTCCTATTGAATCCTCTTTTATACTTATGGCTTCAGAGAAAGGTTGGGAAACCTTCACACAAATTAGATAGCTAAAATAGGCTTTTTCAGCCTTCAGAGAACAAAAAAATCTGAATCTTGATGTGTTTTGTTATAGGTGTCACCCTTGTAAAATCAAGTTTGGAGCCACCTCATCTGCTGGTTCCACAACTAGAACTTCTAGTAGAGGTTAATTGTGACAGCCTCACAGGGGCTCTGGTAAAGCTTTGGTCTAGTTCTATAGCAGATATGACCATAAAATGTAACACTACCCAAAAGCCATTCATTTATTCACAAAAGCATTGCTTCACAAAATGGAAACTTATTTTAAGACAGCCAACTTAGAAATTTGACTCTTAAAAAAGAAGAAGGAGAAGACAGAATAAGCTAACTACACTGCAGCAGCCTATGTAAGCATATATCATGTGTGTTTATATATGTCAGGTTTCCCTACATTTTCTGCTTATTATTAAAACATTCCTGACTTAATGCACTATGAATTAAATGAATTGATTTTAGTTGCAAGGAAACAAAATCAATTTGTAACATGACTGTTATATAACACGCCTGTTCCAGATTTGCTGATCTTGCCTCACGTTCACAATATTTTCCAAGTGATTAATATGTATCCTGATAAATATTGATCTCATGCAAAAATGTATAGATTTATATACTGCTTAATTTAAGATAACAATTTATCATGAGTATAATAATTCTCTTTCTTGAGCTGCTAGGACAAGTGGCTGCTTAATGAGAACTGCATGGCGTATATTAATTCACTCAGTTTACTATTGATCACAGCTTAGCTGTGGGACTTCTTATACACTAGTCAAGTACTGAAATTACATCAGGTCAAATTATTGTACTGTGCACAGCATTCGTATTCTAAAGACTTAACTTCATCATTAAAACCCTGGTGCTAAGGTAGTCACGGTGGGAAACATTTACAAACAGCTTCAATATTACTAGAGGCATTGAGAATAGGAGTTTTTAATCAGCAGTACACAAAGACGTGTTCTATGAAATGCCACAGATAAATAACAAGGGCAGGAATGGAGTTGATCAGTCCTTCAATTATCATAACAGGAAATAGATGCAGGAATTTATTCTGTAGCTATTGGATGATATTTCAATTAATATGAGTGGGCTTTAAATTGCCATACCAATACATACATAAACCAAACAGACTACCAAAGCGTGCAATAACCAGAGCCAAACAGAAGGTAGGATAGTAGTACTGGAACCAAATACTGATGAATGGAAATACAGTGCAGTAATGAAATAAGGAGATATTACAAAGCCAAGCAGTAGACTAGGTTACATTTAGAGACTTGGAGGGGTTGTTTGGAAAACATGTCTTTAGGTTCCTTTACAGGAAATGATATAGGTGAATATAACATCCACCATATATTAGTGGCTATAAATAGTTTTTATCTTTGCATAATCTACTTTTCACACTTTTATGCATTACATCTACATCCTGTTTATTTCAATGGGAATGGTGTAACACAAATGTTTACCTCTGGTGGTGCTGCAGGATAATTAAAGGCAGTCTATCACTTCCCTCAAGATTATTCAACTGCCACCACCATGTTACAGAGCACATTACAGTAATAAGCAATACACCCTTTATATATATTTATATATATATATATATATATATATATATATATATGTCCTTTTTGTAGATTTGGAGAAAAACAACTTTGAAGTCTTATGCAAATGAGGTAGTTGGTGCACCAGGGGCATGCCTTGAGCTCTCTGATGTCTTGCCACTTAGACCCCTACCATCTCCTGTCTGCGCCATCCAGTGAGAGTTGATCCTCACACTGCTATGTAATCACCCATCCTACATGAGCAGCAACAGCAGTGCTCCTAGGAATACCAGTGCACCAACACCCTAATTTGCATAAGACTTCAAAGTTATTGTTTTTTTTTCCAAATCTAGAAAAGTGACATATATAACAAAGGTATGTTGATTATCACTGTAATGTGCATGAGTTGAACATGCTTTGAGGAGGTGCTAGACTCCCTTTAAACCTTTCCCATCATCGGGTATTTAATCCCATCCCGCTGGTGACATTTTTCGATTTTCAATTTTTGTTTTTGACTCCCCATCTTCCAAACACCATAAGTTTTTTATTTTTCAATTCTCAAAGCCATAAGAGGGCTTAATGTTTGCAGGACAAATTGTTCTTTATGATGCTACCATTTATTATTCTGTACAATGTACTGGGAAGCTGGAAAAAAAATTCAGAATGGGGTGCATTTGTGCAACAAACTTATGGGCTTCGTTTTTGGAGCATTCA
Organism: Leptodactylus fallax; assembly: GCA_947044405.1. Lineage (NCBI taxonomy): Eukaryota > Metazoa > Chordata > Amphibia > Anura > Leptodactylidae > Leptodactylus > Leptodactylus fallax. Next base: position 12,121,841 of record CAMRHE010000021.1, read on the forward strand.
CTCTGCAGCCAAAATGACATGTCACCTATATTCTAAGTTTCGATAAAATTCCGGGGATACCAAATTTAAAATGGTTTTATTTACATTTTAACCCCTTAACAAAAATCTAAAACTTTGCAAAAAAATTATTTTCTAAAGGTCGCCATATTCTGACAGCTGTAACTTTTTTATATTTCCGTATAGGTGATGCATAGGGTGCCTTTTTTTGCGGAGCCAGGTATACTTTTTAGTTATACCATTTTGGGGAACTGCTATTGCTTTGATCACTTTTTATTAAAATTTTTATCAGAAGCAAAATGGCGGTTTGACACTTTTTCTACGGCGTTTACCATATGGGAAAAATATTTTTAGAAGTTTGTAGACCAAGGGATACCTAATGTGTATGTATTTCACAGTAATATTTTACTTTTATATGTATTCTATGGAAAGATGGGTGATTTGAACTTTTAGGTTTTTTTTGTGTTTTTTTTTAAACTTTTTTATTTATTTTTTTACTATTTTATTAGCCCCCCTAGGGGGCATGAACCTGCAATCATTTGATTGCAAGTCTCATAGACTGTAATACAACTGTATTGCAGTCTATGGGAGATTTGCTACATAGCTATTGAGGCTGGTCATAGACCAGCCTCAATAGCTATAATGCATTGACAAACCTGGGAGCCTTTATAAGACTCCCAGCTGTCAGAAGAACAGGTCAACTCCTGCGATCTCGCCGCACGGGAGCTGGCCTACAACAATAAAGGTCCCCACTGGCCCTGGAAGCTATTTTTTCACTTTGGGGGGAACTCTGATCGTGGGCATTAACGCCGGGTCTTCTACAGCGGAGACCCAGTTGCTATGGCCATCTTTAAAGACCCGGCATCCGCCGTACTATTACGGCGGATATTGGGAAGGGGGTAAAAGTACCGCTATAGCTGCTTGGTCTCCACTGTATTATACAGCAGAGTCCTGGCAGCAAAGCCTGCAATCAGTTCCCTAACTGATCGCGGACATTAACCCCCCTGTCGCCTTGGTCAGAGCTGACCGAGACACCATTTTCCCAGTGGCACATGGGCGCTGCCAGTTTGAATTTCCAGACCCTGGAATGAGAACTGGAAGTTGTGATCTATTGCCATGACATCCAGTAGCCTATTGAAGGCTCCCAGTCTTGTCTGGCATACATTTGTATGTAATACAAGTGCTGGTATTTTACAATGCATCAAATCACTCCCCCATTCCCTAGAACTCATAATGTATAAAAATACACTATACATTGAAATACATATACATATATAAAATACATAATACAGTGAAACACAAACACATTAGGTATCCCCGTGTATGAAAAAACATCCGGTCTATAAATTTATAAAAATACGGTAAATGCCGTAGTGGGGAAAAAATCAAAAGAAGCTAAACACGTTGGTTAAGCTCTTTTAATTATTTTTTGCATTACGGCATTTAACTAATGGAAAAATTATTTCTAAGTTTGTGGACTGGACATTTTCTCACAGTTTCGCCTCCCATAAAAATTAGGATAAAAAATAATCTAAGCAATAGTATTCCCCAAATTGGTATAATAAAAGTACATCTGGCCCTGCAAAAAAGATACCTTATGCATCCCTGTACACAGAAATCTAAAAAGTAATGAGTGTTAGAATATTGCGACTCCAATAATTTTTTTTGCAAAGTTTGGATTTTTTAAGTGGCTAAAATGTAAAAAAAAAAAAACCTATACAGTAATACCTGTTACATTCGCGTTTCCGAATTGACAGATTTGCGATATTTTCATTGGAACCTAACAAATAAGCATTTTGCAATTTTTCCACAAATCTGCGAAATTAAAAAAAAAAAAAAAACCTTCACTATTGGGTAGTAGCATCCCATTTGTTACATACAGTACAGTACCCTGTACTTGGTTTCATCTTACTGTGAGTGGAAAAGAAAATGGCAGCAAATGAATTAGTATACAGTACAGTACAGTATATTTTAGTATACTGTACAGTACTGTAGGGGTAACATTAATAATATTTATGGGTTAAGCTCTAGAAATATGCATCAATTAGCATTTTAAGTGCTCGTACCAAACATTGGGGTTCAACAGTTTTCATTCAGGAGCCCCACAAAAAAATAACTGGTTAATGGAGATACCCAAAAATGGTAATATCAGAAGTCACTGGGTTCAAAATAAAAAACATGGCTGAAGTCAGAGTGCAAATATTCTACATAAATTATAGTAGTGGGCACAGTAGTATAAAATACACCAGCTGGTGCAAAAACTTTTCATGTCAGTTATTACTGACTGAATAGCCATTTCTTGTCTGCAGGAAATTTGGTATATATCACAGTGCCAGTCAGATCACATTCCCATATAATATCAGCCACATCATGTGCTCCATTAACGTCCATCACAGTGTACTTCCATACAGTGCAAGTCACAGTACGCCCCAACAATTCCCTCAGTTGCACACAGCACATGTATCCATAGGCTCTCATTCATCCACCATATGCCTAAAGATTATCATTTTGACATTTAGAATTCTGGGAAGTTGCTCTAAAGAATAGTGTAGTATACTACTTTTTCTATAAAGAGGGATCCAGTACAATGTGAGGCCACTGGCGGCATATGTCACTGTAAACTGAATGCATGAATCACAGGTTTTTATTTGAGTTATAAGTCAGGAAATTCTTTCAACATATACCCTCAATAGATGGCTCTGTTGCAGTGTCAACAGATTAAATGAAAGACCCAACTTTCTGGTCTGAGCTAACCTAATAAAAAAAAAAGTACTTTAAAAGAGTGAATTTCTTAATGGCAGAGAAAATACTGACCCAGGTGGCAGAAGAAGAAATCAGTAATTTGCATTGACAAGAAGAGAAACTATTCAGTTTGGAAGTTTCAATGTAACAATGAAGAAGATAATTACACATCCACTTCAGAACCTCCAGAATAGAGCTTTAGGTACTAACATTCTATTCATTACACAGGAACAATACTAAGGACTCATTGTAAAGCAGCAATATGAATCAAGAAAAGTACACAGAAAATTGGCAACAATGCCTGCCAGCCACAATGTTTGGAGAAAACCAAGGAGCATCTGAGAGACTGTAAAGTGACAATCCTAGAATCTATGCTACGTTAGTCATTAAAAGTAGATGAATCTTCAGATCTATTGATGTGCAGATTCTGTGACATATCAGAAGCAAAACTGCCTTGAATTCAGTATAATCTTTAATATGTTGTATACCACATACTCTATGTGTGGGGACACACCTTTAATCATTAAATTCAGTTCCATTGCCATAGGGGTATGTAATCCACCACCTAGACATTCAGTCTGCCGTTATTTGTGAAAGAATGGGTCATCCTGAAGAGCTCACTGAATTCCTGTGTGGTTCTGTAAGGCTGGCTTCACATGGGCATATTAGTTCCCCAAATTCAGACCATGTCAGGCATCTTTTCCAGACCAAACACTGAGCAGGGACCTGGATTCCAAGCATTACAGTTATCTATGATTCTAGGTGTGCCAGAGGGTCTGGCTGACACACAACTGATATTTGTTGCCAGCTTTGCCAAATGTGATTAAGGATGGGCGAACCGATTAGTCACGAACTGGGTTCGACCCAAATATTCCAAATTCTTTGTTTTTTAGCAAAACTGAACAAATGCAAATTCATCTCATGTGAGCAAAAATGGCCACCTCCACATGTTGAGCAAGAAATACAGAAGAAACGTGTGTATAAGTCATTTTGTGATGTTCTAGCACCACCTGACATCAGGTGACAGCCTCTCAGCCAATAGACGGTGGGTGGTTGGTAGATGTGAGTAGACACCTTTTACTGCTAATATCATATACATTATATAAGGTGTGTTAAGCTGGAACATGGATCATTACAGTAATAGTGGAGATATTGCAGGGTCTGCGTTTCATCTCACTGCTCATACACAGCACTCAGTTCTGTAAAGCTTACAATTGCAAGCAATAGTTAGGAATAGGAGGATAATTTATTCAGATACTGTATAAGCAATTACAGGCATATTAGTCATAAAAATCATAGATAGATTTAAGGGAGCATATCTGTTTTGCTGTATACAGAGTGTTTAACCTCTTCCGTACCACCCATAGAGTATATACGTCCAAGTGGTGGTTGTCTATTTCTGCAAGGACGTACCAGCAGCTGTAACTTCAGCCGGAGCTCCCAGAGAGAAGACAGGGAAGGTTTATTACCTTCCCTGCCTTCCCGATCGCTGTGTATACAGCGCTCAATGAGCGCTGTATACAGCGCTATGGGTGCCGCCATCTTGCGGCTCCCCTCTGACTCGGCGGTCACGTGATCCACCGGGTGCAGCATCTGCAAGAGCTGCTGGGTCTTACAGGACCCAGATCAGCTCTATAGTAATGTTCAAGAAACAGGCAGGAGGCTGTATTCCTCCTGTAACTGGGGCTAAATGTACCAGCCCCAGTTACAGGGGAAATCAGCTTCCCCCCAAAAAAAAGTGATCAGATGTCCCAAAAAGTCTATTATGACCTTATGGAGACACAATGTAAAAAATAAAATAAAAAAAAATGTATAGAAAAGTAAAAAAAAAAAAAAAAAAAAAAAAAAGTAAATAAAAAAAAAAAAAATAATACACCAATAACACGCCCTTATTACAGGTTATAGCCCCACCACTGACAACATCATAAAAAATTAAAATTATCATAACGGAGAGGAAAAACTATTTCAAAAAGTTTTTTAGTAGCACTTTGTGTTATTAAATTAAAAAAAAAAATGAAAAGTGAAAAACAGACACGTTTTCCCTCCTCTTTTGTTTATATTTTCCCCGGATATAAAAAAAAATTAAAACACATAAAAATAAAGCCCTATGTGTCACCGAAAAAAGACGCAGAAATTAGTTGAATAACGCAAATGATAAAAATGTTATAGCCCTCAAAACTGCACATACAAAAAACTTGAAAATGTGCCTGGTCTGGAAGGGGGGTAAAGCATCTGGTTTGGAAGTGGTTAAACATACTTTTTACTGCAGGATAGTTCTCCCACTTAAAAAGATGAGAGGGGCCTGTAATTGACATCATAGGTAGACCTCAACTATGAGAGACAAAATGAGAAAACATATCTAGAAAATCACATTGTCTGATTTTTTTAAGAATTTATTTACAAATTATGGTGGAAAATAAGTATTTGGTCACCTACAAACAAGCAAGATTTCTGGCTCTCACAGACCTGTAACTTCTTCTTTAAGAGGCTCCTCTGTCCTCCACTCATTACCTGTAGTAATGGCACCTGTTTGACATTGTTATCAGTATAAAAGACACCTGTCCGCAACCTCAAACAGTCACACTCCAAACTCCACTATGGTGAAGACCAAAGAGCTGTGGAAGGACACCAGAAACAAAATTGTAGACCTGCACCAGGCTGGGAAAACTGAATCTGCAATAGGCAATCAGCTTGGTGTGAAGAAATCAACTGTGGGAGCAATAATTAGAAAATGGAAGACATACAAGACCACTGATAATCCCCCTTGATTAGGGGCTCCACGGAAGATCTCACCCCGTGGGGTAAAAATGATCACAAGAACGGTGAGCAAAAATCCCAGAACCACACGGGGGACCTAGTGAATGACCCGCAGAAAGCTGGGACTAACGTAACAAAGGCTACCATCAGTAACACACTACGCCACCAGGGACTCAGATCCTGCAGTGCCAGACGTGTCCCCCTGCTTAAGCCAGTACATATCTGGGCCCATCTGAAGTTTGCTAGAGAGCATTTGGATATTCCAGAAGAGTATTGGGAGAATGTCATCTGATCAGATGAAACCAAAGTAGAACTGCTTGGTAGAAACACAACTCGTCGTGTTTGGAGGAGAGTGAATACTGAGTTGCATCCAAAGAACACCATACCTACTGTGAAGCATGGGGGTGGCAACATGTTTTGTGGCTGTTTCTCTGCAAAGGGACCAGGACGACTGATCCGTGTACATGAAAGAATAAATGGGGCCATGTATCGTGAGATTTTGAGTGCAAACCTCCTTCCATCAGCAAGGGCATTGAAGATGAAACATAAAACATGGCTGGGTCTTTCAGCATGATAATGATCCCAAGCACACCGCCAGGGCAACGAAGGAGTGGCTTCGTAAGAAGCATTTCAAGGTCCTGGAGTGGCCTAGCCAGTCTCCAGATCTCAACCCCATAGAAAACCTTTGGAGGGAGTTGAAAGTCCGTGTTGCCCAGCGACAGCCCCAAAACATCACTGCTCTAGAGGAGATCTGCATGGAGGAATGGGCCAACATACCAGAAACAGTGTGTGCCAACCTTGTGAAGACTTACAGAAAACGTTTGACCTCTGTCATTGCAAACAAAGGATATATAACAAAGTATTGAGATGAACTTTTGTTATTGACCAAATACTTATTTTTCACCATAATTAGCAAATAAATTCTTTAAAAATCAGACTATGTGATTTTTCTGGATTTGTTTTCTCATTTTGTCTCTCATAATTGAGGTCTACCTATGATGTCAATTACAGGCCTCTCTCATCTTTTTAAGCAGGAGAACTTGCACAATTGGTGGCTGACTATATAATTTTTTTCCCCCACTATAAAGTCTGCACTAATCTGAAAAAAAGGAAACTCTTGTTATTTAATGGTTTTTTTCTGCTGTGCTTACCAATGCACATTGACAAGTGATGGAGTGTTATTCTGAATAAATATTTACTTCTTGAGTGTTTTTTTTTTTTTTTTTGCAGCTAATATATACTGCAATTCATATATACAATATTGCAGCCTGTGCAAATTTAACAAAAAATCTTTTATTTAAGCCATTTTTTTTTGTAGTCGTTCACCCAATATAACACAATTCACATGCGCTAATCTGAAAAAAAAACCTCTTATTATTTAGTTGTTCTTTTTCTGCTCATCAATATACAGAGTGATGGAGTGTTAATCTGAAAAAATATTCGTTTAAGCCTTTATTTATTTATTTATTTATTTATTTATTTATTTTTTGCTGCTGCTGCTGCTGCTCAAACTCATTCATACATTTCTGCAGCCTGCGCAAATTAAAAATAAAATCTGTTTTTTAAGCCATTTTTTGTTCACCCAATATACAGTCTAATACTGTTAGCCTGTGCTAATTAAAAAAAAAAAAAGCCTACACAGAGCAAAGGAGTGTTAATCTGGAAAAATATTTGTTTATTGAGCATTTTTTTTGTTGTTGTTGCTCAATTAGGTAGGGGGGCAAGGGGGAAATCTGGTTGTGAAAATTATGATGGTGTTCAGCAATCCCATGGCCATGATGTGTCAGAAAAAAGTAGAGAAGAGGATGATATTGCGGATGATGATGATTCTTTTGTGGATAGGACCTAGCAACTGGGTCCGGATGACAAGGTGAAGAGGGTGGTGGCAGTAGATATAGTAACAATTTCAGCTATTGCGCAATCCCAACATTCAAAATGTCTGCCCGGGGCAGACCTAGGGGATGTTCATGGGGTGGGGATGGTGGCACTGGTGGTAATAGTGGCAGATACATATTTTTTTACTACTGCTGGTGTTGGCAGCAGCAACTACATGCAGTCTTCTCCGGTGTGGGAATTTTTTTTGTACATTGCCAAACAATAAATCCACGGCAATGTGCAAGATCTGCAAGCACGTGGCCGTGAGGAACAAATGTAGGAATGACATCTCTATTTACTCATATGAAAAGGCATTACTATATTATTTGGCAAAATTGAATTGGCAGTGGCACTGGCAGTGGAAGTGAGCGAGATTGTTCTACTCCTTCTCCGCGTGATCTTCCTTGTAGGCAGGTCACATCTACACATAGCATATGGTCATCATTATCATCATCATCACCAACTGTTTCTCCTAGTCCCCCTCCTCTTCCATGCCAACATTAGTCATCCATAAGGGAATGTGTGTCCAGAAAATAATAATATGTGCCCAGTCATCCAGCGGTTCTGCAGCTTAACTCCCACCTGGCCAAGCTGCTGGAGTACCACTTAATGGATTTCGCTGCATTTTGACAATTCATGGCATTATTATTATTGTTTATTTATATAGCACCATTAATTCCATGGTGCTTTACATTTGAGGATTTACATACGGTACACAAGATGTACAAAACAGATAATACTAACAGTGACCAACTGGCACAGTGGCATAGAGGGCGCTGCCAGCAAGGGTTTACAATCTATGAGGGAAGAGGGATAGAGACAGAGGGTGGGGGTAGAGGTTGTACAGGTGGTGGTGTGGTGACACTATCGTTATTGGAGGTTGTAGGCCTTCCTGAACAGGTGAGTCTTCAGGGTCTTCTTGAAGCTTGTGATTCTGGGGGTCACTCTTATGTGTCTTGGTAATGAGTTCCAGAGTATGGGGGATGCACGGGAGAAGTCTTGGAGACGATTGTGTGAAGAGTGGATAAAAGCAGAGCGGAGTGGGAGGTCTTTGGAGGATCGCAGGTTACGTGCGGGCAGGTAGCGGGAGATTAGGTCGGAGATATATGGAGGGGACAGGTTATGGATGGCTTTGTATGTCAGGATTAGTAATTTGAACTTTATTCGCTGGGCAATGGATAGCCAGTGAAGGGATTGGCAGAGGGGAGCGGCCGATGAAGAACGGGGGGAGAAGTGTATTAGGCGAGCAGCACAGTTTAAGGTGGACTGGAGGGGGGCAAGGGTGTTAGCTGGGAGGCCATGGAGAAGGGTGTTACAGTAGTCTAGGCGGGAGATTAAGAGGGCGTGGACTAGCATCTTTGTAGTTTCAGTGGTGAGGAAGGAACGGATTCGATGGATGTTCTTGAGTTGGAGGCAGCAGGAGGTGTTGAGGGTTTGAATATGCGGCTTAAAGGATAGGTCAGAGTCTAAGGTTATCCCAAGACAGCGGACTTGTGGGACTGGGGTGAGAGTGGTTCCATTAATTTTGATAGATGGGTCAGGTAGGGGGGTCATGCGTGGAGGGGTGAAGATTATGAACTCCGTTAACTCCATGTTGAGTTTGAGAAAGCGGGAGTAGAGAAAGGAGGCTACGGCTGCTAGACATTCTGGGACTCTGGACAACAGAGGATACATGCACTCAACCTCTATGGAGGATACACAGCCGTCATTATTTCTCCAACAAATCTGTTCCTGCTTTATATCACCATGTGACGGAGAATGTGGGTCTTGGATATGTCAGTCTGGGGAAAGGTGCATGCCACCATCAACACATGGAGGACAATACAAGGCTTTAACTGTCCACTGGGTCACTGTTTTGAGCAGCAATGGCCACAGTACAGAAACGCAACACCATCCCCATCCACCTTCTCAGGATCCTCCTCTCTGGACTGTTTCCCACCACCATCTTCACCAGAGCATGCCATTGCTTCCAGTCCTCCTTCTCTGCCTACGTTTCATGGGTGTAAGGTGAAGCGCAGCCATGGGGTTTTACAATGAATGAGCCTTGGTCAGAGGAGCCATACATCGGAGGAACTACTTTGCTGTAGCCTGCAGCAAGTATCCTGCTGGATGGCTCCTCACAAGTTCCAGCTGGGCAACATTGCCAGCAACAATATGACTAAAATTGTTGCTATGCTGCAGTTAGGATGAATAACACATTGTCCCTTTATGGCGCATGTCCTTAATCTGGTGGTTCACCACTTTATTAACCTATATGGTGGCTTAAAATAGATGCTATTCATGTCCAGAAAAGTTCCTGCGCATTTCAGTCATTCATATGTTGCAAAAAACACCCTGCTCAATTTACAATGACAAAATGGTCTGCCTTTGCACTGCCTTATCTGCGACATTCCAACTAGGTGGATCTCCTTCTTAAACATATTGTAGCATGTATTTGAGCAGCAGAAGGCGGTGAAAGATTACTGCATTCATGAGGCCATCAAATTTGTCAGCAAGGACAACTGCAGCATAAGTGATCCCTCTATTAAATATCTTACAGGAAACAAACATAAGCAACGAGGGATGGAAGGAACAGTTTCCACCTCTTATTCAACGTCATCGCCCTGGGTTGATGGAGGAGGATGAGGGTCAGGGTCATTATGTAAACAACAATTAGCAGAACAACAGAAGACAAACTAATAGAAGGTCCCTCTAGAGTGTAGATAACACAATACCCTACAGAAAACACCCATAAAAGAGTTGTCCATTGAGACCGAGTGAACTGCATGTTTCAAGTTCAAATATCCACCTGGTCTCCCTCTGCAAGATGGCCCTATCCCAATCACCTCCTTTTCTGTGTGGATAAATACGATCATTCCTCACAAAACGTATAGCATTACGATCGCCATGATGAACTTCATTCACATATCTCGTGATCGGGGTGTCCTTTTTCAAAGCAATGTCCCTAAGGTAGTCACCTACCCTCTTCCTCAATTCACGTCTGGTCTTTTTGACATATTCTATTCCACAGAAGCAAGTCATCATATAGATGACACCTTGCAACCCTACAATTGATAAAGTGCTCAATGTCATAATGTAAGGGTCTTACCAAACGAAGCAATACCCTGACACTACTGCAGGGGACTGGGAGGAAGGACAGAGACAAGTGAGCCCTAATCTCACCCCAGCCACTGTCCCTTCCTATTGCCACAGTTACCCTAAATGGTAAAAGGACAACCTGAAGACAAGCCCTATACTGGGTAAGTGACACAGAGAACAGGACAAGACAAAAACAACACAGAAGCAGAGTGAGCAAGCCAAGGGGTCAGGAACAAACAAGCAAAGCAGTACAAAGTCAAAATCCAAAAGAATAGTCAAAAGGCAAGCCAAAGGGTCAGAGAATCAAGTAACAAAGTATCAAGGAGTATAGAAAGAGAGCAGGCAAAACACAAGTGTAATAACCGGCAACCTGCTGAGAAATGACATCCTGTATATAGAAAGTCTGGGCCCAGCCACAAGATCTGATAGGTACACAGGCTGTCAATCACACAGGCCAGGAAGAGATTAACTCTATGCAGTCCAGAGAGAAATGTTCAGACACGGGTGGGGCCGGAAATCCATTACACTGACTAAGACCATGTTCAGACTGAGCAGCAAGAAACTTACATAAAGAACCAAACTGAACACGCCTCCTTCGCCACAGCGTGCGAGCGGAGGGCGGCGCCGAGACCCGAAACGGCAGAGACGTTACAGTACCCCCCCCTTTATGAGGGGCCACCAGACCCTCACCAGATAAACCAGTTTTAGTAGGACCCAGTATTTTCTCTGCCTTCAATTCAGGGTCTTTTTGCACAACCACAGACACTGGTGGGCCAGGCAAACATTTTTTATTCACCTGGTGTTTTCCACCTTTAGCAGCCGAGACAGTCTCCTCAGTAACACAATTTAAAGTGTGCAAAGCAGTCATATCAGCAAATACCTGGTTGCCTGAGTGGTTCTTCTGATTACCACTCAGGCACTGAAGCTTTTCTGCTGGTCTGCGAGGTCTGGTCGAGCAGTCACTGATGAAATGACCGGAAGCACCACAGTAAAGGCAGAGGTTGTTCCTGAGACGATGCTCTCGTCGCGTCTTGGCATCCATAACTGCCAGTCGCATAGGTTCCACACCAGGAGTCATGGGAGAAATAACAGGTTTTTCAGGAGAGAGAGAGGGAGAGACAGAAAACTTGGAAGAAGCAGACCCTATTCTCTCTTTAACATCTGGCTCAGCATAGCTAGACCCCAAAGACAAAAAAAAATTTTTCAAGGTCAATCCACTCCTCAGACCCAGGAGGGGAGTTTAAGGGCCCAAGCCTGTAGATCCCCCTGTAGGAGGGATATAACTACTCCAACCATTTGGGCCTGGGATGCATGTGGATTAATCCGAAAATACAGGCGACAGGACTCCCGGAAAGTCTCAAATTTTTCAGGATCCCCTGAAAAACGATCCGGGAGTAACATCTTCACCTTAAAAGGGGAAGAAACAAGCGGGGATGCTGCAGCAGCCTCAGTAAGGGTCTGAACCTGTTTAGCGAGATCAGCTACCAGGCCTGCCAAACCTTCCAACTTGGCTGCAAGGCCCTGAATAGGATCCATGCTGACCCTATGGGAAGCAATGGCAGAATGTATG